>CM057454.1:315482500-317942500 GCA_016271365.2 Neoceratodus forsteri
ATGAGAATGCAGGCTGACATGAAGGAATCTGTATACACAAACTTACTTGTGTGCATATGTCTTATGCAAAAGTACAAAGAGATGTTTTAATGCATAAGTACAGTGTGGTATGAACTAATGTGATTAAACCCCTTCACTATGTACCTACTGAAATCATTCCTTAAGAGCATGGAGTCCAAGCAGCTGCCACCGCTATCACCAGTTTGAAATTAGTGTGTGTGTGTGTCGGGGGGGCACATACTTTACTGTGAACAGAAACAAGAAAGTTCTCCTTTGGCTGTTAATGTTTGCTCATTGGAAGTTATTTGTAGCTTTTCCATTGCATTGGCACATTTGTGCTATCTCAGTTGCAAGGGAATCCCAACTTATGGCATACCCCCATTGTGTAACTGACAGGTTTTTCCTTGTACCATCCTGCTTGTTAAACATAAAAAGTTCAGAATTATTATTTTTTTACTTTACTCTCCTTCTCCAAGGGGGTGAGGGGCACACTTCCAAAAAGAGGCTCCTTAAACTAAACTGTCTCATTATAGGTCAATCTGACAACCTTGAGTTCTCAGCAGTTTTATTAACAGAAATGCTGGCTGAAATCCAATCCACAGATGACAAGGATATTGTGTTAAGTGCTCACGAATTGGAATTAAGTTTATATTCTGAAACTCACCTTTTAATTTCAGCATGTTAAGATTTTAACATTTTATCATGAACAGGATTCCCCTGTGTTATTATGCATTATGTGGTGCGTAGTATGGAAATGGCACTGTGTCTGGAGGGGAGGGGTGTGTCACCCCAAACCTTTGATTTGCTACTCCATATTGAAGTTTTTCATGTCTGGCAACATAACAGTTTAACTGCCTAATATCGCACATCCCTCGTCTCTGTTGTTTTATTACAGTACTTTGTTTTTCTGGTCACTTATGCAGTCTGTCAATTTAATGTAAATGGAATTACATGGTCAAAGCCAAATCCACAAACCACTCCCTTTAGCAGTGGCAATGCCCAAGCTGACCTCCTTGCAAAACAAAGAGCTCCGGGGTGGGGGGAAGCATGGACCTACTGGACAGCCCCACAACTTGTGGCAAGCTTCATAGAGAAACAAATCATGCCCCTTTACTGATAGTTTAACTGTGTAAAAAAAGAAGGCATAAAAGAAATTAAAATTGTCATCCAGACACCGGAATCATGTTGTGTGCAGGTCCGAGAACTTATTTATGTAGTATCTGATGTGCCATGGGAGGCCATCATGGACAGACAGAACCATTTTGAAAATGCAGCAGCCTGAAGGGCGAGTGGCTTTATTGCCCTAATTAACCTCTGAGATGGGTATACTTCCGAGTGTAGCACCCTTACCCATTGTTTGTTGAATATAATAGATTAGGATGGGTTTTGTTATGGAGACTGCATTTACGATCACATTATGGCACCTGAAGGTCTCTTGCAGAAAGGAGAGAATGGTGTGTAATTAATGCTGGCAGGAGTTTGGGAGATTTCTGGGTTTGGGAGGGTTTTGTGCAAGTGTATTTTTATCCTATTGATGTGTTACAGTAATTGTGCTATTAGTGGTATCTCATAGGGTTTAATGTAGTGCAGGTGTGTACTTTTTATAAGTGCAGGTATAAATGCAGTATAGTAATTGAGGAAAGTATTGTGTCTGAGCCAAGATGGTTGCCGCACACTGCGAAAGCTGACGAGGAGCTTCGATAGCAGAGTTTACTACAAGTGAATTTAAATTTTATTGCAGGTATACCACTGCTGCCTGGTTACTGTTCCTTTCCAGATGATCTTGTGAGACCCTTTTGGTTGCAGTTTTGCTTCTGTAAATTTGTTCCTCTCCTCCTTGCGCTTACCTTAAGGTACCTCTGGTTTGTCCATGGCATTCTATGACATTTTCAAAATAATAAACTGCTAATAGTTCACCATAGGGTTATTACATATGTAGCTACAGCTATTAGTATTTTTATAACTTTTGTATTATTGTAACAAGTTTTAAAATACCTTGAAAATGGGTGTTTTAATTTTCACACCGTATGATCACATGGTACACAGGGATCTATCCTGCAGAGGCACTGGCATCTTCCAGGTAGCTGAGGTAATCCTGCTACACACCAGCCCCGTGGTAGATAGAAACAGGTCAGACAAGTTAAGCCAAATCACTTTGTGATACTAAATATAAAGAAAGAAAGAAGATGGCGGAGTCTGTCTCTAATTTTAAAGGAGAAAGTTCCTCATGCATTATTCTATATTCTCCCCTACAATGTTTCTTGAGCAGGGTAAATCAGTCAGAATATAACTAGATACATTTTTTAAGTGGTGCTGATGGGAGTATTTTTGTTAAAATCTCTGCATTTACTTTGCATGTAGGTGAAATGAACTTAGAAATTGATGAATTAACATACCATGCTCTGTAAACATAGAAACATAGAAGGTGACATTAGATAAGGCCCGTGTGGCCCACCTATTCTACCCCTTTTCCCTACCTAATGCAATACTGCAGATCCTTGTTGATCTGCGGCTTACCCTCTCTTTCCTACTGCGAGAGTACTCTTATGTCTATCCCATGCATTCTTGAATTCCTCTACTGTTTTACACAGAGAGGCTGTTCCAAGCATCCTCTACTCTTTCTGTGAAAAAGTACTTCCTCATGTTACTCCTGAGCCTACCCCCTCTAACCTCATATCATGCCCCCTTGTTCTTGTACACTTTCTTTTCTGAAAGATGCTACCCTCCTGTACCTTGTTTATAGCCCAGAGGTACTTGAATGTCTCTATCATATCACGTCGCTCTCTCCTCTCCTCCAAGGAATACATATTGAGGTACTCTAGTCTTTCCTCATATAACTTTTGGTGCAGTCCTTGCACTATTTTTGTTGCCCTTCTCTGGACTGCCTCTATTTTGTGTATATCCTTTCAGAGATGTGGCCTTCAAAACTGGACACAGTACTCCAGATGAGGTCTCACTAGTGATATGCACAGTGACATTACCACCTCCTTTTTTCTGCTGGTGATACCACCCCCTATGCACCCTAGCATCCCACTGGCTCTCCCCACAGCCTTCTCACATTGTTTGGTTACCTTTATTCTGGGATGTAGCCCATCTGGCACCATAGCCTTGTCCCCTTTCAGATTATTGAGTTCCTTTAGGACTCTTTTCTCAGTAAATGGGCTGGTATCCACCTCTCTCCCATTGGTGCCTCTGTCACCCAATAGTGGTCCTTCTCATTCCCTTTCTCCTGTGAATACTGAACAAAAATATTTGTCCAGGATTGTTGCTTTTCTTGGCCCCCTCCGCACACACCCTCCCTCATTTTTTAACCTCACAATACCACCCTGGTCTTCTTTCTTTCACTAATGTATCTGAAAAAGGTTGTCTTCTTTCTTCATTGCCTGGGCTATTTTTCCTCTGTTTGTGCCTTTGCATTCCTGACTGCTTTCCCTGCCTCTCTCTGCTTTTCCAGATACAGTTCCCTGTCTCCCGCTCTTTGTTTCCTTGTACCGCCTGAAATCTAGCCTTTTCTCTCTTACCTTCCCAGTCACAACTTTTGAGAACCATAGTGTTTTTCTTTTTCTTTTTCTCTTTCTTTTGCTTAGTTGCTTAAAGGAGAAGACTCCTGTATATGTATGATTTGGATATATCTGATGTATTTATTATACATTACATCAAGTACTGTACATATGTCAATAAGAGATTAGCCATTTCTTCTGTTGCAACACATATCTAGAGTTTGAGGCTCTGACACAAGGTAGTAAAATGTCAAGCAAGCCTCCATTTACATGCAAATGAGTCACTTGTAATACAGCCCCTCCCATTCCTTGATGTCACTGCAGCAACAGTGCAGAACAAAACATAAGGGTATCAATGCTGTCTAGCCTGATTTTAGTTTAAGTTTGCAATGGCTTAAGGCAGTTCTGTCATGTAACTCACACAAGGAGTAGTACTTTTAACCTTAATACTGTATGTGTAGAGCAAATAATACATCTAATAGTATTGCATTCACAGGAAACAAAAGTTGTTCCTGTGTACTGCTCATTTCTCTCTGTGAGACAATTATAACATGTTATGGAAAGCAGTAGACTGAATCAGTCAATCAGCCAATCAACCAATCATTCAATCAATCAAGCAGTCAGTCAGTCACTCTGTATTGAACCAGGTGAGCACCCTTAAGAAGATTTGTTACAAGATGAGCCTAGGCAGTTTACCAAAGGATCACACAAGACTGACTTATACACATCCCCTTTCAGCAGCCTGAAAGTGGAGAGCTAGATCATTTACTTTATAAAGTGTATTGTTTTACATTTCAAATGCTTTTTAAATCTGAGTTTCTGACTGGAAATACCAAGACACAGAATGCATATGACATGGGAGGAGTGAACTAAGCAAATACAGAGCACTACAAACATTGACTGATTAGTTTCTTTATCTACAACAGCTGAGGTGTAGCATCTGATTTGTGAGGGACATCCTTCTTCAAATGCTGGCATTACAAAGTGTGTGGGGGGCTGCCACAGCTTATCCTTAGTACCTGGAAAGTGAAGTGCTGTAGCTCTCACATCACTGCTAATGATTTATAATGGAAATTGGGGCACTTTTAAAGTCATGGACCTGTGGGGCCATCACAGTTTCTAAGGAGGTTGGGGAACTTCTTAAGGGTTAGAGAGTAAGGAACTCTAGTAGGATTTGAACCAGAGTCCCCCAGTGCTTGTGCCTGTGCTTTCCTGGTAACCTATTCCTTGCCATAGCTTAATTCTTTATTGCCTTACAGCAGCCATCCAATCACTGACTGCCTAGTTACAAAGGGAAAGGGGCCTATTTGCCAGATTGTTTCTCACTGCTGGTGTCAATCAAAACAGAGAATGTTAACACACACACACACACCTTAATACAACAGCTGCATAATACCACTTAAAACTATTGTTGCACCCAGAGTCATTTATTGGGTAAACTGTTTTTGCTAACAGAAACAGTAACACAACACATCTAGGCACTTCCTTATGTGAATACTATATATTCCTCAAATCAGTGCTGCATCACACTCACATAGTTCCAGTCCCTATTAGACCTGCACTTCAGGATGTGCACAACACTTAAAGGGTTCCTCCATGCTCAAGTGAGTAACCAAACATTGTGGGTTTGGTCTACTGGTGGAACTGCATTTAGTGCAGCACCATTATCTGTTGCTCTGATGACATCATCCTCCAGCAACATTGATGGTAAAATGGAGGACAAACACATTGATAACTTTTGGGGGCTGTATATTTTTATTTATAATCTAGATTTGGACAGCAATAAGACTGCTGGCAACTGGAGGAGGCACACAGCAGTTACACATAAGGAGTTGGGAAAATATTGGTGTGAAACTATGGAAGACTTCCCCTTTAACACAAAGACTTGTTGCCTCTGCTATGGCTCCCTTAAGGTTAATCCATTGTTTTTCCACATCCCCCCATTCTTCTTCTTCTCTTGCCAGGGCTTCCTTGAGACATTCCCCCATTTTTGCAAAGTCGACCCATCTGAAATCCAGGACCCTTGTTTTGTGTGGTTTGACCCCACTGTTCTTACATTGAACCACACCATACAATGATCACTGGACCCCAGGTGGCTACCCAGAATTACATCCGTGACTATGTCTCCACTGGTGAGTTCCAGGTCTAATATTGCTCCTTCTCTGGTGGGTTCTGCCACAAGCTGCTTGAAACACGCCCCCTGCAAGGCATCCAGGATGCCTCTGCTCCTGGCCATGGCTGCAGCCTGAGTGCTCCAATCCACATCAGGCATATTGGAGTCTTCCACCAGCAGCACTTCACCTTTGGCACTCATTTTGTGGATGACTTCCACTAGTACCCCTTCCATCTCCTCCCCTTATACTGGAGGTCTGTAGATCATGCCACTGCGAATGGTGGTACCATTCCCTGTCTTCAGGGTGACTCGCAGTGCTTCCACTCCCTCCTGTATTCCATGAACTTCAATTGATTTAATTCCCTCCCTGACATAGATAGCCACCCTTCCACCCTTTTCTCGCCCTGTCTTTTCTAAATAGAGTATAACCTGGTATGGCTATATGCCATTCATGGTTCCCCGTGTACCATGTCTCAGTAACAGTGACGATGTCCAGGTCTGCCTCTGCCATCAAGGCCACTAGGTCTGGGATTTTTTTCCCAGGCTGCAGGCATTTGTTCACATGGCCTTCCAAGTTTTGCAACCTCCCCTTCTAGTACCTCCCCTCCTAACCCCATGTCTTCTCTCCCTTCTCCTCCTGTTTTTGCTCCCATTCTTCCTTATCTCTGCCATTCTACCTATGTTTTAGGATTTAGTGTTGATTTCCCAATCCTAGGGTCCTCCCTACTGACTGCTTCATCTTGTGTGTTGGGGGGGGGCATTTAGCATCTTTCTGCTTACTTTCATCTCCCTTCTTGGCTAGTTTAAATGCTTGCCAGTGAAGCATTTAATCATCTCACTGAGGATCTTGGTTCCCCCTGGATAAATGCAGTCCATCCCACTTTTATAGGCCTGTATCCCACCAGGTGGGACCCCAGTCCCCAGTTAAGCTGAAGTCCTGTGCTCTGCACCAGTCCTTCAAACATGCATTGAATCTCATGGTGTGGAGTGCCCTGTCCTCCCCCTTGTCTTTGACTGGTAGCACCTCTGAAAAGGTTACAGTGCATGCCACTTGTCTAGGACCCCTTCCCAGCTCCCTGAAGTCCTCTTGCAATACTCTAACCTCATCACTAGCCAGATTATTTGTCCTCAGGTGGACAGCACTGTCTAGCTCTCCCTCCTGTGCTGCTGCACCAGGGATTCTCTGGATGCACTTTCCATCCTTCCAAGCCGTGGGGCTAGGTAGGCACTTAACCTCCCTCTCTCTCCCACACCATCTGCTCCCAAGTGTACTCCCTTAAGAATAGAATCCCCCACCAGGAGTTGCTTCTTCTTCCTCTGGGGTCCTCTGCCTATCCTCCTGTGGTCTCTACCATGGAGGACCCCAACATCCTCCTTGGTCTCCACTGGGGATGCCTCTTTGGGACAGTCCCACACTGCCAGCACAGTATAGGATTTGTGGAGTGGAACCATGGGAGAAACGTACCTCTGCCCTACTGCCCTCACCTTTCCCAAGCCTACTGTAGTCCAGCTGCTCCTCAGCCTAGGCAACTTTTAAGGCAGCGAGGGCAGACTCAGTGGTCCCTGGATGAAGGAGGAGGTCCCCCAAATCCTGGCCAACTCAGCCTAGAGATGAGCAACCTCCTCCCTCAGCCCAGAGAGGTGCCTGCAGATGGGAAAACACTGCATCCCCCAGAACATCTCCTGGAAGACTGCCACCCCACAGCCAGTGCACTGCAACAATCCCATCATGTCTTATTTATGGCCCCTCTCCTGTTGCTTTGTATGCTTACTCTCTCCTCTCTGTTTTTTTTCTCCCTACTTTCTTACTGCCTTTGAGCCTTTACAGCTCCTGCCATTCCTGTTCTGGGGCAGGAAGGTCCTGTATTCCTCGGGGGAGGGAGAGCTATTATTTTCCTTCTAGGATGGTGAGTCGTATGGGTCTTGGTGAGCCATCCTTTCCTGCTCCCAAACAAGAAGTTCCTGTTGTCCATCAAATCCAGTGCCTATAAAAGTGGAACTGGCTAAGGATGGGAAGGTGGCAGGGAGGGAGGACTATACTGTCTAGTAGTAAAGTAACAAAGTTCTAACAGCTGTCTCCTTCTTCTTACTGCTCTCTGTCAAAAGCTAACTAAAGAAGTTTAAATGCAGACACGTGGTTTACTACTACCTAAGCCACACACCCCCACTTTACACCTCTCCTGTTTAACTAGCTAACTGCAAAGATGATAATAGTTCCCTTCCTCCAGCTCAGACAAGCACACTAACTCTTGTTTGTTTTTTTACCCTAATTGAAGGTCTCAGTAGTAAAGTTCTAGTTCTTTAGTCCTGCAGTAAAGTAGCAAAGTTCTAGCAGCTGCCTCCTTATTCATATTAAGGATCATACTAAGGTCAGTGAGGAGCAAGGAGGCTAGTGTAGCCCATGAGTGCTCCTATTCTAATATTTGGAGTAATATTTTAAAGTCTGTCCAGATAGCAAGAAGGTGTTGAGACGTTTCTTGGATTCGGCTTTTGTTTTACTAATAACATTCTCTAAAGGTAACCTGTTACAGGAATTTACAACTCTTAGTGTGAAAAATAATTTTCTGCTGATATAATTGGAGTGTTTACCAGCAAGTTGAAGAGGATGACCTCTCAAATCACAAGTGTTATCTTTAAACTCAAGTCCGAGTTCTGTCATTAGGTAGGGGTCTTGGACAATATCAAACAAGAAGAGCAAATCGCCCCTTAACCGTCATGTCTCCAGTGTCACTAAATTCAGGTTTGCTCATCTGTTTTCATATGTTTCGTTTTTCAAACCATGTACATGTTTTGTGTATTTCCACTGGAATTTTTCCAAAAGGCTACAGTCAGAGTTCTTAAAAGGGCACCACAATTGGGATGCATATTCTAGATGTGGTCTGACATATGATCTGAATAAAGGCATCATCCCCTTAGGGTCATGGGGTTTTATGTTAGTTTTATAGACTAAATCACCCTATAAGTTTTTTTTTAATTCTTCATTAATTTGTTTTGAATGTCTCAAGTCATTTGAGATAATAATCCCTAAGTCTTTTTCATCAGATGTTGTTTTCAGGTTGCATTCTTCTCGCTGCTCTCTGTCAAAAGCTAACTAGGGAAGTTTAAATGCAGACACCTGGTTTAGTTCTGCCTAAGCCACACCCCCAATTTACAGCTCTCCTCTTCAACTGCAAAGATACCAGTTCCCTTCCCCCAACTCAGACAAGCACACTAACTCTTTTTTGTTTGTTTGTTGTTTTTTTTTACCATAACCGAAGGTCCCAGTAGTGAAGTTCTAGTTCCTTAGTCCCAGTAGTAAAGTAGCAAAGTTCTAGCAGCATCCTCCTTCTTCTTCTTCTTCTTGCTGCTCTCTGTCAAAAGCTAACTGGGGAAGTTTAAATTCAGATACCTGGTTTACTTCTGCCTAAGCCACACACCACAATTTACAGCTCTCCTCTTCAACTAGCTAACTACACAGATGATAACAGTTCCCTTCCCCCTACTCGGACAAATACACTAACTCTTGTTTTTTGTTTGTTTGTTCCTTAGTCCCTGTAGTAAAGTTCTAGCAGCTGCCTTCTTCTTCTTACTGCTCTCTGCCAAAAACTAACTAGGGAAGTTTAAATGAAGAGATCGTTTACTTCTGCCTAAGCCACACACCCCAATTTACGGCTCTCTTCTTCAACTAGCTAACTGCAAAGATGATAACAGTTCCCTTCCCTTAACTCGGACAAGCACACTAACTCTTTTTTTTTGGTTTTTTACCATAATTGAAGGTCCCAGTAGTAAAGTTCTAGTTCCTTAGTCCCAGTAGTAAAGTAGCAAAGTTCTAACAGCTGCCTCCTTCTTCTCACTGCTCTCTGTCAAAGGCTAACTAGGGAAGTTTAAATGCAGACACCTGGTTTACTTCTGCCTAAGCCACACCCCCAATTTATAGCTCTCCTCTTCAACCAGCTTACTGCAAAGATGATTACAGTTTCCTTCCCCCAACTCAGACAAGCACACTAACTCTTGTTTGTTTGTTTTTTTTTGCCCTAATTGAAGGTCCCAGTAGTGAAGTTCTAGTTCCTTAGTTTCAGTAGTAAAGTTCTAGTTCCTTAGTCCCAGTAGTAAAGTAGCAGAGTTCTAGCAGCTGCCTCCTTCTTCTCACTGCTCTCTGTTAAAAGCCAACTAGAGAAGTTTAAATGTAGACACCTGGTTTACTTCTACATAGGCCACATCCCCAATTTACAGCTATCCTCTTCAGCTAGCTCACTGCAAAGATGACAACAGTTAGATAGCTACAATCTGCAAGCAGAGGTAGTTTAAAGGGGCAGTTTAAAGAATTAAGGTTCTCATAAAAATGCAAATTGGGATTGAGCTGTAAGAGGTTTTTTTTCTTTTTTTTTCTTTTACTGTCCAATATATTGTTATTGTAGTACTGAGCCCTGTCTTTGTTTTAATAGTACTCAGGTTATAAACCAGTAGGCATGCAAGCAAGCTTGAAAGCAGCAAGTGTGTAAGCAATCGGTATTTGGGCAGAGTAAAATGCAGAGCAGTGAAAACGCAGGGTTGGAAGTGTTATATTGAGGAGCTAAATTGTGAGAGACTTAAAAAGACAGCAGAAATGGACTGAGTTAACTGGAACAGCTTCAAAATCCATCAAACTGTAAATCAAATCTTACATGAAGTAGATGTTACTGAGGAAGAAGGGACTGAGGAGAGTAAGATACCTCTTACCATTGCTAGTAGTGTATTACTTTCTGCCTATCCCCTATGTTTATTAATGTACTAATACTACAGCCAAAGCCCTTTCAGCAGCTGAAGCAATGGATTGTGGATTACATCTATGAACTTTAAGAGTTTGTTTAAGAACTGATACCAAGCCGGCTGCATGGCACCGAGCAAAGGGGTTCACTCGGCAAGCTGGTGACCCAGGTTCATTCCCCGAGCCTGGGTGTCAGGAGCAGAGTCCGTAAGGGGAGGGGTTCCATAGGCATCCATTGGACGCCTCCCTCCCAGGAGGGGGGGCTCAGCCTGGAGACCTGCGGGCATATTGGTGAGTGTGCTTGGGGAGACATGCTGCTTTGATACACACCCTCAACACACTCTTGCCCCAGGATCCTCCATGCTGTTGCATGGCTGAGAACTGCAGTGGGTGAGGCACAAGAACAAGGAAAACTCCTCCCAACCAAGGCCTAGATGATGAATACCCTAGGCCCCTACCACCCAAAGCCCTGGAGCCAGCCCAGATCCGGCTCCGCAGCACCTGAGAAGCTGTGTTGTGCCACAAGGTGATCTCCCCCCAGAGGAGAGGGACACACCTGGTACAGGGATATACCGGGACCACTCTCAGATAGGCTGCTATAGGAGCTAGTGGAAGGTGGTAGGGTGTCGGAGGGTGGTAGAAGGCACTGGCACTCCAAAGGAATGGTAGGTTGGGCGGTGGCAGGGAGGCACAAAAAGAAAAGAACTGATACCTATACAAGAACTGGTTTAGGGAGTAGAAGACAGATATATATTTTTATACATTTTACATTCTCGCTGGTATAGCATTTATATATTTTATATGGTAACAGCATTTTGATTGTTTATTTGGATACTTAATTATTATCTAATCTTTTTAAACTTTTCTTGGGATGTGGATATGGTGTATTTATCCATGCTTCTGGCAGTGTCCTTTCCTCTTTAAGGCTTGCTGGAACATTTTCAAGCTGGCTCCTCCCACCCACCTGGGTGATAAGTCCCTCAGCACTGCCTCATGATGTCAGATCATGCCTGCTGGAAGCCAGGCCAGTGTGCCAGTTCTCAGGGGAGGTCATGTGGGTCAGTGTGGATGTACACCATATACCACTCCTAGAACTACTATTACAGGTTAGTAACCTGTTTTTCTAGGGACATGGATATGGTGTACTTTTCCACACTTCTGGCAGACTTCTAGAAGTTCTCTGGGAGGAGGGGGCAAGGCACACACTGTGAGGTGTGGCATCCAGTGCCTCAACCCTCAGCACCACCGGGTCAGCCACCTTAATGATATTTTAAATGTAACCCAGATGCCATGTCCCAATGGGCTACTACCCCTACCTGCTGCCCACAATGCAGGTTGAGGGGCCTGGGTTCTGGTTTGGATGTTGAAAAGGACTCAATACCAATAGTAGAACTATTTTCATGGTGCCTGCACCCAGAGTAACCTTTAAGTGGGCCTGATGACAAGCTAGTATAACCCTCTGGGATGTTGTACCTACCCACTACCCCAACCAGTTGTCCCACACATGGATTAACATGAAACTCTTTATTTTGCATTCAGTGGTACAATTATTGGTGAGTGCAAATAATATGCTCACAGTGACCATACTTATCAGAAGGGTTCTGGCTTCTGGAACACACCATATGCACCTGCAAAGAAGGGTTAACAGCAATAACAATGCCCTTTCCAGTTAGACAGAACAAACTTGCACTCAATAATATGCTCATGGACAGTGTTAACATTTAATAAACCCTGTTTATTTAGAGAAAGAGCAGTTGGGTAAGGGATGCAAAGTACAGCTGATTAAATGGCAAATATTAGTTTGGAATAACATTCAAGTAACACAGTCAGTCCCCCTTGAGAGTCCAGTTAAATTCACTGGGTACCCAGAATTTAACAGTTGAAGGCCTGGCACGTTGCAACTGGTTGACTGGTGTTGCAGATGGTTAGCCGGCACTGGGGCCCTTGAACAAATAGATTTTAATTTAATTCTTTAACCTTTTTGTAGACTCAAAAGCAAACTTTTAGACTAAAAGCAATGTCTAATTTCCAGGCCCAATGGTCTGTACAACAGTTAAACAGCAGACTGGCTATTGAAGAACAAAACAAGCTTGGCAAAACAACTTTAACTTTGGTTGCAGGGGAAGGCCCTAAATTTATGCACAGTACAGTGACCTTTGGATCTGGAAATGTTGTCAGGCTGATTCATCCTGGAGCTGGACTCAATCCTCTGGCTCTCAGCTGCAGGCTGAAAACTTCTGTCCATCTGGAAATGGGACCAGCATATAGGTACCAGGGCTAGCATGACTCACCCCCACATCAAGACCTCACTCCCAGAGGTGGTCCCAACCTAAGCTGGACATTGCAGTGGTAGCTGATTCCACAATCTGGTCTTCAGGCAGTAGCAACTCAGTTTTAAACATGCAGCAACAGTCTTTTGCTGTTTTTAGCATATAGGCTAGACATACACAGTTCAGTCTCTGATGCAATTCAAATCAGCCACACAGCTTACTCACTTGGCAAATGGTAATCTCTGGAAGTAAGCTGGCACAATTATGTTCCAGTCTCCCCCAAAACACAGCTAGGCAGGAGACAACTCTGTAGCCACAGGCTTCACTTTTAAACAACAGTCTCTGAGGCAATAGTTTACCTTGCAGCAGCTCAGCTTGTCTGTCTCCAACACAGGCTCTAATGCAGTTCAGTCAGAAATCACAGTTTCAGGCAGAAACCACACTCCCTTTTGGCTTAGGAGCTTGAAGAATTTAGTCTGCAACTTTAACAGTTCAAAACAGCTCCCTTTTGGGTCGTTAGGCAGTGAAGAGGCAAGCAGGCCTCCCCACTTTCTCTCAGAGCTGAACACAGAGCCTCTTTTCATTCTGGAAGCCCTCTAGCAACTGCTCCAGTTCAACTCTCCCATGTAATTGAAGAAAACAGAGTCCTGTAATGCGATTGGCTGCTGAGGCTGTCAATCATATTTTTAGTATTCCGAGTGGCTAAAGTGGGTGCCAAGCACACAGTTCCTTATTTCTCCCAGCAGGCACAGCAGAAGGACCCCATTAGGACCCCTTGAGTTCCCATTGGCCAGAAAGCAGGGTCAAAGTACCAAACATGGCTGCTACAGTGCAGAAAGTAAACAATCCAAACTTTAAAGCTTGTTTTAAATACAACAGTTTAGTTTTAGAAATAAATAGTTACATCATTTGGAAAGGCTCCCTCTGCACTTCTAAGCAACTGCAGAGTGGAGTTTGAAGGAGCATTCCCTGGCTGGTCATGAGCTTTGTTGCACTCAGACCCAGCACAGGCTATGCACAGTATATACTGGGCTGAGCCTCTTAAAGCTACAGTGCAACAGCATTCATTCACATGTTTGTGCAGGAATTAAGGATACAGCAATACTTTACAATGAATTTACACTTTCGGCTCAAAAGGCAGAACTTAGTCTGGAATATAGCCAGGCAGAGGGCAACACATAGTACCCAGGGAGACAACTTAAAGTAAGCCCCACCATTTTGGGGGGGTTACATAAATAGTTTATACACACTAGTAATTAGGTCAACTAGGTTCCATGATAACTGAACTTTAATCATAGTTGATTCCCAGCTGTTAGCAGTTAACTTTTTAAGACAATTACAGTATTAGGAAGCAGTATGCCAATGGTCACAAGGAGTGGCAAGATTATTAAGGAGAAGGAGTCCAGTGTAGTTACAAATCTTGAAAATAAACCCAGGCCATTAAAATAATTTGTGCTGGTGGCACTAAATAAAATTTAAAATTCCCCTTGTAAAGGAAGCAAGAAAGGGAGGAAAAAGAAAGATAAGACACTGACTTCAACCCCAGACCTAACCATGAAAGAGTTAATGAGTAAAACATGTAATCAGAAAGTAGAAGAGATAAAGAATGAGGCATGTCACTTACATAAAGTAATTTCAAATTCATTAGAAGAAAAGAAAAATACATTAACAACAAAGGATGACACTATTGTGGCAAGTGTAGATTTTTCTGAAATTTTTGATCATTTGGAAATTTTAAATTGGACTGTTAAGGACATCCAAGAATCAATAAGAATGGAACAAAAGGACACAGGAAATGAGGAGGTAGGACAGGTATTAATAAATGAAGTAAAATATTTAGGAAAAGAATTGAGAGAGTCATCCCTTGGAAACAACTACTGCACTAGGATAATGAATTCAAGTAGCCTCTGTATACCAAATATAGAAGGGAATAGTTAAGGATATGATAATGGCCCTAAATTACCTTTATTTTGTGCTATAACTATAAAGCAAGATCTGGCATTTGTCAAAGGGTGTGTGTAGAGAATAAAAGAATTTTGGAAAAGTTGAGAGAAAGAGGGTTAGTAATAGAGGATAACAAGATACAGATAAAAGTGAAAATATTTCCATTAAGATAAAAACAGTGAGGGCTGAGAAGGAGAGTAGGGTGATAGAGGAAGAGGATAGTGTTGAGCAAGAATTGATTATGGTACCACAGGAATGTTTCAGAGAAGATAGCATATGCAAGGAATTTATAATGAAGCATAGCACATTATGGGGAAACAGGAGAGAAACAGGAAGTTAAAAAGAATGAAGGGAGAAAGAAAAGATACACTAAAAAGGTAGAATTAAACAGAAAAAGGAAGCGAGAGAGAGAGAGAGAGTTTTGATATGCAATATAGTATAAGAAGAGAACAACAAGCAATGATTTTGGAAGCTGACAGTGTTGGGAAAGAAGGAAATAAATCTGCTGAAATAGAAAATGAAGTCATGAACAAAAAAGGGGAAAAGGCATTAGTAACACTTACTAATCAGAAAAGGGAGAAGGACTACATAAATGGCCAAGTCTAATAAGAAAACAAATGAGAAGGGTAAAAAAGGACATAAAAATGACAGAAATGTGAAATTATATATAGACAAGGAGAAACAGCTATAGGATGACGGAAAAGATCTCTCTAAAAAAGGAAGGAAAGAGAAGGAGAAAAGTGGAGGGAATCATACTGAAGATATAAACTTACACAGACTTGGAACACAGGTGGAATATGATAAAATAAATAATACTGTAATGAGTTAAACATGAGAGATGTAAGCCATGAGGATTTTGGGATATTTCTTATGAAGATGATGGGTACTGATTATGTCCTTCCCTTATTTAAAGTGGGCAATCTATTGGAACAAACTGAAGAAAAATGTAGTACGATGGTTAAAAACCTACTGACCACCATTCTGGAAGGTAACAAACATCTGTTAAACTATATAAGTGTCATCAGTCCCCTACCCAATCTGGTACTATTGCTACTAGTAGCTGACCAGTACTACATCTTAAAAGCTTTTTTGGGGAAAATGGAACTGAACAATTTGGGTATAGAAACAGAAAAGATTGAGGCAATACAAGCACTATTTCCAGAATTTTATATAAACAAACAGCAAGCAAAAGGGAGAAAGAAACATCAGACAAGTCTCTATTTTTGGTCTTAATGAAATGGGCAAGGAACGTGCTAGGAATATCCATATCAAATTGGGAGAAATACTTGGTGCTCTATTGAAATGGGAAGAGATAAAAAAAGACATCAGAAAGGTGGTCAGATGGGAGCAGGCTGGACAAGTAATGGTATGGATGGAAGATGGAACATTTTATCAACAGCTAGTGTGTAAAGTGTTAGAATGACATAATCTGGGCATACATATTTATGATGAAAATGGTCAGCGGGACATTTCTGTGAGGAACCAACTAAAATCCCTTCTGACCTCCTCATGATGGGAATATATGATTGGAACTGCTAATGGATATGACATTCTGGCAATGCAGTTATAAATAGACTGACAATCATTAAATACAGAAGAGACATGGTCCGAGGAAGCCACAAGGATAAATTCAGTAAGGAACGAGGTCAAAATTGTGTCATGGAATGTGTAAGGACTAAGATAAACTTGCTGACCCAGAATTTTGAGATTATTGCAAAAGGTTCAGTATATATGTTTGCAAGAAACATGGATGGGAAATATTTGTTTGAATGGATACAAAGCCTATAAGAAAGTAGTGAAAAGATTCAAGAGATATGGTAGAAATATCAGAGTTTTATTAGTTCTGTGTAAATTGGAGAAAGATATTAAGACTGAAGAAGTTAAGACCAAGAGTATTAACATTATAGGGGTATTAATGAGAAGTAATGAGAAAGAAATGGCAATTCTGAATCTTTATTGTCCCCCGCAGAATAATGATTATTATAAAGCTGACATTTATGGAGATACTGAAGCTATCATTGATCAGCTTATGGATTGGAATCCAACGATAAAAATGATATTGTTGGGAGATTTTAATTCAAGGGTGGGACATGGTCCAGAAGTTACAGAAGATATTTCAAACTTAGCATTACATGAAGGTAAGAATATTCAAAGTAAGCAAAGTTCCAAGGACCTGATAAGTAGTGATAATGGTAGGAAAATATATGGGAGAACAGAATCTGACATAGAAGGTTGTTTTACCTATATAGGCACAAAGGGCTTATTGATTATAGATTTGGTCTGGGTAAATGTAAATATGATACCACTATGTTTGGATCTGAATATTGGATGTAAATCTGAAAGCCAACACTGTCCTCTGGTGTTTGATATTATTGCAGAATTTAAGTATAGTAATGTGGACATAGTTTTATCTCCAATAAAGGTAAAAAAGAGGAATTGTATCAGCTGGGAAAAGATTAAAGATAAACTTTCTAGATAGTTTAGGAGAGTGAGGGATGTTAACACAGCTTTAGGAATTGATGGAAGCACCTGAAGATGAGAAATTACTGTCAGCCTTTAGGAGAATTATGGAACAGATATCAGAATTTATAGTAAAAGAAGTAACAACACACAAAAAAGAAAGGAGCGGTATGGTATAACAAGGAGTGTTGATTAGCAAAAAGAAGATTAAATAGGTAGATAAGAATAGTGAGGGAAAGCCCCAATATATACAACAGAAAATTGCTGAACAGAAAAAGGAAATAATATAATTTGGTCATAAAGAAATTTAGGGATAACCATAGATCATATTTATGAAATGAATTGGAAAAAACAGTAAAGAACAATGATAGCAAGAGGTTCTGGAGAATCGTAACAAAGGGAACAGGATATTATCATGAGGAGCCAACTACTTATATAGAACCGGATACACGGGTAGAATACTTCCAGAGTCTAATTTTCAACCCAGACAATGAATATGTAAATACCTTGGAAAGGGTGAGTGAAGGGGCTCATTGGATAAAACTTAAAAAAGAAATATCAGTGGAGGAAATTTGCTAAGCTATTACAACCTTTACAACCCATAAAGCACCAGGACCAGATGGTGTCCCTATGGATGAAATTATGGGACCACAGAAAATATGGATTCCAGTCTTATATAATTTTTTTTTGTAAATTATTTTTGCCAAACGTTCAATAAAAAAACACATGCAAACACGGAACAATATAACATTGTATCAGTACAACACAATTTATAATCAAGGTCAGTATTACAAACCATCCCCAATCATTTAAAAACACCACTATTACATACCAAATTAATATTAAAGTGTTTCTTGTCACTGGCATGAAAAGAAAAATTTAAACAAAACGTACAAATAACAAACAACTATCTAGTTTCTGATATCCAACACATATGCAGACAACAAAGACAAAATGCATCTATAACAACTTTTAAAAACTTTTCAGTTGAGTATTTTATGTTTAACCTTAAGAGCAATTAAAGTTTATAGCTCCCCAGCTCATTACTATCATGATCTTGTCTAGCAAAGTAGAGGGTACCTATTATTAAGAGAATGGAAGTAAGGGTGTGGGTGAGAGTGGCCACATCCAAGGAAGAGAGAGAAAAACAGGTATCAGGCATCCGTTCTTTAATACTATAATAGTGCTTGGACAAAGCCCTCTTAGGCACCACCCAGGCTTGCAAGATTCCTCTTTCCAAGTCATAAAGCGGGGAATTCTGTGGCTGGAGATGATCAAGTGTCTAGCCCATTCCCTAACCTGCATGTAATGAAAATTCTGAGTGAATTGAAGCCCCAGGTGTTCCACTAGCTCAGGTTAAGTCATAAATCTCTGGTTACTATAGAGATCCCCAAAAGAACAAATTCCAGCAAACTCCCATTTCTGAAAAACTCAGTCCTCCAGCCCATATAAAATGTGTAAATATTTTACTGATACGGGCAGAATTCTGGGTTCATGGACAGAAAACATTATTGTACCTCTATTTAAGAAAGGGGGCAGAGAGGACCCAGGCTGCTATAGACCTATCAGCTGGATTGCTTGTATGCAAAAAAATATTTGCAAAAATAATCAGTAGTAGGTTAAATGTATGGATTGAGGAGAACCAAGTAATGGATGAGGCAGATGCTGGATTTAAGGCAGGATACTCAACAGTAGATCAGTGTTTCACTCTTATTCACATAGCGTGGGATATTCAAAACAGTTGTGCATGGTGCAACTGAGAAGCACCTGCACAAGTGCAAAAATGCACCACAGAGCGATATTCAGAGGGAGCCAATGCGCTGCACAAATCACAGTGCACCAATGTGCAACACTAATAAATGTATGTGCAAGTGCAGGGGGCGTAGCCATTAATAAGCAGTGCAGTGTGATATTCAACAGCAAGCAAACGGCGCAAGCGCGGAGCAAACTTGAACCCATAAAAAGAGGGAGCAAGCAAGGGACTGAGGCTTGCGCTACAGGGGAGCAATAGAGAGGGAGCGCGAGTGGGCAGGCAGGACAGCTGGAGGGGTGCAAGACATAGACAGAGGCAGGCAGGAAGTGCAACAGAGTGTGGGACTGGGCGTGTGACACTGTGCCTGCATGTGTGAGCGTCTGTGTGTGTGTGTGTGTGACAGGTGCGGGGGCAACAACAGCAGCGTGAGTCTGCTATATCGGGCATAGGAGTGGCAGCGACAGTGCCCAGACGGGTGGGAGGCAGAGGCCACAGCCAACAGACCGCCAGCTGGGAACCCCGAACTCAGGTGTGTGTCCAGTGCAGGGGCACACGCAGCAACACACAGCTGGGGGTGCCTGGGGAGACAGCCGCCCAGGGGGGACAGGACAGCCCAGGCCATGGCCAGTGCCATCTTCCAGATGGAGGCTGTAATGAGGAGTGTGAGGATGCAGGAGGCAGAGTGGCGTGGCTGTAGAAGGGCCTGTCAGCGGTATGCCCAGAACAGGTGGTACCGTGCCCGCACCACCTTTGAACAGTACAGTGACACAGAGATTGTGGGCAGGTACCACCTGAACCAGGCAATTCTGAGTTAGCTCTGTGAGCTGTGCAGTGATGAGATGCAGGCACCCACAAGACGGAGCCACGCCCTGTCAGTGGAGACCAAGGTCATGGCCGTCATGTGCCTGCTCACCAAGGGTACCTTCCAGAGACCAACAGGGGACACCACAGGCATAACCCAGTCAGCAGCATCATGGCTCCTCACACAATTCCTCAACGCACTGCTGCCACATGCTGTGGAATACATCCATTTCCCCAGCACACAGGCAGAGTGTACAGTGAACATGCAGGAGTTCCACAGGGTGGCACGTATGCCTGGCATACTAGGG
This sequence comes from Neoceratodus forsteri, assembly GCA_016271365.2. NCBI lineage: Eukaryota > Metazoa > Chordata > Ceratodontiformes > Ceratodontidae > Neoceratodus > Neoceratodus forsteri. The sequence continues at coordinate 315,502,376 of CM057454.1, forward strand.
GCCATTGACTGCACCCATGTAGGCATCCACACACCATCTGGCCTAGAGGGGGTAGCCTACATCAACAGGAAGGGATACCCCAGCGTCAACTGTCAGGTGGTGTGTGATGCCGGGGGGGCATAATCAATGTCTGTGCCACACACCCTGGTGGAGCACAGGATGCCTTCATCTGGCATCAGTCAACACTGTGCCACAGGTTTGAAAGTGGGGGACATCCCCACCAGCCACCTAGTAGGTGAATATGCTGTTGGAATGGGCAGCCTGGCACAACAGGGCAGGGTGTGGGGGATGCTAGGCCAGGGGCATCAGAGGGTGTGGCTGGGAAGGCAGGGGGTGCAGCTACACAGACTACCATGTTAACCACACATGTCAACACACAGGTGACAGCGTATACCCATTCCGGCTCTGGCTGCTTACCCCATACTGGTGCCCATCGACCCCAGCACAGGAGCGATACAGTGAGGCACACGCCAGCACACGGAACATCATCAAGCGAGTGTTTGGGCTGCTGAAGGCCTGGTTCCATTGCCTGGACAGGTCTGGTGGTGCCCTACAGTACAGCCCCTCAAAGGTCTGCGGCCTATTCCTGGCCTGCTGTATGCTATACAACATGGCCACTGACCGTGGGATAGCTGTCGAGGTTGAAGAGAGGAACAACAGTGGGCACGATGTGGCCGCCAGGCCAGGTGGTGGTGGGCAGCCCCCCTGGAGAAAGGGAACCACAGCTGAACAGGATGGCCCAGCAGCACCGGGACACAATTGCACAGGAGTACTTAGGTGCACACAGGTAGGTGAACATGACCACACGCATGTCCCAGGGACCATGGCACAGTATTCAGGCATGCAAGGGTGGGCCCCATGACAGTAATGGCTGGAGGGTAGCGTGGAAGGGCATGGGACAGGACTCCATGGAAGCACCCTGTACAGCACTGAAAACCCCACCCACACACCCCCATACACACCCACACACACATGCACATGCACACGGGCACCCACATGGCACGCCCAGGGGCCGTCAATGGGTGTGTGTCAGACGCTGAACACTGGTGCACAGTAGTGGCTGGTGTGTTGGCATCATCATGCACATGCCACAGTGGCCAGCGGCCAGGTGGGTGTGCACAAGGCCTGTGTGCGGCGTCGACCATGGATGACACGTCCCTGGAATGCACACGCACACACCACACCAATGTGCACACAGGGCAGCGGCAGACAGTGTACAGGGAGGATGGTGGCTCAGGACTGCTGCGGACACATGGACAGCCCCGCTGAGACTGCCCAGCAGATGCAGGTTGTGTGACGGCCACAGGGGGTGTCTCTGATGGTCCCCCAGGTGTGTCACTGCGGGAACGCAACCGGTCCCTCGCAGGTGTCTGCAGGCTCCTGGAAATGCCTGCTCCAGGTGTGCCTGGAATGCCCACAGCAGATCCCGGTGTCAACACTGAGGGGGTCGCATGACGCTGTGACTGAGGGGTGGAGAAAGTACTCCACAGGGTCTGCGGTGGACGGCCATGCACCAGGGTGGCCAGTGGTGCTAGGACGGTCGTGACTGCAGTGGTAAGCCAATCCAGGGCTGCAGTCATGTCCTCCCGCATACATGTGGTCTTGGCCAGGAGCTGCTCATAGTCCCTGTCATGCTTCCCTGTGGACTGGCACAGCTCTGTGCGGAGTGCATGCACCCCTGCCACGACCAGCACCTGTTGCTCCATGGAGGCCTGTAGCAGATGGGTGTGCTCGTTCAAGGGGTCGGTGCCCTGGAGAGCATGGGCATTGCACTGACCCACAGGTGGTGCTTGACCCCGCAGCACAGTGCCCTGCTCTGGTGGGGGCTGCACAGCGGGGCCCCTTGGGGCTGTTCAGTCTGTGGTGCACCATCAGCGACCACTGCACCCAGCCCCCCTTCGACCTCATCCTGCTGCCGCTGCTGCCCCTCTGGCCATTGTGCATGGATCAGTGCCAGTGCAGCTGCACCACTACCACCACCACTGCCACCCCCTTCAGACTGTGCCACACCGATGGCGCCCACAGCATTGTTGGGTGTGGTGGCCGGTGAGTGGACAACTGCCACCAGGGCACCATCTGCGCTGCCATGGCGGGTGTGTGGTATGGGTGCCTCCCCCTGAACGGCAACACCACTATCCAGGATTATGGCCATGTCATCATCGGTCCCAGACCCCGCCCAATCTGTGTCTCAGCATACTGGACACCATGGCTGGTGTCCTGCTGAAACACAGCCAGGGCCTCATCCGCAACCATGCCACAGGCATCCGGATGGACAGTAGGGTTGGGCTGCCTGCAGTCTGGACACCGGTGGAGGTGGCTGGACGGTCTTCCAGGTCCAGGACTGCCCCCATGGTGGACACCTCCACCCCTGTCACTGCATGCAGGTGCTCCGGAGCAGAAAGGGAACACAGTTGCATTAGAGCCACTGCCACACACCCATTCCCCCTTCCCCAGGTGCTGCTATACCTACCATACAGTGATGGGCTGCACCCCCATCTGGAACCCGCCACTGGGCACCCCCTCGATGGTGCTGTGCCGCATGGACACTGCCACCACCAACTCCTCCTGTGGTGACAGCTGTGGCACATCAGGCTGTCCATTGCACATGGCAGCATGTGTGGCCTGGATTGTGGCCACCTTCTCCTTAATCCTCCTTAATCTGTGCCAATCTTCTTCTTGCACTCCTGTGCTGTCCTCTGATGGATGCCCTGCTGGTTCACAGCCCGGGCTACACCCTCCCATGCTGTTGCCTGGGCCTGTGGGGTGCCTGTTGAGCCACTCGGGAGAGGCTCCTGGTCCAGGTAGGCATCGAATAGGGCATCGCTGTCTGCCCTCGTGAAGTTGGGCCTGTGCTTCCGTGCAGTCCCACGCTCCTCAGCCTCGTCATGATCCATCATGCTTAGTCTTGTGGGTATGATCATGTAGTCAGTGATGGCTGCAACCCACACCACCCTCCCATTCCACTGTCCCGACAGGCCCACAGCCTGGTGGCTTACCTCGGAAGGATGCAATACCAGTCTAGTGCCTGTGCAGTCCCATGGCGTCTTTATAGCGCATCACATGCAAATGAGGGGATGCACAACTGAAATGAGATGCAAATGCCTCCGATGCGCCATGGATATGCTGATTAGCTAATCTGCATATGCCGGCTGACTATCACAAACTTGCACATGGCACATTGGTGTTGCGCATGCACAAGCCATGGCTCAACAGTATGACGTGTGCAGTAGGCCCAGCAGTGCGCATGCATGCAGTGTCATCATGTACATCAATGGTGCATCCTACGCACACTGCGCCATACGTGGTACAGTGCTCTGCCACTATTGGGCATGTGGCGCTTGTGCACTTTATGCCCTATGGCACCCGTGCGTGATTGGCCCATGGACCACGGGGCCCACATGCCCCTATTGCACCCCATGCATGGTGTGCCCTATTGCGCTGTCGTGCATGGTGTGCATGCTGACCATGACCCCATGATTGCCCTTTGGCCCTCCGGGTGACCTGCGGCACATGCCAGTGCTGCACCAGCTGTGTCGCGCAGCACCATGGGTGCGAGATTGGAGATGGCAGTGCATCACCATGTGAGTCACGCACCCACAGCATGTGTGGCTCGTGTGCTACTGGGCACCATTTTGGCTGTGCAACTGCGGATACAACCATGCCACACCGCAGCAGTGCAAGGGCACCCAACTGGTCACAGGTGGAGCTGGTGAACCTTGTTGCCCTTGTGGAGCCACATGCAGGCAGTCTGTATGGCTAGGTGCCCCTGGATCGGCCACGAATGGAGGTGTGGCAGGAGGTGGCTGAGGGGCTGGAGGAGGCCACTGGGGCACAGTGCAGTGGTGAGCAGTGCCACCACCACTACAGGGACCTGCAGTGGAGGGACCCTGAGAGGCTACGGGCACTACTGGCATGCATCCAGAGGGGCACAGTGCCACATCCAGGTAAGTGCACTATGCCCATGTCCGTACCATTCCAGTGTTCTGTGGGGGCCAGCAGGGTGTCACGCTATGCTGGGGGAGCCTGTGGCTGCATGTTCTATTGACCGTGGCAGTGCACCATGGGTGTGCTGTGCCACCACACTGCCACTATGTGGGGCCAGGGGACATGCTGTGCTGGAGGGGGGGCATGTGGTGTAGCCAGGTACTGATGTGTCATTCTGTATGTCTCCCTACTAGGCTCTGAGGATAGAAGATGAGCACGGCTGGCTGGCACTGTAGGTGGGTCTCGGCAGAGGCATTGGTTCAGGATGCAGGCTGCATGGGCGGTGCCGCTGGACAGGTGCAGGGTGCACCACAGCAAGTAGGTAGGCACTGTTTCAAGGTATGATGTTGTGCAGGCTGGAGGTGGGCCACAGCCCCCTGTGCACATATCCATTCCAGCTGTGCACTGCCGGCAGTGTCCATTGCACCATGCCGTGGCTATCACACATGTGTGTGTGACTGCTGCCAGTGGGCTGTGGGTGCACCCAGATTCCAGCTGTGCCACTGCTATCCCACCGCTTAGCGCTGTCACCTGGCTGCCAAGATTGTGGTGTGCAGCACATGGGTTGTGTTGGTGTGCAGTGCTCTTCATGGCTGTGGATAGTCGGGTTGGTGGCTCGTGTAGGTGCACATGCTGCAGGAGGCTGTGTGCCATCACAGGGGCACATGTCACCGCTGTCCACTGCGCACTGTGGGTGGGCTATGGTCATACAGCCATGCACTCATACCATGTCCCCTCCTTTGTCCTAGGTGTCCATCACCCTGATGTCAACACCAGGCTCCTGAGGTGGATACTTCAGGTCACCACTGCCATGCTCCGGGTGGCATGGCTCATACAGTGGGCACTATGCAAGCCGCAGCGAAGATGTCGGCGTCAGGCACCAGTGAAGCGTGGATGCCCATAGGGCCCATTGGCCTGCGTACACTTCTTTCCTGTCCCCTTACCTCCCTTGTACCTTGTTCAGCCATGTCCCCTGTCCCCTGCCTCCCTCTCCTGGCCTCCCAGTTTGTTTGTGGCCTCCCATTCCTTGCTCCTATACCTGTTATTTGTTGTTATGTAAATAGTTGTTTCTTGACTGGTTTTAATACACATTTCTATGGTTAGCCATCTGTGTCTGTGTCTGTTTTGCAGCTGGCGTGTGGAGCCATGCGGCAGTGGTGTGCATGGTGGCTGAGTGGTACGTCTGGGGTTGACTGGGGATTGTGCCTGGTGGTCTCTGCCCAGTGGCTGGTGGCTGTGCCATGGGGTGGCAGTGTGCTCTCTGTTCATGTTGAGTGGCATGTGCGTTGTGTGCTGTTGGCATGTGTGTTGGCAGCTGTGCTCCAGGTGGCATGTCCCGTGCCTTCCTGTGGGTGTTGCTGGTGGCTGTTTGCCAGTGGACATTGGTGCCACCCTGCCTCCGTGCACCACTGAGGTGCACATGGTTGGGGCCTGCTACCGTGTGCCTGCCATGCCTCCCTTCTGCATCCTCTGCACCCTGGTGGTGGTCTATCCTGCTCTAGGGGCATGCTCCTTGCAGTGCCTATTGTCCTGTGTCTTGGTGCATGCGCCTCTGCCCCTTGTGCAGCTCTGGTTGCTCTATGGTGCATATTGCTTTGCTCCCTCTCACAGCCCTGGTTGCACTATGGTGCATCAGTGCAATATTCATCCATGTTGCACCGGTGCTTGCTGTCATGCGCAACCTTTGAATATCGTGTCCGGTGTGCCATGGTGCAGTGTTCTTGTGCTGCGCCGCTACTGCGCCTGCCTCTGGCGCATTTCTGAATATCCCACCCATAATATACAAATACAAAATGATCAAAAAAACATAAACTGTATTGTGCCTTTGTAGACCTGAAGTCAGCATTCGATAATATTAACAGAATTTTATTATGGGAGAATCTAGAAAATAAAGGCATTGAGAAGGAATTGTTAAATATAATAATAAGTCTGTATCAGAACAATAAAGCTCAAGTGAGGTACAACTCTAAGGGTGGCAGAAGTTGAACATTTAAAACAAATAAGGGAATCAAGCAGGGCTGCAGTCTGTTCCCAACATTATTTAATTTATATCTTAATATGATATTAATGAAGATGCACAGTCCTGAGTTCCATATGCCCTGAATAAAAAGTTGCGAATAGCCATACTTAGCATATGCAGATGATATTGTACTATTATTGGCTATTTACATAGGTATGAAAAGAATATTGCAAGAATTTAATTAGGAATGGAAGAGCACGGAATTAGAGATAAATCTCTCAAAGACCAATATTATGGTGTGTGGGGGGGGCCATAACAAACAATGTAAATACTACATAGATAACAAAGAGTTGGAGGTAGTTACCAATTTATGCTATCTAAGAATAACAATAACAAATGACTTAACATGGAGAAAGCATTTAAAAGAATTAGAAACTAAAGTTAAAAGGGTTTTTGCCACTGGTGAACAGCTTTTCATACATGAATGGGGGACAGTCGGTAAAGGGATGTATTAAAACAATAAATGCAAAGGTAAAAAGCCAAATACTATATGGGGCAGAAATATTGGGTATAAAAACCAAAATAAATATAGATGTACTTTTAAATAAATTATATAAAGCTCTGTTAGGATTACCTCCAGGACACCTTCAGTCCTGGTCAAAGCCAAAGCAGGACAACTCCCATTAGAGTGTATAACAAAGAAAAGACTGATAACATACTGGTTAAGGGTATTCAAAATGAAGGAATGTAGGTTACCCAAGGATGTGTATCGAGGAAGCTATAGTTTATTTACAGCAAAATATAACATTATCAAGTATATCTACAATAGAGTTGCTCATAAAACCTTTTGACTTATTACATTGCTTGGTGGATACCTTCATTAAACCTAGGAAAGTGGTTTTCAACCAAATTAAAAACAAACTGAGAAAAATGTACGTTCAAAATGAAATGGGATTGTGTGCACAGTATAACGGTGCAGCTGGCTTTCTTAAAATAAATGAAGTCATGGGTTGGGCTGGCAGTATAGCCTAGAGGTTAGAGTAACAAGCTGTAAACAAGCTTGGTACAGTACATCCAGCAGACCAGACCTTGGTTTGATTCTCACAACCTCTACTTGCATACTGTGTGACTCTGAGCAAGTCACTTAACTGCCCAGTTCTCCCAGGTCGCCCCTGAAAACAGGCACTTGTGCCTAATGGGCCTTACCCGGTTACCAAAGACTAAAATAAATAAATAAATAAATACTACCTAATAGCAATGAAAAACCCTCAAAGGAGAAAGTTAATCACCAGACATAGGTTTGAATACTTTCATAGCCAGCAGCTAGAGGATTGCTTTAGGGGCAAGGACATGACTGAATCTAGGTATAAATGTGGACTGGGAGCAGATGATGTAGTACATCTGCTAACTGTATGCCCACTATATGAAAAAGAGAGAAAGTAGTTCATAGGAGATATTCTTGGTACCTCGGAGCTTGAACTGAAACATATGGCTACATACTTGCTTAAATCTAACTCTAATAATTTGTGAATCAGTGGCTTCCTTACTTAATAGATAAATAGATAGATAGATAGATAGATACTTGATACAGAAGAAAACATTTCATATAGGGAAAGAGGATGAATTGAATGATTAATGTAATTAAGGAAACTAAAGATAGGTTTTATGTCATATTGTATAAATCTGGTGCTTTGGCTTTTATTTAATAATTTTATATAGAGTGTATTATTGTTGTTTACATGTTTTAAATAGATGTAATATCTGTAATAACATAATTGTCGATCAATAAACCTAAACTAAAAAAAAACCAAAAACTAGTGCAGGTATATACTTTGATTTGATTGATTAGTGTAGGTACTGTATATAGCTTTAATTACTGTAGGCATATAGCAGTAATTGTTTAACTAGTGTAGGTATACAGTTATAAATGATTGATTAGTGCAGGTATATAGATTTAATTGATAGATTAGTCATGGGTATACAGGGATATAATGATGACCATTTCTATGGGGAAAAGTCCCCATCCATGTATTTTATTATTGTATATCTATATATATCTATATCTATCTATCTATCTATCTATCTATCTATCTATATCTATATATTTATGGGATATGCAGCAGGGACCTGTTGTAACCTCATGAATGGCATAAGCTACGAGTGATGTGCGCAAGGTCAAACAGCTCGAGTGAAAATAGATCATTTACTCAACAGGTCCCTGCTGCATATTTCATTTATGTAATAGGCAGGGACCTTGTGTGCTAGATTAGTCTTTCTGACATCATTTGTTAATTTTTTTAAATACGTAGTTTCTGGGTTTGTTTTGTGAAATAGTACTAGTGCACTTTCTTTGGTGTTAGTTGTTACGATCATTAGTAGGGAAGTGTTATCATGATGGTGTGGTGATGTCGCAATGTGTCTGCTGATTGGATGAAGAATGTCAAGTTAGCAAAATTTGAGAGCAACATGGCGGACGCTCTTAGTAAGGGCAAGCCCTAAGCCTAATTCTAAGTGTTAGTATTGAGCCTGGTTCCATTAAGAAAGTTTGTTTAAAAAAAAATTGTTTTCTTTCTTTTTATTTTGTTAATTGGGTGAGTTCAGAGAGCAGGAGTGGCAGTAAAGAGCAACTGGCAGTTCAGAGCAAGAGGATCGAGCGAGAGCAAGGGGTTGGACAGGGGAAGCAGGGAGTGAGCGACTGTGGAAGGAAGGTAAATTTATAGTAAAAAAGTAATTTTAGGCATTCAGCAGTAGAAGGGGAGGTTGAGAATGTTTATTTTATTTTAAAAGTGGAATTCTGAAGAGAAGCTGTTGGCAGGCATGCATGCAGGTGTGTGGAGGGGAGCTTACAAAGGCTCTAGAGTGTGGTAGTATGTTCATGTAAAAAATTAAAAGATTGAGTAATCTTCTGCAGCGTTAGTTTAGTTTAGGTTATTTATTTCACCAGGAAAAGACTCCATTGATCAAGTTTATTTACAAGGAGGTCCTGGGTAGGACAGTATACAGTAAGTATTCAACATTATAATATGCAACATTTAGAAAGATGCATACCTAGCATAAGAAATTTGATTAGAGAAGGTATGCAGTACAATATGCATAGAGTAATTTAGAGAGGTACATACACAGCATACAAAATTTGTTAGAATAGGCATGCAATACAATACACATTGAGCAAATATAGGCTACAGTACAGTGGTATTAAATATTTATGACAATAGAGGGTGCTAAATGCCTGACTAATACAAATGAGGCAGACATGAGAGAGCAGGTATTATAAATAAATTTATGTGGCAGGAAGAAACTGTGTGGTTCATCAGAGGTGCTTCTGTGGGGAGCCACTAAACATGCTATTGTGCTAGAGGGGAAGTAGTGCCAGCAGGTGTCTGTGTGTGTATTTGTATGTGTGTGTGTGGGGGGGGGGATGACATGTCTACTATATAGATAAATGGTGATGACATGTCTACTATATAGTTAAATAAAGTGTATTCAAAAGCAGGGAAAATAAATGCATTTATACAACAGCTCATGTGTCCATGCCTATTGCTTAAATAAGGGATACGTGATGGCCAGCTGTTGAATAACCAATTTATCTGAACTAGCCGAGAGTGACCTCAGGTAACCTCATGAGTGGCGGAGCGCAGTGGAGCGACGAGTGATGGTTTTTGAGGTTATTCTTGACAAGTTCAGATAAATCACTTATCCAGCAGCCAGCCATCATGTATTTGAGTTATGTAATAGGCCAGGATTTTGTGCGGTTTATTTTTTATTTTTATTTATTTTAAAGGGTTCGGTTGTGTTTTTTTTTTGTGAAGCAACTTTTTCTTCTACATTCTATGAGTTGTTTTTCTGAATGGGGTTGTGTTTGTGGTTTCTGATTGGTTGGATGTGTGGGTAAAGGATTATGATTGGTGGGTTGTTAGCATGGTTGCATCATGAGGGTTTGGGTATGCATGCACTGTGAGTGGATGATTGTAGCTGATGATGTAAGTGGGAGAGAGTTTCTGTGATGGTGCAGTTTTGCAGTCAGTTAGCCAGGAGTCGTCGAAGAGAGAAGGTCTCTGTGTGCATCTGGGCTTGGTGTGCAGCAGATGTGGTCTAGTTTGGACTTTGACGACCTCAGAGACATTGTGGCTAGAGCCAGCTTCTGGAGTGATGCAACTGGGGAGTCCTGGAGATCTTCAGCATCATCCACAAGAAGGGTTCTTCATGGAGAGTTGCTGTTTCATTGGTGAGGTTTCGATGGAGGATCTTGGCATGCTGTTTTCAGGAGTTGGCTTCTGCAGAGCAGATGGCTATTTGCTTCAGATGTGGAATGGTTTTGGTGCCAGGTGTTTTCTTGAGGTTTACCAGGATGGAGTATCAGTTACGGCCAGGGTGGAGACCCGGTGTCTGGGATCAATTGGTGTCTTCGGTCGGCATCCTCTGTTTCCTTTGGTGTTCCCTTTCCTGGATCTTTTGGATTACAACTTTGAAGAGTCGCATCACTTGCATATTCATTTTTAGGGCTTTTTTTATTTTATAGTTTCTGTCTGCATCTTGGTTTGAATTAACCGTTGGATTATCTTTTTTAATTTCTGCAGCACACATCAACAAGGTAAGAAAATTCAAATACAAATCTATTTAATCAACATTTTGACAAAGAGTTTTTCTGAAAAAATCCATTTGTTAAGTGAAAATGTTAACTTTATTGAACTGAAGTGTTAGTGAAGAAGTGTGATTATTTAGGAAAACGTTAATCCCTTATTTATTTTTAATTTTTTGCAGGTATGCAATATTGACAACTTATGGAGATTACAGGGTAAAGTACAATAGGATTGCAAGTGAAACCTGTATGGGAAAACATACACTATTCACAGTTTAAGTAGCTGTGCAATGTCTTTGCTGCTTGTTTTTTTTTTGCAGGTTTTGGTGGCTCCAGATTCCTAGTATCTGTTGGGAAGAAGAAAAGGAAACTTGCAGGTTTTTCTGGTTATTTCAGGCCATTGCACTTATTTTTCATTTCTTTTTTTCACTGGAGGTTTTAGAGTTGCATATTTTGGCACCTTGTTTTTTTTTGGGGGGGGGCGGACATGGCTTTCCTCACAGTTTCACTGCACTGGGTTCATTACCATGTGTGGTTTTTGGCTTACATCAGAATAGTATTTTTATTCAGTGTTACAGTTTTCTCTTTTTATATTCTCAATACGTTGTGTGGAGTGTATTTTTGTGTGTGGGGGGAGGGACAGTGGTTCTTTAGCTGTTAGTAAAGGATAAGATTGTTAGATTTACTGTATTTGGCATCTGTTGTGCATTCACTTACTGTTTTCTAGTCAGACTCAGTGTCTGAGTCGATCACTTGTGGTCGCTTTCTTTTTATGGAGTCATATTGGTTCTCTGTTAGGAGACACAAACATTAGAAGGAATTCTGAGTATTTTTGTTCTGGTTTCTTAGTTTTGGTGTTCTTATTTAAGGGGGATTTTTTTCTATTACACTGTATATATTTTTTTTATAGTATAGGTTAACTGTTATAGAAATATTGCTTATTTTTTATGTGTTTTTTTTATCTTACTTTGCACTATGTTAAGTTATTTTGGAGGCGTTTATGGTCAGCTTGTTAAAGCAGGCTACCATGATGTTACTCCAGTTGTGTGACAGGGTGCTGCAGTTAATGGTAGTTTCAGGTGTTGTGATGCAGATGGCATTTGTTGGTAGCTTAGGATGCTTGAGATCTTTTGTTGTTTTTGATCACTCATCTTGGAACAGTCATTTCATGACTGTAGTTGCTTGTGTCCTGATACCTATATTATGTTGGTGGGTACCACACTGCTGTCTGTTAGTTTCTGTAGCAAATGTTTCCTAATGGAGTGGTTTGTAAGAAATTTCTCAGGTTTATGCCAGATTTTATTATTGCCTTTACAATGGAGCCCAGCTTGTTGATCCACACCAGTTGATTTTTGTACCACAGTGTTGTATAATTCAGTTTGGCGTTAGTCTTGATGGCAGGAAAAAGGGGGCCTTTGGATTTAAAGTTTTCTCTGGTCACTGTCTCTTGTATATCTTATAGTTGGATACTGGGCATCTTCATGGCTCATCTGCCTCATATGCTTGGGATTTCAGTTTCCTCATATCCTTTTGATTGGCACCACTTCTTGTTTTAGTTTGTCACTCTTTGTTGAACTTTAAATATTGTTTGTTGTTTTCATCCATTTTTAATTCAGTATCTTCCCATTTCAAGTTTCTTTTTCTATATTTCCCCTTACACCAAAGTACAGGGTGACTACCATCCACATTGTGTTTAGGAGAGATTTTGTGTTGTCAGGGCTTAGCTGGTTGGTTGTATACAGTTTATCTATTATTGCATCTGTTAATTCATCTGCTACCCTTGATTTATTGTCTTGTAATATATGGGTAACCCTCAATAATGCAATTCGAAAGCCATGCAAACTTTTTCCAATAATACACTACTACTGTTTCAATAATACCATCCTGAGACAACTGATAATACTATAATTTTTGCTGATAATACTGCAGTTCAAAGTTAATCTCTGATCAGAAGTATCATCATCGAAGTTCAACAGCAAGAGAGCAGCTACCAGCATCTGTTGAGTGCAAGCCGAGTTTTCACTCAGTGTTTTCTCACAGAAAGCCAGTCTCTGCTCACAGACACTCCACAAAACTGGAAAATGGATTCCATCACAGAAAACAAAATGACCTTACAAAGAATACAATTTGTCCAAAAACAGGAGAACACCAACACAATTAAAAAAAAGTACTTTTGACATAAGGCTGCTTCAAAACTGTCTGGCAAAACAGAGTGAGTCCAGACCTATTGAAACTGTCCATGTTGACCAGCTCGACCCAATACTAGCAAATTTTATCTTTCAGCTCAAAAAACAAGATGGCTCAGATTATGAGCCCAGTACAGTCGGAGGAGTCTTGAGAAGCATAGACAGATACCTAAGCAAGAAAAACTACCCTGCATCTGTTTTTCAGGGTCCATCCACTATTTTCAAGCAGACCCTAGAAGTGCTTGCAGTGAAACAAAAGTACTTGAACAAGTTGGGTATGGGCAACTGCTGATAGGCAAAAGCTCTAACTGAAACAGAAATAGATTTGCTGTACATTTCAGGCACTCTGAGGTGCCACTCACCAGCTGCACTTCTGCATATGCTATTCCTTAACATCGGACTACATTTTGCCCTGGAACCAGTGAGCACTATCAGTTATGCTGGGGTGACATAGTCTTAGGCAAAGACAGCCAGGGCAATGACTATTTAGAATATCATTGGCTGGCCTGGTGGTGCAGAGGGTTGAGGTGCTGGACAATTTACCTTGAGCTATGCTAGTGAACAGGTTCAGGAATGACCTCGGGTCATTGGGGTGCCATCATGGGGAAGGGGGGTGTGGAGCAGGATCAAGCATGCTGATGGAAAGCTCTGCTCTACTGAGGGTGGTGAGGGTGGGTTGGTGCCCCCATTGTTCCGCTCCGTAGTGTAGGTGGAGAGGGGGTGGTAAACAGTAATGGGAGGTGGGAGGGGCTGAGCTGGCACCATGGGATGCGTGCATGCCTCCACATGCTCGCACAACCATGTGCCGGGGCCTGGGGGCAAGGGAAGAAAACCTGTAAAAAACAATATACCTATGTGTCCCCATTGCCAGTTGGTGAGAGGAGGTGATGGGGACCAAATAGCTATATATAGAAAAAAAAAGAATATCATGAATGCCAGACCAAAACCAGAACTGGCATTAACCTAAGAGATGTAAGGACAGTCCCCCCAAGACTATACTGTAACACCACAAATCCAGACAGGGACACTGTGAGAGCCTACGAACAATACAGCAGACAAAAGTTGTTTGGCTCCTAATGTAAGATTAAAGGCCACCAGCTACTGGTACTGAGCTATGATGATTGGGGAAAATGCTATAAAAGTCAGCTGGACTCCCCCCTGAAAAATGAATTACTAATCATAGCACAAGAAAAACTGCTATACAATTGCTCATAGATTCAAATGTGCCTCCTACAGACGTAGCCCAAGTGTCCATACATAAAAAATAAACAATTTATAAATAATTACAGTACCATATCCAAACACAAACAAAAAAATGTCTGTGTCATCCTCTCAGGAGAGCAGCCCAACACATCAAGATCTTCTCCAGCACCTTAAAAATGTTCTGACGCAACTGCCGATACTGCAGCTGCAACCACGGGTACCCCCCCAGGAAATGACAACCACAAACCAGATGTCCAGCACAAGTTCCCACTTCTCGGCAATGGCAGGAAACATCTTTGGCTCCCACTGCAAGTTTTATGGAAACGTGTCCATCAATATCCGCCAGTCGCCTCCACCACCAAAGAAATTACACTTTATTTACTCTGACTTGGATTCAGTGTAAGCACCATCAACAGCCACAACCACCAAATCAAAAAAGCCAGAAACAGCTGTTTTGAACTCTTCGTTAACCTTTTGTTAGCCACAATCATTGGCTGTTGCAACAGTTAAATTCCAGTTCCAGTTTGAAGTTCCAGTTCACAGTTTGCTGTTTACTTCCTGTACTTTCTCTTCCTGCAGCAGTCGTCCCAGATGCACATCCCACTACAGAAAATGTCTCCTACCAGCAACACAAGGTAAGAAGAAAATTGCCTCGGATCCATATATTATAAAAAATAGATAGATAAGTGTGCTACAAGGCAATAATACCATCTTGAGGTTTTGGGGACTTTGGGAACCTCGAGAGCAACCAAAACCTCTTGATGGTATTACTACCTTGTAATACACACATATCTATCTATTATTCTGTTTTTCCATCTCCCTTGAGTTTTTTTTTTGGCCTGGATTGTAAGACTTGTCTTGTTTTTTGGAATGTTAGAGATGTTGACAGGGACTTGGGATACATTTTTTGTTTTAAGTGTCTCTCTAGGCTTTGGAACATTGAATGGAGAGTTAGAGGTTCATAGGAGGTCCTGTTTTTTTTCTGATGGTGGATGAAATAGTGGCATAGTCTTTTGTTAAGTTCTTGAGGCAGATTCTCATGCAGAGGTGTCATAATGCTGAATTACTCTGCTAGGTACCATGCAAACATCTACACATCCATTTCTGTTTTCTAGGATGTATTTATGTTTCTGGTGCTCAAAATATACTCATCTATAGCGTTAGCCTCTATGGTTGTGAGTGAGCTGGTTGCCAGTTGCTGTTCCCAGTTAGGTGCTGCTGTGTGGCCTTGTTCGGTTTCTTCTGGGTCAGGTAGCGGTTCTGTATCATTTTCAATTTGACTAAAAATATCTTCCATTTCAAGTTCAAAACTGTTTTCTAGGCTTGCCATTTTTTTGTTTGTTTTTTGAATGCTGAATGGAGACGCGAGTGTTGTTGACAGCAAGTCTTGCAGTGTTTTTTTTTTTTTTAGGTTTCCCATGTGATTTACAGTGCACTGCATTTTAATCCATTTATTTTGGTGGCTGTTTGTGGAATGAAGGTACCACAAAGAAATGCAGTCAGAGGTTGCTTTGTGCGAGGTAAGGGCAGGTGGCGCAAGTTGGTATAAATTAAAGGCAGAGAAGTAGTCTGATCAATTGATAGAGAGTGACGTGTTTACTATGCAGATCAATTTCTGTGACATGTCTACTATATACATAAATTTTATTTATTCAACGGCAGTGAAATAAAGAGATTTACTTAGTGGCTTTTGTGCCCCCACCTATTGTGAAAACTAACCTACCAAAGAAAGAGGAGCCTGAAGTCCTCCTCATTATTTTATCTTTCAGAGATTAAACAATATTTGGCTGGCCAACCACAAGACTTCAGGTGACAGTGCACCAGTGAGTGATGCCAGCGTACGAAGGAGATTGTTCTGCTACCTGTTACCTATATTCCATCCATCATGACACATTTCATATGGTGGCAGCAGATGTTGGACAATCATTTTATGAGTACCTTCTGGCTCGTACTCAGGAGACACCAACTGTATTAAACAACACTACCAAAAGCACAGGCATCTGTATGAAAACAATACATCATTGTTGATCAATCCAGTACACAAATCCGATGCAAGCATTTATATAAGTGACTGTTACAGAGCCAGTCACAACCAAAAATCCAGGACATGAAGTGGTAACACATATCATAATGATGGTCCTTAGACTGCCACTGCTGGCTTCCAACATTATGCATTTATCTGTATCAGAGACTCTTTTAGAGACTGAACTGTGTCATGAAGTGGACCAGGCCCACTCAGTGGTTTGACTGCTACTTCAATCCTGGGGACTTTATTGAATAATGCACAGTTTATGCTTAAACATGTTGTTTTTACTTTCTGGATTTGCTTTCACTTTGGGATATGATGGAATATGTGCCTTATGTGGGAACATATGTATCATTTAAGCAACATTGCCTGACAGAGTGTGTGTCATGCTGGGATAATGTCACACCTCAGGTGGTTGGGCACAAGGCCGCAGGCCGAGTGTGTCCAACAACTGAGGCGTGTCATTATCCCAAATGACACACACCCTGGAGGGCATTATTGCTATTATACAATGGCTTGTTGTTATATATAAAATAAAAAAATAATTTTAAAGAAAGTTTTTATTAGTGT
The DNA here is from genome assembly GCA_016271365.2 of Neoceratodus forsteri. NCBI lineage: Eukaryota > Metazoa > Chordata > Ceratodontiformes > Ceratodontidae > Neoceratodus > Neoceratodus forsteri. The sequence goes on from CM057454.1 coordinate 315,518,884, forward strand.
GGAAAAATATTTTTGTTTCTTAAGAGGAGATGCAAAAAAAGAACTCTAGGTCCAAATAATCATCTACAGGTTCACAGTGAGGCTGAGACTAGACTTGTGAAGTTGTACTGGGATAACATCACGGGTCCAGCCCAAGACTGACCAATCAGAGTTCAGGATTTTTTCTTGCCATTGTATAATGTTTTATATTTCTTTACTTTTAGAGGTGATTGCCACTAATCAGGCAAAAACTGCTGATGTTCTGTACTGGGAAAGTTTATGCATACTCCAGTGATTTTGAAGTTTTCTCATTGTAGTAGCCCCCCGCAATAAATTGCAGTATTCTGTGATATTCTGCAGCATTTCTGTGCTTCATCCTGGCTTGACACAGCTGTATGTCTGTACTTCTACTAGGTTTCTTTATCATACAATGCTTTGCTTTTACATATGTTTTCTTGATATCATGCTAGGGTCCAAGATCTCGTAGCCATGCAAGAAAGGAGACTACAAAATGGAATCTTCCATACCTGACAGGTTTGAGACCTGGAAGGACTTACTGGCACCATCTCAGACCTATTTGCATCTGGCTTGTCCATATGGAATAGGGCAGACAAGGAGATCATAAAAAGGCATGTGCATTATCTTGAGCATCAAAATGCAGATAAGGTTACCAAACCTGTGATATTTGTGATTGACAACCTAGCACCAAAAAAAGAAAGTTCTACTATTTACAGTATATAAACTCAAGCTAAAACCAACAAACTAGTAGAAGTCAATAACGAGAGAGCCCAGTCCAGAAAAAAAGAGTTAGACCATGAAATTATTTGTTCTGCTTATGGGACACATGTCCTTACTAATAGTAGTAACGACACATGTCCTTACTACTATTACCACGCTATTGGGTGATATTGATAAAGGAAGGGTACCTGATCTTTTAAAAGACAATCACATGCTAAGGTGGTATTGTCCAAATTGTGCCCATTTACCTTTGAGTACTGTTAGGAATTTGGAATCAGTATAACTTCATCCTGCAGTAATCAATGGACCATGATTACAAGCAGCAAGTTGTACACTGTCTAAGATCATGTTTGTAACCTTTACTTTACATCCCTTACTATTTGATAAAGATATAGCCATATTTGACAAATTAGCCTCTATTCATTGGTTGGTCACTTAGAAGGAGACATTTACAAGGAAAGGTTCGACGTTCCTAGCATGGTGGTGTACCACCCAATGTTAGATCAATGGGTAGTACCTCATACAGCCTACTGTGACATCAGAGGTTATTGATACCTTTATGTGTTTGATATTATCACCCCTGGTATGTGGATACTCCAGTACTACTGGTCAACCAACAACCAAGGGTCCACGGGCATCCAATAGCTTCACTTGCCTAGAGTACCTCATCAAATGGAGAGTACCACAAGCAAAGGTCACATATAATATGGCAGGACAGTATCACATGGTTACTAACAACAACCTTTTCCTACGTGTCTCTCCCCAGTGTCCAATCTGTATGCCTAACTTTTGTTTTACTCTTACTTGTAAAACCCTTTTAGGTACCACTGTCATCACTCTTGTGCCCCTGTACAAGGAAACCACTCTTTGAACTGCCTCATCCTTTACCAGTCTTGAAAAATGTGTACCTGTCTTTAAGGTCCTCATTGCTAAGCTGTCTTTAAATTTAAAATACCTTCTTGATCATAAGGACTGTCACATGATTATGATCAGTAATAGTATGCATGAAGCAATACAGGTACTAGATGATTTACTAAATGATGATAACTTGGGCTTGGCTCTCTCCAGTATATGGCTAGAACTTACTTTTAAGATATTTATAACATTTCAAGCTGTCTTAATTTTTATCATGCATATAGTTCTTTGCTGCTCATGAGATGCTTTAGCTCCATATCGCCAACAGTTAAGTTTTTTTACACACTATGCAACAGATCAAATAGTTTTTGTAGGCTAGCTATGCCAGCGAGTGAAGGATATAGACAGTATAATATTTAAAGTGATTTTCTTAGATTTTTACCCTGAGTAATTGCACTGTTCATTTAGGTGTTTGTACTATGTACTTTGAAATCACATAGTTGTTTTAATTATAAATAACAATATCTGCCCCCAACAGCCCTTTTTTGCATACTGCTTGTCAGCTGTATTGTCTATTTTTTTCACTAGCTGTCATTTCAGCCATGCCTCCCAAAGCATGTCATGGCAGGGAAACAGCCACCTCACTAACAGCATAGTTTGCCTAATGTCTCACGTAACTATGAAAAACAGTGCCAAAGTAAGGTTATCGTATTCCCTTGATGTTACTTGAAAGTGTTGCTGTTTTCTTCCTTGTCTGTGCTTGCAGTGGTTGTTGGGGACTGTAGTCGGTATTGAAACTCAGTCCTATGCCAGCTGCTGTATTTGTCACTGATAATGTTGTAGGTTAGCAGCTTGTGGTAGTTTTCTCATTGCAACTGGATTTATTTGTTAGTGATAACAAGGCTGCAATCACAATTGTATCCCTCTATGTGTGTGTGTAGTGTTTATCAATCATTGGTGCATCTCACTGAGTTTTTTCCCCTCCCGGTATAAATGTTAGCAGTCTCACAGGACCACCATAGAGTCTATGCAGGCTTTATGTGTGGTGCTGCATAACACTGATTTTCATGGTCAAACTGAACTATTTTCTGCAGTAACACTATTTCTGTTACAGTAATACGCTGTCAGTGTGTGCCTCTGTTCAGGATTACCTGCTTAAAATATGCCATTAATGGAACTGCTGGGTATTAGGCTGGTATATCTTTAGTGAAGCAAAGAAAAAAAACACAGCAAGGTATATACATACACAATGTATTGTATGAGGCAGTATTAGTCCAATCAGTCAGCACTATTAGGCAGTCAGGTGGCTGCTAGATCAATGTTGGCTACTACAGAACCTAATTTAATGAATAGAGCAGTCAATCATGGTAATCACAGTTTGTAGACAGAGAATACTGGTAATCAGCTGTTCTCTATAAAAGATCACAGTACCTGATTTGGCAACTAGCTCTGTCAGTATTTTGTGATCAGGTGGATGCTGTCAGTATAGTAACCAGTTTTATTTCAGACATTTTATGTGGGATTACCTATTGCTAATCACCAGGACTGGGAAATGGCAGAACTGTGCCTGATAATGAATTACATTTATTCAGCATATTAGTGTAGTTGGGAGGGCGGTCAAGTAGGGTTACCACCTCTCTCTATTTTCGCAGGACAGTCCTGATTTGGGCAGCTGTGTTCTGCAAAAAAACATGAAAAATACTACATGTCCTGACATTATAGCAGAAAAAAATATTTTCTGATTTTCCTCTAAATGCTGCAAAACAATATAATACCTTAACTAAAATACCTTAAAATGATAAGAAACACTGAAAACAGATAAAAACTATAACACTTAGTCTTAATTTTGATTATTAAGAGAAAACAAGTCTGTTGCATTGGTTGAGACTACATATTGTCCTGCGAAAAATCATGTTTCTGTAAGAAATGTCCCACTTTGGCCTTTTTAAAAGGTGGCAACCCTAGGGTCAAGACAACATCTGTCACACTGCTTTGCACTGATTCTGGTAAGATACTGTACAAAGAAGAGAATACTGTATTTTGTTAATGGTTGGCATAAATGAAAGATGTAAACAGTGCAGAGTAGGTCAGTGTTGGTGGCTACAGTGCAGTGTTCACCATCAGAGCTCACAATACCTGATTCAGTACCCAATTCAACTACTAGATCAGCTGGACGCTGTCTAATTTTAGATCCCAAACTTTTCTTTTTGCATTTTGTCTGAAAGAGTTGATCCACCGAAAGAAAGCTTACATGGCAATTATGTGTTCCACAGTCTTTTAGAGGTTTTATTATTGTTATCTCACTGCTGAGAATAGAGATGCAGCTCTCTCGACGTAATGGCTGTCCTGTAGAATTTTCAGCTGAAGCTAGTAGTGGTGCATGTGCAAGGCTTGGCTTGAAACTGACAATAAGCTTTTCTGTTCCTAAATACAACACTCTGAATCAGGAGGTCTTCTTTCTTGTTTTGAAGTGCCCATTTGAATTATACATGCCTGTCTGCTTGACATGTCATGTCCCTGAGCCCCCTTTGACAAAACCACAATGGAATATTTCAATCAGCTAATGCTGAAGAGGGGCACACACTGACAGTGTATTACTTACATAAATAGTATTACTGCAGAAAACAATTCAGTTTGACCATGAAAATCATCATTAGGCAGCACCACACATGAAGACTGCATAGACACTATGGTCCAGTGAGACCGCTGATGGGAAAAAATATAATTGCGACATAACCAATGACTGGTAAACACCACACACAGAGAGAGGGATACAATTATGATTGCAGCCTTGTTATCACTAACAAATAAATCCAATCATTATGAGAAAACTACCATGAGCTGCCACCCTACAACCTTTTCACTGACAAAAACAGCAGCTTGCATAGAACTAAGTTTCCATACTGACTGCAGTCAATGACAACCACTGCAAGCACAGACAAGCTGGGAAATGGCAACAGGTAATATCAAGGGAATAAGAAAATCTTGCTTTGGCATTGTTTTTCACAGTTACTTGAGACAGACAAACTACGCCATCACAATTTACATTTCATAAACTCCGGTGTGTGAGGACACCCAGAACCGCATTTCCTGCCACAGTGACCTCCTGTCTGACAGATGAGTGTTTCTGACAGCTTGGCTGGACAGGGAGGCTGTAACATGTGAGCAGTCCCAAGGTCATGAGGATTGGTATGCCAGTGAGGAGCCACAGACTGGACAGTTCACTGAGGTGGCTGAATTCCAATAGGCTCTGACTTGCTCAAAGCGGGTTAAAAATAATGGCAAATTAACAAGGCATACAATGACAGAAACACATACTGAGAAGCACAATAAAAAACAGGATGTTAAACGCTGCAACAGTTTTACTAAACAATCCTAAACTTACAATAAAGAAGTGTGATAACTTTCTGTTGGGGGGAGGAGTGAGGGACACTGACACACACCAGCAAAAATAACTATGAGTATTTGTACATGCATATTGCAGTCACAAGTACCTTAATGTACAGAACAGCAAAGTGACAGAGTTGATGATTTGTCAGAATCAGAATCGCTGATATAATCTCTGCTATCACATATGCTGATAGCCTTGTTTGTTTCCCTTGCATGGCATCACAGTGTCACAGTTCAGCACCACAAAGAATTGCAAGGGGGCGTGGAAACAGGAGCACTAGTCAGGTAACAAACACTGTGAAAAAACAGATTTTGACTACATGGAATAGAAAAAAAAAAAGCACACGGACACTTCCAGTAAAGGGTATGTAACAACAATATTTTTATTTAAACAAAACCTAAGAAAATCACTTTAACGTAGAAAATGATCATATTTGGATGGTGATGCATGTACTTTGCACGCATTCAGTGGGGGAGTGTAGGAATATAACAATCTGATATAATGAACATATTGTAAAGTGTTGGCAGTAGAAGGCAAAAGGATTAATGAGGATATTTCTGTATTTGAAGTGTTCTGCTTTTTTGTGCTAATATACTTGATGCTGTAGAAAATAGGCATACACTGCACATAGCTTGTACTGTGATAAGGATGTATTTGCTGTCTGTACAAAATGCTGAATTAGAATTACAGATAAAGTCTATGTGTGTAAAATGTGCAGTCTCAGATTGAAAAATACAGTAATGTACCCTGTGAAATATTACCTTGTATGGACATATGCTGAGTTTGTAAGATAACAGCTTGTGGAAAATATATATAAGCTGGATCATAACAGGCAAAGAGTGAGGAACTATGAACCCCAAAATGAAGAGCTGAAGCTTTCACACCTGTCTGGATCATCCTCCCAATGGAAAGTAATTGCCCATTACTAGTACCTTGTAAGTTGGGCTGTCAGAACTAATGCAGTATATTGTGTCAGTTCAATAAACCTAACTTTGTGGTACAATTCCTCATTTCCAGTGTAATCACTGGCTGAAATATCCAACATAGGACTCCCCTACCCACCACCACAACAAGCACCTGGCAGCAAGTGCAGTGCGATGCAAGTCCCAGTCCTCCCACACCATGGTGCCCTTTACAGGCACACACCCATACTGCCAAACACACAGTGTACTGCACAACACCCCCAAGACCTGCACTATGTGCACAACAACACCACCATCACCCCCAGAGCAACTGTGGGCACCACAATTCAGAGTGACGATCTGCAGGGACACGTGTGTCTCAGGCTCCAACTGGGTGGTGGCAGGGCAGCATGCTGCCATGATGGCTGCACAGCTGGGGCTCTATGGCTCCTCTCAAGACAGTGAAGTCCTAGTGCTGTGTGATACCCCATGTGTGGCATGTGCCTGTGCCCAGTGTCACCAATGACTGGCAAAATTTAACTGACTCCCGTACACAAATGGGTGTGGCAACTGCCATGTACTTATGCGGTTGGATGGCTGGTACTTCGGTCTCGAAGCCACCCCTGGCACACTGGTCACCTCAACTGACCATGGCATGGATGCCACTGCCTTCTCTCTTGGATCCAGGCACCTGACCACTGATGATGCAGGCCAGCTACCACCAGTTGCGCACTGTTACTTGCGTTGAGCAGCCATTGATTCCTTTGTCAGTGGTGAAGGTCCCTGAAACTGACTACTTCAGTAGGCCAACCACAACCATCAATGGCATTGATCTCCTCTACTGTCTCCTCCCAGGCCTTGCAGACGGTGGTATCTGCTGCAGTAGTGTGAAGTGACTGACTCCCTTGCCTTTAAGGCCTCTGCCAGGGCATGCAGTTCCTCAGCACTGAAGTGATGTGCCTGTAAGCATGACTTCTCACTCATAGGACCTACTGAGGAGAGTGGAACAGCATCTGCAATTAGTATGTGAGGCAGGTGTTGGCTTGTGGGCAGTGCTGTGCTACCTGACTGTTCCTATGTGCTGGTGTTGTATGCTTCATACTAAGGTTCACACTAAGGATGTTGAGGAGCCAAGAGATGTGTTGCCCATGAATGCTCCTATAGTAATTCAGTTTTCATAATACCTTAGCTTACCACCAGTTAGTATATATTTATCAAGTTTATTCTTAAACCCTTTTTTTGTTTTACCTACTGTTATCTCTATTGGTAATTTATTCCACAAATTCACAATCCTTAGAGTATAAAAATAATTGTGTTTGTCAGTTTTGAAAGCCCTACCCATTATCTGCATTGGATGTCCTCTGGTTTCTTTGGAAGAGGTCTTAAATTATACAATGGCAAGGAAATTTCCTGGACTGTGATTGGTCAGTGTGTGCCTGGGACAGTGAGGTTATCTGAGCTTAACCTCACTGTATGAAGTCCAGGCAAACACATGCCTCCATACCACACAGTAAGAAATCATGCCAAGGCTCATCCCCACTGTTTTCCCTACCAACTGAATGGCTTCACAGAATTGCGAATGCCATCATCCATGACTCTCCCTCCCCCCCCACACATACACACACACAATTTATCCATCCCTCGCAACTCCTAGAAACTCAGTATGTTAAACTAATTGTAAATACATTAATTCAATCCAACGTAGCGCCACCAGCCTCACTCCACTGACTTCGTGCTTAAATGCAGCACATGCTTGCTCCATGCTGCTTGGCCATTTCCCCACAGAACTGCATGCAGTGGCTCTTTCTTAAAATAAAAAAAAAATGACAACAATGTTCTATTTTGTATTCCATAATGTCAACAACTACTCGATGGCCATTAATATAACATTTACCCCTCAGACGTTCTGGGCACTTACCGACCCGTTTTGGAAGACCAGAAGTCTCACTCCCTTTTTTCACTTGATCCGATGTGCTGTTTGGTATCATATAAGTCACCCGATCATGCAGCAGAGCCAGTTAAATTAAACTCCATGGGAACGATGGACTGCAAACTACCACAAAAAATTAAAAACAAAACTTCAAGGGGGAATGGGGAGATCTACAACAGCAAGAGAAAAATGTATGAGACGCAGCCGTATGAACAGACACAGTCATTAAACATCAGCAGCACCACCTACTTGAAAAAAGTGGACTATTTTTTCCCCCTACATATACCTCCACATTGATAAATTACATGAAAATAAAAAAAAAATTTTCTATCATAAAAGAGCCATTGTACAATAGCAATAATGCGCTGTAGGGTGAGGGTTGTGCTGTGATAAACTCATGTCTGAGGCATTGGATGCACTCAGCCTGCAGCCTTGTGCCCACCCACCCCAGACATGAGGTTATCCCAGCGCAACCCACACCTTGTCATGCATTATCTATGCCAATTTCAACCATGAGGGATGGAATGCTAATGATATCAAGCATCAACAGCAAGTCACCCCTCATTCTTCTTGTCTCAAGAGTCATTGTATTTAAATATTCTAGCCTTTGTTCATGTTTTGTTCTTTAGGTGTTATACTTTTTGTGAACCTTCTTTGAACATTTTCCAGTTTTTTCTTTCTGTCTTACTATAGGGGCACAAAAACTGAGATGCATATTCTATATGGGGCCTAACATGTGCCCTATACAGTGGCATTAGGACTTTATCACTTTTTGAGATTATTTCTTTCCTGATGGACCATATTATTTTTCTAGACTTGTTTATGGTTTGGTTTATTTATTTTTAAAGTCGCCGGATATGCAAATACATAAATCTGTTTCACTGGATGATGCTACCAGTTTTTTTCCATGTAACCGATAAACATTATTTGGGTTCTTTTTTCCAAGATGAACAATTCTACATTTGTCCATATTTAACTTCATGTCCCAATGGTTAACCCATGCCGAGATCTTGTCCAGATCTCTTTGGATATCCCGTGTATTAGACTGTGTCTCACATGGGCCTTCCAATTTTGCATCATCTGCAAACTTCACAGTCCAGTTTAATATATTACTAGTCAGATCAGAAATAAAAATCTGAAACAATGAAGGTCCCAATACAGAGCTCTGTGGGACCCCACTGGTGACCATGCCCTCGCTTGATACATAACCATTTATGACCACTCTCTGAGTCGATCTGTCAACCAATTAGTAATCCATGTAATTGTATGTCTATTTAAATTGTGTTTGATAGTTTTTCAGTCAGAGCCCAGTGTGGCATCAAATCAAATGCCTTGCTGAAGTCTAAATATACTATGTCACAAGGTACTGTTTTGTCCAATAAATTGCTTATTTTTTCATAGAAACTTAAAAGGTTGGTTGTAGTGCTTCTACCCCACTGGAATCCATGTTGGTCTGGATCAATTTTGATTATTACATCTGTCATAATATCTTTAATCAATGTTTCCAGGACTTTGCATATGGTAGACGTGAGACTAATAGGCCTGTAGTTTTGTCTATCTTGTTTAGAACCCTTTTTGTGGATTGGTATCACATAGGCGGTTCTCCAGTCCAAAGGTACCTCTCTCTTAGCAACAGATTTTTCCAAAATTATTTTCAATGGGTAGGTAAGGTATTCTGCCATAATATATAACATGTGGCCTGAAATTTGGTTCCAGAAAAGGTGATGTTTTTCCTTTTTGTTGCAGTAACATTTTTTTAATGTCATCTGTAGAGAATTTGGTATCATACTCAGGGGTTGGAATTGTTTGGTTAGTTTTTGTATTTATTTTACCCAAAACTTCACAAAAATGCCTGTTTAATATTTTTCCCACTGCCAAGTTACCCTAGATTAGTGTTCCAGTATTTGTAGTAGGCCCTACTTTATTTATGTTTTTTTAAGGAGTTAATATATGCAGAAATGTTTTGTTATTGTCCTTCTTTGCGTATGTTGCTAAATTAAGTTCATATTGTCTTCTTGTTTTTCTGATAGTATTTTTAAATTTTTTTCACAAAGTGATAAAGTCCCTCCTAGTGTCATTTGTTTTTTCTCTATGTAGGCTTTATGCAATTTATTCTTTTTATTTGGCTTTTTTTTTTATTTAATCACTTGGGTTTCTGTTTTTTGTTTGAATACTTATTTATTTGTGGAATATGTTTGTTGTGAGCTTTAAAATGGTGTTTTTAATAAATTCCCACATGTCCTCAGTTGTTTTGTTGGTTAGTTCATTGTCCCAGTTTATTTTAGTTAATTACACAGAACACAGATACACAGAAATGTGATGGCAGGGAAAGGCACCTTGGCCCATCTAGTCTGCCCAACACCCTACCTCCCCCCTTCTGTTATGCTCCCACCCTCTTTTCCCAACCCCTGAAATCTATCCCAAGCCCTCTTGAACCCCTCCACCATTTCAGCTGCCACTACCTCCTCTGGCAGCTTGTTCCAGGCCTCCACCACCCTCTCAGTGAAAAACTGCCCCCTGACATTACCTCTGTATTGTCCACCTTCCAGTTTTAGGCTATGACCCCTCATGTTCACTCTTTTCTTCAATTTGAACAAGCTGTTACCCTCTATCTTATTTATTCCCTTCAGATACTTAAAGGTCTCAATCATGTTCCCCCTCTCCCTCCTAGTCTCCAGAGGGTACAAATTCACCCCTCTCAATCTTCTCTCATAGGGTACATCCTGCATCCCTCTTACCATTTTGGTTGCCCTTCTCTGCACCCTCTCCATCAGCTCAACATCTCTTCATAGGTGAGGCCTCCAGAACTGCACCCCATACTCCAGATGCGGCCTAACCATGGTTCTGTATAATGGCATTAGCACCTTCCTCTTCCTGCTATTAAAACCCATCACAATACAGGCCAACATTCCATTTGCCTTTCCTGACCACCCTGCTACACTGGCTGCCCATCTTGAGGTCACGCGATACCATAATCCCCAGGTCCCTTTCTGTTTCCTTCTCCTTAATCACCAACCCCCCAAGAGAGTAAGTTTCCCTCCTATTCTTCCTCCCCAGGTGCATCAGCAAGCACTTTTGTGTATTAAACTTCAATTTCCAGGTGTCAGACCACCTCTCCAGCCTCTCCAGGTCCCGCCTCATGGCTTGCACCCCACTAGGTGAATCCACCCTATTGCAGACTTTTGTATCATCTGCGAACAGACACACACATCCCTTCAGACCCTCTGCTAGGTCACTAACATAGATGTTAAAGAGTATTGGTCCTAGCACTGACCCCTGTGGCACCCCACTGGTCACCTCCCGTTCCCTGGAATGTGTCCCATTTACCACCACCATCTAACTCCTTCCTAACTAATTCTTCCAGAATTTTAGTTGCATTGGCCTTGCTATACTGCAGAATGGTTGTTTTTCCATAGTTTTCTTTATAGTGATATCTTTATGTGAATTCCACTTAATTGTGATCACTGTTGCCAACAGGTGGGCCTACTATACATTGATCAATTTCAGTATAATCTGTACACATAACTATGCCCAGAATATTATTTCTTCAAGTGGGCTCTTTAACATGTTGTATCAATTGGGTTCTATCACATATGGAAATTAGCTTATTTCTGCAAGAGCTACTGGCTGTCCTCTCTTTCCAGTTGATATCCCCCAAAGTAAAATCTTCCATAACAAGAAGATCCCCAAGTTTGCCTGCTATGCCTATTTGTGTTAGCAGATCTTCATATGTAGTCATCTGGCAATTTGGGGGGCAGTAACATACTGCCAGTAGTAGGGGGGTTTCTGACTTCATCTGCAATTTAATCCATACGCTCACTGTATCAGAGCCAAATCTGTTAATACTGCTGGAAATATTCAGCAAGGGTATGCTATATTTTATTATTACAGCAACACACCCTCCTTTTTTCTTTGGTTGATTGCATGTATGAGTATTGAAACCATCCATTTTCAGGTCGCATGCTCCATTATTGCCAATCCAGGTCTCTGTTATGCCTATTAGGTCGATATCATGGGTATGTACCAGAGGGACATGCTCATCCATTTAATTTATCAGGCACTGAGCATTGTGTAACAACATTTTTAGAGTTGCCTTGTTGTGGTGGTGCAGGGTATGGCTTCTTTTGTCTTGTGAGGAGGTAGTTGAATGTCCCCCCTTATTCTCTAGTTTAAAATCAGGGAAGTGAAACCCTGTTCTAGGTTCAATGCCAATAACTTAGCCCCAAATTTATGTAGGTGCAATCCATCTCTGGAAAATAGTTCAGTGTTTTTTGATTAAAACTATGCCAATTGTCAATAAAGTCAATGTTTTTTCTTTGCACTGGTTTGAAGTCTGCAGTTTAATCTTCTGATATTCTAGTTTTTTTCTGGGTGGGCTTTTGGAACTGGCAGTATACTTGAAAAGGCCACTTTAGAGTTTTTTTTATTGTAAATTTAGTCCGAGATTAAGTATGTCAAAACAGATATTTTTTTCATGACTTTTGCCTACATCATTGCAGCCCACATGCACTATTACAGAAGATTTTGATGGAATATGCAATTTATTGATGCATTCCTGGACATCTACTGCTTTTGCTCCTAGTAAACACATTACGGAAGTGTTTTCTCTATCCATTTCGGATAGGGGCTATTAGTAAACCTGACAATTGAGTCCACTATCACTATTTTCTGTGTAGAGCTTACTGCCTCCCTATTGAGGGATGGCAAGATTGAATTTTCTCCAAAACCTGAGCTTAGTAGGACATATTTGTTTTGTGAAGGGATTGTTGTGCTACCTGAAACTATTGCTTTTCTGCCTTTTTTGTATTTCTTTGGTTTACAAGACACCAGTCATCCACATTGTTAGTACAATTTCTTTTTGCTTGACATTCAGAAATAGGGCTGGAATCCTTGTTTACAGGGTTTTATTTAACTCTAAAAATTGATTAGCGTTTTGCTTATAAAAATTCTAAAACATTGTGAAAATGCATTGCACTTGCCTCACTATATTTAACAAATATAGCACTTCTAGAAAATCTATATAAATGCTTTCTGTACAGTTAGTATTGTCCCAAGAAAAAACTGCTAATCAATTATTTAAAACCCTGGTTTACATGCTCTTGGATACGGTTTCTCTTATTCTTTGTTATGTTAATATTGTCAAAAGTTTCTTGTTCAATACTACTGACAAATTGTTCGATTTTATTTATTTCCATGGCAGTTTTTAATTCAGTCTTTAACTTGTGTATCTCTTTTGTAGAAGCTTCCAATGAGGAACATTTAAGACAGGTGTTAGTAGAGTCATTTCTCATGGATGGGAATGGTGAAAACATATTACAACTAACACAGTTAAACAGGGATCCTTCTTTTATTAGTAGCTCCATTATGGCCTTGGTTTGATTAATTTTACTGTCTCAGAAATCACACAAACCCAAACTTGTTTATAACAGGTATAGTTATTAACCAGCAAAGATTTTGGCTCCCTTTCTCAGCTCTCTAGGCAGATACAGCTTGCCTCTGCCAGTGTCGCCTCCACCCTGCACTCACCTCCGTTGGCTGAGGCACCTAGTTAAATGCCCCACAGACCGGAACTGATGTCAGGCTACTTCTGGTTCGGCATCCAAAATCAGAATAAACTTTAAAAGTTTTAAAAGATGTACTGTGGCTGTAGACTGCATTTAAAAAGGCAGTCTGAAGGACACTGGAGTGCTGTAAAGGGCAGCTCCAACCACACTAGCTGCAGCAGTAATCTTTATATGCCCCTTAGCTCTCAAGGGGGTTACAGGTCAGGGCACAGCACTTCGTGTACTACTGCCTCCAAGTTACTTGCTCCTCCAAAATAAAACAGGCTTACTAGCCACACACAAATCCCTGGTGCTCCCAAATATAAAATAATATGCAGGTATGCTGTGTCTGGGACATGGGCCAGTTGCCATATGCATGTTGAAGGCCTGGGAAACCCTCCTCAGTACCGTTGCCATCTAAGATGGTGCTGGAGGCCTTGGTGGCTGTGCAGAGAACCTGACGCAAAGACTGCCAACTGGCAGGGCTGTGGTGGTGGGGTGTGTAACCTTATGGCAGTCGGATATGCACCTGTTCTGTGCACTGTGATGGGCAACCCTGTTGCGTGAAGGGGCTGTGATGCTGCCAGTGGTCTAAGTACTGCACGCATTGTGTACAGGAGCCCTGTGTAATGCATAGCATCATGGTAGGGCCACTACACTGTTGGGGTAGTGCAGGACATAATGGTGTGGTCTGTGTCTGCGCAGGGTGTCTAGCATGATATGCAGGATTGGCACAGTGGTCCACAGGGGTGTCTACTGTGTGCATGTAGTGCAACCGTGCAGCAGAGAGGTGCCATGGTGTACTGGTATGCAACTCACAGAACACCACTCCTCACTGTCGGGGTGGGCTGTCTCCCCCAAGTAGCCAGTTGTGCCTCCTATTGCAGCGCATGTGTAGATGTGTTACCCATGTGGGTGGACATGCAGTGCTGAGTACCAAACCCTTGAGCCACAGCATTGTAACCTTGTGCACACATCCCAGGTCCTGTCGGGGTGCCACAGTTGGATCCAGGTGCACTCAGTGGCTCATTCATGCTAGGGACAGGTGCACATATTATCACTATGCAGTGAAAGGTGTCAGACAGGATGTTTCATGGTCCTCACCTACATGTGTACCATATCCCCAGAGACAGTGAGCAACAGTGAGGGAGTACATGTGTGCATTTCCATCATGTTTTACTGTAACACAGTGTTGCATTCATGTGCAGGACAGCACAGAGCTGTGCTCTGTGGTGGGCCAGCTGCAACTCATTTGGGGCCTGTGTTCATTGCCCTACAGTACCCGCAAAATACTGTATCAGTTGCTGACACAGAGGCATAGGGCTATTTGCTAGATGTATGCATCTTATATGTTTGTTCAGAATGTTCTGAGTTGCAAGATGTTCTGAGTTGCAAGAGGCTGTTGCAGTGCTGCATTGCTACAGGGCTTGCAGTTCCTTAGTGCTCTGCAGGTGGTGCTCATGTCCCCTTAAATAGTCTAGATGCAAAGTACTATGCAAATACATGCAGAAGGCATCGAAATGAGATGCTAAGTGACTGATTTGCCCACTGACTGGCTAAATAGCTCATTTGCATGCCTTGGCTGAATATGGGGATTAAGAGCTTCATGCAAATGCCTTTTGCAATTGTGCAGTGCAATGTATGCTGTGGAAAGCATGCGCAGAAGTGTGACACATTAACAGGTGCACTTGAGTGTCCACTTGCACATGGAGCAATCATAGTATTTAGCTTGTGCATGCATGGTATTGTGCAGCTGTAACCCCTGCCTGCTTGACTAGTTGCAGGTTAAGGGGCTGGGTACTGAAATGGGTGCCTTCACCCGGAGGACAGGGTTGTTAGTAATAAGGCTAACCTGGGTACAGCCCTCCGGAACACTGTAACCCCGCTCTTTCCCCTCTAGTGGCCTAGACAATATGCAACAAACATTTTCGCAGTAGCCTCTATTCAGCATACAATTCCCCACACTGTTTGCACTTACCACCAGGGCTGGTTCCACCAGTTTAACCCTGGAGACCCCCTGTAAAATAAGGTTAGGCACAGCAAATAACAACAGTACAGTGCTTTTGGTACAAACTGGAACCACAGTCAGATTAAATGCAAAAAGAGTTAGATCTGATTTATCCAGGGGAATTGAACAAGGGAGGGGTGTAATCAGGTTGATTGATTCAAAAACTGATCTAGTCAGGCAATTATGCATGCACTTTTAGTCCCTACACAGTCACATGCTCTGGGTACCCAGTTGGAAGTAAGGTGGACTAGCCTGAAATTTTTCCAGGGGTAGGCTGGCGTCACAGCTGGTTGAGGCCCTGTGATGAAAAGAAAAAGAATGCACAACCACGCACAATTTGTAATCCAGAGCCTGAAGGCTCAGTTTGTGAAAGGAAAAACAACAATGCAATCAGATGACAACACCTGAGATTTAGCTGTTGTTGCAGGGAGCTACCCTGATTGTTACTCATGCTACCCTATGCAAGACACAGGAGGGACGAGATGGAGACTGCAGGTTGACAACTGGTATGCCAGGAGAAGCAGGGCCCACACGAATCACCGAGGTGTCCTTCCTGTTCGAGATGTTGAGCAGGGGGCTGATCCCCGGGTGAGTCTCTTGTCAATGGTGTTCTTTGCACCTGAAGTAGCTGGCTGGGCCAGTGTGGTAGGGCCCAGGCTGGGTAAAACAGTTCGTAAATCAGTCCGGGAAGGCTGGATGCAGCTTCCAGCAAGCGTGGCACAATTAAACAGTGGGGAACCAATCGCGACCCACTAACAGCACACAGCACATTTATAGTAAAGCAATCACCATACCACAAAGCGGATAGCAGTCCGGCAGTAACACCAGTGTCTCCGAGCAAAACCGGGAGTTCTATGGTGAATGGATGTCCTGACAGGCCGATTACATACAGCAAATCTTCGGTCTTCTTCAGGTTTAAGCCTGGTCACACTTCAGTGGTTTTCTCTCACTGAATTCAAATACAGTCCAGAGTATTAAGCCTTTCAAAAGATTCCTTCTCTAGGGACTGCAGGAAGACAGGCCAGACTCAGCCTTTCCACCAATCTCCCGCGTGAACTACGCAGGAGCTGCTGCTTGAATCATTAAGGCTGTTTACTCTGCAAACTCTAACTCCAGACTGACTCACTGCAGCAGACAGCTTGGGAATTTCCCTTCAGTCCAAAAGGTTCTGGTTGGTTGATCTATCTGTCTGTCAAAGCAAGGGCTCCCCCTCCAGGTCTGTTTTGGCGCCAAAATGTAAAAACTACAATTCCTACAGAAATTTGCTCCCACAAGACCCCTGGGGACAGGCTCCATTTTAGAGTCCCCAAAGGTACTGATTGGGGCTGACTGGCAGTCCAAAACCAAAATGGTGGTGCAATACATAAAGTCCATGCTGCAAAGAAGGCAGGTTAAACAAACTACAATACTATTGTCATGCTAATAGATAATTAGCACATAAGTACAGCTTCTAACAGAGCTCCCACTGTGCAAATAGCAAAGGTAGAATGGAGCGATTATCTGACAGCCCGGGCGGGACTCGAGCATAAAAACACTCAGCCCCCTCCCAGATTAAATAAGCACCACGTTATTGGCAGCTCTTAAAGAGACAGAGCACAGAGGCATTAAGGCACTCTCACACAAACACTTTTAAAGCGCTAAGACACAGGATACCAGCCTGGCATTGGGCATTTAGGCACACCCAAGGACGACTTTTGGGAACCCCCATTTGTAGGGGGGGTTACACCCTTCCCTGCCTGGAAAAACTTGGCGTGCGCATCAAGTCTACACCATCACAATATTGAAGAATCAATATATACAAGACATACGTGACATTAGCATACTATGAAAATACTATCTGATGCATCAGTTAATGTAAACTTATCACATTACTATACATTTCACTATACCATATCTTCATTGACAATACTTATGCATGTTTCATACACTCTATACGGCATATGGACAAAACGTCGCAGTCTAAATGGTTGCGGTGAAATCGGAGCGGTCTGTAAGTTGCAAAGACATTCCGTCACCAGTTTTTAAGTCGTGGACAACCCGTCACCAATATAATGAATTATCCCATGATGACAATCTCATAACGCTATCAAATGCCAGCCTCTTCAATTCAATGCAATGCGAATGTTACAGCCAACATGCTTCACTGCTCTGCAACTATTTTCAGCCTGCACTATTCATTTTTGTCTTAGTCACTACTCACCACTTGTTGTTAAATCCACTCACTGCGTTCTCTTCATTTTCTTCAATTCCTACACTTCCTTCGTTCCCATTCTGTGCATCTGTGATTTCACATACTGTTTCTATAGCACACTCAACCCGAGCAAAGCTAGCACGTAAATTATACCAGGAGCAGCATGCTGTGTCCACACAGAGGCGACAGGTAGAACTAGGACAGCAGGCGCCAAGGAAACATTTAAAATACCAGAGAGTCAATACAATTTTTCATACTATTTGTGCAGATTTTAAAAATAGAATGGAGATGCAGTATTTAAAAGACATAGCCACAATAATCAAAATTAATGTAACATAACAGCATATAGCCTTATTTGCACACTAATAATATAGTCAGACTTTGCTGTTTGCACATTGAACATTTGCACCTTTGCACATTTTGCCTTATTTGCACATGAATGATATTTACTGTTGTTTGCACATCTTACTTTGCTGTTTGCACATCTTACTAAGCATTATTTGCACATTAATGATATTTACTGCTATTATAAACAATGAACTGTTGGAGACGCGATGCACTGTTGTACTACTGATTTTAGATTTGATTTTACACTTGATTTGAATAAAATGTTGTTACTGCTACTTGCAACTTTATGTCCGAGTTTCTACATTTTAACCGCGACTTTCTGCAATAGCGCCTTTTTTGAATTGCGACATCTTATCCAGCATGTTAAGGTCCCCAGCACCATTTCTCCACTCCGTAATGCCCGCGACTATTTGTCTGGTGGCAATATGGCCGCTCACACTCTATACTGATTCTAGTATGATTAACATACTATGAACAGTTACCTATGACTTCACTTTATAACTTCTTGTACAGTAAACAATGCAGAAGAGGGGGTCCTTCCCTATCAGCTAACTTGGGGCTAGATGGGACAGGGACACCATGTTCTGAATGAAGAATAATTAATTGTAAGGTGGCAGTCAAGCTCTCTTTGGGCAGTGAACTCTTGGAAATGTAAACACCTTTATGGACCACATTAAGAGGCAAGTCCACAGGCCTCCCAGGGGAATCATAACAAAAAAGTAGCACTGGCTTAACAGGTCGCCCAGTCCTTCTGGGAGGTACAGACACTGGCTCTGGCTTGTCATCACAGGCACTGGACACTTCCTTTTCTTTTTTCAGGAGGGGTGCCTCTGCACTATATGAGAAGTTCAGGTTGGGAGCACTGGCAGCTCTGGGCTCAGTAGCTTCTGTTTCCAAAGTACTTTGTTCATTAAGGTTTTCTACAGAATGCCCTGACTGGTCATCCTCAGGACACCTGGACACACTGGAGCTTTGTGGCATGGAAAGGGCACTGTCCTCTCTTTCTCTTGGCTCTGTTAGTTCTGGTATGTCACCCGGAAGACTCAGAACATCAGCCCCTTCTTCAGGCAAGTCAGACAGTTCTACATGGTACAGAGAGTCTGCAACCTCAGACGTGATACTTTGCACCTCACTTTCAGGAAGCATTGGGTCCAGGAAAGAAGCTGGGGGGCTTCATCCCCAAGATTGTCCAGAGGATTGCTTCAAAACAAATGACTCAGTACATATGAGGGATAATAGGTATTATCACAGTCACTCTCATCAGAGACAGATGTACAGTGATCACTGTCACTCTGGGCCTGCTGAGGGGAAGGCCTTAGTTCTGGAACAACATGGACAGGTTGGCTTTGTTTCCTCTTTGCAGTGGCACGAGTCACTGGCCCAGGAGAAGTGTCAGGTGTTGGTTCAGCATCAATAATAACTTGGCCGATGGGCAGTAAGTGATTACGGTGCATGGTCTTAACGGCTTTGGAATTATTTTCTGGGCGCACCTTGTACACCGGCAAATCATCCAATTTATCAACTACTACATGAGAAAGATGGTGCCATCTATCAGCAAATTTGTGTTTTCCATGCAGTCCCAAATTGCGTAGTAGTACCCTATCTCCAGGCAAACAACTCCTGGGCTTTTACTCATTGATCATGTCTTTCTTTGTTGGCAAGATTTCGCTTAGCAGCCATAATTTGAGCTAGTTGATAGACATGATTCAACTGATCTTTCAGTTTCTGTACATACTGCAAGTAGTTTTCGTCTCGGATCCCATCTGGAGAGACCCCAAAGCAGACATCAATTGGCAGTCGGGCCTCCCTCCTGAACAAGAGACGGTAGGGGGAGAACCCAGTAGGGTCACTTTTGGTGCAATTGTACGTGTGTACCAAGGTGCTGATCTGCTGGCTCCACTTATGCTTGTCTTTTGGATGGAGGGTGACCAGTATGTCCAAAAGGGTCCAGTTAAAGCGTTCTGGTTGAGGGTCCCCCTGTGGGTGATAGGGGGTGGTTCTTGACTTCCGCATCCCCCACAGAGAGAGCATTTATTTGATTAGCCTACTTTCAAAGTCTCTGCCTTGGTCAGAATGGATCTTCCGAGGGGCACCACAGTGGACGAATAATTTTCCACTAGCACCTTGGCCACAGTAGAGGCCTTTTGATCTTTAGTTGGGAAGGCTTGTGCGTACCATGTAAAATGATCAGTAACTGCCAATGTTCTTTTGTTCAGGTTCTAAGCATAAAAATTCTATGCAGACCAGTTCCATGGGGGCACTGGTAGTGATGTTGACAAGTGGGGCAGTTTTCTGGGGCAAAGCTTTCCACTGGAGGCAGTGACTGCAAGTTTTGACATGATTCTCAACATCTGTCCCCATCTTTGGCCAGTAGAATTGGAATCATACCAGGTCGAGAGTTCTGTCAATACTGAGGTGCCTCATGTGATTGTGGAGGGACCTCAGTAGCAGCTGCTTAAAGGCTGTGGGTAGGACCAACTGTTGCTTGTCTACTTGACCACAATGATCCACTGTCTCTCTATATTACAACTGATCATGCAACTTTAACCTGGGGCCTTCCTTGAACAATAGAGCAGTTCACAAATCAGTGGAACACAACTTGGACACATTTTTCCCCGCACAAAGGGCGTCAAGTGCTGGTTGAATCATGGGATCTTGGGATTGAGCCCACTGAATAATGTCATTATCGAACTGAGGTAGTGCACTAATATCTAAAGCAGAGAAATGGCAATAGGCAGCCGATATGCAGGTATCAGGAGGACCCAAGCAATCTACTAGGTAGTCCACTGTGTCCACAGACATTTGTTCATCTGCATCAAACTTTTGGCATAATGCTTTGATGTCAGGGTCAGACAATCTGACCCAATTGTCCTTGGCTGCTGGCCTTCATGACAGGGTGTCAGCATCAATGTGGTTTAGTCCCAGTCTGTATTCAACAGCATAATCATAAGTTGATAAGGCAGAACGCCAACGGTGCCCAGTGGAGTCCAATTTTGCTGAAGTCTGCACATAGGTCAGTGGGTTATTGTCAGTCTTCACTAATATCTTTGCCCCATAGAGGTACTCATGAAACTGGTCAACTATGACCCATTTTAGGGCGAAGAATTCCAACTTGTGGACTGGATAGTTCTGCTCTGGCGGGGTCAAGCTCCAACTGGTGAAAGCTACAGGTCTCAAACCATCTTTGTGGTCTTGATATAGTGTAACCCCTAGGTGGTGCTATCCCAAGGGCTACTACCCCTGCCTGCCTAACTACTAACAGGTTGAGGGGCTTAGGTCCAATGGTGGGTGCCTCCACCCAGAGGTTGGGGTTAAGACAGTTTGGTATGACTTAGTCACAGCCCTCTGGGACACTGCAACCCCCCTTTCTTCCCACTAGTGGCCCACACAAGTTAATCACAGTACCTTCGCAGTATACACTTACCCCCAGGACTGGTTCGATCAGCTTGTCTCTGGGGACCCCCTGTAAAGTAAGATGCTGTAATACAATAACCACTGTACAATATTTCAGCACAAACATGCAGTTCAAGCAGTGTAACTTTGCTGAATAACCAAATCTGATTTATTTAGGGGACAATAACAAGGACAGGGGGAAATCAGGTTAATTAGATTATACACATTAACAATCACAGTACTGTGCACAATTTCAGAGTCCCTAAATGTCACTTTCACTGGGTACCCAGGATGGGGGAGGGGAGCTAGCCAGGATTGGTGCAGCTGGTTGGGGCCCTGAAATGGAAAACACTTGCACAATACCCAATTTGTAATCTGGAGCTGGTAGGCTCAGTTCATGAAGAAAGAAAGGAAAAAGTAATCAGATGGAACACTTGCAATTAGATGATGGCAGGGAGCTACCCTGATTTGTACTCACAGATTCAATGCTGAAACTGAATGGAAGGAAGATTGTCCCGGATGACCAAGAGAAACAGAATAGCTGGCCCAGCCCTTGTGGCAGGGCTCACTTACACTCAGTGCAGGCAGATGCAGTCCAAGTGGTGCTGGCTATGACTTCCAGCTCACTGCACATTTTATATATACACAGAACACTACCAGGCAAGCAGCTGATTACTTCAGGAGATTTAGCCTGGCTACCGAGGCATTCTTCTCTGACTCAAACGCGGATTCAGTTTGAACCCTGCTAGGGAATCACACTCCCAGCACAGCACACAGTTCACAACATGGGGAATTACTCAGAGCTCAATCCCCACAAGCACTACACACATTTATATGTAAAGGTCACTTACTGTACCAGACCACAGAGTCCTGACAGGCCGATTGCAATTCTGCACACTTTCGGTCTTCTTCAGGTTAAGTCTGGTCCCAAAATGACTTCTGCTTCTTCTCTCACTCTGAAAGCTCTGAGTCGCTGTCTGAATTACACTTAGTAATGGATGCAGGCCAACTTTATGGCCTCACACGTGCTTCCCGCGCGAATCTACTGCACACAACGGCTGCACGAACTATCGAGGCGGGTCCCCCCTCAGCTTCCAACTTCAAGCACTGTTTTCTTCTGCCCCAAACCTCAGGGCACTTCAGCATCAAGGTTCCTCTTCAGAATCTCTGTCTGAAAATCAAGGCTCCTCTTCAGAATCTCTGTCTGAAAATCAAGGCTCCTCTTCAAAATCTCTTCTCCACACTTGATTGCCCATGATCTAGGCCACAACAACTGCTTTCCTTTTTCACACATATTCAGATACTTGATCCGAGAAAACACAGTCCTTTTCTCTCCCTTCAGGAGAGCTGATGAAAGACAGGCCTTTTTCAGGCCTCCCGCACCGTTCCTGCGCTGCCCCGTGGGCAGCAGCCCCATGAGCTGCTCACTCTTCCAGCTCCATGCTCAGACTGACTCTCCCAGCAGACAGTCTGGGCATTTCCCCCAAATCCAAAAGGCTGCAGTTGGCTGATTCTCCTTGTCAGTCACAACAGGCACCCTCTATTGGCGAAAAAAGGTGCCATGGACCAAACTACATTTCCCAGAGGTTCTCTTCATACAAACCCCTTGTGGCTGGCTCCATTTGAGAGTCCGAGTTATGTTTTGTCAGCAGGCTCCATGTTAAGAAACCCCTCCCCATTGATCGGACCCCTTTAGCAGTTCAGATCTGAAATGGAGGGGCTAAACACATAGAGTCCCAGCTGCAAGAAAGGCAGGTTAGACAAACTGTACTGTCATTATCACTCTAACAAATTACCAGCAGATAGTTACATCTTTTGAAAGTGCTCCCCCTGCGCATATAGCAACTGCAGAATGGAGCGATCTGCTCAGTGGCCCAGGCGGGACTCTAGCAGAGTAACACACAGTCCCCCCAGTTCAAATTAACTATTCTGCAGTTTGGCAGCTCTTAAAGCGACAATACATGGAGGCATCAGGCACTCCTACTAAATTATTTTTAAAATCGTCTGAAATACACCAGCCGGGTGGAGAGCACTTAGGCTCACCCAAGGAAGGCTTTTTAGTGCCCTCCATCTGTAGGGGGGTTACACCAGCACAGACCCAAGGCCCTGCAAACTAGCATCCATATGCAGAACATAGGGCTTGCTAGGATCAGCATTGGCAAGGACTGGGGCGTGGGTGAGCTGGTACATGATTTCAAAGAAAGCTGCTTCACATTTGGCTGTCCACAAAAGGCTCACCTGTTTGAAAATACATTTTCTGTTGGTCTTTGATAGCCCCTTTTTGTATTTGTGGTTGGTAGGGGGTAGCCTTGGGTAAGGTTAAGGAGCTGTCGAATCACCTTTGAATAGTCTTTGATGAACCTGTGGTAGTAGCCACAGAACCCCAGGAAACGCTGTAGCTCTTTTAGGTTATTGGACTGGGGCCAGGTGGTCAGATCTTCAACTTTACTAGTATCTGTCTGTATCCCTTCCGCAGACATTATATGTCCCACATATTTCACAGATGTTTGAAAAAACTGGCACTTGTCTATGGATGACTTGAGGCCGAATTCTTCCAAACAACCAAGGACTTTGAACAGTCTGGGCTCATGTTCCTCTAGCGTGCATCCAAAAACAATGACATCATCCAAGTACACTAAACATTCCAGCAAGTTCATGTCTCCCACCGCACAGTCCATCAATCTCTGGAAGGTGGCAGGGTCACCTGAAATCCCCTGTGGCGCCCTCAGGAATTCATAGAACCCCAAAGGACAGATGAAGGCTGTTTTTCACGGTCCTCTGGGACCATCAGAATCTGATAATATCCACTGCTGAGATCCAGTACTGAGAAACACTGACCCCCATTCAGGCAATCCAGGGCATCTTGTATGCATGGCATGGTGTATTGATCTGGGCTAGTCCACCGGCTGAGGGTCTGATAGTCCACACACATCCTCACGGACCCTTTCTTTTTACGCACCACTATGACGGGGGATGCATATGGGCTTCTTGATTCTTGAATAATGACAGCAGCGAGTATTTCCTGTAGGTACCTCCTAACATCATCCATGTCAGCTGGGGCAAGGCGTCGGGACCTCTCTCAAAATGGTCGGTCATCATGCAGGCATATGTTATGCTCGGCACCATGGACACACCCCACGTCCCACTCTTTTAGTGAGAATACTTGGTCTCTCTGTGCAAGTTTCCTGCTAATTCGGGTTTTCCATTCGGCAGAAAAAGGGGAATCTCCAAAGTCAAATAAGTCTGAAGTCACTTTCTCCTTTTCACCAGAGTACTTGTTACTGGGTAATACTGCAGTGTCTGTGCAGTGTACTGTAGCCAGTGTACATCCCTGGTACACACGAATGTCCCTGTCCGACATGTTTCTCACTTGCACCGTCACTCGAGGGGCATAGACATGGGCTTGTACAGTTAGTATACTGGGCTTAGCCATCAACCCCTCTGGCAGCTTCCCTTCACCAGGGGCATCTATCATCAATATTTTATTCTTTACACCTCTCCTTAGGCAGATTTCTCCAAGGTTTGTACACTGGGCATTGAGGGCCAACACCAAAGAGTCAGGATTCTTTTTCCACACTATCTCCACTGGCTCATCTCGGTCCACTTCATCGGGTTTCTGTTGCAAGTCATAAGCCCTTTTGATTAATGCTGGAATTCTTAGGGTCTGTCCAGTCCATTGCCCTTGTTTCTCATGGCAGAGTTGTGCCAGTCTCCCAAACATGTTGGCATTTGTTCCAGTTAACAGGGAAGCTCCATCATACAGTCTGGTAGGAGGGCACACCAGGGCTAGTGTCTCTACTTGTTCATCTACACCAGTTACAGTTGCAGGAAAAGACAGCCAGAGCTGGACATATCCTAGGTAGGGATAAGACTTGTCGCTCAGGCCCCACACATGTAAGCCTTCCAGAAATTGAAATGGCACATAAGATAAATGTTTGTCATACTAGTCCTGGAATACAATGGTCACTTGTGACCCACTATCGAGCACAGCCCGAGCATGGATACCATTGACAGTCACAGTAGCTCCATTGAGGGGCCTACTATTTTGGACCAGTCTGGAGAGACAGTAGCAGGGGCCTGGACAGACAATTTAACCACAAAAAAGTTTGAATTAGGATTTCTTGATTCTTCACTGCGGTTATTGCCAGCGCCCCTCGCACAAGGTCTCACTTTCCGGAGCTCCCCTTGAAGTCTGTACACAACTTAATCTAAGTCTTTCTGAGGCCGGAATTCTCTCTTCATATGGACATCCTTTCCATAGTTGTAACAAATGATAGACTCCAGGGTCATCCTTGGAGATGACATTGCATGATGGACCGAAGCAGTAGCAAGGGATTGGGGTCCAATATCTGTTTGCAGCAGCGAAGTTGATGCAACGTGTCTTAACAGTTCCTTTAGGGTGGCAGTCAATTCTTTGATCTCAGCATGGAGGTCACTGTAGAAGATGCTGAGGTGCCACCCTCACGGTCATCTGAGGACAGTCTGTCCTGCAGTGAGGCCTCCTAGGCACTTACACATTTTCCTTCCTTCTCTTCACCGCTCAGCCCATGATATCATGTGTATATTTCAAAGGTCTACCTGTGCACATTCCTCACTCACTTCACCCACTAATCACATCTCTTTCTTCACCTTCAACCTCCCTGAGTTCTTTTATCAGGTTGCAGTAGTCAGGTGGGTTATCTCTCCTATCATGGAGCTTTAACTGGATAATCTGCAATTTAGAGTGCTTGGCATGCTGTAGTATGTGCCCCAGCCTCACATGGTTCAAATCATTGGAGGTTACTCCACCTTTTCGATAAGCTCTCTGCAGGGCCCTCTCTAGTTGAGTAGCATACGCAGACAGACTTTCCCCTCTTCACAGTTTGGTACCTTTGAATTGCCACATCAAAGTCTCCCCTGACTCAGTGCTTCTGAAATTGCCTTTCAGGGCAGACAGGTACTTTTGAGCAGACGCCTCAGGATTCGTGGACCTCAGAAATCGAATGGCTTTCAGGGCCGGACCCCTCAAACTTTCCATGATCCTTTTTCACTTCTTAGCCTCTACACACTGCCACTCGGGTACCAAGGGGGCGATATAGTTGATTCAGGTCTCCCAGTCATCCTCCCCCTGTGGGGTGGGGAAGGTACCTGAGAACATCCTCAACTTGCGGTACATGTCATGACTAACTGCAGGCACCAATGTAGGTGCAGGCACTGGAGCCTGTACTGGAAGGGGCAGGGGCGTGGGGGAACGTACACCCCAGGTGGCAGGAATAATTGCTAAAAGTCCTCTATGGTTTTCCTTTCCTCCAGCAACAGCTTAGCAAATTTCTCCTCAAAAGTCTCAGATAATGATGGGGGCTCATCCTCTAAGGGACCCTTACTATCTTTAGTTATTACCCCCAAGCAGTTGGGGACCCTTTGGGGGTAATAGTCGTTGGCAACTTAGTGCAGTCCACGGGGTCACTATACTCTACCAAGGCCATGAGGGTTTGGGTCATTAAATCAGCCTGCCACCCACCACCACAGCATTTTTCAAACCTTCAACTTTGGAGAGAGAGAACCCCTTCTATGGTGTCCTTACTAATACTCAAGGGAATGTCTAGTATAAGCACAGCATGATGGGGGTCAACCTCCTGCCCCGTACACCACCCCACCAACTGGTGGACAACGACTTCTACTGGTGTGGCCATATTCCGGCAACCATGATTCTAACATCTGACCACTAGGGGGCGTTAATCCCAAGGTTGGTGCCTCCAAGATGTAACTCCTGCCTGCTTGGATAGTTGCAAGTTAAGGGGCCTGGGTACTGAAATGGGTGCCTCCACCTTGAGGACAGGGTTGTTAGTAACAAGGCTAACCTTGGTGCAGCCCTCCGGGACACTGTAACCCCCTCTTTCCCCTCTAGTGGCCTAGACAATATACAACAAACACTTTCACAATAGCCCCTATTCAGCATACAATTCCCCTCACTGTTTGCAATAACCACCAGGGCTGGTTCCACCAGTTCGACCCTGGAGACCCCCTGTATAACAAGGTTAGGCACAGCAGATAACAACAGTACAGTGCTTTTGGTACAAACTGGAACCACAGTCAGATTAAATGCAAAAAGAGTTAGATCTGATTTATTCAGGGAAATTGAACAAGGGAGGGGCATAATCAGGTTGACTGATTCGAAAACTGATCTAGTCAGGCAATTATGCATGCACTTTTAGTCCCTACACAGTCACACGCTCAGGGTACCCAGTTGGAAGTAAGGTGGGCTAGCCTGGAATGTTGCCAGGGGTAGGCTGGCATCGCAGCTGGCTGGGGCCCTGTGATGAAAAGAAAAAGCATGCACAACCACACACAATTTGTAATCCAGAGCCTGAAGACTCTGTTCATGAAAGGAAAAACAACAATGCAATCAGATGACAACACCTGAGATTTTGCTGTTGTTGCAGGGAGCTACCCTGATTGTTACTCATGCTATCCAATGCAAGACACAGGAGGGACGAGATGGAGACTGCAGCTTGACAACTGGTATGCCAGGAGAAGCAGGGCCCACACGAATCACTGAGGTGTCGTTTCTGTTCGAGATGTTGAGCAGGGAGCTGATCCCTGGGCGAGTCTCTTGTCGATGGTGTTCTTTGCACCTGAAGTAGCTGGCTGGGCCAGTGTGGCAGGGCCCAGGCTGGGTAAAACAGTTCGGAAATCAGTCCGGGAAGGCTGGATACAGCTTCCAGCAAGTGTGGCACAATTAAACAGGGGGGGAACCACATCGCGACCCACTAACAGCACACAGCACATTTATAGTAAAGCAATCACCATACCACAAAGCGGATAGCAGTCCGGCAGCAACACCAGTGTCTCCGAGCAAAACCGGGAGCTGTATGGTGAATCGATGTCCTGACAGGCCGATTGCATACAGCAAATCTTCAGTCTTCTTCAGGTTTAAGCCTGGTCACACTTCAGTGGTTTTCTCTCACTGAATTCGGATACAGGCCGGAGTATTAAGCCTTTCAAAGGATTCCCTCTCGAGGGACTGCAGGCAGACAGGCCAGACTCAGCCTTTCCACCAATCTCCTGCGCGAACTACGCAGGAGCTACTGTTTGAATCACTCAAGCTATTTACTCTGCAAACTCTAACTCCAGACTGACTCACTGCAGCAGGCAGCTTGGGAATTTCCCTTTGGTCCAAAAGGTTCTGGTTGGTTGATCCATCTGTCTGTCAAAGCAAGAGCTCCCCCTCCTGGTCTGTTTTGGTGCCAAAATGTAAAAACTACAATTCCTACAGAAATTTGCTCCCCACAAGACCCCTGGGGACAGGCTCCATTTTAGAGTCCCCAAAGGTACTGATTGGGGCTGACTGGCAGTCCAAAACCAAAATGGTGGTGCAATACATAAAGTCCATGCTGCAAAGAAGGCAGGTTAAACAAACTACAATCCTATTGCCATGCTAATAGATAATCAGCACATAAGTACAGCTTCTAACAGAGCTCCCTCTGAGCAAATAGCGATGGCAGAATGGAGAAATTATCTGACAGCCCGGGTGGGACTCGAGCATAAAAACACTCAGCCCCCTCCCAGGTTAAATAAGCACCATGTTATTGGCAGCTCTTAAAGAGACAGAGCACAGAGGCATTAAGGCACTCTCACACAAACACTTTTAAAGCGCTGAGACACAGAATACCAGCCTGGCTGTGGGCATTTAGGCACACCCAAGGAAGACTTTCGGGAACCCCCATTTGTAGTGGGGTTACACAGCGCTATGCATTGTGTTCTGGTTCTGTGATAGAATCTCTATTAGTAGAAGGGTTTGTAAGTCTTAATAAGTAATTTTGATTTGGATAAGATATGATATGATATGATACAAGTGAAATAGAAATTTATATATTTTTTTATATATTTATGTAAGGTTAAGGGAGTAAGAGATGTGTAGGAAGTACACCATATATTTTGTCTTGAGTGGTGAGAAATTATTTTCATCAGCTGATATTGATACACTGAAAAGTTAGGAGGAATGGAATCAGAATAATTTAACACATTTTTTTTTCTGAATAACAGTAGATAAATAGAGGAGAAGCAATGCTTAGCAGACCATACCAAGCAAGGTCTATACAATAGCTTGCTAAATTGGGGCAGAAGTGAGGAATTATAACAATTTTTAAATTGAGTGGAGGAGTTCAAGGAAGACGAGGTGTGGCTCTGATTTTTGGGACAGAATGAGCTACTCAGGACACTGGGGAGGGCAAGGCAGTGAGTTTTCTTGGGGGAGGAGGGGGCCACCCTGGGAGGGCAGAAGGATGGAGGGGGCTTCAAGATGGCAGAGACAGGGGTATTCTTGAAAGTGGAGGGGGGCTGGAGGGGTGCTTGGGCAGGATAGTAGGGTGCAATGGATGTGGGGCAGTGGTATTTATGGATACTTTGTGAAGGATGGGGTGTTGCCCAATATATATTAGATTGGTGCTACTGGAGGCGGAGATCAGCTCACTGAGCAAAGAAATGGTAAGACAGCAGAAGGTGGAGGGGAGGATGTGGTGGGCTGTATAAAAGGGTCAGTGTGTTGGGGCCAGCTGAGGTCATGGAGGCATGGGGCCCAATATATATTAGACTGGTGCAACTGGAGGTGGAGATCAACTCACTGAGCAAGGAAATGGTAAAGAGAGTGGAAGGTTGAGGGGGAGGATGTGGGGGGCTGTAGAAAAGGATCAGTGCATTGGGGCCAGCTGAGGTCATTGTGACATGGGGCAGACCAGTAGGGGAAGGGGAGGAAAGGCATATGAGCAGGTTAGGGGGGACAGGGAGGAAAGAGTCAGGGATCAGGAGGTGAGGGGGGATACACCTGGCAGGAAGTAATGGCTAGTGGAAGGGGGTCTCAAGGAAAGCCGCATAACTCAGCAGTAGCAGGAAGGAATTCACAGGATGAGAATGGTATTGCAGTGTCCAACAGGTACTCTCCTCTAGCAGGTGATCTTGGGGAAGGAGTGCCAATAGGACCAGCTGGAGCAACAGGCATGGCACAGGAAAAAGGGGTAAAGAGAAGGGAAGAGAGAGAGTTGAGAACATATGGGCGTGGAGGTGGCAGGGGAAGGAGTAGAGCTGAGGGGGGAAGGGATTCTGAGTTTGCAGGAGGAGGGAGGGAGGCAGCGCATAGGAAGATAAGGGAGAAGGGGTAGCTGAAAGGAGGCCAAAGGTAAAAGAAAGGCTCAAGTTAGTATGTACCTTGAGGGCAAAACATAGGAGGTGAATAAGAGAGTTACCAAATCAGTGGGACAATCTGAGGGATCACTGGGAGCAGTAGAACGGGGGGGGATGGGATGGAGGTAAGAGTAGCAAATAGGAGTAGAGAAGTGGGTAACACCAGTGGGAGAGCAGGAACTCGGGGAGGGGGGGCAGGACTCAGGGGGAGGTGAAAATCAAAGTAGATGAGGGGGATTAAGGTGATAAAAGAGACACCTGAAACTAAAAGAAAGGGTAAAGTAATAATTAATAAGCATAAATTAAATGGGGGCAGGGTCATACTCATTGGGGACTCGATTTTAATAGGATTTAAATGGGGTGGAAGGTGTAGTGCAGTTTGGGTGGAGTGCTTGCTGGGTATGACAGCATCAATGGTAATTCATTACATTCCATCATGGAGAAAATGTCAGGATGAGAAATCACACTTGATTTTACATCTGGGGACAAATGATTTCGATGGAAACAGCCTGATGGAAGTGCAGGCGAGATTCACGGAGCTGGCTAGGTTTTGTAGCAACCTGTGCTTCCAATCTATAGCATTTTCGAAGGTGTTGCCTGTGCCTAAAGCGAGCACTGAAAGGAAAATAAGGATCATGGAGTTCAACCAATGGCTAAGAGGCTGGTGCAGGCAGAGGGGGTATAGGTTAGTGAGGGACTGGGGGAACAACATGGAATGATGAAAACCTATATGCCCAGGACAGACTACACCTAAACAGGGAAGGAAAGGCACTGCTGAGTATCAAATTTAAGGAATTCATAGAGCAAACAAATGATTTAAACTAAATCGGGGGGTAGGGAAAATGACACAGAAGTTGAAATGCCAAAAGATAGGAGTGTCGGGGGGGTATTCAGCCCCCAGGAAAATGCAGAATTGTTAAGCAATAACATACCCAGAGGTAAGGGGGGTGGGGAGGGAGTAATTGGTGGAAATGACTTTCCACAAATGCCAGAAGCCTGGGAAGTAAGAGGGTAGATCTGGAAGCATTAATGGAAGGGAAGGGTTTGGATATTGTAGCAGTACTGGAGACCTGGTGGTCTGATCATGAAGACAGAGGTGGGGGTCCTGGGGTACAAGTTGTTCAGGAGGGATAGGATAGGCAGGAAGGGGGAGGAGTGGCGCTATACATTAGGGAGGGAATTAAGGTCATGAAAGGGAAGGAGGAGCAGGGTGAAGTTGAAAGCTTATGGGTTACGCTGGAGAGGAAGGCTGAGACAGCATTAAGACTAGGGGTGATATACAGACTCCCTACACAGAGTGAGGAACAACACATACAGATGCTGCGGGAGGTTCAAAGAATGGCCCAGAATGGGGAGATTCTACTGATGGGAGACCTGAATCTCCCAGATATAGACTGGGATATCCTATCGGCTAGGTCGACTAGGAGTGGGGAGATCCTAGGGACACTCCAAGGTGCCTTCCTGCATCAGCTGGCTAGGGAGCCCACAAGGGAGGGTAACATACTTGACGTGGTCCTTACCAATGGAAACAGTGTGGAGGGAGTGGAGGTAGGAGCCAGCCTGGGAGATAGTGACCACAGCACCGTGGGCTTTAAGATCAGAGCAGGATATGAGACTAGTCGTACCACCATGAAGGTCCTAGACTTCAGGCGGGCAGATTTTCCCAGGATGAGGGAGATTTTCCAGGAGGTAGTGAGAGGTGGGAGGTGATGGGGGGAAGGGCAGAGGATCTATGGAAAAAGATCAATGGGGGGCTCCCATAAAGCGACAGAGGGATGTGTAAGAAAGGTGAGTAAGAACAAAAGAAGGCGGAGGCCACTGTGGTTCAATAGGGAAGTGAGGGGGGCAATTGGGGAGAAGAAAAGGGCATTCAGGGAATGTAAGAGGATGCAGGGAAAGTTGGTTAGAGAAACTTACAAAGAGAATCTGAGGGTGGCAGGGCGAAGGATTAGGATGGCTAAAGAAGAAACTGAGGAGAGAATTGCTAGTCAGGCCAAAAGGGGGGACAAGACATTCTTTCAGTATATTGGGGAAAGGAGGAAGGCAAGACAGGATGAAAAGGATTAAGGGGGAGGGGGGATTGCAGGTGGAAGGGGATTTCAAGAAAACTGAAGTGCTGAATGGTTACTTCAGCTTGGTTTTTACAACAGAGGGGGATGGACGGGGACCTGAGCTAAGTGAGAAGGGAAAGGGGGAAGGGTGGATCCTAGCTCAATCAGTGTGTAAGAGGTAAAGGAGGAATTAGACAAGTTGAGGGTGGACAAGGTCATGGGACCAGATGGTCTTCACCCTAGGGTGCTCAGGGAATTAAGGAAGGTACTGGTGAAACCACTGGCAGGGCTTGTTTAGCTTGTCCCTGGATAGAGGGTGAGTACCAGAGAACTGGAAGAATGCAGATGTGGTGCCAATTCATAAAAATGGCAGCAGGAAGGAAGCGGGCAATTATTGTCCGGTCAGTCTCACTTCGGTGGTGGGTAAAGTAATGGAGGCAATATTGAAACAAAGGATGGTTAGATATTTGAAGGGGGGGGGCTGCAAGACATTCGACAGCATGATTTCACTTGTGGATGGTCATGTCAGACAAATTTGATTGAATTCTTCGATTAGGTGAAAAGCGTGGTTGATCAGGGTGGGACAATGGATGTGGCCTACCTGGACTTCGGGAAGGCCTTTGACACAGTGCCCCACAGAAGGCTGGTTAATAAATTGGGGAGTCTAGGGGTGAGGCAGAAAATAGTAAGATGGGTGGAGAGCTGGCTGACAGGGAGAAGCCAGAGGGTGGTGGTCAATGGGGAGCACTGTGAGGAGACTGGGATGTCGAGCGGGGGGGTCCTTCAGGGATCAGTGCTGTTTAACATCTATGTCGGCGACATAGCAGTGGGGCTTCAGGGGCAGGTCTGCCTTTTTGCAGATGACACAAAACTCAGTAACAGGGTGGACACTCTGGGTGTGTGTATATGGAGGCAATGATGAATGATATAAGGATTCTGGAAGAGTGGTCGGAAACATGGCAACTGAAATTCAGTGCCAGGAAATGCAAAGTGATGCACTTGGGGAGGAGAAATCCAAATACCATATACACACTGGGGGGGGGGGGAGAAAATGGCAGCAACAAGACAGGAGAAGGATCTAGGGATTATAACCCTAAATTACCTTATGGTGGGGACCCAGTGCAGCAAAACAGTGGGCAAGGCTAACAGGATGCTGGCATGTATAGGGAGAGGGATAACCAGCAGAAGGAGGGAGGTGCTGATGCCACTTTACAGCTCCATGGTGAGGTGGTGAGGCCACACCTGGAGTATGGGGGGAAATAGTTCTAGAGGCCCCATCTAAGTAAGGACATAGATGGCATGGAAAGGGTGCAGAGAAGGGCCACTAAAATGATGCATGGGCTAAGAGGGATGGCACTTGAAGATAGGTTGCGGGAACTGGATTTGTATCCTCTGGAGGTAAGAAGAGAAAGAGGGGACATGACTGAAACATTCAAGTATGTGAAGGGGATCAATAAAGTGGGGAAGAGCTTATTTACAGGGAAGGTAGATACAAGAGCTAGGCGGCATGGACTGAACTTCAATCTGCTCAGTCCAGCCCAACATGGCTTTAGAAAGCATCACAGCACCATGACTGCACTTGTAAAATTCTCTTCTGACATTGTCACAAACATGGATAGAGGGAAGTTAACAGGGGCAGTCTTCATTGACTTAACCAAAGCTTTCGACCTGGTTGATCATACATTACTACTCTCTACCCTCAGTACCTTGGGCTTCTCCCTTCCAGCAACTACCTGGTTTAAAAGATACCTCACCAACAGAACCCAGGCTGTGAAGTTTAATTCAGCGATTTCAGACAGTGCTGTCATCAACATTGGTGTCCCTCAGGGGTCCATATTGGCCTCTTCTATTTTCATTATTAACGTAAATAATCTCCCAGAGATGGTAACCACTGGTCACTCACTGCTGTACGCGGATGACCTGGTCGCTTTATGCTCACTCTGACAACGCTCTGGAACTGAATGCTGCCCTCACTGCTGATGTTCACTGGTACAACACTGGCTGAACTCTCAATGCCTTGTTTTAAACACAAACAAAACCAAAGTCATGCTATTTGGCTCCACTCACAAGCTCAGATCATGTCCCTTGACTATCTCTGTTCCTGACATTGATGGGAACCCACTAGAACCTGTCACTTCTTTCCGTTACCTCGCATCCACCTCGACCAAACCTTGGACCTAAAAACACATCCAGGATACTTGCAAGTCAGTCAATTGCAAGTTAGGGCTCTACAGAACCAACTACCTCCTTACCCTGCTGCTAAACTGGCAGTAGCTGAGGTATACTGTTGCCAACCCTTACTATATGGTTGTCCCATTCTGTCTTTGGCCAATAAATCTGCACTGCATCTGTGGGACACTACTTTCAATAATGTATGCAGGTATGCAACAAAGCACCTCGACTGCAGCATCACTGCCAACTATATCAAGACCTTGGCTGGCTCTCTCCTCCTCTACCAGACAATACTACCTGTACAATCTATCAGATACCATCATAAGGACATCCAAACCTGCTATCCTATCAGAACTCCTTAGACCAGCTATTCCCACACGGAACCTTAGATCTGCAGATCAGACCTTATTATCCATCCCCCTCTGTCGGACAAAAAAGGGCATGGGCTCCTTCCATTATGCTGCTCCTCACCTGTGGAACCTGCTGCCTCAGGAACTAAGGGATGTCCCTACTCATGCAACTTTTAAGGGCAAACTCAGGACTTTTCTTACTGCTTTGGACAAATGTGT
Organism: Neoceratodus forsteri; assembly: GCA_016271365.2. Taxonomy (NCBI): domain Eukaryota; kingdom Metazoa; phylum Chordata; order Ceratodontiformes; family Ceratodontidae; genus Neoceratodus; species Neoceratodus forsteri. The sequence continues at coordinate 315,554,113 of CM057454.1, forward strand.
TTGCTTTGATCCTACCTGATCCCCTTGCTCTTAACCTGTTTCCCACTTCCTTATTGCTAGCACTTGTGCCTTTCCCAATGGTTGTTTTATGTGGTGTTTTACTATAATTGCTGCTTGAATCTGTTTGACTGTATGCCAAATATTAGCTTTTGCCATTTACAAGTTGTTGTTTACTTCCTGCCACCACTTGGCTTCCCTTGATCCCTGTTCTCTTCTCCCTCACCTCTCAGCCTTCCTTCCTCAACTCCCCTGCTCCTCTCTTCCCCGACCATCTCCTGCACTCTTCTTTTCCCCTCCCCTCTGCCTCCCCTTCCTTTCTCTGCTTGCTTGCCTCTTGCCTCCTCCTCGAGTCACCCTGCCCGTTCGCTCGTCCCACCCTCCCAGCTGAGCATTGTTCCCTATTACCTCCACTTGCCGTAAACTTACCTCCTCCTACCGACCTCTTCTTCCCTGCCCTGCCGTCTCTCGGTTCCACTGGCTCGGCTTGGCGTTGTTACCTTTTCCGCTACTGCCGTAACTCTTTTGCTTCTCTCCTCCTCTTACCGGCATCATCACCCTTGCCCTGCCGTCTATCGGTTCCACCAGCCCAGCTGCATTCTGTTACCTCTTGCCACTGTTGCCGTCTTTTGCCGTAACCCCCTGTCACCCTTTCTCCACTTGCAGTCTTTCAGCTCCACCGACTAGGCGCAGGTTGGAACCTTGTATCGCTGCTGCTCCGTGTTGCCTTTCTTTTAACCCTCACTCCCTCCTCCCTCTCTCCGGCCATCCCTCCTCTACTCCCTCCTACCTCCCTATTCCTGCCACCGCCTCTCTGTCCTTATATTCTTAGCCATTTCTTTAGCCCCCCTCGTTTTGGCCCCTTCCCCTCTATCCTTCCCTCTATCCTTTCTCACCTCCTCACCTTCCCCTTTTGTCATTTTCCATCTTGTTTCTGGCTTACCCTACACCTATCCTCTCCCTTTCCTAGGTCCTTCAATATACTTTATGTATCGCTCAATGGAAAATGTCCTTGAAATGTATTTTGCCTTGTATTTTCCTTTGTCATGCATTGTATCCTGCCATATTATCTTCTTGTATTTCTGTGCATCATGTATTTTCGTTATCCTTACTGTATCGTTATGTTCTGTAATTTTACCTCCCGGGTCGTGCCTGGAAACAGTCACTTGCTGGCTAGTGCACTTACCCGGTTAACAAAAAATAAATAAATAAATAAAATAAAGTTGGAGGGGGGGAAGGGTTAGGGGAAATGTTAGTAAGTATTTCTTCACAGAGGGAGTGGTTGAGCCATTGAACAGACTGTCAGAGGAGGTGGTGAATGTCAGTACAGTGGAGGGATTCAAGAGGGGCTGGGACAAACACAGAGGGTTGTCAAGGGGAGGACGAGTGGAATCTTGAGTGGGGTGGCAGGTAGAGGGAGGGAATGGGCAGACTCGATGGGCCAGTAAGGCCCTTTTCTGCTGTCACGTTTATGAATCTATGTTGTGGTGCGACATTGCACATGAATGTGAGGAATGCATGTGCGCAGTGTGCTGATGTCGGCAGCAGACTGGCACACCCGTAGCACAGTGCAAGGAAACGTTGCATTGCGTATTTGCTATACATTGCATTGCACAAAGTCTGCATCCTGCCACACTGCAGAAACATGCCTAGGACCAGTACTAAAGCACAGGGAAACAGAAAATGGGAACCAGAAGCTGAACCAGGGTAATACAGAAGACCAGAATTGGTCAAACAGTAAGTTGGCCAACCTGGTGGAGCTGGTGGTGGCCAGGAAGGGCCGGAGCCAGAGTGCCCCAGGGGTGAGATGTGGGCCTCTGTAGGCTGCCACCTCACAGGATGGATGGGATTCACCAGGACTGGGGAGCAGTACTGTCACTGGTATGCTGACCTTGTGAGACGGGATCAGGAGTGGCTGCAGTGGTACTGTAGGACGATGCAGGATGGCACCATCTGCAGGCCTGGTAAGTGTTCTTCTGTGAGTGGCATATGAGCATCTGGGCATGGGTTAAGTGAGTTGCTGTTTATGGACATAGGTGTGAAGTTTCCCTAGAGCAACATCTGCTATATGTGATGATCTGACTTTGTCACGCCAGGTGAGTATGCCACTCCTACACATCAGTTAGCAACCTTTGCTGTGTGGCAGCAGTGATCAGCACACCTGTTGTGGCATGGTGCCTGTCTGACACTGTGACATGTCACTGCCATACAGTATGTGCCAGGAGGCGTGCTACATGTCTGATGTCCTACTATCCATGCACATGTCTGCAAACACTGGGGGTAAATACAGCCTCCATTTAGTGAACCCTGCACTGCATACACTGTTGGTGGCATATGCCATCCATGGAAGGTTGTACCATATAGCTTCCCAGATGTATGGCCATGCCGGCAGTCATGTCATTGCATACCATGCTCAGTTGAGTGGTTCATGTCCTGTGTGTCATGACGTATGCCTGGGGCTGCACACCAAGGCATGCCCCTGCAGTCCTGTGGGTGTGCTGTGACACACCTACACCTGTCCTGCACTGCAGGGATGGCTGTGCAGGTGTCTCCATGCTGGCTGTCTGCATGCCCACTCCGCATGTGAGGTGCCACTGCCACAACATCGCCCTCAGAAGTGCGGGAGGGCAAAGATCACTGGTGTGTCTGTGGTGCCACTTCCCTCTACTATGCCATCATGCATTGGGTGGGTGTCTCAACCAGTCACATCCAACAGATGTCAAGGACATGTGTGGGCTGCTATGTCCACTCACTGGTGCCACATGCAGTAGGGCAGTGGCTTATGTCTGCCTTGTGCATGGCTAAATGCCCTATACCTGGGGTGACAGCACAAGAGGGGCCATATAGAGGGATGGCACCACAGTGGGTCCCATACAGATACTGTGGTGCAACACCATTCTCAGACTGGTTGACTGCGCACAGTAGGCTTAGGTGCGTTTTACCTCCCAATTGCCACAGCCCATGAGTGGGTTACACTGGGGCAATATGTTGGGCAGGTCCATGCTGACATTACCTTTTCTTACACTCTGCAGAAAGAGGGGTCAGAGGACACAGCAGCACCCACCAGCAGTACCAAGCCAAGGAAAGTAGGCAGGATCGTGATCAGAGCCGTGAAGCGGCCCCAGCAGGCACAGCCCAAGGACCGTTGCCACGTGAGTATGCTTTTGTTTTGCATCCACCAATCTCCTACCTGGAGGCACACACAACAGGGTTCTTGCCCTGCTTGCCACGTCCACTGCATGTGCCACACTGCTGCACTGCTGCACAACACATCTTATATGGGGCTTTGTCCTGGCAGGTGTGGCCCTACTCGGACCACGGCACAGCTGCTGCCACCATCCAACATCTTGCCTGTCACAGACTGCCACTGTGGCTGCGGTGTCACCCTGGTGGCCCTGGTCACTGTGGAGGGGTTGTGGGATAACAGATGGACCAGACACCGAACTTCAGGTTCAACACACAATCTCTGTGCGATGTTTATTCAAAATACAAGAAACAACCTTCTGCAATGGCATATTTCTTCTTCAGTACATCAGTTTGCAGCAACAGACTATGAATGTCCTTTCTCTGCACTTAGCTAGAAAACCTACTGACACTGATTTCTAATCTAATTCGCCAGTTGCGATGTAGCCACCACCCCTATGCAAGCCCCATTTGCTTGGGTAGTGGGAGCCAAAAAAGAAAAAAAAAACAAGCTATAGACAAAGAATCTCAATGCAGAATCACTGAAAGAAGGGTTACCCCAAAGGACACTGGCAACAAATCAAGTCTCAAAGAAATACAACATCATGCATACTTCCATAATGCAGTGCATCATGGGATATATGCAAATCATCATGACATTTCTTAAGTTTACAACAATATACATGCATTTTAAATAACACAACTAGCTTAGTTTCTATAATAGTCACCTAGAACTTTTTACCATTATCAAAAACACCTAGTGCCATGGTATTTTCAACATTACAGGTTTCATAAACATAAGGTATATTATGACATAGTGCTATTACATACTAAATCCAACAACAATTAACACAACCTGGAGGTCACCACACTACCCTCCCTGTACGAGGACCTAAGAGAGAAAAATGAAAATTAAAGAGGACATTATAGCATAGTCAAGGGAGGGAGAAGGGGGTGCCCACAGGTGGCCAACCTTATGGACTAGAAATAGTAAAGGATAGATTAGGCTTAGAAACAGAAGAACTGTTGCAACAGACTTAAGAAAAAGTCAGTCCTCAAGAGTGGCAGGAGCTCCCGGTCACAGTCACATGGCACCCCTGTCAGGCAGGGCATGAGGTGTGCTGACCTGGCACCCTACACTGGCCTGTTGTGGTCACACCAACAGCACCACAGCTGAGGCTTCCACACACCAAGTATGTCCTGCGTAATAGGGCCATATGGATCCATTTTCAGAGCATTGCTTCCAGTAAGCTTCACTGCCTCAATGGACCACATGTTCCCTGTCCCACACACAGCACCAGGCCATGCCTGCTGTAGCACAGGGGTGTGCCACTATCTGTACCTTTGTGTGTCCAGTGTAATACGGCCATATAGATTCCTTGCCAGAGCCATGCTTCCGGTGAGCTATTCTGCCTCGATGGACTACATATTCCCTGTTCCACACACAGTGCCAGGCCATGCCTACTGTAGCACAGGGGTGTGCTACTACCTGTTCACCAGGGGATGACCTCCTGTGGGGTCCTGGGTCTGCTGTGTCACAGCCACTGAGTTACCCTTGCACCCCTAGGGTCACCTCTATCCTGGGTGTTGGTCCATCATCCCTGATGCAACGGCATACCCTGCAGCATGCCCAGTGTATCCTTGTGGTGTGCTTGATGACCTAGCCAGGATGGTGCGCTACCTGCTACCAGGTACTGGGGACTACCAATGTCTCCACCTCTGCACCCCTACTTATATCCCTTGCTTTGTCAGTATGCAGTGTGGCTACACAGCTGGTGGGACAGCTCCATGGTCCACACAGCTAACACCACTCCGCATGTACATATGTGTCTCATACTGTACTGGCTTTTAACTGCTTGCATACAGCTTTCTGTCATTGCAGATCAGCGATTGTGGTGTACCTGTCAACCACCCTTTCCTTGGGTACCATAATCCTAGGGCATGGTTGCCTGCCCTATGGGGCTGGTGGCAGTTGTCATTGAGCTGTGGGACAGATGACACATACAGTGGTGGGTTGGGACTGCCATCTCATGATACCAGCTGCACAGAGTGTGGTTCCAATCAGTCAACTCCACTGGTACACTGCAGTACCATGTCATGGCACACATACCCTCAGCATTCGACAACCCAGGCCACCAGGGACCCCCTTGTGCTGACCACATGGTCTTATTCTTATATGCTGTGTCAGCTTGGGTGTGCCTGTTTGTCATGCGATGCCGCATCATGTTGAACCATTACCTGCTTGCCATGTGTGGTATGCATACCCTGCACCTGTAGTGCCATCTGCAGCCAAACTATTGCTGGCTGTGTCAGCCGGCTGCCCTGCTGGCACACTCTGGTGACTGGCATCTTTCAAAAGGCAGTGTACGTGTCCAGCATGGGTGTCTGCTACATGGTGCAACGGCACTGCCCACTGGACACACTGTTGTGGCAATACTAACATTTGTGTGGCTACATGCCACTGTGGGCCTGGGGTGTGCACTGCCACCAGGCCTGTGATGTGCTTCCGTAGCAGCGTCCCCCTGCGATGGGCATGGGGGGACTCCCTCATTACCATCCAGGCCTCCTGGACTCAGTGCAGTGTGCCATTGTGGTATGCCTCTGTGGTTTGCCTTTACTGCACTGGCCACCAACACATCAGACCCTGCTGCCCAGCCCACTCCCCCTGGGCAGCATCCAAGGCCTTTGCTCCATTTTTGGGGCCACCAACCCAGCCTGTGGCCCCTGTGCTGCATTAACATACTAAGATGCCAGCAGAATAGGCCTAACGGTCTTTCGCGTCTGCTCGTTTGGTCAGCCCCCACCCTGGGAGCTGACCTTGCTACACCCCTCGCCTTCTCTGGCTTCTCCCTTCCCAGTTCCGGCTATTCTCGCTGCATTGAATTTTGTTTCCAGAACCCTTCCCCTGTACCTGTCCCCCGTCTTGAACCCCTCCACCATCTCTGCCTCCACCAGCCCCTAGCAGCGCATTCCATGGCTCCACCACCCTCTCAGTGAGTAGCATCTCCTCCTTTCTCCCCTGATCTCCCCCAGCTTCACCCATGCCTCTAGTGGCCCCTCCTCCTTCCGTCAAAGCACCCTGACTGTTCCTCCCTATTTACCCTTCATGTACCTGAAGACCTCTATCATGTCCCCCCGATCCCTTCTCTCTTCCAATGTGTACATATTTAGCTCTTCCAGCCTCTCTTCATAGGTCCTGTCCCCCGAGCCCCAAATCATTTTAGTTGCCCTCCTCTGGACCCTCTCCAGGAGTTTAATGTCCCTCCTTAAGTGTGGCCTCCAAAACTGCATGCAGTAATCGAGGTGCGGCCTCACCAAGCAGTTATAGAGAGGGAGTATCACTTCCCTCCTTCTGGGGGTGATCCCCCTAGCGATGCATCCCAGCATCCTGTTGGCCTTGGCTGCTGCCCTCCTACAAGTCTCCGAGTTGTTCATCTTGACATCCACCACCACCTCCAGGTCCCTCTTAGCCATTGAGACTTGTAGCATTTCACCCCCCTCAGGGTGTACACTTGGCCCGGGTTTCTGGCCCCCAGGTGCAGTACCTTGCATTTCCCTGCATAGAACCTCAGCTTCCACTTTCTAGACCATCTTTCCAGAGCCTCCAGGTGCCCCTGTAGGGCCACCCTCCCCTCCTCCACATCCACCACCACCCCCAGTTTTGAGTCATCCGCAAAGAGACTCATCTTACTCCTGATACCTGTCCTTATGTCAGAGACGTAGGCGTTGAACAGGAGGGGCCCAAGGACTGATCCCTGTGGGACCCCACTAATGACCCTCCTTGGGGATGAGACTATCCCACCAATTATAACCCTCTGGGTCCAGTTCTGGAGCCAATTGCCTATCCATCTGATCATCTGGTTCCCCACCCCCATTTCTCCCAGCTTATCCAACAGACCCTCGTGAGGAACAGAGTCAAATGCCTTGCTGAAGTCTAGAAAGAGGATGTCCACTGGTCTACCCAGGTCCAAGGCACTCGTCACCCAGTCATAGAACTCCACAAGGTTTGTCTGACAAGATTTCCCCGGGACGAATCCATGCTGTCTATCATCCAGGCACCCTGACTTTTCTAGGTCCCCCCCAGCCTCTCCTTGACAATGCCCTCCATCACCTTGCCCACCACCAATGTCAGGCTGACAGGCCTGTAGTTCTCTGCCACCTCCCTTGATCCCCCCTTGTGGATAGGCACTATATGCACCTTCCAGTCCTGGGGCACCCACCCTGTCCTCAGAGAGATGGTGAAAAGCTCCACCAGGGGTTTTGCCAGGACATCCGCAAGTTCCTTCAGCACTCTGGGATGTAATTTATCTGGCCCAGTGCTTTCTCCGTCTTAAGGACCTGAGGGCTTCCCTCACTCTCTCTGCTGTGATTTCCACTTCTGCTACCTCTTCTCCCTGCTTAGCCTTCCCCCCTCCTGCCAGTGTTGCCTCTCCCTCTACCCAGACCCGCCGATCGGTAAGGGTCCCCCCCTCCTCAGTATCACTGTCTCCTCCCATGTATGATGCAGCACCCCCAATTTTCTTGGTGAAAACTGAGGTAAAGTACTCATTTAGTACCTCAGCCTGCTCCCCCGGGTCTTGTGCCCATCTCTCCCCTGTTTTAATCCTGCTAATCTGCCCCTTCACCCTTCGTTTTTCCCCAATGTATCTAAAGAACCCCTTGTTCCCTCTCCTAATTTTCCTGGCCAGGTTCTGCTCCTTCCTTGCCTTAGCTGCCCTCACCACCCTAGTGGCCCTTCTAGCTATCAGCTCGTACTCCCCTCAATCCCTTTCACTCCTTGAGCACTTAAATTGCCTATAGGCTGCCTTCTTTCCCTGCACCACCTCCTGGATGTCCCTGGTCCACCAGCAGGGTTTTCGGGCCCTACCGCATTTTCGTCTTACTCTTGCACAGGTGCTGGTAGCATCCTGCACCCCTCTCCTGATGATTTCCCACCTACTATCAGCGTCCATGTCTGACCCAATCACATCCAAATGCTCCTTAAGGATCCTTCCCATTTCCTTAAAATCTGCCCCCTGAAGTCAGTTACCTCCATCTTTGTGCAGCCTTCTACCCCTCCTAGGTCTAGGCAGAATCAGACCATGGCATGGTCACTCACCGCCAGCGGGTCCCTTACCTCCAGGCCCCCAATCTGGTCACTGTCTGCCAGGACCACATCCCGTACCCGCGCCTCCCTGGTCGGTTCCCCCACCTGCTGAGTTAAGAACACGTCTTGAAAGACATCCAACAACCTCTGTTCCCTGGCCACCGAGGATGTCATAGTCTCCCAGTCTGTTCCTGGCATGTTTAAGTCCCCCAACACCACCACCCTTCCCCTGCCCAATCTGCAGTATCTCCCAACATCTGCCTCCAGACTCTCCTCCAGCTCCTCCGCCAGTGCAGGGGATCTATACCCCACTCCTATTTTTACTCTCTTGCCCCCCCCTTGTTATCAGGGTGACCCAAATCGCCTCCATGGTTCCCTTCACCTCCTCTACTCCCCTATGCCAGTGCAGTTTTGACTATCATTGATACCCCTCCTCCCTTCCTCCCCGTCCTTCCTGAACATAGTGTAACCCTCCAGGTTCAGGTCCCAGTCGTGTCCTACGGTAGCCCAGGTCTCAGTGACCGCTGCCACATCCACTGCTCTCTCAGTTAGCATTGCCTGGAGCTCAAGCATTTTATTGCCCAAGCTCTTGGCATTTAGCAGGACTACCTTCCACCCTTTCCCTATACTTCCATTTCCCTTGCTCGTGTTCCCATGGGGCTTCCATTTTCCCCTGGTCTGCACTTTACCAGTTGGCTTTTTCCCACATTCCTCCAGCTCCCCAAGGGGGTGGAGACAGAGCCCCTCCTTTATCGGACCCCCTCGACAGCCTTTTCTCCCATCCCTCCCCCCTTCACAAGTTTAAACCCCACTTTTTTGCGGTATGTGTGTGTGCCAACTGACCCTGCCTGCCTGTGTGGGTGCTCAGTTGTGTCTACAGTCTCTAGGGCAGCCATACCACCTGTATCCCATGCATGTCATGGTGGTGGCCGTGCTTCAGGAGGGGCTTGGCTATGTGTGCTGACTCATCCTACATGGTCTACAGTATCTGCTTACTTCACTTATGGCATCATCTTTCTCCACACAGATGCATGTCAGACACCTGCATCTGCCCGATGGCCAGAGCTGTTAGAAGGATGGGATGATCTTCTGAGATGGCTGATCCGGCAGCAGCATGCGATGCTAGTGCACCTGCAGTCCCTTGATTCCACTACCACATTTATAGCGGTTGCCCTGGACTGCATCTCCACACCTTTGAAGAGGACACTGCCTCCGGCTTCACCCTAACCCACTCCCCTTCCCATGTTCAGACCTTTGAACCACCCTCTTCCCTTTTTTCCCTGTGGCTACCCTTTCCTTGGTCCTTAGTCTCTGACTTTGTAAATAGTTATTTGTTTTTTTAATGATTGTTATATTGTTATGTTCAATTTTTACATATTAAAGTTTTTATGTTCAGGTTGTAAATATTAAAGTTTTCTTGTTTATGATACTCCTGTGTACTGCATCTTTTCTTGGCCAGTGTTGCCCTGTGCTTTTGTATTGCTGGGATGCCTTAGTGCCCACTCCCTCCATTGGGAGAGGTGGGTCTCTGCCGGTTCTGCAGCACAGGGTCTCCCCTGGGAGTCCAGCAGGTGTCTGCAGCTGCACTTCCCCCACTGCAGGGCTCCAGTGTTAACAAACATGTTGGCATTTTGGCTGTCATGTTGAGTCCCACAGATGTCACCCTACGCATCACTTGTTCGGGACAGCCTACATCCAGGCTGTTTCTGAACATTGTCACCAGAACAATACCTGTCCTTCAGAGTAATGCCATTCTGTCTTGCCTCCAAGATGGCCTCAGTGTGTGATTTGTGTGTTGTAATGTCCTTGTGGGTGTCCCTGCTTTCCATCCCCTGAGACCCCACCCATTCTATTCTTATGCAGTCACCAGCTCCAGGTTGGGGTGGCCTGCATGCTACTCTTCTACACTAGGCTGCTGCCACAGTCAGGCCTGCGCATTTGCTCTGTCCACTGCTATATTCAGTGCAAGGCAATGTTTGCACTGCACTCTGCGCTATATGTTGCACATGTATCATTGTGCATTATATTCAGTAGGTTTTGTGTTTGCGCTAAAGCTGTGAATATGTGGCAAAATGTGCCTGAAGGTAGCACACTCTATCGTGTAGTGCAAACTGCTCAGGAGGAACGTTTTGATTATTGGACCACAGGTCTCACACACTGTGGGTGGTTCAATGGTTCAGAGTATGTTGGGGTCTCTCTGTGGGGGTTCAGGAGTGAGTTCAGGTCTTGCTCTCTAGGAGATCAGAGTGAGTTCAGATAACTCATTCTAGGAGTTATGGAGTAAGTTCAGGTCCCTTGATTTTTGGAAGTTCAGAGGGAGTTAATTTCTTTCACACTGTGGTGGTTTAGAGTAAATCCAGGTTCCTCGCTCTGTGGTTCAGAGTATGTTCAGGTCTCACATTGTGGGGGATCATTGAGAGTTTAGTTTACTAACTCTGTGGGATTCTTTTTCAAATTTTTTTTTTTATTAATTTTCAAGTTCACATCACATGATCTCCATATGCCAAATTGTAAAAAAAAAAAAAAATACACATATAAACAATAGTGGATATAATCATATGATGAGCCCCAGAGGGACAACATTTATCCAGGGAGAAAAACGGACAAAACACTTACTCAACCAACATACACAGAAGCTCTCTCATACTAACCCATGACTGTAAAACCTAACTAATCTTCTGATGGGTCCTTTGTAAGCAAGGAGTTTGGATGGCAGAAAGGAAGATTACCCAAAATATATGGCATAGAACACACACATTCACATAAATTAAAGAAATATGGGAACCTTCTTACCTTCTTAACACACAAATGCATCTACTCTAGTGCCCCTTTACCATATTAGCAGGACTGGAAGAAAATTAAACAAACAAACAAAAAATTCTCAAGAAAAACTCTAACTTCCTCTTTATCAAGTACCAGGTAACCAACGTGTGTACCCTGAATTCATCGAGCAAGGACTCTGCAGTTCAATAAAACATCAGGAGATAGGAAAAGTAGAATCGCAGTTCGAAGAATGATGAGCCCCAAATGCCTTCCTGTGCTTAGCCAACATAATAAAAACCTTGTGTACAGTGCTCAAAATCATTAACCTCAAGTCCAAAAAAAATCAGTCTGAAAAAGAAATAAGAAAACTGTTGAATGTATTGAATTGCAGTATGTACCAACAGTGATTATAAAATGGGCATTGGACAGGGAACAGGGGAGAGTGAGGGTGGGGTGGGGCGGCAGTGTGATGACAAAGGGGAAGGGGTGGGGCAGCTGTAAACTAGAGGTGCTAGCTGCACACTCAAGGAGACTAAGATAGACCGGGTGGTTTGTTTCTGCTGGCACATCCGTATGCTCATATGGGCTAGAAAATCCTGTGTCCTGATTGGTCATTAGACATGCATTAGAAGTGTCTAATGCATGGCTAAAAAACAAGTGCTGGCCAGCTGGACCCAAGGCAGGAAAGAAATTTATGAGCCAGTGGAATTAAAAAGAAATGGATGGCTGCCATTTTCCCCATTCCACTTGACAAGACTTGCTGCATTGTTCAAACAGCCTAGCTCTTTTGCTCATGACAAAGCAGAACACAGACTAAATTAAACAAGCAGCAAGAAGTAAACTAGACTGAGTTTTTGCACTATTGGTATTGTCTGTCTGTAATCTGCTGTGTTACAAGTGGGGTTAAAATCCATGTTCCTGTTGCCCACCTCCCCTTCATCTCCTGGCCAGTCTGTTCGGACTTCACAAAAAAAAAAAGAGATGGCAATCTCTTATTACAAAATCAGCCCCTTCTCTGTGTAGGCATCTAACCATCTATACTCACTCGCTCCCCTGCTCTGTCTGCCAGTTTACTAGCACAGTTTCTCAGCAGTCCGGTGCTGTGCCCTGAAGTATTCCTCCCACTCCACTCCTTAGTCGCTCTCCCGCTCTGTCTCCAGCCGGTACACTCTCTCTCCCTCATGCTCAAAGGTATAGAACACCAAAACAAAAACTGATAAAAAATAAACATACATAACATCAGACGTCTGTTCTCTCTTATCCCATCAATGCTCACTCACTCCCCCCGCTCTACCTGTCACTTTGCTAGTGCTTGCGCTCAAAGTTAAACAAGCATGTATCAATGTCGAACGTTGGTTGCCTGTTAAACTTTTTTTTTTGCAATTCTGAGCCCACATTTTGAAGAGTTCAACTCCTGCCCGAAAGGTGATTTCATGCAGCAACTGTGAAGTCACCTTTCGGGATGCATAAAAAAAAGATTTGGGTCAGGATCTGAAAAATTACAGCTGTCACATTCATGAGGTGCTGTGAAGAAATGGCTATGTTGAAAATTTGGGGTCAAAATATTGAAAATTGCTAAAGTTATGAGCCTGCATTCACAAATTTCAGTGTAGGCTCATAACTTTGTGATTTATTTTGTCAGCCTGCTCTTGCCCTGTGCACATACACAGCTACACTGAGGCCAAGAATAAAATTTATATGTGGTTTCTGTGACTATAACATTTGCCTTTGGCCCCCAATAGTCTCTCTCTCTCTCTCTCTTTTTCTCCTCTGGATGGTGGCACAAGTCAAATACTTATTTTGCCTGTCTGATCTTGCCCTGTGTACACACACAGCCACACTGGGGCCAAGAATAAACTTTATTTGTGATTTCTGTAGCTATAATATTTCTCTTTGGCCCCCGATAGTCTCTCTCTCTCTTTTTATCCTCTGGATGGTGGCACAAGTCAAAAACTTATTTTGCCAGCCTACTCTTGCCCTGTATAAAGACACAGCCACACTGGGCCAAGAATAAACTTTATTTGTGATTTCTGTGGTTATAACTTTTCTCTTTGTCCCCAATAGTCTCTCTCTCTCTCTCTCTCTCTCTTATTAGTTGCTGTAGGACTGGCAGTGGAGGCGGGGGTTTCAGGAACGGGTCTGGAATTTTTGTATGCTAATTTTTGAAGATTCCTGGGAGCGGGACGTGCAATGACACCAGTATCTGCATTGCCCCTTTGCATGAGGCACCGGCAGTGGTGGTGCCCCCAGCCTCCACTAGAGGTGCACAAAACCAGACACTTTTTCCCCCTCCACCAGAGAAGGAAAACGGTCCCTGGGACATTCAATCCTACTGCCACAGCTGGCCCTCCAACTCTCGAGTCCATCTCTGAACCTGGGATGTAGGTGCCACAAGTAGACGCTTGTATGTTACTGTGATAATTTTGTAATTGTTTTCATATTTTGCCACTAAATGTTCAACATTGTCTTCTTATCACCTTACCTCATAAACCCCATAGCTGAAAATGTCTTAATCCGTGGCAAAATGCCATTTCGCACCACAGAAAGTCATTTTGGGCAGAATGTGAGAAACTACATCTGTAGTGCTCATGAGCAAGGCCACTGATTTACGGTGATTAAAACAATTAAATTCCGTTTTCAAGACTTAAGATTCCGGAATTTCACCGGTGATTGTTACTCTAATTTCCGGATTTTACCGGGATTCTGTTATCATTCTTTTAGTATGTGCATAAATAATCAGAATTAGAGATGGCTTAATATACAGAGCATTAAATAATGCAAACTGAAAATAGTACAGGAAGGAATTAAAAGAAAAACAGACTTTTTTATAGATTTACTGATCTGATAGAAAATGCCAGATTCCATGAAATCTTCGTTTTTACCGGTTTTCAGGCAGCCCTAATTCCGTAATTTTACCGGATTTTCCGGTTAAAAACGAAAAACAGTGGCCTTGCATGAGGTGGTGTGAAAAATGTCTATGTTGAAAATTGGGAGTGAAAATAAGAAAAATTGGCAAAGTTACGCGCATGCGTAGGAAAATGTCAACAAACGCACGTAACTCAGGCATTTTTTGGTATTTTTGCTTCAAATTTTCAACATGGCCTTTTTGGGACCCCACCTCATGAACAGTGGCACTGGCATTTTGTTATTCAGCCCTGAATGGTGATTTAGTGCAAGGATTGCACCATTCTGTGCCACAGGTGCGCAAACATGTTTCAGGCAGGATGTGAGAAATGATAGCTATACTGGTCATGAGGTGGTGTGCAAAAATCTGTATGTTGACAATTGGGAGTGAAAATATTAAAAATTTGTAAAGTTATGCTCCTGTGTAGAAACTGCTCAACGCACACTTGTAATGTGCCCATTTTGGGGAATTTCTTCACCAGATTTTGAACATGGGCTTTTTGGGATTCCGCCTCATGAACAGTGACACTGTTGTTTTGTTATTTGGTTCCGAAAGGTGATTTCACACGGGGACTGTAAAATCACCTTTTGGGATTGAGTAACAAAACTACAGTTCCAGTGTTCACGAGGTAGGGTCCCAAAAATCCCATTTTGAAAATTTGGTGCAAAAAGATCTAAAAATGGTCGAGATATCAACATAAGTTCAAAATGCCATTGACTGGCATTATACAGCACTTACCTTGATTCTTCATTTATTTATTTATTTATTGAAATCTCGGATTTACACCTTTCAGCTAAAAGCTTGTTTACAAAGGATGCATGTCATATAAGACAAAATGCACATAACATGTTACAGAGAGCTTACACTTCATACATTGGAGGAAACAGAGCAATACATTAAAGTACAAATTAAGGTAAAGCTACTCATTATATACAAAATAACATTTAATGGGTACTAGGCAAAAAAATCTTCCAGGTGTGGCTAATGGTACAGTAGAGGAATCGGGGCAGAGAGGGTAGGGGGACTAGATTTATCACTGACAATTACTTAGGAATTAGGAGGCAGAGAGATGTGATAACAGCAGGGAGGCAGACCTAGATACATGGAGTGGCCTGAATGGAGATGGAGGGGCAGATTAAGGACGAACCCAGTCGAGGCAACTAGTGAGAAGAGGGTGAGGGAGGTGAGGTGGTGAAATGTAGATGTTGAAGTGCTTCCAAGAAACTGGAAGAATGGTCCGGAGCATGGCAGTTGAGACTCAACACCAAAAAGTGCAAAGTCATGCACACAGGAAAAAGAAATCCAAATAAGGCATATTACCTTGGAAGGGAAAGACTAGCTGCCTCCACCCAAGAGTGTGATTTAGGAATCATTATGTCAGACAACTTGAAGGTCAGTAAACAGTGTGAGAAGGCAACATTAAAGGCCAGCAGTATGCTGGGATGCAGTGGGAAGGGAATCACAAGCAGGAAGAGGGAAGTGATCCTGCTGCTGCACAGATCACTGGTTAGGCCTCACCTGGAGTACAGCGTCCAGTTCTGGAGGCCCCACCTCAAAAAGGACATTGACCGAGTGGAGACGTTGCAGAGAAGGGCAACAAAAATTATTCAGGGACTGCACAAGATGCCCTATGGGGATAGACTGAAAGAACTGAACATGTATTCCCTGGAACAGAGAAGAGAGGGGGGTGACATGATCGAAACATTCAAGTACTGTACATAAAAGGCATAAACCAGGTGCAGATAGATGATCTCTTCCAATTTAAGAAGGGCAACAGAACCAGGAGACATGATCTAAGGCTGCAAGGAGCGCAGTTCTCTACCAACACCAGGAAGTTTTTCTTCACAGAAAGAGTGGTGGATGCCTGGAACAGCCTGCTTGCACAGGTGGTGGGGGCAAGCACAGTGGTAGGTTTCAAGAATGCTTGGAATAGATACAAGGGAGCCCTCAAACCCAAAGGCAGTTAGAAGGCTAGACTAAAATAATAATAATAATAAACTTTATTTGTAAAGTGCAATTCTAAAATGAAAGCGCTGTACAATAACAAAATACTAAAATCAATAATATAAAAGTCCAGAAATTCCAACATTTCATAAAAATACAACAAAATTATGCTGCATAATCACCAAATGCTTGAAGAAACAGATGTGTTTTCAATGCTTTCTTAAAGCTCTCCATGGTCCTGCACTCTCAAATCTGACGAGGTAGAGAATTCCACAGCGTGGGAACTCCATACATAAAAGCATGGGCCCCAAAGATGAAAGACAATGGGCAGACTAGATGGACCTGGTGATCTCCTTCTGCCATCAACTTCTATGTTTCTATGTTAGCAGGATACTTGATACTGGATGCTATGATCCAGGTTGAGAAACCCAACATGGCAGTAGAGCTCACAAGTATGAGTTAACCAGTTGGAGCCAAAGGTAAGCCTGCAGGCTTTATTAAGGGTTGTTCTGATGCGATTTAAGGCAGTATCTGTGGCAGCCCCATAGACTGCTAGCCCATAGTTGGCAACTGACAGGATGGAGCTAGTAACATCAGTCTTGAGGGCCTCTTCTGTAAGACAATGCTTCTGTTTGTATAGCAGGCCAGTTCTTGAGTTGGCAGCCTTAGCAACTATATCAATATGATGTGAAAAGGAGAGGGAGCTGTCCAGTGTGACTCCAAAGTACTTGAAAGTATTTACCATTTCAGGGCTTTATTGTGGTCGTTGACTATGTGAAGTTGAACATTTCGGTGTTTGTTTTGTGGAGCAGCAAACAGCACTGTCTTTGTTTTCTTGTAATTTAGTAGTTTAGTTTGCCATTCAGCTTTGAAGAATGCCGACGTGTCCCGGTCCACAGATGATGCCAGCCACCGACCTCCAGAGGTAAGTATTGGGAGGAGGGGTGCGGGGAGGTCGGTGTGCAGAGGGAGGGTCGGGATGGGGAGGGGAATGTGGAGACAATGAGGGACCATTTTCTTTTTTTACAGGTTTAATTTAAAAAAAAGACTTTGGGGGACTGTTTTCTTTTTTTCAGGGATAAAAAATGTTTGGGGACACTGTGGGTGGGCTACCCAGTGTTCCAGAGTGGTGGTGGAGGGGTAACATAGCTAGGGACACTGGGGGTGGGCTCCCCAGTGTTCCATAGCACAGTGGGGATCGTGGACACTGGGATTGGGCACCCCGATGTTGGACAGTGCTGGGGGGGATCGCCAACATGGGGATTGGGCACCCCGATGTCGGGCACTATGGGGAGAGGGGGGATCACTGACATGGGGATTGGGCACCCCGGGTGGGCTGAGCAGTCATGTAAATCAAAGGGCCTAAACCCTCTCAGATTAGAGCGGCTTCAGTCCTTTGAAGTGCATGACCGTTCAGCCCACCCAGCAGAGAGTTGCGTCAGGACCACACCTAGTGGTCATTGGGGTAGACTGCCGAGCCCCTGGTTCTGTGAACTGCAATGGGCTTGGCAGTGACACCCCCACCAAAATCCTATACTGCCACAATACATTGGTTTGCACAAGTGCAACCAACATAAAAGACACAAAAATAACTAAAATGCATTTAAAAACAAAAAGCAGTCCTAAGTGTCTGGAGTGTGGGAGGGAAAATCCTGGACATATGTGTATGTGTGTGTGTGTGTGTGTGTGTGTGTGTGTGTGTGTGTGTGTGTGTAGGGGTGTACACAAGTGAATTACTCGGGACTTACTATAACTACAACTACAGAGGCCATAGAAGGAAAAATGTCCTAAATAAAAAAATCCAGCTGATGCAGGCAGAGGAACATTTTTATGTGAAATATACAAAAAAATACTTTTTAATTATTTAAACCTAATATTTTTAATTTGAACATATGTAAAAAACAGAGTCCCATTTTATAAACACAATGAGACACTCTGCTGGTGTGCATTAGATATTTCTAATGCTTGACCAGGGGCTGAAGGCACTCAGCCTGCAGCCACATGCCTCACCATGACCCTGGCCGTGCGTTAGAAATGTCTGATGCACACTCCCTCATGTCTTACTGCTTACATAACACTGTTCAGTCTGCATCTTCTTCTCACCCATCAGTCTGCTCTGATCATAGAAACACAGAAACAGAGATTTTGTCAGCTGAAAAGGACCTTTAGGCCCATCCAGATTACTCCTTGTCCCTGCCTATTTTGTCACCACTGACCTAGTTGGTCACAGGTGTCACTCTCCCATCCCTCTGCCTAATATGCCCCAGTGCCTATCCCACATGTGCTTGAAGCTCCAACAGTCTTTTCCCCTCACTAACTCCTCTGGCAAGCTGTTCTAGTGATCCAATACCCTTTTTGTGAAGAAGTATTTCCTCACATCTCTCCTAAACGTTCCCCTCTTAGCTTTATTGCATGCCCCATTGTTCTAGTGTCTTTCCTTCTCTGAAATAAACCCTCCATGTGCACGTTGTTCACTCCTGTGAGGAACGTGCTGGTTTCAATCATGTCCTCTCTCACACTCCTCTCTACCAGCAAGTACATGTTGAGTTCCTGCAGCCTTTCCTCGTATGGCTTCTTGTGCAGCCCCCTCATCATTTTGGTTGCCCTGCTTTGTATTGCCTCAACCCTCTCAACGTCTGTGCAGAGGTGCAGCCTCCAGAACTGGACACAGTACTCTAGGTGGGGCCTCACCAGTGAGTGATACAACAGCAGCACCACCTCCCTCCTGCTAGAAATCCCTCTTCCAATGCACTCCAGCATCCTGCTAGCCTTTCTCACTGCTTTGTCACACTGCCTAGGTACTTTGAGGTAATCAGATATGATGATCCCTAGATCCCTTTCCTGCTTAGTAACTGTAAGCTCAACTCTGCCCATTTTATAAAGAGCCCCTGGGCCCTGCAGCCATAAGTGCATAACCTTGCACCTTTTGGAATTGAAACCCAGCTGCCACCCCTAGACCATTCCTCTAGTTTCCTCAGATCCCTTTGAGGCTGTCCTTCAGTAGTATCTCCATTAGCTTCCCCACCACTGATGTGAGACTGTCTGGCCTGTAGTTGCTAGCATCCTCCCTACAGCCGCATTTGTGCACAGGGACCAGATCAGCCCTTCTCCAGTCCTCTGGAACTTCTACCATCTCCAATAAGGCTCCAAAAAGCACAGCCAGAGGTGCAGCCTGCACTGTGCTCTGTTTCTTTAGGACCTTTGGAGGATCCAATTTGGCCCCCTCTCTTTATTCTCCTTTAAGGCTTCCAGTCCCTTCTGGACCCTGTTCATTTGATTCATTTTCTCTTTGTTTAGATCTATCACTATTTTGGATGATCCAGGATATTTGCTGAAAAGAGACTAAACAGTTTGGCAGCCTGAACCCCCTTTGGACTTTGTTTCAGAAAGAATTCAGGCCACTCAGTCTCAGGGGAGTCAGAGTGAGTTATGGTCTCTCACATTGTATGGTTTCTGGGATGGGTTCAGGTCTCTCTGTGGGAGTTCAAAGTGTGTTAGGGTCTCTCTGTGAGGGTTCAGACTGAGTTCAGGTCTCTCACACTGTGGGGGTTCAGAGTGAGTTAAGGTATCTCACATTGTGGGGGATTCAGAGTGAGTTCAGGTCTCTCTGTGGGGGTTCAGACTGAGTTCAGCCACGAAACCGTCGCCCAAGCTAAGTGTGTGAAAATAAACTTTTTATGAAGACACTGGATTTAGTGGAGTTCATCCGATTCATTTTCTCTTTGTTTGGATCTGTCGCTATTTTGGATGACCCAGGATATTTCCTGAAAAAAGACTAAAACTTTTGGTGGCCTGAACCCACTTTGGACTTTGTTTCAGAGTGAATTCAGGCTACTCAGTCTCAGGGGGTTCAGAGTGAGTTCTGGTCTCACACTGTGGGGATTCAGAGTGAGTTCTGGTCTCTCATTCTGAGGGGGTTCAAAGTGATTTCAGGTCTTTCTCTCCGTGTTGGTTCAGAGTGAGCGCAGACCTTTCAAACTGTGGGGTTTCTGGGAGGAGTTCAGATCTCTCTGTGGGGGTTCAGAGTGCATTAGAGTCTCTGTGTGGGGGTTCAGAGTGAGTTCAGGTCTCTCACGTTGGGGGGTTCAGGGTGAGTTGGAAGCACCAAGGAAGATCGAACAGTGAAAATGCTGACCTCCTGTACAGCGACGGCATAATACTAATGCAGGTATTGTGCCGCCCGATCAAGGAGTGTTTTCTGTGGGGGGCTGCACCCCACACACTCCCCATGTAAGGGGCTCTGCCCCCACACCCCCTGGACTTTAGGATTCTCAACTCCAGGTTGGAGTTGGTCCGGGAGGGGCAGAACACTGGGGAGGGTGGAACACTAAAAAGGACCACTAGGCTTACTGTTGCTATAATGGTCTTTTTTCGTGTTACGCTGTTGGAATGTCAAGCTGAAGGGGTGCACCAAGTGCAGGTCTCTTTGTGGGGGTTCAGAGTGTGTCAAGGTCTGTCACATTGTGGGTGGTCAGAGTGAGTTCAGGTCTCTCACATTGTGCGGGTTCAGAGTGAGTTAAGATCTCTCACATTGTGGGGGTTCAGAGTGAGTTCAGGTCTCTCACACTGTGGGGGTTTTGAGTGACTTCAGGTCTCTCACACTGTGCGGGTTCAGAGTGAGTTAAGGTCTCTCACATTGTGGGGGTTCAGAGTGAGTGCAGGTCTTTCACATTGTGGGGGTTCGGAGTGACTTCAGGTCTCTCACTGTGAGGGTTCAGAGTGAGTTCAGGTCTCGCTATGGGAGTTCAGAGTGAGTTCAGCTGTCTCACACTGGGAGTTCAGAATGTGTTCAGTCTCTTAAATTATGGGGGTTCAGAGTGAGTTCAGTCTCTTAAACTCAGAGTGAGTACATGTCTGTCACACTGCGGAGGTTTAGTGTGAGTTAAGGTCTCTCATTCTGTCTGGTTTCAGATTTCAGACCTCTCACTCTCTAGGGGTCAGAGTGAGTTCAGGTCTCTCACTCTCTGGAGATTCAGAATGATATAGCCACCCTCATCTGTGAGGTGTGAGACTTCACCTCTTTGATGATACCTGGGCACAGCTATAAG
Source organism: Neoceratodus forsteri (assembly GCA_016271365.2). Classification (NCBI taxonomy): domain Eukaryota; kingdom Metazoa; phylum Chordata; order Ceratodontiformes; family Ceratodontidae; genus Neoceratodus; species Neoceratodus forsteri. The sequence continues at coordinate 315,575,039 of CM057454.1, forward strand.
TCCTTCAGGTGTATGGCCCCAGGGCTCGGCTGGTACTGGAGGTAGTTATACAGTAGTGCCACGCCACCACTTATGGGGATCCTTTTGACAGCTGTCAGCCAGGGTGCTGCCTGAGAGGAAATTAATTTAACCCCACCTTTGTGATGGGGGAATGTTTATACTTTTTGTTGTAATTACTTTGTGTCCCATCAATCTGATTGAAGCTCCTGTCTGCCTCCTATCCCCCATACCTGTCAACCATCTTCTCTGGGACTTACCTTGGTTTACCTCCACTGCTGGGGTCAAAGTGGGTAGTGAAAACCACAAACTTCCTAGTATGAATCTTGCATGGAGGGACCAGGAGCCACTGAACTTTGTGGGGCTTACGTGGTGAGTGCATCATCCTGCCTTCAGATGGCATTTTCTCATCCTGTTTCTCTCTCTCCCCCAGAGACAGTGGCATGAACATGTGTATGCATACATGCAATGGGTATGCATGGCATGGAGCCAGCCAGTCTGTCCCTTCCATTGCCATCCCACATTGTTACTCCACATGTGGCCCCCAGGTGGTGCTAGCTCAGTGGGAATGGACACCGTCCCACTCCAGAGGAGGTGAGTGACCACTGCGATGCTCAAGGCTCCACCCACAGCCAGCCCTCCAGCACCATAGGCTTGTTCCTGAACTCAGGTCAATGGTGTCACGAGTAGTAACCATAACACTGTGATGACAGGCCGGTTACAGGAAACTTTTATATTTACTCATCTGAGAAGGGGTGCCACAGGGGTCAGTCCTGGGTTCCTTCCTATTTAATTGTTTTATTTATGACTTTCACCATGGGATGGCAAATAAAGTTTGTAAGTTCGTGGACGATACCAAAATCTGCAGCGAAGTGGATACTGAGGAAAAATATAGGTTGTTAAAAGAGGATCTGAAAAGGATAGAACAATGGGTTACTACAAACAAGATAGAGTTGAACCTGGATAACTGCACAGTACTGCAGGTGGGTAGAACTAATCCCAGGAGAGCATATTCATTAATGCAGACCCAATTATCCAGAGTTACTAATGAAAGGGATTTAGGTATCTTGATTGACGCCTCTGTGGATAAGCATGTCCATATAAGAGAATCAATACAGACAGCAAATAAATTTATCAACATCATTAGGAAAACCTTCATTAATACAAAGGATGAGCAGAGCATCATGAATCTGTTCAAAGCATGTGTTAGACCTCACACTGACTATGCCTCACTGTTCTGGGTGCCTTACAGAAAACAGGACATAAACCTACTGGAATCCGGACAGAGATGGGCCAGAAAAATTATATCAGGTTTAACTAACAAAATCTTTGATGCACGACTAACCAGATTAAAATTAATGACCACTGAACAAAGGCGAATAAGAGGCACTTATCTCCAATTTTTCCAAATAATAAATGACAGGGAACTATCCACCAGTTGTGGACTTATTCCACACTCCAGACTCAAGGAACTCAGATGCCACAACAGGTAGATTGAGATTCCGAAGGTTAATATGGTAAAAAGGAGGAATTACTTTATCATCAGGGGTGTTCAGATCACTGATTTCCAGGAATTTAAAAGGGAACTGGACAAATATGAGATTCTGAATATCCACATGGAGTGGGAGACAGACTTGATGGGCCTATGCCTCCTTCTGTCTATGAATACTAAGATACCAAGATATACACAACACCCCAAACTCCTCCTCTAAGCATTCAAAGTAATCAAACACAATGATATGCAGAAACACAATAAACTGCAATTAAAAACAAGTATTGTTTATTTGGCAGCCAGGAACAGAATCTGGATGGGGAAAAGAATTGGTTAAATGTACAGAAACATAGAGTTTGTCAAAAGAAAGGGAACTTTAGGCCCATCCAGTCTGCCCCCTGTCCCTGCCTATTCCATCACCACTGACCCTAGTCGGTTAAAGGTGTCACTCACCCCCGCTCCGTTCCTCTACCTAATATGTCCTTATGCCTATCCCATGCATGCTTGAAGTTCCCAACAGTCTTTGTCCCCACTACCTCCTCTGGCAGGCTGTTCCAGTCATCCACTACTCATTTCGTAATACAATAGCACAATATTTCAGGGATCACTCCCCACAAATCTCACAACCCTCTGGTAAGTATTCACACAGTGTTTGCTGTTTTCCTCTACTATTGTGCCATTTCACCTATTGTAAGTCCCTTGGTGGCTCACAAAGCAGTCTATTGTCTTCTAGGGTGCCTACCTTCGTTCACCTGGACAGACTGAGACAACAATGAGCTTTGGAGAAAATGGCCACAGCCATGTATTTATTAATCAATTATCAACAGGTACAGTCTAACCAGCATAATGTGTGCAGCAAGGTAGGTTGGTAATTATCAATCAAATAGATCTGATTAAAATTCTTAGTGGTTATCCCCCCCTTTCCATGGGGGACTGCCTTATCACCAATCACACAACGCTGTGAGGGCACTATATCTGGGGCATGACAGATGTCTCTCTTGACCGCCGTGGCCTTGTCTTCCTCCTTCAGAGGACCTGCCATGCTGTGGGCAAATGCCCGAGGAGGCTGCCATCCCGATTGCCCCCTTTGAAGGGACGGGACTCCAGCCATCCGGCTCCATCCTCCTGTCAGCCTTAGGAAGACTTGGCTGCTCAAGACTCATGATGATCCCCTGTTTCCCCCTCTGTACAGACCTTCCAAGACTACCAAGCTGCCACTTACACTTTCACATGACTGTGACGCCCTATTCTGGCCTTGTCTGCTTTCTGCTTCCCCCTCTTGCTGGAGAAAGTGAAAAACCAGAAAATCCGGTGAGGGGAAAAAACAAGAAATTCCATCTCTATCCCTAAGGAAAGTTCTGCATCTCCCCCAAGCCCCCCCCCCCAACTTTTATGAGGGTAAGGTTTGGGTGAGTTCCAACCTAAGATAAAGGAGAATAAGAGAGAACCCCTCAACTGCAGCCCCTTTTATGGGCTATGCTCTTCCCCATCCCTGGCCACAATCCACTTTCTCCTGGGAACTCCTAACTTCCTGCCCCTCTGCCCCTAGTGGGCGGCTCCCTCCTAACCTTCCTGCCCATCCTGGTGTCCCTTGGCCATGCCCCCAGACAAAGCCCCACCTCCTGTGATGCCTTGTAGACTCCTTCATTGTCTTCTAGGGTACATACCTTCATTCACCTGGACAGACTGAGACAACAATGAGCTTTGAGGAAAATGGCCAGAGCCATGTATTTATTAATCAGTTATCAACAGGTACAGTCTAACCAGTCTGATGTGTGCAGCTAGGTCATATTTGCTAGTAATTATCAATCAAACAGATCTCATTAAAATTATTTGTGTCCGACCACCCCTCCAAGGGGGGGCCTTACCACCATTCACATAACCATGCCTGGGCACCACCTCCAGAGCATGAGGAGTGGCTCTCTTGACTGGCCTGCCAGAGGACCCACCATGCTGCAGGCAAATGCCTCAGGAGGCTGCCATTCCAACTGCTCCCCCTCTGAAGGGAGGGAACTCCAGTCGTCTGGCCCCAGCCTTCTGTCAGCCTCAGTAAGGTCTGGCTGCTCAAGACTCATGATCCCCTGTCCCCCCTGTACAGACCTTCCAAGACGACCAAACCACTGCAGGGTGAGCATTGCTGCCATGCTCAATCCCCCACAAGCACCTCATGCCACCTCTTTCTCCACAGTTCTTTGCATATCTTCTACAAATCTATCTAACCCTTCTTCTGATATATTTATTTATTTATTTATATAAGTTTAGGAATTACAACCCTTTGAGTCAGGGACTCATTTGCAAAGGCTCCGTGCCATACATTGAACAGTGGACAATATAGAGTTATAGACGGTACATAGATAAACAGAGATAAAGAAAATAGGATAATACATAAGTAGAGAAAAAAACGACACCACTGGTGCATAAATTATAAATCATGTACTAAGAAACAGTGGTAGACAGTTTTCAAATGGATACTAGCACACATATGGGAGTTATATGCAATCACAGTAGCAGTTTGTTATAATATGGTGCACTCCATCCTTTTGATAAAGGTGGGGTCTGTTAACTACAGCTTCTGGGTGTCTCATGATGGACCGCCAACAAAGTCTATGTGCTTTGCAGTCAGAACATTTTTTCTATCGCCCTGGGGTTGCAAGCATACTGCCACTGATGTCATTGCACAATGTCCTATCAAATAATGTGCACTTGTGGCCACATTTCTTTTAACCAAGCCAAGTCTGTCCTGACACTGTGCTTCAGCTCCAGTGCTGTCATGGTCGCCAAATCATTTTCCCCCAGGTGAATTACCAGGACCTTCGGTGGCTCCCACCACTGGGCTTCAATTTGAACCTTGGAAGCAGCTCACACCATCTCATCCCCATTACCTCATCCAGTGCAACTTCGGGGTCCAGAAATAGGTTCTCACCCCCATGGTACTATCTGGCCTAGACAGGATCCCAGTGTATAAAGGAGTGGCCACATATCCAGATCTGTGCACTCTATATGACGTCATCTGTCAAGACAAAGCAAATACGTTATAACATGTGAGGTCTAACATAACTTTCAAATGCCTGTGACCTCTATCGGCCAAATGCCTGAATCTGACTGTTGACCATTCTGCCCTGGCGTATGATGTGCCCCAGTTTTAAAGGAGTGGGTATCAAATTGTTGCACATTGTGCCCCAACTGCTGCAAGGTCCTCTGCAGGGCATGCCTGAATTGGCATGTCGTCACCGATGTCTCATCCTTGTGTCTAGAAAAGGACCCCCCCATTTAGTCAGCTTGGTTACGTAATCCTGCACCCAAGCCTGAATATCCCATTGCACGCCCGGGGGCACTCTCAAGCTGCACCAACACCCCCAAGTGCTCTGATTGGTTTTGCTTTTTCACAAGTGGACAAACACCCGTGATGGGGTTATCACCATGTCCTTATCTCCCAGTGTTAATTGCAGCCCCGCTGCCTTGCCTGGTTGTATGAGCTCTGACACCTGAAATGGCCCACAGAAAACCACCAAGTAGGCTATCCTGATGAGGCGCGTCTTTGCTGGTAATGAGCATACCTTCAGGAGTGTGTCCCATATTTGTTTAAACAGGAGAGGGCTATTGGGGCATCAGCCATCCAAACACTTTGGCACTGACCGTGCCCACCCCTGCAACATCTTGCAGAGGGGGAAAGCCCTTGTGGTATCTGCATACCCCCTAGCTTTTTAAAACCAGGCTATGCCCACCAGGTGTTGCTCCACTGTGTCTGGCGTTGCTCCTTTTTGTTTTTTGTGCAGTACATATGCACACAACTGGTCCACTGGGATGGATCATGCTTTTTTTCACCCTTGTGTGAACCTTGTGATGGTATCCCCACTTTACTTGTTTAACTATGATGGCGGCCACGCTGGGCTAGCCACTTTGTACTGCTCTGCATTGTTTTGTTTCGTCTTGCCCTTTTATTTTACTTTTTCGTTTATCTTTCGCTGCTTTATAATTCTGTTGTGGGTGTTATGTTTTATCGTATTCACTACCCGTTTTTAGTTGTTACCCGCCTTTATTTTGTGTCAGTATACTCGGCTCATCTACACCTCTCCTCCTGTTTTCGGTTTGGCCCGTTTTTTGTCCTGTCTTACAGGCTGGGATCTTGTGCATTGTTTGAACGCCAGGAGATTTGAGAAGAGCCATGGTGCTCTGGTGCTAAGGATCCGGAGAGACCTGGTGTTGTTCAGTACAATAGTTGTACGTGAACAAGTACTAACGTGTTCAGTGTTTTAACGCTGAACGGGCTGGGACTTAGTGAATTACTCGAACACCTGGTGACTTGGAAAGAGGCATGGAGTTTTGAGGGTGAATATCTGAGAAGATTTGATGACACTCTGTGAAGTGTTTTGGAGAGATTTGGAGTGACCTGGTGATATCTTATGAAGCATTTTGGAGACGTCGTTTACTCGATCTAAGGGTTTGGATCGAGTCTTATACGCAGACTGAGTTATTTATCTGTTCTGTGAGAGGACTGGCCGGTTTATGGCTTTTTAGTCGAATTTAAGCACTGTTTCAATCACCACTTTGGATATATGGATTTAACTCTGTGACTGTGCTTCCTGACTATACTTGGATTTATTTATGTTCGGTCAGTTGGATCGTGGTGATCAGAGATTTGGCGGAGTTGTTTTGAATAGCCTTCAAGATAAGTGACTTTGAAATCTGTAGTAACATCTCTGATGGTCTAAACGCTTTTTAGAGATTGACTTTTTTGGGCTTAATAGTTGGGCTTGCAGAGTTCTGGAGTGCCTTGGGTCGGTGTCACACACAGAGGTGGGAAGAGGGGTAGGCTGGAAGGCCTGTCCTTAATCTCCCCTTCCTCTACACTCCTGGGGTAGCCGGCTGGAGGGCTGACTCCTCTTGGAGTGGAAGTAGTGGGCCACTGATTTTTAGGCTGGGTGGATCCTGCGGCTTGCTAGTGACCTTTTGTTGATCTAAATCAGTGTGGATTTTGAAGCCCTGTGTTCTTCAAGATTGAACTATATTGTTCGCTACTTTTACTGACGTTTGGACGTGTTATATGACATTTGTATCCTGTTGTATATAGACAGGATTTTCATTGCCTCTAATTATATTTTGTTGTTTGTAATTATATTTTGTTGTTTGTAATTATATTTTGTTTGAGGAAATAATATGAGCAGTGAGAGTGCTATATAATATCTTTTACTCCACCTTTGCCCGGTACTGTGAGAGAGTCCCGGAGGGTGGTTTTTAAATTATTTCCTCTGTTTATTGTTTTATTATTATTATGATTTAATTATTATTATTATTTTTTGATTATTTTTGTCAGAGTGTTTAATTGCTTTTAAGTACCAGGTAGTGAGAGGAGGCTGGGAATAATTTAAAATTGTTTTGGTTAATTTTTGGTTGACCCCCAGGCTGTGAGAGGACCTGTGGGTTAAATCTATTATTTAGGTTTGTGTTAGAGAGTTGGTTAAGTTTTATTTTTCTTTTGGTTGGTTTTCTTAATTTTGTAGTTGTATAATCTTAGCTGTAGGAAGCCTGCGGGTAGTTTTATTGTATTTATTGTTTTAATTGAGCAGCTTGATGTGCCTGCTTGCCCCTCCTGTCCTATTGTATTTGGCCTCCGCTGTCCATGCCCTCCGCCCCTTCTCTTTGCCCCCCTGCCTGCTCATATTTATCATCGTTGTCGGGCGTTAGGGATTGCTCGAAGGGGGAGGGGGAATTGGGGGGGTGATGGGTTGTGGACAGCAGAGCGAGCGGGGCCTTCCCATAGGGATGGTTAGGCCCAGAAGACGCCCTGGGGCAAAATGGCTACTTGAACGCAGTAACTCTGTTCTGGTTCCCATACCCATGGGCACCTCCAGTTTTGGAGGGCTAGTGATTGGGACAACTCGCCAACCTCGTCCAACTCGGGCGTTGCTGTGCAGTACCAGATCTATCTGCAACAAGACTGGTCTTATCACAGATTTTGTTGCAAGGGCAGATCTGGCTTGCATTACCAAGACCTGGTTGGACGGGAATGCGGCCCCCTTTTTAGAGGCCGCTGTTCCTACCGGGTACTCGGTTATACATCGCCCGAGATTGGATCACGGGGGGGGTGGCGGTCTGTTTCAAGACTGAATTGGGCCTAACTGGTGTACCAGTTGAGTAGGCCAGGTCATTTGAGTGTACTGTGGTAGCTGGTGTAGGGTGCAGGATTGCCCTAATTTATCGTCCACCAGGTGATGAGAAGCTTTTTCTGCAGGAAATAGCAGATTTTGCTGCCGACATGGCCTTGGAGTCACCCAGATTGATGGTTCTGGGTGACTTCAATGCTTGGGTTGACGACGAATCTTCGCTTTTGGTCAATATTTCCTCCAGGAGATGGCATCTCTGGGCTTTACACAGATTGTTTCCTCAGCTACACACAAGGGAGGTCACTCTCTTGACCTGGTCTTCCTCCTGGGGATCGAGGCTTCCGATTTGGTGGTGGAACCTGTCAGTTGGTCCAATCACTACTCAGTTGGGTTCAATTTTGAGGCCCCTGTGGAGTTGGTCAGGTACCGCCCATTGCGGGATGTTCTCCCTGAAGACCTCATGGCGGTTCTTGACCTCTCGTTGTTTGACGAGTTTTGCACTGATCCTGAGCAGCTGGTAGTGGCCTATAATAGGGCCATATCAGTAGCACTTGATCAGATTGTGCCAGTCCATGTTCGCCCCTTCCGTGTCGTCCCGCTGCCCCATGGTTTGATGGGGCTCTGAGAGGGCTGCGGAGGTTGGGGCATAGGTTGGAGCGTCGTTGGAGGAAGACTACCGCTGATGCTGACCACCTTGTTTTGCTAGAGCATTATAAACTCTACCAAACAGCAATTTCCCATAAGAAGGCAGAATTCCTGTCCAGGGAAATTTCTGTTGCACGGAATCGACTGGCTCAGCTCTTCAGAACTGTTGACAGACTGTGCAACCAAGCCTGTCAGCAGATCCATTGAGCCTTTACTCAAACTGATTGTGAGGAGATTGCTCGATTCTTTGCGAATAAGGTTGAAGACATCAGGAGGGAGTGCCTCCAACCTCATTCCAAGGTTGTTGCAGTTGATCGGTGTCCTGTCGCAGAGCCCAGAATTTCCTGGAGTACCTTTGACCTGCCGGATCTCGTAGACACTATGAGGATTGTCCAAGAGATGCATCCAACATGCTGTAGTTTAGACCCTGGCCCTACTTCCCTGATTATGGGTTGTAGTGAGATCATCGGCCCGGTCTTAGCTCGGATTATCCGGTGTTTTCTAGATATGGGAGTTTTCCTAGCTCTCTGAAGGAAGGGGTGGTGACTCCCCTTCTGAAAAAAGCTTCTTTAGACCCGGATGACCTAGCAAACTACAGGCCAATCTCTAACCTCCCTTTTGTGGGGAAGGTTATTGAGAAAGTTGTGGCGGCCCAACTGGATAACCATTTGACCATCCATAGTTTATACGAACCTCTCCAGTCTGGTTTTTGTAAGAGGCATAGTACCGAGACTGCTCTGGTTCAGGTGCTCAATGATCTCCTGATGGCGAGAGATCAGAGACACCGTTCTATCTTGGTTCTCCTTGATCTATCATCAGCTTTTGATACTGTGGATCATGGGGTTTTGCTCAAATGCCTGAGGTCCATTTGTAGACTATCGAGTACAGTCCTCAGATGGTTTTCATCGTTCCTCGAACGAAGAACGCAGAGAGTGGTCTCGGGTTTGCATTCATCTGGGGCCTTCTCTCTGCCTTGTGGGGTACCTCAGGATTCGGTGCTTTCCCCCATGTTATTCGCAGTATATATGCTACCCCTCGGAGACATTGTAAGACGGTATGAGCTGAGGTTTCACTGCTATGCTGATGATACCCAGCTCTACCTGTCTTTTGCACCTGACCAGGTTAGTGCTATCTCGGTACTGAACCACTGCCTCGCAGATATCCAAGACTGGATGAACTCCAGTGGTTTAAAGTTGAACGCAGGAAAGACTGAAGTTATGGCTGTGGACCCGGGTCGCAGGGTAGAGGGTTCGAGGACGGGTCTCCCCTCTGGATTAATCCTGGGGGGTGGACCAGATCCTCACCTCTGAATGGGTGCGTAACCTGGGAGTGGAGCTTGACACTGGTTTGACCCTCCGTTATCAGGTGTCTGCAGTTGTGAAGCTGGCATTCTTTCATCTTAGGAACATTGCCAGGATTAGGCACCTTGTTCCACCCAGTGACCTGCTGGTTTTGGTCCATGCCTTTGTGACATCTCGCCTTGATTACTGTAACTCCCTTTACCTAGGACTCCCTGGGGTTGATATCCGCCGCTTGTAGCTAGTGCAGAATGCGGCAGCATGTTTGTTGACTGGGGCATCTAGAAGTTCTCATATTACCCCTGTGCTGTGCACTCTGCACTGGCTGCCAATACAGTGGCGGATCACCTTTAAAGTCCTACACGGTCTGGGTCCTGACTACTTGAAAGAGCTCCTGGTGCCCTATACCCCCCTGAGACAGCTCCGCTTGGCTGACGAAGGGTTGCTGGAGATTCCGAGGGTAAATTTGAAGACATCTGGTGCCCGTTGCATTTGGATTTGCTGCACCTACCCTCTGGAATTATCTGCCCCATCAGCTCCAGGAGTGTAGGACAGTGGGGAGCTTTAAGCAGGCTCTAACGACTTTTTTATGGGAGAAGGTGTTTCCTTCTTTGCTCTAATTTTATATCGCAGTTTGGGAAGATATGTTTATACTTGTTTTATTGAATGTATTGTATATGTTTTATGTTTGCTCTTGATGTACAGCGCTTTGAAATTTTGAAAGGCACTTAATTAAATAAATTTTATTATTATTTTTTTTATTTATTATTGTGTCTGCTGCACCCTCAAGAAGCTGTCTAGCCCCCTCTGGTATGCTGTCTGAGCCCTGGGTGCTAGTGAATCCCTAAGCAAAATCCCAGGCTTCTGAGTTACTAAATCCCAAAGGTATGCAGGGGCTTCCCTAGAATACCTGTTCACTTCTGCCACCAATTCTTGAAACCTCTGCTGCTGTGAACAAGAAAGAGCATCAGCAATACCGTTATTAACACCTGGGACATGCACAGCTTTGAAGTGGATACTAAGCAGCAAACATTTCAACACAAAGACCCTCATGAGGTTGCCCATAGGGTCCTTGCTGCCTAACTACCTATTTATCTGATCGTCCCCGTATTGCTGTTGAACTGAGGTGGTGGAACCCTCCATGATGACCAGGGTGGGCATAGAGGTATCCCACTTCCTGCTTATCCACCTGATATTTTCTGTCAATTTTCCTATTGATGGCTGCAGTTGAGGTGGGTGTAGTCATGATTTATGCCAGGATATGCCCTGGTGCTTTGGGCATGGTGGCAGTTGGGTGGCACAATTGTAGGTGATGTGGTTGCAGTCTGAAATTTGGTGTTAAAGTAATGACTGTCACCGTATTGCTGTCAAACCAAGGTGGTGGAACCCTCCATGATGACCAGGGTGGGCATACAGATATTCCACTTCCTACTTGTCCACCTGCTATTTTCTGCTAATTTTCTTGTTGACAGCTGCAGCTGAGGTGCTTGTAGACATGATTTTTGATATTGCTTTCTTAAATGGATTATGTATGGGAAGTAGCTTTTTTCTTGATGGAGCTATTCCCAACATGTCCATAAAATCAGCATCCTCTTCACCCTCCTTTGTTTCTAGTGGGGGATGTTGAGGGTGTCAACCATTTGCCTGACAAATGAGGAAAGGATGAGTAATCCTCATTATGCCTTTGAGGAGGTTTGAAATCTTGTTCAGGTCCATCTTCCAGTTCCATGGTGTCATCTTTCTCCATTAGCACACAGTATTCTTCATCCTCCTCCTCTGCATGCAGAAAGGTTGAAGCCTAAGCCTGGGGAGGAGGCGTGGCAGGTATCTTGTTCAAATTTCCCATCACCTGGATCGCCTGGAAAAACTGCCACATTTTTTATATGTCCACCGATGAGGACATTTTCTCTGTGCCATCTGCCTGTTCCTTTCTCTGTTCAGGAGGATTGGCAGTGGCATTCTTTTCTTTAAATTTCTGTTTGGCAGACACTGTTTCCAGTGTTTGCGCTAAGGATCTTTTATTTTAGTTTTGCCCTCTGCAAATACGCTGATGACTCAAAGCTCGGTAGTAATAGTAGTAGTAGTAAAAATCTTTATTTTTATACAGGAGATTGGTGGATCTACACATCATTAGGACAAAGTCCTATTTTCAGGCTGGTCCTGTTAAAATAGTTACAAAATAATCACATAACAATACATATAACACAATACAATAAACATACCTATACCATTTTATATTTACTAATACAGAATCCAATAAACAATCAACAACACAGAACATACTAAATTCATAAAGTGCATAAGCAATGTTTACGTAAATATCCCCATATTTCAACCTATTTTGACAAACCCAATAACCTAATTATAGTACCCAAAAATACATTTGTTTAGTCCCATTTACCTACCCATAGCACTTACAGCGAACAGTAAATTTTGATTTTATATCAGTTATGAAGGATTTTACATCTTTATGCATCTTATAAGTCACAGACTTTATTTATTTATTTATTTAAGAGATTTACCAGGAAAGGCATATTGAGCGGAGTACCACTCGATTCTAGATGCGCCCTGGGGTAGGGGGTTACAAGAGTGCAGTAATAAGACAAAAACAGTTCATACATAATTAGCAGATAATAACAGACAGTGGTACAGTAGGATGGTTGCAGTAACTAAGATGAAAGACGGTTCATACAAATATGAAGAGTATATCAGACAGTGGTGTAGTAGAATGGAAGAATTACAACAATTACATAGTGTGAACAAAAATTGATTACATACAATATGGGTAAGGTGTGCGATTATACAGCAACAGTAGCAGGTTCAGTAGCATAATAGTATATTATGTGATGAATGCGAAACGGAGCCCAGACTGGAGCAAGTAGCATGCTAGAATGGGAGTGGTTGAAGTAGTAGCTGATAGGAGTTGTGCAGGGAAGTCAGCGATGGGGAAAGCATGAGCAGTTGGTAGCGAAATGTGCTTTGAGAAGGGCATTACGTTGGGGAGTACTTGTGGTGAGTCTGATGTCAGCTGCCAGTGAGTTCCATAATTTGGGCAGCCTGAAACTGAAAGCTACCTGACCTGATTGGGTGAATCTGTGGGGAATGTGCAGGAGCCTGGAGTCAGTGTTCTTGAGATCATAGGTAGGTGGGGAGACAGCGGTTAGGGATGTTGATAGGTAGGAGGGCAGCGTATGAGACCAGAACTTAGCAGTAATTCTAGCACTGTGCAGCAATCGCCAGTTTTGGAGTGAGGGAAGGTCAAGGGACTGGTATAGGTCACAGTGGTGGGTATTGGGAGAACAGTCCAAGGCGAACTGGCAGAAGGAGTTGTATAGGGGGTCGAGCCTGGCTAAGGACGTTTGGGGGGCGGCACCGTAGACGACATCGCTGTAGTCCAAAATTGGGAGGATCATTTTTTGGACAATTGCTAGTCTGGTCGGTAGAGGGATGCAATACTTGTTACGATGGAGAGCTCCCAGCATGGGATGTAGAGTTTTGTGCAGTGCATCTACGTGCGCTGAGAAGTCAAGGTACTGATCTAGCCAGACGCCGAGATAGTGATATGTGGAGCAGGCCTCAAGCAGAGTTCTGTCCAAGGTATAGAATGTGGGTGCGTCAGTAAGCCGGGTTAGTTTGGCTTGGGAGCTGAAGGTGAGGGAAACAGGTTTTTTTTGAATTTAGGAATAGTTGGTTCTCAAGGAACCAGCGTTGGATGGAGTCGAAATCATCCTGAAGGCATGCTGCCACGGCGGTTCCGGATGGGCCAGAGGCGAACAGCACCATATCGTCTACGTACATATGGATGTCAGTTTGTATGCAGACAGCAGGCAAATCATTGAGGAAGACTGAGAAAAGCAGCGGGCCGAGTATGGACCCTTGAGATATGCCACTGGTGACGGGGAGAGGGGTGGATAGAGCCGTACTGATGCGGACTGATTGAGACCTGCCTGATAGGTATGAGTGGAACCAGTTGAGTGCTGCCACCGACAGACCAGTTTGGGCAAGTTTAGACAGCAACAGGGGGTGAGAGACCATGTTGAAGGCTTTTACCAAGTCTATAAAAATAGCTGCGATTATTTCCCCTTTGTCAATGCCTGTAAGGATGGAGTTAGTGAGGCAAAGGAGGGGTGTGGTGGTGGAGTGATTTTTTCTGAAACCAGCTTGGAAGGGGGTGAAAAAGGAGATTGTATCTAGATAGAGGTGTAGCTGGGATAGAACAAGGCACTCTTGAATTTTGGCTAGGATGGGGAGCAGAGATATAGGCCGATAGTTTGATGGGGAGGAGAGGTCCCCTTCCTTGGGAAGAGAAATGAGTGTGGCTTGTTTCCATTGTGTAGGGACTGCCCCTAATTTGAAAGACAGATTATAGAGCATGGTTAGGTGGTGGGCTATAGCCGGGGCAGAGAGTAGGAGCATTTTAGAATCTAGGCCCGATGGACATTTACCTTTGGATGTGTTTAGTGAGTGTAGTATTTTTAGCACCTGGTCTGGAGTGACTGGGCGGAGCGAAAAGGAGGCCGGGGTGCATTAGGAGAATGGGGGAACTTTGGGGAGAACGAACGGTGGGGGGTTGGGGTGGGAGGAGAGTAGGGAGGCAGTAGTGGTGGAGAAGTAGGCATTAAACTCGGTGGCAACCAGACAAGGATCATTGATGATTTTGCCTACGAGGTTGAGAGTGGGGGTGAGGGGTTGGGTCGGTGGGGTGAGAAGGGAATTTATGGACTTCCAGAATTGAGAAGGGTGGGTGTGGTTTTTGTTGAACGCCGTTTTGAAGTAGTTTGATTTGGACTGCCGTATGAGCTTTATCGAGTTCCGTAATCGAATAGCGACTTGTGCAAATCTCATATCACTATATTTATTTTTAAATTTAGGATGCGCAGATTCTCTTAAATTTATATCTCACACATTTTGTTGGTATGATTTATTTATTAATTTATCATAAAGGTAACTTGGTTGCTTTAAATTCATAACTCGATAGGTCTGTGCTGCCTAAACTAGTTTCCTCTTAACATCTTGTAGAAACCACCCAAGTTCCTTATAAATATCACAGCAGTGAGCATGAAAATCCTTTCTAAGGATGAATCAGGCCAATGTAAACTACCCTGATGTGATTTCCAAATTACTGAAATAATTGTTTCAACTGGAACAAAGTGCTATAGTACACAAATTGAAATTCAATGAAGGAAAGTGCTGGGTGATACACTTTGGCCACAGCAATCCGATGGTCGAATATACATTAAACAATCTGGTAATTCAGGTTGCTATTACTTAAAAGGATCTGGGTGTAACAATCACAAAAAAATTATCCTTTGATATGCATGCCAAAGAGACAATGAAAAGGTGTAATACAATTCTTGGATATATCTTTGAAAACATCAAGGGTAGAGGTCCAGGGGTGATTGCTCCACTCTTTTCATCCTTTGTCAGACCCCACTTGGAGTATTGTGCACCATTCTGTACCCCACAAAGTAATGGGAGTATTAAGATGGTAGAGAGGCTGCAAAGAAGGATGCCAAAGAAAATAAAGTATTTAAATCAGAAGTCAAATGGTGAAAGATTGAATGAACTGGGGATGTATTCATTAGAATATAGGAGAATAAGGGGAGATTTGTGCTTCATGTATAGTGCATTTAAAATTGAGATACTTTGGGAAAGCACAGGGCTAGTCAAAAACACAAGCACCAGAGTAATCAGGTCAAATGGGCTATGACTAAGAGGCAAAAACTATAATACAGAGAGGAGAGGAAGATGGTTTAATCAAATGGTTGTGGCTATGTGGATATGTGGAACTCCTTACCAGAATCTGTTGTTACTAGTGATTCTATGGACTTGTTTAAGAAATAACTTGATGATCACATGGGTGATGAACTTACCAGAAGGTACCACTGATATGTGATGAGTCATTAATAGGTCCCTAACTTCCTGACTAGAATTTCTTTTATGAACCTATAAACCTATCTTTGGATTCAGGTTCCCCCTCTTGGACATCCCAATATCTGTCTTTACCAAGTCTTTCTGATCACTGTACAGCTGTATCTTTTTTTCTAGTCACCTTTCACTTTATTTGCTGCTATACATGAGGCGATGAACCCTTCTGATGTGTGCTTTTTGCCATTGTTGGTATCTCCCTCAGAGCCTTTTTTATTATTTTTAGGTGACACAGAGGCAAACTTAGAAAGCATGTTTCTTTTATGTTTTACCCTTTTAATGAGGTTTTTGGGCAAACAAATATGACCAGACTTACAATTTATAGTCATATTATGGACCTAGACACTTTAAAAAGTTCATGGCAATCTGCCCTTACCAGGAGCTGGAAACAATTTTATAAGTTTTAGAAGATCCACAAGGTCTCTCTGGCATACCAGTTAGAAGGAACGTTAAGATAATAAAATGATTCCCAGAAATGATGCAGTACAACAGCCAAATAGGAAAAAACAGCTCTTGTACTGAGGAAATTGTGTCAAAGGTCAAATCACTGCACCTGTAACAGGAACTGATTAATTAAGGTTAAAGGGTATAGACAGAAATAGAAAGTGAAAGTACTTCATTTTTTGTAACTTACATAGCTAACAAAATACTAAACTACTGCTAAAAAAAGTAAAAGTGTGTTTTTTAGGGCCGAAAATAAAAGTGGTATCCAGCTAAGATGGTCGTTGGTTCCTGGGAATCAAACAAAAACCAGAGAGACCATAAACAATGAAAAAAAATAGCTTACACAGAGCAATTGAAAACTAACTTAAAGTACACTTTTTAAATACATTACAAATAAAACCAACTGGCGATCCAGCAATTACCTGAGTTCACTAGAGGGCAACTGCTCTCTTCAGGTGGAGAAACAGATCTGAGCAACTGCCAGAGTGCAACATGGATGCACAGTTTGAACCTACACTCCAAATTCTAAAAATTTGCATAGGTTCTACAGGTATCTCTGGGACATCATTTTCAGCCAAGATGACTGCCTTAAGTGTAAACATTAAAGAACTACTGATGCCTCAACGTAAACTTTAAAAAACATAATAATTAGGTACACTTCTGCTTGCATTCCATTTATAGTTTATATATTTCTCTTCCTCATAATTTATTACTAAAGCAATGTGTATGAATATATGATCGTTGTCCCTGAGAGTTCATTTTGAATTCATCTGCCTCTATAGCTTACTCCCTACTTCAGATCATAATCCTCTGTTGTGACATCACAATCTGTTGCCATGAGAGTAACTGTGAGGTTACAAGTAGTGCTTTATGACTTCAGGTAGGGAGAAAGCAGCAGGAATAGATGAATTCTTCAGGAGCAAAGATCCTGTTTTCATGCAAATGACATCACTACTAAATAATGGGGAAGAGGAATGCAGAACTAATGGGAAATACAAGCTGGACAGAGCCTAAATATTATATTTTGTTAAAGCTGTCCTGAACGTGTCACCAGTTCTTTAACATGCTATAGTAAGGTTCCGTAAATGCCTTTTTCACATAGTATGCCAGTGCCAGACATGCTCAGATGTTGCAACTGCAATTTGTTTTGTAAAAAAATCTGTCATAGTCATTTTTATGTTTGCTTGCACGCACGTGCAAGAAACATAGTGCCATCATCCGAGTATTCGGAGGTGTGTCACCCCCTCTTCCAATTCAGTCAGTGTGTTGGCAGGTGCGCCCCAGTCCCTCATCGCATGCTGGAGCTGGCTATGACAGCTCCAAATGCAGTGGCATACAGTTGAAAGGGGAGCTATGCTTGTGAGCAGCGATCAGATATCGCTTGCCCGCGCGCAGCTCCCACCACACACACACACACACACACACACACACAAACACACGCATGCATACTGCGTGCTGCTCCCCACGCACACACTGTATAGCCGACATAGGTGCCCAATCCCCTGTTGGCTGTGCTGCGCCCCCCAAAGCTTCTTCATACGCCACGCTGGGTGCCCACCCCAGCATGGCAACTCATGGTATAGCCGACGGGGTGCCCAATCCCCTGTCAGCTCCACTGTCCCCCCAGAGTACAGGGTGCCACATGGAGCCCACCCCAGCGTGGCAATAGATGTTATGGCCGACGGGTGCCCAATCCCCATCGGCTCCAAGCCCCCAACCAACCGTCTTTATGCCACGCTGGAGCCCACCCCAATGTGGCAAACATCCCAGCGTCATCATTTGAAAAAAAGCAACCTGTAAAGAAAAAATGGTCCACGCGGTCTCCCTGCCCCCCACAGCCCACACACACCCACTGCGCACCTGCCTCCCCACACCCCTCACCCCTTACTTACCTCCGGAGTCATGCGACGATCTTCAGTGGACGGGAACACGTCTACTCTTCAAAGCCGACCGCCAACTGAGGAAATGCCGGTAAGCTGTATAATGGGATAGATAGGGTTTTTTCAACTTTGTTGCATAACTCAGGCATTTTTTGAATTTTTGCACCAAATTTTCAACATGGGGTTTTTGGGACCCCTTCTCATGAATACTGTCACTGTCATGGCGTTATTCGGGCCCGAAGGGTGATTTAGCATTCACTGCGCGAAATCACCTTTCGGGACTGATTAACAAAATGACACTGCCATTGTTCATAAGGTGGGCTCTCAAGAAGCTTATTTTGAAAATTTGGTGGAAAAATTCCAAAAAATGACTGTTTTACGAGCGTGCATTGTGCAGTTCCTACGCACGCTCGTAAGTTCGCGAATTTTCAATATTTTCACTCCAGATTTTCAACATTGCCATTTTACCACACCTTCTTATGAGTAGTACAGCTGTCATTTTTCACATCTCACCCAAAACATGTTTCCGCCCATGTAGCGCACAATGGCGCAGTCGGTGCGCGAAATCAATGTACAGGACAAATTAAGAAAATCACAGTGAGCAGAGGTCATGAACAGAGGTCTTAAAATGGCTGTAATAACTGGTGACTCCCATTATCAACCCGTTTTTGAGTACTGTAAAAAGTCGTATCAACCTGCAGGTTGATACGAAAAAACTCGTATCAACCCGCGGGTTGATATGACTTTTACAGTCTCGCACCGGGTTGTCTCCAGCAGTCCAGAACAATTAAACAGTGTGCAAAGAATTCAGCAGCAGTTCGCTCAACACATCTCGAGTGCTACTAACCGTTTTTTCCCCGCGAACAGCTGTTCTAAGAATAATTCATACTTTTCCCTGAAAGCAATCGCTCTTCTAGTTTGTCCCAAAACTTGCCTTATGTTCCAGAAAATCCTCTTTTACCAGCAAGAACTCTTGTGTCTAATATGAAATTTTTACACAGTCCCTAACCTTAGCTTTTAACCCCACAGATCTCCATAGCGATCCTTGACCCATGTTGCTGTGACAACTCACTTCAGATCCTCGATCAGCTCTCCAATAGAACTGTTCCTTATAGTTTTAAAACTGTAATTTGGGCATAGTTTAAGTTGGGTTTGATGACTGCATAAACCCCCATGTCACGGCAACCAGTAATGACCCCGATCCATCTAAAAGACGAATCCAGGACCCATAAGGTAACGAAGTTTGCTGTGTCACTGTCATCGTTCTTTTGCACCAGTTATTATAAAAAATAAAACACATGTAGGTGGGTGATCTGCAGTTTTTTTTACACACCCTCGGTGTGTGAAAATATAGAAAACTCTCGATATATTATCACACACCTTGGGTGTGTAAAAAAACTGCATATCACCTCCCTACATGTGCATTATTCTCTATATGTTGAAAATTTGGTGAAAAAATTCCAAAAAATGACTTTTACGAGCGTGCATTGTACAGTTCCTACGCACACTTGTAAGTTCGCAAATTTTCAATATTTTCACTCCAGATTTTCAACATTGCCATTTTACCACACCTTCTTATAAGCAGTACAGCTGTCATTTTTCACATCTCACCCAAAATGTGTTTCCGCCCATGTAGCGACACAATGGCAGTTGATGTGAAATCAATGTACAGGACAAATTAAGAAAATCACAGTGACACTGTTCATGAGCAGAGGTCTTAAAATGGCTATGTTGAAAATTTGGTGAAAAATTCCTAAAATGACTGTTTTACGGCGTGTGTTAGCAGTTCCTCGCATGCTCGTAAGTTCACGAATTTTCAATATTTTCACTCCAGATTTTCAACATTGCCATTTTACCACACCTCCTTATGAGCAGTACAGCTGTCATTTTTCACATCTTGCCCAAAATGTGTTTCCGCCATGTAGCGCACAATGGCGCAGTCGATGTGTGAAATCAATGTATGGGACACATTAAGAAAATCACAGTGACACTGTTCATGAGCAGAGGTCTTAAAATGGCTATGTTGAAAATTTGGTGAAAAATTCCTAAAAATGACTGTTTTACGAGGCGTGCGTTGTGCAGTTCCTATGCGCTCGTAAGTCCAGCAATTTTCAATATTTTCACTCCAGATTTTCAACATTGCCATTTTACCACACCTTCTTATGAGTAGTACAGCTGTCATTTTTCATATCTCACCCAAAACATGTTTCCGTCCATGTAGCGCACAATGGCGCAGTTGGTGTGCGAAATCAATGTACAGGACAAATTAAGAAAATCACAGTGACACTGTTCATGAGCAGAGGTCTTAAAATGGCTATGTTGAAAATTTGGTGAAAAAATTCCTAAAAATGACTGTTTTACAAGCGTGTCATTGCGCAGTTCCTACGCATGCTTGTAAGTTCGCGAATTTTCAATATTTTCACTCCAGATTTTCAACATTGCCATTTTACCACACCTCCTTATGAGTAGTATAGCTGTCATTTTTCACATCTTGCCCAAAATGTGTTTCCACCATGCAGTCGATGCGAAATCAATGTTTGGGACACATTAAGAAAATCACAGTGACACTGTTCATGAGCAGAGGTCTTAAAATGGCTATGTTGAAAATTTGGTGAAAAAATTCAAAATGACTGTTTTACGAGCGTGCGTTGTACAGTTCCTACGCACACTCGTAAGTTCGCGAATTTTCAATATTTTCACTCCAGATTTTCAACATTGCCATTTTACCACACCTTCTTATGAGCAGTACAGCTGTCATTTTTCACATCTCACACAAAATGTGTTTCCGCCCATGTAGAGCACAATGGCGCAGTTCGTTGTGCGAAATCAATGTACGGGACAAATTAAGAAAATCACAGTGACACTGTTCATGAGCAGAGGTCTTAAAATGGCTATGTTGAAAATTTGGTGAAAAATTCCTAAAATGACTGTTTTACAAAGCGTGTAGTTAGCAGATTCCTACGCATGTCGTAAGTTGCAGATTTTCAATATTTTCACTCCAGATTTTCAACATTGCCATTTTACCACACCTCCTTATGAGTAGTATAGCTGTCATTTTTCACATCTTGCCTAAATGTGTTTCCTCCCATGCAGTCGTAATGTGCAAATCAATGTATGGGAACATTAAGAAAATCACAGTGACACTGTTCATGAGCAGAGGTCTTAAAAATGGCTATGTTGAAAATTTGGTGAAAAATTCCAAAAATGACTTTCTGGCGTCGTTGTACAGTTCCTCGCACACTATGTAAGTTGGCGAATTTTCAATATTTTCACTCCAGATTTTCAACATTGCCATTTTACCACACCTCCTTATGAGCAGTACAGCTGTCATTTTTCACATCTTGCCCAAAATGTGTTTCCCCATGTAGCGATAATGGCACAGTTGATGTGCAAATCAATGTATGGGACACATTAAGAAAAGCACAGTGACACTGTTCATGAGCAGAGGTCTTAAAATGGCTATGTTGAAAATTTGGTGAAACAATTCCCAAAAATGACTGTTTTACGAGCGTGCGTTAAGCAGTTCCTATGCATGCTTGTAAGTTTGCGAATTTAATATTTTCACTCCAGATTTTCAACCTTGCCATTTTATTACACTTCCTTATGAACAGTACAGCTGCCATTTTTCTTATGTCACCCAAAATGTGTTTTCGAACATGTAGTGCACAATGGTGCTGTTGGTGTGCGAAAGCAATGTTTGGGACAGATTATGAAAATCACAATTATACTGTTCATGAGCAGAGGTGTTAAAATGGCTATGTTGAAAATTTGGTGACAAAAGTCCATAAAATGACTGTGTTACGAGTGAGCATTGCGCAGTTTCCATGCACCCTTGTAAGTTCATGACTTTGTAATATTTTCAGTTCAGATTTTCACCAGTGGCATTTTTCCACGCTTCCTTATGAACAGTACAGCTGTCATTTTTCACAACATGGCCGAAGTGTGTTTTCACACTTTCAGCGCAGAGATGCGTGGTCGCTGTGGGAAATCATTGTTCGGACAGATAAAGAAAATCACAGTGACACTGTTCATGATCGAGGCACCACAAATGCCTGAGTTGACAATCTGCTGTAAAAATCCCTAACCTAATTATATTACGGTGTGCTGCTCAGTTTCTATGTACGCCGTGACTTCACCAGTTTTGTAATATTTTAATGCAGATTTGCAACATTGCCATTTTTACACCTCCCATGAACAGTACAGCTGTCATTTTTTATATCCTGTTCGGAATGTTTTTGCACCTGTGGTGCTAAATGCCGTAGTCACTGTGCATAAGCAGCTTTCGGCTAACAAACTGATATTGCCACTGTTCATGAGTTGGGGTCACAAAAAAAACATGTTGAAAATTTGGAGGAAAATACCAACGAATGCCTGAGGTATTAGGTTTCCAACCATAACGCCCAACCCGAGAGAATGACAGGCATCAGGGTGTGACTTGGGATTCTTGCCTGTAATGCTCATACCATTCCACACCCTGCAGCCAGTGAGAGGCATCGAGGTATGCCTTGGACTCTTGGCCCCAAAGTTCACCCCATTCTCCTATATCGCACCCATCTCACCGTATTTCCTAATGGAAAAGGTGCGATAGGGGCCAAAGACCCAAGGAACACCGTGACACTTGTCAGTGTCTGCAGGGTGGGGTGTGGTGAAATGGCGCATTGCTATGCCTGGTGACCCAAAGGCACACCCCAATGCCTGTCACTCTCTGCAGGGTGGTGGTGGGGTTGGCTTCAGTTTAATACTTCACTGCCATTCCTATTACACAGCTCTGTAACTTCTACACTACCACTGCCAGCAAGCAAACATTCGGCATTGACAAATGCTTGTTATTTTTATGTTTTATCAGTGTTTTGTCCTCCAGTTTTATGTGTGTGGCCACACCCCCAGAATGATGTCATACCAGGGAGCTGTCAATGTTATACATACAGCAACAAGAAATTCTGGGTAATTCATAATATTGACTTACATGTGCCTTACTCAGAAGTACAGTCCCATATGTTGATAGTGGTGAGCACTTATACGCGAATGTACATAGCAAGGCATTGTGGGTAAAAAAAGAACCCGTTTTCCAATGTCCTTACTGTGAGAGGCTGTCTCATATTTCTGTAGTGGTGTCAACAATATAAGCTTTTGTATGTTTATTTTCACAACAATGCATTGTGCATACCGTGTCTAGCTACAAGACTTCTATACTGAGAGATGTAGTGTCCTATTTCTGCAGTGAGCACAGAAATATAATAGTCCGTATACCAATTTACATAGTGAGGCATTGTGGGTACAGTACATAGCTGGTTTGTCTATCTAAAACTAAAAAGTGACATTGTCCCTTTAATAACTTTGTTTTCCCGGTATGATGTCACAGTTGAGTGTTGCAGCACCAAGAAAAAAAAAGGTCAGGTTATGCAAATGAAGCAGAGCACCAAAATGAAATGATTTTTTCATGGAAAACAGCACTATTTGGCAGTTTCATTCATTCATTTTATTTGTTAACTGGGTTAGGACACTGGACCGAGGCCCTTTTTCAGGTTCGACCCGGACAAAACATAACAGTACAAAACATGATACAAAAACAAACAATAATAAATATTAACAATATACAAACAGCAAGTGTCAAGCATAACATGTGCAAACAGACAATTCTAATAAATACTGTTTAAATCTAATCTTAAATCCTAGGTAATACTTAACTGATCTCAAGGAGATCGGCAAGTTGTTCCATAATGAGGGAGCCTGATATTCAAATGAACGAAGACCATAATTATTTTTGGCACAATGAACTACCAATACCACACTCTGGGCTGATCTTATATTAGTTTGAACATCTCGGACCTCAACTAAATCAGATAAAGGAGAGAGGCCATAAGAATAAACAGCCTGATGTACCAAATTACCTAATACATACTCATATTTGAGCTGGGGAGACAACCAACCCAAAGATGAGTATAAAGAACAATGATGGGTCATAATCGGGACATCCAACATAAACCGGCAGATGTTATTATAAGTAACATTCAAAATCTGCCTCTCTCTTACCCCCAACTTACTGTACAGTGAAGAAACATAATCTAAGTGTGGCATTAAAACCCCAGAAGCTAATTTTAAGTGAAAATCATATGACAGATAAGATTTAAATTTATACAATTGCCCCAATTTACAGTGAACCTTCCTTCTTACTGATTTTACCTGAGAAAGAAAAGTTAATGAAGGATCAAGTAAGACACCCAGGTACTTGAACTCCAAAACCTGTTCAAGTAAATTTCCCTGAACATCATGAACTATTAAAGCAGACTGATCACTAAGTCGAGCAAGACTACCAAACAACATCACTTTGGTCTTACTAGCATTCAGAACCATCATGTTAGAAGACATCCAGTCACATAATTTCTGGAATTCAACTTCCAGAGTCGAATTTATGTGTTCAGCAGATTTCTCCTGATAATACAAAATCAGATCATCCGCATATAATAAACATTTACACTTATCAAAAATTGAAGGGACTTGAGCCAGGCTGGTGGCCCTGAGGGCTGAGGTGCTGGAAGCCACACCTCAATCCATGCTGGTGAACTGGGTTCGGGAATGAGCCAGGGTCATCATGGGTTGGCAGGGGAGGAGACAGATTGAGCGTCCGTTGGACTGCTCTCCATATCTGGGGAGGGGGGGTATCCTGCTTCGGTGCCTTTGCGGCCTCTAACGATGGCTGGGAGCATTGCAGGGCAGTGGCAGACAAATGGAGGGGCCTGCTGTGGTTGACGCTGAGGATGAGTACATGCGATAGTGTGCTCACTCCTGTCCATTGGCGTCATTGCACGCCATGCATAAGGGGAGAACAAGGGAAAAATTGGGCTCCAGTCGCGGCGGCTCGGGCAAGGAACGTGGCACTGGATCCGGTCTGGGTGGATGAGTGTTAGGGGACTCTTCATCTCCCTGCCGCCGGGGGTAATCTGCAGAAGTACACGGCGGGCTGAGCGGAGGGATCCTCGAGATGGTGGCCGGAACCCTGAGGTAGCCTGGACGTGATAAGGTAGGCAGACTGGTCGCCCAGGGGAGAAAAAGTATAGCAAAAAAAATTGAAGGGACTTGATTAATAAATAAAGAAAACAACAGGGGACCAAAAATGGACTCCTGCAGCACACCACAAGTAATAGAACATGCAGCAGATAAAGTAGAACCAGTAGAAACATATTCCGAGTGCCCCTTCAAAAAATCATAAATCAAAGCAACAGCAGAGTCAGACAACCCCAAAATAGTAAGTTTCTGACAAA
The DNA here is from genome assembly GCA_016271365.2 of Neoceratodus forsteri. Lineage (NCBI taxonomy): Eukaryota > Metazoa > Chordata > Ceratodontiformes > Ceratodontidae > Neoceratodus > Neoceratodus forsteri. Next base: position 315,600,089 of record CM057454.1, read on the forward strand.
GCAAAGAATGATTAATCAGGTCAAAAGCCATGGACAGGTCCACAAACACTGCCCCAGTTAAGAATCCATCATTACAACCTTGGAGGATAGTGTTCGTGGACCTGACCAGGGCCGTACCAGTCCCCTGACCAAGCTGAAAACCATGCTGTTCAGCACAGAGGATATTGCCCCCAACCAGAAAATCATTTAGTTGACTTACCATCAATTTTTCAAGCAACTTACCCTATTGGGTTTAAGATTGAAATTTGGCAAAAATCCTCTGCACCCAGAGCCTTGGTATTTTTGGGAACAGTCACCACCCGAGCTTGCTTCCATAAAAAGGGGAAAACATCAGTTGAAATACATAAATTATATATTCTGCATAGCGGTTCAGCAATGTAAGAGGCAGCCATTTTAAGAAACCTAGCATCAAGCCCTACCCCACAATTGTCAAACTTATTAGGCAAAGAGCATAATAGTTGTAGGACTTCAATCGAGGTAACCCATTGAAATAAAAATTTAGGTAAAGCACCATCCTTTAATTGCTTATCATAGATGTCAGATATACCATTTCCCTGAATAGTGAGACTATCCTTACCAGAAAACCCAGAAGTCAAACTAGAGACATCAGTAAAATGCTGATTTAACAAATTAGCCATCTCTAAAGGATCAGTAATCAATTGACCTGAAGATTGTAGAGAAGCAAGTGATGTTTTAGCTTTAGGGGAAACAAAAGAGTTAACAATATCCCCCAAATTCTTTGAATCCAGTGAAGCACTCTCCAGTTTAGATTGAAAATAATCAATCTTAGCCTGCTTTACCTTTTTACTTAACATGTTCCTAACCGCCCTATATTCCTGCAAGTGCTTCAAAGAAGGAAGCTTTTTATAGGTCAGCCAGGCTCCTTCTTTTGTTTTATAAAAGCCTTCAACTCACTAGTAAACCATTTATAATGTACTCCTCTGGCATGTATAAGTTGAAAAGGAAATAATTTATTTTGAATACTTAACATTTGTTGGCAAAAAAAATCAACGGCACAGTCTGGATCGGGTATAGATTCCAGAAAGGACCAGTCCACATGCAATTCTCCAGGCAAGGCATCTAGTGACCTGCCTTTAAAACTGTGGGACTGCACTAGTCTAGGAGGAATCCTAGCTCTTTTAAAATCAAGAACACCATAGGTGACCTAGTGATCACTCACCGAGTCACCAAGAACACCAGCACAAGATATGATGCTAACTTTATTGGTAATGAACCAATCTAAAAGTGCATGCTTCATGGAGTTCATGTTTAACCTGGTAGGTTCACCAATTGGTATGGTACGAGACTGATTCACAACACCTACAGGTTGCTATTCCCATTTGTTATGGCAAACGTTGGTAAATCCCTTTGAGTGATTCCTAGGGTTAGAAAGCAATGCTACTGTGCAGTAGGCTTATACACATTAGATGAGAATGAATAGGACTGGATAGGTAAGAAAACAATAGGGAGTAAAAATAATTCAAACTGAGACAGGAGCCCCATGGCCGGATTGACAATATTTGATGCCATCTGTAATGGTGGGGCCTACAGGAACTTCCCCAATAGGCCAATGGTTCAGGGGCTACGTAGGTCCCCCTGAAAGCCAAAGGGATTCTGATGCCTCAAAATGCATTTTGAGGGGTTTCCAGCTACTCTGAAAACCATTTATTGGGGTGGAAAATTAATGTTCGAATCTTTGAAATTGTATGGCTAAGCAATCACTGCACTTGTTTTCCTTGTTCACTTCTTTTTTCTTGTTTATAGTTATTAGCAATTTTTGCCACTTTGCTGTCCAGCCACCTCCAGCAGGCCAGTGCCACTGAAGCCCACCTGCAGTGCTCAAGTGCTACTACTTTTTTGTAAGCTCTTTTAATGTCCCCTCCAGTCCATCTGGCTATGACCTCCTTCAACCTGCTACCAGTGCCTCCTCCCATCCCTTGAAGCTCCACTTACCTTATCTATTGGGACTCCACTGGTCACCCGCAACACACTGCTACATTGCCCCCTGAGGCCACAGTGAAGTCAACCTTCAGCTCATTGGCAGGTTCCTCCCCCATACAATCCAATCACCCACGGTGGAGGTGAAGCCATGGAACACACCGGGTGGTCATTAGTGGGAGCTCTAGATGGACTGGGGGGCAGACAGGGCTTCATCTGCCTGACTAGTGCTAATTCTTTTTTTTTATTAAGTATCTCCTCTGGGAGTGGATGTGGCAATTAGTGATGCGCAGGGCACTAACCCATGCATGCATGGGTCATGCCACCAGCAGGCATGGACACTCCAATCTCCTTTCACTGGCTGGCCCCAACAGCTGGAGCTAATTTCTGAAGTTGGGTCACCAGAGTCATGAGTAGCATCATTACCGCTTTACTGAGAGACCAGCTGAAGTGCTACTAGTGCCCCATTTTTTTTTGCCTCTAAAGCAAATGATGCAACATCAAGGATCAACACGAAAAGCATTTCTGTCACATACAGTAATTAGTGCCTCAAGCAAATGCCACTTTAAATTACAGAAATACTTTCCCTGGTTTTAACAAACAACCTGCAAATCGTTAAAGGAAATCATATTTACTGGGTAGAATTTTGCAGGATATACTATACCCTGAATTTCTACCAAGCTTGTCCACAGCTGAAATGTAAGTTTGCCACTATTTTACCAATGTAATTTCGCATTTTGCACATCTCTATTACACAATAATTCTTTTTTTTAATTTATTATACTTGCCTATACCTGCCTCTCTTTGGCCATCCTCTCCTCCCAGTCCTGACACCCACTGTCCCTGAGACCTATCTTCTGACCATTGAGTACCTCATGGATTGCCTCCTCAGGTGGAGCCTCCCAGGTTCCTCAAGCCTGGCAGGTGTTTTAGCTGGGTTGTGGTCCGGAACCCAGTGAGAGGTATGGGGCCTGCAAAGGAGAAGTGGTGTCATGCTGCTGAAGGTGAGGAGGCATTTTACTTCCCCTAATTGTCCTCACCCCTGAGTGCTTCATGGGCTAGGGCCAAGTGGATGTCTGCATGCAAGCACACAGATGCCCTGGCATGGAGGTGCTCACCCACCCATTGCGGCTCTGCTGCACTGTCATCTGTGGTCACCCAAGTGGTAGTGTCATAGAGGAGCAAGCAGTCCTCCCTCACCAGAGAAGTAGAATATCCTCTGGGATGCTCAATCCTCCTGCCCCCCCAGCCAGCTTCCAATGACCCAAATTCACTTCCAAACACAGGTCATGAATGGTAGTGTTACTGCTGCACTGACAGGCTGTCTTATTACACAATCATTCTAAATGTTTTTCTGCTTAAGCTGGAACAGGCAGTAAAAATGTAACTCCTCTGCAATGCGAGCAAGCTTATCTCTGGGTTCCACAGTCCAGCTGCCACTGCTGCCAGTTTGCTTGCTCCCTCTTTCCCAAGGACTTGAACTCTGTAGCAGGGACTGGAGGGGAGCAGCAGTAGAGGATGCCTTCTTTGGTGCAAAATGGCCATAATGGAAAGTGGTTCTGTGCTGTGTATCAAAGGCAGCTCTACTGTCACCTATGGAGAGTATGACTGATGCTCCCTACAGAATCAAGAATTCCTCAGTAGTCAGTCTGACCAACTGAACACTATGCATGATCCACAAAACCAAGATCAAAGGTGCAAAAATAATTGTTTCAGGACTGAAGCCCTTGGCAAAGAGTACTTTGGGTCTGAGTGTTCCAAGAACTACAAAACTGGCCAGCTATATTTTTCACCCTTGATCATTCTCTTAGGCTTAGGAGCCTAATCCAGAGTCAAAGAGGGACTTTGGAGGACTTTGTTATTCACCCAGAAGTGAGGTCGCCAATCAACTGTTGAGTGACAGCCAGACAGCCCCACCTCAGAGACTGACAGGAGGACTTAGCCAAGCATGGGGCTCCCTGTTGCTCTCTTCACTGTAGAATTTTCTAGTACGTAATCAGACTGCGAGAGGCAGTGGAAGGAGGCAGTTCTCTTGTCTACTAGATGGATAAGGTGGCTGCATAGTCTTTGGAGTGAGAAGTATGCTTATATAGCCAACAAGGAGGAGACTGTTGTCCACTACACTGAAGGAGAAACACGCTGAAATTTGCAGCTGATGGCATCTACCCATAAGGGCAGGCCACCCTGCAGCTAAGCCATAGCATGCATCAAGGGATTTCTCCAGAAACAGACTAGAGGAGTCTGATCAGAGACAGAACCAGCCAGGGTTAAAGAGCCACTGACACCTCAAGAAGAACTTTGAGGGACATAATATTTGAACACAAATCAGCTTATACTTCTTGTTAGCTCTTTATTTCTTATCCCCATTATGTTTTACTGAGGTCATATGCATGAAAATAGGAGAGTTGCTCCTTGAGGGTTCATTTGCTTCTATTCCTTCTTCCCAATCTGATGTCTTAATACTCTGCTTGTGACATCACAGTTATTCCCATGGCAGTGGCTGTGATGACATAACAGAGCATTATGATTTCAAGTAAAGAGCAAGCTAAAAAGGAAGATGAACTCTAGTTATAAAGAGCTGGTTTCTGTGGGAATTTCTTCAGTAATAAATAATGGAGAGGATAAATCTATAGAAGATATATGAAATACAAGTAAAATTGTGCCTGGCTATTATGTTTTCAATATTTTCACAATGGTGTCAGCTGCTGTTTAAGGCTACCATTCTAAAAAACACAGCAAGGTGAACTGCAGAAATCTGGGATCCTCAAGACACCCTGAAAGAGTGAGAGACCAGCTGAACATATGTGAGGTGCCAAAGAGAGTGCTCGGCAGATGAGAACTGCAGGAGCCATCAGAGATGACACTGAGCTGCAGAATAGAGCAGGTACATCCAGCCAGAACAGCAGCCTGTCAGTTACGGGTACATCCAGCCGGAACTGCAACCTATTAATTTATGATTGACATAGAAAATGTTGACTTTGACCATTTTCACTGGCTTCCTGATGTGAACAGTTTCAGTACTTACTTCACTACTGAGTTCATGGAGGTATGTAACAGGCATGCTCCTCTTAAGAAAAGACTGGTTCTCTCTGATACTCGTCCTTGTTGGGTAAAACTCTTAATTTGCATAATAAGGCTTGGAAACAAGCAAAACGTACCAGTCTTTCCTCTGACTGGCTGTTTTACAGGGTCTCAAGAAACTGTTACTTTAAAGAAATCCATCTTTGGTCAAATGAGTGCGCAGAAACTACAAGCCTGGATTTCCAAAAAAGTTTCCAGCACACACAAACCACCAAAATGGGACACATCAAGTAAAGTTCAAGTCATGGATAAAAAATGTAATCCATATTTTAATAAGTTAAAAAACTTCCAAGCTCATAGCTGGCATAACGTAGCATCTAACATGTTTCGGATAATCACATCCTTTATCAGAGACCCAGTCCCATTTTGGTGGTTTGTGTATGCTGGAAACTTTTTGGGAAATTAAAGAAATCCATCAGACTAAACAGAGTTATTTTTTTCAATGAATTAAACAGTAAGAATGACCAGTGCAGTTTGGAAAATTGTTAGAAGTCTGAATTCTTCTTTAACCCCAGTTTTCCAAAATATTTTGAATTCCAGGGTTCAAAATTAACTGGTTTGAGATTGATCTCTAATTAATTTAACAACTATTTTGTTTCTTCTGGTTACAATCCATTGTCTTCTGATTCTGATGTGTCTTCTTCAAATATCTCATAATTGGAAAAAATTTCCCCTTTTTGTACCGACTCCCTTCACAGATGAGGAAGTGTGTACCTCACAGTTGAAATTGGGTATATTTACATCTGAGGAACCTGACACTGTAAGTCCAAGGTTTCTGAAATATGCTGAAGCAGTAATTTGTCATTCCCTAGCATATCTTCTTTTTTTTTTTTCATCTTTCTTTATCCACCTTGGCGGGTCGCTGCTGTCCTCTGCCACCCTTACCTGACTCGGGGTCTTTTGGGATCTTCCGTGTGCTATGCGTTTCGCATCGGAACTTCAGAGCCAGCCTGGACGCGTCATTGTGCGGCGACTCACGATTTTTCCACCTGTTTTCCTCCCCTTCAGTTTATCTGGGACCCCGGAAGTAGCCTTGCATGTGTATGGAGGCTTGCATGTGTGCCACAGTTCCAGACCAGCCCCACCCGTCCTCCCCGTGGTCTAACACCGAGCTCTCGGAGGCAACACTGCCACCCAGCCTCTGCTGGGTGGCAGCCAAGCACCGAGAAGCCCTCTTAACCCTCCCGAGGAGGAGAGCTGCCAGCCAGCAGCCACTCAACATCCTCTCCCTGCCCCCACTGACCCCCGATGACCCAGGCTTGTTCCCGAACCTGGGTCACCAGCGTGACGTGATGTGTGGCATCCAGCACCTTAACCCTCTGTGCCACCGAGCCGGCCACCTAGCAAATCTTTTTAATGTGTCCATTCCCTCTGCTGTTTTTCTAGACTGGTGGATGCTGGAAAAAGTTATGCCAGTCTATAAGTCTGGAAAAAACACCTTATTTTCAGATTATTGACCCATCTCCCTTCTTCTCATTGTGTCAAAGGTCTTGGAGAAACTCATAGAAAAACAACTTTGCAGATTTGTAAATCAAAATAATTATCTTAATCAGTTTAAATCTGGTTTTAGACCACACCACAGTACCCTGTCGGTCTTGGTTAAAGTAACCATTGACTTACAGGTGGCGACTGATGGTGGTTCCATGGCAGGGGCTAGTTTCATTGATCTTTCCATGGTCTTTGACACAATAAATCATTAATTTCTGTTACACAAATTGAGTTTCTTAGTGCAAAATTCTAACTTTTCTTGTTGGTGGAATAGTTATTTACTTGACAGGCATTAAATGGTCTTATTTATAGGTATACGTTTCGACATTGTCCCTGTGAGTAGCAGTGTTCTCCAGGGCTCTGCCTTGTGCCCACAGCTTTTTAATCTATTTGTCAATGACCTAAAACTAATTCTGAAAAATGTGGCTTTACATCTTTATGCTGATGATACTATAATTCATAGTTGAACCCAAATTTTTGGGACCTACAAGAGAACCTGTAATTGGCATGTAATGACGTTCAAACAGTTTTCAACACAATGTACTTAGGCTGAGTGAGAAAAATCCCTCAGGTCATGGAGTTTGGTACCCCTTATCACTTAAAATTGTGTCCTGAGCTAAATATAACTAATCATAACAATTTGGTTCATCAGAGAGTCCCGCATTACAAATACTTAGGCCTATGACTTGATGAATGACTTAAATGGGACCATCACATGAGAATCACTGTTAAAAGGTTAATGCTCGAATAGGGTTTTTGTATCAACCCAAAGGAGGTTTTTCTTACAATGTTAAGACTGAGGTTAGTGCAATCTATGTGCCATCCTTTAATAGATTATAGGTCTTTGATTATTTCAGGGGCTCATCTTAGTTACCTTTCTAGACTCGATGTAGTTTATTACAAATCTGCATGGTTCATTCTTCAGCTTCTCAGGCGTACCCAGCTACTTAATTCCTTTGGTTGGTACAGTCTGGACACAGAAGCATATTTTGCATATTCTCACTCTAATATGGAAGTGTGCTAAATGGAAAACTCAATTTTATTTTCAGGAATTGTTTGCTTTTAACTCATTTAAAAATAGTCTTAGATCAGTACTTGGAGCTGAACTTGTTTTTTTTATTTTTTATTTAATTAGTATTTCAGAAAGGCCTTTGAGCGTGAGCTCTTTTACAAACTTCTTTGATTTGGACTCTGATGTTAAGCTTATGATTTATATTTTTAGTGATTTCTAGTTTTATCTTGCATTTGTTAGGATGGGTTAGAGGAAGTTAATATTTATTAATTTGTGTGTTTATTATTTTTTCTATAGTCTTGTTATTATTTACTCGTTATTTGAGGGTTATTTATCTTGGGGTTGGGTTGAAAGTGAGTTAGCTTGTTTTGTTGGGTTTTATTGATTGTTTTAAGATGTGTTGAGAGGGCTTTATGATGGTCAGGCGCTATTCTCCCACTCTGCTCCGGAGCCTCCGCCCCTTTCACTGTCCCCGTTTACCTGCTGATATTTTTACTAAGTGTCATGCATTGGGGATAGTGAGAAGTCACTTGAGGGGTGGAAGGACTGGTCTGAGTGGGAGAATGGAAAGGAGTGAGCAGATAGGGATAGTTAGGACTAGGAGATGCCCTGGGGCGAAACGGGATCAGGAGAGGGGTCCTTCCTGCCTGATTCCCATACCCAAGGACTCCGCAGACTGTGGGCAGGTACTGCACTCCTCCCTGAAAACCCATCCAACTCGGGCGGTGCTATGTAATGCCAGGTCTATTAGGAACCAGACTGCTATTATTGCAGATCTTGTTGCAACATTTGATCTGGCTTGTATCACAGAGACCTGGCTTGATGAGAATGCAGGTCCAATACTAGCCTCTGCTGCTCTGGCTGGGTTCTCGGTGATACACCGCCCGAGATTGGATTGTAGAGGTGGGGGAGTAGCCATCTTTTTTTAAATGGAGTTGAGTCTTGTGGATGTGCCAGTAGATAGCACTCGATCCTTTGAGTGTATCCTGGGAGCAGGTGTGGGGTTCAGGATTCTCCTCATCTATCGTCCACCCGGTGATGGTGGAGAATTCCTGGAGGAGTTTGCGGACTTCATTGTCGACATGGCAATGGAGTCGCCCAGATGGTTAATATTGGGTGACTTCAATGCCTGGGTCAACGATGAACTCTCGCATTTTGGAAAGAACCTCCTCCAACTTATGACTATGTTGGGCCTCTCACAGGTAGTTACCTCTGCTACCCATAGGGGTCACTCATTGGATCTAGTGTTTCTACTGATTTGAGGTCACGATTTGGGGTGGAACCAAATGCGTGGACAGACCATCATACCATAAGATTCAGCTTCGGGGCACCTCCAAATAGACCTGCCTCTACGGAGATGGTCCAGTATCGCCCTTTAAGGGGAGTCACCCCAGAGGGTCTACTGGCGGTACTGGATCTATCGGGTATTTCAGGTGAGTGCATGGTTCCAGGGGACCTCGTTCTTGCCTATTATAAGGCAGTGAGTGAGGCCCTGGACCTAGTTGCTCCTGTCCGTGTTAGCCCACTCACTCAGCGCCCAAAGACTCTATGGTTTGATGAGTCTTTAAAGGAACTGAGGAGAGTGGGGCGAAGGCTAGAGAGGGCTTGGCGGAAATCCGGCCTTGATGCGGACAAACTTAGGTTGATGGACCATTATGGTTCCTATCAATCAGCAATCCCCCGTAAGAAGGCAGAATTCCTGTCCAGAGAGATTGCTGCTGCGCAGAACCGACTGGCTCAACTCTTTCAGACCGTCGACAGACTGTGCAATCCACTCTGTCTACAGTCTGGAAGAGATTTTTCACAAAAAAATGTGATGAGCTTGCTCGGTTCTTCACTGATAAGATTGCCAGCATCAGGTCGGGTATCGGCCAGGCTCCCTCTTTAAGTGTTTGCAGTGATTGGCGCGAGGAAGCAAACACCTCTGTTGCCTGTTCTGACTTTGGTAGGCCGGAGCTCATAGATATTGTGAGGATTGTCCAGATTGTACGACCAACCAGCTGTAGTTTGGATCTGGGCCTTATGTCACTATTATTAGGTTGCGTAGATACTATCTGTCCAATCCTTGCTGAAATTGTCTAGGAGCAGGGGGTCTTTCCTGACCCCCTAACGGAGGCGGTCATTCGACCACTCCTAAAAAAGCCTTCATTGAATCCAGACTGCTTAGTTAACTACAGACCTATCTCTAACCTGCCCTTTGTGGGTAAGGTTATTGAAAAGGTGATTGCACTACAACTGGATGACCATCTTATAAATCACAATGTCTATGATACTCTTCAGTAAGGATTTAGGAAAAGACATAGCACTGAGACCGCCCTTGTCCAGGTTTTAAATGATCTCCTGATTGTGAGAGATCGAAAGGCTCGTACTATTCTAGTCTTTCTTGATCTCTCTGCAGCATTTGATACTGTGGACCATGGTGTGCTTTTGGAGCGCCTGAGGCTTTATTGTGGACTGACTGGTACAGTTCTGCATTGGTTTCGATCCTTCCTCATGGGTCGGAGGCAGAGGGTTGTCACTGGAATTTATTCCTCTGACGCCATCTCCCTATCCTGTGGGGTGCCGCAGGGCTCCATTTTGGCACCGATGTTGTTTGCCGTATATATGCTGCCATTGGGAGACATTATTAGGCGATGCAATCTGGGTTTTCACTGCTATGCAGATGACACCCAGTTGTATCTGTCCTTCAATCCCGGACAGGAAGATGCGGTTTCTATGCTTAACAACTGTCTATCCGAAATCAAAGATTGGATGAGTACCAGCTGGCTGAGGTTAAACCCGAATAAGACTGAGGTGCTGGCTGTGGACCCTCATCACCTTGAGGTGGGTTGTAGGGCTGGGATTCCATCGAGCATATGACTCGATGGTGTCCAACTCCCAACCTCAGACCAGGTACGTAATCTGGGCGTTATTATAGACAATGGCCTGACCCTAAAATCTCAGGTGTTGGCCGTTGTCAAATCCTCATTTTACCATCTTAGGAATATCGCTTGGGTGAAACACCTGGTTCCTCTGGCTGACCTTCCTACCTTGGTCCACACCTTTGTGACCTCTCGCCTTGATTACTGCAATGCCTTGTACCTAGGGTTACCAGGGGTTGATATCCACCGCTTGCAGCTGGTGCAGAATGCAGCGGCCGTGCTTTTGACTGGGACATCTAGAAATAGTCATATTACGCCTGTGCTGCGCAGACTGAACTGGCTGCCTGTTCAGTGGCGAATCACCTTTAAGGTTGAGCTACTGACCTATAAAGCCCTACACGAACAGGGACCACGGTATCTGCAAGATCTCCTTACTCCCTACTGTCCCTCTCGCTCACTCCGATCCACCGACGAGGGATTGCTAGAGATTCCCAGGGTTCGTTTAAAGACATCTGGGGCACGTGCATTTTCTTATGCTGCCCCCACCCTGTGGAACTCTCTACCTTGCCGGATACAAGGTTGCCTGACTGTTGAGAGTTTTAAATCTGAGCTAAAAACCTTTTTGTTTTTAAAAGCGTTTAAAGACTGATTTTATTATTAATATTTTGTTTATTATTTAATGTTATTATTGTACAGTGCTTTGGTCTTTGAAAAGTGCTTATAAATAAAGTTTTACTTGCTTACTTACTTAAAGGTTCCACGTCAGGGTGGACAATAAGACAATACACATATTCAATTGTTACAGAGGCCTTATCATTAGGCATTAAAGAGCTAATACATGAGAATTAGACAAATAGGAGAAAAACAGAGCGGTTGTAATAGAATACTAAGCTATTTCTAATTGGTTGCCCTAGGTAGCACACCCCTGGAAACCTTCAAATCTGTTGCTAGACTATGGCAGAGTAACTGCATAGGGTTTAACGCTATCCCAGATGGCAAGAGGCTGGGTGACAGTGAAACAAGAGGGACTGAGTTTGAACCTACCACAGAGAGCGAGATGTGGGGGGATAGTGAAACGGGGGGGCTGTGATGGGGGGAGCAGCTCCAGAGGGCTTTGTCGAGTAGAGTGTGTGTGTGTGTGTGTGTGTGTGTGTGGGGGTTAGAGAGGGGCAGTACCAAGAGCATTTAAAGAGGATTGATAGCTTACCTAAGCCCTTGGCTCGGCTGGAATGGAGGCAGGGTTATCTAAGTTGTTCCTAGGCTACTAATAAACACTCTATGGGGTGTCAAACCTTTACATAAAAAGGTTCAAAATATTGGAAGTCTCTTCCTTTGAATTTATGTCCTGTTGATGGGTCACTGCCCTCATTGCAAAGAATAAGTAACTGGTTTAATGAGTTACTTGGTCGGCTGTGACTCCTGTCAATAGTCATTTTAAAGCTGTGATGCAGTTCTTTGTCTATAGCTGTCTGTTTTATATTTATACAGGTTTGTTTCATAATAATTTGGTTTTATTTATACTTTGTTTATTATGTATAAACCTGTATTAGAAACATATACGTCTTGTACCAACCTTTACCAGGAAGCCATAGTAAATGAGAGCAAACTCAGTTAGTTTGCTCCACCTTTTCCTGTATTAAATATAAATGTTGAATCCTTGAATCTTGAATTACCTGGAGACAGAGGTCTTTGGGTCCTGTGACAGGAAAGCTGGTCATAGTTGTACAAGGGCACAAGCTATGCTAAGATTGTTGTATTAGGAAATCTGGCCAAGATAATAGGAAAATGGATGGGCATCAGTTAATAACCACACTGTATTCACTTCGAGAGGTTGCCAGGGAAGCATTGTAAACCTCGAGAGCGAAGCTCGACAGGTTTACTGCTACCATGACAACCTCGAGAAGTGAATTCAGCGTGGTTATTAACTGATGCTCATCCATTAGATTTTATCGTGTATGGGCACCAGTTAAACAAAATGAGTCCTTACTTTTTGGTATTTTTGTTTTGTGCCTCTCTCCTTTCCTGCAGCTCTCCCCACCTCAGCCGTTTGTCTGAATGCAGAGGTCCGAGAGGCGTGCATGTGCAGAGACATTCTCTTTTGTTATACTGTTGTTGTGATGTACTCAAAAGGGTATAACAACCTCTTGATGTCACGACGATAGTATAACAACAATAGGAATTCATTGAAATCCATCAATAGTCCTCTACCATACATTATTAGTATTGATTTGAATGTTTTGCCACTGATTTGTTTAATTTAATCACACAAATAGCAATCATTCACATGCAACTGTGATGGGCCTACACCGATTCAACATCTGGGTACATAGGTTCTACCAGAAAGCTGCCTGGGGTTCGGGATATTCACTGGTACCAGTAGAGACTGAGGTAGTGACCTAACAGTATAGTTGACCAGGGTCATGGTTTATTGTTTAGAGGGGCGGGTTTCATTATTATTTTAGGTTGTGCCAAGGAAGGTGTTGGAACAGCAGCCAATTAAGCCAGTAATAAATGCATTTGACTTAACCCTTCCATGCCAGTAGTCCTTCATTTCCTCATTCCCCCAAGACACCTCTTGTTCTTTATTGTAATTCATGTGTTTTATGCATATTATTAGTAGAGTGCTAAGATTTATAATTTGCCAACTGATCTTGTATTGTGCGATAGGTGGGACGGCTGTGCCTTGGGAGACCGCAGTGGGTTTCTACTGTTTCCTGGAGGTAGTACTACTGTAGCTTTATAGAAGAACCACACAACTTAACATCTGAACTTCAACTCAATGTTTGGATCCCCACAGAGTTATTGAATGAGGCCCCTTAGCTCTACTCTATTTGATTCCATAAGGCAGGGTAGTGTACTATCATCCATGGAGACCTGGTACAAAAATTAGACCTACCCCTGTATGTTCATTCAGACTTTTATGAACTCTTTTTCAGAATGAAGAATATTGTCTGTCACTAGGAAAATGCAGACATTAATCCTAAACTGAACCAGAATTTATATTATTTCACACATGCGTAGCAATGCATAGGCAGGAGGTGGTAAGCTAATTTAAAAACTGGCTTCTAATAATTGGTTGCTCACTGCATGCCTTCCAGCAAGATTCAGATGAAAGATTCAGGTCTTGGTTTATGTTACTTTTTTTTTTTTATTTGCATGGCGTGCTAAGATTGATGCAATAAAAGGAGGAGAAGATAGAAATATAGAAACATAGAAATATAGAGAATGACGTCAGAAAAAAATCATTGGGCTGGCCCAGTGGCACTGAGGGTTGAGGCGCTGGAACACCACACCTTGCGCCACACCGGTGACCCAGGTTCGGGAACAAGCCGGGGCTGCCGGGGATTGGCAGGGGTGAGAGAGAATGGAGCATCTGGAGTACTGCTGTCCTCCCTCAGGAAGGGAGGGGGTGTTGTCCTGCCTGTTGATCGCCCTCTAGTGGGGGCTGGGGTGGCGATGCAGGCTAGGGAGGCAAGGAGCCCCCACATGCATGTGTGGTGCCTTACATGCTGGAGAGGCATGAAAAATGGAAAATGGTGGCTGGGGGCTCTATGAAATCACTGACATTATCCCACTGGCTCACCACAGGGGCCCCTCCCGGATTTGGATTGTGCTCCAGGGAAGGGATCTCTCCTTCCCGGCCCTGCCACAGGGGGCAATCTGTGGGGGGTCTCGAGAGTGGCAACAGTGGTCAGGCTGTTGGGAAGGTTAAGCGGGGACAGAATTCCTGTCCCCAGTGCATCCGGGTGGTAAAAATAAGGTAAAAAATAAAAAGATCATTGACCCATCCAGTCTGCCTGTAATACCTATCTTACATGAGACCTGTTATCTGTATGGGACTTTTTGTCTGCACTACCCATCCCATGTTCCCTACCATACTTTTAACCCCCCACCGAGTATCTACTATGCCCTCTACTCTGCCCCAGCCATACTTAAAACCATTAATGGTTTTGACATCCACCACCTCAGCTGGCAGACTGTTCTAAGGCTGGGCCACTCTCTCTGTAAAATAAAACTTCCTCAATTCCCTCCTGAATCTCCTCCCGCCAGTTTTAGCTCATGCCCCTCTCTTCTAGATTCACTATTCCTGTTGAATAGTTCCTCGCTTCCTCTCAGGAACTTCACGGTCTCAGTCATATTGCCCCTCTGTCACCTGTCCTCCAGCTATTACATGTTCCTAGATCTACAAGATTCTACACTGTTTGAGGTTAAGTTGAATTACTTTGTGTGGCACTTTTCCAGAAATAGAATTATAGAGCAAGGGCAGAATTCTCTAATCATTGCATCCAGGCAACACTGGTGTCCAAATGTGAATACAATTGCAAGTGCCTCTGCATCTCATTTTGGATTCTGGGGCCCACATATTGCAGTACTGGACCATATTTTGCATGGTCTAATACTTACATCTGATGAAAGGAATTTGTTTCCAAATTCAGAAGCAAGAAACACTTGCTTCTGATTTTGGATGCGTATTCAGATGCAAATAAAATATGCATGTGATCTCAGATGCAAACTGTAGTACCCAGGACATAGTCCTACTACACAGCTGGGGGAAAGGAGCAATCAGAGAATTGCGGGCCTATAAGCCTTAATTCTGGAATGGGTAAACTGATGGAGCCACAGATCAAAGAGGACCATGTGGACTAGCAAGAGAGCAACAGTCTATAGACTAGTAAACAGCAGGGGTTTGTGGTAGGGAGGTTTTGTCACATCAGCTTGATAGTTTTCATTGACTGAGTAACAAAGACAGTAGATAAGAACCAGGCTGTGGATTTATTCTGCTTCAGTTTCAGCATGGCTTTTGACTTGGTGCCATACAGAAAAGTGCTGAAGAGGCTGGAGGACCTGGGTACAGCTAGGGACATAGTTAGATAGGTAGGGAACTGGTTGAAGGAGAGACAGCAGAGAGTTGTGGTGAACGGGATCAAATCAAAAGAGAGGGAGGTCATGAGTGGGGTGCTGCAGTGATCTTTCCTGGGTCCTGTTCTTTTCAATATGTTTATCAGTGACATTTGAGATGGCATCTGAGCCAGGCTGTGTCTCTTTGCAGGTGACATGAAGCTCTGCAGCTGTGTAGATAGCAACAAAGGGATCAGGGAGATGCAAAGGGATTTACAAAGACCAGAGAGGTGGTCTGAGGTTTGGCAGTTGAAGTTCAGTGCCAAAAAATTCAGGGTTATGCACCAAGGAGGAAAAACCAAGACAGAGAAATGCATGGGAGGGGTTTCAACTGAGCACTGTGGCAGAGGAAATTGAGCTGGGAGTCATTATTTGTATCTCCCTCAAACAATCAAGCCAGTGTAACAAGGCCTATAGTAAGGCCTTTGCCCCAGGAACATCCAATGCAGTGGATGTGCTAAACATCTGTCTGACTGAGATAAATGACTGGATGGCTTCCAGCTGGTTGCGACTGAACCCCAAGACCGAGGTATTGGTAGTGGAGTCGAACAGAGTTCGTGATAGGATGGCCTCTGACTCAGCAACTGGACTTATTCTTGGGGCTGTGTCATTGAAGGCTTCCTCTTGGGTGCGTAATCTTGGAGTGATTCTGGATAGGAACCTGACCATGGAGGCTCAAGTATCTTCTGTGGTTCGTACCTGATTTTTCCATCTCAGAAACATTGCCAGGATTAGGCCCTTTGTTCTGCCTCTGGCCCTCCCTATCTTGATACATGCCTTAGTCACATCTAGGCTGGATTACTGTAATGCGCTCTATCTTGGGGTCATAGGGGGATTTCTTCGCAGACTGCAGCTGGTGCAAAATGCAGCTGCCCTGTTATTGACTGGGCAGCAAAAATTCTGTCATATTACACCGGTACTGTGCGAATTGCACTGGCTGCCAGTCAGGTGGAGAATCCTCTTTAAGGTGGGTTTTCTCACCTTTAAGGCCCTACACGGACAGGGCCCTGGTTACCTGTCAGTCCTCCTGACACCTACCCCCTCTGTCTGCCCTCTTCGATCCTCCAGTGGTGGCCTCCTGACCGTTCCTAGAGCGAGGTTGAAATCAGCCGGCGACAGAGCCTTTAGTGTTGCGGCTCCCGCTCTATGGAACTCTTTACCAGCTGTGGTCAGAGAGGCCCCGACTATAGATGTTTTTAAGGCCCGCTTGAAGGCACTACTATTTTCTCAAGCATTTGACGTTTAGATTATGACTTATTTTATAGTTTGTGATTTTATTTATTCTGTTCATGCTTGTGCATTATGTTTTTAAAAATTTGTACGGCACCCAGAGCCTCCGGGATTGGGTGTCTTTTAAATAAACTTGCCTTGCCTTGCCTATGTTGGGGTATAATGGAAGGCAAGGCAAAGTTTATTTGTAGGGTGCCCAATCTCGGAGGGTCTGGGTGCCTAACATACAAAAGGCAGGTAAAATACAACCAAAACACAATACAGGAACTCAGATCTGGAAACTGGTTAGATCACATCATCTGGGAAGGCCAATAAAAATAAATGGGCCTTGAGACCACTCTTGAAACATTCGACTGATGGCGCCTCTCTAATGTAAGATAGAAGAGCGTTCCACAGGACTAGACTGGCAACATTAAAAGCCCGCTCACCGGCTGTTTTTAATCAGGTCCTGGGAACCTCAAGGAAGCCCCTGGTCAAGGAGTGGAGGGATTGGACCGAGACAGCCGGTGACAGAAGGTCAGCCAGATGGCTAGGGCCTAGTCCATGTAGGGCCTTATATGTGAGTAAACTCATCTTGAAGATAACCTTCCACCTGACCAGCAGCCAGTGCAGGGCCTGCAAAACTGGGATCACATGACTTGACCTAGAAAGGCCAGTCAGTAACCTGGCAGCAGCATTCTGCACCAGTTGCAGCTGGTGTATGGTACCTCCAGAGACCCTGAAGTAAAGAGTGTTACAGTAATCAAGCCTGGACGTCACATGGCATGAACTAGTGTGGGCAGGTCTTCAGGCAGAACTAAGGGTTTGATCCTGGTGATATTCCTCAAGTGGTAAAAACCACTTTGGACAACAGATGACACCTGAGCTTCAAATGTCAACCTGTCATCCAGGATCAAGCCAAGATCTCACACCTTAGAGGAGGCTACCAACGGCGTAGATCCCAGGAAAAGACCTGAGGCCCCGCTGGAAGAACACCCATCACACCTCCGACCCACCTCAACCATCAGCACCTCCATCTTATCAGGGTTCAGTCACAACCAGCTGGAGGACATCCAGTCATTGATCTCAACCAGGCAGATGTTAAGCACTTCCACAGTGTCCAATGTTCCAGGGGCAAAGGACAGATACAATTCGGTGTCATCTGACTAGCAGTGAAAACCCACTTTGTATCACCTAGTGAGCTCTCCCGGGGCAGCATATACACTGCAAATAGCATCGGTGACAAAATCCACCCTTGAGGTACTCCACAAGGCAGGAGCCTCAGGGAGGAGAAGGAGAAATTCCCCATCACTATCCGCTGCTTCCTGCCAGTGAGATAGGACTCAAGCCAGCTGATGACAGTGCTGGTGAGTCCACAGTACTCTCTGAGGTGATCAAGAAGCACAATGTGATCCACAGTGTCAAGGGCTGAGGAGAAATCTAGAACAAGAATTGACCTGTCTCCTCTATCCATAGCCCTGAGGAGGTCATTGTGCACCTGACTAACACCATTTTGGTGCTGTGCCTGGCTCTGAAACACGACTAGAGTGGCTCAGAGATGTCAAAGGCCATGAGGTATTCCTCAAGCTGTTGTGCCACAATCTTCTCAACAACCTTAGCCAAAAAGGGAAGGTTGCAGTTAGGATGGTAATTTGCCAAGACATCCGGGTCAAGAGATGACTTCTTCAGAAGGGGTCTCACCAGAGCCTCACCAGAGCCTCTTTCAAGGAATCTGGAAAAAACCCTCTGACAGTGAGCACTGGCCAATCATGGCAAGCACTAGGCCAATGGAACTAACACATCTCATCCAAAAACGTGTTGAAGTCAGGTCCATTCACAATATGTATGCTTCAGCTTTGAGATAACCTCCATGGACTCAGCCATCTCCACTGGTTTAAACTCATCCCAGACAGGCGGAATGCCTCTGCCACCCCTAAGCTGATCACTGCAAGTTGCAGTGCAACTCATTGACGGGATCCTCTGCTGGGTAGAGGACACCCTGTCAGCGAAGAACTGAGCAAACTTATCACATAAAGTGATTGAAAAGGCTTTTTTTGGCTGCAGACAGACCGTATGAAGAAGTCTGTCTACAGTTCAAAAAAGCTGAGATGGTCGGTTCTTCCCTGCAGCAATCTCCCTGGACAGGAACTCTATCTTCTTATTGCTGATTGCTCCCTGGTACTCAACATAGTGAGCACACAGGGCCATTTTGTCCACATCCAACTGGGACCTCTGCCAACAACACTCCAGATTCCAACTCCTGATCTTCCTCACCTTGAGGTAACCATCAAACCATGGAGACCTCAAGCGAGAAGATCTGGATCGTACACTGACCAGTGGGAGGGCATCGAAAGCCCCAGAAACTGCCCTATTATGTGTGTCTACTGCTTCACCTGTACCCATCACACATGCAGCATCTACACCAGATAGATCAGCTACTGCCAATAGTCCCCTGGGGATAGTCCCTAAAGGGCAATAACTGACCATCTCAATGGGGTGGGGTGGAGGGAGGCCCCGACAGAACTTCACCATGCAATGATCAGACCATATGACCTGATCAGTCCTGAGGTTAGTTGCCTCAAGACCCAGTGAGAACACCAGGTCCAACATGTGACCGTGGTGATGGGTCATGGAAGTAACTTCTTGTGTCAGGCCCAGTGATGACATCATCTGGAGGAGGCTAGACCCAAACTGCGAGGATTTATCATTGACCCAGACATTGAAGTCCCCCAGAACTAAACATCTGGGGGACTTCAATACCTCGCCGAAGTAAAAGTCCACAACCTCCTGCAGGAAATCTCCCCCCACCCCAGGAGGGGATCAGATAAGGAGAATCCTGCAACCTGCACCCAGATCCCCACCTACTGCCACACACTCAAAGGACCCGGTAGTCCACACTAGGTGCACGGTGAAGCTCAAGTTGGATCTAAAACAGTTGGCTACTCCCCCGCCCCTGTGTTCCCACCTTGGGTAGTACACTATGGAGTATCCAGTGGGGACAGCTGCCTCCAAACCTGGACCAGCATCATCACCCAACCAGGTCTCCATAATGCAAGCCAGATCGACTGAGGAAATCAAGTCTGCCATAACTACGGTCTTATTCCTCGTTGATCTAGCATTGCACAGCACCACCCGAAGGGGACTGGTAGATGTTGCAGACCTTCTGGCTACCTGTCCACTTGGCTCAATGGGAACCCTGGGGACAGAAACCAAACATGTCTGGCCTATTTCTTGGTTCCGTCTAAACCCAGGGTGCCTCCTGCACCTAACCATCTTGATACCTCTCACCTTCATGTAACCCCCCTGTTACCCGGGATTACTAGAATCCCAGTAAGACCTAGTGGTAGGCAGGGAATTCAGCTTGAGAAACTCCAGTTAAATGGATTTCACACTGTCTCACTCTGTTCTCAGTCTCAGCTGAGACTGAGGGATGACATCACCATAGAACTATCGCAGCTGCATGAGCCACATTGGAATCTGCAGTTGGGAGTTAGGTTAGAATGTTGGGAGTTTTTGAACAGTGAGCAGCAGCAGTTGTGTGTGAGCAGTCTTTAAGAGAGGAGCACAGCAGTCTGTGCACAGGCTCTTGGAGCTTGTTATCCCTCTGTACAGACAGTTGGTGAGACCCCATCTGAGTACTGCGTCCAGTTCTGGAGACCCCATCTCCACAAGGACATAGACAGGATAGAGGCAGTCCAGAGGAGGGCAACTAAAATGGTGCAGGGTCTGCAAGAGAAGCCATATGAGGAGAGACTAAAGGAGCTTAATATGTATACCCTTGAGGAAAGAAGGGAGGGGGGGACATGATAGAAACTTTTAAGTATCTCAGTGGAATCAACAAAGTCCAAGAGGGTAGCATCTTTCAGAAAAAGAGACGTGCAAGAACAAGGGGACACAATTTAAAGATAGAGGGGGGCAGTTCAGGGGCAATGTGAGGAAGTATTATTTCACAGAGAGGGTAGTGGATGCATGGAACAGCCTTCCTGAGGAGGTTGTGGGGTCTAAAACTGTGGGAGAATTCAAGCAGACATGGAACAGACATAAGGCAATTCTTGCAGGGGGTAGGAAGAAATAGGCTGTTGGTTAACTAGGATCTGCAGCCTATCCTGTAGGTAGGGAAATGGCCAGACTAGTGGGCCAAGCGGTCCTTATCTGCCGTCAAAGTCTATGTTTCTATATAGAGCTACATTTAGGGAGAGGTGTGTGTTTCTGCCAAAAGAGGAACACAGTTAGCTGTTCGTGAAGTGGTGGAGACTGCTGTTACTGGTCTCTGTGCCCCATCGCTGAGGGGATGGGGGTTAAAAGGTTTGCCTGTTATTCCAGGGACAACCTCCTGGTTCCGGCTAGGGAAGAAGCTGCCTTATTTTCTAAGTTGTGCTCTGGCACCAGAAGCTGTCAAGAATCGCCTGTGGGGCACCTGCAACCAAAGGGTGAGTTCTGCTCTTACATGGGGCCTATGTTTCACCTGAACTGTTGTAAAGTGGGGATTGGACTGCTTAATCAGGGGAGGCCTAGAGGAATGGGCTAAGCCAAAGTAAAAGTATGTTCAAGTCCAGCTCAAGGGGAAAGCCAAGACATGTAGAGGAAATGTGCTATGCATTTACCTTTTAATCTACACTACCAAGCTTTTCAGAAAGAGATGTTTAAGTATGTTCGAGTCTAGCACAGGGGGAAAGTCAAGACATGTAGAGGAAATGTGCTATGCATTTACCCTTTAATGTACATTGGCAAGCTTTTCAGAAGAGATGTTTAATGTCCAGAGAAATGGCCGGGTATGGATTGTGGAAGCTAGAGGTGGGAAACCCCCCATCTTTAGTAATCAGGTTCACCTCTACGGATTTGTTCTGTGGCCTTTTTACTTTGCCTCAGGCACTTGGCCAGTACTGAGGAAAGTACCCAGATGTGGGATTGAAAGGAAATTTCCCTTAAGGAGTCGAAGGCTCTAAGGGGGTTTAGGGAGCCACCAGGAAAATGTGTCCATGTCATATGGACAGGGTTCGAGTGGCCGGCAGGGGAGCTGGGCCAGGGAAAACCCAAATAGTGTACTAGTCGGGCTGTGTACCCAAAGCAGCGTGCAAGTCCAGGCTGTGTGCCTGGTGGGTCCAGAGCCTGAGGGCTGAAGTGTTGAGGAAATGTTCTGTTTCTCTTATCTGCATTACCAGGAATGTAGCCCAGTGGGGGTCCGTTTATGCTTTGTTTGTTCATTTTGGATGTGAATAAAAGCCACACTTTAGAATCCCATTCCTGGTATTGGACATTACAGTTATTGCTTCCTGTGTTTGATTTACTTGGGGTGCCCCTGTGCAGAGTAGCTAAACCTAGCCCTTGTTCCGAGTAACCTAGTCCTCCCCGAACCCAGTCCCCCACCTGGTACTGCTGTCAGCTTCAACAGCATACCACCTGTTGTTTGTAAAAGTACAGGGGTGAGGGGGTTACATTCGCTATACCTGCAGCACCCTACCAATACTGACTCCTCCACTCCCTCGTGATGCTGAGTCAGCAAAGGGATGGAGGTCATGCAGTTGGGATGCATCGTTAGGTAATTTGAGAGTGCCCCTGCACATCCCACACTAGCCAGCACAACTGCTAAACCTTCTAATTAAATATCCAGCCATTCTGGGATGATACCACTAAAAATGCTACCTACTCAAACTCACACACAGTTCACATTCACCTAATACATAGACAGACCAACTAACCATACAACTGCCTATCTAAACACAATCACCCCCAGTCAATCTAATACATACATAAATCAACTAACCATGCACTCACACACACAAACTACTAACTATACCCTATATTGCAACCCAAAAATAAAACCAATAACCCCCAACCCACCAACCACCCAAATAAAACTGAATGCCAGAAGTTTTTGTTTTCAGGAGAGGATCGAGTGCCACTAAAACAGGTTTATAAATGCTCCATATTAGAGCTTAGTCCAAGAATTTCAGAAGCCCAGTAAGAAAAGTTCAGCGATGTTAAGTCCCAGGCAGAACTCCTTATGAAATAACAATCCAGCAACTCGCTGTCACCGAGTTGCAGAACTTTATATGGGAGCTTTAAAATAATGCCTTGCTCCCAAGATGTTACTAAGCACTGCCCAGCTGAAGTGGTACCACAAAACAGAGGAGATTTTTCGGAAGGGCTGTACCTTCCATCCAACTAACTCAGCAATACTCTCACTAATGCTGGGAGCAGAACAGATCCTGAAACACAGTCACAGAGGAAAGCAAGGAATGGACTCACCAAATCCATGTCCAGATGCACCCCTCGGCACTTCTCTCACCAGTGCTATGTGAAGACTGAGCAGCAGACAATACGTTGCAGGGAAACTCACCGACCAGAACTGGTGGCACTGAACAGCCAAGAAAGTCTCATACAAGGGTCCAAAGAACTGCAGTCATCTGCCGAATGACACAACCGATGGGTTCTTTACATGCAGGCACAGCAGACCAAATGGGGGACAGAGTCTGGACAAAGCCTGCGCTGCAACACCACGAGCTCCTTCTGCAATGTTCAGGAACAAAGTTCCAGAATCACTGGCAGTCCTCTAAAAGATGAAAAGCTGTATAGAATCCTGGAAACTCTCTCATGTGGAGCCGTACCTCCAAAATGAATTTCCATCAATGTTGACAGATGAACCGGCCAAGACACAGTTACAGAGGCACAGTCAGACTTTCAGAGAGACAGACTCTGCTCCACTGAATATTCACTCCTTGTTCTGCCTTCTTCACTTCTTCTGACAACTCCTTACCAAAGTAGCACTCCGCCCTAACTCAAAACAAAAAAGCTGGCTCTTAACCTTCCTCACTTACCGTCCCTGCCTAACACTTCAGCCCTACCCCTCATACTAACTAAACAAATCACTGGCATCAGAACTCAGATTTGATTCAAGCATTCCTCTTCTACTGTATGTAAAAGTTTAAGGAGGTTTAGGAGGTCAAGGAGGATTCAACGGCTCTCTTCAGAGCACTCACAGACAGCAGCCCAGCATGGCTGCCATCTTGCTCCTCCCCCAACCTAGACATAGACCCACACCCCCTCCCAGTAACCCAGAGGGGCATTGACAGCAGAAAAAAGGAGGTATTGTTAACCATATACAGGTCACTGGTAAGGCCACACTTAGAATACTGTGCTCAGTTCTGGAGTCCTTACCTAAGGTAGGACTGGGAGTGGCTGGAGATGGTGCAAAACAGAGTGACCAAAATGATTTAGGGCCAGCAGGGCAGATCTTATGAAGATCATCTCAGGGCACTGAAAATGTACTCACTGGTGACCAGGCAAGAGAGGGGGAATATGATGAAGACCTATATGTTTCTGAAGGTAATAAACAGGAGAAACTATTGGGAGCTATTTATTAGGAGTACAGAGTCAAGAACCTGAGGGCAAGAGTGGAAACTGGTGGAGGGGGGGAGGTTTAAGAGGCATGTGAGGAAGTTCTACTTTATGGAAAGGGTGGGAGAGCTGTGGAGCAGTCTGCCAGCTAAGATGGTGGGTGCCAAGACCATAAATAGTTTCAAGCATGACTGGGACAGAGTGAAGGGTTTGGTGCTTGTTCAGATCAGTAGCATTAGGGAGGAAAGCATGGGGGGATGGACAAGGAGTGATAAAATCCCACATGGACAATAGGTCATGGGACAGATATGGAAAATTCTGGGTAGACTAGATGGACCTTTGATCTTTTTCTGCCATCACTGTCTATGTTTTTATAAATTGTGTCAACGTGTCACAAACTGAAGGAGCCCTTGAAAGTTGCTCCAGTGTGCCTGGTGCTGTTGGACATAGTGAAGCTGGTGCAGACTCAGATGCACCTCAGAAAAGTGTCTACCCTTTCAAAAATCCAGCCACAGGTATGTACTTCAGTCAATAAGTTTAGGAACATACTCTATTCGGCACTTATGTCTTGCTAGAAGACACCATTTTTGAAACATCATTTGTCTGCCTGGCCTAGTGGTGCTGGTGGGAATATGTTGCTCTAATGTGAAAAAGACCAAGCCTCACAGTGCAGACTAGACTCTCAGCCTTAGGCCAGAGGAGTTTCAAGAGCATTGTGGAGACAGAACACCCAGATTCTGGGCAGAGGGTGTTATTCATGCCACAGCACTTTCTCAGTCAAGTAATGGAAGCACTCCAATCGCATGGGTTCCCCCATGATGTCAGATCTGCCACTGTAAGGACAGAATGGTGTGGACATCTCTTCCAAGGGAAATGTGAGGGGAGCGAATGAATAAACCCAGGGGCCAGGCACAGGATGGAGGACACTGGTACTCTTGTACTCTGCACATCTGAGCCGCCAAAGTGGTCTGGTTTTCTGGTTTTGAGGAGGCTGGAAGGTAATTGGCAAAGGCATAACAGGGATGGCCAACCAATGGGATATAAACATTTGAATGAAAAAAAATGTTGGAAGTCTTTCTGTGCTTGTTTTGCAGCACCTTTTGCTAACTCATCTGTGAAGTCTGCACAAAATGCTTTCCTTAGAATTTCTCAACTGCATAGTGCCATTAACATGCTGTGATATCATAAATATAGCAACTGTGAGGTCAGTAAGATGGTTTTTAAACAGATAGTGGAATAGTTACATCTGTGTGTGAAAAATATACAAGACTGCAAATGGGGAAAAAGCTGAAAACTTGAAACACATTATAGTTTAAATATAGTGCAATAGTTACAATGTTTATAAACCTTTAATTTTATTTCTAGACAGATTAGCCATGTTTCTGCCTTCTTTTGATGGATAAGTTGTATTTTATTCTCAGTCATTTAGAGTTGCTGACAATATTCAAGCTTCACACTAGGGTGTGAGTTTGGAATTGGATGGATAGGATAGCCAGTGGACTGAAGTGCCAATAAGACTTTCACATGATGTTTATCGGGACTCATTGTTCACTTTTTTGGAAGCTAGCTAGCTGTGCTGCTCTACCTTCCTATCCTGTAACTAGTGAGGCCACAGTCCAGCAGGCACCTCCAGTTAGAGGGCTGACAACCCAAGTGCTTACAAGACTGGGAACTGAGGTCAAAGATTAAGCTTACGGACCTGTTAATTTCTGAATTTTTTTAATTGGCTAGTCTGTTAAATTAACTATTTGACAATTATCTCAGATGATTGGCCTTCATTTTGGTCCCTGTTTCTTAAGACTAATTAGCACTTGCTTTCTGGTGATGTCTAATAAATGTTTAAGTTCAGTCATTGTTTTAATATTCTGTTGAGCACTATTAAAAGGAACTCTGCTTTTGGACGAGAGCAGAGCAAAAGAGCTTAGCTGTCAAGGACAGTGGTGCTAATTGTTGTACCTGGCTAGGGAGACAGATCTGCTGGGAGAGAAATGGGAACAAATCTTAGTGAAAAATGTTGCCAGTACTTTTCTTATATTCATGACTTAATGTGTATCATGCATGTGATTTATAAGTCTGTATTGATGTTTAATTTTCTTTGAACATAAACACACACAAACAATTTCTTCATCCTTTAAATCTTGAAACAACTTAAACAAGCATTTGTCAATGTCGAATGTTGCTGCTTCTATGTGCTGTTTAGGTATTTGGAAGTCATTGGAGTGCAAATATTGAAAATTTGTGAACTTACGAGCGTGCGTAAGAACTGCGCAACACACGCTCGTATAAAACAGCCATTGTTAGGAAATTTTTCATGAAATGTTCAACATAGCCATTTTAAGACCTCTGGTCATGAACAGTGTCAGTGTGATTTTGTTAATGTGTCCCATACATTGAGTTCGCACACCGACTGTGCCATTGTGCGCTACATGGGCGGAAACATGTTTTGAGCAGGATGTGAAAAATGACAGCTGTACTGCTCATGAGGAGGTGTGGTAAAATGGCAATGTTGAAAATCTGGAGTGAAAATATTGAAAATTTGTGAACTTACGAGCCTGCGTAGGAACTGCGCAACGCACGCTCGTAAAACAGTCATTTTTAGGAATTTTTTCACCAAATTTTCAACATAGCCATTTTAAGACCTCTGCTCATGAACAGTGTCACTGTGATTTTCTTAATTTGTCCCATACATTGATTTCGCACACCGACTGCGCCATTCTGCGCTACAAGGGCAGAAACACATTTTGGGTGAGATGTGAAAAATGACAGCTGTACTACTCATAAGAAGGTATGGTAAAATGGCAATATTGAAAATCTGGGTGAAAATATTGAAATTTCGCGAACTTACAAGCCTCGTGAGGAACTGCAAGCATGCTTGTAAAACAGTCATTTTGGGATTTTCGGAAAATTTCAACATGGGTTTTTGACTCTTTCATGAATGATGTCACTGTCATGGCAGTATTCAGGCTTGAGGGTGATTTCGCAGTCACTGCGCCAAATCACCCTTCCGAGCCTGAACAACGCCATGACAGTGACATCATTCATGAGAAGGGGTCCTAAAACCCCATGTTGAAAATTTGTGCAAAATTCCCCAAAATGCCTGAGATATGCAAAAGTTGAACCCCTCCATCTAGTCCATTATACAGCTTACCGGCATTTCTCAGTTCATGGTCGGCTTTGAAGAGTGCAGACGGTTCCCGTCCAGAAGATCGTCGCGCCAGAGTCCGGAGGTAAGTATGGGTGAGGGGGTGGGAGGCTGGGCGCAGTGGGTGGGTGCGGGTTGTGGGAGGGGTTCGAGAGGCGCAGGGACCGCTTTTTGTTTTACAGGGTTATAACAAAAAAAAGACTTTGTGGGACTGTTTGCCACGCCGAGTGGGCTCCCAGCATGGCACAAGGATGGGGGGCTGTTCAGCCGACGGGGGATTGGGCACCCCCGCTGGCAACAGTGATTGCCACGCTGGGGTGGGCTCCCAGCGTGGCACCAGCTACGGGGGACGACAGCAGCTCAGCCGGCGGGATTGGGCACTGTCAAGCTACACAGGACGTCGGCGGGCGCGAGACGCCATGCGGGTGGGGAGCTACGCTATCGGTGCTCACTGAAGCATAGCCCCTTTCAATCAGAGGCTTACTGCATTTTGGAGCGTGTCATAGACAGCTCCAAAATGCATTGGCTTACAGGGGCCGCACCTGCCAGCTCACTGACTGAATTGGAGGAGGAGGTGACACACCTCCGAAATCTCTGATGATGGCACTATGTTTCTTGCACATGCGTGCAAGCAACATAAAAACTACATGGATTGGATAAAAAAAACAATATTATGAAATTCATTTCAAAAATAGGAAAATGTTTTTGAGAAAAAAAATCTATTTGAATGAGTTTGATTGTGTTAGTGGATTAGAATGGCCTTTCAACACTGCATGTCTTGGTTTCAGTCTTAGCCAGGGTTTACATTGAAAATACTTGGTGATCTTGTCTCTGTTTCCTGTAAATAATGATTCAGTTCAACACAGTGGAATTCTCTCAAAAGTGATACAAAATCACACATACTGAAATAATGCAAAGCATCATGGGATGTATGTGCAAATCACCATTTTTTTTACCAGGAGAGAAACACTAAGCTGAAGATTGTTTACAGGTGTGACCTGGGAGCACAAGGAAGTTAAGTGACTTGCTCAGGGTCACACAGTATGCAAGTGGGGGCTGTGGGATTCAAACCCAGGTCTCCAGGTTTGCAGCTCAGAGCCTTAAACCACTGCGCTATACTGCCTAGCATGAAAGAGTTTAGACTGGTTCTGCTTTAAGCTGAAGTGTATAGTGCCAACTGGTCTCTCACACACACTGCCGAGGCTGAAAACAGAAGACACAGACCTGTGTTTTGTCCTTCTCAGGACTCATCTGTTTGTAGCAGTCTGCTTGCTTTTCATTGGATGCAAGGACAAATGTGCACAGCAGCTGCATGTGTGAGCAGCAAACCTCTCCAGATCACATGGCAAACCTCACCAGCATGTGCAAGGCAACACTCTCTTTGGTAGTTGCCCAAGAGCACACTGGGCACTATCGGGGAGCAGGGTACTTTTCCAGTGAAGTTTTTGACAAAATGCCAAACTGTGCTATGTGTAGCAAATGCAAAGTTGGCACTTTGTCTGCAATTTGCAGTGCCAAGTTTTTTTTCCACATGAGTTTTTTAAAATACTGAAGCTTCTCTTCCCCACCTACTTAAATCACCATATAACAGGCACCATCGGTTCACAGGGGGAAGGTTATGCCAAATGACTCTAATAGATTTTTTTTGAATAGGTGTCCAGGGAAATAGACCTGGGGAGGGCAGTGAATGTAGCCTAGCTGGATTTCAGCAAGGCCTTCGACAGTTTGCAGTACAGAATACTGATTAGGAAACTGACCAGTTTGGGAGTGTAGGGGGGTAAAGTGGGTTAGCAACTGGCTAACAGATAGAAGGAAGAGGGCAATGGTAGATGGCACACCCTCTAAGGATGAGGGGTGACCAGTGGGGTACTACAGCATACAGTGCTGGGATCATTCCCCTTCAATATCTTCATAGGGGACATTGCAGAGGAACTAGAGGGGACGGTCTGCCTGTGCAATAGGGAGGGACGCCCAGGGGGGAGTGGAGACAATGCATTGGGATCTAGGGGAACTAGAGGAGTGATCCAAGGCTGGCAGTTGGGGATCAATGCCAAAAAGTGCAAAATCATGCACCTAAGGCACAGGAACCCCGGTGCTGAGCATAGGATGGTGGGATGTGTTGGCAGTCAGTAGGCAGGAAAAGGAGCTCATAGTTATTATTGTAAATGACCTCAAAGTGTCAGCGCAGTGTGACATGGCCATGAGCAGGACTAGTGGGATGCAGGGGTGCACAGGGAGGGGCATCACCAGCAGGAGGTCCCCTCCAATCCAGACCCTTGTTATCCAGCTGCCAAACCAATGTGGAAAAATAAAAAACAACAACCGAAAAAGGAACAGGAAGACAGACCACGAAGCTGCTGCAGGAGTTGGAGCAGTGGCCCCCTGGAGCCCTCAGAAGCCCACTTATCTATCCTTCGCAGTAACTGATACACTCCCTTGCTTGCAGATGAACTGGCTACACAGCCTTCAACCTCCTCCTTCTTGAAATCTCCCAGCACCATAGAAACCAATGCCAGGCTCAAATCCTAGGTGGATGCCACCAGCCTGGTAGCAGCAGTCACCAAGCTCCCAGTTAGTGAATCTTCTAGACTGGAGGAGACTTGTGGGCCCGTAGGCCCATGGACCCCTCCCAGCAACTTTCTCCTGTTTCCTCAGCACCCCCATGGCTCAGCAAGGTGAATCAGCTCTTTGCAGTTCACACATGAAGCTTCCCTGGGGCTTTACAGTCTACAAACTGGCGCCTGCCTAAGGATCCTATAAGGACTTGTAGGTAATTAAGCAACCCTCCCTCTTAAAGCAGCATTTTGTCCACCCTATTACAGATTTTGGTGTAATCTGCAAAAAGGCATACTTTTCCTTCCACTTCTTCTACAATGTCGCATATGAAGAAATTGAAGAGGGCTAGTCCAAGTGCTGAGCTCTGTGGCACCCTGCTGGTCATGCTCCCATCATTATAGTGAGTACTACCCTCTGCTTCCTATCCATTAACCAGTTTATAATTAGGGATGGGAGAATCTGAAAAGGTTCTGAGGTTCTAAATGGTTTGGATCCTTATCCGAACCCTTTATGACTTTTATTGTTTTATGGTAACCGTATGTTAAAAAATAATTTTAAACTGCTTTTAATTAACGTATCTGTAGAAAAAAACAATTAAACCACTGTTTAGTAGCAGAGAATGCTATCTCATCACTCTTCTGTTTCTGACATTTAAGAAAGTAATACTAATACTGTGTGTAAGTTATATTATTAACAGTAGAGATTTCTATTTCTCAACAGGCACAAGCAGGCACCAGATGTGTTTTAGACAGTTAAGTGATGAAGAAGAAGCAAGGAACCCAAAAACAGCACCAGGCCAGAGCAGAGGTCAACCAGTCAGAGAGAGCCAGTCAGCCAGCTACCACTTCAAGACTGCAGTCTGCTACTACCCCCACCTACTACAATCAGGGGGGAATCAGAAGTAGTCTACAAGCACTGAAATCAATATGGTTAAGGCACATTTAACAAAAATGACTGCTTAGAAAAGAATGAGAAAGTGACTGTGATGACGTGAAAGTCCCAGACCAGATCTCTAGTTTGTAAACAAATGGTCTCCTTCCGAGTCTGAGTTTTTAGAAGGGGATAATAGTGTGTTTAATAATTGTACTAGTTTGTAGTAGTACCACTACTACCAGGGTAAAAAAAATACAGAGCTAGCAGCATTTATTAATGTGGTTATTTAATTGTGTGCATTTAGGTAAATGATCTCATTGAATGACAGTGACTGTGTGTGTGAGAACAGGGACTTGTTGCCACAGTTGCACCAGTACAATATCAATCAATCAAAATCTTTATTTATTCAGGCGAACATCATTGAGCAAAGCTCATTTACAAGATGGACCTGAGTGGTCATACAAATGAGGATACAAGTATTATTACATAGACAAGAATAGCATAAATAGCAATACAATGGCATGAAATGATTATATACAACAATTTACATATATACAAGGAACAGTAGAACCATTTAGCCTGTAAGAAAAAAGGGGACAAAGGGTATAGCAGGCATAAAATATAAATTATAGGGTCTAACTAGTTTTTATGAGAATATAATAGGTGATTCGAAGATAGAAATTGAATTAATATAATGGATGGAAAAAGGAAGGTGGGTCAGGTAGGGTAGGGGATTAGGCTTTATAAAAGCAATTGCAGAGCTCTGGAAAAGGCGGAGAACAATCTTTGAAAGATGCCAGAGGTAGTAGGCTATCTAGCTTCATGGATTTTTGGAGAGAGTTCCATGCAACTGCTAGGGTATAGCTGAAAGCAGCCCTCCCATACCGGTGCAGGCATTGGGGACCTTTAATATGATGAGTTTACTGATCCTTAAGGTGTATGGCCTAGTTGTAATTTGGGTAAAGCAATCATTGATATAGGTAGGTAGTTTGCCTGTTAACGCTTTGAATATCCAGATAACAGCATTCCTATTTCTTCTGTGATGTAATGATGTCCAGTTGACTGCCATATAAAGGAGCAATGATGGGTGCTGGAGGGAAGGTCAGTAATAAATCTTATGGACCTGTGATACAGGGTGTCCAGTTTATGTAAGAGATGATGTGAACAATGGCAGTAGAAAATCAGCATAATCAATGAGGGATAGGAATGAGGCCTGAATTAACCTTTTTTGGAATCACTGTTTAGGTAATGTTTTATTCTAAAAAATAGTCCAAGCCTCTGTCTTAGCTTTTAAAGTAGCTCTTCAATATGGACAGAATAGTCAAGCCTGTTATCTATCCAGACTCAAGGTATTTGAAGTTATCAACAAATTCAAGTTTCTCCTAGTAAGGTGGATAAATGTAGGGTGGTGGATGCAGGGTAGTGGTAGAGCAACTCTTTGTGGCAAAGAACATAGCTTTTGTTTTTTTGCATTCAGAAGTAGTTTTTGTCAAGTAGATTGTGCTGCAGAATGGAGAATTCGGATTATAACAGTTCACAGGCTTTGGAAGGTGAGGATTGCTGACATATAATACAGTATCATCAGCAAACAGATGAATGTTAGATTGGAGGAGATTGGCATCAATATTGTTTATATAAATGGCAAAGAGGATAGGGCCAAGAATAGAGCCTTGTGGTACACCCCTTAGCAGTGGTTTTGAGGTGGATAGGTAATTTCCATTTTTAACCAGTTGTGACCTATCTGAAAGGTAATCCTTAAACCAGATGAGTGATAGGGAATCCAGGCCTAGTGAGTTAAGGGAGGTGATCAATAATGATATGATCAACTAACTGCGCCTCCCGTCCACCCCCAGAATGACAATGGTGCGGTCCAAAAAAACGGCTGGCAAGTCCTAGATCTCTATCTTTGTTTTTAACCAGTCTCCTGAGTCTGACTTTTTGTAGAAGGGGGTCAATGTGTTTTTTTGTATGTCACCAATTATTTTAGCATAGCAATGGGTCTCGGTATGGAATGCAATGTGAAGCAATGTGAAAGAAGAGCACCAGGCAGTCCAAAGTGACCACTTCACCACTGCTACTACTACCACTACTATCAGGGGAGAAAATAGAGCTATGGTAATATAAGAAATAATTATTCTTAGGTGCATTAGCTAATAAAATAAATGATCTCGTCAGAATGAGAAAACAACTGTGTGTGAGATCAGGGACTTGTCTGCCACAGTTGCTACCAGTACATGATGACATGATGTACTGGCTGCACCTCCCACCTACCCTCATGATGACGACGATGCGGTAGAAAAGCAGGCAAGTCCCAGATCTCTATTTTTTTAAACTAGTCTCCCGAGTCTGATGTTTTGTAAAAGGGGTCAGTGTGTTTTTTGTATGTCACCAATTATTTTAGCATAGCAACGGGTCTTGGTATGGAATGCAGCACGAAGCAATGTGTGAAAGAACAAGAGCACCAGGCAGTCCAAAGTGACCACTTCACTACTGCTTCTACTACCACTACTATCAAGGGGGAAAAACAGCTTGGTTATAGAAGAAATAATTATTCTTAGGTGCATTAAGTAATAAAATAAATGGTCTTGTCAGAATGAGAAAGCGACTGTGTGTGAGATCCGGGACTTGTCTGCCGCAGTTGCTACCAGTACGTGATGACGTGATGTACTAACTGCACCTCCCACCCACCTCCAGGATGACAATGATGTGGTCTAAAGTCAGGCAAGTCCCAGATCTCTACTGTTAAGCAGTACAGTCTCAAAATTGACAGCTGATGTGTCACTCCACAGCTGCACCACATGTACTGTTGTCAGTGTCATCTTCTTCAAGATCAGCATCACACATGTAGCCTAAGTTGGTAAGTTAACCTTCAAGAATATTAGTTTTTACACATTGTCTGGTGTTAATCTTGTTCATTTATCAGTCACAACAGCCCTAGCAGAGCTAAATAAATGCTCAGAACAGACACTGGAGTGTGGACATCCAATATGCTTACAAGCCATGGTCTCACCAGCTTTGGCCAGCACGTTTTTTTCCTCTTGCCAGAAAGCTAAAGGATCATCCTTAATACTAATGTTGGGCTCAGACAGATATGCATCTACCATGCTTACTACTGAGCATGCATTTTCTCCTTGTGGAATTTCAATGTCCTGCAGCTGACCCCAAATGTCATCCTCCTCATTGTCTTCTTCTATACTGGTTTCTGGAGCAGTCTTTTGAATCTGAGGTGGTGTCATTGTAGTACTGCTTGCCAATGCTCCTAATGAAACCTCATCTACTGCATCAGTCAAAAGTTGCCTGTAGTTCAACTCCTCCACATCATCAGAAACTACATCAGGAAGGTGTCTGTTCTGGAAACGTGGATTTAGTAATGTTACTAAGAGATACTCCTTGCTCCGTGTCATGGCCGATAATTTCTCATTATTGCTAAGTCTGGTAAGCATGTTATTGACTAGAGATTGGTTCATATCTAAGTTGTTCCTCATTTTCTACAACCTTTTTTTTTTGAGAAGTAGAATGAGTGGAATAACTTGGCTAAGGGATGCCTTTTCTGCACTGAACTCTTTTGTAGCACTCATAAATAGTTTCAGAATGTGACAAAACTGTTCCAGCAGAGACCATTGAATAGAATGGAGTACAATGCCCTCCCCAATATCATTGTACATGATATACTCAATGATAGCTACCTTTTGTTCAAGGATGTGTTCAATCATTTCACCTTGTTGCTACATCCTGAACAAGCTGGAGATGAAGGAGACCTTTGTCCTTCTGGATATCAGCAAGGATGTCACGGGCTTTTACTGAATGGTTGAAGTGGCCACACACTTGCACACCGTACCCACAGTGGTTGATACTTGGCAGTCATTATCCAGGAAGCTTTGAATGATTAGGTTAAGACAATAGGCAAAACAATGTATATTTACACAGTTGCCATCACAAAGTGTTTTTTAAATATTTGAGCCATTGTCAGCAACAAAAAAACAACAACTTTCAAACCCTGTGAAGTGACCCAAGCAGTAAGTAGTCTTTCCAATTTTTTTAATTTATTTATTTATTGAAATGTTTCACCAGGAAAGCACACTGAACAACAAGTTGCTTGTCTCTCGGTGCGACCTATGGGGGTACAATTGGATGAAGAACTAGACACACAGTTTAACATTTAACATATCTGAGAACTTAAACATTCAATTACATTTGTAGCAAGACATACAGTTAAAAAATATCATAAATAAACATACAGTCACATTTGTGACATAATATACAGTTAAATATATAATACCTGTGGAATATGCATTTAATTACAAGTGGCAGATCTGAGGAACATAGTACAGAAATTTAATGTAGCCTTGGAGTCAACTCCTTGCAGGAATGTATCACGGTTAAGAGGCAGATTATTTAGCAATTACTGAATGAATGAGGTCCAGTGGGGGGACAACAAGCAGGATAGAGAGGTAGACAGGGGAAACTAGCTGGGAGAAGGAGAGGATAAAGATGGGGGGAACATTACCGGAGAAAAGTGAGGGAAAAAAAAATCAGTTGTGAGGGGCAAGTTAACACAGGGCTAGTGCGATCTGGGAGCACCTCAGACAGAACAAAAAGCACACATTATTAGCTTAAGTGAATGCTTCCTTTGATTAAGTACAGGGGGGTAGAGAGGGGCAGGAGAGAGGTGGTGGTGGTAAGGGATAGGGAAGGAAGGGGAAGGGAAGGGAAGAGAAGGATAAGTCATAACTGGAACTGGCCCCTTCAGAGTGTGGAGATTGCTGCCAGAGGCAGAATAAGGTGAGGACTTAGAATAAGGGGCAGGAGTAGGCAAGGACAAGTTGGGTAGAGATAGCAGAGGAGATGGTAAAGGGAAGGAGGAGGAGGAGGGGTTGGAGAAACTTGCCTAAGACTAGGCCTCTTCAGGATGCTGAGAACCCCGCCAGAGAACAGAGTCAGGCGAGGACAAGTTAGGTAGACAGGATAGAGGGGAAAGGGGAGGGAAGGAAGGAGGAGTCATTTCCTAGTGCTGGACCTCTCCAGGATGCTGAAAACCCTGCCAGGGGGCAGGACTAGGTGAGGACAAGTTAGGAAGAGAGAAAAGAAAGGATGAAGGGAAAGGGAGGGAAAGAAGAAGCTTGCCAAAGACTAGACCACTTCAGGATGCTGAGAATCCTGCCAGAGCGCAGAACCAGGTGAAGACTAGTTGGGTAGAAAGGATATGGGGGGGAGGGGGAGTGGAGGAAGAGTAATTAACCATTGCTGGGCCCCTCCAGGATGCAGAGAACCCTGCCAGGTGATGACAAGGTGGGCAGAGGGAATGGGGGGATAGAAGAGAAAAGGGAAAAAAAGGAGGGAGGGAAGAAACTTACCTGAGAGTAGACATCACCTGGGTGCTAAGAATCCCAACAGAGGGCAGATTTAGGTGAAGACAAGTTGGGTAGAAAGGAGAGAGGGGGAAGGGAAGGAGGAGGCCTTCCCAGTGCTAGACCCCTCCAGGATGCTGAGAACCCTGCCAGAGGTTAAAACTAAGCAGGGGCAAGTTGGTAATGGAAAATTCTTGCCAGATATGCTGTGTGTGTGTGTTTTGAAAGTGACATACATGGAGAACTGCCATTTTCTGAAATGTGACAGGGTTTTTTGAACTATGAGAGCTAGTAGTGGCAGTAGTAGTACTGGTTGAAGTGGTAGCAGACATACTAGAATGTGAGGTTGATAATGAATTGCCCACAAAAGTGACCCAGTGTGCAGTAAGAGAAAGACAGGCAATGGTTTAGCTTCTGGTCCACATATCAGTAATGAAGTGAACTAGCTTGTCCTCAGCCTCTCGGAGAGCATGTCTTACTAGAACTACTAAGCTGTCATACATCCTGGGCACAGCAGTTACTGAGAAGTATTTTCTACTTGGCATTAAATATTGTGGCTCTAAGTATTCCATTAGCCTTTTGAAACCCACATCTTCCACAACATCGTATGGCTGCAAATCAAGTACAATCATTTCTGCTATTTTACGATTTATTGCCAGTGCTATGGGATGGTTTCATGAATATTTAGACTTTCTTTAAAAAACTTCTTTTAACTTCAGTTGCCTCTTATGGGGGGGGAGTTATATTTGGCTGGAGGTATTGTACAACTACATGCTGTGCCTGGTAAAACAGAGGACCTTACAGAATTATCGTGACCCTGACCATGACCTTTGATGTATATGCTTATCTTTTCATCCTTATACCTGTTTATTTGTATCACCCTGCTCATTGGTTGTATTTCACATTGTTGTAATTGCCTTGCACTGTTCTGTAAACCATGCTTTTGTAATCTCCTGGGTCGTACCTGAAAATAGGCATTCCTTGTCTAGTGTGCTTATTTATTTATTTAAGCGTTTAACCAGGAAGGCATACTGAGCAGGCTACTGCTCAATTCCAGATGCACCTGGGGGGAAGGGGTACACTGTAAGCATTTGACAGGTAGGCAAATACAAAGTATAATACAGAATTCATAATACATAGTACTTTCTAGGGACATGAGGACTGATACAGAGACAAGAATAGCATGAGCGAACAGTTGATACAGACTTGAAACAGGCACAGTTTAAATACAATTTATTAAGTATATTAGGATAGTTAAGCAACAATATATGTTCATAGGATGCGCAGCTAAGGCAGCCCCATGAGTGGTGTGTAATGGGGCCTAGACACATGAGCAGGTAGGGGAGAAGTGGGCAAGCAGCATGGAGTTAAGATGCGGGGAGGAAGAGAAGTGACGAATGTTTGTGGGTAGGGAGTTCCACAACTTAGGCATGCAGTAGCTGAAGGTTGCCTGGCCCATGGCAGAGGATCTATGTGGAACAACTAAGGTCCTTGAGTTATTATTTCTGAGTGTATATGCCGAGGTGCTAGGGTTGGCTAGGGCAGAGGAGGGGGAGCAGCTGAGACCAGTATTTGGCCAAGATCTTGGCACAGTGGGACTGCCTGTGGTTATCTAGGGATGTAAGGTTCATAGATTGGTAGAGGGCACAATGATGGGTGGAGTAAGGACTGTTCAGGACAAAGCGACAGAACGAGTGGAAGAGGGGGGTCCAGTCTGGCTAAGGTGGACTTAGGACCAGCACAGTAAACAATGTCTCCATAGTCAAAGACAGGGAGGATCATTTTCTGCCGATGGCCCTTCAGGCAGGGACTGGGATACTGGCATGGTTGTGGTACAGTGCGCCAAGCCTGGGGTGCAGCTTCTTGAGTATAGAGTCAATATGTGTAGAAAAGTTTAGGTTCTGATCTAGCCAGACTCCGAGATACCTGAAGGAGGTGCAGGCCTCAAGGAGCGTTCCTTCTAGGGTGTGGAAAGTGATAGGTGAAAGAAGCCTCAAGAGTTTCTGCCTTGTCCCAAAGGTCAATGAAATGGTTTTCTTGGCATTGAGGGATAGGTGATTAGAGCGAAGCCAGAGCTGTACCTTAGCAAAGTCCTTTTGCAAACTGGTCATTACCTCTGCGGCCAAGGGGCCAGATGTATACAGCATGGTATCGTCCACATACATGTGAATGGAGGTGAGTGTACAGGCAGATGGTAGGTTGTTTAGAAAGATGGAAAACAGGAGTAGACCAAGGATGGAGCCTTGTGGCACCCCAGAGGTAACAGGGAGGGGGGCA
Organism: Neoceratodus forsteri; assembly: GCA_016271365.2. Lineage (NCBI taxonomy): Eukaryota > Metazoa > Chordata > Ceratodontiformes > Ceratodontidae > Neoceratodus > Neoceratodus forsteri. The sequence goes on from CM057454.1 coordinate 315,638,111, forward strand.
GATGTGGCAGAGCTGACTCTGACAGATTGGGACCTGCCTATAAGGTATGAGTGGAACCAACTGGAGGCCCAGCTAGACAGCCCAGCGCTGGTGAGTTTGGACAAGAGGAGTGGGTGGGAGATGGTGTCAAATGCCTTGGTCAGATCGATAAAAATGGCAGCTGTGTCATGGCCAGCATCCATACCAGTGAGGATGGAGTCAGTGAGCCTGAGAAGGGAGGTGGTGGTGGAGTGGGATTTCCTAAAGCTGGCCTGGAAGGGGGCAGAGAAGGAGGAAGAGTCAAGAAAGGGTGACAGATGAGAGAGGACTAGACGCTCTTGGAGTTTAGCCAGGATGGGCAGAAGGGAAATGGGTCAGTAATTGCTTGGGTTGGAGGTATCCCCACCCTTATGAAGGGGGATAATGGTGTCATATTTCCATTCAGAGGAGACTTCAGCAAGGGAGAAGGATAGGTTGAATAGGGCGGCCAGGGGTTTGGTTATGCCGGGGGCCGAGTGGTGGAGCATTTTGGGGTCCAACCCGGTTGGACATTTACCCTTATTAGGATTAAGGGTGATCAATGCATTATATACCTCATCCTGGGTGACATGCTGAAAAGAGCACAAGTGGTCTGTGGGCATGGCTAGGTTGGGAGAGGTAGAGCTGAGTTGCTGCACCAGGTTAGGTGATGACAGGAGAGTAGCATGACAATTTGTGAAGTGAGAGCTGAACTGTGAGGCCACCACTGCAGGGTTAGTGATGAGGACCCCTTCTATCTGTAGGGTAGGAGAGAGGGGCTACGAAGGTGGGCTGAGAAGCGATTTTACCACTTTCCAAAATTTGGCAGGCTAATGTAGGGTGGAGTTGAAGGAGACTTTGAATTAGTTAGCTTTTGTTAGGCGGATTTTTCTAGTGCATGTATTGCATAATGCATGATAAATCTGAAGGTCAGCTGGAGATTGCAAAGTCTTAAAGGATTTCCAGGCTTTATCCCTACTCCTGAGGAGGGCCAGGATTTGAGTTGAGATCCATGGGAGGTGTACGCCTCTGACTCACATTCTCCTGAGTGGGGCATAGCTGTCCCAAACGGCAGAGAACTTGGACTTAAAAAACTCCAGGGCTGCATCAATAGATGTGGATTGGCTGATGAATGACCAATCAGAGCTGGCCAAGTCATCAAGTAAAAAAGAGAGGTCCAGGGTCTTATAGGATCTAGTCATAAGGATTCTAGGGGGGGTTAGGTCTGTAGATTTTTCTTACCAAATAGATGCCATGGTGTTCACTTAAGGCGTCTGGTAGGAGGCCTGAAGCTAGAATCCTGTGAGGGTGTGAGGTGAGGGTCCAGTCCAAGAGAGTGTGATTCAATGTTTTGTGGTTTATCTGAGTGGGTTCTGAGATTAGCTGAGCTTGGTTTAGGGCAGTCACCTTGTCACAATTCTTGAAGTTTGCCCCAGCAAGCCAATTTAGGTTAAAGTCCCCAAGTATATGGAGCTCACCTCCAGAAGCCAGTGAGTTTAGAGTGCCTAGGTGATCCAGTATGGCCAGATGATTGGGGTCAGGTGTGTAGTAGATGTCTGCCATGAAAATGGGAATGGAGTGGGGGAAGGAGAGTTTTACCATAAATGCATCAATGGACTCCGAGGGCATTGACAGGGTGACCTGGGAGAACTGGATTGAGGAGGTAATGTACATGGCTAAGCCAGCCCCCTTGTTTTTGCCCTTACGATCATGTCATATAAGTGAATAGCCAGGTATAGAAAATTCCGAGTCAGGGTTATAGGGCTTCAGCCAGGTTTCAGAAACAATCAGTATGTCTGGATTGAGAGACAGGGCAAGTGACTGAAGCAGGGAAATTTTATGTAGAATGCTGCATATATTTAGGTGGATAATTTTTAGGCCTGAGGGGAGCTGGAGTGGCAGAGGGAGACTTGGGGTGTGGTGGTGAGCAGGTCCGGGGTTTTGCTCAATGTCACCTGCTAGGAGTAGCAATAGAGAGAGATCAGGAGTTTGGTGTTGTGCACTGCCCAGTATAGCTTATGGAAGGTGGTATAAGGCTTACTGATAACAGCTGGAGGCATACGAAGATGGGGCAATAGGACTAGCTGGCTAATTTGGAAGGTGGGTGGCAATACTGTGGGGCCAACTAATAATTTGTGGCAGGGCAACCAGGAAGTGCGTCAGCCATGGTAATGGAGTTATAATTGTTAGGAGGTAAACAGAGGCAAGGAGCCTGCCTGTCCAATGACACAGGATAGGAAGACTGAGGGTGGGGACACCAAGGGGGACAAGGATAAGGAATGAAGTTAAGAATAGAGGTAGAATTGTGGAGAGGTGAGAATGAGAGAGAATTAGGATTTATTTTTTCATATATTTATCTTAAGTTATAGCGACCTCTAGAGGTTGAAGGGAATAACTTGCAGATGGGAAACTAGGCTGATAGGTTTTGGACAGTCATGTGAGTTCACCTATATATAGGATAGTTTATCAAGGGTGGTGGTGGGGCAGCTGACGCAAAGCGTCAGTGAGGGTAACCTCTATGCAGAACTGAAATGCCTTGGAGTGGGTTACCCAGTAAACAAAAGCTAATAAATAAATAAATGAGGCAAAAGTGGACTTTTGGCTCTTGCCTTGTGCTCATCTCCCACTGTTTCAGTGGAATATTCCTGTCCACTGAGAGCCCTACTAGATTTCCAGCCACCAGTGTTAGACTGTTTTTTTGAACCATATATAACAATAGGGCGAAGTCGTGAAAGATGTTGCATCATTGTTGTGGTTCCAAGAGGCCCTTTATTTTTCCCCCTCCTAACATGTGTTACAATGCACACATACTGTATAACTTGGCAAGCATCCTTGGGGTTTACGTAAAAATGATTCCAAACAGTAGAGGTGGACTGTCTATGAGATATGAACTCTGACTGGTACAAACCTAGGGATAGAAAACTAAAAGAAATAATATCAATACTAGGATTTAGGCAGAATATCAAAAAAACAAGTAGATTCACTACTACATCAACGGAAGGAGCTATTCTGGATCTAATATTTACATCACCTCAAACTGACATGCAGGAAACAGGAGTTTTACCACCTTATCTAAGTGACCATAACCCAGTTTAGATAGGGATAGGGTGCAACTACCTTTATCAAAAATCAAATAACATAAACTGGACCAGGGGCATGTGATACTTTTCTTTGGAAAAGTTTGAACTTGATTTATAGAAAGAAAATTGGGACTAGTGCAAGCTTATTCCTGACCTAGAAATGACCATAGAATATTTCACAGATATTTTTCATAACATATATAATAAAAATGCCCCTAGATGTAAACAATGTAAAAGAAATACCAAAGTCCCTTGGATAAATGAAGATGTATTAAAAACAAAATGTAAAATAGACTTTGGCACGTAGCCCAAAAACACCCAAAATGGTTACAGGATTGGAAGAATTTCAAAATGAAGAGAAATGCATGCAAAGCACAAATAAATCATGCAAAAGCCAAATACTAGAAGGGTAAAATAGAAGCTAATAAGGATCCTAGAAAACTCTGGCAAACCGTAAATAAATTAACAAGCCCAAGCTGAGATGCAATTCAAAAGACAGGACAACTAGTCCATGAGGATAAACAGATAAAAGACCTGAAAGAAATATCACATTTATTAAATGATTAGTTTGTCAACTTACCAGGATTGAAGAATACTGATTGTTCAAAGGGAATGATACATGCTGACTACAATAAAGTTGATTCTACAACCCCCTTTCATTTCAAGGTTTTGACCATTTCTGAAGTAAAGAAGGATTTAAGGAAAATTAATACACATAAAACCCCTGGCTTGGACGGAATGGAGGGAAAATTCTTACAATTGGCAGCTGATTAAATAGCACCTATCGTCACATACATATTCAATTGGAGCTTATGTTCTGGGTCTTTTCCAACTGCTTGGAAGCAAAGTAAAATAGTTTCAATTTTTAAAGGGGGGAATGCCCAGGACCCTGGAAATTAATGGTTGATAGCTCTGTTATCAATACTATCTAAATGTCTGGAAAGTCATGTCCACGACCAGATAACAGAACATTTGGATAGGTATAATTTATTGACACCATATCAGTCAGGGTTCAGGAGAGGACTTTCTACAAATACGGCATTAGTAGAATTTAATGACCTGGTGGCTTCTTCACTTGAAACTAAACAGGAAACAGCTGTACTTTTTGTTGATCTTTCAAAGGCCTTTGACCTGGTGGGCAACTCCCTATTGTTGGAAAAAATTAGAGTAATGAGAATAGCTAACAGCCCCTGGGAATGGGTAAGATCTTATTTAACAGGGCGGTCACAGAGGCTATTTGTATCCCAGCTTCTATCATCTAGTGAAAATGTAACTTGTAGAGTCCCTCAGGGGTCCATACTTGGACCCCTGTTATTTTTACCATTCAACAATGACCTTCCACAGGGGGTATAACACTCTGCAATAAGGCTGTATGCAGATGATATGGCACTTGTTGCCACCGGAGTTTATAGGATTTACAAGGGAACCTACAGTCAAACTTCAACAGGATTAGTGAGTGGTTCACCAGGTGGAGGCTTTGGATCAACACTAAGAAAACCAAAATACTGCACTGGTCCAAATGGAGAAACTAAATTACTTATATATGCACAAAACAAGGAACACATTGAACAGGTGAAGGAATACCTTTACTTAGGAGTTACATTTATTTATTCATTTGTTTACTGGGTAGGTGCACTGTTCTGAGAACCGTTTTCAGCACAACCCAGGCCATTGAGGACTGCACAAATAATGACAACCAAGTACAAAGGAGGATAAGACAAGGCGTAGAGTTATCAAATAGATGGTGATAACTTACAGGATAATATACAGGGAATATTTACATGAAAATGTATATGCAAGTTGCAGCACAATGGATAAATACAAATTATGACAATAGCAGGTAGTAGCCAAGTTGTAATACAAATTAGGTATGGTCATCAAGGCTGATTGGGCACAGACCCAGAAGAGAAAGGATGGGAGTAAAAGCATGGTAATCAATTGGGAGAGCAGAAGCAAGGGGTGGAGGACAGAAGATGAGATTTAAGGAGAGAGTGGAAGAGTCCTGGAGAGGCAGTGGTTCTAAACGTGAGGGGCAAGTTATTCCAGAGGGAAGGGGCTGCAGGTGAGAAAGCCTATGTACTCATACAGGTGGAGATTAGGGGGCACTCAAGCATGGAGCCCGCAGTGAGGTGGAGCTCATGAACGAACACTTTTGGCTGGAGGAGGTGAGAGAGTGGGGAAGTAGCTCGGTTTTGGATGGCCTTATAGACTGTGATAGCCAGGAGATAGGTTCATCTGGCAGATAGGGGGAGACAGCCCAGGGCTTGGGAAAGAGAGCAGTGGTAAGTGAGGGGCCAGAAAGGCAAATTGGCAGATATTGTTGCAGGTGGTGTTTAGCCGAGCCAGGTTTAAGGAGGAGGTGAAGGTGTTGATAGGGTCACAGTAGTCGAATAATGGCAGGAGATTGTATTGGGCAATGGCAAGTAGGGCTTCAGGAGTAAGATACCTAATAAGGTGGTAGCTGGCCCCCAATTTTTGGTTGATGCAGTGTATGAGGATATGTATGTGATTTGTGAAAGTAAGGGCAGGGTCAAGGGTGATACCCAGATATTTGAAGGATTGCACTGTATCAAGGGGAGATTGTTGGGAGAAAGAATGGAGAGAGTACTATGGGTTTGGGTGAGTTTTGCTAAATTGGGTTTAGAAGCAAAGAGCATTGCTTTAATTTTGTAAGAACTGACAAGCAGTTGGTTAGCAGTGAACCATGTATGGGCTTGAAGGTAGTTGGTGGTAAGAGATGAGGATAGGTTTGACAGGGATTTGTCACTCAAGTAGAGGATAAGGTCATCTGCATATAGCGGGGAGTGGCAGGTGAGGCTGTCATAGGGGAGAGAGTTTATGATGAGGGAGAAGAGAATGGGCCCCAGGATGGATCCCTGAAGGACCCCAGTGGAAACAGGTAGGACAGAAGAGGTAGAGTCACCCATGCTGACCAACTAGGTGCGTTCAGAGAAGTAGTTGAGAAACCAGTCTGCGGTGTCAGGAGAGAGAGAGACCAAGGCAACTGGGTTTGTTGAGGAGAATGTAATGCTTTACCAAGTCAAATGCCTTGGAGAGGTCCACAAGGACAGCTCCTGTTAGCAACCCTTCATCCATTTTACAGAGGACGTGATTGGAGAAGCAGGCCAGTGCAGTGGAGGTGCTGTGCCCTTTTCTGAATCCATGTTGCTGGGAACACAGGAGGTTATATTTCATAGCATATTCGGTAATCTGATGGTGGACAGTTTTTTCAAGTAATTTACTGAGGGGAGAGAGAATGGATTCGGGGTGGTAATTTTCCATAATTGTGGGGTCAGCAGACTTGAAAACAGGGACAGCCCTTGCCTGTTTCCATATTGGAGGTACTGTGGCTGTGGCAAGTGAAAGGTTAAAGATTTTTGTGAAGGTTTAGCAATTTCTAGGGCCACTATTTCGAGGAACTGAGGGGAGAGGCCATCACTACCAGCACAACCTTTATTGGCAAGATTCCAAAGTAGTTTAAGAGTATATCTAGGGAGATAGCTCTGAAGTGGAACAGGGGGTAGCAGAGGCAAGTGGACCCTTGATCTGGGGAGGAGGAGCTGGGGTTGAGGGAGGGTAATTTACCAGGGTATTCTTCTAGTTTTGTAAACTTGTAGTTTAGAGCATCAGCAACATTGACTGGGTCTGACATGGGACTAGTGGAGGTGGACAGTTGAAGAGGGGGCTTTGTTCCCCCAGAGATAATTAGTGAATGGATAGTAGACAAGAAGTGGCTAGGGTTGCCAAGGCATTTGATTCAAAGTTAAGCTTCTCTGTGCATATTGCTACTTTGATCACAAACACAAATAAAAAGATAGGAACCCCCATACGCACCACAAAGTCTCTAAATAGACAGGCACAAAAAGCAATAGCAGAACAAATGATATTACCAGCTCTGAAGTATGGTAACTTAATTTATAGGGCTAGTAAAACAAGAAGTTACTGGATAAGCTAGACAAGATACATTATAGGTTGGCAAGGTATGTGCTCAGATGTAGTTACAACACACATCACTGTGACATGTTAACAAGGTTAGGATGGTCAACGCCTGAAACAAGAAATCTCACAACTTGGATAAAATGTATTTAGATTTTGATAACCGGGTAAGCACACTGAGACCAGAGGTCCCTTTTCCAGGAGTGACCCAGATTAGTTACAGACAGTGATTACATATACGTTGTCAGGAGTAAAACAGTAGTACTATACATTGGCTGGAGTACATTTAAGCATACATTAGGTAAGGTAAGGCATACGTTACAAAGCTTGTCAGTTACATACATATAATAACTTAGTAAATTAATTCAGACATATGACATAATAACCTTCAATAATTTAGAGAAACAGATGATACCAACAATAAGTCGGATATATTGCCACCCCTATGGGCCGACTGCTGTGGGACAGACAAAGTTTCAGTCACCACGACTAGGTACCAGGCTAGCAGTTACAGCCACAGAGACTAAGTTCTAAAAGGTAGACTTTCAGGCCCAACTTGAAGCCCTGAGTAGCACGACAGTTGGCCAGATCAGCAGGAAGAAGGTTCCATAAGTGAGGGGCAGCATACCTAAAGGAACGTTTTCCATGGTTAATTCGGAGATGAGGGATGTCAAGGGGACGGCCGGTGGAGGATCTCAGGTCCCGACTCCGGACTTTAGGATTTAGCAGCCCACGCAGGTGGGGGGAGAGCCAACGGTGGTAAACTTGAAAGTAAGGTACAAAGAGGAATGTCAGTTTTTGTCACATAGAAGGCCAGTGGAGATCAGCAAGGACCTCATAGTGGTGACTTCTTGCGGGGGAGTTGCTGGCGGAACAAGCCACCGTGTGGTACAGCATAGTAAGTTTTCTATGTTCACCCTCCCTTAGGGACTGCAGCAAGGGAGCCCCATAGAGGATGGAGGGGAGTAAGGTGCAGCTGGATATGGCACAACGAGCCTCGAGAGAAAGTAAGTCGCCCAGCCTATAGAGAAGTCCTAACTTCTGGTGGGTGTACTTAACAACAGAATCGATGTGAGGCTGGATGGTCATTCCCTGATCAAGCAGGATTCCGAGGTACTTGATCTTATCCATGATCTCCATTTTCTTCCCTTGCACAGTATGAAGCTGAAGGATGCTATGCCAGTCTGGGCCAAGGCATCTGGACCCAAACAGGACTGCCTTCGTTTTTTCTTCATTCATAACAAGCGAGTTTGAGGAAAGCCAGGCTTCCAGTGAGGCTAGGCCAGCCTGGAGGTTGTCACTAATTACACTAGGGAGTGGATCACTGCAGTAATTATACACATATTAATGCTATATAATTAATGGGCTTCCTTTTTTCCCATAGGGAAACCGTGGCATAATTTGCCATAATTAAGGAGTGTTTATTACAGCAAACATGCGCATGGTTTCCCTCATTCTGCGCATGTCAATCCTGCAGTTTCTCGCTCTGTAACCGCTCACCTCGGCTCGCCTTCTCCCTCGAAATGAAACCGCCAGACAAGCAGAACTTGGCGGTATGTTTTTTTTTTTATTTTAAACTCCATGAGGGAAAAAAGCACTTCTTCAACTGATTTTTTTTAAATTCAGACGGGACGGATGTGTACAGTGGTGGAAAACAGAACTGGAGCATGAGTGCACTGGAAGAGCTAGTATTTTATATAATTGCTGTTGAAAAGGGAACCCAGCAATTATACAAATAGGGGTCGGGTGGTGGGAAACCGAGTTTACACACCATAGGTGTTAGATGTTGAATAAACCTGAGCTTCGCTCTCGGGGTTTATGTAGCATCTAACACCTTATGGGTGTAAACTTCTTGTTACACACACCACCCCATACTTTATTCTATTTACAATCCAGGAGATTATATCAATAAAGTCGCTTTCAGCAGAGATGTTCAGCCAGTTTGATTTTCTACTAGATCTGTTCACATAAATAAGATTAATCCTGTTCTCTGCAAAACCAGATTTGGGAAAAAAAATCCTATGAACTCAGCACAATACTGGAATATTCTCCCATTTGAGATGCTTACAGAAACCTCTCATTAAAAATTCATCATCAGTGTGAAAAACAATTTTCCATTAATTTGGAGATGCTAGCCTAGTTTTGCCAGACTCATTTACATAGTTGCATATAGACAAACCAAACGATAAGTGTACATAAACTTCGTTGTGCATTATTGAAACGATTGCTGTTTTATCTTTGTTGTATATTTGTTAATTTTTTCTACACAGGACTGTCTTGCAAACAGGAATTTTTTCCCTAATGACATGTAGTTTCCCATATAAAAATGTCTGTCTGTCTATCTATCTATCTATCTATCTATCTATCTATCTATCTATCTATCTATCTATCTCTAGTAATGACCTCAATAGGACTAGGAGTTGAGTGGGTGGGTTTAGGTGGGGAAGACATATCAGCAGAGGATTCAGGTTCATTAAGTGAGACAATCATATAATCCTCTGAGGCACCATTGACATCATCATCGCTACTGTCAGACTTTGTTTCACTTTGTGCGGCTTGTGCCTTTGACTTTTTCTTTTTCCCTATTAACACTCTACTACTGTCATTATTTTTATCCATACTGTCACTGTCAGAACCAGAATGGGACATAGCTAAAGGTAAAGTCACAAGCTCATCATCATCATCAGTCTCACCATAATCATGGTCGTCACCATCATCATCATCAGATTTAGTAGCACTAACATTTACAGTCACAGACTGAGTTATTCGATATGAATGTTTTGCAAATCAAACAGCTCCACTGCGAGTTGTACTTGTAAGTGCTCTAATTTTATGTACAATGGGAATACTCTGTGTTTGCCCTTTTTTCTTAGATGACTTTCTATTGCCACTGTCTTTTGCACTTTGTTGGCTGTACTACTGAGCCCTTCTGACATAGACAGTCTACCAACCCTTGCTGGGGTTTCAGTAATTGAGAGTTAACCTGCACATGGATAGTAGCAGCATTTAGATCAGCCCCTTCAACAGACTGTGGTGCTTGTTGTTGTTGTACTTTACTTTTTGGGCCACTTCTTTCTGGGCTCTTAAATAAACTTTTTTTTACATTTACATAGATACATAGACAGTGTCGGCAGATAAGGGCCTATGACCCACCCAGTCTGCCCATTTGAGCTTGTAAGTTCAGTTTATGTTTTCCTAGAAGTCTGTTGCCCCTTACCCCTGACCTCCAGAATTCCTTTATGTCTATCCCATGCATTCTTAAATCCCTGTGATTGTTTCAGCCCCACCACTTCCTCTGGCAGGGTGTTCCACTTATCCACCCGTTCGGTGAAGAAATTCTTCCTCATGTTTCCTCTGAATTGTCCTCCCTCCAACTTCATCCCATGCCCTCTGGTCCTGGAACATCTTTTTCACTTAAAAATAGTGTATTCCTGCACCCTGTTCCTCCCTGTAAGATACTTGTATGTCTCTATCATATTCCCTCTCTCCCTCATCTCCTCCAGGGAGTACATGTTCAGTTCCTTCAATCTGTCCTCATAGGACTTGTGATGCAATCCATGTACCATCTTTGCTGCCCTCCTCTGAACCTTCTCTACCCTGTCTATGTCCTTACTAGGTAAGGCTCCAAAACTGTACACTGTACTCCAGGTGGGGCCTCACTAGTGTCTTGTATAGTGGAATTATGACCTCCCTTTTCCTGCTGGTGATGCCCCTGCCTATGCATCCCAGCATCCTATTTGCTTTACCTGCTGCCTTGTCACACTGTTTCCCTACCTTGAGGTCATCAGACATGATAACCCCAAGATCCCTTTCCTGCTTGGTGCATGCTATATCCTCACCTCCCAACTGATATATTGTGCCAAGGTTTTTGTGCTCCATATGCATTATCTTGCACTTCTTTGCATTGAATTTCAACTGCTAAACCCCTGATCATTTTTCAAGTTTCTGCAGGTCCCTTCTCATTCTGTCTACACCCTCTGGTGTGTCTACTCTGTTACAGAGCTTTGTGTCATCAGTGAACAGTGAAATTCTGCCTTCTAGGTCCTGCACAATGTCACTGATGAAGATGTTGAATAGGACTGGTCCCAGCACTGATCCCTGTGGTACCCCACTGGTCACTCTTCCCTCTGTGGAGTGACAGCCATTTACCACCACCCTCTGTGTCCTGACGCCCAGCCAGTTACCTACCCACCACACTACTGTCCTGCCTACACGCATATTCCCCAGTTTATGTAATAGTCTTCTATGTGGCACAGTATCAAAGGCCTTGCTGAAGTCCAGATAGGCCATGTCCACTGCCCTCCCCTGATCCACCTCCCTAGTCACCCAGTCAAAAAATTCAATGAGGTAGGTTTGACATGACCTCCCCCTGGTGAAATCATGCTGCCTTGGGTCCTGTAGTCCATTGACAAGCAGATGTTCCACCAATCTCCTTCAGTAGGCTTCCATGATCTTCCCACCTACCAAGGTGAGGCTGACTGGTCTGTAGTCTCGCCTCTTTGTTCCACTTTTGTATAAGGGGACTACATCTGCTGTCCTCCAGTCTTTGGGTACCTACCCTGTTTCCAGTGATCGGCTAAACAGGATAGCCAGAGGTTCAGCCACCACCTCTCTTAGTTCTTTAAGGACCCTGGGATGCATCCCATCTGGCCCCATTGCTTTATCAACTCTTATTACTTCCAGTTCCTTCAGGACCCTTTCTCGTGTAAAGGGACTTGTGTCCATTTCTGCACCATTCTCACTCCTTGTACTCCCTTCAGATCCATTACCCTCCTCTTCCTCAGTAAAGGCTGAGCAGAAAAACCTGTTCAATATGTCAGCTTTACTGTTGTCATCCTCCATGCGGCCCCCATCAGTCTCACTATCCCTCCCTTTGCCTTTCTTTTTTACTTATGTACCTGTAAAAGGTTTTGTCCCCTCTACCCACTGATTTTGCAATGTGTTCTTCTGTCTGAGCTTTGGCTTTCCTTACTGACCTCCCTGCCTCCCTTTGCTTCTCCTGGTACTTCTCCCTATCCCCTTCTGCCTGTGTCTTTTTGTATTGCCTGAATGCAATATTTTTGCTTTCACTTTCTTTGCTACCTCTTTGGAAAACCATAACGGTCTGCTCTTCCTTTTCCTCTTGCTAACCTGCTTAATGCATAATTATGTTGCTCTTGTAATCCCCATTTTAAATACTCCCCACTGTTCCTCAACCCCTAATTCCTGCCCCATTCTTTAATGCTTTTTTCAGTATCTCCCATTTTCTCAAAGTTGCCCCTAAAATCCAGGATACGTGTTTTGTGTGGTTTGGTTCTGCTCTTTCTGTGATTTCAAAACACAATGACTGGTGGTCACTGTTCCCCAGGTGCTCCCCACTGTTACTCCCATCACACTGTCCCTGTTTGTGAGCACAAGGTCCAGTATTGCCTTCTGCCGAGTTGGTTCCATGACCAGTTGCTTGAGGAAGGCACCCTGAAGGGAGTCCAGGATAAATCTGCTCCTAGTTGATGCTGCTGCTGGAATACTCCAGTCCACGTCTGGAATATTGAAGTCTCCAACCAGTACTAACTCACCCTTGTCTGCCATCCTTTGAATGGCTAGCATCAGCTCCCTATCTGTTTCTTCCTCCTGGGCTGGTGGTCTAGAGACCACACCTGTGTGGATGGCTGGCCCCATTTTCCTTTCCAGCTTAACCCATAGTATATCTCCCCCATTTTATTCCTCCTGGATCTCTGTGGCCCTTATGTCATTTTTCACACAGTGCCACTCCTCCCTTCCTACCTGCCCTGTCTCTTCTGAATATGTTGTAGCCAGGTATGGCCATCTCCCAATCATGGTTATCATTACACCAGGTTTCAGTGATAGCCACAATGTCCAGGTCTGACTGCACCATGACAGCCTCCAGATCTTCCATCTTGTTGCTAAGGCTCCTGGCATTGGCACATGGCTTTCCATGATTTGACCTCCTAGACTGTTTCACTGTTCTACTCAGCCCCTTCCTTGGTTGTCCTTTATCCCTGGTTCTCCTTGCTGTCTGCCCTTCCGCTGAATTTTGCCCCTTTTCTGCCTATCCACCTCTTGGGCGCTAATCTCCATCTTTTGCACACTGCTTTGTAGAGATATCCACTCCTCCAGTTCACTGGTTCCACTGCTAGCTATGGGGGGTGAGCAAGTAGGTACCCTCCTTGCTGGTCTGCCACCCCCCTTCGCTAGTTTAAATGCTTATCAATGTAGCATTTAAACTTATCATTGCATGCTTGGATTCCCCTCCAGGATGAATGCAGGCCGTCAGGCTTGAACAAACCTCCATCCCTCCAGGTGGGTCCCCAGTCACCAATGAATCCAAACCCTTCCTCACAGCACCAGTTCTTCAACTATGAGTTAAAGTTCCTGGTGCATGCACCCCTTATGCTCTCCCTTGCCTCTCGCAGGTAGTACTTCTGAGAAAGTGACAGAAGTACTGTAGCTACTTGCTTGAGACCCCTCCCAATTTCCTAAACTCTTCCTGAACTTCCTTTGGCTCCCCATTTGCCAGGTCATTAGTACCTAGGTGGATAATGACATCCAGCTCATCCTCCTATCTTGCCTTCCCAGTGATCCCCAGGATCTTCCTTCCATCCCTCCATGCCATGGCACCTGGTAGGCACCTCACCTCCCTGTCCTCCTCCTCCTGTGTTCCTAGCTGGATCCCTCTTATGATGGAGTCCCCCACCAGGATTCGCTTCCTCTTCCTCTGGGGTCCACTGCTCTCCCCGCTGAGGTCACCTCCTTGGCTAACCTCCACATCCTTTCCTTCCACTTCTCTGGGTACCTCTATTTAGTTGTTCCTGTTTGCCAGTGTGGCATATGAGTTCTTGAGTGGAATAGGATTTGGGATGTGCCTCTGCCTGACCGCTCTAACCCTCCCTGAGCCCACTGTCATCCAAGTGCTCCTCGTTCTCGGCATCCTTTGAGGCAGTTGCATTGGACTGGGTGGTCTCTGGATGGGGTGATTGTACTCCTGACCCAGTTTACTTCCACTCTGAGTCTGGCTACCTCATCCCACAGTCCAGAGAGATGCATGCAGATAGGGCAGCACCTCAGTGTCCAGAAGGTCTGCCTGAATATGGCTGCCCCACAGCCACTGCATTGCACCACTCCCACATTATACTGCAATTATACTGCTATTCCACTACTTGTCTGCTACTGAAGCTCTTCTAGTTCCCTTTTATTAATTTACTGTCCTAAAATTCTGCCACTGATCTCAGATACTTTTCTTTTAAAAAAGAAAATAAACCAATAAATAAATGAGTCAAAACACTTATCGTGCTGAGGTGCTTCTTCCCCCATGCCCTCCTACTCCACACCCTTACTATCCCTGTGTTTAGCTCCTGTCAATCAGATTTAACAGGGCATATAATTAGAGTTGGGAAGGGGGGCAAACTGCAACATTAAGGCAACAAGATATACCACCACTCGTTTTCAATTTCAACAGCCCAAAACAATTCTAAGTAAAGACAACAAAGAAAGTACAGCGTCACTAAAAGCCCACAATCTAAGTTTAAAAGAAAAATAGCACTTACCAGTTACTGTAAAGCACTGCATTGAATATGTTTCCTTCCCCTTCTGGCTTCTTCTGAGAAATGTATTACTTCCTTTGGCCCCTGGCTTTTGTTTTACTGTTTTCTGTAACACTCATAATGCCAGTCTGTCACTTGTTCAGAGTCAAAAACTGGTTATTATTTTTTTTATTTATTCCATGTAATGTAACGGAATGCCTGCCCACTGAACCAAAGTTTATACCCCTCTGAGTGAGAACAGGGAGGAAGATGACAGATGACTGATTTCTTGGGGGGGGGTCACACAGTATGCAAGAAGTGGCACTGGTGTACTGACGACTGGCTGATAGATTTTATTACACACATATACACACACACAATTTATTTCACACACCATCTATGCTTAGGGCTATGCTGCAGGCACTGCTGCTACCCACAAAGATTTGGAGACCCTGCCTGGCATAACTCTGTCTGACACAGTACTTAGGATTTTTTTTTAATTTATTCCATGTGATGTGATGGAATGCCCTGCCCACTGAGCCAAAGCTTATACCCCACTGAGCAATGGGAGGACAATGACAGATGACTGATTTCTTGGGGGGTGGTAACACAGTATGCAAGAAGTGGCACTGGTGCACTGACGAGCGGCTGGAAGATTTTATTTCACAAACACACACACACACCACCTACGCTAAGGGTGATGCTGCAGGCACTGCTGCTACCCACACAGATTCAGGGACCCTGCCCGGCCTAATCCTCTGGCCTAACCCTCTCTTGACATGGTACTTTTTCCCTTCAAGGATTTTTTAATTGTTTTTATTTATTTATTTCATGTGATGTGACGGAATGCCCTGCCCACTGAGCCAAGGCTTATATCCCACTGAGCCAGCACAGGGAGGAAGATGACAGATGACTGACTTCTTGGGGTGGGTGTCACACAGTATGCAAGAAGTGGCACTGGTGCACTGACGACTGACGGGCAGATTTATTATTTTTTTTTTTGCATTTTCTCTCCGTTTTTTCTCCCCATCCCGGGGCCCTGGCAGACATGGCAATGTATGTGCGTGGAGATGCACACTCACACCAGGTTCCAGCTCAGCCCCTTTCACCCCACCCCATGGCTGTTGCCAGGCTCCCCATTGCCCAAACTTCCCCTTGTCCTCCACCAGGTGGCAGCTGATTGCTGGGGAAACCCCTCATCACTCCCCGGGAGAGGAGATCTGCCTCACAGCAGCTCAGTCCCACTCCTTGCCCTCTCCCTTGCTGACTCCAACAACCCAGGCTCATTCCGAACCTGGGTTGACCAAAGCCTGTTTCAACAGGCCAGCTCTGGCTGGCAGATTTTTTATTAAACACATACACACACACACACACAGACTGTATACTATAAAAAATAAAAAAATTCCCAATGAAGTGACTGAGCAAAGGCAGGAGATCTGAGAGAGCTGATTTGTTGTTGGGGGCAATTGGGCAAACAGCAAGAAGGCTAACTGGGAGTTGTGGGTATTGGGTGGCACACTGGCACCGTTCAACAGATTTCCCCCCCTCTACTAGACTGCTACCCAAAAAAAAAGAACGGGCAGTCTGGCTGTGGCACTTAAAGTGAAGTCTCTCTTGAATCTCTTGTTCTCTTCTTTCTTGTCTGCACTAGTCTGTTTTCATTCAAGTTCTTTTTCACAACAAATTGCCTCCAGTCTCCTTCTAGTTCCTCTTCCCCTCCTTGAGTCTACTCTCCCTACAATAACTACTTCCATCTCCACCCCAATCCCCGACTCCCACGCCCAGTCCTCGGCTCATTCCCCTCCTGAGTCCCCGACTCCCAGTCCCCTACTCCCCACTCCAACTTCCCCTTCTAATTCACTTGTTTTGTTTATTTTAGTACTTATGTAAATTCTTCTTTCTCTTTTTTAAAGTCGACTTCTTCTGTTGCCTAAGGGGCAAACTCCCCCCTGTAAGCAGCACAAGTCACACAGCACGCACAGAACAGTCTACAGAAGCTGCTGCTCCTTCTCTGTCCCAATTCCTCTGCATAGCTCTAAGGTGGGCCATGTGGGTTGCTAGTGCAGCAACTCAACCAGGTGCCACCTCAGAGAGATGGACAGCTCAGCCATCCAATGAGGAGCCAGAGTCTTGTCTCTGGTCCCTCCTGTGTGTTCCTCCTGCTCTGGTGCTTATCACACTGGATTTCCTGTGATACAGTGGCTGTCCAAACTGATCTGAACAGCCAAAAGTGTTCAGAAGCCATTCGTTTACGAACACTTCGGCATGTTCGGGTCGGTTCGTATTTTGGACAAACCTGTTCACCCATCCCTATTTACAACCAACCATTTCTGTCCCCATCCATAGGCTGCTCAATTTCTTTATTAGTTTCCTGTGTGACACAATGTTGAAGGCCTTGCTAAAGTCCAAGCAGGCCATGTCAACTGCCTCTTCTGATCTATTTTCTGTCACCCAGTTGAAGATAAATCAAAGATTCATCTAGTACTTCCCCATGAATCTATGCTGCCTGTAATCTCACAGCCCACTAGATTCAAGATACCCTGCCAATCATTCCTTTAACAGGGTTTCCACTAATTTTCCCACCACTGAAGTGAAACTGACTGACCTCTAGTTCCTAGCCTCCTCCCTGCTGATGCTCTTGTGTAGAGGGACCAAGTCTGCTTTCCTTTAGTCTTCCAGAACCACACCTGTTTCCAGAAAGCTGTTGAATAAGGCCATCACTGGGTCAATTAGCACCTCCCTGAGTTCCTTTAGAGCCCTTGGATGTATCCCGTCTGGTCACATAGCCTTGTCCACTATTAGAGCTGAAAGTCCCTTCAGGACTCTTTCCTCTAAAACTGGACTTGTGTCCACCTCCCTCCCTTTGTTCTGCTGCTCCCTGGTAATCTATGTTCTTTCCCTCCACTGTGAAGACTGAGCAGAAGTATCTTTTCAGTATGTCTTCTTTTTCTTAGTACTCTTTTGCACACTCCACCCCTGCCGCCCTCCTTATCCTCACTATCCCTTCACTTGTCTTCCTCTTTTCACTTATGTACCTGAAGAAAGTCTTATCCACTTTAACTACCTCTTTAGCTATCCTTTCTTGTGTGAGCCTTTGCTCTCCTGACTGCCTTTCCTGCTTCCCTCTGTTTTACTTGGTACACCTCTCTATCTTCCCCCCTCTGCATTTCAATAACTCCTGAATGCCACCCTTTTTTCCTTCACCACCTTGGCCACTTCTCTAGAGAACCATGCAAGTCTTTTTTTCCTTCTGCTTTTACTCACTTCCTTCACACAGAGACTGCTTGCCTTAAGTATGCCCTCCCTTATTTTTCCCTGCTGTACCTCTACCACTCACTGGCAATCCCATCTACAAGGCAATATCTAAAGCAGTCTCTAATTTCTTTAAAATCCACCCTCCTAATGTCCAGGACCCTCATCCTCATGTGGTTTGCCTCTGTTCCCATCTTTATGTTCAGCCCTGCTGTACCGGGATCACTGGTACCTAGGGAACTGCCCACTGTGATGTCTGCAATGCTGTCCCTGTTTGTAAGAACCAGATCCAGTACTGCCCCATTCCTAGTGGGTTCACTGACCAGTTGTTTGAGAAAAGCTCCTTGTAAGGAGTCAAGGATGGCTCTCCGTATCTTACTCCTTCCCTGCCTGCTTCTCTGGTTTCTCCCTCCTGCCTGTGCTGTTCCCTGAAGCTTCCCGACCCCCACCGCCTTGGTTACCTTCTCTGTTACCTGTCTCCTTTATTCCTTTTTTCTTGCTTTCCTGATTTATACCCCCCTTGTCCTCTGCCTTGTCCCCACCCCTGTTTTCTTGCACCCCTTCCCTGGGGGAGTCTACTCCCAAAAGGAAGAAAATACGAGCACATCTGCGATTATTCAAAGCTAAATTAGCTTATTTTATTAGTGCCAGAATAGCCACGGCCAGGAACCCTGTGCTTCGGCTGAATAGCCTTCAAAGGGATTTGGCTGTGTGTGAGAACATAAACATATTTAAACAGTGTCTGACGTCATAAACAAGTGACGTGAATTCTTAAATACACTGTGGATGGAAGTAGACTTAGGGTGATCACATCTTAACGTCTTCCCGGTCCTCCTCAGATCTATTTTTTTTCTATCTATAGGACTTGTATTGTTATTATGCTGTGATTTAATTTCTCTGAGTCCCAGGATTATCACTACCCTATCCTTCATCCTACTTTTTCCCTTCCCCCGCTTTCTTCTGTCTTCAACTTTTCTTTTCTCTTTCTTTCACCCCCACACCATTTCCCCTCTTCCCTTCCTTTTTATTTTTCCTCTCCTTTATTTTGTGATTACATTTCCACTTCCTATTTATATTTATATTAAAATGAAATAATATGAATATTGTTTTGTATATGTAATATAATATACAAATAAGAAATAAGGAATGTGGTAAAATGAAGTATGTATATTATATGTGGATATTTTTTATACTAATATATGTAAATTGGGAGTATAGTGGTATGTGTATTTAAGAATTCATGTCACTTTTTTATGATGTCAGACACTGTTTAAATATGTTTATGTTCTCACACACAATCAAACCCTTTTGAAGGCTATTCAGCCGAAGCGCAGGGTCCCTGGCCGTGGCTATTCTGGCACTAATAAAATAAGCTAATTTAGCTTTAAATAATTGCTGGTGTGCTCATACTTTCTTCCTTTCTGCTGTACCTAGGTTTGCAGCCTCTGTAGGAGCACACCCCTCTCGCTGTAGCGTGCTGCTTCTTTTCTTCTAAAGTGGGAGTTTCCTCCCCTCAGGCCTTTTCTCCCTGCTGCTTCATCATCTGGGGGGACAGTGGTTGCTTTAGTTCTACAGCCTCCCCACTGTCTAGTTGAAATGCTTATCCAAGTAGCATTTAAACCTCCCACCAAGGACTGTGGTTCTCTTCAATCAATAAATCAGTCAATCAATAAATCAGTCTTTATTTTGCCAGGTCAAACACCATTGAGAATACACTCATTCGCAAAGTGGATCTGGGGTCACAAAAATAAAATGCATTAATGAAATGCAATGATAAGAACAATGAATACAATCAGTAAATGTAAAATGAATAGGACAATGACAAAAACCATAATACCAGACTATCTATGGACGTACACCGAATCAATCAAATATAAGCCAAAGCATGCACTCAGTACTAAGTAACAGTGAAACCTATAAACAATAATTACAGAAATGCAGCACGACAGAGACTTTGACAGAAATGGAGTATCAACAAGGGGAGTAGGCATGGTGGGAAGGATTTGAAGGCAAGGGGACAGCATAAGACTTAGTATGGCCAGCAAGTACAGGTAAGGGGAGAAGGGAAGGAGGGGTGGAAGGAGCAATCAAGTTGGAACTAGTTGGGTTCCTGAGTAAGTGTCATTGGGGGAATTTAGCCAAGTCATAGATAAGGGCCACCAGCGGGAGCAATTACAGGTTTCCTTAAATGAACGTAGGTACTGTACTTTAAAAAAGCTCCACTTCAAGGGTATAGTGAGTTTCAAGGTTTTCTGAATGGTATTCCATAACATAGGAATGGCGTGGCTAATTGCTAAGTTACCAAGTTGGGTTCTGACTTTAGGGATTTGGAGCAGGATGTAGGATAGACTCCCCAAAGTGTAATTTCCAGCAGTATGGGCAGGCAGTCCACAATATATTGAGGGAGATTGTTTATGATAGCCCAATATGTCCACAAGGCTGCATTTTTTTACCATCTATATCTTAGTGAGTGCCATCTTATCCTGGTATACAGTTCACAGTGGTTTGTGGTGTACAGTAAACCAGTGATAAATTGAATAGCTCAATGGATCTTGGAAGGATTCAGGCCATCTCCCCTATAGAGGCTCATATCTTCCCAGGTTGGCCACCAGTCTCCAATGTAGCTGAATCTCCCCTTCATGCACAATGCCTTCAACCAACTGTTAAAGGCCTTGGTGCAGAGTTTCCTTTCCTCTCCCCAACTGTGTACTGGTAATACCTTGGCAAATGCCACCATGCATGCCACCTGCCTGAGGCCCCTCCCAACTCCTTGAAGTTTCCCTGCACTACCCCTACACTGTCCCTTGCTAGGTAACTTGTCCTCAGGTGGACAATGACATCTACTGTAGCTGGTGGGGGTACCTCAAGGTTCCATCTTGGGCCCCCTACTTTTTAACATTTATATAAATGGAATAAAATTTAGTGATCCTGAAATCAGATATCACATATATGCTGATGATACTTTGATTTATGTGTAGGGCAGTTCCTTGGACAGCACTAATACTAAACTTCAGCTTGCTTTTTCAGAGCTGCAGACACTTTTTGATTCCCTGAATTTGATTTTAAATGTAAAGAAAACACAGGCGGTGCATTTTAGGGGTCCCACAACTCCATACCCACCTTTAGATATCAGGACCAAGAAGGGAGAGAAAGTACAACAAGTAACTAGCTATAAATACCTAGGGGTGTAGCTGGATTGTAGATTAAAATGGGACAAGCATTTGGATTGTCTATTGGGAAATCTTAGCAGAAAACTGGGAACGCTCTACAAATTAAAGCATTATACAACTAAGGAGATGAGATGCAGGATTGTGGGAAACCATGGTTCTACTAGTGTTAGGCTATGGGGACTTGGTGTGTAGGGGGCCTCGGGGATGGAGCTGGCAAGACTGGATGTGATGTATAAGGTTGTTTCTGCTTCATCCCCATTTCCCAGGGAACACCCACCATTGTGACTTGTATAGAGCTTCTAACTGGTGGCGTTTGGAGGATAGGAGAAATTTATATTTAGCAGATTTTATGGGTAAAATAAGAAGGAAACAAATGCCCAGTTATATCTTGAATATGTTTGTACTTAGGGAACAAAGAAAGGGTTTAAGATCCTCTTGTGGTGTACAGTATGCCATCCCAAACTGCAATATAGTTGTGGGTAGAATAACTCCTCTATCTAGGGGTCCCAAAATTTGGAACACACTGCCCTTGGAAATGAGAGATGAAGATGCCCCCATTAACCCAAGGTTGATAAAAAATTGGTTTACAGAGTTCTTACATAGATTTAAATTTTTGTGTGACTAATAGTTAAGGGGGAGTTATTCCTCCTTAAAGGAACAAATTGTATACTGTAAATTCTGAATCTAGCTCAGGCACTTTAAAGAAAATATGTGGGAACTATAACAAGAATGGAAATTTTGATGTAGTGTTTTTATTTTTGGGGAAGATTATGTATTTTTATAACTGGATGAACAAATATTGTTAGTATTATTGGATGAACAAAAATTGTCATTATTGTTATGTGTTCTATGCATAGTAATGTGTAACTAAGTTATTTGTGTGTATGTTGTCTACTCGGCAAATGACCCACTTTGGGACACTGCACATCATTTGAGAATGTTGTTGGATTTTATACCATTATGTTTATTCAGTTGTAAAATGTTGTTTATTTATAATTGTATTAAGATTTTAGGTCGGACCTCCTTGAAAATGAGTTTACACTCAATGGAGCTTATCCTGTTCCTGTTCATATTGATATGAATAAGAATAAAATGTTACCATACCGTACCAGCTCCCTCGCATCTCCTGCTGCCCTAATGATCCTCTGTGTCCACTCTCCATCCTTCCAAGCCAAAGTACCTTTCAGGCACTTCACCACCCTCTCCCTTACTCTCTCCCTCCCAAATTTATCCCTGTAATAATACAGTCCCCCACCAGCAGCTCCTCCTCCTCAGCTTGGAGCCTTTTCCTCCTTTTTTAGGGCCTCTCCTTCTGAGGACCTCCACTTCCTCCCTTCCAAATTCTATGGATACTTCCTCGCAGATCCCACATTCTGCCAGTATGGCAAAGGAATTCTGCACAGTGGTACAGGCTAAGGAGTGTGCACCTTACCTGCTAACCCTCCTAGAGTCCACCATGGTCCAACTGCTTTGACTAGGCATCCTCTGGGGGAGTGACAGCAGACTTGATGGTCCCTGGATGGGGTAGAATGTTCTCAGCACCCTTGCCAGTTTGGCCCAGAGTCCAGCAACCTCTGTTCTCAACCCAGAGAGGTGAGTGCAAATGGGGCAACATCTCAGTCTGCAGAAAGTGTTCTGAAAGTCTATGGCTGCACACCTGTTACAATGCACCATTCCCATGTTCTTTTCTTCTTTTACCATAGTGCCTGTTGAAACTTCCCTGCACCTTACTGTTCCTATCTGTGCCTGCTGAATTCCTGCCTCTCACTTTGCTTGTTTGAAGTTTATTTCATACCCTACCCTAAATAGGGTGTCCCTTGGTTTTTTCCTTTTTTAACCCACCTACCTGTGCCTAACTTGTTATGGGTTTCTACTTCTTTTTACCCCTTTGCTTGAACTTTATTCATTATACTACTCTAGATAGGGTGTCTCCTAGTTTCCCTTTTTAACTCCTCAACCCATACCAACCTAATCCTGGTGCCTACTAAAACTTACCTACTTGATGTTAACACACTACCTGTACCTACCTACCCTGAAGATGACTGTTTTGGTATACCAGACCATAGGAGTCTGCTATCTCCTACCTTGCCCTGGTGTTCCTCCTGCAGAGTCTCCTATGGACTACAGATGATATGAGGATGCCTGTAGATGCCTAAGGCAGATTATCCACTCCTGCACTGTTCCATGCCTATAGACGCCTAAGGCAGATGCACCACTCCTGCACTGTTCCACTCATGCACTAGGACAGGAGCGTAATGGGACATGCTGGGCATGGAAGTCTTTTATAGTGCTCCTGTTAGAAAGCAATAAGCCTGTGGCACCTCTACCCCCAATCACACACTTGATTCACAGAGCTCTCTAAATCAACTTACCCCAAGACTATTTCCTAAGCTAGATTTCCCACACTACCTGTTAAAAATTTAAAGACAAGTTTCAAAGTGCCCCGAACACTGACTAAAAATCTCTTTCCTCCACCAACCTACTCACACTGCTACTTTAAGTAAGTAAAGAATATATATATCTGTATCTATATATCGATATCTACATCTACACCTACAGTATATATTATAGTGGTGCAGTAGCACCACTATAGTTAGGGTTGAGTAGGCTGTTTAATGTTAAGCCCCTAACTTTGCACTTTAATAGCTTCACCCCCATTTAACAGATTTGCATGAAATTTTGTAAGCACAGTCTCAGGGGCAAATTCTCTTGACATGCTAAGTTTCGTTCCTGTTGGATGTGCAGAGTCTGAGATCCAGATACTAAAAAAAGTGAAACAATCAGTGTTTTTGTCATTATCCAGTGCCCAGATGGTTTGGAATTTTGGTCTAAAATTTTCCATGTACAAAGGGGCTTGGTTCAGAGTGATGCTTTTCATTGGTTTGTTAAAAAAAATATGAATCCATTCCAGAGTTATAAGGATTTGAAATTTTAGTTCCAAGAATGTTTAGTTCTCTCTTTTGGATAGCTGTTTCATAGGAAAAAATAATTTGGCCATATGAAAAAAGATTCTGTTTCTCATGGGGTGGGGTGGGTAATCATGTTTTGTGAAAAAATTTTAATTGTTTGTATGGTCACCATCTGTTTCCATTTCTTGTATGGCCAGCATCTTGTTTTGATTAAAAAAAAGTTTTGAAAACCCATAAAAATTGTATCATGGAAACACACCAACACATGTATCTTGCTAATAAGGACCCCATTCAATGTATTATACAGTTAGTTTTTGGAAAAATTACCCAGAAATATGTTTTAAGACATTTTAAAAATCATTTTTTGTGAGACGATTTTCTTTTTTTTTTTTATATGGCCATGTGAAACAGGAATAGGGTCAAATGAAAAAGATTGCCTTCATACAAAAAAAATTGGACTTTGTTTTTTCACATTCTTTTTTCATATGAAGGAATCTTTCTTTGTGAGAATGATGCAATATCAAGCAAAAGGATTCCTTCATATGAAAAGAGAATTTGGACTTAGTTTTTGTTTCCATATTCTTTTTTTGTATGAAGGAATCTTTTTTTGTGAGAATAATTCAATCTCACAAAAAAAGCATTCCTTCACATGAAAAATGAATTTGGTCTCAGTTTTTGTTTCTACATTCTTTTTTTATATGAAGGAATCTTTTTTCCTGAGAATTACACATTTTTCGTGAGAACGATACACTCTCACTAAAAAAGATTCCTTCATACGAAAAAAGAATTTGGTCTTAGTGTTTTTTTCACATTCTTTTTTCATAGGAAGGAATCTTTTTCATGAGAATGATAGTCTCATGAAAAAGGATTCCTTCATATGAAACAAGAATTTGGACTTGTTTTTCTTCCACATTTCAACTTTAGCAAGCCATAACTCCATCAATATTTGCAGTTAACAGACAATATGTATATATCAAAAGAAAGGTCTTAAGGACTACTACAATACTGATACTTAATACCCTACAAAGGCATTTGGGTCCCTATAAAAAAGCATAAAAATTGCAATTCACATGGAATAACATTGCAAAACAAGCTGCAACTGTGTCAATCTTTGAGGTTAAGGGACAATCTATATAGCAAAAATGTGTCTCTATGAGTACTACAACAGTAACACATAATACCCCTCAAAATTTAGGGGGTCATATAAAAAAACATAAAGATTAAAAATGAAAATTCCATTAGGATAATATTGCACCTTTAAAAAGGTATAACTCCATCACTCTGTGGAGTTAAGGGAGACTCTGTATCAAAAAAGGTCACAATGAGTGCTACAACACTAACACAGAAAACCTTCTCCCACTCCCCCCCCCCAAAAAATTAGGAACTATATAAAAAAACATAAAAGTTAAAAAAAGTCATAACTCCATCACTATGTAGCGTTAATGGAGAATCTATGTATAAAAAAAGGTCTCAATGAGTACTACAACACTAATGCATAATACCCCATAAAACATTTAGGGACCATATAAAAAAGTCATAAAAATTAAACAATTAAAATTCCCATAGGATAACATTGCAACTTCAACATGCCATAAGTCTGTCAATGAATGGAGTTAAGGGAGGTGTCAATGACTACTATGACACTAACACATATTTCCCCTAAACATTCATGGGGTATGCATTGCACTCCAAAATTACCTCCAATCTTCAGCATGGTGCCAAATCCACAATGCAAGTGTGATCATCATCACAAGCGCACTGATGGTGTATCTCATCTTCCACTACAACCATAGCAAATTTCACAGCAAACTGACAAACATTTACTGACTCATGGGTAACAAAGTGAAAACCCAATTTTTATCCATATACAATGAACCACTCTCAGTGAAGAGGGACACTTAATATATATTTTTTCCTTTGACAAGATCTCCATAAAAAAAAACAATTACAACCAAGCACATACACTGCTTTTCTGGAGGCATGGAAATGCAGGGCCCAGAGAGTGCTGTGCTTCCACAGCCAGATGGAAGTGTGCCTCTATGAGAGGATGAAAGTGAAGGACTCTCCAAGCCCTGTACTTCCCTATCCTGATGGATATGTTCACACAGGTCCCAAACGGACCTGTGTGACTGGAGACACAATTCTGTTATCTCAAATTGTAAGGAAATTCTTTGAAAAAAAAACCCTGCATTAATACATCAGTTAGGCTCAGAGTAAACCAACAAAAGTTGGAATATGTGGCCTGCCAAGCAGGAAAAGGAAAATTTTTTTTTACTGTTTTCACTGTCCTGACTCTTGGTGAATCAGGGGTGGGGTTTTCCTTGGGGTTCTCAACCCTAATGCTTACCCCATTCCATGACCAAATAAGGTGACATGTGATATGTTTTCTTCAGGCAAGGATTACAGGTTGTTGGCAACATGTGGAAAGACACAGTTCTATATGTTTGAAGGCTATATTACAATGGGGTGAGTGTTAGGGTTGAGAACCCCAAGGAAGACCCCACTCTTGATTAGCCAAGTGTCAGAACAGCAAAAACTATAATGTGTTTTCCTTTTCCTGCTGGGGCGGGGGTTGGGGTACAGAGGTGGGGTTCAAAAACCTAACACCACTTTTCCTTACTTTTGTCAGTCTAATCTGAACCAAAACTGATGCATCAATGCAGTTTTTGTAATGATATATATGTATGTGTGTGTGTGTGTGTGTGTGTGTGTATATATATATATGTATATTGAGTGCAGGCACAGTTTACCGTGAGATAGTTTGCCAGCACAGTTGATAGGGAATGGGTAGAAGAAGAGTGATGAATTTGAGGGGGAAGAGCATTCTAGAGTTTTGGGAATCGGTACGAGAAGGCTGTTTGTCCAGCAGAGGTCTTTCGTCTGGGAATATTTAGTAGTCGGGTGTCAAGGGACCAGAGGACATGAGGGTGGGTGGGAACTGACAACAGTATGGAGGAGAGGTAGGATGGGAGGGTGCCAAGCCAGAATTTTGAGACAAACTTGGGGCAGTGCAGTTGTCGGTGATTTTCAAGGGATGGGAAGGTGAAGGAGTGGTAGAGATCACAGTGGTGGGAATGGGGGGCATCAAGAGTGAAGCAGCAGAAAGCGTTGAAAAGGGGGTCTAGTTTAGATAAGATGGATTTAGGTGTTGCACTGTAGACTATGTCACAGTAGTCTAAGGAAGGAAGGATCATCTTCTGTACTAGTTCCTGCCTAGCTGAAAATGGGAAGCTAGAGTGGTTCCTGTAGAGGGCACCTAGCTTGGGGCATAGTTTTTTTAAAGATTGCGTCAATGTGGTCGGAGAAGGTAAGGTGACAGTGGAGCCATACCCCTAGATACTGGAAGAAAGCCATGTCCACTAGGGTTGTCCCATCCAGAGTGTGGAAGGAGGGGAAGGGAGTTGGGATTGTGGCTGACTCATGCCAAAGGACATGGTGAAATTTTCTTTAGCATTGAGAGAGAGTTGGTGTGACCTGAACCAGTGCTGAATTTTATTGAAGTCTGTCCAGAGGTTGGATGCTACTTCTTCTAGGGAGGTGCCGGTGGTGAAAAGGATGGTGTCATCCACGTACATGTGTATAGATGAAGCTGTGCAGATTTGTGGCAGGTTGTACTGACCCTTGGGGGATACCAGTAGTCACGGGGAGCGGGGAGGCTGTGGCATCTGCAATGTTTATTGGTTGTGTTCTTCATGAGAGGTAGGCACTGAACCAGTTAGTAGCTGAGATAGTGAGGCCTGCATCCAAGAGGCTTGTTAACAGCAAGGGGTGGGAGACAGTGTCGAAAGCTTTAGCAAGGTCGACAAATATTGCCAAGATCTTCCCTCTATCCATTCCGGAGAGGATGGTGTCAGTGAGTCTTAATAAGGAGGATGTGGTGGAGTGACCCTTTCTGAAACCAGACTGAAATGGGGTGAAAACACACACACACACATATATATATATATATATATATATATATATATACATATATTGTGGTAGCATGGTAGGTTAGGGTTGAGGAGCCCTTTTTATGTTAAAGGGTCAAATTTGCACCTTAATAACTTTGCAACTGTTCAAGGGATTTGTCTGAAATTTGGCAGGCATGGGGCATAACCATAGTTCTTGGGATCTGCCAAGTTTTGTACTGGTCGGATATACAATTGTGGAGTTATTAGGCAACATCCGTGTGCGCATTTACGTTTTTTTGCGTATTCTTTGCTCACTCCTACAGGTCACACAGTTTGGGTGACCGGTCTGAAAACTTCAGACAAAACATGCAGCCAGGGTGCCCAATGTGCCTTTTGAAGATTTCGTGAAAAAATATTGAACGGTTCAAAAGTTATTCAAAAAACCAAAAACAAGTTCCCATTATAAGTCAACGGGAAAAGTTAACAAAAACTTTGAAAGTGTCTCAAAATGCACTTTTTACTTTCGCAAATGACCCTAGTAGTGTTGCAGATCTGCCATCTTATTTTCAGTTAGAGATCAGAAAAATGTTTGGCATTTAAAATTGGGACCCTCTAGGGACACAATTATTTTTATGTTCATCTAGTCAGACCCTGAGGATGCTAGCCATGTCTTTATTTTGGGGTAAAACACCCCGGAAATATGTTTTTCAAATTTCTGGAAAAAGTAATGTCGTAAAGTAGTGTCGCACCTGCAATGCTTTCAGAAAATTTAACTTAAACTGAGTAAAAATAAATCAAATTGCGACACTACTTTTCCAGGCTATGGCAAAAATGACAGGAGTTCTTTGTCAACCTGCTGGAAAAGAACCGTTTGCTCTTTTGGGTTCAAATTTGGAAGGCAGGCAGCCAACATGTCTCAGATGTGCCTTTTGGTGGTCTGGTGAAAAAATATTGCACGGATGGCAAGTTACGGTACTCTGAAGTTGACATTTTTTCCTATAGACTAACATGATGATGTATGCTTCATCTTTCGGGGCTAGTATCTCGAAAACGATGCACAATATGTTTTTTTTGGTGCGAGTTACATATGGGCTATGTAACACAAAATGGAAGCCAGGAAAATGATGATTTCTGTAAAATTTAAATTTTTTTTCTGCGTCGTACGGTTGCTGAGATATTTGTAATGAAGTACTTCCAATGCTCGTTTTAAGCTTCCATTGCCATTACAATTTATACATTCTTTATACACACTGTGTTCCTCTATGCAGATGTCCAGCAAAAACAGGGTATGCGCTTCTGTTACTGTTACAGTTACTGTTTCCCCTTGCACTTCTGTACCAGTTAGTGTTACCGTTCCCATGTGTGCCACCTTATGTGTCACCCTCTGCGTTCTCATTTGCCCTTGCATTTTCGTTACTGTTACCATTTGTGTTTCCACCTTGAGTTTGTGTTGCTGTTCCTGTTATATGTCACAAGACATCATGTGGTGGGAGCACGGCATTACATTCAGTATTTCTCATCATCATTCTCAAAAAGAAGGGAAATTAGAGGCAAAAAACTCCATTTAATGCATCAGTTAGGGTTGTTCCACAGTGACAAAAGTAAGGAAATTTGGTGTTAGGGTTGAAACCCCCCCGGACACCTCCAGCCCGCCCCCCAACCACCATCGGGGTGCACGCTGGGGTCATCGGTCCTAACTCTTGCCCCATTCTCTTATACCTCTGCTTCTTTACTCATGTAATGGGGTCAAAGTTAGGGCTGACAACCCCAATGCACACCCTGATGGCGGTTGGGGGCAGGCTGCAGGCGTTCAGGGGGAGTTTCAACCCTAACACTGAATTTCCTTACTTTTGTCACTGTGGAACAACCCTAATTGATGCATTAAACGGAATTTTTTGCCTCTAAAATATATATATATACACACACATACATATTCATTGCAAAAAACTTTGTTAATGCAATAGTTAGGATTAAACTGACAAGAGAAATGTGGTGTTAGGGTTGCAAACTGGTGTTAGGATTGCCAACCCTAACACCCCACCTCCATTCTACAGTCAGCAACAGAAAAAAACATTACAGTTTGACCTCTCCTGTGTCTTTGTAAGTCAGGCGTGGTATGTGCCTTGGGTTTATCAACCCTAACACTCACCTGATTCCATCAGTAAATCAGCTAAGATGTATACAGTATATGAGTATGGGGTGAGCATTAGGGTTGACAACCCCAAAGCACATGCCACACCTGATTTACAAAGACACAGGAGAGATCAAACCATGATGTTTTTTCCTGTTGCTGCCTGCAGTGTGGGGGTTGGGTATTAGGATAGGCAACCCTAACACCACATTTCCCTCCTTTTGTCAGTTTAACCCCAACTAGGACATTAACAAAGTTTTTTTGAAATGGATTTCCTTACTTTTTGAGATACAGTATGTGCCGTTTGTAACAGACTAGTTTACATGTGGTAAAGTGTCCATTACAAGTGGTGTCCATTACTTCAGTGCAGCTGTGAAAAGGGATCTTTATACTGTGGAATGTAGACAGGAGCATGATCAAGAATAGAGTTGGAACTGTGATGGAATCGGGCAAGACTGCTGAGCATGATTGGAGTGCAGCAGGGATGATCGTGGTAGCTGAGAGCGAGAAAGAGACAAAATAAGACAGTACAACATTCACAGTTTATCCTGCTGGGAAATACCAACAGGTAGTTTTTTTACCTAATAAAAAAGAAATACAGAAGCAGGTTACTGGTTGTTCCAATTGATGGGTGTTGGTGGTATGCTGCATTGGGGATGAATGGGGACATTCATTTTTGGATTGAGTGGGTGACCAGCTGGAGGAGGGAGGAGAGAAATCACCCTGCTGAGCTTTCTTCAGATGAGTGAGCAAGTGGTAATGCAGCCATCATGTGAGCAAGAGAGAATATTTCCTTTGAGTAAGATAGAAGTGAGTAATAGTATAATTATATTGTCATTTGCCTGTGGGAGCACATGGACTTCTGGACCTTGAACTTCCATCTCTCCATAGGTGCATACATGTATGTTACTGTGGAAGTGTAGGGCCCTCTGGACCCTGTACTTCATTGCATGGCTTGTTAAAGTTCCAGCGTTATCCTATGGGAAATTGTATTGTTTTATTTTTTAGATTTTTTATATTACCTCTAAATGTTTACAGGGAAATATGTATCATTCTTGTAGTACTCATTAAGACCTTTGTTTTGATATATAGATTGTTCCTTAAGTCCAGATATTGAGGGAGTGTCATAGGAATCTGCTAATTTATCTGTTTTTCTCTCTTTATATTCTATTTCTATTTCTTGTTTAATCTCTCTCCTTTAAGTCTGTTGTGCAACATCATTGTTTCCCCCCTTTTCAGCTATCTATTCTGTTTCTTTTTCTTGTCTCCAAGGTGATGCAGGTTGGCCTCCTGCACCTTTAAATATCTTGCTTTCCATTACAGTGAATGATAGTACTATATCCCTATGTCCCCTCCAGCTGTTAAAATAAGTAAAGAAATGAGAGAAATCCAGTACTTGTTTAAAAACAGTAACAGTTTGAACAGATAAATGGACTGGAGCTCTATAAACAAGTACGTTTTTTCCTATTATGAGAGTCGTTTGGCAGTGCCTGACTCAATCCACAAGAAATGCCTTGTAATGCTCCTTGAATGTATACACACTACTGTAAGCAGAACAATGTCTTTGATTTTATTCTGGATAGTGGGGCATGCATGTTTTTACTTGATTTGAGACTTTTTTGAGCAACGATGTAAAAAGGTTCCAGTATTGTGTGCATGTACTGAGTTCAATGTAGCTGTGGGTCCTGCAGCTTTGTTGTTGAACTGCTGCATGTTGAATCATTGCACGGTGAACTACTGCACAGCGATATTGTTAGTAAATTGTGTAAAGCTGGAATAAGGATAAAAAGGTAGTTTCACTGTATCAATGAACAACAGTGAGATAAAGTTAATATTACCAACTTAATGTTGTCAGACAGTAACAGTTTTGCATCTCTGTGTAGGAGCTGCAGAATCCTGGTGTTGCATAGACTGTTCAGCGTCTGCCTCATTTCCTTTCATTCATTCAGGAGACCTCTAGACACTGTGCACATAGGAGCTGGCTGGCCATTTGTCTAGTCCTTTTATTTGAGTTGGACAGTGTGGAGACACCTCTGGAGTATGAAAGGGAGTTAAAAAGCATTTTATTTATTTATTTCTGTTACTGAATTACAGATGCCTTGCTGAATCATCTCAGTGTTTAAAAGAAATGAGATTTACTGTATATGTTAATATTATA
Source organism: Neoceratodus forsteri (assembly GCA_016271365.2). Classification (NCBI taxonomy): domain Eukaryota; kingdom Metazoa; phylum Chordata; order Ceratodontiformes; family Ceratodontidae; genus Neoceratodus; species Neoceratodus forsteri. The sequence continues at coordinate 315,670,154 of CM057454.1, forward strand.
AAAATAAAGAAAATGGGTGAATGTGGGAGGGGCTGGATCACATGATTTGGGAGCCAGATAAAGCTGAGTTACAGCAGTAAAGGAGTCAGTCTGTGCTGGACAGTGGTGCCTTCAACATGGTCTAGCTGATTCTCTACTCATTTCTAGAGGAAACGTTTTGCCTTATTGAAGCCTTGTTATTTTTTGTATTCCTTTGGGGTTTATTTTGTTGAAGTTTGATTTATTTTTATTCAGCTTAAGTTAAATAAATCACAGCAGCCTACCTTCTATTTGGATCCTACAAGGTTGTCAATGTCTTTAATCCCACAACCTATCACAGTGTGTTATGGTTTGTTATAGTTCCAATTTTATCTTATAGAATTTTCATTTGTTATTGTTTTATTACATTGCTCCTAAATGTTTGAAGGTGGGATATGTGTTATTCTTGTACTACTCATTAAGATCTTTGTTTGATTTCTAGATAGTCCTCTAAGTCCAAATATTGAGGGAGTTATGGCTTGTTGAATTTCCAGTGTTATCCTATAGGAATTTTCATTTGTTATGTTCCTGTTAATTTTCCCCCAAATGTTTATGGGGAATATTTGTTATTCTTGCAGTACTCATTAAGTCCATTGTTTAATGTATAGATTGCTCCTCTAGTCCACCTATTGAGGGAGTTATGTCTTGTTAAAGTCTCAATGTTATCTTAGGAAAATTTTTCATTTTATAATTTTTATGTTTTTTTTTTATGTGGGCCCTACATGTTTTAGGGTTTATGTATTGCTCTTGTAGTACTTATTGAGACCTTTGTTTTGAAATATAGATTGTCCTTTAAGTCCAAACATTGAGGGAGTTATGGTTTGTTGAAGTTCAAATCTGGAAAAAAAACTGTCCACAATATTTTTTCATATGAGGGCATACTTTTTTCATATGATTGAAAAAGTCATATAAAAGGATGCCTTCATATAAAAAAAAGAAAAACCTAAGTCAAAATTATTTTTTGTATGAGGGCTTCTTTTGTATGATCAAAAAAGCATCTGAAAAGGATGTTTATGAAAAAGATTTTGGACTTTAGTTTTTTTCCCATTTCTTCGTATGAAGATATCTTTTTCATATTTTTTCATTCATACAAAAAAGAATGCCTTCATATGAAAAAAGAATGTGGAAAAAAAACAAAGTTCAAATTCTTTTTTTGTTTGAAGCAATCCTTTTTGATATGGACCAATTATTTTTTCATATGCCAATATGAAAAAAGAAAGTCAGCTCACGAAAAAAGATTTTTAAATGTTAAAAAAATAAATTTCTGGGTACTCTTTCCAGAAACTAAGTGCAGAATCCACGTAAATGGGGTTCTGATTAACAAGATACATGTGTTAGGGTGTGTGTGTATGTGTGTGTGTGTAGGATATTATTTTTGTCAGTTTTGAAATAAAAAAATACAAGATGGCAGCCATATGAAAAAATATTTTTTCCTCATGAAAAAGGATTACCCCCATACAAAAAAAGGATAATTTTTCATATGGACCAAATACTTTTTCGTGTCGAGCAGCTATCCAAAAGACTGTGCAGAGCACGCTCAGAAATAAAATTTAAAAATGGAATTACATTGCAACAGATTATTATTTTTTTTACCAAATCAATGAAAGGTGCATCTGTGGGCCAAGCATTTTATATGATGAAAATTTCGGCCCAAAATTCCAAACCATCTGGGTGCTAGGCAATGACCCCCACAAAGAACAGCAAAAAAAAAAAAACAGTGATTTTTAAAAACTTTTTTCTCTAGCTGGATCTCGGAATCTGTACATCCAATGGGACAAATCTTGACACTTCAAGAGATCTACCACCCAAGACTGTGCATGCACAATTTAGTGCACATCTGTTGAATGGTTGCAAAGATATTAAAGTGAAAAGTTTTAAGTTTAACATAGAAACCCCTTTTCAACCTTAACTATACAGTATATTCTTTGCAAAAAACTATGTTAATGCATCAGTTAGGGTTCAGAATAAATTGATGAAAGTAGAAAAATATGATGTGAGGGTTTCCAACCCTAAAACCCCAGCCCCGGCCCTGAAGTGAATGAGAGGTGGAGTCTCCTTTGGGGTTGTCATCCCTAACACTCACTCCATTTCAGTTACAGAAAAGCTAAGATGTGATGGAGACAGGTATGTATGTTTCATGAGTGTATACAATGGAGTGAGCATTAAGGTTGACAACTCCAAGGGAGACTCCACCCCTCATTCACTTCATGGATGGAGCAGGGGCTTTAGGGTTGAAAACCCTAACATCAGATTTCCTACTTTTGTCACTTTATCCTGAACCCTAACTGATTCACTAATGTCGTTTTTTGCAAAGAATTTCCTTACTTTTTAAGACAGTGTAATCATAGCCTTATCTTCCTGTGGGAGTGCAGGGCCCTCTGGGCTCTGCACTCCCACCCATCTATAGTTTTTGAGACAGAGTAATTGTATCAAACTCATTTCTCCACAAATGCATATATGTATGTAGCTGCGGAAGGGCCCTGCGCTTCCATTTATAGGACAACAGTGACCAAATTGCCAGCATAAGCCTTTTATTACCCCACCTCATGTACCTGGTATAGAAAATTTTTGAATCCCTGCCAAAATGTAATTCCACACAACTGCAATGCCTTTCTGTGCCACAGGTGCAAAAACATATTTTGGCCAGGATTTTAAAAATTACAGCTGTGAAAAAACATGAGGTGGGATAATGAGAAGGCTACGTTGAAAATTTGGGGTCAAAATATTTAAGATTCCAAGCTATGAGTGTGTGTAGCAAAACTGAAATGATGGGCATAACTTTCATTTTTGACGATGTTGACCTATTTTTCAACATAGTTTTATGACCCACCTTATGAACAAGGGCAAGAACATTTTTCGAATCCAGCTTGAGAGGTGAATTTGCCAACCGATCATGACATCACCTTTAGTGCAGGAGTTGTGTAGTATTAGTCATATTGTTCATGAGATGGGGTTCCCAAAAGGCCATGTTGAAAATTTGGTGTCAAAATGTCAAAATATGGCTGAAATATGCATAAAGATTTAAACACAAATTGAAATACATTGAACCGTATTTACCTAGTTTCTCATATTGCAGTTGCTGGTTCCAACAGCAAGACGTGTCTTCACTAGAATAGTGGATCTTGAACCTGAGACCTGTTCAGGTGAGTGAGGGTGTGTGGGGTGGTGGGTGCTGAGTTATAGGTGGGGTGGTAGGGGGCTGATTGGTGAGGGAACTCTTTTTCAGGCTTAAAACAGAAAAAAAAATTGGTGACGACGATCGGAGTATGTGGAAAGGGGCAGGGACCACACTATTACCAGGGCAAATCATTTTGACATGGGAATTGTGATTGGAGAATGGGAGAGGGACCACTGGACTATCATGGAATAATTTCGACATGGGGATAGTGATTGGAGAATAGGGAGGAACCACTGGACTACCAACAATTATCATTTTTTTTATATGGAGACAGTGATCAGTGATCAGAGGATGGGGGAGGGGGAGGGACCACTGGGCTACCAGAGATTATCATTTTTTTTTATATGGGGGTGGTGACTGGAGAACAGAAGAGGGGGAGGGACCACTGGAGTACCAGGGAATATAAATTGTACATGTGGACAGTGATCAGAGAACTGGGGATGGGGGTTGGGACAACTGGACTACCAGGGAATATAATTTGTACTATAGGGACAGTGGTCAGAGAATGCAGGAGTGGGGTGGGACCCCTAGACTACCAGGGACACATTATTTTATCTTCAGGGAACAGAAATTGGTGGTTGGGGGTACCACTAGACATCAGAGAGCTATGACAGTTTGAACTATTATGAAGCTTTACTGTTCGCAGTCTTTTCAGTTCAAACAGTAAAGTCTGAACTGTAAAGAACTGCGAATGGTTATTTTCCGGTCAGCTGATCCTTAACTAAGCGAGTGACGGGCAATATGATTCTTGCCCCAAAAAGACATACTTCCCTCAAAGTTTTTATATAATAATACAATAATGGAACTAAGCATGTGACTGAGACCTAAATACAGGGTTTGGTCATTCCTTACCAAGTAGCATTTCTTTACAAATCAATTTTTGAAATGGAAAAAAAAAAAAGATGGCAAACAGCACAAACAGTATTTCTCTGGCCACAAACAGTAAATCCATAACAATTAATGGTTCAAACAGTTTTCATTTATCTGCCTGTCTAATGGCTATCACAAAAATGTTATAATTCAAAATCCAAAGGCACACCCTTGGCACAGACCCCATCATCCCTGAAAATTTAAAGAAAAAGTTTATTCCATCTGGGCTGTAGATGAGGGCAAAAAATCCCATGTTAACCAATGGGAAAAGGTTTTTTTTGTTATACCCATATCTCAAAAACTATACAAGATACTTTCAGGAAACTTTCCAAATTTTGAGACACTGGCAGAATGACTGTGCATGCCAAATGTTGGGCTATTTCATAAAATAAAATGGCAACGTTATTAAGGTACAAAATTTTGAATTTAATATACTGCAGAAGTGCTGATACAACCCTAACAATAGGGGTGCTACCACACCTCCATAATACCTCTAGGTCTAACCTGGGTGCTTATTCCTCTCTGCCAGCAATTTCAGCACGTCCAGCATAGGACCATGACTAATTGTCCCTTTAGAACAGGGTGGGGGTAGATGAGCAGAAATTGGTGGGGTGGCATTTAAAATTATGACTGGGAAGGGAGGAAGTGGGGTCCTCAGAATGGGGTGCACTAAGAAGGGAGGAAGGGTATCCCATGAGGTGGACGCATGATGAATGGCACTGTCTGTAATGGCAACTCCTTCCGGGTGCAATCCCTCAGGGCAATGGGAGGGTAGGGCGACCGGATGAGGCTGTGGGCGAACTGGGCATCAGGATGACGCTATACGTATATGCACAGTGGGGGGGGGGAGCGAGCATGTCAAGCGTGGTCTGGGAGGGGGCAGAGAGGCTGTAGGAGGTTGTGCTGAAGTAGCTGGCCGAGCTGTGTCGTGGCATCAGGGGTTGGTTAGTGGTTGGGGAGGGTGAGGTACCGGGTCCGGGCGCTGGTGTGATTTTATTGTGCCCAGCCCGAATCTTTATTTATTTTTACTGCTTTCACCCCCGACATGCACCACCTGGAATTGAGAACTCTTAAGTAGAGGCGGGCAAAGCCCCCTGCGAGGGTGGTGGGAAGGGGGCACAGCCCCCACAGAAAGCAGTAAAAAACTGTCCTGGCACCATTGTTCTGATGCGCCGGTGTTGTTAGAGTGCTGAAAATGTTTTTGGCACTCTGAGTGATAACGGTGATCACCTTTGGCGTTTGCCATTATCACATAGACCCAGGGAGGAAGAGGTCCCAGCCATGGAGGAAGCAGCTGCTGGCGGGGTCTTTATTGTTAAGGGGACAGACTTTGGAGTGGGGGAGAAAAGAAGATAGACATGAAGTCCCTGAGAGGTGTTTCAGCTTGGAGGGATGGAGAGTGGACCCAGAGTATCACTAGGACATCAGGAGATGGAAGGGTACTAGATGTCATTGTCCACTTGGGGACAAATGACCAGACAATGGACAGGGAAATATCAGGGAGCTGAGAGGGATCTTGAGCATGTGGGATGCACGGTGGCTTTTGCTGAAGTGTTATCTGTATTTGGCCGGGGAGTGGATAGGACACACCACACCAGGGTTTTGGACAACTGTTTGAAGGCATGGTGCATGGAGGAGGGCTTCAGCTAGTTTGGGAACTGGGGTCAAACATGGGAGGATATGGCCGTCTATGGGAGAGACTGCCTGCATCTTTCCAGGAGGGAAGCACAATCCTTAGTGGGGTGTTTAAATGCTACTTGGATAAGCATTAAAACTAGCTGGATGGGAGGCTATAAAACCAAGGGAGGTACCAATCCCCCACCTTCCCAGATTGTGAAACAGCAGGGAGGGAATGCCTAAGGGGAATATGCTCTCCCAGGGCATGGGTGGAAGAAGACAGGGGTTGGGGACAAGGCAGAGGACAAGGTGGATATAAATCAGGGCTGGCCATATGGCCTAGAGGTTAGAGTAACAAGCTGTGAATGAGCTTGGTACATCCAACAGACCTGGGTTTGATTCCCACAACCTCCACTTGCATACTGTTTGGCTCTAAGTCCCTTAATCTCCCCAGTGCTCCCAGGTCTCCCCTGAAAACAGGCATTTGTGCCTAGTGGGCCTTACCTGGTTACCAAAGAATTAAAAAAAAATCAGGAAAGCAAGAAGAAAGGAGTAAAGAAGACAGGTCATGGAGAAGGTAATAAAGGAAGATGTTGTCAAAGGGAGCTTCCAGGAACAGCACAAGCAGGAGGGGGAAGGGAGCGGGTAAGGTATGGAAACCCATGTGTGCTAGTGCAACAAGTCTGGGAAATAAAATTCCCAACCTAGAGGCCTTCATGGCAGAGGCTAACCCAGATTTGGTGGTCATAACAGAGTCATGGGGCACTGATGGCCACAACTGCATAATGGCCATACCAGGCTATTTTCTGGTTTGGAGAGAGAGACAGGGGAGGGAGGAGGGAAGGAGGGTTTGCACTGTATGTAAGGGAGGGCATCAAAGCCATGGAAGTACAGTGGCACCCAGAGGAAAAACAAGGGCTGGAGGTGCTGTGTGTCATCCTGGAGGCAGGTACTGGAGCTGCTATGCATACAGGGGTGGTATACAGACCTCCAGCACAGGGAGAGGAGTTGGTTAGGTCATTTGGGGAAGCCATAATCAGAATGGCAAGCAAGAGAGATGTTCTGTTATTTGGGGACTTCAAACTGTCAGGTGTAGATTGGAGCCTTCCAACTACAGGTTCAACAAGGAGCAGGGCCATACTTGACCCCCTACAGGGGTGTTTCTCAGAAAGCTAGTCAATGGACCCGCTGTGGATGGGGCAGTGCTGGATCTGGTGCTTACAAACATGGATGGTATTGCAGACATCACAGTGGACAGTCCTCTAGGTACCAATGATCACTGTACAGTGAGGTTAAACATTAAGATGAGAACAGAGGCAGACTACATGAGGACAAGAATTCTAGACTTTAGGAGGGCAGATTTTAAAGAAGGGAAGTCTCTTTCAAATGAAAAAGAGCACTAGAACCAGAACCAGTGGGCATGGGAGGAAGTTGAGGGTGGGGGTTGAGTTTAAGAGGGACGTGCGGAAGTACTACTCTACCGAAAGAGTGATTATGTCTTGGAATCGACTGCCAGTGGAAGTGGTGGAGGCTGGAGGCAAAAACAGTAAAGGGCTTCAAGCATGTGTGGGACAGACATCAGTGAATAGAAGTAAATAGGCACGGAGGAGGGAGAATCGCTAGAGACCAGTTAGGGTCTGCAGAGACAGACTAAGTAGGGACCATCTGGGCAAAAAGGGTAGGCCAAGCAGTCCTTTTCTGCCAACAAATTCTATGTTTCTATGACTGTAGGCTGATAGGTGCCTTGGAAGGTGGAGGGAATACTGCTGCCACAGTGTGTGTATGTGGATGCGCACACACATGCGTGTCTGTGTGCAGGCATGTAATGCACGTGTGTGTGAGATTTGGGCACTAACACTGTATAGCAAAATGTTAGACTGAGATGTTGGGGTAGAATGAAACCTGAAGGCAGATGACACCTTGAAATCAAGGTAAGAAAGTTAATGTAGATACTGTATGCATCGAATAAGAGAACAGTTAAACAAGAAGTAAAAAAGAGAGATAACTCACACTGAAATTGTATTCAGACATTTAATTTTTTAATGTTTTTTTGTTTCTATAATATATTTATTGAGTGACAGTTATCATATGACATTGCTTAACAATCAATCACAGTCATTACATTTGATTATTACGTCAATAATAGCAGCATGAAAAATCAACTCCATCTTGCTCTATATGTTCCCTTTTACAGATATTTTCCATTTCTTACTGTCCTTTTTCTCTTTTTTTATTTTCCAGGTCTACCCCTATCTACATTATATGACTACCTAGCATGAACAAAACCACAAATTAAGATGAACAACAAAACCAAAAGTCAATAACCCAATGACTCCTGGCACTAAAATTAAAATTAGAAATTTGAAATTTGATTTGGTCTATGTCTGTGTCTGCTTTATTTTAGTATCATTTATACAAGTGTATCTCCTTATTACAGTTTACCCCCTCTATGCAGGATAACCTTCCCATCTCCTTGCTTCCCCATTAAACTCTTTTAATATACTGTACCACTACCTTCTAACAATAATCTGTCTCTTACATTCAATGTGCCTATATATTCAGTCCAGGCCCTTTCAAATATATTTTCTTCTCCTTTTAGACAGTATGTTAGTTTATCTGCTGCAAGGACTTTTAGTGTGAGCTCTTTCCATTGCTCTAACGTGGGGACCCAAGTTGAGATCCAAACATTCTGAATTGCCTGTCTAGCAACTACTAAAAGGATTCTAATCCATCTTGGGTACATAATCCATTCCCCCTCTTTTTCTTCCCCTTCCACACCAAGAAATAATGATTTATACGAGAATTCCATAGGTTGCCCTCTCATAGCTGTGATTTCCTTTGCAATATCTTTCCAGTAAGACACAATCATGGCGTAGTCCCAATAGTAATGTTTATATGTATCCTGTGTTATTTTGCATTTGTTGCACATTGGAGATGTCCCAGGACTAAATCTATGTACCATGTCAGGTGGATAATATAATATTTGTTTAAACTTAAATTATGCTTCCTTATATTTATTGCAGATTAACAGTCCTTTATGTAATTCTAACATTTGTTGCCAGTTAGTTTCACTAATAACCTCTCCTATATCTCTTTCTCACCACTTTTTAGCCACCTGTGCAGATGTTTGGAAGAACTTTCTATTTTCACTGATCTCCCTATAAGTCCCGTTTCATTTTTAAGGGCTCCTACTATTTCTCTTTCTGTTTCAGACAGCTGATCCGAGTTACCGTGGGTACTAACTAGCTGCTTATAGTAGTTCCTCACCTGAAAGTGTCTATATAAGTGTGAGGCTGGAATGTTCAGTCTTTCTTTCAATTCCTGAAAGGTATACATACCTTTCCCTGTAGCTAAATTTGCCATACACCTTATCTCATTAGTTTGCCACAACTTAAATCCTTCATCTTCCAATCCCGGGAGAAATTCCGGATTCCCAACCAGTGGTACCAACAATATATCAGGCTTATCTGTACTTTGCCTCTTCCTAATTTTATCCCATGCTTTCAAACTCGTCACAACCATAGGATTGGGTGTTTCCATTCTGTTATATTTTTTTAGGCCCTCTGCTACCAGATATCCCAACACCCTCCCCAATATCCCTTCTTCCTCTAAGTCCAGCCAACTAGCTACTTTTTCCCTGTTTACCCAGTTTTGGATATGTCTATACTGTGTTGCGAAGAAGTATCCCATAACATCTGGGAAATTAAGTCCCCCATGTGCTACAGGCACTTTTAGTCCATTCAAACTGATTCTTGGATGTTTACCCTTCCAAATGAAAACTGTGAAGACTTTTTCTAACTTTTTATGTCTTGTTTCATTTGGCCAAAAGGTAGCATCTGCATAATATATAACACTCCAGGGAGCACATTCATTTTTAAGGGATTGATTCTTCCCATCCAGGATATTGGCAGCTCCTTCCATCTGCTGAGGTCCTGTATGACTTCCTTTATTAATGGCTTATAATTTTCATCATATAGTTCCCCCAATGTTTTCCCTATTTTTATGCCCAAATATGTAAATGTTTCTTGAACTACTTTTAAACCCTATGCTTCCTTTTTCTTTTCACCCCCCATAAACATAATCTCCGATTTCTGAAGGTTGATTTTATAACCAGAGAATTCTGCAAATTATTCTATGACTAATAAAAATTTTGAGACTGATTTCTCCGGTTCAGTGAGGAACAGCAGAATATCATCAGCATATAACGTGATAACATGTTTCCCTCCCTGTTTCCCCTTAACTCCCTGAATGTGGCCATCATTTCTAATCTTAATTGCCAATGGTTCTATTGCTAAGGCAAATAACAGGGGTGATAATGGACACCCCTGTCGTGATCCCCTCTGCAGTTTAACCTCTGTGGTGGGTACTCCGTGGATCAGAACCTGTGTTCTCGGGGTTTTGTAAAAAGCACTTACCATTTTTATAAATCCCTTCCCAATCCATATCTCTGCAAGATTTGCAAGAGATATTCCCATTTGATTCTGTCAAATGCTTTTTCAGCGTTCATTGATAAAATACAAGCCTTCCCCGGATGTTTAGTACCCCACCAGATCACATTTAATAACCTTCTTAGATTATGATACGATTGTCGCCCTTGCACAAATCCTGTTTGATCCAGACTAACCAGCAGGGGGAGCATCTTCTCCAACCTTCCAGCAAGCACTTTTGTCATTATTTTACAATCTTGATTCAAAAAAGAGATTGGTCTAAATGACCCACATTCCTTTAAATCCTTGCCTGGCTTAGGGATAACTGTAATAAGAGCTTGGCAACATGTTCTAGGTATTCCTCGGCCCTCTCTAGTTTCCTCCATGATATTGCACAGGGTACCTGCAACTTCCTCCCTCATCAGCTTATAATATTCCGCACCAAACCCATTGGAACCAGCAGCCTTGCCATTCTTTAATCGCCCTATCACTTTCTTAACCTCCCCTATAGTGACTTTTACCCCTAATTTCTCCATTTATTCCTCATTTAACTTTGGAATTTTAAGGTCTCTGAGAAAATCTTCTCTTTCCCCCTTTTAACTTCACACTCTGCACGGTATAGGCTTTCATAATATTCCCCAAATCTGTTTCTAATTTCCTTTTGTTCTTTTAATAGTCTCCCCATCTTGTCTTTAATTTGGATTATTCTATGGCTACTTTTCCCCCTTTCATTAACCTAAGGAGCAGAGGGCCCGGTTTATTCCCACATTCATATATCTTCTGTTTTGCAAAGAGGATTCTGGTGTTAACCTCCTTATCTAGATTTGCATTAAGGATTTCTCTTGCCAGCCTTAATTCTCTCTTTTTTCCTCCCCTCCTCCTTTAAGCATCTCTTTTTCAAAACCTCTTATTCTAATCTCTAGCTCCCTCTATTTCTGTCTCCGTTCTTTCTTTTCTTAGCTGTAAACCCTATTATAACTCCTCGCATATAAGCTTTACCTGCTTCCCAGAATGTGCTCTCAGCTTCTACTGTTCCTCTGCTCCTCAGAGAATTTCCATTGTTCTTTTATATACTGTCTGAAATCTTCCCTGAACAGCATATAAGTCGGGAACCTCCATCTACCCCTCTGGTCATTACCCTGTGTTAATTCTGTCTCCATCTCCACCATAGCATGATCTGATAGAAATATTGGGCTATGGTCCATTGCCTTTGTATATTGATATAAATTCCTTTGAATATAGATGTAGTCCAACCGTGACCATGAACTATGTGGGCTGGAATAAAATGTATATTCTTTCAGTCCTGGGTTAGCAGTACGCCAACCATCAATTAGCCCCAGTTCTGCTAGCCCAACTAGCCTCTGTTGTATCACTTTGTCTGCTCTATCCCTATTTCCCAGATAGTCCATTTTGGGGTCTGCCACGTAATTAAAGTCTCCTCCAAGAATAAGATTAGGGAATTGTTCCTTGATTAACACATCAAGTAGCTTCTGATAAAAGGCCTTATCATTATCCGCCGGTGCATATACATTACCAAATGTAAGTTGCTTACCAGCCAATTCCCCCACCACAAAAATATATCTTCCTTCCATGGAATCATGTACCACCCATTGAGCCTTAAAGGGAAGCTCCTTATTTATTAGAATTGCCACCCCTCTTTTATTTTTTTTTATACGCCACTGCTTGGCAGGCCCCAACCCATCCTCTCACCAATTATCTATGCTCACATTTAGATAAATGAGTTTCTTGAAGCAAAGCTACTGACACGTTCTTTCATTTCAGAGCCATCAGTATTCGCTCTTTTAGCAGGGGATATAAAACCCTTCACATTCCATGAGACTATTTTGGTCCCATAGGTAGGCCCCTGATTAACACTAGCCATCCTCCCTTATGTTATATTCCTTAAATGTCCAGGCATCAGTTTGACTGCTTTTTAAACTTGTAATATACAGTACATAGACCATTTTAACACTAACATTACTAATAACATCTATAAATATTAAACCTATCCTTTTAACTCTAACCCCCCTCCCCAACTGTCTTTGTGAATAATCAAACAGTCCCCCCTCTTCCCCTTCCCCCTCCCTAACCCCAACTGTTTTCCCCTTTTGAAACATACCATTATTTTAAGTATGATATTCACTCCCTCTGCGCTCTCCTTTAGCTCCGCTCTTATATTTCATTTTCTACTGCGTGCTTCAAACCTTTCAATTCCTCTTTTCCTGCCTTTTAATTTCCTGCAAAATTACACCATATAGTATTTTAACTATCTATCTTACCCATACTCCATATCGAACATTATTTATTCTTTTATTTCCTTGCTTACTTTATATCCTATAACTACTTTTTCGTCCCTTCCACTTCCCACCCCACGCTATATCCATACGTTACTTCATTCATATAAATTTCTTCCTCCTTCTCCATTTCCCTCAGCACTCCCTATATCATTCATAGATACATAGATACATAGACAGTGTCAGCAGATAAGGGCCTATGGCCCACCCAGTCTGCCCATTTGAGCTTGTAAGTTCAGTTTATGTTTTCCTAGAAGTCTGTTGCCCCTTACCCCTGACCTCCAGAATTCCTTTATGTCTATCCCATGCATTCTTAAATCCCGTGATTGTTTCAGCCCCCACCACTTCCTCTGGCAGGGTGTTCCACTTGTCCACCACCTGCTCTGTGAAGAAATTCTTCCTATGTTTCTCTGAATCGTCCTCCCTCCAACTTCATCCCATGCCCTCTAGTCCTGGAACACCTTTTTCGCTTAAAAATGGTGTATTCCTCCACCCTGTTCCTCCCTGTGAGATACTTGTATGTCTCTATCATATCCCCTCTCTCCTTTCAGTCCTTGAAACCCAATTCTGCATAGCTCCTTTTTCAGCCCACAAGTCTCTGGCTGATTTCCTCATGAAATTTCCTTGGTCTGTTCTGATAACAATCTTTCTTGGCCTAGTCCATCTTCCTCCATCCTGCATAGTTCCCTTAGCCCCTGGTGCCATCTACCCTTTTCAGGGAATAAAGTTCTGTCTCTAGTCCACATCGGGGGGAGGTCAGTCTATTTTTACAAGCCATTTTATCCCTTGCTTATATTCACATATGCAGTGTTCTGATCTCAGATATCACTCTGCTCCAACCAGGCCCACAATAAAATTCCCATCGAAAATTCAGCCTCTGCAAATCTCCACATCAGTTCAGCATGGGGAAGAACATAACAGCATAGTTTTCAACACCATACCAAACAAAATTCAAGCTTCATTTATATGTTTTACTATTTCCTTATAGTCTGTTCCCTTGGTATTAGCTGACCATGGTATCAACCGCCATGCAACAGTATTTCTCCCATCTCCTGGTCAGTTGGCAGTTCTTCATGTTTTCTTATTTTTCCTATCCCAGTCATCCATGAAAGTTTGCAGCTTTTCTGCCTCCCAGAAAGAGAAGGTGGCCCCTTCCACTTTTACTTTAACAGTCGCTGGGTATATCATATAGAATTCTAGCCCTCGTTTTCTTAAGCTATCCATATGAACATTGAATTGCTGCCTCTTTTTTTGCACTCTAAGAGACACATCCTGATGTAATGTTAGCTTATGGCCATCATATATTAGTTCTTTTTGATTTCTAAATGCTGTCATTAAGGCCTGTCTGTCTTGGTAGTTGTGCAATCGAAAGATTACCTTTCGCGGTGGTTGGTCGTTTGGAGGCCTTGGGGCTAAGGCCCTATGAGCCCTTTCAATACATAGATACATAGATACATAGACAGTGTCGGCAGATAAGGGCCTATGGCCCACCCAGTCTGCCCATTTGAGCTTGTAAGTTCAGTTTGTTTTCCTAGAAGTCTGTTGCCCCTTACCCCTGACCTCCAGAATTCCTTTATGTCTATCCCATGCATTCTTAAATCCTGTGATTGTTTAAGCTTAAGCTTCTTTTCCCCTAGATCAAGATTTAGCAGCTTTGGTAGTGTCTCTGAGCAGAATTTCTGCAAGTTGCCACCTTCTGCACTTTCAGGCAGTCCTCTTATTCTAAGATTGTTCCTTCTACTATAATTCTCCTGGTAATCTAGTGCCTCTTTTAATTCTTCTACTTCCTTTTCTAAACGCTGCATCTTACTTGGTATCTCAGTATTTTGATCTTCTATGTCCGATATTCTCTGTTCCATTTCACCGATTTGTCTCGCATGTTGCTTTAGTTCTTGGGCCACCCCCTTTAGTGTTTGCTCCATGCTGTCCCAATGTGGCTTCAGGTCAGCCATAACCTGCTCAGATACTGCCCTGCTAATCGCCGTGACCTCAGCTGCTGATAGGGAGATTGGGCCTTGTCCGCTTGCTGCGCCTCCCTCCGGGTTCGTGTTTTTCACATTTTGGCCGCTTTGCCTTGGTCGATTTCGTCTCAGTAATGTAATAATCCATCTTTTGTAATGTCTGAGGTATGTTTTTAATCGCTAAAATCCTGCAGAAAATCAACTTTTAAGCACAATTTTAACTCTGTATCACGGAACTCCAAAGTAGTGCGACCAGTTCCTTTAGCTGCTCATCAGCGCCCCCTTAATGTTTTAATACTTATATGATATTTATGCAAAGCTCCAGAACACTTTAGTACACTATCAATGTCTGAGATGTTCAGGAACAGGCCAGGAACTGTTGGATAGGAGTTGTTGGGCACCCAGTAGTCTGCACATTTACAGCTGATTCCAGTGCTGCTCTAAGGGTTGGCCTGGAAAGCAGCATGGGTGCTTGCATGACTGTGGAATGGTTGTCTTACTCACACCCTCTGCAGGAGTTGAATGGCTCTCCTCTGGGATGTGCATGAGTCTTGTCAGCATCTAAAGGCTGGGTACCCCACTGTGTCAACTGGTATGTGGTGGCAACTATCATGCAGGAACAGTCCAGCTTATGCTATGGAACCTGTACCTCTTACCATGACACCACGGGTCTGGGAAGATGGGGACCATGGGCACCAACACATGAGACCACTCACAAACCAATGTCCTTACTGGGAGCTGGGGTCAAACAGGCTACATATTTATTAGCTGATGTTGGTATGCAGCTTTGAAGGGCCTTACGTTTGCCAATCACTTTACGTTTGCCATTAATTTATTGTTCACACTGCCATGGACTAAACCATTACTGTAATCACTGTTACTGCTACCCTACATCTGCTTCTGCTCCTTGAATTGATTGGGCACTGCTGCTTCCTCAAACTATTTGGAAACATCATCTCCCTTACAGGATCACTTGGACACTGTCACTCTCAAGACCAAGTGTGTTTTGACACCCTCCCCAGGCAGGAGAAGGCAATGCCTGGGGGCGGTAACTATGTCTATGCATGACTCAGTGCAAGCTACTGGCAAGTAATGGACCGGCCACCAGTCTATGGTGTACTCTTAAGATAGCAGATAGCTGGTTCAGCTGTGTGTGCCTCCCTTCTGACAGCACACTGATGGTCCTAGTGACCCAATTCAATGGACTCCCATGTCTGCTCCAGCTCCATAGAACTTACCTGACACCACCTCTTGCCAGGCCCCTTATCCTGATGAAACGTTGTTTATTTTTTATTTGCAGTTTCTCCTTCTCTCCTGTGGCTTCCCCTTCCCTTTTAAATCCCCAAGGTGACTCACCTGGGCAGTGACAACCTACCGAATCTCCTCTTGGTGCCTACCTCCATGCTGCCTTGGCTTACCCCCCAGCATAGAGAGAGGGAGCAACCCCTTTCACCCCCCCACCTGAACGCAACTCTCGTCAGACGGCCTCTCCGAGATCAATCAAGGCTGAACACTGCCGTCCAGTGGCACTAGGGTCTGTTGTCGGGGAAGCTGTGGGGGAGGGGTTTCTTGGTTTTCATCCTTCATCCCCTGAGGAGCCAACATTCATGGAGGATGATACCAGGTTAAGACAGCACAGATAAAACCATGCATGTAATACAGTGCTGCAAGAAGAGCTAATGGCTCTACAGCGACAGGGGATTTTATAGTGAATGGTAGAAACTGCTACCCCTGTCACTGTAGGCTGCCAGTAGGGAAGGTGAAAGATGCCATCAGGGTAGTGCCTGGCCAAGCTGCTCCCATGGTGTAACGGCTAGATCACCTGCCTCCGGTGGCATTGGAGACCTGGGGCTGCAGTTTGGTTCTCCCCAGGTCCCACTCTGCTGTGGCATTTCTTTGCCTGAAAACAGTTTCTGAACCTGAGTTTTTTTTTTAACCCCTGATGTCCACGAACCCCCAGAGTTGATTATAATTAGTCTGGGGGTGTGGGGGGCTGAGTCACCTGCAAAAACTAAGTTGTTGTTGCAATGTGCACTCTGTGAGCGCTGGTTGGCATATTGTGCCGACGTTATGTGGCCGCATGCTGCTTTGTGTACGGCAGTGTTGCAGTGCGTGGTTTTGCCAGTGACATTATGACCCCATGCCATGGAGGACCAAGGAGTGCAAGTGCACCCATACTCTGGAACTTGGTCGGTGTCCTCCCCCCCCCCTCCAGCTAACACGACTGCACCTCCATCTGTGTTCACCCAGATGGAGGCATTGCAGCAGGCATGGTGATCCCTCTCCTCCCCCCAGAAGAGAGGAGAGGAGAGGAGCATCTCCTGGGTTGCTCTGTCTACCTCCCCTGGCTGGCCCTCTAGCAGCAGCCTGAGTCTGCTCCCAAACTCAGGTCACTGGTGCCACAAGCCTCAGCACTACTACTGCGCCAGGGGCCGGCCTGATGAACCATTATTAACAACATTATAACACAGTTTACTAGGGGGTTTCTCATTACACTTTAGGGTACCTTCTCCTTCTTCAGAGCTATTCAGTGAAGGTTTACTTACATACTGCTCCCACTCTTGTGTACTTCTCTCAAGTGGCGTGGATCTGCAAGGATCCCAGCAACCTCCTTTGAGAGGAGGTTCATCAGTACTCCCTAGTGACATATGGGTCTAGATGATTCTTCACATGGGGCAGGACTCCTTTTGTGTCTCCCTCCTATGACTGGTCTTTAGAGGTGCCTCTCCCTGCCCCTGAGGGGGGCAAGGAAATATCGGGATCCCACTCCTTTGCTCTTGTTGTATTAAAACTTTGTAACCATGGGTGCCCCAGACCTCTCTGGATCTGGCTAGAACTGCTGGATTTGAACTCTCAGCAATCTTTCCCCTCTTATAGTGTAAACGGGGAAGTTCAGATCCATGAATATTCATGTCTCAGTTTCCCTCCTCTGGCTGAGTCAGGAAACACAGTGCACAAACTCCAGACACCCTGGGCTCAGTTCTTAGAGGCTGACGCAGGACATTCACAAGTCCTGCGTCAAATCCTGTGCTACCCCAAATACAGTACTGCACCATGTGCCCAATTCTCATAGGTCATGCTTATTTGCAACATGTTACCTTTTTGTGGTGGCTTGCACCAAATATTTGGTCCAAACCCCGTAAAAAGGTCCCCGGAGTTTGCCTCAGGGCATGTGGCACACTGGATCAAGGATCATGATTGCTGGCCTGGGATGCCGCAAGCCCCTTGCACTGTGTTTTTGGCACACCCTGGGCTTGTGGAATTCCATCCCTTTTAAGAATCAAGCCCCCAGTCTCCTAGCTGAGTCTCACTAGAGAGTGACTTTCAGGATTAAGCTTAACCCTTTGAGTGTTCACTAGTAACCTACCTCAAGTTCGGAAGAAGACAGAGGCTAGTTACAAACATATATGGAGTCTCTTTTTTTTCCCTCTGTTGTGTAGCTTTCTTAGTAAATCTACTTTAAACACATGTAGACCCAATGTAAACACTAAAAATGAGTGCCAGTGCTTAACATTAGTGTTTTAGATTATTCTTTTAGCTTAACGGCAGCATAACAGTGGCTAAACAAAAAAAGATGGTGGTAAAAACATAGGGCGTTTAGCAAAATGGCTAATTATTTTTGACATTTAATGCTGACGCTGAGTACCAGAACCCCTCCCCACTCATTGTGACCTGTGGACGCCCCTCTCTGCCACTAGCTTTTAACATCCATTGTGAACCCTTGGATACCACTGAGCAAGAGGAGTTGCAGTGAGCCCCACCGGCCACCACTATGACCTACTCTGCAGCTGGTACACTTCAGCTCAGGCTGCATCTACAGTAGCTCTAAGTGGAGTGCCACAAACCTCCTGCATACTAGGCAGTCTCCATACCTCCACAGTGTACCCTGCAAGAGTGTGGCACCAGAAATCTTACAGCTAAGTAACCCTCCCATGCACCCCCATACCTGCCCAATATACATAACTGCTTATTTCCTTCACCTGCCCTTTGGCACTGTGTTACTCTAGATACCCCAGATAAGGACTTACTACTATACAGAGGAATCAGTCAGAACGCAATGCTCTTATCACAGTTTCTGCCAGTGACATGCTGCAGAATACTGCAGGAACACACTGTAATCCATTGGCAATTGTTGCCATTTGTTATGCAGGAATATGTGGCATTCTTATCACAGAGCACTTCATCCTGGCAGGCTCCACTGTACCTACCAAATCATGGGGGAACTAGAGAAAGGTGAATGGTGTGGTGGCTGGGTGATCACCCTAATATCTAATCAGGTGTATGACAGGACAAAAACAGCTTGATTTAAAAGAAATAAAATACGTTCACATGGCTGTGGCGCATAACTTCCAGTATTTAATGACATGAAATGGCTGCCACTGCTTCCAGTTCAGCAAATGCCGGTTTTACATGGATGTATCCTTTTCAGTGTCACTGCATCTCTACAGGTGGATCAGGAAATATCTGGACCCTGTTTGTATCTAACTATAACTGTTTTAATTTCTTTATTTTGATCATTATGTTTCTTTTGTAATTCATTAGCTTCCCAAGCTTATGTAGGTGAAGCCTGCGAAAGCAAGAGAAGATAATTGGGTGATCCAAGGGGAAGTGTTTTTTTTGTAATGATATTACACCACTTTATAAATGTGGTAAGCTGCAAACAAATTGCCATTCTTATTTTTTTATACTAAGAGTGAACCAAACATTTGAACGTTCTGAAACCAATTAAACTGAACAAGAAAGTCATGCTTTTAACCACATAGATATGTTATCAATACATTTTTAAGTATAGTATATCATATACATTGGTTTAGTGTGCATAGTCGACTCCAAGCTTTAATTTAATAATTAAAATTAAGCTCTTAGCACCAGCATTTCCAAAGTGATCCCTTTCTCATGAAATTATCATTTAATTTAACTTTCATTTCATTTAATTTATTTTGAAATTGCAGCTAAGTACTCTGGAATTTATTTACATTCCATTTTCAGGTACAGCCTGAAGTAAAATAAAGGTACAGCATACAAATATACATGTTTTAACTATATAAAAAATACAGAAATAACAATAGTACGTTACATTCATTTACATACACATTAATTCAGACTTTTAAAATGATTAAAAGCTGCCATGTTAAAGGTATTAATGGATATAGATTGCTTAACATTGAGAGGTAAGTTTTTCCAGACAGAAGCGGCACCGTAGGCAGAAGTTCTCTTGCCTGCGTTTGATTGTACAAGGGGCAAGACCAGCTGAGAATTTGCAAATAATCATGATTCATAAATGGAAGAATATTTGGTAAAGGAATTTCATAAAGTAACTGAAATTTCAGTATTTATTATTTTAAATGTAAAACGGGACATTGTAAACCTGAAATTATGCTGTACAGAAAACCAATTGAGTTGATTTAGTATTTGGGCAGTGGTGTGTGCGATGGGGAGCCAAGAGTGCAAATGTCCCTATTTTGTTGTAGTAATGTTTCTTTTCTAGATACAGTACAAGCAGGAGCAGTATCAAAAACCAGTGATGCATTGTTCAACATTGGGAGGAGATTTTGTAGAGCAATAGCAAGATGTGTTCCATTTGTTAAAAATGTCATAATCAGTATAATGTTCCTATCTTTGCATGTATCTTAGAAGTGACTTTGTCCATATGAATATTGAATTTTAGAAATGGGTCCAAAGTAATGCCTAGATATTTAAATGAATCTACAGTCTCAATTGGACTACCCCCCGTGAGCAAACTGTCAAGTCACTTGAGTATTTTTTCGTTTTAACATCAGATCCAAACAACATGGTTTAGTTTTTATTTTATTTAAAACCAGATTGTTCTGACAAAACCAATCTTGAATTTTAGTAAACTCATGACTTAGTGTAGAATTAACTTTTAGAACAGATGTACTATGAGACACCAGTGCTGCAACATCTGCATAAAGTATTAAGTCGCAGTTGTGCAGTACTTGTGAGACAGGATCAACAAAGAGAGTAAAAAGTAAAGGGCCCAGTATGGAGCCCAGACGGACTCCACGCTGGACCCTGCAGTATGTAGAAAAAACAACATTAAATTGAATACACAGGAACCTATTATCAAGGTAATCCCTGAGCCAACTGATAGCGTGGGTTCCAAGTCCCACATGCTCAAAATGTTTCAATAAGATGATGTGATCTACTAAGTCGAATGCCTTGGTTAGGTTGGTTAGGTCCATGAACACTACCCCTGTTAGGCCACTGGTCTCAGTAGCTATATGGACAGTGTCTGTGAACTCAACCAAGACAGTCTCAGTGCTATCCCCCCCACCCAAAGACATGCTGGTTAGGGGAGATTAGGTCATGGGTCATGATATAATTGTTTAACTTTGAGTATACTATTTTTTCCTGTATTTTTGAGAGTGCTGACAAAATTGATATAGATCGAATGTCACTGAATTCAGACTGAGACATTGTTTTGTAGATGCGTATTATATAAGCCATTTTCCACAATTGGGGTATTTGTCCTATTTGGAATGATATGTTGAATATTAAACTAAGGGGGTAAGCAAGTTTAGATGATGCAAGTGCCAAATGTTTGTGCAGAAGTTCATCGCAGTCAGGTGCCTTATCAATTTTTTACTTTTTAAGCAATTTTAGTACTTCAATGCTTTCAACAATTTTTAAGTGAAAACTCAGCCTGATTAGTATATCTTCCTGCTCAGCAGTGGTTTGTCCCTGCTGATCTTTCTGATATTTATCCAGATTTGTGAATTGTGAGTTAAATTCATCAGCAATTAAGATAGGGTCAGTCAACATAACCCCATCTCTTAGCATACTAGTGCTGACATCATTAGGTGGGGTTAATATGGATCTAATAGAGCCCCTAGAATTTTTTTGGGTTGGACACATTTTCCAATTGTTGTTGCTTAAAGAAAATAATTTTGGCTGCTCTAATTTCCTTTTTAAAATTGTTCCTTTTTTTTCTGTATTCGTTTAAGTCAAAGGCTGTATTGCATTTTCTGAATTCCAGTCAGGCAGAATCCTTATCTTTCATCAACTTAAAAATATTTTTGTTTAACCATTTTATTTTCCTCCCACTGACTCTCCTCCTAATCACTGGTACATATTTATTTACTATCTCCATAAAGACTTTAATGAAGTAGTCCAGTGTGCAATTTACGTCTGGAATAGCTTTCAGATAAGACCAATCTACATTAGATAGTCTACTTAAAATTTGGGAACATCAGGTTTGTTGTAATTCCTAATTTCAATATATAGAAACATAGACTTTAATGGCAGATAAGGACCGCTTGGCCCACTGAGTCTTCCCATTTCCCTACCTACTGGATAAGCTGCAGATCCTAGTTAACCAACAGCCTATTTCTTGCTACCCCCCATAAGAATTGCCTTATGTCTGTTCCATGCATTTTTGAATTCTCCCACAGTTTTAGACCCCACAACCTTCTCAGGAAGGCGGTTCCATGCATCCACCACCTTCTGTCTGAAAAAAATACTTCCTCACACTGCTTCTGTGCCATTCCCCCCTCTATCTTCAAATTGTGTCCCCTTGTTCTTGCACATCTCTTTTTCTGAAAGATGCTACCCTCTTGGACTTTGTTGATTCCACTGAGGTACTTAAAAGTTTTCAGACATGTTCCCCCTCTCCTTCCTTTTCTCAAGGGTATACATATTAAGCTCCTTTAGTCTCTCCTCTCTATCAAGGGGATGGCTTTTGCATTTGTCCTCCTTTCCAGATTCCAAATGCGGGGTGGTGGTTGCTGATAGAATCATTAGGGCTAGGAACATAACTTTTTTTAAAGGAAAGTTTGGAGTCAGATCACCATACCATGTCATGTGCTACAGCCTTCATTACTGATGTGTGTCCGACTGTATGTACAGAATATACAGCCTTCAAATATTTTTGCTAAATCAATAAATATCAACACACAGTGATATAAGTGGCAATTGTATTGACTTGACTTGACCCTGTAGAGCTATAGAAAATAGATATAGTATAATAAGCAAGAGAACTATAAATAATGAGACGTTTACATAGAGGGTAATGTATGGGGAGCAGTTAACAACCAAGGTGTATTTGCACTGAGAGGTAACCATGGTTTGTAAACCTCAAAAGCGCAGCTCGAGAGGTTTACAGTTAACATGGTAACCTCGAGATGTAAATTCACCTTTGGTTGTTAATTGCTTCCCATACATTGTCTTATATAGTATATGGGAAACAGTCTGTGCTTTTATAAAAAAAAAAAGAACAGTTCCAACTGATTCGGAAGTAAAACTGAATGCAGAGGTCAAGAATGAGTCAACGTGAACAACGCATCTTCCAGAAGTGCTGCAGGGAAAGCTCATTTGAGGAGGAGATGCTTCGGGAACATGCTTCTTGAACTACAGGTACCTTGTGACAGAAACAAAAAAAATAAATAAATAAATATGTGGAGACATTTATTTTGCTATTCACTGGATTGGGAATTTATTTTTTAAATCACCGCGATTGTGGAACCGCCATTTGCATTTGAATGCTGCCAAGTGCCAAGCGCTGGTGTGGTGGAATGTTGAATCTCGGCAGCATTCCTTCTTGTTATGGTATAATTCTACGGTGGTTAACAGCAAGAGAATGTCAGAGCGATACCATAACAAGACTGTGTTTCTAGTTAATTTTATCGATAATAATGTTCCATCATACACTATATAGATAAAGGGGTAGTTTTAAGCAGTGTTATGAATGTTATTTCCCACGGAGTCCTTTCCTAAAAACTGCATCAGATAGATTGCCATGGATTATAAAAAAAACAACATATAGCAATCTGTTACAGTTGCTGTAAATCCATGTCAAGGTTTATGATGTCACTGGAATCCCTCGATGGATGTACCGCACCATAACAGATAGATTTCCATCTGTTATTCTATTTATTTACGTCACTACAGCTTGAATTTATTAGACTAATTAGTATTGAGTTGTCTGTATAATGTCTTATCCATGTAACTGTTTTATTTCAGTGCCTGGTTTGGTTTTGAAAGCTTGCACAATAAGTTTCTGTTAGTCAAATAAAAGGTATTACAGCCAACGTTCTTCTTTTTGCATCAGTACTTGCCAAAGTCTCAGCTTAGTTGATGTAAGCAAACACATTCTGTTACACGTAAGAAGATAAAGACGTCTCTCTATGAAGGCAAGCTTCTGGTACATTACTGGTGTTATTTAATAAAAACATATACAGGCAGGTGTATCTAGGAAAGATAAGAAAAGGGCCACATGTTTGAAAGGTTTGTGCCCACTAAGTAAAATTATGCACCCTGTTTAGAGGGTGCAAACCCTTAGCACATGCTGACAGAGAGAGGGAGAGAGGGAGAGAGAGAGAGAAAGAATGAGAATGAGAATGAATGTGTATGTGTTGGGGGGGAGGTTTGCAGCTCCCACTGGCCTTGTTGAGCAGTTGTATACATGTCCTGGTGGCCAGCTTGCCACCACTGAGCCGACCCAGCATATAGGTGCACAGTTATCACTTACACAGCTGGTTTGGTTTATTTATATAGGTACTGGAAGTACTAGAGTTATAGTATTATGAGGGTCCTATCCCCATGTTGTGACTCAGGGCTTCCAGTCAACCTCTCTGGTCACATTCAGGTGACAATCAGTCTGCTTTTGGCCTGCACCAGATCATAGCAATATGGAATCCTTGTCCCTCTTACTGGTGTAAAATCACTGTTCAATAAAACATTAATCTCAGGCTTAAGTCTGCAACTGATATACCACTAATAAAGTCTTAATGTAAGTGTAGTAAAAGTTAAATGGCAGCCAAAGCTAATTATTGCACTTTAAACTATGACAGGAAAATAAATAACCCCTCCAATGTTTTGAAGGTAATACACAGTCTTTGACCCACCTTCCCAGTTCATCAATACCACCTTGCCGAGTGGTGGTACCATCGCCTCCACCTCCTTGGAAGTAGTTACAATATTCAACAGCTACTTCAATCGACTATGCCAAATGACTTCTCACTGATTACCTTCCTTCAGAAAACTCCCCATACCCCAGCTTCCCCTCCACTACACACCCTTACTTTGTCTCCAGTGTCTCTATCAGTTACCCTAAATTCTCTCTGGGCACTTGACTCAACTGAGACAAATAGCCTCAATGTACCCTGTGCTCTTTTATTCTGCTGCCCCATCAGTTACCTCCTAAACCTCTCCTTTCATTCTTGCAAGGTCCCCCATGCTTAGATTTTGGCTAAGTGTAACAACCCCTTCGTCATTCGGGGAGGAGGTTGTCTACCGTATGCAACCAGAATGAGACTGACACTCTGGTGCCAGGTCTGAAAGTGTAGTTCTGTGGGAGGAGTTTTAGGGATAAAGACTTGCATCATTCAGTCTAGCTCAGGTTGAGTCAGAGAGGGAGAAGATGTCACATTGGAAAAACAGCCTTCTTGCTTTCTGTTTGCTTTTTATGCATTGTCCTGACAGACTGAGTCAGGGAGATAGTTGGCTATGGGAACAGCTTGTTAGACCTTCAGAAATCCATGAGAGGCCAGGGATATTTTTCTTTATTTAGGGGTCACCAGACTATATCCGGTGAGTAGAGATACCATCGGGAGGGTGTGGGAACCCTCAAGGGAAACTATCCAATGACTTTTCCCCAAAGACCAATGTGGAGCATCCTGGTGGATGGATGACTCCAGAGAACTGCGTGCAGGAACCATCAAGCACCCCAGAAGTTGACAAATCAGATACTGTCATTTTGCACAGCAGTAGTAAGGTAGGAGACTGCATCTCTGTCAAAAGTGCAGGAAAGGGAACCCCCAAAAGTAGGTGTGGCACAAGTGGCCTGTCTCCTGGAATGCTATCTTGGGAAGGTGGGTCATGTGGTATGTGAAGCACATCAAGGTATGTGGGAAGCATTGCCCAACTGTACACTGTACAAATAAACTCTGTCAGAAAGAATTCTCAGTAAAGATAACTGACTGCTTGAAGACCAGATAGTTTTGTGTTGTTTGTTCTACACCAAATGTTTCCCACATCCAACATCTCCTACAGGAAGTTAAAGGAGCAGTCCACCCAGAATGTGTAAAAAAGCATGTTATATACAGTGTTTTGATATGTATGTTAAATCCTAGTGTGTCATTCCCTCTGTCTGCTATTAGGAATTTTTCCTAAATTAGCTTGCTAGCTGTTTGGTAGTTTTACAACCCCTGGGGATCTCCATGACAAATAGTTGTATTAGCTTTCTTTCTCCTACGATGCCTCCTGTCTCATGTGACAGTGATGTAGCCATGCTCTTAGATTTAGCATGTATACTTCTTTAAAATTAGTTTAGCAACAGCAGAGCCTTGTAACTGTTGTTATCCAGGGAGCACAAATGCCAACAGTTAGTTTAGCAGATACCTGAGAGCAAGCTAACTGGGGTTTCTGTAAGATAACAGCTACTAAATAGCTCTAATTCACTATTTTTGTTTTCTCTGTGCATCAGGTCTAGCTAGCAGGAGTGTTTTAACATCAAAAACACAAATAATGAATTAAAGTTATTTAGCAGCTGTTTTCTTACAGAAACCCCAGTTAGATAGCTTTCAGGTATCTGCTAAACTAACTGTTGACATTTTACTCCCTCGATAAGAACAGTTACAAGGTTCTGCTGCTGCTAAACTAATTTTAAAGCAGTACACATGCTAAATCTTTTTTTTTAAATTTAAAGCTTTATTGATTTTACATAGAAAAAAAAAACACAACATCAGATACAACATACCAGCTCTATAACCATACAAAACATACTAAGACCTGTTCACAGAAATTGGTAAGAACCAGTATCAAAGTCCCCAGTCTACCCCTTCCCCTCCCCTCCCCAGGAAGGTGCACTTTCCACCTCAGGTACAACCTGAGGAACACAGGATATGCCAAGGATATAGCATTGAAGAATTTAAACAAACAATATCAAACAGGGATCTCTCAGAGTAGATTCGTCAGGGTATCTCAGACAGGGTTCAATGTAGATACAGCGCATACAACTTGCCCCACTTTCTCTGAAAGGCTGACATAGTATGTCTGGAACTGGCAATTAGTCTTTCCATCTTAAAACATCTAGAGATTTCTTCCAACCATTCATCATAAGTGAGGATTACTTGGTCTAGCCAGTGTCTAAGTACTAGCCTTTTGACTGCCATCGAGATTATGGCCATGTGAAATTTCTTTCTTTACAATTAATGTTCGAGTATAGACCCAAAATACAAACTTCAACCGTAAATAAATCTCCCAGACCGAGAATTGGGTCTAAGTTATTGAGAATTGAGTGCCATAACGGGGCAACTTTGACACAGGACCAGAATATATGCGGTAGATTCCCCACATCTATGCCACATCTGGTACATTTATCAGATTTAGCTATACTCCAATCTTACCAATTTCGTGGTGAGTAGTACATATTATTTAAAATATAGAATTGGATAAGTCTATTCCTATCCAGAGTGGTGAATTGGTACACTTCTTCCAAATTTGAGTCCAGGGAAAGAAGGGTCTGAGGTAAGAGGGGCCCATATTTTAGAACCAGCCAGAGGCTCAGGAAACTTTTTAGACAGCAAATAATTATATAACTTAGCTACCCTATGGGAGTTACTGACACAAGATTTAAGTTGCTCCAAGAAAGGCTTAACTTGAGAGGGTGATTTCACCAGCCCAAAATTTTTCTACACATGCTAAATCTAAGGGCATGGCTACATCACTGTCACATGAGACAGGGGGCATCTTAGGAGAAAGAAAGCCAATAAAACTATTTGTTATGGTGATCCCCATGGGTCATAAAACTACAATACAGCTAGCAGGCAATTTAGGAAAAACTCCAAATAGCAGACAGAGGGAAGGACACACTTGGACTTAACATACATATCAAAACACTCTACATGACATATTTTTTTTTTTTTTGCACATTCTGGGTGGGCTACTCCTTTAAGCAACCAGTCACTGTTGAGCGCATGGAGCTCCTGGTGAGCACACCTTCAATACCTCTAAACATAAGAATACACTGGGACATGCCCATTCCCACTCAGAACATCAGTGCAGGTCAGCTGCTGTGCCAGCTGAAGTGGGTGTGGGGGTCATCTTGGGATTTTGAAGAGTAGCAACTTGAAGAGGATTTGATTTGAGATTTGGACATTATATGGATGTAAAGAAAAAGGATGCCACATCTTGTGGGCTTGTAAGCAGGTGGCACATTGATGCAAAGTGGTTTGGATTTGGCTATTCAAGTGAGGCTGTGAGGTTGTGATCTTGTGATAAACTAGTGACTGCTAGGGATTTATGTCCATCCATGTAAAAGAGGCCTGGCAAGTTTATTGCCTTGGAAAACTGCTTTTGTTGGTGCCAAAAGTCAAAGGTGCCAAGAAAAGAGTGCATGAATGAGCCAGACAGTACGGGATGGACAGTTCATCCACTGGACATTAACATAACAGCCGGTGAGCATTTTGGGATTTCTGGGTGGAGTGTCTAATTCTGCAAAGGAGCCATCACTGATATTCATGGTGATAGGCATCTGGCAGGAGGGTGGTCACTTTGGCATCACTGTGCGGGAGTAGCACCAGTGCAGATGTACAGAGGAACCAGCCATGATGCGACGCAGCAACTTGAAGTAAGTGACATGTCACAAAATACAGAATGACAGAAGGGCTTAACAGCCATTGAATGACACTGTTTCCTGCAGTATATTGCAGCATTTTGTGATATACTGCAATGTTACTGCATTACATCCTAGCTGGAGCCACTGTGGGTTGACTCCCCCAATGCCACAACTTTGGAGGAAGGCATCCGTATTGCAATGGTAGGTTTCAGTACATGAAAGGTATAAGTGCCACCAACCCAACACAATCAGGTAGTAATGGCAACAAGATGCATGACTACTTTGATTCAAAGGAAAGTACGAAGAGAGACTACTGTATCTCTTCAGCAAGTGGGGTGTTGGGAGGAGCATGGGGGTGCACATCATCACGTACCATGTAAAGGATGGCCAAGTTTCTCAACACCAGACTGAGAACTGAGAAAATAGTGAGTTTGTCGTCAAGCCCCTTTCCAGACAATAAAGGTCCGGGACTGAATACTCAGAACTAGTGACGTGTTGCTGTGACTCGTAGCTTGATCAATGTTTGATGGATCAAAGATCTAAACTGTTCACCTCATTGGTATGTTTGCATTGTGCTGGACATTTTAAAAACAGACGCTTACTGAACATTGTTTTGCAGGACAATACAGCCATTTCACAAACAGTGTGCATTCCATTGTGTGTGGCACATATAAAAAAATGTATTGCCATGGGAGTTGTGCATGTATTTTCTGTCTCCCTAGGATGAGCAATGCAGCGGAGACCAGAGTGGCCAGTGTGGATGAGCTAGATGAAGCATTCTGGCCTATTCTGAATATAGCCTGTCCAGTGAAGGAACGCTCCTGCCAGTTGAATCTAGTTGAGGGTTGCATCCCATGATCTATTAATATACAAAGCCCTTGTTGTATGGCAGATGTTTTGCACTGTGAAAGTTATGTGTAAATAAGTCTTTGCCTGTGAAAATGTCCAGTATAGAGTGGTGTACATACCGTTTTTTCAAGCACTTGACTCTCTTCTATTTGTAGGGGAAGAGGGGCCATTAACATTGGGAGAAGGCATCTGAGTTTGGGATGTTCATGGTGAAAATGGGCAGGCAGTGACTCTGGCGGCTGGGGGGTACAGTAAGCAGGGCCTCCTCATGGCAACCATGACACTTCCTGGCTGGGGGTGGATTTCTCTCTCCAAGGAAGATTGGAACAGGCTAGCATGCTGACTGACATATAGGAGGCACAGTCTAAGCATGTGCTGATGCATTATAGCTAGTCCAGCATGCAGGCCAAGCGTGACTGGAAAGGGTGGGTAGTGCTTCAAGGAACTTGGTTTTAGGATGCCAGAAAAGAGGACAGCAGCCTCTAAGTGTGACAATCTGCAAGACTGGATGAATGTGAATGTGCATGTGATGAGCTGCACCCTAACCTCATGGCCAGTGGCGATGGGTCACTGGTAGGGGAGGTAATGTTGGTGGCTGGACGGCCCTCTGGTCTTTGACTTGGGGGTGTCCAGCTTACTACCTCTGACTGGGTGCATAACCTTGGCATTATTTATGATGACAGCTTGACCTTTGAATCACAGGTATCAGCCATTGTCAAATCTTCTTTCTATCATCTGAGGAATATCGCCCGGGTAAAGCACCTGATCCCCCACGAAGATCTTCCAACAATGGTTCATGCCTTCATAGCCACTTGCCTTGACTACTGCAGTGCCCTATACCTAGGGTTACCGGGGATGGACATCCACCTCCTGCAGCTGGTGCAGAATGTGGCTGCCAGGCTACTGACTGGCACATCTAGGGCCAGTCATACTACACCTGTGCTCTGCGGAATGCACTGGTTGCCAGTGCAGTAGCATGTCCTCTTCAAGGTCGGCTTTCTGACCTATAAAGCTCTATATGACCAGGGACCCAGCTACCTGCAAGACCTCCTTTGTCCCTACCACTCTTCCTGGCCACTCTGATCCACTGATGAGGGATTGCTGGGGATTCCCAGGATGTGTTTGAAGACATCTGGGGCCCATTCCTTTGCAATTTGTGGCTCTCACACTGTGGAATTCTCTACCTCATCAGATAAGGGACAGCCTGACCATCTAACATTTTAAAAGAGAATTTAAAACCTATCTGTTTCACGTTGCAGTTCCTGATGTTGATGACTAATAGTGTTCAGCTGTATTTATTCTGTTTTTATGGATTGTGACTGGATTGTGCTTTAGAGATGTCATTTTATGTGTTGATCTTATTTTAATGTTTCTATCTGTGCAGGTGCTTTGATCACTTGGAAAGGCGCCTTTTAAAAATAAAATTTCAGTTGATTTGATTTGCTAGAGATAGTATAATGGGTCATTTTTGCTAACATGTATTTGGGTTGATAATCATTCCTTGGAAAGGGCAGTGCCATAGGTTCCCATGCAAGTTGCTGGGTGAGGTGGTGTAGTTAACTTCCTTATCTGGTGTGCTGGTTCCTAACACTGGCCCACTCCTGCCACTTCCAGGGAGATAAATGATTCTTTTGGAGGGCTAATGTAACTGTAGCATCCTCCTCCTACCAGCTGGAGAAAGTGGTTGTTAATCTTATATGTCCAGACTGAGACTTATGCTCTGGTGCCAGGTCTCAGAGTATAACTGTGTGGATGGAGCATTAGGAAAAAGATCTGCATAATTCAGTCTAGCTCAGGCTTAGTCAGGGTGGGAGCTGGTGCCACATTGGAAAAAACAGCCTTATTGATTTCTGCTTGCTTTCTCTGCATTATATCCTGACAGCTCAATAAAAGTCTATTGTTTGCATTTTATTAGTCAGTGTGCTAAAAGTTCTATAAGCAGTTATACACTAAAGGTAGCCACACAGTTTATTTTCTTTATTCCAGAACTGCTCAGAATCCACTTGCCAAACAGCTGGCAGGCCCTGTGAATACAAGCCAGGGTATGAACGTACAAAAGAAATGTGCAATCCAACATTCAGGGCATAGATTAATAATGTTATGGTGACTGGATTATTTTCTGTATAATGAAGTACTTGCTATTTGACAAAGTCCTGGTTTGTGTATGTGAAATTTAACCAGCAGCAAGGCCAGAGTATGTGTGAAAAGCCTGTTGTGTGTGAGGCAGCCTCAGAAAGAAGAAGGATAAAGGATTTTCACATGAATATATTGGTCCCACTTTATCTTTAGATGGAAAGGTAGGGCACGGCTGACTCCTTTTTGTTGTGTCAAATAACTTTTGAGAGGAAGTGGCTTGTCCAGCAGTCCTTGCCACCATAGTATCGAGGAGGCAGTAGAACCCCAGAATTGTGTCTGGAGTCAGCTTCAACCAGTCAGATAAACTCTGAAATGAAATCACAGACCCAAACTCATTGGGGTCTGTACTTCTGCAGACAAAACAACTGTTGTGATTCGGGTACCATGGATTTGTGTATGTGGCTGGAGGGACCTGTGTGTCTGCAGACAGAAGTTGTGTTGTGATATGAGTATTGTGAATTTCTCTCTGCAGCCAGAAGTGAGTGCTATGTCTTGCTGTATGCATGCTGCAGTGTGACAGGGTTGAATAAGACCCTGTGTCCCATTTGTTATGCAGAATGAGTGAAATGCAAGGATCTGTTCTATCTTCCTCTTTTCTGTCTCTTCTCTGTCTGATTGAGCAATCAAATTTTCTTGTGAGACCTAGGAACTGATCACTCTGACGGTCTCATGATTCTCTCCCTCCCACTATCTCCCTGCTTTCACTTGCTGTTTCAGTCTTTTCTTCTCCCTTGCTTATCTGAGGTTATAAAAATATATGTGACTGTGTGAAACTGTGTTTGTGAAATTGAGATACTTTGGTTTGAAAATGTATATAGTTAAAGTGTTGAGATGATTGTGAAAAGCTATTTGGAACTCAGGGGATAACCTTGTGATGCAGTTTGACCTCCTCAGGCTTGCTTGCAAAACTGTCAGCAGGAAGGCCAGCTTGGGACACAATGTACTATTTTGTTACACCTGCAAGGAAAGAAACTGACAAAAGTTCTGATAAGTTTTGTGAAAAACGATGTCGCTCAACAAGCACAGGATGCAGAAGTTATTTGCCAGGCAAAGACTTCTTTTAAAAACTTTTGTTAGAAACAGAGATTTGAAATGAAAAAGAAACCCTCAGATGAAGGACTTTGTTTTCACTGTGTGTGCTGCCTTTATAAAGAGCTATCCCAAACAATTTTATTTTTTATTTTACTATTATTAATAATAAAACATTACTTGTGAATTTTATAACTGCTTCTGATTTTCCTATGCTTCCTGAACTATGCCTCAGTGACTTGCAGATACAAATCCATGAAGGCAGCACATCAGTGCAACTGCATTTGTGTAATCTGGAAACAGTTTTATATTATTTGTCTTATTTGATGATGGCTGTCTGTGGTTGCTTGTGTGGTCTTGTCATTTTGCTGTTGGCAGGGCAGGAGTTAGGGTTGGAAACCCTTACACCACAGTTCCCTACTTTTGTTGTTTTAAATTGCACCCTGACTTGATTCATCAACACAGTTTTTTACAATGAATATATATATATATATATATATATATTTATAAATGGGTAAAAGTGGCAAATACAAATCAGTTGTTCTGATGGTATAAAACACATCACATGACCGTGTGTATATCAGAGCGTGACCACACACCTGCATTTTTACACCCCTCCAAAACAATTTTGACATTTTATAAGACAGATAAACCACTCTGAGGTGTGCGGTCACGCTCTGATATACTCTGCCTGTGGCCTCATGCGTACAATGCACACCAAGGCATGCGTATATCAGAGCGCAATCACACACCTCAGAGTGGTTTATCTATAACATACATACATATATATATATATCTTAGAGGTGCAGTAGCACCCCATAGTTAGGGTTGAGTAGCATGTTTAATGTTAAACCTCAAATTTTGGTGTGTTAGATCTCTTGATGTGGCAAGTTTTGTTCCAGTTGAATGTTAGGATTCTGAGATGTGGACAATGCAAAAGTCATAAAGTTGACACTTTTTGCAGTTTTTTCCTCATCCCCCTTGCGTCCACACAGTGTGGAATTTTAGTGTGATTTTTTATGGAAGAAACAGCTTGGGTAACAGAACAGTCATGCTTTGTTTTGTGTAAAAATATTAATTTGTTGCAAAGTTATTACGTTTTTTTATTTCCCATTGTTTTCAATGGGAAAATCATATTTCAGGATAGAGGGAAAAAAATTGACCAAGGATTTATTCTTGCAAAAACGGACTCACTCTCGCAAGACGCATTCCTTTTTTTGTGAGAAAAAAAAATCCTTTTCATGAGAGAAAAATCCTTTTTCGCCAGCCGCCATCTTATTTTCATGTTGGTTTTTTTTTTATTTCAAAAGCCCCAAAAATAACATCCTGGAGAGAGACCACCACACCTAGCTGGCTCATCGGGATCCCCTTAGGTGCAATCTATACTTTATTGTTAGAGATATGCCCTAGAAATTTGTCTTATTTACTGTTCAATCAATCAATCAATCAACTTTATTTAACCAGGCATTAACACCATTGAGCAAAACTCATTTTCAAAGTGGTCCTGGACATTAATACAATACAGTACATTTAATACAATACAGTTCAATTCATAAGTACAGTTACAATGGATGACAGTGTAAAGAAAAAAGAAAATACAAATAAAATCTTTTGTGGGTGACAAGCACTTTACATGCGGGTCAGAGTAATTAGCATGCAATGGTACATCATATTAAACTTATAGGAGTGAGGGTAGATGATAATTCCAGATAGCCTCTGCTAGGTAAGAGCTCATACCTTGCTGATAATAAGTAAGGAGGCATTGTCCTGGATTCCCCCCTTTTCCCTCACAAAAACACAGAGACCATTGCTTGTTGTTGTGCTCAGATTGGCAATTAATTTATTTAAATTCATAAATCCATAATTTATTTTCCATTTCTTTATTGTAATATTTCCATAATTTTCATTTATTTCCATCCATATATCACTCTCTGATTATCCATCCCCCAGGCGAAAACCTGGGTGCCTTCTTCTTCTCCTTTTCTGTTAGGTAACGGTGAAAACCGAGACCGCTTTCTCCTTCATCTTCTTCTTCCTCTTGTGTTACTCCTTTTTTCTTCCCCCCTCCCGTCCTTCCCCCCTTTTCCCCCCTGCCATCCACCTTGGCAGTCCATAGCCTTATTATTATCATCTGCCCCCAAATTCTTGGCAGACTTCAAGGATCTCCGCCTGCCATCCACCCTTGGCAGTCCATAATCATCTTATCCCCTGCCATCCACCTTTGGCAGTGCATACCATATTATCATCCTCTGCCATTCACCTTTGGAAGTCCACCGTCCTAGCGGACGCATCTGTCCTCCACCATGACAGACTCTCATACAGCCCCAAATTGACTGTCTTTCCATCTTACCTTTTTCTGATAGGGTGAGTGGGAGGGATTAAAACTCCAGCAAAAGTGGCTGAGGCTCCCTTGTGCTGTCCCTTATGTACCTCTCTAACCCCCTCCCCTTCCTGCTGCCTGGCCATTGTTCTGGCTTTTGGCTCCTCCCCTTCCCTATCCCCTCCCCTTCTGAGCACAACTATTCCTTACAGGAGGGATGGGGTACACCAGGACAACATGGTCTGCCCCTTAAAAGGGCAAACTCCATTGTCCCGGATTCCCCCCTTTTCCCTCACAAAAACACAGAGACCATTGCTTGTTGTTGTGCTTAGATTGGCAATTAATTTATTTAAATTCATAAATCCATAATTCATTTTCCATTTCTTTGTTGTCATATTTCCATAATTTTCATTTATTTCCATCCATATATCACTCTCTGATTATCCATCCCCCCAGGCGAAAACCTGGGTGCCTTCTTCTTCTCCTTTTCTGTTAGGTAACGGTGAAAACCAAGACCGCTTTCTCCTTCTTCTTCTTCCTCTTGTGTTACTCCTTTTTTCTTCCCCCTCCCATCCTCCCCCCTTTTTCCCCACTAGCCAGTCTCCAGCTTGTGTTGGATGACTGACTTCCCCCCAACTTAGGGTATCCCTCTCCCCTACCTCTAGTATGGAAAATTTTCTGCCCCTCCTTTTTTTTTTTAATCTTTTGTCCGTCTTCTCCATTCTTCTATGAAACCCATTGTTTCTGCATTGAACATATCTATTGCTATATCTGACAGGTGTACCCCGTCTGACCTGTAGAAGTCATCCACCCATTCTTCGACTCCGCGCAGTATGACCTGTCCTCCCATCTGCCTTATCAGTCCCCACTCCATCTATTCATCTTTCTCCTGGCCTTCTCCACTGCCCTGTGGCTGTGTTCCTGTCTCCATACCCTTTGTGGTATTATATCCGACCAGGCAAGGCATACTTGAGGCCACCACTGTCTTATTGCCGCTAAGTCCCTCTTAATCTGTAAATATGTACGCACCCATGGTCTGCCTGCCAGGTCGTTGCTCCCTAGGTGTATAATGATTAGGTCTGGACTGGGCCAATGTCCCTTGAGCTCTTTCAAAGCAGGGAGAAGCTGTGCCCATCTCATCCCCCGTAGGCTGTGCCATACCAACCTACACTGCCTTGCATCCTGGTATAACTGCTTCCCCCCAGCTTTTGTCTCTGCTCTCTTACCAGCCCAGTAAATATAGGAATGGCTACAGATACAGACTTCTGTGCTCCTCCATCTACCTATGGGGTGCAAAACAAAATTAATTACTTTACATATACCCTCCATGTCCTCCCTGCATTATCCCCCCACCTTTCTATTATATATTTATTTATATTCCCCTCTTTTCCTTTTTTTTTTTTATATATATCAGTGCTCTGATGTATCTTTTATAACTGGCTGACCGTCAGCGACCTTTTTCCAAGATGCCCTTCATGGGTTCACCCATTGCCGCCCACTGTGAGGCTACCCCAATCCTTAGGGAATGGGATGAGTAATTTGCTGGGTTCTCACCCAAAAACTCCATTGCCTTTTTCAACACTGCCGTAATTTGATAGCCAGTGACCCTTTTTCCAACCCCGTGCATGAACAACTTCCCTGTCCTGGTTACCTGCCCTGTGGCGAAAACCCACAGGGCCTGCACTGGGCATATCGCGATCTCTGATTGCCCTCTTAGTGTTATCATGCACCCTTGCCCTTTCTGGTCAGTCTTTGACTGTCTTAGCTTGATCCATATTTCCCTTGTCCCCCAACTCACATCATCCCATTCCACACCTCCTTTCTTGTCATTTTTCCCATGTCCTACCACCTCACTCACTCTCAGAGCCCCTGCAAACATTATCACATAAATCGTGTGAAATAGCTGGGCCTCCCCTTTTGATTTGCATATTGCAAGGAGCAGCTCTTTTAGCTTCATTAGCCACTGCTCCCCTATAGGCCTCCTATTGTCCCCTGTCCCTCTTTTCAACCTGCCCCAGCCCTGCATCATCCTTCTGATGAGCATTGCCTTTGCTGGGTCCTTCCATCCTTTCAGGCTGCAGATCACACTGATCCCTGCCAGATAAACCCCCATTGTGGCGTGAGCCGTCCCTTTTTGCCATTGTTCCACCGTGAACATTCCCAACTGTTCTTCAGATAGTGGCCCACTTACCTCCATCTGATGTTCTGCCTGAATGTTTGAAAAACCCGCCAGGCCCCATCATAGGCCCTCAGAGTCTGGGGCACCCATGAGCTACGAAACAACAGTTCTGCTCCTTCCCGCCAACGTCCCAGATGTTCGCTGGTATGGGCGTTTTTTGTTCTTCCGCTGCTGGTGCCAGCTTCCAGAAATGGTCCAGCTGCAGACGGGAAAGGCTGTCAGCCAGGGTATTGTGTACCCCTTCTATATGTTTTGCTCTGAAAGACACGTTCAGCTGCAAAGCCCTTAAAACTAACTGTCGTACTACCTGCATGACTGTGTCAGACCTGGCTCCCTTATTGTTCAGTACCTCAACCACCACTCTATTGTCACAGCAAAATGTCACTTTCTGATCCTGTAATTCCTCCCCCCAAACCAGAGTGCATGCCCATATGGGCATGATCTCCAGTAGTGTTATATCTTTTACTTTCCCGTCCCTCACCCAACTGGCTGGCCATGGTTCCGCAAACCACCTGCCCCTCAAGTAACCCCCCATGCCCAGTCCCCCAGCTGCATCCGTGTAGAGGTCCAGGTCTGTGTTGCACAGCCACTCCTCCTGCCAAAATGAACACCCATTATAGTCCTTCAAGAATTCCTCCCATACGATAAAATCCTCCCTGATGCTGTGAGTCAGATTAACCCAGTGATGGGGTTTTGTGACCCCTGCTGTTGCCCTGGCCAAC
The DNA here is from genome assembly GCA_016271365.2 of Neoceratodus forsteri. Lineage (NCBI taxonomy): Eukaryota > Metazoa > Chordata > Ceratodontiformes > Ceratodontidae > Neoceratodus > Neoceratodus forsteri. Next base: position 315,707,330 of record CM057454.1, read on the forward strand.
CTCCTTGTGAATGCCCTTCCTGGTCCAATGGCCCTGCATGCGAAATTCAGGTGCCCCAGTACCTGCTGAACTAACTTTAGTTGAACCCTTCTCTTGCCGGCATGTACCCCGATTAGCTCCTTCAACCTCCTTTCTTTTTTGTCTGGTAATCTAAATACTTCTCTCGTGGCATCAATCTCTAATCCGAGGAATTTCATAACCTTGCTGGGCCCCTCTGTTTTTTTCTGGTGCCAGTGGGACTCCTAATTCCCGGCACAATTCCTGAAACTTACCCAGCATCCTCTGTGTCTCCTTTTTGCCTTTTCCAATGAGGAGAAAATCATCCAGGTAATGGATGACTGACTTATAACCCATTTCCTCTTGGAATATCCACTGCAAACATGTGCTGAATGCCTCAAATGTCGCACATGCTGTGGAGCACCCCATTGGCATTGTTTTGTCAAAATAATACCGCCCTTCACTTTTAAAACCCAAGAGATCCCAGTCTTCCCTCCTGATTGGAAGCAGTCTGAAGGTGGACTCAATGTCTGTTTTTGCCATCCATAAATCCTCTGTGGCCCGGATTATCCAGACCGCGTCTTCAAGTGTCGTGTAAGTTACCCTACTATGCTCCTCCCTAATATAGTCATTCACTGATTCTCCTTCTGGGTAAGACAAATGGTGTATCTCCCGGTATTCCCCTTCCTGTTTCTTGGGTACCAAACCCAAGGGCGATATCTGCATGTTTTCCAATGGGGGGTCGTCAAATGGACCCTCCATCCTACCTGCTGCTTTTTCTTTCTCAATCTTCTGCCTTAACATTTGCTCTTTTCCTTTTACAGACCCCAGGTTGATCGCCTCCCATGCTTGCCTGGGTCCTTTAGACTGCAATGAAAACCCTGTGTCAAAACCACATAAAATCATATCCCGCATGCTCGTGTCCGGGTATCTGTCCAGATGAACTGTCAATGCCACTATGTTGATGGGGGTTCTGGCCATCCCAAATTGTCCCTTGTTATGCCACCTTGAACCCTCCCTTCCTGCCTGTCTGTCTTCCTCTGCTTCAATGTTTTTGACCCCCCACTCCCATTCCCCCTGCCCCTCCCTCCATTGTTCCATGTCTGCCCTTGAAACCCCTGGCCATCCCGAAAAAACTGTTGGCCTGATCCTTGCCCGCCATGCCCTTGTGCTCCTTGTATACCTGTTGTTCTGCACTTGCTAGCTGAGTACCCCCCCACATTTTGCACAGGCATTCCGAAAGCGACATTGAGGCCACAAGCAGGAAGCCCTATTATACGCCCAGCAACATCTCTGTGGCGTAGCCCCTTTTCTACCCCACCTTCCCTCGGGTGTGGACTGATCTGTTACATAATCCATCCATAAATCTATTTGCTTGGTGTCCCATCTTACATCCCCAAATGTCGCCATTCTCTGCCGAAAATATTCGTCGTAGTATATCCATCCCACCCCGCCTTTTGCTTTAGCTCTTCGTATTATCAATGAATAAGTAATGGGCAGGATACCCAGCTCCGGCCTCCTTTCCAGAGTTATGGCTGAAAAAATTGCAAAACCTAAGAACCACCCATCCCGGGTCTTCCCTTTCGTGAATTTGTCTTCCTCTTTCTTTCCTAAGCCGCCATCTCACTCTTACCTACTATGCTTTCTGCCTCTTCGTATTTGGCCGCCGCCTCCCGGCTTACCAAAGCAAATATGTCCACATATTCCCCCCTCCATATTTTTTCTTTTGTGGCAACGGGCACATGTTCTCCTATTCTCATCCCTGGTGTCCCCACCTCTCTTGTACCTTGTCTCTCTCTTTCTTCTCTGTTTCCGTGATCTCCTGGCACTCTTTTCTTGCCTTAATCTCTGCCAGAGCCGATTCCATCTGCCCCAGCCCACCCCTCCCCAGTGCTGCCACTATTTGACCTATATACTCTTTTATACTATCTCCTACTGTATTGGATGCATTACCTGTGACCTTATCCTGGCCGGGGTGTCTGGAGGCCTCCAAAGATCCCCTTGCTTCTTCCTGTGGGTGAGGTGAAGGTGGAGGGTGAGCTACCGGGATCTGTGGGCCGGACCTCTCGCTCCGAGTTCTAGGTCCCAGTTCCACCAGGGGGGATCCCCTTTGATCTGGGGTGGGTGCTGGTGCCAGTGGCTCACCCAGCTGTGTGGGTATTGGCTCGTCAGCCTTGGCAGGCCCTGCTGCCCTTGGCGCTACCCTAGTGGGGCTGTGTCGCCCCCCAGCTGACCTCTTCCCTTTGCCACCTTTTTCCGTGTCAGCTTTTCTCTTCCCTCCGGGCTTCCCCGGATCCTTCCCCTCCACCAGTTCCCACATTGTGTTTGCTTTTTCAGCCAGTTCGATTATAACCTTGTAAGCCTCTTCCTTCGATGGCCTGCTCTTTTTGGGTGCCATATCCGTTCTGTTCTGTGCTCTGTGAAAACAACTACAGAAAATGAAAACATGGCTATTCGTGCCTCAATGCCTCTCTATACGTTTCTCACCTGTCCGTCCCGTCCCCTCATGCCATGCTAACTGGGACCCACGCATGAAAGGGGGGGCCCGCTTATCCCGCCTGGCAGGTCGTTTTTTCCCTTAGCTCGGGTTATGCTGTCCGTGCCGACTCTTATGAAGTGAGGTGCACCCTGCCCTTTAAAAACCACTTTACCTGTACGAACTGGGAGCACAGGAAAGCTAAGTGACATGCTCAGGGTCATACAGTATGCAAATGGCAGCTGTGGAATTCAAAGAAACCTGGGTCTGTCTACTGGATGTCACCAGGTTGCAGCTTAGAGCCTCAACCCCTGCGTTACCCGGCATCGGCACCCAGCGCCTGGCCTCGGGGTGCCATGCCTTATTCGCCCTCGTTTTGTCTCAGGGCCCCTTCCCTCACCCTTTTTCCGTTTACTATCTAACCCCTCCCTCTTTTTTTTTTTCTGGTGCTTCGTAAGCAGCAGCAATGCATCGCAAGGTACGTCTTGTTGTGGGATGCTTGTCCAAACAGCCTGACTCTCTAAAATTTAGCACGGTGAGAAACCCATCCTACTGCCACCAAAATGCATCATCCATATTGCAAATGTGGGCCCTGTGTCCCAGAGCCCTCCCCCACAAGCTCTTGTTCACCCCTCTCTGTATGCCCTTTTTTCTCTTTTTTTGGTCGGCCCTGAATAAAGTACCGTCCAGATTCCCATTACTCCCTCTGTCTCCTTATAAACTTACCCCTTTGGTATTAAAATTGCCACCTGCTAAATTGGTAATGCCTTTTAATAGTGCTTGCATGCTTAACTAAGTCTCTAAAAGCATTAAGGTCTCCTCTATGGGCGATGTCCTGGGTTGAGGGGCAATGTGAATCATTAAAATACAGCGATAAGCTTTTTCATTGGAACTTCCAAACACAGCAAGACATGACTCAATAGGGCCCTGCATGAGATGGCCTCCATCGAGACTCTCCACTCGGCGTGTGACGTCACGCCACGTGGTCGCCGCTCCATGATCTCTCCACAGCCCTTCAGGGCCCCTTTAGCCAGCCACCATGGGTTCTCCCTCCACACACCAGCAAAACCAAAACCTGCACTGTGATCTTGCCCACTGCCTGAGTCACAAGCTTTCACGATCCCCTTGCAACCTACGATGACCCGCCCGGGTCTCCTGCTCCTTTCCTTCCTTACCAAATCCCGTACCCACACCTCTTGAAATGAAAAAAAACCCCACCAGGCCCAATGGCAGCCTCTGGGCCTACCTCACCCATACCACGTGGCATGCAAATGCCTGCCCGGCCTCAGGAATACCCCCGCATGGCGTGCTGCCCACGTGCCTCCCGTTCATCCTTGCCAGTGCCTTCACAACCCACCTCATGGGCATACGCCCTTCTTCTCCACATGAACTAAGCAAACAAAAGGCTCCCTCATGCTCCCAACCATGTGTGACACCACGCCAATGAGTCGCTCCCTCAAACGCTAGTCCTTGGCCTTCCCAGGCATGTCTTCATATTAGCCCCGCACTCTCCATCGGGCCTAAAGGCAGCCAACCTTCTAACAATAGGGGTTCCTGTTCCTTGCCAAACAATGCTGCACAGTGTGCCCACCCATGTGGCCCCCGGTTCTGGCTCTGACTCCTTCCTTTGAGGCCATTCCTGGGCCTGCTAATCCCCGATAAACAGCATTTTTCCTTCTTTTTTTTTTTTAAAAAACAATTGCAAACTACCCTCCAAAAACTTATTCTACCTCTCTGTGCTGCCCAAAACAACTCTCCCATGACACTTCCTCCTTGCAAAGGAGCTTCCATCAGAAACTGTTTCATCCTGTCTGCTAGCAGTTCACTTCTTTCCACTAAATGCTATACATTTCTCCTCTCTCTCTCCATTGTCTTCTTCTTTTTTTTTATAAACTAACTTCGCATATCTGAATTAATCAATTGTTGCCTCCTTACCTCTTTCTGCTGTGAAACCAACCTCAAAATTAATGCCAAATCTGACGTGCTGCAGCTGGTCGAATCAAAACTCCAGCAAAAGTGGCTGAGGCTCCCTTGTGCTATCCCTTATGTACCTCCCTACCCCACTACCCTTCCTGCTGCCTGGCCATTGTTCTAGCTCTTGGCTCCTCCCCTTCCCTATCCCCTCCCCTTCTGAGCACAACCATTCCTTACAGGAGGGAAGGGGTACACCAGGACAACATGGTCTGCCCCTTAAAAGGGCAAACTCCATTAATAGAATAGGGTAGTAGTGGGGGTGAAGGAATAGGCAGCCAAAAATGGGAGGCCAGAAAGAGCTAGTGGAGGGAATGGACCAGTGTAATCAGTATTAGGGAGCTAGTCTAGTGGGTGCATGATTTCCGTTGCTTGGGATGTACGGTGGGTGAGATACTTAGGCTTTGGGATTAGGGAACAGCGCCAGTGACTTAAGGATCATAGACGTCTAAAACAGCTGCATGATTCCTTCAGATAATCCATAATTAGAGTTTTGAATTTAAACAAGCTTGGAAGTGAGGATAGTTTTAATGAGCTTTGCATAGAGTTCCAAAGTGAAGGGAGTGAGGAGTTGATTGCTGCAGAGCCATAGTTTGTTTTCACTCTAGGAACCTGGAAGCAAGTTATGGAGAATCGTCTCAGGCCATAGGAACCCTTGGCCCATTTGAAGAGGTGCAAGATATAAGCAGGGAGGTTATCAGATAATGCTCTAAGGAACCAGAGGAGAGCATTTATTTTTCTCCTAGTTGAGAGCGAGGTACATCCCGACATCTGGTATAGAAGACAGTGATGTGTACCACGGGGTAGATTATGGATAAATCTTAAGGCCCAGTGGTAAAGAGTATCAAGTTTGTTAAGCATCATTAAGGGGCAGTGACTCTAGAGAAAGTCAGTGTAGTCTAGTACAGGGAGGAATGTGGATTGTACTAGTCGCCTTTTAACTTCTAGCGTAAGTAGATGTTAGGAATCCTTTTTCACGACCACATGATATGAAAAAAATCCTTTTTCATACCACGAGTCATGAAAAAGGATCCTTTATTGTGAATTTGTGCTGTTCCCCGTTCTGTAATGTATTTCCCTGGTGTCTAGTTATAGTTATATAATCTGACACTGGGATGCCCACCCCGGGTGTCAGATGCCCCCCAGCCCATTGTTTTAATAATTTTTGCCAACATCTGGGGGCCCAATCCCCATGTCAGCATTCAGAATCCCCCCAGCAGAGTGGGATACTGGGGAGCCCACCCCCAGTGTCCCAAAATAGATTTATTTGTTATTTACCTGCAAAAAAGAAAACTGTACCTCAAAATCTTTTTTTAACCTGAAATAAAGAAAATGATCCCTCGTCATCTCCCCCTCCCTATCCCTGCCCTCCCACTAAGCACCCACCACCCCACGGCCCCCTTACCCCATACTTACCACTGGATTTCATAGGCTATCATCTTCTGAGGACCAGGACATGTTTGCACTCTTCAAAGCTGAACCGTGAACTGAGGAATAAAGGTAAGCGCCGTACAATGTGTTTCAATGGCGTTTTGAACTTATGTTGATATCTTTGCCATTTTTTTGCAATTTTTGCACCAAATTTTCAACATAGTCTTTTTGGGACCCCACCTCATGAACTCTTCCACTGTCATTTTGTTAATCGGGCCCCGAAGGTGATTTCTTAGTCGCTGCACAAAATCACCTTTTGGGCATGAATAACAAAATGATAATACCAATGTTCATGAGGTTGGGTCCCAAAAAAGCCATGTTGAAAATTTCATGGACAGATTCCTAAAAATGGCAGAGTTATGAGAGTTCATTGAAATTTTTCTACACATGTGCATAACTTTGGTAATTTTCAATATTTTGAGTCCAAATTTTTAACAGAATTAATAACAGGTAAGGGGTAAGAACCTTCTATTGGTAGTGTGTGTGGTGGCTGCTTGTCTGTAGCTTAGTTTTTGTGGATTTACATGGTTTTCTGCTTGGAGTAACTACACCATTCTTGCTCACTACATCCATGAAAGTCTCCTGAACTGGATTTCTGCAAAACATCATCACCAGGTATCTGCATTTTTCATTTAAAAATCAACTTTTTGGAAGCTATCCCAAGCAAAACATAAGTCAAGCAACTAAGTTTGACAAACTCAGTGACTCTAGATCCTGCTTGAATCCACATTTTCATCTGACCTACTCCATGATCTGTATGTGGGCTTTTCAACAACCTCTTTGAATGACAAATAAGCATGCAGACAAAAGGATTTCACATCCTGCATATGCGCAAGGCACAGTTCATCACCTTCAGGAATTCTAACACATTCTGTGACTCTGGACCTTAGCTGTTGATAATTTCTTTTGGCTTATGACTTAACCACCAGGTATCTATAAGATGCTGAAATCCTTTCTCCTACAAATTCTCCTTATGCTGCTCCTGCTCTCAGGAAATGTTCACCCCAACCCAGGACCACCTGGGCAGTCAGCAGTGGCACCAAGCAGAAGGACAGGGACACTCACCATGGTATCCATCAATGCCTGCAGCATCCTCAACAAACTTGATTCCCTCCAAACATGGATCCTACAGCACAACCCTGATGCCCTCTCAGTTGTGGAAACATGGCTAAACCCTAAAATTCCTGATACCTCAGTCTCTATCCCTGGCTACTGCATTTTCAGGCAAGAATGGATTGCTAAACGGGGTTGGGGCTGCACCATCTATCTTAAGGATACCCTTATGGGTCACATAATCCCATCCCCTAGCCTGAGCAACTCCTCTCAGGTCCTCACAATCAAAATCCTCCTTGGTGCACATAACAAGGAACTCACTGTCATCTCAGTTTACCTATCCTCAAGAGACCAGGCTGCTGGCCTCCATAGCATCATGGAATATCTAAGGGTCCAGCAACATAATTCTGAAACCATAATCATGGGTGATTTTAACATTAACTGGCTCTCTGCTGAGGCTGCTACCTATAAGGATGCAGCCATGGTGCATCATCTCACTCAACTGGTCAATGCCACCACTAGGTGTAACTATGGGACAGGCTCCCTTATGCTTCTAGACTGGATTCTATCTAACCACCCTGAACACATCTCCAATGTTTCTGTACACCCAGATACAATAAGTGACCACTCACCTGTCATCTGCTCCTGGTCAAACAAATACCACAAGCCCCCTCCCAAGCTTATCTATGCCAGGGTTATCAAACAAGGGCAGCTCCAGCTGTTAAAATCCCATCTAACCAGGCTGAACTGGGCAGTGCTTGACTCCCTCAGCGACACCAACAAAGCTCTGGACCTATTTATCAAACGTTTCAATGAAGCCAGTGACATCTATGCACCAGTGAAAAAGATGAAGGTCAAAGGACAGACCAACCCCATGGTTACTACTGACCTTTTAACTCTACTCAAGCACAGAGACCACCTCTGGCATTGTGCTCGTGCAACTCTGATGCAAGTAAACATACAATTATACAAAGCAGCCAGAAATGATTGCACTTGAAAAATACGGAATGCTAAATGCAGCTACTACAAAGAGGCTCTGACCAACTCTTGGGGCCAGGGAAAAAAATTCTGGAACAACATGAAAGAACTCACAGGCAAGGATCCTAAAGCACCACCCACTATGCTCAACCTTCATGGCACTCCTACACTCGACCTACGTACCATCACCAGCACTTTTAACAAGCATTTACAAACCTGGACAGTGTTCTTCCACCAAATTTTTTGACCCCCAGCTCTCCCAAGTTACCACCCAACTAGAACGTACAACTCCAAAGTTTTTTTTAAGGAGGTCCCACCACAAGTAGCTAGAAAATACATTCAAAAGGCCATCGGCAAACAAGGGTACAGTGGTGACTCCCTTGACCTGAAACTGCTGGCACAAGTCCTCGATGAAATCTTAGAACCACTTACAAAGATCTTCAATCTCTCGCTCAGATTGGGCCATTTCCCCTCTCTCTGGAAGGAATCCACTGTCACACTGGTTCACAAAAGTGGAGATAGGATGCTCCACACCAATTACAGACCTATCTCACTCCTCCCCCCACTATCTAAAGCACTGGAGCGAATAGTGTCGGATCAACTAGTTGAATTCCTGGATAAGTACAATGTACAGTGCCCAGAGCAGCATGGCTTCAGAAAAGGGCACAGCGCAACCACTGCACTACTGGAATTTACAACCTTCATCCATGCCATGCTTGACAAAGGGAATTGTGGAGGGGCAGTATTTATAGACCTTACCAAGGCATTCGACACAGTTAACCACCCCCTACTGCTCAAGCAACTGTCCTACATTGGGATCTCCAGCAATCCCCTTCCATGGTTCACCAGCTACCTTGATAATTGGATCCAACGTGTAAGGATTTCAGGGATCTCTTCGGATGAGAAACCGGTCCACTCCGGAGTCCCCCAGGGATCTATTCTGTGCCCTCTACTCTTCTCCCTCTTCATCAACAATCTCCCCAGTGCCTGCCACAAAAAAAATTACTATATGCAGACGATGCAGTCCTGTTTTCCAGCCACCATGACATTACAGTCCTTGAATCCCAGCTGCAGCTCAACTTCAAGTGCATCAAAGACTGGTTCAATTCTTATAAATTTGTCCTGAACCACAGCAAGACTAAAGCCATGTCCTTCTGTAATCGACGGAGTAGGCACAACTCTCTGTCCCTCACCATCAAGAACCACGCTGGAAACCCACTCGAACATGTCAAGGAGCTCAAGTACCTTGGTATTACCCTGGATAGTACCCTCTCCTACACTCAGCATATTGACACTGTTGCCAAGACTGCCAATATACAGGTTGGACTACTACACAAACAAAAGCACTGTATGCCTGCGGATGCCCTTAAACTAGCCATCTACAGCTCTGTCACCTCTATCATTGACTATGGCCTTGCCATCTATGGCTCTGCCTCAACAAGTGACCTCTGCAGGATCTCAGTTTCTCTCAACAAAGCCTGTAGACTACTAATGGGTGTGGCCCAACAAACTCACACCTGTAACCTCTATGCACAGGCCAGCTGGCTACCCCTACTCAGCAGAATACAATAACAGACCTGCTTACTTAGCAAAAAGATTCTCCTTGGTCTCATGCCACCTGGTGTTAGCTCACTCCTTACTACCTACAATGGCACTCAACAAACACGTGGTGTCCAATCTCTAACCTTTCAGGTTCCTAGATGTCATACCTCCATGGGTCAGTGGTCCTTTATCTATAGAGCTGTTCAATGGTTCAGTTCCCTCAATAAAGAAGCACTTTCCTCTACTACACTTGGACCCTTTAAAAGGAATCTCAAACTTAGCCTCACCTCTACCACTCAATGTGACTGTTTCTCTGAACAGAGATCTCTCTAAACACCTCCCAGCTCACTCATGTCTCACAGCCCGCCCTTTCCCAGTCTCATTTCTTCTGGCACTGGGCCTTCCTTGTGACTCCTTTCCTGTTTCACATCTCCACTGGTACAAGACATTTTTCACCACCATCGGACAGTGACCCATTAACCTGCCAACTTCCTCTCCCAGTCGCACGCCTGCAATACTAACTGCCTATGGTGCCCTCTATCTCTTATTGTTACCGCAGCCAGCTGCCTACTCAAGCTGCTTATTATATGAATATTATCTCAAAGTATGTTATAACTGAGTATCTTTATTTTTCTTTTAGTTGTTTTGGTTGTTTATTTTGCATTCTTTTACTATCTCTGTATGTATGTTGACCCTCATCCTTGGACGTGGAACCTTTGTAAATGAGCAGTTTCTGCTCAAAGGTATTTGTAATGTGAGAATTTAATAAATAAAATACATAAATAAAAATTTTCAACATAGCCATTTTTTCACACCACCTCATGAATAGTACAGCTGTAATTTTTTACTTCCTGTCTGAAATGTGTTTTCGCACCTGTGGTGTAGAATGGCATTTTGGCATGGATATGAACATTGTCACCTATGGGGTTTATGAGGTGGGGTCATAAGAAGATTATGTTGAAAATTTGGGGTCAAAATATGATAAAATGTCAAAGTTATAACCATTAGTTGTAGTTTCACTATGCCAGCTCGTAACTTCAGAAATGTGAAAAAATTTTTACCCCAGATTTTAACATAGCCTTCTTATTACCCCACCTTCATGTATGTCACAGTTGTAATTTTTCAGATCCTGACCAAAATGTGTTTTCACACCTGTGGTGTGGAATGGCATTGCAGTTGTGCAGAACTGTGTTTTGGTGGGGATTCAAAAATTTTCTGTACCAGGTACATGAGGTGGAGTAATAAGGTGGCTATGCTGACAATTTGGTCAGTGTTGTCTTATAAATGGATGCACAGGACCTGGATGGACCTGTGCTTTCACAGCTACATACATATATGCATCTACGGAGGGATGGGATGGAAGCACAGGGTCCAAAGGAGTGTACTGTACCCATCTCAGCTTATTTTCTTATGGAATGGGGTGAGTGTTAGGGCTGATAACCCCAAGGCATACCTCTGACGCCTGTTGGTGTGTGCAGGGTGGGATGGGGTGTTAGGGTTGGAAACTCTAATGCCGCATTTTCCTACTTTTGTGGCTTTGACCCAAACTAGAGCATTAACCAAGTTTTGTGCAATATATATATATATATATATATATATATATATATATATATACACAGATTCCCTCAGGATAATAGGCTCTGTGATATGCCTTGCTACATATTAACAGACTTTTTTTGATGATACTACTTATACATTTTCACAAATACAGTAACTTAATTTCATAACTTCTCCCATTGCATGCAGTGTACCATATTCAGTTCCCCACTTTTCATAATAGAACTTACTGGTTTTCATTTAAGTTAGATAACGAGTGACAGACCCAGCAGGTGTACAGTATTTGTATTCATCTGAACAATCAGTCTTTCTGCAGGTTTAACAGCATGCTCAGAATGGCTACTCACAGTATTACAAGGAGTGTTCACATCATGGGTTGAATCATTAGTTTTACTATGCCTGATCCCTGATCCAAATCTAACTTGGATCCTATAGTATCTGGAGTGCCCCAGGGTTCATCCTGGGTCCACCGCTTTTTAACATTTGCATTAATAGTTCTTCTATAGAAAACTCACAGGTCAGTTACCACCCATACACAGATGACACCATAATTTATGTGACTGGAACTTTTGCAGTCCAAATAGAGAAATAACTGCAAGAAGCATTTGATTGTTTACAGTTTTTAAAGCATAGAGTAGCTTTAAATGTAAGGAAAACAAAGTAATGTTTTTTAATAGAGTTAGAACTTCAGATTCTAGTATTGAAACACTGAAGATCAGTACATATGACAATACTATATTGCAGCAAGTTCAGTGTTACAGATATTTGGGGGTGTAGTTAGATGATAAAATTAAGTAGGATACACATATCAATAATTTAATGAACTGTTTAGGGAAACATTTTGGAATTTTGCACAGAACTAAATACTGTATGACAAAGGAAGTAAGGAGACATGTAGTAAATATTATGGGGTTGCCAGATTTTTATTACAGGGATATTTTGTTTACTGGGGCATAGGAGATCGAGGTAGCAAAACTGAAAATAATGTACAATAGGTTTACTCACTTCATCCTCGACACACCCCGCAAGACTCATAACTACAAAATGTGTAGACACCTAGAATAGCTAAATCTGGGAGAGTGTAGGCATTGTCATATTCTGTCATTAATGCTGTGGGTGGAGCCTGCAGCCATTTTGGGATCGATTGTACCTTACAAAAACGTCCAATCGTGGAACCTTCCATTGGACTTTTGGCAGTATCCTTCTGAAAGTCCAACAGAGCTTGAAACCCTCTGCCACGATCGGCTGCTATGGAATAACAGCCACACTATTTTGGCTGTTACTTCCACATTCTGGGCAAGAAATGTGCATGCGCGACTCACACAGATGTACAGTTCCATTGGCATTGACATGTGAATGGCAAATTGCCATTCACCGCAACTACACATGTGCATCTGCTGTGCATGCACAATTGCATCACCACAGCAGCAGCCACAGCAAAGAAAACCCTCCTGTACCCCTCTTTCACTGCTGCTATTCTCCCTGCTCCCTCCGTTCCCATCACCTTGCCAACATCTGGGTCCCCAATCCCCATGTCAGCATTATGTAGCTCCCCCAACTTATGTGGCACACTGGGAGCCCAAACCAGTGTGCCCAAATGGTATTCATTTCCTCTGTGCTAACATCAGGGTGCCCAATTCCTGTGTTGGCATTATGTGCCTCCCCAACTCAAGTGGCACACTGGGAACCCACCCTAGTGTGCCTAAATGTATGTCTTTTTTTCTTCCTCCCCTGCTGACATTGGGGTACCCAGTTCCCATGTTGGCATCATGTACCCACCCACCCCCAACTCTTGCGGCACACTGGGAGCCCACCCCAGTGTGCCCAAATGTATGTTTTTGGTTTTCTTGTAAATAAAGAAAAAATGTCCCCCGACATGTGTTTTTTTAACCTGTAAAAAAGAAAAAGGTCCCTCATTGTTGTCCCGGTCCTCCCTCCCCATCTCCATCCTCCCACTGAGCACCCACCTCCCCACATCCCCACCTTACCCCATACTTACCTCTGGAAGATGGTGCTATCATCTTCTCTGGACATGACTGCACCCTTCAAAGCCGAACCACAAACTGAAGAATCAAAGGTAAGCTTGCTATAATGGCATTTAATGGGGTGTTCAACTTATCCTTATAAATCAGCCATTTTTTGAAATTTTGGCCCCAAATGTTCAACATGGGGTTCTTGGGACTCCACCTCATGAACAATGTCACTGTCATTTTGTACTCAGCCCCAAAAGGTGACTTTGTGGTCACTGCATGGAATCACCTTTCAGGACCAATTAATGAAAAGACAGTGCCACTTTTTATGAGGTAGGGTCTCAAAAACCCCATGTTGCAAATCTGGTGAAAAAATTCCAAAAAATGACTGTGTTACGAGCGTGCATTGCACAGTTTGTACGCACGCTCCTAACTTTGCCAATTTTTAATATTTTCTCTCCACATTTTCAACATAGCCAATTTTGCACACCTCCTTTTTAACAGTACAGCAGTCATTTTCAACATCCTGCCCAAAACATGTTTCTGCACCTGTGGCACAGAATGGCATGGTCGCTCTGCGAAATAATCTTTCAGGACAAGTGAACAAAATGACACTGGCACTCTTCATGAGGAGGGGGTCCCAAAAAGGCCATGTTGAAAATTTGGTGCAATACCTCCAAAATATGGTCAAGTTACACCCGGGCATTCAATAATTTCTATGCACACGTGTAACTTTAGTAATTTGGCAGCTCATCACAGCCCTATCGGCTCTGGCTGGATTGTGTTTATTTATAGGTATTATAAGAAGCTTGTACCTATTTATGTGCTAGAGAACCTAAACAAAAGTGGTATATAAAATGCCTCAGCTCATCAGAGGGCACTGAAGTTCAACCTCAAACATTTATGACAGAGGTAGGCAGGTCCCATTTTTATCTTCACCCTTGTGCTTGTACAAGGGCAAACATATTTGTATGATACTGGGTGTGGGAGGGTGGGTTGGAGTGAAGACACAGAAGGCGAGAAAAGTTTCTTTAAAATGTCCCATAGGGCAGTGCACTTTTTTTCGTAAGGAGTTCAAGACACTGATATTGAATTAAACAGTTCAAACAGTGCAAATCTGGAACTTCTGTATTGCTCGTACTGATTGAGTAGTCAGGATGATCTTGGCAACTGTGAAAACTTGGCTTAAAGGGCTGTCAGTTCCCACTCATCCATGTAGGCTCATAGGGACAAAACCTTACGGTGATCCTACCTGCACCTGTAGCTCTGCAGCCCATATGTTAAGTAGATCAATCACCCCTTCAGCTGCTCAACTCAGCTCTGGTCCAAAGCATCCCAGCCTTGGCTAACACCACTACTGTTAAGTTTTTCGGAATCTGCCCCCTGCACCGACTACTTCCCTCTTACATCAGCCAGTTTTCACTCCTACAGAGGCCTGCTCTCTGGTTTAATGTTTGCAACAATTTTAAATATGACTGTTTCATACAGAAAAGTAAACAAAACATGAAAACAACATTTTAACATAGATCTGCCTTCATACAACTGCAAAATAAAGTAATAAAAAATTAAAAATAAAGAAGGGAACTCCCAGGAAGGAAATCCCACCTTTTTTGTTCCCAGACTCCCTCATGATAGGTTCCTATAAAGCCCACAGATTTCAGTCGGCCTGAGTCCGTAGTAATTTTCAGAATGGACGCCAGCAAACCAAAAGCACATGGAGTCAGACACTTCCAAACAGGTACATTTTCTCAGCATGTAGCAATGTGTGCAGATTGGGCTTAAAGAAGCATTTCATTTAGCATCATGAAAATACAGATAACACCAGCAATATAAAACAAAAGGCTTTGCTAATGCATTGTTTGTAGTAGATTGTAAAACATGTGTTTTATACATTTCATCCAACAAGAACTTCATGCTTCCTGATACATTAATTACCCTCCATATAAAATTAAAGAGGATTTATAGCAGTTCTCCTTCTGTATTTTGCTTTATATTTCATTTAGAGCCCGAAATACAGATTAATAACATTCATAGCAATACAGATTCAGGCTCCCGAAACAAAAAGCAGCCCCTGAACAGGGTGCCTCACCAACAGGAGTGCTCGCAGCATGTCTCTGAACTGGCCAGCTGCCAGCATCCCTGAAACGCAGCTCCTCCAGCTTCAGAAGCAAGCAGCAGCCCCTGAACAGGGTGCCTCCCCAACAGCAGCACATGCAGCATGGCTCCAAACTGACTGGCTGCCGGCGTCGCTGAAATGCAGCTCCTCCAGCTCCCGAAGCAAGCAGTAGGCCCTGAACAGGGTGCCTCCCTGACAGCGATGCTGTAGCATCGTTCAATCGCCAGTGGCTGCATTTTAAATGAGCTACTTGGCTCCCAAAGCAAGGTACAGTGAGATAGTGTTTCAGAAGCCGCAATTCCATTGGAAAATAGTGGCTTCTGACTGATTTCAGTTGGCTCCCTGACCCTGACCATCTGCTTTCCTGCTTTGATTTACCAGCCGTGCTCTGTAACTTTGGGCTGGCTGTTGTGCTTCTGTCGAAATTTCAGTATTAATTTTAAAACACTAGTTTGTACTTCTTACTAAATTACTGTTGCCCATTTTTTTTTTCACTCATTTTTTTTCTCTATTAGGAAAGGCACGTACTGTAGGAGTCTGTCAAGCTGAATGTGCTACAGCTCCTCTGAGAACTAGAATTATTACCCTTGCTGCCAAAATGTCATTGTCATATCTAGCTATTACTAATACTGAAAACTGCTGCCAGATTTTGTGCTTTTTTTTTCCTTTTAAGGCAGTTGAATGTGTTATATCCTGCTAGTACTTTTACTGAAAACTACTGCCAGATTTTATACTTTTTTTCTCTGTTTAAGGCAGGTTTGTATTGTTGATTATTAGTATTAAGTATTTCAGCTCCTCAGTGAAACTAATATTTTTTACTCTTACCTGTTAGAGACTTCTTCCTTCTTTCCTCACTGCTTTCTGATTCTTTCACTTCTTCTGCAAACCTTGTATGCTCTGTCTGGCTTCTACAGTGAGAGCATCATGGCTCCTTTGTGATAAAAGCTTATTTTTACCGTCAACCAGATAGAGCCATCTTCCTTTTCCTCGCTAACTCCTAATTCTTAAACACTCTAACTCTTATTTGTGAAACTGTAATTTCTGGCCGTCTGTCTCGACCAGCCTTTTCCCCCCCCACGTCAATCTACTGCCATTAGCTAAGACGCCTTCCTGTCTGCTACCCCCTTCCCAACTCTTTTGTCTTCTTTTCCTGCCCTGAACTGTTAGCAATTTGCACCTCTTTTCCCATTGAACCTTAAGAAAGACAGAGATGTTGATAGGGAGAAGGGCAGGGGTAAATGGAGAAAGTTACAAAGGCAATAAGAACAGGAATGGGGCAAAAAAGGGTAAGGCCATAAGGAAATGGAGGGTAATGAGTATCAATGCCCATAGCCTGGGTAACAAGCTCCCTGAACTGGTGGCCTTGATGGAAGAGGGATGCCTGGATATCGTAGCAGTCACAGAAACATAGTTCACAGAGAACCATGCCTGGGATGTTAACATACCAGGGTACTCAACCTACACGAGAGACATGGAGGGGAGAAGAGGGGGAGGAGTAGCTCTCTATGTAAGGAAAGGGATAAAATCAACTGAACAAAAGAGAAAACAGAGAGGAGAGGCGGTACTATGGGTCACCTTAGAGACTGGAAATGGCACCACAATCTGCACAGGGGTTGTATACAGACCCCCATGTCAGGGGGAAGGAATGGACAAGGATATGATAGAAGGCATTCTTAGGATGGCAGAGAAAGGGGAGATACTGTTGATGGGAGGTCTGAATATGCCAGATGTTAACTGGAGCACAGTTGCTGTAGCCACATCCAAGAGTAGGTCCATTTTTGATGCCTACAGGTGGCATGCCTCAGACAGCTAGTTTTGGAACCCACTCATGAGGGAGCAATCCTAGACCTTGTACTCTCAAATGGGTACAGTAAGAGGATCTCAGATCTAGAAGTGGGTAGCCATCTGGGAACAAGTGACCACCAAACAATGTGGTTCATGATAAACTCAGCTACAGAGTCAAGCCATACAAAAGTGAGGGTACTGGACTTCAGGAGGGCTGACTTTAGCAAGATGGGAGAGTGCCTTAGAAAAGCACTAGTAAACAGGCTAGGAGGAGGGGTAGAGCAATAATGGGGGAACATCAAAACTACTATCACAGAGGCAACAAGCCTTTGTGTGAAGCAAATAAACAAATCAAAATGAAAGAAAAACCCACTATGATTCTCAAAAGAGGTGTCGGGGAAGGTCAAGGAGAAAAAGATAGCATTCAGGAAGTATAAGGAAACACAGAAGGAGCAGGACAGAGAACTGTACCAATTAAAGCAGAAGGAAGCAGGGAGGGAAGTCAGAATAGCAAAGGCCAAAACTGAGGAAAAGATAGCCAACTCTGTTAAGAATGGGATAAAACCTTTTATAGGTACTGTACATCAGGGAGTGTAGAAAGACAAAGGGAGGAATAGTGAGGCTGAATAGAATGGACGGTGGGTGGGCAAAGAGGGACAGTGAAAAAGTAGGGATACTGAATGAATATTTCTGCTCAGTTTTCACAAAAGAGGAGGAGGGGCAGTGCATAATCCAGTTAACAGAAGCACTCTGGATAGGGGGGTCAATACCAGTCCTTTCACAGAAGAAAGGTTTCTGAAAGAACTCCTAAAACTGAAGGTGGACAAAGCAATGGGGCCTGATGGAATTGACCCCAGAATTCTAAAAGAATTAAGGGGAGAACTAGTGAAACCACTGACTACACTTTTTTACAAACCATGGGAGGATGGTGTGGTGTCTGAGGACTGGAGGAAGGTGGATGTGATTCCTCTTCACAAAAGTGGGACCCAGACAGAGGCAGAAAACTACAGACCTGTCAGTTGGACCTCTGTGGTAGGGAAAGTGATGAAATCACTTCTGAAGGAAAGAATTGTTGAGTACCTAGAGGCCAGTGGAGCACAGGACCCAAGACAGCATGGGTTCACAGCGGGAAGGTCATGCCAGATGAATCTAATTGATTTCATTGACTGGGTGACCAAAGTAGTAGACCAGGGAGGGGCTGTGGACATGGCCTACCTAGACTTTAGCAAGGCATTTGACACAGTCCCACACAAAAGATTAATAATCAAATTAACCAGCCTTGGAGTGGGCCCCAGGGTGGTAGCCTGGGTAAAACATTGGCTGGACAACAGGACACAGAACATAATTGTAAATGGAGTCCACTCTGAAGAAAGAGGGGTTACTAGTGGGGTACCGCAGGGTTCAGTACTGGGTCCAGTCTTTTTTAAAATTTTTATAAGTGACACTGCAGAGGGACTGGAAGGAAAAGTATGCCTCTTTGCAGATGACGCAAAGATCTGCAACAGGGTTGATACACAAGGAGGCATGGAAAGGATGAGAAGGGACTTGGCAAGGTTGGAGGAATGGCAGCTTGGATTCAATGCAAAAGTGCAAAATATTGCACCTGGAAACAAAAACCCAGGGAAGATTACAATGTGGAGGATTAGTAAAAACAACAAAAATGGAAAGGGATCTGGGGTAATCATATCAGATGACCTTAAGGTTAAAGCAATGTGACAGGCAGTAGGGAGGGCTGGGGGATACTGGGATGTATAGGGAGAGGCATCACCAGCAGAAAACAGGAAGTTGTTATCCTCTGTACAGACAATTGGTGAGACCCCATCTGGAGCACTGCATCCAGTTCTGGAGACCCCATCTCCGCAAGGATATAGACAGGATAGAGGCAGTCCAGAGGAGGGCAACTAAAATGGTGCAGGGTCTGTAAGAGAAGCCACGAGGAGAGATTAAAGGAGCTATCACGTATAGCCTTGAGGAAAGGAGGGAAAGGGGGGACATAATAGAAACTTTTAAGTACCTCAGTGAAATCAACAAAGTCAAAGAAGGTAGCATCTTTCAGAAAAAGAGATGTGAAAGAACAAGGGGACACAATTTGAAGATGGGGGGGCAGTTCAGGGGCAATGTGAGGACCTATTTTTTCACAGAGAGGGTGGTGGATGCATGGAACCATCTTCCTGAGGAGGTTGTGTGGTCTAAAACTGTAGGAGAATGCAGGAATGCATGGGACAGACATAAGGCAATTTTTTGGGAGGGGGGGTAGAAAGAAATAGGCTGTTGGTTAACTAGGATCTACAGCTTTTCCTGTAGGTAGGGAAATGGGCAGTCTAGGTGGGCCAAGTGGTCCTTTTCTGCCTTCAAAGTCTATGTTTCTATGTAACCCGCCCATCATTTAACCTGAAGCCTGCCCTGTGGAGTATCTATAATTAGTTATATCTCTTTCTCCTTCTCCTTCTCCGTCTCCCTCCATAAGAGCAGCCCCTGAACACCACACATTCTCCCTCTTCCTCCCTGGTCTGATTTTTTCTACTTTTTGCATCACAATGTTCCCTTTCACCAAAGGACTACTCATTGGCTTGTCCTTCCTCTCACACCTGCAAACAGCAGACATGATCTCAAACCTTGAATCTGTGCCATCTTCCACTTGAAGGTTATCACCTCCCAGTACCCATGACTTATTGCCCCCTTGCCCACATGTGTCTTTCCATCACCTTACATTATTAACACTGGCCCAGCATAATAAAACCATCCTCCTCCTGCAGCATTCCAAACGAATACAAAAACTACCCTTCCTCTCCCCAATACCGCTCGGCCTCCTACTATTGTCAGGCGATGTCGAACTAAATCCGGGACCCAGTAAGAGGACAAAACTGAACCACACAATGAGGACCACTCCTGACCCCCTAACCCCCTGCCCTAATGGCTGAACTCCAAAGGTCTTAAAATAGTGCATATGAATATACAGAGCATTAGGGAAGAAATGGCAGAATTGGAATCCTGGATACTGTATTACAAACCAGACATCCTCTGCATTAGCGAATCATGGTTAAAACCATTCATACTATCTCATGAGGTCACCCTTCCTGGCTATATCTACTACAGATGGGACCGGGTCCCCAGAAAGGGATTTTTTTTTAATTTATGCTAGAGATGGATTGGTAGTCATTGAATTAGCTGATTTAAAGATCAACTCAGCTGCAGAGTACATCTTTATGAGTCACCCATGGCCAAGTCAAGAATGTAACTGTATGGTGCATCTATCTACCTCCCGAATCAAGCATCCTCTTATGTCGAATTCCTTGCTAGTCTGGACTCCCTCCCTAAGAAAGACACTATAATATGCAATGACTTTAACCTGAATTGGTTTGAGCCTCTTAAAACACAGTACCAAGCTGCCCTACTGGATGCTAAACTGGAGCAACTCCTCGATGATCCCACAAGACTGAATATGAAGTCAGGCAAGCACACTCTCCTAGATTGGATACTAACTAAAAATCCAGATTCTATTAAGGCCGCTGGAATCCCCCTTGATGCACTGAGTGACCATTCCCTGACTTTTTGTGTCTCGAAGAATAATTCTCTGCACCCCCCCCCCAAATCCATAAAACTAGGGACTTTGTTGCTGAAGCCTTCTGCTCAAGTCTCACCACAGCTGACTGTTCACCAATAACCTCCCTTCCTGACATAAACCTAGCATTAGAATATCTGGTCAATACCTTTACCTTCATCCTTGACCACCATGCTCCCCACAAACTAAGAAGATCAAAAGGCACCCACTCTGCCTGGCTCACACAGGAACTGAGGTACCTCACGAGCTCTCGTGGCAAAGCACGGCATGCCTTTAAAATCTCTAGACTCCAGTCTGACTGGAACACCTACCACCAGCTATGCAATATTTGTAGATCTAAGCTAGGCAAAGCCAAAAGGGAGCATCTCCAATCACTACAGGAACAACACCTCTCCAACCCCAAATGTTTTTGGAAGGAAATCAACACGCTCCTAAAAGGCAATGAAAGGATCTTCCCCCAGTCAATGACAGCAAAAGGCTCCACACTGTCCTTGCCCGTGGAGATAGTGGCAGGGCTGAACCACTTCTTTACGGACCTTGATGCCTACAAAACTGACCTTCCTGTTAATTGTCCTGCACCACCAGCTAGCCGTCTGGAATTTCTATACCCACTCTTTCACTTAAAAACTACCCCAAAAAGTGGTCTTTAAATTGCTAAGGGGACTTAACCCTGACAGTTCACCAGGATTTGAATCCCTACCACCCAAATTTCTCAAAATAGGTGCACCTGCACGTGCCTACCCAATCTTCTGCCTAATCAATAGATCCTTCCTCATGCAAACCATCCCAGACAAATGGAAAACCACAGTTGTTGTCCCAGTACATAAAAATGGTCCGACCAATCTTATCGAAAACTATAGACCCATATCTATCTTTTGTCCAATTGCTAAAATCCAAGAAAGAAATCTTTATAATTAACTATCATCCTACCTTGAACTCACCTATGCCCTCCCTAGTAACCAGCATGGCTTTCGGAAATCGCATGGGACATAAACTGCTCTCTTGAGGGTCACCACTGATATATTCTAGGCTATGGACCAGGGCAAAGCCACTGATGCAATCTTTGTTGACCTAACTAAGGCATTCAACCTAGTCAACCACTCACTTCTCATCTGTAAGCTTTGCCACCTTGGTCTTGACAAAAACTCCTCTCGGGTCTCTAACTACTTAGAGAATAGGTTTCAGTGTGTCAAATGGGATGGTACCATCTCAGGCTTATCTCCTATCACCAACAGGGCTCCTCAGGAATCAATCCTAGGGCCTCTCCTATTCTCAATATTCATTAATGACCTTCCTCTGAATTGTGGAGGGGCATCGGTTCAGCTACATGCGGATGATGCCATCTTATATTGATCCTCCTGTGACATCTCAGGTATTAACTCTGACCTAACAAATGACTTTCAGACTCTAGAAACTGGGCAGGGCACTACAGACCAGTCAGTCTAACATCAGTAGTGGGCAACATTATGGAGGCACTCCTTAAGGAAAGGATAGTGCAACACCTGGAATCCATAGGCGCATAGGATCCAAGACAACATGGGTTTACAACAGGAAGGTCCTGTCAAACTAATCTCATAGATTTCTTTGACTGGGTAACCAGAGTGGTGGACTAAGGGGGGCCAGTTGATGTCGCGTACCTTGACTTCAGCAAAGCTTTCAATACTGTTCCACATAGAAGATTGATTAATAAGCTGGGTAGGCTCGGGGTGGGTCAGAAGTTGGTCAACTGGGTGGCAAACTGGTTGACAGGCAGAAAACAGAGAGTGGTGTTAAATGGTATACAGTCAGAAGAGGTGCAAGTCACACGTGGGGTACCTCAGGGATGAGTCCTGGGGCCAGTACTCTTCAATATCTTTATCAGTTACATTGCAGATGGACTGGAGGGTAAGATTTGTCTGTTTGCAGATGACACCAAGATCTGTAACAGAGTAGAAGATCCAGATGGGGTGGGCAGAATGAGAAGAGATTTGGATAAACTGGCAAAATGGTCAGAAGAGTGGCAACTGGGGTTTAATGCAAAGAAGTGCAAGATCATGCACATAGGGAAGAGAAACCCTGAAGCCACCTATAGGCAGGGAGGGGAGATGCTGGCAGTCACAAGGGAAGAAAGAGACTTGGGCATCATCATCACAGATGACCTGAAATCATCCAAGCAGACCACTAAAGCAGTAGGTAAGGCTAGGGGGATGTTGGGGTGTATTAGTAGGGGTATCACAATTCATAAGAGGGAGGTACTAATCCCTATTTACAAGACACTGGTTAGGCCCCATCTGGAGTACTGCGTGCAGTACTGGAGGCCACACCTTCACATGGACATTAACCAGATTGAGGCAGTCCAGAGAAGGGCACCCAAAATGGTGCAAGGACTGCATCAGAAAACATATGAGGAGAGATTACTGGAGCTTAATATGTATACCCTAGAGCAAAGGAGGGAGAGAGGTGATATGATCGAAACATTCAAACACCTTAAGGGCATTAACAAGGTGAAATAGTCTAACAACTTTCAATATAAGAAAAATAGCAGGACAAGAGGACACAGCATGAGATTAGAGGGAGGCCAAATAAGGGGTAATGTGAGGAAGTTATTTTCACAGAAAGGGTGGTGGATGCATGGAATGGCCTACCTCAGGAAGTAGTGGATATGAATACAGTGCAGGTCTTCAGACAGGCATGGGATAGGCACAAGGGAGCAATACAGATAAGTATGAATAGATAGGTCATTGACAGAGCAAAGGCTGTTGGCACATTCATAAGGTAGAAAAAGAAATTGGCAGACTGGATGGGCCTTGCGGTCCTTATCTGTCATCAACTTCTACGTTTCTATGGTTTAAAAATAACCTACTAGTTCTGAACACAAAAAAGACTAAATCCATGTTGTTCCACCATACCTGCTTTGACACAACCTCACAGCCCCCCCAATTATCAAAACATCCACTAACATTCAAGTCGAAAATGTTACCTCCTTTAAATACATGGGTGTAGTACTTGGCAAGCATCTATCTTTCGATGAGCACATAACCTGTGTCACTAAGGCTACTAATCAGAAACTAATCAGCATCAGTGGCTCAGCAGGTAGCACACTCGCCTCTAAGGCTGGGAAATCAGACAGCTGTGGGTTCTATCCCCACACCAGGTACTTGGGTTAATATCCCAGTACTGACACTGCAGTGCAGCATGATGGGGTACTGCACTCCTGAGGTGCTGTCTTTTGGATGAGATGTTAAACTGAGATCCCATCTGCCTGTTCTGGTGGTAGTTCAGGTGGATGTTAAAGATCCCATGGCACTTCTCGAAAAGAGCAGGGGAAACTTCCCTAGTGCCCTGGCCAAATTATAATACCACCAACAGCTTAATCTGGTTCAAAGTCAGTTGGCATTCATCTGTATCCCCCTCCCCCGGGTCGAGCCTTAAAATATTTGTCTAGTGCACTTACCTGCTTATCAAAAATTAAATATATATATATCACACTGCTCCCTACCTCTCAAGTAGTGCAAGAAGCACTATTGCCTCTGCCACCCTTCTCACAGGCCTCTTCTATGGTGCCTCTATAATCCACTCCTCTAAAACTACACTCCTGAACAAACTCAAAATGACCTATCACAGAATTGCCTGATTTGCTATTAAGGCCCCAGCTCACGCCCATCACTGTGATGTGCTGAACAATTTGGGTTGGCCATCTTTAATGGCCAGACTTCACCTCCCAGTATATTGCTCCACCTTCAAGCTAATACACCTCCCACCTCGTCCTAGTATATCTAACCTACTAACCCTGAAACCCTTCCGATGGACACTCAGGTCCTCACACCTCCTGATGCTAGGTCTGCCCAAGACTTGCCTAGCTGTTGGAAGAAGATCCTTCTTCTTCACAGCATCACAAAAGTGGAATGACCTCCCACACTTACTACTGTCATGCAAGACCATTACTCTCTTCAAAAGACAATATAGGGAAATATTTTACAATCCTCCTGTCTGTAATGGGATCTGTACCTAATCTTCTCTAAACTTCTCCACCTGCTGTCTACAGTATACTCTCTTGGTGTGTATGATCAATGTCTCGGGCTATGAGTCTGTACACAGCCAATCATCTATACTCTGCATTTATGTACTAATTGACTCTTCTATGATAATATCGTATGCTCGTACCAACTTTATTGTTATTTATTGTTTATTGTTTATCAAAAGTCTAGGATTACAAATACCTTTGAGCCAAGGCTCTTTTACAAAGGTTCCACATCAAGAGAAGTACAAACATTTTGGACTAAGCTACATTCGTCTATACATAGGCAAACTAAAACAATTGTATATAAACAGAAATTAAGTAAACAACACTCATTGGCTCAAACGATGCATTAAAGAAATTAAGTAATGAGACACTTAGGTTAGGAAAAGTTCAGAGGTCAATAATAGGGGTGGGGAGAGGGGTAGCAGCTGAAGAAAAACTAGAGCAGATTCTCAGCATTTTCAAAGAACAGAGGAGAGGGGAAGTGTTCACCTATGTTGCAATTGACATCTGTAATTTGTACCGTCTCCCAATGAATGTGATGGCTAGTTTAGTCCATGAATGTACGTAACTGTCCAGTGATATCTGTACATAATTATATGTATCTGTACTATTTTCTTATGCTTGGAACATTTGGTTCCCTGGGTCGCCCCTGAAAAAGGGACTTGACTATCTCAGAGGACCCACCCGGTCATCAAAATTTAAATAAATAAATGCAGTTTCTTCCACAGGTACAGTATTTTGCAAATTGTAACTTCTAACAGGGGAACAGAGCACTAAAGTACACAAGCTTTCCTTTCATCCTGACTTTGCTAGGGCAGCACTTATATACTTAATGCTATGGGGGGCAGAAAGAGCATTCAAGTTACAACCCTGGGTGATCAGGCCAGAGATGACAGGATAGACTATTAGAACAGTTATCACAGAAGAAAGGCTACAGCCAAAAGGATAGTAAAGAAACATTAAAGGTAATCTGGCATGTTGTAAGCCCATTTCTGCATTGAGTGTTTCCGGTCTCAGCCTTTTTTCATTGTATCTGGTACCTTAGGGCAGCCTTGTTGTGGCTGTTTGGCTTTCTACTGGTCCCTTAGGCCCTCATTCTCTATTTTCATTAAAAAAAATGCAGTGAAAGGTTTTGCCCTACCACAGTGGGTTTTGAGAGGTGTGTCACTGTTGGTCCAGTGCAGCACAGTCTGCAAGGGTCTCAACAGTGTCAGACCAATCATCAACCTGGCTGATAATGACACTCTTCTGGTCTTGCTGGGTGGAAACTTAATGTTCTTAAAAGAAAAGAGCCACTGAACTCATAGGGTGTCTCTTTGCTTTGATTTGTATAAATTCCCAGCAAGCAGATCTGATTAGTATCATAATCAGCCTGTTGTGATCCTCCCACCCCAATGTAAAAACAATCCCTCACACCCTCTGCCAATTATCCCTCCCACCTCCTATTGCTTCCTCCATCTTAATTTTCCAACACCAGGGTACCCAATGCCCAATGCTGGCTAGTAGCCCCCACCCCACCTGTTTTCACTTTGCGACACTGTGGAGTCTGCCTCAGTGCCACCAAATGTAACACTACCACTAGGGTACCCAATCCCCAGTGTTGGTAGCTAAAATAAAGAAAACCATCCCTTGTATTCTTTTTTTTAATTTTATACACCCTGTAAAGAAGAAAACTGTCCATCAATGTCTGTTACAGCTACCGACATACTGTTGCCATTACCCTTCTGACCCTCCCACTCAGCACCCATCACCCCATATGCTCCCATTCCTAACTTTTACTTTTCTGGCACTAGGGTGCCCAATCCCTAGTGCTGGCTAGTACTGCCCACACCATCCATTTTCACTGTGCAACACTGGTGAGTCCACCCCTGGTGCCACCAAAAGTAACACCGACACTGGGGAGCCCAGTCCCCAGTGCCAGTACTTGAAATAAAGAAAACCATCCCTCCTAGGTTTTTAAAAATGTGTATACACCCTGTAAAAAATGAAAACCATCCATCGATTTATGTTGTGGCCACTAGCATACCACCACCATTATCATACCCCCTCCTGACTCTCCCAGCCAGCACCCCCCCCTACACACAAATCCTCCAACTCCTTACTTTTAATTTTCTGACACTGGGGTGTCCAATCACCATTACCAGCTAGTTTTCACTGTTTGACACCAGGGAGCCCACCTCCAGTGCTGCCAAATATAATGCCACTACAGGGGTGTCCAATCCCCAGTGTCAGTACCTGAAATAGAAAAAAAAAATCCTCATAGTCTGTATTTATTTGTATACACCTTGTAAAAAATAAAACTATTCATTGCTGTTTGTTGCTTCAGCCAGCACCTCACCTGCTGTTATCTTCCCCTCACCTGACCCTCCCATTCTGCACACACACCACCCCACACCCTCCCACCCCTTACTTACCTACCAGGGATCCAATGCTGTAATACTCTCTGGACCAGAGACACGTCTTCACTCTTCAATGCTGGACCAGGAACAGAGAAAATCGGGTACACAGTTCAATATATTTAGAAACATAGAACATAGAAACATAGAAGTTGACGGCAGATAAGGACCGCAAGGCCCATCCAGTCTGCCCATTTCTTTTTCTACCTTATAAATGTGCCATCGGCCTTTGCTCTGTCAGTGACCTATCTATTCATAGTCATTTGTATTGCTCCCTTATGCCTATCCCATGCCTGTTTGAAGCCCTGCACTGTATTCATAGCCACCACTTCTTGTGGTAAGCTATTCCATGCATCTACCACCCTTTCTGTGAAAAGAATTTCCTCACATTCCCCCTTAATGGGCCTCCCTCTAATCTCATGCTGTGTCCTCTTGTCCTGCTATTTTTCTTATATTTAAACATGTTAGACTCTTTCACCTTGTTAATGCCCTTAAGGTGTTTGAATGTCTCGATCATATCACCTCTCTCCCTCCTTTGCTCAAGGGTATACATATTGAGCTCCATTAATCTGTCCTCATATGTCTTCTGATGCAGTCCCTGCACCATTTTGGTTGCCCTTCTCTGGACTGCCTCAATTTGGTTAATGTCCTTGTGAAGGTGTGGCCTCCAATACTGCCAGTACTCCAGATGGGGCCTAACCAATGTCTTGTGCAGAGGAATTATTACCTCCTCTTACGACTTGTGATACCCCTACTAATACACCCTAACACCCCCCTAGCCTTACCTACTGCTTTAGAGGTCTGCTTGGATGATTTTAGGTCATCAGTGATGATGATGCCCAAGTCTCTTTCTTCCTTTGTGACTGCTAGCAACTCCCCTCCCAGCCTATAAGTGGCTTCAGGGTTTCTCTTCCCTATGTGCATGATTTCAATTCAACTTGGTCATTTTTTAAATATTTGTTACCCCAAAATTTTCAACATGCTCTTTTTGGGAGCCCACCTCATGACCAAAAGCAGAGAAATTATGTAAATCTGTCTTGAATAATGATTTCACTGCTGCTACCCAAAAACACTTTTTGGGCAGTATTTGAACATTTTCTCTGCTCTTGGTCAAGAGGTGGGGTCATAAGAAGGCTATGTTGAACTTTTTGTAAAAATATTAAAAAATAAACTTAAGAGAGCGTACGTTGACATTTTTCAATGTATGTTTGTAACTGGTACTTTTCCATATTTTGATCCCAAATTTCCAACATAGCCAATTTTTCATACCAACCAATCAGTTTGACAGCTGTTATTTTTAAAATCCTGGCCAAAGTGTATTTTCATATTTGTGGCACAAAATTACATTTTGCACACTATTTTATAATGATACCTGTCATGTTTAGAAGGAGTGGTCATAAAAAAGACTTTGTAGAACATTTGGGGTCAGAATGTGAAAAAACAACAAAGTTATGAAGAAATGTTGAATCATTCCAGTGTTTACTCATAACTTTATTTTTGCAGATTTTGGCCCCTAATGTTCAACATATCCCTTGTGTTACCCCACCTCCTGAACATGACAGGTGTCATTTTTCAAATCCCCTCCAAAATCTGTTTTTGCAGTTGCACTGTGAAATCACCTTTTGGATGGGATTTAAAAATTTCACCTGTCTTGATCATAACATCAGGTCATAAAAAGACTTGGAAATTTGTGGTAAAAATGTGTAAGACCACTGAAAATTATATATTGCCTCTCAGCTGGCCAGTTCTGGGCAAACACCATCTAAAAATGCATCAAAGCAGGACAGCACTGAGAATGCATCTCATCTGGTCTATCCTGGGTAAATTTATAGTAAAAATGTGTACAAGCAAGACCTGGTAGAACAGCCACACAAGCAGCAAACATTCCGCATTTACTAATGCTTGTTATTACCAGGGTCCAATGATTTGGGAACTCTGCCTCTTACACCAAGGGCAATAAAGGGCAACATAAGGATGGGTCATATTAGAAGTTCGATTGCAGATTGAGCAAAAAGGCAGTCAGGGCATTGTTTAAATCTGGATATAGGCTGTCTTTTTGATGAAGGATGAATGCCTTGGTTTTTTGTGTAGACCAGCTTCAATGTAACAATTTATATGTGACTTTACTGCAATATGTATGTATTTAAGAGGTGTGTTCTCCTCATCGTATGTGCTCTTCTTTGTGTTTATTATATGCATGTGCATATTTTGCTTAGTGAATTTGATGTTACATATTGTCACTGATAACATAATGATATGAAGTTGTATAAACATAACGTATGTAAGGCACTCTATGGATCTCATTGGAAATTAGCTTGCTTCAGCTAAGTTTCCTGTTCATGTGTATCTATGTGAATAAACCAGCCCCATGGCGCTGATGGTTGAGGTGGTGGACGCCACACCTCATGCCATGCTGGCGAGCTGGGTTCAGGAACAAAACAGGGTAATTGAAGGCCAGCCGGGAGGGAGGATTGGAGCTGGATTGAGCAGCCAAAAGCAGTTCTCCCCTCCCAGAGAGGGTCCCTGTCACTCCTGCTGCATGGTCACCACTGGGTGTAGGTCTAGTGACAGTACAGGATGGGATTTGGCACCTAAATGAGGTTGTCATGGGTCCACGGAGTGCATGTGCCTCCACATGCACATGTGTGGCTGCAATTTGGGATGGGGAGAAAACAGGTGGAAAATGTGTCCACCGGCAGGATGACGCCAGTCCCCTGTAAGCTACACACCCAACCAGCTGTGCTCCTCTGTGCCATTGAGGTAGGTCCCCGTGGATGTTTGGGTGACAGGGCTGGGAGGACAGGTAGAAGGTGGCCAGTTGGTAGGGGGTGGAAAAAAAGTAAATTTAAAAAAATATATATATGTGAATAAAAGTTGTTTTACTTACTACTAACCCATAACACTATCTTTTATTTTCAAGAGCTGCATCAACAATATCAGATGCAAAACTTTGAACTGGCTAGATGTCAAAGTTTGATTTGAAATCATTATTCTGAGTTCAGACAGTCTTTGGAGGGGAGCTCAGGAAAGCACTACTGGAGTCGTGGTGTGTGATGTGTCAAATGTGAATTCCAGAAGCTCGGCTACCTAGTCTCAGAAAAAGAAGACTGACATCAGTCCAGAGATCATTTTTAAAGTTTTATTCAGCAAGGTGGAAACAACAGCAGGGCTCACAAGACAGCTGCCAATGTTTCACACGTATGTGCTTTATCAAGGTTGATGTATATTACTGGCACCCTCATTTTATTGAAACTGTGCAGAGACATTACTGAAACATAGAATCTGTCTGCAGATAAGGATGTGCAGTAAGGCTCATGAAGTAACATGTAATGAGCTAAACTGAACAAGTGGCACTATAATAGTGCTAATGTGTCATATAAAAACAAAAAAAGGGTAAAAGCAGGGTAAAATAGTACAGTTACCAAGCAACCCACTTGTAAAAATGTGGGCTGCCAGAGCAATGTTCATGGCCAGTTTAGCAATTGCCCATTTATGCTCACCTACTCTGTCTTTGAACTTTCTGATTGTCTTCCCAATATAGAAACAATTGGATACATACAGTCACAAGAACCAGGGAGCAAGTGTTGCATTTAAAATTGGATCTGGCTTCGTACACTCTTCTGGAATTTGGATCTTGGAACACACTACCAGTTTTGAGCTCTGTACAGAATTTACAAAAACACACCTATAAGTGCAATATCCTTCACTTCTGCATTTAGGTATTTTGTTTATTGTATGTAGACTGTGTACAGCTAGGTTCGATACATTTTTTACCTCTATGGTAAATCGTCTCTGGTAGGTTAGTGGTGCAGTTCTCTAGTTTTTGTTCAGTCTGTAAGATAAGCCACTTGTTAGTTAGATCTTGGCAAGATGTTAATTGGTAATTGTACTGTTTTACCCTGTTTTTACTTCTTTTTGTATTTACATAGCAGATTAACACTGTTATAGCACCACTTGTTCACATTAGTTCACTAAATGTTACTTCATGCACCTTATTGTACATCAGCAATACCTTTACACAGTTTTAATAATATTTCAGTTTACACTGTCACTTTAAATATCCAGCATAAACTGAGGGTGCCAGTAATATGTCTCAGCCTTGATAAAGCACATATGTGTGAAATGTTGGCGGCTGTCCTGGGAGCCCCACTGCTGCTTCCATGCTGCTATACAAAACTAAATTATCTTTGGACTGGAGTCAGTCTTGTTTGTTCTGAGCTTGGGTAGCTGAGCTGCTGAAATTCATACTATTTTGAGTTCTGCCACAACATCCTTCTGTGTTTCCAGCAAGAATCCCACACTTTCTCTTCCTCCAGTATCATGTAGTTGAAATATATAATTGCTCTGTTCCCATTCAGAGTTTGGTTCAAGTGTATCCTCTGATGCTTCTGAGATTTCTGGGTTACTGCTTAAGTTATCTGGGCCACATTTCTCCACCCATTCTGTAATTTGAGTTCTACTGGCTGCAGTCTCTGCTCTGGCAGAAAAAGTCTGATCCCCTCTCTCAAAGTTCTCATTCGGATCTTTACTTCACTTGTTGAAATAGAACTAAATCACTCAAGGGAAGAAATTTATTTTCATAAATAGATTGTTATGCACTACTTCTTCTTCACCAGTTTACCTATTTTTCATTCTGTACACTGGAATTCCACTGTGTTTTCCAACCACTTGGTAGACAGTGGCTTCCCAGTGATCTGCTAGCTTCTGTTTCCAGCTTTACTTTTTATTAGCAAAAAGTACTCAATCACTTACTTTTATTAGGAATCCTTTTACTATCCAATCATAAAGCTCTGTTGTTTATGTCCTTTAATAACATTTTTCTGTGCAGCCTTGATAGTCTCTCTGTGATCTTCACATAAGCTGTCAACAGATTCATCATGATCTACAATATCCACATTTAGTAGAGCATGGTCTAACAAGACATCCACAGGACATTTTGTAATCTTTCCAAACATTAGATAGAATGGGACAAACCCAGCTGATTTATGCATAGTGGGCCCTGTGCTCAAAATGGTGTACTGTCTATGTGCTGTATATCTGTGGTGGGTGGGTAGGCAGCTCTACATGGACTTTCCACACAGCAGGGTTATGGTGGCATGCACCAATCATGCACCCATGAGTTGCATGCTGGATCCCCCAGCTGATCATGCTGCTCCACACCTGGGCCGCGTTGGGGATGTGCAAGGGGGCATGCCCACACTCCATGTGATTCATACAGGTGTGGAGTGCAGGGCTGGGCATATTTATGCCTCTGGGACCCTGTTGTAAGTGTCTGTGCCCCCCAATGGTCACTGGTGGGGCACGGTGGCAGCAGTGTCCCCCTGCACATATCTGTCCCAGGCCACCAGGCTGTCAATGTGTGCTTGAGGCACCCATTTGGGTGAGTGTTCATAGTTTTAATAATTTCTGATGTCTGCCTTTCCACCCCTCAACATCCACGACACAAGGGATCATCCCCAGGATGGGCATCCAATTAGATGGCCATCTGCGTCCTGCACTCTGCTCCCATGCAGCCCCAATCTAGTTGAACTCTGGGGGGGGGGCAAGGCCATGGACAGGTGCCCTGCAGGTGCTTGTGGCCATGAATCCATGCATCATGTGCCCATCCGTGGCCACGTAGGCACATAGGCAATTTATGCATGATTCATGCATAAATTGTGCCCTTTTGAGCATGGCCCCCAGTAAGTGTACTTAACTTTTGAGGCCACTTGCTCTTGGAACAGGGTGGCAAAGCTTTAATTGTGATCCTAAGTGTTTGACTTGAACTGTTCTATAGTTCTGTTTCCTGCAGGATGATAAACTGTGGTATTTTCTTTTTGTAAATATACTTTATTGAGTAAATATAAAACATAGTTACACATAAAGCTTTCTTTAGTTAGACAATCAAGAAGTTATTAAGTTCATGGGGTTATCTAAAATAGAGAAAGGAAAGAGGAAAAATAAATAATAAAAGGGGTATTAACAAGAACAAAAAAAGACTGTACACCTTAAAAACAAACATCATGTTCTAATTAATGGAGAAAAAAGGCTTCTTAACTCTCTTCATGAAATCTCTGTAATAGTCTCTGTGAAGTGAACTTGGCACCACCATTTTTCAAATAATGAGGTTTCTTTTAAAATTTGCCCCATTTCTGAAGGATATCATAAGGGAGGTTTTGACAGCAGTCAAATATTATTCTTTTTGTAGTCATGTTTGCTAAATTGAGAATCTTTTTTTTGATTCTTTGAAAGATTAAGCAATTCAAAATAGTTAAAGATGAGTACCAAAGGATCACGTTGAGTGTGTAACAGTTGTACAAGAAAATCAACAGCTAACTTGCACCGCATTAAAATTGTGGACAATACCAAAAATTGTGGGCAAGATCAGCAATGACCTGGTAGCCACGCCAGCACAGATTCAAGAGATTAGGATTAATCTGAGCCAAAAGTTTAGGAGTAAAATAAGCCCTACTAATAATTTTTTTAGGATTGATTTATGTTTTGCTAAAATGAAGGATTTATTGGCTGCAGTGTGAAGTCTTTGCCATTGTTGATTAGAAAAGAAAGTGAGAGACAAGAGAGAGCGGGGGGAGAAGTGAGAGAGCAGAGAGGCGGGGAGAGAGTGAGAGACAGAGAGAGAGCGGGGGAGAGAGAGAACAAGTTCTTCTTTCCATTTGTTATGAATATGTTGCCGGTTTCCAAATGATTGTCCATTATTTTCTTACAAAGTGGTGATAATTTTTTTTTTTATCTGAGTTACCCATTAAATCGGTTTTCTATCCATTCTTAATATTAACTTAAAATTTAGAAATGGAAGTATTTTGCAAAAATAAACAGAAATTTTTTAACAAAACATTGTGAAACAAAAAAGCTACCCTGGTGACCTTTGTTCACAATTTGAAGGAAATCTGCAAATTCTAAAAATGTATCCCCTTTAAATAGGTTGATCCATCTTCCCTTTCTTTTAAATTAGTTACTAATGTTTTGGTATACCCTGTATTGAACTGATTTTTAATATTTAAGTTAGCATGTGGCCATTGGTGGTTATCTCTAGCAAATTTAGAGATAGTGGCCCAGATATTCAAAACTTAGCACAGTGCGCAAACCAGTAGCATGAGAATAGCGTAGGCTTAGCACAGAGCTGCAATATTCAAAGGACCGGATAGTGTGTGCTAACCGCAATAGTGCAGGGCAAACCGATAATATGCAAAAGGACAAAGTGAAGTGCGAACCAGCATATACTATGGGATATTCAGAGTGATAGCACCGTGCAAGGCCACATAGCATGACACATAGTGCGATGCTAGTTACCATCTATAAAAGGCTTGTCTTATCCCAGGGCAAAACAGAGTGGAGGAACCAAACCAGGAAGTGACCATGGCAGCAGTGCCGAATGCAGTGTTGCTGTACCTGATGGCAGCAGTAGTGGAGTAGGATGAGTGAGAACAGGGCCGACATGGGCCACAACGCAGGCCAAGAAGACGATATGCTGCACACAGGTGGTACCGACCCAGAATCGAGATCCTGCCAGATGAGCACATCACTGGCCAGTACAGGATGAACAGGGGAATGTTGAGGCAGCTATGTGAACTCCTACATGAGCAGCTGCAGCCCAACACCAGATGCAGCCATACCATGACATTTGAGGAGAAGGTGACAGCAGCAATGTGCTTCCTAGCCACAGGGACATTTCAACAACCAACAGGGGAGACCATGGGGTATCGCAGTCTGCCACCTCACACCTCCTGACCCAGTTCCTTGATGCTTTCCTGTCACATGTTAGTGAATTCATAGTATTCCCCAGCACAGCAGCAGAGTGAAGAGAAACCAGGCAGCAATTCCATCAAGTTGCGCACCTACCAGCGGTACTTGGTGCCATTGACTGCACCCATGTCCCCATCCGTGCACCACCTGGTGATGGCAGTGAGGTGTACGTGAACAGGAAGGGGTACCACTCCATCAATTGCCAGGTGGTGTGCGATGAGACTATGCGCATCAGCAATGTCTTTGTGCAGTACCCCGGCAGTGTCCATGATGCCTTCATCTGGCACCAGTCCTGACTGTATCAGGCCTTTGAGGAGAGCAGGATACCCAGTGGGCATCTAGTCAGTGAGTATCAGCATGCAAGGCACTCACACACCACAGTGGGGGTGGGGATAGGCAGGGGAATACAAGGAAGGGGATCAGGATAGCAACACAGGGGCAGATAGCAGAACAGCAACACTAACAGGTGCACATTTCTCGACAGGGGACAGTGCCTATCCCCTGCCACCCTGGCTGCTGACACCAGTACCCCGGCTGGCCACAGTGGCTGATAAGTGGCACAATGAGGCACATGCCGCCACTAGGAACATCATAGAGAGGGTGTTTGGCATACTAAACATGCGCTTCCACTGCCCAGACATGTCAGGCGGTGCCCTACAGTATAGGTTTCAGAAAGTGTGCTATATCATCCTAGCCTGTTGTATGCTTCAAAACATGGCACCTGAAAACAGGCACTTGGCTGTCTAGTGTGCTTACCCGGTTAACAAAAGCAAATCAATAAATAAATGAACCATGGGATACAGGCACCTGAACATGAGGAACAGGCCGACAGTGACCAAGAGCCAGAGGTCAGGGAGATAGTGGAGCAACTCAAGAGGAGAGATCCTTAAATGGCCTGCAGGGCCCAGGAGCACAGTGCTGGCATCATCAGGACACTGTCACAGGCCGGACAGTGAGTAAACACAGTACAGCAACCAGAACAGTACAGTGTAAATGACTATTATGTGCAGACAACCACAGTAGTGAACACCACCAACAAAGCATATGCACAACACAGTGGTAGTGAATGTACGTGGGATGGCAAGGTGTAATGTGGGCTGTGCAGGACACGCATGTGACCACGGTAGACAGCCATGGCATGGTGAAGTGGGTGACACCTGGGTGCCTGATATGAGGTGGCAGGTTGGGAAGGCTGCCATGGATGTGCATGGGTGACCGTGCCAGTGATGTGTGTGTGTTACTGTGTGAGTGCATGGGTGTGTGTGTGTGTGTGTGTGTGCATGCATGCATGTGTCCACATGTGGGTGTTATCTATGTGCCTGTGCATAGCAGCTGTGCCTATCTGTGGTGACTACCACCATGCACACAGCACACACGATGTGTGTGGGACACTGAGCCAGAGGTGCTCTTTGCCGAGGATATAGTTGGGGAGGATCGCGGTGAGGCTGGGAGGGTGCTGCGCCTGCACCCCAGCTGATAAGCAGAGCCAGACAGGGTGGGCAGCTGGCCACAGCACCGCTGGGTACTGGCTGATTCATCTGATGCAGTGGTGCTGGAGCCCATGCCTGCCCTGTGGCCGTGTGAGGCCTGCCTGTTGGCCTGTGTGCCACAGGCATTCTGTCCCCCTTGCACAGCCCGCTGACCACCATGCACCCCATGCAGCACTGTGGTGAGATCAACAACAGTGGCCATGAGACTCACAAAGCCACAGTCAAGCATGGCTACCATGTGCCCCATCCTGTCCTCTGCCCACTGTTCAGCAAAGCCCATGGTCACAGACTCCTGCAGCTGTGAGAGCTCATGCCGCAGCTCATGCTGAAGGGCATACAGGTCCACCTGCATCTCCTGCTGGGACTTAAGGGCAGCCTGGAGCAGAGGGTGGGATCCCTGGCCATCTGGCTCCACGGCTGTGGCAATGCCAATGCCAGCTGGGGGTTGAGCTTGCTGCCTGGACACAGTAGGGACACTGTGGTAGCTGCTGTATGTCCTGCTGTTGCACGGTCCCAGTGGTATGATGTGTTCCCTGTGAGCCCTGCACCCCTCCCCGTGGATGGCACTGCATGTCCAGAGGTGCACACATGGCACCCATATGGCCCACCACCTGCTAGACTGGACCGCCGATGTTGGCATGGCTATCCACACCCATGGCACCCATGTTGCAGATCCCATCATGCCCCACCCCTGCACTGCCAACCACAATCCACTCCACAGGCAGGTAGTATCCCTGGTCTTAGCCATCTGAACCAAGGTCACTAGTGACCATCAGGAGGACCACCTGGCCACCACTCAGATCCTCCACCTGGACATCCTCCAGGAAGTCACTGGTTTCCAGGTCCCCACCAGCACAGGAGTCCTCCCCCCAACAGGCAGGTGTAACACAAGTTCTTCTGCCTGCCACACATGTACCGCTGCTGAGGGTCCATGCCTGGCACCCAGTCCTGAGGTCAATGGCATATTGTCAACATCCACTTCCTCCTGCTCCATGGTAGCCATCCCAGCCATGTTCTGGCATGCTGCATGTTGTGCACCCACCACTGTGGAACAAGAAAGGACAGTGCCACTGACCTGTACTTGCACAGTGTGCCACATCCACCACCAGTTCATGCACACCCTAGGATGCATGCCATACTCCATGGACATGCACACCACACACTGCAGTCTCAGCAATGCAGACCATGGCCACAGGCACACACCCATCCACAGTGCACATGCCTCATACTGACGACTATGGTGACAGCCCTGCACAGGCAGTGGATGCATGCAATACCACCCCATGTGTACACCCCCATTGTGCACATGAAGCACTGGGCCAACACTGACCTCCAGCACCAGTGCTGGCATGCCATGTAGGGTGCACACACACAGATACTGACCTGTTCTAGGTGGTGTGAGTGGTGTTCTCACACCCCCTGCCTGTCTGATAGACTGCTTCAACACAAAACAAATGTTAAGTGTTTAAGTGTACTTATGCTTGGCCAGTGGATTTTGAAACCAAACAAGACAAGGATTTAAAAGAAATCAGTGTCACATAAAACCCTTGCCCTACCTTGCATTGCATTGTTTCAGCCAAACCCATATCTGCATGCACAATTGTCAATATATCTGATAGTATTTTTATTAAAAATGCTAATACATTTTACACAGTTCAATATAAAAACTAAAAAATTGCAAGAAATTGTCTGTTTTTGCAGAAAATTGTGAAAATTGCAGATTCCATAAAATAATTGTGGGCGCAATTTTCCAGTGGCCCTGGTCATCAGCTGTGTCACTGATGAATACATTGAAAAGTACTGGTAACAGCACTGAACCATGTGGAACACCACTTGTAACTCTACGCTCTTCTGATAGTGTACTATGTACCAGTTCCTTCTGGGTCTTCCCATTGAGCAAGTTTTGGATCCAGTTTACAATTTTTGGCCCACTGCCCTTGTGCTCCAGCTTGTTTATTAACCTCTTGTGTGGAACAGAGTTGAAAGTCTTGCTTAAGTCTAGGTACACCACATCTACTGCACCCCCATTGCCCAACATTTTTGTGACCAAATCAAAGTATTCAATTAGATTAGTCTGGCAGGACCTTCCTGCCATAAAGCCATGTTGCTTTGGGTCCAGCTTTCCACTATCTTCTAAGAATGTCACCACCCTCTCCTTTAGTAGGGATTCCATCAGCTTCCCTACCACCAAGGTGAGGCTGATTGGGCGATAGCTTCCTGCTTCTTTCCTACTGTCACTTTTGTGGTAGGGGCACTACTGTAGCCCTTTTCCAGTCTTCATGGACCTCCCCATTTTCCAGCACTTTGTTGAAGAGCTCCACATGTGGGGCTGCTAGTTCCTCCCCAAGCTCCCGCAGTATTCTTTGGTGTATTTCATCAGGCTCCATTGCTTGTCAACCTTCAATTTCTTGAGTTCCTCCAGGAGTCTTGCCTCCATGAAATGACTTGTGTTGGCTACCTTGAGGTGGTGTGCCTTCCTGTGGAGAGCTGGTCCTTTGCCTGTTTCCTCCTGTGAAAAACTGAACAGAAGTATTTGTTCAGAACCTCTGCTTTCTCCCTGTCATCTTCTGTTTGCTGGTCATTGTTCTTAGACAATCTAACTAATCCCCCTTTGCTCTTTCTTTTCTGTCTCATATACCGGTAGAAAGTTTTGTCACCATGTTGGACTCCCTTCACTATCCTTTCCTTTGTTTGAGCTTTTGCAGCCTGAATTGTCTTCCCGGCCGCTTTAAATAATTCCCTATATACCTCATTGTCACTGTCCTTCTTTTGTTTCCTTGTATCTCGTGAATGCTTTCTTTTTCTCCTTGATTTTAGATGCAGTATCGTTTGTGAACCAGAGCGGTTTCCTTCTCCTTTTGAATTTTCTCACTAGCCTGCACACTATGATGTGACTAGCATAACTGTTTCCTTCAGTCTCCTCCAGTGTTCTTCCACTCCCCCTTCTGGCCAGTAACCCAGAGTCTGTTTCAGACAGCTTATCGTTTTGATGAAGTCTGCCTTAATGAAGTCCAGAGCCTTCTGTTCAGAGTTATTGATGTATTTGGTCATGTTTACTGTGAACCATACAGTCCTATGGTCGCTTGATCCCAAATGAGCTCCCATCTGTATGTTTGGAACTGTTATTTTTGGTTAGCACAAGGTCCAGGACTGCTTTCTCTCTGGTGGGGGTTTCCACCAGTTAGCTTAGGTCTGCTCCTTAGAGTGCCACTAGGAATTCCTTACTTCTTTCCAAAGCAGCTGTGTAGGAGCTCTAATCTACTTTTGGTAAATTGAAGTCTTTGATCAGCAATAGCTCACCCTTGTCTGCCATATTTTGGATGTTTTCTAGAATTTCCTTGTCTTTTTCTGATTCTTGAGATGGGGGTCTGTATATCACTCCTACCTGTATGGGGCTTTGTTTCTATTTCTGAGAGTATTCCACAGGGCTTTGGCTTCATTGTGGGTCCCCTAGATTTCTGTAGCATTGATTCCTTCTTTTACACAGATAGCAATATCCCCCCTCCTTTATTCCCCTTCCGGTCCCTTCTGAACATGTTGTATCCAGGGATGGTGACATCCCAGCTATGGTTCTTATTGAACCATGTTCCTATCACTGCTACCCAGTCTAGGTCTGATTCTGCCTGATAGCTTGAATGATCTTGTGATCTTTCTTAGGGGAAAAAAAGCCCACTCCCAGGCTGTCACTGCGAATTGAGCTAGAGAATGATTATAGGGATTAGGACAACCAAAACCTCCTTGAGCCCTATCTAGTGATAAATAGCACCATGCAATCTGTGGTTTATCATCCCTCTATAAGAATTTCATGAAAATACATTTCAAATCAGAAAATCATTTAACACCTGGACCCCCAAACAATATCTGTACAACCAAAATAAAATAATGTAAAGTCATCATTTTAAAGATTTTAATTCTACCCTAGATAAATAATGAGAGATTCTTCCAATTTGTTAATTTAGTCTTGATTTTCTCTCTTGCAACTGCACAATTAAGAGTTATATTGGGCTTGAATTATTAGTAAGACTGATACCCAAATATTTAATTCTATCTTTTTTTAAATGTTTACATTTTCATATTCATTATCATTGACTCTGCAGGAAACTGCATAATAAAAGATTTGCCACAGTTTAATTTACAACCTGCAAATTCTGAACATTTATTAATTATTTTTGTCAGTACCAGAATAGAAGAAGATAAATTCTTAAATAAGACCAGTGTATCTTCAGTGTATGCACTCAACTTGACTTCATCATGATTAATAACGCTACCTTTAATATCAGGACTGGCTCAAATTGTCTGAAGTATAGTAGAGGTTCCAAGCATAAAGTAAAAACAGCTGGTGAGAGAGGTAACCCTGCTTTACCCCATTTAACATTTCTGTTTGCTCAGTTAAATTGTTATTGACTAAAAAAACATGACCCTGGTTTGTTATACAATTGAGAAATAATTTGTAACAATGGCTGCAGGATGATCCATAATGTCAATATTTTATTCATATATCTGTGATTGATGAAATCAAATGCTTTACTGGCATCTAAGACTAGCACATAATAATTATCTATAAGGCTTTTAACGTATTCAGATAATGACTGGGCTTTACAGATGGCATTAGCAATGGTCCTGCCTGGAACAAATCCATGTTGGTCCTGGTGGATAGAGTGGGGAGATTTGCTAACATTCGAGTAACTATTAATTTAGCAATGATCGATGTTTGATAATGAAATTGGTCTATAACTATCTGCACATTCTTGTGGTTTCCCATTTTTATGAATCA
This sequence comes from Neoceratodus forsteri, assembly GCA_016271365.2. Taxonomy (NCBI): domain Eukaryota; kingdom Metazoa; phylum Chordata; order Ceratodontiformes; family Ceratodontidae; genus Neoceratodus; species Neoceratodus forsteri. The sequence continues at coordinate 315,748,174 of CM057454.1, forward strand.
AAATAACTTCAAGCTTCATTCACTGATGGCAGCAGTTCCTCCACTCCATTCACCAACTCCAACATAATCCTATTAATCCAAGGACATACTGTACCTCTGTTTTAAAGACTTGAAAAAATTCAGAGGTAAAACTATCCATTACTGGGGATTTATTTTGGGGAAGAGAATGTATTACTTCCATAGTCTCTTGTACCATAAAATCACATAGTTAATGTTCAGTGTTTTAAACTGAATAGAAGAAAGTATCCATCATTTGAGTATTGCTGTGAATGAAGGCTTGATAGATATTATTTAAATGGTCTATTATTGTATTCATTTCATCCAGATCTGATGCAAGTATTCCTACTGAGTGCTTTAATGCTATGACAGTGTTACATTATTTCAGTTTTTTTAATAAATTGGCAAGTAGCTTCCAAGATTTATCACATTGAAGGTAATGTAGAGTTTTAACTGTAAGGATGTTCTTTTGTGTTTTATAATTTATCTTTTACTGTAATTGTAAATGTGCTGAAGTCCATTCATTAAAATATTTTTTTGACCAATCAAAACTAGTGTGTCAAGTTCTTTAAGTTTTGTTTAAATACGTTTTTCTTTTTTTCACTCCTCTCTGCCCATCCATGCCTGATATGAAATTATTGCACCTCTAATAACTGCTTTGAAGGGGTCCCATAATGGAGTTATGGGTTCTTAGTCTGAACAATTTAAAAAAAATGATTCTTGTAATGTTTCACACAGTTTTTAATATAATCCAGTCTCTTAAAAAGCTTGTTATTGAATGTCCACTTATGAAATTTGGCAGATTGAATTTACATCAGTAAATTAAGTTTGACCACTGCATGATATAATTGGAGAATTGATCTTATTGTACTTGAAAAAGCAATATTAAAGTATATGGTATTTTGGAAATAAATATATAGTCCAACCTGGAAAATAATCAGGCCAGGATATTCAAATGTTTGTGCCACGCAGAAACAGTTTGCGTTGGGAAAATACTGGGTTAGCGCAGGTTCGCAATATTCAAAGCAAGACATAGTGCCGGCGCAATGTGTTAGTGCTGGCACAAAAAGTTAATGTATGTAAGGGGCAAAGTGAGGGGCGGGATCCTGAATACAGGCACAATGGCATATTCAAAGGTTTAGTGCAGTGCAAGGCCACATTGTACGACACGTAGTGTGGCGCTAGTTAATGCCTATAAAAGGCAGGTCTTATCCCAGGGCAATCCACAGAGGTTGTGTGTGGCCAGGAAAGGAAGCTAACATGGTGTTTTTTTACAAATGCTGTGCTGATGTACCTCATGGAGGAAGTAGTGCAGGAGGAGGAGAGGGACCAGGCCCACCATGGCCCACACTGCAGGCCAAGGAGGAGATACGCTGCACACATGTTGTACAGGTCCAGAGTCTCCTTTGAGACCCTGCCTGATGAGCACATCACTGGCTGGTACAGGATGAACGGGGACATGTTGAGGCAGATATCCAAACTCCTGCTTGAGCAGCTGCAGCCCAACACCAGATGCAGCCATGCCATGTCAGTGGAGGAGAAGATGACGGCAGCAGCGATGTGCTTTCTAGCTACTGGGATGTTCCAAACCCCAGTGGGAGACACCATTGGAATATTGCAGTCCACCACCTCATGCCTTCTGACTCAGATCCTAGTTGCCTTCCTGCTACACGCTGCCAAATTCTTAGTATTCCCCAGCACAGCAGCTGAGTGCAGAGCAACCATGTAGTAATTCTATTGAGTTACACACCTACCAGCAATACTTGGTGCCACTGACTGCACCCATATTGACATCCATGCACCATCTGATGATGGCAGTAACATATATGTCAACAAGAAGGGGTTCCACTCCATCAATTGTCAGGTGGTGTGCAATGTGACATGGTGCATCAGCAATGTTTTTGCACAGTACCCTGGCAATGCCCACAACACCTTCATATGGTGCTAATTGAGGCTGTGCCAGGCCTTCGAGGAGGGCAGAATACCCAGTGGGCACCTTGTTGGTGAGTATCTGCAGCCATGAAACAGTGCCAAGCAAGTGTAGACAGGGTGGAGGGTGAGGCAGGGAGCAGTGGAACTGCAAAACACGTGACAGACATGTGCAATGCCCAGACAGCAGGACAGTGCAGCTAACATGTACACATATGTTCACAGGGGACAGTGTCTATCCTGAGACCCTGGCTGCTCACACCAGAACTGCGGCCAGCAACAGTGGCTGAGGAGCGGTATAATGAGGCACACACCACCACAAGAAACATCATAGAGAGGGTCTTTGGCTTGCTGAAGATGCATTTCCACTGCCTAGACCATTCAGGTGGTGCCCTACAGTATAGCTCTCAGATGGTATGCTGTATATTCCTAGCATGTTGCATGCTGCACAATGTGGTGCTAAATCATGGAATACATGCACCTGAACCTGAGGTACAGTCAGACAGTGACACAGAGCCCGAGGTCCAGGGGATAGTAGAGCAACTCAAGAAGAGAGACCCTCAAATGGCCCACAGAGCCCTGGAGCACTGGAGTAGCACAGTGGACACACTAGCCTGGATGGGAAGGTGAGTGAACACAGCACAGACAAACAACAAGTCATGAACAGTGCCTTTAATAGATGTGCAAAATAGGTACAGTGCAGAACAGTGACAACAGTGCAAACACCAGGATTGGCATGTAGTGTGCAGTGTACATGTGATGTGTTATGTGTGTGGCAGTGTGAAGTGCACGGCACACATGGTTTTATGGCTGAAGAGCATGGTGAGTACATGGTGTGGGGCTCTTGGGATGGACTGGCAGGTGGGATACTGTGGGTGTTGCGTGCCTGTGTGTGGGTGAGGGACCGTGCATGTGGGTAACATTGTGTGTGTGTGTGTGAGTGTGTGTGTGACCCAAGTGGCTGCAGGCCAGGCTAGCCCAGTCTAACGCTGGTGCCTACCACCACACACACAGCACGCACCATGTCTGCGGGACACAGAGGTTGATGTGCTGTGTGTCAAGGACACAGGTGGTGAGGACTGTGGGGAGATATGGACAGCAGAAAGCCCACAAGCAGGGCTGGACACTGCACCAGCCATGGAGGGTGGGTGGCCACGTCACCATGCCTGGCCCATGGAGGACTGGGATGCAGGAGAAGAGGACCCAGTGCCCACACCCTATGCACGGGCCGTATGCTGGGGAATAGTACTGGATCTCCTGTGCAGTGTGGTGGCAGCACCCTGCCGACCAGCCAGAATTGAGGCATACATCACCTTGGCATGGGCACGCACTGCCACTGTGAGGTTCCCAAAGTCCCACTCGACAGTGCCAAGGATCCATGTAATTCGCTCCTCGGCCCACTGCTTGACACGGAGCACAGCTGCCCCAAGTGTCTCCCACAACTGTGCCAGTTCATGGCGCATCTCCCTGTGGAAGTTATACAGGTTCTGCTGTGTGGCACAATGGGATTCCAGTGCAGCCCAGAGCATACACTGTGCACCCAGGCCATCCTGTCGTGTGGGGGACACCCTGCCCCTGCCATTGCTGAATGTTTTGATGAACTGTCCCCCTCCTCACAACCCTTTTAACTACCGGGGAGGAAAAAAGGCGTTGTAACTAGTTATCATACGTGAACGTATATGAAGAGCAAAGAAAAAAAGTTATAAATCTTTAGTTAGCATTCTGTCATTCAGTTGAATAGATCCAGGAAAGCAATTTTAAGGTCTTTCAGTGCCTCCAAAGGGGATAAAAAAAAACAGTTCCGACTCCATCAATAACTACCTGAAGTTTAGCAGGAGACTGCATTGATGATTTAATACCTTTTGTCCAGAGTTTATTTCTAAAGAAAATTTATGTCTTCCTTTCACTTATTGGGACTGATATTCAGAAGTGCTCCCAGAGGAAGCACAATGGAATGTGCGGCACAATGCAAGTGCACCATGGAAAACACATGCCATATTCAGAACATGCGCCACAGACATGCGCAGGTGCAAGCGACACTGAATATAGCACAGATGTGCCACTGCACAACCAGACATGTGCCAGAGCATCCAGGACTGCACAGGAGCATGACAGAAGGCAGCAACTGGCATGCTGGGCAAGCACAACAGGCAAGGGGGCACACAGGCTGGGCAGCACAATAGCAGAGCAGCAGATCAGCCCCACAGTCCCAGGCCACACAGGGAGTGGGACCACAGTGCACAGCGCAAGCACACAGCCAATGGGCCACACGGACTGTAATCCACACAACAAAGGCACACAGGCCAACAAACACATCCAGCTACCCACCCAGAGGACAGAGCAGATAGTAGCCCATAGCATAGCACCACCACAACCCTAACAGGCCACACAGCACTGAACACTGCAACAGGCAAGCCGTGTGCAACCAGGACCTGTACAGTGCGCAAGAGCACAGGAGACGCACAGGCACAGGGAAACAGGGCTCACAAGCAACGCCACAAGCAGCCACACATAGTCCAGCACTGCACCGCACCCCAGCACTAGCAAGGGCAATGGTGCAGGACAGCACCTTGAAACAGGGATGTGCTGCACTGGATTGCAGATAGGTCAGAAGCACACCCACGATCCAACGGCCCGAGCCACAGTGGCAAGCAGCACACAGCAGCTACTGCGCATGGGAACACACCAGAAAGGGCACAGTCATGGAACACAACAAGCACAAATAAGAGCAGCACAGAACAATGGAGGCACAGTGCAGCACTGCACTGGCAAAGGAGACGCAGACACAGAAGTGTAGAAATAAAACTCTTTACTGTAAAACAACAACAGGGGTGAGTCAACAGTGCAGAACAACAACAGAACTGGATGTGATGAGGAAGGGTGGGAATGGATGGCAACAAGGGGAATGGGGTCAGGAGCAAGGTGGCAGAAACAGGCAGGGGAAAGCAAAGCAGGAGGGGGTAAAAGTCCAGGGCACAGTGATGTGCAGGGACAACCTCTGTGGCGTGCCCATCCCTGAGCCTTCTGCAGCTGGCATACCTCTCTGATGAGCACCCGGGTGGTGCACAGCTGCCTGCAGCTGATGCAGAGGAGGTTGTCTAACCATTAGAAGAGCAGCCACACCACACCACACCACATGGCACACAGATCCCCACGCCCATGGTCTGCAGATGGCACCGTCTATGTAGCCTGCCCTGACCTACAGGAGGGGGAAACAAGACAAGCAGTGAATTATGGAGACCAAGCAGCTCTGCCCCACCTACAGATGTGCACGGGACAGCTGCTGTGCCCACAGGTGGATAGAACCAGACCAGGCATGTGCATAGTGGACAGCAGCAGCCAACACTGCCATGCCCCAGACTGCGTGGATGCCTGTGAAAGACCCACTCCAATAACCAAGCAGTGGACCACACAGACCTGGTGCAAGGTCCCTCCAGTCAGTACAGTATGCCCCATGCAGCAGATGAATACCATAGGACGTGCACACACTCTCACCCTACCCGGGACAGCAACGTCCCAGCGCCACACATAGGCCATGTGCAAGCTTTGCTCCAGGTGCAACATGGCTCACACGGTGGTGCTGGGTACCGCCCATTGCAGTGGGCATGCATGGCTGCACTGCCCTGTGCAACAACTCACAGCTACCCCACAGCCAACAATGCCCCCACACACCATGCAGCACACACTCACCTGCCTGCACAGGCATTGGTACCACTGTGCCACCACCATCACCGCGCTGCCTGTCCTGCTGTGCAGCCATCCTGGCCTTCCTGTGGTCCTCCAGACCTGTGGAAGGAGAGAGAAAGAGACACAATGTACATGAGTGCCATGCCAAGAATACAGCCACCCACCACCAACACAATGCACAGTGCTGGCAAGGCACGGGCATTGTGCACAGATCCATGCCTAGGGCATGGTGCATGGCCAACCATCACCGTGCACTGCACAGGCATGCAGTGCAGCAATCAAAGATGTGCACCAGCCACCAGTGCAGGCCACGCCCCAGCAGCTGCACATGTGGCGCATGGCATAGCACAGGATGTGAAGAGCAGACGCATGCATAGAGCAGTGTGACACCTACCTGACTGGGGCACTGATCCCTGCATGCCTGCTTCTGTAGCTGCTGGAGGTGTCCAGGATCCTGCCTGCGCAGGTCACCATACCAGTGCCTGCACTGCTCAGCGCTGCATGGCACCCCTGTCCGCCACTCTAGGCCAGTCCCCATACCCTGCCACACCACTGTGCATGACTTCTGCAGCTCTGCTATGCCAAAGAGGTGGTCCTTTATGGGCATGACAAGGGTCACTAGAATGGCCAGCATCACATCAGACCAGTTCACCGCCCTATAACCACACTGCCCTGGGACTACCATAGCTGCTGACAGATGCACTGTCTGAGCACATGTGCCTGCTTTGCCAGCACATGGTGCCATGTAACACAAGATGTGCTATAGGGCCCCTGTATCATGACTGTGCAGCATGGATCTGCGTGATTGGGATGTGCAGCCACCACCAATCATGCATCTACACACCTGCACAGTGCAGCTGCGTCGGGTGGGAGTCAGGGGTCAGAGCCATGACCTCACAGATGCACAGCATGACCCTGCAGGGTGGCATGCCCATGCATGCATGCATGCAGCAGCAGCCACTGCATGGTAGGGGGTATGGTGCATGCAGCAATGGTGCACAATAGGGAGACAGTGCAGAGAAGCAGTGTGAGTGACCTGCACACATAGCCCCATGTGCAATGGAGGCATGCCAGCTACACACACTCGTACACCAAAAGCCATATGTGGTGGCTGCAATGTGCATGACGGAAGCACTGCTGTGCACTGTGCATGTGCAGGAAGTGCGCTAGCAACCCTCCCTGGCGCATTCTGAATGCACATAGTACAACACAGCGATATTCAGCTGTGGTATGCAAATAGCCTACGGAGCCTGTGCATGGCAGAGTTGGGCACATTAGCATACCATTATAGTTGCGATACTACTCATTTGCATGAGATGAGCCATAAAAGCATGACACCACAGCAATAGGCACTGACAGGTGTTGCAGCCATATCGGTATGGGGCTACATACATTGGGATGGTACTGGGTTTGCCATCTGTGCTGCAGTGTTCCAGGCTGGCCTGACAGTCCACTGATTGATCCAATGTTTTCCGTCCACAGGAAGCATCATGTCAGAGAATGAGGGAGCTGAGGAGCAGGGGCCTGCACCTAAGTGCAGGCCCAACTTTACCAAAGATGAGCAGCAGGCCCTGTTTGAGGCCTATGTCAACAGGGAGGAGCTGCTCAGAGGGGCCATGGGCACCCCACAGGAGCATGCCACAGGGTGGGAAGAGGTGGTGACGTATGTGAATGCCTATGGACAACATCAGCGTAGTGTGCAGGAGTGCAAAAAGAAGAGGGGGACCAACAGGCATCGCATCAAAGAGAGGGTGGCCACCATCAGGGCATCCCACAATGGGACCGGTGGGGGCTCTGGAGCTGCCCCTATCCTCACAGCAGGGGAGGAGATGGTGGAAGCGACCATCAGCCATGCAGCCATTAAGGGTGTACTGGGCAGTGGGTTCAAGACAGGTGGCAGCCTCTTGCAGCATTGTGAGTCACTGTGTGCCATGGGGGGGCTGGGGGGCTGCATCACAGTGTGCTGGCATGTGTTCAGTTGTGCCATGGGCCCCATGCATATTCTGTGGGTTGTTTGCAGTGTTGTGGCTGCATGGGCACTGGACACCAACCGTGACCTTGGCCCCAGGGTGCGCAGCATGACCGGCCTGCACCATGAGGGCACATGCCTGGTGGCCGCGGGGCATGACAAGGTGCACAGGGGCACAGGCGGATGCACAGCATGCAATCGGTGGACTGACTGACAGTGGTGTGCAGCCATGGCATGCCACCCAGCATGTGGTGCTGTGCCATGTGCTCTGTCCTCCACACATGGCTGGCCCTGCATGTGCCCCGTGCATGACATGCCCAGTCCGCTGTGTTGTGCAGCATACATGACCTGTCCCATGGTGGCCACATGTGTGTGTGCATGCCCTCCCCACTGGTTGTGGCACGGAGCGTACACTGCCATCCTACTCATGTGTTCCACCATTGTGTGTTTCAGCACCATGACACCTCAGGGGTGGGATGCAGGATGCACCTGCTGATGCTGAACCCGCTGAGGATGAACCATCAACATCATCCGGCATCAGGGCCATGGACCAACAGTAATGCAGCAGTGTGGAGCTGCTAGCCTTCCTAGGCCTGGGTGGTGATGACCTCCTGTCAGACCTACTGCTCATGGAGGAGCTGCTCATCCTCGTACCAGACACACAGGTGAGTGGTGGGTCCGACACAGATGATGACCAGGCACTGAACATGGGTGGCACTGGACTGGATATGCCACCCAGGGTATAGTCCTGCACACTGGCAGCTTTCACCGGTGGTGGCAGTACAGCATCCATGCAGGCACCCCCTGTTCATGGCCCCGTGGTGGTGGGTGGCAACGCCACTGACACAGGCCATGGTGGGGCAGGTGTTGTGGACACTGGGGCCACAGGGACCGTGCAGCAGGTGGCAGAACAGTGGCACCAGGCTGCAGTGGAAACCATGCAGCACACCACAGGGACCACCGACAGGACATGCCCCCAACTACCTCCCCCTGAGTGGACCCCAGTGTGGCAGTCCCCAGCAGGGGATGCTGCTGGGCATGCCACCACTCCCCCACCTGGTCAGCACTGGCCCCAGGATGTGCACATCACTGACAGGCTGGCCGAGCACACCAGGCTGCTGCAGGCCTCCATGGAAAACCAGGCAATGCTCAGGGCACAGTTGTGCGCACTGTGGGTGGGGCTATGCCACCAGTCTGAGCGTGTGAACATTAGATGTGCACAGCAGATGGGTGAGGTCTGGCAGCTGTGGGAGGCCACAACCGCCTTGCTGGACCGCATCGCCGGTGTATCACCACTGGACTTGCATCGCTGGTGTCCAGTGGGCATGGTAGGGTGTGTAGGATTCCCTGTAGTGCGATGTCCAATCCGCAGAACCGGCATCTAGTGACCCCAGCACAGCTGATGTTGGGCTCCAACATGCCCATCTCTGACACCCCTGGTGGGTCTCTGTTTGCCGGCCTGTTCATGCCAGCAGGGACCCAGTCACATTCTCACGCCTCCACCCCTGCGAGTGTGTTGAGTACACATCCAGTGGCCATTGAGCAGCCTGTGGCTGCTGCACGGCCAGGGTGTGGCTGCCCATGTGGCCGTGGCAGCTGTGCTTCCACTCGGTAGGCCTGCTGGTTGTGCCGTCCTATCCCACTGCCCACCGCTGTGGCCTTGTGCACATTCCTCTGTGCACGCCCATGTGTAAGTGGTGGCACATATCTGTGGCATGCAGTGTGGCCTCTCTGTGTACATGCTGTGCTGCAGGGCAATGCAGCATGGGCAAGATGAGGGTAGCACCGTGCCAGCCTTACCAGTGTGCCGGTGCCACCTGTCTGATCCATGCCACCACCTGCATCTTGCATGTATTCGCAACCTGCTACCACTGCTGCCACTTGTAGATGTGCCCTCTACATGGCACTCCATGCACCGCTGTGTGTCTGGTGTGCTGCTGTTGCTACCTTTGCCCATCGTGTTATGGCTGGCAGTTGTCCAGCACTGTGCCTGCATGTGTGCATGTGTGCACCCATGCCTGTGTGCCATGCAGTGCGTGTGTGTGTGGCTATGTGTCAGTGCTGTCCCTGTGCTGGCTGTGTGTGTGCTGGTGGCCTTGTATGTCTCCCTGTGTGGTAATGCACCTCCATGTGTTTGTGTGTGTATGTGTGTATCTGTTCCATGCCTGCACAACTGTCATGGCTCCTACTCACCTGCGGATCCTGAAGTGCACCTGTACAATGGTCGCCCGGTGCATCCTGGCCCTTGCAGTGATCCTCGGGTACCTCTGGGTGGCTGCCCCCCCCTCCTGGCCATCATCCCTGTCGTCATCACTGCTGTCGCCTCGTCCAGCTGGACAGCTATCCCATGGTCAATGGCTATGTTGTGCAGCATGCAGCAGGCCAGGAATAGTCCACAGGTTTTCACAGGGCTATATTGTATGGCACCACCAGACCTGTCTAGGCAACATAACTGCATCTTGAGCATGCTAGAGACACACTCACTCTATAATGTTGCATGTTGCAGTGTGGGCCTTGTTGTATTGTTCTTCGGTGGGGTTTGATGGGTGCTGGATGGGGGTGAGCAGCCAGAGTTGCAGGGGGTATATGTGGTCTCCTGTGTGGGTAAGGTGTACAGGTTAGCACATTGCCATGATTTTCACCCCCCCTCCCATGCCTCCTTCGGCCATGCTGTCGGTGCCTGCCGCATGTGGCCTGGGCCTCCATCCCAATTGCAGCCTTCCCGACTCCCCATCCTGGCCCATGCTCATCTACCAGGTGGCCCATGGGGATTTCCCCATGCTCAAATCACTGGCACAGCATGGAGCTGTGCCAGATGAATGCATCATGTGCACTTCCGGGGTGTGTGGTGCAGACATTGGTGATGCACCCCGTGGCATTGCACACCACCTGGCAGTTGACTGATGGGTAGCCCTTCCAGTTGATGTATGCTGTGCCCTCGGGGCCAGGTGGTGTGCGTATGGCCACATGGGTGCAGTCTATCGCCCTGATCATGTCTGGCATGTGCGCCACCCTGTGGAAGCCCTGCATGTTTGCTGTATGCTCTGCCTGTGTGCTTGGGAATTGGATGAACTCCGAAGCACGCGGCAGCAGAGCATTGAGGAACTGTGTGAGGAGGTGGGACGTGGCTGACTGCGTGATGCCTGTGATTGCCCCTGTTGGTTTCTGGAAGGCGCCCGTGGTGAGCAGGCACATTGCTGCTGTCACCTTGGTCTCCACTGTCATTGCGTGACTTCTCCTGGTGGGTGCCTACAACTCATCATGGCACAGCTCACAGAGCTGCCTCAGAATTGCCCTGTTCAGCCGGTACCATCCCATGATCTCTGCATCCCCAAAATCCTCAAAGGTGAGGTGGGCATGGTACCATCTGTGTGTGGCATACTGCTAATGGGCCCTTCCTTGGCCACGTTGCTGTTCCTCCTCCCGCCTCCTCACACCCCTCATCACTGCCTCCATGACGAATGGCCCAGCATCCATGTTACACTTGGCTCTGTACCTTGTGTATCTGCTCTGTGTGTGTGTTTGAGCATGTTATTATAGGCTCAGTTCTGAGCAGCGCATTCTGTCTGTTGCTCCTTACTTGCACCGTGCTGCACTGCTGAATATGCCATTGAGCTGCTTATTCATGGTTATGCCCCTTATACTTGCACCATGTACATTACTTTCGTGATGCTGCACAGTGCATTTTGTGCTATGCAGTCATGTTCATTGAATATGGCTCCAGGGCGTCTGTCTGTGGTTGCACATGCGCAACCCCTCTGAATATCTCCCTCATTATCTCTAGATGGAGGTCATTTTATTTTTTTTTTATACTTCAGCTCTATTTTCTTCAGCTATGGATACATCTTACATTCCATCTCCATCAAATAAAGACATTTCCTTATTTCCACATTTCCAATACTCAAACATTAATTTATTTTACACATCAACCTTTTCTATATAATGAACTATAGCCTAAATTCTATTTACTTATTCATCTTTCTTATCTTGCATATATTTACTCATCTTTAATAACCGAATGCATTATGCTTTTCTCTATAACATACTAATTTCCCTTATACTCTGCTGCCTCTAGCCCACCAATCCTCTCCTTCTCACAGGTATTGATACCTCTATTGAAAAAATTAAAAAACAAAAACCAAAACCAAGAAGAAGTGGTGAAAATGGGAAGAAAGAAAGCTCCCATCTCCCCATCCTGCTCTCTCGCCCTCACCCCACTTCTTTTCCCAGTTTCTCACCGGTCTCTACCCAGTTTCCCCGATTTCCTTCTTACCAACACTAAATCAGTCGTGTTCTGTTCTTTATATTTCAGGTTTTTATTTTCATCCCCTCTTTTGTTTTTAAATTGTTTATACTTAATCCTGTCTGTTTTAATAAGAGAAAGGCGAGCCAAGACATCAGCTCCTTTATCTCTGCTAGATCAATCACTATTCCATGTCAACTGTTCTTATATACCCTCAGTTCAATTTTACCTTTCCCTTTTATTTTTAAAGTTCCTACCCTTTAAAAGTTTTTTTTTAATCTGCTAAAATTCCTCTCCCCTCCTACTCTCCTATCCCAAACAATTCCCATCTTGTCCATCTATTTTGATACTGCGGTAGATTTTGTCTCAGGGAATAGGTGATTCTTTTAAATATTTTTATCTTTTCTATCACCTCTCTCCAATCCTCCACTGTGGGGGCATTTGGTGACAGCCATCTTCTGGTAATTGCTTTACCAGCTGCAGCTATCAATATATTCCAGAGGTATCTGGTTTCTCTCCCTCTGAGCTCTGTTGGACATAACCCTAATATCATGTGCTATGGCCCTAATGGTGTCATTATGCTAAATATTGCCTTCGTATCTCTCTGTATCCCTTTCTAGAATTCCTTTAGGTCTGGGCATTCCCAAAAAACATGTGCTTGGTTGGCTGTCTGTGCTGTGCTCCACAGTTTCTCCAACAGCTACCAGATATTGCTTTATGCCATTTAGCCATCTGCATTGGCACCCTGAAATACCTAGATCTTACTTTCCACATAAATTCCCTCCATTCTGGGGACAATGTGGTACTCCAGGTGTTTTGCCAGACTGCCGCCCATTCCCTGTTATTTAACTTAATCCATAATTCTTTTTCCCATTTTACTTTTATATAATCTGTTGTATACTGGAGGTCTTCAATGTAATTCTGATATAGAATTGAAATAGCCCCTTCCCCTCTGCTTGAGTTCCAGATTGTCTCAAATACATTTGGAGCTGAACAGCCCCTAGCTCTTTGAATTGAGTTGTTCATCTGCTCCCCTATGAAATCTCTAATCTGGTAATAATGGATGAGTTCTTTCCCTGTCCAACTAAACTTGATTCGAGCTTCCACAAATAAAATTACATGATCTCCTTTAAGGAATTGCCAGAGAGCTCTACACCCTTGTCTTTCCTGCCTTTTATACCAGGGGTCAGTAGCTGCAGGGTTATTCTCTGTATTCATGGTCCACCATATATACTTCCAAAGGTATACTCTGGTAGCGCCTTTAGACAGTCCCTGTCTATATCCCTGTATTGCTGTTTCTGTCCCCAAATAGGGTGTATTCATCCACTCCTCTCTAGGATTTAACGTCGTACATTGTGCTAATATTGAGGGGGATGAAACAGCCTCTATGTCAATCTCCTTCCATCTTGCCGTATAGTCCATATGTTGCAATAATAGTATTATTATAGTCTGGGTTGCTTTCCAATATCCGGTCAGTAGGGGAACTGCAAGTTCTCCCAATCTCTTGGGGAGATATAAAGTTGTTTTTTTTTAACTCTAGGCCTTTTATTCAACCAAATAAAGCTCCATATCATTTTTTGCCATGTCTCTAACTGTTCAAGAGATAGTGGGGCAGGGACGCATTGAAATAAAAATAGAAAACGTGGTAACACATTCATTTTAACTGCCTGTATCCTCGTGGATAGAGACATTGGTAGAAGCTTCCACCTTTGTATATCCTCTTGTATCTGTTCTACCAATGCAGGGTAGTTTATCTGGGATAATCAGGTAACTGTAGTATCTAATTTTATCCCTAAATATTTCAAACTGGGAAGTTCCCATCTCATTTGGTACAGATTTTTCAACTGCGGGGTCGGGGTATAATTTAGTTTCAGTACCTCTGTGTTAGTATCATTTAACGTATACCCCGAGTAGTTTGAAAATATTTTTAAGTGCTTGAATAGGCTTGGTATAGATTCTTCTGGATTAGTTAAATAGAGTAAAATATCATCTGCATATAAGGCTAGTTTTTGCTGCATTCCCCCAAGTTGTATACCTTTAATTTCATAATTATCTCTAATTCCTTGGGCCAGGGGTTCCAAATATAGGGCAAACAACAGTGGTGAAAGCAGACAACCCTGTCTTGTTCCCCTCTCTAAACCGAATGGATTTGAGTGATGTCCATTTGCTCTTACGTAGGCTTTGGGGGCCTCATAGATTTTTCTAATAAGGTTAACAAATTGTTCAGGGAACCCAAACCTCCCCAATACCGCTCTTAAACATGTCCAGGAGACTTTATCAAAAGCCTTCTCGGCGTCTAGGCTAAGAAGGGCTGCAGGTTGCTTGGTACGGTTTAAATGATCTATTATATGTGTGGTTCGCCTTAGGTTATCCTGCGCCAGTCTCCCTGGGATAAATCCAGTTTGGTCCGCTTGTATTAACAGTGGGAGTATTTGCTGTAATCTACGGGACAAAACTGCCATAAATAGTTTGTAATCTGTATTAAGGAGGGAGATTGGTCGGTAAGAGGGACACAGTTTTGGATCTTTACCTCCCTAGGGAATTACTGAGATAATTGCCTGCGACCATGATTCTGGGGGACATTCTTCTGTTGTAAGGGTTTCATTGAAGACTTTGGGGACAAACTGTTTCTGGAAATGTTTATACATTTCGGCTGGATATCCATCTGTTCCAGGACATTTTTTTGTTTTAAGTCTAGATATCTCTTCTACCAGTTCCTCTCTAGTCACAGGCTTCACAAGCTGCCTGTTTGCCAGGTCTGAAACTTTGGGTAGTGGAATACCTCGTAAGTATTGTTCCACATCTGTCTCGTTTCAGGTTGGGGGGGCTGTATATAATTCTGTAAATATGTTCTAAAAGCCTCCACAATCTCTGGCGTGTTTTGTAGAATTCCTTTGTTCTGTGGATGCATTATCTTAGCTATGTGGGCTTTCACCCTTTGTATACGTAATCTGGCTGCTAACAACCTAGTGGCTCTTGGCCCTCCTTCGTAATATCTCTGCTTAATAAATAATAATTTTTGTTCAATATAGTAATCCAATTCTCCATTTAGTTCTTGTTTAATTTTAACTTTTTGAAAGTTTCTTTATTGTATTTCTTTTTAAGTTGAGTTTCTAAATGATCTATTTCTCCCCTTAAAGCTTCTATTTTCTTTTCTCTTTGCTTCTTCTTGTATGTCGCTGTAGATATCAGTCTCCCTCTCAGTATAGCTTTTAACGTGTCCCATAGTAGGGATGGTGTTACATCTGGTGTTGTATATTCCTCTATAGCCTGTTTAATGGTATCTATCACTTGTTGTTTGATTTCTTTGTCCTGTAACAATGAGACGTTCAGTCTTCAGAATGTTCTCTTCTGGAAATCCCCTAAATTTATTCGAAGGAATATCGGCGCATGATCTGACAATACCGTGTTGCCTATCCAGCTATCTTTCACCTCCATCATTGTTTCTTTTGGTAAGAGGAAATAATCCAGTCTTGAATAGCTTTTATATGGCAGGGGAAAAGAATGTGAAATTTCATTGTTTAGGGTGGCCCACTCTCCAAGCATCCACATATCCTATCTCCCCCCACAGTTTCATCAACCTCTTTGAGGTCCCCCTCTCCTTACGCCCACCCAAAGCTGTACTGTCTATGGTTATATTCAAATCTCCTCCAAGTATAACTTGTCCTTCAGCCCATTCCTGTAGTTTAAGCAATATTGTTCTATATACCTGATAGTTTGAACCAGGGGGTATATATACCGATGCTAGCGTTAACAGTCTCCCTTGAAATTTGCCCTTAAGGAATACATATCTCCCCTATCTATCAGTGCATTTATCGATTACTTCAAATACTGTTTCATTTGGTATTAATATAGAAACCCCTCGCCTTCTACCCCATCCACAAGAGGCACTGACTTCATAATTAAAGCCCATTTTCCCTAATTTATTATGTTCTATAGGGGTAAGGTGCGTGTCTTGCAACAAAATAAAATCAGGGCCCTCCTTTTTCATTGCTGCTAGTATCTTGCTTCTCTTAATGGGGTTTGTCAATCCGTTAACGTTAAAGGAACAAATTAGTGTTGTTTTATCCATTTTCATATTCCTTCTTATCCCTCTGTTTCCTACCCATACCTCCCCGCTCTTTCATACCAATCATCCCAGAGGTGGTAAATCTTGGGCAGCTTGGATAATATGCATTCATTCTCCTCTCCTTTTCATGTATTTTAGGCTTATTAAACTTCTGTAAACACAATGAACTACTTTCAAACCTATCGGGAGATCTTAACATCCCAATCTCCCAGCACTTTAATAATCCAACAAGTATTTCTGTGAACATATAAAATGATAACATTGAAAACCAACTAGTTAAACACAACTTTAAAAAAAAAAAAAGTGGTTGCTTCCGAGGTAGGTGATCCCAGCTCAGTGGTTCCCTTTCTCTTCCTACAAGAAATGGTGTTGAGGACAGACTCGGATGAAAATAGTCCCGTATTCATGGGGTATTCCCTCGAGAAAGCTCTCTCTGTAGAGTAGCTTTTAGTACAATTATCACCTTCGGACTGCTCAGCAGTGCAGTTACGATGTTTTGTTGTAGTTAGCTCCCATTTCCAGCCCTCCCTTCCTCGTCAACTTCTTTTATATTTGTCTCTTCCCCCCATGTCATATAATATTTAATATGTGAAACCCCATATTTCCTGTTCACCAACTTTGTATGCGGGAAACCCCCACAATGGGGCTAGTTCACCATGTCTCCTCCTTTTTCTTGCTATGCTATATTTCCTCTCTTTATTGTTTTATTATTTCTACTTATTTGGAAGCAAGGCATCTTACCATACAATAGCCTCTCACAGGCCCCCAGGCCCCAACTGATATCTTATTTTTGTCTAGGTATCCCTTCCCCTTGTATCTAGATTACCTCCCTTAGTTTTTGTCTCTTGTCACAGGAAACAACCAAAGCCCATGCATATAGATCTTGACTAAGTCTGTGTCTTGCCTTTCTTTCAACCAGTCATGGCTCCAGTCATAAGCCCAGGGAGTCTTAAGTTTGAGAAGCCTCCTCCAGTAAAAGACTTGCCTTTTCCCTTCCCCCATCTCTCCAATAAGGAGAAGGCTCCAGACAAGATACTACACCTGCTGTTTTGTACTTAGTCTTGAACATCTTTCATGGACCTCCCCCCTTTGCTCCATGTAAACTTCCTGTATATTAACTACTTCACTTTGGACATTCTCCAGCTGGACTTCCTTAGTTATTTATTGCATTTTGGATTTCCCTGTGGATCTGCCTCATGCCCAAATCTATCAATAATTCAACAACTTTTCAGCAAGTGGGCCTTTCACACACATCTTCCGATCTTTTTAAACTCACCCCTTAAATCGCCCCAAACCACTTGTTTCAATAATACGGGAATGCCATATCCCCATTACCCTAAATTCTGTTTCACCATTATGCAAATGTTATTTTATTACTTTAATTCTGTCCCAGTTTTTGAACTTTTCTTTATTCAAGTTCTGTATACACTGCCATTTTCTAGGCGCACATTTCATTCTCTCCAGAGGAAAGTTCATGAGTTCCCAACTGCGAAGAGTATTTACAGGTGTTTCATTCATGATCAAAGCCCTCAGCCTCCATAGAAGCAAGCCATTTAAGAGTACCTGAGAGCACTTTCACCCTTGCCCACGTTTCAACCTTCTATCTCAGGCCCTACTCAAAATTCCCTCTGTGCATTGCTCTTCTCCACCTTTTTCAGCTTCTCGAGTGCTTCCCTGAGTACCCTCATTGGCGACATTCCCTTATATTAGGTTGCCACCTGAAAAACGTCTGGTGGGAACATCTGGCTTCTGGCAATCCATTCCCGTTCCTCCATAGGTAGGGATATTCCATTTTGTATTAGTGCATCCATCGCTTTGCTTGGGGACCAGTACAGTTGTGTGCCCTCCGGCCAGAGAATCCTCAACTTCTCTGGGAACAGTGTCTGGAACCTAATTCCCCTTTCTTTCAGCACCCTCAGGATCGGGGAGCACTGCTGTTGTGCCTGCTGGATTTCCGCAGGGTAGTCATGGTCCATCGTAATTCTGGATGTTAAGTAAGTCATTTCTTTTTTCACCCATGCTCTGTGAAGTAAGTCCTCCTTGATTTGATAACTTGAGACCAAAAATATTATCGAGTGAGGGCGTGCCTTCGGGTCCTGGGGTTTCTGTCCGAGTGACTGGTGGGCACATTCTATTTTTAAATTATAATTCGGTGGGAGCTCTAGTATGTCTCTGAGCATATTTTCTACAAATGCTGACATCGGAGCTGTCTCTGCAACCTCTGCCAGCCCATACAGTCTCAAATTATTGCAACGTGATCTGCTTTTGAGATCTATGCTTCTCTCCTGCAGATGGATCATTTGCTGGATCAGAGCCCCTACTGCTTGGTTGAGGTAGGTTGAGGTATTCTCTACTGCTGAAATCCTAGTCTCAGCCTCCTCTATCCTGTTATCAAGTTTCGCAATCTGCTGTGATAGCCCTCGCAGGTGTTTTTTTGTTTCCAGTCTTGAACTACGGATTTCCCTCAGAATTGTCTTGAAGCACATCCTCGAAAGCTTATCTTGTTCCCCCTCCATGTCATAGTCAGAGCCATGGGTGCTGCTTGGTGAGTGACTGCAGCTTTGCGGCCTATGCTCCATCTCTAATCTGTCTGCATCTCTCGCTTTGAGTATATATCTGTTCTTCGGGGTGCCTCCCTTGTCTCTCTTTCTGGTGTCCTTAGACATTCTGGGCAATATTGCAGGTTTTAAAACTCTCAATGAGGTTTAATTCGATTGTGTTTTATGTAGCGAGGGAGGGAGCTCCTTTGCTGCGCTGTCTAGCTGTCTGTGGCAGAACCGGAAGTCCGATGGAGGAGGTCATTTTAAATGGAGATTGATGCTCCCATAAGTGAAATGTGCTTTTTATAATAAACTTGAGCCATAAGTTTATCCTTGTTATCAGATCAAATTAACTTAGCAATAATGGGGGTGAGGGGGCAGCACCATTATCAGGCCTAGCTCTCAAAGATCAATGGATCCAGTCTAATTTGCTCTGCACAATATCTAGTTTGGCATCGAGATATGCTGCTGCAATATTCTGAAAGGTGTCACATAGTGTGGAATCATTGTCCTATGCTTCGTGCATGCCAACTATGTGAATATTGTTTCATCTGTGTCCATGACTTGGAGTTGAGTAACTTGTTCTGAATTTCCTTCTGGAAATCTACAAGTCCGTTAATTTGTCTCAGCATTTTGGTTTGTTGATCTTTCATGTCAGAGATTCTTTTCTGAGCTTGATGTAAATCTACTTTAATCATTTTATTCTCTACAAGTAGAGGATTAAAGCATGATTGAATTTGACCACCTTTTGTTCTAAGGCATTAATGGTTGTAAGTTTCATGTTGATTTTGACCATTTCCTTTAACAACATCCTAACCCTCAATGGTATCTCAGATGAATGAGAATTTTCCTCTTTAGAGTCAAGTCCCTCAGCATCTGACTGTTCATTTGTTCAGGATTTGGGCTAATATCATTGACAGAATGAAGATCAGTTGTTGGGAGCATTAGTGGTGGTATTGTCAAAGGCTTCTCCATTGCCTTTCCAACAGAGAAAGATCACTGAGAAACAGAATCATGTACAAACTTGGCCAAGGTATCCGATGTATAGTTACTATATACCTTTGTGGTGAAGTCTGCCTAATTTGCTTCAAATGCTGATCTTGGTCCTGAGAAGGTGCTTCTTCTTAACAGCATATGATTCCTGCCTGCTTACCACTCTTTAATTAGTGAAAATGTATTCATTATTTCCTGTCTGTGAATGGGACACCACTACGGCCCAATCTTGGAAATGTATATCTATATGAGATTTCGGTTTCCCTCCTCTGTAATCCAAAGTTCTTTTTTCCTGTAATACTGATGTAGGGTGCAAATCTGTTTCATTCCATGATGTATTAGAAGATATAGGGAACTCTGTGATAACCTTGTAAACTGAGGGCAAAGGATGTTTTCCTTCGAGCTTTAGATATTTCTTTTTTGGCTTGGTTTTTGAGCTAGATACATTTTTAGGTATACGTAGGGGAATGTTTTGAATATCTTTGCTACACTGTAATGCCATGTCTCTGGGTGTTGTAACTGGAGTTATTAGCTGGGAGAGGTTGACAGCTGGAGCTGTTAAAGCATCAAAGTTTGGAATAATAATCATTTCTTTCCCTTCTGAGTTTAATGCAGTAGCACTGTTTGTTACATTAACTGTCAGTTCAGGAGAAAATGAATCTAACATTTGAGCAATTTTCATGCTGGAAAATATATCAAATAGGTCACTAGGGCTCTTTCTATTGAAGCTGGTGTTATCTCATTGGATGCATCAGAAGCCATTTCAGTGAACTGTAGTTGGGAAGACTTGGAGAACTGAATCACTGCCACCAGTCTCTTTCCATAAGCATCAGGCAATACTCAATCTGCCAAACTAGGCAAGTCCAACAACAACTGCTCTGCTGTCAGCCCTGCAGAAGAGATGGGGTGCACCAAAACTGAACCATGCATGCCAACAGCACCATCAGAATTCACTGGGCTCAGCAAAGAACACCCTGTCGACAATGGAATAAATGAGTCTGAAGCTGCAGGAATGCCAACATTAGCAGTAACGTCTATACCAGGAGTCATACCAGGATTTAAATAGCCAGGTGAGCTGTGGATATACACATTTACTACCAGAGTTTTGTCACTGCCTCTGTCCTTTGGGTTTACCAAGGTACCGACTCTTGCTAATGTCTTAACATTCTCTGGAGTCAGTGAGTTCTTTGATTATGGGTTCAGTGACAAGCAAAGACTCTAATCGGTGGAAAGGATTCTGGAGCATCTGATTTGCTGTTCAGCTACATGCTATTCCCTTATGGAGAAGGACAAGGAACAGGAGTGCTGAAAAACTTTCCCTAAGCTTACAACAGGTATGCCTCCATTGCCTGTCTGGGCTGCTTTTGCTGTCCTGCTTATGTAAGCTAAGGAGAGCTCCAGTTTTGAGGCTTACAATTCAGCACCTTTCCAGACTTTCCCATGCTGTCATTTCTTCAAACAGCCTTTTTAGCACCTAGTATATTGCCCCTGAAGCCTGGAGTCCTGTTTGGTGGAGGAGCCCGGTCGGAGCCAATATCACCAAGGTGTCCCCACAGGGGGACGGTCACACTAAGGCTTGCCTGCAATTAAAAGTTTTATATCAAGCACTTTAGACATCATACTCAGTTAAAATTCATCCCTTATCCTTGTTTCTTCTAACAAAAAGAATCTTAAATAATTTTATTTTATTTCTCAAATGCCACTGCCCTTGTACGTTGCAACTATATGTTAATGCTGCCAACAATAGTAGTAAACTGATTGGACTATATCTGATTTAACAAAGTGTTTTCTAACTTCTCTGCTAGATAAATTATAGGCTGGTTATATTTATATTTTCCATCCTGTAACACTTTATTTAGTGTATTTAAGTTTTGTGCCCGATTTGACAGTTATTCAAGCGCAATAAAAATCTTAGGAACATAACATGCGCAAATGTTAACACTTATTTGATTATATTCAATTTTTAGATACTTTTGTAAAAAATAAATTAGTCTGGTAACTAATTAATTGAATAGATACCTAAATTAGATACTTAAAAAACAACTGAAACACTATTTGTAATTGATGTACTAAAAGTAAAAAAATTTGCTGGAATACTAATTGACTGTTTAAGAAGACTGGCTGTGCAAATGTATATCAGGTGCTTACTAATCCTCAGTGTGCTGCCTTTTCAACTGAAGTTAATTGAAGATTTAATTGAAGCCTGTGGGACCGCATGTCCATGTGCACTAATTACTGTTAAAAGGTAACTGCTGGGCAGGTGGCAGTAGCTCATTCAGTATCAAGCTTTGCAAGTAGCTGACAGGTTGTGGTAAAGTCAATTTAGACTATTTGCTTCACCAAATATAGAGCTATACTATTTGCTTGAGAACAAAAGTAGTTCTAAATAACTAAATATTGGTGTGTAAGCCACGATAGACCTTTAGCAGTATAATTCAGAAAGCAAACACCTGCATTATATACTGCAGTGATTAGCTATATATTAAGAGAAGAGAACCTTAGACTCCTGGGGCTGGATATTCAAAAAAGTTGCGCCATGCGCAATAGGGTTGTGCCTGCAAAAGTCCAAAATTGCGCCATTCTGCCATATTCAGCAGGAGGCAGTTGTGCCCCCCAAGTCATGCTGAGCAACAGCGCAATGCTAATGAAGGCATGCTCAACCAGAGGGGGAGGAACCATGGATAAACTGCACAGCCCGATATTCAGCCGGGCTGTGCAGAGTTGTGCAGGCACAACCCCCACCCTGTGCCTGCACAACTTTGAGCAAAAAAAAAGAAGTAAGTCAAGGGCCACCCACAAGTGAGCTGCCGCATTGCAGGGCGCAACACCTGCAATGTGGGTGGCCCTCCACTTCACCCCTGTGCCCCTGCAGCCCAATCATTGGGCATAATAGTAGCCACCTCCCCCGACTGGCCCAATCACGGGCAAACCCGCAGAATCCCCCACCCCACTGGCCCGATTGCAGGCAGAACGAGTTCAACCCCCAAGAACAATATCCCTGGTGGTCCAGTGGACGTGAAGCTCGATCACCGGCATTGAGTCACCCCACCAGGTCCAATTTCCTGGTGATCTAGTGCCTCATCCCACCCACCATGGGAATCTCACCACCCGCTCCCCCTGTCAGCTGGTGGGTGGCAGCACTTCACCGCTTCTGCCGCCCCACCGCCCACTGACTAACTGCTCAGTAGGGCTGCATGCCCATTGGTTCAGAGCAAGAGCCAATGGGTGTGCAGCCCTACCAAGCAGTCAGTCAGCAGGCGTCAGGGTGGCAGGTGGGTGGGGTGCTGCCGCCTGCCGGCTGACAGGGGAGCAGGGTGGTGGGGCTCCTTGGGTAGGTGGGGTGTGGGGCCACTAGATCACCAGGGTACTTGGACCTGGGGGGTGGACTCAAATGCCCGTTATCAGGCTTTGTGGTCCACTGGACCACCAGGGATATTGTTCTTGGGGGTTGAACTCTGTTCTGCCCACATTGGGCTAGTGGGGTGGGGGGATTCATGGGGTTTGCCCGTGATTAGCTAGTGGGGGGATTCTACAGGTTTGCCCATGATCGCCAGTTGGGGGAGGGGGATTTACTTCATGCCCACGATCGGGCTGCAGGGGATGTTGGTCCCCGACAGCTGCTGCCTGGCAGGGTGCCAGGCGAAGTTGTCAGGGATCGGCACACCTGCATGCTAATGGCATGCAAATGGGGCCATAAGTAGATGCAAATGGCTCCCCTGTGCCTTGCATAAATTATGGCCCCATTTGCATGTAACCTTTTGAATATCGGGAATTTGCGCATGGCCCAATGGAACTTGCGCCACCGCATCTTGAATGCTCCACTCTGACCACTTGCGGTGGTGCAAGTTCCACTGCGCTTATTAGTGGTTGTGGTTGGGGTGATATTCAAAGGAGTTGCTCAATAGTGCAACTCCATTGAATATCGCCCCAGCCACACCACAGAACAACTTATTTGAGCAGTGCTAGGGCTTGTGCCACAGGATGGCACAGTTTGAATATCCAGCCCCTGGTGTTTTATGCTGAGGAGGACTGACCAACATTCTGATTTCCTGGAAAAGGGTTTATACTGCTGGAGAATGCGAGGACATTGTGGACATTGTGGACTCATGGCATTTATATTTTCCTTTATCGGATGGTCACTGAGTTTTGGTAGATACGTTATCAAAAGTAAGTAAGCACCATTCACACTATTATCAGTTTAAGTTAATCAAAATAACTATGAATGTCAGGCAGTGAATTATATAAAACATGCTGAAAAGGTGAAGCATTTTGGTAGGGTGCATTTATATCTCTATGTTAATTAGTATTGCTCTATTGTGTCGTTACTTATTTGAGACAAATACGGATTATATTTAGCCTAGACTGTATGGAATTTTTAATCAAAATTTTAGAACTCTGCTTTGGATACACTTTAGATCATACAGTGATCCTATATTAAATAATTGTGTTTCTTGATATAAACATCTATACTCTCAGGTTTTTTTTTTTTTGCTTGTTTTACAATCTAGTGAAGCCATTATATGGAGAATCAGGAAATGTTATTGATCCACATAAAAGCCGGGACATCCAAAATGGAACTGACTGTCCTTTTCTGAAGAAACTGGACCAGAATCCTGACTCAACCGTGGAAGAACTTGTGTTGCTCTGGTTTTTACATATTACAAGGATCCGGAATAAGGAAAAGATGCTCTTCTCTTTTTCTCCCATCAGACTGGATGTAGATTGGAACTTTCTACTCTGATTTAGAGAAAGGAGATAATAAGAACTCCCAAAGGACTACTTATTTAGTTGGATTTAGACCCTTGATATTCCAGATTTTGAGATATTTTTCTTCTATACATCTTGTTATAAAATCATATTGTAAGTCATACTTTTAGAAGAATATTAAGGTTATTAACGGTTATATTTCTTGAATAGGGAACATAACACTGTCTAAATTAAAATCTGGAATATACAGTATTTGCACTAATATTTTAGATGTTTAGAACATAAAATATATAACCAAGTGATTTGTATGCACCTTTTCAAAACTGTTCTACACACTTTTGCTGTTCATGGGATCCTAAGCTGTATTATTAAAATTACATAACCAGAATGAGACAGATTCAATAATTTCCCTTGTGCTTTAAACATTTCTGTTGATTATATGCTCTATTCGTATTAATTCTGGTCCATTATTAATAACATGGTGAACACCAGGAGTAGGTTAACATGCCCTGATGAGAGGGAAAATGAAGGCAAAATCAAAAATAAAAGGGATCAATTTAAATCTATAGAAAAACAACAAACCAATAAGGTTTTGGGTAAATCAGAGAATAAAAGGGAGCATTACCATAAGCCATTATTTTGTTGTGATAAGAACCAAATAAAGATCACTTCCATTTTTAATGAGCCCATACTGTAGGTTTCATAAGTTGATTCAAGCTGTGGGACTTACGTCCATATTGCTTGCCTTATTATAATATTAAAATGTAGTAGTTTTATCATACAGATATTTATCTAACCTTATCTTAAATATATCCATATTTGAACTCCCCACCATGTTTTCTGGCAAGTTATTCCATGCTGATACCACCCTTACAGTAAACCAGTGCTTCCTTAAGTTAGTATTCCATTTAGGCAAGTTAAGTTGCATAGTATGCTTTCTGGTACTAGACCATCCTGTTCTATAGGACATTTTAAGGTCCTTGCTCAGTGTATTATCCTGAGATATTTTGTACATCATACAAAGATCTCCCCTTAATCTTCTATAATGTAATGAATATAAGTTGAGCTTAGTTAATCTTGCCTCATATGTCAAGTTTTTTAGTCCAGACACAGATCTTGTTGCTCTGCGCTGCACACTCTCCATTCTCAGAATGTCTTCCTTATACTGGGGGGACCACAACTGAACACAGTACTCCAAGTGGGGTCTCACCAGGGCTTGATACAAAGGCAAGATAACATTCTCGTGTCTGCTAGAAATACGTCTCAGAATGCAGTTTAAATTCTGGTTAGCTTTTTTAACCTGTTGTTTACAATGTGAGCTAAACTTTAAATCTGACGTAACTTTAATACCCAAATCTCTCTCTTCGGATGTTGTTAACAAAATGTTATTCCCTATACAATAGGTATGATTATTATTAGTTCTACCCAAGTGCATAATTTTGCATTTGGAGATATTAAGTTCCAATTTAGTTTTAGTTCACTCATATACTTCATTTTGGCTTGTTGTAAAGAAAGTGCCTCGGTTGTAGAAGTCACTGTTATACCCAGTCTACAATCATCTGCAAACTTTGAAATCCATATAGAAGGACTACTAAGGTGTAAAGATGAAATATAGATATTAAAAAGATGAGGGCCCAATACCGAACCCTGTGGTACCCCGCTGGTAACTGCAGACCAGTCGGACATCACGCCCCTAACCACCACTCTCTGCCTTCTACCAGACAACCAATTAGCTATCCATTTCGCAATATTATTATAAATGCCTATTTTAGTCAAAATTTATATTAGTTCCGCATGGGGTAGTTTGTCAAAAGCTTTGGCAAAATCCATAAAAACTATATCCACAGGTTTACCATTATCCAGTTCTGTGTTAACATTTTCATAAAAGGATAATGTTAGTTTGACATGATCTAGACTTAATGAAACCATGCTGCACAGGATAAGATACATTTTTTGTTGTTATATAATCAATCATAATATCCTTTAGGATACCCTCCATAACTTTACCCAATAATGATGATGTCAAACTAATGGGTCTAAAATTGGCTGGTTCAGATCTAGATCCTTTTTTGTGGAGGGGGACAACCAAAGCATTCCTCCAAGCTTGAGGAACCTCAGCTCTATCCAGGGATGTTTAGTATAAAAAGCTCAATGGATCAGCCAAGTGGTCGGCAAGTTCCTGTAAAATTCTAGGGTGAATATTATCAGGGCCTGGAGATTTATTGATATCCAGTTTGCTCAGTCTGCTCTTTACCTCGACAGATGTTATTTTAATATTTCCAGCTACAGATGTCCAGTTATCAATAATAACAGGTGTGTTACCAGGATTAAAGACTGAACAAAAATAATTATTTTGTATGTTTACTAACTCTTGTTCATTTAACATTTCACCATTTTTATCTTTAAAATGTCCTATTATTGAGTGTTGATTCTTCTTGCTGTTGATATAAGAAAAAATGATTTTTTATTGTCTTTAATCTTATTGGCCAAAGTGATCTCCAATTGAGCCTTTGCTTTTTTTATTGTTGACATAACCAGTTTAGCACATTCATTATAAGCTGAATAATTTTTCTGTGTTTTTACTTTCATATATTTCTTAAATAATCTGTCTTTACGGTTAATTAAATGTTTGATTTGTTTATTTAGCCAAATTGGATTGGATTTTTCACCTCTCATTTTGGGCTTATTAATTGGGATATGTAAGGTGATTAATTTATTAAGCTTATTAAGAAGTGTAATCCACATATCCTCAGTATTCTTTCCTTCAAAGGCCTTATACCAATCCCACACTGTCAATTCGTGTCTAATGTGAGAGAAATTTGCTTTTGCCAAGTTTAGATTAGTTACTCCTTCAGATTTAGAGCATAAGTTAGAATTATGAGTTTTTTCCAATGCCCCCACTATGCAATAGACTTTAGAAAGATCACTGTTACCCAAAGGGGGTAGAATCTGTACCTCATTTACTAGATCACTCATATTTGTTAATATGAGGTTCAGAATTTTATTACCTCTGGTATTCTTATGTACTAATTGTACCAATTCTAGCTGATTGAATGCATCTAAATACATTTGTTCAGTTTGATTACCTGCCTTTGCTAATTTCCAGACTACATTAGGAAGATTGAAGTCACCCAACACTATTAAATTTTCTTCAGAATTCAAGTTATTAAGCAAATCTAAAAAAATAACATCATTATCATGTGAATTAGATGGTGGCATATAAAATAGGCCAATTATAATTTTAGGGCCAATAGATGGTATTAACTTAAGCCAAATAGCTTCAAGGTTATCATAAGGCAATTGTATGCTATTTATGGTATTATGCACATATATTGCAACACCCCCAACCTTTCTGTAAGATCTAGATTTTTGATATAAATTATAACCTGGTATTGATTTCTCCCAAGAATCATTAATATCCCACCAGGTTTCTGTAATGCAAGCTACTTGTATATCATGTATTACCAAAAAATCTTTGAATTCATCATATTTATTAATAAGGCTTCTGGAGTTTATAAGTATTGTTTTCCAACCCTTGTGATTATTATGGTTTAATATTATATTTGAATTAGAATGGCTTGCTAGTATGGGCTGCCCCCCTTGCTCCAGTTTAAATGAAAATAAATCACTTTATTCAATTTCCTACCCAGAATCCTGGATCCTGCTAAGCTAAGGTGCAAACCATCTGATTTAAATAAAGATTTATTGCTAAATGTAATAGAATTATCCATGAAACTCAAATTTTCATTAATACAAAATGTCCTAAGCCAGTTATTTATTAATTTAATTGCTTTGTTTTTGTAATTAAGATACCCATGCGTTGGTAATATACCTGAACATATTAAGTCTGCTCCTTTTTGTTTAATTCTCATTGCTATGTCAGTTATTTTAGATTGAAATGCATTCAAGCTAGATTTGTAAACATCTTTAATATCAATGTGCACTAAGACTAATGGATTCTCTGTGTTCTCCATAAGCTCTTCCAATAGATCTAACACATCACCTGCTTTAGCACCTTGAAGGGTGCTAACAGTAGTGCTGCTCTTCCTACCTTCACATACCATAGTATCCACTCCCCAAATCATTGAATCACCTATAACTAGTATATCTTTGGTCATAACTTTTTCAGTTAACAATGTGTTTTGAGTGTTTGCAGGAACAAACCTCTGTTGGCTAGTCTGATGATTTTGTTTAAAATAATCTGCAGAATCTTTATTATCCTTCAAACAATCAAGCACATCCCAGACTGGCAAAGCATTTTCATTACAACTATTGCTGCTCTTATTTGGTGAATTTGTAGCTTTTAGCCATGGAGTACTAATCACAGGTTTTACAGACACTTGCTCCCCCCCCAGCTTGTATTAACATATCCTCTTCCAGTACACTTTTATCTTTGATATTTGAAATTTGTAATTGAAAATTTGCTGAAACAAACTCCTGTTTGAGGCCTTGCAGATTTTGTTTAAATTTATCTTCAGAATCTATATTATCCTGTAAGCAATCGAACACATTATAGACTGGCAAATTATTTTAACTACAACTAGTGCAGCACTTCTTTAATGAATTTTTGGGTTTTAACCATGGAGTACTAATCACAGGCATAGCAGACACTTCCTCACCCACTGCAACTTCAATTAAATTATCCTCTTGTACTACATTTTTAGTTTTAATATCAGAATTTTGTAATTCGGGTACTGTAATATCATAAATAGCTTGACCTATAAATCTCTCTAGACAGGTAATTTCCTTTTGGGTCACTAAACGTTGTGATAAAATGTCAATTTCCCTTCTTAAATTTGCAATTAATATGCAATTTTCACATACAAACTCCTTACAAGCAGGTGCCTCAATAAACATGTGACAAGTGATGCAGATTCTTTTAGGTTTGCTACCTCTCTTACCCTTGTTTTGTGACATGATGCAATCTTTAAACATTGCTTTCCTAAAGATTGTTTCTTTTATTTTGTTATTTTTTTTGTTAATAACTCCAAACATTTGGGTCCTTGAACTCTGTGGAGCCCACGGACACAGCAGACATGCACAGACACGCATGTCTCTACGCAGTATCTCCACGCCGTGACTCCTGCGCAAGACGCCACCCTTGCTGCTGTGCAGGGCTGTTTTATAAGGAGTGT
Organism: Neoceratodus forsteri; assembly: GCA_016271365.2. Classification (NCBI taxonomy): domain Eukaryota; kingdom Metazoa; phylum Chordata; order Ceratodontiformes; family Ceratodontidae; genus Neoceratodus; species Neoceratodus forsteri. The sequence goes on from CM057454.1 coordinate 315,777,443, forward strand.
CCCGGAAGTGAAATTCACAAATTGCCATGCAACAAGCTGCCCAGCAACAGGCTTGGATGTATTATTACACTGTGCATTTTCCACTCATTCATGGACGAGGCATGAGAAGTCACTAAGTTGCTCAAAAAAAACCTTTTATCGCTGTATAGCCAGTGCTGTCTGCCTGCAAATAACAGGGCTCCTCCATTCACACAAATATTCAATAAAAGAAATTAAAATAAGTTTTCATTCAAGTGTTAGCCCCAATGTGTAGTTTTACTCAATTTCAGAGCACAGTAGCCATGACTTAGCAACTACATGTTCAACTCCAATAGTACTAGAGCACTTACACAGAAACAATACAAGGCTATTAGATAGCACCCATGGGGTAATCTATTCACAGAAAAATGCTCAGGATGTAATCAGTAGTTCTGATACTTCCATCTTGGGTTCTTTAGTACAATCAGAATCTCTGGGAGATGGATGAAGACAGGGAGGAGAGACTTTAATATCACAGGTGGCTAATAACAGCACCCGGCTAGATGAGGAAAGAATAAAATTAAGGAGACAAGAGTCAGATCAAAATGAACTGATACAGGACCAGAATTCTGCTCAAAAAATGACTTCTCAGCAGCTATACAGGACCTAGATTAACTTGCACGGAGCTTAAGGCACTCTGAATCAAATTACTCGAGTTCTGGAAATTCATTCATAAGTCACACATTAAACTCATCTGAAGATCATTTGGCCAAATTCTCCCCACATTTTAGATCACCTACCCCCAAAGAAGGCTTTTTTTAACATATAAATTATGACCAAGAACATTTTAAAAATTGTGGTGATTTTACTATTTCTGCACCTTTATCGAGACAAATGTTAGAAATATTTAAAAACCCTTACTTTGCAAACATCGTGATTCTGGAAAATCTTTGGGTGTTAAAAGAGGAACTAGCTGCTCTGCAAGCAGATGTTTTCCACAACAGAACTTTGATAAATAATATAAAACAACAGCAATCAATAGTCCAGAAACAATCAGATAACTCAGTTGATGTACAGATCTTAGAGCAACTGGACAAAGCTAATAAGGCATGCCATCTAAACTTGCCCCCACCATTTAAAAAAGGTAAGGATGATGTCATAGAGTTTATAGACTTAACATATTCTAGGAAGGAAAAACAAAAAACGTGGAAAAATAGAACAAGGAAAAGAGACAATAAGTCACAATTGACTAAAAATAGTGAGGAAAATATTACAAATAGTGTACTCAGTACATCACCAATACAAAACCAACAATTTCAAAGTAAACTGACTAGACCAGAAAATAATATGGAGAAACATACAACTGGATTACTAAACCAGAAAGACCAAAAATAATTGGAACCACTAAATCAGACCTACCAGGTCTAGGATATGACTAGGACTGACGTACCTTTAGAAAATTAACAAAAGAAAGTCACATAGGCTGCAGCAGTCAAAAATGGGAAGGCTGGCCCTAAAAAACAAGATGATTTCCCAAATAAAGGAACAACCCCTAACTTGACCTATAAGGAGACAGAGGATAAAACTTTTACAGTAAAATAGGTGAAAGAGAAGAACATAAACTAGATGCAAATGAGTATTTATTTAAATTACACGGTATTCCAAAATTCTATAAAGAAAGAGAACAAGTTCTGACAGACTGGATCACACAACTGTTTCATCTGAATGGTGAGAGTGAGAACATTTTTGTGATGAGATTCAATAATAATCTTTATCTAGAATGTGTCTTAACCCTTGCTGTGCTGCGGACTGATATATCAATCCAAAATTCCTATATGTTCTAATTCTGTAGGCAGCCTAAGGGTTAATATATACTAGCTTGAGTAATATGGCTAATAAGCTATGGTCTTTGGAGTCAATGATGAGCAAAAAGGGACTTAATTTACTCCCACCTCAAATTGTCCCTTGCATTAACATGGAAAAGATAATAGGGAACATGCAAAGAAACATAGGAAGTGAAGAAACAATAGAACAGCAAAAAGAAAGGATAAATAAACTTTTAGCAGTTTCAGATGTATTTCATAAACAGCAAACACAAATAGAAAGGAAGAAAATCATATCCATGTTTGGGTGGGATTTGGTAAGAAATCAAACTTTGGGGCAAACTAAAAGATAAATTATAAGTTTCTTATCTTGTACTCTAAAATTAAATTCATGCCATACCTCAGTACAAGATCTGATGTAAATAATGACTCTTCCAAAATTGATTTAGTGGTTGAAATACCTAAAATGGTCAATCTGGTTATGAAAAGGGCTAAGAATCTGGAACCAACTTGGGATATACCCCATTGATCAACCAACTTGGTATTTAATGGGCATAGGATCCAATAAAAATCAACATAAGGAAAGTGGTAACAATGAAAGCTGATATAACCAGGAAAAGTCATATGGTGTATCAAAGTCTAAACAAAATAATGGAAGTAGTATAAATATTCTGTCACGGAATATTGAAGGGTTAACAAACAGAATGGCAGATCCCACTATCTTGGATTTTTTAAACACTGGGGATATTATATGTCTCCAAGAGACTTGGTTAATGGACCAGAGTGCACCATTATTACCAGAATATAGTGGGTACATTAAATCAGCTTCTAGGCAGGCCAAAAGGAGGGATTGTGACATATATCAAAACCAATTTAAATTTTGATATGAAGGAATTAGATAATTCAATCTTTATTACACTTATACTTCAATTAGATAATAAGAAACAAAGATATATTTTAATAAATATTTATATTCCCCCAAAAGTCGATTAAATAAAAACATATTTCCTTAGGAAACTTAAACCTAACTTCTAGCCTCATTGAATAGTTAATATGATTTGTTTCCCATCATAATTTTGGGTGATTTCAATGCTAGAGTATATAAAGAGAGGGAGGGAGATGTACACAATGGAGGATGAGCTGTTAAACGGTCTAAATATAATTAATAATAACATTAGTGCTAATCGAGTTGCTAAAGATAAAGTGACTAACTCACAAGGAAACACTCTCCTCTCAGTAATGAAAAACCATGATTATTGCCTGATTAATGGAAGGACAATGGGTGATACTTTAGGAAATTATACCTTTATATAATCTAACGGGGCTTCGATAATTAATTTACTTTGGGCAAATCAGGAGGCCGGATTGATGTTGAAAAACCTGACTATTTTAGATAGGGTTAAATCATCTCATATCCCTTTAGAGCTTAAAATAGCAAGAAATGACCAAGATTATTTTCAATTAGCTACAACTAACCCAACAGATACACTTGAAATTATAAATTATAGGAGAATAAGGTGGACTACAAATTCAATCAATACAATAGGTGAAATACTGAATTCAGGACACAATTAGGATCTAAAAGGAAAAGTTTTGGTAAGTGAAAATGCAAATGACAATTAGGGTTATATATTGCGCTACCTCAAACTGTTTCTGACCACCAAAGGGAGTAGAACACCAAACACATGGTTTAATTGTACTGTAGATGTAAGCAAAAGAAGAAGGGATTAATTAGATGCTGAGGGAGTATAAATCCTCTCCACACAAACAAAATCTTAAAAAAAAATTTTAGAGCTAGGAAACAATATAACCAGAGCCTAGAAACAGAAAAATTTAAATATTACTATAAATATGTGGATGTTATTAAAAAAGAATATTATTGCTAATAACATCAAAGGTTTCTGGACTTTAGATATTCATGGATTTAATCAACATAAACATCAAGCTGAAGCTGCAATTACACCAAATCAATGGGACATCCACTTCTCTGGCCTATATTATGTAAAAGATTTGGGCCAAAATAGTGGATTAAACCTCCAGAACTTGAACTGTCCAAGACCATTATTGTATACATATGCTGAAATTATATCAGCAATTGGGGAAATGACCAAGAACAAAGCCCCAGGTCTAGGTGGTATAACAGCAGAAGTATATAAATATTTCATACACTGGTGGACACCAATTTTCTATATCATATTTAACTAATTTGCTCAAGGGGATGCTCTACCTCACACCTGGTCAAAGAGTATTATTTGCCCAATTTAAAAAAAAGTAAATGCTAAAGACCCCTCAATGTCCAGGCCTATTAGCCTATTAGATAACTCTCAACAATGATTCACCAGAATCATCCTTTGAAGGCTGAAACAATGGGAAGCTGAAAACAATATATTAAAGAGGACAGGAAATCATTTCTAACTGGCAGCTGTTTATAAGGTTCTTATTCTCAGAAATGATATGCATTCCCTAAATTATCCATATTTAACTATATGTGAATAAAAAGTGATGTGAAAAACTGTATTTTACATTGTTTTGTTTTAATGGGCAGTATTCTGTTACAGTTCTCATCATGGAACCAGTAATTTGGAGTTTTTACTATGTCACGGTTTGTGTACAGAATGCTTATTATGAGCTGTTGGCCTATTAGAACCCTGTTTAGAGTTCTGTGCACAAACTGTGACCTAGCTAAAACTCCAAATTATTGGTTCCATGATGAGAACTGTAACAGAATGCTGTCCATAAAAACAAAACAATGTAAAATACAGTTTTTCATATCACTTTTTATTCAGGTACACCGAAATATGGATAGTTTAGGGAATGCATATCATTTCTGAGAATAAGAAATTTATTAATAGTTGCCAGCTAGAAATGATTTCCTGTCCTCTTTAAATGAATATTAGAATGGGTTTAGGAAAAATAGATCTACTCTGCAGCATTGCTATGTCCTACAACATCTCATTTGGAAGCATGTCAAAATAAAAAAGCACAAATTATATTGTTGCTTTGTGGACTTAAGATCAGCGTTTGACACAGTAGACAGACCATTACTATGGAATGAGCTTGCCAACTTATTCTTAGACCCAAACTTTTTAGATATATTAATTTGGTTACATAATAATGGAGTTGTGGAAATCTACGAATGGGTAACATCGGAATTGGACAGGGGGAAGCCTGTGGATGTAATATTCTTGGACTTCAGCAAGGTGTTTGACTCTGTTCCCCACAATGGGCTGGTGGAGAAACTGACAGGATTGGGAGTGTGCCCTTTGATGGTCAGATAGACAGGAAACTGGCTAGCTGGTCACGCACAGAGAGTGGTGATTGGTGGGGAGCTCTTGAACCCTAGAGAGGTTGGTAGTGGAGTTCCTCAGGGCTCAGTCCTGGGGCTGATCCTGTTTAATGCATACATATCTGAAATCAGGGTGGATATAGGGTGTGAGATGAGTCTCTTCACTGATTATTCCAAGGTGAGAGCAGTAGTTGAGGGGGAGGAGAGAGGTTGGCCCTGCAAGTGGACCTGGACACCCTGGAAAATTGGGCTGTCACATGGAAGTTACATTTCAATACAACCAAGTGCAAGGTGTTACATCTTGGGTGGGGAAACCCCAAACACAGGTACACCCTGGGAGGGGTGGTGCTGGAGGACTTGTCTGGGGAAAAAGACCTGGGGGTCATGGTGGATGCATGTAAGAATAACTTTGAGCAGTGCATGAGAGCAGCTAGCAAAGCAAACAGGATGTTGGGATGCATTGTAAGTGGGATCATCTCTAGGAGCAGGGAAGCAATTCTGTCACTGTACAATGGACTGGTGAGGCCTCACCTCAAGTACTATGTACAGTTCTGGAGATCACACTTAAACAGGGACATACAGCTCCTGGAGAGGGTACAGAGGAGGGCTACCAGGATGATTTGAGGACTAGGGGAGTTGACGTATGAGGATAGACTTGAGGAGCTCGGACTGTTTACTTTGGAGGAGAGGAGAGATGGGGGACATGATTGAGGTCTTCAAGTAACTCAAGGGAATAAATAGGGTAAACAGGGAAGGGATCTTTAAACTAAAGGAGGGAGGTATCACCAGAGGGCATGGTTTGAAGTTGGAAGGAGGAAGTGTTTCACGGAGAGGGTGATGGATCCTTGGAATGCGCTGCCTGGCAAGCTGGTCCAGATTTCCAATGTGGAGGGCTTCAAGAGAGGGTAAGACAGATACAAAAAGAGGTATCAGAACACTTGGGGGGGGAGGGCCTCGGTTTCCAACAGTGGATCTGAGGTTTGAGCAGACTCGATAGGCCATAAGGCCTAATCTGTTTGCATTTAGTATTTTAGTATGTTAATACCAGGCTTCAAGTGCAATATAATATAGAGATCTTTCTTATAAAATTCCTACTAATCAAGGAGTGAGACAGGGATGCATTCTTGCACCATTTCTCTTTCATATCTATATGAACCCAGTGATACCAGGATTAGAAGACTCAGAATTTCACTCCCCTTGGTTGGGTCAACAGAAGATTGCATGTCTTGCTTATGCTGATGACATAATTTTGTTGTCTACCTCATTGCTGGGCCTTCAAAGAAAGCTGAACTGTTTTGCCAGACCATGTAAGGATTATAAACTAACTATAAATAACCAAAAAGCAATTTTGAGCTCTTTCAGTGCCTCCAAAGGGGATAGAAAAACAGTTCTGGCTCCATCAATGACTAACTGAAGTTTAGCAGAATGCTGCATTGATGATTTTATACCTTTTGTCCAGAGTTTATTTCTAATGAAAATTTATTTCTTCCTTTCACTTATTACTGTATCTCCAGATGGAGGTAATTTTAAATGGAGATTGACGCTCCCATAAGTGAAATGTGCTTTTTAATGGTCAACCTGAGCCATAAGTTTATCCTTGTCATCAGATCAAATTAGGTTGGCAATAATGGGGGTGAGGGGGCAGCAACATTATCAGGCCTAGCTCACAAAGAGCTATGGATCCAGTCTAATTTGCTCTGCACATTATCTAGGTTGGTATCGAGATATGCTACTGCAATTTTCTGAAAGGTGTCACATAGTGTAGAATCATTGTCCCATGCTACGTGCATGCCAACTATGTGAATATTTTTTTGATCTGTGTCCATGACCTGGAGTTGAGTAACTGGTTCTGAATTTCCTTCTGGAAATCTATAAGATGGTTAATTTGTCTCAGCATTGGGGGTTTGTTGATCTTTCAAGTCGGAGATTCTTTCCTGAGCTTGATGTAAATCTACTTTAATCATTTTATTCTCTACAAGGAGAGGATTAAAGGATGGTTGAATTTGATCCACCTTTTGTTCTAAGGCATTAATGGTTGTAAGTTTCATGTTGATTTTGACCATTTTCCTTAACAACATCCTAACCCTCGATGGCATCTCAGTTGAATGAGAATTCTCCTCTTTAGAGTCAAGCCCCTCAGCATCTGACTGAGATGGTGTGGAGGAGTTTGCTCAGGATTTGGGCTAATATTATTGACAGAATGAAAATCAGTTGTTGGGAGCATTAGTGGTGGTATAGTCAAAGCCTTCTCCATTGATTTTCCAATAGAGAAAGATCACTGAGAAATAGAATAATGTACAAACTTGGCCAAGGTATCCGATGCACAGTTACTATATACCTATGTGATGAAGTCTGCCCAATTTGCTTTGAATGTTGATCTTGGTCCTGAGAAGGTGCCTCTTCTTGACAGCATGTAATTCCTGTCTGCTTACCTCTCTTTAATCAGTAAAAATGTATTCATTATTTCCTGTCTGTGAATGGGAAACTACTGCGGCCCGATCTTGGGAATGTATATCTATATGAGGTTTTGGTTTCCCCTCCTCTGTAATCCAATGTTCTGTTTCCTGTAGTACTAATGAGGAGTGCAAATCTGTTTGGTTCCATGATGTATTAGAAGATATAGGGAACACTGTGATAATCTTGTTAACTGAGGGCAAAAGATGTTTTCCTTTGAGCTTTAGATGTTCATTTTTTGGCTTGGTTTTTGAGCTAGATACATTTTTAGGCATAAGCAATCTGCCAAACAAGGAAGTCCAACAACAACTGCTCTGCTGTCTGCCCTGCAGGAGAGATGGGGCACACCAAAACTGAACCATGCATGCAAGCAGCACCATCAGAAATCACTGGGCTCTGCAAAGAACACCCTGATGATAATGGAATAGATGGGTCTGAAGCTGCAGGAATGCCAACAGTAGCAGTGAAGTCTATACCAGGATTCATACCAGGATTCAAATAGCCAGGTGAACTGTGGATATCCACATTTACTACCAGAGTTTTGTCACAGCTACTGTCCTTTGAATTTACCAAGGTACTGGCTGTTGCTAATGACTTAACATTCCCTGGATTCAGTGAGTTCTTTGTGCAGGAGGCCAATTTAAAAACTTAACAATTCCCCCTCCTTTCAGTGAAATGTTCTGTACAGCTTTTCCTTCAAACGGATTTACCTCTAGATCAAAATCATAATTGTGTCTGTTTAAATTACTCTTCTGTTTGTTTTGATCAGCGTTTAGTGACAGTTTTTTTTATTTTTAATTAGACATATCTGAGTGAGGCTGTGTCAAAGCATCCGAAGCACCAGGAGTATCAAACTCCATAGATGTAGCTTTGGTTGTAACTTGCTATGAAGTCTATCATCTTGTCAATAATGATGGCATTTGTTTGGTAAGTTTACCTGAATGCTTATGGAGGGGATACTTTTGTCTTGACTCCTGTTTAGGCTTCATAATTTCTGAAGCCAGGAATGTTTTCAACTGCTTTCTTCTGCAGTTCAATTTACTGTCAGTCAATACAGCATTCCACATATAAAGCTGCCAAAGTAGCTGATATTTCTATAAATATCAGAGAGTGATACAGGAAACTACTTCTCAATGTCATGAGCCATTGGCCATCTTTCCCCTTGATAAATTATAGTATGTGACGTTTCCACCCCAGCAATTTCCAACAACTCTCATATTAACTGTGACTCAAAACTAGCTCACTGTCTGTATGTATATGCTCTGTGAACCTGTATATATAAAAGAAAAGATCCCACATGTTTTGAATTACCTGTTTGTAGTCTGGTGGTTACATGCCAATGCTTGAGCCATCTTTGTATAATGGCCCATCATAACCAGCACTGTTATTTCTGTGATCCTCTGATAGACCATTTCTAATGGGTATGTCATCTGAGCTGGTTTCAGTGGTTGTCTGCCTTCTGGTTTACAAACAGTTACAGTGCATCTCTTACATCTCTTCACATACTCCTTGACCTCTTTCTCCAAACGTCTCCAGAAAAATCTTTGCCTACACAGATGATGAATCCCCTGCTGGTCTTGATGTCCTGCCTAATCATGAATCCTGTTCAGTACCTCAGCTTGAAGAGATTATGGTATCAATAACTAGAACCTCTTCCTTCCCAGTTTCCTATCATTAGTTGTGGGGTACAGATAGCTCCTTGGCACAATTACAATTTCAGTGCTGAGAGACGAAGTTTTATATGGAACTTGAAATGTTTTAAAACCTTACATTGTATGCTTGTTAACATTGTGTGTTTCTAAAGTTCACCTAGTAATCTCGCAAGATTTTTGGAGCCCTAGCTGTGCTAGGAGAGGAGTTTCAGTCTCTGTGGCAACAGCTCAGAGCTAAACTCAGCTGTTTAATTTTATTTTATTTAGAAATTGCTATCAGAGGGGTACTAATTTTTAATTCACCACTGTCATTGCCATAAATTTAAACTTTTGTAAAGCGACAAGTAGCTAGTGTTTTTCCGACATCTTATGGCTACTTCCGGGTAGCACTCAGTATTTAAACAGCTCTGCAGTGAGCAGTTGCCTCTAGATAGCTCCTTGGCATAATTACAATTTCAGTGCTGAGAGATAAAGTTGTATATGGAACTTGAAATGTTTTAAAACCTTACATTGTATGTTTGTTAACATTGTGTGTTTCTAAAGTTCACCTCGTAATCTCGCGAGGTTTTTGGAGCCCTAGCTGTGCTAGGAGAGGAGTTTCAGTCTCTGTGGCAACAGCCCAGACCTAAACTCAGCTGTTTAATTTTATTTTATTTAGAAATTGCCATCAGAGGGGTACTCATTTTTAATTCACCACTGTCATTGCCATAAATTTAAACTTTTGTAAAGCGACAAGTAGCGAGTGTTTTTCCAACATCTTGAGGCTACTTCCAGGTAGCACTCAGTATTTTAACAGCTCTACAGTGAGCAGTTGCCTCTAGATAGCTCCTTGGCATAATTACAATTTCAGTGCTGAGAGATAAAGTTGTATATGGAACTTAAAATGTTTTAAAACCTTACATTGTATGCTTGTTAACATTGTGTGTTTCTAAAGTTCACCTCGTAATCTCGTGAGGTTTTTGGAGCCCTAGCTGTGCTAGGAGAGGAGTTTCAGTCTCTGTGGCAACAGCCCAGACCTAAACTCAGCTGTTTAATTTTATTTTATTTAGAAATTGCTATCAGAGGGGTACTAATTCTTAATTCACCACTGTCATTGCCATAAATTTAAACTTTTGTAAAGCGACAAGTAGCAAGTGTTTTTCCAACATCTTGAGGCTACTTCCGGGTAGCACTCAGTATTTAAACAGCCCTGCAGTGAGCAGGGTGAGCATGAGCAGGGTGAGCGTGCGCTTGTGTGCTCGAAGATGCACGCAAAGACACGCATATCGCGTGTCACGCGTGTCAAGAGTGTAAAGAGTGGGGCCTACATAAATTAATCTCTAAACCTGTAAGTATATTAAAAAATCATATACTTAGAAGTAGATACAAAAATACCATGGCTGACTTAATTGCACTGGAAATTGTACCGGAGGTTATAAAACAGCATAAGGCACCAGAAACTGTCTCCAAGAGAGATATAATAATAACCCTAGACGGAGAAACAGGTTTAAAATGTAACCCATGCCTGATGTATGCATTATTTGTAAATCTCCCTCAATGTCCATTGTTAATTTGTGACAAATGCATAAACAATAGTGTCCTGAGAGAGGACATAGATGATTTCCATAGGAGGCTGTCAGTTATTGAACGCTGTCAAGAGAACCAAAGTCAGTTGCCAACAAATATTTGTCAAATTAATAGGGAAGATAATTTAGGCACCAGTAAATGTGATTGCGTCTTAGAAATGCTGGGAAATGATGGTACCTATGAGAAGAGAAAAAGACACGAGTCTCATAATAGTAGTTCAAATAGTGAGGTTGATGAATGGACCACAGTTACCATAGGCCATAAATCCAAACTTCGAAGGAGGGAAATAGATCACAATATTAGTCTTTCAAACAGATTTGATACACTAATCGAATTAGACAAACCAGACTCCAAGGTAGAAATAGGACCCGATAAAATTAATACTGGACAAATGTACCAAACTGATTTAAATGACACTTTGTGTGACAATGAACCTATTGGGAGTAGTCCATTAGTATTGGGTTCCAAATCAAACAGTACTGACCCGAGTAAAATAGGACCTGCTATAGTAAGAGCCCAGTCTATTTTGGAGAATGTGAGTACAACAAACGATATTGAAGCACTAGATAAAGTAAGCAGACAATTTTTTGTGTTGGGGGATTCACTAGTTAAATATGCTGATAAAATTGTATGCAGATAGGATGAACATAACATTACATGTTCTTCTTTTAGGGGTGCTGGCATTAAAGACATAGATAAAATGTGTCCAGATATTTTATTTAACCCAGGTCAAAATCCCCTGGTCATCTTACATGTGGGTACAAATGACTTGAAGAAACTGAGTATTGAAGAAATCAAGCAGGACTTCATAAACATCAGTAAAACATTATCAAAATTAAATTGTGAAGTATGGTTTTCTGAGATTCTTCCAGTCCCTAGGGCAAATTATTACACCACATGTAAGATTAAAACCATAAATGAATGGCTAAGAAAATGGACTCTAAATGAAGGTTACAAAACCATTCCCCATTGGGAAAACTTCAATAACACTTTGTCACTATTTAGTTGGGACGGTCTGCATCTAAGTTGCCAGGGCACTTATAAACTGGGCACAACATTTGAAAAAATTATCCTGAATAATTTAAACTAGATTTTAAGGGGGAAGAGGGCTCAAATATTAGGTTCCCTTATGTCACCAAACCAAAAATTCCTCTAATTTCAAAAAGAAATAGTACTAATAAATTGAAAATTTGGCTTATTAATGCAAGAAACCTAAATAACAAATTAAGTTTAACTTAAAATTGAGTTAAACAACATAATGTGGATATTATATGTGTAACAGAGACCTGGTGGGATGAAAGAAATAATTGGTCAAACAACATACAAGGATTTCAACTTTATAATATAAATCGTGAAAGTAAAAAGGGTGGTGGAGTATGCTGCTATGTGTCTGAATTAATATCCAGCCAGGAAATTACAGTAAATAAACATATGGATAATGCACCTGAAAATCTATGGTCAAGTTTAGTTTTTCCCCATTCATCTAAAATTAATTTAGGGATATGCTATAGACCACCTAACAGTAATAACATCTTAAACAATAATTTCTTGGAGGAGATTAATAAAATAGCCAATGTAGGCAATTTTTTGATTTTAGGGGACTTTAATACCCCAGGCATAGCATGGACAGAATGCAAAGGAAGTACGGTATTCGAAAAAGCATTAATTGACATTATAACCACTCAAGAATATCATCAACTGGTTGAAGCCCCAACTAGGGGATTTAATATTTTGGATCATGCTATTACCAATTCTACAGGTAGGATCTGCAAAATTGACATCTTACCACATTTGGGAACTAACGACCATAATATTGTTGAATGTACTATTCATACTGACAGTTTCCAAACTAGTAAATGTACTTTAGCTTTTGATTATAAAAAACTGACTGGAACAACATTAAGAATGTTTTTGGAAAATTAGACTGGGGGGAAGCTTTTTGTAAATTAGAAGTTAATTCTATGTGGGAGGATTTAAAAAATAAATTACAGTCACTTATAATAAAATTGGTTCCTTCATGTAAAATTTACAATAGTAAGGGATTTATTCCTTGCTGGTTAAACAAAGATATTAAAAAACAAATCAGGAAGAAAAATAAAGCTTTTAAAAAATACAAAAATCATTCTACAGATATAAATCTTATCAGATATAAAAAAACAGCAGCGTTTGCTTAAAACTGTTATCAAGAAAGGTAAGATTAAATTTGAAAATAAATTAGCTATGAATAAAAATCTGAAGGCATTTTATGCATATATAAATAATAACAAACAACAAAGCAAAAGGATTTCCTCAGTAAGAATTAATGGTAAAACTATAAAAAACAACAAAGAAATAGCTGACAGGTTTAACAAGTATTTTGTTACCACTTATCAGGTACACAATACTAAAATAAAAAATAATATAGGTGTAAATAACTCTGATCCTATCTATATTAGCCATGAATCAGTAAAATTCGAACTGTCTAAAATAAAAATCATCCTCTTCCTCAGGATCTGATAACATTGACTCAATTGTTTGGAAAAATCTTGCTGACATTTTAGTTGAGCCTTTAACATTAATATTCAATAAATCTATCTCTACTGGTGATATTCCCCTTGATTGGAGAAAGGCTGTAGTTGTACCCATTCTCAAAAAAGGTGATAAATCATGTTTATCAAATTATAGGCCTATTAGCTTGACACCAGTTTGTTGTAAAGTTCTGGAAAGATTGATTAAAATCAGTATTGAAAAAGATATGTTAAGGTGGAAATTACAAGATGTTACTCAGCATGGTTTTAAAAAAGGACTGTCTTGTAATATGAACCTATTGGCCTTTTATAACTTTATTAGTGTAAATTTGGATAGAGGTAAACCCATGGATGTTATTTATCTGGACTTGGGAAAAGCTTTTGACACTGTCCCCCACCATAAATTAATAAATAAACTGATAAAACTTGGTATAAATACAACTATAATAAGGTGGATTGAAAATTGGTTGTCAGATAGAATACAGAGAGTGCGTATTAATGGTATGTTGTCGGAGGAGGGAGAGGTGGCTAGTGGGGTTCCCCAAGGCTCCTTGCTGGGTCCATTACTGTTTGGGCTGTATATCAGTGATATGAATGATGGGGTTAAATCCCACATAACTAAATTCGCTGATGATACCAAAATAGGTGGGGTAGTCAAAACCATTGGTGATTTTGAAGAACTAAAAAATAGCCTAAGCAAAATAGAAAAATGGGGCAAAAAAATGGTATGAAATTCAACAAAGAAAAGTGTTCAGTGATTCATTTTGGAAAAAATAACCCAAAGTATTCCTATTACTTGAATAATAAGAAGTTAAAAAATAGCAATTTAGAAAAAGATCTGGGTATTTGGATAGATCCAAAACTATCTTTTAACATGCATATATCCAAAATGATAGGCAAATGTAATGGTATCATTTACTCAATAAAAAAAGGATTCATATCAAGAAACAAGTTTGCTCAAACTTTATAAAACTTATGTACTTCCCCTACTGGATTATGGTTCCCCTATATGGAGCCCATACTTAAAGAAAGACATACTCAAAGTTGAAAGAGTCCAAAGACGTCTAACCAAATCCATAAAAGGTTTACAGAATAGGGTATACAAAGACAGATTACTAGCATTAAATCTGTATCCCTTAGAACTCAGGCGAATTAGAGGTGATTTACTATTTCTGTACCACATCTTGGAAGATGTAACATTAATAGAGCAATGTAACATTGTAAGGAATCATAAAACTTTTAATTCAATATCTCATGAAAAACAAATCTTTATAAATATTCATAAAACAAGCAGACACTTAAATTTTTTTAATTCAAGAGCTTCCCATGTATGGAATAGCCTCCCTAAACACGTGGCAGAAGCAACTACATTTGACTCCTTTAAAAGGGAGTTGGATGCACATTTGCTTTTAAATGGTAAATATTATATTAATAAATAAACCCACTAGGAGTGGGAGACAATTAAATGGGCCTCGGCCTACTTTGTCTAAGTCTACCAAGTTACCAAGTATAGTATTCCATTCGTGATCTGCAACTTTTCCTACTGCTTTAAAAGTCATGTTGTCTTATATGTCTTGAAGGTCAACAGCATCTCTTAGCATACTGATATACTCTTGCAAGGGCATTATCACTACATTTTAGCCTTAATGTCAGAATGAGAATAAACTGGTAACGTTTGGTGCCCGGGCTGGTTGGCCAGCTGAAAGATTTGCCCCATGGACATTGCTCTCCCACAGGCTGTCTCTTCCCAAGAAATGTGAGCTTGTAACACAGCAGCAACTTTGTCTGGATAGGCAGAGACATTTACAGCTACCACAGGTGTCACTCCACATGACGTAAGCCTATATTGCTAATACAGTATTTCCTTTCTTCCTTCATCAGAACATTTCGAGAGTCTGTGATTCAGTGGAATATGTCTTCACCATCTTCTCCTCTGTGGTTTCTGCTTTTGTTCATAAGCCTCTGTATGCCTCATGAATGATGTGTTGACTCAGCTTCTTTACAGAAGGCACTGTACTGAGGCAATCCAGAATTACATTCTTGGACCCCGGTAAGTACTTTTTTCAAAGTCAAATTGGGCAAGCTTCAATACCTAACATTGTTCACAGGCATCCAAATTTGCTTGATCAAAATAAAGGTCAGAGTGTTATTTCCTGTCCATATGTTGATCAAGTTTCACAGATTGCCTAATTTGGCACCCAGAATTCTAATCTGTGAGTTGGATATCTTGTCTGGGCCCTATTCAAGGACTTGCCAGTGCAGGCCACAGGTCAAGCTCTGCTAGCTTTGACAAGTCCCCAAACCATTGAAAAAGGGGTCAACTGATAATGCAAAACGCTTGTTAAAATCTGTGTGGGCAAAGATGATTGTGTTCAGCAATGCTTCATTTTAATTTCCAAAATGCTGATAGACACTCAAGTGTCATTTTTCTGGAGTTAGATGCTTGTGCATCATATTCTGTCTTCCTTTCTTCCCCCACCATCTTGTTTTTAGTCCGGAGAGTGTAAAGGAGGTTTACCATAAAGTGCAAATCCATAAGTGAAATGGACAAATAATTTGGGAGGGCTTTTAGCCAACATATAAGTTGAATACACTAAATTAATAATACTTTGGTAGATCACAATCTGAGATACTGATAGCAGTATTTAACGCACATAAAAAAAAAATAACACAATAAAGGGAAGGGTGAATACACATTTTTTTATGGCCAACATTCAAAATAGAGGGACAAAAATGATTATGGTTACTGGCTCACTGCACTAGCAGAGGGTGTTGGTAACTAGCCTTGAACCCTGCCGTGCCCAGTTTACATCTTAGATACAATTCAAGATTTGCTAAAATCTGTATACACCAATCCCTTTATGTATGAATCATTACATTTTATTTTAAGTGTCAGTTTGAATCCTAATGGCTAATGCAGACTGCAAGTGCTAGCCTGCCCAAATACACTTAACACCAATCTAAGCACTAGAATGTCTTTTGACAGCTCCATATGAAAAGTGGTTTTAAGTCAAACCTCTCTGGTTAAAGTCACTGCTGATGCAGTAAGACTGTAGACCGACTGTCTATGGTAATAATGTATTGCATTGCCTGGAACTGTCTGATTGAGTTTGGGTGTTCTGATTTCTCTTTTATTTCTCTGAAGGGGTTAAATGTTTGAAGGTTGATGATTGTTACTTATCTGTGCTGTTTATGTCTGTACAGTGTTAAACCAAAATTTCTACTGTATTCTATTGTGTGGTGTTACCAATGCTTATATCTCTTGTTTTTGTACTGAGCATCTGCCATCTTGATGGCCCGGGTCATTCCTGAAAAAGGTCCACTGGACCAGTGTACTTACCCGGTAAACAAATACATAAATAAATAAATGTAACTGCAGGGTAGGTAATCATTAATTACATGCAACTGGGGTAATTACACTGTAGTTACATGTGTGTTGCTTGTAATTTCATTGCAATGCAGTTACAGTATAGTTACACTGTAATTACAGTGTAGTTAAGGGAACTTAAAGTGTTACTTTAACAACACTGAGATATTAACTAAGGAACACTTATGAAACTCCTTTTCTTAAGCAGACTAAGATTCACACAAGTTGATTGTACCCCCCCCCCCAATTTCTGGGGGGGTTTAACCCCATGTATTCCCTTGGGCTTCATCAATGCCCACTGCCTGGCAGACATCCAGAAAGAAAACAAAATCCATGTACAGTAATGTTGCTCTGTGTGTGTGCATGCTTCAGTACCACTGCACTATCCCTTTAAGAGCGCCAGCCATTGTGTACAGTGTTAATAGCCTGAGCTGGGTCTGAGTACAACGGAACTCACAACCAGCCAGGAAAATACAAATCAGCTCCACTTTGCTGTCGCTAACTGACCAAAGGGAGCCCTTCACAGTTCTGTAAATATTTACTTCTGACTCACTACTGTTGTTAAATAAACTAGCTCCTTTGGACTGCCAGTACAGCAGCACTAGCTTTTCCGATGGGAGCCACCATGTTTGTCCAGGACTTCCTAGTTTGGATCAGTTGGAACCAAAGGGTCCTCGAGGGGTCCTAATTACAATGGATTATGGGTGAAACTGAACTTTCTTGTTGGCACCTAAATGGACCACTAGGAGCACTCTAACTGTGATTGACAGCTCCTTTAAGAAACTGAGTTACGGGGATCCCAATCTAACTGTGTGACTTTTTTGAAACAGATTCAGATCTGCTCGAGACACCAAGAAGACAGCAGCCTGTGTTTTCAAGCTGCGAAGATTCTCCACAGGAAGGGTCTGTATTGCCTCCTGTTGTCCCAATTCAGTCCACAAAGGGATCAGACACTTGAAACTGTGTGTGGCAGATTTGGAGAGGTTTCCCCAGAAGCAACTGGTGAGGAAACCGGCAAGAAAACTGAAAACCAGAGAAGTTTGCTGTTTCTTCAGCAATAAGCTGAGGTCTAGCGTGTATGTGTGGAGACATTGATCCTGGGATTCCTGAAGCAAAGCAGGAGCCACTTCAGTGCAGTAAGTACTTTCATTTATCAAAGCCTGCTGGAGGGTTCACCAGCATGCAGACCAAGATTAAAGTTAAAAAGAGACAGTTTCTTCAATCTGGGCATATGTCAGAAATGGCCCAGACAGACTATTCCTGTGCCTTCTTTTTCATTCTGGGGAGAGACCAGTCTCAGGGATTCAGCCCCTGTGCAGCAATCGATCGCAGGTTGAGGCCACCTATAGGGAAAGGCCGTGAAGTGGAGGTGAGACGTATCGGCCCAGGTCGCCATCTACAGCTGAAGCAAGTAGTGGGTCTTCATTTCGCCAGTGCCTTCTTCATTCAT
This sequence comes from Neoceratodus forsteri, assembly GCA_016271365.2. Taxonomy (NCBI): domain Eukaryota; kingdom Metazoa; phylum Chordata; order Ceratodontiformes; family Ceratodontidae; genus Neoceratodus; species Neoceratodus forsteri. The sequence continues at coordinate 315,795,506 of CM057454.1, forward strand.
CTGGGTACAGTGAGTAAACCAGGGTAGCTCCCTGCAACCAATCATCACTTGTAAATGGTATCATCTGATCTTGTTTGCTTATTCAATATTCAATGTGTTTGCAAATGACTGGGCCATCTGGTCATGGATACAAATAATTGATGTTTTCCAACTGTGTTACTACCAATTAACCACCTTTCTTTCCATCAAGGGCCCCAACATCAGCTGCAATGCCGGCCAGCTCACGGCACTGCTTCAGGCATGCTTGTTTTCCATTCTGGTACTCAGTAGTTGCCAAACTGATAAATTCAGGGACTGAAGTGATTAGAAACAACATAGCCTGTTTTAATTATAGTACAGCAATCACTTGACTAGGTTCATGCCCCTCCTTTGTTCATGACCCCCTTAATAAACTTGATTTATTGTTAACCTGGCTTGTGAGCACATTATTAATTGGCCTAAAGTTACAGAAGTATTGCAAAGCTTTCTGAAAGTGCATGTGTGTTACTGAAACTGTCTTTTGCAGGGGAGCTGCAGGGTCAATGTTGAGAGAGACCAAACCCTGCTGGTAAGTGGAAGGTGCATGGGCATATTATTAATCCTGGTATTAGCCTGTATTCTAAGTACAAAGAATTGCAGTTACAAAACTAAGTTTAATAGGTCACTAGGCAGGATTGTGGGTGGTTATAGCTTCCCAGAGGGCTGGACCAATTCTGTTAGGAACCCACTTAAGCACTACTCTGGGTGGAGACACCATATCTGCAGTTCTACTGTTGGTGGGCACGCCACAGTACCCTGCATTTCTGAATCCAGGCCCCTCAACCTGTAATTAGGGAAACAGGCAGGGGTAGTAGCCCTTGGTATAATGATGCCAGAGTTACATGATTGTAATTGGTTTGACATGAACTGATTGTAAGTGGTACAAAATAATGAATAGTAAGATATAATTCATTGATACTGTATTTTTGAGAATGTGATGTTACAGCCAGATTGTCTATCAGGAATTGTACTTGTGTTTTAAATGTTGTTTTTAATTGTAAAGATGATTGAAAGTCAGGCAACAAATTGACTAAAACAATCAAATGGCTGTAGTAATTAAAGAGTCCCAATACAGATCTGAGATTTGCAATTAGCCGAATGGCCAACAAAGGGGAGGTGTTGCTGGTGAAGGACTTCAATCTGCCAGATAAAGATTGGAGTCTTCCTGTGGCAGCTCCAGCTAGGAGCAGGGACATCCTAGAATCACTGCAGGGGGGCTTTCCTCAGGAAACTGGTGAGTGAATCCACTTCTGATGGGACAGTACTGAATCTGGTGCTTCCAAATGGATATAGGGTTGAGGATGTCAAGGTAGGAAGCCATCTGGGGACCAGTGATCATTGTACAGTGTGGTTCCACATAAGAACTGCTGTAGAATCCATCCACATGATAGCGAGAGTCCTGGACGTCGGAAGAGTCCTGGTCTTCTGAAAGGCTGACATTATAAAGATGAGAGGATACTTCAGAAATAACCTGGGCAGGGGTGAGAACCTGGAGGGGTGGAGGAAAAGTGAATCAAACTAAAAGAGGGGATAGTGAGGGCATCAAATCTATGTGTCAAGCAAGTAAGCAAAAGTAGAAGAAAGAGAAGACCGCTATGGGTCTCCAAAGAGGTGGCAGAAAAGGTAAAGGCTAAATGAATAGCATTCAGAAGGTATAAGGGACCCAGAGGGAGGAGGATAGGGAGGTGTAGCTAGTAAAACAAAGGAAGGCAAGCAAAGCTGTAAGGCACACAAAGGTGCTAACTGAGGAAAGAATAACTCAGGGAATATCAAAAGGGGACAAAACATTTTTCAGGTATATGAATGAGAAAAGAAAGACAAAGAGAGGGATTGTGCAGTTAAAGAGGGAGGGGGTGGTTGTATGGAATGGGAGCAAGAGAAGGAAAATATCTTAAACAAATACTTCTGCTCAGTATTCACAATAGAAGGGGGGACTTCGAAAAGACACCAGGTACTGTGAGAGGAAAGAAGTGGACACCAGTCCATTTTCTGAGGAGAAAGTCTGTAAAGCACTCACTAACCTGAAGGTAGACAAAGCTATGGGGCCAGACGGGGTACATCTGAGTGTTCTCAGGTAGCTCACGGAGGTAGTGGCTGTACCTCTGAAAGACCTGTTCAACAGATCACTGGAGACTGATGTGGTCCCAGGGAACTGGAGAAGGGCAGAGGTAGTCCCATTTCACAAAAGTGGTAGCAAGGGGGAGGTGGGCAATTATATGCCTGACAGCCTGACATCGGTGGTGGTAAATTGATGGAAAAGGAAAGGATTGTGGAATGTCTTGTAACCAGCAGATTACAGGATATAAGGCAGCATGGTTTCACAGGGGGGAAGGTCAAGCCAAATAAATCTGACAGACTTTTTTGACTGGGTGACTGAGGAGTTGGATCAGGAAGGGGTAGTGCAGGTGGCCTATCTGGACTTCAGCAGGGTTTTTGACACCATTCCACACAGGAGATTGGTAAACAAGTTGGAGGACTTAGTGATGGGCAATAAGGTAGTAACCTGGGTAAAAAACTGGTTAGCAGACAGGACACAGAGGGTAGTGGTAAACAAAATTTGCTCTGAGAAAGGGAGGGTGACCAGCGGTGTACCTCAGGGATCAGTGCTGGGACCAGTACTCTTCAATGTCTTCATAAGTAACATAGCAGAGGAACTGGAAAGAAGATCTGCATCTTTGCCTCTTTGCTGATGACACCAAGATCTGTAGCAGAGTGGACAGTCTGGGGTGTGAGTGGAAAGGATGGATAGGGATCTGAAAACACTGTAGGAGTGATCAAGGGTATGGCAGCTGGGTTTTATATAAAAAAGTGCAAAGTAATGCACTTGTACCCTAGTAACCCATGGGCGGTGTACAAAATGGGCAGAACGATGCTGACAAAGATGAACCAAGGAAGTGATCTAGGGTTAATCATATCAAATGACTTGGAGGTGACTAGGCAGTGTGACAATGCAGTTGGTAGGGTAAATGGGATGCTGGGGTGCCTAGGAAGAGATATCACCAGTAGGAAGAGGAAGGTGGTTCTTCCCCTGTATAGATTACTGGTGAGACTGCAACTTGAGTACTGTGTCCATTTCTGGAGACCACACCGCAGGAAGGACATAGACAGAGTGGAGGCAGTCCAGAGGAGAATCAACAAAATGATGCAGGGTCTGCATCAAAAGCCATATGAGGAGAGGTTAGAGGAGCTAAACATGTATACCCTGGAGGAGAGAAGGGAGTGGGGGGATATGATAGAGACCTTAAAGTACCTAACAGGGATTAATAAGGTACAGGAAGGGAGCATTTTGTTTTTATCTTCCACCAAGCCCTAGCAGGGGCTTTGGCCCTCTGAGGAGGGACTAACTCTCAGGTCTTGCCACACCGCACTTAGCTGACCCTGAAATTCCCTCACAGCTTACCCCCCCATGGTGGGGCCGGGAAGGTGATGCCCCCTTCCCGGGGACCCAATCCAGAAGTGAGGTCAGCCCTCGGTGTGGAGGACCATCATGGAGCCCTGCCAGGCTCCTTTGTCCTCCTTGTTTTGTCCCATCCCCCCTCCCTACCAACGTAACCACATTGGAGCATGCCTCCAAACCTGTATTGCCATCCAATCACCTCCAGAGGGCAATCAGTGAGTGGGACAACATGGGACCCTCCCCCCGAGAGACAGGAGAACAGTTCTCTGAATGCTCGATCTTCTCTCCCTCCTGCTGAACCTCGGCGACCCAGGCTCGTTCCCCAACTCGGGTTGCCGGCATTGCGCCAGGTGTGGTGTCCAGCGCCTCAACCCTCAGTGCCATCGGACTGGCTAGAAGGGGAGCATTTTTCAGAATAAGAGGTGCTCTAGAGTAAGGGGGCATGCTATGAAGCTGGAGGAGGGTAGATTCCAGATGGATGTGGGGAAGTACTTCTTCAAGGAAAGGGGGTGGATCTTTGGAACAGCCTTCAGGTAGAGGTAGTGGGGACAAAAACAGTGAAGGGGTTCAAAAATGCCTGGGACAGACACAAAGGAATTGTAGGGGTAAGAAAAGGAGGGGGAATTGTAAGGGTGAGGAAGGGAGGGGAAGAGATGGTGCCATAGATCAAGTGAGGTCTGCAGCTAAAAAAAATTAAAAATAAAAAGAGCAGATTAGGTGGGTCCAGCAGCCCTTATCTGTTATCACATTCTTTGTTTCTGTGTTTATGTTTCAGATGGAGTCTTGCCATTCTCAGTCATTAAATCAATTCCAGACAAGTCATATGACAATTTACTATAATGTAATGCTTTTTTATTATACAGTATTACACTTTAATGTAATGCTTTAGTACTATAGGTATATGCAAGGAATAAGACATGACAGGGTGTTTGTTTTCTGGAGTTAATGCATGCTTAGGTGTGTAATGTGGCACAAGGTACTTGTGCCGAGGGTCTTTAGCAGCTGGAACTGCATTAACCCCAAAAAAGCAATGATCTAGTGTGTCTTATTACACTTATAAAATAAACAAACTAAGAACAATTTAAAAAACAAATAAGCCACCTTTTTTTATTAAAAACAAGTTTTTTCTTCTGTTAACTGTGACTAGTAAAATGTAAAACCTCCTGTGCGAATAACGAATATTATTTCCTGAATACCACGAATAATGAGCTATTCGTTATTCAGAATCCGAATAACGAATAGCTCACTATTCGTCCAAATTTGAGGAATAATATAACCCCCTTCTCCCCACCGTCAAACAGCATTCAACCACCACCCAAGTTCCCCAACCACTTTTACTATGAAAAAAAAAAGCAGCAAATTCTTTTGCAGGCAACTGGCACAACCTTATCTCCTCCATGGCTGGCATGCTGTATTTAATTACTACAGTTAAAATATCCCCACGGTCCATCCATTCTTCCCCCCATAGCTCTCGTAGCTAGCATCAGCTCCCCGCCTCCCCACACACCCTGCCTGCACCTAAAACAACGCATAAAATGTAGCAAAGGGCAGCCGGCACAGCCCGCCTCCACGCCTGGCTGTTTTGTAATGAACTGCGTTGTTTAGTGTATATAGAGAACAAACTGATCACATGATCAGCTTGTTCTCTATATAAGCGCAAGCAAGCACAGTTTCTTTCACAAGAAGGCAGCAGGACATGGATGAGGGCAGGCTGTGCCAGCTGCCTTTTGCTTACATTTACGTATTGTTCTAGGTGCAGGCAGGGTGCGGGGGAGGCTGCTGCTGGCTATGGGGCTATGGAGCTACGGGGGAGGATGGAATGGGTGGGCCATGGTGAGGATTTTAACTTTTAACTTAGTAATTAAACCCTGGCAGCCGGCCATGGAGGCAGGTGGGGTTGTGCTGGTCGCCCTAAAAGAATTTACTGCCTTTTTTAACAGAGAAAAGTGGTTGGAGAACTTGGGGAGTGGGGTGGGGTTTGGGTGCTATCTAAGGGTGGGGGAAGGGGGGTTACGCTATTTTCCAAATACTTAATATCCAGTCTTGCTGGGTCTTGAATAACGATCATCATTCGGCCCAATATTCGAAAAAAGGTATTCGCACAGCCCTACTTTCCACACAGTCAATAGATGGATTGTTTCTTTGTTGTGGAGTACAGGAATTCAAACTTCTGCAGAATTTCTCTGGCAGAATATGCAGCCCCTCATTCACAACTGAAGGCCTTATATGGAGCCACTGTCTTAATTTTTTTGTCACATGGTAATCATTAGAGGTTGCCCTAGCAAGTTGATAAGGATAGGAGTTTGATTTCTCATGGTCACCAAAGAAACATCAGAAATTTAAACTCTGAATAGTACTTCATTTTTTAAATGTGTTTATGTGTGTAAGGTGGGCATCATGAGAGGAAAGAATGTTTAATTATGTATTTATTTTTCATAATTTAAAGGGGACAGGAAATATGTGCAAACTGGCAGCAGTTAATAATATTCCTAGTAAGAGAAAGGAATGACATCCCTCTAACTGAGCCATATTTAACTTTACCTGAATAAACACTCATGTGAAAAACTGTGTTTTCAATTGATTTCTTTTTATGGGCAACATTCTGCACAGTTCTCCTTATGGAACCAGTAATTTGGAGTTTTTGCTATGTCACAGTTTGTGTACAAAATGTTAAACATGAACTATGCCTTAGACAACTAGTATTGGAACCCACTCGAGAGGGAGCAATCTTAGACCTGGTACTCTCAAATGGAGATGGCAAGATGATCACAGATTTAGAAGTGGGTAGCCATCTGGGAACTAGTGACCATCAAACAGTATGGTTCACGATAAAACACAGCAGTAGAGCCAAGCCATACAAAGGCAAAAGTACTGGACTGCAGGAGGGCTGACTTTGCCAGAATGGGTGAGTGCCTAAGGAATGCACTAGCAAATGGGCAGGAAGGAGGGGTGGAAGAACAATGGGGAATAATCAAAACTGCCATCACAGAGGCAACAAGCCTTTGTGTGAAGCAAATAAACAAAACAAAACAAAACAAAACGATGTAAGAAACCACTATGGTTCACAAAGGAGGTGGCAGGGAAGGTTAGGGAGAAAAAGAAAGCATTCAGGAAGTACAAGGAATCACAGAAGGAGCAGGACAGAGAATTGTATCAATTAAAGCAAAAGGAAGTAGGGAAGGCAGTCAGAAAAGCACAGGCCCAAACCGAGGAAAAGATAGCCAACTCAGTTAAGAAGGGGGATAAAACCTTTTATAGGTACATCAGGGAGCCAAGGAAGACCAAGGGAGGGATAGCGAGGCTTAATAAAGGGAGGGGTGACAGAGGGTGACTGTGAAAGGCAGAGATACTAAACAAATATTTTGCTCAGTATTCACAAATGAAGAGGGGAAGTACTGAAACCAAACAATAGAAACACTCTAGATATGGGGTTGATACCAGCCCATTCACAGAAGAAAGGGTTTTGAAAGAACTTAAAACTGAAGGTGGACAGCTAATGGGGCCTGATGGGATTCGTCCCAGAATTCTAAAAGAACTAAGGGTAGAACTAGTGACACCACTGACTACCCTCTTTAACAAATCATGGGAGGATGGGGTGGTACCTGAGGACTGGAGGAGGGCAGATGTTATTCCACTTCACAAAAGTGGGAGCAGGGCAGAAGCAAGAAACTACAGACCTGTTAGTTTAACCTCAGTGACTGGGAAAATGATGGAATCACTTCTAAAGGAAAGAATTGTTGAGTACCTAGAGGCCAGAGGGGTACAAGACCCAAGGCAGCATGGATTCACAGCAGGAAGGTCATGTCAGATGAATCTAATAGATTTCTTTGACGGGGTGACCAAAGTAGTAGATCAAGGAGGGGCTATGGACATGGCGTACCTAGACTTTAGCAAGGCATTTGACACAGTCCCACACAAAAGATTAATATACAAGTTAGCCAGCCTGGGAGTGGGTCCCAAGATGGTAGCAAGGGTAAAGAATTGGCTGGAGAATAGGACACAGAGGGTAATAGTAAATGGAGTTCACTCTGAAGAAAGGGGGTTACTAGTGGGGTACTGCAGGGTTCAGTACTAGGACCGGTCCTCTTTAATATCTTTATAAGCGACATTGCAGAGGGACTGGAAGGAACAGTATGTATCTTTGCAGATGACACACAGATCTGCAACAGAGTTAATATACAAGGCGGGGTGGAAAGGATGAGAAGGGACTTGGCAAGGCTAGAGGAATGGTCAAATGTATGGCAGCTTAGATTTAATGCTAAGAAGTGCAAAGTAATGCACCTGGGAAACAAAAACCCAGGGGAAGAGTACACAATGGGGGATGAGATACTAACAATGACAAAAATGGAAAGGGACCTGGGGGTAGTCATATCAGATGACCTAAAGGTGGGCAAGCAATGTGAGAGGGCAGTAGGAGGGTTGGGGGATACGGGGATGCATAGGGAGAGGCATCACCAGTAGGAAACAGGAAGTTGTTATCCCTCTGTACAGACAGCTGGTGAGACCCCATCTAGAGTACTGCGTGCACAGTTCTGGAGACCCAGTCTCCGCAAAGACATAGACAGGATGGAGGCAGTCCAGAGGAGGGCAACTAAAATGGTGCAGGGTCTGCACCAGAAGACATATGAAGAGAGACTTAAGGAGCTTAATATGTATAGCCTCGAGTAAAGGAGGGAGAGGGGAGACATGTTAGAAACTTTCAAGTACCTCAAGGGAATCAACAAAGTCCAAGAGGGTAACATCTTTCAGAAAAAAAGGTGTGCAAGAACAAGGGGGCACAATTTGAAGATTGAGGGGGGTTGGCTCAGAGGTAATGTAAGAAGTATTTTTTCATGGAGAGGGTTGTGGATGCGTGGAATGGCCTTCCGGAGGAGGTTGTGGATTCAAAAACAGTGGTGGATTTCAAGAATGCATGGGACAGTCATAAGGCAATTCTAGGAGGTGGGGTTAGGAAGAAGTAGGCTGTTGGTTAACTAGGATCTGTAGCTTATCCATTAGGTAGGGAAATGGGCAGACTGGGTGGGCCAAGCGGTCCTTATCTGACATCAAATTCTATGTTTCTATGTTACTGTCCTATCAGAACTTAGAGTTCCATGCACAAACTGTGACATAGTTAAAACTCCAGATCACTGGTTCTGTGAAGAGAACTGTAACAGAATGCTGCCCATAAAAACAAAACAATGCAAAATACAGTTTTTCACTTTTTATTCAGGTACTATTACATATGGATCATTTACGCTTATGCATATCATTTTGTAAATGGGAATTTTATAAACAGCCACCAGTTAGAAATTATTTCCTGTCCTCTTTAAGAGTATTTTACTTTGCAGGGCCTTGTTGAAGGGTTTCAGTGAGTAAAGCTTGCAGCCATGTTTTTAATGGCGATCAGAGAAGTGGCTAATGAATTTTGTATGTGACTGGTTCAAATCCCAATTCCCACTGCCTGAACCTGTTCCATCTGGGGTGGAGCAACAAGAGGGTTGTGCTGCTGCTCTGCTCCACACCACGCCAAGCAAGAGCTCCTGTTTATAGATTTGATATCTTTTTGCAGCTTTGTTCTGGTAGCTTATGAATGAAACTAATGTTATTTTGCTATCGGATTTCTAATGGTGAATTTGGGGACAGCTTTTTGCTGCTGAGTAACTCTGTTTGGCAGACACCTGATGGTTTTGTCATTCTTACTGGCCGGCATGCCGAATTGAGAGTTCGTGGAGTTGGAAGAGAATGCCAACCGGTGGTTCTACAGACAAGACTAAATGCCAAAGATAGCTCGGAAGGACGCTGAGTTTTGAGAGCACAGAATGTTCTGAAACACTTGGATACAATTCAAAAGAGGTATGCCACCCTTGCCTAAGGGGTATTAGCTCTGCAATTGATATGTCTATTTGCCAAAGTTTATTGCGCTTAGTGGAGTGTTCACTCTTTTCTTTTCTTTTCTTTTCTCACTACTAGGCGTGCATAGCTGTTGGGAGAGGTGAATATAGAGAAGGCCTACGGTGACCATGGACCCTGAGTTGCTGACCTAGAGGAGAGATTCAGTAATGGATGGAAAAAAGAGAGAAGGGGTTTCTTTTACTTGTTCCAAATGGATGTGAATTATTCCCAGTATTTGGAGCTTGGAATGCTATGGAGATTTTTTCCTTTACTAACCTGTGTACTGAAGTTGCCAGTAATGTTACCAGCAAAGGGGGAAGTCAATGTCAGAAGCAGCTCCACTAAAGGTACTATTGTTTTATTATATTTTGTTTGACTTGCTAGGCTGAACCATAAAAGGGCGATGATCTGGTACTTAAAAAATGCTGAATGATAATAAGACATTTTGCAATGCCAGTATCTTGCCCTGATAGACTCCTGAATTTAAAGGAGCTTTTCACCACGCCAAATCCTTTTACTCAAATCCAGAGTTCTCTATTATATTATATGACACTTCAAGTATTCTGATAGTAACCCTCAGTATGACTCTTTAAGTTGCTTTGAGCCATTGACAGGTAGATTTCTTTTAATAGAGTGGATTACTGATGCTTAATATGATCCTCTAGGCACAAAACGTACAAAGGAAAAATGGTTTAAAAAAGGTCTTTTATTTGGAATCAATCACTGGGACAAATGTTTTTTTACCTAGAACCAATTGCTGGGATATATAGTTAAGGGTTTGGCAAACTTATTCACAGCTGAGGCGTTAGACGATAGTATCATTGGAAAGCCGAGGTTCTGAATTTGATACACCCAGGATAAAACAACTTGACCAGGTGTTTACTCAGCAAACTTGAGGAATAATTTTTATCCATTAGTACTTCTAATATTTGTCAGAGCTCACCTCAGATTGTCAACATTAACATGTTCTGTGTTGTAAAGTGGGACTCCCTAAAAGCAAAATGAGTCACTGAATAAGGACTCCCAAGGTTTGGAGCTGACTGTTACATCTTTTAAATGCTTAGGCCTAAGAACATTTGACTCCCGGCTATCATATGGTATACTGGCTCTGTTGTTTACGAGTGAATATAGATTCCAACAGATGCTTACATCTTGGTACTGACTGTACATAAAGATTAATTAGGTAGCTTGTTTTGGACTCCTAAGTATAATGGAGCCAGTAACCCTGTGTTAGGATTTATGAACTCCCTTGTGTAAACGGAGCTTCCTATTCATAGTTTGTGCACTAATGGACTTCTAAGCATAAAAGGAGCTTTTTATTATTGTTTTTGACCAGTTGGAATCTATTTTGGCTGAAACCAGACTCCTGAACATAAACAGAGCCAGCTGGTATTATCTAAACTAATGGACTTCTGAGATAATGGAGCTCTGAAAGTGGGACTTAAATTTTATGAAAGTGTGGAGTTTCAATTTTGCTCCACAGCATTTTAGATTCAAGTCAATGTTACTTGTCATTAAAATATTTATGTTCGTTGGTTTGCTAAATAGTATACACATATTGGGGTACCTAGTTTATTTCCAGTGCTCTAGTGTCTCCTTCCCCATGAACTGATCATCTTCAAATACAAATGGACTGTATCAAGCTGTTCTGGAAACATGTTTTAATCCAGACCGGATGTTTATACATATGTCTGTATATTTTAAAGGGTTTTCATTATTGTAATGGCTTTAAGCTGATCAATAAAATCTTTGAACTTGAACCTGTTCCATGCTTTGCATTTCTGGGGAATTGACATATGGGTCTCAGAAGTCATTTAGCCAGTGAGGTATCAGGAAATTTGCAATCCATTTTTTTTGAATAACAATCTACTGTAATGTACAGTAATACTTTTGTACTACAGGTATAAATGACAATTTACTATAATGTAATAAAATGCTTTTGTACCACAGGTATACTGGTATAAGACAATTTATTATAATATAATGCTTTTGTACCACAGGTATACTGGTATAAGACAATTTACTATAATGTAATGCTTTTATACTACAGGTATACTGGTATAAGACAATTTATTATATTGTAATGCTTTTGTACTACAGGTATATATGGCAGTTTACTATAACATAATGATTTTGTACTGCAGGTATGCTGGTTTATGACAATTTACTATAATGTAATGCTTTTGTACTACAGGTATACAGGTATAAGACAATTTACTATAACGTAATGCATTTGTACGGTTTACCTATGCTGACTTGACAACATTGTTGTCAACGTGCGGCATAGAGACATCCCCGATGTTGACAAGTGAAATTTCACCTGTCAGACAGTGGTCTGGTTTCTAACAACCCATGTGGGGGGCTGTGCCCCCCCACACTCCCCCTTCTTAAGGATTGCTAACTCCAATCGGAGTTAATGTGAATGGAGGGGGGGGGGACAAAAGTTGGCAAAAGGGCACAATTTTGCTGGCAGGTCCCCCGTAGCAACATTTTTGATTCTTGTGGAAAATGTCACTGTGGGGGATTTCGCTGATGGGGTTTCACCCTTTCGTCGGCATACCCTTTTGTACTACATGTATACTGGTTTATAACAATTTATTATAATATAGTGTATATTAGAATGTTGTTCTTGACAGATTTCCATGCCTTTCAAAATGTGATTCTGCTGCACTAGTGATGTTTGCAGTGCAGCAGAACGAAAGTCATTCTGCTGCACTGAGAATATCATACAGTAGAAAGCATGAACTGAACAGTAAAGCATAATTAAACACATGGCTCATGTCACTACGTGTATGTCAAAGACCAATGGAAACATTTTTCCCTCAGTATCTCTGTCAATCAGCATACACATAATAGTTCACTTATTCAAACATACCTCTCACTCAGATGTCAGCCGAGGTTTTATCAAAGTCCCTGTCAGACTGCCAGCAATTCATTTTAGAACCTGTTGCCTGTATATTTGGAATTCATGCAGTAAAATCTGACGGTTTTGGTTAATCTGTTGTTTGTCATGTGTATTTTTTTGTTTAAACTCGATCTGTCAAGAACAACATTCTAATATACGCTATAAAGAAATGTGTATGAGCTGCGAAGCACAATCGGGCTACTCTCCAACCTCGCAGTTCCTATGCCAACTGTGTGACCTCTCGAGCTACGCTGTCAAGGTCAACAATTGGCATAGCAACTGCTCAGTTGGACAATAGCCCAGTTCTGCATCTCACACACTATCCTATATGTAATGCTTATGTACTACAGGTATACTGGTATAAGACAATTTACTATATTGTAATGCTTTTGTACTATAGGTATATATGGCAATTTACTATAATGTAATGCTTTTGTACTACATATATCCTGGTTTATGACAATTTACTATAATGGATGCTTTTGTACTGCAGGTATATATGACAGTTTACTATAATGTAATGTTTTTGTATTACAGGTATACCGGTATAAGACAATTCACTATAATGTAATGCTTTTGTACTACAGGTATACTGGTTTATGACAGTTTACTATAATGTAATGCTTTTGTACTATATACAGTGGAGCTAGTCAGGATGCAACACAGTGTCACAGTTCGTTGTTTACCTTTCTCTACAGTCAGTGTACAAAAGTTCTGTCTGCAATGAGGTATTATATTTAAAGGTGTGATTTGATAAGATTAATGTACATTAAAATAAACAATGTGATATTTACAGGTGCCAATATAATTACCTGCAAAAGAAATGCATAATAAACAAGGGAGGGGGACTTCCAATCCCCAGGCAACGTATTATTTTATAAAATAAATTGGTAACCAGTTTAGGGCCACTCGTATCACTAAGAAATTAAAGTGTTGTATTTCAGATTTGTTAGAACAATTTAAAACTCATTGAAGAAGTTGGGAATTCAACAAAATGTTGGGGTTATTTGATCTGAGAGAATAAAAGAAAAAGAGTTTGAGTACAGTCATTGTATTTAGCAATTTTAAACAGGAACCTCCAATACAAAAACATGGTTAAAAGATGTAACCAGATATTGAGTTGCATCAGACAAAATTCAGTGAGCAGGACAGAAGTGTGATGATACCACTGTACAGATGACTGGTGAGACCCCACTTGGAGTATTGTGGACAGTTTTGGTAACTGAGAAAAACAGGACAGACGTAGCAAGACTTGAGGGTGTGCAAAGAAGTGCAGAAAAAATGCTAAGAGGGAAACAGGATAAGGTCTACAATGAAATGCTTTCAGGGTTATATCTTTGTAATCTGAAATGAGAAACATAGACACATAGAATTTGTTGACACACAAGGACTCTTTGGCTGATCCAGTCTGCCCAGTTGTTCCTTGCCTATTCTGTCACATCAGACCCTAACTGGTCTCTGGCCTCCCTCTCCCTTTTTATTTACTAGTATTCCCCTATGCTCATCCTATGCATGTTTGAAACCCTTGCTGTTCTAGACATTCACCACTCTTCAAGTGAAGTAGTATTTCTTCACATCCTTCCTAAATTCCATTTCAGCTTCATTGCATGCCCTCTTGTTCTGTTGCACTTCTTCATTTGAAACAACTCTGCACCTGTACCCTTAGAGAAAGATGAAGGATGATCTTAGACCGGTGTATAAGGCATCTAGGGATCCATGTTTAAAGCTAGCAATAGGGAATGCAACTTCAATACTACAGAGTACTGTTACTAACTCCAAAGAGAAAATGTTAAAGGAAAACAGCTCAGAAGGCTGTTACTTCACACTGCACTATAAAAGCATGTGATTAGAAGTTCTGCACATAACTGAAGTTTTGTTTATTACCTTGGTGCATGTTAACGCCATAAGGTCTGCTACCAAGAGATGCTCGCAGTCATCTCACATGCACCAACCTGCTTCCTGTGTACTAAATATTGTAATGAGTGTTATCAACCTCTGCCATTCGTTACAGCCTGTAACCTAACAGAAGAAAAAATGTACACCAAGGTAATAAAAAATGTTCAGTTATGTACAGAACCTCTAATCTGGTGTTTTTATAGCCCAGTGAAAATAATGGTCTTGTACACCGCTTTCCTTTAAGACAGAAAAAAATCAAGACCTGTTTTTCACAGAGGGTGATGGTAGCCTGGAACAAAATTTCACAGGAAATAATGGAAAGCGATACTCTTGAAAAGTCTAAAAAGAAACTGGACCTTTACAAAAATAGCAGGAGCATTACTGGGTATTACTGTTGAGAAGCGGCAGACAAATTTGATTGGCTATTACCTTCTTTCGTCTCTAATTCCCATTTTTTCTTGTGATTTATGTTCCAAAGCCAAACTGCCTTCTACCACAGGGAGTTCACTAATTCAGCCTGAAACTTACATGATACATATAGTTTAATAATATTAATGGTTATTAAAATTCTACTGACTGTGGGAATTGAACCCATAACCTTCAATTTAAAAGCCTGGCTTCTTCCACAGAACACTACAGAAGTTTTGACTCTTCAGCTTTGAACTTTCTTCCCAAGCTGTAACATACTGTATTGTACATATGCATGGAATTTGGGGAACTAATTATTACATTGTTTCCTTAAGAGCTTAAACATTTAAACATGGGGCATTCCCTAGTTCACATTAAGCTATACTACCACCCAAATTGTTGTGAACATGGGATTTCATTTAATATATGATGTGCTTCATTGACAAGGTGAAGGGGAAATATATTTTCACTTTTTGGCTGTATTGTTCTCAGAATGTTAATGTTTGTTTAGTATCTGATGTAAAAATGATGACATATGTACAGAAACATTAAATGAGCAAGCTTTCGGCTCCTGGAATTGTTTTGGCAGTATCCTAAAATTTCCTACAAGTTTGATCCGGTATAGCTACCATACTCAATGTAGCAGAGCTTCCAGCAACTTCTCTTATTTAGATCCTCTCCCCAGCATCTTGGGGCATGAATGGTGTTATAAATAGGGAGGAGAGCATACACAAATATTTTGCCACTTACTTGACCTCTGAGCATTTGGTCATCTCTGGGCATCCGGAAACATGTCAGAGCATCCAGGTGGCAAAGGAAAGGAGTTAACCACATAGAACAACCTCCAAAACTAATGAAATATCCAAAGAGTGGATAACTTCAAAACAGGATCCTTTTTTTTATTTACTGAAAGCTCGTGAACATTTGAATTCCCCATGGGGCAGGCTGCATTCTCTCACTCTCCTTTTATTTCAGTGTCCATAGGCAATTTCTAAACCCCAGTCACCAAGGTGTGACAGTAAAGGCATTGTTCAAATGGTACTCCTCATTCCTCTGATTTACAGGGGTTGTGCCAGCAACCCAGTAGGGCACACAGATGTAGCTTTGTAACATAATTCTTCACAGAATGAAACACATTTGAGCTCCCAAAGGCAGCTGAATCAGGACTGCATACAGCTACTAGGGCCTCTGTAGCCTGGACCCACAGTGGGCATCCAATATTCATTATACTTTGCTTCTCTTTTAATTTATACTACAGATGCAGTTTACTTTTGACTTACTCTGAAAATCAGACTTAACCCTGAGCAGTCCTTTTGCAGCAAAGAGGCATTTCACTCCTTAGAGCTACCCAGGGAATAGACTGAGCAAGCTTCCCCTAAACTCAATATCTGTTTGACACCATCAGTCCCCCAACTGTAGGGCATTTACAGTAGGGGCTCCGCAGGCCTTTAGATTCACATTTGCTCCACAAGCTCTCTTGGCAGACTAAACACTAGTACCCATGGAGGCATATTCCCCACAAAACATGCACAACTAGAAGAGGCATACTTTCCCTGGGGGACTGAGGGTGCCACCAGTGAAGCCTCCCACTCTTCCCCATGACTTAACCCCCCAGGCAGACTGATCTGGTCCACATTTGTAATTTTTCAGGCTTTATCCTCACATGATAGTATCACAAATTTAGGGGCAAGAAGAGATGGACACCCCCAGGGGTCCAAGGCTGCCACAGGTGCCAATCTCTCCTAAGACGTGATAAGCAGAGGGTCACAGACCAAATTATTGCTACAAAGGCATACTTGCAAGCCTTCCTTCAAGTGCAGGGAGGGAGGGAGAGGACTGCTGGGTGCCCTATGCAATCCTGATATTAAAGAGTTGTATATCATCCCCATCTCTCTATTTGCATACTGTTGATAGTTCTTCAGATATCTCCTCTTCTCTCATCCTCTGAATTGTTAAATTTATGGCGGTTCCCCCCTCTGGGGGTACTTGTCAGCAGCAGCCTACACAATATCAGCAAGATGTTTCTGGACCTTCCACATAGGAACAGAGGTTCAGCACAGGGAGCAGGCCTACTTGCCTAGCAATACACCTTTTCAGACAGAGGCAACTTCCTGCAGCTGTCTCAGCTACTCCTCCCAGCCCACTGAGACTCCAGGGGATTACCCATTAGAGGTTTCTAACTGGTTTCGTAGGCTTACCTAAGAGCAATCTTACATAGAAACATAGACTTTGACAGCAGATAAGGACTGCTTGGCCCACCCAGTCTGCCTATTTCTCTACCTATTGGATAAGCTGCAGATCCTAGTTAGTCAACAACCTACTTCTTCCTAACCTCCACTAGAATTGCCTAACGTCTGTCCAATGCATTCTTGAATTCTCCCACTGTTTTTGACTCCATGATATTCTCAGGAAGGCCATAACATGTATTCACAACCCTCTCCATGAAAAAATACTTCCTCACGTTGCCCCTGAGCCATCCTCCCATCATCTTCAAATTATGCCCCCTTGTTCTTGTACATCTCTTTTTCTGAAAGATGCTACCCTCTTGGACTTTGTTGATTCCCTTGAGGTACTTGAAAGTTTCTATCATGCCCCCCCCCCTTTCCTTGAGGGTATACATATGAAGCTCCTTTAGTCTCTCTTTGTATGGCTTCTGGTGCAGACCTTGCACCATTTTACTTGTTCTCCTCTAGACTGCTTCCATCCTGTCTATGTCCTTGTGGAGATGGGGTCTCCAGAACTTCATGGAGTACTCCAGATGGGGTCTCACCAACTGTTTGAGCAAAGCGATAACAACTTCCTGTTTTCTACTGATGATGCCTCTCCCTATACATTCTAGTATCCCCTCAGCCCTCCTTACTACCTTCTCACATTGCTTGCTTACCTTTAGGTCATCTGATATGACTATCCCCCCAAGTCCCTTTCCATTTTTGTTGCTGTTTGTACCTCCCCATTGTGTACTCTTCCCTGGGTTTTGTTTCCCAGGTGCATTACTTTGCACTTCTTTGCATTGACTCTAAGCTGCCATACTTTTGACCATTCCTCCAACCTTGCCAAGTGACTTTTTATCCTTTCTACCCCCCCTTGTGTATCAACCCTGTTGCAGATCTTTGTGTCATCTGCAAAGAGGCATACTTTTCCTTCTGGTCCCTCTGCAATGTCACTTATAAAGACATTAAAAAGGAGCAGTCCCAGTACTGAACCCTGTGGTACCCCATTAGTAAGCCCCCTTTCTTCAGAATGGACTCTGTTTACTATTACCCTCTGTGTCCTGTTGTCCATCCAATTTTTTACCTATGCTACCACCCTCGGACCCTCTCCCAGATTGGCTAATTTGTTTATTAATCTTTTCTGTGGGACTGTGTCAAATGCCTAGCTAAAGTCTAGGTAGACCATGCCCATAGCCCCTCCCTCATCTACTACTTTGGTCAGCCAGTCAAGGAAATCTATTAGATTCATCTGACATGACCATCTCACTGTGAATCCATGCTGCCTTGGATCCTGTGCCCAACTGGCCTCTAGGTACTCAAAAATTCTTTCTTTCACAAGTGATTCCATCATTTTCCCTACCACTGAGGTCAAACTAATCCTACCAGGTCAGTATGTTGTACGCTTTATGTCATACAACAAAGCTGCACAATGAGAACAATGCGGTAGGGAAGAGCAAGAGGGTACAAAACCATGAAAGGTTGTATGTGCATTGTGCAGTAGTGCACTCTCTCACTCTCCCAGGCAGAGAATAAGATCTCTGCTGGGACTGGGGGCTGGCAAGCAGTTGCTGTGGCTTGACAGGATGAGCCACTGGCAGCAAGGGAGGCAGACAATGAGTATGGGACCGGGTTTCAATTCCTGGTCCCAGATGCATGGATTTTTTTATGTTTCCCACTTTGTGCAATTTTAACTATTAACCCCTCCCCCCGGGTTAGTTATTTTAGTTGGGGGGGTTCGGAGGCAGAGCCCCCTGCAAAACAAAGAGTTATTGCACTGGCAATATATTGCGCTGTATTGGCAGTGCGGTATCTTGCTGCGGCATAATGTCTTACGACATTATGACCCCATGCCCAAACTAACAGGTCTGTAGTTTCCTGCTTCTGCATTGCTCCAACTTTTGTGAAGGGGAATCATATCCGCCCTCTTCCAGTCGTTAGGTACCACACCATCCTCCAATGATTTGTTAAAAAGGATAGTCAGTGGTGTCACTAGTTCTCCACTTAGTTCTTTTAGAATTCTGGGGTGAATCCCATCAGGTCCATTGCTTTGTTACACCCTTTCTGAAAGAAATCTAATTGAACAATGGAGTTAAGTTTAAAATATGTGAACCACCTAATGCAAAATAGTAAGAAAAATAAAAGTATACTATTATATAAGATCCAATTACAGCGGATAAAATAATGTGATGAACTGTTTATAACTGTTTTACCTATTTATTTTTCAGATTTACAGGTGACGCAGAAAGACTGATTGATTTTCTATTAGTCTGATATTTAAAAAAATACTTTGTTGAATGAAATGTTTTTAAACAGTATAGTGTGATATTTATGTAAACTTAGTGCACTTTATGTATAGTTAGATATTTATATTTTTATGTGTCACAAGGTGGATTTTTGTAAGTTTCTTTAAATGGTTGTAAAAAGTTGAAATCACATGTTTAAGCTTTGTGACGTTATTATGACTATTTAAATGCTTCCAGCTATTAGATGCTCATTCATTGATAAATGGGCTTTGTCACTGAAATGCATCTGGAGGATGTTTTTTTGTTATCTTTTTCTGCACCTGCAATAAAGAGTGGCACCTTATTTGATCATTTTTTGAGAATGGCATTTTTATTACAAGAGGTGGTGAGTGCTGGATTTTTAATGTTTTTGCATTAATGAAAGAAAGTTGTTAGAAGCTGAGTCTTGCTCTATTTGTTTTGAAAAAATTATCACATTTATTCAGCTCCTGAGTGTTACTGTTTTTTTTTTCTTTATTTCAGCTGCCATATTATCCTGTATGGAGGCTGTTTACTATGGTAAAAAAGATATTATATAGAGGAAACGCTTTCAGACCATTATTTCAGAATGGATGCGAAACTGTGAATGAGCCTCCTACCTTCCAGGGATGGCCACCACAGGTTACAGTTTATTTTACCTTGACGAGTACAAGGTGAGCACATGAGAGTGATTCTACTGACATCAATCAATCTGGAATAAACACATTTACCCATGTGAAGCATGAACAATCTAAGAGAGAATGGCAGTGTTATAAGAAGGGACTATTTTATCTCTGTCAGCAAAGATTGTCAGGTAAAAAGACAAAGAACAATTCAAAAACCTTAAAACTAGTACATTTCTAAAAAAAAGTTTCTTATACAGCCCATTCTTATGCTCACCACGCACGTGTGCACAGAGAACATCTTGCTATGTTTGTACATTTTGAGGGGTGTGACACTGTCCATCCAATGCAGAGTAATCTCGAAGGGGCATGTCAGCACCACACCAATCATCAGCTAAGCTGACCATGACAGAGTTTTGGCATGCTAGGCAGAGACATCCTGTACTTGAAATGAAAAAGTTGACCCAATCATGGGTTGGCTCTTTCCTTTGATGTACACCGCCTAGCAAGCTGATTTATCATGCTCAGCCTGCTGAGGAATGTAAAACATCCTGGAAGAGCCCTGCACTGTTGCAGACACCAGCTGTAACACAGAAAACCATCCATCAATGTCTGTTGCTGGCACCCTTGTAACTGTCCTCACAACCCAACCCTCCCTCTCAGCACCCATCGACCTACATCCACCCAACCACAAACATAACTGACACTGGGAGTGCTCAGTCCCCAAGTGTTGCTACTTCATAAACGAATCCCCGCACTGTGTGCTGGTATACCGCACCACTCCCAGTGCATGGTCACATGTCTGTTGTTGCTGCTGCCCCTGTAATGGTCCCACTCACCTGATCCTCCCTCTTAGCACACTCCATCCCACCCCTCTCCACAAACATAACACTGAGACTGGGGGTGCTCAATCTCCCACTGTCGCTGTTGCAATGAAAAACACAATAAAAGCTCCCTTGTCATTTTTTTCTTTAACCTTGTGAAAAAGAAAACTGTCCACTGATGTCTGTTTTTGCTGCCACCCCAGTAACTGTCCCACTTATCTGACCCTCCATCTCAGCACCCAACACCCCACACTCCCTTCCCACAAATATAGCACTGACACTGGGGGTGTCCAATCCCCCAGTGTCACCACCTAGTAGGCGAAACCCCAAAGATGTCCACACTGGTGTACCATGCCACTTCCAAAACATGGTCACATGTACAGTACATTGCTGCTGCCCCTGTAACTGTCCCACCCACCTGACCCTCTCTTTCAGCACCCATCACCCCACCCCACCCCACCCCCACAAACATAACACTGGGCACTGGGAGTACTTAATCCCCCAGTGTTACTGTTGCCATGTAAAATAAATAAATGCTCCTTCATCATTTTTTTGCTAACCCTGTAAAAAAGGAAATGGTCCATCAATATCTGCTGCACTGTTAGTCCCCTCCCACCTGGACCTCCCACTCAGCTCCAACCCCCCCAAGCCCTTACTTACCTACCAGAGGTCCAATACCATAATCCTCTGTGGGCTCCAGACACAACTTCACTCTTCAAAGTTGGACTGTGAACTGAGGAAATCAGTTCAATGTATTTCAACAGGATTTTGAAGTTAGTGGCATAACTTGGCCATTTTTGCATATTTTTGCCCCACATTTTCAACATGCTTTTTTTGAGACCCCACCTCTTGATCAATTGCAGTGAATTTAGGCAACTCTGTCCTGAAAGATTATTTGTGGTCACTGTGTAAAATCAACTTTGAGGCAGGAGTTGAACATTTTCTCTGCCCTTGTTCATGAGGTGGGGTCATAAGAAGACTATGTTGAAAATTTGGCATAAAAATATCAAACAAACAACAAAGTTATGAGCCTTCATTAAATTTTGTGAACGCACACTCATAACTTTAGTAATTTTCAATATTTTTACCCTAAATGTTCAACACAGCCATTTCTTTACAGCACCTCATGAATGTGAGAGTTGTCATTTTTCAAAACCTGGCCAAAATATGTTTTTGCTCCCAAAAGGTGATTTCGCAGTCGCTGTACAAAATCACCTTTAGGCAAGAGTGGAAAATTTTCTCTGCACTTGTTCATGAGATGAGGTCAGAGCGAGTTGACCCGAACTCTCATCTCAGCTGCAGGCATTCAGTGCGCTGAAGATTTCCTGACATTCACCAGGCGTTCTGCTTCTCTGTTTCCAGGAGATACTGAAACATCAGGTTCATTGGGACCTTTTCTTGGTCCGTGATTAGTCCGGTGTGTGGGGGCTCAGCAGAGCCGGCAGCCGGTAATGGACCCAAGGGGGTGGGGCTTCGAGGTTAAAATGCCCCCGCTGCTTGCAGACATCAGAGTGAGCCGACCTGAACTCTCACCTCAGCTGCAGGCGTTCAGTGCGCAGAAGATTTGCCAACATTTACCAGCTGAACTGCTTCTCTGTTTCCAGAACAGACTGAAACTTCAGGTTCATTTGGACCTTTCCTTGGTCCATGATTAGTCTGGTGTATGGGGGGCTCAGTAGATCCAGGAGCTGGTAGCAGACCTGGGGGGGCAGGGCTTCAATTTTAAAACACCTGCGCCGCTTGCAAGTGTGAGCATTTGAGTGGCATGAGCACCACTTGGTGGGGAACAATCTATTGAACAAATTAATTTTACAGTGAGTATCTGTTTAAAACATCGCTTAAACCTTTAAGTAAGTTAGGATATACAACATGGCTCAGTGGTTTGTAACCAATGTTTTGATCCTGGGCTTCTTAACTATATTAATATGCTTTGAAAGCTTAGGCCCAGGTTTCAAGGGAGATCAAGTTGCTGGGTGGAATGTATCCAGGCCGGGAAACTACACTAACGTTGAAGGCAAAGGGTGGGGGCGGAAACTCATAGGCAAAAGAGTTACTGGGTTGGGCCCTTACAGTCCTCCTATAAAAGCACTTTATCAGCTGCAATGTTTACTTCCTGGTCTTTGATTTATAGGGGCAAATTAGTAAAGGGTCTCAGGCCAGGAACTGTTTTAAGGATTAAAAATAGTAAAGTCATTCATTTTTGCTTAGTGTTGTTGTTAATTGTAGTGGTGGATGTGGAATCAAATCCTGGGCCCCTGGCAAGCGAGGTCCCCTCTGGGTCTGCAAATAGTGTGCCTGAATATAAGGAGCCTTCAGCCTCATCTGGATAAATTGAGGGTATGGATTGAGCAACAAAACTATGATGTGACTGGGTTATGTGAAACATGGTTGAAGCAACATATTCATTCAAATCAGATTTCGATAAAATGTTACTCAATTAATAGACAGGATAGGGAAGGAAAACAAAGGGAGGGGTGATGTTTTACATAAAGGATACAATCATTGCAGAAGATATTGTTAAAGGCCCCTTGGAAGGTAAAATTGACTACCTAACAGTTAGAATTAGGTTGGGAGCCATAGGGTGTAAACATCTTTATATAACCTGCTTTTACTGCCCCCCAAATATAAGTTAGCTGATTATCCAGTTTTTGAACTTTGGACTGAATTACATCAGAATAGAAGGGAGCACATTGCTATAGGGGATGCAAATTTTGATTGGAGACAAGAGCGAGCTGGTGGGAAGTTAAAAGCGAAAATGGAAGCTGCCCATTTTGTACAATTAATAGAGACTCCTACCCATTTCAACTATAAAACTGCCAATCATTCTATAATAGATTGGATAATAACTAATCGTCCAGGAAAGCTTTTTAATTTAAATGTTTTTTCTGATTCAATTTCAGATCATTGTCCAGTGTCCTGCATATGTAAAATGTTTAAACAAACCTCCCCTCCAAAATTTATACATAAGAGATGCATAAATAGACTTCATGTGGGAACATACAAAGGGGAATTACAGCAGTCTGACTGGGAAAAGGTACTGGATTCACCCATCCTGGATCAAAAGTGGTACAGTTTAATGACTTATTTAATAAACATACCCCGATTACCAAGTGGAGGGTGAAAGGATCCTTTCACCACGGTTAAATAAGGATTTGCTGGATTTAAATAAATCCCTGGAAGTAAAAAGGAAACTATTTAAAAACTAAGGAGGCTGATTGTTTAAGATAATATAAAGCTTTTAGAAACGAGGTTAAAAAAGACATTGCTGAGGCCAAATCAAGATACTTTAGACATCAGCATAAAAACTTAAATGATCCAAGAACATTTTGGCAATCTTTTAGGCAACTTTATATTCCCCAAGAAGATACAGTAGAGGCATAACAAATGTAAGAATTGGAGATGAACTGATTTTAAGTAGTACAGTTATGGCAGATTGTTTTCATTTTTTTTTTAAATTTCAAAACATTTTGTGCTAGGAGTGCAGAAATGGAGAGAAAGGAGGAGGGTACTATAATTGATAAATCCATTCATCAGGATGGAGGGGTGCCAAGTTTTAAATTCTCTAAAACAGATGAACAGGAGGTTTTGAAACTACTATTGAGTCTGAAGGATGGAAGGGGGGGGGCAAATGAGATTACTTCTACTTTACTCAAAATATCTGCTCCTTACCTAAAGGGACCACTAGTTAGTTTGTTTAAACTTTTTTATTTGTTATTTTTATTTTTAACCAGGAAAATGACTGGGCACAGCCCTTTTTCAGCCATACCTGACATAGAACAAATTACATCACATAACACAATACATAATAGTAACACAACATTTAACAAATATTAATATATAATAATATCACATTTGCACAAGTCAATTCTTATTGCACAGGCAGAAATTCATATCACCATAGTAAGTGACCATTAGTGATTTAAAGTGTTTTGTACTGTTGTCATTTTGGATTATCAATGAGAATTTGTTTAACAAAGATGGATCATACCAGGAAAATGAACACCTGGCCATTGTCAGTTTAACAGAGGGTAGATAAAATAATAAATCTGTACTTCTCCTTGTCAGTCGGGAACCAGTATGTTTTATACATTTGTCATTAAGACAGCTACGAAAAGTGTTATGAAAGATAGAAAATGCAAACGAGACAGTTTTGTATTCTATTCTTTGTTCTGCCTTCTTTCTTTGGAGCAAGGATGAGTATCCCCCATATGGAAGGAATGTATTGTAGTACCTATTTACAAAGGGGGAGACAGGCTTGTTTTATCTAACTATAGGCTAATTTCCTTACTGCCTGAGGTTAGTAAGCTTTTGGAGAAATGTGTTCCTCAACAATTGCTTGTATATCTGGAAGAGCATAATTTGCTCATTGATCAACAACATGGCTTCAGAGGTGGTCGATACACTTCGACAGCAACGGCCAGGTTTGTGGATAGAAACATAGAATTTGATGGTAGATAAGGACTGCTTGGCCCACCCAGTCTGCCCATTTCCCTACTTACTGGATAAGCTGCAGATCCTACTTAACCAGCAGCCTACATCTTCCTACCCCCACCCCCTAGAATGGCCTTATGACTGTCCCATGCATGCTTGAATTCCACCACTGATTTTGACTCCACAACCTCCTCCAGAAGGCCATTCCATGCATCCACAACCCTCTCTGTGAAAAAATACTTAAATTACCTCTGAGCCGCCTCTATCTTTAAATTGTGCCTTCTTGTTCTTGCACACCTCTTTTTTTGAAAGATGCTACCCTCTTGGACTTTGTTGATTCCTTGAGGTACTTGAACATTTCTATCATGTCCCCTCTCCCTCCTTTACTCGAGGCTATACATATTAAGCTCCTTTCGTCCTCTTCAAATGTCTTCTGGTGCAGACCCTGCACCATTTTAGCTGCTCCCTCCTCTGGACAGCTTCTATCCTGTTCTATGTCTTTTATGGAGATTGGGTCTCCAGAACTGCACACAGTACTCAGATGGGGTCTCACCAGCTGTCTGTACAGAGGATAATAACTTCCTATTTTCTACTGGTGATGCCTCTCCTATGCATCCCAGTATCCCCCAGCCCTCCTTGCTGCCCTCTCACATTGCTTGCCCACATTTAGGTCATCTGATATGACTACCTCCAGGTCCCTTTCCATTTTGTTGTTGTTAGTATCTCACCCCCATTGTGTACTTTCCCTGGGTTTTGTTTCCCAGGTGCATTACCTTGCACTTCTTAGCATTGAATCTAAGCTGCCATACATTTGACCATTCCTCTAACTTGCCAAGTCCCTTCTCATCCTTTCCACCCCACTCTGTGCATCAACTCTGTTGCAGATCTTTGTGTCATCTGCAAAGAGACATATTTTTCCTTCCAGTCCCTCTGCAATGTTGCTTATAAAGACATTGAAGAGGACTGGTCCTAATACTGAACCCTGCGGTACCCCACTAGTAACCCTCCTTTCTTCTGAGTGGACTCCATTTACTATTACCTCTGTGTCCTATTCTCCAGCCAATTCTTTACCCAGGCTGTCATCTTGGGACCCACTCCCAGGCTGGCTAACTTGTATATTAATCTTTTGTGTGGGACTGTGTCAAATGCCTTGCTAAAGTCTAGGTAGGCCATGTCCACAGCCCCTCCCTGATCTACTACTTTGGTCACCCAGTCAAAGAAATCTATTAGATTCATCTGGCATGACCTTTCCACTGTGAATCCATGCTGCCTAGGGTCCTGTGCCCCTCTGGCCTCTAGATACTCGACAATTCTTTCCTTCAGAAGTGATTCCATCATTTTCCCTATCACTGAGGTTAAACTAACAAGTCTGTAGTTTCCTGCTTCTGCCTTGCTCCCACTTTTGTGAAGGGGAATCACATCTGCCCTCCTCCAGTCCTCGGGTACCACCCCATCCTCCCATGATTTGTTAAAAAGGGTAGTCAGTGGTGTCACTAGTTCTACCCTTAGTTCTTTTAGAATTCTGGGATGAATCCCATCAGGTCCCATTGCTTTGTCCACCTTCAGTTTTAAGAGTTCTTTCAGAACCCTTCTTCTGTAAATGGGCTGATATCAACTTCTGTATCCAGATTGTTTCTACTGTTTGTTGTAGGTACCTCCTCTTCATTTGTAAATACTGAGCAAAAATATTTGTTTAGTATCTCTGCCTTTTCAGTCTCCCTCTGCCCACCCTCCCTCCCCTTTATTAAGCCTCACTATCCCTCCCTCAGTCTTCCTTTGCTCCTGATATACCTATAAAGGTTTTATCCCCTTCTTAACTGAGTTGGCTATCTTTTCCTCGGTTTGGGCCTTTGCTGTTCTGACTGCCTTCCCAGCCTCCTTTTGCTTTAACTGATACAGTTCCCTGTCCTGCTCCTTCTGTGATTCCTTGTACTTCCTGAATGCTTTCTTTTCTTGAACCTTCACTGCCACTTCCTTTGAGAACCATATTGGTTTCTTACATCGTTTTTGTTTTGTTTATTTGCTTCACACAAGGCTCGTTACCTCTGTGATGGCAGTTTTATTATTCCCCATTGTTCTTCCACCCTCCTTCCTGCCCATTTGCTAGTATTCCTTAGCACTCACCCATTTTGGCAAAGTCAGCCTCCTAAAGTCCAGTACTTTTGCCTTTGTATGACTTGACTCTATTGCTGTGTTTATTGTGAACCATACTGTTCAATGGTCGCTAGTTCCCAGATGGCTACCCACTTCTACATCTGTGATCCTCTCCATCTCCATTTGAGAGAACCAGGTCTAAGATTGCTCCCTCTCGAGTGGGCTCCAATTCTAGTTGTCTAAGGCATGCCCCCTGTAGGGCATCTAGAATAACCCCACTCTTCGGAGTGGCTGCTGCAACTGCACTCCAGTTAACACTTGGCATATTCAGATCACCCATCAGCAATATCTCCCCTTTTTCTGCCATTCTAAGTATACTTTCTATCATTTCCTTGTCCATTTCCTCCCCCTGAGAAGGGGGTCTGTATACAACCCCTGTGCGGATTGTGGTGCCATTGCCTGTCTCCAAATTTACCCACAGTGCTTCTTCTCCCCTGTTTACCCTTTTGTTCTGTTGCTTTATTTCTTCCCTTATGTAAAGAGCTCCTCCTCCTCCTCTTTTACCCTCCCTGTCCCTCCTGTAGATAGTGTATCCTGGTATGTTTATGTCCCAGTCATGGTTTTGTGTGTACCATGTTTCTGTGACTGCCATGATATCCAGATGTTCCTCCTCCATCAAGGCCACTAATTCAGGAAGCTTGTTACCCAGACTATGGGCATTGGTACTCATTGCTCTCCATTTTTTGATGGCTTTACCTTCTGTTGCAGCATCCCCCACTGACCTTTCTACCTCGGTCTTTTTCTCATTTAGTACCCTGTTTTGTAGGGAGAGGCTGGGATTTTCCTGCTGCTTATCAGTGCCTCCCCCTTTGACTAGTTTAAAAGCTTGCCAATGAAGCATTTAAACCGATTGCTCAAAAGACTTGTTCCCTTCCTGGACAGATGCAGACCATCCTGCCAGTATAGGCTGGTGTCCCTCCAGGTGGAACCCCAGTCCCCAATAAAGCCAAAACCCTGTGCTCCACACCATTTTTTAACCATTCATTAAACTGCATGGTGCTAATTACCCTCACCTCCCCCATGCCATTGACAGGCAGCACCTCTGAGAAGGATACTGTGTGTGATACTTGTCTTAGACCCCTCCCCAACTCTACAATGTCCTCCTGCACTGCTCTAATCTCATGATGAGCCAAGTCATTTGTCCCTAGGTGGACAATTACATCCAGCTCAGACTCCCTTGCAGCTGCTCTCATGATCCTGAGGATGCGCTTCCTGTCCATCCAAGCCATGGCACCAGGCAGGCACCTTACTTCAGTTTTCCCAGCTCCCCCAGTTTTATCCCCTAATAATTGGAGTCCCCACCAGGAGCTGCTTTCTTTCCCTGTGGTGTCCTCTGCCTCCTTCCTGTGGGCCTCCATTGTGACAGTTGTCATCAGTCTTCTCTGTGGGTGCATCCATAGGGGAGCTATGCTCCCCCAGAATGGTGTATGGATTGTGGAGTGGAACAATTGACTGGGTGTGCCTCTGTTCCACCATCCTCACCCTCCCTGAGCCCACTGTGGTCCAACTGCTGTGCTTTCTTCGCAACCTCTGAGGTAGTGGTAGTGGCACTGGTGCTCCCTGGATGGGGGAGGTTCCCTTCCTACTGTCCAGTGTGGCCTGGGGGAAGGTTTCCTTACTACTCTCCAGTGCGGCCTGAAGATGGGCAACTTCCTCCCTCAGGGCAGAGAGTTGTCTGCAAATAGGGCAGCATCTCAGCCTCCAGAAAGACTCCCGAAAGACTGCTGCCCCACAGCCATTACATTGCACTACTCCCCACATGTTTATCTACTTTTTTTTGTCTGTTTTTGTGTGTGTGTGCACGCGTGTGTGATTGGTTTGTTCTATAGAAATATATATTATACAATGTGTATGCTTATATTGTCAGTGCAGTGTGCTAGAGAGGATATGACAGTGATATGCACCTTGCACTCTTGAGGAAATGATGTCAGAACCTCAGGTATAAAGGAACTATTTCCAGGGGTGGGTGGGGTGAGGGGTGGGAAGAGGTTGGGCCTAAATTGTGCCCTCACAAAACAATCAGCTAAAAGCTCTCACCCACCGCTGCGATGAGTGCCTTCCTGTCAGCTAGATGCCCTACACAACAATTTGACAGAGAAAATACCCTGCTAATCAAACAGAGAAAAATCCAGACATCCAAGTCAGACACAGGTAAACCTCTCCAGCCCCAAAACAGCCTGGTGGTTTGTTAGCCACAAAGGAAAATCAAATATGCAGTTATTTCATCCCTTCTGAAGATGCTGACAATATAAGCAGTTTTGAAAACCCCCTTCCTGAATTAAAAACTAAAATAATTAAACACAAAGCAATACCAATGTAAAAGGAAAACTTCTCTCAGATGTAAGCAAGAGAGAGAGAGAGAGAGAGAGAGTAGTTACAGATATCTAGTCCAATATAGTATATCCCATGTAGCTTCTCAGTTGTTTCAAAGCACACCCAGTACACAACTTGGAAGAAGATGCTGTACTGGTAGCTGCAAAAGCTGGGAAACCCACTGGTGCAGTCTTCGTGGACCTGGCCTGTGCCTTCGACACAGTGGATCACGAGATATTACTTTATAAGTTGGGGAGTTTGGGAATAACTGATGTTCAACATGTATGGTTTTAGGAGTTATTTATCAAACCATATTGAAAGAACAAAAACTGACTATTTTACATCACAGCTAAGGGATGTTAAGGCAGGGGTCCCACAGGGGTCCATGTTAGGCCCTCTTTTGTTTTCAATTTTTGTTAATGATTTGCCTCATCCTTTTACTATCAAAAATAGAATACTATATGTTGATAATACTGTTATTTGGGACTCAGGAACAAATAGCCATGATATACAGGTTTCTCTTCAGAGTAAATATTCTGTTTTTGCAAATTGGATTAGGTCTAACAGAATGTTGATAAATGAGTCCAAAACAAATGCAATGCTTTTTGGTTCTTTACAGAGGCTTCAGAAACTGGACCCAATACAGATTGTGGGACTTAGTGGCCTTCCCCTTCCTTTGGTTACAACACTTAAATACTTGGGTATATATCTTGACCTGAATCTTGGCATGGTTTCCCTTATAGAGAAGCTGGATAAAAAGATAAACCAAAAACTTGGTTTTCTTTACAGAAATATTAACTCTCTAACAGATGAGGCCTGGTACACTATAACAAAAGAAGTCTTACTTCCAACTCTGGATTATGGCAGTATTATATTTG
This sequence comes from Neoceratodus forsteri, assembly GCA_016271365.2. Classification (NCBI taxonomy): domain Eukaryota; kingdom Metazoa; phylum Chordata; order Ceratodontiformes; family Ceratodontidae; genus Neoceratodus; species Neoceratodus forsteri. The sequence continues at coordinate 315,825,698 of CM057454.1, forward strand.
TGCACAGTAGCAGCCTATTTGACTGCAAATATCGTACTGTTTATAACAACATTTGTAGGCTTGCTCTCCGTGCCCCACTTAGAACCCATCACTGCCAGTTATACGCAAATCTGGGTGTACTCTCTCTGGAGAGATGCCTAAAGGGTTTGGTAGCTAATTTTGCTTTTCGTATTGTTAACTCTGGAATTCCTTTAGTTCTATCAAGATCAATAGTCACTAATAAATGTCATTGGAGTACAAGAAATAGTAGTTTGACTCCCTACACTGTCCCTGCTTTTAAACTTCAAATGAGTAGGAAATCATTCACTTGGTATGCTCCTTCTATTTTAAATGAATATGGAGAGTTGTTTCAGAAAGCACATACTGTAATGCACGTTAAGCACTTGTTGAATGTTTTGTATATAAATGTGATTAATTATGTTGTTTAAGTGTATGTTTGTATTGTACTTTTATGTTCAATGTCAGGCATGGCTGAAAAAGGGCTGTGCCCAGTCCATCTCCTAGTTAAAAATACAAAAATGAAAAGGCATTTGTCAATGCTGAATGTTTGCTTGCTGACATTGGCACTGGTGGGGTGTGCCTTTGGGTCATCAGGCATAATGGCCACACCCTACCCTGCAGACACGGACAAGTGTTACGGTGTGCTTTGGGATCTTTGGGCCTTATGCTCATCCCATTTCATCAGGAAATATGGTGAGATAGGTGCAGTATAGGAGACTGGGGTGAACTTTGGGGCCGAAGAGTTCAAGGCACACCTCGATGCCTCTCACTGGCTGCAGGGTGTGGGTGGGGGTGGAATGGTATGAGCATTACAGGTGACAGTCCCAAGTCACACCCATGATGCCTGTCAGTTTCTACAGGGTAGGGCATTATGGTCGGAAACTCTAACGCCTCAGGCATTCGTTGGTATTTTCACTCCAAATTTCAACATGTTTTTTTGTGAACTCCACCATGAACAGTGGTAATATCAGTTTGTTTGCCAAAAGCTGATTTTGCACAGTGACTACGGCATTTGGACCCACAGGTGCGAAAACACATTTTGAACAGAATGTGAAAAATGAGAGCTATACTGTTCATGGGGAGGTGTAAAAAATGGCAATGTTGAAAATCTGCAGTGAAAATAGTAAAAAAACTGGTGAAGTCACGACCGTGCATAGAAACTGTGCAATGCACACCTTTAATGTAATTACTCTGGGGAATTTTTACAGCAGATTGTCAACACAGGCATTTTGGGACCTCCGATTATGAACAGTGTCACTGTCATTTTCTTCATCTGTTCCGAACAGTGATTTCCCACAGCGACTACGCATTTCTGCACAGAAAGTGTGAAAACACATTTCAGCCATGTTGTAAAAAATTACAGCTGTACTGTTCATAAGGAAGTGTGGAAAAATGGCAGTGGTGAAAATCTGGACTGAAAATATTACAAATTCACGAACTTACGAGGGTGCGTGGAAACAGCGCAATGCTTGCTTGTAACACGGTCATTTTATGGACTTTGGTCACCAAATTTTCAACATAGCCATTTCAAGACCTCTGCTCATGAACAGTGTCACTGTGATTTTCTTAATGTGTCCCAAACATTGATTTCGCACACTGACTGCGCCATTATGTGCTACATGCGTAGAAACACATTTTGGGAGTGATGTGAAAAATGACAGCTGTACTGCTCATAAGGAGGTGTGATAAAATGGCAATGTTGAAAATCTAGAGTGCAAATATTAAAAATTCGCAAACTTATGAGCTTGCGTAGGAACTCTGCAATGCACGTTCGTAAAACAGTCATTTTTGGGAATTTTTTCACCAAATTTTCAACATAGCCATTTTACAACCTGTGCTCATGAACGGTGTCACTGTGATTTTCTTAATGCATCCCAAACATTGATTTCACACACCAACTGCTCCATTGTGCACTACATGTGCGGAAACACATTTTGGGCGAGATGTGAAGAATGACAGCTATACTGTTCATAAGAAGGTGTGGTAAAATGGCAATGTTGAAAATCTGGAGTGCAAGTATTAAAAATATGCAAACTTACAAGTGTGCATAGAAACTGCGCAACGCACGCCCGTAAGACAGCCATTTTGGTGAATTTTTTCCCAAAATTTTCAACATAGGGTTTTGAGGGGCCTACCTCTTGAACTGTGACACTGTCATTTCATACATCAATCCTGAAAAGTGGTTTCATGCAGTGACCGTGAAATCACCTTTCGGGACCGAAAAACAAAATGACAGTGCAAGAATTCCTGAGGTGGGGTCCCAAAAACCCCATGCTGAAAATTTGGTGAAAAAATTCCCCAAAATGCCTGAGATATGCATCAAAGTTGAAAAAACCCTATTTATTCCATTATACAGCTTACCGGCATTTCCTTAGTTCGCCGTCGGCTTTGAAGAGTGCAGACATTTTCCCGGTCTACCGAAGATCGTCGCACCAGACTCCGGAGGTAAGTATGGGGTGGGGTGTGTGGGGAGGCAGGGTGACAGAGGTGGGCATGGGTGGGGAGGGGTCAAGACAGTCAGTGAGGGAACTTTTTCTTTCTAGCTTTTTTCTTTTAGGAAGCATGGCGGGACATTTGCCACACTGGGGTGGGCTCCCAGCATGGCAGCTGGAAGTTTTTTTGGGGGGGCAGTGGAGCCTATGGGGGATTGGGCACCCCCATCAGCCATATAGAAGTTTACAACACTGGGGTGAGCTCCCAGTGGGGCACCTGGAAGTGTTTTTGGGGGGCAGCAGACGGATGTTTGCCATGCTGGGGTGGGCTCCCAGCGTGGCACCTGGAAAACTGTTTGGGTGGGCAGTGGAGCCGATGGAGGGTGGGCACCCTGTCTGCCTTACAGATTTTGCCGTGCTGGGGTGGGCTCCAGGGGCACCCTAAACTCTGTTGGGGGCGCAGTGCAGCCGAAAGGGGATTGGGCACCTGTCAGCCATACTGTGTGGGGGAAGAGCGTGAGCACTCTGGGGTGGGCTCCCAGCATGTTACTTGTTTGGGGGGGGAGAGGAGCTGTCTATGATAGCTGTTTCACTGCAGTGCCAACGTATAGGCACTTTGCATACTGCTGACACAGTAAGCAAATTGCCTACACACTGCAGTGCTTTTATTTCAACTGTATGCCGCTGCATTTGCAAACACTGTCATAGACAGCTCTTACATTCATTGGCGTGGTGGGGCAGCACCTGCAAAAGGCAGCAGGGCATTGGAAGTAGGGAGGCACACCTACGAATTCTTGTATGGTGGCACTATGTTTCTTGCACATGTGTGCAAACAAAAATTAAAAATGAAATAAGAAGGCTATGTTGACAATTTGGGGAAAAAATATTAAAACACAACAAAGTTATGAGCCTGCATTGAATTTCACAAACGTAGGCTCCTAACTTTTGTCAGACATAACCCACAAAGTGTCTTACAACACATCTAGTACCGCAGGGCTTCTATACTAGTGGGAAACATCCAGCATTGACAAATGTTTGTTATATTAGCATTAAAGTACTCTTAGGGGTTGGCTTACTAGTAGTTCATCAAACCCCCAGGTACACAAGACCCTTGACTGTGCCTTGGGGCATCATTACACATCTGGCAGTTGGGGTCATATCTTAATGCCTAAAGAACTGATGTGAACCAAGGTTTTACTTTTATGCCTGTATATTGCAATGTATTCTGCATATTGCCATCACCAAGATGTCTTAAATAGATACTATGGGTGATATCTTTTATCGCAAGTGTAATTTTGATCCTTGAGGAAAAACAGTGCTATCCAGAAAAAAAATCTACAAAGACATGTAGAGTTGGAGAGAACATTGGTACAGTATATGAGGTAAAATGAGACCTATTGATCTAAACACGGGCATTTTTTCTGTAATAGGCATGTACTGTAAGAAATCGAAACTGATTTAAATATTGTATCTGGGTAAGTACAGTATTGTATATCAATTATAAACTTTTATGATTAAAAACTGGAAGTGCAGAGGTTTGATACAGCATGATGTAATTCTTCATCATAGCAATGCTACTCTCCTCATAACTAGCAGAAGTCCACAACGTACTGTGAGTATTATGAAATAGAAGACAGGACATACCTGTCTATTGAACAAACTTTTTAAAATATGTAGGCAACAGCATGAACTTTTTCTCCCACCCCCATACTTCAGAAAGCAGCATGCTTAGAGTTTAGTCAGCAACATTTACTAAAGCCACCACAGGAAATTAACATGTTTATGCTGCCAATTGTACAGTGGCCATAGCAGGCAGTTCAGTTAAGGTCTTGTGCACTAGTAGAAGTATTTACTCAGGATTGTGATAAGGGGATTATGGAAAACCTAACAGTTCAACAACAATGATTAATCAACCAAAAGGTAGACAGATGCTATTAATAGTTTGCTGTGTTATACAAGGAGCTTTCTGGTAAAATGGCAATCAGCCTGCCTAATGACTTTGCAGAATCTGGTAAAGCTGCAAAGTCAGACTAAATAATAAATCAGCGAGAGTCTGATTGATAGAACGCTGCAGGCCAGGATGCTCTGCTAGATGACTGTGGGCATCTTTTATTTTGAAGCTGCCCTGTATAAGTTCTGATTAAAGATAGACCACAAAGCCGGTTCAATATCACAATGGCTGAGGAACTGTGGCTTGTTTTGCCGGTGACCCAGGTTTGACAATCCAAGCCTGAGACATTGCGGTAGTCTAGTAGGAGGCTGGTAAGGCATCCACTTGGATGTCATCAGCCTCTACAGAGAGAATATGCCCATATCTTCTGCTGCCTCCTGGTGTACCTGAAGGAAAGTGTGAGCAGAGGTAACCACACTCTAAAATGTTTGTCTACACAGAGGCAAGGATATGAATGTATGCTTGGAGTTCCTGGTTATTACTCTCTTCAGGGCACAGGTAAAAAAAATCCAGAGACAGAAAAGCTCACAGTGCTCACTCCCAAGGAGTGCCTTGCTCACAAAAGACTGCAAATACAAAGAAGAAAAGTGAGCACACCAGGCTGGTTCCAGTGTTACAAGCAATTCATTGCATACAAATAAAGTGCAAACAAATCAGTATGGTGATCAATATTTCTAAATGCAAAGTGATGCATTTTGGTAAAAGTAATAGGCTTGTAAACTACTCTATGGACAATATTCAGCTAAGTACAGTAACAACTGAGAAAGATCTGGGGGTTTACATAACTAATAACTTGAAATTTTCAGAGCACACTAACAAAACTGTTCAAAAATGTCAAAGATTAATTAATTGCATTATAAAAAATATTAAATTTAGAGAGCCTGAAGTTTTAGTTCCTATATATTGTAGTATAGTTAGATCTCATCTTCACTATTACTCTTCCTTTTGTGCTCCTGCTCTGGTTCGGGATAAACTGTAGAAAAAATTCAATGAAGATTTACTAGATATGTTTCCAATATGAAAACATTAGAATATGAGAATAAATTAAAAGGACTGAATCTTTACTCCATTAAATATCGTTCTTTAAGAGGTGACTTATGTTTAATTTACAAAGCAACAAGGGATATGGCTTTGTTTGAATCAATTTGTATGGAATGGCAACAAACTGTGAATAATACTAGGTCTCATAAATTAAAGCTCAAATCAAGTATAAATAAGACAACCAGAAGAAATCAGATTTTTTTACACAAAGAGTAATACCAATATGGAATTCACTACCTTTGGAAGTGGTGTATAGTACCACTCTCCAGCTTTTCAAAAATAATCTTGATTTGTATATGGGTGATTTTAAATATAATTTCCACCCGGGTTAGTGGGTGGTGAGTTCTCAAATGGGCTAGTCCCTTGAGCTCGTATTGACCTATGAACCTATGGGATTAAAACCACACATCTACCAGAGCCCCGTCACATGGCAGCCCATCATGTGAGTGTCACAGAGTAGGAGTGTGAACTCTGCCTAAGGTCCACCTGCAGAAAGACTGCAGGACCATAGGGGACCCTGGAAGGCAGTACAGACACCTCATAGTACAATTAGAAGTGGCAAGGCAGGTGTGTAAAGGGATCCCAGAGACACCCTATCTGAGATAGCCGTGTAGTACTAATTGCAATTGTGTGGGACAGACTGAGTAGAGGGTTCTAGTGATACTCTATCTGAGGTAGCATAGTAAGGAAAAAGTGTAAATAGAAGGAAAAAAAAACAACAGTGTATAGAGGCTGAGTTCTGAGAGGGTACTGGAAGTAACACACAAATCCCCTTATCATCACTATGTTCCGCACAAACACTCCATGATTCAAGGAGGATACATTGGGATATGGGTGAGTGTAGGAGGTGTGGAACAGTGATGATCCAGAGGATGCGCTGGGTGTTCAGCCACTGTCTCAATGGCGCAAGGTTCCAGGTCATAAGAGCGGGAACTGGAAGATGCAAGGGCTGAAATATGCCACATGAGAGCTGCTGCCAGTGGCCCTATAGGTCACTACTGTCACAGCCACCCTCAGTGTTAACATAGGCCAGAGAAAGGAGCTGACAGTAATAAAGGGCAGGAAGAAAGAAGAGGGGAGGGAAGCCCAAGCCTGAGGAACCAAGGCTATGCACCAGTAATGGGTTAACCCTACAGCAACAAGAGGTACCCAGTTCTTCTCCACAATAGAAAAAGAAATCAGCACACCTAGAAGGCAGGCAGTGCCACAGAGCATGCCAGGGGGTGGGCAGTGCCCCACTAGTGAATGGGAAAGGTATGTGTAGAAACATAGACAATGATGGCAGAAAATGATCAAAGGTCAGTCTTGTCTTCCCTGAGTTCCCTATCTGCCCTTGGACCAACTGTCCATATGGGGTTTTATCCATCCTAGTCTACCTCCTGCTCTCCCTCCCTATTTAATTTATTTATTTATTTATTGAAATGTTTCACCAGGATGGCACACTGAACAACAAGTTGCTCATCTCACAGTGTGACCTGGGGGGAAGGGGTTACATAGGGTTGTGAAGGATGATCAATTACAATAGTATGTGGGTAGTACAAACAATACAACATTGTAAGATTATGCAACAGTTGGAACACAAGGTATTGTACAATAAACAGTAGTGGAACATTGGATAAATTACAATACATGTCCAAAATCATATAAAAGAGCATATAAATGTACAAAACAGTAATAATGCAACAGAACCATTATGGTGCATGAGTGTACCAGGAGCAGGCTTGAGGTTATACACAAGTGCTGTTGGCATAAAAAGGACAGGGTAGGTTGTGCGTACAGGTAACCCAGAAGGGCAGGTTGAGAAAAGAGGGGGAGAGGCAAGAACTGACTATGAGGAGAAGGGGTAGCCATTTCCTGATTCCCCCTTCAGGATGTTGAGAACCCTACTGGGTGGGGTCAGGGTAGGAAGGCAGAAACTGGGGCTAGGTATTAAGAAGGGTTAAAGCAGGAACAGCTGAGAGAGAGGTAATTGTGTAGGGCAAATGTAAGAGAGTAGTTGGAGTAGGAGTATAGTATTTCAAGGGTGAGGGAATTCCAGATTTTAGGGAAGCAATGGGCGAAACCAGTCTGACTGATGAGGGTGGAGCAGCAAGGGACTGTCAAGGTGCAAGTGTCATTAGATCTGAGAGAGTGGGTGGGGGGAAGTGGAGTGGAGAGAGAGGATGAGAGATAGGAGGGGAGCACTCCAAGCCCGAATTTGGAGTTTAGTTTGGCACAGTGTGAGATGTGTCTGTGAGATAATGTAAGGAAGGTTGGAGAGTGATAGAGTTCACAGTGGTGGGAGCGGGAAGGGGAGTCGAGGGCAAAGCAGCAGAAGGAGTTAAAGAGAGTGTCCAGCTTGGTCAAGGAAGATTTGGGAGCAGCACCATAGACTGTGTCACAGTAGTCAAAGATGGGGAGTATCATCTTCTGGACAATTTCACGCCTCACAGTCAGTGGGATGCAACTATGATTCCTGTACAGAGCACCATGCTTGGGGTGCAGTTTCTTCAGGATAGCATCGATATGCACAGAGAAGTTGAGGTGCTGGTCCAGCCAAACCCCCAGATATCTAAATGAGGAGATGTCCTACAGGATGGTCCCATCAAGGGTGTGGAAGATGGATAGGTCCGGGAGCCAAGAAAGTCTCTGCCTGGTGCCAAAGGTCATTGAGACTGTCTTCTTGGTGGTTAGAAAAAGCTGGTGAGAAGCAAACCAGAGCCGAACTTGGTTGAAGTCATGCTGTAAGCTGGTTTCCACAGCAGCAGGGTTTTTGGCAGAACTGTATTAGACAGTATCATCAGCGTACATGTGGATAGATGAGGATGAGCAAGTTGTGGGAAGATCATTAAGTAAAATGGAGAAGAGTAAGGGACCAATCACTGAGCTCTGAGGGACACCAGTGTTGATGGGGAGTGGAGGGAAGATGGAATCAAGGATTCTCACCAATTGGGTTCTGCCAATGAGGTAGGATTTAAACCAGTTGGTGGGTGACTGAGCAAGGCCAGCTGAGGAGAGGGAATCAAAAAGCAGGGGATGGGAAACAGTGTTGAAAGCTTTGACTAGGTTGACAAAGATGGCCGAGGTGATCAGGCCATCATCCATCCCTGAAAGGATGTAGTCAGTAAGCCTGAGGAGGGAGGTGGTTGTTGAGTGGTTCTTCCGAAAATCAGATTGGAAGGGGGTGAAGAAGGAGGAATTGGAGAGGAAGGGTGATAGTTGAGAGAGAACAAAATGTTCTTGAAGTTTGGCAAGGGTAGGAAGGAGGGAAATGGGGTGATAGTTGCCAGGAGTGGATGTGTCACCAACCTTGGGGAGAGGAAGGACTACAGTATGTTTCCAGGATGAGGGTACTTGGGCAGAAATAAAGGAGAGATTAAGAATTAGGGAGATAGGATAAGCAATTGCAGAAGTAGAAAGGTACAGAAGTTTAGGATTGAGCTCATCTGGTGAGGAGCCTTTAGAGGGGTTCAGGGACAGGAGGACACGAAGAGCTTCACCAGAGGAGATAGTAGAAAAGGAAAAGGGGGGAGGGGTAGGCACTGGCTGAGGTGAAGGGCTAAAATTAGTAGGCGGCAAGGGGGAGAGGGAATTTAGAAGAAATGTGGAGCACGAGGTGTAGTAGGCATTAAATTCATTGGCCACGTAGCCAGAGTCAGAAACTGGGGAGTTATTTATTTTGAGAACTGGAGGAGGAGGGGGGAGAAAAGGGCACGAACTACCCTCCAGAATTTAGATGGAGAGTTAATGTTAGTCAGGAATGAGGAGTTGAAATAATCAGTCTTAGCCAGTCTAGTAGCTTTAGTACATGAATTGCATAGCATTATGTACTTGGCATAGTCGTTTGGATGTTTAATAGATTTGTGTTTTCTCCAGGCCTGATCATGCTACCTGAAGCAGGCCAGTAGTTCGTGGGTGATCCAGGGGAGGTGAAGTCCATGGACTCTGGTCCTTCTAAAAGGAGCAAAGGCATTCCAGTTGGCAAAGAACTTATCCTTAAAATAGTCAAGGGCTCGGTTGACAGAAATGGCAGTGGAGAGGGGGGCCCAGTCAATGGAAGCAAGTGCAGAGCTGAGTGGGGTAAGGTCTAAGGATTTAAAGGACTGGAGCTGTATGATTTTAGGGGGAGGGTTGGGGTGATGGACCTTACATACAATGAAAATGGGGCTGTGATCGCTAAGGGCATCAGGGAGGAGACCAGATTTAATGACATGGTGCAGGTGGGTTGTGAGTGCCCAGTCAAGCAGGGTGTGGTTTTGTGTTTTGGGATTAGGGCATGTGGGCTCAAGTAAAAGTTGAGTGAGGTATAGAGCAGTGACATCATTGCATAGCTTGTTTAACTTGGGAGACAACCAATTTAGATTCATGTTACCCATTATGAACAGTTTTCAGATTGTGAGAGAGAGGTGATAATGGCTAAGAGTTCAGTCATGACTGAGGGTTGAATGCTTGGGCGGCAATAGATGCCAGCCACAAAGATTGGGATTGAGAAAGGAAGGGTAATGCAGGTGACATGGGCTTCATAGGTAGCTGGGATGGAGGTAGCTAGAGTGGTAGTAAACTGCAGTGAGGACAGGATATACATGACCACTGCCCCTCTGCGACCCAATTGATCTTGTCTGGAGAGGGAATACCCAGGGATAGCAATGGCATTCTCAAGGATGCTTTTTTTGAGCCATATCTTGGTAATAATTAGGGTGTCAGGGGTGTGTGAAATCATGAGTTTATAGGAGGTCAATTTTAGGTAGCAGGCTGCAGATGTTCAGGTGGAGGAGCTTCAACCCATTAGGAAGGGTTGTAGTGGAAGTGGGGTTTGGAGACATGTTCTTTGGGTAAGGAGTCAGGGTAGGAGAAGAAGTAGGACCAGAATTGGGGTGGAAGTTCCCTGATGAAAGAAGGAGGAGGAGGGCAAGGATTAAATAGTATAGTTTTGGACTTCTTTAATTAGAGTAAGAAATACAGGAGGGAGGGGAAGAGGGAGGGAGAGGTGGAGAGAAGGAGATGAGGAAACAAAGAAAGGCAAAGTTACTAGCAAGGGAAAACAGAGATGCTGGAGGGTAGTAGGGAAACTGGGGTCTGTTAAAAAGAGGAGCAGTGGGGGTGATTGACAGGATGAAGGAGGTATCTAGAAGGGAAGCAGCGAGAGAAGTGGCAATAGGTATAGAGGGGGAGACTGGGATATGGGTAAGAACCAGGAAGGGTGTGAGTAGGAGGGAGATGGAAACCATTCTGGGTTGGGTAGTAGAGGCTTTCTACAGACTTGCAGATTCAGATCACACCACTGAATGTTAGGACGTAGATAATTTGCTTTAGTTATGAATGACACAGAACTAGAAGTGTTAGGGGAGAGCAGTGGGAAGAGGGTTGCAACCTACACATCTTGTTGCCCTCTAGTGGCTTTGCAATATTATCTGAAAAAAAAAAAAAAGTTAAAATTACACTTTAAACTGAAGAAATTCAAAAGAATGGGAGGCTTCTTGCGTTACAATTCACAAAAAAGCTTTGTCACAAATAATGGGAGTTTAAATCGTGGGGGGGGGGGTCAGACAGTGCGCTAGGCGCTGGCTGGGTCTGCAAAGAGGAGAAAGAAAAGACACTGAAATTGGGGGTGGATTGGAGAAATTAACTGAAAGTGACTGCTACTGCACTGAACAACCACCAAACCCTTCAATTTGTCCCAGCCATGAATGAAACCATTTAAGGTCTTGGCTCCCACTACCTCTACTGGCAGATTGTTCCTGGCAACCCCCTTTCCATAAAATAGAACATCCTTGCATCCCTCATAAACCTTTCCCCTTCCAGTTTTCTCTTGTGACCTTGGGTTCTTGGTTCTATACTCCTGCTAAAATAGTTCTGCACAGTTCACCTTGTTTATTCCCTTCAGGAACTTTAAGGTCTTTATCCTCCCTCTCTCACCTGGTCTCCAGTGAGTACATGTTCAGTGCCTTCAGACGATCATCATAAGATCTGACCTGAGCTGGCCTGGTGGCACTGATGGCTGAGGCGTTGGACGCTACACCTTGCACCATACTGGTGACCCAGATTCAGAAATGAGCCCAGGCTGCTGGGGGTTGGCAGGGGAGGGAAGAGATCGAGCATCCGGAGGACTGCTCTCTCTTCCCAGCGGAGGGATCCAGGGAGCGATCGCACAAGGCGCGACCTCTGGTGGCTGCTGGAGGTACACAACATGGTGACACTGCGTGCTTGCAGGGTGTGGAGCTGTGGCATAGCATTGCCTTGGGTAGCCGTGCTCCATGGGGGGGGGGACATACAAGCAGAAAATCCCCACTCCCAGGGATAGGCAAAGGCACCTCGGCCTTCATAGTCCACACTCCTTCACTGGGCCCATCCTCCTTGGCTGACTCATGTGCCCTGACACTCTATACTATAGATAGAGTGCCCTGGGTGGATAGGGTGGTCCTTCCTCCGGCGGGCTCAGATCCAGAACTTGCATCGGGGTTAAGCAAGGGACAGGAGCTAGCAGGTCTCAGGTGGGAGTTAGAGACTTGGGGGTACTGTGGTTGCTGGAAAGAGTTCCCTGGGGCACAAAGTGGAGCAGAAAAAAGAGTTGGGAAAAAAAAATAAGATCTGACCTCTGGCCATGAATCGTCTTGGTCACTCTGCATTTCACCGTTTCTAGCCTATCCTTGTTCTTCCTTAGATGAGGACTCCAGAACTGAGCACAGTATTTGAGATTCAGCCTCACCAGTGACCTATATAGAAGCAATAGTACCTCCTTTTTCCTGCTGTCAGTACCCCTTCTGATACACCCCAGAATCTTATTAGCTTTACTATAGGCCTTGTTACACTGTCTTGATTGTTTGAGGGAGTCACTAATGATGACTCCCAGGTCCCTTTCCTTTGCCGTAGTATTCAGTTTAACCCCACTCTTCCAGTATTCTTATTTTTTTTCCCTAGGTGCATAACATTGCATTTTTTGGCATTGAATTTCAAATGTCAAACCTTAGACCACCTCTCTAGCCTTTCTAGACTCCTCTGCATCTCCCTGATCCCTTCTTTGCTATCTACCCTACCACAGAGCTTCGTGTCATCTGTGAAGAGATCCAAGTTGTCCCAAATGCCCTTTCCAATGTTGCTGATGAACATATAGAAGAGGACAGGACCCAGAACAGATCCCTGCAGCACCACACTCGAGACCTCCCTCTCTTCCGATCTGATCCCATTTACAACCACTCTCTGCTGTCTCTCCTTCAACCAGTTTCTTACCACTATAGCCCACAGGTCCTCCAGCTTCTTTAGCAATCTTCTGTGTGGCACTGAGTTGAAAGCCATGCTGAAATCTAAGTATAGTAAATCCACAGCGTGAGGCTCATCTACAGTACTACCTTTGCTTCCGATCATGTTGGTTTGACATGATCTTCCTGCCACAAACCGTGCCCTTTACTATCCTGTAGACCATTTCTTCCTATGTGGTCTACAAGATCTTTTTTGATTAATGACTCAATAATCTGTCTACTGCAGAGGGGATTCAGCTGTGAGGGTCGCAGGGAGGGAGGGATCTGGGGTCATGCTAGATGGTAAAGAGGTAGTCTGTTGTTTCCTCTGGAGTGACAACAGACAGGCTTATAGCAATGGTGGTGGAACTCATGGGAGAGGGGGAGGGAAGGTCAGTTCTAATTTTGCATGTGTGCACAAATAATCTGAGCAGATAGAACACGGAACAGGTAAAGTCTGACCTCTGTGCTCTGTGGAAGGTAGCAAAAGAAAGAGCAGGGGTGATAACCTTCTCTGAGGTGATCCCACTGCCATGCCTGAATCAGAAAGAACAATTCCTGTATTTCAGTTCAATGCATGGCTAAATGGTTGGTGCAGAGAGGAGGGATTTCAGTACCTCAGGGACATGGGCCCGACCTGGTGGGATTGGAGGCTGTCCAAAAGGGATGGCTGCATCTCAACAAGAAGGGCAGGAGGGTATTGGCAAAAAGGTGGGCACAGCATATAACTCATTTAAACTAGTGAGGGGGAAGTCAGAGAGGGAAGGCACACACAAGATATTTCAAACAAGGGGGGCCTAGGGGGGCACTGTGGAGCACACCTACCGACCAGACGTGTATGGGACTGGCACTCTATATATCAAAGTTTTAAACTAAAAGAATTCAACTTTTCATGGGTAATTCATCTTATTATTGACGATACTAGCATCTGTAAGTTGTGCTGAACCTTTCGATACCTTTTTTGCTCCAATGGGAAGAACAAATAAGGGTTCTGTGGGCACTGTAAAACCTAAGCCTGTGGAATCGGAACAGCATGATGCAACAAGTAATTGCATGATGGTGACTGACTCTCCCTGGCTGGAGCTCCAACGATCTATGCAAGCCATAGATTGTAAGGTCAAGTCACTCTTGACCTGCTTTGAGGAACAAGACAGTAAGATCGTGGAGGCTTCTAAAATGGCCTCTTCAGCAGAATCAACTGGTACAAAAGCCCTGAGTGCAACAAGTAAATTGATTCAGGAAAACACACAGTTGAGATACAGGTTGGAAGCCCTTGAAAACTCTCAGAGGGCTTCAAATGTGAGGATCATGGGCTTACCAGAAAACTGCAAAGGAGATGATCTCCAGTTCTTCATTCAGGGCTGGTTGCCAAAAGCACTAAAGCTGGGTCCAGAGCTCAAAGAAGATCACTTTCTCCATGCATAACAGATCCCTCCATGATCCACTGCATCTCGTGATACCATGCCCAGGACAGCCCTTGTGATCATGGCTGGCTCAGGGGTCTGCGACATAATTTTAGAAGCTGCCAGATAATCCAATAGGCTGAATTTTCAGGGAGTCACCATCCACATCTTTTCTGACCTTTCATATGCCACCAGGATGAGGTATAAGAAATCTGTTGGAGTTAGGGCCCGACTTAGAAGCCTAGGAGTGGCCCATTCCTTATTGATGCCAGCTCCTCTCTGGGTGTTCCATGGAGGGAAGATGTACCAATACACAGATTTGGTTGAAGTGGGGAAAAAAGTGGAGGCCATAGCGAAGGAATTCAATCAAGCGGTGGACTCATGAATAGTCCAAATCCGAAGAACAGACCTGGTCTGCTCCAGTTGTGGACATTTTGCTTAACTTACCAGGACTCTAAAATCAGGTTTTTAATTATAGATCTGTTGATGTCTCTAATCTTTAATATTTGCCTTAAATTATTATATGATTATGAATGTTAGCCCTTACCTTCACTGTAAACTCGGATGGTTATATAAATATTTAGAGTGGGGATTCTGATAAATAGTTATAGTGAACCATAGATCATCTTAAAGGGAAGTCCCACCGAAGAACACTAAGATATGAGGCCTAACACCACAAGGGGACTCAGAGCAATGTTCTATAGCGATGCAGTTAATTCTCTCTTTCATTCACAGTAGGAAGTAGTAAAAAGTTGGTTACCAACATTGAATGTTTGAATGTAGGAGCCATATCTAATATACACTTAACATATGCAGGGAAGGATGTTCGAAATGGGGACCATATCAGCACTGGTTGTTTTGTTTAAGCTGTATGGGGTTTTATAATTTACAGAGAGGTCATCCAAAGTCCTGTGGGGTGCAGCTTATCGTGGACAATTTCATCCATTTTCTTAACATTTATTTTAAAGATATACCACCACATTCAAAAACTAGAATGTATAGATTTATCTTTCTGTATACACTGGATGTATTGTAGTGAAAAAACATGTGATTTCTTACATGAGATGCCTGTATGATATTGTTATTTTTTTATAAAACAATAAAATATAAGTATATAAAAAAAGGGGGGGGGCCCATGCCAGCCTCCACCAATTAACCAATACAGCAGAATCAAACTTACCCAGGGTAAAAGGGAAACGGGGGAGGCAGGGGATAAATGTTAGAAAATGATGTGTACCTACACAAGGAATCTTTTTGTCAGAACTTCAGGCAATGATGGTTACAGAAGGGAAAATCGACCTGGTGGCTTTCACAGAGGCATGGGCAACCTCACACCATGAAATGTACATGACCATACCAGGGTACTAGCTGTTATGAGAGGACAGAGCAGATGGCAGTAGAGGGGGAATAGTGCTGTATGCAAAAGAGGGAATAGAGGCAACTGAAATAGACATCCTAGGGGAGTCAGGTAAACTAGAAACCATGTGATTGTTAGCAGTAATAGAAAATGGGAAACAAATCAAGACTGGGGTGGTCTACAGACCACTGGGTCAGGATCAGGAGGTAGACAAGGAACTGAGAGATATATTTAGGGTGGTGGCGAATTTAGGGGAGGTGGTGGTTGTAGGGGACTTTAATGTGCTGGATGTGGACTAGAAAGTGTCAATTGCAGCAAGTACTAGGAACTGTCACTGGTTCCAAGTACTTGCAACAACTAGCACTTCACAATGTAGTGGATGAATGCAAGAGCCCTCCCTAGTTCAGTTAGGCCAGGGCCCAACAAAGGAAGGAGCTCTGCTGGATCTGGTGTTCGCCAACAGGGAGAGGATCCACCATTTAACAGTCCTGGATCCATTCAGTTCCAGTGGCCCCAGAACAGTTGTGTTAGAAGTCCAGATAGGGACCACAAACAGGGCAAACACAGTAAGAGTAGGGGACTTTTAAAAAATGGATTTGGGCAAGATGCGGGAACAGATGGAAAAAACACAAGAAATAAAGAGCAGGTGGAGAGGGCAGAGGAAAAATGGAAATAATTTAAAAAAGCAATAATTGAAACAACAGAAAGCTCAAATGCCAATCAAAGGGAAAAAGGTCAAAGGGTCCAATCTGGTTCACAGCCAAAGCAAAGATGGTGGTAAGAGCCAAAAGGAGGGCATTCTTAAAGTATAAGAAAAGCCAACAGGAGGATGATTGGGAGAAGTACCTGAAGGCAACAAAAGTATCTAACAGGAAGGTGACAGAGGCCAAGGAGTAGATGAAACTCCAACTGACAGAGTGAAGCAAAGGGAAAAGTCATTCTTCACTTACATCCAGGAAACACTTATTTCTTCAGTACTGTGTATTATATTGTTAACAATAGAGTGGTACAGTATCACAGTTGTTAGTGAGTTGATTTCTTTATTGACTTGTTCCTTTAGTTACTTTTTCCCATAGGGAAACCCAGTCATAATTTCCCTGTTATAAGTTATAACAGAGAAATTATGACTGTGTTTCCCTATTGGAGAAAGCACTCCCCAGTTATTATATACATATAACTGAATGAACAAGTCAATAAAGAAATCAATTCACTAACAACTGTGATACTGTACCACTCTATTGTTAACAATATGATACACAGTACTGAAGAAATAACTGTTTCCTGGAAGTAAGTGAAGAATGACTTTTCCCTTTGCTTCACTCTGTCAGTTGGAGTTTCATCTACTCCTTGGCCTCCATCACCTTACTGTTATAACTTATAACCCACGGGTTATAACGGTGAACACACGCTGAGTTTTCCTCACTCTGAGTATGCGTAGCCACCACTCCTCCATTTTTTGGTGCTGCCTCTATTTCTCCACCACTTCACAGTTCGCCACCAGTTGGAGCTGATGGTAAGTTAATTTAAAAAACAAACAATCATTCTGCTTCTCAAACTGTTTAAAACAAAAAAAAAAAATAAAGGTTTTTAACAGGAGCCGGGGCTTTTAACATGAGCTGTGGGCCGAGCTGAAACCTGACCAAGTCCGTGGCTCCATAAGGATCTTTTTATTTTATATAACTGCTGTGGCAAAAAAACAATCCCCAGCAATTAAATAAAATAAAGTCTGGGGAGGTGTGTAAAACTCAAATTTTGCAGACCCTGTTGGTGAGGGATGTATTTACAAACCCCTCGAGCTTTGCTTAAGGGGTTTATATGGTATCCCACACCTCAAGGAGTGTGTGGGTGTGTGTAAATTTCTTGTTATAACCACCTCCCTAGACATTATTCTATGTTATATTTCAGACTCCCCCAAATGTATGTGCATTTTTGTATTATACTGCAATACCCAGCCCAACTTCTTAGATGTGGGACTTGTTTATTCTCGCTTTACTGATAGTAAGTCTGCCACTGAACTTTCTCTGGTTTTCTGATACTAATACACAAATACAAATGCATAGATAACAGGGAATTTACCAAACTATAATGCATAATCAAATCTCTTTGCATTTTACCTTATTTCCCTTATTATATTGGTTTTACCATTTCTCTGTGTAAGCTGTCTTGTCCTCATGCTTTTTGTTAAACATTCTATGCTAGTCTCTTGTCGTCTGTAATCTTGAAAGAGATGCATTGTTATTTCCATAGGTTTTCCACTTACTAATATTAAACAAAGTTGCATTATCTGTGTTAAACACAAAGCGCAATGACATTAATGCAAGGGACCCATCTGAACAGAGCCAAGGTGGGTGCCGTAACCTCTCCAAGCCAATGAAGTTTGTTTTTTGCAACATTACTGAACTGGGAACCATGCCCACAAACTCAGAACACTGGGATATAAGGAAGTGAGAGGAGAAATGGAGCTCTTCTCTCAACTAAACACAAAGCAGGAATATTTTCAGCAAACAAAGAAAATGAGAAGGTATGGTAAGCCTTAAAAAGAACAGTTAATTTCTACATTAGAAACACTTGAGAAGGCACACTTAACTACAAGGGGAACGCAGTTTCTAAAGGACGAGTCTGAATTTAAATGAGGATTATGAATGTTGTTTAAACAAAACAAAGATCAAATAACTAACAAGTGGGGCTATGTAAGCAAAGTTAACAAACAGTGGACACCATTAAGTAAAAGTGCAAGTAACCATTAACTTAAAATTAGTAGCATAAGTTTCCCACTTAGCATTTGGAACACTAGTAATAAACATTACCTTGGAAAACCTATGGAAATGACAATGCGTTTCTTTCAAAAGTACAGACGACAAAAGAGAGGAGCATAGAATGTTTAACAAAAAGCATGAGGATGAGACAGCTCACACAGATAAATGGTAAAACCAATATAATAATAAGGGAAAATGCAAATATTTGATTAGGTGTTATAGTTTGGTAAATTGCCTGTTTTCTATGCATTTGTATTTGTGTACTAGTATCAGAAGAACAGAGAAAGTTCAGTGGCAGACTTACTATCAGTAAAGCAAGAATAAACAAGTCCCACATCTAAGAAATACATTGGACTGGGTATTGCAACATAACACAAAAATGCACATACATTTTGGGAAGTCTGAAATATAACATACATACTGTATAACTGAAGGAATAAGTCAATAAAGAAGTCAATTCACTAACAATTGTGGTACGGTACTGCTCTTTTTTTTAATCAGGAGAGCCACACTAAGCTGAAAGCTTGACTTGCTCAGGGTCACACAGTATGCAATTGGGGTTGTGGGATTCAAACCTTCAAACCCTTTAGTTAACAATATAATACGCTGTATTGAAGAAATAACTGCAAAAATAGCAAAGGTGTTTTAACAGGCTTTAAAATAATGTATGAGATGTAAAATATATTTTAACAGTAACCTTTGAAGGGTTGTTAAGCCATGCACTTTATCAAATATAACATTTTACTACTTAGTAATTATATGCTTATAAAATTTTGGAAGGTCAGGAGGGCCTGACCTCCTGGGGTTTTGGGAAGAATTGATGGTTTCTGAGGTTTGGAGGGGAGGAGGTTAAGAGGATGTGATAACTCAGTAGATAAAGATACAATTGAGTAAGTGAGAAAATATGATAGAGATCAGAAATATTACACTGTTTATGCAATAGGTCCATGAAAGGAATATGTATAAGCATGAAGATTGAAGTATGCTTTTCTTTCTCTGTTTGATAAAACAGGACCACCGCTGGGCCCCGAAGAAGTGGCCCTATAGCCACAAAACATTGTCTGGACCTGATTAGGTTGCAATTAAAAATAATTATTATAAATAAAATATTATTTAATAAGTTTCAGAGTTTTTTCCCTGCCCCAACATATCTGTTTTGTATTCATTAGGCAGAAGGATGGGTCACTGATAGAATGTGAGATTAAGAGGGAAAGAGTGGCATGGTCAAAATAATGGAGAAAATGGTGCCAGAAAAGCTTACAGGTTTGAAAGTAAATAAATTTATGAGACCTAATGGCTTATACATGAGAATGCTAAAGGAGGTACTATAGCAGAAGAGATTGCAGGGCCACTTGCAGACATATTCAACTGCTTGTTGGCTAATGGGGTGGTCCCTAGAGACTGGAGGACAGAGGACGTGATCCCTCTACACAACAGCAAAAGGAAGAATGAACCAGGGCACTATTGACAAGTCAGCTTGATGTCTATAGTGGGAAAAATTATTCAGAGCATTACACTGCACCTGGGGAACAGAGCCGGACTGCGGGAGCCCTAAAGGTAATCAGCAAGCCTCCTGGAAGAGTACTGTTGTGTGGGGGTGTTAGCCCATTGATGCTTCGCATTGAGTGCCCCACACACCCACCCCAACCACCCAGAAGCATCTCTTAATTTATATACCCCTCCCAATCACAAGTGTCTACACTCCCCTTAGCAAGTTATATTTTTCCACCACTAGAGGACTTGCGGCTCTCACTTGGTCTTGCCATCCCTCCTACTAACTCTTCTCTACCCCCTCACTCTCCTCACCCCCTCCCTTCTGTTATTGCACCACTTGGCCTCTAGGCGGTAGTATTTCACCCCTCTCTTGCTAACTTTCCCCGGGTTTCTCCAACACCCGGCAGCCCCCTTCTGACTCATTCCCCACCTATTCTCTCCACCTTTTCCCACTCCATCTACCTTTCTCTCCTGTTTTCTTACCCAGGTTTTGAACCTTGTACCCTCTGCTTTGTAGACAGGCACCCTACCGCTGCACTATCCTGTCTGCCCTATCTACCTGTGTTCATTATCCACCCTTGTAACTCCTCTCCCCCTTGGCCACTATGGCCTTCCCTCCTGCCCATCTCACTCATGTCTCCCTCCTCCTCATCGCCTTCTTCCCATTCATCCCCCCAAGTCACACCCCCTCAAAACTCCCCTCCACTTCACAACATTTCTCCACGCTACCCTCTTCTTCTCCCCTTCCCTGCACTCTCCCCCCTCCCATCTCATGTCCCACATCCACTCTCCTTGGGACTCAGCCTGGCTATACCACATCCTTGCCACCCCCACTCTGTGTGCCTTACCTATCCCTGTCTATCCCTCCCATCCTGCCCAAACTTAATCTAGCTCGTCTGCCAGGAAAAAAGCCCTTTGCCAGCTCTTCTTCAGAACTCTCTCCCTGCTTCTGCTTATAGCAGGGAATATCCACCCCAACCCAGGCCCCCCTGCTGCTCCTGCCCAACCCAGCACCCCAGCCTCCAGTCTACGCATTGCTTCCATCAATATCTGTAGTCTCCCAAAAAAGTTAAATGACCTCCAGGTCTGGTTAGCCCAACACCAACCTGACTTTCTTGCCTTAGTTGAAACCTAGCTATCTAAATCCACTTCTAATTCCTCCATCTCTAGCCCTGGTTACTCACTTTACCGAGCCAACAGAACTGGCAAATGGGGGGGTGGCTGTGCTATATAGCCATGGGACAACTTCCAAGTACATGCCCTTCCCCTCCCTCTGCTTGACAATGGTGCCCAAGCCCTATCCCTCAGTATCTCCCTTAGCCCATCAAGACCCCCCCACACTTATACTCACAGCAGTTTATACTCCTCCTCATGGCCAGAAGCCTGCCTTCCAATCCCTCATTGATTATCTCTCCCAACTCCCTCCACCAAAATCTGAGCTAATTACACTGGGAGACCTCAACATAAACTGGCTCTCCCCCTCAGCCTCCCACTACCAAGATGCCCTTGTTGTGCTCAACATCGCCCAGCTAGTTACCTGGCCCACTCGCTTCAACCACAAAAGTGGCACCACCACACTACTGGATCTAGTTATGTCCAGTCACCCCCACAAATTATTTGACATCACTGTCCTTCCCAATGCACTCAGTGACCACTCACCCATCCTCTGCACCTTGTCCTGCCTGGTAAAGAAGCCCCTTCCCAAAACTGTCCTCACTAAACAGCTCAGACCGGGTATGTTGAGTCACCTGAAATCCCACCTCTCCCATTGGGGACTGGTCTCCCCTGCATCACTCCCATGACCTTGATGCCACACTAAACTACTCCATTAACACCTTTAATGAAGCCTGTAACCATTTTGACCCCCCTCACCAAGAAGGTGATTAAAGGGCATGGCACCCCGTGGATCTTCCTGCCCCTCCTAGACCTAATGCATCACCGTGATGATCTGTAGAAAAAAAACCTTGACTCTGGCTGCCCAATGTATAGGCAAACCTACTAGGCTGCATGTAATAGGTGTACTTAGGCCATCCAGAACGCAAAAGCCGAACACTTTAAAGCTGCCCTGACCTCCTCTTGGGGCATAGGTTGCAAATTTTGGGAAAACGTTAAATCCCTCAACAGCAAGCCTACCTCCCCCCCCAGCCCAACTCAATGTGAATGGATCTGTTACCAATGACACAAAACTTGTCGCTGACACACTTAATACCTCTTTCTCTGACCTGAGCCCAATCCTCACCCTGACTTCTTCAATCCCTCCACCTGCCCCTTTCCGCCCCCTTAGCCCACCCCACTTTCGCTTCTGCATCCTGACCTCCCAGGAGATTAAACCTTACCTACTCAAAGCCCTGAGTGTCTCCCATCACAGCAGTGACTCACTCGACTTTCAGATCCTGTGCTTGGTCCTAGATGAGGTTCTTTCCCCTCCCTCTTCTACCTCTTTAACCTATCCCTCTGCCTTGGTTAATTCCCCTCCATCTGGAAAACAGGGCTCATCACCCCTATCCACAAGTCCGGCGACTGCCTCTGCCCCTTCAACTCCAACCCCATATTAATCCCTCCCAAAAGAACTCACTGAGTACCTCTCTAGATATGACCTCCTATCTGCCAAACAACATGGTTTCAGACAGAGCCATTGTACCTCTACTGCCCTCCTAGAATTTTCCAACTTCATACACTCTGTTGTTGACAATGGCCAGCTGGCGGGGGCTGTCTTCTTGGACCTATCCAAGGCATCTGACACTGTAAATCATGCCCTCCTTCTTTCCACCCTCTCTCATCTTGGCCTGGCCCAGGAGGCCACATCGTGGGTTGTGGATTGTTTATCGGCCTGTTCTCAAAGGGTCAAAATCTGCACCACTCTCTAAACCCCTTCTGGTTCTCTCAGATGTCCCACAGAGGTCAATCCTTGGGCCCCTTCTATTCAGCCTTTACCACAACTCCATACTTAAGGCATGCACCTGGAATATACTACTCTATGCGGATGATGCCATCCTCTACACTTCCCATACTAACCGTACTTTCTTAGAACTCTCCCTCCAGAAAGCTTTCACTGAGGCAAAATCATGGCTTACAAGGCACAAACTCATACAGAACCAAAGAAAATCCAAAATCATGTTCTTCGCTCATCATTAAAACAGACTCAAACAATACTCTATTCACATCCACACCTCCCTCTCACTTCCCCTTGAACAAGTCTCTACACTGAAGTACCTCAGTGTCACCTTTGACCCTGCCCTTACCTTTCACAACCATATCCACCTCCTCTGTACCTCCATCAACTCCCAAATTGGCCTCCTCTATCGCCATCATAACTGTCTCCCCCGAAGCCCTCCAACTCGCCATCACATCCTCTGTACTGTCCATTATAGACTATGGCATTCTGATATATGGTGCTGCTGACAATACTGCCCTCCAGAGAGTCAAGATTGCCCTGAACAAGGCCTTCCACCTAGCCCTAGGATGCCCTAAATCTACCCACACCTGCTCCCTCTGCAGCCAAACTAACTGGCTAGACTTTGATGGCAGATTGCAATACCAAACCTGCCTCCATCTAAAAAGATTTCTACTGGACTACCTGCCCCCAATCTCACTCCCCTCCTACTACCTGTGCCCACCACCAAGCCCACCTGTAGCTTACTCAAACCAGCCCTTCTTGTACCATGACAAAATACCACCCTTGGCCAATGATCTTTCCGCTACCGAACCCCTACCTGTCTCAGCTCCCTCCCCCAACACATAACCCTCGAACCTAAGATCATCCAGTTTAAATCTGTGCTCTGGTCACACCTCCTCTCCTCCTTCTACTGTAACTGCCCCAAATCCCCTCCCACCCCTGTAATCTGCACTATCCCCCTGACAAAGGACCCTGTCCTGACATTCCCTCCCTCTTACTCCCTACCCTGTCAGCCCCATCTAGCATCTTCCCAGTCTGACAAAGGACTAATCTCAACCTCCTACTCCTATTAAGTTCCATGTCTCCCTGTAACTCAAAACTTAATAACTAATCCACTGACTTTTATACTGTGTTGTAAATACCTTACTGTTCTCAATAGCATATACTTATGTTACATTCTCATGTTATCTCAGGTTTTCCTTGTTTAATGATTTTTTGTACCAACTGTAACTTGTTCTGACTGTATGTTGTTGATGATGTGGAGCCTTTGAAATAGAGTCTCTGGCTCAAAGTATTGTAATTCTGATACCTTCAGTAAATGAATAAATAAAGAAACTTGTGGACTTCCTAGAGGGAAATGGGCTACAGGAACCCAGACAGCATGGATTGATGAGGGGAAGGTCTTGACAGCCAAAGCTGGTCAACTTCTTCGACTAGGTGACCAGGGCAGGAGATAGGGGACAGGTCACAGATAATGTATACTTGGATTTTAACAAAACCTTTGAGTCAGTCACCCAAAGGAATCTAATAAAAAAAAGCTAAGGGGCAAAGGGGTTGGAGAAGAATTGGAAACTTCAGTGCAGAAATGGCTGGGGGAAAGAACAAAAAGGGTAGTAGTCAATGGGACATTTTCAGAGGTAAGAGAAGTAGTAAGTGGAGTACATCAGGGATCAGTGGTTGGCCCGGTCCTTTTCAGTGTATTCATTTGTGACATGGGGAATGCATCAAGGGCAAGATCTGCCTACCTACAGATGAAACAAAGACCTGCACAAGGGTGGACATGGAGAAAGGGATAATGGAACCGAATAAATATCTGGGCAGGTTGGAGGGCTAGTCAAAGGTGAACCAGCTGGGCTTTAATGCAAAAAATGTAAAGTGATGCCATTGGGAAGAGAAATACAACAAATGTAAATACTGACTGGATCAAGATGGCAGCAGGGAGTACTTGTTGAGAAGACACTCCCTGATCCACCTGTGATATGTTTCATATATTGCCCAGTTGCTTTCTTTAATGCTTCAAATGCTGGAATCAGAATTCCACTTCATGGAGAACTGCTGCTGGTTTAAAACCAAGTTAAAGTTTTTGGAGCTTTCAGTGTAATGACCCCAAAGAGAGAAGGAAAGAAATCAATGGCTAGCAAGCCTGCAGATAAACTTATCAAACACCTCTTACAAATAGGAGAGGTGTTGCAGTGAATATCAAAAACAAAACTGCTGTAATGGAGTTTGGTGTGCCACCTTCAAAAGATTAAGGCTTACTGAGGTTCAAGCCTTTAGCTGTGGTAGTAGTGGAGTGGTTGGTGGAGAGAAGATCTGGGCTGGGAAATGAATCAGAGGAGACAGTGGTAAGCTTGCCAATGGACATTGCACCTCCACCTCCAAGAGATCTGAAGATTACAAAGTTATTTTCCAGTTCACAGGCATTTGTCTCAATAGCGATGAGCACATGGAGGAGAACTGAAGGAGAGTCCGAGTGTTGTTGGAAAAATTCCAATGCCTGAAGTGCAGGCAGTTAATGAGAATACCAGAGTGTTTAAAGAGAAGAATCAGATTTTCAGTCCTGGTGCCTCTGAGAGGGTGGGCAGCCTGAACCAAAAAAACCTTGCAGTTTGAAAATGTCTGCTCCATTTAATAACAACATGGCTGGTGGTGTGCCTGCACCTGAGCTACAGGTACAGGGAAGTGCTGTGGAAGGAATGCAGCCTGGAGTGTTAGTGAAGGAGGATTTAACAGTGACACAACAGCCCGATTGCCTAAATAAAGAGTTTACAAATGGAGACAACAGCACCTCCATTTCTCCTTCAGATACAGTTTTTTTTAAACTTTATTTATCTGCTGTCCTGCACTGGCTTACCTGGACTCTCTCTCCAGTGTGGTCACTCAATACAGCCTTGTTCCTGCCCACCTGAAGCCTCCGGCCACTGCTCTCTGGTATGGGCCCATTCTCATCTGCACCTCCTAGCCACCCAACCCCCCAGCTCTGAGCCCCCGAGGTGAAACCACTGATTCCTCTGGTACACTACCTGTAAATCTAGTGGAGTGACCAGGGGCTTGGAGGGAGTACCAGAAGCAGGACTGGAAAGCCCAGCATTGGGCATGGGGGCTGACCACTGGACCCACCTTTGCCTACTGGGGCCAGGGTATTTCCTTTATTCCACCCCATTGGTGTGGATGTGCAATGACATCAGCACATAGAGAGTTTGCTCCCACCCTCTCTTGCAGATACCTGCCAACACCAATCCCCATTGGCTATTCCCCCCTGGAGTGAGTGATCCCCAGTCTATACCAGGAGCCGCTATCAGGTGTGGAAATCCCCAGATCCCACCCCAGGAGAGGAGGGCAGGCCATCAGACACTCAGTCCTCTCCTCCCCTGCCAACCCTTGGCAGCCCAGGCTTGCTCCCAAATCTGGGTCACCAGTGTGGTGCAAGGTGTGGTGTCCAGTGCCTCCACCCTCAGTGCCACTAGGCTGGCCCATCTTCAGATATAGTTAATGCTTCAACAATGCAGAGGTTGGGAAATCATGAAACTTTTAATAAAACACCCTCTAAGATTATTAATGTCATTGTCACTTTACCTGATATCAAGAATAACTGGGGAAACTGTTGAGTTACTTGATGCAGTAAGCCAGGTAAATGGTAAAACTAATGATCAAGATGGCTACACTGAGGGGATTACTACCCTAAATAAGAATATTCCTACAGATGGAAATACTGCCAGTCAGGTAAAAGACTTGACTCCGGTAGTGGGAGTATTTGAACAATGAAGTCATGAGTTAAATTCCATTATTTGCAACACTAGAGGTGAAACAGTGGTAAAGAGTCACAGATACAGGAGGTTTCTGTCAGCTGCCTGGTACTGGTATTTACTTCAAATAAAGAATGCAGAACTTATTTTTTTCGCAAAAATTATGGTTATAAGGAAAATACCTCTCTGGATAGTTCATCCTCTGATGGAAATTATGAAAGGGAAAAGGAAGATCCAGATTCCTCTGTTGTGCCCCCTTGGGCCCATCTAATTTTCAAGCAAATTAAGAGAATGGATAAAACGCTGACAATAATTAAGAATATAGAGCACAAGATGAACAAATTACAGGATTCCCTAAATGGTCTTGTGGAAGAAAACCATAATATCAAACAATTGAGTGAAACTCAGTAGAGAGTAGCAAACTTAGAAGAGCAACAGAAGCCATTAGCATAACACAAAAAACACCTGGCAAATCAGCAAAAAGACCCCAAGCAAAACTTTTAGACTTTGAAACATGGATGAGGTGGAAGAACTTAAGAACAATGGGAGTGCCAGAGGTACAGGATAATAATGCCACACTGAGGGACACTTTAAAAAAGAAATTGTTGCTGTTTATATGGACACAGACCTAGAGAACATTCAAATGGAGGTGGATAGCATTCATAGATACCTCAGAACTAAGCCTGAGGATGGGGGACTGCCCCATCCAAAAATAGTTAAACTGATGAGATCAGAGGACAAAGAGAACCCGAAGTCTCAGGTTTACAGGAATAAAAAAATCAATTTAATTTATGAGGGCAAATATTTCGTTCTACCATGATATCCCCCCGTAACTGGTAAATGAAAGAAAGAAATTTAATTGGATTCACAACAAACTTTGTTCTAGGGGTTATAAATTCTCAATGTTTTTACCAGTGAAGCTCAGGGTGGTTATTGACTGCAAGAGACTGGCGTATTTGATGTTAAAGAAGATATAGCGGACCTAAAGGTGAACATTTCTGATCTGTTTAAATGAAAGAGAGGGAAGTCCTAACTGATATGATGAGCAGCAAATGTGACTTTTGAATGCAGAATTTCTCTAAATTTTGTTTAATGCTTGGGTTTAGGGGGAACCTTTATTTTGGAAATGTTTTCTTTAAGGGTTTCTGATTTCTATTACTAAGCTTAGTTCATAGCAGGGTAAATAAAATGGGATGGGAAGAGGATTTCCCTACCTAGCAGGTAGCTTTGCTTCAGAGCAATTAAAAGGAGGTGGGTAGAGGGTTATACTAAATGTTTCGCAAACTAGCAGCCTTTTAATGAGCTGCTGGGTATCTTTATTTTACATATACATACACGAATTGGACATTAGTAGTGGGGGTATGTGTAAGGAGACATAGTACATCATTATGTTTACTTATTTACTTCTATTTTGGAGAGAAACAGAAAAGTAAGAAGGGAGGATTTACTCCATACAAACAGATATTATGAGGGGCTGGGTTTCAATTTTGTTTTTTACACTATTGGATGAATTAATGTTTTCGTTATAAGTTAATGGCGTATAGAAGAAGACCAATCAAATGTGTCACATTTAATGTTAATGGGATTAATAATCCAATTAAAAGAGCAAAAATATTGGGATATATGAGTGAAATCAAGGCTGATATTATAAGTCTGCAGTAGACTTACAGTATTTGAATGAAAAGGAATACAAAAAAAACTTACTCTAAACTGGGTTTAGTATGCCTTCTCCTCTCCTGGCACAAAAAGGTCCGGGATCATTGCATTGAATAGGAAAAATACAGGATTTAAGTATCTTGAGAAATGTCCTGATCAAGAAGGGAGCATTTTATTAATAAATGGTAACATTAATGATGTATCAATAATGGTGGGGTGATATATGCACCCTTCAAAAATTCTTCCTTGTTTATGGAAAAAAGAGAAGGACTAATTTACAGTAAGGCTGACAATATTGTATTATTGGGAGAGTTCAATGTTTTGCTGAACCCAATATCGGACAAAACATCACAAATTACCACTAATAAGTGGAGAATAGCGAGAGTGTTGAAACATTTTCTGGAGTACCATGATTTAATAGATCTGTGGAGGTTAAGGAATCTGGCAGGGAAAGAATATACCAATTTTGACAAAAGAATAGCACGTTTTTCCAGATATATTATATTTTCATTTCAAAAACCCTACTGCCTTACTATCAGATCAGTTTTAATATCTGATCACATAGTGGTAGAAATAGAACTAAATTGTGAAAAAAATTTGAAAGGGAACTTCAGACAGTGGTCTTTTAATAATAATCTTCTGAAGGTAGAGGATTTTTGAGAAAAAATTAAACAGGTTATAGCAGAGTTCTATTATTTCAATTACTCAGGTCAATACCCAATATTATGATTATGGTACCACCTCAAAGTTGTTTTGCAAGGAGCAGTAATATCATACTGTACCAATCCTGGATTTATAAGGAGAAACAGAAAAAGATAAATATATGTATTTGACATTGAAGGAACTAGACAAACTGGTATTGCAGGACTACAATAAATATTATAATGAACAGATGATGTACAGATTAAATTACAACAAGAAATTAATAATGAAACTGGAAACAATATTAAAAGAGTTAGGAAAGCATGTTATCTTCAAGGGGATAAAATGGAGGCTTTTAGCTAATTTATTGAAAAAAATAAAGTAACGAAATATAATTTCAGCTTTAAAAATTAGGGTGTACTTAGAATCAGAGGAAATGGGTGGTTTTATAATTAATTATTTTAAAACTATATATCAATAATCTAATAATTTTGATAGGGTTGTAGTGGAAATTCCTTTGTTGTGGTGAATCTTATAATATGCTTTGGCAGAGTTGCTCTCTGCCATTTTACATAGTTGGGGCATGTTCCTGTATCCTGCCTTTGAGCTGCTTGGTGGTCCTGCTCACAAACATTTTGTGGCAGGAATGCCAGGCAGCATATACCACAAAAGTTGCATAACGGCTTGCAAACTGAAGCATTTGCATGTCTACCTCCAAGATACCATGATATACGGTACATGTCTGCCTTAAACAGCATATTTACACATAATACAGCATTTGCATGTGTGAAACTTACTGGTGTAGCACTCAACCACATTTCCTGTTTTGGTATCTGAAAATGATTCCTTGTGACAATGTCACCAATGTTTTGTGATCTTGAATAGGAGAAATGAGGTAGGTTGCTGAGAAGTTCTCCCAGGGCAGAATAATATGTTTGTAAATAATCTCTCTGACTCCCAACTCAGTGCATTATGTCTAGTGATAACAGTCAGGGGATGCCCAGAGTATTGTGATTTAACATTGGGAATTAAAATCTCCTCTCTAGCAGTGATTTTTGCTTTTTTATATGCAGCTGTGACAAATTTATATGAATGCCCTCTTTTTGATGAATTCACTTTTTTACATCACTGGCCTGCATTTCAAGTTTCTCCAAAGTGGAGCACTTTCTTCTGACCCAAAGAAACTGCCCTAGGGGTATGCTCTGGATCAAGATTTGGGAGAGAAATTTCTGCACATAAAAGTGCATTGACTGAAGTCTTTTTCCTGCATGTTTCTGATTTTACTACCTTGTATTTGTCTACTTTACATGGAAGTTAATATCAAGGGACTCCACTGAATCTCTTGAATCTTTGTGTGTGAATGTTAAATTTAATTGGCTCTGGTTAACCGATCTATAAATTTGTGTGCTGACTCCTCATTACCAGATCACACATAAAACATGTCATATATAAAGCTGTGCCATCTGATGATCTCCAGGTATGGATTTTTATTAAAATTAAGCACCAAAGCTGTTTGCAATTAACTACCAGAAATAATTGGGTGAAGTTCAACAAGACCTGTCCAGATGGTCCATCATCCCATTGACTTTAGCAGGCCCTATAGACACAATCAAAATGGATAAGTTACCGATGTATCTTTTTTTGTCTAACACATTACCTACCCCCATCCCAATAGCATAATGGACCTCTCTTCTTAAAGGGATACAATGGTTTATATGGGAGGGGGCTGGAGGGCCCAAATCAGTCAAAGAATCCTGATGCATCCCAGGGAATGGAGGTGTGGCCTCTCTTTACCTGATTTACAACTTTAGTACTTAGCAAGCCAAAGACAGCAGTCTGTGCATGGGCTAACCAGAGGCACACACCAGGATTTTATGACAGAAAATGCTAAAGTGTGGGGTCAATCATCATTTATACTGATGTGGACCTGTTTAACATCAAAGTACTACATAAAAATATCCTGAACATACACTAAAAATGCTAAAAAATGTGACAAAACAGTTGCTATTAGACACGCAATTGGGCCCAACTTCCCTGATCAGGTATTAGTCTTTCTTCCATCTAGGTTAGACAGTGGTTATGCTGCTTTGGAAAGAAGAGGCCTTATACGTTTTTCTCAGTTGCTTGAAAATGGGTTCTATATGACATTTCAAGCACTGAAACAGAAATTCATCCTAGGACACGATGACTTTCACAGGTTCCTTTAAGCAAATCACTTCATTAATTCAGGTAATAATAAAGCACTCCTGGCTAAACAAATGACACTATGGGAGTACTACATTTTTTTTGGGTGGCACTCCTGAAAGTGCAACACATGTACATATTGGGGATATATAAACTGTTGCAGACGGCTAACGGGGACACACTCGAAGGGATAAGGGAAACTTGAGAAACAGAAGCAACATGCAGTATTTCAGAGGAACTGGAAGAGGAGACTGCAAAGGGGCTGGAAGGCTACTTCATTGCTGACATGGAGGGAATACTTCTGGCAGACACTAGTTAGCTATTTTGGAACACCAAAAATTACCAAACATTTTAAGGACACCTGCACTGCTGACTGCTGGAGGCAGCGGGTTGGGGGTTCCCAATGGCACATTTTGTAGAGCTGCCCCAAAATCTTAAACTTCTGGGATACCATTCAGCAGGTAGTGCATCAGATTCTGAAGAAACAAATCCTGAACACTTTTAGGGACTGGATGTTGGGGGTTCCCAGCTGTCTCCCGTATGCTCACAGATATGTGACAAGTAGCCTTGGCCTTAACAGTAGCAGCCCTGAAGTGCCTTACAGCACATTGGTTGCAGCTTGGGCCTCCATTGTTTGAGGAACAGTGTAATAGAGTTGCTTGAATACATGACATGGAGCATATTAAAGCTTGGTTATACCTGTGTGTAGATAAACAACTAGATAGGTGGCAGGCATGGCAGCAATGTAACACAGGGTAGGAAACAGGAGACGTAGCCTTGCAACAAGGGAACTAGATAAACAGCAGGTGTCTTCTGCACTGCTGGTACTGATCAGGGGAGTGCCCTTTATATTGTTCCCCTTCCACATCTCCTTCACTCTCACCTCTAACCAACTCAGGAATAAGTACGAATCAAGAAACAAGATGTGCACAACTGCTCCTGGTTAAAACTTTAATACATGTATTCACTGTTCATGGTTTCTTCTTTTTACAAAGCAAAGTTCCTCTAAGTGGTGGTTTTATATGTGCAAGGTTTTCCTTTTATTATACAGATATCACAAACAGCCCTGACAAAAATAGATGGTTACAAAAAATAAATATATATGAATACTAGAACAGTAATGGACACTCAAAATGCCCAAGTATGATATTTTTAAACTTGAATGTACTTTGTTTGGGAACCACTTCAATCAAATCCATAAGCAACTGTCAATATTACATCACTGTAACTGAATCAACTTTGCTTGAATAAAGATGATTTTTAAAAAAACACAATCTGGTCCTCTCTCCATGCCAAGTAGAGGTTGGTATATGAGGAGACATTGCAGTCCCTCTATCCTGGTGGTAATGAATTTGCTCAAAAACAAAGTGATTGTGGCTAATGCTATAGTCCACACCCTGGAGGAGAAAATCAGTTTGCACTGCTGGCTCCCTGCCCTGTTCTGTCAAGAGGAAATGCTTCACAGCCTGTAGTCCCATGTTATGTGGTATACTTGTGTATAGTGAACAGATAGCTGCTACAAAAACAGATAATTGTTCCTCCACACAATATCACTCATTTTATTGACTGTGGCTCAGAAATAGGTTGGTGTCCAAAACATCTATTTCAAAAAGAAATCCACATATTTAGAGAGATTGTTGGATACCGAACCCATCCCAGAGACCGTATTCTTCCATTCCATTAAAATAAGGCATTTCACTGCTAATAAAGCACTAAGCATCTATATCCAATGTGTCTTGTGTTCTGTATTATCAGAAGAATCCAATACTAAGTTCAGGAGACAACACTAATCTCTCACTCATTTCCATTTGCATTTCTTATTCAACCTTATCCCAGAAGGTGTGTATGGTAGGGCAAGGCCACATCATGTGCATCAGTGCCCACTGTCACTCCCCACACCTCCAACACTGATATGTGTCCTTAATGCCTGCCCTCTGCATCCTTAGAAATGTCCAATACATCTGGTTAACAATATTAACTGGATCAGTTGGGAATTCAGCTCAGAGAGGCATCTGTTCTAGCACACAACGTTTTTATCCCTTTTGTGTCCAAGACTGGTTCCCCTACTAGGTCTATTTCTCAGACTTGTCAAACTTATGTACCCATTTCTTCATACCTGTTAAAAATATGTACATATTTGATGTTATCCCCCAATTCAGCAAACAAACGTTCTTATCCAGGAATATCATTTGTTGTCTCCTCTCTATCCCATAAGGCAGCACATAGAGCACTTTTCAATTGCAAGTATTTCTATGTCCAGTAAATTAAAATATGTCATTGTTATTATGAGACTTTTATTTATTTATTTATTTAGATTTTGTTTGCCAGAAAGTGCACTAGACAAGAAAATTACTATTTTCAGGCATGACCTGGGAAGTTACAATGACAATTGAAACTGCAAAAAGCAGCAATGCAACAGTATAACAAAAGTGTAGAAGAACAACAAAGAGACAACCAGGTGTCCTAGAACAGAGTAAACAATAAGCAGGCAAGGATCAAATAAGCACAGATGAAACAGTAAGGAGTAAAGTGCAAAAAGTACAATACAGCCCCAAATCAATTTTTTTTATTGATAATTCAGATTACAACCTTTGAGCAAGCAGCTCGTTTACAATGGTTCCACGTCAGTTCATTGGATTACAGACATATACATTAATCACATTACAAGGTTCCACATAATTTCATATGGTTACAGAGGTATACATTATTTACATTACTGTACATTTACATTATTTACATTTACATTAGTTGCAACGTTCAGCAATGTTTAATGAGTACAACCAGTGGTTTAGGACAGATCATGCACCAGCAGCAACTGCAAGTGGGTTCTGCCCATATAGGCACTGTCAAAGAGCACAGCGTGCCAAGGTATATACATTGAAGAGAACGATAGCAGCCCTTCAGGCATTGTCCAAAGAGCACAATGTACCAAGTTACATGCAGAGGAGAATATACTTATCAGGACACTTGGTGAGTCCACTACCAAACTACTGCCTGAGTGTAGGGGCTGTGATGTGTGCGAGTTCTCAGATCATCTGTAGCAATTACAGTTGTTTATAGTAGCTGGGTGGAGTCACAGGTCCTTCTTGAAGGTGCCTATTTTGCCAACACTGTCTAGGGTGTTAGAGAGTTCATTTAGCCATTTAGGACCTCTATAGGCTATGGACCATTGTGCAAGTGAAGTACATTTGTATGGGACAGATAGGACAATCATTTCACAATAAGGACAGCCATAACAAATACAGTGAACATGACAAGAGATAAAGCATACAGGCTATGATCATTACAGTACAAGAATATCAAATAAAGGATCAAGTACAAGAACATTTTAGATGCTGCCAGTCTGATTTCACCCCATAATTTGTGAAGTTCATCTGTTAAAAATGCCTCAATTAAGAGTACTGTATAGAATAGTGGTCTATGTATAGAATACCCCATGTCAGACAATCTACCTTTAAAACCACCCTAGCAACTCTATACTCATTTAGCAGATTTACTAACATACAGTATCAGTTGCATTTATCCTTAGGGAACTGCTGATAACTTAATTCAAACAAATTTACAGGGTTTGCTCAACTAGATATAAGACCTGGAGCTGAGCATATTACTACTCCAGTAACATGCATCATTAATTTACCTCTCAAAATAGATGTTTTCCCAAATGATTAGGAAAGAGATAGAGTAAGGGCAGTTCAGAGAAGGGAAACAAAAATGTTGCAGGGTCTTAACAAAAAATCATATAAGGAGAGAGACTAGAAGACCTCAATATGTACAGTATACCCTGGAAGAGAAGGGGGTATGATAGAGACCTTCAACTACCTCAAGGGCATAAATAAGGTACAATACGAGAGGGTAGCATCATTCAGAAAAAAATATGTTCAAGAACAAGGAGTCATGATATGAGGCTGGAGGGGAGTAGACTCGGGTAAAATGAGGAAGTATTTTTCACAGAATGGGTGGTGGATGCATAGAACAGCCTCTCAGCAGAGGTGCTGGGGGCAAAAACAATAGGGGAATTCAAGAATGCATGGCATAGGCACATGGGAACCCCAGCAATAGGAAAAAGAGGGTAAAAGCCAGAGATTTAGGACTATTGCAGTAGGTAGGGAAAATGGACAGACTAGGTGGACCAAGCAGTCCTTATCTGCCATCAATTTCTATGTTTCTATTAGAAAATAGACAAATGTGTCTCAGTGTATAAATCTGGAAATATGGAGGATCCTAACAACTAAAGTCCAATATCTGTACTTCCAATTGTATCTAAAATTATGAAACACACAGTGCACAATTGTCTCTATGACTATTTGCAGCAGACTAAACTACTAGATGATAGGCAGTATGACTTCAGACAATTACAGAATTCACAGATAAATTCCTCACTGCTTTTGACCAAAGAAAATATGTGGTGCTATTTCATTACACTTTAAGAAAGCATTTTACATTGTTAATCCAAGAATATTAATTAACAAGCAACACTTAGACTTCTCTGTTATGACTCTAAAATGGTTTTACATCTGCCTTGCTGAAAGAAAACAGAAAGTGTGTCTGATATGTTTCCTATTAATATGAAAGTTCTACAGTACATCACCCTCCTTCCTTCCTTCCTTCCTTCCTTCCTTCCTTCCTTCCTTCCTTCCCTCCCTCCCTACAATACCAGATCCAGTGACAGTGGGAACTTGCAAATCCCCAGAAAATAAATGGGTAAAAATTCTTTCATCTTAAGAAAAACTCTTGGCAGACTAAAGTTACAAGTTACAAAATATTAAACTAGAAGTATCATTATTATAAAAAGACTAGACATGCATTGTAGGTGGTTTGCCCTAGTTAAAGTCATGCCTAAGATGTATGAAGTGGTACATGATTGTCTTTTCTCATGATGAATTGTAATTTGTAACACTATTTTATCTCGCAATAAAGATGACTTTTAAA
The DNA here is from genome assembly GCA_016271365.2 of Neoceratodus forsteri. NCBI lineage: Eukaryota > Metazoa > Chordata > Ceratodontiformes > Ceratodontidae > Neoceratodus > Neoceratodus forsteri. Next base: position 315,861,399 of record CM057454.1, read on the forward strand.
AAAAGAACAATTCTTTGGTCCACCATGAGTTTATGTTACTGAAGTTGCTAAACTAGGAAACCTGGTAGGCCAACATTGTCTATGGACACAATACTAGAATAAAACAGCATTTTTAACAGAAAGATACTAAGACTGCAACATCAACATTATATTTTCAGAATATGTCATGTTTTGGCACTTTACACTCACAACAGCAGCTTTGATCCCCTGAAATTGATTTTTTCTTCTAGATTTGCTTGACTTTTTACATCATTTTACTCTTGATCCCTGTTAAAGACCAATGACCGCTGACTACATTTTTGAAGAGTAACATTAATTCTCAGGACTTGCCTTCATTGTTACTGTGTAGTGTTTGACTCTAAAAACCACAGCACAAACTTTGTCCTAATGCTACATTGAGACTGGGACTAGGCACAGACTGGATTTACTAAGTCTTGGTGAGTCTAACCACACAGTTCTACTAGATAAACTATCTGTAACACGTACTCATAATGTCAGATGTTTAATGCACTTTAACAATACTTATTGTAGAGTACCCTACACTGCCCTGTTTAATCTTTGCTGCTATTTAACATTACTGAGTTACCATTGTTACTGTTATTATAATGCAGCCCTCTAAAAGGTACTGTATAACTACAGTATAATTCCCTTTGAACTCTCTTCTCTCCCACCTGTCCTAGATTTCTCATTTACCTTTCACTTCTCCCACAACAACCCTCCTCATTCCTGTCTACTACACTCTACCCAGTAATACCCACATTAATCCTCTGTCACAATGGGCTCTTGTAATCATCACCATGGTAACACTATATTTTCCTCCAGCTTCTTTTGTTGAACACTACTTGCTGTCCCTTCCTGATTCTATTAAGCCCCCAAACTATGGCTCTTTCTGGCACTTCTACAACATTGTCCCCCTGTCCAAAAACAACTTGTATCTGCCATACACCACCTGATGAAGAAGCAGGAAGGCGGACGTACTTAATATGATGTCCAGAATTCTCTGCATTCTTTTGCCATTACTTGTGGATGATGTGGAACAAAATCATGGACATAAGATCTCCATGAGTACAGCACAATTGTTGACATCAGGCAATGCAAAAGGGCTCCTCATAGATAGCAGCAACTTAAAAATTCTGTTTCCAAAGGTTTCTCTCCTGTATGCCTGTACCTTGCTGCCCCACCCTGACATTCTCGCCATCCCAGAATAGTGGCTCAGACCAGAAATCACAAATAAAGAAATAATTTATGACTATTTCACAGTTAAACATGATGGGCCCGATTCCAAGATGTATAGCGCAACTCCCTGGTGGATGCAAGTTGTGATATACACCACTATGCCAGGGACCCTGTGCCAGATTCCAGAACAGGCAGGGTCTCCTGCACCTATGCCCTGTGACTTGTGGCAGCTCCAGGGTTGTGCCACAGGAAGGGTGCACCTGACCTGGGTGCCACAAGCCACAGTGATGCCCTCCCACTGGGGCACAAGCAGCGCATGGCATGGCCCCCAAAGCCCTGCACCCTGACACCATGGCAATGCCCCACAGGGCTGGGGAGGAGTTGGAGGGCCACAGGACTACCATGGGGAGACTGGCATGTGGGGGACGTGTACTGCCCCATGGGGCACTGCTCAGGGATGGGGGTGAGGAGGTGCCAGCTGCCCACAGAGGGCTGCCTGCCACTGGGGTGGGGTAGGAACCTATGTTGGACCATGGAGGGGTTGGCTGTAGGGGTGCCAGGCATGGAGGTGCAACCCCGGTGGACGTACAGTATGGTTAGACCTGCTAATAGGTGGTCTAGCTGTACTTATGCCATTGTCTGCTGGGGTCCCTTGGAATCACAAGTTGCCTTTTTGTCTGCCACACACTTGGAATACAGCCATAACCAATGCCTGACACCCCCTTGTGCCATGTTGCAGAGTGTTTCTGTTGTAGCCTGCCTTTGCTGCAGGCAGCCTGAGCCATGTTGCAGGCCACCTTTTGGAATAGTAGGTGGTGTAACGCATGTTGCAAGGTATGACTTGTGCCATTGAATTTGGCGCAAGTCACCTTGCAACATGCATAACCCGTCCTGGAATCGGGCCCGATAGATCCTTGTGGAGAGGTGGAGGCCTAGTTTTTTTACACCAACAAAAATCCAAAGGTTTTGAGCTGCAACCTAGGACTGGCACAGCAAGTGGGGCAGTTGCCTGAAATCTTGATAATTAAAATCTTAATAGGCCCCAAAGAACTATACATAAGCTGAATCTACAGACTGCCTGATATTCCTAACTCCTTACTCCTTCATCTCTTGAGTCTCCTCCCAACACTCTACAGCTGGTGGACTTCAACATCAGCTTGAATGATGTTGAGGATAACAGGATGGGACTGGGCATCTAAGCACCATTTCACCAAACTAATATCTTCTGTCACCAGATGCAACAGCAGAAATAGATATGGAATCTGTATCAACTAGATTTTCATAAACTGGATATAAAGTCTCTTTTGGCATCTATCCTGACTCATTGAGTAATCACCGTCACTTCTGTTGCCCTTGAAAATACAAATAAAAACACAAAACCACCACGACTTATCAAAATCATGTCATTCAAATCACTACAACTGAGCCAACTCATCTTGGAGCAAACTGAACTGGGAAAATCTGGATCTAATCCCTGATACTGAAGCCACATGGGAATACTTTTAATTCTGAACTAGAATCTGTTTACAATAAACTGCTCCCAGTGAAACTGATATGGTGAGAGATGGCCAACAAAACTGTGTCTCAGCAGCAGTTCTGGATCATTACAGACAGTAGTACAAGGTATGGGAAAGGGCGTACATTCACCGTAGCGACTCCCCGACAGCGAAGACCACCAAAGCAATAGGAATTGGGCAAAATCCGCCTGTCGCTGTGGTGGTCTGTGTGTGCCGAACAGGACTGCCTTGTTGGGTGATTTGCCCCCGTCCAACTCTGACTCAGAGTTAGAATCCTAGAGACTGGGGGTGTGGGGTTCAGTGGGTACAACCCCCTGATTGTGAGCGCCAACATCCCTGTGGCTACAATGCCGACAGTCTGCATCGTAGCTGTCGCTGTAGGGGATGTCAGCACTACTGCTGTTGAAGCGCTATAGGTAAACCGTGGGAAATATGCAAGGCCTCTCTTAATGATTATTCTTTTTTTTTTGTTTTGTTTTTTGAGGAAGGTTCAGAAAATGCAAGTACTCAGCTCTGAGGTAAGTCTTGCTGAAACCCAGAAACCATAATACATAGCTATGTGATTTTTATCATTATAACCCGCATTTCTTTTTCGTCTTTGTCCTGCACACCATACAACCTAAAACATATTTAAATCAGTAATAAAAGGCTGCCCAATACTGTACATTTTTGGAATTTGTTTTTCACACATGTAATGCAATTTTTCTATACTGGTACAATCAACTATGACAGCCAACCATTTTGCAAAGAATAGGGTGGCAATATCCTTTCAGTGTTGTAGACAAAGCTTCTTTGCATTAATAATTGCTAAATTTATGAAATGTATCTTATTTATAACAAATCCTTCTGAATCCATCATTGCCATTCCGAAAAGCAAAATCCCTGGATCAAATGGGAAACCCACACCCAACATACAACCCAAAATAACAAAATAGCATCCCATTATTTTCTTATACTAGGACATGGCACTAACATGTGAAAAATAACCTTTGTTCACAAAGTGCCTTTGACACTTTTCTGATAGATTTAAAGTCAACTTTTATAATTTGGCAGATGTATTAAACAAACTGAGGAATATGGGAGTGGGCAGGACAGTAGTGCGGTGTGTGAGTAATTGGCTGGGCAGCAGGACACAGAGGGTGGTAGTAAATGACTGTCATTCCACAGAGGGAAGAGTGACCAGTGGGGTACCACAGGGATCAGTGCTGGGACTGGTCCTATTCAACGTCTTCATCAGTGACATTGTGCAGGACCTAGAAGGCAGAATTTCCCTGTTCGCTGATGACACGAAGCTCTGTAACAGAGTGGACATGCCAGAGGGTGTAGACAGAATGAGAAAGGACCTGCAGAAGCTTGAAGAATGATTAAGAGTTTGGCAGTTGAACTTCAACACAAAGAAGTGCAAGATAATACATATGGGGCACAAAAACCCTGGAACAACATATCAGTTGGGGGGTGAGGATATAGCATGCACCAAGGAAAGGGACCTTTGGATTATCATCTCTGATGACCTTAAGGTAGGGAAACAGTGGGACAAGGCAGCAGGTAAAGCAAATAGGATGCTGTGATGCATAGGCAGGGGCATCACCAGCAGGAAAAGGGAGGTCATAATTCTGCTATACAAGACACCAGTGAGGCCCCACCTGGAGTACAGTATACAATTCTGGAGACCTTACCTACATAAGGACATAGACAGGGTAGAGAAGGTTCAGAGGAGGGCAACAAAGATGGTACAGAGATTGCATCACAAATCCTATCAGGACAGGCTGAAGGACTTGAATATGTACTCCCTGGAGGAGAGGAGGGAGAAAGGGGATATGAGAGAGCATACAAGTACATGATAGAGACATACAAGTACAGAGAGGAACAGGGTGCAGGAATATACTAATTTCCAGTGAAAAAGATGTTCCAGGACTAGAGGGCATGGGATGAATTTGGAGGGAGGGCGATTCAGAAGAAACATAAGAAAGAATTTCTTCACAGAAAGGGTGGTGGACACATGGAACACCCTACCAGAGGAAGTGGTCAGGGCTGAAACAATCATGGGATTTAAGAATGCATGGGATAGAAATAGGGGAATTCTGGAGGTCAGGGTAAAGGACAACAGATTTTTAGAAAAACATAAAGGGAACTTACAAGCTCAAATGGGCAGACTGGGTGTGCCATAAGCCCTTATCTGACTACAGTGTCTATGTATCTATGTATCTATGTATGATAAATTCTATGCAATATATTATATTGCATTTGCTTAAACTTAAAACTTTTGCTTATAGTTTTGATGAAATAATTTAGAGCTGCCTATTTGCCTTGATGTACAGAGACATTTAACTCATTTTCCCCATCCCATATTATGAATGCATTACATATAATTTCCCTGTTACTTTATGCTCATCCAATGATAAGTTTAATAAGAAAGATTCTAGTGGCAAAAGAGGTTATCTGCTGCAAATGTCCTATACATTGTTATATGATCTTTAGTCTGAAAATAAAGAAGCAAGTGCCCCATTGGAAGGTCAGATTTGCTTTTCATAATATAAAATTCTGAAAAATTTATATCTACATAACATTGTTTATGTTGCACTAGGCCATTGCACATCCATATTCTTGGAGAAGTATTTCATGCTAAACTTGAAAGATAGGGCTTGCCAAAAATAGGAGAAAAGGGAGATATGATCTGGGTATACTTCAAAATCTTAAGGGCCTCAAACCACAGCCTTATTGTTTTTTGTTTTTTTTTTGGAAAGGGGGAGATGTAATGAAATGTTTTGTGATTATTAAAAATCTTAATCCAAAGCATAGCTTTAATATCATTACATGTGATGGTGGAAGTTTCCAACTGAAACCATAGGGGTGGAATATCTAATTCAACAAAAAAATATCTAATAGCTTCAAGCTGAGCTGGAATATAATGCACTGTAGTTTAAAATAAGGTAATGCTAAAGATTATTATTCCTTATAAAATGTGTCATGAAACCGCCTTAAACTGATTGGCTAAAAGGGCCCTTCACCCGTGTCCATATTAGCCGATATCTATGCTAACCAGCACTTTTCTTCCCTGGCTGACCTCACAACAGGGAAATATCACTAACCTGCTACAGTTTTAAACTATTTTCACATACAAGCACACACTGGTGCCCGTTCCTCCCACTGTTCCACAAAACAACATCCCTTACTTGCACCTCCATTTACAGTGCACGTCACCAAAAGAAAATGTTTTTTTTTTATTGATTCCTTTCCCTCCTATAAAAATAACAATAACTAAACTAACCTCAGCAGGAAAACAACTTTACTACTTTATCTTTGTTTTGGCTGGCCCATCTATATGCAGCAACTGCGGTAACCATGATCTGTAAAGTAGACCTTCCGAAACTGACTGCAAAACCAGAAGTCTATTCTTAGTGGTCAGCTCACACACCTCTATACTCTTAATAATTAAAAACATTTCACACATCCCATTTCTCTTAAAACAAAGAAGTACACAGCATATCAAAATAATCATAATTCGAGAAACCTGACGACACTGCCAACTGCGATATCCAAAGCTTACCGGAAAACCGGAAGTAACACTTCAGCGGTCGGCACTCAATCAAACTTAGTGAATAAACTTCACAAATGAAAGTAACATATCACGTTTTGAAATTAGGCACCAAAAAAAAAAATACTAGGAAAGAAGCAGAAAACCACACAGAAACAATAAATAAAATCTCCGAGGGGAGGGACTGAAAGTCACTCTTAACTAGCCATCTCAGTCACAGGCTATCACCCTTCTCAAATGAGCCGCTTGCTGTAGCAGTCAAGAATTAACAGGGTTTGGATAGGTAGAGGACAGTGAACATTAACAAGACAGAAACATTGAAAAAAACTAAAGGAAAAAAATTATTTGAGTATCTTGGGGGTGGGGTAGGGAGCCAGAAACATCACAGTAAATGCTAAAAGAACTCCATTGCAGCCCAATGACTGGGACTATTTTTTTCTTCTAATATGATCATTTTTTTTTTATTATATTTCTATATACACTTTTTATGTGCTCTTTTTAAAAATTTCCTTCTTTACTGGGGTACTCATTTTATAAGCCCAATAACACACTACAAGGTGTGGGTTATCGCCTCATAAGAGCACGCCCAGGTGCATAAAGCAATCGGTGTAAGCGCCTTGTGCCTTATAACACACCTTGGTGTACTCTTATCAGGCGATAGCCCACACCTCGTCATGTGTTATTGCTTGCATATGAACTTTATTATTCTCTTGTCTAGTGTTTCAAAAGATTCCCTTGTAAATTCCATTCATACGGTTCAGAAACAGAAACATAAGATGAGGTAACAGATTCATTTTTTATAATATTTACCCTCCCCATAGAGAAAAGGGTAAACATTTATCAAGATATTTCATAACTTGATCCAGAAGAAATGTGCAATTAGCCTGAAATAACTTTTTAATATCCATTGTTATTTGTACACCAAGATATCGGAAACTTTGAAAACCTTTACAAGATGTACCAAGAAGAGTCTGTGGTAAAGTGAAACCTTATTTGTCACCTAAATGCATTAACTCTGTCTTATTCTAGTTAATGTTATAGTATAACCTGACACGTGAAAAATTAGATATCACAATTAACAGTATAGGAAGGTGATTAATTATGTTATCTAAGAAAATCAGAACACCACCTGCATAAGAAAATCAGCACATCACCTGCATAAAGTAAGATAATATGTTTATTATTAATCATAATTCCCTTTATCTGTTAATTATGTCATAAAAGTTGTACTAGAGGCTCCATATGAAGAGCAAATAATAATGGAAAGATCGAGCAGCCTTGTTGTGTGCTCCTTTTTAAGTTAAAGGTGTAGTACAGACAACATTTGCAAAAATGTGTGTTGTGGACAGTGTTTTGACTTGTGTGTGTAGTCCTGGTGTGTCCTACCCTTTGTTTGCTGTTAAGAGTGTTTTCTAAATTAGCCTGCTACTTATATGGCAGTTTTATGGCCCATGGGATCTCCATCTTAGCAAGGCTTATTTCTCTTCTTTTTCCTACAGTGTCTCCTGTACCATGTGACAGTAATGCATCCAGGATCACTGATTCAGCAAGTACTAGAGACAGGAGCCTTATGTTCTGGCCTTTGCTAAACAGCTGTAGTTCAATATTTTTGTTTTCTATGTATGTCAAGTCTATCCAGCAGTAGTAAATGTTTTGTTTTTAAAACTTTTCATTTCATCAAACTACACACAGCCATAAAAGGCACACATGTCATCCCAGATCATCAATGCTGTAATTAATAAAGACTCTAGCTGTTTTCTTACAGAATAACCCACTCAATTAGTCCTCAAGTACTTGCTAAACCGTAAATGTAGCAATTAGTGCTCATTGGATAAAGAGGGTCACCAACTGAAAGGGCAGACCCCATGGTCCCCACGCCCTGGCAAATGTGTATGTGGAGCCAGGAGACAGGGTAAGAAAGGGGGGGGAAGTACAGAGGAAGATCTGAGTGAGGTCACAGGGAAGACTGTGGTCAAGTGAGGCCACAAGAAGGAGGGGCGATGGGTAATGACAGGGGAGCTGGGGATTGGTGGGGACTAGTTAGCAGGCGGGGCAAAGAGGGGGCATGTAAGGGACTGCCCAACAGTGGGGAGCTCACAAATTGCTACTAAATGAATTTTCACTGGTAGCACATCAGTTTTGGCAAAAATAGCAGCCATTTTGGGCTTTGGTAGAATATAGCATTCTGAGTTAAAATAATACAGCCTGGTGTATAATAATAATACATTAGCATAAGAGTCATTCCTGGTGATTAACCACAACAGCCAAGAACTAAGTGCGTATTGGGAGAAGCATCAGAGAGGACTGAGGTAAGTGTGGTACAATTTGGGAGGATCTGTGGTGAGGCCCTGCATGTAGTAGGGGACCTGCATTTTATGTCTGGTGGGAGGTTTGACTGGATTTGGGAGAGCTGAGATGAGCAGGTCATGGCAGAAAAGAGAAATTACATGCTGCTGGTTGGGGTGGTTCGGATAGGTGAGCAGTGAGGGAGAAAACCAGGCAGGTAGGGGACGGAGCCCTGGAAAGACGGGGGGGGGGTTGTTTGGGGAAAGAAGACTTGGAGGGAATTTTCAGAGGCCTGCCTTGCAGGAGAAGCTTGAGAGCAGTGAATGCTCAGAGGGGGAGCTGAGCAAGGGCCTGCAGTTGCAGGAGCCATGCAGTTTAAGCACTGGATCCTGCCTGAGGACTGGGGCTGAGAGCATTTTCCTTTTGAGCTGGGAAAAGGATGGGGGGAGAGAACTCAGGGACAGTGGGCAAGGGGGTAAGGAGCTGAGGCCTGATTTATGGGCAGAAAACAAGGAGGCAACCGCTGGAGGAACATGCATGTGGTGATGGCGTGTGACGTCATCACCTCATGGTGGGGGGGCAAAGGAAAGAAATGGAGCAGGGAGCCCACACTCTGAGAGCCTGGAGGCCTATAAGAAGGCCACAAGCAGGGCCCAGGTGGGGCTGGGGAGAGGATGGCACCAGCGAGTAGGCCATCAGCATGCCTGGCCGGGGACCATGTGGCGCGATGCCATTTTTGAGGTGTGGGGAATGGGTGGGGCAGAAGCAAACAGGGTGAGCAAGTCAAAGAATTTTGTTATTTCTTAAGATCCCAGTTTGGGAATTTACAAAAAAAGCAGAAAGGGAGTGTGGCAATATGAGGAAGAGAGCAGCGGGCAGTGGGCAGGGCTAGCAGCGGGCCCAGTAGCTGGAGGAGCATCGTGGGTTGGGGGATCATTGCAGCAATGAGCATAGCCCACAGTGAGCAATGCGGGGGACATGGTCCACATTGGAAGGAGCAAAGGAGGTGGGGGGTGAACTACCCAGCACAGGACTGCAATGGATTGGAGCCTAGCTCCTAGAATCAAGGGAAAGGGAGGTGGAGCACAGGGAACAGTGGGAATACTGTATATATATATATATATATATATATATATATATATATATATATGTATACAAATATAATGACCCCATTATTGCAGCAAGGCTTATCGAGTAGGACACACACGGCCAATAGTTAGGGAAGTTCCCTGCCCACTGTTGTTGTATTGGGCGTGTGCAGCTGTAGAGGGCTTTCCAGGGGAGCCTGGGAGGGTGGGGCAACAGCATTGAATGGGGCAGGGTGAGCAGAAAAAGCAAAGGAACCCACAAAGAAACAGCTCCAGATTTAGACGGGCATGGAATAACTTATCTGTTTTGTCTCATTATAGAAGACAACAACTAGCATAGCACCAAGAAAGAGCAAACCAAGCAAGGAGGACTGTTTTATGGCAGTGTTGGATTTTGTGGAGAAGGTGAACAGCTTGCTGGAGGCCACTGGCCTGGAGGAACCAGACCAGGACAAAAAATGGAAGGGGGAAAGGGGAAGGTGGAGCAAGTATGGTAAGCAGGCACCTAAGGTACCAGTAGTGCCCTGACCCGGGGTACCTATCGATGCCAGCCAGGCCATTATCCCTGTGAGACCAGTACCAGAACCAAAACCCCGGCCTCCCACACCCGTGACTCCAATGCCGGAGCCTGCACCACTGCCAGCACTGGCTCTGCCCTGGTACCAAAGCCGACAGCACCAGATAAGGCAGCACCACCTGCACCGGGGGGACCCCTATCTCCAGAGCTGGCACACGTGCCTTTCTCAGCCCCGATGCTGCCAACTGGACCAGGTAATCAACCCATTACACTCAAAAGCAGTGTAAAGGAGTATGTAGAACAGATGTTAAAAACTATGGGGGACAATGGGATGGGACAGTTGGAGAAGATGCTAGGTGAGATAAAAGGGTGGGGTTGGGAGGGGTAGTGAGGGTGCAACAGAGCCCAGACCAGAAAGGGGGCAGTGGGGGCCCCCAGGGTCAGAATCGGGAACCATGTCCCTACGGCCACCAAAGGAAACATTTGGAAAGGCGAGTATGTAGATATCTTTGCTCTAATGAATGTAGAGAACATGGACAAGTACAAGGAGAAGGACAGGTTTGAAAAGAAGGATGTGGCAGTGGTGCTGCTGGGAAAGGGGAGGATGAAAAATCACTTAAGGGGAAAACCTGGACAGTTGGTCTACAGGATTTACATGCTTTACAGCAATAGTGATGGAAAAGCAGACAGAGCTGGCAACCCTGCTATTAACATACTCCCTAGTAATAAAAAATGCCCACAAAAAGGAGGGCCACAATTGATTGAAATACGATGAGAAATTTAGGAGGTGGATGGCACTTTTTGCGGATGTAAAATGGGACATGAGGCAAATCGACTTATGGTTGGAAATTTACACAGGACCGACAGACACAGAGGGGGAAGGGGACAAAAACGGGGCAGGGACGCAAAAGGCAGGGGTACACCCGGGCCTTTTGTTCATGGACAAACTGTCACTTTAAGCACGTATGCTCTAAGTGTGGGGGACATCATCCAGCATCAGAGTGCAGATATAACTAGGAAAAAGGGGGTACCGCCCAGGACAATGGGCACCAGCAGCCTTTTCAGAATAACCAGGGGGATTTTTGGAACCAAACATGGGGAGAGGGTACAGTGGTAGGGGGGCAAGTGGGCCAGAGGGTACCCATACCACAATTGGCATCAAAATGCCAGAGGTCCAACCGGGTAACAATTCCTAGTTGGCCAGCACCCCTATCAAGGTTGGGGTGCTGCAGGACTGGCTACAGGGGTATCCGGATCACAGGGCAGCAAGGACATTATTAGAGGGTTTCTGGGGGGGGGGTTAGCCTACAATACCAGGGGGCAAGAAAGGAGACCAAAGCAAAGAACTTGAAGTCCATACAGGGGAAGGTAACCCTGCTACCACAGAAGATGTCAAAAGAAACAGATGCAGGCAGGGTAGAGGGACCTTTCAGGGTGCCTCCCTTGAAGGACCTTAGGGTTTCTCCTTTGGGCCTGGTCCCAAAGAAGCAGGAAGGGGAATACCTGGTGATTCATCACCTCTCATACCTGGAGGGGGACTCGGTCAATGATTGTATTAGGGAAGAGGACAGCTGGGTGACATACACCAACTTAGAGGAGGCAGTACAGCTAATTAGGTCCACACAGGGAAACTGGTTAGCTAAGATGGACATAGAAGCAGCTTTTCAGCTGCTACCAGTCCAGCCTGAAGATTGGGACCTACTGGGATTTAAAGTAGGGGAGGGATAAAGCCATGACAATGGAGTGCTCAGTAGCCTGTGCTACATTCAAGATGTTCAGCGCTTGGCTACAGAGGGCATACAAAAAGAGGTATGGCTATCATACGGTGGTCCATTACCTGGATGATTTTTTGCTTATTGGGGAGGGATGTGAACAGATGACAAGGATGTTAAGGGACTTTGAGAGAATGTGCCAGGAGCTGGGAGTTCTGCTGGCAAATGACAAGACCAAAGGGCCTAGCCAGACCCTGGAGTTTTTGGGCATAAAAGTGGATACGGTGGGGGAGCTATTTCGGTTACCAGAGGCAAAGATAAAGAAACTAGAAGCATTATTGGGGAAAAGTAACAGGCAGTCGGTGGGTGCAACTCCAGCAGGTGCAGCAACTCATGGGGCACCCGAACTTTGCCTGTTGGGCAATAGCGCCAGGGCACATGTTTATGTGGAGCTTGGGGTGGGCTACTCAGGGGGGCCTCACAGCCCCATCATTGGGTGGACATCACCAAAAATACAAGGGAAGACCTGAAGGTTTGGGGACAATTCTTGAGGAGCTACAATGGGAAGACTTTTTGGCAAGAGGAATGGGTATTTAACATGGATTTACAGCTGTACACTGATTTTGCATGGTGGATAGGCATGGGAGCATACTTTAGAGGAAAATGGTTCACTGACCCATGGCCCCAGCAATGGGTACAAGCAGGAGTAACCAAGGACATCACATTTTTGGAGATTTTCCCCATATGGGTAGCAGTGGTGATCTGGGGGGAGGAATTCAGGAATAGGCAGGTCACATTTTGGAGTGACAATAAGGCAGTAGTGGATGTGTTGAACAAAAAAGGTACAAGGTCAAAGAGGGTGATGAGAGTGTTGAGGCGCCTGGTGCTGGCAGGACTGACATTGAATCTATCCTTTAGGGCAAAACACATAGGTGGCATAGACAATGTGTTAGCTGACTGCTTATCCCGATTGCAGATGGACAAATTTTGGACCATCGTGCCAGGAGCAGAAGCCAGGCAGACAGCTATCCCAGCCGAGGTATGGGCAATTGGATTGGTGGAGCAGAGTCACTGTTCTGCAACTCCTGGTCCCCTAGGACTCTGAGGGCATACGAGGCCTCTTGGAGGGCATTTTCAGAGTTTCAGAAGCAAAATGGTGGACAGGTAAAAGGGATAGTTATAAGAGAGTAGGTCATGAAGTACATTGTGGCAGGGTGGAGGCAGAATATGGCTCAGGTGACGATGGGGGTACATTTAGCAGCCATAGGGCAGATTTGCACACTGAGAGGTTGGGAAGACCTGACAAAATGTAATTTAGTATGCAGGATGATGCAAGGTTGGTTAAGGGGGAAAAAGGCCACGGATGGGAGGAGGCCAATGATGGAAAAGTTAATGGAAAACCTGGTAGGGGCCCTGCAACAAGTATGCTCCTCAGCCAGTGAAGCAGTAATGTTCAAAGCTCTGTATGCCACCATGTACAGTGGGGCATTCAGAGTTAGCGAGATAGTTGGGCATGGGAAAAAGGATACCTCGGCTGGACTGCACTGGGAGGATATGGTATGGATTGGGGAGGGCATAGCAGTGACAATAAGGAGATCCAAGCCAGATCAAGCTGGACATGAGGCATTAGTGTGGCTAAAGCATGACAAAAATGCAACCATATATCTAGTGGGGGCCCTGCACATGTACACAGCAGAGTGACCAAAAGGGGGGAGCCCACTAATATTCCTGCATGGAGATGGGTCGATGGTGCCCTCATACCAAGTGACAGCAGTGCTGAGGAAGGGACTGGCCTTCCTGGGGGAGCAACCAGTGAACTACTCTTCACACTCATTCAGGATAGGGGCGGCTTCTACAGTGGTGGCTCAGGGTGGCACACCAGGAGCTATCAAAGAAAACGGAAGGTGGACTTCGAACTGTTACAAGAAGTACATACATAGCCTCAAACAATAACACTGTCTTTTTTCCCTTAGCAGGTACAGGAGATGGTGGGAAATTAGAGTCTGCAAAAGGGGGGGAGCGAAAGAAAGGGAGGGCTAAAAAGGGGGAAGGGGAATGGGGAGACAGAAATAACATTTGTGCTTATAATCACCCAGGGTCATCCATAAGGATGGCAGTGTGGATATGTGGGCATTCCTTCATACACTGGGCAGAGAAGTGGGCATCCATGCGGCAAGGGGGAAAGCAGTTAAACCTGAAACATCAATGACATAGGAATGACATGGAAGGGCCTACAGGGGATGAGGTCAGCACAATTATTACCATAGCTGAGAGAGACCAGGAAGTACCACAGCTGGCCAAATCTGATCGTGATCCGCCTAGGAGGAAATTATTTGGGGACATGGCCAAGGCTGGACATATTTTATCAAATCAGACATGACATACAAATAATGAAGGGTTGGTGGCCAGAGGTTTCTCTGGCATGGTCAGACATGATGCCAAGAAGATTTTGGTGACATGCAACATGTCACAAGGCAATGGACCGGGCATGGAAGTGCATGAATGCAAGGGTAGGCAGGTTATTTGAGGCCATGGGGGGCTTGAGCATACACCACGGAATCATGGAACAGGTAGACAAGTTTTATAAGGGACATGGGGTGCATTTGTCAGGGTTGGGGCTGGCAATGTTTAATGAAGAAATTGCCAATGCCATTGAAGCCTGGATGCAAAATAGTTGGGTGTATTAAGCGGGGGGGTCAAAAGAAGTCCACCGTCCATCACAAGCTGGAGGTGGACTAATGGAAATAAGGGTTTGAGGATGACAGAAAAAGGGGACAAAATAAGGAAAAATACAAAAGATGTGATCATGGGCAAGCCAGCAAGAACTAGGGGTACAGATGTACGCTTGTACCCCCCCTTTTCGGATGGAGGGAAGAGAAGATTGGCCCCTCATGGTTTACATCTGAGGGACAGAAGAAAGGAGGAAGATGAAAAAAAGTAATAACAAGAATTATGACTAAAACAATGAAAATGAGATATTATGATTTTGTATAATAAACCTGTAAGATATGTGGAATGTGGATATGGAAATGAGATGTGTATCATAAGAAGTGATGAACTGGAATTAAGTAAATGAATTACCAAACTGAGCACGCACACAAAACTTTGTCAGAGTCTTTATTTGTGGGGGGCTCTGGGGGACAAGGAAAGTTGCTTAATATCGCAGCTCTGGTATTGTAAATCAACTCTGAACCAGTGCTTGTTAAATCCTTGGTCCCAGACACATCACTGTCACATGGGACAGGAGGCATTGTAGGAACAACAAAAGCAATAAATCATGCTGAGATGGAGATCCCCAAGGGGCATAAAACTACCATTAAACTACCAGGCTAATTTAGAAAATGCTCTTAATAGAAGACAAAGGGAAAGATACCCTAGAACTACACACACACATCAAAACATTCTGCACAATATATGTTTTTGCAAATTCTCACTGTACTACTTGAAAGAGCTAGTGTACTGCCTGGAATAAACAGTAATTTTCAGATGCAGTCAGCTGTAACTTCTTATATCTGAAGTATTTTTTTCATTTCAGTTTGCTAATTAGAACATTTTCCACTTGGCCATACTGGGCTGATGTGTGGAGCAGCACTCTGTCTGGAGGCTAAATAAAATTCAGTTCTGTTCCTCCTACTACATCATGAACACTGAGACCTCACTGACTGTGACATAACTAGTAACCAAGAAGAACCATTTCTCACTGCCAGAGTATTATTTTTCACATGAAGCAGAAGGGATTGGCTCATCTTGGTTACTAGTGATGTCACAATTTCCTGCATTTTGACTGGTAGCTTGTGGAAGTCACTGCTCAGGCTGTAAGGGTTGTGGTCCCTCAATGTGTTTGGTCACATTTCTGATGTAGTGGGAGGAACAGCACTGACCTTTTTTAGCTTCCAGACAGAGTGCTGCTCCACACATCAGCCCAGTACTGCCAGGCAGAGCATGCAATGCTGACAGTGGGCATGCCATGTGCACGTCCACATATAGCATGCCCACTGGCTGCTCCACCTCCGTGCCCCACTGTATTGGCCAGGTGTGCCAACACCCAGCCTCCACAAGGTGTCAGGCAAATGCCGGCCCCTGTTCCTCATCCTCCTCAGGAGAGGAGAGCTGTCCTTCAGTTGCTCGATCCTCTCCCACCCTGGCTGGCCCTTGACTACCCACTCACACTGCGAACATGGGTCACCGGAATGGCAAGAGGTAAGGTATCACTGCATCAACCCTCCACGGCACTGGACAGCCTCTAACTTTTAGCAAAGAAAATCTTATAATCTGGATTTAATAATGAAGTAGGAGTACATGAACCACATTTATCTTCAGGTTTCTCTTTCTTCAATATCAAAGTAATATAGGCTTCATTGAAGGAAGGAAGAAGGATGTGGGGCAGAACAATGCTATTGTACATAATTAACAGTACAGGAATATGTTTCTGACTGATTGTAACATAACACTCATTGATAAAGTTATCTGGGCCAGGAAACAGCCTTTGGAAGATTCTCAATAACTGTTTCAGTTTTAGCAGGCAAGATTTATGTTTTTCTTTTCATCTAGCTGTTTGACCCCCATTGCCACCTCCCCACCTACTTGGTGATGGGGGTACATAGTGG
The DNA here is from genome assembly GCA_016271365.2 of Neoceratodus forsteri. Lineage (NCBI taxonomy): Eukaryota > Metazoa > Chordata > Ceratodontiformes > Ceratodontidae > Neoceratodus > Neoceratodus forsteri. The sequence continues at coordinate 315,877,837 of CM057454.1, forward strand.
AGCTGGCAGGTGGCTCTTTCCCCTTAGAGGGGCTCAGTCTCAGGACCTTCCCTGTTTCCCACTCCTACCCTTCCGGTAATCCCCTAAGGGTTGCACCCCCACAGTGGTAGGGCTGAGGTGAAGGGTGTCAACTCCCCCCCGGAGACCAACATCTAGACTCCTGGGGGTTGGCACAGGTGCTGTGGGGCCATCATAGTGTGTGCTGGCTCCATTTTTACTAATTTTCTCCCTGCCCCTTGCCACAGAGGCACGCAGTGACACGCTGCACCCTCCCTACTCTAGTCACTCTCAACTGCACTACCTCTGGTTGAAGAATATGCCAGCACAAGTCATTAAGATTTTCTTCATGGAATAGTGTACAATTTGCAACTACAGGTTTGATGCTCATCCCTGTGTTTGCAATAAACATGTGTGTCCTTACTTTGACTGGTGTTATTCTTTCACATTTGGTACAGAAGTAGCAATGTGGGCATGTGTGGCCAAGGGCACTGGAGTCTTTCTAAAAGTGGGGGGCCAAGGTTTGGGGATGAGGGGGTAGCAGTGAAAAAAATTGCAAAAAGCTTTTATTGAAGATAAAACACATTTTTGTCACATCTTCCCTACCCCTGACCGCAGGGACATTTTTTTCTCCTGGAGTCAGGGGTGTGGGGGATGCTGACTGACCTTAAAGTCTGCAGCTGCAACAGGGGTGGGCAACTGCCTGACCAATGCCATTGACAACCCACCATATATGGATTAGTATAATGTACTGTGAAAGATTTTTATATAAAGGCTGGGGGTCTGGGGGCCGCTAGGCCATTGTGGTCCCTGGACCCTCAGCTTTTATATAAAAATCTTTCACAGTGCATAATACTTGGAATAATCTCCCTCCCAGTCCCAAAGATGCTACTAGCTGCAGTGTCAACACCTTTAAACACATCATGTGTGTGTCCACCTCCACACCCCCTGCAACTGCATCTGTCCCCAAATCCTTGGTGTTCCAACTGCCTAGTTCAAGTCCCACAATGTTGTCCCTGGTACCTTTTCCCTTAAATATTAATCCTGTAAATGTACATCTACTGTAATTATTGTACTGACCTGCAGCCTATAGTAAACACTACAGGCTGCAATAAATGCTATTTTTAGTGGAAACATCAGCCTGCTGTAACAGTCCTCCATGGGACCCTTTCATAAAATGGGTATTCAAAATGTGTTCATTCTGGTGTTCCCAATTGTGATAAATGACAGCACTGAGGAGGGTTGCACACAGCATAATCAGCGGGGTGATGCATATGCTTAAACTGGAGTGCAGTGAAGTCAGACTGACATTTGGCAAGAAGAGTCAGATGAGTGAGTAGATCAACAAGCATTTGCCAATGCTGAATGTTTGCTTGCTGGTATTAGCATTGGAAGTGCATGAGTTAGACAGATGCAGAATAGGAATGGCAGTGAAGTACTGAAGCTACACCAACCACACCCCCACCATGCAGAGATGGACAGGCATGTCAGTCTGTACAGGGTGGGATGTTATGATTAGAACCCTAATGCCCTGGGCGTTTGTTGGTATTTGCACTAAAGTATTTTGGTGACTCTTGATGTCAAGGACTTGTATACATCTATACCACACAAAGAAGGTTGTGAAGCATTAAATGGAGCTTTAGAAAAATAAAGTACTGAAGGAAAACCTCCAAATGAATTTTTATTACAGTTAGCAGACATTGTTCCTACACAAAATTATTTCAAATATGAAAAAAACTTTTATGCTCAGATCAAAGGTACAATCATGGGGTCAAGTATGGACCCTTCATATGCATACCTATTTATGAACTGGCTTGAAGAGAATTTTGTGTATATGAATAATCTGTTTTCTAATAAGATTTTACAGTTGAACCGCTTTATTGATGATATTTTCATCATATGGGAGGGCACAGAAAAAGATTTGATAGAGTTCCATAGTTTTTTGGATAACTGTACTGAGTGTATAAACTTCATATCAAATCATGATGTGAATGAGATATCATTCTTGGACTTACTGATCTACAAAAAAGATGGGAAATTGAATTCTAAAATGTACAGAAAAATAACAGACAGAAACACAGTTTTGAGAGCTGAGAGTTTCCACCCCGAAAAATTGGTGGAATTGATCCCATACAGTCAGTTTTTAAGAATTAAACAAAATTGTTCAGAGGATTCATATGTGGTGACATTTATAGAGGAAATGACCCAGAGATTTGAGGTAAGAGGATATCGGAAGGGAAGCTTGATAAAAGCAAGAGAAAATACATTAGAATAAGACAGAAAAGAATTGCTATCCAATAGGAAGGACACTAATAAGACAGAAGCAATGGACAAAAAAATAATTTTATCTCTTAAATACAGCAACATATTTAGCTCTATTAGGAATGTAGTCAATAAGCATTGGCATGTGCTGAAGTCTATGAATATGGGTGAAAAGGCATTTCAGGGAGGTCTTCAAACAGTAGCAAAAAAGGTGAGATCATTGTCAGATCATTTGATATATACAGAACATAAAATCCCAGAAGCAAAACAGCAAGTGTTATTTACTAAAGAGGAACTCAGAGGTAACTTCAGTTGTGGCAGATGCACACATTGTCACAACACATATAAGATCAAAAATATAAAAAACGCAAGTAGAAATGAAGAGTTTAAAATTAAAGAAGTTATAAATTGTTAGACAGAGGGCGTAATATACGGGATAAAATGCCCATGTGACCTTATGTACATCGGCAAAATGAAAAGGCCATTAAAACAAAGAATAGTTGAACACAAGGGGTACATAAGAAATAAACACTTGACTTCTCCCATTGCAAGACATTTTATTGAATGAGGGTACCAAATACCAACATTACGGTATTTTGGTATAGAAAAAGTTCATAAAAATAATAGAGGTGGTAACTTTAATAACAAATTATTATTAAGAGAAGCAATGTTTATTGACTATTTTCAAACAAATAACCCAAAATTTGATCTTAATGAAATGATAGAGTGGCAACCAATCCTTTCAGAATAAAGATTTTAACCAGATCTACACCTCCCTAAAAGCCTGTGAATGGATCTGTTTTCAGCAGCGGTTACTCTTCCTAATAGTGAGGAGAAACAATATTGAATTACAAAAGAGTATATAAAACTGCATCTGCTTAAACTTTGATGATCCCTGCTACTTTTTAAACTGTTGTAAGCACCCTTGACACCTCATACTACGGTAAAAAGGTGCCGCGAGGTGGCAGGTCTGGCACACAAACAGGCTGGTCAAGCTTGTTTCTGACATCATACATTGTTACCAGATTCAAGGGTGGAGCTTCCAGCATACAAATAGATGCGGAAGGCCCCGAGCATTCACTCCCACCAGGAAGACTCCAAAAGCAACATTAAGCGTGTAGAGATGTTGAAATTATAATGTGATAAAAGATTTGGGAATTGAAAAGAAGAGTAATAAGTAAAAATGTTATGTTTTGTTTGATTGCAGACATAAAAATATAAAGGTTTCCTTGTGCTCGATAACGCTGTCTCCACAGAGAAAGAAATAAAACTGCTGCTCAGGTTAGAGCTTTGTATAAGATGAATCTTAAACCACTCACGGCAGTGACTAATGAATATAATATTCATAGTGAGGGGGATGAACTAATAGAGTGAGAAAAGGGTGACATAAATATGTTAAATAACGACACATTATGATTGCTGATTGCAGCGGAGCTTTTCTTTCAAGTGAAGACCACTGCTGCCAAACTGCTGTCATAGACAGCTCGCCCATCCATTGGTGCATAAGGGACGTGCCTGCTACACTGAGAACTGCATTTGGCAAGATAGTCACACACCTCCAAAAAGTCGTACTGTTCCAAGATGTTTCTTGCACATGCACGCAAGCAAACATAATAAAGCAGCTAGCAAAGTTAGTACCACTGCCACTTGACTTGAGCCCCCTGACTAATTTGAGTTTGCCTTTTGAGACCTGACCTTAAGACCTGTAATTCCATATTATATTACATTTAAATAGAATATTGTGCTTCTAGGATTTTCAAGTATGAAAACCCAAGTGCTTGGAACATTTTAAAATAAGGGCACAGATCACATTTTAAAGGCTGAACTTGAATATACAGTATTCTATGTTTCCTTCACCTCCTTTCAGAGCATTCTTCTGAGCTTTAACAATTATTTTTAATTGTGATTGTATAAGTGTGGCCCAAAAAGTGGAATTCTCTTGCATCTAGTTCAGAAAGCTAAGGATTCAAGTTCTATACCAGTACTTGGGCTCATGCTAAGTTCTAACACTGTAAAGTAGTATAGTTTGCATTTTATTTATTTATTTATTTGAATCTAGGATTACAAGTACCTTTGAGTCAAGGCTCTTTTACAAAGGATCCATGTCAGTTGAGGTACAATTCAAACAATACATTGAATAACAGTATAACAGTGGGTTATAGGCAGTTACATACAGCTTTATACATTTAATACAGTGGCAAAAATGCCGGAAGGAGGTCTGGTAACAGGGTTGACATGGTATGGAGGAGAGACACACTAGTGGGGCGCGGTCATAGACACTTGTCAAATATCAATTAAAGTGCTATAGGGGGGTAGGGAAGGAGGAGGGGAGGATGAATGGGTGTATGGGAGAGGGAGTTGAGGGGGGAGAGGGTTAAGTGCTAGATGGAAAGAGCAAAGAGGAGAGGGGAGAACAATTAGGAAGGACAGTCACAGGAGCTAGATGCAAACAGGATGTGATGGTGACTGGATTTGAATGGACCAAGCTTTGGCATTGAGGCGATGTCAATGTTGAGACCATTGAACCAACTGGGAGCTCTGTACACAATCGATCTTTGCCCTTGTGTGGTGCAGAAACACGGGATATGCAGAAGATGGGATTCAGAGCCTCTGGTGATGTGGGTAGTCTGCGTTGGGCAGAGGAGAGCTTGGACACCTGGGGGAGCAAGACCTAGTGTTATTTTCTTTGTCATAAGGCAGGTTTGGTACTTGATCCAGTTTGAAAGTTGAAGCCACCCAGTCTGTGCGTAGAGATCACATGTGTGGGTGAGGTGATGGGTGCCAGTTATGAGATGGCAAGCTTTGTTTAGTGCAATTGATATGCGCCTGAGGGCGGTGGCAGAGGCAGAGCCATAGATTATCGGGCCATAGTCAATTATTGAGATTACTGAGCTCTGTACTGCAATCCTTAAGGCATCTTAGGTAAGGCATTGCCTGTGCCTGAAGAGTAGGTCAATGTGAGTGTTGGCAGCCTTGGCAATGTTGTCAATGTGCGTAGCATATGATAGGTTACAATCGCTGGTAATATCTAGATATTTAAAGGATTGAACCTGTTCGAGGGTTGCACCAAGGCAGTTTTTGATCGAAATGGGACTGAGTCTGTGTTTGTTGTGCGGACTGCAGAAAAGCATGGACTTGTTTTTTTTGTAGTTGAGAACCAATTTATGTGTACTAAACCAAGTTTCAATCGAGGTGAACGCAAGCTGTAGATTCTTTTGAAGGTGGCCCGGATCATTGTGAGTGGAGAGGATGACAGCGTCGTCAGCATAGAGGAAGATTTGTGCTGGACACGATTGTGGAAGATCATTCAGAAAGAGGTTAAAAAGAAGTGGCCCAAGAATGGAGCCTTGAGGAACTCCCGAGTGAACAGGATGTGCATCTGAGAGAACATCAGCTGTTTTCACTCTTTGGGAGCAGTTCTCCAAGTTGCTCTTGAACCGGGTAGTGGACTCAGGTGAGAGCCCAGCAGAACGTAGCTGTGTGATTAATAGATTATGATGTACAGTGCCAAAGCCTTGGTCAGGTCAATGAAGACTGACCCGGTTAGGATGCTGTTGTCCAACGAGCTGTGGATAACACCAGTGAATTCAAGGAGAGCCGATATAGTACTGTGACCTGTATAGAAACCATGTTGTTGGGGCAGAGGAGGTTGTGTTTGTCCAGGTATTCCATTAGCTAGTCAGATACCATATGTTCAATGGCCTTGGTGGGGAGTATGGAGATAGGCTGGTAGTTCACCTGCAGATCCTTTTCCCCACTTTTGTGGACCAGGTTACTGTGGCTGATTTCCATCTGTCGGGGAACTGGCTGAGGGTGAGGGAGAGATTGAAAATTTTTGTTAGTAGAAGTAGCACTTCATCAAGGGAGAGGGACACCAACTTGAGGTTGAGTGAGTCCCCATTAGTTCTGGATTTGGCGATTGCATTAGAGACATATTTATGGACCTCATGCGCCCTGACTTCCTTAAAGTAGAATGGTGGGTGCTTGGAGGGAGGGGGTCATAGGCTGGGGGTAGGAGAAGGAGGGTGGTCATCATTGAAGAAGTCTGAAGGGAGAACACTACTGAGGTCAGAGAATGCAGTATTGAAAGTATTTGCAATTGTGGTAGGGTCGAGAGTTATGCCACCATCAATGACCAGTGTAGTAGGTGAGGTTTTTGGCAGCTTCCCTGTTACTTTTTTAAGAATGTCCCAGAAGGATTTTCCCTTACCCCAGGCATTGATCTGCCAGAGGACATATGGTTAGAGAGACAGGCTAAACTAAGATCCCTTCTGTCACCTCTGTTAGTTGTCTAGATACAAGTAAACAGTCTCATGATGACAATAATCACAATGAGCAAGAAGTTGCCCCAGCATTCTGACCAGTAGTCTCCTTATCAATAAATTGTTTTTTTTTTAACTCAGCTTTATTGTTTCAGTCTGTTTCACAGTAATAGAAAAGTACAGTAGCAGTTACTGATATAGTAAATTGCTTACAGTCTCAACTGGTTCAGGATCATCTCAAACAGAAATTAAATCAATTATTTCACTCTGATTGGAGGAATGAATCCCCATAGACATCTAGTAGTTGTGTAGGTAACAGTACTATTCTTAGTTGTTTAATACCTTCTCAAGACTTGAAGGGCAAATCCAAAATGTTATTACCCCTCATGAAACAATAGAAGGGAGAAATTAATAACAGTTAAAACCATTAACAGTTCCCCTTCAACTTTGGGCCTCACCAACATGGCCCCCGGTTGGGCTGCGCACCCCCTGCCACTCCCCATTGCTTTCTTTAGATGCCCTGCAACATATAGATCGAGGTCAACTGCCACCTACTCACCCTGATCAGTACCAATACGCACACCCTTGCATATTTCCCCTGCCCAATCCAACTCCCCTGTACCTCACCCTCATTGCCTTTCTCTCCTACCATAAGTTTTCTTGCCTCTGTAACCACCCTTCTCAGCCCCGCCATCTACCCAAGTGTTTTTCCAAATTGAGTCATAGTTTAGCTGTCATAGACTCCATTAGTACCACCTCCTTAACCCTCCTGACCCAGTCTCCCAACTTGGGTGGCTCCTGTGATAACCACTTTCCAATAATGCTTTTGTTTCCCCCCTGTGGTGCATTACTGTAGGTAATCCCAAAATCCATTTTTCAAAGGTCAGTGGAATCTTTACCCCTGAGATACTTGCTACTACCTCCTGAATTTCCTTCCAGAAATTTGTCAACTCCGGGCATCCCCCAAAAATATGCCAATGGCTCCCCCTCTGCCCACATCGCCTTCAACAGTTGGCCCCAGCAACTGCGTTATAGTGCTGAGTCACTGTGGGAGTATGAAAAAAATTGAACCAGAATCTTCCAAAAAAATTCTCTCCATATAGGAGCTGATGTAGCCTTCCATCCCCATTTTAGCCTATGTTTCCAGTTGGCCTCTGTCATCGTTACGTTAGCCTTCCTTTCCCAAGCCCTCTTATAAGTCCCCAGGCAGTCTTCTGTCTGTTGGAGTATCAGTTTATATATACTGGAGATGAACCTACTTGGCCCTTCAACTGTTACCGTATCATATAGGAAATCTTCCCAGCTGGAGTATGGGTGCAATAACTTCAGAATATGGACCTCTGAATTAATAAAATGTCTCACCTGCATGTAGCATAGGAATTCTGAGTTTGTCCAGCGAATTTTCCCTTTGCTCTCTGAATGGTGATACATCTGCCCCCCCCTCTAAAAACTGGGTGAACCTTGTAACTCCCCTGGTGGCCCAACTGGCACACCCAGGGTTAAGGGTTGGGGCAAAACATTCTGGTTCGAAACAGATGAGAGAGAGAGAGCGGGCCAAGTCTAGTTGGGGTGTTTAATACCGTCTGAATTTTCTTAAGCATATCTAGCCCATGTCTCACCCATCGATTTCATATATCTCTTTTGTCCTCTGGTGCAGTTTCCACCAAAACTAAAGTGAATAGCGATCTATCACCCATTTCCACATCTTCCAGTATATACCACTGCAAGGACACTCTTCGTTTTGCCCATGTCATTAATCCTGCAACCTGGGCTGCCAAATAGTAATATAGCAAGTCTGGCAAGGCAAGCCCATCCATTTTCTTCGAATGCTGTAGGATACATTTAGCTACCCTGGGTTTTTTATTGTTCCATACAAACTGCAAAATGCCCTTATTCATCCTATTCCAAAATCTGCTTGGGATCTGAACAGGCAGACACTGAAATAAGAACAGCAGGTGGGGCAGAATGTTCATTTTTACCACTTCTACATGCCCTACCAAAGAGAGGGGGAGGAGTCACCACCTAGCCATATCCTGCTCCACTGTTCTCCACAGTCTATCATAATTTGAGGTAAATAGTTTTGAAAGATCTGCCATGATTTGTATTCCCAAATATCTTATTTGATTATTCGGGGCCCATGCAAACAGGAATGTCTCACGGAACAATTTAAGGGGGTGCCCACTCATCACCAGGGCTTCAGATTTTTGGGAATTAATTTTATAGTGTTAGATTTTGCCAAATGAATGCAGTATCTTTACAAGGGGAGGTAAAGACATTTCTGGGGACGATAGGTAAAAGATGGAATCATCCGCCTACAGGGATAATTTCTGTTCCAGCCCCCCACCATGATGCCCCTGACCGCTAGAGTCTGACAAACCCTGGAAGCCAACGGCTCCAAACTAATTGCAAAGAGCAAAGGTGACAAGGGGCATCCTTGTCTTGTTCCTCTAGAGACTGAGAAAGGGGCAGAACTAATACCATTGACCCTTACCAGAGCCTCCGGGTGAGTATATAATTAAATAATAGCTTGTAATAATTTAGAGCTGAAATTCATATTTTCCATGAACAGTTTTAGAAATTGCCAATTAACTCTATCAAATGCTTTTTCGGCATCCATGGAAATCGCCAGTTGAAACTCTTTATGTGTTTTTTGGGAAGAGACAATATTTAACAGCTTCCTAATGTTATCTGAGAGATATCTCCCAGAAATGAACCCTGTCTGATCCTCGTGAATTACCTGGGAGACCACACCTTGCAGTCTTCTGGCCAATAGGCCTGTAAATATTTTTAGGTCTATGTTAAGCAAGGATATTGGTCTGTGGGACTCACACTCTAAAGGATCCTTCCCCTCTTTATGCAAGACCAAAATCTGGGCTGTCTGTCAGAACATAGGGGTAGCATTCCCTTCCATAACCTCTCTGCAGGCCTCTACCAAAACCGGAAGCAATGCTCCCCCAAATTCCTTGTAGAATTCTGATGTGAATCCATCTAAACCTGGAGATTTGGCATTCTTAAGTGCTTTTACTTGTTCCTTTAACTCTTCCTGTGTGATTTCAGTCTCCAGAAATTCCTTTGAACTCTGGGATATGGACCTGAGTTCTGTCTCCTGGAAGAACTTTGGGGCTGCTGCCTCAAAATCTGTAATTTGTTCCTGAGTATCGGTATATAATTTTTTATAGTATTTTGCAAAGATATTCATAATTTTCTCTGGATGACTAGTCTCTAGATCTCCCACAGGGTCCTTGATCTTTAGGACCAGTCTGCTCACCTGCTGGATGTGCAGCATAGCTGGAAGCAATTTTCCTGCCCGGTTTCCACCTTCAAAGTATAGTTGGACAGGTTTGTCTATAAGCCCCTTCTAGTTATGATGTCAGTATCCTATCTAACCTCTGTTTACTCTCCTCTAACTGTCTTTTCATTTCCGGATTTAAATAAATTTTATGTTGGAATTCTAAGTCTGCGATCTCTGATTCTAGTTCTGCTATCTTGAAAGATAATTTCCTTTTCTCTTGAGCTGCAAATTTAATAATGACCCCCTAAGGACTGCCTTAAGGGCATCCCATCTAACAGAGTGTGTCACTGAGCCTTCCGGATTGGTCTCTAAATATTCCTTAATAATGTTATTTATGTAAAGTCTGAACTCTGAATTGTTGAGGAGGCCCACATTAAAGCACCAGTGTGAGTTTCTGACCATCGGTACTAATGTAAGGGTCAGTTGTACTGGTGCATGATCTGATATGGCAGGGGGTATCCGGCATTGGTTGTGGCATGGGCCCACTCTTCTGACAGAAACAACAGTATATCTGTCCTTGTATAGCATCCGTGTCTCTCAGAGTAGTGGAGTAGTCTCTAGCACGGCCATTCCTCTGCCTCCAAGCATCCAGTAGCCCCCAGTTCTGAACCGCTCTGTTCAATGTTGTGCCAGATAACCCTAATCTAGTCTTCGAAGTTTCACCCTGTTTATCTAATGAAACAGAAAGGATGGTGTTGAAGTTGCCTTCTAAGATGCAGAGACAACCATCTGATTCTAATAAGTTTGTAAGGTTTGTTTTAAAAAAATGCGCCGCTTCCTTGTCTTCGTTAGGAGCATATATATTTGCTATCATGCAGAGTATGTCCCCGTAAGTGACCTTCACCTTGATGAACCTCCCTTCTGGATTTGAGAGGACACTTTGCACCTGGAGGGGACATGATTTATGGATTAAAATGGTGGTTCCCCATCTATGGAGATGTGCTAAATAAGAAGAATTGTAAACTGAGCCCACCGATCTACAACATAATTTCTTGTGTTCCACCTCGGTAAGGTGAGTTCCCTGCAGGAGTGCTATATGTGTGTTTAAGTTCCCCAATTCTTGCAGAATTCTGGATCATTTGACCGGGTGATTAATACCTCGGACATTATAAGTTACAGTATTTAACACTTCCATTGCATAGGTGTCCATCTACTATGATCCAAAGGCCGGAGCTCTCAGTACATGCTCCATCCCTGGGTGCAGAGGGGGACAAGTACGCAGCCCAAACAATAAAACAGTCAACAATAAACACAGAAACAAAAGTACTACTAGTGGGAGGGAGCCCATCATCGTACTGGTCCCAAATGAGGGATCTTAACTTCCTCCCCTCCATCTTCTTATTGCCCTTCCAAGGTGCCATGATGTGCCCACCACATTTATGGGTTTGATTGCTGGTGGGGATACTGAGATTAACCCAGCACCTTGCTGTGGGTACCGGAGCTTCCTTGGTACAGGCAGCAACAGTGGAATCCACGTTTCCAATATAGACATTACTTTCCCCCCTCCCCCCCCAACCATTCTTCAGATACACGAGTGGGGAGACAATGGGTCCACCAAATGGCTACCCGCCCAACCCCCACCTCATCATTTGCAAAATACCCACTCCATCTTCAATGTTATACTTTTCCGCTGTGCCTAAAGTGTTTCCCTGCTAATTTAATATCCAACTTAACCATGGAAATCTAACAACAGATAATCAGTGTCCCCTCTTTTCCCCCTTACTCCTTGACATAACGTGTTACTGGAGTAAACCATATTATGTTAAAGCCTCAATAAAAGTTTTTTTGATAAATTCTAAATCAGTACCCATATTTAACAGTTCCAAAGTTTCTGTCTGGTCCAAAAATCGCCTGTTAACTCCATATTTCGAAAGGGGCTAGAGAAAACAGCACGCTTGGCTCTGATCTTAATTTGCCCCAAATGGCTCAGTGCTAGATAGATCCGACCCATTGTGTTCATGAGGCAGGATATGTTGGATTTTCCTGGTTCTTTGCATGACCTAGTGCATTCTTCGCTCAATCTTGTAGCTTTCTCCAAGTGTTGGAATTTCAAATCTTAGTAGCAGGACCCACTCCCTAACCTCTGTTCACTCTTTCTCCCATCATTTGCCATTGCCTTTTCTCAATTTCTTTAACTATTGTTGGATGTATCAGATCATCTACCCGAATTTCCAGTGAGGACAAATATTTCTTAGCTTCAGCTACAGTATCATAGATACATAGATACATAGACAGTGTCAGCAGATAAGGGCCTACAGCCCATCCAGTCTGCCCATTTGAGCTTGTAAGTTTACTTTATGTTTTCCTAGAAGTCTGTTGCCCCTTGACACAGACCTCCAGAATTCCTTTATGTCTATCCCATGCATTCCTAAATCCTGTGATTGTTTCAGCCCCCACCACTTCCTCTGGCAGGGTGTTCCACTTGTCCACCACCCGTTCTGTGAAGAAAGTCTTCCTCACGTTTCCTCTGAATCGTCTTCCCCCCAACTTCATCCCATGCCCTCTAGTCCTGGAACATCTTTTTTGCTTAAAAATAGTGTATTCCTGCACCCTGATCCTCCCTGTAAGATACTTGTATGTCTCTGTCATATCCCCTCTCTCCCTCTTCTCCTCCAGGGAGTACATATTCAATTCCTTCAACCTGTCCTCATAGGACTTGTGATACAATCCATGTACCATTTTTGTGGCCCTCCTCTGAACCTTCTCTACCCTGTCTATGTCCTTATGTAAGTAAGGTCTCCAGAACTGTGCACAGTACTCCAGGTGGGGCCTCACTCGTGTCTTGTATAGTGGCATTATGCCCTCTCTTTTCCTGCTGGTCATGCCCCTGCCTATGCATCCCAGCATCAAACATTTTCATGCCTGCATCTGAGGTGACACGTTGACAAGCAGGAAAATCCACCCTGGCCCTTCCCTTGCAGGGCCTTAATGACTGGAAACCAGAGCTTCCAGTGCGCCATAGTGGTTGGAGCGTAATCTGGTTCGAAAAACAATTTAGTGTCCCCAAACACTATTTCTTTCTTGGCCCAAGCTTTCTTTAGCACCATCTCCCTTGCTCTGTAATCTAGGAACACTATTAACATGGAGCGTGGTTTGGCCTTGGGATCTTTCGGGGGAGCTGTCAGGGCCCTGTGAGCTCAAATTATATTTAGTGGCATGTCCTTGTTAATGTCTAACAGCTCTTTGATCAAACCTTCAATGTATTCTGGCACTTTACCTGATTCAGCATGTTCAGGCAGACAATGAATTCGGAGGTTTACCCAGCGGGATCTGTTTTCAGGATTTTCTATTTTGCCCATTAGGAGTTGCGTGTGATTGTGCAATTGTAAAATGGCTCCATTGTGTAAGTCCACGGTTTCTGAGCATGTTGTTAGGTGCTCTTCTAGGTTTTTGAGTTGTTTTCCCTGCTGAGCAATGTTTGATTTATTTTCTTTTATGTCTGCTTTAAATGAGTCCAACATGTTATTCAGGCGCCGCAGCTTCCGGTAAAGTTGACGGGAAGTAATAGTGAAGTCCTCCCCTTCCTCCTCCAAGTCACTCTCTTAGTTGGATTCTACTGTCTCTGCAGGCTTAGGGGCCACCTCGCTGCTTGCTGGAGCCTTGGAGGCCAAAGCTTAGTGTTTCCTGCTTAAGTCAGATCTGCCATTCCAGGTATGATAATTCACGGAGTTAAGTAAAAATTAAGCTTTTTAGACAGGGGATTCAGGAGAGAATATCGCCCGTGTCTACATGTGTTGGTGACATCACTGGCAGTCAGTCAATTGAGTTTTAATGCAAGTGTTGATTGCTCTCGTTTAGATAACCTTTTGTTATGTGCACAATCGTTGCCACGCTTGCAGAAAGCACTGCACTCCAAATATCTAACACCCTGCTTTGTAAAATACCTTTAGTTACTTGCACTCTAAACAGTGCTGTATACAAATAAATGCTATTACATTCTACTCTATATTTAAGTGGTTCTACACAGATCAGTAAGAATCCAAGTGAATTCCAGTGATGGACCAGAGACATCATCAGAGCATGTCAATCCGGCTGCAAAAAAAAAACCTTTTGGACTTGGACTGACAGACTCACCTTTGTTTCTAGGCTCGGTACTCAGGTTTGTTCAAGAGACAGATGTTGTGTGCTGAGGCCAAAGGCCATTGCTGTGGGTATGCGCTACAGCTGCCCATATTCTCACAGCACATTCTAGCACAGCAGTCTGCAAAATGGGCGACAAACTTTTTTTTAACAAAAAAACAAAACAAAACAGGCCACAGGAGGAGACCGGAGAGCAGAGAAAAGAGCCGGACCTGGAGAGTGACGAGGGAGAGTCTCTTCCGTAACACACGGTGACACTATGCTCCATTCCAGCTGACAGTTTCCAGCCATCCAATCCCCGGCCAGCCTTAATGCAGCATTAACTTCTGGGGCTCCAATTTGATTGATTGAGATGAGAGCATCTGAGCCGTGACCTTTTACCCCGTCCTCTTGCCTACCATTTGTGGTATATTTAAAGGGCCACAGGCAGATGCATGGCAGGAATGGTGGTGGAATTGTTTAAGGCTGCTGGGGAGTAGTGGGACAAAAAAATCCTGTGTTTCATAAAAATGGGTGGGCAGTGCCCCCCCATTTTTGAAAGTGGGGACATGGCCCCTGGCCTCCTGGTCTGGCTCTATGTGTATGGCTGGCAGTGTGCGACTTTTGTCCCTTGACACATTTTTCCTCTTGTCTATTGTACAGGGACAGAGTTTTTGCTTGTGGGTTATTTGTGGCTCTGTTATTTACCACACTGTTTCCATTTTAGCAAAGTTGATGTGGAACACGGTTTTTATCTATGCAAGACATTTTAATATTTATTTTTAGGCAACTTTTCCATAAAATAAATACCCCTCTAGTATTAACAACTAACAGAGCCGCTCCAACTTGCATCAAATTTTAAAAAGAACAACTGTGTATAAACACTCACGCAAAGTCAAAAGTTGGAAGGAAGACAGGCAGGACACAGGGAACTATTAAATGCTGCTCCTTTACTCTTCTTCAGCACAACTGGTGCACATTCATCAGGCAGGCTATCAACTCAGCAATGACCCCCAACCTTTTGCGCTTGTGCACTTTGTCCAGAGGGTGGCCCCTTTAGTATTGTCCGTGTACTGAGAGTGAAGATCCTCCCCTGAAAACATTTTTTTTTATATATTTTATATCCTTTTCTAAAAGTGAGTTTTCTGAAGACAAATACAATTTGCGTTTTTTCTTTTAGTTTCCAACAACATTTATTTTTTCCATTTAAGTCTAACACGGCCCCCCCTTTGATGTTCCATGATAGACATCTTAATTGCTCAGCCATAACAAGCAAGGAGAAAAAAAATAAAACAAAAAACACGACAGCCCCATCCAGGAGTGTGTTAAGGCAGAGACCAGCATATACATGAGCAATACATTCCTGAAAGATGCAGGCAGTTATAATTTGTAAAACACTTAAAAGTTTCGATGCCCCTTAAATCCCCTAAACCCCCAGAGTACAACCCCTTAACAAGCAATGGGGAAAAAGTAACAAGGGGAGTGCTTATGGGCAGACTAGATGGGCCTGACAGTACTTAACTGCCGACAATTTCTATGTTTCTATGTTTTCAAGTGTTGCTGAGATCAGTGCCCAGCCTATACCCCATCCACCCTCCCTATAGCTACAGATAGTCAAAGGCAACTATTGCCCGCTGGGTGAGACTGCACTTCAAATAGGAAACCCACACCCTTAAAAAATAAGAAAACAGATTTTGATAATAATTAAATATTCCCTCTTCTGTTTATCTGAAGGAAACAGGAGGGCTTTGCTTTTATTTTCAAACTTTGTTAACTGCTTAATGTTAAAATGGATATTTTCCTGACTTTCCACTACTGAATCAGAAAATTTAATTGTAGTTGCTAAATTAGTTGGGTTTGTAGGTATAAGGGTTAACCCAAAATGGGTGTCTCTCAGCTCAACCTGCTTTTTTGCCTCTTTAACAATCCACTAGTCAAAAGTATTTCACTAACATGTCAATACATTTTGGACATATTATGAGCACATGTTTCATGTATTTTAAACCACATAGTAGTCTTTCTAAGTGCTTAACCTTCCCTTTATAGATGACTGATTTAAATTGTTTGGCAGAGTTTTAGTAAGTCCTTGCCCATGAAAATAAATATTTCTTCTTCACTAAAATAATACTTTGATTTGTTACTTAGTAGATGAAAACTCAATACATCATAACTAAAAAAGTGAAAGTATTAAATTTAGAGATATACAGTATAAGTACAATGGGGGCTATCCACAAATGGTGTGGAAGGTACGTGCCAATGGCGCATGCAGGGTGTGTGGTATTCATTACTGCATGCACACACAGGGCACCTGTCCCCATCTCCCCAACACACAGGGCTGCACAGGGCAGCCGGGGGTGGAGTAGCAGATACAGGTGGGTGTCCAATCGTATGCCCATCCTGGGTCCCATAATGGATCACCTACGAGTGAAGGCATGGGTCTAGGTGCATGAATAGTTAACACAGGCACCCAGACCCACGGAGCCATACCCCATTGCCTGTAGGACCCCCTGCCTGAGCCCCTGATGCACTGTGGCTGCCCACTGCACAGCTAAATTGTCACCATCAGGATCCCTGCTGCTGGCCCATTTGCCAGCCCATCCCAGACACGTCCACCCCATCCCCATTTGTGCAAAGCATAACCCCTCCCAACACATGTATGCCCTGTCCCCGGTGTAGAACATGTCACCCACCCCACACACACAGAGGTGCCCTGGTCCACACAACCCTGACCCCTGAAACCGGTACACCAGCTGCATCATTGGTGGCCAGTGACCCCCTATACACCCACGGCACACAATGCTTCGACCCCATACCAGCGGTGGGTGCTGGGCATTGATTGCCAGCAGCATGTCCTCTGCACACCTCCCAGGACAGCGGTTATCTCAACTGATGCTGGGAGCGCACTGTGTAATTATACCAGTGTGCACCCAGCATCAGTTGGATGGGTGGTGGCTGAGGAGGTGTGCGGAGGGATGTGCCACTGGCTGTCTATGCCCACGGCACTGACTATCAGATATGGGGTTTGGGAGGAAGCTGTTGGTGCCACAGATGGGTGTAGGGTCCACTGGCCACCAAATATGCATCTGAGGTACCATGTTTGGGATTGTGTGGACTGGGGCACCTCTGTGTGTGCGGGGGGGGGATGACATGTCCTACATCAGGGATGAGGCATACATGTATTGGGGGGTTATGCTTTGCACAAATGGTACGGGGCAGACATGTGCGGGGCAGGGGTGGGGGTCCAGTTGTTTTGGGGTTGTTAGAATGTTTCTGCCAGGACCTGTGCAGGTGTTCTGTTGTGTGTTGGGGGGGCTGCCATTCTGCTGCTGGGGCCAGGCAGGGGTCCTGCATGCACAGGCATACCTCTCAAGTGTCCCTGATTTTCAGGGATGTCCCTGATTTTGCCTCAAAATTTTACTCTGTCCCTCCTAAAATTTGTGTTTTTGTGGCTAAACAGTGGGGACTGTAAGCACAAAACAATGTCAAGCATTAAAGTTACAGACTTGTTCTTCTTTAGAAAATGCATTTTGCACTAAGCCCCATATTCTACCAGCTTTCTGGGTGGCTATCTCTAATTTTGAAGATGTGTCCCTGATTTTGGTCCTTTGTCCCTGATTTTTTTAAGCCTTGTCCCTGATTTATGAGGCAGGAGGTTGAGAGGTATGTGCACAGGGCTGGGCATGTACAGTGGTTACAGCAGAGTCCCCCCTGGCATAACCTATGCCCTCCTACATCCCCTCTGCACAGCACTACATGCCTTAGTGAATGGCCTGTAGTGCAGACACGCCCCCAGCACACCCCCCACAACCACCCCGGTGCATTTTTGCATGCACAGCTGAGGGATATAGTACGTAACTGCCTTGTGTGCTGTTTGTGAGTTCCACAGGACCCCCATTGCACAGCATTCCCACATAGCTATGCCTATATGCCCAGCTGCCACGGCTCGTAGGTATATTGCATAGGGCCCTACGTGACTACTCCTCAAAAGTAAACAGAGATGCTACATAAGGTACTTAGTCAAATGCCTTCAATCTGGCTAATCCAGTTGAAAAAAATGTAAAAAGTGTGGAATTAGTAAATTGCTTTCAAAAACTAATACTACCTGATTTCTAGACGTATAATACCTAGAGGAAAATAAGTAATATAGTGTGGATAATTAAAGCAAATTGGTTAGTCATGGGTCATGGTATATTTGCTGTTTTTATTCAGATCTGATTA
The DNA here is from genome assembly GCA_016271365.2 of Neoceratodus forsteri. Lineage (NCBI taxonomy): Eukaryota > Metazoa > Chordata > Ceratodontiformes > Ceratodontidae > Neoceratodus > Neoceratodus forsteri. Next base: position 315,895,927 of record CM057454.1, read on the forward strand.
AAGCCTTGTTAGTTGCTGTCTTTAGCTGCCATTAGTTGTAGCTTTCAAAACTGAAAAGGATCTCCATGGAATTAGCATCTGAAAACCTATGTTAGTAATTCAATCACCAGTGATGCAGCTTAGTCTCTTTGGTCTGCTGTGCAACTGCACTTCAAAACACTTTTTAAACAACGGTGGAGATTTGATGGGATAAGAAAAACAGCCAGTAGGTTCTTACCTGGCCTCTCAACAGCTGGTGTCCTGAAGAGCAGCTGATATTAAAGCATAGTCTTTTCTTCTCTGTCTGCTTCATGTTCTTAAGAAATAGCAAGCCCAGCTGTCTTCACTCAAAATAATTAAAAATAGAAATAAGAAGGTCACAAACAGATCTTTAACAAGAGACAGAGGGCCCGATATTCAGTAAAGTGCAAAGTGGAGTGCAAAGGTGTGCGCTCTGCTTTGCAATTACTCAGCGGTCTGAAGATGCTCTATGCAGTCAGATAGTGTACCAGCACTATCTGATTGATTATGGGCCATGTCGGTGCAGTGAAGGAGCGTTGCCCAGACACGACTCCCACAGTGGGCCACAAGAGTGGACAGCGCTGGAGGGCTATCTACAATATTTAAAGGGACCTATGCAAATGAACCCACTGGGTATGCAAGACGCTAAAGGGCATTTGCACACCCATTATGGACCCATTTACATGAGTAGCAGAGGCAGTAGTGTGGCGCTGCTCCCTCTTCCCCCCGATCCAAGTCTGATATAGCTATCCCTGGTGCTAGTGGTCTCCCCTCTACTCTGATAGCGAGCCCATAATTGATAACAATATCCCTAATGCTAGTGGTCCCCCTGCCTCTGATCAACAGCCCCTAATGAAAAAAATATTCCTGGTGCTAGTGGTCCCCCATCACCAACTAGTAATGAAGAAAATATCCCTGGTGCTAGAGCCCCCGATCACCAGCCTGTAACAGATAACAAAATCCCAGTGCTAGTGGTTTCTCTCCTTCGATTGCCAGCCTGTAATGAAGAAAATATCCCTGGTGCTAGTGCCCCCGATCACCAGCCTGTAATAGATAACAAAACTGAAAGTGCTAGTGGCTTCCTCCCTTTGATTGCCAGCCTGTGATGAAGAAAATATCCCTGGTGCTAGTGCCCCCCAAATCTCCAGCCTGTAATGAAAAATATACCTGGTTCTAGTGCCCCCCCTACTAAGCACAGACCATAATGAAAAACATATCCCTAATGCTAGTGGTCCCTCCTCCCTCCAGTTGTCAGCCTATAATGAAGAAAATATCCCTGGTGCTATCCTGGACCCATTTAAAGTTATAAACTGCACTATCCATGATCACAATACTTCTACTGCAGTTGCAATCACAACATTCAAGAATCTATGTGAAAGGGCCCTATAACAATTTTTTGAAGAGACACCCACTGTTAAATTTAACAATTTGAATACACAAGAGAGATCGGCCTTAGAGAATTAAAAAAACAAATTACGCAATCACTATAAAATTGGCAGATAAAGACGGAAGTATTGTGATTGTGGCCAGGATTGAATCCTGAATTTGATGCAGCACCTTTTTAAAAAAAAATAATCAATCAGTGTATAATGTAGTTATCTTGCCCCCTTAAAGGACAACTACACCATCTTTTTACATATATTTTTTTTTTAAATGACTTCATAGGCTTGTAAAAGAGAGGCGGTTTACATTTATACTGAAACTGCATTTATTAATGTAGAATAAATGCAGTTTCATAGCATTTGAAAATTGCAAACACAGCCTCTCCTGATTCAAAATCATGCCTTAATGATTTAGATGAAGCGAAAGATGCCCAGCTGTGCAGATGTCTTCTAGCTCTACTAATCATATTCAAATGCAAATAACTTCAAAATGAAAAATGACAGCATAGTACTGTGAGCACACTTGTTCAGCACAAAAATATTTACAAAATGAGTGGTGTTTCGTTTATATGTACCTTTTAGTGTTTTATAATTAGTGAAATAACAGCAGAAAATTCTACTGTTTTTTCACTTTTTGCAACAAACAAATGCAAATAGCTTTAAAACAAAATATGACAGCATGGAACTTTGAGCACAAACATTGTTCAACACAAATGTAATAACTGGGTCTTCCTTTTTTACATGGGAAAACCAAGTCATTATTTGCCGTAATAAAGGAGTGTTTATTATGGCAAACATGCGCACGGTTTCCATCGCTCCGTGCCTGTCCCAGCACCTGCTCTTCCTTTCCTAAGTGCCGGACAAACTGACTCACTGCTGCAGCTTATGGTGGCACTCTGAATCGGTGGTAAGTCAATTTCAACAACAAAAAAAAAGAAAAACACTGCCCAAACGTAATGTTATTTAAAAACAACAACAACAAAAAAGGTTTTCTTCCACATCCTCGTCTGATGGCCGAGCTCACTTAAACACGGTTGGACAAAGGCTGGCCCGGTGGCGCTGAGGGTTGAGGCGCTGGACGCCACACCTCGCTCCACGCTGGTGACCTGGGTTCGGGAGCGGACTCGGGTCGCAGGTGAGGCCGGCCGGGGGTGGGCTTGGCGTCCCACGACAGCTCGCCTACTCAAGGAGGGTTAAGGCTATAGCCGAACACTTGTCTGACTCCGGAGCTCGGGAGTACTGCAAGCCCCAATGTTTAGGGAAAGGGCTGCCGGCATACAGCATGATGTCGGCACTCTGCGCCTTGACGTCAGGGGTCCTACGCTGTAGGAGGTGGGAGGAAAAGCAGAAAAACACCTGCCATTGCTGGGAAGATGGAGCCTTTGGAGACGTGCCCTCGATATGCCTTCACCCGCCGATGGCCCCCGGACCGATGAAAGTTGATTGTTGGGGTAAGGGGGCTCTGCCCCATCCCCGCTCGGGGGGTAAACCGTAGCTCTATGGGGTTCCTGCGGGGTCATACGGGCAGGGTGAAAGGCAGAGGGATGTCTACCTTGAGGCTCCTGAAGGGTTGGGGATGGCAGGCAGGAAGGAGAAAAAATAGTAATTTCAAAAAAAAAAACACGGTTGGACAGTGGCGTGGCAGAACAGAGATTATTATTTTATATAATTGTTATGGCAAAAAAGGAAGACCCAGCAATTATAAAAAATAAAATTTGGGGTGATGTATGTAAATTCGAAGTTTACACCCCCCCCCCGTTGTTAGATGCTTAATAAACCACTTGAGCTTTGCTCTTGGGCTTTATGTAGCATCTAACACCTTGGGGGGGGGGTGTAAACTTTTCATTACACACACCACCCAGTGCTTTATTTTATATATATCTACCAAATGAGTGGTGTTTGATTTATAGATACCATTTAGATTTTTTATAATCAGCAGAAAAAATGACAGAAAAACAATTTTTTTTACTTTTTTGGACATATGGCATAAATGGAATGTACTACCTCCGTACTGGAAATATTGATATATTTTGTTCTCCTGCCCTTCTCCAATTAATCAAACTACAATTTGTTTTTCAAACAGCTCCCGCCTCCCACCTTCTGAACAGGGGGTGCAAAACTGTTGTATACTTAATGTTTCCATTTCTGTTCTCCCCTGCTGTCTCAATGCTGCCTTGCTGTGACAATGTAAACCACAGATGCTCATATTCCCACTTTACGTTATCAGGCAAAGTGATCTAGGGCACGCTGCATTTCTCAAGCAGCCACCCACCAACACTTCCTTTTCTTCCTTGCATTTAGTCAGTGTATATGAAAACTACCTTCACCATACTACCCAGAGTAATATTTATTTATTTATTTTGAAAGTCAGATTTACAACCTTTGAGTCAGGGACTCATTTACAAAGGCACCTCATCACAGGAAGGGTAGACATGGTTACAGTGTGAGATACAACAGTGTTAACATTCAGGTGCAATACAGATAACAAAAAGAACATAATATAACAGTGGTTTATGGAATCAAGTTACATGTAGTAACTAGCAATCGTATAAAAAAAAAAAGAAAGGGGGAGAGCAGTCCAACGGACATTGTCAAGGCTATGGGCAAGAAATGGGGAGGGACTGCAACATTAGATTGATTAAGGGCAACTACAGCTTTGGGCACCAAAGAGGTGGTTACAAAGAGCGACTTTAAAGGGACCAATTTTGGTAGACTTAGTGACAGAGAGCAGGAGGGAGTTGAACCATGTGGGGGCATGGTAGTGGAAGGACCTTTGGGCTAGGGAGGTCTTGGTATGGGACACCAGAAAGGTGGCCTTAACTGAGCTATGGGTGGCAATGGATGGGGATACTAGCCGGAGGGACATGGTGACCCTCGGGGGGAGAGTCCTACCTGGGATTCTTTGACAAGTAAGCAGGTTTGGTAGTGCAGGCACTCCTCCAAGGTGAGCAGGTTGGCGGTGGAATAGATCAGGCAAGTATGGGTGTGGAGGGATGCACAGGTCAGGAGCCTGCAGGCCTTGTTTATCGAGGTCTGGATTCTGGTGAGGGCAGTATTTTTGGCCGCAGCATAGATAGGTAGGCTGTAGTCCACTAGGGACAGGACAGAGGAGCTGATGGCCAATCTGAGAGCAGTTTGGGGGAGGCAATCTCTGTGGTGATAGAGAAGGCCAATCTTCGAGTTTATGGCTGAGGATAGGGTATTGATGTGGGTGTGGAATGTAAGAGCCGAGTTGAAGGTAATGCCCAGGTACTTGTAGGATGACACTTACTAGAGAGGGTGAGCATTACTGGGGAGAATGCAGAGGGGGGCATTTTTGGCATTATCCTGGTGATACGTAAAAAGCATAGATTTGTTTTTTTTGAGGTTAAGGACCAGCTGATGGTCAAGGAACCACTTTTCGGCTTGGTTGAATGTGTGCTGCAGGGATTCCTGTAGAGATGGAGGTCAGGGTGGGAGGCAATGAGAACTGCATCATTGGCATTGAGTACCATATTGCCCGAGCAGGAGCTGGGAAGGGTATTGAGAAATAGGTTGAAGAGAACGGGGCCCTGGATGGAACCCTTGGGGACCCATGAGCGAATGGGCAGGGTATTGGACAGGGTGCTGAGAACGAGGAGCACTTGGATGACAGTGGGCTCAGGGAGGGTTAGAGCAGTCAGGCAGAGGCACATCCCAGATCCTATTCCACTCAAGAATTCATATGCCACACTGGCAAACGAGGACAACCAAATAGAGGTACCCAGAGAAGTGGAAGGAAAGGATGTGGAGGTTAGCCAAGGAGGTGACCTCAGCGGGAAAGCAGGGACCCAGAGGAGGAGGAAGAATCCTGGTGGGGACTCCATCGAAGAGGGATCCAGCTAGGAACACAGGAGGGGAGGACAGGGAGTTGAGGGTGCCTACCAGGTGCTATGGCATGGAGGATGGAAGGAAGATCCTGGGGATCACTGGGAAGGCAAGGGAGGGTGAGCTGGATGTCATCATCCACCTAGGTACTATGACCTGGCAAATGGGGAGCCAAAGGAAGTTCAGGAAGAGTTTAGGAAACTGGGAGGGGTCTCAAGCAAGTAGCTACTTCTGTCACTTTCTCAGAAGTACTACCTGTGAGAGGCAAGAGAGCATAGGAGTGCATGCACCAGGAACTTTAACTCATGGTTGAAGAACTGGTGCTGTGAAGAGGGTTTGGATTCATTGGTGACTGGGGACCCACCTGGAGGATGGAGGTTTGTTCAAGCCTGATGGCCTGCATCCATCCTGGAGGGAATCCAAGACTCAATGATAAGTTTCATGCTACATTGACAAGCATTTAAACTAGCAAAGGGGTGGCAGGCCAGCAAGGAGGGTACCTACTTGCTCACCCCCACAGCTAGCAGTGGAACCAGTGAACCAGAGGAGGGCTATCTCCGCAAGCGGTGTGCAAAAGATGGAGATTAGTGCCCAAGAGGTGGATAAGCAGAAAAGGCAAAATTCAGCAGAAGGGCAGACAGCAAGGAGAACCAGGGATAAATGACAACCAAGGAAGGGGCTGGAGTAGAACAGTGAAGCAGTCTAGGAGGTCAAATCATGGAAAGCCATGTGTGCAAATGCCAGGAGCCTTAGCAACAAGATGGAAGATCTGGAGGCTGTCATGGTACAGTCAGACCTGGACATTGTGGCCATCACTGAAACCTGGTGTAATGATAACCATGACTGGGAGATGGCCATACCTGGCTACAACATATTCAGAAGAGACAGAGCAGGCAGGAAGGGAGGAGGAGTGGCACTGTATGTGAAAAAATGACATAAGGGCCACAGAGATCCAGGAGGAACAAAATGGGGAGAGATACTGTGGGTTAAGCTGGAAAGGAAAATGGGGACAGCTACACGCACAGGGTGTGGTCTATAGACCACCAGCCCAGGAGGAAGAAACAGATAGGAGTTGATGCTAGCCATCCAAAGGATGGCAGACAAGGATGAGGTAGTACTGGTTGGAGACTTCAATATTCCAGACGTGGACTGGAGCATCCCAGCAGCAGCATCAACTAGAGCAGATTTATCCTGACTCCTTCAGGGTGCCTTCCTCAAGCAACTGGTCATGGAACCAACTCGGCAGAAGGCACATGGACCTTGTGCTCACAAACAGGGACAGTGTGATGGGGGTAACAGTGGGGAGCACCTGGGTAACAGTGACCACCAGTCATTGTGGTTTGAAATCACAGAAAGAGCAGAACCAAAACCACACAAAACACGATCCTGGATTTTGGGGGGCAGACTTTGGGAAATGGGGAGATACTTGAAAGAGGCATTAAGGGGAATGGGACAGGAATCAGGGGTTGAGGAACAGTGGGCAGTATTTAAAATGGGGATTACAAGAACAACAGAATTATGCATTAAGCAGGTTAGCAAGAGGAAAAGGAAGAGGAGACCATTATGGTTTTCCAAAGAGGTAGCAAAGAAAGTGAAAGCCAAAAAGATTGCATTCAGGCAATACAAAAAGACACAGGCAGAAGGGGATAGGGAGAAGTACCAGGAGAAGCAAAGGGAGGCAGGGAGGTCAGTAAGGGAAGCCAAAGCTCAGACAGAAGAACACATTGCAAAATCAGTGGGTAGAGGGGACAAACCTTTACAGATACATAAGTGAAAAAAAGAAAGACAAAGGGAGGGATAGTGAGACTGAAGGGGGAGGATGGGAGCTCGTGGAGGATGACAACAGTAAAGCTGACATATTGAACAGGTATTTCTTTATGATCTTTACTGAGGAAGAGGGGTAATGGGTCTGAAGGGAGTACAAGGGTGAGAATAGTGCAGAAATGGACACAAGTCCCTTTACACGAGAAAAGGTCCTGAAGGAACTGGAAGTACTAGAGTTGATAAAGCAATGGGGCCAGACGGGTGCACCCAGGGTCCTTAAAGAACTAGAGAGGTGGTGGCTGAACCTCTGGCCATCCTGTTTAGCCGATCACTGGAAACAGGGAGGTACCCAAAGACTGGAGGACAGCAGATGTAGTCCCCTTATACAAAAGTTGGAACAAAGAGGAAGCGGGAACTACAGACCAGTCAGCCTCACCTCGTAGTGGGGAAGATCATGAAGCACTACTGAAGGAGAGATTGGTGGAACATCTGGTTGTCAATGGACTACAGGACCCAAGGCAGCATGGTTTCACCAGGGGAGGTCATGTCAGACCAACCTCGTTGAATTTTTTGACTGGGTGACTAGGGAGGTGGATCAGGGAGGGCAGTGAGGCATGGCCTATCTGGACTTCAGCAAGGCCTTGACACTGTGCCACATAGAAGACTATTACACAAACTGGGGAATATGGGTGGGCAGGACAGTAGGTGGTGGGTAGGTAACTGGCTGGGTGGCAGGACACAGAGGGTGGTGGTAAATGGCTGTCACTCCACAGAGGGAAGAGTGACCAGTGGGGTACCACAGGGATCAGTGCTGGGACCGGTCCTATTCAACATTTTCATCAGTGACATTGCGCAGGATCTAGAAGGCAGAATTTCACTGTTCGCTGATGACACAAAGCTCTGTAACAGAGTAGACACACCAGAGGGTGTAGACAGAATGAGAAGCGACCTGCAGAAACTTGAAGAATGGTCAAGGGTTTGGCAGTTGAAATTCAATGCAAAGAAGTGCAAGATAATGCATATGGGGCACAAAAACCTTGGCACAATATATCAGTTGGGGGGTGAGGATATAGCATGCACCAAGCAGGAAAGAGATCTTGGGGTTGTCATCTCTGATGACCTCAAGGTAGGGAAACAGTGTGACAAGGCAGCAGGTAAAGCAAATAGGATGCTGGGATGTATAGGCAGGGGCATCACCAGCAGGAAAAGAGGAGGTCATAATTCCGCTATACAAGACACTAGTGAGGCCCCACCTGGAGTACAGTGTACAGTTCTGAGACCATACCTACGTAAGGACACAGACAGGGTAGAGAAGGTTCAGAGGAGGGCAACAAAGATGGTGCACTGATTGCATCACAAGTCCTATGAAGACAGGTTGAAGGAACTGAACATGTACTCCTGGAAGAGAGGAGGGAGAGGGATATGATAGAGACATACAAGTATCTTACAGGGAGGAATAGGGCAGGAAAACACTATTTTAAGCGAAAAAGATGTTCCAGGACTAGAGGGCATGGGATGAAGTTGGAGGGAGGACGATTCAGAGGAAACATGAGAAAGAATTTCTTCACAGAACGGGTGGTGGACAAATGGAACACCCTGCCAGAGGAAGTGGTGGGGGCTGAAACAATCATGGATTTAAGAATGTATGGGATAGACATAAAGGAATTCTAGAGGTCAGGGGTAAGGGGCAACAGACTTCTAGGAAAACAAACTGAACTTACAAGCTCAAATGGGCAGACTGGGTGGGCCATAGGCCCTTATCTGCCGACACTGTCTATGTATCTATGTATCTATGTATCTATGTGCCATTCACCTTCACGTGCTGTGATCTGGCAGAGAGGTAACTGGTGAACCAAGCCAGTGGGCCAGAGGAGAAGCCAAGTTGGTGGAGGGAGTCAAGTAGGAGGGGGTGACAGACAGTGTCAAAGGCTTTGGAGAGGTCAATGAACACTGCACCTGCAACATGACCAGAGTCAAGAGCAGAGTGGAGGTGCTGGGAGAACTCCAGGAGAGCTGTAGTGGTGCTTTGTCCAGGGTGGAATCCATGTTGTTCTGGACACAGCAGGTCGTATTTGGCCAGATACTCAGAGAGTTGAATGGCCACTATTTTTTCTTGTGCTTTGGAGAGAGGGGGAGAATGGAGATGGGCCTGAAATTGTTAGGGGAGGTTCTATCTCCACTCTTATGGATAGGGGTGATTTCTGCAATTTTCCAGGCACTGGGAAATTGACCAAGACATAATGACTCATAGAAACATAGAAACACAGAAGTTGAGGGCAGCTAAGGACCACAAGGCCCATCCAGTCTGCCCATTTCCTTTTCTACCTTATAAATGTGCCATTAGCCTTTGCTCTGTCAGTGGCCTATCTATTCATACTCATCTGTATTGCTCCCTTATGCCTATCCCATGCCTGTTTGAAGCCCTGCACTGTATTCATAGCTACCACTTCCTGAGGTAGACCGTTCCATGCATCCACCACCCTTTCTGTGAAAAAGAATTTCCCTCACATTCCCCCTTAGTCAGCTTCCCTCTAATCTCATGCTGTCTCCTCTTGTCCTGAAATTTTTCTTATATTTAAACATGTTAGACTCTTTCACCTTGTTAATGCCCTTAAGGTGTTTGAATGTTTTGATCATATCACCTCTCTCCCTCCTTTGCTTAAGGGTATACATATTGAGCTCCGCTAATCTGTCATCATATGTCTTCTGATGCAGTCCCTGCACCATTTTGGTTGCCCTTCTCTGGACTGCCTCAATTTGGTTAATGTCCTTGTGAAGGTGTGGCCTCCAGTACTGCAAGCAGTACTCCAGATGGGGCCTAAACAGTGTCTTGTAAAGAGGGATTATTACCTCCTTCTCACTACTTGTGATACCCCTACTAATACACCCTAACATCCCCCTAGCCTTACCTACTGCTTTAGTAGTTTGCTTGGATGATTTCAGGTCATCGGTGATGATGATGATGCCCAAGTCTCTTTCTTCCTTAGTGACTGCCAGCAACTCCCCTCCCAGCCAGACTGGTTTAAAAGGTTGGTGAGAGGGGCTAGTACAGTATCTAGGACTATTTGAAGAATCCTGGAGTCCAGGGGATCACAGCTGGGGTTGTTGCTAGTTAAGGCTTTTTGCAGATGAGGTCTGGCTTCAAGGGGTGATATGGCACGCAGGTAGAAAGGGGGTTGATCCATGGTGGGGGGTGGAGGCAGGGATAGGGTCGAAAAGTAGTTGGGGAGGACAGAGCTTAGATCTGAGAAAGCCATATTGAGGCACTCGGCTATGTAGAGAGGATCAGTAGTGATGGTACCATCTATGCAGAGTAGTGATGGTGGGGGGAGTGGGTCTTTCCATTAAGCTGTTTCATATTGTCCCAGAAGGCATGGGATGAGCCCCAAGTGGATTCAAGGGTGGCTAGATAATATCTGGCCTTAGCCTGCCTTATAGCCCAGGTGCACTTGTTACATGCTGCATTGTAGGCTTGTCTGTCAGACAGTTTGTCTGTCTCGACAGCAATATGCCGGAGATTATCTCTTTGTTTCAGTGTTTGGATAAGGAATGGGGAGATCCATGGGGCATTGTGTTTCTTGGTACGGATTCTGGTCAGGGGGGTGAAAAGGTCACAGGCCTTGCTGAAGGCACTGGAGAAATAGGCTAGGGCAGAGTCAATATCTGTTGAGAGTAGGATTGGTGACCAGTCAAGCTAGGCTAGGTGCATTTTTAGCTTTCTGAGACCCCAGGGGTGAAAGCGCCAGCATGAGGTGACCTGGGACACTGGTTTTGATGTGGGGTGACCAGTGGCAGAGGACAGATGAGTGGTCACTAAGAGAGTCTGGTAGTACATTAATATCCCTGATTTTATGGGGGCAGCTTGACAGAATTACATCTAAGAGGGTGCTGGAGCCACCTGACTGGTTAAATCTGGTGGGTGAGGTAACTAGTTGGGTCATATCTAGGGCAGCGAAGGAGTCCCTGATATGGGGGGGGGGCAGTGGTACTCAGCCAACTGACATTAAAGTCACCTAGCATGAGCTGCTCCACTTGTGTGGGAGTGTGGTGAGATAATCAGTGAGGGAGTGGGCAGCTGGTCCCTGGTCCCTTGGGGGTATGTAAGAGACTGTGAGAAAAAGAGGGCCCCTGGCTGGGTCAGGGGTAACCTTGAGGGTGAGGGCTTGGGCACTAAAACTGAGCTTGGGGGTAGGAAGAGCATGGCCTAAAAGTGTGTCACTCATAAAGACTGCACACCCACCACCACGTTTGCCTATACGGTCTTCCCTGAACAGAGTGTAGCCAGGAAGGGAGATAACCGAGTCAGGAGTTTTTCTCAAGAGCCAGGTCTCGACTAGGGCTATAACATCAGAACAGTGTTGTGCAGCCCAGCTCTGGAGAGTGGCGGATTTTTTTAAGAGGCTGCAGATATTCATGGATGCAATGCTGAGGCCAGTACTAGAGTGGAGTGTGGGGTGGCTAGCTTACAATGGCCCAGAGTTGGGGTGTATGTTCCCAGAGAGCAGAAGTAGAGCAATTAATCTGATGAGTGGTCCATGGTGACCAGGACCCTTAGCCAGGTACCGATGTGAGGTCCTACTAGTAGGGGTACAAGAGATGGGTAAGGTGTGGAAGGTAGGTATGGCAAGGAAGGAGTGGGCCCAGGGTGTCCTGGGGGAGGGGGTATTGGTTGGAGGTGGGTGCCATGGAAAAAAAAGGGTGTCCAGGGTGGGGGATTGGCTGCTGTGGGGTGATGGGGGTGGGGCTCAGGGTGGAGGGTAGGGGGCAGGATGGGATGTGGGCAGAGCAACAAAGTTAACCATGAGTAGGCTGAGTGTGATAGCCATGGTGACCATTACTATATCTATTGGGAGGGGTAAGGGGAATAACTGACCTTCGGTGAGTGTGACTGCTGCTGTGGAGTAGTTTTTTTTTCTTCAGAGTACAATATGCTAAAAATGAGAACAAGGCAGGGGATAACGGTGATTAGAACAAGAAAAGGCAGAGGCAAGGTTGGAGGATTAATAGGAAAAATAAGATGCCCCTAGTGGCAGATCGGTATATATATATATATATATATATATAAAACGGGTTTGTAGTTCCCTACACTAACAATTCAAATTCATCAGTGGGCACAAAGACACATCTTAGATTTAGTTGCAGAGGTTAGGAAAAAATAAATTTAGGCAGCAGACAGATGAGCTCCAGGGGACTGTGCCAAGCAGTTCAAATCTCCAGGAGCTGAAGCCAGTCAGGAAGAGACTGAGTGCTGAATCTGCCTATAATTTCAGGCACCATCCACCAACTGAGTTCACAGCTAGCAAGCTGGACTGGAGCTGCTTTCCTGAAGCGTACCTGGAATCTTGCTCTTGAGGGCAGGCTGGGGTGCACCCTGTGACTGGCTGTGCTCAGCACCAAACCGCTAGTGCAGAAGATGGAATCCACCTCAGGGAATCCTGAAGAGAAAAGAAGAGAAGGGATAAATCAGCTTACATGTACCAACAGAACAAAGGCTGAACAATATCTCACTCTGCTGCCATTTCCCTTTTTTTGTGTCATTCTGCTGTGTGCCATTTAATTTGGAATGTTAACTCTGTTTATAGGTGAAGAAGCCAGGGGCCCGGTGCTCCTCAGACCAGCCAGCTGCTGACTCTCCCATTTCCTTAGCGTGTGCTTCCATGGCAGCATAGGTGCCTTCAGCACCTGAGTGAAGACATCAGCACTTCCCAGGTGGTTGATGGCACTCAGCTTGTCCTCCTCTCTCACAACCAACCTGGGTGTGTGGTAATTTAGCATTACCACACACCTTGTCCTGTGTTATTGCTTACTTACATTTTACTATGTGTCCTATGGGAATTTTATATCACACTTCAAAGGTGGTTGAAGGCACTTGGGTGCACCTCATGCCTCACAACCCACCTGGAGAATGCAGCAATTTAGCACTGCTGCACACCCTACTGTGTGGTATTGATCACTTAAAATTTATAAAATAATCTTATTCGAATTGTATACCACACTTCCCAGGTGGTTGAAGGCACCTAGCTGCACCGCATGCCTTACAGCCCATCTGGAGCATGCAGCAGTTTAGCATTGCCACACACCCCGCCATGTGGCACTGATAATTTATAATTGATAGTGTAATCCTATTAAAATTATATACTGCACTTCCCAGGTGTCTTGAAGGCACCCAGCTGCATCTCATGCCTTACAACCTACCTGGGGCATGCAGCAATTTAGCATTTCCACACCCCCTGCTGTGTATTATTGCTTACTTATAATTTACAGAATGTGATCCTATGGGAGTGCTATATCACATTTCCCAGGTGGTTGAAGGCACTGTGCTGTGCCTTGTGTTTCACAATTCACCTGTGGCATATAGCAGTTTAGCACTGTTGCATGCCCTACCTTGTGCTATTGTTTACTTACAATTTACAATGTGATCCTATAGGAATTATATACCACACTTCCCAGGTGGTTGAAGGCACTCGGCTGGACCTCATGCCTCACAACCCACCTAGGGTGTGCAGTAATATAGCACTGCTGCACACCCTGTCATGTGTTATTCCTTGCTTGCAATTTACAGTGTGATCATATGGGAATTTTTTACCACACTTCCCAGGTAGTGTGCATGTGTATCCATGGCTACAGAAGCACTGGACCATGATAACTGATGTATCTTATGTTATTTGGAAAGAGTTGTATGTTGTTTGTTTCACTTGATGATGGATGTCTGTGGTTGCTTGTGTTGCCTTGCCGCCTTTGGCTGCTGGGGGTGGGGTGTGGAGTTAGTGTTGAAAATCCTAACATCGCATTTCCATACTTTTGCCACTTTAATAGCAACACAAACTGATGCATTAAAGGAGTAGTCCATCCAGAATTTAAAAAAACATATGTTATGTAGAGTGTTTTGATATGTATGTTAAATCCTAGTGTGTCCTTCCCTCTGTCTGCTATTTGGAGTTTTTCCTAAATTCCCTGCTAGCTATATGGTAGTTTTACGACTCCTGGGGGATCTCCATCACAAATAGTTTTATTGGCTTTCTTTCTCCCAGGATGCCCCCTGTCTCATGTAACAGTGATGTAGCCATGCCCTTAGATTTAGCATGTGTACTGCTTTAAAATTAGTTTAGCAACAGCAGAGCCTTGTAACTTCTTATCCAGGGAGCACAAATGGCAACAGTTAGTTTAGCAGATACATGACAGCCAGCTAACTGGAGTTTCTGTAAGACAACAGCTACTAAATAGCTCTAATTCACTGTTTTTTTTTCTCTGTTCATCAGGTCTAGCTAGCAGGAATGTTGTAACATCAAAAACACAAATAATGAATTAAAGCTATTTAGTAGCTGTTGTCTTACAGACACCCCAGTTAGCTTGCTCTCATGTATCTGCTAAACTAACTGTTGCCATTTGTGCTCCCTGGATAAGAAGTTACAAGGCTCTGCAGTTGCTAAGCTAATTTTAAAGCAATACACATGCTAAATCTAAGGGCATGGCTACATCACTGTTACATGAGATGGGAGCATCCTGGGAGAAAGAAAGCCAATAAAACTATTTGTTATGAAGATCCCCAGGGGTCGAAAAACTACCATACAGCTAGCAGGCAATTTAGGAAAAACTCCAAATAGCAGACAGAGGGAAGAACACACTAGGATTTAACATACATATCAAAACACTCTACATAACATATGTTTTTGCACATTCTGCGTACTAACCTTTAAGGGATTTTTAAAGAATATATAAGCGATATGCTACCCCCACTGGAAATATTGTTGATATTTTTTGTTTGAGTGCCGATTGACCCAATGACATCATGACTGACAAAGCCACGAGAGATGCCATCAGGAAAATTGGCACGAGAACAAAAAATGAAAAAAATGGAAAAAAAATTATTTCCTGCCATTTTTTGCTGATTATAAAAAATCTGAAAGGTATCTATAAATGAAACACTACTGATTTAGTGGATATTTTTTTGCTCAACAATCTTTGTGCTCAAAGTACCATGCTATCATTTTTCATTTTAAAACTATTTACATTTGTTTGTTGCAAAAAGTGAAAAAAAGTACATTTTCTGCTGTTTATTGTTAATTATATGACAGGTATCTGGTCTCAGCCAATCACAAAAGAGAACAACTATAAGTTAATCTCTCACAAACTGCAAACCATACCCTCAGAGTCGTTTATTCACTCAAACATCACCCACAGTCGTTTAATGAAAGAGTAACCCCACCCACAGTTGTTTAATGGAACAGTAACCCCACCCACAGTCATTTAATGAACTATAACCATGCCCCGATAATAGAAAAAACATTTTCAGTCCACCGTCGCAAACCTCAGAGCACTGCATTCACACACTGCACCAGGACGCAGCCGAGGGAAAACTCGGTGAACGAGTTAAACATTTTTGATGCAATACAAGTAAAGCATTCTTTTTCATACACTATGCACCACAGAATAGCACAAATGTTCTTATACCCTAAAACAAGCGCTGTAAAGTTCTATAGTTTCTCTCCAAAAATTGAAGCGGGATTCCATGCATGCAGATTAACACCTCCACTAATGCGCATGCCTGGACTCCTCCTTCAAGCTTTTAGATGCAAACTGCATCACTTTACTACGCTTGTTTCGGGCTGTGAGTACATTTGTCCTATTCTGGACTGCCAGCTATATCAAAAACAATCCTTTATTTGTATTTAACAAAAAATGTGTAACTTATTTATGAATGAGTTTCTCTCAGTGCCGTGCTGCTGCAGTGAGTGAAGACGAGCACTGAGCTTTCTGATGCTCAACCCAAAATGCCTTTTGTAATTTTGCCAAAATTTACATCACTCCATGTTGCATATTGTATTAACATTAGTTGCTTGAGTATACATATATCGCTACTGTGAATGATTAAATGCCGAGGCGAATCATCCACAGTAGCCAGTTATTGCTTCATATACTCCAAGCAACTGAATGTTATAACTTAATTATAAAAAACTAAAAGGTATATATAAATGAAACACCATTCATTTTGTAGATATTTTTGTGCTGAACAAATGTTGTGCTCACAGTACCATGCTATCATTTTTGTTTTTATGTTATTTGCATTTGTTTGTTGAAAAAGTGAAAACAAAAACCAATTTCTGCTGCTTTTTTTTGCTCATTTAAAAACAAAACCTAAAAGGTATATATAAATGAAACACCACTTATTTTGTAGATATTTTTGTGCTGAACAACTTGCGTGTTCACAGTACCATGCTATTGTTTCTCATTTTAAAGTAATTCACATTTGAATACAATTAGTAGAGCTAGAATACATCTGCACAGTTGGGCATCTCTCTCTTCATTGACATCATCAAGGTAGACATTTCAGGATTCTTAGGGCAGGATTTTTGAATCAGGAGAGGCTGTGTTCACAATTTTAAAATGCTATGAAATTGTATTTATCCTACTTTAATAAATGCAGTTTCAGTATAAATGTAAATAACAGCCTCTCCTTTACAAACCTATGGAGTCATTAAAAAAATGTGTAAAAAGATGGTTTAGTTGTCCTTTAACACTAACATTTCTGTGTTTTTCCTATTTTTCAGCTGAGCCCTGTGACTGACTTTTGCGGAGTGGTTCCTTAGTTCCTTGTGAGAAAAGTCATAAAACACTTCTTGGGACACCTCCTGAACCACTCATAAAGCTGGTTTTGGTGGCCATTGAATGAAACAGGGTCCTGCCTTTGGGACTCCTGTGAGAATGACTATAACTGTTTATTAATCAGTAGCTTTGATAAGCACTTTAATAATACACTGTAGGTAGTAGTATGCTCTTTTGACATGTAAATATTGTTTTTAATCATTGTATTTGTCATTATGTCACTATGTCGTATTTTTATGGTAGTATAGCTTTAAGGTATAGATAGCTATTGATGTCATCATGTGTGCTCAATGCCTTTATAAAAACACTAAGGATAGTGTGAAACATATTAGGCAGCCCACTTACTTGTGGAGCTTTACTTTTAAATGTTTCTGTACTTGAGACACCTTTCTAATAAAGATTTATTTGCACTAGCTCTTATTGGTTTGACTCAGTCCTTGTATGGGCACTCCAGTTTTTTGCCATTGTGAATGCTCATTGCAGCATCAGATCTGAATATTTACCACCATGATGAGAAGGGCATCCAACACCAAATGCTGGGTTCATGTACTGGCTGAAGAGCAAAAATAATGTTTTTTTAAGGTACTTTTCTCGAGTCAGTGTGCTTAGCGCTCAACCCAAGCAGCCATCTTGCTCTGGCTCCACAGTACCTCCACTGGAATTTAAATGGTTTCCTCTTGTTCTTTTATATAAATAAAGACAACAAGGTATTTCTTTATACAGAAGAAAGGCAAAAATAATGAATGGGTAATGGGACTGAGCAGAGGCGCCAATGTAACCTTAGCTCGCTGGTTCAACAGCCGGCAATGCAAAGCAGCATCCCAACTATATCAAACAACCTCTTTTCTCAACAATTAAGATTGGGAGCTACAGTGCCATCCACCAGCAATCACCACAGTGATGCCTGCATGACAAAAGGGATTAGCAGCTATTGAAATCACACTGTTTCCTGCAGTAACTCTATACAGTTCTGCAGTATTCTACATTGTGTCCTGGTGGTCTCCACTGTATATAGGAAGCTTACAAAGCAAGCTGTATTACTCACAAGGAGAGCCAACTCAGACTACTATGCTTATTACTGGGATGCAAATTGCAATGAGCCAAAAAAAAAAACAACCTCTGATCGGGAATTCACACCTTGCTTGAAAGAAAGGCAATCATAGACTACAGCATACAGTATCTTATCAGATCTAGAACTGAACCCTGATCAGAGGAAATGCTAAAGTCACAGGAGCACTGAAACAGTATTATACAAACGTCAGTATCCTCACAACACCACACTACAGTCACCCAATTTGATTCTAGCTACTACCAGTCATCAAACTCCCACCACTAAATTAGAAAACTTTAAATTCAACAACATCGGTGGGAGGTGCTGAAATTACTGCAAGAACTTGACACCTCAAAATGTCCTGGATACAGTGGCATTATAGAAGAACTGTGTTGAACCAGAAAGCCATTATTCCTAGTAGCAGCTATTTATTAAATACTAGTTCCAGTTCTGTTATTGTTGCATCTATAAGTGCTTATTAGTAACCTCAGTGGCAGTTTCTGATTTATGCTGTGGTGTTAAGTATCATTTTAGAGTTGTGTGATGCAGTTTATGTCTGTCTCGACCACTCTATAGAAGAACATGGTTGCATTATGCAAACCATGGAAGAGTTTAGCAAGGAACATAAAGTACATTGCACAGTTCTAAGATGGCACTATCTGTATGTAAATCAGAAACACCCACTAAGATAACTACAAAGTCTGTAAAGATTAATCAGTACCAGAACTGGAACCAGTATCCAAAAATCAGCTTCTACAGGGAAAATGACTTACAGGTTCAGCGCAATATGTTTGCTGAAGGCTGCATCAGTATAGATGGTGTCACCAATCACAGCTCTCTTCAGTCATTCCCTTGGCACTGTACATGTCTCTGGAACCAGGAAGGTTGGCATCATTACGCCATGTCAGAGACCACATCCTCTGTCAGACCCAAATAATTATTGGCCCATATCCATCTTATCAGTCCTTAGTAAATCTCAAAAAAGGCTTGTACATGAGCAATTGATGAACCATATACTCCATCGCAACCTGCTCACAGAAGCAGTCAGGCTTCCAGCCAGATCATTTCACCTGGTCTCTGCACTGTTAAAGATCATCAGTGGCTTATCATCATCCCTCAACTCTGGCCTCCATGCAGGTACAATATTGACAGACTTGATCAAGGTTTTTGATTCATGAACTATGACAACTCCTTTGGCAAGCTGCCATCACCGGGCTTGGGGCCACAAACAGTTTTCTGTCACAGGTAGTAAAGACCAATGGTAAAGTCTGTCCTCCATGTCCTCTCAGCCCTGGAACTCTGCAAGGCTCTACTCTGGTACTCTGCTCTGCACCCTCTTCATGAGCCATCCTCCCTCTGTATGTTCTAACCTTGACACATACAATTATCTATATGTGGATGACACCACCATTTGTTCCAAATCTGAGTCCATTGCCGACCTCAACAAATCAACCCATAGGTGATGAACTTCAGCTCTGAGTTAAACAACCTCCACCATAAATACCTCAAATCTTCTACAAACCTGGCACCCTCATCACCCATAGCACCCTCTGGGAATTGACTGTGTCACATCTCCTTCAACAGACTAATTCCCTCTATTCCTCTACCTGCCAAAACATCAAATAATCTTTTTACACATAATATAACCACTACCTTTTAAATAATAAGCAATATACATTGCATAAATATAAATATATTGTACAAAGTTGAATACTTAGCATGCTTGCATGAAATTATATTATCCCAGGATATCTTTAAAAAGGAGTTTTTTTATGAGTGGGATCTTTCCTGGCAAACAATGAAAGCAGAACTGGAATCTGCTACAGTGCATGAACTCTCTTCACTAGTGTAAACACTTGATGGCTACTGACAGCATGTCATCAACTTCCAAACTATCTACCAAGCAGCTTCTCTGAGGCAAACCTGAAATCAAACAAAACTGGGCCCCTGTCTAAAGATAAGACTCCTAAGAAGTTGAAAACAGCAGTGATGAATCCAAGGCTATGTAAACACTCGATGATGGTCCAGAAAAAAAACATGACTAAAGCAACAAAAACCCAGCAAAAGTACAGTCCCGAAAGGTTCAGAAAGAAAAGATTTTTAAAAAGTTAACCAGTCTTGCAGGAACACTAAGGAGAGGTAAAGCTACCATTGACGTCCTGATGTAATACCCCAAACAATAGTGCCCCAGTCTAGTACCCTCAGTTCTGTCCCCAGTACACCAGTATGGTGCTAGGTAAAGCCCAGGTGCACCAGTTTGGTGCCCCAGTCCCCAGCAAACTCAGGTATGCTGCCCAGAACAATATAAAGTGTCAGGGATTAGAGACCTGTAAGGTAAAGTGAGGCCCCTTAGAAACGAAAGAGAAATTTTTTCCACCTCAGCCTTTTCCCCCTGTCAGTGCCCCCCCCAGCATGCCCCGAAGCAATGCCTGCTTCTTGTTTTTTAACTATATGTTTATTATTGTTTTTTTTTAAACTGACAGTCAAAATTCCAGAAATAGAACATGAGTGTAATAGGTCAAACAAAGCACTGAGAGCGCCACTCTTCTTAACGCATTTAGTCTACCTGTCTTACGTCTAACAGATACATCTTTGGGGGTAAATCATAATAGTTTATCAATTATCCAGAACTGATAGCAATCTGTAGTTGAATAAGTCCATGAACTGCATGATAAAAGATGAATAGTTTATATCAAGCGGTCATTCAAAGTCTCTGTTCCCTGCAAAAGGAAAGTGAGGTTATCATGCATTTCCCAAGCTGACACACTGAAAGTGTATTACACAAAACTTTGCTTTCTTAGCTGCAAAATGTACATATACTCACAAACCAAAATACATTTCATTCATGGCAAACACATCACATGACGTGTGAGTATATGCACCGTTTGCACTTTTGCACTGTCTTAATACAGTGGATTCCACTTAAATGTAATCCTGATAAGAGCACCTTCTTGATAAGTGTGCACTTTTTCCATTTACCAATTTTTTTACATAGAGAGCCACAGTAATAATTTCTGTTTTATGCACACTGGTTAAGTGCAAATTTAGTTTAAGAGCACACTATCAGCATACCATCAGTCCAGTAATAATTGTTCCTGATAAGTGCACAATGAGGTGCTAACAGATACAGTGAGGTGCTGACAGTTGTAACTGGTACTTGTACTTAACAGCCTGTCTCAAGTCTCATCAGGAGGAAGTTAGAAACAATGGAGCGTGAGAAACTGTTTAATGAGTGAGAGAAGCGAGAGAACAAAGGTAGGTACCACCAAAGTGGAATGCCCACTGTGGCTCCCAGCTGTTTCATGTTTCAGTATACAGGGCATATGGACACAGTTCCAAAGAGAACTGCTACTCACTCTCAGATTGGTGGATGCAGATCAGGGCAGTCAGCCCAATAGTAACAAACATCAAAAAATAATCTGTACTCTTAAGCCTCACGAACACACTCACAGTTTAATAAGGTTTTCAAAGCTTTTTTTTGCTAGATATCGAGTGTGCTGCTGGTGTTCACTGCACACCACTGTGCCGTGGTGCCTCAGGTCAAACCCCTTTGTCAGGGTTATGACCCGAGGTGCCAGGGCACAGTAGTGTGCAGTGAATGCCAGTAGCACACTCAATATCTAGCAATAAAGCTTTGAAAACCTTATTAGACTGTAAGTGTGTTTGTGAGGCTTAGGAGTGCAGATTCTCTTTGGATATTTATTACAGGGCATACAGACCTGACCTCTTGACCTCCTGTGATCTCAATCAGCCCCTGTTAGGCACAGTACAGGGTTTAAAGCTACCTGATGTGAGTGATCAGATGGGAAGGAATACAGATCAGCTGTCAGTGAAGCAAGAAGATGGGAGGCATGGTGCTAGCTCAGAGACACTGCCATATTTACATTTTTTAAATAAATTAATGAAAAAATGTAAATCTAATCTGAACATATTTCACAACTGGAAATTACTGAAATGCATTTTTAATGAGCTGATTATTTTAAATGATATAATACCACATTAAAGACTATTATGATAAACTAGTGTTTGCATCTTTTTCTGTGCTGGCCCTTTATTTACAATGTAATTTCAGATAAGTGCAAATTCTGTTTAAGTACACGTTTTGGCCTGACAAATTGGATGTGCACTTAAGCCGAATCCACTGTAAATCAAGCATGTGAAACAACATGAGATTTTCTGGTTGAGCTTGATTATTTGCCACCCTTTAGCTTCTGGTGCGGTCTTTTTTGTAGTTTTCCATTTGATATATTTTTAGACTGGAACAGCAGCACTTCCTGTAGTGCCTCCACCCATTTTCAACAAGACCCTGCCTATGGTCTTTTCTAAAATGGCGCTTCTACAGTAAGCACAAATGTAAAAAGTTAAAATTGAACTGTGACAACTAAGAATCAAACCAGTTTAATTATACAGTTAACTTGCTTGCCCGTAATAGTGTTATCTTGAAAGCATCTTGCAAACTCAAGAACTGAAGGAACATGTCTCTATCCAGTGTAAAATAAAAAGTCTAACAGTACAGTGTCTATGTTATCTAGGGTTCCTGTCATCTGAGCATTCTGCTGACTGGTGTATTAAACCTCTACCTCTGTTTTATGTGTACTTTTAAAACCAGAAAACTAAATAAAAAAGTAGTTTCTGTTTCTGTGTACCATCCTGACACCTGGTACATCATTGTTGCTAGCACTGCATTGTGGGCTAGTAGAGATTCAGTGTCAGTCCTCCACCACCTTGCACTTCACTGAGGAGCATATTAAGCTTATTTGACTACCTTTTTAGAAATATATACCTGGATTGGGAATAGGACCACAGACCACTGTAAAAGCGGCCATGGCTACCAGAAGGCTTATTTAGTTAAAAACTAAAATCTCGCTGAACTGGAAGTCCACCTTGTGGTACTTCTGGTTTTCTACGGATAAAAAAGAGCCAACTTGAGGGGAAGGCTGTCTGTGCTATGTAAGGTCACTGATGGCTGAACATTCTGCAGGCTGGTGTATTAACCCCTTACTTCTGTTTTTTATGTGTGCTTTTGAAACCAGAAAACTCAAAGAAAAAAATATAGTAGTGTCTGTCTCGGTACCATCCTGACACCTGGTACATCGCTGTTGCCAGCATTGCACTGTGGGCTAGTGGAAGTTCAGTGTCTGTCCTCCACCACCTTGTACATCTCTACAGAGTATTTTAAGCCTGTCTGGCTACATTTCTAGAAATATATACCTGAATTTGGGGTTAGAACCATGATAAAAGTGGCTGTAGCTGCCAGAAAGCTTATTTAATAAAAAATGAAAATTTAGCTGAATAGAAAAGCCCACCCTGTGACACTTCTGATTTTCCATGGATTAAAGGAAACTGACTTGTGAGCATCGGTGAGGGTGCAGTGGAGACATCTGATGCAGTAAGCAGGTGGCTTTCCCACTTTGACCTTAAACATTATACAGTTTATACTATAAGTATAAGGTAGGAGGTAAACTAAGCTCTGACTATGGATGGAAATGGGGATATACAGTACACAAATTGCTTTGTAATTTGGGAGTGTTAGTTAAATGTGACAAATATCTCCTGTTTACATTAGCCCCACAATGTGAAATAACTGGAGACTTTCTATGTGGTAAATGCATTGCATACTCTGAACTGCAAGTATTGAAGGGAGAGATCTCTAGAATCCAAGAAATAAACACAATTGAAACATTTTTTTTAAACAACTACATGCTGGGTCTGTGAGTAGGGATACCAGGCAACAAGTATACAAAAAGCAAACAAGGGAACAAAGAGAAGCAGAGGGGACATCAGATGAGGGGGAAAGAGTGGCAAAGTGGGGACATGAGGTTGACTCACCGACAAATGATACAACAGAGGGGGTCACAAATATAAGAAGTAGAGCTTCTGAAAGAGGCAGTGAAAGTAGTCCCCCAGATACCGAAAGAGACCAGGGGGGTTGGTGTGTTCTGCAAAACACACGGGACAAAAAAATGGTAGAAAGGCTATATCTGGAAACCAAACTATTCACCTAAGCAATAGATTTTCATTTCTTGAAAACATAAATGAGGTAAATGCAAATCCCAACATACCCCACGAACCAACAGGGAAAATTGTTATAGGTGATTATATAATTCGCTACACTGATGCCATCATTTTCAAATCTAATAAAGAGACAACAATGGTCACATGCCTCCCTGGTGCGTGAATCTAGACTGTGGATTCTAGGATTGGATCTATAATCAACACAAATGTGAAAAAAGTTGTCTGTCATTATTCATGTAGGCTCAAAGTTGTCTGTCATTATTCATGTAGGCTCAAATGACATGGGGAAGCTTCATTTAAAGGACATACTGTATGCCATGGCCTTCTAAATCTTGCAATAAAAGGTAAAACTAGTAGATCAGAAGCAGCGATTCCTGGTATTCTACCTATCCCAAAAGCACATAAAGAAAAAAATCTAACAAGCTCCAGCTAAGCTTAAAATTCAGGACAAAATATTAAATGGTAAACAACTTATTATGGAAGAACTCAATATGTATTTCACCAAGGCTGGTTTTGCTTTTGAGAATTCAGCTGCATCTTCTCACCCCACTCCCCCATATGACACTATGGCAACAACACATAAACCAGCCTACCAGTTCACTTTTTTACCCAATCACTTACAAAGAGGTTGAAGACATATTAGTAGGCAGTGATACTGAAAAAAGTGCGGGAACAGATGGCACAGACCCTCTTTTCTTAAAAATCATTTATAGACAACTTATGGCACCCATCACCCACCTGTTTCACCTATCCTTTTCTACTGGTGACTTCCCTTTAATATGGAAGACAGCCCATATTCTACCTTTGTTTTAGTCTGGCGATGCGAGCATATTATCTAACTATAAAGCAATATCCTTATTACCAGTCATGGCTAAATACCTGGGAAAGTTAGCAAACACTCAATTATGAGATTTCTTACAACAACATAACCTTATTATGCCAATGCAGTCAGGTTTCAGGCCCAAACATAGCATAAGCACAGCCTGGCAAATGTAACAAATGACTGGCCCACAGCCATAGATCAAAAGTACATTGCTGGAGCAGTATTCCTAGATTTGAGTAAAGCCTTTGATACCATAGATCATAACATACTATTACAGAAATTAGAAGATATAGGTGCCAGTGAAGATGCTAGGTTGTGGTTCAAAACTACCTTAAAGGCAGAAAGCAACCGATTAAAGGAGAGGATTCATTTTTCTCCTGTACACCCATACATAAGGGAGTACCATAAGGTTCAATCCTTGGGCCCCTCTCATTTGTGATCTATACAAATGACCTCAGTAGGAATATCAATAGAACTTCAATTCACCTTTTTGCGGATGACACAATATTGTATACTTCCAAGCCCACATTACCAGAAATGCTCTCTGAACTACAATTACAGTTCAATACACTTCAAATAAACCTCAACCAAAACAAACTTCTCCTTTAATATGGAGAAAACCAAAGTTATGTTTTTTTCAACTGCTAGCAGGGCACCATCACATACCATGCCTCGAAGTAGATCCATCCTCTTAGGCAAGTCGCTTAAAATAGAACAGAGCCTTAAATATCTTGGTTTATGGATAGATAAATTATCCTTCACAGTGCATATAAAGGCATTATGTAAAAAGTTACATAGCAGGTTAGGCTTTTTCTTCAGAAACAAACACTCCCTCCTGCAATATGCCAGGAAAAGATTAGTGCAAACTGCATTCCCACCTCTTCTAGCCTATGCTGGTCTAATCTATGGCCAGTGCTCTCCAACCCACTTGTATTAGATAGATGTACTGTATCACAGAGCCCTGAGATTTATTACAAATATGGCGCCAAGAACTCATCACTGTAATTTGTATGAGTCTGTCGGATGATCTTCCGCAGCTAGTAGAAGGCTGAAGAATTCATATAATTGGGCCTTCAGAGTGCTCACTGAAGAGGTCCTTAATGGCATCACAGTATTATTTAAAAAGCCCAATGGAGTTTACGCCCAAAGGAAAAACAGTTATTTACTATTTGCTACTCCAAAGGTTTCCATCCATTATGGCAGAATGGTTATAAGCTGTGTCATTCCAATTTTATGGAATATGCTACAGAAGTCCCTTAAGCTCAGTAGCATGGTCAGCAGCACCGTACGTAACTCAATGGTTGAAAATCTATATCAAAAAACATGTACTGTATGTGTCATAGTGCTGTTACCTGATAGCTTGTTATTGGACAAGAACTGTAAGTAGGATCATGTTGTAATATTTATAACTGATGTTCCAGACTTCTCTGTTTTCCTTTTGTTTCATCAGATGCTAGTTTACTCCTTTAAGTCATATGCCAATGTTACTCTGTAATGTATATGTCCGGCAATGTGTCTATCGTGTAATTATTGTGCCATATGTCTATGTAGCGTATCCTCATTATTATAATGTATACTTTCTTACCCAGGACCTGTTGAACATGAGCTTGCTCAATAGAGCCTTATCCTGTAAAATAAATAAATAAAAAATAAATAAAATAAATATCAGACTGGCAAACTGGTGCTGTAAAGAAAGCATACACTTTATTGATCATCGATCACATTATCATCAGAAAATAAATCTATATGTTAAAGATGGTTTACGCCTAAATAAAATAGTGGCCAGAATTCCTGGAACAAAATTGAGTTCAACTTTGAAAAAATTTTCTTTAAACTAAATATGCAGAGCAAAAATAGGGTTACGGCCAAGGCCCCTGGAATTCTGCGGTTCTGCGGTTGCAGAATTTGCCGCAGAATTTGCATCATGCTGCAGAATATATATAGTGCCGCAGAATTCATTGTTTTTGGTGAATTTTCATATAAATATACTGTTTTTTCATAGTGTCAGGCTTTCTTTCCCACCTCGTTTATCCTGAAGCCCCTCCTCTATGCTCAGCATATGATGTCATCGATGACATCACACCATATTTAGCCAATGAGAGGACTGCATTCTGCCAGAGAAATGAATAAATCATGCCGCAGAAATCAGAAAATGCTGCCACAGAAGTCAAGGAGTCCTGCTGCAGAAATCAGAAAATTCTGCTGCAGAACATCAGGGGCCCTGGTTAAGGCTAAGAAACAACCACTGGGGACAAAATCTTAGTAAAATTCAGGCACACTGATCTCCAAGTGATAACAAGGGCATATTAGAATGTACATAAATTAATGCTCGGGCCCAGATATTCAAAAGGGTTGCGCATGGCGCAACAGTGTTGCACCATGCGTAACCCACTGATGCGCCTAGCGATAATCAACAGGAATTGTGCCTGACACAAATCCCGATGCGCTGGATTACATCAGTAATGTGTGCGGTGCAGGCAGGGGGAGGCGTGTGGGGGAGGCGTGCCCATGTATACTCTGCACATCCCGATATTCAGCCCGGGATGTGCTGAGTCCATGCATGCACAACCCCTACTTGCGCCGCAGACAGTTGAGCCCCCAAAAAAAGGAACAACGGCTCGCCACCCACAGGTGAGCTGCCGTATTGCAGGGCACAACACAGCAGCTGCCACCTGTAGGTGGCCACCCGAGCTCTGGCTGCACCTGGTGGCATCCCCCCATGCCCGATCGTGGCCATTTGTAAAATATAATAACTTCCGATATCCCTGGTGGTCCAGTGGACCGCTGTCAGCCTGATCACAGGCATGAGTATAAATAAATTCCTATATCCCTGGTGGTCCAGTGGACTGCTGTCAGCACGATCGTGGGCTTGAGTATAAATAAAGTAAATTCCGATATCCCTGGTGGTCCAGTGGACCGCTGTCAGCCCGATCATGGGCTTAAGTATAAATAAAGTAAATCCAATATCCCTGGTGGTCCAGTGGACCACTGTCAGCCCAATCGTGGGCATTTGTATAAGAAAAGTACATCCCATATCCCTGGTGGTCCAGTGGACCCCACTCCCCACCTGCCCACTGAGCCCCACCGCCCCGCTCCCCCCTCTGGTCAGCGGTGGGTGGCAGCACCTCACCCGCCTGCTGCCCCGCCGCCCGCTGACTGACACTATAGGTTAGGGCACGCCCATTGGTCCACAGCATGAGCCAATGGGTGAAGCACGAGTCAGAGCCAGCACATTCCAGATATGTAATGGATCCATTCATTATCTGAATGTGTAGTAACGTATGGGCTGCACACCCAATCGCTCACGCCAGGACCAATGGGCAACAGCCCCATGGTGTCAGTTGGGTCGGGCGCGGGCAGCAGGCGGTGGTGCTGCTGCTGCCTGCCGCTGATCGGGTGGGAGCGGGGCAGAGGGCCTCAGTAGGTGGGTGGGGAGGGGGGTCCACTGGACCACCATGGATATTGGATTAACTTTATTTATACTTAAGCCTGCGATCAGACTGACAGCAGTCTACTGGACCACCAGGAATATAGGTGTTATTTTATTTTACAAATGCCCGCGATTGGGCTGTGGGGCACATTGCCACGCTGTGCAGGGGATGTCATCCCTGATGGCAGCTGCCTGGCAGAGCGCCAGGCGCAAGTCACCGGAGATCGGCGCACCTGCATGCAAATGGAGCCATAATGACACGCAAATGGCCCCATTTGTGCCTTGCATACATTATGGCCCCATTTGCATGTGCACTTTTGAATATCGCGGTTGCTGCGCATAGCACAATGGAACTTGCGCTAGCGCATCCCCCTGCTCCACTCTGGCCACTTGTGCTGGTGCAGTGCCACTGTGCCATGCACACTGCGGGTGGGCAGGGTGCAATATTCAATGATGCTGTGCCATGGTGCAGCTCCATTGAATATCGCCCATGTCAATGCCCCCTGGGCGCAGCTGTTGCGCCAGCCTAGGCTTGCGCCACAGCCTGACGCAGTTTGAATATCTGGGCCTCAGAGCTTACAGAATGAAATGAATGCTCTGTCAGCATTAGCTGCTATGAATAATTATGCGATCATGGCTGTTACTGAGACCTGGTTGGGGGGTGGGAGAACATATGAGGAAAAGATATCCCTAGATAGACTTATTTTAATAGAGATAGAGAACAGAGGAAAGGTGGAAACATAGCCATACTGTATGTATCAGGGAAGGACTAAAATCATCTGACATCTCAAGTAAAATTAAAAAATCGAATACTTCAATGGAAACTATCTGGATCAAAATAAATACCACTACAGTCAGTTCAATCATTCTGGGAGTCTGTCATACACCACCAGATACCACACTGGAAAATACAACCTCAATAATAAAAGAGATTGAGTCTGCATGCGAAATAGGACTTCTGAACTTGGGAAAGATTAATTGGTCTAATTCTGAAGCCCTTTCCTTAGCTGGAATTTGCTTGTTTATTGCTGTGACACAACTTAATTTAGAACAATATGTTACTGAACCTACACAAAATGAATGAATTTTAGATGTAGTCATTGCTTTAATATAAATCTTAAAAACTGTGGGATAGGGACACCCCATGAAAATAGTGACCACAATTCAGTCACTTTGGGCATTACAGCCTATCATATGATTAAAGGAAAAGCTGAAATATACTTTTCTACTAAGGTAAAGGAAATAAAACTAAAAAGGATCTGGCATGATTAGACTGGGCAGGATAATTTGCAGCTCAGTCAGCTAGTGATAAGTGGAACATATTAAAGGATATCAAACAAAACAGTTGTAAGAATTATATACCAATAGTAACAAAATATGTAAATACTGGAATCAGACCAAAGTGGTTGATAAAACATTCCAAACAGCAAATCAATAGAGAAAATAAATTATATGAAGTATACTTAAATAAGATGCTGCCACATGGCAATGATATAAACAAAGCCCCCCCCCAAACAAAAGTGTAAAAAGTAACTAGAACATCATAGAGAAATATGAAAATAAATAGAGCTAAAACACCACACAAAAACAATTATAAACATTTTTATGGCTATATAAATTCCCTAAAGAAACTGGGAGTAAGATTGGACCGGTCATATATGGAAATATGACTGTACGTGAACCATCAGAAAAGGCCAATATCTTTGATTCATATTTTAGTTCTGTATTTGCAAAAAAAAAAACCCATACAATCCATATTCTTAGTGCACATAGTACACACACACTAAAATTAATATTTCACTAGAAGAAATTAGGGAAAAAACTGAACATTTAAAAGTCAGTTTGTCTCTAGGACCAGATAAAATCTCGGTAGATGTGGTCCCTGTTTTTAACAAATTCTAACCAGAGCCAATACAGCTGTGGTGAGCTTTCAAAGCTCTGAAGAGCTAGCACCACCAGAGCTGCTGAGTGCCATCTGCAAGATGGTGGCGGTGATGCAACTGGGCACGTGCAGCATTCGCGCATGTGTAGTTGCAGCAAATGGCAATATGCCATCCGCAAGATGGCGGTGCCAGTCAAACTGCGCATGCACACGAGGCGTACATGCGCAGTTCCTGTCCCAGAATGCAGACGTAACAGCCAAACTAGTGTGGCTGTTACTCCGTAGTGGCTAATTGTGGCAGAGTGTTACATACTCCATTGGACTTTTGGAAGGATACTTCCAAAAGTCAAATGGAAGGTGCCACGATCTACTGCTTTGAGCTACACAAAGCAAAATAACTGTAGGGGCTGCCCACAGGCATAAAAGGCAAACAAATTAGACCCGTGTAACTACAGGCCTATAAGCCTACCCTCTGTTATAGGAAAAATCCTTGAAAATTATTTGAACACAAACAAAATCAAGACACCGATCAATGTGGATCTGTCAAGGGTAGGTCATGTACCACCAATTTATTATGCTTCTATGAAACAGTGAGTAAAACTCTAGATAATAAAACTCCCATGTGATATAGTCTTCTTGGACCTGAGTAAGGCTTTTGATTTCGTGCCACATTGGGCTATTGTGTACAAACCCAAACAGACAACAATCAACTGCAAAATGTTACGGTGGATTGCCAGGTGGCTTGACAGCAGGTCACAGCAAGTAGTGATTAAAGAGCAACTTACGCCTTCAGATGAACCTCAACAAAAAATAATATTTAGACATAGTTCAGCTTATATTTCGCGTTAGTTCTATATTTGGCCTTTCCATTATTTATTACTGAGATGATTTGCAAGAAAACAGGATCTTTGCTCCTGAAAAGTTCATCTATTCCTGTTGCTTTTTCCCAACTTGATATCATAATTCCCTGCATGTGACATCACAGTTACTCCCATGGCATCACACTCTGATGCCACAACAGAGCATTTTGACTTGTAGCAGGGAGCAAGCTACAGAGTCAGATAAACACTCAGTGGTGATACTGTATTCATGCAAATTTCCTCAGTAATAAATAAAGGGGAGGAGAAATCTATAGAATATATATGGGGTAGGCTGGCCTGCTGGCACAACGGTAGCACTACCTGCGACGCTGTCGACCTGGGTTCCTGAATAAGCCTAGGAGATGGAGGGCTGTCCAGGAGAGAAGGCTTGAGCATCGGAGGATGGCTTGTCTTCTCCGGGGAGGGAGGGGAGGATGAGGGTCAGTGCCTGACTGACCTCTGGTGGAGGCCAGAGAAACAGCAGGCACTGAGCCAGCTACAAAGGGGGAGAGAAGTGATGAATGTCGGTGCATGTGCCTTGACATCATGGACACATCACTCCTCTGGGGGGTGTACCAAGAAAAACACTGGCCTGGTACAACACTGACAAGAGGGTCGGAAGGCCCTCACCACCAGCGCGGCACATCTCAAGAAGGGACCCCGACAAGATTTAAGGTATGGGTCTTAGGGGAATCCCTCTGCTCCCACCCTGTCCCGTCCTGGAGGTCCCTCCGAGCCTGCCATGCGGCGTGGTCAGTCGGACGACAGTACCTGGGTCAGAGGGGATAAAAATAAATTTCAAAAAAAGAATATATATGGACTGCAAACTGAATTGTACCTAGTTATTATGTTTTTGAAAGTTTTCTTTGAGGTGTCAGCAGCTCTTTTTGGGGTTTTGCTCTCACTACAGATGTGTGAGTAGTGGGGTGCTGCAAGGGTCAGCTTTGGGACCAGTAATGTTTCAAATTTTCATTTCAGACCTCACCATAAATTTGACAAACTGGGCTGTAAAGTATGCAGATGACACAAAACTTTGTGGGCTGTTTGCTACTACTGAACAGTGAGACAGTATCCAAAAAGATCTTGACTAAATATCATGGGCACATGAATGGTAAATGTCCTTTAACCTAGGCAAAGGCAGAGTCATTCATCTTGGAAAAAATAATGTTATGTGAGCATATGCATTAGGTAACACAATACTAACATTACGTCAGAAAGGGATCTGGGTATTAACATAATGTGTTGCCTAGAAAGCACCAAACAGTGCAACAAAGTCATTTCAAAAGCCAACAAGATACTATGGGCAATGAAAAATAATATACAATCTAAGGACAAATGCATTCTTTCCCCTTTGTGTAGGGCATATGTCCAGCCCCAACTTGACTATGCCACTCAGTTTTGGTGCCCATACAAAAGACAAGATAGCAAATGGACAGGGTACAAAGCAAAGTTACAAAATTAATAACAACTCACAAATGACCTACATAAAACAAGGTTATCAAAACTTGTGCTAATGCCCCTAGAAACTAGGCATCTCAGGGGTTATCTACCACAAATATTCGATGTAGTGAATGATCCATTTCAGTTTGATGAAATGAACCTTGATTTCAAACAAATCTGTAATGTAACCAGAGGTCATCGACTGTAAATTACTGGTCAGAAATTCAATGGCTTAAAAAGGAAGTTTTTATATACTCAGAGTAATCAATCCCTGGAACTTCCTACTGACTGAAATCGTCATCAGCAAAAACAAGACTGAATTTAAGAAAAAAACTAGATAATTACATTGGGCCCTATGTACGAAGGTGCGGAGTGGCTATGCGCCATGTAATGTGGGTGCGTAGCCACTCTGCACCCATTGTGCCCCCTCACAGGATGCACAAAGGGGGGGGCAAATGGACCCAATGCACCCGATCCCCCATGTCCATGAACTGCACCATGCTGGGGGGCATTACGGTGGTGTGCTAGCAGTATGTGATATTCACTAACCTGCATAGCCCTGGCCACATGGATGCGGAGGGTGACGCCAGGTACACCAGCTGGGACCAGGCATAACCTGGCACATGCCCCCACAGATGCCTCCCATCAGGCACAGGAGAACATAGCCATGACCCCCCCTGTACTGCCATTGCCCACTGAGAAGTGCTGGGGGGCAACGTCTGCTGAACGGGTGAGTGCCTGGCACCAACTGGCAGGTATGGGGGGTGCTGTCAGTGCAGGGGGGGTGGACACTGCCTACCACTGGGGGTGCAGGGAAGGGACAGGGGGCATGGCCAGGAGTGGGTTGGGGTACAGCAGCATTGTGGGGGTGCAGTCCATGGGAAGGGCGGGGCCCACTGCCGGAGTCCTCTGTGCACTAAGAGGGCCCTGAGTGCCAAGAGCTGGGCCTGGGAACATTGGGGGATGGGGCCATGCCACGTGGGTCTGGGTGCCTGCTGTAGGCATGCTCTACCCTGGACCCATGCACCACTATGCAAGGGCTCCACTGTGGGTCTCAGGCAGGACATCCCATTGGATGCCTGCCCAGGACCTTGACTCCTCCCCCGGCTGCCCTATGGTGTTCTGTGTGCCGAGGGGGTGGAGCTGCAGACAGATGGCAGCGTTAGAGAATGCCAGTATGGGCGTCACCTGTCCACGTGGTGTGCAGCTATGGGCGCAGGCGTGCTGTTTATGTACCTGTGCCTACGCTGTGCATAGGGCCCAATATGAATGGAGGTTACCTAAGCTACTACTAAATTAATGGGCATTGCCATATAGCTCCTATAACACCTTTATATGAACTTGTAAGCCCAGAGTCACCTCCAACACATGTTCACAAACAAATCTGGCCACACAGTCCACATGTCCAGACTGTTGTAGATATGCCTGCCCTCTCATTTAACAAAAGTGATTTAGATCAAACTTGGAGGTGACAGTGGGTGAAGTCTGGTATTATCCTCTTCGTCTCCAGAACCAAAGTGATGTGTGTCTCTGCAGCCATTTCAGAGCATCGTCTGGGTCAGAAACATTTTCCGCTGGTAGGCAATACACAGGCAGGGTGGGAACACCATGCCATTGGATATCTCTGCTTCTCGCAGTACAGCCCAGACTCCATCAAACCACTTCTTCGTCTGGCAGGGTAGTAAAACTAATAACTGGATATAGCTTCACTGGTTGTCCATGTTGATGCAGCTTTTTTTCTTCTTGCAAGCACCAGTATGAAATCTTATGAAACAGCCCCATCCTGGACCATTACTATTGTTCCTGGAGCTTTGAAATTTTCCAGCCTGCCTCTCACTGCCACTGTGTAGACTTTTTGAATGGTCAGGGATCTTTCTTTGATGGGGACTCTGACCTGTGGCAGAATTTTCAAAAAGTAGAAATCTGAAGTTTAAGTGCTTTCAAACTTTAAATGCTTTAGCAAAATTCATTTCCTGCTCTGTCAATGACTAGTTAACTGTTAAAGGTATTTAATGTATCCCAGAGCCCCTAGTCATGGAAGAACATTTAGTGTGCGAACATTAGCACACAGGCTTCAGTTAATTGGCCCTAAGCCAAGAGGACAAGACTTCTGTTTTAATGAAAGTTAAAGTGTATGCCTGAAGTAGGGAAGGCATGGCTGTGGTTCACACGTAGCTTGGTAAATCCCAGACAATTAATTCAGGTTTCACCTTACATTGTGCCTGCCCTGGTATAACACCACTGAGTCCAGAATGCACATTTTAAAGTGAAAGTGCAACTGTTATTCAAAATCACTATGTTGAGTCTTGAATGAACATGTAACCCCTAGGTGGCGCCATCCCTAAGGTTACTACCCCTGTCTGAATGTCTAAGCACAGGTTGAGGGGACTGGATTCTGTAGTAAGGTGCCTCCATCCAGAGTAACAGTATTGGGGGTGTCTATTTAGCCTGCTATTGTCCTCTGGGAAGCTACAACCTCCCACTAACAACCTAGTGGCTTGGAATCTTTAACAGCAACTAACACACAGTCAGTATATAGCAGTAGTAATATGCACACACCCTTCACACTTACTACCAGGGTTGGACCTTCAGCAGTTTCCCTGGAGACCCCCTGCAAAATATGGTTAGCAAGACAACTGCACACTTTTCAGTACTGTAACCCACTAATAATATGCACAGTAGTCAGGTTAAACGTGAACAAAGACAATCAGATTTATTCAGGGCATGTGAACGAGGAATGGGCATGAATTTAGTTAAATGATTTGTACTCTGATTTGAATAAGGATTTTGGCATGCACTTCTCAGTCCCAAAAGTACAGTCACACAACACTGGGTACTCAAGATGGGAGCCAGACGTGTTGCCTGGGGCCCTTGATGGAAAGGAAGGCAGTTAGCATGCACAACTACGAAATGATTATCTATAATCCTAGCCGGTTGCCGAAGTCTTTTGAAACCCAGAAAGTTAAAGAAATCAGATGGTACCACAGATGATTAAATAACCTGTTGCAGGAAGCTACTCTGATTGTACTCACACTACCAGATTGCTGTGGAATTGCAGGCAATATGGAGACCTTGTGGTGTTCACCGATGAGCATGGGGAAACAGGGCCAACACGACATACCTCCTCTTTACTGCCTTTCCCTTCAGGTGGCTGCAACCTGCAAGTTGTTTTTGCACAGGGGCTGGATCCCCCAAGGTGGTCTCTCACTGAAGGCAGTCTCTGGTGCAGGGCAATCAGTGTGGGCTGAGATGGCAAAGGCCCAGGCATGATGAGCACATTGGCAAAGTTTGGTTCCGGTTGCTGGTGAAGCCTCCAGCTGGCATAACAGGTTGGGTCATGGACGAGTAGGTCTCAACCCATGAGAAACATTCAGCATATTTAAATCAAACAGCATCAGCTTTCTACAGTTCAGATACAGTCTGGTTGCTCTTGCAGTAGATTCACTGAGCAAACCACTTGATCCAAAATTTGTCTCACACACTAGCTGGGCCAATCGCTTCACAGGAGCAATTCTTCGGTCCAAAACACGAGTGGTGCTTGTAAACTTCTTACTTCGTTCTGTCACAGTTCCAGGCTTAAATTGGAACAAGTCTGACTTCTACAATCTGGCAGTCCAAGGCAGGAGAAGCATGGAAGGTAGGCAAGTTGGTCCTCTTCCCGCCAATTCCCCTGCATTCAGTTCAAAGGGCAGCTGCTCGAAAGTGCGAGCTGTTCACACTTCAAGCTCCAACTCCAACTGATCCACTATCTCATGCAGCATGGGGGATTTCCCTTGTAATCCAGGATTCAGGTTTGCTGGGGAAGCTGTCAGTCACAGTTAGTACTCCCCCTTCTGGTTAGTTTTGCTGCCAACCTAAAAACTACAAAAACTATGGTTTATCCTTCCCACAAGACACTGGGGCTAAAGACTCTTTGAGATCTTCAGAGCCTGATTGGTCCAATTACTGGAAGTCCTGGACCTAACATGGTGGCTTCCATTTTGGAAGGCAAGCTGCAAAGAAAGCAGGTTAGACAAACTTCTCTAACTTAAATACAATAGCATGTAAGCAGTAAATAAGTACAGTTCCCATACAGGCTCCCTCTGCACTATCATTGACTACAGAGTGGAGCAAATCAGAGCAATGGCTGGCCAGTCGCAAGTCCTAAATCACTAGAACCCAGCTCAGACCATTCAATATACACAGATTACCTAGATTCTTAAAGGGACATGCATGGAGGCTCACCATGGCACTCTCAAGTAAATGAACAGGATCAACCAAACACTGGACATCTGCCTTGCAGTGGGCATGGAAGGAGCCCAGGAAGACAGTAAGATAAACCTCAAATTTGTGGGTGGGTGGGGGGTTACACTCTTCCCTGCCTGGAAAAACTTGCAATCCACATCAAGTCTACTCATAATAAACAGTTCTATATAGAAAACACTATACATGAATATATGTACATATATACAGATTGCAACCATAAACTAATACATTTATGTACCATAAATGTTAATATCTGATTCATCAGTAATAAATAAGCCAGCTATATACAACAGTATTACTATACATTTGGCATTTTGTAATGAATACTGTACAGGAACATATTTATTTTCCTTGGAAACCTGTTCAAGTAGCTAAACACATTGTCTGTACAACCCTTGTCTGTATTAACTCCTGCATACTGATCCACATGGTTTGGAGGCTGACCCTATTAACTAATCTTGGGCATGGGGAGGTGTCACTAGAATACTGACCGGAGGGCTTTATTATCAACTTACAGGTTGCAGTGTAACCTAATTTTGGAAGAGAATTTTCAGAAATGTAAACCCCTTTATGAACTGCATTCTTGGGAAGATCTACAGGCTTTCCTGGGGAATCATAACTAAAATGCACTACAGGCTTTGTGGCTCTTCCAGATTTTCTGGGAGGGGCAGGCACAGGCTCAGTCCTTTCAACACTGGCATCTGGGTTGATCAGTCCCAGTTCATTGTCCAGCAATAAGTTAACTTCCAACGAAAGGGGTCCTCTGCACTGGCTATTGATTGAGAACTAGAAGAGGTACTTACATTGGCCTGTTCTGTGGATTCTGATTCAGAAGAAACACTTGCATTGACTGGTTTTGAAATTCCAGGTTCATCATCAAGAGGAAATTCCATGGAATTTAGATCATGTAACACATTACTGATACTGTCAGAATCATCACTTACATTAGCAGTATTGCCCATCATGATATCAAAGTCACCAGTTTTGGACATTTCAGTTTCATTTGGTACACTATGTCATCAGTCTGGCTGTCATGGCCAGAATTTGCCTCTGGAGGTTCAGTTAGTTCCACAAGACACAAAGGGTCAGCTATGTCAGAGGTTATATTTTGCACCTCACTATCAGGGGGCACAGGGATTGTTGAGAGGGCTCGATGATTAAACAGTCCTAAGGATCCAGCCTCATCTCCCATGTTACACAGAGGATTCCCTTGAAACAACTTGCTCAGTTCGTAAGAAGGATAATAGGTGACCCCACATTCACTATCAACAGATTCGGATTGGCTGTCATCTTCAATGAGAATGCTACTGGTGGAAGGCTTTAGATTCGGAATAACAGGAGGAGAATGTAATTGTCTCTTTTTAGCCACAGCCCGGGTCACAGGCCTGGTAGGGGCGTTATTTTGAGATGGAGATTTGATGATTTGCCCAGTCAGTAACAAATGATTTCTGTGCATTGTCTTTACAGCTCATGGATCATTCTGTGGACGCACTTTGTAAACTGTCAGGTCCTCCAGCTTGCTGACAACAATGTATGGGGTGTGATGCCACCTGTTGGCTATCTTGTGCTTTCTGTGCAATCCCAAATTTCTTAACAAAACTCTATCTCTAGGTTACAGCTCTTGGTCCTTAAGATGTTTGTCATGTCTTTCTTTCTTTGCTAAGTTTCTCTTAGCAGCCATTGCGTGTGCTAACTGATAAGCGTGGTTAAGCTGAGCTTTGAGTTTTTGTACATACTGGAGGTAGTAGTCTGCTTTGACTCCATCAAGGGATACATCAAAATAATATCAAAACATAGCATGAACTCCACTGCTCACACAAATATTGATGGCCAAAAACAGTTCTTTTTATTTTTCCAAAGTCTACACCAAAATCCTGGGCAACAGTTTTGTAGCCAAACACCACTTCTTCGGGCCCCCAAACACAGTGTTGTTTTTCTTGTTCTTATTTTGTGGTCAGTGTATACATATTGTTCTACTCAATACATTTTGCAAGTCCATTCAAAAGACAACCTTTACTTAACCAGTGTCTTGCACACCGCAAACCAACTTTTTTTTACTTCTCCTCGGAGTTTTGTTTATGTTTGTACTTCTAGCATTCCTCTTTCTACGCGGTTGTAATAGCCGTCTTCTGGATTTGGCAATCAGTGGTAGGGAGAAAACCCAGTTGCATCATTGTGAGTACAGTTGTATGCATGGACTAACATACTTATTTGCTAACTCCATATTGGCTTGTCCCTGGGATGAAGTGTGCCCAGCATGTCTAATAATGTTCAATTAAATCTTTCGGGCTGTGGGTCCCACTGAGGGTGATAGAGGGTAGTTCTTGATTTTATTATTATTATTATTAGATTATCGGCTTACAGACCTTTGAGTCATAGACTCATTTACAAAGGCACGTCGTCAAGAGAGCAATACATCACAGCAAACAAACAGTACAGCACATAACGCTTAGATTAAAAAAGCAACCAGTGTTACAGGCATTCACTGGTGGTACATGCTTGGTTCCCAGAGTGAGAGCATTTCTTTAATTAGATGACTTTCAAAGTCTCTCCCCTGATCAGAATGAATTCTCTGGGGGGGGGGGCACAATATTGGAGAAGAATTTCTCTACCAGTACCTTGTCTACAGCAATTGCTTTTTGGTCCTTGGTTGTATAGGCCTTGGCGTAGCGAGTAAAATGTTCAGTCACAACCAGCTCATTACCAATGTTCTTTTGATCAGGCTCTAAACACAAGAAGTTGACGCATACAAGCACCATGGGAACACTGGTGATGTTAACCGAAGGTGCAGCCCTCTGAGGTGGAGTTTTCCTCTGAAGGCATCGGCTACAAGTTTTGATATGGGCCTCAATGTCAGCACCCATTTTTGGCCAGTAGAAATGGATATGGGCTAAATCTGAAGTTCTGGCACATAAAACCACATGTTTCAATGCAGTAGGCAGCACTAGCTGCTGTTTGGCAACTTGACCGTGTCTATTCACAGTCTCTCGTTAAAGTAGTTTGTTGCACAACTTTAACCTAGGCCCCTCTCGGAATAACAAAGCAGTCCTTTGGTTTTTAGAGCGAAGTTGGGAAACATTTTTCCCAGCATTTATGATGTCCAATACAGGCTTAATCATGGGGTCATAGGATTATGCCCACTGGATATCAATGGGAGTAAGTTGGGGGCAGAGTGCTGAGATCCAGTGTTGTGAAATTGCAATAGGCTGCAGGAACACAGGTGTTCGGTGGGCCCAAGCAATCGACCAGGCAATCAACTGTTTCAGAGGATGGGTGTTAATCTTCATCAAACTTTTGGCAAAGAACTTTAACAGATTGTTCGGACATCCTCACCCACTCAGAGTTGGATTCAGGCCTTTTAGAGAGGGCATCTGTGTCAATGTGATTCAGGCCTGGGTGGTACGCTACTGAATAATCATAGTTCGAAAGTGCTGATACCAATGGTGCCCAGTGGCATCTATTGTAACTTGTCAAAGATTTGAACATATGTGTGGGGGTTGTTATCAGTCTTCACCAGAATCTTGGCACCATAAAGGTATTCATGAAATTAATTTACTATGGTCCACTTTTACACAAGAAATTCAAGTTTGTGTACTGGGTAGTTCTTTTCAGAGGGGGTCAAGCTTCTGCTGGCAAACACCACT
Organism: Neoceratodus forsteri; assembly: GCA_016271365.2. NCBI lineage: Eukaryota > Metazoa > Chordata > Ceratodontiformes > Ceratodontidae > Neoceratodus > Neoceratodus forsteri. The sequence continues at coordinate 315,935,912 of CM057454.1, forward strand.
GGGCGCAGTCCTTCCTCATACTCCTGGTAGAGCACAGCTCCAAGTCCCTTTAAACTGGCATCAGTGTGTAACACATAAGGCTTAGTCGGATCTGCATAAGCAAGTACAGGGGCATGGGTGAGCTGGTGAATTATATCGTAAAAAGGCTACATCACACTCTTTAGTCCACCTTGTCCCAAAAGGTTCATTGATTCTGAAATAGGCCTTGTTCCCCTATTTTACAGCACTCTTTTTGCATTTTTGGTTTGTTGGCAGGTATCCTTGAGTCCAGTTGAGCAAAGGGCAGATGACTTTGGTATAATCTTTTACAAAGCGATGGTAGTAACCACCGAACCCCAAGAATCTTTGCAGTTCTTTAAGATTGTTAGGTTGTGGCCAGGTAGTCAAAGCTTCCACTTTGCTTAGATCAGTTTGAATTTCCTCAGAGGATACAATTTGGCCTACATATTTCACAGATTGCTGGAAAAATTTACATTTGTCGATAGACATTTTTTTTTCATATGTAGTTTCTTGTTTTTTTCGGGTTTTCTCCTGGCCCCTACACCCATGCGTCCCCGATGTAGCACATGCATATGGAGTCATGCACACATGAGCATGCCATTCAGGATGCCCCACCCTTCAAGTCATGCTATTAACTGCCTGCAGCAGCACTGAACCTCCTTTCAGTGATGGCAGAACTATGGGCTGGTGACCCTACTCCTTACCGGAAGAGACAATCCAATGCTTGATCCTGTTCCCACCCCACCCCCGTGCCGGCACCCCAGTGACCCGAGGTTGTTCCCAAACCAGGGTCACTGGTGTAGCATGAGGTGTAGCATCCAGCGCCTCAACCCTCAGTGCCTGCGAGCTGGCACCTCAGCGCCACTGGGCTGGCACATCAATAGACAGTTTTAAGCCAAAATCCTCAAATCGGTACAAAACCTTGAACAAGCGAGTCTCATGCTTTTTGAGTGTCTTGTTCAACACAGTGACATCTTCCAGGTAAACAACGCATTATAATAAAGTCATGTCTCCTACAGCTCACTCCATTAACCTTTGGAAAGTGGCAGGCGCTCCCGAAATGCCCTGAGGCATGCGTAAGAACTCTTAAAAACCCAAAGGGCAGATGAATGCAGTTTTCTCTCTATCTTCATGTGTCATCAGGATTTGGTAATACCTGCTCTGGAAGTCTAAACCAGAAAACCACTAGCTCCCATTAAGGCAATCAAGGGCATCCTGAATACGGGGCATTGTGTATTGGTCTGGTATAGTTCTTTGATTGAGGGTCTGGTAGTCCACACACATTCTCACTGAGCCATTCTTATTTTGGACCACCACAATGGGAGAGGCATATGGACTACAGCATTCTTGTATAATTCCAGCTGCTAGCACCTCCTAGAGGTGGTGTTGAACATTGTCGATGTCTGCTAGTGCCAATCTGCGGGATCTTTCATGGAAGGGCCTCTTATCATGGAGCCTGATGTAATGCTCTGCAACAGTAATGTATCCGACATCCCATTCTCTCAAGGAAAACACTTGGCTCCACTGGGCAGTTTTCCGCTGACTTTTGCTTTCCACTCTTCGGGAATGGGGTATTCCCCAAAGTCGAACACATCAGGAGTTAATTCTTTATCCTCTTCAGTATGTCGCTTGCTAGGCAGCACAGCAGCATCTGCACAATACACCGTAGTCAGGATGTAACCTTGGTTGTTTCTATTATCCCAGTCAGACATGTTTTGAATTTGCATCACCACTTGCTGAGCATAGATGTGAGCTCAGACAGGCAGGATGCTGGCTTAACTAGTAGTCCCTCTGTCAGCTTCCCCTCTTCTGGGGCATCCAGCATGAGAATCTTGTTCTTGACATCTTTCTTGATTCGTACTTCGCCACTAACAGTACACAGAGCATTGGGTGGCAATACAAGCTGTGCTGTATCTTTTTTCCACACAACATCCACTACCTTGTCCTTGTCGACCTCTTGGCCTTACATCTGTAGGTCATACGCTCTGTGCACCAGGACAGGGATGTGTATGGCCCGTCAAGTCTTCCTCGCTTGCTTTTCTTGGCAATGCTGGGCTAGTCAGCTGAACATGCGGGCATTAGTGCTGATATACAAAGGGATATTGTCCTACATTCCAGTCGGGGGGGCATACCAAAGCCAAAGTCTCTACTGGTTCGTCCATGCCAGCAACAGCAGCAGGTAATGATAGCCACAATCGTACATAACCCAGGTATGGGTGAGATTTGTCACTCAGTCCCCATACATTAAGTCCTTCAAGGGGTTGGAGTGGGAGGTCAGACAAGTGCTGGTCGTACCAATCTTTAAACACAATAATAACCTGAGATGCACTGTCCAACACAGCTCGGGTTGAAATGCCATTAACAGTTACTGTGGTCTTCATGGAGGGACCCACCATCTCTGACCAATCCAGAGGTGCAGGCTTGGCAAATTTGTCCATGGCGGTCTTGGAGGAAAAAGATTTCTGTGATGTCCCTTGTTGCTGCTTTATATTGCTTTCTTGGACCAGGTTGAGCAACTTGGCCGTGACTCGCCGTAGATCTTCAGGAGCATTGCAAGCTCTTTTGGTGTGCCCATCTTCTCTGCACCAGTAGCAAAGTACTTTAGCTCTGGGTTCAGCAAGATGGGTCAAGTCTTCATGAGACTTGTAGTGCTTGGGTGATGGAGCCCTACTGTCTTCCTTTGACTTAAGTTCAGACTCAGCTCCCCCGTAGCCCCTCCAGGGGGTAGACAGTCATGCAGCCTAAATGAGGTCTCTCACCATGGCTCGCAACTCCCTCATTTCCTCTACCATGTTGTGGTCAGATTGGGACTCAGCAGCAAGAGCATTGGCCCCTGAACAGACAGGTGGGGTTTTGCAAGTAGTCTCAGTATTGGTGGAGCAAAGACCATGAGTTTTAGCCCATTCAGCCACAGCTTGCCTGCTAGCTTTTAGTTCTTTCAATTCCTTCAACAGCCCACTGATTTGTTGTGACTCGGAGTAGTCCTCTTTTGCATTAGGCCTATCTGGGATCTGGGCAGTTCATGCAACTGCAGCATAGGGGTCCAAACCACCATCTTCATTCTCCGCCTCCTGGATTTCATTCATTAATCAACAGTATTCAGGAGGATGGGCTTTGCGATCTTGAAATTTTAACTTCAGCAGGAGCACACTTCAATAGTGGGCAGACTTAAGGATGTTTTCTAGTCTTGCTTGATTTAGTTCACTAACCGGGGTGCCTACCTTTCAGTGCACCCTTTGCAAGGCCTGCTCTACATAAGTTACAAAAGCAGACAGTCGCTCATTTTTCCACTGCTTCGTAGACTTAAACTTCAACATCAAATCCTCTCCTGACTCTTCTAAAGCAGATAAATACTCAGCAGCAGAGGCCTCTGAATTGGTGGACCAGAGGAACCGGATGGCCTCCAGTGCAGGGCCCCTTAAGCTCTCCATAAGTCTCTTGTGTTTTTCTCTCTTGGAGCATTGCCACTCTTGGATTGGGGGGTGGCATAGTCCATCCAGGTTTCCAAGTCATCCTCTCCCATGGGAACAGGGATGGCACTTGAAAACAGCCCGAGCCTACGATAAGAGTCCAGGTGTACTGAGGGTACCACAACAGGAGTCACTGCAATGGGTGATGCCCTGGGCAGAGGTGGGGAGGCCGGGGGAGAGGGTATGGGAGTGACTGCCTTTAGAGTCCTCCAAAGCCTTCTGCAAGTCCTTAGCAGTCTGCCCTTCAGTAGCTAAAAGTCTTAATAACTTCTCTCTAAATCCGTCTACCTTTGGGAACCCCCAGGGGAAGATGAACCACTGTAAATGAATGACCCTCCACCCCATTTGGGATCCCTCAGGTATGATAACAGGGGGTGCTGTCTCAGGGTCTATAGGGATGCTACATGAAATGAGGGCCATTAGGGTCTGCTCGAACAGGTCAGAGTCCGCCCTCGCACTGAAACCTTCCCCAGACACTTAATCCTCCCCACTGTTTCCTCTATGGAAGCATTTGGGGTCCCCATTGGGGTGTCTAGTAACAATAAAGCATGGTTGGGGTCTACCCCTTCTGCCTCGCTCCACCCCATCATGCAGTGCACAACCAATTTATGGGGAGAAATATTCAAGTTGAGTGTAGCGAGCCCCTCCATCTCCAAGTTGACAGGCATTCACAACTGACTGAGCTATACCTTCCGGCCACTAGGGGGCACTAATCCGAGCAGTGCCTCCAAGATGTAATCCCTAGGTGGTGCTATCCCTAAGATTACTACCCCTGCCTGTATGCAAAGCACAGGTTGAGAGGCCTGGATTCTATAGTAAGGTGCCTCCACCCAAAGTAACAGTATTGGGGGTGTCTATCTAGTCTGTTATAGCCCTCTGGGAAGCTACAACCACCCATTAGCCCTCCTAGTGGCTTGGAACCTTTAACAGCAATTAACTCACAGTCTTTATATAGCAGTAATAATATGCACACACCCTTCACACTTACCACCAGGGTTGGACCTTCAGCAGTTTCCCTGGAGACCACCTGCAAAATAAGGTTAGCAAGACAACTGCACACTTTCAGTACTGTAACCCAACAAATAATATGGACACTAGCCAGGTTAAATGTGAACAAAGACAGTCAGTTGTATTCAGGGGATGTGAACGAGGAATGGGCATGAATTTAGTTAAATGATTTGTACTCTGATTTGAATCAGGGTTTTGGCATGCACTTCTCAGTCCCAAAAGTACAGTCACACAACACTGGGTACCCAGGATGGGAACTGGCTAGCCAGAGGCATTGCCCAGGGGTGGCCGGCATTGCAGCTGATGTTGGAGCCCTTGATGAAAAGAAAGGCAGTTAGCATGCACAACAACAAAATGATTATTTGTAATCCGAGCCGGTTGGCTCAGTCTTTTGAAACCCAGAAAGTTAAAGAAATCAGATGGTACCACAGATGATTAAATAACCCTTTGCAGGGAGCTACCCTGATTGTACTCATGCTACCAGATTGCTGTGAAATTGCAGGCGATATGGAGACCTCATGGTGTTCACCGATGAGCATGGGGAAGCAGGGCCGATATGACACACCTCCTCTTCATGGCCTTTCGCTCCAGGTGGCCGCAACTTGAAAGTTGTTTTTGCACAGGGGCTGGATACCCCAAGGTGGTCTCTCACCGAAGGCAGTCTCTGGTGCAGGGCAGTCGTTGTGGGCAGAGATGGCAAAGGCCCAGGCATGATGAGCATGTTGGCAAAGTTCAGTTCCATTTGCTGGTGAAGTCTCCAGCTGGCATAACAGGTTGGGTTGTGGACGAGCAGGTCTTGACCCACGAGAAACATTCAGCACATTTAAATCAAACAACATCAACTTTCTACAGTTTAGATACAGTCCAGTTGCTATCATTGTAGAGTCACTAAGAAAACCTCTCGATCCATAATTTGTCTTGCACAGTGGCTGGGCCAATCGCTTCACAGGAACAATTCTTCGGTCCAAAATGCAAGTGGTGCTTGTAAACTTCTTACTTCATTCTGCCACAGTTCCAGGCTTAAATCAGAACAAGTCTGACTTCTGCAATCAGGCAGTCCAAGGCAAGAGACAAGTGGCAGGGAAGCAAGTTGGGTCTCTTCCCGCCGAGTCCCCTACACTCCACTCAGGGAACAGCTGCTCGAAAGCTTGAGCTGTTCGCACTTCAAGCTCCAACTCCAACTGATCCACTGTCTCATGCAGCATGAGGTATTTCCCTTGTAATCCAGTATTCAGGATGGTTGGGGAAGCTGTCAGTCACAGTTAGTACTCCCCCTTCTGGTTAGTTTTGGCGCCAACCTAAAAACTACAAAAACTACGGTTTATCCTTCCCACGAGACACTAGGGCTAAAGACACTATGAGATCCCCAGAGCCTTATTGATCCAGTTACTGGAAGACTCGGACCTAACATGGTTGCTTCCATTTCCAAAGGCAAGCTGCAAAGAAAGCAGGTTAGACAAACTTCTCTAACTCAAATACAACAGCATGTAAGTAGTAAATAAGTACAGTTCCCATACAGGCTCCTTCTGCATTATCATCGACTGCAGAGTGGAGCAAATGAGAGCAGTGGCTGGCCGGTCGCAAGTCCTAAATTCCTCAGACCCAGCTCAGACCATTCACTATACACAGATTAGCAAGACTCTTAAAGGAACAGGCACAGAGGCTCAGCATGGCACTCTCACGTAAATGAACAGGATCAACCAAAGACAGGACATCAGCCTGGCAGTGGGCATGGAAGGAGCCCAGGAAGACATTAAGATAAACCCCAAATTTGTGTGTGTGTGTGGGGGGGGGGAGGGGGGTTACACTCATTTTACAGCACAAAATGTCAGTGTATTTAAAGTGATGGTGCCAAACTGTATTCAAACTTACATGAAGGACAATAACTGTGGTGTCCCAGGACTGCTTATTTAATGGGACATCGCCCAAAGTAAATGCATGCTCCAAAACTGTGAGACTGCCCTGCATGCATTGAATTTGCCCTACATAGAAACATAGATTTTTGATGGCAGATAAGGACTGCCTGGCCCACCTAGTCTGCCCATTTCCCTACCTAATTAACTCCTGATCCTAAATGATCAGCAGTTTTTTACCCTCTCTTTCGTACTACTTGGGTTGCTTTCTGTCTATCCCATGCATTCTTGAACTCACAAATCATTTTAACCTGTACGACCTCCACTGGGAGGCTGTTCCACGAATCCACCACCATTTCTGTGAAAAAATACTTCTTCACATTTCCCCTGTGTCCCCACCACCCAGTATTGTGACCACCTGTTCTTGCACATCTCTTTTTTTGAAAGATGCTGCCCTCCTAAACCTCGTTGATTCCCCTGAGGTACTTGAATGTCTCTATCATATCCACCTCTCCCTCCTTTCATCCAGGGTATACATATTGAGGTCTTTCAGTCTTTCCTCATATGTTTTCTGGTGCAATCCTTTCACCACTTTTGTTGCCCTTCTCTGGACCGCCTCTGTTTTGTCAATGCCCTTCCAGAGATGCAGTCTCTAGACCTGAACACAGTATTCCAGATGTGGCCTTACCAATTGTCTGTACAGTAGCATCACCACCTCCTATTTTCTATTGGTGATGCCCCCCCCATGCACCCCAGCATCTCTCCGGCCCTCCCCACCGCCTTTTCACATTGCTTGTCCACCTTCAGGTCATCTGTTATGTTTACCCCCAGGTCCCTGTCCAGTTTTGTTGTTGTTAGTATCTCTCCCCCCCATTTTGTATTCCTCTATAGGATTTCTGTGGCCCAAGTGCATGACTTCGCACTCTTTTGCATTAAATTTAAGCTGCCACTCTCTTGACCACTCTTCCAATTTGCCTATATCTCTTCTAATTTTTTCCACCCCATCTGGAGTGTCTACCCTATTGCAGGTCTTCGTGTCATCCGTAAAGAGGCACACCTTCCCTTCTAGCCTCTCTGCAATGTCACTAATGAAGACTTTGAAGAGGACCGGCCCCAGAACTGAACCCTGTGGCACCCCACTGGTCACCTCCCGCTCCTGTGATTGTACTCCATTCACCACCACTCTCTGTGTCCTGTTGCTCAGCCAATTTCTGACCCATTGACTCACTACTTCCATGCCTCTTTTTCACTTCTAAGCTCTTTCAGAGTATTTTCCGCCTTCTTCCATGTATTTGTACATTTTTTTAGACTTGCTGTTAATACCGTAGCTGCTTTACATAAGCTATTTTGTATGTAACTGAAATTCCTGTATATGTTTTTGTATTTTTTTTTAACCATGTGTCTGTATAAAGTGTGTATATCCACCACTGTAAAAACCCTAAAACTGGACGCTTGTGAAAATGGGCATTTTTGCCCACATGCCTTTCTAGTATAAAATAAAAATTAAATGAAACTGCAGTGCTCTTGATCACTCCTTGACTTTTCCCAAGATCCCTATGCATTTTCTCCACCTCCTCCTAAGTATTCACCTTATTACAGATTTTGGTGTCCACTGCAAAAAGGCATACCTTCCCTTCCAGTTATTCTGCAGTGTTGCTTACGAAGACATTGAAGAGGAGCAGCCCCAGTGCTGAGCCCCACAGCACCCCACTGATCACTATCCCACCATCAGAGTGAGCGCTGTTAACCACCACCCTCTGTCTCTGTTAAAGGGATACTGTAAACCTCCTTAGGCCTCAAATTGTCCATAGATTAAGATAACACATGTGGTGATTGCTCACCTTGTGTAGAGAGTGCTAATGTAACTGGTGGTAGTTTGATTTTATTATTTTTTTCTTTTTAAAAGTAAAAATCAGACTACCCACCAGACAGGTGTTACCACACAAAAACATTTTTGTTTACATTCTTTGATCTACTTCTACTGCATCTTTCCTCGACTTGGGAACACCTCTAGTACAATCTAGCCACTTGTGATGCTGTGGGAGGAGAGAAGACTAAGTCATCATGAGTGGCTGCACTGTTTGGGGGTGTTCTAATGTTCAGGATGTATGCATAAGTGTAGATTAAGGAATTGAAGCAAAACAAGGTTGGGAATAACTGCACCATCCCCATGCATTTCAGGTCTACCAAGACAAGAAGCAGATCAAACAACTTCAGTGTGTTTTTAAAGAAGTTAAGCAATCATAAAATGTGGGTTTTCAACTAGAATAATATGATGCAAAAAGGGGTGATGGTGTCCCTTTAACTGGTTGCTTTTCTTTTTCTTTTTTCTTAATCCTTTTTACCTATATGTCCCTCCGTTCTGCTGTTCACGTCCCGGCATCTGTCCACCTCTGGCCACTGTCCGGTCCTGCCCTGGCCCCCAGTGAAGCCCCCATTGCCATCTATCCCAGTGGCTTGCCTCCCTCGGCGGGGCGGCAGGCAGTTACCCTTACTCCTCACTGACACAGGATCCAGTATTGGGCAGTGGTGCCCCTGAGGCCAGGCAGTCCCCTCAGACGACCATCAAGCGACTGTGACCAAGCGCCATGTTTTCTGCTTTTCTGGCTTGGTGTGGGTTGGGGCGCAGTGACGCCAATGGAGGGGGCGACACGTGCTCCCCTCCGGCGCCTGCGCCCCAAGCTCACCCCTTCATGTAGTGCCAGCGCACTGCCCCCCAAGCCTCTGCCAGAGGTCGCTAGGTGCGCCAACTGTTGGCCCCCTCCTGGAGAGGGAGAGGTCCATGGGCGCCAATCCCTTCTCCATCTCTGCCGACCCGTGTCCATTCCTCAACCCGGGTCACCAGTGGTGGTGCGAGGTATGGCGTCCAGCGCCTCAACCCTCCGTGCCACTGGGCCGGCCCCTTTAACTGGTTTCTAACCCAGTTCACCACTTTGGATGCCACCCCTGTGGTGCTCAATTTCTTTATTAATCTCCTGCACAGCAAACTGTTGAAGACCTTGCTAAACCCTGAACCCTCCCGTCCCACCTTCTCCACTTTCCCAGCTGCTAAAGGCCTGAGCATATCTGTCCTTGGTGCTTGGAGCCACTTTCCAAAGCTTGACCTCCTGTCATTCTGGCTTTCACAATCTTCACCCAACATCCTCCGTATCTCTTGAGTCCTAGCTCTCCTCCAGGATCCCTGTCTCTAGCCTGTCCCTTCTTGACCATCATCTCTTCAAGCAGGATGTGAAAACATGGGGGTGGTGTTGCCATCTGTGCCCGTCAGAGCCTTTCTTGCACCATAGCTTTCACTGAGGTTGCATCTTCCTCCCATGAATTCCTCCTGGTCAAGGTATTAGTCCCCTCCTCTGTGCCTAGCTTCATTGGGGTTTTCTTTGCCTCACCTAGAATATTCCCCCCCTCCACCCTGGTTGATGCCCTCTCTACCATCACTCCTCAATCCTCTGCTGGTGAACTCATCTGGCTTGGGGAATTCTATGTCAGTTGGCTCTCCCCAGCCTACAGGCCAACCATCCACAAGGATGAGTCCCTAAGTCTTACGCAGATTATAACTGAACCCATCTGACTCAACCCCCACTCTCATAACCACTCCCTCCTGGACTGGGTTCTTTCCTTCCACCCCCACCATATTGTAGCAGCAGGAATCCTGCTGGACGCTTTCAGCAACCACTGCATGACATTCAGCGTCGGGAAGATCCAGCTTCCACCCTCCTTTCTTAAATACATCTGGACCAGGTCCCTCTGCTGTCTTGAATGACCTTGCAGCTGCAGATTGGACAGCCATACTCTCCTCCACAAACATCAACCTTGCCCTCTCTTTGTTTCATTCCAAATTCTCTGTATGGGACAAGCACCTCCCCCAAGAAGATCCAAGGTCAGAAATCACCATCGCCCCTGAATTACCCCTGAAAATATTGATCAGTGCAAGTCCTATGACCTTGCCTGAGCACGTTTTAAACTGTGGGCCATTTGAAGAGGTGGCAGCTTAAACTGTGACTGGAGCCAATGACATAAAAATGGAATCACAACAGGCTGCAAGAGTCTGGCATCATGCTCACCGGAAACTAGACTTAAAATGATAGGTTCCATAAAAATGGCATTTATTTTAAACACAAGTTAAAAGCATGCATAGCTATTAGCAACACCTACCCTGCTAAGGCAGTGTTTTGAGTATATGTTCGCTTTTTCAAGGTGTAACTTACAGGTATGAATGAAGCAGTTATAAAGTACCTGCTTAAAGGGACAGGGTCCCTAATCAGTATGTACCTGCAAGCGACCGTAGCTAAACACCCAAAGGTAATTAAAATAATAATGATAATAATATGTGTATATATATACACATATATATATATATATATACACACATATATATATATATATATATATATATATATATATATATATACATACACACATACATACATACATACATACATACACACACACACACACATATAGAGAATACTGGATAGACTACTATGCACAACCAGTGTGTTCTGTCACAGGGGTTCTGATTCCCTCTGACTTTCAGAGTGAAGCTCGAGAGATCCATGGGAAACAGAACCCCCGTGGTGGCAGAACACACTGATTATGCATAAAGTTACTCATCCTGTATTTTTATAGTGTATTTCTTTTTGCCAACAAGTTTTTATTGCTATTTCAGGATAACATAGTAGTTAACAAACAATCAAATAATAGTCAAATGAAAGCAAATTTTCATATGTGCATAAGAAATCAATCGGTTATATATTATATTTTATCAATGACAAAATATCATGGTGCAATAATAAATTAGTTATTCTTCAGTCAGTTATAAAGACTTATGTCTGTAAGTATTTAAATAATTGCATGCAAAAAAAAGTCGGGTATTGATATTGTTTAAAATCTAACACAAAATAAAGTGAAAAAATTAACTATAAATTACATTTTAAAATAATTAAAGCACCAAATGAAGTCACTAATTATTATGAATATTATAAACAGAAGAAATATTTCACTAACATTTTGGAAAGGGGGTTTAGGATAAGGTAAGAGGGAGGATATGGTTGACCCAATCTCGTACATCAAATATTTCAATCATATATATATATTGTCCGGTAATGTAGTCAAGGACTTGCTACAAATTTTAAATGTTGGGTCACTAAGTCTTTATCTTAAGAATGGGTTTAACAGAATAGAATTAAGCTACTCACTGTGATTTAGTTAGAACCTGTTAAATGCTGGCCCATTTTTTCTCAGATTTCTTAGAAGTCTCATTAAGAGTTAGATCTAAATGTTCTGTTTTGAGTGTCTCAGCAGCTGTACTTCTCCATTCATTTATTGTTGGTATTTTGTCTTCCAAACAGTATTTTAATATGCACTGTCTGATAGTCACCCTTAGTAACTCATAATTAAAAAGGTACTAAAGGCCAGGCTATTAAAATGATTTTTCTTCAGAACCAGTACTATGCTAAATACATCATTCAGACCCTTCTCCCCACTAGCCCTCAAGTTATATTGCCACTTTGCTTTCACAAAATAATTTTTTTGCAAGATCCCTTCCCCGGGTGCCCAATATCACTTTTTGCAAGCCTTGGAAAGAAAACCTGTGTCCTTGTCCTTTTTGCGTTATATGCACAGCAAGAGTACTTGTCCTGTCTCCCCTCACTATGTCTCTTAAATGCTATGAAATATGGACCTAAATGGCCTTTCTGTTTTGCCCATGTAGAAACCTTTGCAGACACATGTTGCTAAATAAACGTTTGTGGTACAGCAGATAATGAAATGTCTGTTCTTGAAACCTTCCCCTGTAAACAAATGTGTAAAATCCGTACCTGTTTTCAGTTGAAAACAAAAAAGTACAGTTACCACAGGCAAAAGTCCAAGCTGGTAGTGGGTTCTGAACCTGGGATCCAGCAGGTTGGTATAACTGTTAGTAACAAAACTGGCAATGTTTCTTCCTTGTTGATGCACCATTGGAGGGGAGCTCTTGACAACAGACTAAAGTGTAGGTTCCGTGGCCAAAGTATACCAATTTTTTAATAAGATTTGTTTGATCATATGGCTCTTCACCGTATAATTGGAATTCTAGATCGAGAGTGCTCCCGAACAATCGGGATGCTCCTTTCCCCTGTGTGTGAGATGTTCTTATTCTGTGAAGAGCATCTCAAGCACAGATACCCTGGAAAGGGGCACCTTCTGGGAACAGTTTAAAAAAATATATATATATATTATTGATCGATCTTGATCAGTAATGTATTAATATGTTCCCCTGTCGCCACTCGTTCCTGTATTAGTGGTTTCACTTGCCTTCAACTTGAGCCAGAACAGCTCAGCTTCCCTGTTCTCGCTCTAGCCGAAGGCGCATGAAACCACTCTTATACAGCAAGTAGTGTATAGAAATACTCTGGATACAGAAGTTGATACCTGCCCATTTACAGAAAAAAGGGTTCTGAAGGAACTCTTAAAACTGAAGGTGGACAAAGCAATCAGCCTGATGGGATTCATCCCAGAATTCTAAAAGAACTAAGGGTAGAACTAGTGACACCACTGACTACCCTCTTTAACAAATCATGGGAGGATGGGGTGGTACTTGAGGACTGGAGGAAGGCAGATTGATTCCACTTCATAAAAGTGGGAGCAGGGAAGAAGCAGGCAACTACAGACCTGTTAGTTTAACCTCAGTGATAGGGAAAATGATGGAATCACTTCTGAAGGAAAGAATTGTCGAGTACCTAGAGGCCAGAGGGGCACAGGACCCAAGACAGCATGGATTCATAGCGGGAAGGCCATGTCAGACGAATCTAATCTATTTCTTTGACTGGGTGATCAAAGTAGTAGATCAGGGAGGGGCTGTGGACATGGCCTACTTAGACTTTAGCAAGGCATTTAACACAGTCCCACACAAAAGATTAATATACAAGTTAGCCAGCCTGGGAGTGGGTCCCAAGATGGTAGCCTGGGTAAAGAATTCGCTGGAGAAAAGGACACAGAAGGCAATAGTAAATGGAGTCCACTCTGAAGAAATGGGGGTTATTAGTGGGGTACCGCAGGGTTCAGTACTAGGACCGGTCCTCCTCAATGTCTTTATAAGCGACATTGCAGAGGGACTGGAAGGAAAAGTATGTCTCTTTGCAGACGACACAAAGATCTGCAACAGAGTTGATACACAAGGTAGGGTGGAAAGGATGAGAAGGGACGTGGCAAGGTTGGAGGAATGGTCAGATGTATGGCAGCTTAGATTCAGTGCTAAAAAGTGCAAGGTAATGCACCTGGGAACCAAAAACCCAGGGGAAGAGTACACAACGGGGGTGAGATACTGACAACAACAAAAATGGAAAGGGACCTGGGAGTAGTCATATCAGATGACCTAAAGGTGGGCAAGAAGTGTGAGAAGGCAGGGAGGAGGGCTGGGGGGATACTGGGATGCATAGGAAGAGGCATCACCAGTAGAAAACAGGAAGTTGTTATCCCTCTGTACAGACAGCTGGCGAGACCCCATCTGGAGTACTGTGTGCAGTTCTGGAGACCCAATCTCCGCAAAGACATAAACAGAATGGAGGCAGTCCAGAAGAGGGCAACTAAAATGGTGCAGGGTCTGCACCAGAAGACATATGAAGAGAGACTTAAGGAGCTTAATATGTATAGCCTCAAGGAAAGGAGGGAGAGGGGGGACATGATAGAAACTTTCAAGTACCTCAAGGGAATCAACAAAGTCCAAGAGGGTAGAATCTTTCAGAAAGAGAGGTGTGCAAGAACAAGGGGGCACAATTTAGATGGGGAAGTGGCTCAGAGGTAATGTAAGGAAGTATTTTTTTCACAGAGAGGGTTGTGGATGCATGGAACGGCCTTCCGGAGGAGGTTGTGGAGTCAAAAACAGTGGCTGAATTCAAGCATGCATGGGACAGTCATAAGGCAATTCTAGGGGGTGGGGATAGGAAGAAGTAGGCTGTTGGTTAACTAGGATTAGCAGCTTATCCATTAGGTAGGGAAATGGGCAGACTGGGTGGGCCAAGCGGTCCTTATCTGCCGTCAAATTCAATGTTTCTATGTTTCTACCACCTTGGGACCTACTCTCAGACTACGTGACTTGTTTACTAGCCTCCTGTGTGGGACAGTGTCAGATGCCTTGCTAATATCTAGGTAGACCATGTCCACCAGTCCTTCCTGATCCACCGCATTGGTTTCCCAGTCAAAGAAATCTATCAGATTTGTTTGACAAGATCTCCCTGCTGTGAATCTGTGTTGCCTCAGGTCTTGTGCCCCACTGGCCTCCAGATATGCCATAACCCTTTCCTTTAACATGGATTCCATGGTTTTCCCCACCACTGAGGTCAAGCTGACTGGCCTGTAATTTCCAACCTCTACCTTGCTCCCACTTTTGTGTAGTGGTACCCCATTTACCCTCCTCCAGTACTCTGGCACAACTCCCTCCTCCAGTGATTTGTTAAAAATGGCTATCAGTGGTGCCCCAGTACCTCCCTGAGTTCTTTCAGTATTCTAGGATTCATCCCATCTGATCCCATTGCCTTGTCCACTTTTAGTTTTGAGAGTTCCTTTAGGACTCTCTCCTCTGTGAATGAACTGGTTCCCACCTCCCCCCATGTGTGTTTCTACCCACTAATTTTGGTCCCTTCCTTTGCAAATACTGAGCAGAAGTATTCGTTTAGAATTTCTGCTTTTTCTAGGTCCCCCTTTGCACACTACCCCTCCCTTTATTCAACCTCACAATCCTCCATTGGTCCTCTTCCTTTCCTTGATATACCTGAAGAAGGTTTTGTCACCTTCTTTTACTGACTTTGCTATTTTCCATAGAGTTGCCATGTTTTACTCCAAAACTATTTAAATTGCCCTTAGTAGCCCTATATGGTAAATGCATGCTCTGAGACTGAGATACTGCCCTTGCATGTTGTGAACCCTTTCAAATTAATAGCACTTGCTCCAGAAATTTGCTATTTGTCCTGCATATTCTCTAAATCCTTTATAATGGTTGCTTGCTCCTAAGACTGCTGAATTAAGCAACTCTCAATTAAAGAGATAGTACACTTTGGCGACTCAGTTTTATTTCTGCCTGTTGCATGTTAACAACATTTCCTGCATGATCCAGAGACATTTCCATCCAATAACATCCTGACAAAATCTGGGGCCCATTGTCAAAACAGGAATAACATAGCTAAAAAAGTCCTTGTCACCTGCTTTCTTCAGATTCTTTAGGTCAGCCCATCCCTAACAGTTAGATAGACAGTGCAGGGAACTGCACTGGTTCACAGATAGAGATCTGACAGACAGTGGAATTGTTTTTTTTTTTCAAGTTCCTCATTGATTCTCTCAAGGTTGACAACCTAGAGGTGTTCCAAATCTTTGGCTTCGACCAGATCCAGGTCTTCAGATTCTTTCCCAGAGCCCATGGTGCTGGCCCAGAGGTTCTTCAAACTCTGATCCATTGCTTCAGTATGCAAAGCCTAGATCTTCAAATTTCTTCCTGGGGTCAGTGGTTATGTCTCAGAGATTATTTAGATAGGTGACATCCATTTCTTCAGATTTTGACCCAGGGTTCACAGTGATGGCCTGGAAGATCTGCATTTTGCCAAATTTCTTGGAATTACAAGTGTTCTGTTTCTTCCCTTGATTCTGCTGTGATGGTCCAGAGGCTGTACCTGTGGAATATAAGTTCATGTGATTCTCATCCCTGGGTTTTGTTGGTGCCCAGTGGTTTAAATCCTTTGTTCTTGGCAACTGTCAGTTCTTCAAGCCGGTCAACACAAAGCATGTGCTCGTTTGCATCCTTCTGGACCACTTCATCTACAGTGCCTAATGGATCCACATAGACTGTGGTGTGACAGTGTACAAATGTTAAAGTTATACAGTTACAGAGTGTTTTTAGCACAGTGATATGTAGAAAGGTGAGTTTTGAAGTACAGTAGTAATTATACAGTTTTGTGGTGGTTCAAAAGTGAAATCTTATTGCTCAAACCTCTTTCCCTCGTTCCAATTTCTGTGGTAAAGTTTCTTAATAAACTGGCCCCATATTGTTGAGTTGTGTCTCCTGTCCCTCCATTTTGCTGAAACTTCCATCATGTAGCCATTTAGTCAAAGAACTGCCTTACCCACACACCAGCAACAACAGACACATTAATCAGAGAAGTGACAGGCTGCCAATTCTCATTCAGCTTAGAATATTTGGCTCACTTCACATGGCATGTTGGAGTCCAGGTTGGTTTTGGTTCCCAGATCTCTCAGCGCACTTCATTTGCACCTTTCCAACATGAAAAACAGTGACCAGGTAGATTCAGAAAGCCCTCAAGATTTTAGCCACCACCTGGTAATGAATCAGTGAAAGTAAACAACAGCAAACAGGTCAGTTTTCAGAAAAAAATCATCCAAAATAAATGTCAGTATTTGAGATACAATAAAACTACTCAGTTCACAATTTGCTAGACAAAATACAGTGTTGCTATTAAAATTAGGGAGTGAAAGTTGAGAGCAGATGAATGTAGCAGCCATCTTGGTAGACAACACTGTAGAATCACCAGCATCCACCCAACTAGGTCCTGGTGGCATTTGAGGTAGAGCAGTTGGTACCAGTGTCAGTCCTGAGTAGTTGGGATCCTGTTTTGTGTGGTGATACTCTTTTGGTTAATTACAGTTCTGATCCATGAATGAAGAGCTAGAGCTGAGACGGATGCACAGGAGCCAGGGTTCCTATTTTTGCATCATTGGGGCTCTACCCAGCCTTCTACCTGTAGGGATTTTAGGTCTTTATTTTTCCATTTCCTTGCATGCCATTTTTGCCACTGCTCCAGGGATGCTGAGCTAATAAAGGGTACTGCAGCGTATCTTTCTTTTTTGCTACATGTTGGAATTGGAGGTCTGGGAAAGAGCAACTATGACAGGGTCCTGTTCCTTCTGGGGGCAGAAAGCTAGCTGAAGCTGTGGCAGTACCACCCACAAACAGTGCATAACATCTGTGGCTTTATGAGCCGAGGTAAACTTTTGAAAAACTTTATTTGCTTCTATTTTATAGACTTTTAGAAAGCCCTTGAAATAGTGGACCCCTATGTTCTGAAGAGAGTAGCTGATACATATACATATTATAAACACCATTGTTTTATTAATCACATTAATCTAGAAATCATAATAAAGCAATACCCCATGCTCCTACCAATTTAGAACCCTCTCCTCCTTCACCAGCTGCAGCAAATATTAAAGGAATAATGCACAACAGGGTGTGTGCTGTGCTGGGATAACATCACACCTTGGGGTGGTTGGGCACGACCCACAGGCTGAGTGTGTCCAACACCCGAGAACCCAGCACATCACACACCCTGGAGTGCATTATTCCTATTATACAATGACTCTTTTGTATAAAAAAAAGGAAAAAGAATAAGATGTTTATTATAAGTGCATTTTTTTGTTATGTTTTCAGTGGGTAGGCATACTAACAAAAACAATAGTGCCGATTGTTTCTTGTTTTGGCCAGTAGGTAGAGCTGCTATACTGTGTGACTATTACTTTGCCCAATGACCCTTGCTTCTGTTGTGTGCAAAACAGTTGTTTGTTGTCAGTTGTTTTGAGGTTATCTTGGGGGTACTCTATGGGCCTCAAGCAATAAGACAAGAAGATGATATAGCCCAACAGAAATATATCCAGAACCTAAATCTCGATGATAGAATAATATTGATGGGAGATTTTAACCTGCCAGGTATAAACTGGAAAACCTTAAAGTGTTTGAATAAAATTGAAAAAATTATCTGGAAATATTTGAACAAACTGGCTTGGAACAGGAAGTCACTGAAAGCACCAGAGGGAAAAATTTACAGGACTTTATATTAACTAACATGGGAGACACACTTAGTAATTGTAAGACTAGCGTACCTTTAAGGAATAGAGACCATCTGGCAGTTTCATTTGAAGTAGATGAAATCAGTCAGAAGCCAACAGGAGGCACCAAAGTGTTAAATTTCAGAAAGGCTGACTTCCACAACATGAGAATTAATATGGGTAACTGGAACTGGCTGCAGGAGTTTAAAAATAAGTCACTAAAAACAATGTGGGATCTGTTTCATAAAAAACTGAAACAGGAGATGAGTATCAACATACCACAAAAAACTAAAGACAGTAAGTGGGGAGGGCACCGAGATGGCTAACCCCTAAGCTAAAAAAAAATAATAAGCAAAAAGGATAGAATATGTACAAATACAAAAAGTAAGATTAATACAGCAGGACAAAGGAACTATAGATCATTAGTAAGAAAAGTCAAAAAGGAAATTAAGAAGGCAAAATCAGAGTACAATATGAACTGAAATTAGCAATAAAAACAAAAGACAACTACAAAACTTTTTACTCATATGTTAACAGCAAGAAGGGAGTACAAAACCAAATAGGATCCCTAAAAGACAAGGATGGATAAACTCATAGTACACAAGAAACAAATGGCCGATTTGGATAATACATATTTTTCATCTGTATTCAATGATAAAAACGCTGCAGTTACAAATACTAATTGTGGAATGAGGGCGGACCAAATAAAAATAGATCCAAAGGATGTAAGAACAAGACTGAGCAAAATAAACAAAAATTAATCCCGAGGATGAGACAGGTTACACCTCCGAGTAATTCTAGAACTGGCGGAAGAAATTGTACCCCCCTGACATACATATTTCAGTCCTCATTGGATAATGGAGCGGTAGTGGATAGTTGGAGAGAGGCTACAGTAAATTATTGGCCAGTTAGTCTGACCTCTATCTTAGATAACATTCTAGAGGGTATCCTAAAGGATCACATTATAAATTACCTTGACCAAGAGAACTTAAAAGACTAAACTCAATATGAGTTTATTAAAAACAGATCTTGTCAGACTAACATGCTCAGTTTTTATGAGAAGGTGAGCAATGCATTGGACAAGGGGGATTCAGTGGATGTAATTTTTTGGGATTTCTCTAAGGCATTCGACAAGCTTCCTCAGCTAGAGTTGGTGAGTGTACTAGTACAGATAGGCTTGGAAGGGAATATAATAAACTGGATCTAGTCATGGCTAACAAATAGAAAACAATGGGTATTTATAAACACGGTGTTTTCAGATTGGGCAGATGTGATGAGTGGAGTGCCGCAGGGATCTGTGCTGGGTCTATGCCTGTTCAATATATATGTGGCATCACTACAATGTGAACATGAAAACATTGGGATTACTAAATTCGCTGATGATTTCAGGCTAGGAGCTATTATAAGGAATCCAGGGGTGCACAAATGGTCCAGAAAGCATTAACTCACATACAAGACTGGACTATTGCTCAGAAATTATAACTAAATAAAGAAAAATGCTCTATCATGCAAATAGGGAAAAAAATCCAGTATATAGTTATAACTTTAATAACAGCACACTCAGGAGGGTAACAGAGGAGAAGGACGTAGGGATTATAATAACCCATCGTTTACAATTTAAAACTCACTGCGACAACATTGTACAGAGAGCAAATAGAACATTAATCTCTTAAGATAAGACTCATAGGGAGCAGAAGGAGGGAGGTGCTGATGCCTCTGTATAGTTCCCTGGTGAGACCCACATTGGAGTATTGTGCTCAGGTCTGGTTACCTTACAAAAAGGGTGAGAGCGACAAAATTGTGAGGGGACAAAGAAGAGCAACCAGAACCATTAAGGGTTTAAACAGGATGGATTATGACACCAAGTTAAGAGAGTTGGACATGTATTCCCTTGAATACGAGAGAACTCGAGGGGATATGTGCCTGCTTTAAAAGACATTAACAGATAATGAATTATGGGAGAACTTGGAGCTAGAATTAAAAGATCATACTTACAACACCCGGATGCATCCATTGCAGCGAAAGGCAAATAAATGCAACCTAGTTAGAAGATATAATTGATACAGCCAGGGGGTTGTGCCTATCTGGAATGAATTATCCTTAAAAGTAATAGGCAGGTCATCAATGAATGCCTTTAAAAACAACCTCGATAAATTTTTTAGGGATAAGGGGTGTATGTAATAAATCGAGCAAGCATAATGGACACAAGTCTGAATAAGCTCTGATCATACCTATGATATCTATGACATCTTTCTGCCACACGCCCGGTTTTTGTTTCTTGCTGTCTTGCTTCTATGAAATGGAAAGAAAAGCTGTCCGCATGCCCACTTTCTGAATGCCATGGTTGATAGTGATGGCTGTCTGCATGTGGTTCTCCCGGTACAGTTGCTGTCTGTTTTGTACCAGGAAAAGAAAAGAAAAAAGAAAAGAAGTAATTACTAACACTGCACTGTGGGTGATTAGGAAGCTTAATACTTTTAAATAGAGGTGCTCAGTCTGTTTGGTGAAGGTGTGGACAAGTGCCATTTCTTCAGTGAAGCGCCGACCATGCTTAGCATGCAATAAGTGTTTGAACCCAGAGCTGGGATGGGAGCGGGAAGTGCTGATCGCAATGTTGGCTTTTTTGTTTGGTATTACTTCTTTTAGAAATATAAGAGCAGAAATAAAAAATATGATGATATGCACAGAAAGCCTGACAGTGGGAGGGAGGACTTCATCTCTGGGTGGGCGTTCAGAGGCGGAGTACTAAAGCTGATGCCATGACAGCTTCTTGGACTTGTGCGGTCATTTCTGTGGGTGTTGAAGGAGCAGAGAACTGCTGTGAAGCCGATCAAAGAGAGGTCGTTCATGTGCCTCTTTTTTTTTTTTAACTAAGAAAATGAAAGTTTGTTAGGGGAATGTGTGAGAGTTTTGGGTTACAGCTGTGTGTTAAGCCAATCGGAAATGCTTCTTCAGCTAGAAGCGGGGAGCGCCAAAGCTGATGGCAGGGATGGCTGTTGACTGATTTTTTTGTTTTACATTTAATGCAGTCATGAATGTGCTGGAACTAGATCCATGATGTTATGCTGGGATAACATCATGGGTACAGTCCCAAGCTGACCAATCACAGCCCAATATTCTTTCTTGCCATTGTATAATTTTTCACACTAAAACATTTGAAATATGTTAGTATAGGTTGAGGTTTCTCCCACTGTTTAGCCTTTGGGCCAAGTGTACCGTAAGTTTCCAGAAAAGGCCTTTGGTAGCCAAGGAGCTGTGGCAAAGTAGACTGCAGGAAGTCATTTTTTCCCTTCAGCTCCTTCAGGGATTCCCACAATTCAGGCATTATTCTTCTGTCCTTGGCACTCTAAAACTGTCCGCCTTTGACCAAAGCAGTTCAATCTCCTTATTGAATATGCAATTATTTTTTTGTAAGATTAAAAGTTTGGATTTAAAGTTTATTAATGTATTTGAGAATATAAACAGTATAATACAGTAACAATAATAACATAATTTGGCTGAGTAACAAAATTGCATAGGGCTCCTATATGAGAACAAGAACAAAAAAAGGAAAAAGTATAAGCAAGTCTTTTGGATTACAGCTCTAATTGTGGTCCAGATCTGCTTACCTTCTTGTGTGTCGATTTGTCAGAAGAGAGATTGTTTTTGACTCCTGACATTTCTTCTGAAATCCTCAAAAACAAAGCAGGAATCATCACCAGATCACTGCTTGCCATTGCTGTTGCACTGTCCACAATTTGTTCTCCGGTCAGTGCTGCTTTAGGCCTCATCATACCGCTGACAACATGTGAGAAGCGACCTGTAAAACTCAAAACGAACTTAATCCAATTAGCAACCAGATTAGCTGTCATCACTATTTTTTTCATTGAGCATCAAGAGGGATAATGCAGGCTGATGAGAGAATCTAATAAACCTGCAGAGAAGAGCTAAACCTCTAGGCGTTCATCTTTTTTAGGCTTCACATCCCCTCCATTGTTTGACAGCTACATTATCTCAGCCTGTATACTGTATTTAGTGTATTACACAATTGTGAAGCATAGCTGGTGCTGCTGCGATTGTCCCTGAGACCCTCTTGAAAACTAGTCTATTAGCCCGATTTGCAGAAATTCTGAATTGGAATTGGTTAACTGTTTGTTACTGTATATGTAGCTATTGGCCATAATGTGTATGCAGTATACGCTATGTTCACTGCTTTTCCAGTGTGCATTGTATCTAAAGTTTTGTGCACTGAAATTTTAACTTAATTCTATCATTGTTATGTGCTAATTATAGTGGCGTGGTAGTGCTACTAAATTTAGGGCTGAGAAGACACTTCCGTACAAAACTCATATTTTTCACCACTTAGATCATGGCTGTCTCTTGCATAGGGATATGAAATTTTGAAGAAACTCATTCTAGCCCACCATTTTTTAGACTTGTCAATTTGGGGAAGAGTTGGTTCAGTGGATTTTGTGTTACTAAGTGGCACAAAAAGGTTAAAAATACAAACAAAGCATGTTTTTCACTCATCATGAAGTAAGTAATGGCTGGGATTTGAAACATGAACTTGTAGGTTTGTTAAATTCTGTGCCAAGGGTGGTGATTTTTAATGTTATGAAAATCCTTATATATATATATATATATATATATATATATATATACATACATGTCCCCCCCGGCCCGGTCACAGAAGCTGCACACCACGGTCTGGTCATCTTCCAGCTCCATCCACCACCTATTTTTATCTTTTACCTGGCCCTAGGGGTCCACTAGGGGTATTTCTTCCAATGAAGGCCCTTTGCTTGTGTGGTGGGCTCCCTACAGAGAACTGAGTAGGGGGGTGGAGAAATCAGTTATTGCCAGGACTGTCTTGTGTGGGCACCAGAGGGAAGCTGGGTGTGGTGGGACCCAGGAGTGCTAGCATCCTGCTGCTGCTGCTTCTTGAGGTATTTTTTCTTGTTTTGTTTCTTTCCTAAGGAACGCTGCTGATGAGGACTCCTGTGTATGCATACATGTGCACCTATATGTGTGACCTGCATACAGGAGCCAGACTGCCTCCCTCTATCCCCACCATTCTCCAGCTGCAGTATCACCTGTGGCCACCCAGGTGGCAGTGTGGTGGTGGGAAGCCCAGTCTTCCCTTCCCGGAGGAAGAATGCACCCTCTGGGATGCTCAGCCTTTCTGCTGAACTGTCCCGAACATGGGTTGCCAGTGTTGCAAGCAGTAGCTCTATCACTGCACTGACAGGCTGCCCAAAATATACAGTAAATCTTTAAAGAAAAGCTATAAACAAAACAAAATACAGTGTTTGTGCAAGTGCAGTTCAAAAAAATCAGTTCAAAGTCAAATGAGGCGAAAATCGTGTGTCACAGCATTCCCCAATGTTACAGACTTACAAATGTCAAACGTTGCATTTCGCAGCAACCTGTGAAACCAGGAAGTAATGATGTGTTCACACCAGCAAACACATCATTACTTCCCAGTTTGTGAACCTGTGGGAAAAAAAAGACAACTGTGCAGCCACTGGGATGCATGTACATGAGCCCCATACTGTAATTTGTTTGTGCATCCACTTGGAGCTGAAGTGGCCACTTCTTCACCCCTCCCCAGTTGCTCAGTGCTGACACTGACAGCCCATATCTGGTGTTAGTGCCCTGTTATTATTATTTTTTTATTAAGACACCTGGGGCCTAACCCCGGTGCTGCTGTAGACCCTTCAGATTCTAACACTAAGTTCCCACCCCTGGTGTCAGAAAGTTACTTTTATTTTTTTTAAATACTCACTGAAACTGGGAGCCCTACCCTAGAGTCAAACAAACCAATTGAAAAGAAAAGTAACTTGGCCACAGGTAGCCCATCCACTATGGCATGCTTGTCTGCCCCCCCCCACCCATAATTTGGCTGGCAAGGACTGTGCAACGCAGCTTTGGTTTTGACCTTATTTTAGCACCCTCTGTCCAAGCATTAGTTTGGGAGTATTTTCTGTGCCTAAAAGACAGTGCCAAAGTTAGAGTAATGCCAACATTGTATTTCACAATCCTTCAAACTCAAGAAATACCATGCCATAGATTTACCAAGGGCCAGGGGACTGTTTTACCCTAAGTATTTCTTTACTTGCATGGCATTACATTTCAACCCTAAATGACACTTTAACATATCTTTTTGCAATTAATTTATACCCACCCAGTCACAACTGCCCAAACCCCAGGTTGCAACTGGAAACAATCCCACCTAGACTCTGTTTACTTATCTGGTAAAATAGGTTTTCAATAAAAAAAAAAAAAATATATATGAAGTCCTATTGCAGCTGGGCTGGACAGAAAAAAACACTACTTGTGTGCCAAAGGAGTTTTCCTTGTGTAAATATTCTTAGGAAATACATTCTTCCAACTGGGTGGCAGTCAGACCTGCCCATTGAGCCTGCAGTATCACATCATGTTGCCGTACCAGCGATCCAGGTTTGGGAGTGGATGCCAGTGACTGGGTGGGCATCTGGGGCTGACAGACAGTACGAACATACAAAAATGCCAGCAGAAGCAGGCCTTATGGTCTATTGAATCTGCTCAAATGTGCAGCAAGCCCCTCAATTTACAGCTGCCCCACCCTCTCCACTCCTCTTCATCTTAACCCCCCCTCACCCCGTCCCAACCACTCTTAAAGCCACTCACCGTTCTACAGGATATCACCTCCTCGGGCAGGGTATTCCATCTGCCCACTACCCTTTTGGTGAAAAAGTGTCTCCTGATTTCCAACTTGAATCTTCCCCCCTCCAATCTCAGCTGATGCCCTCTCATATCCCTCCCTCTTCTAAGCTGGAACATCCTTTTTGTATTAGCCTTATTTATCCCCTTAAGGTATTTAAAGGTTTCAATCATATCCCCCTGTCCCTTCTCTCCCCCAGAGAGTACACGTTGGGCTCGCTCAATCAATCATCATAGACCCTTCCCTCCAATCCCTGTATCATCTTTGTTGCCCTATGTTGCACCCACTCCAACAATTCATTGTCCTTCTTCAGGAATGGTCACCAGTACTGCACAGAGTACTCCAGGTGAGGCCTGACCAGAGACCTGTACAGGGGAAGGATCATCTCCCTATTTCTGGAGGAGATTCCCCGCACTATACATCCTAATATCCTATTGATTTTGCTGCCACCTTCCTACACTGAGCCGAGTTGTTCATGCTGCCTGTAATAAGCACCCCCAGATCCTTTTCCTCCTTGGTGCTTTCCAGCTCCACCCCTGCCAGCTGATAACTCCTCTCCTGGTTTCTAGCACCAAAGTGCAGTACCTTACACTTCTTGGCATTGAACCCCAGCTGCCATGTTTCCAACCACTCCTGTAGTTTGGTCCGGTCCTCATGCAGCCCCTTCCACCCTTCGATGTCATCTACCACAGCTCCCATCTTTGTATCATCAGTGAACAGACTGATCATACTCTGGATCCTGTGTGAGATATCAGCTATGAATATCCCAAACAGCACGAGTCCCAGTACCGATCCCTGTGGTACCCTGCTCGTCACTTCCCTTGGTGATGAGAGTCCCCCCACCACCACCACCACCCTCTGCTGCCTTCCATTCAGCCAGTTGATGATTTATTTGACATCTTTGTTCCCACCCCTATGTATTCCAGTCCCCCCACCAGCCTCCCATGCGGCATGGAATCAAAGGCCTTGCTGAAGTCCAAATACAGGACATCTACCGCATGGTACCTGTCCAGCTCCCTGGTTGACCAGTTGTAATACTCAATTAGATTTGTCTGGCAGGATCTGCCTGAGACAAACCCATGTTGCTGATTGTGCTGGATAACATTGTCCTCCAAAAAGGTCACCAGCCTCTCTTTTAGGACTGTCTCCATGAGCTTCCCCACAATTGATGTGAGACTCACTGGTCTGTAGTTGCCTGGTTCATCCCTAGGGCCACTTTTGTGAATGGGCACCACATGGGCCATTCTCCAGTCTAGTGGTATGCATCCTGTGTCCAGGGAGGTGTTGAACAGGTCAGCCAGTGGTCCTCCCAGGATCTCAGCTAGCACTCTGAGTATTCTAGGGTGAATGCCATCTGGCCCTGGTGCCTTGTCCACCCTTAGTGCCCTCAATCCTTCCAGGACCTTGTCTTCTGTGATCCCTACATCAGTCACCCCCTTCCCCCACTGCCCACTCTACCCCACTTTGGGGTATCTGCCCCCCCCTTGTGAACACAGAACTGAAGTATTCATTTAATGCCTCTACCTGGTCCACCTTCTCCACCCACCCACCCACTCTCTGTTTTTCTAATCCTCACAATTTGGTCCTTGTTCTTCCTTCTTTCCCTAATGTATCTGAAGAAGTCCTTTTATCCTTCCTTAATTCCCTGTGCCAGTCTCAGCTCTCTTGGCGCCTTGGTTGCTCTGACTAGCCTGGTAACCTCCCTGGACTTTTTCGTATACTCATCCCTGTCATCCCCCCCTCCAAATTTCTTGAGTTTCTGAAATGCTTCTCTTGGCCCTTACCCCTTCCCTCACCTCCCGAGTCAACCAACTGGGTTTCTTTGCTCTTCCCCTCTTATTCTGTGACTTGGTACAAGTCCCTGTGGCCTCCGTCAGTCTTTCTTTAACGATACCCAATTTTTAACTAGCATCCATGTCTGGAGAAATTCCTGCCAGATACTCACTCAACATTTCCCCCATCCTTTTACAGTCCACCCCTTTAAAATCAATCATCCTGGCCCCCATACCACCTGTTTCCCTACCCATATTGACAGTGAACCACACTGAGTAGTGATCACTCCCCGCCAGAGGGTCCTCTACCCCTAGATCTCTTACAGCCTCTCCATTTGAAAGTACCTGGTCCAGAGTCCTCTCCAATCTAATCGTCTCATGAACCAACTGCACCAGGAAGCTGTCCTCAAATGCTTCTAGTATGACCTGCTCCCTTACACTCATGGTGGTTGGAGTGCTCTAGTCCACCCCAGGTAGGTTGAAGTCCCCTACCACCACCACCACTGTGTTCCCCTTCATATAGATTCTTCTGATTTGCCCAGCTAGCTCTCTATCCAGGTCACCGTCCTGCACTGGTGGTCTGCATACCACCCCTATCCTCAGCATCCTCCTTATCAAATCCTGGAATTGCACCCATAGGGCCTCTGTTCTGCCTTCCTCCCGCTCCTCCCTAATACACTTTAATCTTTCCTGTACATAGATTGCCACCCCCCCTTTCCCCTTCACCCTATCCTTCCTGAATATTTTATACCCTGGGATCAACATATCCCAGTCCTGGTACTGGGTGGCCCATGTTTCTGTGATGGCTGCAATGTCCACCCTCCTCACTGCCACGATAGCCTGCAACTCAGCTGGCTTATTACCTAGGCTCTTTGTATTCAGCGTGACCACCATCCACCCCATTTCCATCCCTGCCTTACCCTGGTTTTCCCCTCTTCCCCTCCATGACCCTACCCACGAATCCTTCCCTATTAACTTGGGGAGCAAGCTCATTGGGCTCCCCTCTCTGGGCTCTCTTACCGCCAACTGTCCATTCACCCCCCCACCTAGTTTAAATCCACCTTTGCTGCTATGAGCTCCCCTATTCCCTGCTTTAATACTCCCTTCCCCTTCCTGCTCAAGTGCAGCCTTTCCCCTGCATATAGATTGTTAATTTCCCAGGTACTGCCCCAGCCCCCAACTAACCCATACCCCTTGAATTGACACCAATCCCCCAGCCATGTGTTGAACTCTCTAATCCTCCCTTTCCTCACTGTAGTCGTGCAAGGCACTGGAAGTACCTCTGAGAAAGCCACTGCATCCCCCAGCTCCTCACACAACTTTCCTAGTTCCTCGAACCTCTCTCTCACCACTTCCACTGTCTCCTCTGCCAGGTCATTCATACCCACGTGCACCACAAGATTATTTTTTTCCCTGCCCCTCCTTTCGCACTGACTGCCCTGCCCTGCCGCTGTTAACCCAGGTATGGACTCTACCCATATATGACGGTGTCTTCCCCCTTACTGCCCCATCCTGTCCCTTTTAGTATGGAACCCCCCAAGACTAGTATCCTCCCTTCATCCTTCCTCGCTCCCATCCGCACCCTATTACCAAGGTACCTATCTCCAGAGTCTGCCACATTTGTGGCTCTGCCCTTCCCCCCTGCATCTCCCTCCCACTCATCCCAGACCCGTCCCCCAATCCCTCACTGTTCTTTCTCTATCCCCCACATCCCTCCCAACCTCCCTGGACCCTCACCCTTCCTGACCTCTGCTCCAAACCTGTTCCTCTCTCCTTCCCCTGCTCCCTCCGACCATCCTTCCAGCTGTGCCCCTCCCCCTGTACCACTATCTCCCTTCACTGACTGACTACTGTCCATTGTGCATTCCCCTCCCTTTCCCTCTCCTGTCTCCTTCTGGTGATCCTTCCCCCCCCCACCTCCTCCTCCAATGTTGTCAGCACTGCAAACCTATTTTCTGCCCCCACTGCCCTGCTGTGCATTGGGTTTTCCACCCTGACTGTGGCCTTCCCTACAGTGCCAGGTCTCCTGTTTGGTTTACTCCCGCAACCCCTCCCCATCCCCTCTCTTGAACTGTTGTTCCTCCCATGTAGTGTCCTCATGTTCCTCTCTGGAAGAGGCCCTCTTGCATCAGCAGCCCCCCTCCCTCCTTTCATCCTCTCCAGCTCCCTACCAAGCCACAGCACTTGCTCCTCAAGCCTTCTCAGCCTGCAACATATTGGACACCCCCCAAGTTTCCACAAAATGTTCAACCAAACCACTGCCCCACGTCCATTACAGCAGATTATTCTACCCATGTTTATGCAGTATATAAATAATAGCAAAGGACCATAAAAACTACAAAACACAGAATACAGTGCTACCTATAGGTTTTTTAACCACTACTATCTATAAGTTTTGTTTAACTAGTCCTGTTCCCCCCCACCCACAAAGAAACAAAAATAAACAGACAGGTCAGTACAAAAGACAATACAGTACTACCTATTAGTTGTTTCAGTCAGCAATATCCATGAGTTTCTAGCCAGCCCTGTCCCTAAGATACAAAAATGTAACACTGGAGAAACACAGATTGACCTGAAACTTACACACCAAGCTTACTGTTTTTCTGCCTTTCTTCCACGTCCAATTAGTGATCAGCTCCTTCCTGATATTCTCCTGTGTGCAGCTCCTTTCCTTGGAGTTGCCTGCTTTTCTTCCTTGGGCCCAGCCTCCTGCTCCTCCCCTCATATGGCCACCCAACTCCAGCCAAGCACTAGGGGATTTAAACAGCCAAGGTGGAGGGGGCAGGTGAGGGGGCCTTTTATAAGCTGAGCCGCTCCTACAGCTTTTCTGCCCGAAAGTACCAACTGAGCTTTTAAAATGCAGCTGAAATTGCCACATCTGCCCTGATTGGGCCCCTGATCCTCTCCTATCAGTGACTGATTTGAGCCATGCTACTGTGCCCCAGCAGCCAATTGGTCACCCCGCAAGCCATTCCCTTGCTCTTCCTTTCCCTTGGGAAGCGCCAACCTTGCTCCTTCAGCTACTCCTCCTAGTGCTGTTAATGGCAATACACCCTACCATGGGGAGGGGGTGGTTGTTGGTGTTATTTGAAAACATTGCAGGCTTTTAAAGCAGCAGAGATGGGGGGGGAGCTGGTACCTTAATTGTATGCTTTTCTTTGGTCACACACCAGGTGCACCTCTTTAAATCTTGAAAAGATATATTGTAAATGTGATGGGTTGAGCTTGTCAAACCCTTTCTACTGAACTGAATGCAGGAGAACTGTGGCCTTCTCCTAATTGGTGAGCTCCCCAGTGAAGCTTTAATTGGCCAGGGCACATGAGATAAGCAATGAAGCCAGAGAGTGGATTCTTCATAAGATATAGAGAAAGCAGGAGAACCACAGCTCAGAATGGCAAGGTAAAATGTGATGCCTTTTTCGTGACCAATGAGGAGGTCACTTTGTCGCAGTGGTCAGGCTTATCATAATTCAGCTGAAACATGAGACCAAGAACCCTCTAACAATCTAAGATAAGTAAATATATTAGTGTTATTTGAAAATATTGCAGGCTTTTAAAGCAGCAGAGTGGGGGAAGGGGCTGGTACCTTAATTGTATGCTTTTGTTTGGTCACACACCAGGTGCACCCCTTTAAATATTATACAAATATAAATGTGATGGGTTGAGCTTGTCAAACCCTTTTTACTGAACTGCATGCAGGAGAACTGTGGCCTTCTCCTAATTGGTGAGCTCCTCAGTGAAACTCTGATTGGCCAGGGCACATGGTAAGCAATGAAGCCAGAGAGTGGATTCTTCATAAGATATAGAGAAAGCAGGAGAACCACAGCTCAGAATTGCAAGGTAAAATGTGATGCATTTTTCCTGACCGGTGAGGGGGTCACTTTGTCGTAGTGGTCAAGATTATCACAATTCCACTGAAAAATGAGACCAAGAACCCCTCTAACTATCTAAAAATAAGTAAAAATATTGGTGTTATTTGAAAATATTGCAGGCTTTTAAAGCAGCAGAGTGGGGGGGGGGCTGGTACCCTAATTGTATGCTTTTGTTTGGGCACACACCAGGTGCACCCCTTTAAATCCTGTACAAATATATTATAAATGTGATGGGCTGAGCTTGCCAAACCCTTTTTACTGAATTGCAGGCAGGAGAACTGTGGCCTTCTCCTAACTGGTGAGCTCCCCAGTGAAGCTTTAATTGGCCAGGGCACATGAGATAAGCGATGAAGCCAGAGAGTGGATTCTTCATAAGATATAGAGAAAGCAGGAGAACCACAGCTCAGAATGACAAGGTAAAATGTGATGCATTTTTCCTGACCGGTGAGGGGGTCACTTTGTTGTAGTGGTCAGGATTATCATAATTCCACTGAAAAATGAGACCAAGAGCCCCTCTAATAATCTAAAAATAAGTAAAAATATTGGTGTTATTTGAAAACATTGTAGGCTTTTAAAGCAGCAGGGTTGGGGGGGCGGTGGTACCCTGATTGTATGCTTTTGTTTGGGCACATACCAGGTGCACCCCTTTAAATCCTGTAAAAATATATTGTAAATATGATGGGTTTATCTTGCCAAACCCTTTTTACTGAACTGCATGCAGGAGAACTGTGGCCTTCTCCTAATTGGTGAGCTCCCCAGTGAACCTCTAATTGGCCAGGGCACATGATATAAGCAATGAAGCCAGAGAGTGGATTCTTCATAAGATATAGAGAAAGCAGGAGAACCACAGCTCAGAATGACAAGGTAAAATATGATGCCTTTTCTCTGACTGATGAGGAGGTCACTTTGTTGCAGTGCTCAGGCTTATCATAATTCAGCTGAAACATGAGACCAAGAACCCCTCTAACAATCTAAAAATAAGTAAGTTGGGGGGGCTGGTACCCTAGTTGCCCACTTTTGAGGAACCTCCACTGGGGGGACAGTAGAGGCAGCAGCTGATGAGGTGGGGAGGTCAGCAAGTACCAGTGGATACAACCCTGAGGAGTGGGAGAGCGGAATCCTGAGGAAAAAGTTATATACTGTAACAAAAAAAATACAAAAAACTCAGACGGCAGTTAACGACTGTCTTCACAGTCAACACCACTGCTGCTTCTTCTTGGGCCAGTTAGTAAGGATATGCAAATGTTATTGCTTGGCAGCCCATACCCTCCCTCCCTCAAGTTGAATGTCTCACCTGTGTAGCACATTCAGCACTCAGTGGGCCTCAGCATGAGAATGGGGGGGGGGGGTACCAGATTATAAGGATATTCTGGCTGCATTCTAGATGAGAGGAACAGAACTCTAGCATTAGAAAGTTTACTGTTATTCTCTGGTTTCAGAATATGATTATTAGTTCCCTGGGGTCTCATGTTCCTCCACTGTCTCTGAACAGTTTTGATGGTGTTTTCTTTCAGTAAGGACTCACTAAATTATGGTGTGTATAAAGCTACTCCTTTGTATCATTTTGGTTTTAAGATATACTACTTTTGAAAATGCTAGACCTTTGACTTTAGTGATGCGTTGTTTACTGCCGTTTTGAGCAGCAGGGATTTTTAAAATGGCTTTTGCAAAATCCACAAGCACATCTTTTTACTGTTCCAGTACATGCAGTCCTGCAGGAGTAGCCTTATTTATCTCTATGGTCATAAAACATATCTCACATTTGATCCAGGTTATTAGTTCCAGTGCTTCAAAGTACGATGTGGTATAGTCTCTCAGTTCCCCTGAAAGTAATAGACAGACAGGTACAGGATCCATCATTTAGTGTGTGCAGTTTGCCTCAGATTGAATCAACTTATTATACTGTCTGGTGGGTACTGCACAGCATGGGGGTTTAAGAAAGTCTTGTACTGTGAGAAAAACCTGCAGTTGCAGCTTTAATCTGGAAGAAATCATCTGCCTGCAGTGGTTAAATAAACTACTCCCCTCCCTCACCTAAATACTGGCTCAGCAGCAATGAATATAAACAAAGTTAAGTAAAAATAATGGGGATTTGTACCCCTGCTATCTGTAGTATGTACTTTAGTTCCATGTTTGTTAAACCCTATGCACTCCACTGATATTATTTTTTCTCCTTCTCCCGTCATGGAATCCCATGGGCGGTAGTAATGGCCTATGATGTCACTGAAGATTTAGCCACTGTGAAGAAGTGACACCAGCTAGGTTTGCATGTATCAGGAAAATATTGGTGGAGCATCTGGTACTGCGTGGCCATTACAGTGACCACATCAGTGAACTCTTTTTTTTCCATAGAGATTTTTATCCTTTGATTGCCCCGGCATGCCACCTTCTCCCTGGTCCCCCCCCCAGCCCCATCACCCAGCTTCCCCAGGACTTACCTTCTCGCCAATGTCCTGGCTACCTGGACTGTGACAGAGCCCAGTCACTAGTGCCAGGCCTGTGATGGACCAGATGTCATCCTGTGGCCAGAGTTTTTTTTCCTCTTGGTTAGTTTACCCCTGGACCTTCTCCATGCAATGGCATAGCGACAAGCTCTACCTCCATGGAGACCTCCTCAAACGCTTGGGTTGGTTCATCAATGTAATGTGCCCAGACCTGCACTGCCACCTGGATACCTGCAGGTGGCAGTCAACAGTGGTTCACGTAAACTCCCTCACTGAGGGAGGAGAGCTGTCCTCTGGATACTCGATCCTACCTCCCCTAGCCAGCCCCCGAGCAACGCACGTCTATTCTGGAACCTGGGTCACCGGCATGGCAGGAGGTAAGGCACTGAGAACCTTAGCATTCCATGTCCCTGGTCTGGCTATCAGTGAACATTTTTCATGTTGTTGGCTTTTACTGATTAATGCCTAACAATGTTGCATTTTCGGGTGGGAGTCACAGATTAAATGCAGTGTTTTCTTTTACAGGGCCACCAGAATCAAAAAGTATTGCGAGAAATTGTTTGCAGGAAGAGTAGAGACTAGGATCTGTAAATGGATCATAGGAAAGAAGAAATATCCAAATTGTTTGGTTCCTGTGCAGCTTTCCTAACCCAACACATACACTCAGAAGTCTCACACCCAGTGCAATGCATCATGGATATGCAAATCTTTGTATGCAGCAGGCTAGCAAGGCTACATCAGAGCAGATCATGCATTTTAAACCAGTTTGTACATCTGATCCAAGGCAGACTGAGAATGATAAACTACAGCCATGTGTTTTGTCCTGTTGGGACCCCTCAGGGCATTCCAGTCTCTGACTTGGTCAAATTAACATTGCTGAGGTCCACATAAACCCCAAACTAGCCAATAATAATTGTTTTTGTTCCAGCATCATGTGCCAGCTCAGTACTGAAAGGCCACTTTTTTTTAAACCACGAGAGACACACTAAGCTGAAGCTTGTTTACAGGAGTGACCTGGGAGCACAAAGAAGTTAAGTGACTTGCTCAGGGTCACACAGTATGCAAGTGGGGGCTGTGGGATTCAAACCCAGATTTCCAGGTTTGCAGCTCAGAGACTTAAACCATTGCGCTATGCTGCCACCACTTGGAAACCTCTTGTTCATCCCCCAACCACCCACCTACCTCCACCAGAAGACACAGAAACATGCTGCAGCCACAATAATAATGCTCAGCTTAATAGCAGCACTGGGAATTGAGTT
Organism: Neoceratodus forsteri; assembly: GCA_016271365.2. Lineage (NCBI taxonomy): Eukaryota > Metazoa > Chordata > Ceratodontiformes > Ceratodontidae > Neoceratodus > Neoceratodus forsteri. Next base: position 315,970,074 of record CM057454.1, read on the forward strand.
CCAGGGTTCATTTAAGATATTTATCTATGTGGGACACTGACCCACTGGGCAAAACAAGTAAGGGTAAAAAAATACAAAGTCATATTGTTCAGCTGAGCCCAGATTCATAACGCATTAGTTTAAAATCTCTGTAACAGTGAGCAGGTTGTTCCTAAGGCAGACGAAAAGGTGGTTCAAAATTAAATATTGTGTGCCAATTATCCCAGTCCCCCACCCAAAAATAAACCCTGGAGTTCTGCCATCTTACTGCCTCAGTTTCTTGATCATGCTGCCCAGCTTGAACAGTCATATCAAACCATTTACATTAAATACATTTTCTTCCTAAAAGTATGATTAAAATACATGTTGTGCTTTGAGTTCCAAGGGTCACAGCTGACACAACTGTGATGAAGTTGCAACAGAGAGAAGCAGCAATTAAAGAGCTGCTGATACCTTGTATAAACTTTGAAAAAATGTAACATTTAGATACACTTAAACTTGCATTTCATATATCATCCATAGAGTTCTTGTCTGCATTATTTGCTACTGAGGAAATATATACAGAATCATCTTAACCCCCCACCCCAGTAAATCCGCCCCTTTGACTTCTTTTCTCCCTTGAAGTCCCAATCCACTCCTGCAAAATTGCAGTCTGTTACCATGGGAATAAGTGTGATGCCACAAGACGAGTATTATGACAGAAGGTGGAGAATAAGCAACAGGAGCAGATCAGCACTTAAGGAACAACAATCATGTTTTCATGCAAATGATCTCCATACTAAACAATGTGATACACAAGTTGAACTGTGTTTGAGTATAATTTTTTTTTATGTTATCTGGGATGTGTTGACTGCTTTTTAAGAAAGTTAGCTGGATGCTTTTACGTATTAAGTGAGGAACAGAAAACAAATTGTGGAAAGTGATATTAACATTGCACAAGGCACTGGTGGTACATTGTGGAATTGGTCAAGGTTAAAGTTAAGAAGAGAGTGACGAGGATTATTAGAGGATGGATAGGTACAAGGCCCGCATATGATAAGAAACTACAGTACTAGTAATATACAGTAGTACGGCCATGATGGAAGGGACTTATGCTCTCTCTTTTCTGCCCCTCCTGCTGCATGGCAGCGCCTATATCCATTTGACTATGGACATATACCCAAGCTTAACAAACAGGAATGCTACCCCTACATATACTGTGTAACCCTCAACGCCATTTTATCTCAGAAATTGGTCTGCTCTTGCTTTGAAAGCTTGAGCAATGCTACATTTCACAACCTCACTGGGTAGGCTATTTCATATGTTCCCATCCTCTTTGTGAAATAATACTTTGTAGTATTTCCTTTTATTCTACCTTCTTTAGTTATACCTCCCTTAGTTTGAGGGCATGCTCCCTTGCTCTGCTTTCATTCACCAGTTTAAATATGTGTGTACAGTATACTCCACCCTGTCAGTCCCTGTAGTATTTGACAAACTGCAATCATGTCTCTCAGCTGTCTTTCCTATGCTAAATAATTTGTGTGTGTCTAATCTCTCATCATAGCTCTTGCCTCCTAAGCCAATAATCAGCTTGGTGGTCCTCTGCTGAACCCTCTTAATCTCTCCAATGTCATTACTATAAATTGGTTAACCAAACTGGACACAGTGCTCCTACTGTGGTCGAACCAAGGCCTTATACAGCTGGAGGTTCCTTCTCTTGACCTGCTCCTCACTCAGCTCCATGGAAACTAGCATTACATTTGCTTTCTTACCTATAACAGAACACTACCTGTCCAGCTTCAGCATACAGTCAACAATTACCACTAGATCCTTTTCTTAGTTAAGCTATCCACTGTGGCCCACCCTGTGAATCAGAGCTCATCATTACACACATTGCATTAGACCTGCAGTGGGCCACTCGTGAAGCAGCTATAATATTATACACACTGCCCCAAATCTGTAGTTTGCTTCACAAATGCCACTGCAGGATACTCTTGAAGCAACAATCATGTCACAAATTGTGCCTCAGGCCTGTATCCTGCAGCCTTGTGGATAAAAACACAGGAAATCAATGTTTATAATGGGGTGTATCTGTATTTCTTGTACCAGGTTTTTATTTATGCTGTTCAGACATATGTACTGAATGAAACCTAGCTTGTAGTTTGGCATTCAGTTCAGAAGCATTCATGCGGGTGGGCAGAGTTAGGGTTAAAAAAAAAAAAAACAACAATGGATTTCCTTACTTTATTCACTTTAAACATAGAGCCTAAATTCTGCATTAATGTAGTTTTTTACAATACATTTTCTGTCTTTTTGATATACATAACCATAGTGTACGCAGGCCATATGCAAAACAGCTGCCCTGTTGGGCAGAGCCCAAAACATTGCACCAGACCTTGCCTCAGACCTGTAGGGAACTTCTGCATCATCACCCACATTGGACCATGTTAAAAAATGAAGTCCTGTAGCAGACTTCGCAGAGAAGCTGCATCATAAGTAACACATTTTACCAGACCTGTAGTGGACTTTGTGAGAGCCTGCAGGGCCACTTGTGAAGCAACTGTATCATCGCACATTGCTTCACACCCCCTGTGGGATCAACTCCAAAAAACAACTTCAAGGAAGATTTACAAGTTGTCAATAATGTGTCTCAGCTGAGAATTGAACCGAGGCCACCCAGAATACTGTTCCAGTTGTGCTAACCAACTGCGCCACAAAGGCAACTGGAACCTGGGCTGTCCCAGAGCACACATTGTTCTTTCTCAAATGCACAACCTGGTGCTGCACAAATAATTACTACATTTTCTAAGTTGGACGCCCTCTACCACAGAGCTATCAGGTTCATTACTGGCCTTCCACTTTCCACACACCACTGCTCCCTGTACTCATCATTAGGCTGGACTTCCCCATCACTATAGAAGGAGTAGAAATGCCGCCCTATGGGCCTTCAGAGCAGTGACCAACAAGCTCCCCTCATATGTCTTAGATTGTATTCCCCAGAGTGTGTTAGGCACCTACGCTCTAAGGAGCTATTCCCTAATTGCCCTCCAAGTTCCAAGGGTCAAAACTTGTTTCGGCAAAGCTGCTTTAAGCTTCTCTTTACCCACATTGTGGAACGGTTTACAAAGGAACTTGAAGCTGAGCTGCCCTGTTAGGCTGAAAATCTTCAAGGCGCTCTACGATCGCTACATGAAAGCACCTTGCAAATGTTTTCCTCACCGCTAGCCCACTAATTCCGCTACTCCCCCTTTCCATCCTGACACTCGCCATGTTTCTACCCCTGGCTCTCACTCTTTCCCTATTAACTCTTCCTGCTGCACCACCCTCTTCCCTGTCCACTCCAGCCTGGCTAAAGTCCCACCCCACCCATAGTAGTGTCCCAATTATCTACCCCTCCTCCGTCATTATCATAATAAACAAGTACACGACAGCCATAATCACTTTCTGTGGTTTTAGCTCAATTTTACCCCAGTCGTCGGTAATATATCCCTCCACTTCTTTACCTCTCTAACCTGCCACCCCATACGTGGCCTCTTTCCTCTATATGTGTAGTTGCCGGCTGCCTCACTTAAAAGATCTCTGCTTATAACCTCTGTATGCCTATGGTTGATTGTACATCTGCTGACTTCTTCAATTGTAAAATAATGCTGTTTTTTTAATTTATTTCAACCTTGTACTGTACTGTATACACTGTATATACTTTTTCTTCCTGGTACATTATTGCTTTTTGTATGCCTGCTTCTGTACTGTACTTTGATGTATTCATGACCAGGTCCACCATGCAAATGAGCCTTGCTCAATGGTGCCCGCCTGGATAAATAAAGATTTTGATTGATTGATTGATTATTTATGGAACACATACAAACAGAGGACAGAAAGAAGTAGGTGCCTCAGCTGGGACTTGAACCCAGGCTGCCTGGAATACCGTTCCAGCCATGCTAACCAGCTGTGTCACCAAGGCAACTGGAACCTGAGCTGCCCCAGAGCACACATTACTCTTTCTCCAATACATAACTAGTGTTCCGGGCAGCCTGGGTTCAATTCCCAGCTGAGGCAAAATGCTTTTTTATTCTGGCAGAGCTCCAAACACATAAGTGGGATTTACTTATGTGTCTGGAGTTCTGCCAGATTAAAACACATTTTGTTGCACTTGAATTTTCAGTCTGCATTGAAGTCTCCTTTCTTCCCTGGAATATGGCTTTTCTTTGTGTTTTTTTTGGTAATGATGAATCGCACCATTTTCATGACTGCTAAGACTAACATAAATATCAGAATTCATACATTACTGAAGTTATGAATCACATGGGGGGCCCAGTTTTCTGAAAAACGTTTTGTGAATAATTTGTGCAAAACTGAACTACACACACATAAAGCTTGATTTTTCTTGGGTGATTATTTCAAAAATTCACATTACTCAGTTAAACCACGTAGTAAAAAAATCATCCTTCAACTAAACTTTAACTAACCTGAAAGTTTCAGGTTTCAATATTCAGTTATACGTGTGCTACTGGTGAGCAAAACAAAGCTCTTTAAGACCATAGTTTACACATTTTTAACCTTCCAGAACGTTTAGCCTGCCCAGGTGACTGCTAACAAAGTAAGTTGGTCCAGACATCCTAGGATGGACAATGTGCATGCAGATTTTCAGGTTATTACATTCAGGGACAGCCTCAGTATTAAGGTACAAAAAACTAGGTCACTAGCAAAACAAAACAAGGGTCCACTCAGGAACGCTGTGCTGATGCAGAAATCCATAGCACACCACAAGTCCAAAAGTGCACAGCACTCAGCCACTAAAACAAGTTGTTCAGAATCAACAATAAACTTTCTGAAGCAATCTTTTATTCTTATTCTGAGGATACACTGATAAGGACAGTTACTTGTGCAACAAACTATGCACAAGCACCCCCAACATTTTGCTCAGTAGAGTCTGGTCAAGGGTGGGTGAACCCTGATATCTACCTGTTTAAATACACCCCACAAAGTGACTAGTGCAACATGAATTTAAAGTGATAGCTACAACAATGTCAGATACAACCATGGGATCCATAATTCGTGCAAATCTGCAAAACCAAAACATTATAAAAACAGTTAAAACACTCTATTTTTAGCAGCCTACACCAGGAAGTACATACACTGGTGAAATACAAACTTACTTATTCTAATTATACTCCAAAATTTCAAATTATGCTACATGGAATAATTACTGTTTATAATGCCACCAGAGAGTAGCACTGCAATGCAGTAGCACATGATACACACACTCATTAAATAATTGTGGTTGGCATGGGCTATATGTTCACCGGCAATTTCAGCAAACATGAACAAATGCCTGTGTGTAAAAGCAGCTTTCTCCATGGAGAGTCCAGGAACAAAAGTGGCCACTTAGAGTGAAACCCAGCTGCAGCAGTGAAACCCGAAGATTCACACAACAACAAAAAACATGCTGACTGGACAATAATGATAAGCTAAAGGCACTCTTTCATGAGATAAAGTGCTCTTTATTCAAAACTCCGCATTACAATGAACATCAAGACAAAACGCCGTCTCGACATTTTGCGTGTGTCTCTTGATAAAGTGTGTCAGTTACGAACATACGAAATTTGCCAGCAGATAAAGGCCTAGAGGTCTATCAAGTCTGCTCGAATGTGCAGCTAGTACCCCTTATTCTGCAGCTGCCCCTCCCTTCCACCCTTCCCCTTCATTAACCCTCCCTGTTGTCCTATCCCATCCCCTTTTGAAGCAGTCCACTGTTCTACTGGATACCACTTCTGCAGGTAACGCATCCCACCCAGCCACCACCCTCTCTGTAAAAAAGTGTCTCCTCATCTCCCTCCTGAACCTTCCTCCCTCCAGTCTCATATCATGGCCCCTGGTGGCCCTCCCCTCCCTTACTTTGAACAGCCCCTCTGTACCAGTCTTGTTTATTCCTTTCATGTATTTAAAGATTTCAATCATGTCACCCCTGTCCCTCCTCTCCTCCAGTGAGTACATGTTCAACTCCTTCAACCTCCTCTCGTATGATAAGTCCCCCAGCCCCTTGATCATCTTTGTCACCCTGCGCTGCACCCCCTCCAGTAACTTAATGTCCCTCTTCAGATACGGGCACTAGTACTGCATGTAGTACTCCAGGTGTGGTCTAACTAATGACCTATACAGTGGCAGAATCACCTCCTCCCTCCTCAAGGATATACCCCTTGCAATACAACCCAGCATTTTGTTGGCCTTTGCAGCTGCCTTCCTACATTGTGCCAGGTTGTTCATTGACCCTGTAATGAGCACACCCAGATCCTTCTCCTCCTCTGTCTGGGTTAGCTGCACTCCCCCCAGATGGTAACTCCTCCTTGGGTTCTTCATCTCAAAATACAGCACCTGGCACTTTTTGGCATTAAACCTCAGTTTTCAGGTGTCTGACCAGGTTTCAAGCTTTGCCAGATCATCCTGCAACCCCTGCCATCCCCCTAGGTCATCCACCACTGCGCCCACCTTGGTATCATCAGCAAACAGACTGATCTTGCTCTTGATGTCCCATGATATGTCTGCAATGAATATCCCAAACAACACTGGTCCCAACACCGAGCCCTGTGGAACACCACTCGTCACTGCCCTTGGGTGTGAGAGCTCCCCACCCACCACCACCCTCTGTTGCCTTCCCTGAAGCCAGTTTCCTACCCACATTACACACGTGCAATGTCAAGACAGCATTTTGTAGGTTCCTTTGGCTCAGAAATGTTATTCTGTCCTTGGACAAAGTCAACAGATTGTGACTGAGTAACAGGCATATTAGATTCTAGTTGGACAGGACCAGGAGCATTGCGTACCAGGCCTGACTATCCCAGTCTGAGGCTATCATGATCATTGTTTCAGGTTCCCACTTTCTGAATGAGTACTTTCTGAATGAGTGGAAATGGTGGAAAGGCATACAGAACTTCCCTGACCAGTCCAGTGCCAGGGCATCCTCTAGAATGGGTCCTCTGATTGGTGGTCTGCAACAACACTGTGGAAGGCTGGAAGCTGGTAGTTCTCCCAAATGCAACCAGGTCTATCCACCTTCTGAACACTGTGGCCAGTGCCTGCTGGTTTAAGACTCATTTGTAGTCAGGGATCCAGGGTTCCTGAATGGGGCTGGACCTGACACCTCTTGCTATACTTTGCAGGCCATCATTTTTGGAAAGAAGAGATCCCCCAGCAGCATAATCAAGACGCCTGCTCTGTCACAACTCTTGTACAGGTTATAAAATTTACTGAAATAAGTACGACGTGAATGAAAAGTATGAGAAAAATCTGGAAAAGTGGAAATTTTACCAAATATGATCTAGAACCTTCAATATTGCTCAGATCAGTCTAAAATCTGATGAGTTATGCTCATTGAGACTATTGACATAAAAACAAGTCTCACTGTCATTATGTCCTTACAGTATGGACCAGTATATGCAATTATTGTAGGAAAATATTTCCAAAATTGCTGATTTTTCAGCTAAATTTTTGAATATACTTTATGGTGTTTCCTCTGACAAAGTAATCATTGCATTTATATTACATTATACCATATTTCTGTCTTCTACAATATTTCTGCTTTCATTGAGAAGAAACCTGACTCAAATATCATTATTTATGACTGAGATATTCCATTTTGTGCACTCATACCCCCAAATAGACCTGGTCAAAGTTTGCAGACATACGGGAAAATAAAACATTTATTTATGCACGAACATTTTTTTATTGTGTTTCATTGATGTAAGGAAATAATTAAAACAAGGGTACAACACACTAAACAGTGTTAAAATTACAAATTTAATACAAGGAGTATAGTTTAGAATTAAGGAAATAATTATGATTAATTAAGATTTAGTGAACTGCATATATCAAACTTGTTAGTCAATGATCTAAGGCTGTAGAATTTCCTGTTTAGTATTACACTGATAATGGCTACTTATTCAGTTATATGAGATCATCACTATACTAATCATCAAGTTCATGACTTTCACCAGTCTTATGCAGATGTGACCTTCAATGTCACTTAATCACTGTCACTGTCACTGTCTTCCAAAGTCAGACTCATTTGAACTTGACTGCATTTCATGGGGTCAGCATCACACATACATGCAATAACACATTTGACATTTACCCTAGCACAAATGTAGCCTCATTGACATTTGTTTCTTTTGCATTTGCAGTACTTACTTTGCATGGCCACTGTTGGCTTTGGTTATTTTGTCATCATATGCGGAACTAGACTGCCTTCTTGAAGAGTTCGCCCAAACAATGTATGGTTGGGAAGCACTGGATTTGACTCATGAGCCCTTTTACTGACTGCTATCTGGTGCAGAGCATGCAGCATGTGAAGTCTAAAGGCATCCTCTGTTGGTGGCAGAGTCTCTAGGTCACCTTTTGTTGTCACATACAGGTGAGCTCGGCGTGCATCCAGGCCACCACTGAACTCATCTCTGTAATATAATTTCATGAAGAACTTATGTGTTGCTGAAATGACCTCATCAGTGACATCTAGACTTACTCTAGGTTTGCTGTAATCTGCCAATGCACGAAAGTTGGCTGCATTTTCAAGGGTAACATTTACAGCACGCTTCTTCCCTCTTCTGAAGGGATAGCTGACAGTATCACAGCCACCCAAGATGTAAGCACTAAGAACAACTGATGTGAGTTGTGATGTGCCTGTGTTGCACATAGTGCTAAGAGAAGCTGCTACTGAATGGTATGGCAGGTACATGCCCATCTTCTTAACCCATAGTTCTTCTAGACCAACCATCTGAGTGCTATAGTACTGTAGATGCACATTATGATCACATCAGTGTCTGTGGCTGCCACAAATACTGTCTGATATCCAAGTGAGCTTACACAATATGCAATATGGGAGATTGTTCTTGTATATGCTTCTTCATGTTTTCGACATGACAATTCAGGAATTACTACCATGTTGTCTTTTGAGCGAAAAACAGAATGACCTGGATCCTTGAACAATCTACTAAGAATAAAGCTACATCCCTCTGGTAGCTAAGTGTTGTGCTTTACCCAAGCACCTCCCAAGAAATCAAGTAAACTGGCCTTGTTTTGGGAGGAGGCAATGAAATCTTTCCAACTGGGGATGGGCAGGGTTTCTCGAGTTCCAAATGCTCTGCTGTTTGTATGATGAAGCTTTTCCCATTTTTCTTGCTCCTCACTTTTCAAGCTTACTGATGGACTGACATGATACCTGTCTCCTACAATGCTGATGCAGGTTCAGCTCTCTGGATTTGTTCAAAGTAATATATATCTATGTACTTCTACAAGTCACTTAATGTACGACTATCAAGGCTTTTGTATTGTTAAACAAAGGCCATTGCATCAACAGCTAGTACAGTAGGTTCATCTGAAGATGACAAGTTACTTTCTTCTGGCCACAGTTCACCAAGGTAACTTTTTAGGGCAGCCAGGTAATCAGCCTTGTTGCTTTTGCTCATGGCATAGCCTTGGGGAAGGTCGGCGTATGGCTCAAAAAGAGCCCAGGGATATTTTGTCCATTTGTGACTGAAGGCTTCTACCTTTTTGTCATCATCCAGATCTTAGATAAAGTACAAGTTCCTGACCACATTGCTCTCCTCTTCATAGACTTCTTTCACTTTCTGAATGTGTGAGGGTGTTTTGGCTTTATTCCTGAATGTCTGTTGCTTAACAATTTTAACTTTTGCACTACCACTCTGTTGTGCTGCGGTTAAGGCTGCAATGTACTTTTCCTTGGCTTCAATGAAGTGATTTGATGTGGCCTTTTGACCAGTAGAAATATTATGAAGATCACTGGTATCGCAGGTGAATGGACTGATCATTCTGCCAGTGACCACATTCATCATTGTTTTAATTGCTGTATGGTCCTTCTGTACTGCATACTCAGAGTCTCCATGGTGTTTGTGATCATCAGTGCCGTGAAGGTCAGCCATCACCTTAGTTTGTTCAGAGATTGCTGTCAGTGCTTGTAATGAATGCAGGTATTAGTGGTGGGCTACTGAGTTATGCCATGGAAAAGCTGGGTCTTGGCATCTTTGTTATACGTCTGCTCAAGGCCCATATCAGTCCACACACCGTTAAACTTAGCAACTGTTTGGCACACTATAAATTTGCTAAATCTGAATGTTTCAGTAATGTCTTGAGCTGTAGTTGACAGATCTTTCATAGTGGACAGGTAATGGGGAATGCAGGAAACATATTTGTGATGACCAGTAGGCACAAGATATGGAAGCATTTTCTCAACTTCATCCAGGTGCTGCTCCCAGTGTCCAGCTCACTCAGCATAGATATAGCAGTTCAGAATCTGAATCATGTCCTTGTACATAAGCCAGAGCCTCGATGTTGGGGATTTGCATTCTGCCTCATTGAACTCGTTCCTTAACTTGTCTACTTCTTCCAGTAGGCTAGTTGTTTAGACGTATGAATCATTTGCATTTTGTGCATCCTTGGTATCCACAGCATCTCTTAGTCTTTGAACACTTTCTGAGAGCAATGCCATGCACTCCATGTCTTTATCATATTTGCCAATGAGCCAACTTTTAAATGCATTCCAGCATAGTTCATACATGGCAGCATGAACTAGTCTATGGGCTCGCAACATAGCATAATAGTCTTTGCCTGGCATGGTTTTGTTGGTAGTTCCATGGAGACAAACATTGGCCTCAACAAGGAGATCCTCCGTTACAGTTTCTTTCATTAAATACCCAATTGCCCCCATGAAATTCAGTGCAATGTGAAAGTGAAGATGCAACACTCACTTTCACGACACAGTTGCAAAATAAGAAGCATGTTAATTGATTTGTAGGTCACAAAAGTACGTAAGACAAGAGAAATCTCTGCACATCAAAAACACGAAAATCTTTTGGAACTTAAGTCTGCAACTTGTGTTGTTGACAGTGTAGGCTGTAAGTTTAATGCTTTAAATGTCTTCTTTTCTTTAAAAAATAGTTTTAAAAATATTAATAAAATTAAGCTGAAACATGTCAGAAAAACAGGCCCTGCTTTTGTTACTCATGAACCTGATTTTGTGACTCCAACTTTCGTGAGATACAATCTTACCTTCATGACTTTCATCTCAAAATTAAAAAAATCTAGATGGCCTTTTAAATCCATGCCTGTGAACATATATCTGCATTGTAGGCCACTCAGAAAGTTCACTGCATATCTGGTACATTATGTATGATGATGCAGTCTCTTTGTAAGTGATATGAAGGGCCCCTCATGAAGTCTGCAACAGGCCTGGAACAATGTGTGTGATGACACAACTGCTTCATCAGTGGTGAGCAAGGCCACTTATGAAGTCACACAGCATGCAGGGAGCACTCAAAAGGCAACCAGTGCTTTCAGTAAATAAGCAGTCCAATTGCATAAACCAAACTGAGCACTGAAGATGCAGTCATAAAAGACAAAGCAGTCTTGAGCTGACACCAAGTGTTGTGCAAGAAAAAGATTTTTATTAAGGTACTTCTCAAAGTGCAGACCAGCAGCAGACACAGGACCAGGGGCCCAACAACCCAATGTTTCACATGCATGTGCACTTTGTCAAGGATACTGCCCTCTACTGTTGTGTTCTGTTTATAGACAAGTGCTTTAAAGTGATGTTGCAAGTGAAAAAACAATTTCATGCACAACACTTGGTGTCAGCTCAGGACTCCTTTGTCCAGTAAGAGTGTATCTTCAATGCCCATTTTGGTTTGTCCACTTCTGAAATCTAGTACAAGTGCTGGAAAATGTATATAATCATGCAAGTGCTTCTAAGTGACCCACTGTGCCACTTGAGAAATATGATAACGTTCTGGTGCTGTTTATGTGACAATGTAGTTGCCTCTGGGCCACTCACAAAGTCCACTACAGGTCAGGTGCAATGCATGTGAAGAAGCAGTTGCTTAACAAGTGGCTTGCAGGGCTATGCGTGAAGTCTGCTACAGGTCAGGCACAATTTATGGCATTATAGCTGTTGTCCACTTGTGAAATCTTCTGCAGGTCTTGCACAATCTGTGAGATTATGCAACAGCTTTGTGTATTGCCATCACAGCTATATGTAAAGTAAGCTAATAGGGCTAGCTATCAAAAAAACAAAGACAATTGACTGAAAAAAATTACATTAATGCACAGTTTAGGGTTTCTTTTTTAAGCCACTAAAGAGAGGAACCCTAACTCCACACACCCTTACATAGTACCCCATGAAAAAAACACTGTACTGAATGCCAAAGTACAATTCAGATTTCAAATATATTTCTTAACATCATCAATAAATAACATAGTACAGATATGTGACAGGGTTAAATAGGACCCTGTCCCAGTTGTTATGGAGAGTTTGAATGCAAGGATCTGTTCTGTTCTTTCCTTTCCTGTCTCTTGTCTGTCCGGTTGTGCAACCACATTTTCCTGTGGGACCTAGGATTTCATCACCCCGGCAGTCTTGCAATTCTTTGCCTCTCACTGTCTCTCAGTCTTCCCTTGCTGTTTCTGTCGTTTTCCTCTCTTGCATATATGCAGGTATAAAAATGGTTGCAAATCATTATGTGGGAATGTAACTGATATCGGGATCCCTTTGTTTAGAAATGACATAGTGTTACAGTTGAAATATATATAATTATAGTTAGAGATGATTGCAAAAAGCTATTGAGAACCCAAGGGGTTAAGCTGAAATGCAATTTTTAAGCCTTTTGTAGAAGAGCTGTGGAAAAGGGGCCTCAGTTCTGGGACATTGTGTTCCTGCCTGCACCTGCCTGAAATATACAAGAACATTTTTGTAAAAAACAGGATGCTTCTTAAGAAGGGGGTTACAAGTACTTATAAGAAGAGAGAGCTACAATGTTTGGAGACACACAGAGATTGAAGGAAAATGCCAATGGATCTTCTCTATTTATTCTGCCTTTGTAAATAGTTATACAGAACAAGTTTATTTTTTATGTTACTGCTAGTACAAATAAATACTTTTTGTGAATTCTACAACTGCTCCTGGTTTTCCTATGCTTCCTGACCTGTGCCTTGATGATAGATGGTGTCAGTCTAAATGGGATGTATGCGTGCAGAGTCTAAGCCAGGAATTTTGTGCATGGGTACTGGACCTAGTACCAGGGAAGCATAGAGAAAGATATGGATTCTGCAGCAGCAAGTCCAGGAGTGGTTATGAGGAGAATGGCAACCAAACTAACAGAGACAGAAGTCCAAACTGAGATTGTACAGCCTGTACAAGTTATGGAAAAAGAACAGGCAGTGACAGAACCTGAAAGCCTGATGGAAGTATTTTAAATGGTGGGCCATGCAACAAAAAGAGACGGAGAAACAGATGAGAGAAGAGAAGCAGCGGAGGAGAGAAGAGATGCAGTGACAGAAGCAGCGATGGCTGGATGCCATGCAAGCTATCAACAGCAGAGGATGTGGCACAGATCCAGATAAGCAACAAAACACAAGCAACTTAAAAGCTATTAAACTGACAAAGTTGTGTCCCTCAGATGATATCAAGGCATACCGGACAACTTTTGAAAGAGTTGCCACAGCCTGCCACTTGCCAAAGCAGCAATGGACAGTCAGACTAGTACCCTACCTGACAGAGAAAGCCCAACTTGCCTACAGCAATATGGACATTGCACAGCCAAAAAACTATGACCTGGTGAAAAGGGAAGTCCTGAAAAGGTATGACATCTCAGGAGAGACATACAGGCAGATATTTCAATCTCTGAAGTACAACTCAGTTGACAATCCTTGAGAAGCCTTCACCTGACTCGGAGAACTCCTGATAAAATGTCTCCAACCAGAGGGCAAAACATTCTCACAGATCATCGACACATTTGCCATGGAGCAATTCATCAACATCCTGCCTACAGATGTGTAGCTTTTGGGTAAAGAAACATCAACCAGAAAGTGGGGAAATGGCTGTTTCTTTGGCCAAGGACTACCAAATGGCCAGACAGATTCCACAGCAGTGAGGTAACAGCCAAGCACCAGTAAGACATTCTTTTTCCCATTTAAACTCCAAGCCTGATTAGAACTCTGGTGAGGGTAACAAATCTGTGCCCAAATATGTTATTTGCTGTAACAGTAATAAGCCAGGTTATATTGCAAGAAATTGCTGTAAGAAGAGTAACACTGGAGCAGATTTGTCCTTGGCAAATTGGGGCAAGTACTTAACAGATGTGAAGGTGGTGGATAAGACTGTAAAGGGACTCTTTGATTTGGGAAGTAGACAGACCCTACTGCATATTGAAGTGCTGGGAAAACACTGTGCAAAAGTACCAGGTACTGGTGTCATCTGAATCCATGGGGACACCCGATACTATTCCACCACCCAAGTGACTGTGATCATTAAGGGTGTGTCACACCAAATAAAAGTGGGGGTAGTACCTAATTTACCTGTACTAGTGATTATTGGAAATGACTGTCCAGGATTTACTGAGTTAATCTCAGAGGAACCGAATCCTGCAGTTTCAGCAGCAGTGGTAACGAGAGCTCAGGGAAAGAAAATCTCAAATGGTGGGGACATTTTTTCCTTTCAGTGACTTTGATTTGCACTTGTTTGAGCACAGCTCCAAGATCCAGAAATCCAGGAAAGAAAAACGATGCCTGAAGAAACTGTGGCAACAAATGACTGATGGACATAAGAGGTTAACATATGAAAAAGCTGAAAGTTAACTGATCACTGACTGTGATTTTCTTTCAGAGCAAGCTAACAATGTTTCTCTTAGTTTTACCATGCTGCCACAACATCTCTCATGGAGACATCCCTGACAGCGACAGCTGTGGTGCTAAATGTCAGCAGTGCAGTGTCAGGGATGCCTCCATGTTTCTATCGGGGGACTGTGCCCCCGAACTCCCCATGTAGGGGGCTGTGCCCCCCACCCCCAGTCTCTAGGATTCTAACTCTGAGTCAGAGTTGGACTGGGGGGTGGGGGGTGATAAACCTAAATCCTGTCGCTGTGATGGTCTTCATGATCAGGGAGTCACTGAGGCATTGGTATACCATTTCTCTCCAGGGTTATTTTAAGCAGCTGGGGATGAAATCAAAACAGGGTGGACCAGTGTTTAAAAAATGTAATAGGTTACTGTACAGAGTTTGTGTTAAACCTCAGACACAGAAACAGACATAACAATTGGTTATACCACAGAAGTATAAAACAGAGTTGTTACAGATAGCACATGATAGTCCTATGGCTGGTCAGTCAGGGATGGATCTCATCCTTACCAGATTGTTGTATAGATTTTACTGGCCTGGAATTCATGAAGACATTGCTACCTATTGTAATTCCTGTACTGAGTGTCAGAAAGTGGCCCCAGTCACTAGAAAAGACAAGGTGCCCCTGGTGCCCCTACCCTTGATAGATGTGACTTTTGAGAGAATTGCAATGGATGTGGTTGGCCCTTTAGACAAAAGTAAAAAGGGTAATAGATTTATCCTGGTAGTATGCAACTATGCTACTCAATACCCAGAAGCAGTTCAAATGCTTACTGTCACAGCTTCAAAAGTGGCAGCAGAGCTTGCAAAACTTTTCAGCAGAGTGGGCATACCTAATGAAATTATTAATGATCAGGGTAGTAATTTTGGTGCTGCACTACTTAAGGAGTTGTACAGACTACTAGGTATCGCTGTCATAAGAACCTCCCCCATCACCCTCAGACAGACGGTCTTGTTGAGCATTTTAACTAAACCCTAAAACGCATGTTAAAAAGGTTTGTGAAAGGGAAAGATTGGAACCAATACTTGCCTTACCTACTTTTTGCTTACAGAGAATTGCCACAGGCATAAACAGGGTTTTCACCATTTGAAATGCTGTATGGTAGGCAGCCAAGAGGGCCACTGGATGTGATAAAAGAAACGTGGGAAGATAACCTCACTCAGCAACAATCTATAACTTCATATATGTGTGCCCTAAGAAAGAAGCTGGCAAAATATATTGAAATCGCCCATAGTAATCAGGAAGAGGCCCCAAACCAGCAGAAGGTATATTATGACCATGGGGTAGAAGAAAACATTTTTGAGCCAGCTGAAAAAGTTTTTCCTACTGTTACCCACAACAGAAAATAAACTGTTAATGAAGTGTCAAGGGCCTTATAGAGTGCTTAGATGTGCTGGCACTGTTAACTACGAGATTGAGACCCCAACAAGACAAATCCCACTAAGACATACCATGCTAATCTCCTCAAGAAATGGGTTAAAAAAACACCAAAAACTGTTATGCTGGTTTTACCAGAAACTGATAAAGAAGATATTGATATAGCTTATGATAGACTGGAACAAACTGTAACTGCTGATGCTGTAAAGGTGAATGTTTCCTTAACCTCAGAACAAACTGCAGAAATTTGTAATGTGCTGAAGACATTTAACAGTAGTTTTATCACAGTACCAGGCTGAGCAAAAGGGGTTGAGCACATAATAGTGCCAAGGAATGCTCGCCCTATTAGGCAAAAGATATACAGGTTACCAGAACAGTTAAGAGCTGACGTGGGTAAGAAAATACAAAAAATGAAAGAATTGGGTATCACAGAAGAGTCAGGCAGTGCTCGGTCATCTTCAATGGTAATTGTAAACAAAAAAGAAGGGGGTGTTAGAATCTGCCTTGAGTTTAGGAAACTTAATCAAGTGTCAGAATTTGACAGATATCCTATGCCCAGAATAGATGATTTGATGGACAGACTGGGAGTGCAAAGTATATCAGTACCCTCAATCTCACCAAAGGTTACTGGCAGATCCCTTTAGCTAAAGAATCCAGAGACAAAACTGCATTTACCACTCCTGTTGGATTCTATCAATTCACCACCATGCCATTTGGTTTATATGGTGTGCCAGCTACATTCCAGCAGTACATGACTGTAATTTTATCACCTCGCACTGTTTATTGTGCTGTGTACCTGGATGATGTTGTGGTGTACAGTCCTGACTGGAAAAGCCACCTGGAACACCTACGAGCAGTTATCCAAGCTATCAAAAATGCAGGTCTGACTATTAATCCTTCCAAATGTGCACTTGGCATGCAGGGAACCAGATATTTGGGCTATGTGTTAGGAAATGAAGATGTCAAACCAGACATTTCTAAAATAGAAGCTGTAGCTAACAGCCCTGTCCCTAAAACAAAGAAACATGTCAGGTCATTTTTAGGGCTAGCTGGTTATTATCAGAGATTTGTTCCCAGCTTTGCAGAGTTAGCTACTCCCCTCGCTGAACTCATGAAAAAACGGTACCCAAATAATGTGAAATGGACCCCAGAGTGTGATGAAGGTTTTCAAGCCATTAAGGCTGCATTATGTTCAGCCCCTGTTTTAAGAAGCCCAGACTTTAAGAAATCATTTTTGTTACAAACAGATACATCAGAGATAGGCCTAGGTGCAGTCCTGAGTCAAAATATAGATGGGATGGAACATCCTATTCTGTAAATAAGTAAGAAGTTGCATGACAGAGAGAAAAGGTACTCCATAATTGAAAAGGAATGTTTAGCAGCAAAGTGGGCCATGGAGTCCCTTATGTTTTATTTGCTAGGAACTGACTTTGCACTTATAACAGATCACAATCCTCTCTGTTGGCTTAACCAAATGAAAGATAAAAATTCCAGAATCACAAGGTGGTACTTGGCAATTCAGCCATTTAAATTCAAGGTGATACA
The DNA here is from genome assembly GCA_016271365.2 of Neoceratodus forsteri. NCBI lineage: Eukaryota > Metazoa > Chordata > Ceratodontiformes > Ceratodontidae > Neoceratodus > Neoceratodus forsteri. The sequence goes on from CM057454.1 coordinate 315,987,632, forward strand.
CAAATCTGGTAAAGAGAATAGCAATGCTGATTTTCTGTCAAGATATGGATCAAGAATTGAGGGTTCTGAAAGTTGAAAAACAATTGTATGAGTTTAAACTTTACTGTTCGCTGTACTGTTATAGAAAAAAGGATACTGCACATGTGCTGAATTTCTGAAGATTAGAAGCTGGTGTTAGTAGAGAATTGATTGAAAGTTTGGAAACCTGTTTGATAAAACAGGTTTCCTCTTAAGGGGGAGGTGTAAGTGACAGGGTTGAATAGGACCCTGTCCCAGTTGTCTTGGAGAGTTTGAATGCAAGGATTTGTTCAGTTCTTTCCTTTCCTGTCTCTTGTCTGTCTGGTTGCGCAACCAAATTTTCCTATGGGACCTAAGATTTGATTGCCCAGACAGTCTCGCAATCCTTTGCCTCTCACTGTCTCTCAGTCTTCCCTTGCTGTTTCTGTCTTTTTCCTACCTTGCAAACTGCAGGTGTAAAAATATTTCCAAATCATTATGTGGGAATGTAACTGATATTGGGATTCCTCTGTTTAGAAATTATATAGTGTTACTGTTGAAATGTATATAATTATAGTTTGAGATGATTGCAAAAGGCTATTGGGAACTCAAGGGGTTAACCTGAAATACAATTTTTAAGCCTTTTGCAGAAGAACTGTGGAAAAAGGGCCTCAGTTCTGGGACATTGTGTTCCTGCCTGGACCTGCCTGAAATATACAAGAACATTTTAGAAAAAAACAGGATGCTTGTTAAGAAGGGGGGTTGCAAAGACTTATAAGAAGAGAGAGCTACAATGTTTAGAGAAACACAGAGATTGAAGGAAAACTCAAATGGATCTTCTCTATTTATTCTGTCTTGGTAAATAGTTGTAAGGAAGAATTTTTTTTTATGTTACTGCTAGTACAAATAAATAGTTTTGTGAATTCTACAACTGCTCCTGGTTTTCCTATGCTTCCTGACCTCTGCCTCAATGACAAGGTAATGCAGTTACATCCATGATGAACACTGCACTCATTGCTGCTGCTTTATAAGTGACCTTTGCAAAGTCCAATACAGGTCTGATGCAGGTCTGGTGTGACCATGCAGCTGCTTTGCAAAGTGTGCTGTATTTTCATGTATTACATAGTTGAGCATTTTGCCCCATATAATCCACTATTGTATATTTCCCCATATCTGATATCAGATATACTTCAGATTGTTTAATTAATGTGCTAATAACACCTTAATAAATGTGTTTATTGAATACATGTGTTTTTGTGAATCTTTTTTTTTAAATAAATGTGAGTCATTGTATAATAGCAACAAAGCACTCCAAGGTGTGTGTCAATGCAGGAATTATGTAACTTCTCAGGTGGTCAAAGTACTCGGCCTGTGACCGTATGCTTCAGCCTGACATAAACCCTGTTATGCATGATTACTTAATTATTCACATGTGAAGTAATGTATTACTATACCATACTTGGGAGGCTCTGTCGCCTTTAAAAAAAAATCACCCCACTTCTCAAATAAATAATTATTTATTTAAATATTGCTGATTTTTATACTAATACATTTAATTTTGAATAAGATTAAGACAGTTATACACTATGGGCAGGATTCATGTATGGGGGAGAAGGACCCGCAGCTGCGGGAAAAACCTCTGCACTAGTGGGAAACTACTTGTGAAGCCGCAGGTCACCCGCAGCTGTGAGTATTCACGTAGGTGGAGCTGGAGTATGACTGGCTCCATGGAATATGGCAGCTTGTGGATGCTGTTGTCATGGACAGCACTGCAGCTGCGGGAGACTGCTATGGGCAGCGGAACCCACCGTAGCACCCTCTACAACTGCCACAGCTGTGAATCGCTACCCCCGCAGCTGCAGTTGCGGAGGGAAACTTAGAAATGTTCCTGTTGTGGATCCTGCCCTATGTCACATCACCTGTTTTAAAAAAATCACCCCACTTCTCAAATGAATAATTATTTAATTAAATATTGTTGATTGTAACACTAATACATTTTACTTTGAATAAGATTAAGACAGTCATTATACTTCATGTGTCAGGCAACCAACACTTTTCCAATTCTTTGGACTTTTTCCTTTTCCTAGTAATACAAACCTATAATAAGAATATTTGCTTTTGTTAAAATATTTTATTGCATCCTCTTGAAATAAACAAATACACAATTATAAAGTCAGAAGGAATCTTGCATCCAATGGTGCATAGACCTAGATGCATCCTTTGGCAGCAAGCCCGTCAATAACTGAAATTCACCAGAAAAGGACAAGACATGCTCAGAGCCAAATCACAGGTGCTCTGCATAGCTATTCAGGACTCCAAAAGTCATTCAGAATGATTTTCTTTTGTCCTGAGTACACACATCATGAAAACTGCATTACAGAAATTTAAAGGACTGTTGTACTGAAAACTGCCACAAGAGTTAGCATAGCAGGCTAATAAGTCAGCTCTACCTACCTATTTATTTAGTTTTTGTTGACCGGGTAAGTGCACTAGACAAATCCTGCCTATTTTCAGGCACGACCCAGGGGAAGGGGATACAGATGAATGCCAACTGACCTTGAACCAGATTAAGCTGTTGGTGATATTTTGAGTGAATGAGGGAAATTGGCCAGGACACCATGGAAATTCTACTACTCTTTTCGATAAGTGCCATGGGATCTTTAACATCCACCTGAACTACCACCAATCCAGGCAGATGGGACCTCGGTTTAACGTCTCATTCGAAAGACGGCACCTCAGAAGTGCAGCACCCCTCTCATGCTGCACTACAGTGTCAGTACTGGGATATTAACCCAAGTGCCATATGTGGGAACTGAACCCACAGCCCTCTGATCTCCCAGCCTCAGAGGCGAGTGTGCTACCTACTGAACCACTGACACTGCCCAAGTCAACCTAAGTCATCGTTATCTTATCTGAACCATATGTACCGCCCACTTGCCATATCCTCTCTGAGGGAAAGTAGTGGCTCTCTATCTGTTGTTTGCCATGTACTTGATTCACTTGTATCTTACAATTTGTAACATACAGTACGTACTCTGTAATTATACCCTAGTTCTCCCAGTTCTCCCCCCCCCCAACCCCCTCGGTCGCAACAGGAAACAAGCCCTGGGCTCTGTGTTCTTACCTGGTAAAACATGATTAAATAAATAAATCCTTACAGCACATACCCATTACCCATTTGAACTTTGCAGCAGTAACAGCAGTAGCAACTCTCACAACACACAGATGTCAACATCTACGTGTTTTGTGAGGTACTACTGCTGTTACTGCTGCAATGTTCAAATAGTGGGTAATGTACCTGAAGAATTTGAATTTCTGTAACTCAGTTTTTACTATGTGTGTACTCACAATAAAAGAAAAAAAAATTCTGAATGACTTTTGGAGACCTGAATATCTGTGCAGAGCACCTCTGATTTGGTTCTGAATGGATCTTGCCCTTTTCTGGTGACTTACACAAAACTAAAGACTGCTAATTCCAGACCGACCTGTGTACCTTTCTATCAATCACACTGACAAGTATAAAGTAAGCACTTTTGTAATAAGTAAAAACTTTAAATTATAGGTAATACTCTGCTATCTTATAGTATATATGTGTAACATTGCTTCTATTGAAGCATTATGCTTAATTATAACAGTCTAAATTTCCATTGAATCCCTATAGACTTTATATCAGACATAACTGTGCTGCTTATAGTCCTAGTTCTTTTGGTTTATACTTTGGTATCTGACACAGAATTTAGACATATTTGTCCATGCTTTGTCTATCTCGTGATTAGTTAAGATAACCCTTACATTTTCAATTTTCCATCCAAATGTCTAGACCTTTTTTAAAGATGTCAAAACTATTACTATTTACTAGTGCCCCCATATTCAGAGCTGGCTGATGTGAAGGTGTAGGATAAAACAGACACAACAAACCAGAAGTAAGGTACATAAAAACACAAACCTGCATTGTTTTATTCAAATCAGAAAATAAAAAAATAAAAATAATAAACATACAGAAAGCAAAAGGTTATTCAATGTCCAGTATCCAGCAAACTTTCAAATTTTGAAAATTCCTGAGGCTTAGCTTCAGCCTTTGCAAATAGAACAGTGTGGAAACAAGTACACACGTGTAAGGATCCTCCTCACTTAGTAGTCAGTATTCCACAAATTCCACTATCTATCTTTGTTACTCCAAGTGGCGGGTTTTTATACCTTTCATGGATGACATCACCATCAGGTGATCCACCCCTGTTTGCTGAAACCAGTATAAACCTCTTATTCACAGGAGTTCCCCATCAAACAGTAAAGACATAAATGTTCATACATGTTGTCTTTTCTAGCCTAGACTCAACTCCTCTTTTCTTGGTTAAGGGGGTTTTATGTTAAGGGAGTTTTATGTTTCCATTTTGTTTCATCTCAAAAGATAGTTTTAATAAGATAGTAAGTCCATATGGGTTCTGCTGGGTTTTGCAAGGGGAATGGGAGAACAAGGGCATGCTCCTCTTCTCCCTTCTCCTGCCAACCCTTGGAACTCATCATAACTTTTTATTTTTATTTCCATTAACCATTAAATGTGACACCCTAAAATAGACAAACACACAGCAAACATATTTCATTTTCATTCCCAGTGCGAGCGACTGTCTCATTATTGCTGCAGAGAGAGAGGGTGAAAGTGAATACTTTAAGAGTAACATTTTGGACAGCTGCTTACTGTCAAAGCTGGATGTGCACACAAATCGATGCACCACACCATACATGGTGGTCACCTGATAGCCATGTCTGATATTCAAACAGAATGCGCTATCTGTTCCGATCACGCATTCTGTTTGAATATCATGTCAAAGCCGGACAGCCCAATTTGTTTTGTGCAGCGCATTGAATTGTGCTTGCTTCTGGCTGGCTCTGAATATGGGGCCCTCTGTCTACAGTACCTTTCTTTGGGAACACAGCTTTACACCACCCTTGCTGCATTTCTAAAATGCTTACTGGAAGACACACTTCTATTTTTCAAAAGTTCTGAGAAACAATAGAAGAAGAAAACAAAAGCAAACAACACCTGAGCTAAGTAACCAGGTCTTTATGACAGACTAATTTAATGTTCTAGGATATAATATATTACAGTATTGAAAGTGTTTCCACATGCATAGTGTAAGACTTAAAAAAAACCTTTTTCTAGTGATTGCTGTTAGCTTACTTATTAAACTGATAAAATACAGTGGCCCAGATATTCAAAGCGGTTGTGCCATGTGCAACCCTCCCAATGCGCCTTAGCGTGATATTCAAAGGGGCAGGCTGTGCAGCACAATCCCAGATGTGCCATGCACATTGGTAATGTATGCGGCACAGATGCAGGCGGTGTGCCCATGCTTATGGGACACATCCCGATATTCAGCCTGGGATGTGCAGTGCATATGCTGGTGCAACCCCTACATGTGCCACACACTCATGCACAAATTTGAGCCAAAAAAAAAGCTCAAATCCCAGCCATCCACAGGCAGGTGGCTGTAGTGCATGGCACAACACAACAGCCACTAGCTGTGGGTGGCCATCCGGCCAGCGTGTACACCATCCACAAGCACCCTGACCTGGGAGACATGTGCCCCCCCACCCCATCACTCGATCGTGAGCATAGGCAGGAATATAGGACCCTGGTGGTGCAGTGGACCCCCCTTCACCCGATCATGGGCTGTTGTACTAGTAAGATTATCTGGTGGTCCAGTGGGAAGCTCCCCTTTGCCTGATCATGGGCATATGTAATATTAAGATTCCCTGGTGGTCCAGTGGGTAGCTCCCCATTGCCCGATCATGGGCTGCAGTTCCCAGAAAGAGTTACCTGGTGGCCAGTGGTACCCCCCTCCCCACCCTCCCACAAAGATCCCCCACCACCCAGCACCCCCCTCCCCATAATCAACAGGTGGCAGTATCCTACCCGCATGCCACCTGGCCACCAGCTGAATGACAGCATACAGTACACTCTGTATGCCTATTGGTCCACTGCATGGACCAATGGGCATGCAGAACATGCTGTACTACACAGGCCTGATATGTGAATGAATGCGTTCATTCAGCAGCATGCAGGTGGGGTGCTGCCGCCCACCGATGATGGGGTGGTGGTGGGTGGTTGGGGACCCTCTGTGGGAGGGTGGGGAAGGGGTACCACTGGCCACCAGGTAACTCTTTCTGGGAACAGCAGCCCATGATTGGGCAATGGGGGGATACCCACTGGACCACCAGGGAATCTTAATATTACATATTCCCACAATCAGGCGAAGGGCGGCTTCCCACTGGACCACCAGGGGATCTTCATATTACAACAGACCACGATCGGTTGTACGGGAGAATGGGGGCTGCAGTGGCACATCGGGGTATCAATCCCTGACAGCTGCAGCTTGGCTGGGCACCAGGCGCAATTCACCGGGGGATAGCACATCGCATGCAAATGGGGCCATAATGACATGCAAGTGGCCCCTTTTTCACCTAGCATGCATAATGGCCTCATTTGCATGCCCCATATTGAATATCGCAGGTGATGCACCTGGCGCAACTGCACTTGCGCTGTCGCATCCCCCTGCTCCTTTTCTTTGTTTTGTGCTGGCACAGTGCCACTGTGCCATGTGCAGTGTGTGTGCCCTCTGTGCCATATTTAACAGTGCTGAGCCATGGTGCAGCACCATTGAATATCACCTGGTCCATGCCCTGGCACAGCCCTGTTGCGCTGTGCCCAGGCTTGCGCCACCTCCTGGCGCAGTCTGAATATCCAGGCCCATATGTAATAGGCACTTTTTAAGTTATATATGAACATTTAATAGATGTTTCTTAACATTTCAGTGCCTACATGACACATTCTATATATGAATATCCCCCAGTGAATTTTAGATTTTATTCAAATAACAAATGCTTTGCTTTAGATTCCAAAGCTTTCCATGGAACTTTTCAGAAAGTCTGAGAATCTGAACTCTGCCAACTAGGGGTGTAAAAAGGACATTTGGACAGTTTATGAATCAGTTTATTTCATTTAATGCCAAGAATGATACCATGTTTGAAGTTATTGCACTATATGTGTGCTGAAGCTTTTTGCTGACATTGTATATTAATGTATGCTACAAAAATGTATCTTTTCATTGCATCTAAATGTAATCTTTTATTTTAAGTGGTGTATATCTTTTCCTTGTTGCAACCCCCTAAGTCAAGTTTATAGATTTTAGACCCCTTCACTTTGTTCATTTAAAGGCAGTTTTGGATATTCATTGGTTTTAGCATGTCTAAATTCTAATTAAGGTAGCGGTTTAATTAGAGAAATACATTAAACTTCCTAAGAGCTTCCTCATATAGTTAAATGTTACTTATGGCTCTTATATAAAGAAGAAAAGATTATATGTAAGTGCACAAGTGTGTGGTGCCTCTGATTGGGGTTTAAGGAGTCTGCTGTTTTTTCGCTAAGAAATATTTCATTACTTTTTGTGCCTCTTTGCTAGGATGTTGCTAGGTTTCTCATGTGAACAGTTTAGTCTCATCCCTTTTCAGGATTTCAAGGAACAGGGATAGGGGTGGTCATAGCCATGTGTTGAGTGATGATTTCAAAATGTTATGGTGCAAGGTGCAGTACATGCCTAATATTGACCTTGTACTTTTACCTTTGGTATACGTACATCACTTTTTGCAGAATGGTCTGGAAGTATTAGCACTGTAGGTCCCTCTTTTTAAATGGCTAGCATTATCATTCCTCAATTGAAAATGGCATTCATGCTCTTGGGTTCTCACCTGATTAACATATTTTAAATAAAGAAAATCTACACAGTTACTTGGAATGTGAGCGGGCTAATATTAAACTTTAGTTTCCAGGTGCGTGACCACCCCTCCAGAGTCTATAGGTTGTCCTGGAGGACCAATCTCCCCTCCTCCCTACATCAAGGACTTGTTTCAATGTATACTATGTGAAAAGAGATGTTACCTGCATAGCAGAGTATTTGGGGTATAACAAGAGGGTTGGGGTGAAACAAATAAGAAGTGAGGCTACCAGTACATGCTGGTGGATGCACTTTAAAGCCCTTTGAGGCCACCAGGATTTTAGGCTTGAGAACCAATGTTAAAAACTGGCAAGACAGTAGCTAGTAACTTAGGCTACACAACTGCAGTGGAATGCACTCAGTAGGTGTCCCAGACGCTGTGATATAAAGGAGGTGGGAGAGGGCAGTTCTAATTCCCATTGGAAGGGTGTTTTAGAAGGATGGGCCAGCAGATGAGAAAGCCATTTTGCCCATGTTACAATTTGCCTATGGTACTTCAAGCAGAAGATCAGAGGAGTGCAGGTCAGGTGGATTTGTTTTGTGTCTTAGTAACCTCAACAAAGGAGAAAGGTTAGGGGTGCACAGTGACTTGTCAATCAGGCAGAAGAGGGTGAAGTCCCTGTATGCCTGTGGGGAGAGCAAGCCAAGGTTACTGTAAAGGTCACAGTGGTGTGTTTTAAAAGGGGCCACTGAGGCAAATTGGCATATGCTGTTGTAAACTGTGGTTAGCCAGGAGACATTTTTTGCAGTGGCTTATGAATAAATGGAAGAGGCACAATCCCTTATAGGTATCACAGTACTTTTGGCAATGGTGAGGCAGCCTTCAGGTGTCATGGAGTGTTTCAGTTTGTATGTTAAACACAATTTTTGGTGAATCCTTTTACTCAGAGAATCACTGTGTTTTGTGTAGGCAAGGCAGGGTCAAATGACTCTTATTTTTTTGAAGGCTTGTACCAACTCCACAATCTGGCCATCAGAGTAGGCAAGATTCATGGGGTGGACGGGTTGGAGAGTTTTGATTTAGAACCAAATAGTATGGATTTAGTCTTTTTGACATTGAGCAGTAGTTAGTTTCTCAGGAACCAACTTTTGATAAGGGAAAGTTGTCAAGTTCTGAGAGAAATAGGCCAGTGACTTTGAGTTACTGTATGAGAAATGATGAGATCATCAACAAACAGGACAGTGTTACAGTTGTTGCAGGCTTGAGGGAGATTGTTTATCAAGAAGGAGAAAAGGAGAGGGCCTAGGATAAATCCTTGTACCCTGTACTTTATGGGCTGAGTAGTACAGAGTGCTTTTCCAAGTGAGACCCATTGGAATCTACTTGAAAGATCACAATCAGTCCTGGAGGTGGCCGTAGGGGATATGCCATGATTTGGTAGTTTAGTTATTAGAAGATTGCAGTTCTCAAGATAAAATGCTTTTGCCAGATCTACAAATATTGCTCATGTGAGTTTGCCATCATCCATGGCGGAGAGGGTATTGTCAGTAAAATTGATTAGGGCCATGTTAGTGCTGTACCACTTCCTGAAGCCATGCTGTGCAGGGGTGAGGAGGCTGTGCAACTTTATATAGGAGTGAAGTGTGCAAAGACAATTTTTTTTTCAAGGGGCTTAATCAGTGCATTTAGAATGGAGATTGTGTGTTAGTTATTTACAAGTAAGGAGCTTCATTCTTTGTATACTGGCACAACATGGGACTCCTTCCGATTGGCTGGTAGAATTCATTGAGTTGAGTGAGAAATGAAAACTATTTGCTGGGGTCAAGAGATGGCAGGGGCAGTTAGTTTTAGAATCCAGGGGTCTAGTCCATCAGTGCTAGTTCCACAGTTAGGTAGGGAAAGCAGCAGCTTACAGGTCTCACCAGGAGAGACTGTTTTAAAATAGAATAGAGGGTGCCCAGGGCTATAGTGGGAGCTGTTAGTGAAGCTGTTGGGAGGAGAGGTTACGGTTGTCCTGATCACAGGAAGGAAGTTGGAATAAATAACTACACTACATAGATTGTTAAAGCTTTCCGCAGCACTGGGCCTGTTGGTGTTGAACCCAGGATCCTTAGACTTGGTGCCCATCTCCTAGCTACCTCCATTACTAGGCTGTTTAATCTGTCTATCTGCTCCTCTATGGTGCCATTGGCCTGGAAAGCTGCAAGGGTTATTGCAATGTTTAAGAAAGGTGCCCCTAAATCCTGTCAAATTATTGTGCCATAACTTTACTGCCAACCCATGGCAAGATATTGGAAAAATGTATTCACCACCAGATCGCTGCTCATTTACTTAATTTTAATCTTCAGTCCCCTGTTCAACATGGTTTCAGAGCTGGGCACAGCGCCACTACTGCCCTCACCCTATTCACCAGTGAGGTTATGTCCAACATGGACAAAGGCCTACTTACTGGTGCTGTGTTCATAGACCTCTCCAAGGCTTTTGACTTAGTTAATCATCCACTGCTCCTGTACAAACTTCATTTACTTGGGGCCTCTGGATCCACCTTATCCTGGTTCAGTAGCTACTTCACCAACCAATCCTAAGTCATCTCCTTCTGTAAAATTCTTTCATCTCTGGCTGCCATCTCCTGCAGCATCCCACAAGGGTCCATTCTGGGACCTTTGCTCTTCTTCATCTTTATTAATGACATTCCTTCCTCCTTTCCCCACCGTCGCTACATCATGTATGCTAACAACCTGGTGTTCTATGCTGCCTCTTGTTCCATCCCTGACCTCAGTGCTCACCTGATCTCGGCATTCCAACAGATTCAACTCTGCCTCTCCTCTAACTCACTAATACTCAATCTACCAAAGACTCAGGCCATGCTTTTAGGGTCCTCTAGAAAAGTCCATGCTGCATCTCCTAAGCTTCGTGTGCTTAGCTGTGATGGGTCTGTGGTCATGTCCACTGACTCCTTCAAATACCTTGGAGTGACTCTGGATCCTGTACTCAATTTCTCCTCTCACATAAATGAGGTATGTAGATCTGTTAACATTAAGACAGGAGCCGCCTACCATGTGTGTCACTCCCTAACCCCCTGCTGCCAGAATCTCTGTGGCTAGAGATGTACTGCTTCCTAGGCTACTGTACCCTTTCCCATGCCAATGCTGGTATTCTTCATAAATGTGACACTACATACAACACCTATAGATTTGACCTATCAGGCCCTCTCCTTACTCACCTTTGCCTCCTATACTCTACCCTTCACTGGCTGTTCCTCAAATCCCTGCGCTCCTTCTCTCTGGGTTGCTTCATCGACTCTATGACCAGAACCCCCCCCACCCTGACTGTCTTGGGGCTATGCTTACCCCTATGCTTCACTCCCACACTCTGAGGTCCTCTAATTTTGAGGTCCTCTAACTCTCCTCTATTCTCTGTCCCCCACAGCTCAACAAAAATTGGGGAGCAGGCATTTTCCCATTTCACCCCCAAATTCTGAAACTCCCTACCTGCCAGTTTAAAGTGCTTCTTATCTCACTCCTCCTTCAAGACTGCACTTTTCTCCTACCTTAATGCACTTGATTCCTGTGACTGTACCTAACCTCCTCTGGACCTCTGTTCCTGCTTTTCCATGCCTAGCACTCTTTGGTTTTCCTAACTTGATTGTATTATCTGATTTTTCACACGTCCAGTTTATCCCTGTGTGGATGGCTACTACTTGCACTGTGTAACTCCCTGACTCTCCCTGTGGTGGTAACTATTGTATGCATTTAGGACTGATTTTGAAGTTGAACTGTGATTGTTTGTACCCCTGTACTCTCCCAGAGCTTTTGTAACTCTTTCAGAACTGTTTTGTATCTGAACTGTGTTTTTTTGTATGCCTGTTTACTATACTCTCCTGGGTCGTGCTTGAGAATAAGCAGGGTTATTGCCTAATGCACTTACCTGGTTACCAAAAGCTAGTAAATAAATAAACTGGTTTACAGCAGTGGTGGGATCACTAACTAAGGTATCTTCAAGTGAGAAGCTAGGGTTCAGGATTAATTAGGGAATTCATTTCAGATTACAGTTTCTTTGGGTTGCCAAAACTCCGGGTCTCTTGAGACATGAGGTAACTAGATTTAAGTCTATTAGCATATTGTTTACATTGATTTTGAAGGTACCTCTAGGTAAACCATTTTGCAAGGTGGGGGAAGGGGAACTTGAAAGCTGAGCAACGGTTATCTTTGAGCTTCATTCTGGAAAGAAGCTCTTTAGTCAGCCATTTGTTACTTATTCCCTTCACTCACTTAGTGATGAGAGGGAAGTATCTATCTTGGATAGTGCTAAGCTTGATGCAGATGTAGGAGACAGTTGTGACAATGTTAGGGAGCATGTCAAGTCTGGATCAGTCTATGAAGTTAACATCTGATATGACTGGGGTAGTATCTGAGATGGAGAAGAAGCTACCGGCCAAGTTTTGGGGCCCTTTAGGTAGATTGCTCATTGTTTATAGTCCCTTATATCTTACCAAATACACCCTTAGTTCAGTATATGGTCCCAGTTTTGTATGATCCTTAATTTTTCTACATCTTTACTTAACAAATTGTCTAATTTTACCGACTCATATATTATTATTGGGGGCGATTTCAATCAGGTAACCGAAGGTTCCAGGTTCAATGTTTCTATTACTAAAATGCATGTATAGCCATTTGGGCTGATTACACATAGATAAAACATACATAAACAAAGATATATAACAGATTTTCCATTTGTCATAAAACTTGTAACATCAGCTTTGTTACAGCTGAAGACATTATAAATTAGACATGCAGCCAGGTTCATCCTAGCTTATATTAGTCTTGATTATTTTACTCTCCTCTTTCCTTAATATCTGTAGGTGATCTCATTTTGTCTAGCTGTGCATGGAGCAGAAAAAGGATACTTAATTGGTCTAAATTCCAGATGTATTGTAATATACTCTCCTTTGATTTAGATTCAAATCCTTCCACATATTATCCTAACCACTTATTCTTTCAGAAAAGGGCAATCTAACAGGATTTGCTTAGTTGTTCAGAGGTCTTCACATTCATATTTGCACAGGGTTCTACTTTTAAAAATTTCCAAGTAATAAAATTGACATACCAGCCATGACTGAGGTCCTTTCTCAGTCAAGTCAGGGTTTTCAGATGAATATCAGATTCACAATACAACTCATAATATTTCATATTTTGATATGATTTGAAGAGTAGCCTACGCCTTCAGGAGAACTTTAACAAAACGTAGTATTTAAACACAATTCGGCTTGTATTTCACATTAGTTCTGTATTCCTCCTCCCCATTATTTATTACTGATGTAATCTGCATGAAAACAGGATCGTTGCTCTTGAAGAATTCATCTATTGCTAAGAAATACAAAATCACATATGCCTCCATAATGCAAAGCATCATGGGCTGCATATGCAAATCACCACATAATAGTCTGCTGGTTCAACTTTAAGCAGAAATGCATGGTGCCAAAAGGCCTCTCACACAGTTTGCAAAGGGTGCCAACAGAAGACACAGACATGTGTTTCGTTCAACCAGGACTCAAAGGTGTGCCTCGTCTGTTTGACACCCCAGTGGAATGAACCAGCTACCCTAAGATAGTCTAGCTGGATTATGTTGTGGTGCACCCAATTAAAACCAAAAACATGTTAAAAGACAAAGAACCTCAGAATGCAAGCATAACTGTTAGAGGCCTTTCAGAACCATGCATTTCTGATTAAAGTTGAACCAACATAATATTCTGTAGTGATTTGCATATGCAGCCCATGATGCTTTGCTTTATGGAGGCATGTGTGATTTTGTATTTCTTTGAAATTTTGCTTCCCGGCCAATGCCCTTTGGAGTGACCATTGCCTCTTAGCACCCATGCCACCCACCTCCCCCTGATCCAAGTTAAATCCTGTAAAAAAGAAAACAGCCTAACAAATTCCTCATTCACCCCCCCCATGAACCTATAAAAAGAAAATGGTCCATTGACACATCTCCCACCCTCAGCACCCCACCACTCCTCCCCCCAGTCATCCACTTGCCTCTATAAAGTCCCTTGTGGTAATCCTCTCTTACCGCAGCATGTGACCCCCACCAAATCATGTCCAGCCCTGAACTGAGAAAAAACGTTTTTGCACTTACTGTAGATTTTCTTTAGCTCATTTTAAACTACACTCATAGCTTAATAATCCAGGTGCTTCAGGTACGCTCAGTAGAACCCTTAGGTGCAGATAAAGGTGGCCAGCCCAAAAAGCAACATCAATTAGAGAAATCTACACACAGTTTACCAGGAAAAAACATAGTCTCACCACAATATTGTGTGTGAAAGAAATTTAATTGCGGACAGAACGTCCAGGTAAACCTCTCCCAGCACTTCGGCCAAACAAACAAGGCCTTCCTCATAGTTTAATAGTTTTTAAAGATTTTGACTTCAAATGTTCAACACAGACTTTTTGTACCCAACCTCATGATCTAGACAGGTGTCATTTTTCAAATCCCACCAGAAATGCCATTTCTCCATCATTCTGCAAAATGATGTTTCTGCTGGGATTTTAGCAACACCACCAAAAAAAGTTCATGTTAAAAATTTGGAGTCAAAACATGTAGGTTGGTCAGAAATTAACACTTTAAACAACAGGATGCAATATATCGCAAGCACTGGACCCCCTTTTAATATCACTGTCACTTCACTGACATTTTTTGTTGCTTTTCTTTTGATAACCCACTTTTTTCCTTCAATTAGACATATATTGTACAGTAGGCTGAATCTGACTAATCCAAATCCTTTGTAAATCCAAATCCAAACTCAGCCTAGATTTGGCTAATCCAAAACAAAATCCAAATCCACCCCGGCTTTAACCATCCCTACTTTTGAAAAATTCACCCAGGATTGTGGTAGAGGCATAAGTGAGGAAGTATAGGCAGACCAGGAGAAGTCAGAACATTTGCAAGTATCATTTTATTATCAATAACAATAAAATCAAATTATATTGTGTAGGACAGCTCTTCTTAAAGGCAGTACAAACAAAAACACAGTCCTTCATCTGAGAGTCTCTTTAGAATCTCTCTCTCTCTCTCACTAACATTGCTCTCTTTTTCTGAGATGTATTTTCCTGGCATTTAAATTATGCATCCTAATCTTGCAAGTTACATCTCCTGTTTTTCACAAAAATGTCTCAGAACTTTGTCAATCACCTTCGTGAGGACAGCCTGAAGAGCACATCTAGTCTTTAACAGGTGCAACTAATTAATACATTTTGCTTCAGAACTAGTTTCTTGTTGATAATTCTGCAAATAAGCCTGTGGAGGTCAAAATACAGCTCAAGGATAAACCCTTGTATTACAGATTGCCATTTTTGTAAGGAAACCCGAATAGCTTTCTGTAATCATTTCAACAATATAATTATACACATTTGCAAACCAGATTCAGATTCACTTTATTTTTAAACATATAAAATGACACAGAATTAGTCACGTTTCAAACAGTTAAAAATAGATCCATCATAATTACAATCATTAGATATTACAAGGAAAAATCTCATGTACAAATATTACATACATTCGAATAAATATTTACATAATTTAGAGTTTAAATAACGTTTAAGAATTTTGCTACCCCAAATACCACATTTGTTTTATTTAATCTGAGCAGATATGTCATATAATCAGACCCCATATACAAGTGATTTTTTGGAAACAGTGGCATAATCCATCTACTTCTTTGTTTGGCATATACTATAATTCATATTCTAAGATAATATGCATTATAGCTGGTATTTTTACATTATTACACATGCACACATGATTATGACTTCTTCTTATCCATGTAATTTTCTGAAAATATGGGATCCCTAGATTATCTAGACACATTGTACATAGGATATTTCTATGAAGTCCATTTTCATACAACAAGAGATACTCTTCCATTCCCCCCTTTTGTTTTATATTTAAGTATACGGAGACAGTATAGCGCAGTGGTCTAAGGCTCTGAGCTGCAAATCTGATGACATCCAGCAGACCAGACCTGGGTTTGAATCCCACAGCTTCCACTTGCATACTGTGTGACCCTGAGCAAGTCACTTAACTTCCTTGTGCTCCCAGGTCGCTCCTGTAAAAAAGCTATCAGCTTAGTGTGCTATACCTGGTTAAACAACTAAATAAAAAAAAAACATGTCTATATCATGATTTTTTTTCAAAATCTCTCTGCATACCTATATCATGTAATCTTGTTATTTCTTCCTCAATATATTACTCTACATTAGAAATTGCTTTCAGTGACCACAAACATTCAAGGCCAGATTTCTTCAGAATATCATTTAAAAGCATGAATCAGTTTTTCCTATGTATACTACATTGTAATTTATTTAAATTATCTATCAAGTAGTGTTTTGGGAGTCTATCATTTGTCATTGCCATTATTCTACCCCAGAAATTAATTGCTCTAATTTGACTCCTTGTTGGTAGGGATAAAAGGCCAGTTTCCAATCTCATAAAAGCTGTAGGACAATCTCTGAGTAGACTTAGGGCTGGATATTCAAAAGGGTTGCACCATGCGCAGTAGGGTTGCACCTGTGCAAGTCCGAAATTGCGCCATTCTGCCATATTCAGCAGGAGGCAGTTGTGCCCCCCAAGTCAAGCTGAGCAACAGCGCAATGCAAATGAATGCATGTGGAACTGGAGGGGGAGGAACCATGCATAAACTGCACAGCCCGATATTCAGTGGGCTATGCAGAGTTGTGCAGGTGCAACCCCCAACCTGTGCCTGCACAACTTTGAGCCAAAAAAAAGGAGTAAGTCGAGGGCCACCCACAGGTGAGCTGCCACATTGCAGGGTGCAACACAGCAGCTGCCACCTGTGGGTGGCCCTCAACCTACTCCCTGTGCCCCCCTGCAGCCCAATCACAGGCATATAGTAACCCCCTTCCCCGACTGGCATATGTATAAAACAGCCCCCCACCCCTCGACTGGCCCGATCGCGGGCAAAAGTGAAAAATAAAACCCACCCTCCACCAGCCCGATCGTGGAACCAATGTGTCCAACCCCCCCAAGACCATATCCCTGGTGGTTCAGTGGACTTCTAAGCCCGATCGTGGGCTGCAAAATGTGTAAACCCCACCCCAAGAACACATCCCTGGTGGTCAGTGGACGCTAAGCCCGATCACGGGCTGGAAATGTAAATCCCCACCCCCAGAACATATCCCTGGTGGTCCAGTGGACTGCTAAGCCCGATGTCGTGGCTGCAAATGTGAAATCTCCCCAAGACCATATCCTGATGACTGACTGCCTGGGCTGCAGCGTGCGTGCAGAGCAGAGCGCAATAGCCCTGCCAGCAGTTGGTGGGTGGCTGGCGGTGAGACGGCAGGGGTGGGATGCTGCCACCCGCTGGCTGCGGGGGCAGGGTGGTAGGACTTCGTGGGTGGGTGGGATGGGGGACACTAGATCACCAGGGATATGGTCTTGGGGGAGGTTTACATTTTGCAGCCCATTTGAGCTTAGTGGTCCACTGGACCACCAGCGATATGTTCTTGGGGTGGGGTTTAAACATTTTGCAGCCCGCGATCGGGCTTAGCGGTCCACTGGACCACCAGGATATGTTCTTGGGGGTGTGTTGAACACTTTGCAGCCCGCGACCGGCTGGTGGCGGGTTGTGCTGTACACGCTTGCTCCATGATTTGGCTGGTGGGGGTTGTACTGTACACGCTTCCACAATCGGGCTTCACGGTCCACTGGACCACCAGGGATAAGTCCTTGGGGGTTGACACTTGCTGCCCGCAGTCGGGCCAGTCAGGGGTGGGGGGATTTTTACACTTTTGCCCATGATCGGGCTGCAGGGGGCATCGGTCCCCGATGGCTGCTGCCTGGTAGGGCGCCAGGCGCAAGTCCTTGGGGATCGGCGCACCTGCATGCTAATGGCATGCAAATGGGGCCATAAATAGATGCAAATGGCCCCGTGCCTTGCATGAATTATGGCCCCATTTGCATGTCACCTTTTGAAAATGGGAAATTTGCGCATGGCGCAATGGTACTTGCGCCACTGCAACTTGAATGCTCCACTCTGACCACTTGTGGTGGCACAAGTTCCACTGTGCCATGCACAGTGGCTGTGGGGGGGGTGATATTCAAAGGAGTTGCTCAATAGTGCAACTCCTTTGAATATCGCCCTGGCCACACCCCTGCGCAACTATTTTGTGCAGCACAAGGGCTTGCTCCACAAAATAGTGCAGTTTGAATATCCAGCCCTTAATGTGCATCTAACAAATGAGTTTTGAATAGTCTCTAAATTGGGATTATTTAAATACAGTCCCCAAAGTTCACTACTGCATAATGTTTGACTGATTATTTTAGCTTCATATGTCATTTTAAGGCAACAAAGGAGTTACCAGTGAATTTACTGGCAAATGATCTAATAGCACCTATTATGTTATTTGACTTATTTCTTAGTTCCACAATATGGGGTTTCCAAGATACATTTTTATTAAAGGTCACTCCAAGATATTTATATTCTTTGACCACCTCAAAGTCTTTGCCATTAACACACCATGATTTATTAATAACTCCATTATTGCTGAAAACTGTAATTTTTGTTTTATCCACATTTATATTCAAATCCAGGTTACATAGAGATTTCATAACACTTGATAGCCCTCTTCTTAGACCCAGAGGAGTCTGAGAGATGATTATGACATCATCTGCATATAAAAGAACTTGAATTTTTTCATCATTTATCATAGGTGCAAATGTATCAATTTTACTAATATCTTTGATCATAGACTCTATGTATACCTGTATATTGAATAATAGTGGGGCTAATAAATGGATCTATGACTGGTCATTGACAAAAATCTTGTCGAACAAAGGTACAGCAAAACCTTTATGTTGACCACATTTGCAGTCGGCATAACATGTTTCATTGACTATCATGTTTTCTTCGTGGGGCTTGGCCCCTGAACCCCCCCAAGTGGGGAGGGCTGCTCCCCCCCCACTAAAGAAAATCAACTCTGAGTCAGAGCTGATTGGGGGGATGCAAGACCCCAGAAAATAGTGCCAGGGTCCAGTGCCAACACTACAGTGACCTAGCACTGTAGTCACTGTATTGTTGGTCGATGTCAACATGTCACTGTCGGGGTGGTATTCCCTAATAAACAACCTTGTTTTACACCTTTAGGTACAGATATTTCTTTTTATAGTGCCCCATCCCTTGTGTATCTTATATGTGCCATTGTGTTATAGTGTAACAATTTTAATATTTTCAATAGATGCTTATCAATATCTAACTCAGCCAATATATTCCATAACTTAGTCCTATTCATAGAATCAAAAGCTGCTTTAATGTCAACATAGCAGACATATAGGGTACCATTTCTTTCAATAACATAGTTATCAATGAGATAATTCAGTGTAAAAATTAGATCAAGGTGCTGTTAGTTTTTTAAATCCGCAATGGAATTTTGATATAAAGGCATTAGTCTCCACCCAGCTTAAGAGTCTATCTAGAAGCAATCTTAAATACATTTTTTGTATAACTGGGAGGAGAGTAATAGGTCGATAACACTTCGGATCTTGTTTTGGACCTTTCTTAAAGAGTGGTACAATTACTTCCTTATTCCAGTTTGTAGGAAGGGTCAAATTATGGCTAATTAATGTAAAAACTGGGGCTAATAGGCCTGCCCAGAAATCAACATTATGGAGAAACACCTAGGCTGGAAGTCCATCTACTCCTGCAGCCTTGTTTCTTTTCTGTGCCATTATTGCCACTTTTACAGTATCTCTTGGATAGAAAATACAAACAACTCCATATGTTTTATAGCTGGTATAAAGCTAGGTGAATTGCTTCCAAAAGTCTTCACATTAGAGTCACATATGGCAATAACATCTATTATCCAGTGTTCTTCTGTGATTATGCCAAACATGTTATAATGTACATTTTTTTCATCACATCCAAAAGCTACTAGGGACCAAAATGTTTGTGTGTCTTTCTTCCAAACAGGTTCCTGAAGCTGTTCCTATGAAGTCTGCTTATACTCCTTTTTATGTTATATTAACTTTGTATATTCTGGTTTTAAGTTTCTTAGGGCAATTAGCACCGGGTGTATAGTTAATCTAGCTCTCAGTCTTCGTAACCTTATTTATTTATTTATTTATGTCTTTGGTAACCAGATAGGTGCACTGGTCCAGTGGACCATTTTCAGGCATGACCTGGGCCACAAGGTGGCAACAACATGGATGACAATTGGTACATACAGAACACTGGTACACACCCAAAACATGGGGTGGTAAGAAAAAACAAGAAAATTTACAGCAGATAGGTCATTATATACAAAATATTAGGGGTGGTACCAGGAGACAAGTAGTGCAAAGTTATATATACATGCAGTGCAGGTTGTAACACAGGTTATATATAGTTTTATATACATACAGTGCTGGTTCAAAAATAAATGGCAAGGCTAACTCAGAAGTGAAGTATGGGGCTAGAGAGGGGGTTGTAGGTAGAGGGAGGGTGATAAAGGAATGGGACCAGAGTGGCAAAGAGGAAACAGAGTGGAGAGACACATGTAGGGGAAGTAGGCTACTAGGCCCTAGGCTATTTTGGGGTACAATGACAACTTGCCATAGTCTGGAGCCAGGTTTTTAGGTTCCATTTGAAAGCCAGGTGGGAGGGAGACAAGTGGACTGATAGTGTGAGCTTGTTCCATAGGGACAGAGTTGAGATGGAGAAAGCTCTCATGCCTATGGCAGTGGAGGCACTGGGCACTTCTAGTGGGGGGACAGAGGATGCCCTAAGCAACCTCAAAACCACTCTTTCCCTCAGAAGTTGTGCTGAGGAGGACTGGTCACGGTTCATGAGTGAGTTGTCCACTAGGCAGCCCATAGCACAGTCAAAATGACCTTGCAGTGGGAGCCATCCTAGGGACTGGTAGAGAGAGCAATGGTGGGTCTGGTAAGGGTCTTGAAGGATGAACCAGCAGATAGAGTTGTATGTCAAAATTAGCCCTGAGTGCAGGGTTGTGGATACAAGGGAGTAGACATGGGAGCAGTAGTCCAGGAGGGGCAGCAGGTTGCCACGTGCAATGGCAAGGCATGCTTTAGAAGACAGGAAATTGTTTAGATGGAAAACAGTGCCTAATTTTTGGTGGACTATTTTCACGGTAAAGTTTATGTGTTCAGTGAAGGAGAAGAATTGATCAAGGGTGACTCCAAGGTATTTGAAGGACTGAACTTTCTCAAGGGGCAGGCCTGCTGTGTTAGCACTAGAAAGGAGGAATTGTGTTTGATGGCCTTGGCAAGAAAAGGTTTAGAGCCAAATAGCATGGACTTTGTCTTTTTTTCATTTACCAGGAGTTTATGGGAGAGGAACCATTGGTGGGCATAGCCATAGTTTTGTGTGAGGGTGGAGGAGATGGACTCAACTGACCTATCACTATGATAAAGGACCAAATCATCTGCATGATTCTGCGAATCCTCTGTTTTTCTGACTTTAATAATGGACATTCTATGTCAAACTATGGTTTATTCACCCCATGTGGATTCTTTGCACCTTTTATGTTTCCTTACACAAAAGGGACTCAAATTCCTTCATGTAATTATCAAAATCACATAAAATGCTTCGTACATTCAATGGGAAGTGCTTATTTAATTTAAGTAAAAAATTATTTGTTTTTATATTACCAATTGTTTTATCAACTGTTTTAGTATATTAATTCCACTTTATTTTGTCCCATATTTAATACACATATTATAGTTTGCATCCTGTTCTTTTATCATATTTTTTACCTGAAGTTTAAAGGAAGACTTAATTATACAACTGATAGGGAAATGATCACTGCCCCACATTTTAAGAATTTTCAGTTGTTTGATACTAGAGAACTCGAGAACATTGCTTATACATAAATCAAGAACACTACCTCCTTTAATAGTGGGAAATGTGAATTCACCATCCCAATCCCCCTTAATGCATCCATTTAGGATTCTTAGTCAAAGATTATTTAAGAAATGCAGGAGAACTTTGCCATTTGTATTTACCACATTATCTTTTGAATGCCTTATTGGAATATTTAATGTGTCATCAATACACCAGTCTGGTGTAAGTTGTTCTATATTGTTTCCTATACATGTATTAAAATCTCCAGCAACAAAAATGCAGATACCTGGGAATCTTATTCTTAAAGATTCAATGTCATTACCTATTGTTTTCAGGATTTCAGTGAATTCTTTTTGTCTAACTGCAAGTGGAATACAGATATTAAAAAATTCTAAACATCTATTTTTCCCAGATATCACAATGTTCATATAGAATGTGTTGCATGTACTGTACGTGACTCTAAGTTAGTAGAATCTAATGATGTATCAACAAAAATAGCTAACCCACCTTTATGTCTACCATATTTATTGTTTTTATATACTGGTGTTACCTAAGCCTTATAGCCGTCCATTAGATAGTCTTCTAATTTTACCATCCATGGCTCCTGTAGCAAGATTATAGAACAATCTGACATCCACTTTACGCATTCCCCAGTTTCTAAGTATGCCCCAATTCTGGCTATGTTCCAATTTAGCAGATTTATTGTTTTCCTAGTTATTACAGCATACCAGTCACTTGGTGTCATCCAGAATGTTTAGGGTGCTTTTTGCTGAGTTTGATACAGAGGTTTTACTCTCCAAGCAATCCACGGATGAAACAGAAAACTGGCCAGAAGATTCATCTACTTCCAAGATCTCACTGTTATTGATTCTAGGTCCTAGTTGCTTCCTGCCTCTTTTATATATCAAATCCTCCTCATCCCCCTCCAAAACACATTCTATTTCTATAGGTTTAAAGTATGCTGAAATATGTGGTTGTTTAAAGCAGCAGTGCATTGAAAAATGTTTTCCAAAAAACTAGTTTCAGGTATATAATTAATAAAGTATTAGCACAACTACTTTTCTAGGTACAGTACCTCCAATGAGGTGCACCATTTTTTTCTCTTGATCCTAACCCTTGCCAGGTCTACAGTTTAATTTTTAAAACAAATGTGGTAACCATCTTTTTTTCTAGATTTTTTTTTGAGAAAAAACTAAATTAAAACTTTTGTAAAATACTAAGATTTTGGTGGAATCAGAACATATTACCACCAACAAAACTGGAAGAGGCCTGGAATCTCCTGTAGTGAAAAAAGGGGAGGGTCAAACTTCTTGCCCATTTTCGTTGCACTGCTGCTTTAACAGATGTTGCCTTGCTTTTTTCTTTAGTCATATTTACAGGCCTTTCTTGTTGATAAGTGTTTTGATCTTATACATTTGTTAACCTTATTGTATCATCCAGTGTAACTCCAATGTCTAAGAATTTATTCTTGTTTATTATAATGCATTTTCTTTTATCTATGTTTTTTAATACAATACAAATCCAGCCTTTGTAGGGATGGGCCTTGTACCTGTAGAAAGATTTGATATCCTGCCATCCTATTTTATTTCCTAGCACTCCTTTTATTAAGTTGTACGATGCTAACTTTAATACCCTTACAGAAATATAAGTGTGTGATGTACATACAGAATGCATACCACATGCTTAATTGTGCAATGTTTGCATACGGTTCGCATTCACGAAGTGAACCTAAGCGAACCAGCTCTAAAAAGCATATCAGATTCACATACTGCAAGCTTGATGTGTGTGCAGTAGGTAAGCTGGTATGAACATCTTCTAAAAATCACATCAGGTTTGTGTGTTGCACGCTTGACATGAGTGCAGCAGTTAAGCTGGTGTAAACATCATTTAAAAATCACATCAGGTTCACATATTGCATGCTTGCCATGTTTGCAGCAACTAAGTTGGTGCAAATCTCATCTAACAAAAACACAGTTTCTATTTCTCATACTACTGCTAGCAATTAGAGCCATTAAAATACATTTTTTTCACTGATTTCCCATTAAAGTTAGGTAAACTCATTAATTCTGATCCTATTGCAAGTTGTTTAATGGCTTTTGATTTTTGTCATTAAATTACCATTAATTTGCAAAGTATTGTTTGCTTTCTGCATAAAGTATGTGTATTTTTTATTTATTTATTTAGTTTTTGTTGACTGGGTAAGTGTACTAGACAAATCCTGCCTATTTTCAGGCATGACCTGGAGGAGGGAGATACAGATGAATGCCAACTGACCTTGAACCAGATTAAGCTGTTGATGGTATTTTTTGTTTTTAATGAATGAAGGAAATTTGACCAGGACACCGGGGAAATTCCTCTACTCTGTCCTGTAGGGGCAACCCTTGGTCATCTGTGACATGATGGCCAGTGTTGCTGAACCTCCAGATGGGATGGATGTCAATGGTGCAGGGAAGCTAGCCTCCTCTCCTGTTCCTTATGCACAAGAGGCTACAGAATTGGATATTATTGCTGCAGAATATGAATCGGCTGTTTCTGGTGAGGAATTGTTGGATTAGGATATGATTCTACAGCTCGGCTCCTCTAAAATGGCTGTTGTACAGTGTGATAAATCTGTTAAAACAGGCACAGTGTGTAAATCTAAGATGGCTTCATTTCATAAAAAGTCCAAGTTGCTGCTGGAAATTAAGAAGTTAGAGTGGGAGTTAGCGGATCACCCAGTTGAAATTGATCTGGCTGCCTTGGCGAGTAACATACCTGCTGGCAGTAAGCTTGCATTTGGAACTGCTGCTGTGGTGGAGCATTCTTCTACTACTGCATCCCATGTTTCTTTGGACTTGACTGCGGTCGCACAGGCTGGCAGTTCAGACGGAATTTCCTCCATGTGCCTAAAGCCTGTGGACCCTTTGATACTGGAACCTTCCTCCCAGCAGCCTGCCCCTGTGACCTCTGCTGTGGTTGAATCTCTGAGGTCAGTCAGCTCCCGTTCTCTTCCAGCAGAGTTTGTTTTTCTGATGAATCAAGTGCGTCCGGGATGGAGCAAGACTTCGGGTTCTTCTTCACTTCTCCCACATCGAGCTGCCATTGCCAGTGCTCCTGTGACTTCTGTTCAGCACTTGACTGACATTCCTGGAGGCCCATCTTGGTCTCCACAATGGGCACTACGTGAGGCCAGTTGGAAGATGTCAGATACAGGGACTTGGTCTCCGGATTTTCAGGACCACTCCTATCTACATATGCTGGAGAGAGCAACCAGTAAAGTGGCCACCGAGACTGCAACTCTGCCCCCTGCTCTGCTCCACCATTTTGCCCGGGGTAAGGACTTCATTGTTTCTCCTGACAAACCTGTTATACCTGACTCTGACACTGTAGTCCCTTCTGAGATTTTAGATAGAGAAGTTAGTAAAGGCACTTTAAGAAACCAATTTTTTTATTTTGGGGTTACTTTGAATGTTACAGAAGCCTCAAGTACTGGGGTGGTGGAGGACGCCATTATGGTGGGCCCTCCTCCAGAGGTTATTCATCAGCTATCTGAAGACAGTTCTGAAGCCCCATTTAAGCTTTCTGATCTTTTTCAGAATAGGAAGGAACCTGCACCATGTCGTAATGCCGTGCGTATTTTGTATAAGGGAGGGTTACAGGAGGCTCCGGATAGAGTTTATATTGCTTGGGCCTTGTTGAAGGGCTCTATGAAGTTCTTCTCCTCAAAGATTTTTGCCCTTATCTATATTGGTAATTCCAACTTTGATGTTAGTTTTAAAAATATTTCTAGTCTAGACAGGTTTTGGGCACGGTATACTGCATGTAAGAATACGTCCCTTTGGTCACCCTTCCAGGTAATTCCTCTCACGAAACTTACTATTAAGGTTATTACAGTTATGTTCAAGAACGAAGGGGTTAATGTGGAGGATATTTTATTTTGGCTTCATCAGCGATGTGAGGTTTTCGGTACCCCCTCCTCTACTCTGGATAGCGAACAGATTTGGGATGGTGGTTGGAGAATATGGGTTAAATTGTTTGTGACTAATTCTGGCACCGTGCATTTACCTAGTACCTTTTATTTAGGCAGGGATGGGGTGCTATTTTTTATGTAGGTCAACCTCAGTCCTGTTTTAAGTGTGGATCTTGGGCCCACCTTAGTTCAGCCTGTGATACTGTTAAATGTAGTCATTGTCTTGAGTTTGGGCATGGGTCTGCTAAGTATCTTAATCTTTTCCGGTATAATCTTTGTGAAAATACTGGACACGCCTATGGTAAATGTCCTTGGGCTTCCCATAATAGGGATGATTGCCCTTCACATGAAGGTATCATTAATCAGGCACAGCATTTGCAGGCTAAAAAGGTTGCCGAATTGAGTCTCAAAGCTGGGATGGATACTCTTGCTAGGGAGGTCTCTGAGTTATCTAATGGTGATCCTCAAGTCGATAAGGCTGTTCTACCCCCACCACTTGGTAAGGTTGATGATATGGAAATACAGGTTGAGCCAGAAATTCCAGTTAGTACTCCTATCATTTCCACTGTTTCTGACCCTGCTGTAGTGCCTGGCATGCCTCCCCACCCCAGCATGATGATTCCGGTTTTGAAACTGTATAAAAAAAAAAAGACCACGGTTGGGGAGGAAAGTAAAGCTTCAGACGTCCTTGGAGGGACAGGACAAGGAAGGACTTCCTGTTGATTGGGCTCAGGGTAACAAATCTGCTTTGCTGGGTTCTGCATCGACAGATAGGGAGTCAGATGATGAGGGTACTGATACCTCCTCTTTGTTGTCCACTACTGATACTGAGGAAAAGGGGAGTACGGATTCCATTGCTAAAAGAACCAGCAGTGCAGGAAAGCTAGGATAACATGAGCCTTAGTTTTTTGATGTTGCTTTTTTGCTTTTTCCTTTTCCTTATGGATTCCCTTTCTGTTGCTACTATTAATGTTAATAGCATTAAAGGGGTGAAAAAATTGACCAGTACATTGCTTTCCCTTCAGGCTGTAGCCTGTGATATTATCTGCTTATTGGATACCAGACTTAAAACTCATGCAGAATTGCAGGCTGCATCTCGAGCTTGGCCACTGGGTGCCTCCTTTTGATCTATTGGAACTGATACCTGTGATGGGATTGGGATTCTTTTTACTAATCCTGCTATCAGGGTTACTAGGTTAGTGGATATACATCCTGGGAGGGCCTTATTGCTGTATATTACTTATGGTAGTGAACGATTTCGTTTAGTTGCTATATATGCCCCTCAAACTAAGGCAACTAGAGTTACCTTGTTTAATGATATACACCAATATTTACATACCTCTAGACTAGAGATTTGGTTGGGGGATTTTAATTGTGGCTTACATCAAACTGATGGGGGTTACAAACTTCTAAACTTTTTTGTGATACCAGCACCCTTAATGGAATCCTGCATACTACTGGTTTGCAGGACACTTATCGCAGTTTGCATCCTATAGGGGGTACACTTTTTCCAAAGGTAAATTGAAGACCAGGATTGATTTTATTTTTGTGTCCAAAGTTTTACGGATTTTGGACTCTACTACTAGGGTAGTGGAATTTTCTGACCATGTTTTGTTACGCTCCAAGATTTCTTGGAAAAACACTCCTAGATGTAGAAAAAGTGGGTGGAGGTTAAATAATGTTTTATTGCAGAATCCTAAAATACAGAAAGCTTGGCAGAGTCATTGGACAGCTAGATTATCGGTTAGTGACTGTTATGATGATATTTCGGATTGGTGGGAGGATACTAAAAAAGCATAGAAAGTCCTGTTTCAGTCATTAGCTACTTCCAGGTGTCAGTCAGATTATTTACAGTATTTAGAGTTGCGTCATCATTTGCAGCACTCGATTTCCTTATCAGAAACTACTAGCCAGGACTATGGTTCCCAGATTCAGAATATTAAGAATAGGATGATGTCCCTTCAATATACTCACGCTAAATCTTTGGAACAGGAAGCCAGATTTGGTACGCAGGTTAGGAAACCTTCCATAGAGCCCTATAAGAGTGGTCAGGATTGAGTTAAGCATAGGTTTATTGTTGAATTGCTTTCCTCTTCTGGACAGTGTGTCTCTTCCCCAGCAGAAATTCTGTCCATTGTTGAGGATAGGTTCAAAACCATGTTTGAGAGTCAGGAGGTTAGTGGGGAACTGGCACAGGTTTTGCAATCCTTGCAGCTACCTCAGGTTTGACCGGAGGATGTACAGATGTTGACAAATGCCGTCACTAAAGATGACGTTATGTAAGTTATCAAGCAGCTGAATTCTGCTGCTGCCCCAGTTTGGATGGGTTGGGGGTGGGATTTTATAAACATTTTCTTGAGGACTTGACTCCAGTTTTGGTTGTTCTTTATAACCATATGTTACAGTCTTCTACTTTTTCTGCTTCCATGCAGGAAGCAGTTTTGGTATTGATTCATAAAAAAGGAGCTCAGAATAATGTAGAAAATTGGAGACCGCTGAGTCTCCTTAACACTGATAGGAAAACTGTGGCCAAGATTTTGTTGAACAGATTAAATAATATCTCAGATTATTTAATTAGTCCTGAACAGACATGTGCAGTTCTGGGACGACAGATAAAAGATAATCTTATAGTGCTTAGAGAGTTATTTCGGCAGGCTGATTCCAGACAGGTCTCAGGGTGGGTGGTGGGTGTAGATCAAGAGAAGCCTTTTGATAAGGTTTCACATCAGTTTTTCTTTGTTGTTTTAACTGCATTTGGTTTCCCAGTGACTTTTGTTTCCTGGGTTAAAGCCCTTTCTGCCAATATTTCATTATGCCCTAATGCAAATGGATAGTATGGTCGGAAGGTTATGGTTAGGAGACGGGAGCGGCAGGGTTGTCCCCTTATCCCTCTTTTATATGTTTTCTGTACTGATATTCTACTTTGACTTTTACACCAATCTCCTGATATTCAGGGTATACTGGTTCCCCATACTGTTTTTTTAGTTAAGGCTATGTCATTTGCTGATGATATGGTTCTCACATTGGGGGTTAACACTAAGGAGGAGGTCCTTTGTGCTGTTTTGAGGCAATATGCAGATGTTTCCAGTTCCAGGATTAATTGGAATAAGAGTATCGGTATCCCTTTGGGAAACACCCCTATTCCACCATCAGGTTTCTTAGGGGGTATAAGGATAACAAGTGAGGCTCTGATAATTCTTGGGGAGAGGTTTGGGGGTCAGGATATGGCATATTCTAATTGGATGATTAATGCTGGGAAAGCAGAGCGCCTGGTTCAGGGTTGGCATAATAAGTTAATTAGTAAAAAGAAAAGGGTGATTTTTGATTAAAACTTTACTTTTACCAATTTTTTTGTATTTTAGTTATGTTTTCCCACCTTCTCAGAAGTTATTTACTAGGTTATTTAATATTTTTTTCAGGATTTTTGGGGATCAAAGTTAAACCCGATTAAAAGGGATGTTACTTATAAGCCCATTATAGAAGGTGGTATAGGAATGGTCAATCCAGTAGCCATTTAATTTAGTGTTTTTTTAGTTATAATTTTGGTTTGGCCTTAAAACCTGGCTCTAAGATATGGTGTCCCTTGGTTCTGGACTGGGTTACTCCAAATAGGGAGCTTTGGGACCAAGGTAATACCAGGTTGTTTGGGGGAAAAACACTTTTACCAGATTATGATGTTGAAAGTTTTGAGATGGCTGTGAAATGGAAGCTTCATCCTCAGGATTTTATGA
The DNA here is from genome assembly GCA_016271365.2 of Neoceratodus forsteri. Classification (NCBI taxonomy): domain Eukaryota; kingdom Metazoa; phylum Chordata; order Ceratodontiformes; family Ceratodontidae; genus Neoceratodus; species Neoceratodus forsteri. The sequence continues at coordinate 316,016,877 of CM057454.1, forward strand.
TTCTGGATAGGAAGGCTGTTTATCATACTATTTTGGCTAATGATAGTCAGATCGTTGTAGAATTTCCTATGTGTTCATCTGTACAACAGATTACCGTGTTAAGGCATCTGCGTAATCCTCGAATACCTTCAAAAATGTGGGATAGTTTGTGGTTAGGGAATTTTGGTAGACTCAGTGTAAAGGGTAATCATAAACATAAAAAAATGGAAGATAGATATTGCCCACATAATTCCTGTCCTCAGGTTTTAGAAACACAGTGTCATTTGTTTTCAGAACATGTATTTGTGGTGCACTTCTGGGCCTTCTTGAGTGTAACCTGGGGGGAACCTGAATTTTCATTGTTGACATATCCTGAAATTATGTATGGTGGGAGTAAGACCTTTTGCCAGAAATATAATCCTGAGAATATGTATGTTATTCTGGTTGAGATTAGTTATCATTTATGGCTAGTTAGATGTTTGGGGGTTCTTCAACAAAAATGGGTCTCACATATTGAATTATTAGCAAATATTAGGAAGTTCTTACAGGATATAGTACAGATGGATCTACTTCATTATAGTAGAGAAAGGTTGCACATTTCTGGGTTAATTGTGATAATCGGTATTAAGTCTATTGTTTGTCATTGTTTCTTTTTTTCTTTCCCTTTATGGACTTTGTCATGAATTATGTTTTTTTTGTTTACAATTGTCTTTGTTTGATTTATTATGTACTGTTTTGTTCTTACCATTTCTTTCCTTTATTTGATTGATCTCATTTTGTCTTTGATTGAGTTCTGTTATAAGCTGCTCTATCTCTTTCATTTCTTTATTAGCTATATCATCAGTTACTGTCCTAAATGACCTGTCACCTTTATCATCTTCCCCTTGTGTTTTAGTATTGGTCTTTTTGGGTGAGTGGTGGGGACCTCCTTTTCTCCTTCATCCTTAGAAGCACACATCTCTTCTCCCTCAGTTGAAACATCAGCACATAATTATTTTTTACATAAAAGTCAATAAAAGCTCTAAACAATGTAACCAATTCCAGAAGCTGAGTATTTCCAAAGCATATCTCTTTTTTAAGCTTGTTAATTTTATTAGCAAATATGTCAAATTTTGACACATTTTCCTTATTTAGTGTTTTTTGTTCATCCACATTTTGTGGCCAAGTCCTTGGATCCCTTTATTCATTAGTCCTCTACTCAAATACTTTATTTAATTTTGAAGAGGCTTCCAAACTACCATTATTTATATAGGGGGTAAGAAATGAATTGGAGTCCTGTAAATAAGAGCCATTATTACCAGCTGTTCTTTTTTGGAGCAGTCTTAGATCTTGCTTTCTGCTAATATTCTCAGCTTCTGGCAGAGGTGTAACATTTCTGACTATTACATTACATGTATTGCCACTCAAAGCTACATCATTATATGCATTAATATCAATTGGTTTATTAATGACTACACAATCAGGGCCATTTACAGCTATTGAATTTAGATTATTGCTTCTTCCATCAGTTTCTAGTATGTCTATATCACAGTTCCTTTTATGTTGATCTTTCTTATAACTGGAAACTTCTAAATCAGATCTACATAGTTCAGGTCCAGTTATAGCAATTAAATTGCGTGTTTGTACCTTATTTAACTGCAATGGTTCAATTTTCTCTAAATGTCTAGTTTCTTCTAATAAGGGTTGGAAGGGGGTAGAGGAACATCATCATCATTACCACTTTTTGACCTAGGTGAAGATGTTAATTTAAGGTTAAATTGTTTTTATTTTTTTATTTCCTCTAAGTTCAATATGTTCAACATGTTCTACAACTGGTCCTAAAAACTGAGTTATTTTTGAGGTATCTGGTTGTTCAATACCTTTATTGTCTACATTATCTTGTTTTTTAAAGGGTTTACGACTATATGTCCTTGAGTTTTTGGGGGACATTACTGGACATTTTAACTATATTAACAAGTGTTACTCACAGATCTGTAAATGAAACTGAGCTACAGACTGGCTAATTAAAATAGACCACTGTTAAAGGGCAGCTTCTAATCTATCTAAGCAGTTAAAATTTATAAATAGAGATAATGAAAAATAAAGATGGATAAGGATATGCAATAAATATTGCAGCAGATATTCAATCAATGTGTATAAATATTAGCAATACAACTTCAGTACTAGAAGTCCTTATTTTTAATATGACCCCTGCATTTAATAAAAACATATTAAGCACTTAACTTATAATAAGCCCAATACAAGATTATGGGCATGGGCTTAAAGCAGCTGAAGCTAAGTGTAAGTATCTTCTCCAGATGCAGCACAAATGGTGCTCATCTTACATGCATAAAATATAAATTCTCAATGCACAGTTCTCACTCATCAGGATTCTAAAAAATCTATATGTGTCCCTTTTTCTTCCTGCAACTGTAAACAGTTCAAATCAGTCCCTTTTTCTCCAACCTTGACTTCTCTTTTCACCAAATCAAATTATCATTGAGACTTTATATCCTGGTATATAAAAGAAGGAATAAATAGTAGCTTATATAAAGACAGTGAAAATGGAAAAGTGAAATCCTTATGGATTCAAGTGGTGGATGGTGTAGGAAAAAAGATCTTATTTGGATTGTATTATAGACCGCCAAATAGTAAAAAAGAAATGGATAGAATAATAAATGAGGAAATAATACAGATTGCTCTGGAAGGAGACATGGTTATAGCAGGAGATTTTAATTACCCAGACATATGTTGGGGAAATCAAAAAGGAAGTAATTTAAATAGCAGGAATTTTTTTGTCAACGTTGCAAATGGTAGGATTGGAATAATTGATGATTAAACCTAATAGAGAAGAGGTTATATTAGACCTATTATTAACTAATAGATCAGATCTTATTAGGGGCATTAAAATAAGGGAACAGTTAGGGAATAGTGACCATGTAATGATAACTTTCAATGTTAAACAGGTACTAAAGGTAAAACTGTGGTAAAAATTATCATAGGGCAAATGTTGATAGAATCAAAGAGGAATTGAGAATATGGAATTGGAAAAAGGATTTGATTAATAAATCTGTTAATCAAATGTGGGAATTATTTAAAAACAAATTACTAAATTTAGAAGGACTGTATGTCCCAGAAAAAAAGTGTATAATAAAAGAGGAAAAAAAAAGTTATGGTGCACCAATAAGGTGTTAAAATCTTGTAACAAAAAGAAGAAAGCATTTAAAAATATGAAGAAATTAGGAACAGAGGAAGCAATAGTATGTTATAAAAGATATCTAAAAATAGTTAAACAGAATATAAGAAAAGAAAGGAAAAAGACAGAGTCTGATTTGGTATATAGGAAAGATAATGGCAAAAGTTTTTTTTTTCATATGTAAACTGGCAAAGAAGAGATAAAGAGGGAGTGGGGCCATTACATATAAGTGGAAGAGATATTACTGATATAAATGAAATGGCCAACACACTGAATGATTTTTTTGGGTCTGTTTTTGAAAAAGGAAAAGATGTAGAAAATATCATAATAAAGAAAAAATTATCAAAACATAAACATAAAAACTACAAAAGAAGAAGTGCAAAGATTGGTAAATAAAGTCAAAATACATAAATCAGCAGGACCGGATTTATTACATCCCTGATAAATTAAATAAGTGATACCATGGATATCAGAAATCTTGACTTATATATTTAATAGATCATACAAGACAGGGGAAATTCCGGATGACTGGAAAAAGCCTATGTGGTACCGTTGTTTAAGAAAGGTAAAAGGGCAGAGGTGACAAATAATAGGCCAGCCAGTCTAACTGCTATATTGGGAAAAATTGCTGAGAGTATATTAATAACTAAAATAGAAAAAGGTCTTGAAATATTAGAATTCAAGGCTGAGAAGCAGCATGGATTTAAAAAGAACAGAGCATGCAGCACTAATCATTTGTGTTTCTATGAAAATATCAAAATTAATTTTAAACAACAATGTCCCCATAGACATAATATTTTTGGACTTTAAAAAAGCGTTCGACAAAGTACTTCATGATAAATTGATAAAGAAATTAGTAAATATGGGATTGGATAGTCAAATTATATTATGGATTAAAAATCGGCTGAGTAATAGAACACAAATTGTGATATTAATAGACGAAATGTCAAAATCAATCAAAGTGGAGAGTGGAGTCCCACAGGGATCTGTGTTGGGACCCATTTTTTTTTCTCTATATATTAGTGACTTACATCAAGGAATAACAAATCAAATTGCAAAATTTGCTGATGACATTAAGTTAGGAGGACAAGTGGAAACATTAGAACAACAGGAAGGACTAAACGAGGAAAAAAATTGAGAGGTGGGCAGAACAAAATGGGATGAAGTTTAACACAGACAAATCAGTAGTAATGCATTTAGGAAAAAAGATAGAAAGAAAAATAAGTATCTACTAAATTATAAGGAAATTAAAAAAGTAGATGAAGGAAAAAACTGTGGGATAGTGATTGGTAATAAATTAGATTTTCTTAAACATCGAACAATGGCTACACAGAAAGCTAATAATATGGTGAGGAATATAAAAAGAAGCTTGATTAATAAATCTTTAGCATGTATGGTACCAGTATATAGGTCTTATGTTAGGCCATACTTGGATTATGGGTCATAATTGTGGAACCCATATAAGAAGATGGAAATAAAAAGAACTGAAGGAGTACAAAGAAGATATACAAAGATGATTGGAAATTTGGGGAGATATGGGTATAAGAAGAGACTAAGACAAACGGGTCTGTGGAGTTTAGAGAAAATAAGAGAAAGAGGAGATTTCATGATGTTATTTAAGATAATAAATGATGAAGAATTGAGAAGTGAGATGAATTTAGAATTACAAGAAAAAACAAATGGATTAAGAAGATGTGTAAATCAGATTAGGTTGAGAATGGGCAAAAAAATAGTGTATACTAGTCTTTTATAAATAGAACTGGAAGATTGTGGAATACATTTCCAGTTGATATAGTAAAAAGTCAAACATTGGCACAGTTTAAAAGAAAAATGACTAATATATAATAGAAAGTAGAGCAAAGTGCTCCCACTGGTGTGGGGAATAGTTTATATGGACAATGAGTCTTCTACTGTTCTAAATACCTAGTATGAGAACCTAATGCCTCTTTGTGCTGTAAGTTGTCTAAAGCCCATGATTAATTTCTTTGAACAGCTCAGCTCCAAATATCCAGGGCACAAATGGTGTAGCAATGATGTAGCAAAAGAGCAGCAAAGATGTGGTGATGGTAGTGGCAATGGTGTCTACTATTTGCAAACCAAGGGATCATAGTTTTACATAATGATTTGCATATATGTTTTAGCAACAGAGAAGCAAACAGTAAAAGAAAGAATAGAACCAGTAAGTGAAGGAAGGGAGATAATTGGGGGAATCATGGGAGCATCAGAGTGGCCACTTCCTGGGTGCCACAAGGAAAATTTGATTGCACAATCAGACAGGCAGGAAACAGACAAGTGACAGAACAGGAGAGGACAGACTAGATCCTTGCTTTTAACTCTCTTTGCATAATGAATAAAATAGGGTCTTACCCAACTCTGTCACCCCCCCCCCCTTAAGAGGGAACCTGTTTTTTTTTTTCTTAACTAAAAAAAACAGGTTTCCAAAACCGTTTATTTCACTTTTAACATTACCTTATAACATCCCCCACAAGGTGATACAAATGAGGGACTACTCCAAACTCAGTGTTGGAGACTTCCTTGCTGACCTGCGTCATGCTGACTGGTCTCAGGTCATGGCCACAAATGACCCCTCAAAGGACCTTGACAACTTCCTAAAAGCTTACACCCCACTTCAAAACAAGCATGCCCCCCTCACAAGAAAGAGAGTGAGGGGCACTGCAACTAAATGGCTCCATGGAGGCCTGTATTCCCTCATGAGACAAAGGGATAAATGCTGGGTGAGGTACAAGTGCTCACTGTCCAGCACAGACCTCCCGGATTACAGGGAGCTGAGGAACTTGTGCAAGAGAGCCATTCACTCCGAAAAAAGTGAGCTTTGTCAGTCCATCCTGCTCTCCACAAGACAAAAATCTGAGGACATTCTGGCAGAGCATTAAGAATGTGGCTGGTGGGTCTACTAGAGCTCAGGTCACGGACATACCCATTGACAGGGTAAACTGCAATCACCCCCTCACTATTGCCAATGCCTTCAACTCTCAATTCACTGACCTGCCAGCTCACCCCAAACTGCCTCACTACCCCGTAGATCGGGCCTCTCCACCCAATGGGACAACCCCCCTCCTGCCCTTTTACCTCAAGGTAGTATCAGACATGGAGGCCCAGAAGCTCCTTGCTGGCCTCTCCCCTCACACTGGTGCAGGGCATGACTGCCTAGAGCCCAAGCTGCTGAGGCTAGGGGCAACAGTACTAGCCTGTCCCATAGCCCACATCTTCAATGCATCGCTTACGTCGGGTATAGTCCCAGACATCAAGAACATGGCTAAAGTCATCCCTGTGCCCAAGCAAGGGGACCCAAAAGACCTTAAGAACTACCGCTCCATAGCAATCCTATCAGCAATCAGCAAACTTCTGGAAAAGGTGGTTGCCTCTCAGGTCACCCATTACCTATGGACCCACAACCTACTCTCCCCTGCACAGCATGGGTTCAGAAAGGGGCATAACACCTCCACAGCCCTAGCAGTTGTTACCTCTGAGATCAGGTCCACTGCTGACCGAGGTGAACTGACCCGGGCCATCTTTGTTGATCTCTCGAAAGCCTTTGATCAGGTAGACTACGCACTACTCTGCTCCTCTCTCCTACCACTTGGCTTCTCCTCCCCTGCCCTTGCCTGGATCAGTAATTATCTCATGGGCAGGCAGCAGGACACCAAGTTCAACAAGGCCCTGTCTGAGCCTGCCCAGGTAAACTGCGGAGTCCCCCAGGGCTCTGTCCTGGGGCCTCTCCTGTTCTCTCTCTTCGTAAATGAGCTACACTTGGCTCTGGCTCTTGGGTCCTCAGTGCAGTACGCAGATGACCTAGTCATCATGTCCAGTTCCCAGGACATCTCTACCATCAACACCAAACTAAACTCAGACTTTGACCAAATCCAAACTTGGTTGCAGGACCATAAATTTATGATTAACTTGCAGAAGATGCAGGCCATGCTCTTTGGCTCAGCAGCCATGTTAAAAGCTGCCCCAGATTCACTACAGATATCTGGGGCTGATGGGTCCCCACTGCTAGTTGCAGACTCGGTCAAGTACGTGGGGGTGACTCTTGACCCGCAACTGGATATGAACATGCACATACGCAATTCATGTAAGGCCTCAAACTGCAAGTTGGGACATGCTTACAGAGCAAAAAATTGTCTCACTCCAGCTGCCCATCTCACCTTAGCCAGGGGAGTCCTCCTACCTACGCTCTGCTATGGACTAGTCACCTCTGCTCATGTTGCAAAAACTTGTCTAGTAAAGTGGGACTCGGCGTACAACAACATATGCCATTTTGCACTCTCAACCCCCCATCTCACTCACTCACTGCTGTGAGCTCTACACCCAGCTTGAATGGCTCCCACCAGAAATTCACCGCTCCTATGTCATGGGCAACATCATAGACAGTAGTGTCAGAACTTCCACCCCCCTTAAACTTGCAGAGTCCCTCATTCTAGCTACTTCCTCCTACAACCTGCGATCCAGTGACTCTCATGCCCTCCTGGTACCAAAAACACGCACACAAATGGGTGACTTGGCCTTCACTGCATATGCGCCCAGGGTTTGGAACTCTCTTCCCTCAAGCACTCACTCCTCTCCCTCCCACCACAGCTTTAAAGCCTCCCTCTAGGGCTTTCTCAAAACAGCCTCCACCTGTCTCTGCACTAGATAAACCCTCTCAGCCTGTGATGCCCCAACAAACTGAGATGCTACCTAAACAATATGACTTGGGTAGAGTACATCTGCACTTATACACCTCCTGTACTTACAGTTTATGAGAAAAATAGACCACTTAGGCCCACCTGCCCAACAGGGTGAGCATTATTACTGTGCACTCCCTTATCTTGCTCTGGGCCCACTCTATCCCAATGTTACTCCTCTTTGCCTACCTGCAAGCCTTACAACATTGCTGCCTGGAATGATGAAACCACACTGTACTTCTTCCTACTTCCTGCAATGTAAATCCCTGCTGGTACTGTTGCTTGTATTGTCCCTGTGTGCTAATTCTCTTTAATGTAATCCTTCACTTATTTTTGCCTCATAATTGTTCATATATGTACCTTGTAATCTCCCGGGTCGCACCTGAAAATAGGCACTTGGCTGTCTAGGGTGCTTACCCGGTTAACAAAAGCAAATAAATAAATAAATAAATAAACATTTGCAGTTCTTTGCATATGCAATATTCCCTTTTCCTAACACCTTTTACAGCAAACATTTCGGTTATACACACAAGCATTTTTTTCAGCTTCTGAATTACCAATTCCTGAACCATATCCTGACAGAAAATCAGCATTGACATTCTCTTTTCTGGACTTGTGCTTAATTTTGAATTTAAATGGCTGTAGAGCCAGATATCTTGTCTAGCTTTGTGATTCTGGAATTATCCTACATTTGATTAAGCCAACAGAGAGGATTGTGGTCTGTTATAAGTACAAAGTCAGCTCGTAACATATACAAGTTCAAGTTTATTGCAGGAAAGACTCTGTTGAGCAAGCTCATTCACAAGGAGGTCCTGAGGCACATACACATACAACTTAAGGAACTTCATTGCCCATTTTGCAGCAAGCCATTCTTTTTCAATAGTGGAGTACCTTTTCCCTCTGTCAGGCAATTTCCTACAGATATACAGAATGGGATGTTCTTTCCCATTTATATTCTGGCTGAAGACTACACCTAAGCCTACCTCTGATGGGTCTGTCTATAACAGAAAGTGTTTCTCAAAGTCTGGGATTCTTAAAACAAGGGCTGAACATAATGTAGCATTGATATTCCAAAAAGCCTCATCACACTCTGGCGACCATTTCACATTATTTGGGCACTGTTTCTTAATGAATTCAGTGAGGATAATAGTTAATTGGGCAAAGATGGGAACAAATCTCCAGTAGTAAGATGCCAGATCTAAAAATGACCTGACATTTTTCTTTGTTTTAAGGACAGGACTTTAAGCTACTGTTTCTATCTCTGGCTTTGTTTCTCCATTTCCCAAAATATAATAATTCAGATATCTGGTTTCTTGCATGCCTACTGCACACTCCACAGGATTAATGGTCAGATCTGCATTTTTTTTATTCTGTTTATTAAATTTTCTTTTCTCATAAGAACATGTAACAGTACAACAGCATATCAGCATAGCAAAATGTACAATAATTATAATTACTGTTCGTCCCTGCAACTTTACCATTTAATAAAACATAGTTAAGTCAGAGTGATGCAGGGGTCTACTGCAGTGCTGATATAAAACATAGAACATGACAAACAAATATCAAACATCTAACATCTTATACCCGACACACAGACAGACAACAGAGACAAAAAAGGACATTTGAAACATAATTAAAACACTATCTATTGAAACACAGCCCCAAATTCACAGTTATCAACTTATCTACTATGACATAAAGCTTTCCATTACAAAAGAGTGAAGGTGCGGCCAAAACAGAAACAGGAAAGGATTTCATTAGTGATTCTCATAAATAAAATTGACAGATTCAATATGTACATGTAAAGTACACAATGGAAAAAATCATTGTGACCTCACCCAAGTCCAGCCTATTAGCCCCTAACCTAACCTAATCACTGCTTGTTCCAATGGGGAAAGTAAGTCCAAGTATCTACACCATCAGAGTTCAAATTTATCAGTCCAACCCCTCAAGTCAAAAGTCGAATATTCCAATTGGAGCATATTAATAATAGAGTCCTTCCACATCTGCACCATGGGTCATGCCTGGGAGGCCAACATATTTTGGATGTAGTGTTGCACTACTACTAACATAAGCCTGATGGACCTAAGATAAAATCCCCAATACTACATGCCTCACTCCTCCACCCTGAAAAGTATCACCCATGGATCCACAGGCATTCTGATTTGCATTGTCTGGGCTATACGCTGAGCCACATCAGTCCAAAAGTGGGAGCGGGTGGAACACTACTAAAAGCAGTGTAAATAGGTACCTCTCTCAGTGCCACACCTCCCACACAAAGGGGAGACACCCGGAGAAAACTTACTAACCACCACTGGAGGTAGGTACAACCTATGCAAAAATTTAAATTGGGCCTCCTTATAACAATTGCAAACACTCAGACCCATGTGGGATTCACAGAGACCCTTCCATGCCACATCTGGTATAAGATCCTATAACTCCCGTTCCCACAGGGCCTTAGTTCTTAGTGACATATCAGGAAGCCCCACTTTAATAATATGATAATGCTTGGACATTGCCCCCTTAAGTTTAAGCCTGGCCCATTAAACTCCCACTTCAAGATGATAAAGTGGAGAATTCTGCAACTGCAAGCAACCCATGTGTCTAGCCCAGTCCCTTACTTGCATATACTGAACATCTGGGAAGTATTGGTTTCCAACCTCTCCATCAGTTCTGCATAAGTAGGCCTGCATTTCTAGTAAGTAAGTAAAGTTTATTTGTTAAGCGCCCAATCCCAGAGGCTCTGGGCACTGTACAGAATGGAAAGTGAAAATAAATAATAAAAAAAGTACAAGTTAAAAACAAAACAAGAGTATCAACACATAGAGTAAAATCCTCATTAAAACTATTCAGCAGCTGGCTAATTCTTCACCTCGTAAATAATTCTCAAAGGCTTTTCTAAATATATGTGCCTTCAGACCCTGCTTAAAGGCCTCCACCTACGGGGCCTCCCTCAGAGATCTTCAGAGCGAATTCCATAGGGCTGGGCCTGCAACCTCAAAAAAACAGTCTCCAGAGGTCTTCAGCTGGGCCCTAGGAACTGCAAGGAGGCCTTCAGTGAAGGAGCAAAGTGAGTGGCCAGGGTGGCAGGAGTCAGGAGGTCACTCAGGTAGCCAGGACCTGAGCTGTATAGGGCCTTATAGGTGAACAAGCCCACCTTGAAGGTAATTCTCCATCTCACCAGCAGCCAGTGCAGGTCACACAGGATTGGAGTCCCATGACAAGACCTCGTAAGGCCCATCAGCAACCTGACCATTGCATTCTGCACTTAATAGATTGGATAACTGCTCACAGGTGTTCCAGGTGACTTTTCCAGTCTGGACTTTACACCACAACATCATCCAGGTAAGCAGCACAACAACTAGTGCAAGGAGCTAGAAATACATCCATGTACCATTGGAATGCAGAGGATGTGCCATGTAAACCAAAAAACATGGTGTTGAACTGACAGAATCCAACTGGAGTGGAAAATGCAAGTTTGTCTTTGGACTCTTTCAATTAAATTCAATTTTATTTTTATACTAGAAAGTATGTGAGCAAAAACTCCCATTTTCACAAATGTCCAGTGGTACAGAAAATTGATGATATAGAGAAAAAGATTAAACAAAATTTGCAAAATGTTATGGTATTTACAATGGGAACAGTGTAAATGACAGGATCATCTAGATTAGGAAAAAAATACAGAGCACTCAACAAAAGAGGCAATAAATAGATGCATATAAACTTTAAGGTAACTCAAGGGGGTTGGTGGACATTCAGGGGGATTGCCTACCGGAGCAGGCACAAGTGGTGAATTCGATGAGGTGGCCCTTGAGGGAGGAATTGAATGCATCAATCGAACTACAGGCCTGAAGTTCAGGGGGCAGTTTATTGTAAAACTTAGCCTCTTTGTCTAGAGGAATTTGCCAGTAACCCTTGGTGAGAGTGAGGGTACTAATGTACTTGACATTTCCCAATCTGTCCAACAAATCATCAGTCCTGGTCATAGGATAGCTGTCAAATATGCACATTTGATTAAGTTTCCTAACATCAAGGCAAATTCTTATACCCTCTTCTTCTTTATTTACAGTCACCATTGATGATGACTAAGCACTTCTCGATTCTTTAATGATATCCAACTCTCATTTGATGTATTTCTCTAACCATGTCTGCTTTTAACTGCTCTGGTAATCTGTATGTTTTCTGTCTAATAGGGCGAGCATTCCCTGTCACTATTACATGCTCAACCCCTTTTGCGTGGCCTGGCACTGTGATAAAAGCACTTTTAAATGTCTTTACCAAGTTACAAATTTCTGTGGTTTGTTCTGTGCATGAGAAAATATTCATCTTTACAGCATCAGAAGTTAGTTTGCTCCAGTATGTCATAAGCTATATCAATATCTTCTATAGCAGTTTCTGGTAATACTAACAAGGCAACCTTTGATGTTTTTTCAACCAATTTCTTCAGGAGGTTAGCATGGTATACCTTGGTAGGATTTTTTCTATTGGGGTCTCAACCTCATAGTTAACTATACCAGGACATCTCATCACTTTATACAGCCCTTGCCACTTAATTAAGTTTATTTCATGTTGAGGGTAACAGTAACACAACCTTTTCACCTGGCTCAAAAATGTTTCTTCTACCCTATGGTCATAATGCATCTTCTGCTGTTTTGGGGATTTTTCCTAATTATTGTGGGCAATTTCAATATATTTTGCCAGTTATTTTCTCAGTACACACATATAAGATGTAATAGATTCTTTCTGAGTGGGGTTATGGATCTATGTTTCTTTTATTACCTCTAGTTGCCCTCTAGGTTGTCTATCATACAATATTTCAAAGGGTGAAAAACATATTGATGCATGTGACAATTCTCTGTAAGCCAAAAGCAGGTAAGGTAACTATTGGTCCCAATCTTTCCCTTCACCTTTCACAAACCTTTTTAACATGCATTTTAGAGTTTGATTAAAATGATCCACAAGACTGTCTGTCTGAGGGTGATAAGGGGATATTCTTACGGCAGTGATACCTAGTTGTCGGTACAGCTCCTTCAGCAATGCAATACCAAAATTGCTACCCATATCAGTATTATTCTCTTTAGGTATGCCCACCCAGCTGAAAACTTTGGCCATCACTGATGCCACTCTTGGGGCGATGATAGTATGCATTGGAACTGCCTATGGGTATCGTGTAGCATAGTCACATACTACCAAAATGAATCAATCACCCTTTTTACTTTTGTCTGAGGGACCAACCACATCCATTGCAATTCTCTCAAAAGGCACATCTATCAAATGTAGCGGCATCAGGGGCTCTTGTCTTTTTCAGTCACTGGGCTACTTTTTGACAGTTAGAACAAGAAGCAATAGGTAGCAACATCCTCTTGAATCCCTGGCCAGTAAAATCTGTACAACAATCTGGCAAGGGCGGGCCCCTCCTTGAGTGACCAGCCATAGGACTATCACATGCTGTCTATAATAACTCAGTTCTATACTTCTTTGCTATTGCCAGCTGTTCTATCTGTCCCTTCATCTGAGGATTAACCTAAACTCTGTGCAGTAGATCAATAATTTTTTAAACATTGTTTCACTCTGTTTTTGTTTCATCCCCAGCTGCTTAATATAACCTTGGAGAGAAACATTGTTAGTTTGCTCAGAAAAAAACATCACACTCAGAAACATAGAAATATGTCAGCAGAAAAGGACTCCACCAGTCCATGTAGTATGCACTTATTCCCACCATGCCTTGTATATCCGTTCCTTCCTTCCTTTCACCCTATTCCCCCGAGCCCTCTCCCCCAGTAGCTACCCCTCCCCCTTTCCCCTTCAAATACTTGTCCCTCCCTTTATTATTTAATCCCATGCCTTCTTGAACTCTCCCAATGATCTTGCATCCATCTCCCCTCTGGTAGTTTATTCCACAGGCCCACCACCCTCTCTCTAAAGTAGTGCCCCCTCCTATTTCCTTTGAACTTTCCACCATCCAGTTTTAAGCTATTGTATGTCCTCTAGTTTTTGTATTCTTTTGCATCTTAAAGATGCTCCCTTCTCTCACCTTATTTATTCCCTTCAGATACTTAAAAGTTTCAATCATACCCCCTTCCTCCTGCCTTGTTTCCAGAGAATACAGGTTGAGCTACTCCATCCTCTCTTCATATGTCCTCTTGTGCATGCCTGCACCATTTTGGTCAAACTCCTATGGACTCTCTCCACCCTATCAATGTCTTTTTGCAGTTCAGGTGTCCAAAACTGTACCTCATACTCCAGATGTGGCTGAAGCATGGGCCTATATAGGGGTATGATCACCTCTCTTCTCCTACCTGTAATTCCATTCCCTATGCAAGCCAGCAATCTGTTTGCCTTACCCACCACTTTATTGCACTGATTTGTCTCCTTTAAGTTATCCAATATGATAATCCCAAGATCCGTCTCCTGCTGCGTTACTTGAACCTCTTCCCCTCCCAGTGTGCAAGTGGCCTTTGGATTCTTGTACCCTATGTGCATTATTCTGCATTTCTTAGTATTAAATCTCAATTGTCAACTCTCCAACCATCTTTCCAGCTTTATCAGGTCCTCTCTCATTTGCTCCACCACTTCTGGTGTGTCCACCCTATTGCAGATTTTTGTATCATATGCAAATAGGTAGAGCTTCCCATTTAGTCCCTCTGCTATATCATCAATGTAAATGTTAAACAGTATCGGTCCAGATACTGACCCCTGGGGTACCCCATTTGTCATTTATTATTTGTCAGTTATCAGTTTAGTTTCAGCATTTTCAAACATCAACCCCTTATGTCCATCAATCTTTCATTGCCTCTGTTTTTTCAGGTGTCTTCTTTTTTTCCTGGACTTCTGGATCTTGGAGCTGCACTCAAATAAGTCTGAATCAAAGTCATCAAATGGAAAAGAGTCCCCAACATTTGAGATTTTCTTTGCCTGTGCTCTTGATATCACAGCTTCTGAAACAACAGGAATTACCTCCTCTGTGATGAATTTAGCAAATCCTGGAAAGTCATTTCCAATAATCACAGGTACAGGTAACTTTTTGGTATTTCCCCCACTCTCATTTGGTGTGCACCCCATTAATGTTCGGTCACTTGAGTGGTGGGATGGTATTGCGTGCCCCCCATGGATGCCAATGACCCCAGTACCTCATCTTTTGCATAATTTTTTCCCAGAACTTCAACATGCATCAGGGTCTGCCTGTTTACCAAATTTGTAAGTCCCTTCATAGTTTTACCTCCCATCTTGACATCTGTTAAATACTTGCCCCAATTTGTTGAGGCCAAATTTTCTCCACTGTTACCCTCTTTATTGTTATGGCAGTTTCTTGCAATATGGCCTGGCTTATTACAGTTACAGCAAATAAAGTCTTTGGGTGCAGATTTTTTACCCTCATCACAGTTCCTATCTAGAGTAAATTCAGTAAAAAGAGGGTCTTACCATTTCTAGACTGTTACTTCACTGCTGTGGTGTCTTTCTCACCATGTGATAGTCCTCAGTCATAGCAACAACCATTATGCAACATGAGTGGGTCTCTTTTCAGGAAGATAACAGAGATTTCTCACTGACCACATGTGAAATATCATTTATATCATCACAGTTGGGTATGTCACAATGGATATCTTGGCCAGTTGGGTACAGTATGTCACAAAAGGTCCAGA
Source organism: Neoceratodus forsteri (assembly GCA_016271365.2). Classification (NCBI taxonomy): domain Eukaryota; kingdom Metazoa; phylum Chordata; order Ceratodontiformes; family Ceratodontidae; genus Neoceratodus; species Neoceratodus forsteri. Next base: position 316,032,362 of record CM057454.1, read on the forward strand.
ACTCATTTAGAATGTTCAGCCTCAGAAGGAGTACTAGCCATATTCAAATGCAAATAACTTTAAAATAAAAAATGATAGTATTGTACTGTGAGAACAAACGTTGTTCAGCACAAAACAATCTACAAAATTAGTGATGTTTCATTTATAGCTACCTTTTAATTTTTTTTATAATTAACAAAAAAAAAACAGAAAAAATATTTTCTTTTCACTTTTTCGATAAACAAATGAGAATAACTATAATATGAAAAATGATAGCATGGTACTGTGAGCACAAATGTTCAACATACAAAGATCTATAAAATGAGTGGTGTTTCATTTACAGATGCCTTTTAGTTTTTTTTATAATTGGTAAAAAATAGCACAAAATCCAATTTTGTTCACTTTTGTCCAACAAACAAGTGTAAATAACTTTAAAACTGAAAAAAACAGAGACACACAATTGCTGTATGAATCAAATATGACATGGGTAAGAGTGAGATTGTAGAAATATCTCCATTTGCTGTCACTGAACTCTAGGTATCCCAAGAGTGTTGAAGCCACTTGTGGGATATCAAGAGTTCAATGGCAGCTCATGGAGATATTTCTGCCATCTCACTCTCACCCATGTCATATCCCGTATTTTCCCCACTTTCTGGTTGGTGCTCTCTTACCCAAAGCTGCACATTTATAGGAAAGATATTGATGAACTGCTGCATTGCAAAAATTTCAGTGATCTTTGGGACTGTTTTGCCTTCTGGTTGGACCCATTTAATGAGAAGTTCTCTGAGTCAGGTTAAGGCTTTTCGAGGACTGTTGATTGAGTGATGCTTCAGGGACATAAATCTCTGCCAGTAGGTCTCTCTTGATATGTCATATCATTTAAGGATTTCTCTTTTCACAAGATCACAGTTTTCTGACTGTGCAGTGTCCATATTGCTGTAGGCAAGTTGGGATTTACCTGTCAGATAAGGTACCAGCCTAATTACCCATTGCTGTGTTGGTCACCGGCAGGCTCCAGCAACCCTGTCAAAAGTTGTCAGGTATGCTTCAATATCATCTGAGGAATACAGCTTTGCAAGTTTAATGTCTTTTAAACTGATGGTGTTTTGTTCATCTGCTGGACCTGTACCAGATCCTCCAGCTTTGCTAGTTTACAAGGCAACCAGCCATCACTACTCATGTCACTTCACTTCTTCTTCTCTCTTCTCTTCTCTTCTCTTCTCTTCTCTTCTCTTCTCTTCTCTTCTCTTCTCTTCTATGTTTCACAGTCTCTCTTTGTTGTAATGCCCACCATTTGAAGAAGACAGACATGCTTTCAGGTTATGTCTCTGCCTGTTGTTCTTCTTCCATCACTATTGCTAGCTGTACAGTCTCAATTTGGACTTTTGTTTCCACTTCTAGTTTGGCTGCCATTTTCTGGTAATCACTCTTAAGCATGCTGTTGCAGGATCCATATCTTTTTTCTATGTTTTCTTGGTACCAGATCTAATACCCATGCACAAACCTCCTGGCTTAGAGTATACATGGTGTAAATCCCACTTTGTCTGACACCAGCTGTGGTACAGGCATATTTCAGGAGACACAGAGAGACCAGAAGAAGTTATAAAATTGACAAGTAGCATTTTATTATCATCAATAACAATAAAATAAAAATTAAATTGAACAAGAAAGCTCATTTTAATGGCAATACAAACAAAATACAAAGTCCTTCATCTGAGAATCTCTTTAGAATCTCCACCTCTCTCTCTCGCAACAAAATATTGCTCCCTTTTTATAAGATGTCTTTTTGTGGCAGTTACATTCTGTATCCTGATCTTGTAAGTTACATTTCCTGTTTTTCACAAAATATCTCAGAACTTTATCAATTACCTCCATAAGGCCAGCCTGAAGGGCCGATCTAGTCTTTAACATATGCAACCAATTAACACATTTTGTCCCAGAGCTGGTTTCCTGTTGATAATTCTACAAACAAGCTTATAGAGGTCAAAATACAGCTCAAGGTTAACCCCATGTATAGCAGATTGCCATTTTTAAAGATACCCAAATAGCTTTCTGCAATTATTACAACAATATAATTATATACATTTGCAAACGAAGGGAATCCCAGTTTCACATAAAGATTCACATGTATGTTTTAACTACAGAGAAGCAAGGAGAGAAAGAAAGTATAGAAACACCAGGTGAAGGAAGGTAGATAACAGGGGGACTATTTTAGGACCCCCCAGGTTGCACCAGGAGACAAGCAACTTACTGCTCAGTGTGCCTTCCTGGTGAAACATTTCAATATATAAACCATTGGAATGGCTAGTTTCTATGTGCCACAAAGAAAATGTGATTGTGCTGTCAGACAGGTGAGAAACAGACAAGTGGCAGAATAGGAGAGGATGGAATAGATCCTTGCCTTTAACTCTTTCTGCATAACAAATGGGACAGGGTCTTACCCAACCCTGTGACAAGGATAAAGTGAGGTAATACTAATAATAGACGCAAATGCATATTTTGTGTTGGTTCTGTATCCTCCGCTGTTTTCTTATTACCCAAGACTTCAGTCCCGTATAAATGATAGGCATTAATCTTTGCCTGGTAGACTGAGCATTGCTACAAAGGACTCCATGGCAAATAGTTTCATGATTCAATATATTCTAAGAGTAGAATTCTTAGCAGACTATTTAACTCTATGGATATGCTTTCACCAATTCTTTTTTCTGATACTGTTATGCCCAAGTATACAAAACTAGCAACCACTTCCAATGGTCTTTTTCTTACCACCTATTTACAGTTTACTTTTTTTACATTACTTGGCATCATAACTGTAGATTTTTATATATAGTGTATGGTAGAGCATTGTTCTACATGGAAATCCATACCTGGAACAGTGGTGTTGTTGTGCTGCCCTGACTATATCATGATCTTGTTGTGCTGCACTGAGTACATCATTAGTGCAGCACAACGAGATCAAATATTGTCATGCATGTGCGATGAAGGGGTGGTGACAGCTGGCCAGGAAGTGAGCAGCACCTAAGGAACAATGCCTTAGTAAGGTATTTCTCTGCTTGTGATGGGACAATGGAGTCCTAATATGATTACCCATACAATATAAAAGATTGTGTATAAGTAATCATACACAAAAAGGCGGTTTTAGGATCTCAAGGTTTCCATGGTAATGGACCTCTCAAGCTGTGTTCTCGAGCTCACAGTTTACCACTGAAACTTTTCCATCCTACAACTGCCTTGTTGTGTATGATTACTCATACACAATCCTCTATATTCAGGGATAGGTTTAATTGATCAAAGGTAGCCAAATGTTGTCTGAAGTGTTTTGTAGACCAGCTGGAGTGGGGGATAACCAATGCACTATCTGCATACAACAGCATAGTAATTTTGTAGTCCACTAATTTTAGCACATTTGTCTCTATAACATCTCATTTGGTAATCATTTCAATAACAAAGAGATTATAAAGTAACAATGCCAGGTGGCAGTCTGCTTTACCCCATTGTCACTCGAATTTCCTGTGTAAGCTCTTCTTGTATAGTATACCTAACCTCAGACTTTGTATTATTATACATTGATTTTATAGCTGCCAACAAATGTACTTTAATTCCCATCTCTCAAAGGATCTCCCACAGAATATTTCTGTGTTAACGAATACCCCTCAAATATCCAAAAATGGCTAGTAAATATTATTTTTCTTATTTATGACATATTTCATTTCAGAGGCAGTATAGCACAGTGGTTTAAGGCTCTGAGCTGCAAACTGGGAGACCTGGGTTCGAGTCCCACAGCCCCCACTTGCATACTATGTGACCCTAAGCAAGTCACTTAACTTCCTTGTGCTTTCAGGTTACACCTGTAAACAAGCTTTCCGCTTAGTCTGCGTCTCCTGTTAAAAAGAAAATCCATATCAGATAGCAGAATATGAAAATATTTTCTCATGTACAGCTCAGAGAGCAGAGTAAGAAAATATGTTCTCATATACAACTATTTGTTCTGAATCCAAATTGCTTATTACTCACAAGGTTATTATCACTTACCCAAACATTTAAATTATCAAGTTACCAGTCCAGCCCTTGATCAGAGTACCAGGGTAAGGAAACGTTGTAACAAATCTAGTTTTGCAATCAACAATTTATTTGGAGATTTAAGTCTCCATGACCCATATAGATGTTTATACCCTTAGAATAAGGAATTTACATATAAATCTAAACGTACTGATACATATTTGAAAATTGACTGCTTTTTATGATCAAAGTCCCTTATATGCGTTATTCTCTCATCAGAATTCAAACCTATGGTTCTCTTGGATCATAATCCATTTACTTTACATTTCAACAACATTGTGGCAAAAGCAATTCTCAAGATGAAGGATTAATAATTGTATATTAAAGTTTCACTGTCAACATCAATTTATGTTCTTTTTCTGATATTGGTATCATAGTTTTTTTTAATAAAACAGTAATGTGATTAACCTTGTCTGCTCTGTCTTTTCATTGAAATGAAAGCTGTACTCAGTTACACTATGTAGTGTATGTGTTTATTAAAATCCTTCTGTTCTTAGCTAGCTAACTTTGAATCTCCATGCAGATGTCTTCTGAAGTTTGAAGTTTATTTATATTTAGACAGGATAAGGCACTAGGTGTAACCTGTTCTCAGGGCCATTCTGTTAATACACTTAATTTACATAAAGTTGCATAAAGTAATAAAGGTTACAATTTATAAAAAAAATAACAGTGACATAGAAACGGATTCCATTCAGAAAGGATAGAGGGTAACCATATTTTGCAATTTTTGGTGCAAGAGAGTTCCAAGTGACAGCAGCAATATGATCAAAAATCATTTGTCCATATCTTGTTCTTGTCCAAGGGATTTTAGGCCTCTTCCTGTAACATCCCATAAGGAATAGGTAGATGATACTGTGGTTAATCTTTTCAGAAGTACTACAATGCAAGGCCCTTCATGCATTTGAAAATAAAGTTGCAAAATAGTCTCGCCCTCCTGATCTCTAAAGACATCCAGTCCAGTTGAAAAAATAATGAACAATGACAAAACATAGAAAGTGGACCTGCCCAACCCCCTCAAAAAAACCCAGAACATCTTCTGTGTGTAAACACTATACATTTGTGTCCTCCTGAACTGCTCCATTGAGGATCTCGGGCATGCACTCGTGATTCATAAAAAAGTGCGCTTCCTCAGCTGTCATAGTTTTGTCAAGTGGAGGCAAACTGAATATGTCTGCAACTAATCTACAAATCACGATTCATGTTGTATCTTTTGGGGTTTGATCTCGATTCTGTATTACAGAGTAAAATTTAAATATTCCTTTCAGTAGTTTTGCTGTTCAAGCTGTGTACTGAATAATGTTTTCTCTCAGGTTTTGATGTACATACATTGACAGAAATCATTGTATGCCATTGTATAGTATGGAAGCAATGCAGACATAACATGTAATTGCACTACTATTGATCATCATTTCAAAGGACATTCACCAGATACTGGTTGTATCCCGAGTTGTTCTACATGGTCTTTTTTTATTCAGATTAAGGAAACCATGTAATGCAGATAGGCATGCTGACTGTTACTGAAAAACAGCTGAGGTGTAGAGTTTGTCAACACAAGTCTCCACCTCCATCAATTCGGAATACCGCTGCATAAATGCACTAATTTTAATGCCACAAAAAAGAGGTTATAATAACACTAATAATTGCAAGTCACATAGTTAGGTCACTGCCTGGTAAGAGATGCCATTGTTATGGTATGATCTGTCCTACGGTAGAGCTGCTTGTCCTCCTCTTCAGGTTAGGAGAGGTATGTGAATGAATGCTGACATCTACCTATAGTAAATGCTGACCGGTCATGTTTTACTATAGATGGATGTCAGCATTAATACACATACTGTACCTCTCCTAATGTGAAAATGAGAGCAAGCAGCTCAACTATGGGGACCAATCAGTCTACTGCATTTGTATCTCTCACCATGAAGTGACCATGCTGTGTGACTTGCAATTACTGACCTTTTGTATTTTGTTTTGTTTTTTGAGAGGGGTGCAATTGGGTTACAGTGTGGGTGTTTGGCGGGAGTTCTGAATTGGTTCGTGTGGTTATGCTGTTTGTGATAGGGAATTTGGTGAGGTGGGAGAGTGTCATAAAATGAAGGAGGTAAGAAGATTTTTTTTTTTTTAAATGAAGCTACACCCATCTCCCACCTGTGACTTAACTTATGTCTTTCTCATGGTTTGTGTGGTATAGTGATAGGATTCTTGGGTGATCATGGAGATGGCTGACAGTGGGTGTGGTAATGTTGGGGAATGTTCAGTTTTGATGGGCTCCAAATTTTGGGTACTTGTTCCCTTGCTCGTCTTCCTCATTTCGGCATAGTCACATTTAATGACATTATTATGTCTGTGCCAACAGGCACATGCTGGAGATTTCCTCCCTGTGTCCTGTGTGTGTGTGTGTGTGTGTGTGTGTATGTATATATATATATATATATATATATATATACACATATATGTAATAGATAATCCACTCTTATGTGTGTGGTCGCACTCTGATATATGCCCGCCTTGGCGTGCATCAACCACCCAAGGCGTGCATATATCAAAGTGCAACAGCACACCCTAGAGTGGGTTATCTAGCTTATAAAATGGCAAAATTGTTTTGGAGGGGGGTAAAAGTGCAGGTGAGCGGTCATGCTCTGATATACACATGGTCACCTGATGGTCTTTCACCACTTGCAGTGCTTCTTTTTCCCTAACCCTTTAGATAGATAGATAGATAGATAGATAGATAGATAGATAGATAGATAGATAGATAGAGTATATAGAAAATACAAAATCATACATGCCCTCGCATTGTGAGGGCATGTATGATTTTGTATTTTCTTGAAACTTGGCTTCCCAGCCAAATGCCCTTTGGGGTAACCCTTGCCTCAGTGTTTGCACACAGAGGTTCTTTGTCTTTTTTATACAGTATATATATATATATATACAGTATATAATTAGGGATACATGATGAATGACTGTGTGATATGTGAAATATTAGCATGAGTGCAGAGCAAGCAGTGATAATATCATGAATGGTGAAGCCACTTACTCTGCACGAATGCTAATATTTCATGTATCACATAAGTCGCAAATCATGTGTGCGATTTATACAATAGGGTCCCCAATGTGTGGTAAATGAAAGAGGTTTGTTGCTTACATTTGTTTGCTTTCTGCTCATTATGTTGGTGCTATTTTTATGTGTTGTGGTATGTAGTATTCCAATTGGTTGGTTTGTGGTGGCTTCATAATGCTATTTGCGGAGATAGTCTGTGTTTTGATTTGTTGTTTCAGCATTATTTCAGAGAGTAATTTCCTGGTTGGTGACGTTTGTTGTTCTGATTTGTTGATTTAGGGTGGCGATGTGATATTATTGGTGGAGATGTGGTTTGGTTGTGTTTATGTGTTCCAGTTCATTGTGGAGGTTAATGTGTTCTTCGGGCATGTTTTAGTTTATTTTTTAGTGATGGAATTGTGGAGTGTTTTAGGTGACATATCTGGAGTTGATTATTTCAATGCTGACATATCTGGATGCAGGTTTATTTTAAATATCACACTCCGGATACGTCATGCTGAGGTTATTCAACAGGGGTTATCTTACGTGTTGTTAATAGATGGTATATAGCTTCACCCCTATTGTGTGTGTATGTATACATACAGTATATATATATTTGTCCTGTATATATAATTTCCCACAGGCCACAAGTGCTGTACATTGGAAGATATAATAGGGATACAGCATAGAGTTTGTATTCACAGTAAAATAGTGAAGCTCCCAAGAACCTTTGCAGATCACAGCAGCACAAAAACCTTTAATTGTTCCCACCCCTCCACCCCCAATGTAATCCATAACATCCAACCTCCATCATTCTCAGTTAAACATAGAAGCATAGAAAGTGATAGCAGAAAAAGACTGAGAGTCCATTGAGTCTGCTCATAAATTACCCGGGACCTAGTGACAATCTGGGGACCTATCCCTCCTCAATAGCTCATCCTTCCCTACCCTTGTACTTGTTATCTGTGCCTTTACTCTGTCCCACCCCCCTTGAAACCTGCCATGGTCCTAGTGCCCACCACTTCTGATGGCAGGCTGTTCCATGGCTCTGCCACCCTTTCCGACAAATAATGTTTTCTCAGATCCCTTCTGAAGCTCCTTCTCTGCAGCTTCCACTCATGCCCGTGGGTCATTGTGCTGGTGCTCTTACTAAATATCTCTGTGTGGGGCACCTTATTTATGCCTTTCAGGAACATAAAGGTTTCAATCACATCCCCCCTCTCCTTCCTGGCCTCCAGTGAGTACATGTTCGGCTCTTTCAACCACTCCTCGTAGGAGACTCCCTGGAGGCCTTGTATCATCTTTTGTTGCCCTTCTCTGCATGGTCTCTATCCTGTCCTTCTCCTTACTAAGGTGAGGGCTCCAGAGCTGGACACAGTACTCCAGATGTGGTCTCACTAGGGATCAATAACAGGCAAGGATCACTTCTCCGCTCCTACTATCTAGTCCCCTTCCTATTCACCCCCAAAATCCTGCTTGCTTTGCTGTACGCTTTGTTACACTGACATGATTGTTTCAGGGTGTCACAAATGATGACTCCCAGGTCCTGCTCTTCTGTAGTGGTACTAAGTTTAACCCAATTTAACCAGTACTCTGCCCGGAGGTTAACTTTCCCTAGGTACATTACTTTGCACTTCTTTGCATTAAACTTCAGCTGCCACACATTTGACCATCTTTCTAGCTTTTGGAGGTCTTCTTTTAGTTTCCCAACTCTCTCTACGCTGTCCACCCTTCTCTGCTAAGCTTAGTGTCATCAGCAAAAAGGGCATGTTTACCCTGTATTCCCTAACCAATGTCACTAATGAACATGTTGAAAAGGACCGGACCCAGGACCAATCCCTGAGGTACCCCACTTGTGACATCCCCCTCTGTTGACCTCACCCTGTTTACAACAACCCTCTGTTTCCTGACCCTAAGCAATTTCCCACCCACCTATGTCCTTGGCCACACTAAGGCCCTCCAACTTCTTTAACAGGTGCCTATGTGGCACTGAGTCAAATGCTTCACTGAAATCAAAGTAGAGGAAGTTCACTGCATGGCCCTTGTCCGGCTCCCTAGTCACCCAATCAAAGAAGAAAATAAGGCTGGTATAACATGACCTCTCTGTAATTAACCCATGCTGCTTATTGTCCTGAATACCATTAATTTCCAAATATTCCATGAGGCCCTGCTTGATTAGGGTCTCTATTAGTTTTCATATAATAGATGTGAGACTAACTGGCCTGTAATTTCCCACCTCCTCCCCGTCCCATCCCTTGTGGACTGGCACCACATTGGCCACTCTCCAGTCACTGGAAACTATCCCTGTCTGTAGTGAGCTATTGAGAAGATGCATCATAGGGTCAGCTAGCTCTTCCACCAACTCTCTTAGTACTCTTGGATGCATCCTGTCTAGGCTTGGAGCTTTATCCAGCTTGAGGGCCGCCAGACCTTTCTGGACCCTGTTTTTGGTGAATACCAGGTTTCCATTCTTTTGATTCCCCTAGCAGCTGCTTTGATGCTGCTTTTGGACAGGGGGCCCTCACTCTCCCTGATGAATATGGAACAGAAGCAGTTATTTAGGACTGCAGCATGATAACCAACATGATACTTGCACAGTTGGCAAAACTAAACATTTTCACTCTATAAATAAATATCTTGCAGTCATACTAAAAAATGCACATCTGCAATGTATTTTGTTACCCTTCTGAACCACTTTCAGTTCATATAAGAATCAGTATGACAGCCTCCAACAATACAGCATCTGCAGAGTAACAAACATAATTGTTCCCCCATACATATAACAAAAGTTCAGTAGTAGTGCCAAATTAGTCAAGGGATTTTTAAGGATTTTTGAAAATCCTTATTAAGGATTTGCGAAACATGTGGTTAGGGATTCTTTTTTGTTTGGTAGTGTGTTCACTGCTACCAGGAGAGGGTGCTTCCATCTGATTGTCTAGTAAATCCATTAGATGACACTTGAGTACTGTAATAGGAACTGGCCTCCTTCTGTAGGTATAACAGAAAGAATTTTAGTGGATTTTTCCTTAAATTGTTTGAATAAATAAGGAATATCACAAAATTGCTTGACAAATTTGGCGCTACTTCATAATCACAGTACACAAAGTCAAATTACTGTCTGTTGACAGTTGCCATTGTGACAGAGTGAATTATCCCACAGTGGAGATGCTTGTACTCATTTTCCAACTAAGATATGTGTTTGAATGAATGCTGTCATCCATCAGTCAGGTATAACTACAGAATCTGTGGCCATCAGCATTCATTCACATACATCACCTAGTCTAAAGACGAAGGTGATCAGATCCACCATGGGACAGATCAGTGTATAACACTAGCACCTGTCACCAGGCAGTGACCTCACTTTCTGCATCTCAATTACTGCCATTAATGTTTTGTTTTCTTTTGTGGTTGGGGGCAAGTGAGTGTGGGGGTGCTAAACTGATGCCAGTTGTCTATTTGCTAGTGATGCTGAATTGATGCTGGTTGTCATATTGCTTGCGATAGGAAATCTGGTGAGGTGGGAGTGTGTCAGAGTACATGGTAGGTGTTAGTTTTTTTCCCTTTTTTTTTAGATGAGGCTTCACTCATTACTCATCCCTTGCCCAATTTATATCCTATTTGTTTGTGTACTACAAGGGTGGGAGTGTTGCGAGAGTATGTCAATGAAAGCTAGTGTGCCTGATTGTTTGGGGGGGGGGGACTCTTGATTTGTCACAGACTTTGAAATTATAAAAGCACAATGCTAAATTGGATTCTGAATATAAACTCTCATACCCGTTTGTATCCACAGTAAAATCAAAACCAGTCCCTAATCTATTTCTATATCAAAACACACACACCCCTGAAATCACACTGTCAATGTGGTATGATATTTGTGCAGTTGGCAAAACTGAATATTTTCATTCTATATCTAAATATTATCTAGTGGTACCAAATAAAAAAAAAAAAAAAACACCACTAGTGTATTGAGTCACCCTTCCCAACTCATTCTTGCTCATATCAAAATTAGTATGCCCATCTTCAACAATACCTCACCTCTCAACTAACACACCCACTAATCACTGAGTGTTGGTGGAGTATGGAGTCTGAAGCAAGTCAGATAATCAATATGAACTTCTGACACAAGTTTGTATCCACAATAAAATCATAAACTAACACAGCCCTTTTCATATCTTAAACACAAACACCCAGAATCCCACACCCCACCCTTCTCACCCAAAAAAACAATCCTCAACCTCCAACATATGTCGTTTTCTCCTAGTCAGCAAGATAGGATAATTGCAGTTGGCAAGACTGAATATTTGCATTCTATTACTAAATATCATGACATTAAAAAAATTAAAATGTACATCAGTAGTGTATTTTGTCACACTTCTCAACTGATTCAAGTGTATAGCACAGTCAGTATGCCCACTTCCAACAATGCAGTACCTCCTGACTCACACACCCAGTGATGACCAGCTCCCCTACCATCCAAACCCAAAGAAATAGCATAAAAGTAGTTCTGAGAAAAGCTGTTCACTGCTTAAAAGGGACTGTTGAATTTTAACAGACTCAAGGGGTCCGATTCCAGAAAGAGCCGTTGAAGCAACACAAGTTGCGCCACTCCAAGGTCTATGGCAAGGCGGGGTGCACCAGGAACCCTGCACTTTATTCTGAAAGAAAACAGGATTCCTGTGCCAAATGCCCCCTGATTGCCGCAAGTGCCGGACTGCACCCAACCAATGGCACACTGGCAGCACATGCTGCAAGGCTGTGGCACCCCTTACACCAGGGCAGTGAGATGTGGCTAGCATTGGTGGTGATGGTGTGGGGGACCACTGGTGCCCAGTGGTATATGGGAGTGGGTGGGGTCATAGGGAAGGTTGGTGTGCCAGCAGGGCAGTAGGGTATTGCTGTGGCACCCGTCATGATACAAATTCCCATGATAAATAGAACTGGGGGCATTTGCACCCCCTGGGTGCCACAGTGATCCTGTACATCCCAGGTGCCACACAGACCATTCCTATGCCCCTCTGTGTCCCCCCCCACCCATGGACCCCACCTGTAACCCTCACTGTTCAGGGTGCCAGTCAGTCACAAGGGGCTTAGACCATCTCCTGACAGGTCTAAGTGGAGCCCCTTGTAATGCTCATGGTGGGGCTCTTGGAATCAGAATTGTGAGCCCCACCATGTGCAAGCCCCCTTGCGACCTTGTGCCCGTTCAGCTCAGTGGATTCCCCATTTGGCACAGGCCATGTTCTGGAATGGGGAATGCCACAACGGGGGATGGAAGGTGTGGCAAGCGACAAGCACCTTGCGTTCACCATACTGGCTTCTGGAATCGGACCCAAAATGTCTACAGATCCAGAAAGAAATGATTTGATACTTTTTATTGGACCAACATAGATGTAACAAAAGAAAGCAGTGCTTAAGCTTTCGGACCAACCAAGTCCTTCCTCGGACGCTTATGGCAGTTTTTTGGTAAATCACATACTATTAACACCCAGATCATACATGCAAAACCAGAAGGAATTCTCATTTGTTTAAAAATGCTTTTTCTTTTTTTTTTTAAATAGTAGCTAAGGTTTAAATGCAAGAAACACAGTCTTAGTCGGCTGACAACTATGAAGCACTCCAAGGTCAAATGTCAACAGAGGCAGATAAGAGGAATACTTCCAGGGGCAAGGCATTTTCATTAACTGACATCATGAATGAGTGCTTGTGTTATGTGAATACACTCTGAATTAATATCAAAACCTTTAGATATAATACCCACTGTAGTACATGTTAAAAAAGATAGTATTCCAAGTTAAAAACTATAAAACGGAAAAATTATATATATGGCAATAGTAGGGTATAAAAATACAATGTCAAAATCGGATATGAATTTAAAGCATCCTACAAGTTTGTATGCACAGTGAAATCATACAGTACCTAAAACCATTTGCAGATCACTTAAAAAATGGAAGTAGTCAACCACCTCCAATACAATCCATAAACTCCAGCCTCCATCATTCTCACCCAGCCATCCTATTATGGTATTTGTACCCTTTGCTAATACTGAATAGTTTCATTTTCTAATTTAATTTATGTAATCATACAAAAAAATGCACATACGCATTGTATTCTGTCACCATTACCATCTCATTCAAGTTCATATAATCACAAGGCCAGCCTCCAACAATACGACACCTCCATTCTTACATAACCAATGGTTCAATCTCCCCCCCCATAAATGGCACAAAAGTAACTGCATTAGATGAAGTCAGAGTACTGCCTGAAGACAGATATAATGTGGAAGTCTGAACTAGCCCACTGTGGAACTGCTTGTGCTCATCTTCAGACTAGAAGAGCTACAGTATATAAAAGAACGTTGACATCCACATAGAATGAAACAGAGGAACTATAAAGGATATAGAAAAGGTACTTAGAATAGTGTTAGGGTGTGAAATGAGTTATAATGAGGCATTAAATAAGTGCAGGTTAGAGAGACTGGAGGTAAGATGGGAAAAGATGACAAGAGGAAAGTTTAGAAAGGTATGTAATCCAGTGCATAGACATCATTGTTTGTGCTTGCCAAAAGAATCTACTGGATATCTGATGATCTAGATGCTAAAATTCTTCATGTACTGTATCTGCCCCAGTCATTGCCTCCTCCCCTTACTTCTCTGCTCAACCGCTCCTTCTCTCTTGCCTCTGATCCACAGGCTTGGAAGCATGCCACTGTCCTCCTGCTTCCCAAAGGTAGTGACACCTCAGCTCCAGGTAAGTACTAGCCCATTTCCCTTCTCCCTAGCATAGCAAAACTCCAGGAGCAACTAGTTCTCTCCCAGCTCTCCTCCTACCTTGACTCCTCCAATTTCTTCACTCCTTTCCAATCTGGCTTCTGGGAGCAACACTCCACTATCACCTCACTCCGTAGGCTCACTGATTCCATCCTTACACAGGTGGACCATGGCCTCATCGCCTCCACTTTCTTTGTCAATCTAGCCAAGGCTTTTGACACTGTCTTCATCCCCTACTTCTTGCAAAGCTCTCTGCAATGGGGCATTCTGACTCTGCCACAAACTGGTTCTATGCCTATCTGGTAGGTGGGTCTCAGCCTGTTCATGTTGCTGATTCCCTGTCCCACCCCTTCAAGACAAGTCTTCCCCCAGGACTGTGTTCTTGGTTACCTTCTGTTCTCCATCTTCCTAAATGACCTTCCAGCTGCCTACTCCTCTCCTGTATCCACATGTATGCAGATTTATTTATTTATTTTATTTGCTTTTGGTAACCGGGTGAGTACACTAGGCATAAGGATGCCTATTTTCAGGCACGACCTGGGAGATGATACAGTCCTGTATGCCTCTGGATCCTCCTTCTCTGTTGTAGCTACTAGACTTCAGCATGACTTTGACAAAATTCAGCTCTGGTTATGCACTCACCAGCCTGTGACAGGGGAAGCCCTGTCACCGTAACTGGGCCACTTTTCTTCTCCAAAACTTCTGTTTCAACAGTTCTTTCTCTGTGCTTTTTCTATCCCTATGTTTTCTAACTGTCTGGAAGGTTGGCCACATTTGGGGTGCCCCTCTCCGTACTCTTAACTGTCTCCCACTATATTTTCTGTTTCTCCTGAGGTCCATAATGAAGGGAGGTTAAGCATAATGACCTTTGAGTGTAAAACAGTAAGTGTATGCTTGTGTATGGGTGTCTAGTATTGAATATAACAACCTAGTATAGAATGTAATGAATACATAATGAGTAAAAATGGTGATCTATAAACCTATGGCCACTAATTGTCTTGGAGCAAAATGACCCTTACCCTCTTTAATTTCCTTGATTCCTCTGTTGCACCAATTTGTATAAAAAGTAGAAGAATTAATAATAATAATAATAAAGCTGATAAGTATTGAGGGGAGAGGCGACCCTTTTCCTTTTTCTCATTTGTAACCCCTTGTTTTAATTTTTGTATGCCACTCCACACTAGTAAACATGGAAAGAAGGAAAGGGATTAACTAAATGAGTATCCCACATTACAGGCTGCATGCCCCCTTTTAGCTGTGCTGCAAGAATGTGGCGGCTGTCTGAAATATCAGGCATGGCATGGTTGACAGAGAAGTACAGCAGCCTGTATAGAAAATAGCCTCCTGACTTCTGCTTTATCCCCCTTTTTGTTTGCTGCAGAAAATTGCTGCTGAAATAGAGTCAGGCACTCCTATAAATGAAATGGAGCAGAGTGTGGCAGCTGAATAAGCATAGAAAATTAAAGAAACACACTGGCTGCAGCATGGCTAGTTCAGCATAATAAAGTACAGCCGAACTGCCGAGCCTGGTGTGTGTGTCAGAGTCATGCTGTTTTAAATGTATTCTGTGCCCCAAAACATAAGGAGAGAGAGAGGGAAAGATTAAATAAATAAAAGTGAGCTTACCACGGGTTAAAGTCTCTCTCTCTCTCTCTCTCTCTCTTCTCTCTCTCTCTCTCTCTACCCCCCTCTCTCTCTCTCTCTCTCTCTCTCTCCCCCTCTCTCTCTTCTCTCTCTCTCTCTGGTCACACTTTCAGCCATGCAGCTGACTCCCCTAAGGACTGGACTGTGTTTTCCTGGCACTGACTAAGGAAATGGGTCAGGTGTGCCAGGACAAAATAAACATACTGTATTCTCCACCGTCCCGGTTCAGTAAGCAGAAACCGGAGGAGGTTTTGCTCATTTATTATCTGGCCAAAAGCAAACAAATAATTAAAAAGGGCTAGAATGAAATGTTTAGCCAGTGGCTTGACATTTCAGCCACCGGCTCCCGGTTTAACTACCTTCTAATTCTTTCTGGTCTCCCTGGGCTTACCATAGCATGAAACATATGGAGACCAAAAAATAAAACAATGTATACCTGTCTCAGTTAACACATTTAAGAATAAAAAGGGACATAGAAATACACTAATAAATTTGTTACCGGAATTACCAAGAATGGCAAAGCTCTAACTCTCTAGGATTGTGAGAATTTGCAGCAGGTTCTTTTGTGCCCTAAACCATAGCTTTAAACTGTTGTGGAGATATACCACATAAGACATAAGGACTGCTCTTACCAGGTGGATCTCCTAGGCAGCTGTCAGTCAGAATGCCATCTGGATAGCTCCCTACAGGGCAGCAATAGCCCCTAGTGTACCATTTTTATGTTTGCGTGCGCACATGTGCAACAAACATAGTGCCACCATATGAGTTTTCATAGGTGTGCCACCCCCGCTTCCAATGCCCTGCTCCTTTTTCCAGGCACAGACCCACTGAACCAATTAATGTCTGAGCTGTCTATGACAGCAGTTCAGGTGCAGTGGCATACAGTTCAAAGTAAAAGACTGCTACAATCAGCGGTGGTAACGTGTAGGCAGTTTGCATACTGCCGTCGGCAGGCAATTTGCATACTGCCATTGGCAGTATGCAAACTGCCTACACTTCAGCACTGCATCTGAACTGCTCTCATAGACAGATTCATTTTTTTCTTGCGATCTCGGTAGGCTCCAGTGCCCCCCAAACAAACACCCAAGTAACACTCTGGGAGCCCACCCCAGTGTGCTCATGCACTCCCCACCCCACACACTGTATGGTCGACGGGTGCCCAATCCCCCGTTGGCTCAACTTCCTCACCCAAACAGACTTCCAGGTGCCATGCTGCCACAAGTCCATATGGCCAATGGGGTATCCAATTCTCTTTCGGCTCCACTGCCCCCCAAACAGACTTTCAGGTGTCATGCTGGGAGCCCACCCCAGCATGGCAAAAGTCCTGTGTTGTCGTTGTAAAAAAAAAAAAAATACCTATAAGAAAAAATGGTCCCTCGTTGACTCTCTTGCCCCCCCTCCAACCCGCGCCCACCATCTATATACCCCAGCTCCCCACACCCCCGCCTCACCCCATACTTACCTCAGGAGGCCAGCGTGACGATCTTCGGTGGACCGGGAACACGTCTGCACTCTTCAAAGCCAACCGTGAACTGAAGAAATGCCGGTAAGCTGTATAATGGCACAAATGTTTTTTTTTCAACTTTGGTGCATATCTCAGCCATTTTTGTGAATCTGTTCACCAAATTTTCAACTTGGGGTTCTTGGGACCCCAACTTATGAACTCAGTCACTGTCATTTTGTTATTCGGTCCCAAAAGGTGATTTCGCGGTCACAGCGTGGAATCACCTTTCGCGACTCAGTAATGAAACAACAGTGTCACAGTTCATGAGGTAGGCTCCCAAAACCCCTATGTTGAAAATTTGGTGAAAAATTCCCAAAAATGACTGTTTCACGAGCATGCATTGTGCAGTTCCTACACACGCTAGTAACTTTGAGAATTTTTAATATTTTTACTCCAGATTTTCAACATTGCCATTTTACCACACCTCCTTATGAACAGTACAGCTGTCATTTTTCACATCTCGCCCAAAATGTTTTTGCACACGTAACACACAATGGCACAGTTGGTGTGAGAAATCAATGTTCGGGACAGATTAAGAAAATCATAGTGACACTGTTCATGAGCAGAGGTGTTAAAATGGCTAGGTTGAAAATTTGGTGACAAATGTCCATAAAATGATTATGTTACGAGCGTACATTGTGCAATTTCCATGCAGCCTCGTAAGTTCACGAATTTGTAATATTTTCAGTCCAGATTTTCAACATTGACATTTTTCCCCACCTCCTTATGAACAGTACAGCTGTCATTTTTCACACCGTGGCTGAAATGTGTTTTCCCACTTCCAGTACAGAATAGCACAGTCACTGTTGGAAATCAGTGTTCGGTAAAGATTAAGAAAATCATAGTGACACAGTTCATGAGCGGAGGTTCCAAAATGCCTATGTTGAAAATCTGCTGTAAAAAATCCCCAAACTAATTACATTACGGGTGTATGTTGTGCAGTTTCTATGCACGCTTGTGACTTCACCATTTTTTTTTATATTTTCACTCCAGATTTTCAACAATGCCATTTTTTAAACCTCCTCATGAACAGTACAGCTGTCATTTTTCACATCCTGTTTGAAATGTCTTTTCACGCCTGTGGCACCAAATGGTGCAGTCGCTGTGCAAAATCACCTTTCATGTAATGAACTGATAGTGTCACTGTTCATGCCGTGGGGTCACAAAAACCCATGTTGAAAACTTGGAGTAAAAATACCAAGAAACACCCAGGGCATTAGGGTTTTCGACCATAACACCCTACCCTGTAGGGACTGATAGGTGTCAGGAGTGTGACTTGGGACTGTCGACAGTAATGCTCATGGCATTCCACCCCCAACCCCACTCTGCAGCCAGTGACAGGCATTGAGGTGCGCTTTGGACCCTTTGGCCCCAGAGTTCACCCCATTCTCCTATGCTGCACCCATTTTAGCATATTTCCTTATGGAATGAGGTGACTGTAAAGCCCAAACATCCCAAGGCACACCTCGACACTTGTCAGGGTCTGAAGGGTAGGGTGAGGTGAAATGTCATGACTGTCATGGGCGATGACCCAAAGGCACACCCCAATGCCTGTCAATCTCTGTAGGGTGAGGGTGGAGTTGGCATCAGTTCAATACTTCAATGCCGTTGCTATACTGCATCTGTCTAACTCCTGCACTTCCACTGCTAATGCCAGCAAGCAAACATTCAGCATTGACAAATGCTTGTATAGTACTGCATATAAGGAAATGTATGCCTTACAAAGATATGGGTTTTAGTCATGCCTAGTAAGTTCCTTTTGCAAGAGAATACCTGGGAATAACATTGATTATTGTTTAGCAAGCTCTCTAGTTTTGTATAAATTAAAATGAGAACTGATAAAATGAGTTTTAAAAACTTGATGATGCTCAAAGCACATGACCTAGTAGGTGGGTATAAAGGGACTGACTCCTGAGCATACAGGCAGATAGGGTCAGTTCTTTTTGGCTACTGTAGGTGGAGGACTGAGGGGAGTCCCATGCTACAAAGTGAGTGGAAACTGGTGTAGAGTTTGCCACGGCCTTGAAAGCCTATTTATGTTTATTTTCTGTTTATTACTTTTACTGAAAGAAAGTCTTTATTTTGCTTTTTTCCTTTGAAACTGTTTATGAGGTAATAAACATCACACTGAATAAAGTGTGTTATATGTAGTTCTACTTGAGGTGTCCATCTGTTATCCCACACCATTACACAACTTTTCCTGAACACCAAGCAGACCATCTCCCTGATCTTCGGCACAAGACAGAGACTCTATCAGCTCCCTTTCCTTCCCTCTTTCTCACCCTTGATGGGACAAAGCTGGAGGATACCTCCTCTTTTAGGTATCCTGGTGTCTGGCTAGACCGGCACCTTCATTTCTCTGGATTTGTGGATGCTATCAGCAAAAAACTGTACCCCAAATTAGGTGTTCTATACAGAAAAAAAGATTGCATCCCTCTGCCTGCCCATTGGGCCCTAGTCCAGAAAATGATCCTTTGAGTTTTTGACTATGGTGATGTAGTCTTCAGTGCCATGCTCAAAACTTCCCTTGCCAAACTGTACACCCTCTGCCACTCCTTCTGCCATTTTTCCCTTGATAGTCCTCCTCGTACTCAGCACTGTAATCTCTACCAGTCTCTATCTTTCATCTTCCTTGAGGACAGACACCACTCTCACTGCATCTCCTTCATTTCTAAATTTTGGTTTGATTCCCTCCCATTCTATACTGCTTCCTGCTTATCACTTCTATCTCCCCTTCCCACTCCCTCTGGAGCTACAATTCTCGCATCATGGTTATCCCTCCTAGATCATCTGCTGCTGTCCAGTCTATGTTCTCTCACCATCTCCCTAAAATGTGGAACTCCCTTCCTCTGGTAATCTGCTATGCCAGCTGCCCTTCTGCCCTCTCATCCTTCCGTCACAATTTTCTCTCCACTACTTATAACTGCATTTAACTCCCTTTTCCCCTCACTCTTTAGACACCTCTTACATGTTGCACTTCTATTTGAATTCTCCAGTTATGTGACCAATTTGTAGCTATACAGTACTGTATTATGTTTTTGTATTTTTTTTCCCTAATTGCCTTTATATTATTGTATTGCGTTATTGCTGTTTACTGTTGTGTCCCTATTCCCCTTCCCCCAGGATGCACCTGGAAATAAACAATTTTTGTTTAGTGTTCCTTTCCTGGAAAAACTTTTCAATAAACAAATAATATCAGTTGTGTAAACTATCAAGGTGGAAAAAAACATTAGTGAGAACTCAAACTTATATTAAGTCTTTGTGCGTTATTCAGATATGATCTAAGGCTCATTTTTGATGTGGCAAGAGTGAACATGTTATATTGTGCTCTTTATAACATTAGTTGTATTACAAAATTTTGATTTTAGATGTAATTAAGTTATGACATAGTATGTATTTTTTGTGATTTTATGTAAATGTGTGTTTTTTGAAAATGTATGAAAACTTCAACCAGCACCATTGTGTATTGTTGCAATATTATCAAGCTATCTGTCTGTCTCACTGTCTGTCTGTCTGTCTGTCTGTCTGTCTGTCTATCTATCTATCTATCTATCTATGTATATTTTGAAAATATATGAAAATTTCAACCAGCACTGTTGTATATGGTTGCAGTACTATCCATCTCTGTCTGTCTGTCTATCTATCTATCTATCTATCTATCTATCTATCTATCTATCTATCTATAGTAGGGGACATTGAATTCGCACTCCATTTTATTTGCGCTATCAGCTGTAAAAACATTTTCGTGGCACCAAGAATTAGCGCATACACCTTAGCACAGCATTAGCCTAATCTATATGTAGCCTCCTTTTAAAAAGTGGAAAGAATTAGCCTTGAGCTTGGTCATGCCCTCATAAATTACTTAGATACTGGTTGCATTCTTACTTCAGTAGTGATGTCTCTGCTGTCCTGGTTGACGGTTAAGCCTGGGAACCCAGAAAGTCCAGCAAAGCAGAGTTACCCACTTGATGTTTCAGAAATTGACCTGACAGCTTAGCACAGACATCTGGTGTTACTACCTCAGTTGCTTCAGCAGTAGCCCAGGAACTATCATGTGCCCCCGCCTGCCAAGAAGAGATGTCTGGAGTCCTATCAACAGAATACTCCTGAGGTATGGTTTGAATATGGCAGGTATGCGGCGGATAACGGTGTGATGGCCGCTGTGCATCTATATAAAATCAAAACAAAAAATACCATAAATGAGAGCACAATTAGGAATTTTAAAAAAGACTACATAGAGTGCCTAAAAAACACCAAACCCAGCACACCTTACTGCAGAGTTGCTCAAGAAGCCCAGAGGTAGACCAATGCTGCTAATGAGTAATGTAACTGAACAGTTACAGAAAATTGTTTGTACTCTGCGCTCAGAGGGTGCAGCTGTAAATGTACCAGTGGTTTTAGCCATTGCACAGGGAATCGTTAAAACAAGTTCCCCCCACTTGCTGAAAGAGAACGGTGGTACAATTCAATTAACAAGGAAATGGGCTTGGAAGTTTCTAAACTGGATGGGGTACAGTAAGAGAAAAGGCACCAAAAATGCTAGAAAGACCCCATTGGATTTCCACAACCTGAAGGCTTCCTTTTTATGTAGAATTCATCAAGTGAGATGGGAGCTGCTTCAGGAGCATCTGGAGTATCGGGGGCAAGCATGACGTCAGATGCCAACAGGGAGGACCACGTGGTCGGGAATGCAGAAGACACCGGAATCGCCAAACTCTGACAAGTTGGACGATTGAAAAGAGTAAAAGGACACTGTCATTTCTTTTCTGGGTGGCTTTTGTTTTTTTTTGTGTGGATTTGATAAAAATAAATTGTTTTGGGCACGGCGACTTTTTTTGAGCCAGACATACACTCGACACCCCAGCTACTCGTTCCTTGATTGTGATCTGAAAAGCTAAGGTAATCACAATGTTTACAAGGAAATTGCTAAGAGACACTTAAACTCTGAAATTACTGTATGTGAACTCCTAAATAGTAGAAAGCAAATGTAACAGTATACAACAGTGTTGAAACCTGTCTCATAATATTCACTGGCCCTTTATTTTCGCTGATGAAGATGAATAGCTAATATAGCGAAAATAAAGGGACAGCGAATAGTATGCCCTCTAGAGTATCTATCTGTCTATCTGTCGGTCTATCTATCTATCTTTCTATCTATCTAAACATGATTGGTCAAATGTTACTGTAGGTAGATGTCAGAATTCATTCATATACTTCTGTCAGTCTGATAGAGCAGAAGCAGCTCAGTCATGGAATAGTTCAATCTATCACATCTGCAAGTCTCACCAGTCAGTGACTTGTCTTTGTGTCTCACAGTTATTTTTTCATTATTTTGTGTTGGGCTTATGAGGGTGTGGGGGATGGACAGTGGAAGTACCAGGAGAGGGGTGCTGAAGCATTATAGGTTGCATAACAATAGTGATAGAAATACTGTTGAGGTGAGGAAGGTGGAAAAACATGCTACAGGTGATCAGCTTTTTTTATTTGTTAAAGGATGCAGTGATTGGCTCTCATTGGTGATCATTCTGATATGTCATATTTCATATCAGATAGATACTCTGTCTTGTTAGGGAGGGAGTGGGTGAGTTGTGTAGTTTGATATGTGTTATTAATATCAACATGTTCCCTGTGCTTATGTTGTGTATTATTTTAATGTATGTACAGTATTTTGTATTTATTTTACCAGGCGACAGCTCCATTGAGCAAAGCTGATTTACAAGGAGATACTGGGTAAGACAGATTATAAAACAGTAAACAATTTGATAACTTAGGAATAACAGCAACACAGTAAGCTTGGCAGAGGACACCAGGAGGAAGGAGTGCTATGTAACTGGACTTCTCTACTGGGACTAAAGAAGTAGAACTCTTCTACTGGGACCTTTAATTTAGGATAAAAATAACTAACAAACAAAAAAAATAGTGTGTTTGTCTATGTTAGCTGTAGTGAATGGTTGTCTGAACAGTTATCTAGGTGTAAATCTCAGGTGGCTGAAGGGGCTTGATAGCTGTGCAATTTAATTATTTGTAGAAAGATCAAGTAAGTAAGGGGAGTGGCTTAGCTAGAAGGAAGCTAGATATAAACACTGCCTTGGAAAGATTCTGCTAGAAGCTTGGCAGAGGACACCAGGAGGAAGGAGTGCTGTGTGACTGGACTTCTCTACTGGGACTATATTGCCCTCCTTCCCTTCCCTCCACTCCCCCACCCAAAGTTAGTTCTACTTTTATAGGCACAGGATTTGACTGACAACAGGAACTTCCTGTTTGGGAGCAGCAAGTGGTGATCACAGAGCCACCAAAGACACACCATCCTAGAAGGGCAAGAGTAGCTCTCCAGCTCCCTCTAGCTGCTGGAGGTCTGACTCTGAGCAAGTAAGGGGTCTACTGAGAAATATAGGATCTTCTTGTCTCAGAACTGGACAATCAGGAGCTTGAAAGGCACAGTAACAGTAAGTAAGTAGAGAGAAGGAAGGAAAAACAAAAAAAAACAGAGGAAAGAGTAAGGATTCCAAACAATAGTGAAGGGGACAGAAATATGACATGATGGGAGTGGTGCAGTACAGTGGCTGTGGAGCATCAGTCTTCTGGGAGACAATCTGGAGGATGTGGTGTTGTCCCATCTGCAGGCACCTCTCTGGGCTGAGGGGGGAGGTTGCTCATCTCCAGGATGATTTGGCCAGGATTTGTGGGACCTCCTCTTCCATCCAGGGACCACTAGGGCCACTGCCATTGCCTCAGAGGTTGCCAAGAAAGAGGAGTGGTTGGACCACAGTGGGCTCAGGGAGGGGTGAAGGTGGTGGAACAGAGGTGCATTCCTCCAGTTGTACCTCTCCACAATTCCTATGGCATTCTGGAAAAGTGTGGTTCCTCTATGGAGGCACCCACAGTGGAGACCAAGGAGGATGCTGGGAACCTCCACAAAGGAAACCCACAGGAGGGCAGCATGGGACCCCACAGGGGAAGGAAACAACTCCTGGTGGGGGACTCCATTGTTAGGAAGGTAGAACTGGGGGAGGAAGGGGAGAGGGAGGTAAGGTGCCTGCCTGGAGCCATGGCTTGGAGGGACAGGGAGAGAATCCTCAGAATTGCCAGAGCAGCTGCACAGGGGAGGGAGCTGGATGTCATTGTCAACCTAGGGACAAATGACCTGGCTGAGAAAGGGATCAGAGCAGTGCAGAAAGAGTTTGTGGAATTGGGGAGGGACTTTAGACAAGTAGCATGCACAGTAACCTTCTAGGAGGTGCTACCTGTCTATGGCATAGGAGAGGTTAGGGTGCTCCACACCATGAGATTCAATCAGTGGTTGAAAAACTGGTGCAGAGCTCAGGGATTTAGCTTCATTGGGGACTGGGGGTCCACCTGGAGTGATGCAAGCCTATACTGGCATGATGGGCTGCATCTGTCCAGGAGGGGAACCAGAATCCTAGGTGATAGGTTTAAATGCTTCATTGACAAGCATTTAAACTAGCCAAGGGGAGGCACTCAGAAGGAGCAGGGAAATCCTAGCCCCCCCAAAAAAGTAGTGGTAGTAAGTGCGGTAAACTCCAACATAGAAATGTCGATAGGGAGATGGGAAGGGGTAAATGGAGAAAGTGACAAAGGCAAGAATGACAGGGATGGAGCAAAAAGAAGTAAGGCCATCAGGAAATGGAGGGTAATGAGTACCAATGCCTGTAGTCTGGGCAACAAGCTCCCTGAACTGGTGGCCTTGATGGAAGAGGGATGCCTGGATATCGTAGCAGTCACAGAAACATGGTACACAGAGAACCATGACTGGGATGTTAACATACCAGGGTACATAACCTACAGGAGAGACAGGGATGAGAGAAGAGGGGAGGAGTAGCTCTCTATGTAAAGGAAGGGATAAAAGCAACTGAACAAAAGAGTAAACAGGGAGGAGAGGAGGAACTGTGGGTCACCTTGGAGACTGGAAATGGCAGCATGATCTGCACAGGGGTTGTGTACAGACCCCCATGTCAGGTGGAGGGAATGGACAAGGATATGATAGAAGGCATTCTTAGGATGGCAGAGAAAGAGGAGATACTGTTGATGGGAGACCTGAATATGCCAGATGTTAACTGGAGCACATTTTCTGTAGCCACATCCAAAAGCAGGGCCATTCTCGATGCCCCTACAGGTGGCATGCCTCAGACAGCTAGTTTGGAACCCACTCGTGAGGAGCAATCTTAGACCTCGTACTCTCAAATGGGGACAGTGAGAGGACCTCAGATCTAGAAGTGGGTTGCCATCTGGGAACAAGTAACCATCAAACAGTGTGGTTCTACTAAATTCAGCTACAGAGTCAAGCCATACAAAAGTGAGGTACTGGACTTCAGGAGGGCTGACTTTGGCAAAGATGGGAGAGTGCCTCAGAAAAGCACTAGCAAACAGGCTAGAAGAAGGGGTGGAGCAACAATGGGGGGTCATCAAAACTGCCATCACAGAGGCAACAAGCCTTTGTGTGAAGCAAATAAACAAATCAAAATGAAAAAAAGCCACTATGGTTCTCAAAAGAGGTGGCGGGAAAGTCAGGAAGAAAAGATAGCATTCAGGAAGTATAAGGAAACACAGAAGGAGCAGGACAGAGGCTGTACCAGTTAAGGCAGAAGGAAGCAGGAGGGAAGTCAGAATAGCAAAGGCCAAACTGAGGAAAAGGTAGCAAACTCTGTTGAAGGATAAAACCTTTTATAGGTACATCAGGAGCATAGAATGACAAAGGGAGGGATAGTGAGGCTGAATAGAATGAACGGTGGTGGGCAGAGGGACAGTGAAAAAGCAGGATACTGAATGAATATTTCTGCTCTGTATTCACAAAAGGAGGGGAGGTGTCAATCCAATTAACAGAAGCATTCTTGATAGGAGGTCGATCCCAGTCCTTTCACAGAAAAAGGGTTCTGAAAGAACTCCGAAAACTGAAGGTGGACAAAGCAATGGGGGCCTGATGAATTCACCCCAGAATTCTAAAAGAATTAAGGGGAGAACTAGTGAAACCACTGACTACCCTTTTTAATAAATCATGGGAGGATGGTGTGGTACTCGAGGACTGGAGGAAGGCGGATGTGATTCCCCTTCACAAAAGTGGGACCAAGACAGAGGCAGGAAACTACAGACCTGTCAGTTTGACCTATGTGGTAGGGAAAGTGATGGAATCACTTCTGAAGGAAAGAATTGTTGATTACCTAGAGGCCAGTGGGGCACAGGACCCAAGGCAGCATGGGTTCACAATGGGAAGGTCATGTCAGACAAATCCAATTGATTTCTTTGACTGGGTGATCAAAGTAGCAGACCAGGGAGGGGCTGTGGACATGGTCTACCTAGACTTTAGCAAGGCATTTGACACAGTCCCACACAAAAGATTAATAGTCAAATTAACCAGCCTGGGAGTGGGCCCCAGGGTGGTAGCCTGGGTAAAACATTGGCTGGACAACAGGACACAGAAGGTAATTGTAAATGTAGTCCACTCTGAAGAAAGAGGGGTTACTAGTGGGGTACCACAGGGTTCTGTACTGGATCCAGTCCTTTTTAATACCTTTATAAGTGACATTGCAGAGGGACTGGAAGGAAAAATATGCCTCTTTGCAGATGACACAAAGATCTGCAACAAGGTTGATACACAAGGAGGCATGAAAAGGATGAGAAATGACTTGGCAAGGTTGGAGGAATGGTCGGAAGTATGGCAGCTATGATTCAATGCAAAGAAGTGCAAAATAATGCACCTGGGAAACAAAAACCCAGGGGAAGAGTCCACAATGGTGGGGGAGGTAGTAACAACAACAAAAAAGGAAAGGGACCTGGGGGTAATCATATCAGATGACCTTAAGGTTAGCAAGCAATGTGAGAAGGCAGTAGGGAGGGCTGGGGGTATACTGGGATGCACAGGGAGAGGTATCACTAGCAGAAAACAGGAAGTTGTTATCCCTCTGTACAGACAGTTGGTGAGACCCCATCTGAAGTACTGCGTATAGTTCTGGAGACCCCAAAACCCGCAAGTACATAGACAGGATAGAGGCAGTCCAGAGGAGGGCAACTAAAATGGTGCAGGGTCTGCAAGAGAAGCCATATGAGGAGAGACTAAAGGAGCTTAATATGTGTACCCTTGAGGAAAGGAGGGAGATGGGGGACATGATAGAAACTTTTAAGTACCTCAGTGGAATCAACAAAAGTCAAGAAGGGTAGTATCTTTCAGAAAAAGATGTGCAAGAACAAGGGACACAATTTGAAGTAGAGCCGGTTCAGGGGCAACGTGAGGTATTTTTTTCACAGAGAGTGTAGTGGATGCATGGAACAGCCTTCCTGAGGAGGTTGTGGGGTCTAAAACTGTGGAAGAATTCAAGAATGCACGGGACAGACATAAGGCAATTCATGTGGTGAGTAAGAAGAAATAGGCTGTTGGTTAACTAGGATCTGCGGCATATCCTGTAGGTAGGGAAATGGGCAGACTATGTGGGCCAAGTGGTCCTTATCTGCCGTCAAAGTCTATGTTTCTATGATAGCATAGGAATAACAGCAAGTTAGTACAATTCAAATAGCACATAGGATACAAAATGGCAATGCTATATTTATGATTCCACAGCATAACAGCAACTCCCAAATCGCACAGGGTCAGAACAGCACCAGATTATGGTGAATGCAGAAATCGGTGAACTGTCTCTTTGCGGGGGGGGGCTGTGATCCCACTCCCCCCTTACTAAATATACCAACTCTGGGAGGAGCAGACCTCGAGGTGGGGGGGTACAGTGAGTTCACTAATTCGCCATTCAGGAGTCGCTGTTTCAACAGTATATGTATAGCTTTAACAAGTATTGTGGTACTGTATGTATTATGCCATTATTGAATCTTTCAATAGACTTCACAAAAAGAAATGTTTGATACACCTCAGTACATGAACGAGGCAGACAAAGTAGTCATAGAACAGAAAACCGGTCAAGAATAGTAAGTCAAGATTCAAGGGTTAGCAGTTTGGAATCTGAATTTAGACAGCAAGTTGAAATGTCAGAGTATTACTCATATCCATCTATATCAGACAACACAACTACAAATTCATTGAGAGGCAGGCATGCCAGAAAGAATATATGATGGTAGGTGCAACTATCTGGAAGGGAGGCATATTGCAAGAATGCATTCATTGCAGATATGTTAATACTTTGCAAAATGTATACTACACTAATATTTTCATTCCAGGTGACATCAAGATTATTCTAAAAATGTATTTCAAAACATATCATTACAGCTGCAACATATGGCAAGAAGTATTCTGCATTATGTGACTATTGTTAAAAGTGACATGTCCTTTGTCTATAATGATGAATGTGTTATATATACCATAAGCTACGATGAAGTATTGGTTGTGCTGGCATGAACACACACCCAGGAGAGTGGTGAGGCTTGATGCCACAGTCCAATTGTCTCCAACCCCTGAAACTGTGGCTGTGGTAGTACAATCAACACACCACAGTGTCATTTTGACCTGAGAAAATTGTCTTGTGTTAAGAAGTGAAAAATTTAGAAATAAAAACTTTAACAAAAAATATTTTTAAAGTACATAAATATAAATATTTATTAATAACTTAATCAGGTAAAATACATTTCATATGTATATTTTGTTACATTTAATAACTTTACTTCTTTTTTTCTAGAGTAGTCACCAACAGGAACAGTGAATAGATGTGTGATGTGATGTGATGTGATGTTACAAACTACTATCTGCAAGTGTCCGAATCAGTGTACATTTGTCAGTGTCAGTGGCTCAGCAGGTAGCCCACTTGCCTCTGAGGCCAGGAGATCAGAAGGCTGTGAGTTCTATCCCCACACCAGGCTGTAGTGCAGCATGAGGGATTTGCTACACTCCTGAGGTGCCATCTTTCAGATGAGACATTAAACTGAGGTCTCATCTGCCTGTTCTGGTGGTAGTTCAGGTGGATGTTAAAGATTCCATGGCACTTCTCGAAAAGAGTAGGGGTATTTTTATTGAAAACCTTCAAAACATATATTGTGAAACAGTGTTACATCACACATAAATCAAAAAACAACCAATATTACATCATAAACATGCATAATCCCAGCATACCCCCACCTTTGAGACCTAGAAAGAGAAAAAACTAATTATTCAAAACAAACAAAAACAGTGTTACTTCACATTAAATCATAAAAGAATAGATAAACATTTCTTGATCCCCCAAATCATAAGTAATAATCAGATTCATCAAAACAACCCACGTCCCAAAACCACTCAAAGAGTGGGATAATTGTTGCCTGCGTAACCTGTCATAGGTAGTATTCCCCAAAAATATTCTCATTTTGCATACCTAGTTTTACCAAGCAATTTGAAATTCAACATAACTTCAGGAGGGCTGACTCTGGCAAGATGGGAGAGTGCCTCAGAAAAGCACTAGCAAACAGGCTAGAAGGAGGTGTGGAGCAACAATGGGGAATCATCAAAACTGCCATCACAGAGGCAACAAGCCTTTGTGTGAAGCAAATAAACAAATCAAAATGAAAGAAAAAGCCACTATGGTTCTCAAAAGAGGTGGCTGTGAAAGTCAGGAAGAAAAGGATAGCATTCCGGAAGTATAAGGAAACACAGAAAGAGCAGGACAGAGAGCTGTACCAGTTAAGGCAGAAGGAAGCAGGGAGGGAAGTCAGAATAGCAAAGGCCCAAACTGAGGAAAAGATAGCCAACTCAGTTAAGAAGGGATAAAACCTTTTATAGGTACATCAGCTGCATGAGAAAGACAAAGGAGGGATAGTGAGGCTAAATAGAATGAGCGGTGGGTGGTGCAGAGGGGACAGTGAAAAAGCAGGGATACTGAATGAATATTTCTGCTCAGTATTCACAAAAGAGGAGGGGGAAGTGCCTAATCCAATTAACAGAAGCACTCTTGATAGGGGGGTCGATCCTAGTCCTTTCACAGAAGAAAGGGTTCTGCAAGAACTCCTAAAACTGAAGGTGGACAAAGTAATGGGGCGTGATGGAATTCACCCCAGAATTCTAAAAGAATTAAAGGGAGAACTAGTGACACCACTGGCAACTCTTTTTAATAAATCATGGGAGGATGGTGTGGTACCCGAGGATTGGAAGAAGGCGGATGTGATTCCCCTTCACAAAAGTGGGAACAAGACAGAGGCAGAAAACTACAGACCTGTCAGTCTGACCTCTGTGGTAGGGAAAGTGATGGAGTCACTTCTGAAGGAAAGAATAGTTGAGTACCTAGAGGCCAGTGGGGCTGGGACCCAAGGCAGCATGGGTTCACAGCGGGAAGGTCATGTCAGGCGAATCTAATAGATTTCTTTGACTGGGTGACCAAAATAGTAGACAGGGAGGGCTGTGGACATGACCTACCTAGACTTTAGCAAGGCATTTGACACAGTCCCACACAAAGATTAATAGTCAAATTAACCAGCCTGGGAGTGGGTACCAGGGGTGGTAGCCTGGGTAAAACATTGGCTGGACAACAGGACACAGAAGGTAATTGTAAATGGAGTCCACTCTGAAGAAAGAGGGGTTAGAGTGGGGCAACGAGGGTTCAGTATTGGGTCCAGTCCTTTTAATGTCTTCATAAGTGACATTGCAGAGGGACTGGAAGGAAAAGTATGCCTCTTTGCAGATGACACAAAGATCTGCAACAGGGTTGATACACAAGGAGGCGTGGCAAGGATGAGAAGGGACTTGGCAAGGTTAGAGGAATGGTCAGAAATATGGCAGCTAGGATTTAATGCAAAGAAGTGCAAAATAATGCACCTGGGAAACAAGAACACAGGGGAAGAATACACAATGGGGGTGGTAGTAACAACAACAAAAAAGGAAAGGGACCTGGGGGTAATCATATCAGATGACCTTAAGGCTAGCAAGCAATGTGAGAAGGCAGTAGGGAGGGCTGGGGATATCTGGGATGGATAGGGAGAGGCATCAGCAGCAGAAAACAGGAAGTTGTTATCCCTCTGTACAGACAGTTGGTGAGACCCCATCTGGAGTACTGTGCCCAGTTCTGGAGACCCCATCTCCGCATGGACATAGACAGGATAGAGGCAGTCCAGAGGAGGGCAAATAAAATGGTGCAGGGTCTGCAAGAGAAGCCATATGAGGAGAGACAAAGAGAGCTTATATGTATACCCTTGAGGAAAGAAGGAGGGGGACATGATAGAAACTTTTAAGTACCTCAGTGGAATCAACAAAGTCCAAGAGGGTAGCATCTTTCAGAAAAAGAGCGTGCAAGAACAAGGGGACACAATTTAAAGATGGGGGCAGTTCAGGGCAATGTGAGGAAGTATTATTTCATGAGAGGGTAGTGGATGCATGGAACAGCCTTCCTGAGGAGGTTGTGGGGTCTAAAACTGTGGGAGAATTCAGAATGCATGGGACAGACATAAGGCAATTCTTGTGGTGGGTAGGAAGAAATAGGCTGTTGGTTAACTAGGATCTGCGGCCTATCCTGTAGGTAGGGAAATGGGCAGACTAGATGGGCCAAGCTGTCCTTAGCTGCCGCCAAAGTCTATGTTTCTATGTAACATAAGTAGTATCAATATTTACTGAAAAGTAGAACATGTGACATCAAAATCCCTTAAACCACCCCAATCCAATTAGCCATATTTCTGAAAAAAGGGAAACCTTTCCACCAAGCCTGTACCTTCTGTCTAGGATGTAGCCATATATCCACCTCGTGCACCTTCTTCAAGGCTGCTTCACATAACCTACTAGAGGAAAGGTATGGCTTTTTTTTTTGTTGAAATATTAACTGGCTTCTAGCCTGCCAAAGATAAAAATTTAAAATTAAAAAAAACACGTTCAAAGTGGAGTCTATTCCACTCAACGTAAGGCCAGAGTAGCACCCTAAAGCAATCTACTCATAGGTGATTGCCCTGAGCCAAGATAGTCTCCATCTGTTTGCTAAATATAACCATAAACCACTCGAAAATGGACATGCCAACAGAAAATGTTCCATCGTCTCTATTTGATTTATACACTCTGGATATGGAAAGTTTCTTTCTTCCAGCATTTTATGCTTACTATTTTCCTTAACACCCAATCTCCCATGCAAAACTAGTCATAGCACATCCCACATTCTTTTAGGAATTCTTTTATTCATTAATTGATTTAAAATCAACCCCTTAGTAGAAGTTGGGCACCCTTTAAATTCAACCAAATCCAGCCCTATAGTTTCTAAAATCTGGTTATACAAGGCCTTCCGCATATTCCCCAGCAGGTGAGACCTGTAAACTCCCCATTTATACAATTTCTGTAAAGAAGATGTAAAGCAGTCAGAAATCTGTCATCCATAATTAAATCGCAAAGGTACCTCAGTCCAAATATCAAAAACTGGACTTAGATTATTAAGAAGACACGTCTTGATGAAAGAATACATGTCTCTGACAGCCGCTTGAAAAGACCCTGACCAAAATATGATGTGTAAGAAAACCACAGGATTTATCATATTTAGGCCCACTTTGTGTTTAGGAAGGTATGTTATTTCTCGCTTTACTGGATTAAGCTGTGACCCCCATAGCATCTGAAAACAAATTCTCAGCAATTTTGTTTCCCACTTCAGAGGTAGTGGAAATACTGTGATGATATATAACAAAGCAAGGCACTAAAATTGTTTAATAATAACTCTTTTTGTCTTAGAAAATTACCAATTTTTCTACCTGTTTACTTTCCCTTCACAGATGAGATCACTTTTCTAATTTTTACTGGCCATATCCCCAACCCCAAAAAACACACAAAGTATTTTAATTGGGTCCTTTGAAATGACAATTCTTCCTATACTAGAAGCCCCTATCCCCGTGGACCCAACCCTGAGTCCTCTGCACTTCTGAAAATTCAAATAAGCCCCTGAAAGTTTACTATATCTGGTAATCTCTTGTACCATGGCCAAACTACTGTCCTTGTTTCTGAGGAATAAACATAAATCATCTGCATAGGCCATCGGTTTCATTTTTTTGGGCCGATGCACACCCAAAACCCCTGGGAGCATGTCAATTCACTCCTGGACAATGCGCTCCCAACAATTCGCTCCCATTTTTTTTTTTTGCTCCTGTGGCATTCCACTCCCTGTCAATTCACTCCTACTAATGCAGGATACGCCTGCATCATGTATCTCTCTCTGCAATGTCCTGCTCGTTTGCAAATCTTTAGGGATGGTGCTCACAAATCATTTGAATCTGTTGAGCAGGTGAGATTTGAATTAACAATCATTTTGCCTGATTTACAGTATTTACAGCAAGCCTGCCTCGTGATGTTGCCACAGCCACTACTGTGAACAGAACTGAACAGTGATCAGAAAAGTTATACTTACTTTTTTGACATAGCAACACATGTTTTGCTGATATGATATAGATTTGATTTTCTGCAGGCTAGCTAAAGACACTGCTGTGGACACTGGCTGATTATCTCCAGGACCGTAGTATTTCAGTTTAATTGGATATACAGTAATCTGGGTTCTGGACATTTATAATTTATAATATTTTCTCTTATTGCACTTGTTTTTTATTTATGCAGTGTTATTCATATTTGTGATGTACTGCTACCATCTAATTCTGGGAATTGCTCTTTCAGGTTTATTTATAACTTCTGCTATTTGTGATTTAATAGTGTTGGGGCAAATTATGTCTGATGTACTGGAACTCTCTGACTCGTAATATCGTAACTTCTAAGCCATGGTCTGCATTCAAATGACTTGCATTTATCCTTTTTAGACCCTATGCAGGCTGTAATCACTGTGTCTAGATCTGAAAATACTGTAGTTCCATTACTTCCCCATTACGTTGTATTCAGGATAAGGAGTGGGAGTGGGTTGTTGGGGAATGAGATCCGCGGGAGTGAATTGATGAGGGAGCGAGTCATCGAGAGCGAGTTGACCGGGAGCGAAAACGCAGGAGCGAATTGACATAGACCCAAACCCCCTGTATATTGGAGTTCAGTAAGATATGTCTAATCAAAGAATCCAATACAAAAGTGTATAGCAGAGGGCTCAGGGGACACCCCTGCATCACACCCAGTTTCACCAGGATCCAGTTTCCCTTTTTGCCTGCAATCAGAGGTATAACCTCAGCATATTTATACACCAATTTTAACCAGCATTTAAAAGGGCCAGGGTTCCCATAAACCCTTAAAATAGAGAACAGAAAGTCATGACCTGCTTTATTTGAATGATTTGTGCTGATCTAAAGACAACACATATCCTGGTTGACTCCGCCTGTTACAAAAATCCACTACATCTCTGATTATTGATAAATTTTCTTTTATATTTCTGTCAGGAATAGAACAGGTCTGCACAGGATGAATCAGATGCTGTGTGACCCTCCTAAGCCTCTTTTATAAAATACTAGTAAATATCTTAAAATCAGAATTTAAGAGACAAATAGGTCTCCAATTGTCTATATCTCTCCTAACCCCCTTCTTATGTAAAAAAATAACCAACCCTTTTGAAAAATCTGGGTGTAGTAAGGGTTGCATTAAACAAAATGTCACCACTTTGACTAAACAGGGAGCTACCATATCTCCAAACACTTTATAAAAGGAATTAGAAATCCAATCCCTCCCTGGGGAGGTACCATCCTTTAAAGCCCTTATTATCACTGAGATTTCCTGTGGAGTTATATCAGCCATTTATAACAGTTGTATCAGTCTCCTTATCCCCAGTATCCAAAGTCGGAAATACAATACCTGCCAAATAGTGTTGCACTCAACCTGATCTATCTCCCAAAGATGATACAGAGATGTTAAATACTGTTCTACCTCTTGTCTTACTTCACTCGTGGAAGATAGGGTTATCCCTTGTGAGGTCTTGAGCTCCAAAATACAGGAATTGGTTTAGTGTTCCTTACAGACCTCACAAGGATCCTTAACAGGGATCTTCTGAGTCCCAAAAGAGATTTCTGCCTGCAAGGATTTGGATCTGTCGTACTGCAACTTTGCCATATGCTGCTTTATGGCTGAAATTTGCCCAGAATAATCCTGGTTAGATGTATACGTTAATGAAACTAATTTTAACAGATGTGTTCTTAACTTAATATATTGAAAAAAAACTCTCATTTGAGGACTGTTTCCCATATTTTTGAAGCCATACAGTTAAATCATGCTTAGTCTCAAACCACCAGAGCCCTAAATTCTTATATAAGCCCATAATTGAAATCCTATTAATAATAATAGAGGAAACATAGAATCTAACTAATTGTTCCTTCAGGATGGAAGTATTTGATCTCCATCTAGTGGTAGTAGTAATAATAATAATAATAATAAAATTTATTTAGTTAAGCGCCTTTCAAATTATTCAAGGTGCTGTACATAAAAACATGAGAACACCAGCATAATCAATACATACAGTAAAACAACACAGCAAATATTACAAGCTAAAATAGCCAATTACAACATAACAGGAAATACCTTCTCCCATAAAAAAAGACTTTAAGGCCTTTTTAAAACTTCCCACCGTCGTACTCTCTCGGAGCTGACGGGGCAGAGAATTCCAGAGGGCAGGAGCCGCAAAACCGAAGGCATGAGCTCCAGAGGACTTCAAATTTACCCTCGGAATCTCCAGCAACCCCTCGTCAGCTGAGCGGAGCTGTCTCAGAGGGGTGTAGGGCACCAGAAACTCTTTCAAATAGTCATGACCAAGACCGTGTAGGGCTTTGTAGGTCAAAAGACCCACTTTAAAGGTGATCCGCCACTGTATTGGCAGCCAGTGCAGAGTGCTCAGCACCGGGGTAATATGAGACCTTCTTGAAACCCCAGTCAACAAATGTGCTGCCGCATTCTGCACTAGCTGCAAGCGGCGGATATCAACCCCAGAAAGTCCTAGGTAAAGGGAGTTACAGTAATTGAGACGAGATGTCACGGGTGGACCAAGAACGGCAAGTCACAAGGTGGAACCAGGTGCCTAATCCTGGTGATGTTTCTGAGATGAAAAATGCAGTCTTGACAACTGCAGACACCTGATAACGAAGGTCAGACCAGTGTCAAGCTCCACACCAGATTCACCCGTTCAGAGGTAGGGATCTGGTCTACCCCCAGAATTAATCCAGAGGGGGACCCTGCCTCTAAACCCTCAACCCTGCGACCGGGGTCCACCACCATAACCTCGGTCTTTCCCGGATTCAGCTTCAAACCACTGGTATTCATCCAGTCTTGGATATCAGCGAGGCAGTTATTCAGCATCGAGATAGCACTAACCTGGTCACGTGCAAAAGACAGGTAGAGCTGGGTATCATCAGCGTAGCAGTGAAACCTCAGTTCAAACCATCTTACAATGTCTCCGAGGGGTAGCATATATACTGTGAATAACATGGGGGAAAGCACCGAGCCCTGAGGTACCCCGTAAGGCAGGGAGAAGGCCCCAGATGAATGCAAACCCGAGACCACTCTCTGCATTCTCCCTTCGAGGTAAGATGAAAACCATCTGAGGACCACACCCGATAGTCCACAAATGGACCTCAGGCATTCGAGCAAAACCCCATGATCCACAGTATCAAAAGCTGATGACAGATCAAGGAGAACCAAAATAGAGCGGTGTCTCCAATCTCTCGCCATCAGGAGATCATTGAGCACCCAAACCAGAGCAGTCTTGGTGCTACGCCTCTTACGAAAACCAGACTGGAGAGGATTGTATAAACTATGGATGGTCAAATGGTTATCCAATTGCGCCGCCATAACTTTCTCAATAACCTTCCCCACAAAAGGGAGGTTAGAGATCGGATGGTAGTTTTCTAGGTCATCCAGGTCTAAAGAAGCTTTCTTTAGAAGGGGAGTCACCACCCCTTCCTTCAGAGAGCTAGGGAAAACTCCCGTCTCTAAAGAACACCGGATAATCCGAGCAAGAACCGGGCCGATAGTCTCACTACAACCCATGATCAGGGAAGTAGGGCCCGGATCCAAACTACAACATGTTGGGCGCATCTCACGGACAATCCTCATAGAGTCTATGAAATCCGGTAGATTAAAGGAACTCCAGGAAACTCCGGGCTCTGCGACAAAACATTGATCAACTGCAACAACCTTAGAGTGAGGTAGGGGGCACTGCCTCCAAATATCTTCCACCTTATTCGCAAAGAATAGAGCGATCTCCTCGCAATCAATTTGCGTGAAAGCTCGACAGATCTGCCGACAGACTGGGTTGCACAGTCTGTCGACAGTTCTGAAGAGCTGAGCCAGTCGATTCCGGCGACAGAAATTTCCTGGACAGGAATTCTGCCTTCTTATGGGAAATTGCTGTTTGGTAGAAGCTTATAATGCTCTAGCAAAAATAAGATAGTGTTCGCATCAGAGGCAGTCTTCCTCAACGATGCTCCAACCTACGCCCCAACCTCCACAACCCTCTCAACGCCCCATCGAACCATGGGGCAACGGGACAGCGCGGGAGGGGGCGAACACGGGCTGGTGCAATCTGATCAAGAGCAGCCAAGATGGCCCCATTATAGGCCACTACCAGCTGCTCAGGATCAGTGCATGACTTGTCAAACAACGAGAGGTCAATAACCTGTAATAGTAGGAATTACCAATTTGTGGAAATAACAGTAACATAAGATGGTCAGAAAATTCTATTGGTATCACTCTAGTAGACTCCATGGAAAACTGTTTGGAAATAAAAATATAATCTGTCTGAGTCATTAATGCATTGTTAACAAATGTATGAGTAATCGAGGGGGAAGCATTCATAGAACAATCCAACAAATCAACTATTCTCACTAGGTTCAGAAAAGCCACTGAATCACAATAAACGTTCTTGCCACCTAGTTTCTGACTGAAGTATTCAAAGTACAATTAAAGTCACCTCCTAAAACCACCGCTCGTGTGGTTACCAAAAAAGATTGCAACAGATTGAACAATGCCAACCTACCAGCCTTGGTCTGTGGTGCATACACTGAAATAAACCTATATGAAACATTTTGCCAAATCCCATCGATGGGCAAAGCCCGTCCTGGCATGATATCCACTAGTTTTTGCAATTTAAACCAAAAACCAGAGAACAAAATGCCCACCCCATCCACTTGACCCTGTCCAAAGGACCAGTACGAGGGGCCCCAAACCCAGTTATTTATTTGCCCCTAACATTCCTGTATACGAATGCATCCATGTTTCTTGTAGCAGGGACACCTTAAACCTAGATTCATGTAGTTAAGAAAACACAGCCAATTGTTTCCTAATGTTTCTTATACTATGAACTTTACAAGAACTGCTGAAAAAAAAGATGTGTTAGTATTAAACCCCCCAAAAAACATTTCCCAACATCCTTATAAAACCTTCTTTTGGGTTTTCTTCTTTTTCTCTTTTTTGTCCCCAGCTGTTTTTTTTTCACCCAAACTGCAAGTCTATAGATCCTAATTGTGAGGAAACATCTGACAACCCATCCTCTTGATCAGAGTCCCCCCCAGTTTTTGGAT
The DNA here is from genome assembly GCA_016271365.2 of Neoceratodus forsteri. NCBI lineage: Eukaryota > Metazoa > Chordata > Ceratodontiformes > Ceratodontidae > Neoceratodus > Neoceratodus forsteri. The sequence continues at coordinate 316,070,718 of CM057454.1, forward strand.
GTGAGCACTGCACCATTTCCTCCCCTGCTCTCCCAGCCTTTTCTAATCTCATACTCCTTCTTCATGTTTCTGGATGAGACCAGGCTTCCTGCAAAGGGGGGAGCATACTAGATACCATAGGATCTTCTTGTGGTGATGGATCTATTACAATCTTCTGTTCGTGAAGCTATCCCCTCCTCTGATCGCAGCTCCTCTTGGGTCTGCTCTGGTGGAGGTGGGGGCAAGCCCTCCTCCTCATCAGTCCCTACATTTTGGGCACCAAGATCAGGTCGAGAAGTAGGGTGACCCTTGCCACCTGGTGGCTGTGTGTTTGTGCTAGCAGGCTCTGATTCTGTTGCAGGAGAATCCTTTTGAGCTCATGTTATCAAATCATCAGGATCCACTTTTCTAGCTTTATTGCGGAGCAGCCCACGGCATGCCTGAAAAATGTGCCCATGTTCATCATATAAGCTGCACCTCAAAATGTTCCTGCACTGAGAGCTGGTATAATTAAATTCCCAGCAGGTCCCACAACATAATTTATCGCACACATTGGAAAGGTGTGTCCGGGCCCCACATTTATAACATGCCTTAGGCTGGCCTAAATAGGAACCCACTCCCTGATCTTTACCCCCCAAAAAAGCTATTTGGGATATGGGCAGTCCCCTCAGCCATTTGTTGGAGCTTGACTCTGAAATGCCAGCCCCCTTTCCAGAAGGCTTCTGAATCTAATAATCCTTCTGGGGCACTAAGCACTTTGCAGCGCTGCTGAAGCCAATGATGTATATCGCAAATATGTATGCTTTCCTTTACGAAACATAATTGTCACCATCTTAATTAGAGGTTTCATAAGGGAAATGGCGTAAAAGGGGGTCCACAAGGGACAAACCTACAATGGTTGTACAACATCCAAAATCTCTTCAACCCAGCCAGTGTCCGGAAACCTATATCAAAGTTGTCCTTACTGGACACATGTATTAAGGCATAGACATCCTGTGCTTTGAATTTTAAGGAATGTTTTAACAAAGTCCGGCCCACATAGTCTATCTGGGAGTGTCTTCAAAACCCCTTTATAATGTAACCACACAGCATTTCTCCGAGGGGTAGGTTCAGATTGATTACATAAATCAGAAAATCTTGGTCAGGGGGGTGAGATCTCCCTCCTGACAAATGCCACTCTCCTGAAGGGGGTTGCCCTCCAGGAGGTGTTTGCGCCTTGTCTTGTGAACCATGAGGAGAAGTGAGCTTTGGGGCAGGGGGCCGTGACCTACCTGCTGACCCGAAACCCCTGTCTTATGTAGCTCTCCCAGTGCACCAGAGTCTCGTAGGGTAAATGCTGAAGTAGTAGGATCTAAACTTACATAGAAACACAGAAACATAGACTTTGACGGCAGATAAGGACCGCTAGGTCCACCTAGTCTGCCCATTTTCTTACCTAGAGGATAAGCTGCAGATCCTATTTAACCAACAGCCTATTTCTTCCTACCCCCCACAAAAATTGCCTTATGTCTGTCCCATGCATTCTTGAATTCTCCCACAGTTTTAGACCCCACAACCTCCTCAGGAAGGCTGTTCCATGCATCCACCACCCTCTCTGTGAAAAAATACTTCCTCACATTGCCCCTGAGCCGTCCCCCCTCTATCTTCAGATTGTGACCCCTTGTTCTTGCACATCTCTTTTTCTGAAAGATACTACCCTTTTGGACTTTGTTGATTCCACTGAGGTACTTAAACATTTCTATCATGTCCCCCCCTCTCCCTCCTTTCCTCAAGGGTATACATATTAAGCTCCCTTAGTCTCTCCTCATATGGCTTCTCTTGCAGACCCTGCACCATTTTAGTTGCCCTCCTCTGAGCTACCTCCATCCTGTCTATGTCCTTGTGGAGATGGGGTCTCCAGAACTGGACGCAGTACTCCAGATGGAGTCTCACCAACTGTCTGTACAGGGGGATAATAACTTCCTGTTTTCTGCTGGTGATACCTCTCCCTGTACATCCCAGTATCCCCCCAGCCCTCCCTACTGCCTTCTCACATTGCTTGCCAACCTTAAGGTCATCTGTTATGATTACCTCCAGGTCCCTTTCCATTTTTGTCATTGTTACTTCCTCCCCCCCCATTGTGTAATTTTCCCCTGGGTTCTTGTTTCCCAGGTGCATTACTTTGCACTTCTTTGCATTGAATCCAAGCTGCCATACTTCTGACCATTCCTCCAACCTTATGAGTCCCTTCTCATCCTTTCCACGCCTCCTTGTGTATCAACCCTGTTGCAGATCTTTGTGTTATCTGCAAAGAGGCATACTTTTCCTTCCAGTCCCTCTGCAATGTCACTTATAAAGACATTAAAAGGACAGGACCCAGTACTGAACCCTACGGTACCCCACTAGTAACCCCCTTTCTTCAGTGGACTCCATTTACAATTACCTTCTGTGTCCTGTTGTTCAGCCAATGTTTTACCCAGGCTACTACCCTGGACCCACTCCCAGGTTGGTTAATTGACTATTAATCTTTGTGTGGGACTGTGTCAAATGCCTTGCTAAAGTCTAGGTAGGCCATGTCTACAGCCCTCCCTGGTCTACTACTTTGGTCACCCAGTCAAAGAAATCAATTAGATTCGTCTGACATGACCTTCCCACTGTGAACCCATGCTGCCTTGGGTCCTGTGCTCCACTGGCGTCTAGGTACTCACAATTCTTTCCTTCAGAAGTGATTCCATCACTTTCCCTACCACAGAGGTCAAACTGACAGGTCTGTAGTTTCCTTTCTCTGTCTTGGTCCCACTTTTGTGAAGAGGAATCACATCCGCCTTCTTCCAGTCCTCGGGTACCACACCATCCTCCCACGATTTGTTAAAAAGGGTAGTCAGTGGTGTCACTAATTCTCTGCTTAATTCTTTTAGAATTCTGGGCCGAATTCCATCTGGCCCCATTGCTTTGTCCACCTTCAGTTTTAGGAGTTCTTTCAACTTGATCTTGCATCTGCCTGCTGTTTGGGTACTCTCAAAAGAGTCCCGGTTAGATCATTCTCCATAATTAGAAACATAGAAATATAGAATCTGATGGCAGATAAGGACCGCTTGGCCCAACTAGTCTGCCCATTTCCCTACCTAACAGATAAGCTGCAGCTCCTAGTTAACCAACAGCCTACTTCCTCCTACCCCCCACTAGAATTGCCTTATGTCTGTCCCATGCATGCTTATATTCCCCCACTGTTTTTGACTCGGTGACCTCCTCAGGAAGGCTGTTCCATTCATACACAACCCTGTCTGTGAAGAAATACTTCCTCACATTACCTCTGATCTGTTTCCCCTCTATCTTCAAATTGTGCCCCCTTGTTCTTGCACATCTCTTTTTCTGAAAGATGCTACCCTCTTGGACTTTGCTGATCCCCTTGACGTATTTGAAAGTTTCTGTCTGTCCCCCCTCTCCCTCCTTTCCTCGAGGCTACACATCTTAAACTCCTTTAGTCTTTCTTCATATGTCTTCTGGTGCAGACCCTGCACCATTTTGGTTGCCCTCCTCTGGACAGCCTCCACTCTGTCTATGTCTTTGTGTAGATGGGGTCTCCAGAACTGTACACAGTACTCCAGATGTGGTCTTACCAACTGTCTGTACAGAGGGACAACAACTTCTTGTTTTCTACTGGTGATGCCTCTCCCTATGCATCCCAGTATCCCCCAGCCCTCCTTATTGCTTTCTCACATTGCGGGCCCACCTTTAGGTCATCTGATATGACTACCCCAAGGTCCCTTTCCATTTTTGTTATTGTCAGTATCTCACCCCCCCATTATGTACTCTTCCCCTGGGTTTTTGTTTCCCAGGTGCATTACTTTGCACTTCTTTGCGTTGAATCTAAGCTGACATACATTTGACCATTCATTCAACCTTGCCAAGTCCCTTTTCATCCTTTCCATCCCACCTTGCGTATCAACCCTGTTGCAGATCTTTGTGTCATCTGCAGAGCGACATACTGTTCCTTCCAGTCCCTCTGCAATGTCACTTATAAATACATTAAAAAGAACCAGCCCCAGTACTGAACCATGTAGTACCCCACTAGTAACCACCCTTTCTTCACTGTGGACTCCATATACTATTACCCTCTGTGTCCTGTTGTGCAGCCAGTGTTTTACCCAGGCTACCACCCTGGGACCCACTCACAGGCTGGCTAATTTGTTTATTAATCTTTTATGCGGGACTGTGTCAAATGCCTGGCTAAAGTCTAGGTAGGCCATGTCCACAGCCCCTCCTTGGTCTACTAATTTGGTCACCCAGTCAAAGAAATCAATTAGATTTGTCTGATATGACCTTTGAGCTGTGAATCCATGCTGTCTTGGGTCTTGTGCCCCACTGGCCTCTACATACCCAACAGTTCTTTCCTTCAGAAGTGATTCCATCTTTTTCCCTACCACTGAGGTCAAACTGACAGATCTCTAGTTTCCTGCCTCTGCCTTGCTCCCACTTTTGTGAAGGGGAATCACATCTGCCCTCCTCCAGTCCTCAGGTGCCACATCATCTTCCCATGATTTATTAAAAAGGGTAAACAATGGTGTTACTAGTTCTTCCCTTACTTCTTTTGGAATTCTGGGGTGAATCCCATCAGGCCCCATTGCGTTATCCATCTTCAGTTTTAGGAGTTCTTTCAGAACCCTTTCTTCTGTGAAAGGACTAATATCAACCCCCCTATCTAGAGTGCTTTTATTGACTGGATTAGGTATCACCCCCTGCTCTTCCACTGTGAATACTGAGCACAAATATTCATTCAGTATCCCTGCTTTTTCACTGTAGCTCTCTGCCCAACCACCTTCCTTTTTATTCAGCCTCAGTATCCCTGCCTTGGTCTTTGCTCCCTAATGTACCTATAAAAGATTTTATCCCCCTTCTTAACTGAGTTGGCAATCTTTTCCTTGGTTTGGGCCTTTGCTATTCTGACTGCCTTCCCCATGTCCTTCTGCTTTAGCTGGTACAGTTTTCTGTCCTGCTCTATCTGTGTTTCCTTATACTTCTGAATGCTATCTTTTTTTCCCTAACCTTCCTCACCACTTCTTTTGAGAACCATAGTGGTTTTTTATTTAATTTTGATTTGTTTATTTGCTTCACACAAAGGAGTGTTGCTTCTGTGATGGCAGTTTTGATGTTTCCCCATTGTTGCTCCACCCACCTTCTTGCCTGTCTGCTAGTGCTTTTTAGAGGCACTCTCCCATTTGGACAAAATCAGCACTCTGGAAGTCCAGTACCTTCACTTTTGTATGGCTTGACTCTACAGCTAAGTTTATCATGAACCACACTGTTTGGTGGTCGCTTGTTCCCAGATGGCTACCCACTTCTAGATCAGAGATCCTCTCTCTGTCTCCATTTGAGAGCACCAGGTCTAAGATTGCTCCCTCCCGGGTGGGTTCCAAAACTAGCTGTCTGAGGCATGGTCCCTGCAGGGCACCGACAATGGCCCTGCTCTTGGATGTGGCTACAGTAAAGGTGCTCCAGTTAACATCTGGTATATTCAGGTCCCCCATCAGCAATATCTCCCCTTTCTCTGCCATCCTAAGGATGACTTCTATCATTTCCTTGTCCATTTCCTCCTCCTGAAATGGGGCTCTGTATACAACCCCTGTGCGGGTTATGGTGCCATTTCCAGTCTTCAGGGTGACCCACAGTGCCTCGTCTCCTCCCTGTTTACCCTCTAGTTCTGTTGCTTTGATCCCTTCCCTTACATAGAGAGCTACTCCTCCTCCTTTTCTTCCCTCCCTGTCCCTCCTGTAGATTGTGTACCCTGGTATGTTGATATCCCAGTCATGGTTCTCTGTGTACCATGTTTCTGTGACTGCCACAATGTCCAGGCATTCCTCTTCCATCAAGGCCACCATTTTGGGGAGCTTTTTACGTAGACTACGGGCATTGGTACTCATTACCCTCCATTTTGTTATGGCCTTATTTCTTTTTGCCCCATCTCTGTCCTTACTGCCTTTGTCTTTTTCTCCATTTACCCCTGCCCTTCTCCCTAATGACTGCTCTATCTTGGTGTTTACCTCACTAACTACACTAATTTTTTGGGGGAAGGCTAGGATTGCCTTCTCCTTTTCAGTGCCTCCCCCCTTGGCTAGTTTAAATGCTTGCCAATGAAGCATTTAAACCTATCACCTTGTGCCAGTATAGGCCTGCATCCCTCCAGGTGGAGCCCCAGTCCCCAATGAAGCCAAATCCCTGAGCTCTGCACCAGTTTTTCAACCAGTCATTGAATCCCATGGTGTGGAGTACCCTAGCCTCATCCATGCCATAGACAGGTAACACTTCCGAGAAAGTTACCTTGTGTGCTACTTGTCTAAGGCCCCTCCCCAACTCCACAAACTCCTGTTCCACTGTTCTGATCCCATTCTCAGCCAGGTCATTTGTCCCTAGGTGGATAATGACATCCAGCTCACTCCCCACTTGCAGATGCTCCCACAATCCTGAGGATTTGTTTCCTGTCCCTCCAAGCCATGGCATGGGGCAGGCACCTTACCTCCCTTTCCCCTTCCTCCCATAGTTCTACCCCCTAACAATTGAGCCCCCCACCAGGAATTGTTTTCTTCCCCTGTGGGGTCCTGTGCAACCCTCCTGTGGGTCTCAATTGTGGAGGTTCCCAGCATCCTCCTTGTCTGCACTGTGGGTGCCTCCATAGAGGAACCATGCACTGCTAGAGTGGCAAATGAATTGTGGAGAGGTACAACTAGAGGGATGCATCTCTGTTCCACCACCCTCACCCTCCCTGAGCCCACTATGGTCCAACCACTCCTCTTTCTTGGCAACCTCTGAGGTAGTTGCAGTGGCTTGGGTGGTCCCTGGGTGGGGAAGCAGGTTTCCTGAATCCTTGCCAGGTCAGCATGGAGATGAGTAACCTCCTCCCACAGACCAGAGAGGTGCCTGCAAATAGAGCAGCAATGCAATCTCCAGAATGTCTCCCGGAAGACTGCTGTTCCTCAGCCAGTGTATTGCACCACTCCCCACATGTCTGTCTCCCTTCATGTTTCAGATGTTTTTCTTTTTTTTTGTAGTTCTTGTTTTAGTGTGTGCAAGCTTGTGAGTGTCTTTACCCCCTATTCAGTGTACTGTGCCTTTAAGGATATGAACAGGTGTATGTTGTTAGCAATTGTGGGAAGTGATATCAGAACCTCTGCAATAAAGGAAGTTATGCGTTTGGCGTGTGGGGTGCGGGCTGGGTGGGTGGGAGTAAACCTGTGCCCTCCAGAAACAATCAACTACAACTCTGACCCTCCACCCCGGGGAGTGTCTTCCTTCCTTTCAGACACCTATTTCACAGTGGTTAAGTAACAGGTCTAGTCAGAAATGACTACAAATATCTCCCAGCTAGAGTTCCTCCCTGGCAAATAAAAGTTTAAACTAAGAAAAGTCAACCCCAAAAACAGAGAATCAAAATTAGTTACTTACACATGCCCAAAAATTAATAATTCAAATCAGTGTAGTTTATTAAATTACCTCCTTGATTTAAGGAAGCCTTTGGCTGCTTTCTCTCTCTCTCTCTCAGCTCTCTCTGTAAGTGAGGCAGAGTGTACCCGTTGCGGTATATTAAGATCGTTATTCATGTTCCTGGCACCTAGGCGGCAAACCTGTCCCACCAACTCCTAGATGCCAAGTTCTTCATCCTGTGAGTGTTTGGGCCTTCCCCCTGTGGGTGACTTCTCTGTTTGTATAGATTTTATTGCTCTCCAGTATCAATTCCACTGTCCAAAGATGCAACCACGGGTTTTAGCATCCCAACCTCAGTGGGCAATATCTGTCCGGTACCAGGTTCAGCAACCTGTGGCAATTTTTCATCAGACTGCACCCTATTCTGAGCAACAGTTCGTTCAGAGGAAATAACTTTCTCTACCACAGATTCTGGCAAAGAAGAAACCTTGTAGGGGGGATCCAGGATCCAGGTCCCATTTTCAGCTTGTGTGCAGCCTGTACACCAAGCGCTCCTTCCGGGGACCAAGATTCCCACAGGGTAAGTGTATCTGAGAGCCCAGATTGTTTGGAAATTAAATGTCTAGTGGCATCATCTTTATCAACAACAGTTTGCTTGTTAGAAGTTGCAGAAAAATCAGATTCTAACCTGGGTGTTGAAACAGGCATGTCAATGTGTTTTCCCTCCAGTTGCCATTTACTTAAGGCAGTTTTCTGTTTTTCATCTCTCTCTTCATCTTCAGCCAACATCGTTAGTAATACTGCTAGTCATTCATCAATATCTTTCTACAGCTGAGCAGCAGCAGCTGCAATATCAGTGATATCTGAGAAATGATCTGTATCCTCCAGTAGCAGTGATGTAGCAAATCTGGACTTATCATCCTCCTCCATTGAGCTATCAGAGTCTTCTTCATCTCTTACAGGTTCCCTTCTTTGAAAAGGATAAGGCAGTTCTCCACCAGCTTCCAACAGCACATCCACCTCTGTCTCCTCCAAATCCACCACCTTGGAAAAGAAAGGGCCAACAGCGCCCCCTTCCAAGAGTAGGTGAATTTCCCCAGTGCCCTGGCCAAATTTCCACCCACTCACTAAAAATACCACCAACAGCTTAATCTGGTTCAAGGTCAGTTGGCATTCATCTGTATCCCCCTTCCTCAGGTCGTACGTTAAAATAGGTAGAATTTGTCTAGTGTACTTACCAGGTCAACAAACACTGAATAAATAAACTATCCAGTCCCCTGGTCTTGTTTTCAGTGGTGTAACAAGATGTTTTATGGGGGGAGGGGGGCAAAGCATGAAAAAACTTCTGGTTTTCATGTATCAAGGCAAGCAACAGGCAAGGGGTCTGGGGGCTACTTAGGCCCCCACAAGCTCTAGGGTATAAGATGTGTTCTGGTGTATTCAAGGTGTAATTTTACACATCACATGAGTATTTTTAGCATACAGTAGAATGGGAGAAATCCATTTTAAATAGGGCCTGTAATGTTTATATAAGGACAATGGGCAGAACAGTTCCTAGAATTAACATCCACAAGGACAATCACTGGAGATGGGTAATGGACACCTTGGTTTCATATTTCATCTGAAGTGTGGCACCTCAAGTAGTGCAGTATACCCCTGGTATTGCACTGACGTACAGTACCAACATTGTGTCTGAATGTACATTTGCAGTGAAGGACTTAAACCAATAGCATACTATTCCAGATAAGAGATTTCTGCTACTGAGCCATGCTGACATTTCTCCCTGCCTATTCATTTTGTCTTACCTATAGCTCTTGCTATCTAAACAGCTAATCAGCTTGTTCGTCCTATGCTTGCCTTCCTCGGTGTTATTACTGTCCTTTCTGTACAAGAATAGTTTACCAGAGCATGTACAGTAGATAACTGTGCAACTTCAAACACCTTCAAAAATCAATTGGATAAACATATGAGGCTGCATAACATACAAGGATCCAGTATAACCACTGATCAGCAGGGTTGGTCTCAAAGGGCCTATTGTCTACTCCCAACCTTCCACTTCTGTATGCTCTTATGCACTGTGGTGACCAGAGCTGGAAGCAGTGCTCCAGTCAGTTACAGGCTCCAAAATATATGTTTCACTTCAATGAGATCCAACTGTGGAACTCTCAGAAAGAATCATTGTATGATTAACACATTTAGTACTTCAGCACTGCATCCTTTATGTCCCTTCTCACCAGATCTTTTTTCAAATGCAGCATTGCCTCAGACCAGCAAACTTTAATTACTTTTGAGCCTTTGTGGCAACAGTCCCATATTCTTCCAGACAATGACAATGCCCCTGCTGAACATATATGCAGTTTTCAGAATTAAAAAAAAAAGTGTTTTTGTTTTATCCTATTCCTACAAGTGACTAAGCTGCACTATTATAAAGTTTCCACATTTACCCTAAAAAGTTTAGCACAGCACAACATAGATGTACACTACTGAAGAAAAGTTAAAAGACAACTAAACCGCCTACTTAAAGAGCTAGTGTACTGCCTGGAAACTGCCTGCAATTAAGTGTAATTTTCAGATGTAGTCAGCTCTCACTTCTTATATCTCAAGTATTTTTTCTTTTCTGTTTGCTAATTAGAAGATTTTCCACCTGGCAGTACCGGGGTGATGTGTGGAGCAGCACTCTGTCTGGAGGAAAAAAAGTCAGTTCTGTCCCTCCCACTACATCAACACTGAGACCACACTGACTATGATATCACTAGTAACCAATGAGAACCATTTCTCACTGCCAGGTTTCACTTTCACATGAAGCAGCAGGGACTGACTCTCCCTGGTTACTAGCGATGTCACACTTTCCTGCATTTTGATTGGTAGCTTGTGAAAGTCACTGCTCAGGCTGCAAGGACTTTGGTGCCTTCAATGTGTTTTGTCTCATTTCTGAGGATGTAGTGGGAGGAAGAGAACTGACTTTTTTTTCCTTCAGACAGAGTGCTGCTCCACACATCACCCCAGTATTGCCAGGTGGACAATCTTTTAATTAGCAAACAGAAAATAAAAAATACTTCAGATATTGGAAGTGATAGCTGACTGCATCTGAAAATTACTATTAATTCCAAGCAGTACACTAGCTCTTTAAACTAAATGAAGTAGACAACATCTGACAGCATAAGGCTGCAGACTAAGCCCTTACCTGTGGAGTAATGGCCTTCCTTTCATCCAGAAAAGTGTTTTACAAGCATTTAAGCAACTTTCAAAAAATATAAACAAAGTTCCGAGAACTTCAAGCTCCCTGCTCCTGCTGCAGGCTAAGATGGCCGTCACGTGCTTACGTGATGATGTAATCAGAGCAACAGTGCTCCAGAGCAATCATAGGAGCTCTACAGGGACCACTTAATATATTACTTTAATTCTCTCGGACTACATATATGGGTAAAATACTTTATTGTACATGTGTGAAGATGGCATCACACATGTACAGTAAAGGGTTTTACCCTATATCACGTAAGCATGTCTTGTAGCCATCTTAGGCTGCGGCGAATCAAGAGAGCTTTAAATTCTTGGAGCTTTGTTTACATTTTTTTTAAAGTTGCCAAAATGCTTGTAAAACACATTTCTGGATACATGGAAGGACATTACTTCACAGGTAAGTACTTAGTCTACAACCCTATCTTGTCAGATGTTGTCTACCTAGTTTAGTTTAAATAGCCAGTTTAGTTGTCCTTTAAAGCAATAATGTAGCCTTGTCCACAGTAGCTAATATATGAGTCATTTACTTATGGCATTGTAGATTACATTTTGGCTCAGTAACACAATTCCAGCTGAATACAGTATATCTGAGTTAATGTCAGACAAAGTAAAGACATTTGTTTATATTTTCTTATTAGGCTTCAAAATATAATTCTGGAGCAATTGTGAAATGGTGACTAGATGTTATGATTTCCTGCAGCTAGAGATTGCTCTAGCTGACTATTGCCAAGAAAGTTGTTCCTTGACATTTATGGAATAAGTTATTATACTTTAATTGCATGCCAGATACTGGTTGTCAGTTACACATACCAAATATAACTTCCACCAAAATGAACCTCACTTTTCTGCTTATCAGTATCTCAGACTCCGTGCTCTGATATGAAATGTATAAATGCTGTCCTTTCATAACACAATCATAACTTGAGCTTACTCAATGAAAATGAGACATTTCTTATTTATACAGATTTGCAGCACTCAGTTATACTCGAGCTAACTCACTCAGATTTCCTTACAAAACTGACATTTTGAAAAAACATTTTCTCTTTAGCTCCCAAGCCTGGCATGATGATGCATCACACCAGATCTGCTACCTTCAGTTTTATGATGTAAATTTACTTCTACATTGATGGAGTTTAAGTGAAATTGTCTACCCATCTGCTCACGCAAACCCTTAGGGACGTCGCACCCTCCTCAATCTTTAGCCAAGCTTCATCTGGCAACAGGCAAGTTTGCCAACACCCCGTGGATTGATGCTATGAGAATCGACAAGGTGGAAGAGGTGAGCACAGGGATGTCTTTAATAACCTCCCCTGCTTCCCCTGGAACTCGTGACATGAGTCCCAAATCCCGACTATGACCAATACAGAATAAAAAAAAAACAAACTCAGAGCTTCTTGCTGTGAGAGCGCTGAATGTATGAGGAGGGGCAGCCTGCCCTCCATAATCTACACCACTGCATGTTTTTAATATCACTGAGCCTCAAGAACATTTATTTTTATTTATTTAGTTATTTCATTTTGGTAACTGGGTAGGCCCACTGGAACCAGAAGTCCATTTTTCAGGGGCAACATAATAATGTTAATTCCATTTCTCTATTGTCACACTCTAGTCAGTCAGACTGGTGTGTATATAGTAACCTGCAGGAAACGCCCACCAAAACTGAAAAACTTTGCTGTGGATATATCCCAAATAACTGCATATCCAGGCTGCTGGTAACATGCTACATTGTATTTTTTAGATACAGTCTTGATAGAAATACAATATCCAGGGTAGGGTGACAAGAGAGGTGGAAAACATATCTTTAGATACCCAGTGAATAGAAGAAATGAAAAAAAAAAAGAGAATGATGGGGTAGATGATGAGCTGTGTGGTGATAGCAGAAGACATGCAAAGGCTGCTAACCATCAAGAGTAATTTTCAACAGTTATAACTATGGCAGACAGTTTGCCTTTACTAAAGATTGGCTTCACAGAGATCACTTAGAGGGTGCAGGATGAGAGATATCCAAGTTTTACTAGAGAAATGGTCCTGATAGGCTTGTCGGCAATAAGGGTGGAAAAGTCCACATGACAAGATGGATTGCATATGATGATAGTCATGGAACTGGCAACAAAAGTAGCTGAACACCCCCAGTAGGTCTAGTCAACATGTCATTTAGGACTGTGCTAGTTCAGATGGATTGGATGATGTCAGTCAATGTTCCATACTGAAAGGGGCAGGATTAGAATCAAGAAGGGGTTATTGAAAAACAAAGAAATGAGTACAATATGAGAAGGATGAAAATTACTACTATGGCTGATGGAGTTACCAACAGTGATGCCCTAAAGAAATCGAGTCAGTGCAGCAAGGCATACAGAAACACATGTACAGTATGTTGCTGGGATGTTATCGATAGCAGTAATGATTTCATGAAAGGAGCGGTAGTACTAGTACTTCCCTTATATAGATCCTTGGTGAGGCTACCCAAGATGTATTCTGCCGTTATCACTTCTGAAAGGTTAGACATTGGTGGGAGACAGACCCATGTATGGTAACAAATGAACAATAATACCTGACAGAGTGGGTGAGACTGGGCTATACCAGACCACTCAGGGATGTAAAGAGGCCTGTACCATCCACACTGGGTGGTATTATTGAACCTAGAAAATAGGCTATATAGGCCATTTTAAAAAGTATGTCAGCCCCCTGCTCGCTCCTCCTCACTCCTGTTACTTTACTGCATGTTTCTGACAGTTGGTGTACCGCTGTCTTGAGCACGAGACCAGCATTACTTTCTCTGTTTCAAGGGCTGTAGAAGGAGGCATGCTGCCAGCTTGCAGCAACAGGGAGAGTGGCTGGGCTGAACTGAGCTGTGGGAGAAGTCAGAGCATGTGGGTAGCCATAGTTCAAGGATGTTCTTGATTGATCGCCCTCCATGTGATACTGCACTAGGCTGACAGAAAATACAATTTAAATGAGGTACCTGATGTTATATTTAAATTGTTCTTAAAAATTCCCAATAGGGTGAAAAGTTGAGAGGGAGTACACTGGTAGATGTCAGTAATCAATGGAATAATAATGAGGGATAAAACTTTTGAAATTTGAATGGGCACATTGATATATTTTGGAAAGGGCAGGCTGGTACTGGGAGTAGTAATTTCCCAGTCTCTGTTAGCACAGCAATGTATATCTTGCCAGGGGTCTCAGCCTGTCAAAGTCCAGGAAATTTCTTGATCATTTTCTAAGAACCGTGTTAGGGTCAACATGGATTGACTACTTTAAAAAACAAAACACTGTTCATAAATAAGATTTCAGGAAAGAAGATAATTTTCTTTTTTCTCTTTAGGCAATGGATCGTTATATCCTGGACCCTGATTTGCTTCAGACTACAATTCTATACCCCTAAGAGGTTTTTGCCCTTGCAGGAGACCAAGTTGTTAATCGTTCTTACAGATATGCTGCAGACAGACAGTATGTTATTTGGAGATATCAAAGACTCTGTCAAGGAAATAGAGTAGTAATCCCAAATTGTGTTGTATGGGGCATTAGGGATACTAATCCAGATCCATCTGGACAATATATTAGGTTTATTCCTAATCGTTTAGTCTAACAGCGATTTATGTTCACTACAATGTTGGTTGTAACTCTTCCAATATGCAAGCTATTTGTAAAAAGATTATCACTGTCATGACCTTAGTTGGTGTTTAAAATATGCATTCAGTTGATATTTATCTTTTATTAACCACAGTAACAATATGTTTAATAGAAGATGCTGCATTACATGTAAGCAATATGACATGATGGTGGAGGGCATTATATACTGGTAACTCATGGCAAGGGGCACAGTAAGGCAAGAGGGTACAGGCCAGCACTTGCTTTGGATGATGTGAATGTGTCTTACTGTGTCTTGGTGTCACAACCTACCATCCAAGCCCCCCCACCCCCACCTCTTATTACAAATTACCATAGCCTTTTTTGTTGACACATTTATCTGATTGTACAGTTCTGTTTGAATGTATTACATACCTATATTCCTGGAATTAGATTATAATCATCAGTAGTTTTACAGTACAAAAAATGGCGGTGAATGTAATCTAACATCATTAAAAACAACAAGAAATGCGATAAGGGAGAAAAATCTTTTTAATGATGTATTCTTTTTAGAGTTTTCCTAATGTTTGTAAATTTGCTGATACCAGCTGGTATTTGTTGTTGTTCATTACCATCTTTGTTCATAACTCATGAAATGCATTGCCAGATCTAACTGTTATCTACATCACCATTCAACAAAGTAATGAAGCTTCACATTTCATTGACATTAGTAAACCATTACTTTGAGTGTGGGCATACTATTGAGAAACCCAGAATTCTGCTTACAACTAAATAAAAATTAACTATTGCTGATGTTGTCTTCAGTGATTTTTACAGTGAACTTTTAATGGATGCTCTGCAGAACAAATAAAGCTCATGTTCATGGCTTTATATTGTTGTAGTCACACACTTCGTACCACACTACAGTAAATAAAATTATTTATATACTGCTGCCATGAATGAGAATGAGATTTATGAATTAATAATAACTGGGGAGCATTTTCTCCCATAGGGAAACCCATTTATAATTTGCCCATTAAAACATGTGGGCTATAACCGTGAACACGCACTGGATTTCCCTCACTCCATGCATGCACCAGCTGTGCTCCTCCCTTTCTCTCCGCCATCCTGCTCCTCAGTGCTGGACAATTCACTATCTCTTGGAGTTGGTGGTACATTAACTTCATTTTAAAAAAACAACTTTAACCAGGCTAAAAAAAAAACTAAACCTATCTACTGGGCTGCCTTAAAAAAAAAATAGAAAGTAAACATTTCTTAGAAGAGCTGCCTGGGACCCCCCTGAAACCTGACTAGTCCAGGGCTCCGTAGGGATGTGTCTATTTTATATAATTGCTATGGTGAAAAAATGATCCTCAGCAATTGTATAAAATAAAGGCTGGGCAGGTGTGTAAAACTAGAATTTTACATACAACCTCAGTGTAGGATGCCTTTACAAACCCCTCGAGCTTCGCTCTCCAGGTTTTTGTGGCATCCCACACCTCATGTGTGTACAATTCTCATTATAACCACCTACCCAGCCATCATTCTATATGTTAAGTAAAGCAATAATACCTGACAGGGTGGACAGTATTGGGCAATACCAGACTACCCAGGGGCATAATGATATCTGGGACCATGTCAATTCATCCTAGTCATTTCTCTCTGTGACAACTCACCCTGGGGTATTAGCTCTGGCGTCAATCAGCTCCCACGTCAATTCATCCCTGGACAATTCACACCCAATACATATTATGCTGTATTCCAACAACAATTACAGTATGGCTTCCACTTCTACAATCTTTGAACACACTGCCCATCGGGAGTTTATTTTATAATATCTATGCTTGGGGCACATTGTCCAGAGATGAACTGGCATGGTAGCTAACTGACATCACAACTAATACTCTGGACAGCATCATTGCAGAGTGAAATGGCTGGGATGAATTGTCATGTAGCCATGATACCCGATGCTGCAGGTGTCAAGCCTTATAGCCCCTGGAAGGTCTGGCACAACCCATACTGCCCACCCAGCATCGTTGTGCTGCATTTTGAAAATGTGTTATTTGTTACATGTTAATAAAAATACTTAAAAGGCAATATAAAACCCTAAAACATTAACACAAATGAATATAAACAAATTTTCCTGTAAAGTACTTCATCTGACCGGCTGACAGAAGTTGAATTGCTGTGATGTGAAGATGGGGGGGCTTCACTCCCCCCAACCTCGTCCCTGAGTAATACTATGTCCCTTTGCTTTTATTTATATTTCATTGGGATTGTGAGTAGCAGACAGATGAAACAGCATGATTGCTTGGGAGGGGTGCAATCTAATAAAGAACTAAAGATGCAGGCGGCAAAGAAGGGATCGGTCAGCAACTGTAAGTTCAAAGAAAACATGCAGAAGGTACAAATGTAAACTTGCACAAGAGGAAAGTTTTCAACAGTATTCAATTTGTGGGAGTTCACAGTTGTATTGTGCCTGTGGGATAGCCAAATTAGTGGGCCTGCTCTCAATGTGCACTTTGCGTACAAAACCATTGTGGTGTACTGAATGTTTTTTGTGGTACAGTAGATGGTATCAGACTGACTTTATTTTCTGTTGTAACATCTACTGTTATCACAAATTATAGGATCCACTGTATACGATTACAGAGCACTTTGCAGTAGTGGGATATTCAATAGCCTGCAATACATTTTTACAGCTTTTAAAATCTCAAATCAGGAGGCAGATATGGAAACGTTTGGGAGGGTGCCAAGCTTGTGTCAAGATTTTGGGGTGGAGACTACATTCAGATTCTCTTGTAACACAGGCTAAACCCATTAGTGCCCAGACATGAAAATAATACAGTGCCCATGCAAATGAATGGTACCCTCCTGCATACAGGCACATCGGCAATTACAAAGGTTTGCATTGGCGACACATGACACCAGACATGGCACTATTTAATGCCTCCAAAAACCCTGACTTAAGTGGGTGCAAAGCCCATTCCACCAGCCCACCAATGGTGTGATGACTATACTGTAACTGCACTCCCCCTGCTCCCCCTTCCCAGTTATCAGACAGCTCCCTTGTGTCCAGTGGCACCCTCCACCATCTAAACACCCATTCAGGTACTACATGGCATTCCCTGGTGTCCAGTAGCCCCCCAAACACCAGTCCCACTGAAGATAACATTGCCCCTGATGACCAGTGTCTCCTCCTAACACATTTGTCCTAGAAACATAGACTTTTATGGCAGATAAGAACCACTTGGCCCACCCAGTCTGCCCATTTCCCTACCTATTGGATAAGCTGAAGATCCTAGTTAACTGACAGCCTACTTCCTCCTACCCCCCACTATAAAGGCCTTATGTCTGTCCCATGCATTCTTGAATTCCCCCACTGTTTTTGACCACACAACCTCCTCAGGAAGGCCATTCCATGAATCCACCACCCTCTCTGTGAAAAATTACTTCCTCACATTGTCCCTGAGCTGTCCCCCCCCTCTATCTTCAAACTGTGCCCCCTTGTTCTTGTACATCTCTTTTTCTGAAAGATGCTAGTCTCTTGGACTTAACTGATTCCCTTGAGGTACTTGAAAGTTTCTATCATGTCCCCCTACTCCCTTTCCTCAAGGGTATACATATTAAGCTCCTTTAGTCTCTCTTTGTATGGTTTATGATGCAGACCCTGCACCATTTTAGTTGCCCTCCTCTGGACTGTCTCCATCCTGTCTATGTCCTTGCAGAGATTTCATTTTCATTTTTTATTAAATGGGTTAGACCATTGAGTAAAACTCATTTAAAATGGTGACCCTTGGTCATACAAAATTTTGGTTACAACAAATATATAAACAAAAAGAAACAAGAACATACATACAAACTAAAAAGAACAATACAACTTATTTAACCACAGCAATTCTTCTTTTGCCCTGAAAGTGTTTCCAAATACCAGGTTTTAACAACATTGCATGAAGGTGTTTTTTGTCCACACAGTCAAAATCTTACAGGAATCATATTCCAAAATCTAGGAACAAACTGACTAAAAAAGAAATCAGAACATTTAGTTTTCAGTCTAGGTATAACCACCTCCCTATGTCCTGCCTTTCTTAATGAAGATTTAATTTCCCTAACTTTCTAACCTTTCAGCCAAATATTCTGGAATTACTGTAGTGATACTTTCAAAAGCCAAAATATATTTATGCAGCTGTCTCCTCTCTGTCAACGAGGTCCATCCCAATCTCTGGTACATTAAACAATGATGGGTATCTTTAGAACACTGTAAGATCAATCTCATAAGACAATTATACAGTACATCAAGTCTACACAATCTACCCAACTGAGAATTGTCATACAGTGTATCACCATAATCAAAAGAGGAAATATCTGGGACTCAACAATTTTCTTTATCACAGTTCCACCTAAACAATTTTTATTTCGATACAATAATCCAATCTTACACCCACAACTTTAACCAATTCATCTATATGTATATTACCAGTAGCCAAGGATCCATCCAAAAACCCAAGTACTTAAAGTCATCACTTGTTCCAGTTTTATCCCCTCAGTATCTAGCACAGTCAAGTTTGTGCATGATCTAAGTTTCATATTAGATCCAAATAACATATATTTTGTCTTACTTACATTAATTTTAAGTTTCCGTTGTGACAAGTACTCATGTAATTTATCAAAACTTAACTGTAAATTTAGTTGGATCTCTTCAACTGAGGAGGCAGAAGCATATATTATTGTATCATCTGCATATAATTGGTAAGCCATATTATTTACATGACTTCCAAATCTCTAAGATAAATCAAAAAGCAAAGGGCCAGCACTGATCCCTGAGGGACCCTTGTACCACTGGTAAAGAAGATGATACAATCTTATTAACAACCGCTGACTGTGTCCTACCCTCTAAATAAGAGGAAAACCACTTAAGAGCACCACCTGAGAGTCCAATATCCTTCAAACTTAGTAATAGAATCTGATGATCCACCGTGTCGAAGGCCTTGGAGAGGTCAACAAAGATGGCGCCCATCATAAGGCCCTTTTCCATAGCTTTGTTTACATCATCCAAGACCCTCGACACGGCCATAATTGTATTATGCGATTTACAAATATCTGACTGATATTTATCAAACAAATCATTCTGATTCATATATGCAATCAGTTGTCGAGCCACAAAACCCTCTAATATCTTTGACACTTGCGATAATAGTGATATTGGTCGATAATTGTTAAACTGATCCCGCCCCACCTTATATATTGGTACTACCCTAGCTATTTTCCAATCAAATGGCATTATTCCTCCTCAATGGACCAATTATACAAATAAGTGAGGGGCTGCTATCTTCAAAGCTGAAATCTTTAATAAGTAAGGGTCAATCCTCGGGCCCCACTCTTTGATGTCTTCAAACCCAATAAGGCTTCAATTACTTCAAACTCCTCCAATTTTTTCATAGAAAACAGCTTAGATAAATCTGTATGTACCAATAGTTCATCACTACTAGAACATAAATCAGAAGTTCCAAAAAAATTTCCTGAATTAACAAAATAATTATTGAACCCATCTGCCAAAGATTTACCCTCCCTGAAAACCTGAGATCTCGATTTTACTTTTTACACCATGTTTATGGTGACCATTTATCTCTTTGATTAAATCCCAAAAAGTGGTACTATTCCCTACTGAATTTTCTAACTTGGATTGATAATATAATCTTTTACTATTTCTAACAGCAGTTACATACGAGTTTCTAAGACTTCTATAATATTGCCAATCCTCTGAGAATTTGTACTACTGAGCCTTTATCCAAGCTTGACCCTTTTTTCTTTTTAACCTTCTCAGAGTAACTGAATACCATGGAGCAGATGATTGTTTAACCTTCCTTTCCTTCATTGGCATATGATAGTCTATCACCTGCATTAGCTCTGAAAGAAAATATTTCCAAGCCAGATCAATTTCAGGAATTAACCACATTCTATCCCAATTAATCCTATCTAAATCCTCTATAAATGCTAAATAATTGAACTTTCTGGTAGCTTGGTATGTAATAACCTTTGGATGCTTTAACAAAGGAGCTTTACCTCTAACACAAAATATCATATTATGGTCACTATTTAAATCTTCTAAGACCCCAGCTTTGACATATTGAAAAGAGACATTTGTCAAAATCAAATCTAACAAGGTAGAATCAGCAGGATTTTTAATATTAACATGAGTAGGCTCTTGAATTAATTGTTCTAGGCCCAATGACAGAGCCATATTTTTCAACACTCCTACATCAGCTGAGTTAAACCACTTATCATTTAAATCTCCCATAAGCAAGATTTCATGAGTATCAATATAATTAAACAATACATCCGTCAAGTGTTGCATTTTGCTCTTTATCATTTTAGGGGGGACGATAAGCTCCTATTAATAAAATTGGTTTCCTCACAGGGAATTCAATTTCAAAGGCTAAGTGTTCACAAACATCAACACTGACTCCCAGAACTATTTGTTTTAAAGAATATTTATCCAGAGCATAAATTACACCTCCCCTTTTATTCCTATCAGCCCTGTATATGTTGTACCCCACAACTGAAATATCCCCCATCAGCCACCTTATCACTCAACCAAGTTTCAGTATATACCATAAAATCAGGATGAACCTCATTGACAAAGTCCTTAACCAAATCAATCTTGGGTATGAGACTCATAATATTAGAATGTGTGTGAACACAATACCCCTTCCAATATTTGATCTAATATCAGGGCCTGGGTTAGGGTTAATATCCCCACATTGTAATAAACATAAACACAAAAAGAATGACTTTACCACTCTCCCTTTTAGCCCTATCTTTCCAAAATCAAAAAAACCTTAAAACAAATAAATTAAAATTACTAAATTTCTTTAAACAAAATACAATCCATTTTCTTACCAAATCAATAAGTAATTTTAAAACAAAACATAAACAGATTCCAATCTCTTAACAAGAAAAACCTTTTTGTAACCATAATCTCTTGGGAAAGGCCAGGTATCATGATAATAATTAACTACAGGAGCAATCATTTTTAAATCATTTTGACCCCCCTCCTCCATCCCCAAATATGGCAAATGCAAAATCCCAAGTAAGCCCACCATACAGACTACCTGTAAGCAAATAATCAATGTTTGCTTCCTATTAATATACATTTTTCAGCCAATTAAAAAGTCTAATCACCAAATCTCATATATATAAAAGAAAACTTTTTCTAAACCCAACTTACTAAAAATATTTAATCAGTTTTTCTCTTCCGAGTGGCGCAGCCACCACGCCGCTGGCCACACCGCTTGTGCTGGGCGAAAGCAGTGAAATTTAAAGGGGGAGTTATCCTCGCCTCTGAGGCAACCCCAGGTTGATTGGCTCACCACGAGCCCCTCCACAGCGGTATTTTCAAATGCCTCGGCACAGTGTAATTAATCACAGCAGCCCCATAAAATACTTAAACTAATGCAGTCTTTAAAGTGCAATTGGAAGTCTGGTCACAAAGACAGTACTTGCGAGCGTTTCTTTAGAGCGTCAGGCAGTTCAGCAGATGATCACTTTCGGGAGAGCTGTAATTTCTGACCACAGCTGCAGATAGTAGCTAAATAGATCGCCACTCCACCAACACACTGCCGCAGATTCCAGCTGATATACTGCTCCAGATGGTGTCTCCAGAACTGCAGACAGTACTCCAGATGGGTTTTCATCAACTGTCTGTACAGAGGGATAACAACTTCCTGTTTTCTACTGGTGATGCCTCTTCCTACATATCCCAGTATCCCCCTCAGCCCTTCTTATTGCCTTCTCACATTGCCTGCCTAACTTTAGATCATCTGATATGACTATCCCCAGGTCCCTTTCCAATTTTGTTGTTGTTAATAACCCCCCCCACTTTGTGTACTCTTCCCCTGGGTTTTCGTTTCCCAGGTGCATTACTTTGTACTTTTTTGCATTGAATCTAAGCTGCCATACTTTTGACCATTCTTCCAACTTTGCCAAGTCCCTTCTCATCCTTTCCACCCCCCCTTGTGAATCAACTCTGTTGCAGATCTTTGTGTCATCAGCAAAGATGCATGCTTTTCCTTCCAGTCTCTCTGCAATGTCACTTATAAAGACATTAAAGAGGACCGGCCCCAATACTGAACCCTGCGGTACCCCGCTAGTGAACCCCCTTTCTTCCGAGTGGACTCTATTTACAATTACCCTCTGTGTCCTGTTGTTCAGCCAATTTTGAACCCAGGCTACCACCCTGGAACCCACTCCCAGGCTGGCTAACTTGGTTATTAATCTTTTGTGTGGGACTGTGTTAAATGTCTTGCTAAAGTCTAGGTAGGCCATGTCCACAGCCCCTCCCTGGTCTACTACTTTGGTCACCAAGTCAAAGAAATCTATTAGATTCATCTGACATGACTTTCCCACTGTGAAGCCATGCTGCCTTGGATCCTGTGCCTGCTGGCCTCTAGGTACTCAACAATTCTTTCTTTCAGAAGTGATTCCATCATTTTCCCTACCACTGAGGTCAAACTAACAGGTCTGTAGTTTCCTGCCGCTGCCTTGCTCCCACTTTTATGAAGGGGAATCACATCCACCTTCCTCCAGTCCTCAGGTACCACACCATCCTCCCATGATTTATTGAAAAGGGTAGTCAGTGGTGTCACTAGTTATCCCCTTAGTTCTTTTAGAATTCTGGGGTGAATCCCATCACCCCCATTGCCTTGTCCACCTTGAGTTTTAGGAGTTCTTTCAGGACCCTTTCTTCTGTGAATGGACTGGTATTGACCCCCTATCCAGAGTGCATCTATTGTTTGTTTTAGGTATATCCCCCCTCCTTTTAGGATGTTTAGGTATGTCCTGAAGATGTGACTACTTCCCTGGAGTCAAGTGGCAACCCCACCATCCAATCCCCTATCCCTGAATAATAAAACATGCCATGGTGTGTAGTGGCACCTCCCACTCTCTGATCCCTTGTCCTGGTATACCAAAGTATGCACTGGTGGCTAGCGGCACCTCCCCACCCTCCAATCACCCATCTCAGAGCAGTATATAGTCTCACTGGTGTATCGTGCCCCTCCAATCTCCAAACATCCAGCCCATGTCACTTACACTCTCCCTGCACCCCCAACTGCTGGTCGACACATGAACTGGCAAACAGTAGTGGTCCTGTGGCTCCCACACCCACACCCTGAACACCACCCATCCATCACGCCATACCGGCATGGCTGGGATGTGCAATAAAACCCAAGACAGTGACTGGCACAGCCCTCCTCTTACTTCATTGGCCAACCACCATATGAGCTGCAGAGAATGTGCATACAGCAGTCTGGTGGCAGGGCAGTTGTACCACTGGACACAAGTGATAGTGTAAGGGACATGGGCTTGGAGTTCAGAGGTTGGGGAGCCAATACACACCAGGGAAATGACATACTATTTGGGGATGGGTGATTGGAGGGTGTGCGGTGCCAGGAGGATGCAACTAGGTACCAGGGAATTAATTTCCATAGACAGGAGATTGGCGAGGCCGCTAGCCATCAGGGATGATGTTGTAGGTGCCCACATGATGGGGGCAAACGGGCTGCTGATTACAATAGAAATGAGCCCATTTTCTGCTATGGCAATTATAGGAACATTAAGTTGTGGATACTGTGATACATTATACATTCTGAACTCATTTGCAATTATTCACAAGGCACACGACTGTGCCATAAGTGTGGTTACCATGTGTTATGAAAACACAGAATTTATCATACATGTTCCCACGTTAGAACCAATGCACATATACATTATGTACACATTTCCAACATTATTTGTGCTTTACATTACTTCCATATCTAATTGTCTTTAATGTAGCATTGCACGATGATCCATACATATGTATGCAAACACAAGTTTAGTTCATGCAACTTTTTGGGTGGTAATAATACTTTTGTTTTTTATTTTACCATTCAACAAATAGCATAGAAATTGTCTCTGGAATTACTGAATCGGATATGATGACAGAGATTTTCATCTCACATTCAAGCAGACTTGATAGACCTCTAGGCCTTTATCTGCTGGCAAATTTCGTATGTTCGTATTATGATGCAAGTCTGTATATTATTATAGGTCCAATCACTAAGATTCAATTTTTCCTTCATAGAAATGTGTCACATGCTTTGCAACTAGCTCAGATGTTGGAGGCAGTGATAAAGTTGCTATCATTACCTCAAAAAGGACATTAACCTGCTGGAGAAGGTCCAGAGGAGAGCTACAAAGATGATAGTGGGTCAGCAGGGTAAGGCATACGAGGAGAGACTGAGGGCACTGAACATGTACTCCCTGGAAGACAGGAGAGAGAGGGGACATGATTGGGACCTTCAAGTACTTGAAAGGGATAAATAAGATTGATAAGGAGAGTCTCTTTAAGCTGGGTGGCAACCATAACACTAGGGGGCACAGTCTTAAGCTGGAGGATGGGAGGTTTAGGAGGGAGGTCAGGAAGCACTTCTTCAAAGAGAGGGTGGTGGACACTTGGAATGCACTGCCAGAAGAGGTCATCTTGTTGAAGACAGTGGGCAGCTTTAAGAGAGGCTGGGATAGGTGGCTCTACAATGCCAAGTCGACAACAAACTCGTTGACTGGCATCACAGCACCAGGCTCCCTGCTGACTGCGATTTGCAGTTGGCAGGGAGCCATGCACAGCAGGGTCTGTTTTTTTCTTTGGGGGGCTTTGCCCCCTGAACACCCACATGGGGGGCTCCATCCTCCACACCCCCGTACCTAAGGATACCAACTCCAAGTCAGAGTTGGTTCAGGGAGGGGGTGCAGGACAGGGGAAAGTGTTGCTGGGTCCCGGGTGCAACTCCTACAGTGACATATCGCTGTTGTTGGTAGCGACGTATGTCACTGTAGTGGTTTCGCTGTGGGGGATGCATACCGGGATAGGCATAGGGGGAAGTAAGGATCATGGGTAGGGAGGATGAGAGGAGTGGAAAGGGAAGGCAGGGACATTAGCTCAGGACCCTGCAATATAAGCAGACTTGATAGACCAAATGGCCATCTTCTGCTGGCTTCTTCATATGTTCGTATGTAATTAGATGTGGGTCACACTGTGCCAACTGCCTCTTTTGGCTTACTGTACCACTCAACTCAGAATGCATAGAGAATATGAAAGTCATCATATGTCTCATGTAACAGTATTGTTTCTTTTTTTTGGGCCACTGCCATCCATCTTCCAGAGTTCTTGTTATACATTTTTTTGGTACTGTATCTGACAAGTACAGTAAAAGATTTAATTGATTATAGTACAGGTATGTACTCATTGTCAATCAGAACATAGAACTGTCGCTTACTATACCACAACCTACCAGGACCAACATTTATACACACCCACAGCACGTAATGTAAGTAATAATGCATTATAGAGTGTACATTTGTAAGCTAAAAAATGCATGCTGGAAGTGGCTTTTGGGCAAGAAATGCACTGCTGTGCATAACAGCCATTCTGTGGATGTGAATATTGGTGTAGAAATGCACACTGTGGGGTTAGTGGTATTATGAAATGGGTAAGAAAAAATCCAAGGCACACTTTGCATGTATCTTCTATTAAAACATATTTGGTTGATCTGCATATTATGGATATGCATATATATTTTTTTTTGCTTCATGGAGATTGAATTCTATTGTAACAAAATTGTAATTGAACTGTAACTTTTCTGTTTGTAAGTATTGTGTCCCTTGTACTACTGTTATGATGTCCTCTTTGTGACGAGGTACCTTTGTAAATGAGCCTCTGGCTCAAAGGTTTCTAAACTGATGTTTAACTAAATAAATAAAATAAATAAATAAATTATGATCCTTCAGCTTGATAAAGTAGCTCCAAATTGGAGTTCTTATGATTCACTGTACAAACTTGTATTTGGTTGGTAAACACTATAATTTCATATAAGTACACTACACAACAGTATGACTTTGCTTCATTCATGTCATCTTGTTCACTTCACAAGGTTCTAAACACAGTTGAAAATATGTTAGTGTCGGCAGAGGTCTTAGGCACAAACCATCACAATATAACCTATAACAGTACCTAGATGAGAGAAGGTGGCTAAACAGCAACCAGTGGGCAAGGTTTTCTGAAATTACAGTTGGGTAAGGTACACACCAGAAATGTTTCCTTTTAACCACCACCAGTGAGCGCGAGTCTATCTGTATGTCTGGTCACCGTATGCTGACACATGTTCTCATTTAACCATTGCTCAAAAGCACCGATAGAACGCTTACTTTGACAAATTGTGAACATTAGCATGTACAAACATATTATCAAGCTGCACAAGGAGCTGAAATTAAAAGAGTAACGTGCTGATATGAGCATTTTATCACATCTACATGTAATCATCTCATTATAAAATATAAAATAAGTATGCCATTAAAAAAAAGCAAACTTGCAGGTTACTTTGATTTGGAAAGCACACAAGATGGCTTTATATTGCAAATATTTACATTTTCCAACTTTATGTTAGGTTGTGCAAATCAAGACGGGGTAGCAACATATACTGAAATTGATACATTATTTTCCCATTTTTGTTGCACATCTCTTCACATCCTATATGACTACTGTAGTCAATCACTGCTAGAAGTCATCTGTCTTTATATACAGGGTACGTGTATGAGAACCTCTCTGAGGCGTGCATTAAGAAATGCTGATAAAACTGTCAAGTCCACAGGTTATTCTGTTAATCACACATAAAGAGAGGCAATGTAAGTCAGTAGTACATGTAACATTGTAACCAGTAAAACAGATTTTAAAAATCATTATTTCATACTGAAATGTAGGAAATAGAGAACATTATTGATGAACCGTTTGTCCATTAAGAGTTTGCATAGTTGCAAATGGGCAGTAGAACTTTGAATGAGCAATCCTTTGTTGCATTCTGATTCCAGAGGTCCATGTCTGCACTTAGTTGATCCTAACAAACTTGCAACAAGCCACTTACAGTATGTTCATTTATTACATAATGTAGTAAAGAATTCCACATACCCTATTGATATTAAATGAGATATAAATTAATTTAAATTAAAATCTGTAGTTGTACATGTCACCATAGTACACAGTCATGTCTTCACATACCACAAACTCATTGATGGTAGTCGCTTCTCAACAACAGAACCAGAAACAGTTAACGATATCTGTGCACCATGAATATGACTCTTTACATGTTGACTTGCCTTGAAAGTAATAATAATATACATATCGTAGAGGTTGCGTATGCTTAAACTGCAGATTTAAGAGGTTTACAAAATAGGTTACTAGTTTTCAGCTTCCTGCAGGGGTGAGAAGTTCCTTTATGTCACATAAATATCAGCTTATATTGTTCGCATTTGGTTCTTCTTAGGTCGTCCAGAATGCATCACAGCCCATGATCTATATCTGGGTGAATGTTCTGCTACAAAGTTTCCTGACGTGCATCCTTCTACTGTATAAATAGGAACCATGCAGGGATTGTACTTACACTGACGAGTAACAACCGTTACTCTTCACTCACTCACCATCATGCAAACCATGGCTGCTGGGGGGATCTGACCTGATCACTAAATGTGTATGGATGTGGAGGGGGGGTTGCAATTGGACCCTCTACTTGCTACCATACACATATTAAATACAGCACAGTAAACTAGTAAGGGAATTTCTTTTTACAAATGTTAACATAATAAATCTAATTTATTAAAATTATTGGAGAATTTATTTCTTTTTAAAGTCTATGGAGCTGCATTTTGTAACAGGAATATGACATGACAGGTGGTGGTACTTGTGCATAGAAAGGAGCTCTTCATCTAAAATGCCTTGTACCTAGTAGTGATGCAGTGGAATCCTCTTATCAGACCAGAAATCACTTCTTGTTGTGTCTTATTCCATACAATACTTTCAAACTACTGTCACTTATAACCATGCAGGTTTCTACTAATATTGTACACAAAATTACACTTACTGCAGTAATCTTTTCCCCTAAGTTCTTGGCCCCATGCCACATATTGTATGAATGTTTTATATTCCCATATTTGTTTCCTGTTAATACAAAAAGGTAATTAAATCTTAATACACATCAACGTATGAACTACATACTGATACAAGGTGTTCCACAGGGACTTGGAGGGATGGCAATTTGCATCAGAGAGGGGATACTGTGTACCAGGGAAGAAGGGGATGAGGGGAGGCCAGAAGCCATGTGGGTATTGCTCCAAAGCCCTAAAGGTAAGAAATTCAGGATGGGGGTGGTGTACAGGCCACCCTCACAGAATGAGGAAGTGGATAGGGAGCTGGGGGAGCAAATCAGGAAGGTCAGTGGTAAAGGGAATACAGTTATAGTGGGAGACTTCAACCTACCTGGGGTTGACTGGCAAACAGTAACTACAGTACGCACCAGGGAACAGGGGCTGCTGGAGGCTATCCAAGACAGTTACCTAGTGCAAGGGGTGATGGATCCTACTAGGGAGGTGAACATACTGGACTTGGTGCTAACTAATGGAGACCAAGTCCTGGATGTGATAGTACAGGACCCTCTAGCAGGAAGCGACCACTGCTCAGTGTGGTTCCTCCTCAACATAGGGAGGGAGTCTGCTATGACCAGGACAAGAGTGTTGGATTTCAGGAAGGCAGATTTTGCAAGAATGGCCAGCATCCTAGAGGGGTATTTAGCTGAAATTAACCCAGGGATGGATGCTGAACAGAAGTGGGCAATCATTCAGAAGGGGCTAAATGAGACCACAAACACATGTGCCAAATTTCAGAGTAAGCAGTCTAGGTCAAAAAGACCTAGCTGGCTCATCAAGGAGGTGGAGGGGAAGGTGAGGGGAAAAACAATTGGCCTTCATTAAGTTGGAAAAATCTGGGCATGCGGAGGATAGAGAAGTGTTCTCAAAGGCATCTAGAGAGGTGACCAAGCCAGTCAGGACAGCCAAGGCAGCAAAGGAGCTGAAGTTGGCTCAGGGGATCAGAGAGGGGGAAAAGGGGTTCTTTAAATACATAAGGCAGAAGAGGAGTTGTAGGGATGACATTGTTAGAATTGAGAGAGAGAGAGGGGGGATGGGTGGAACAAGAGCAAGATCAGGCAGAGGCACTCAATGAGTATTTCTGCTCGATGTTCACAAAAGAAAGGGATGGCGCTATACCGCAGAGGAAAGGGGGCAAGGGTGGAGGGGGGGCAGAGATAACAGATGAGGTCATCCAAGAGGATAGAGTTCTGAAATGCCTTAAAGGCTTGCGGGTGGACAAGGCACCAGGACTGGACGGTGTACACCCAAGGGTCCTGAAGGAACTGTCAAAGTTGTTGGCAGGCCCTCTGATGGACCTGTTCAGCATCTCATTGGAGACAGGGCATGTACCCAGGGGCTAGAGGATGGCTCACATAATGCCCCTTCACAACAGTGGACCCAATGACCAACCGGGTAATTACAGACCGGTGAGCGTGACTTCCGTAGTGGGGAAGTTGATGGAAACCATTCTGAAGGAGAGGTTGATAACCTTTTTTGATAGCAATGGCCTGCAGGATGAGAGACAGCATGGGTTTGTCACAGGAAGATCTTGCCAAACTATCCTGATTGACTTCTTCAACTGGGTCACTAGGGCAGTTGATGAAGGCCACACTGTGGATGTCCTATATCTGGACTTCAGCAAGGCTTTCAGCTCTGTGCCACACAGAAGGTTAATGAGCAAGCTGAGGGACATGGGAGCAGGGGAGAAACTGGTGGGTTAGGTTGAGAGCTGGCTGCAGGGCAGACAACAGAGAGTAGTTGTAAGGGGGGAGACATCCAAACCATGGCCAGTAATGAGTGGAGTACTGCTGGTTCAGTGCTGGGCCCCGTTTTGTTCAATGTCTTCACTGGAGACTTTGCAGAGGGGGTCAAGAGTAAGATCTGCCTGTCCACGGATGACACTAAGATTTGTGCAAAAGTGGACAATGAGAAAGAGAGGCAGGCACTCAGAGATGACCTAGCTAAACTCAAACACTGGTCTAGAGAGTGGCAGTTGGGGGTTAACACTAAGAAGTGCAAGGTCATGCACCTTGGAGACAGAAATCCCAAAAACAGCTACTGGCTGGGGGGAGTGCAGGTAATGGCTTCAGAGGAGGAAAGGGACCTGGGGGTAATAGACACAGGGGACATGAAGGTATCTGCACAGTGTAAGAGAGCTGCAGCAAGAGCAAATAGGATGCTGGGGTGCATTGCCAGAGGGATCACCTCTCGAAAGGGGGAGGTCATCCTGCCATTGTATAGATCACTGGTGAGTCCACACTTGGAATATTGTGTACAGTACTGGTGCCCATACCTCAAAAAGGATGTGGGATTACTGGAGGGGATGCAGCGTAGGGCTACAAAAATGATCATGTTACTAGGGAAGTTGCCACATGAAGAAAGGTTGAAAGAGCTCAACATGTACTTGCTGGAAGACAGAAGGGTAAGAGGGACATGATAGAGACCTTTAAGTACAGTACTTGAAAGGCATAAGCAAAGTCAGGGAAGGAGGATTATTCCACTTAAAGGAGGGAAGGGTCACTAGCGGCACAGTCTGAAGTTGTAAGGGGGAAGGTTTAGGAGGGAGATACGGAGGCAGTACTTCACAGATAGAGTGGTGTCAAGTTAGCATGCATTGCCAGAGGAGTTATTCGCTCAAAGGACAGTGGACAGTGGATAGCTTTATGCGGGGTTGGGATAGAGTCAAGGGAAAGGTTAGTACAGACAAAAACACAAAGTGGGGGAAGGACCAGAAAAGAGGAGGAAGAAAGTGGTTTGGGTGGGGGTTGGGCAACTGTAGTGATATGAAACTAAGAGCTGCACAATCGGGAAGACTTGATAGACCTGTGGGCCTTTTTCTACCAGCAATTTCGTATGTTCATATTTGCGTACATTACTTATATAGGGACCTATGCATGAACAGATGGGAATTACATGCCAGAGGCATGTACCCCACCCATGTAGCTCCGTGGACCCAGACAGGCACAGGGTGCATGATATGCAGTACTGCAAGCAGCCACAGGGCACCTGTCCATGGACCCAGCCCCCCCAGTACACAGGACCATGCAGGGCAGCCGGGGCAGAGTAGCAGACCTAGGCAGGCATCCAATCAGAGGTCTGTCCTAGGTCCCAAAGGGGATCCCCAATGCATACAGGCAGGGGTCTGGGTGTGTGAATATCAAGTACAGGCACCCAGACCCATGTGGCCAAGCCCAGCTATCCAGAGGACCCCTTCCCAAGCCTCAGTGGCTCCACAGCCTCATGCAGCGTGAGCAAACTGCCACCCAGCCTACAGCTGCCATGACCCCAACTGTGGTTCAATAACCCCACCCCAACACTTGACATCTTGTTCCACCACAGCGATAAACATCCCTCTGGCCTAACACCTTGCATTCCCAAACCTGCATACAAGACCATTGTCCCCCCATCCCACTGCCATGCCCCTGTCCATCCACTCTGATCACGGTGCCCCCACAGATTCATTGGTGGACAGTGACCCTCCTCCCATCTGCGGCACTGACAACCCCCCCAAACCCATACCTGTTTATCAGTGCCATGGCTCCTGATGGCTGGCAAACAGCCCTCCTCACACCTCTGTAGCTGCTGGCCATCCAAGTGATGCTGGGAGTGCCCTGCCGCTGGCAGCTACAGAGGTGTGCAGAGGGCTGTGCTGCTGGACAGTCCAAGCTGTGGTACAGATGGGCAGATACAGAGGGGGGTTATCTGTGCCATATGGGGTGGGGGGGAATCCAATGACCACCAACGCTGGGGTGGAGCATTTGGGATCAGGCCTGGGGGTAGATGGTGTACCATCTGCAAATGCAGCTGTGGTTGGAGGTTGGGTCAGAGGTCAGGGTACACTGGGCACTGCAATTGTGTGGGGGGGTTCGGGAGCTGTACAACACCGGGACTGGTCACCCCAGTTTGTGGGGGGGATATCCTGTGCATCCCGGGTCTGGTGCCCTCCTGTGTGGGGGGGATGGTGCAGACCGGGACGGGCACCAACATGTGTGTATAGGGGTATGCTGTGCTTTCCTGGGGACATTGGTGGCCATGTGAGTGGCAGTGGGCTGCATGGGCACAGTGGGGCTGCACTGTGCTGGGAGGGGCATCTGCATCGGGAATATGGGACTGGTGCTGGCCAGAGCTGTGTGTATGGGAGATGCCCACCTGCCACAGGGAATGTGCTGGTGTCCAGTACACATGAGGCTGAGCATGTAGGGCACTTATGGCAGGGTTTTCCCTGGCATAACAGGTGCCCTCCTACACCCCCGATGCGCAGCACTACACGCCTTAGTGAATGGCACGTAGTACTGATACACCCCCCTGCCCACCCCTAGCACATTGCTGTCCACATGACAGAGGGATTGGGTGCATAAGAGCTGTGCCCCCAGTGTTGTGCATCCCACGTGGGGGGGCACAGTGGGTGCATAGCCTTTCTGCACAGTCATGTATAGGCCCCATTGTGAGTACATGACACATATGCATTAAATCTGTTATCTGCAAATGTGCATCAGTTACAGTCTCGGATACAATTATATCATTGTCTCTCAGTTTATGTACAGCACTCTGGAATGTCTCTTTCTCCATCATACAGGATTTTAATTGAGTCTCACACATTTATCAACAATTTCTACAGCAATGATCTGCTTTGTCTTGTACTCTACAAAAGTATATGTGCAACACTGTGCACAGCGACCAGGACTGTCCATGCATCCATATCTTGTGTAATTGAGAAAGAAGCAAGAAAGACTCATCTCAGATATGAATAATATACACACTGTGTCATGATATGTACACAATTATACAATGGCAACCCAAAAAATAAAATTTCTGATTGTCTCACTGTGTTTTTTTTTCAGTATCCCAAAACTGCTCGATGGAAGAGACAATAAAATTATGCTGTATTCTAAAAAGAAGATGTTGAACTAACAATAGGAATGTTCAAGCATTTGGCAAGCAGTGATATTTTTCTGAAGTTGCTTCCAGACAATAGTACTGCAGCAGACATAGCAATATCACCCGTTATATCTCTGACTTTTTATCTGTGGTTGAGAATCCCAGAGATATGCTTCATGTCCATGAGTACATTTCTGTAATATAAGAATAAAAACCAGAAGAAATAAGAATGTTATCATAAAGAATTGCTATTATCCTTTATCACATATGTAACATGAAGAAACAGATGTATTTTGGTTTGCTTTCAAAAGATTACATATGTGCAAACCATCATAAATGTAGGTCACTGACACTGTTACCATCTAATCGGATAATAATCGAGTGACTGAGAAGTGACACCATACAGCAGCATTCCGATACATGATCTGCAACTCAGTGACACAACTTATACTCACATCAGCACTCTCAGATATGCTAATATCCATATAGGTTCTGATTATTCACTCAAGTGACAGTAATCGTTGTGACCCTGCACCTGTTGCAGACAAACAATTGCACATGCACTGTGGCTGCACTTTAGTGGCATACCAAACTGACAGTCACATTACAGCAACTGAAATCTCATCATGCACTACCACCTTGTGCCTACCTGGTGGCAATCAACAGTGGGAAAGACAAATACCTGACTGAGAGGACTGGAAATGGCAATTGTTGGAAAAATAGACATAACATTGATCCCGACTGGCACATGATAATGTCATGATTTACATTCTGAGTAGTAGTAGAGGCATAGGTCAAGAAGCATAGGCAAACTAGGAGAAGTTGTAAAATCCATAACTACGATTTTATTAAAATCACAAATATAATTGTACAGGATAGTGTTTCACAAAAGCAGTATAAAAACAAAGCAAAGTCCTTCATCTGAGAGTTTCTTTTCACTTTAAATCTCAGTCTCATACTCACCCCAAATAAAACATTTCTCTCTTTATATGAGATGCCTTTGTCTGGCGGTTTAACCTCTGCATCCTGTTCTTGTGAGTTTCATCTCCTGTTTT
This sequence comes from Neoceratodus forsteri, assembly GCA_016271365.2. Taxonomy (NCBI): domain Eukaryota; kingdom Metazoa; phylum Chordata; order Ceratodontiformes; family Ceratodontidae; genus Neoceratodus; species Neoceratodus forsteri. Next base: position 316,104,830 of record CM057454.1, read on the forward strand.
TCACAATTTGTAACCAGACTTGTTTCATTGACCTTCCTGTGAACAGCCTGAAGGGTACATTAGTCTTCTTAACAGGTATAACCAATTATGACATCCTATCCAAGAGCTAGTTTCCTGTTAGTAATTCTGCAAACAAGCTTGCAGAGGACAATACAGCCCAAGGTTAACCCCTTGTATTACACATTGCCATTTTTAAAAGAAACCCAAATAGCTTTCTGCAGTCATTTCAACAGTATAATTATAAACATTTGCAAACCAAGAGATCCCAGTTTCACATACAGACACATATATATTTCCTTCACCAGAGAGAAGCAAGGGAAGAAAGAAAGAATAGAAACAGCAAGTGAAGGAAGTGAGATAACGGGGAAATTGTGGGACCATTAGGGTGGCCAGTTCCTAGGTGCCACAAGGAAAATTTGATTGCACAATCAGACAGGCAAGAGACAGGCAAGAGGCAGAATAGGAGAGGACAAGATATATCCTTGCTTTTAACTGCCTCTGCATAACAAATGGGACAGAGTCTTAACCCAACCCTGTCACATGAGTTATGAGAAGAGAGGGAGTATATACCGTATGTGTGCAAGACTGTCAAGTTCATGTTACTACTACCAAGTAGTTGAAAATACTACTACTGCCTAATTTCGTTACTGTACATGCAGTAAAGGAACACTGTTAATCCACTTAGGCATCAATGTGCCCTATTTAAACTGTGTTATCATTGTTAACATTCTGTAGCTATTGATGATATTTTATGTAATGTAATGCAAAAGCATATTTGCTATTTAAACGTGAAAATCAGACAGCACATGATAATGGTGATACAACCCAGAAACATGTTCATTACATTCCCTGATCATCTACCCTCTCCATTTTCCAATGCATTAACAACACCCAACAGTACTGATATGCTCATTAAATAGTGAGAGTGTATCAGACTATTGCCACGTGAGTGAGTGAATATTTTGGTAACAGTTCCAGCATTCTGCAAGTAGGCAGTTACAATATATCTACAATGTAAAACAAAATAAGATTGGGGAGACATATGCATCAACATTAATTTCAGTTATTATAAATAGAATAATAGACAGAGGACTATGTATTATAAGGCAGTAAGACCATTGAGAGGTTTTGGGGGCTTGGAACCTCGAGACCGAAGCTTGAGAGGTTCCCAAAGTCCCCAAAACCTCAAGATGGTCTGGCTTCCTCATAATACATACTGCTTTATTTGTTATTTTTTGTAATATATGGACCCCATTGTGAACATTCCTTTTTATTCATGTGAATTTTGTGAAACCGGCTGGCCAGCCCACTGCCGCATTGAGCACGCGCTGTCTCTGAGCTGCACACAACACTAACGAGTGTCCCATCGCTCGTTTTAAAAAAAAAATTATTTCTTTTAATTTAGTAGGCAGTCCTACCTTTCAGGTTTTTTTGTCGCTTGGCAAATGCAGGATGAGTGACATAGTCCATTATTTGTTTAAAAACATAATACAAATTGAAGCAATGAACTTAACACATTCCTCTCTCTAAGTGAGAGGAAAAAGACGCCATGTTTTTCAAGCTGTTGTGCCCTCCTAGTAGAAAAAAGCTGCCAATGGAGATGCACACCGTCAGTAGGGTTGTGCAGCAAGGAACGTGGCACCATGGCAACTGGGTTTGTTGGCAGGCAGATTTGGACATGTGCCCCGGGATTGTAGTGATAATACTATCGTTGAGAGCTGAAACTATAGTATTATCAGCTCTGAACAATAGTATTATCACTTGTCAATGATGGTATTATCAGTTTGGGCAGTGTTGTATTACCAGGATTTTTTTTGTATGTGATAGAATACTATTATTTGGCCATCTCCATATATTACAAGGAGGCAGGAAAAACTTACAGAGAAATTAAATAAATGTAAAAAAAATGTAAGCAATCATTAAATCCCTTATTTTTAAGTAGCAATATATTCATGCAGAATTAGATGATACTGACCTGTCAAATCAAACAATTAATGTCATGGCACTGAGTACTGCATGCTCCTGGCAAAACAAGATCATTTTGCTTTTTAAAATTAATGCAAACAAAATTCACCCAAATCAAACAGCTCATGGATGATGAATATTGCATATCACTTCAGATGCACATCATTCACAGTTTGTTTATTTATGTGAAAGTGTGGTAACCGGGAAAGGCACACTGAGCCAGAGCTTGTTTCCAGGTGTGACCCTGGGGGAAGCGTAAACTGGAACAAAACAGTGGTTACAATTAAATGAATCAACATCAGCAGTTATTAAGTACACGTACAGTGTAGGCATAAAATATAAATACAGAAACAGATACCCAGGGTTATAAAGAAGCATTACTATAAGTAGAGTCGAATAAGGATTTACAAGGGGTGCGTGAGGGGTTGGGATGAGATCAAGAGGGTCAATGTAGTGAGGTAAGGCCCTCGGATGAGGGAGAGGGGGAGAGGAGAGTGTAAGGGAACAAACAGGTAAAAGGGAGGGACAGCAGTGGAGTGGCAAGAGAGGTAGGGTAGCAGGGGGAGAGAGATGGGAAGAGGAGGAGTAGGGCAGTGGGGAGGAGGGAGAAAGGGGTAGAGAGGTTGTGGAGTTGGAGGGAGAGATAGGAGCAAGTAGTGGGAGAGGGTGGCTTTAGTAAACATTTTAGGGATAGCAGGGATGGTGCATGTCTAAGAAGAGGAGGGAGGCTGTTCCATAAGGAGGGGAGATGGTAAGAGAAGGCTGCTAGACTGGTGCTAAAGTGAAGATGGGGAATCGAGAAGGAACGGGAATCTTTCAAATGAAGGGGATAGGAGGAGGCAACAGAGTAGGAGCATAGAGATGATAGTTGGGGAGGAGGGCGGCAAGCCAGTATTTTCCAATGAGGGCAGAGCACTGGGAAGGATGACATAAGTAAGGGGAAATAGCAAGACTGGAATAAACAGAGCAGTGATGCATGTGGGGAGGAGAGTTAGAAGCAAAATGACAGAAGGCATTAAAGAGAGTGTCAAGGCTAGTGAGGGAGGAGGGAAGGGCTGCACTGTAGACTACATTAGCATAGTCAAAAATTGGGAGGATCATTTTGACATCCATGTCCTTGCATACAGCGGTGGGGAGCAGTCCTTGTTTCGGTAGAGGATGCCTAGTTTGGGGAAGAGTTTTGAGTGTATAGCATCGATGTGTGCTGAGAAGTCCAGGTTGCTGTCCAGCCACACACCAAGGTATTTATATGTGTGAACAACCTCCAGTTGGGTTTCATTGAATGTGAAGAAGACAGGGAGAGGAGATAGCCTAGATAGCTTTTGACTTGTGCCAAAGGTCAATGACACCATCTTTTTGGCATTTACTTTGAGGGGGTTGGGGTGAGATCAGGAGGGTTAATATAGTGAGGCAAGGCCCTTGGATGAGCTGGTTGGCTTGAAACCAGCATAATACATTATGGAAGTCTCTTTGAAGCAAGGATGATATGCGGGTGTGGAGGGGCCAGATGTGAAGATGACAGTGTCATCAGCATACATATGAAAATGAGAGGAGACACAGACAGAGGAGAGGTCATTGAGAAAAATCAGAAAAAGTATGGGGCTCATGGTAGAGCCCTAGGGGATACCTGCAAGAATGGGGAGAAGGGAGATAAAACTGTGCCCACCTGCACAGATTGTTGGCAGTTGGTCAGATAGTAGTGGAACCACTGAACTGCTGAAGAGGAGAGACTGACTGAGACTAACTTTTTTAAAAGAAAGGGGTGGGAAACTGAGTCTAAAGCTTTAGCGAGGTCAATAAAAATAGCCACTGTGGTGAGACCCTTGTTCAACCCTGTATCGATAGAGTCCATAATGCAAAGAAGGGAAGTGACCGTGGAGTGTTTTTTTCTGAAACCAGACTGGAAGGGGGATTGGTAGTAGGAGGAGTCAAGGAAGTTGACTAAAATGGAATGGACTAGTGACTCCTGCAGTTTAGGTAGGGAAGGTATGAGAGAGAGAGAGAGAGAGAGTGGTCTGTAGTTACCGGGGGATGATAAGTCACTCCCTTTGTGGAGGGGGAGCACCTTGGCAGTTTTCCAAGCAAGGGAGATTGTGCAAAGGGAGAAGCAGAGCTCCAGAAGGTGGGTGAGCAGGAGAAGAATTGTTGGGGGCAGAAATGAGAAGGAGTTCGGGGACTAAGCAATCAGGGCTATATTTGGAGGGGCTGAGAGATTTGAGGGCAAGGAAGACTTCTTGAGAGGAAACAGGAAGGAAGTGAAAACCAGCCAAGGAGGAGGGTTGGGGCTAGGGGGTGGGCGGTTGAAGACTGAGAGGGAGCTGTGCAACTTATGAAGTATTTCTTGAAGAGGGAGGCAAAAGCAAGATGGTCGGATAACAATGAATCATCAGTTTGGGGGTGAGGGCTGGTTGGAGTGGTGGGTCAAAAATGGAGTGAACGATGTTCCAGAGTTGTAGGGGGAGCTTAGGTTGGATTGAAGGTTAGAGTTGCAGTAATGGGCCTTGGCTGCATGGATAGCCTTGGTACAGGAGTTTCTGAGGTATCTGTAGTGCTCATGGTCGGAGTCAGAGTAGGAGGACTTAAAGTGGGACCAAGCCTGGTCACTTCTTTTGCAGAACTGTAGGAGGTCAGATGAAATCCAGGGGTAGTGGTAGCATTTAACTCTGGGTTTTTGTGTGGGGTCATGGGTGTTCCAGGAGTGAGTGAGGATGGCAGTGAAGTGTGATGGGTGTGAGTTGATGTTCTGGGCAGAGTAGACTGAGGACCAGTCTGCTAAATCACACAAGAGATCATCAGAATTCAGAGATCATAGGTGTTGGTGTCAAATGTACTTTGGGGAGCATTTTGGGGGATGGGTTTTCCTGACACAATAGACAAGATAGTGATCAATGAAAACATTAGGGAGAATGCCAGCAGATGAGACACGATGGGGATGGGAGTACAGTACCCAATCCAAGAGGGAGTGATTGGAGGAGTAGAGGTTTAACCTTGTGGGTATAGAGAATAGTTGCGAAAGGCTCAAAGATTCGCTAGATTGCCGAAATTGATGGATTACAGATATTTTCAAAGCCAGTGAGAGAACAGAAATTTCATACACCAAGGACAGTTTCTTATCAGACAGAGCCTTTGTACCATTTTTACAGTGGCACGAGTCTTCTGTTTCATTTTTTTCCTCAACAGAGGCTTGGTCATATCCGATTGTCTCTTCAATAAGCAATACATTTTCTAAATGATTGACCTTTTACAGGATGATAGAATAAAAGATGTAATGAGTATGTTATGTTATCATATATAGTATTACTTGCTACCATATTGATATAGTAGCGTATGAGAGGAACATGAGTAATGATACCCTGTCAGAAAAAGCATAACTTAAGCTATCATGTTCAATACTGTTTTTGTTGGCATATAAATCAGTGTCCATGTGATTATCTTCTTTGTCGTGCATCCTAACAAAATACTGTAACATTAGGTATTAATAATATTATTTGGGTAATATGTATTATAATACATTTTTCTTTTAATGATAACAAAGGGAAAATATTTATTTACACAATTTATAACATACGTTGTGGCTTCCATGAAATAACAGTCCAGATGTCTTTCATTCTCGTTGTGTATCTGAAATATTTGGCCAGAGCATTTTTCTGGTTTAGTGTCACTTCAACACAAGAGACTGTCGATTCACTGTGAAATAAAATTGTAGCAGTTATTGATTTACGAAATAAGATGGCATACTATGGGAAAACAATTTCACTTTCTGTACCTATGTGTATGTGAATCAATATCCATTTCTACACCAGGTCATACTTTATCTTCAAGGAACCTCATTTATTTTAAGGTGGACTTGTATATTGGAGTAGAAGGTAATGTTCTACATCCCAGAGAGCTGTAGATACATGAAATTTCAAAATACTTTCATTTATACAACAGGAAGGAAGACTCCTGCATCCTTACTTGTCATTAAATATGCTTTAAAAATGTCAAATGCACAACTTAGAACAAATGTTAGCCAGGTAGACACAGGACAATAAATAAATCTTTGAGCCAATAAGTTTTATTGCTTACATAATACTGACCTTGCATCTGAAATACCAGTGCATTGCTTCATGTAGCTATTTGCTGTTATTCCTTGAGATCATTTATATTTACCATTATTGTGGAACTTCCTTGAGATAGTTTAGTTTCGACATCTCAGAAATTAACTTGTGCCTGACAGGAGACCTTTAAAGTATGTTGATTATTAAAATTCAAAGTATTACAATACAGGTACACATTTAAGAAAAAAAAAACAGTGTCTCAAGGTAAAAATATGTAGTTTACTGTATGTACATCCATACCAGTGGCGTAACCATGCATACTTATTGTATGTGAATGCATACAGAAAAAATTCCAGTTCACTTTTTTTTTTTTTTGTTAAGCTGGTCCCGAACCCTGGTCCCTCAGTCTTGGTAGCCATGGGGAAGAGGACTTCAAGTTCTGAAACTTCCAACTCATCAGACATCAATGCCTGGCACCGCCGCCCTGTTGTTCCTTTTCACTAGGCAACAACTGCAGCAGTTTCGGCATCCAGCGGAGCAATTGAACAGTTTTTGTCCATGTGTTTCTTTGCTCCACCAACCACTTGCTGCAATTTTACCTGCTGCCAGAGATAGTGAAGTTGGACTTCCCATTTTAGTTTCATCAGGCAAGCTGCGAGACAGTGTGCACTGCTAAAGCTGCCTGCCTTACCCCCTCGGTCCTCCGATTCCCACCCCAGACCCACTTTGTGCCTTGCTCAATCCTCAAATCTGGCTCCACCAGCCATGCCAGTCCACCTTTTTATTTTCAGCACCTCCGACAACTCTGTTCTCCTGAGCGCTGCTTGGGCATGGTGTCTGGTTGCCTTTTTGCCCTGCAGCAGCCACCCCCCCACCAAGGCCGGATTTGTCTTTGAGTTTCTGCTTTACCCTTGCCATGTCCACAGTGGTACTTGAAAGAGAAGTCAGGATCGGCCTTGGAAGAGTGAAGACATAGGCCTATGCCAGCCCCAGGCCAGTTGGTCATCGGCCGGGTCACACCGCGCCCAGTAGAAGACTGAGCAGCAGTTATTGAGCAGAGTACCACCAGCCAGCCCATGGCGCCACTGACACCGACTGGCAATGACTGCTACGGGAGGAGAAAAAAAGGAGAGAGAGACCCAGGACTTGTCCGAGGGCCAGCATCCAGCAGCCAGTCGAGGTAGGTGATTCCAGTCTACTGCAGTGCCTAACATAAGTTTTATTTACTGGAGGGATGACTGCTGCAAATTGCAGAATAAAAGCTGTGGGCCTGCCATGGTGCCAAGAGGCCACCCAGGAGTACCAGTCCAATACCTCCATATCCTAAAAAAAAAAAACACACTATCCATTGAACCATTCCTCTCTGCTGGCAGTCCCTCCCAATCTCACACACAGAGCAGCCAGGGTCATTATGAACTGCCTTGACTGCTCAATTAAATTGATTCAAGGGCTGCTACACATACCTAACATTCATTACAAATCTTTCAAGGGGATGATAACATTGGGCTAAGCATCTAAGGAAGACCTTTTCCAAATTCCTTTTGCTTATCATTCAGTAAAATTATTCAGGTAGGAGATATGCTGCAACCCCTCCCCCTCCCAATTTTTATTTTCCTTGTTGCTGTTTCTGAAGGATTTACAACTATATCTTCAAACCTTGTTTGTTTATCCTAAATGGTTTGATGTGGCTGAGCCACATAAAAATTCATTTCGAAGTAATTGCTCTGCTGCATTATTTATTGAGATAACATGTATCCCTTAAATCAATGTCACATTTTTTATTTGATTTCTGATAGTGCAAGTGAATTCCCCCACCCTGGGGTCCTGCAACATTTTAAATGTACTGCAAAACTATAACTATTATTTTCTAGATTAATATTTATAGAACTGTTCAACACATTTCAAGATCCCTTTTCCACACTCTGTGCTATTCTGTGATACTATAAAGTTGGAAAAAAGTATATTGTGCAGGGAAGCAAGCTGTCGAGCAGTCTGAGTCCATCTCTGAAGTGTGTCACTGACAGTCAACTAACTACTAAGCACCTTGAGGCTCGACTGAGCCATTTTGCAGTTTGCACATAATTTGAATGGGCCCTAAGTCTAAATTAATATAAAAATAAACTGTTCCATCTGAATGCTCCTCCTGGTCTTGATTTAGCCCCTTTGCTTACCACTTTTCAGAGTGTGGCCTAGCTAACTCTTATGAGCACGTTTTAAGTTTTCATCCATCGTGCATGAAAACTCATGCTGTTTGGATTACCTGTTTACCTACAGGCTATACAGAATAGATCCAGAGAGTCATCTAGACATACATTAAGCTATCCAAACCACACCAAGCACGTTTGTATCATGATGTACAGCTTACAACTTCAAGCCCAAGGCATTTTGGATGTGGTGTAGAGGAATCAAGGAATGGATTTGTGATATCAAGTTTGGACACAGACAGACACAATCAGCATCTGCTGCAGTTACAATTTTTTTTTTTTATAAATTCTACCTTCTGCACCAAACATCTATCATGTTCATGCCCAGTGTGTCGTCTGTGATATAAATGTTGCTGATTTGTTGTGCTGCTGAAGTTCATTAATATTAGCTATCTGATACATTGGAGAATGCAGTAAATGTACAATTACAAACAATTTACGAATCCCTGTATATTTACCGTTTTCTTCAATATAGCATTATTATTACTGCAAATGACTGATGTGCAATACTAATGTGATATATTGAAGAATGCAGTAAATATACAGGGTCAGTATTCCTAAATTCTAATTGTATATTTACTGCATTCTCCATCATATAATAATGAAAAAATGCAGTGAATATTTTATTTACCAGGCACAGTGTATGACTGTTGCATCAGTCAAGTGAGAAGGATGGTGATCTAAGGCTATTGTGCTGTGAAGAAGTGAGATAGAAGGTATTGCAACATTTTTTTATGGTTCTTTATTCTTGATATGGCATTGTTGGTTCAGGTGTTGACACTGTGAATACTGAGGGTTTTATTTTCCATGTACCATCTTAGCTGTAAAGTGTTTACTGATCTTCAGTGATTATGGATCATGTATGAACAGTAGACCTAGTCATGTAAAGCACCTGTGTGTATGCTGTGTATACAGTAGAGGGCAATATCACATGTGTATGGGGCCCCCTATAATTCAGGAGTAGCCCTAATAGAGGTGCCCTATGTATATGTATTATGTGCCCCCAGTCCCAGTAATTATGTCTGCGTTGCTCCCTTGAGAGACTGTTAGGGTTGCAAAGTGGAGGACAATCATTGGCATTTGTGCAGGTGGAAATAGTGTTTGTAGATTACAGTAGAAGCAATTTCCAGTTCTGGGCACATACAGATTGTTGGCTGGCTCCCTGCATCACGTAGGTGGGGTAAACAGCAAATGGCCAGAGACATTTACAAGCAACTGTAAACTGTGCTGAAGTTTCCTGCCCATTTTCATTATTTTAAACATGTGAGATGTTGATCAATGCTGTATAAGTATATATTTTACATTTTTATTGATCAGTTGCCACAGTTAAATAACCTTTAAAAACATCGAAACATAGAAATTGTTGGCAGATGAGGAGTGCTGCCAGGCCCATCCAGTTTGGTCATAAGCCCTATACAGGCCTGGCCCCTGACCCAGTCTAGTCAGTGTGGTTTCTCATTGCTCTCTGCCCACCTCAAGGTTCCCTTGTGACTGTCCCAGGCATGTTTGGAAAAAAAAAAACAAAAAAACAAAAAAACACTGTGCTTGCTCCAGCCACGTCTTGTGGCAGACTACTCCATGTGTCCACCATTCTTCACATTTTCGCTAGTCTTAATCTGTCCCCTTCCCCAATTTCATATCATGCCCCCTCAATCTTGTACTCATTCTACACTGGAAAATGTCAGTCTTCCCCCTACACCTTGTAAAAAGGCTATGGTGGAAGGGTGCTGAATACTCCCACAATTGACCCCAAAATGCACCAGAAAGCATCAAAAATGCCAAAATTTTCTGGGGTCCTAGGCGGCACCCAGACCATCGCCCGATTAGCTGGAGTCGCTGACTTGTGCATACACTTTTTAAAAGCCTGGTTACTCCACTGATCCATACATAATGAGGCTGTGTTTGTGTTCTAGTGTTGATATGACAGCAAGGACCTCAAGAGCGAAGCTCAGGAGGTCCCTAATTTCATCTCAATCCCCAGATGGAAAACCCATACCTTCTTGCTTATGAATGCCAATGCACTTTCTTATGTAGTATGTGGTTAAAAAAAAAAAATATGCATGTTTTCCTCATCACCTCTAGCAATTCTCAAATAAACTGTTCAATTAACCGTCCCCCCATGATTAGTGTGCACTGCTGAAAAATATTGCATTTTTATGTTTCATTGTATTTTACAAAATGTGAGCTACCCTCTCTTCTTTTCTTGAATCATCAAGATAGTCCAAAATTTACTGTACATCAACCATGGTTTCCACTGAATTCGGTGGCTCTGTGTAAACTCTGTTGACCCACTGCCTGTCCTGCAGTATGTAGACACAATCAACTTGCTGCCCACTCACACAAAACTGTAACTAGCCCTGCAGGACATTTTCAAAAATGAACAGTGGATCATGTTGGTGGGGAGAGGGCAGTCTTGCCCTACCCTCTTCCATCTACCAACGATTGATCTTCATTTTAACAACTATGGCTTCTACCAATGCCACCATGTCTGACAGTTTAAAAAAGGCTGCAGATTAACTAAACTGTTGTACCTGTGGTTCACAGCTGAAAAGCTGTAGTATCGTTGTGATGACAGAATGGTTCTACAATAACAATACAATTGTGAGTATGGGAATCTGTACACAGTAAAGGGCAGCCTTAATCTATAACCATGCTAAGAACGTTCAAGTAGCTATAGATTATTGCTGCACAACAGGCATTGCCACAATGACATCAGAATAAGAATAGGGTGCTAGTTATAGCCAATAGTGTTATTATGAAAATGTAATGATTTTTAAACAAAGTCTATGGGCTTGATTCTCACATGCTTTAGACTGCCATAAGTCTCGGGTGCGCCGAACAAATGGTGCATGGGGCTTGTGGCAGTCCGTGGCTGTCATCTGGGATTCTCAGTTCCCTAGCCCCCATACACTGCATGCTGTGAGTCAGACCAGCTTTTGCTGGTCTACTTTTGGGGACCTTTTTACAGGGTTTGCACCAAATATTCGGTGCCGACCACTGTAAAAAAGGTAAAGTGTTGCAAATGTGCCCGACCTTTTAGAAACGGGCACAAGGTACACCAATGTGGTCAGCGCAGTGCAGGGTCTGACACAGGGCTTGTGCAAGCCCTGCATCTACCTAGGAGAATCAAGCCCTATTTGGCCAGCTGTACAAATTTTCAAACTGCATTAAAGGTTTATACAGATTGCTTATGCTTACACATCCATTAATAGTATTGCTACATCTGCACGTGAAGGTAATTTAAGGTTTTCTTTCAATGACATCCAGTGCTGATGTTGTTCACCAGTTATCATTCTCATCTTAGGCCATTCTTTCTCCAGATTTTTTCATTTTCCCAATCTGTTAAATTGCCTTCCCCATGGATATTCTGTTGAAGACATCCTGTCACAACTATAAAGAACATGTTCAAAAATTAACATGAATACTGCAGTAAAGGACCATAGAAACCTAACTACAGTATTTAGACAACGACTACAGAAAAAGACCCACGGTCCATCCAGTCTGACCAATATCTGTATATAGCCATGTGGCATACTGTTTCTCCAGGGTCCTTGACCTACCCACCCATCTGTTCTTCTCCCCCGATTCTGATGTCCCACGCTGCCCTTATACCTTTCATTCTGACTCTGCCACGCTGAAAAACAGTAATGTTTTTGCACCCACTACCCCAGCTGGCAGCCTGTTCCATGGCTCCACCACCCTTTCTGTAAAACAGAATTTCCTCACATCCCTTCTGAACCTCCTTCCAGTTTGCTTCTGCTCATAACCATATGACTGCGAGCTGATATTCAAGTTACATAATTCCCCAAAGTTCACATTGTTAATTCCTTTTTTGAGAATATGAATGTCTCCATCGTATCTCATCTCTCCCTTCTGGTCTCCAGTGATTACATGTTCAGTGCCTTGAGGTGCTCTGCAAAAGACATGCCCTTCTGGTACAGAATCATTCTTGTTACCTTGCACTGCTCCATCTCCAGTCTATTTCTATCCATTCTGTGTTGAGGACCCCAGAAATGGGTGCAGTACTCCAGGTGTGGGCTCACCAAGGATCTACACAGAAGTATTACCTCCCTTTTTCTGTTATTAATACCCATCCCGATACTTTCACGCATCCTATGAACCTTACTATAATACATATTACTATGGCTCAGTTGATTTAGGGAGACACTGATGATAACTCTAAAGTCTCATACCTCAGCTGAGGTGCTGAGTATTACCCCTCCCATATACTACTCCATCTTGGGATTCTTGTTTTCTAGGTGGATCACTTTGCACTTCATGGCACTGAATCTCAACTGCCAGACACTTGAACACCCTTCCAGATTTTGCAAGTCATCCCTGCTTTTTCTTCTCCCCCTTCCCTATGGAACACATCCTCGACCTTTCAATCCTTCATCACTACCCCTGTCCTTTGAGAGATGTTGAATAGACTGACCATGGGGTCAGCCACTTCCACACTCAATTCCCTGCATATCCATGGATGCAACCCACCTGGTCCTGGGGGCATATTAATTTTTAGGAGGGCCAGAGATTTCATGACACTTTCTGTAGTAAATATTGGCTGCCTCAACTCCAGGACACCCTTTATAGATGCTTTAATGGCACTGTCTAGCAAGGGGCCACAGTCCTCACAAGTGAAAACTGAGCAACAGTAATTAGTACTGACAGCGGCATTTTGACCATCCAGATCAATCATCCTATCCCCACCTGTCAGCCTCACAATCCACTCTCCATTCAATTTCCTTAACCACTATACATGAAGAACTGATTTTCTCCACTCCTGACCCCCTGCATAGTATGCATTTCTGTGTTAGCTGCTGCCTCCCAACTGCCCTATATGCGTCCCTATTTTCCAGCAAACAATCTTCCCATTCTTCCTCCCCACGCTTTCCTTTTACTTTGTAGAAGACTTGTTTTTTGCCCTCACCACTCCCCTAACCCTTGCCAAGAATCACAGTGGTCTCTTGAACCTGTTGTTTTGGATTACTATTCTCTTGTATACCTTAGATACCCCAAGAGTGGCCCCTTAATTGATGCCCGTCTCTCCTCCATCCATCTATAGTATGCTGTCCTCTCTAATAACTTATCTCTGACCACCTCCTTCGCCCCATTGAAGTCTGCCCTTCTATAATCAAGGAATTCAGTTTTCAGCTGTAGTTTAACAGACTTAAGGGTCAGTTCCAAACAAATGGAGTTATGGTCACTGTTCCCTAATATCTACTCTACTCCCAGAGCTCTTACAACATCCGAGTTGGTGAGAACATTATCAAGATCTGCAGTCTGCCTGGTGGAATCCTTAATTAAGTGTACCAGCAGACAGTCCTGGAACCCATCCAGCAAGACCTGGCTTCTTGTGCGCCTGTCTGCTGGGATATCCCAATCAGTATACAGCAGGTTCATGTCATGCACTGCCACTACCCCCCATTAGCTGTACCTCTTTCCAGTTCTTCCCTGAGCTCTCTCTCTCTCTCTCTCTCTCTCCTGCCATTGCCCTGTTATTCAATATATCATCAAGCAAACACAGTTTCCTATCTGTGGCTGATGTGAGTTGCACCCACAGTAACCTGAGTCTCCCATTTACTACCCCAAATGCAACATCTTCCACCTCCTCTATGTCCTCCATGACATAAAGGGATACTCCTCCCCCTCTAACTGTTCCTATATCCCTCCGGAACACTGAATACTCAGGGACAGTCAGTTGATCTCCAAAGCTCATGTAGGACCAAGAATGTACACAATAAAGTTAACAATCACACTGTTCTGTGGGTTTGCAAAAACCCTTATTTTCATTCTCCATCAAATATCTAATACATGGAGAATCCCGCCCCCCCCCAACCAATTAGTACTAACACAAAACAAGTTCTGGTCTGAGCTGATACAGTTGCTCAGAGCTTTTACGAGCTTTTGACATGCTGGAGTCTGCCGTGCTCAAGATATCGGCAATGACAGAACTGTGCATGCTTGATACTCGCACATATGCAGTTTGAATCTGTGGCCATCTTGGGCATGGCAGTCATCACTTCTGCAGTTGTGGAATAAAAATTAGTGCTGCTTGAAGTGGGTGTGTTTATGTGGCCAGTGGAAGGGAAGGGCCACATAAACACAATGAGTGGACCTGTGCCAGAGCACTGTGGAAGCAAGTCAGACAGCGATCTGGTTATGAGCTTTCACAGTGCTCCTACAAAGAATTGTAGCAATACATCTGTGGAGCTTTGTCCATGTAGCCATAAAAATGACAGCGTCTCCATGTGCCTAGTTCATTTATTCCTCCCATATGGAAGATCTGACCCTTAATCTTCATTTTGCAAAGTTAGTCAAACTTTGTCTTAACTAAATAGGTTGTGAGCAAAACCACACAGTCACTTTCCAAAATTCTGCAATCTTTCTGAAACCCACAAATGAAGTGATTGCAAATTAACAATGTGCACTGTATAGGATGCATTTATTAACACAGTCCTTCATATTAATACATTTAAATGATTGTGATATTGCAAATATTAAAAATTCTTACATTCTCAAGGCACACAAACAAATATAAAAGTCTCATGTGGGCATATGAAAAATTATAGTAATAAAAAATTAACATATTACAACTGTTGTCTCTGATGAAACAATTACAAAGATACAGAAAGAGCAAAAGCATGTTGAAGATAAAAAAGTGCAAACGTAACTTAAATAGGCAATATGTGATGTGCCTTATTAGATATGCTATTTATCTTCATGAATAGGCAGTGATAATCTTCACATTCACAAGTAACAAAGCCATGAGTTAGGTCAAAAGAGGTCACTCTCCAGGAATGAAGATAAATAGCATATTTCATAAACAACCATAACATGTCCAGTTTATAAAGTGAACATTATTGTTTTAAAGGGACACTGTGAACCCCGAGTTATATAAAGTTTAAGCGCTATGAATGTTCTGGTATTTTAGTTAGTGCCCATTTCCAGAGTGCCACTATGTAATCAATTTTGAGAAATTAGGCCTCATATTTCTTTAATTAGCTAAAATTCAGCTTACCGGCATTTCAGTGTTACCACACCGGTAACCTTTGTTTACATTTTCCAATTTTTGATTCATGCCACCTGCGGTAACACTCGGTCTGCATGCACAGTCTCAATGTTTGCTTTTCCTCACTGTCAGGACTCTTACTAACAAGCAATCACTGCCACTTGGTTCGGGCACTCGTGATTAACAGATGTGGAGTACCTGAGATAAACTAATGAGCTGTATTGCACAGTCATGTCATATCACAAAACATGTCACTGAATTTTAATGTAAAGAAAAAAAAACTCGCAGCTCACAATTTCCATTTGATGGAAAGCGAGTACACACTGCATGTCTACCTAGTCCTACTCAGTGCCTGCGGTATTATGAGAGGGCTCATGCATATAAAAAGAGCACATTCACAATGGACGCTACCCTTCTCCAGTGCATGAGCAGGTAGAGACAAAAAATTCCAGCACTAAATAAATACCAGAGCCTACATTTCAGCGCATAAGGGAGGTTTGAGACTGTCAACCACATATCTGAAATGCGGTATTTCTTAGTTTGACTCATGTATCTAGGGTTTCTGTCTACTTAGCAGGCTGTTAAAAGTAAATATTTTTTACAGTCTCATACACTGTACCCATCTCATCTTATTTACTCATGGAATGTGGTGAGTGTTAGGGTTGACAACCTCAAGGCACACCCCAAGCATGTTGCTGCCTGCAGGGTGGGGTTGGGTGTTAGGGTTGGAAACCCTAATGCTACATTTCCCTACTTTTGTCGCATCAGCCCTAACTAGTGCATTAATGAAGTTTTTGCAAAGAATATATATATATATATATATATATGCATATATACAGACACACACATACACACACACACACACGAGGCTGTAAATGCATAGAAGGAAGAAGCTGACAATGACATTACTTTGCTATCATACATTAAGCATAAATAACTTCAATACCCAGAAAAAATACACATAAACATGTTAGTCTGCACAGATGAGATGTCCTGTACTAAGTTCAGATTCATGTTGCACATATGTCATAAATACACAAAAAATAAATGTGTACAGCTAAGTTCTGACATGTCATTATGTTGTTCAGCAGAGATGTGAAAAAACTGTTCCCATTTTTTTGTTACAAGACCCTAGCAAAATCCCTAACAGTTTTGCACATAGCAACATTCTTTTCCCATTTGAAGTCATTGTAGCATACTACCTGAAAATGAGACTACAAATAAATAGTCACTTTTAGGAACTAGATTTAAGCAATATACTGTACCATGACAGAGTGTGGGTTATGCTGGGATTTACCCATTACTACAGCAAAAACAGCTCCACCAGAATCAGGGTGCAGTGAATAATTCAATATAACAAACAACAAAAAAAAAACCGCACACACCTCTACTGAAAGTAGTTGATAAATTTATTAATTTAAAAAGTGTCGCCAAAAGATAAAATGCACCGACTGACAAAAAATCCCCCACCAGTTTTGTGGCTCAGCATGTCATCAGGGGGAGGTCTAGACATACAAACATAATTCATTTAAATAGAGTCACTCCTTAAATATACAGTGCCATCTCAAATGGCTATGGTTAAAAATGCTCCGTGCATCATGTGTTTTTTTACCATTATTAACCCACATATATAGCATATAAATACAATCATATGAACATCATATCATCACTTAAAGGCACCAATACACCACAATTTATCTAATACTTATAAATATGTACATCTAACTCTGAACTTATTTTACCACAGTACTGGAAAAACAAGAAAAATCCTGGATTCCATTATCAAAAATGTATCTACAGTATCATTTTGCTGTGATTCCTAGGTAAAGCAGCCAAGGGCAATTCCTCCAACATCCTAGACAAAACATTAAGAGGGGAAGAGTGTTAGTGTTAATCAAATAAAGGCATCATAAAATACTTTTCAATAATAGAGCTAAAATACTCATCCATCATGTCCTAATCCAATTCAGACATTTCTAACACCCCTTATATGCAGCAATATACTCCTGTTCTGAACCTAAACTGCACAATAACTATTATTCTGAATTGTGGATATTGCTGGAGTGTAAACAGTACTGAACATAACATTACTTCACTTCCTACATTTCAGACATGACATGAGGTAAATTTTATCATTTAGACCTGGTGGCTGGAGGGCCCCCAGGGTGAATATCCTGTAGGACTCCCTCTCTGCCAGTTTGCCTCCATATCACCACCCCTTGGACCCATCTGGACCTTCTTAATGCCACAGAACTTAAATACATGGGCGCTGCTATCATCCCTAAAGTTTTTACAGTGTTTAGATACTGTAGGGTACTCCTTTCATCTTTATTATGTTGCTTGCATGCATGTGCAAGAAACATAGTGCCATCATCCAAGTTTTCGGAGGTGTGGCAGCCGTCTTCCAATTCAGTCAGTGTCTTTGCAGGCGTGGCCCCAGTTCTCCAGCAGTTGAAAATGCAGTGCCATACAGTTGAAAGGGAGAGCTCCACTTCAGAGCAGAGCTCCCCCGCCACGCAGCACATTGTGTGCTCATGCTGCCGCACACACTGTATGTCTGATGGGGGTGCCCAATCCCCCGTCGGCTCCAGCCCCCAAACAGTTCTTCCAGCTGCTACGCTAGAGCCCACCTCAGCATGGCAAATGTCCCGCATTGTCAGCCTTCCAGCTGTCATGCTGGGAGCCCACCCAGCATGGCAATAGATCATATGACCGACGGTGGTGCCCAATCCCGTTGGCTCCACAGCCCCAAACAGCCCTCCAGCTGCCATGCTGAGAGCCCACCCCAGTGGCATATGTCCGCATCGTCAGCCTTCGCTGCCATGCTGGGAGCCCACCCTGCATGGTAAATGTACCGCGGCTGCTCAAGAAAAAACAACAACCTGTAAACAAAAATGTTCCCTCAGTGGTCTCCGCAGTCTACCTGCCCACCCGCACCCACCCTCTGTGCACTCTGCCTCCTCCACCCCACCTCAACTCATACTTACCTCTGGAGCTCAGTGTGGTGATCTTCAGTGGACCGGGAACACGTCTGCACTCTCCAAAGCCGACCGCGAACTGAGGAAATGCCGGTAAGCTGTATAATGCAGTAAATAGGGTTTTTTCAACTTTAATGCATATCTTGGGCATTTTTTGGAATTTTGGCACCAAATTTTCAACATGGGGTTTTTAGGACCCCTCCTCATGAATTCTTGAACTGTCATGGCGTTAATCGGGCCCGAAGGGTGATTTTGCAGTCACTGCACGAAATCACCTTTTGGGACCAATTAACAAAATGACAGTGCCAGTGTTCATGTTGGCTCTCTCAAAAGCGTATGTTGCAAATTTGGTGAATAAATTCCTAAAAATGACTGTTTTACGAGCGTGCGTTGTGCAGTTCCTTCGTACACTTGTAAGTTCATGAATTTTTAATATTTGCACTCTGAATTTTCAACATTGCCATTTTACCACACCTCCTTATGAGCAGTATAGCTGTCATTTTTCACATCTCTCCCAAAATGTGTTTCCGCGCATGTAGTGCACAATGGCGCCGTCGGTGTGTGAAATCAATGTATTGGACACATTAAGAAAATCACAGTGATGCTGTTCATGAGCAGAGGTCTTAAAATGGCTATGTTGAAAATTTGGTGAAAAAATTTCTAAAAATGAATGTTTTATGAGCGTGCGTTGCGCAGTTCCTATGCACTCTCGTAAGTTTGCAAATTTTTAATATTTGCACGCCAGATTTTCAACATTGCCATTTTACCACACCTCATGAACAGTACAGCTGTCATTTTTCATATGTCACCCAAAATGTGTTCCCCTGCATGTAGCGCACAATGGCGCAGTCGGTGTGCGCAATCAATGTTTGGGACAGATTAAGAAAATCACAGTGACAATGTTCATGAGCAGAGGTCTTAAAATGGCTATGTTGAAAATTTGGTGAAGAAATCCCCCAAAATGACTGTTTTAGGAACGCACATTGCGCAGTTTCTACGCATGCTCACAAGTTTGCAAGTTTTTAATATTTGCAGGCCAGATTTTCAACATTGCCATTTTATTATACTTCCTTATGAGCAGTACAGCTGCCATTTTTCACATCTCACCCAAAATGTGTTTCCACATATGTAACGCACAATGGTGTAGTCGGTGTGCGAAAGCAATGTTTGGGACAGATTAAGAAAATCACAGTGACACTGTTCATTAGCAGAGGTCTTAAAATGGCTATGTTGAAAATATGGTGACAAAAGTCCATAAAATGACTGTCACAAGTGAGCATTGCGCAGTTTCCATGCACCCTCATAAGTTTATGAATTTTTAATATTTTCAGTCTAGATTTTCACCAGTGGCGTTTTTCCACACTTCCTTATGAACAGTACAGTTGTAATTTTTCACAGCATGGCCGAAATGTGTTTTCACACTTTCAGTGCAGAAATGCATGGTCGCTGTGGGAAATCATTGTTCGGGACAGATGAAGAAAATCACAGTGACACTGTTCATGATCAGAGGTCCCAAAATGCCTGTGTTGACAAGCTGCTGTAAAAAAAATCCCCAAACTAATTACATTACGGCTATGCGTTGCACAGTTTCTACACATGCTCGTGACTTCACCAGTTTTTTTAATATTTTCACAGCAGATTTTCAACATTGCCATTTTTTACACCTCCCCATGAACAGTACAGCTGTCATTTTTCACATCCTGTTCAGAATGTGTTTTTGCACCTTTGGTGCTAAATGCCATAGTCGCTGTGCAAAAGCAACTTTCGGCTAACAAACTGATATTGCCACTGTTCATGAGGTGGGGGTCACAAAAAACCATGTTGAAAATTTGGAGTGAAAATACCAATGAATGCCTGAGGCGTTAGAGTTTTCAACCATAACGCCCCACCCTGTAGAGAATGATAGGCATCAGGGGTGTGACTTGGGATTCCCGCCTGTAATGCTCATACCATTCCACACCCTGCAGCTAGTGAGAGGCATCGAGGTGTGCATTGGACTCTTCAGCCCGAAAGTTCACCCCATTCTCTTATACCACACCCATCTCAATGTATTTACTGATGGAATGGGGTGCGCATAAGGACCAAAGACCTCAAGGCACACTGTGACACTTGTCGGTGTCTGCAGGGTAGGGTGTGGTGAAATGGCGTGACCATTATGCCCGATGACCCAAAGGCACACCCCAATGCCTGTCAGTCTCTGAAGGGGGGTGGTGGGGTTGGCTTCAGTTCAATACTTCACTGCCATTCCTATTATGCAGCTCTGTAACTCCTACACTACCGGTGCCAATGCCAGCAAGCAAACATTCAGCATTGACAAATGCTTGTTTTGTATGGATCTTATGTGTTCCCCAACCCGTAACGTCAAGGGTCGAGTACATTTTCCCACGTAGAAGGCCCCACATAAGCATGTTGCTAGATAAACAGCATTGTCAGTGATGCAACTTACAAAATCCCTCATTTCGTAATCCTTACCACTTTTACATGTCCTGACTGTTTCGCATCTAGCAACATGAGAGCAAAATTTGCAGTTACCACACTGCAGGGTTCCCCTTGGTGGTGGTGCCCACTGTGTGGTGTTATCCACCTTTGTAGCTGACAGATAGCTTAGTACAATTTTATCTTTCTGATTTGTTCCCCTTCTATAGTCTATCCTGGATTCCTGTTTTACCACCTCAGCCAAATTCAGGTCAGATTCTAAAATGTTCTGATTTCTCTCTAATATATCTTGTATTGAATGTCTAGAGTATGTAGTGATAAAACTCATTCTCCCCATCTGACTAGTTTCTTTTGCACCAGGGTTCCTCACTATCAAGAGATCAGGCCTTTCCGTACCTTTTACGACATCATATGCTTGGTTCACAATTTCCTGTCAGTACCTTTGGGACACAAATCTGTTATACATTTCTGACCTACATCTTTCAAAATCCAATTTTTCACTGAAATTTCTGTATACTCTCATTAACTGAGCCTTTGGGATATTTCTAATCATATGGTATGGGTGGCAACTGGATGCATGTAAAAGAGAGTTCCTGTCTGTCCCCTTCCTGAACAGACTGATCCCTAATGTACCATCCTCCCTCTTGGTTATCCATAGGTCCAGAAAGTTGATGGACCAGGAATCTCATTGCACTGAGAACCGCAAGTTGTCATTGCTGTCCTCCAGGCCGATGGCACATTCATAAGGCAGAAAAAGAAATGGGCAGAATCGATGGGCCTTGCGGTCCTTATCTGCCATCAACTTCTATGTCTCTATGTTTCTATGTATGATACAAAATTACTTAACTCATTCTCTGTGCCACGCCACACCACAGAGATGTCATTTATAAAACAACACCAGCAATCGATCCTATCAAAGTAAGGATTGCACTGGCTGTCATAGACAGTTGTTTTCTCCCATAGACCCAAAAACAGGTTGGCATAGTTGGGGGAAAAAGTAGCCCTCATCGCTGTCCCCTTTCATTGCAGATACCATTTCTCTTGAAAAAGAAAGCAATTCTTCATCAACTCATATTCGGCAAAGTTCAGCAGAGATTATTTTTCCCATGCCCCAGATTAACATCTCTGTCTAACCAATATCTCATTGTTTCCAACCCTCCCTTATGTGGGATATTTGTATATAGTGCAGTTATAGCCAAAGAGATCAATAACCAGGATTTTTCCAACTGCATATCTTCCAAGATTCCCAGAATCTGCATGGTGTCTCATATATAAGACCATAATGTGGGCACATATTGTTTTGTATATGTGTCCGCATATCTAAACTACGGTTCCGACAGGGACCCTATCCCACCATGATGGTTCAACCTGGTGGATCATGCAGGCTCTTGTGAATCTTTGGAAGTACATGCAGACATGCCTTCACAGGGTGGGTCACAGTAAGATACTGGAGTGGGATTTACCCATGCCTGGTGTGCTGTTTGGTCATAAAGCCACAGACTGAGTGAGTAAACCCCACCAGGAGTGGGTAAATCCTAGCATAAGCCACACCCTGAAGTGGTGTATTTCAATTATACAGTGTACAGTATTTCTTTTTTTCCAGATAGAAAAATAGTAAAATAAAAAGTTTTTTTCCCCCATTTTAAATTATTTCTGGTGTATTTTGTGTTCCACCATAAAAAATAGTCCTTGATTGCTGGGCTGTGGTGGTACAGCCGCTGCGCATATGCAGCATTGCTTTGTCATTCTGGGCTCCAGTGCTTTTTTGGGGGGGCTGGCAAATGTTAAAAAATGTGCCTGTCTACCTTGTTTGGCTGTGTCCTGGATCCTTTTTTCTTGTATGATCTGGGACAGCCTTCCATATAGTACTTGGTGCTTTTTTCATTTTTGACTATGGAACACTGCTCCATTTTGTTTTGGGGGGGGCCTTCTGCACTGCCATGGTATGTGCAAGTCTTTATCTGGCCATCATCAGTATTGGGCTCAGGGAAAAAACTAATCCCTTTTGTAGTTTTCTTTGATGTCTACCTCGCCTTCCCAGAACACTGCAGAAGGCCTGATGTTAGAAGGTTTCGATCAAGAACGGCCAGTACTTTGAAGTGTGAAGCCACGTGACTACCGGTCACCATGATTACAAGTTCTAGATTTTTGAGATTGAAGGGTGGATAGAGCAGGTGCTCACTGTACTCATTGCTGTAGGTTCAAGACTTCAGTCACTGCTCTCCCCGGTAAGGCAGGTAGCTGTGGATAAGGACTTCCTTCTTTACTCCATGATTTACCTTATGAAAATACATCTTTCTCTCTCTCTCTGCCTGTATGCTGCTGTCAGTATGGACCACAAACAGGACAGTAGCTGTGTGGAGACCAGATCAGCGTGTACAGGCAGGGAGACTGAGTCAGTCGATCAGGAGCAGTTTCAACTACGGGTTTTGGCAGTCTGAGGAGCAGTGTTTGGGTGTCATGTTTATTTCATTTTTAGGTTTTAAATATTGTGCTGTGGCAGCTTCTTTTTGTTGCAGGAACAAGATGGCAACTGATTCATTTGATGTCAGGGGTTGGAGGGATACACTTTATATGGGCACCAGATGAGACTCACTGGCATTTTTTCCCATTGGGTGATGCTAGGATTTACAATGGGCAAGAAGTGCCAGTCAGTCAATCAGATTGTTCCACTTTTTAAGCTACTGTATAATCAATTTTTATGCACTGTACATGAAACACACATAAAAAGTTACATATTACCACAACAACATGCTGAATACATAGCAGCACTCGTTCAGCAGTGCAGAACGTCTATGACAAACTGTTCAGGTAGAATGCCTAACATCACTGAAGAGAAACAGTTCAGAAAATCAAACAAATAAAATGCCCAGTGCAGAGACCATGACTTAGACTACTATCCATTTCATCAAAAATAAATAAATAATACCTTTGTATCAAAACTGAAACTATCCAGCAGAATAACTGCGACTGAATGTCAAAAGATAAGTGTGCTCTCTGGTTACCTAAGGATCAGCCATTGGCAGTACAAAACCACTGGCATGTGTGAGCTGACTAGGCATCAATGTGCAATAGCTGATCATGTGGCAGGTGCTCATTGAGAACATGCACGCAAAGTGCACGAGCATCGACGATCATCAGTAGCATGGACAAACATACAAAATCACAACTAGTGGTGTGGTAAGACCAATATGACTGGAATTTTTTTTTTTACATTTTGTGACAAATCACAGCATCATTTTTAAGAAGTACATACACCGTAAGAATCGTACTGTAAAACACAACAATCCTATAAGAAAAAAACTGTGTAAAAAAAATCATATGGAGGTTGACAGTGTTCCTTTAAAGGTTTAATATATCTTAGACGCAATTAAAAAAATTCAACTTTTTCTTTGATGTGAACAAGTGTCCACAATCATCTTGATCAAATATTGGGGAAGCATTTAAATGTTACAATAAGAGGCTGTCTGTTCTTCAATATGTCCCATGGGAAAAAAAGAAAACACTAGGAAGATTGAAACACTAAGGGAGTTTAGAAATTTGTTTTATATTGTAACACTTCAGAACAAACTTGGTAAGAATGGTCTAATCTTACTGTATGATATTACTAAAGAGAAGGCTGAGTTATTTATTAATAAAGCCAAGGAGAAAGAGCTAGTACATTGCTAACCCTTAGACTTGAAATGATGAAGGAACAAGTACTAATAACTGATATATTACACCCTGATGGTAATGTCACATGCACTGACTATGAACAGGTCAATTCTATCTTCCTAAATTACTGCAAGAATTTATATAATACACATACACATTCTAGATGACACTAACAACTCTCTTATTAATTTAGATATTCTTAATATGGTATATTGATTGAAAATAAAACTACTTTTACTGAACTGTTTTATTTAACATATAAAATGCTCTCCCTTTGGACAACGTTACTGGAAATGATAGCTTTTGTCTTTTACAAGATCTTCAGAGATATAATTAGTCTTGTTATACTTGATGTTTTTAAGGAAACCTGTATTTAAAAGCCCCCTCCAAATTATTTTTGTGACTGTATATATGCCTTCTTTCTGAAACCTAGCAAAGGTAATCAGTGTTGGATAAGTTGCTTTTTCTATTACTTTCTATTATATTTGGAAACTTGTTCCAGGAAGCTCTGCACAGTCACTAGCAAGGATGGAGAAGTGCTAGAAAAATTAATGCATCTTACAATTATAGTTACTTATTTCTTTTAATACAAACAATACAAAATTAATAAATAACTATAACAGATTAAATTTTTTTAAAGACATAGCTTAGTTACTAGTTACTTTCAAATAAACGTAATCACAGTTATGTATTTTTTTTGTACAAAAAGACATAAGTAAATGTAACTGTAAGGTGTATTACAACTTCCAGTACTTTTCCACCCTTGCTAGTGACTGCACAGAGCTTTCTGGAACAAGTTTTCAAAAGTAATAGAAAGTAATAGAAAAAGTAACTTACCCAACACTGAAAGTAATACAGTACTAAGTGTCAACATCACAAACCAATTACTTTACTTAATACTGACAATAAGATATTTGCAAAAACATTGGCCAACAGATTGAAAAAAATCTCTCCCTTCTAATTGATAGTGCCCAAATAGGCTTTATGAAAAAAAATCTGATAACACTAGGAAGATTGTTCACCTTATTTAGAGTGCACACAGTCAGTACCAGGTACACCTTTGATGTTGCTTGATGCCGGAAAAGCTTATGATCATGTTTTTTGGTAATATTCACTTTAAGTTATAAAAAATTGTATTCCTGAGGAGTTTACCCAGTGGATTTGCATGCTATACAAAAGTCTTAGAGAGGTGAGGAAATCATTTCTAATTGGCAGCTGGTTATAATGATCCTATTTTCAAAAATGATATTAATACCCCTAAATGAGGCTTATGTAACTGTATCTGAATAAAATGTGCTGTTAAAAACAGTATTTTTGCATTGTTTTGGTTTCATGGACAGCATTCTGTTACAGTTCTCTTCATGGAACCAGTGACCTGTAGTTTTAACAATGTTATGATTTGTGTATAGAATTCTAAACAAAGGTTCTGATAGGTGAACAGCTCAAGCTTACCATTCTACCCACAAACCGTAACATAGCCAAAACTTCATATTACTGGTTCTATGAAAAGAACTACGCAGAATGTTGTCCGTAAAAAGAAAACAAGTGAAAACACAGTTTTTCATATCAATGCTTATTCAGTTAGGTAAAAGATAAAAAAAACTTTATTTTTTGACAGGACAAAAATGTTCAGGACTGCAAAGCCATGTTTTACAAAGTTGTCCTGTATAAGCAGATGGTTACATGAAATAGATTATGTGCAATTCTTGGTATTTGTTCCAGTTAGACAGAGAGACATTACAAACAAAACTTATCAGACACTTATTTAACCTCATTTTGACAAAATACTTACAAAAGTTTAGTATAGAATACTGACAAAATTTGTCTGCAGAGCCCTTTTTGACAGTATATTCCTATTTAAGCAGTCAATTACATAATAATAATCAAAGAGTAGAAATATAAATGATCCACGTTGAATAGAAAAACATTACAGTCAGCTTTGTTAGGCACATATTGATTATACTTTAAACAAAGTTGTTACAAAAGTTATAAAGGGCAGACAGATCATTTGGATGTGCGACTTTAATTTCTGTTAATACGAACTTACATACTGATGCCAGTTAGCACAAATGTCCTGTCTCCTTTAAAGTTACAATAGCAACTAATGGCTGTCTGTCTCCTTTCTTTAATCTTAAGAAAGGTACCAGGCAATGATGTCCTCTGTCCCCCTTTTTGTTAAATTTGGTTCTGGTTCCTTTAGTCAAGAACATGTAGTTATTTATTTATTTATTTATTTATTTTGTTTATTGACCAGGAATAAAGAGCTAAAAAATACTGCCTATATTTAGTCTTGTCCTAGGGGGTTGGGAGATACAGATACAAACCAAGTGAAAGAGAACCAGATTAAGCTGTTGGTGATATTTTAGTGAATGGAGGACATCTGGCCAGGGCACTGGGATGCTACCCCTACTCTTTTCAAGAACTGTCATGGGATCTTTAACATCCAGCTGAATAAGTACCAGAAAAGGCAGACAGAACCTCAGTTTAACATCTCAAAAGATGGCACACCCTGACAGTACTGCACTCAGGTGCTAGGATTTTATGATAGGAGCCCAATCCCAATGTGGGACTAGAACCCATAACCTTCTGGCCCATAGGCAGATGTGCTACCAGCTGAGCCACAGTGACACCCTGTAACATCCAAAGATACCCCAATTAAGGGGTATCTACTGGCATAGCTCAATACAAATGCTATATTTATACAGCTGCAATATTATTAATCTTAGCATCATCTATAGTAAACATAATGGATATTATAAAATCACTTTAGTGCTGTTACAGATTTAATATCAGTACATTTTGCATTTTAGGTATCACCTCTCATTGTTACAAGAAAATGATAGCAAAATTTGTGTCTAGCCTGGCCAAAAAATAAATAGCATATAATCAATAAAAGCATTATAGATAATATTGAAAGGGATCTTAAACCTCTTTGCAATAAAATGCACACAGATTTAGAACGATGGCACCAACTTCTATTAGGTCTCTGTGGCAGAATAAATTCCATAAAGGAAAGGAAAGGGAACATTATTTAACCAGGAGTAGCACACTAAGCCAAAGCTTATTTCCAGATGCGACCTGGGAGCACAAGGAAGTTAAGTGACTTGCTCAGGATCACACAGTATGCACTTAGGCAACTGTAGGATTCAAACCCAGATCTCCAGCTCAGAGCCTTAACCCACTGCACTATACTGCCTCTGGCATACTAAAATACTAAATAGAATACTGAATACTAAAGATGGTTACACTTCCAATACTTGATTATTACTTTTTTCATACTACGCTAAATGTAATCCACCTTGGTTTAAACAAATCAAACTCTTCTAAGCTTTATTTGTGCATATAAACACTCAACATACTCATTAATTAAACTATCTAGACTTCCACAACATGGCAGACAATGTTCTAGATTTTCTCTTTTATTATAATTTCTTTAAAGCAAAATGCTATTTACAATAGAATGGTATGGATAATATTATAGAAGACATTAAATAGAGAATAATGGATGGGCAACTGTCTGTTATAGATTTTTTTTACATATCCGAGGTGTGTGATGACCCATAAACCTCAAGCAAAACTCAAGGTTTAAGGATCAGGACGCTGTTTTTTATTGCTAGCCTTGAATCTATGGTAAGGTAGCCACTCAGTCTATATAGAAGTCTGAGCTTCTGGTGGATGGATCAGATAACAACATCCACCTGTGATTTGAGAGTAAGATCTTGGTCAATATGGAGCCCAAGATACTTAATCATATCCACCACCTCAATTTGAGTTCCCAAACTGGTTGCTAGGGAAAGCAGTTGCTGTCTGTCAGGTCCAAGGTGTTTGGGTCCAAACAGGGCTGCCTTCATTTTTTTTTTACATACAGAACCAACCTGTTAAAGGTGATCCATTTTTCAAGAGACTCAAAGTCACTGGACAGTTGGGCATTGTGAGTCATAACATAAGGGGAGTGTCTACAAAGGATCGCATTATCAGCATAAAGTATGAAGTGACCATTACCGCAGTTATTGTCCAGGTCATTAATAAATATTGAGAATAGTAAAGCTCCAAGTATCAAACCCTGAAGTACACCATCTGTAATAAGCATGCAGCTAAACAAGGCACCTCTCCATTTGACCTTTTATGACCTATGAGTGAGATAGTGAGTGAACCAGGATTGCAAGTGAGACTCAAGACCAAGCTGAGGAGTAGGGTATGACTGACCAAGTCGAAGGCCTTGGTAAAATCAATAAAGATGGCTCCAGTTGGAACCCCACTATCCAGGGCCTGGAGGGCATCAGTAGTGAACTTAACTAGAGCAGTTTCTGTGCTATGGTTCCTTCTGAAGCCATGCTGATTGTCTGATAAGAGGTGGTGTATTTTGAGGTAATCCCAAAGTTGGTTATATACCAGCGTCTTCTGTATCTTGGCAAGTGTACAAAGCAGGGAGACAGGTCTGTAGTTCTCCACCATTTCCCTGAGTCCACCATTGTGAACTGGGACAACCATAGCCTCCTTACACTTGCTAGGTATTCTCCTTTTGAGAAATAACATTTATTAGACATAATCCATATCATTTGTTTAGGGTGGGTTTGCTGCATACTAGTAATTGTCACAAATGCCAAAATCCAAAACGTTTCTTATTACGCTCATTTAGTTTCTGTCCTCATATTCAAAAATGCTGGGAAGCTTTTCAACAAAAACTTGATGTTAGTAGTAACCTCTCAAATTATTTTTTTTCCTGTGATATGTACTGTATGCAATATTACCAGCTTACCTTTAGAACAAACGTATAATGCAGCTCTTTGTTCTTTAGTTGCAAAAAACAAGCAAGCAGGTCTTGCAACATTAGCTATAGAACACTTCCACTTATGGAGAATGGTATAATGATATATTGCCGTGAAAACAGCATTATTAAAAAATATGTGTATATATATTTTTTTTTTTTTGGAAAAGATGGTCTGAGCATTTTGATTCCTTGACTGAGTAGAATAAACTTCACACTTAAGATACCAATAGAGGGTGCATTTATTAATGTTTTATAAAATGGGCAAAACATTTCTAACAATCTGAGTGGATGACACCGTCTTTGAGCCGTGTCCTTATCTGGACATAACTTTTCAACCGGCACTACTTGTGCCAACTGAAATGCACCACAGGGTGAAATCAGTGCATGCCACCGCTCTCCCACTGCAGCTCCTCAACTAGCATCTGATGGAACCAAGACAGTGGTGGCACCATCAGAGAAACAAACAAAAAAAGAAAACACCAAGCTACCCCTTTCTGCATAAGTCATAAACTCTGAATTCTGTAAATATCTTATTTTGAATTACTACCCTTTTGTTCCTCGGAGGTCCTACTCCTGCTACTCCACAGTCTGCCCAGCATACAGTGTTTGTTACTCAGGGATCCTGCTCAAACTACTCCACAGTCTTCCCAGCACACACTGTTTGTTCCTTGGAGGTGCAGATCTTGTCCCCGCTGCTCCACAGCCTGCCCAGCACACAGTGACTGTTGCTGCCATCTCTGGACTCCATCCCTACCTCCCCCACACACACACTTTGCCGTGCCCACAACAAACCAGAAGTTCATAATTGTTTTTGTACCTCAGTGACAGTTATTGTTTCAAAACTGTGAAGCAGGAAACCACTCTGGATGGTGACAACTAAGGGGTATGCTCGCTCCCAGTCAAGACAGCCATTTAATGTAAATAAAGTCAATAAGTAAATGAAAGAGGCAAAGATTAACTACAAAAATGTAAACGGACAGAGACAAAATATTTACTATGTATGTATATGTATCTTGGGGGTGGGGGGTGCGCCAAGCAACATCACACTAAATACACCAGCCCATGTGGGACACGATCACTCCTCCTCACTGTAAGTGAAACTGGATGGGCAAATTAAAAAAAAAAACATGGCTTTGTGTGTGTGTGTGGGGGGGGAGACATAGACAGACAACAATGCCCTCTAGGGACTTTTAATTAAAGAGTTCTGTTATATAATGACATGGACTATTTATTTCCTGACATTATTACATATTTTTTACTCTTTTTGTGTACACTATTTATGTGCATTTTTTTTAAATGAACTTATTTACTGGGGGGCCAGTTTTATTAGTGGAATAAGACACTCTGAGGTGTGGTTTATGGCCTGATAAGCACACTTCCCAGTGCTAAAGGCACTCAGCGCAAGTGCCTCATGCCTCATTATGCACCTGGGGCATGCTTTTATCAGTCCATAAACCACACCTCATCATGTCTTATTCCTTACATAGTAAAGCAAACAACATATCCATCTTACACCTAGTGTCTGTAGAAGTTAAGTTTCTTTTTAATTCCATGGCTATGTAGGCATTGCCATTAATGAATTTTGCAATTTAATGTATTTACAGACATACCTGTTATTTGTTATATTTATGTTCTTACTTTTCGGCAGATTTGAATGCATTTGTTTGTACCATTTCTAAATCAATAAGGTATTAATTATAAAAAAGAAGAACTTGAATTTCAAAGGAACTGGCCCACACTACACAATACATAGGAACTATGTAAGAGGTACTGTATTGTGTGGGATTCACATAAATGGGCATAAGGTAACCTTGCTTGAGGAAATGATAAAATAATAACACATAGGATAGTGTATGAGAAACAATGCACAACAAGGCTATTCTTCCCTTGTGTGGCTACAATGACAACTGATGACCTCAACAGGTCGTTCAGTCATCATGGTAACCACAGGGGGAAGATTAGCCTTGTTGTGCTTGGTTTCTCATACACTGTTCTATATAGTGTACAAACATCATTTGTTTTGCATTTTCTTGTTCTAATATGAATTTTTCATGATTGGAAACAGGCTTATACAAAACAGCAGCTGCCATTCCTAATAGGTATAACTAGGATACTCAAGTGCAGCTCTGTTACTTTTCAGGTGAGTGTGCTGCTGTCTGACTTTCTTTTGAAAATTGCTACCAAGAATTCTGTTCATTTTTGCACACGACGCAGACCGCGCTATCAGGGCTGCTATTGGGCTAGCAGTCTGTTCTGTATGGACATCACTACTAATGCAGAACAACTTTTAAAAACACTGAAATCAAGCATGAATGAATGATGATCATACACTATATGATCTTTCAACAAGGAATGGGCTATGTGGACATTTTAAAAGGCTGGTATAGCCAAGATAAAAAAATGAAGTCATAGAACAACTAAAGATTTAACTGGTAATATGACTTTAGATAAAGCATAGGGTCAGCAAAGCAGCAAATAAACAATTGAAATTAGTTAATACAAATGCATGCAATACAGTGAATAAAACAGAGAAGCTAGACATACTAGTTGAATAAGAAGAACTGGGTGGGATGAGAAAGATCTGTTGAGGTTAGAACTGGATGGTTATAAACTATAACAAAGGGACTGCATAGGGAAAAATTAGGGAAAGGGCTCACACTATACATTGCCTAACATATTCAAGTTTGAAATTGCAGAATTTCAGTTCAGGTGTAATAGAATCATTACACTGTAGCTTCAAACAGCAAAGTGTGCATCGTGAATCACTGGTGGCAATTATAGATTTATATACAAATACAGAGATAGATTATAGACTACCATATGAAGGGGACGTACGGACCAAAAGCAAAATGGTGACATTTGCAAAGCAACTAAAAAAGGAACTGCAGTACTGGTGGAATATTTGAATAACTCAGACATTAGCTGATGTATAGGATAGGTAAATTAATTAAAAGTACCCAATTCATTGACCATATAATGATTGTTTTTAATTCAGAATGTTAGCAGGAACTACAAATGGAACATCTCTTGATTTAATTTTTAGCAAAAATGATGAACTGGTTAGGGAGAGAGAAAGAGAGAGAATTTGAAGAGACATTATGCAGAAGTGATCATAACACAGCATTATTAATTATAAGGGATGGCTAAGAAGCAAATGAAAGGCCAAAGTGTTCCCAGTTTTATATCGCTGAAGGCCTTCTTTCTTACCTGTTTCCATGTGTTTTTATGCTATCCTATATCTTTAGACATAAGCCTGATCCAGTGCACTGTCCTGCCTCTAAACTTCTACTCTGGAAAAAAAGGTGGGTCATGACCATGTTTGGAAAGTTGTTGATCCATTACAATTCTGACTTCTGCTGCACCCTAGGGAAGCACATGGGTTCTACATTGTTTCTTATCTTTATTAATGGCAGTTGCATCTTGTTGGAGAATTATCTTTTTCTCTTCACTGATAATTTTACCTGCCATATTTTGCTATCAGGCTACAATAACAGAAGAATCTATTGAAGCTGCCAGAAGTTGACCGACTGATTTAGCTATAATTCAAATGTGGATTTACTGAGTAAATGGAAAATCCAATTTAATGCTGCTGGGCAAGACCAAAGTTATTTTTTTATCTTTAGAAAAAAAAACAAGATTGTGGACTTGACCACCCGTGTTCAGTATTTTGTGAAAACATGCTGTTTGACACTCCATCAGTAACTCTTCTTAGGGTGATTATTTCATATACATTTGATCAGGCAGTACAACACTGAAGTTATAGCACAAAACTAGTATGTACCAGGAGATCCAGGTTCAGTTCCCATCCATGTGCACTCACTCATGGTGAAAACGAGATGCTACATCTCATCTGGGCTACCCTGGAAAAATAAATGAATAAAGATAAAGAGCCAGATAGGCAGTTCTCTCAAAGAATAGTCAACGTAACCTAACAGAGAAAACCATCTTAAAGTATAGCTAAACAATTACATACTTTTTAAATTGGTATAAAAATTACACTGTATGTTGTGTTTTATGAGCCACACAATGTACCTGTTTAACCTGTTGTAATTAAAAAATTAGGCAAAAATAAGTGTTATAAAGATTACACTGACACTCTATTTTTCTGCAGTCCCCTCCCCCCCCACACACAATTTTCTCAGCAGTGTTATGATTCATGACATATAAGGAGTGCTCTGTACAGGCATACCATTGTATTTTTGAGTATTTCTACAGAAAGTGTTTTTTTTTTATTTACAGCATCACTGCCCATACCCCTCAAAATATTAGAATTTGAATATGTACCATTGGTCTTTAAAATGTGAAGCAAATGGTCAAAATGTGAAATACATTTCTTAATCTAAAGAATCATAAGAATAAAAATAGTGGGTATTATATGATTTGTATTGAATGTTTCCATAAAGTTGGTTAAGTTTTTTTAATTGAAGTGTTTATTACCCTGGCCAGATGCCCCCACTCTAATACCAGCTATCATACAACCCTAATGACTCCCTACCTTACTCCTCGGTCCTCTATGGCTTGCCTGTAAGGTGAGGGCAGTAAAGAGTGAGGCACTCTTCCTGCCAAGACAGGATCTGGCATGGGCATAGGCAAGATCTGTGGGACTTGAGTATGCCAGCACTGCCATTTCCTCTTATTTGCCTCTAACCCCCTAGTACTGCACACACACACACACACACACACACACACACACACACACACACAGCTGTGATGAGCTCATACTCACTCGTAGCCACACCCCTGAAACACAATGCCATTGCCAATGCTTCCCTAGCCTGGTGGTCAATCAGCAAGGGTGACCTGGGTTTGCTCCTTGTAGCCCAGCATGTTACGGTTGAGCCACCAGGTAGCTCTACTAGTTCAATTCTTTTTCTTTTGCTTGTATGTACTGAATTAGCTTCAACATAAAACAGCAGATGACGCCTTCAAGAGAACTTTAGCAAAACATAATATTTAGACATAGTTCAGATTGTATTTTACATTAGTTCTGTATTTCTCCTCCCCCATTATTTATCACTGAGGTCCTCTGGAGAAAAACAGGATCTATGCTCCTGAAAAGTTTGTCTGTTCCTATTGCTTTCTCCCTGCAGTACCTGAAGTCATAATGCACTGCTTGTGACATCACAGTTACTCCCATGGCAATAGAGTGTGATGTCACAACAGAGGATTATGACTTGAAGCAGGGAGTAAGCTATAGAGGCAGATACACTTTAAGGGATAAAGATCATGTAGTCATGTAAATTTCCTCTGTAATAAATAATGGGGAGGAGAAATCTATAGAACATATATGGAATGCAAGCTGAATTGTACCTAAGTACTATGTTTTTCAAAGTTTTCTTTGAGGCATCAGCAGCTCTTTAAGTGAACCTCAATATATTTTCATAGAGTGAGAGAAAGTGCCATTGTAAACTGTGTAATGCTGTGTGCCATGCATAGCTCTGGAGAGGTGTGACATTGCTAGTGAAATGATTATCACTAACAGTACTGTAAGGTCATCAATATTAGATTTAGATTTCCTGCCTTCAGTTGCTTACCTGGTGAATTTTCACATCTCTATCATTTGAAAGTGTGGAGATAACAGCATTACAAAATCTTAATTTTTTACAGATGCAGCCTGAGCTATAACATGGAGAATAATACATGGTTAGGTGTGTGTAACCAGAATTGTATGCATACTTGAAGTGTGGGATACTATGTATACCCTGAGAGTGAAGCTAATAGGGGATTATAACAGTATCCCACAATGAGGGTGTGTATAAAATTGTGTGTCACATCCACTTAGTCATGTATTGTTTCATAATTACTGTTCAGCATTTTTAATAAGGAAGGGATTTAGAGAGATACAGAGACAATTCAGTGATATAAATACATTGTGAAACTCTTAGTTCAGTTATGTAAACTTTAACTTTTTGCTTTTAAACTTCAAAAATTCAGCTGCTTTTCTGTGATTTTGGTAATTATTTGACAAGAGGCTGTTGTACTACTGAGGGTTGCAGCTTCATTAATGCGAGTTTGACTGACAGCTTGTGCTTACACGTGACCAGCTGTAACCAAAAATTACAATGTGGTTATTCAGGCTGTGACAATGTTGTCCCAGATCCCAGTCTGTTAGCACACTATGATGAACCTATGTAGGCAGCAGACCAGTTCAGAAGAGGGAAACTGTCTAGAGAGCTCTGGTGGTAGGCATCATTGTGTACTGTAGCAGCACAACCTGTACTGCATGCAATATGCACAAAGATGATCATTCTGACCTCCCCCATAGATGCACTGCACCAGCAAATGATGCATTCCACAGCACACTAGATACCCCTGCACCAGCACAGCTAACACATGGTGCACCAACAGCACTACCAACAGGGGAATTGCAGGGCACACACAACACATGACATCCAATGCATATACCCCATGCACAACCAGACAGATATTCCATGGAAACTACACATGAACAGACAACAGCAAGCCACAGAACTGTATTCTGTATAATACACATAAAATAGACCAGAAGGCAGTACATAGTCCAAAATGACCACTTTAGTCATGACAAGGCCAGTGGGATGGTGGCACACAGAAATAGAAAAGGGTGCATGAACAGTGTAGGAACACTGCAGGGTGTCACTCCTACTCCACATCTGCCATGGTGAGAGTCCATTCCTGGTTCCTGTTGTTGTTGTTGTAATACCTGGGTTCCCCTGGGGTTACTAGAAGCCCTTCAGTATAGTGTAGATAGGTGGGCAGCCCACAAAAAGGTAAAATCCTTGTAGGTTCAAATAAGCCATCTGTTTATCTGCTGCAGAGCAGAGTGGAGCCAATTTGCATATAGCCTGGTCACTCTATTACTCCCCAGACATAATAGCCATCTCAGAAACTTGGCTCAGATCTATAGTGCTTCTGCATGAGATTGTACTCCCATGACATTCAGTCTTTGGAAGAGATAACGTATGTAAATGGGGTGGGGGTGTACTAATTTATGTTCACTTTCACCTAGCAGCTCTCGAATAGGATGTACCCTCCATGAAGGATTTCCCCAGGGAATCCATCTTCACATCTGTCACTCTGGGCAATGTTAAGACATTCTGTGTAGGCTGCGTCTACACCCTCCCAAACTGTGCCTTTCAGGCATTGCCCTCCCTCACATCCTGCTTCTCTGAGCTGCACCCCACATAATTCGTTATGTGGCGATGTCAGTCTCAATTGGCTGGGCCCAAACCAGAAAACATTTCAGTCATCTCTAGATAATGCCCACCTTATTCAAATAATCACTGAACCCACTAGATTTAATCAAATCAAATTTTATTTAGAAAGCACTTTTCAAAATAACTGAAGCGCGCATATACAATATAAAAACAAACATTCAATCAGAAAAGAAAAGACACAAAACATAAAAAGGCAGCAGAGATAAAACTAAACATTGTCCCCAAAAGCCAGATCAAATAAATTAGTTTTTAATGAGGACTTAAAAGTCTCAGTGGACAGGCACTCTCTAATCTGACGAGGTATTGAGTTCCACAGTGTCGGGTCTGCAAAAGAAAATGGCCTAGCACCCGATGTCTGAAGATAGACCCTAGGAACCTCTAGCAATTCCTCATCAGTGGAATGGAGTGAGCGGAAGGGGCAGTATGGCTGGAGGAGATCTTGCAAGTAACCCGATCTCTGTCCATGTAAGGTCTTATAGGTCAGCAATTCGACCTTGAAGGTGATCCTCCATCACACCGGCAGCCAGTGCAGTTTGTGCAGCAGAGGGGTGATATGGCTAGTTCTTGACAATCCTGATAACAACCTGGCTACAGCATTCTGCACCAGCTGCAGGCGACGGAGATCCACCGCCAGTAACCCCAGGTATAGAGCATTGCAGTAGTCAAGACGAGAAGCCACAAAAACGTGAACCAGCATAGGAAGATCTTCGGGCACAACAAGGTGCTTTATATGGGTGATGTTCCTCAGATGATAGAATGTGGACTTGACAACTGCTGACACCTGAGCTTTTAGCGTCAGCTCATCAACGCCCAGGTTCCGCACCTGGTCTCAACTGGTTGCCTCCTAGCACAAGGCCAGATGGCCGCCCAGGAGTCAACTTGTTTACCTGCTGACCTGGGTCCACCACCAACACCTAAGTCTTATCAGGATTTAGTCTCAACCAGTTAGCACTCATTCAGTCCTGCATCTCAGCAAGGCAGTTGTTAAAGACTGAGATTGCACTGTTCTGTTCGGGTACAAAGGACATGTACAGCTGAGTGTCATCTGTGTAGCAGAGAAAACTCAGCCTGTACCGCCTTATAATGTCTCCTAACGGCAACATGTACACCATGAACAACATGGGGGGACAGCACGGAACCCTGTGGCACCCCTCAAGTCAGGGAGAAGGGGGCCAAGGAAAAAAACCCGACACGACCCTCTGAGTCCTGCCTGTGAGGAAAGAATGGAACCACCTGAGAACTGTCCCCGACAGTCCACAGAGTAGCCGCAGGTGTTTCAGCAATATTCCATGGTCCACAGTGTCAAAAGCTGCAAAGAGACCAAGGAGGACCAAGATCAAATGACTCCTACGATCCCTCGTTATCAGGAGATCATTAAGTACCTGAACCAATGCTGTCTCGGTACTATGCCTCTTCCTGAAACCAGACTGTAGAGGATCATAGACCTCATGGGTGGTAAGAAAGCTCTTGAGCTGCAACGCGACTACCTTCTCAATAACCTTGTCCAAAAAGATCAGGTTAGAGATAGGTCTGTAGTTCGCAAGACAGTCTGGGTCGCAGGAAAATTTCTTTAAAAGGGGCATTACCACTGCCTCCTTCAGGGGGTCTGGAAACACCCCCTGGTCCAGTGAGCTCCAGACTATCTCAGCAAGGATCAGTCCAATAACATCCATACACCCCACAAGGAGGCAGGTTGGACCAGGATCCAAACTTACAGCAAGTTGGTCGCAAGCCCTGAACAATCTTCATGATATCCATGATCACTGGCTGGTCAAAATCTGTCCAGACAGGATGGGTGCCTGTGCCCTCGCATTGACTGCCGCCATACTTATTTGAACGAGTCAAGTGGATCTCTGACCTGATGGAGGACTCCTTATCTGCAAAGAATTGAGTGAACTCATCACACTTAGATTGTGAAAAGGCTCTCCGGCACTGAAGGCAGGCTGGATTGCACAGCCTGTCCATGGCCAAAAGAGCTGAGCCGGTCGATTCCTTGGTGCAGCAATCTCCCTGGACAAGAACTCTGCCTTCTTATGGGAGATTTCTGATTGATAGTCTGAATAATGGGTGATCGACCTAAGCCTATCCTCCTCAAGGCCAGATTTCCATCAGCAGTGTTCCAACCTTTGCCAACTCTCCTCAGCTCCCTCAAAGTCTCGTTAAATCAAGGGGACCAAGGGTGAAGAGGGAGGGAGCAAACATGGACAGGAGCTACGGAATCCAGTGCCCCCAATATCACACTATTATAGTGCAATACTAGGTTTCTGGGATCAAAGCATTCCAATGGCCTGCTCAATAGATCCAGCACTGCCATCAGACCCTCTGGGGTAACATCCCTCAAAGGGCCATACTGGACCATCTCCAATAGGGTGGGTCTCACAGGGGGAGCCATGAAACTAAACCTTATAGAGTGGTGGTCCAACCATCCAACTGGTTCCATCACCCAGTCAGCGGCCTCCATCCCCAGAAGGAACACCAAGTCCAGGGAGTGACCCTGAATATGAGTTGCAGTGGCAACCACCTGTGTGAAGCCCAATGAAATCATCAGTTGGAGGAATCTGGCAACCATACATTGCTAGATTGGATCCTAGCAAGTAGGATAGATAGAGTCAGAGCCTCTGGGGTTCTCCCTGATACTTTTGTGACCATTCACTAGTCTTTTGTATATAGAGAAACAATTCTCCTACCCCACCCCCCAAATATATTGAGGTCTCGGACCTCTCCCACTTCAGTGAGTCTGATTTTCTATTAAGCCTTATGGAAATCAACTGGAGATGAATAAACAACCTGCCCAGTGTAGACCAGGCACTCGACTACTTTATACCCAATTTCACTAATGTGGTGAATAG
The DNA here is from genome assembly GCA_016271365.2 of Neoceratodus forsteri. Taxonomy (NCBI): domain Eukaryota; kingdom Metazoa; phylum Chordata; order Ceratodontiformes; family Ceratodontidae; genus Neoceratodus; species Neoceratodus forsteri. Next base: position 316,143,932 of record CM057454.1, read on the forward strand.
ATTTGCTCCTATTAGACAACACAGGGCAAAAGGCCTCTGCACCCCATGGCTTCACAGTGAGCTACATAAAGTCTCCAGACTTAGCGATAAAGCCTGGCTGCAATACAAGCTCTTTGAGCTACCCTCTGACTGGCACACCTACATATCCCTAAGGAATAACTACAAAAGCACACTATGAAGTGCTAAGCAGACCTACCTAAAGTCCCTTCAAACCAAAAATCTCTCTTCCCACAAACATTTCTGGTCCCAAATAAATGAGCTTCTCCATGGAAAAACTTTTGGTTCTGCCCATATTTGCTGTGGTTCTATCTAACCACCAAAAAAACTGCATTGGAATTTAATCACTTTTTCACTGACCTAGATAGATTCAAGGCCACTTTACACACTCTCCCTACTAACCCCCAACCTTCCTTACCTCAGCAAACATGTGAAAACACAGAAACCCCTCTACCACAGCCCTCGAATAGAACATCTATATCAAAACTGAAGCTTTTTTCCTTGGAACAACAACAAGAAATAGCTGGTATACTCTATACTGATTTCTCAATGGGTGGTTCAGCTGCTGAGGTATCAGACAGAGAAAACATTGACTCTTTGCTGGATATAATAATGACACCCACTTTGACAGAAACACAGCCATTAGAGGCTGCTGGATCATTAAGTACTGCATCTGGAGGTTACTTAACACTTGATTTGCCAAATGTTGATTCTGAAGTTAATAAAATTAGCGTAGAGATATCATCTGATTTAGAGGCTCTAGAATCACTTTTGCAGGAGAAGTCTAAACAGCTTGACCTCTTGACCTCCCTGAATCAAAGGAGCATAGACATGATTAGTGCCAGAGGGCACAGCCCGAAAATGAGAAAGAATAGGTTTAAACCTAATTCTACTTTCTGCCCTAACATGTATAACATTGTGATTAACACATTGGAAAAAATTGCTTGTCAACAGGTGAAAGAGGTTCTGAATGATAATGTTACCCTCAACTATAATCTTACAAAAAGGAATGTCTTGCTGTGGAAGATTTGTCTAAAAATGACAGAACTGTCATTAAACCAGCAGACAAAGTGGGTAACACTGTGATCCTGAACAGAGATCATTACATAAGAATAGCATCTTGTCTTCTGGAAAATGAGATGAATTATAGTAAGCTGAGTTTTGATCCACTATGGTGTTTAGGAAAGAGCTGCACAACCTATTATCCCGAGCTGTACAATGCAGGGATTTTACTGAAAATTAATTCCAGTACATGTGGCGTGGATACCCTATTGTACCAGGATTTTATATCCTTCCCAAAGTACACAAAGCTAGGAATGACCCACCTGGGAGACCTATTGTAGCGGGCACTGTGAGCTTAACACAGAATGAAAGGAAATTTATAGATTTCTTTCTCCAGCACAGTGTATTAACACTAGATTCCTATATCAAAGACAGCAAAGATTTGTCTAAACAAACTTAAAGACATTACATGGGAAGATGCGATGTTCTGGGTGGGTATTGATGTTGAGTCCCTGTACACCTCTATACAGCATAATCAAGGGATATCAGCCATGCAGTTTTTCCTAGATGAAATGTCATTAATAGAGAAGATACGCAGTGAGTTCATTGTGACTGTTTTGGAATTCATTCTGAGTCACAATTACTTTAAGTTTGATGAACAATTTTTCTTGCAGAAATGCGGCACTGCCATGGTGTAGCCATGGCACCAAATTATGCAAACCTGTTCTTAGGGCATTGGGAACGTACCATAGTTTTCAAAACTGATTTAAATCCTTACAAAGCACACATCAGGTATTGGTTTTGCTTTATTGACAGCGTGCTTTGCATATGGCAGGGTGACACCATGGCAGTGCCAGCATTCATGGATTAGTTAAATAACAATAACCTTAATCTGAAATTCACTTATGAAACTAACTGCACCAAACTTAACTTCTTGTATTTAACGCTGACAGTTGATGACATGCACAAAGTTGTTAATACACATTGTAATAGAAAACCGACAGCTACAAACTCAGTTTACATGCTAAGAGTGCCCATCCACAGCATTTAAAGGACTCTATTCCATACAGCCAATTGCTGAGGATTAGAAGAAACTGTAGCTCAGATTCACTGTTTGAACAATGGGCAGATGAGTTGATAGGGCGTTTTGAAGACAGGGGATATGATTTGAATATGTTAAAAGAACAACAAGCTAAAGCTTTATTGTTATATAGAACAACATTCTGGCTGATAAATGTATCACATTCCACATACAGCTGTGCACATTCATTACAGAATTTAATCACAAGACAAGTGTGATTGGTAACATAATTCATAAAAATGGGCCAGTTCTACTGAGTGATGATATGGTAGGCTAGGCAGTAGGTGCACATACCAGGGTCTCTTTTAGCAGAGCCAAAAAATTCAAAGATAAGCTGGTGCACAGCAGGCTCACTACACCAACCAGCCAACCAGCGACATCCGAACTACATGCCTTCCATGTCAAACCAGTGGGTTCTTCAAATGTGCTAGATGCAGCATTTGTAAATATGGTGTGACAGGGAAGATTTTTGAACATACCAATAGTCCTATCACAAAGGTAGAGATTAGACAACTCATAGCCTGTGACACGAGTTATATGGTCTATGCGTTGTGGTGTAGTTGTAACTTTTTGTATGTGGGGAAAACTGTTCATCCATTGAAACAGCAGATACAACAGCACATACGCTCTATTATTAACAAAAGACATGACACCCCAGTGGGTGTACACTTTAGCTTACATCATCAATCCAAACCTGATGCCATTAAATTTGTGGGATTAGAATGGATACTTCCACTTAAAAATGGGGGTGACAGACAAAATCTTTTACTAGAAAAAGAGAGCGTGTGGAACTATAAACTTGATTGTGCTAAACCTAGAGGACTTAATGACAGATGGGACTCGAAACCCTTTGTCAAACATAAAAAGTGAAATGTACTTTGTTTTTCATGTTTATCTGTATTAATATCGTCTTACTTTCTTTCTCCTTTTAGGCTTGAAACGTTTAATTTGGAAGCAGTCTTGTCTCTGGACCCAGGGGTGTCGGCAGGCATATGCACTGTACTCAGCAGAGTACAGTAAAAAAATCAGGCAGGGGCAACAAAAAGATGACAGCAAGGACATTGTGAGTCACATTGTATCTGTGTCGCGCTGAGTCCTTTTGCCTTTGTTGTTTGCTATGGGGCACTGCTGCCATCAGCCAAATACACAAACAAGAACAACTTACCAGGCAGGCAGAAAAACAAAGCAAGGAGGATTACAGGAAGAAACTGATTACTTGAAATCAGAAATGGTGAATGGGGGCGGTGGGGGCATTGTTGGTATGGAGTTTCAGTGCGTATTTTGGTTTATGTTTACATAATGGGGGGAGGCACCAGTGCATCAGTTTTGAGTACAAATTTAAAATTCCTGGCTATACCCGTCTGGACCAGCGGTTGGCATGTCGGATTAGTCCCCAGTCTGGTAATTGATCGTGTCTCATGATCATTACTTAAAAGACAGCAACTAAAAAAAATTGAGCACTCACCACATTTTCAAATAAACAATTGTATTGGGATCCAGTGACTCTGACTTTCCCTTTGGCTCACCTCCCCCCTCACGTCCCTTCACTTCTTCCCCTTCTGTACTTTCACACAATAAATTTTCTTTAGCGCTCCTTTCGCGAGCAGCTTTAGTGTTGTATTCAAATGAATTCACCTCCCCTCCCCTCCCCTCCAAGCCTGTCTAACCTACTGACCCGGAAACCATTCACCAGATCCCTTAGAACATCTCACCAACCATTACTAAGTATACCTAAAACTCATTTAGCAGTTAGAAAGAGATCTTTCTCATATGCAGCTGCACATCAAATCAAATCAAATCAAATCAAATCTTTATTTATCCAGGCGAACATCATTGAGCAATGCTCATTTGCAAGATGGACCTGGTAGGGTCAAGATACAATTTGTATGACATATAACATAAAAAGAATACACAACTTTGAAAGGATAGCAAATGAATACAAAACAACAACTCCAAGATATATACATGATTCATTAAGTAGCCAGCTTGTTAGTGGAGGATATTTTAGAAACTTGCACTTTTGGCAAGGTTAAATGTGTCAGGGAATTATTAGAAAGTTTTTGAGCTCGGGTGATGAGCTGTATGGACATCTGGAAGATATATCTACAGGAAATAATTTGTAAGAGGCAATACCGGCTGAAGCAGTGACAGGGGGGGATGAAAGGAGTGTATACAGAGTGTTGTGGCCAGGGGTGGTGAAAGGGTAGGAGTGGAAAGGGCCGTGTCAAAGAGGGATCAATAGTAGGTCAGGGGGGAAGGGGATGGACTGGAGAAGTAAAAAACTGAAAGTATAAGGAGACTAAGTATATAATGCTTAAGAAGGAAGGATTGTAGTAAAGGTTAATGAGATGTGAAGCAACTGCTCGTAGGGTGCTGAGGAGCTACCTTGAATACATAAAACACATAACACATAAACACATAAAATTGAACACATAAAAGGAAGAATCTTCCAATAGGACTTCTATCCTGCACATCCCTCTCGCAGTTTAAAAAACAGTACAAGGACCTATTCTTTACCACTGGCACGTGTGACTAGGGGACAGTGGGCTTTCAAGATGGCGGCCACGCTGGGCCAGCCTTCACAATAGCTCCTGTGTAGTAGAGTTTTAATATTTGTTTTTGCATTTGTTTTTAGTTAAATTTTATTTTTATTGTGGAGTGTTGCGTGAAATCATTGCAAGAAGTCGTGGAGCAAGAAGCCATGTAGCCGCATGGCCTTCGTAGAGGACTGGAATACAGACAGTCTGTTGCTGTCGTTGCTTGAACTATTCATAATGTGTGGAAAGCGATTGGGGAGCACTGCCGCCTTAATGCATCTGAGCGTTTCTAACTGGTGGTTTGTTACTGTGTTACTGCCAGTTCTACTGCCTGGATTACCCCTCGAATTTTGAAAGGGGCTTTTTGGTTCGGTGTTTGATGCTGACACTGTTACTGATATTGTGGAATGTCTGTGAGTGGATTAATATACTGGGAGATTTGTCTCAGGACTGCAGTCTTCAAAACGAGAGCTGTGACTTCCAGTGGGCAGTGTTGAGTGGGGAAGCTCCCTGAATTTCCACTGACTCTAGGGCTATACCTGATCCTAGGGACCTATCGGGAGCTGGCTAGATTTTGCTCCAGGGAGCTGGAGCCATTATTGGCGACCATTCCTAAGAGGCCTCGAGACTGGTCCTGACGGCCTAGTTTTGAGGCTTCTGTAGCTGCTGGTCTCAGGAGTGATTGGTGCCTGTTTGTGGCGGTGGGGGGGCATTCCCCTTTTTTCGTTCTGTGCCTGGTTCACATATTTGGATTTATGCTTGCTTCCTTATGTGAGCTGGATTTTGACCTTGGGCCCATGGACTTCGGCTCAGGGAGAGACTGAATGGCTGTGGCCTGGTGGAGTGAGGGAGCTGTGAGGAAATCTCGATTTTTTTGAAGGTTTCTGTTTGGATATATTTTGACTTTCCCCTTTGCTGGATCATGGATCGACTGCACTTTATGGACAACGATATTGAGAACTAACTGCATCCCCTCTGTGGTTTAAACTATTTTTGGTGGATCCCTAGTGGTGAGAGGACCTGGGTGTCCACATTTTTCTTTGATTTATTTTGACTCTTTCTTTTGGCCATTGTATTTTGTTTTCTTTGTGGAATCTGATCTTTAATTTAGGCAGTGAGAGTGCCTGAATTTACCTGCCCTCCTGGTCGTGAGAGGACTTGGGGGGGAGGAGGGGGACAGCTATAAGAAGGGGTTAGAATATTTCCAGAACTTTTTCTGTGGACTTGGACTCCTTCGGGCAGTGAAAGTGCCAGATTTTCTTTTCTTTTCTTTTTTATTTTATTATTTAGAATACTATTTTATCAGTTATAAGAGGGAACTGAAATAATTTCCGAAATCTCTCTGTGGATTTGGATTTCTAGGGCAGTGAGAGTGCCTAAATTCCCCTATCTCCCGGGTCGTGAGAGGACTTGGGGAGGGGGGAGAGAAATTGTCACAATTGGTATCCAATGAGGGAGGATTGCAGTGTTCATATAAAATTAAGTACAGGAGCAACTGACTCAGCTTATGTGGGGTAGGGCAATATATATTTATAAGTGGTGTTTTATTGTGTTAGGGTGGGTTATTTGAGTTATTTTGGATCTGTTTTTAGTTTATCTATTAATTTGCTATTGTGATTTATAGTTCAAATTTTGGGACAACTGTTTTAGTTGGTGTTGGATTGGGGGGGATTTATTCATTTTTTTGTTAGTTTTGTTTATTTATTTGTGCTGTAGAATGTGTTGGATACCAGCCCCCACAGTTGTGCGCTATTCATCCTCTGCTCTCCATGCCCTTCACCCTTTCTCTACTCCTCCTCTCCAGTTTGTGACCTACCAGTGCTTTAGAGTGCTGGGTATTATGCATAGGAGGAGGAGAAGGGGGCAGGTGGTCACGACCAGTGGAGGATGAACGAGGGTGGGGTCACTGAATTGGGGTAGTAGGATCCAGAAGACGCCCTGGGGTGAAATGGAATCCAGACCATGGTCCGCCATGTCTAGTGCTAATACTCAAGAGCACTACTGATTGTGGTAGGCAGATGGCCCAGGCGGCCCGGGGAGGTTCATCCAACTCGGGCAGTGTTGTGCAATGCCAGGTCCATTAAGAACAAGACTGCAATTATTGCAGACCTTGTTGAAACAATGGACCTGGCATGCATTACTGAGACCTGGCTGGATGAAAATTCTGGCCCCATTTTGGAGGCTATGACTCCAGCTGGGTACTCTGTGATACACCACCCGAGACTGGATTGCGGAGGGGGGGTGCAGTCGGTTTCAAGACCAAACTTAGCCTGATGAGGATACTAGTTGAGGAGGTTGAGTCTTTTGAGTGTGCCATTGTAGCAGGTGTAGGCTATCGAATCACCCTCATCTACCGTCCACCTGGTGATGAGAAGCGATTCCTTCAGGAAGTGGTGCATTTGAGTCACCCAGATTGATGGTTCTGGGTGACTTCAATGCATGGATCAACGAAGAACTCTCGCAATTTGGTCAACACTTCCTCCAGTTAATGACATCTCTGGGCATTACACAGGTGGTTTCCACTGCTACTCATAAACACAGACACTCTCTCGACTTAATCTTTCTCGATCGAAACATCTGACTTGGGGTGGAACCAGTTGGGTGGTCTGATCATTACATCATGGGGTTTAGTTTTAGCAGCCCCCCTCATAGGCCTACCCCTGTGGAGATGGTTAGGTACCGCCCTTTACGGGATATAAGTTCCCATGGCCTAGTGGCGGCACTTGACCTCTCGTCCCTCTCGTTGGCAAGCAATGATCCAGAGACCCTTGTATCGGCTTATAATTAAGCCGTTTCGGTGGCTCTGGATTCTATTGCTCCAGTCTGTGTTTGGCCTCTCTTCCTTCACCCCAGTTCCCCTTGGTTTGATGGGACTTTGAGAGAGATGCGGAGACTAGGGCAAAGGTTAGAGTGTTGCTGGTGAAAGTCCGCCCTTGATGCCGACCACCTTAGATTGATGGAGCATTATTGAGTCTATCAATCTGTAATCACCCGTAAGAAGGCAAAATTCCTGTCCAGGGAGACTGCGGCTGCTCAGAATCATAGAAACATAGACTTTGATGGCAGATAAGGACCACTTGGCCCACCCAGTCTGCCCATTTCCCTACCTATTGGATAAGCTGCAGATTCTAGTTAACCAACAGCCTACTTCCTGCAACCCCCCACTATAATTGCCTTATGTCTGTCCCATGCATGTTTGAATTCCCCCACTGTTTCAGACCCCACAACCTCTCCAGGAAGGCGGTTCCATGCGTCCACCACTCTCTCTCCATGAAAAAGAATTTCCTCACATTACCCCTGAGCTGTCCCCCCTCTAACTTTAAATTGTGCCCCCTTGTTCTTACACATCTCTTTTTCTGAAAGATGCTACCCTCCTGGACTTTGTTGATTCCTTTGAGGTACTTAAAAGTTTCTATCATGTCCCCCGTCCCTCCTTTCATCAAGGGTATACATATTAAGCTCTCTCAGTCTCTCTTCATATGGTTTCTGATGTAGACCCTGCACCATTTTAGTTGCCTTCCTCTGGACTGCTTCCATCCTGTCTATGTCCTTGCATAGATGAGGTCTCCAAAACTGCACGCAGTACTCCAGATGGGGTCTCACCAACTGTCTGTACAGAGGGATAACCACTTCCCTTTTTCTACTTGTGATGCCCTTCCTATGCATCCCAGTATCCCCCTGGCTCTCCTTACTGACTTCTCACATTGCTTACCCACCTTTAGGTCATCTGATATGACTACACCCAGATCCCTTTCCATTATTATTGTCGTTAGTACCTCCCCCTGCTATTGTGTACTCTTCTCCTGGATTTTTATTTCCCAGGTGCATTACTTTGCACTTCTTTGCATTGAATCTAAGTTACCATATGTCTGACCATTCCTCCAACCTTGCAAAGTCCCTTCTCATCCTTTCTACCCCCCCTTGTGTATCAACTCTGTTACAGATCTTTGTGTCATCTGCAAAGAAGCATACCTTTCCTTCCAGACCCTCCAAATGTCACCTATAAAGACATTAAAGAGGACTGGACCCAGTACTGAGCCCTGAGGTACTCCACTAGTAACCCTTTCTTCAGAATGTGTTCCATTCACTATTACCTTCTGTGTCCTGTTGTGCAGCCAGTTTGCTACCCAGGCTACCACCCTGGGACCCACTCCCAGGCTGACTAACTTGATTATTAATCTTTTGTGCGGGACTGTGTCAAATGCCTTGCTAAAGTCTAGGTAGGCCATATCCACAGCCCCTTCCTGGTCTATTACTTTGGTCACCCAGTCAAAGAAATCAATTAGATTCGTCTGACATGACCTTCCTGCTGTGAATCCATGCTGCTTTGGGTCCTGGGGCCTGCTGGCCTCTAGGTACTGAACAATTCTTTCTTTCAGAAGTGACTCCATCACTTTCCCTACCACAGAGGTCAAACTGACAGGTCTGTAGTTTCCTGCTTCTGCCTTGCTCCCACTTTTGTGAAGAAGAATCACATCTGCCCTCCTCCAGTCCTCAGGTACCACCCCATCTTCCCATGATTCGACCAGCTCAGCTTTTTTGAACTGTGGACAGACTGTGCAACCGAGCCTGTCTACATGTTCGGAAAGCTTTTTCACAATCAGAGTATGATGAGCTTGCTCGATTCTTTGCAAATAAGGTGGATGGCATCAGGGTGGTACTTCAGCCAGCACAACCTACAGGGGTTGTTTTTGATCAATACGAGGTCACTGTACCTCAGTTCTCCTGGAGTACCTTCGGTCGACTGGAGTTCATGGATGTCATGAGGATTATCCAGAGTGTGCACCCTACATGTTGTAGTTTGAACCCTGGACCAACTTCCCTAATTTTGCGTTGTACTGATGTCATCGGTGCGGTCCCTGTGTGGATAGTCTGGTGCTCCTTGGAATCTGGAGAGTTTCCTAGCTCCCTGAAAGAGGCAGTAGTGACACCACTCTTGAAGAAAGCTACCTTGGACTCTGACTGTCATGCAAACTACAGACTTATCTGTAACCTTCCCTTTGTAGGGCAGGTGATTGAGAAAGTAGTGGCAGCTCAACTGGAGGACCATTTGACCATCCATGACATCTATGAACCGCTCCAGTCCAGTTTTCGCAAAAGACATAGTACTGAGACAGTGCTGGTTCGGGTGCTCAATGATCTCCTGATGGCGAGAGATCAGAAGAACCATACCATCTTGGTACTTCTGGATCTCTCTTCAGCTTTTGACACCGTGGGCCACATGGTGTTGATAGAGCACCTGAGGCATATCTGTGGACTGTCAGGGACAGTCCTCAGATGGTTTACATCTTTTCCCACGGGTAGAACACAGAGAGTTGTGTCTGGGGTTCATTCCTCAGGCCCAATTCCTCTGTCTTGTGAGGTGCCTCAGGGTTCAGTTCTGTCACCCATGTTGTTCATGGTGTATATGCTACCCCTCGGAGACATTGTAAGAAGGTATGGGCTGAGGTTTCACTGCTATGCAGATGATACCCAGCTCTACCTTTCTTTTGCACCTGACCAGGATGGAGCTATCTCAATCTTTAGTAACTGTCTGAAAGAAATCCAGGAGTGGATGGATTCCAGTTGGCTGAAGTTGAACTCGGAAAAAACTGAGGTATTGGTTGTGGACCCGGGTCATCAGATAGGGGGGCCAGGTGTTGGTGTGCCCTCTGGAATTTTTCTTGGTGGTATTTCACTCTCGACCTCTGAACGGGTTTGTAAACTGGGGGTAGTTTTTGATGATGGACTGGCCCTACATTCTCAGGTGTCGGCTGTCGTCAAAACATCCTTTTATCATTTTAGGAATATCACCAGGATTAGGCATCTGGTTCCGTCTGACTACCTTCCTACCTTGGTCCATGCCTTTGTGTCCTTACGCTTGGATTACTGCAACTGCCTTTATCTAGGGCTTTCTGGGATTGAAATCTGTCACTTGCAGCTGGTGCAGAGCACGGCGGCCTGGCTTTTGACGGGATCTGCCCAATCCTGTCATATTACTCTGGTGCTGCGCGAACTGCATTGCTGCCAGTACAGTAGCGGATCAACTTTAAAGTCAGTTTACTGACTTTCAAAGCTCTACATGGACAGGACCAGGAATATCTGAAAGAGCTTCTGGTCCCCTACTGCCCTGGTTGATCACTCCGCTTGGCCGATGAGGGGTTTTTAGAGATTACAAGGGTGAATTTGAAAACATCCAGTATATATGAGCTTTTGCAGCCCCCACCCTTTTGGAATTCTCTACCCTGTCGGTTATGGGAGTGCGCAACTGTGGAGGGATTTAAGCAGGGCTTAAAAACCTTTCTGTGGCAACAAACCTTCTTAGCCAACTGAAAGTCTGTTATTGATTTTCTGTTATGTGATTTTAACTGAATTGAACTGATGATTGATGTTTGTAGGAGTCTGTTTTTTTTTATATTGTTAGGCGCCTTGGCAATTGATAAGGCGCCATATAAATAAATTTATTATTATTATTACTATTATTATTAACTGTATATAACCCCCACCTGGCAGGCAGGGGTTAATGCTATGTCATGCTCTCAAGGTTTCTCTGAACCCTGTGTAACCGAGTCTGAAAGTTGTTTATGCCCTGAAGTGTATGATGTTTCTCTATCTTATGTACTTACTGCATCAGACTGTTGATTATTTTTACTTGTTAATGTTACCACTGTTTGTACCACTGTTGGTACTATGTTTATTGTCCAGCTACAATGTTTAATGTCTATAATTTGTGGAATGCTTAGATTCCCCAGGTCACCACTGAAAAAGGGTCTGTCTTGTCTCAGTAGGCCTACCTGGTCATCAAAATTCAAATTAATAAATGAAGTTAAATGATCAACAAAAATGTATTTGATTTATAGGATAGAAATAGATACGGTGAGTGCCACAGAAATGCTTTGATATTTTTTTTGCACCAGTTTCCTTTTTGAAAACACCTGTTGTAATGAAGTCACGCTAAGCTTTTAGAGAACATGAAGTGTTTTATATCGATTGTATGCCCATTTTTTGAAACTGCATCAGTGTAAGAGATGCACTCATGAATATTAATGAGTGCTCTACACTTAAGTTATGCTTTTCCCTCACTTGGCCACACCCCTGAGGAAGACTTGCTAGGAATCGAAGCGCTGGGTGGCCAGGAAGGAGCACTGAATTCTGTCTGATCTTTCAACTGCTACGCAACAATAAATCTACTGATTTCAGCAATACTAGTCTGTGGATTCATTTGGTCTCGAGTGACACTGCTCTCCAGGTACTGTTATACCAAACTAGACTGGAAGTCCTTAAGCAGTTAAAGAGGCTAAAAAGTGAAGGCTCACCAGGTAGCGATACTGTGAAACCATGTTTTATCAAAATAGCAGCCCCAGTCATTGCCACCCCAATCAGGAACCTTATTAATAAGTCCTTCTTAGCCGGCACTGTCCCTGATAAATGGAAAATGGCAATTGTGGTGCCCATACATGGGGGGAGGGGGGAGGACAAGATGGAAAATTACAGACCTATCTTCCTTCTCTGTACGACTGCCAAACTACATGAGCAATTCCTATCCTAGCTTGAATGAAACAACAGGCTTACTTATTTTCAGCATGGTTTCTGCAAAAACCATGGCACTGATACAGCCCTAGTACAGGTCACCAGTGACATTATCAATGTCATGAGCCAGGGTATGGCTACTAGAGCAATTTTTGTAGACCTAATGAAGGTGTTCGATTTTGTCAATCATGACCTCTTACTAAACTTCAGAACTGTGGACTGGACGACCTCTCCTGCCGCTGATTTCAGAACTATTTGAATGGCTGGAAGCAGAGTGTCATATGGGAGGGTATGATGTCACCACTAAGATTAATCACTGAAGGGGTACCCCATGGATCAATACTTGGTCCTCTTCTCTTCTCACTATATCTCAATGAACTACCCATGAACTGCGGGGAGCCTCAGTGCAGCTATATGCTGATGATGCCATACTCAACAAGTCCTCCTCAGCCCTAGCCCTGATCAATACACAACTGGTGAATGACTTCAGATCACTAGAAAATTGGTTTCTCTCTAATAAACTATACTAAATGTGAAAAAAAAAAACAAAAGCCATGCTTTTTGGTCACAAAAATCTCAGCATCGATAGACAGCATCTCCTTAATCTTATCCCTCGCTCTGGAGACATCCTGGAGGTAGTCCAGACCTTTAGGTACCTAGGTATGATCCTGGACCAAACAATGACCTTTGAATCACATGCGGATGCACTTACCAAAACCCTAAACCTAAAACTCGGGCTACTCTACAGGCTCTCTCCCTACCTGACTAGAAAGGCATGCTACACCATTGATAGCAGCATTCTCCTCCCCCTCTTATTCTACTGTGCCCCAGTATTACAGTCCATCCAGAAGCCACCCAATCCAGGCTTAAAACACTTTATCACAGGATTGGCCATTTTGTGAGAGGTGCACACCACAGAACTCATCATTTCACAGAGCTAACTACCCTGGGGAGTCCCTTCTTTGAAACTAGAGTGTACTACCCCCCTATATTGTCTTACCTTTAAGCTCATGCAATCCCCCTTCCCACCCAGTCTCCAGGGCATTATACAATGCAAGCGGTTTGACAGATCTCTTAGAACTGTAGCCCTCCCACTGCTGGTAGTCCCTAAACCATGGTACAAAATAGGAAGAAGGCCTTTCTTGTTCTCTTCCTCTCACCTGTGGAACTCTCTGCCCCCCTTCGATCCTGACTTGCCGAACCCTAGCACTGTTTAAAAAGAGACTAAAATCCCTCTTCTGGACTGCAACACCCTGTAACAGCTATTGTTAAAGTCATATGTCCCCACCCTATCCCCCTTCAACCCTACTGTTATATATACAGTACATGCAGAATTAGTGAAGGGATGACAAGTGTAGGCAGTTTTCTCCTGCATGGCAATATTCATAGTCATTGAACAAGAATTGTATGTATGTATATATATCTTATAATTAATGGTTTCCCTTTTTTCCATAGAGAAATCATGGTGTAATTTTCCGTAATGAAGGAGTGTTCATTATAGCAAACATGCACATGGGTTCCCTCACTGTGCGCATGTGCACACCGCACTTCCTCGCTTCACCACTGCGTCTGCTCGCTGAACCACTAAGGGACAGCAAACCACCACCTGGACTAGGCGGTAAGTACTAAAAAACCCAAAAACCTGCCAGGCATTTTAAAATTAACCCTCAGGGCTGCGCACAAGATAAAAAAATTTAAATCAGTAAACAAACTGCCGACTGCGGCCATGCACTTCAACTTAACTGGACCACGGCTGTCCAGCAACATTTTATTTTATACAATTGCTGAGGCAAAAAAAGGAAAACCCAGCAATTATATAAAATAAAACATGGGTCAGGGTGTGTAAACTCGAAGTTTACACATACCTGAGGGGTTAGATGCTAGTCATAATCCCCCTCAAGCTTCGCCCTCGGGGTTTATGTAGGATGGGTTTAAACAGGCATTGAAAACCTTCTTATGGAGTCACGCTTATGATGGCACCGTAAAACTCTGATCCCCTGTTACTTATTTTATCTGTATGTTATTTATTCTATCATTATGTTCACTGTTTTAATATGATTGTTTTTATCTTTTTGTAAAGCACCTTGATGGCCCAAAAGGCGCTTATGCGAAATAAAATTTATTATTAATTATTATGATTATCTAACCACTCAGGTGTGTGTAAACTTCTCGTTACACACCCTAACCCATACTTTATTCTATTTGGTATATCATGTAACTGATTTAAAAATGTTCCCTGACATTTGGAAGTCTGCATTTGTCACCCGTCTTTAAAATCGGTGACAGAACCAACCTAAGTAACTACAGGCCAATATCCATTTTACCTCCCCTCTCTAAATCCCTGGAAAGGATTGTATTGGATCAATTGACAGACTATCTGGGTAAATACAATCTTCTTTGCGTACAGCAGCATGGATTCCATAAAAATCATAGTACCCTTACTGCACTGATTGACAACACTACACAGCTTATGCAGTTCTGAGGATCAACCAATGCCTCATTTTCCTGTAGACCCCTAAACAAAGGGATGGAAGTTTGAAATGAAATGTGTTCTCTGTGACAAGTTCTGTACCCACAAAAGAGTCATGTTCTCTGTGAACTGTGCCTGCAGAGGAGTGTTCTGTGCATTGTGTGTTCTGTACCTGCAAAAGCCCTGGGGGCACCACATTTTCTGACTGACACCTTGTTATGAATAAAGCCTTACAGTACAATCCCATTCCTGTTGTGGACATTCCATCTGTGTGTGAGCTGTGTGCATTTTTGGGGCCTCCTCAGACATAGCTGACACACCATAGCCCTGGTACTTCTCTCTCGGACTTGGGTAAATATTTGTAAATATTTTTTTCTATAACATTTTTCTAATTAATCTCATTGTACACTGCATTATTTTTTTTATCTGTTAAGTAAATATCTTTTGATCTGTTTTATAGACATTGTATTTTACTTATATTGTTATTGTATTGTAAAACCCCTCCTTTCCTTTTTCCCTGGGTCGTACCTGGACATGAGCTCTGGCTTAGTGTGCCTTTCCTGGTTACCAAATTTAAATAAATAAATAGAGATGATATTTTGTACCCCTCCCTCTGACCACCTAGATGCTCGAGCCAGGTGTTGCCCTAATGCCAGGTGTTAATACCTTTTGTTTGTTTATGGTTATTGCCTCGCCAGTAAAAGGAGGGAGGTGGGTTACATTGAGCTTTAAGATACATAGTGATATAGCAAGGGTAATAAGCACCTATCTAGCTAATAAGTGGATGGGGAGGAAGAGAGAGGGGACATGAAACCTTGGTGTGCATGTGTCTCTGCATCGGGTAGACTTGATGGACCACAAGGCATTCTTCTGCTGGTGAATTTACATGTTTCTATGTTTTTAATGTATATGCCAGTCTCTCCTATTGTGCATGTACAGTATTACACCTGGTGTAGTACACAATCAACAGCAAAACAGCAGTATTTGCGTATCTACTTACATGGGACCCTACAATGGTCAACAGTCTGTTGTAGGCCACAGAACTATATACTGTATTGTGCACATGAAATTGATCAGTGGGCTGTACATAATCCAAAATAAACACATTAAATGTGGCAAGGTCAGTGGAGGGGGAACACAGAAATAGGAAATGGGGCATGATAGGGTCTATTCTGGCTTCCTATTGTTGTCGAGCTATAAAACACAAAGTGATACAGAAACTGTAATATACTACTGTATATGCCAGCCCATACAGTTGTGAATGTATTATACAGTACCTAGTAAACAACCAACAGCAATACAGTAGTATGTGGCTATCTACAGTACTTACATGGAATGCTACAATGGTCCACAGCCATAGGGATCATGCTACACCTCCCTGTTCAGGCTGATGCTTAGATGATGAATATTGGAGTTCCATCCAGCAGCTAGAGGTGAAGTCATCCTGCCACAGGCTTCCCACCTCAAGACACCTCTGGGAACCTGACACAGAGGCCTTGGCAGTGTCACCCCTTAAGCTTATAAGCGATGATGTCAAAGCATGTCTATTGAATACTATTAAATGAATATTCCACATATTCTAGTGTATAACAATACTGAATGTTACCTACAGTGTAAAACAACACCCTCCAATCAGACAGGATGTTGGGTGTTGCCTGTGATCTGCATATGCAGATGCATAGCTCGTCAGGCTGTGGACTGCCATTCGACTGTGCAAATCTTCTGTTTTCTTTTTTTTTTTTTTAAGAATGCCCACGTGCAGAGTCATGCTGCCTTGCAGTCTGTCCATGACCACACTTCACTTCAGCACAGCACATACTGTGTGCTGTGAATAGGCTTCTGATGACTCACTGCATGTGACTTTTGTGCAGAGGTGTTTACCCAGTTTGGATCTATGACAGGTGTTCGACCAAACAGTTATCGAATGCCCCGACAGCAAAACCAACAGGTCGACCGCATTTTGCAGTCTGCTGCCAGTTTTCCAGTGGCTGTATGTGTTTTCTTCCGGGGGGCTTTGTCCCAGAACCCCCTGCACCCCCCCACTTTAGGATTATCAACTCCAAGTTGGAGCTGATTTGGTGGGGGGGGGGGGGTGCAGGACCCCTGACAGACAGTGCCAGGTTCCAGCGGGTTCCCTACAGTGGCATGGTGCTGTAGTCACTGTAGGGGACCTCGCTGTTGAACTATCGCTGTTGGGTGGATAACTGATCCAGTTCTACTATGTGGCCACCTAAGCCTCTTGGAGTCTTCTTGATTGGGCTGTATTGCTTGTAATGTTGTAAATAGAAGAAAGTGTGTTTGTTTTCTAAAACACTCAAAAAAAAAAAAACCTTTTTATTGAACTTTTTCATTTCAGATGACAATAGATTTTGTACTAGTTCTTACATTGCAGGCAAATTTAAATTGCTGCTGGTTAAATCTTATGTGGTGAATACATTAGTACGTGTTTCACCCAATGATGTGATCAGCTTTGAGAAGAGGGGTGGTGCTAGTACCCCCAACCTACACACCCTTTTTTGGGTTATTTGTAAACTCTTGCTTTCTAGTTAGTTAGTTAGTTTTTATTGACCGGGTAAGTGCACTAGACAAATCCTGTCTATTTTCAGGCACGACCCGGGGGTGGGGGATACAGATGAATGCCAACTGACCTTGAACCAGAGGAAGCTGTTGGTGATATTTTTAGTGAATGAGGGAAATTTGGCCAGGACACTGGGGAAATTCCCCTTCTCTTTTCGATAAGTGCCATGGGATCTTTAACATCCACCTAAACTACCACCAATCCAGGCAGATGGGACCTCGGTTTAACGTTTCATCCGAAAGACGGCACCTCAGAAGTGCAGCACCCCTCTCATGCTACACTACAGTGTTAGTACTGGGATATTAACCCAAGTGCCAGATGTGGGAACTGAACCCACAGCCCTCTGATCTCCCGGCCTCAGAGGCGAGTGTGCTACCTTCTAGCACAACTGCCCTCCATGTAAAGAAATATAAGTATTAATGGTATTTTTGGACCTTGTAATTCTTTAGATTTCAAAATGTGAGCTTTCCCAAATGCTGAACAGGACAGAAAGAAAGAGAGGGAGTAACTGAGAAAACTAGGGGAGAGAGAGAGAGAGAGAGAGAGAGAGAGTGAGAGAGAATAGTGCAAGGTATGGGTGGAGAAGGCAGAACAAAGAAGCTTTTACATTTTCACTCAGGACAGAGCTTAATCCACAGAGCAGTGGGGGAGCCTGGTTTGGGAGCAGGGGTGGGAAATGTCAGTCAATCATTGCCTCCAAGATGGCAGCAAGCATGTCCCAATTCAGATATGTGATCTGTTCTGCTGCATAATCAGTATTATACATCAATGTATTATGTTTAATTTATTTATTGGTAATATTTTGACTAGGAAAGGCACACTGAGCTCAAAGAGCTTGTTTCCAAGTGTGTCTTGAAAATGTGCCTGCATGTATGTGTGTGTGTGTGTGTGTGTACGGGGTTGGGGGACAGAAACTTGTTTCTTTGACTTGAGGACTGCTGGACAAGATGATGGGGAATCTCCTATTCATATGATAAGTTCCAGAGGGAATTTCATTTGTTATTTACCTTCCACTAGGAGGGACCTCAGTTTAGTATGTAGTAATAATAGTACAGTTTAAAAAAAACCAAGGCCATGCTCTTCTCTAGCCTCCCACAGAAGAGAAAAGTTCCACCCTTTGTCATCAGAACTGGTCAAGGACATAATCTTGAACAGGTGGAGACTTTCAGATACTTTGGAGAAACTTTGGATGACACCTTATCTTTTGCAGCCCATGCTCATAATCTGGTGGCTATGGTTACCAGAAGACTGGGTGCTCTGTACCAGAACAGAAACAGTCTCACTGGGAATGCTAGATACCTTACTGTGGCCAGTTCCATTCTATCACTTACAGATTATGGGCTCCTGTCTATGCAGCTGCCTGTGACATCGTGCTAAACAGAGTAAAGCTGATCTGTAATAAGGTGTGCCACTTTGTACTTGGTGCTGATAACCACATTCATATTGTACCCTTTATACACTAACTGGCTACCTTTACCCAGCAGAATAAAGCCCCAGACCTGTTTGCTAGCTACAAAGGCACTCTCGTGCTGAACACCCCTGCTTTAACAAACTGATTCCACACCGTCTCCAACCAATGCAACACTAGGAACATGGCCAGGAATGCCCTTAAGCCTCCTTTCAGGCATACTCAGCTGTAGAAGCGGTCATTTGCTATCTGGGCCACTAACTGGTTTATTGAATTGCCTGATACACTGCTAAATCTCTCCAAGTTTAAATAGTTTTTGTTTTTTTCCCCCAGCTTTGTTTATCTCCTGGCTCAGGGTGGGGGATGTTCCCTCCACCTTGTACCTAGCATCCCCCCCTTCGCTGCCCAGACTGAGAGGCCTGCAGCTTGCCCTCTGTGGCAGGGCCCCCTGAGGGGAGGGACTGAGATTCACTTGAGGCCCTAGCTGAGGCTTACGCCTGGGGAATCATTCGGGTGGAGGTCTAGGGGCTTTATAAAGCAACTGGACCAAAGTCTTTTTCTGTGAGTTTCCCCAGAGGTGAAGACATGCAATGATGTCAGCGTGGGTCGGGCATGCTCCCGCAGCCAGCCTACAGATGTCTGCTGTTACTTCCACCCACTGAAGAGTGGCACCAGTTGTTGCACACCCAGCTTCCACTGGGTGTTGCTGGCATGCCAGAAAGCCACAATCTAACCCCCCCCCCCCGGAGGAGGAGAGTTGTCCATGGGATACTCATCCTACACCCCCCCGGCAGACCCTCTGATGCACAATGCTCATTCCGAAACACGGGTCATCAGCGCAACAAGCAGTAGTGCTACCGCTAAGCCAGTGGCCCAGCAGTTCAAGAGATCTTTGCGGTCTGCCTTTGAAGTCCAGTGCAATTGTAACCATTAAACAGTTTGATTTGGTTTCTCTCTGTACCTTACCTGTGACTTTATATACAACGATATGTGTGGATTTTTTTTGCTCAAAACTGTATGCAATTGTTCTGCCTTAGGTGCTTTGAGCCTGACCTAACTGCATTTCTTCTGGAACTGCTTATTGTACTTGTAATGTCTTTTGTGACCATGTATTTGACATAAAACCTTTGTAAATGAGCACTTGTGCTCTAAGGTTAATTCTTTGAAGTTTTCAATAAATAACTATCTCATCCAATGGACAGAATGTCAACAATGTGGCACCATCTCTTCTCCAGCTCTCCCTGTGCTGAGGAGTACTTGTGTATTTAAGTTATCATATGAAGCTACTTTCAGCTACCGTTCCCCCAGACACTGACAGCAACATTCTCTTTCCTCTATGTACAAAAAGGACCATCAGCTCCAGCTGGGAGGTGGGGGTGGTAGGGTGCCAGTATATAGCTAGAGGCAGTGGTGAAGCAAGTGCTCCCCTGCCACTCCTCATGCTGTGCCTGCACCACAGAGTGAATCTGAACCACAGTTAATAATACTTCACAGTGAAACAACCTCATGAGCAAGTATTGTCAATGCAGCCCAGATTCGCCCTCAGTTCTCACCTCCCATGTGAAACCAATTGGCCAGCAACTGAGACTTCAAAGTGCAATTACTTCATTTTAAAAAGGAAAAAAAATGCCCCAGCGCAAATGGTATAAGTGCAGATAGGATGGGGAAGAGAAGGTCAATGCAGTGCAAACACGGAAAAACAGAAACAAGGTACATGAGTCCTCAGAGTCAACAACTATACAATAATTTCATTGAGGCCAGGGCCTCTGCTAGACTTATAGAATGGAGGCAGCATTTGTATCACTGAAATGGTAGTCCAGACATCACTGGCATAGTCTTCTTCGCCTGCTGTCAGGAGGTTAGGATGCATCAGCAGGGGTTGATGCATTCAAGCTCAGTCACAGCACTACATGTGCACGCTGTGTCACTGAGGAAAGAGGCAGTGGCAGATCCCGCTGAAGACACTAGGTGCTGTTCTCCCTATGTCACAGCCCTGTGCCATACTGTGACCACTTATATCAGGTATGGTGGCATTGTTTTCAGAAACCCTGCTGGAGCTAGTTGTTATTTCTCTGGTTGGGGTCTGTGGTGGTCAGGGGCAAGACCTTGATTTGGGACAGGTTATAACCTGATGCAGTATATTTAGTTAAAACAATATTTGCTTAAAAATGCCACCCTAGGGTGAGGTGATCCTTTAAGGCTTTCGTTCAACGCATATTTACTCACAAAGCAAAGAAAGAACCTTGATGGATGCACAAGATGTTAATTGTTGAAGAATTCACTACTTTGTTCTCTATCTAGGCAAAGCTTCCTATTGAGATAAAATCTCTTTTAACTAAAATGACACAGTCAAGAGCTGATTTAACAGTCTACTAAATTAAAGAACCTAAAGACACAATAGCAGTCTAAAAGGTTTCAGTAAAAAAAAAATCAATGGTGCTAACTGTTCAGGCTGATTTTATAACGTAAATTATGATTAGTTATCGTTGACCATAATTAAAGCAGCAGTATTTGCTGATCATCAAAAATTGTAATCGTTTTTATTTTTGCCTTTGGTAACCAGGTAAGGCACACTGTGCACACAGCATGTTTACAGTGGTGACCCCAGAACACTGGGGAGGTTATGTGACTTACTGAGATTCACACAGTGTGCAAGTGGAAGTTTCAGGAATCAACCCCAGGTCTTAGCAATGGTGTACATCAAAAATTCCTTAATTCATTAAAAGTGTTTTGTTACAAGTTTTGTAACAAATGACTCATGTCAATAAATATGACTGCCACTAGAATTTTTTTTTTAATCTGAAGTTACTTTTTTGAAGTACAAACTAGAATCATTTTGAGCATATATTATACTAGGGTGGTGCTTGCATAGGTTTCTGATAGTAAACAGCATAGTATCACATCAAGATGTTAAGCTGTATCATAAACTCATTTTGGGTGGGGTGGTTTTTAATGTGGTGATCAAACATGTTCCTTTGTTCCTTCATTTGATTCTAATTCTTGACAGCATTCCCTAGCCATTAAGGTTCAATGTCCCAGGTTCTTTAACCATCCCCAAGACCCAATCCAAACTTGGTGAATTGTCTTTCTTCTACTCTGCCCTGAAAATGTGTAATTCCATCCCAGACATGGTCTAGTCTACCTTTCAAGTAAGGGTACCCTTCCTTCTTTCCAAGGCTTCCATCTGTAAATGTCCACAGCCTACCTTGGAAAATCAATATATCTCTGAGCTGTTGCATTTGTTTGAACTACTGATCATAAACTCCAAGTTTATAACCTTCTGAGTTTATTAAGTTTATAACCTCTACTGAGATTGTTATTGTGTTGTACTGTTGTTTTATACTGCCCTATACTCAATAGTTTGTCTCCTAGTTAGTATATGTTGCATTTTTTTCTTCTAGGTATTTTTATGCTTAATATGCCATTGGGTATGCTCACCATGTATAATGTTTCCATTTACCTCTTGTTTTATGATTCTCCTGGGTCAAGCCTGAAAACAGGCAAATGTCTAATGCACCTACTGTACCTGGTAAATTAAAACTAACTAACTCCTGGTGAGTATTGCAGAAGAGCAGGAACTTTTAAAAACTACAAACACCAACACCAACACACACACACACACACACACACACACTACAATGAAAAGAAAATGAGTATTGTATGTTTTTAACAGATACTGGCTTGACCGAAAATCAAAACGAGGAGGGGGCTGCACCCTTTACCTAAAAGACAACCTGATGGGGCACACTGCCCACACTGACCTACCAACACCAAATGCCCAGTTATTGCATATCAAAATCCTGCTTGGAGCTCAGCACAAAGCCCACTCGGTCATCTTAGTTTATATCCTCCCGGAAGAACACGGACCAGGCCTCCATGCAGTACTGGAGTACATCAAATCACTCCCACCCGAGTCCAAAGTCATCACATTGGGTGATTTCAACACAAACTGGTTGGGACCCGATGCTGGCGACACCAGGGACATGATCACATCAGCAAACCTCACACAGATATTGGACTCCACAACTAGAATGAACTACAAAATCAGCACCAGCACTTTACTGGACTGGATCCTGACTACTCACCCCTCCCGTATCACTAGCTTTGCTGTACTGCCTGACTCTCTCAGCGACCATTCCCCCGTCAGCTGCACCTGGTCAAACAAATTCTGGAAATCTTCACTAAAGGTCATCCTGAGCAGAGTCCTACCCCGTGGGAAGCTGACCCACCTAAAATCACACCTACTAAATCAAGACTGGTCCCCTATCTACCTGGCGCCCGATGCAAATACAGCCCTTGATCAATTCATATGCATTTTCAATGACGCTTGTAACATCTTTGCCCCACCCAAAAAGTGAAAAATTAAACCCCTCTGCAATCCTTGGCTCACAGGTTCCCTCTTAAAGAAGCTGAAACACAGGAACCACCTTTGGGAACTAGCCAGAGAAACAGGAAAACAGGCGGACATCCAAAACTTCAAAAGAGCTAGAAATGACTGCACCAAATCCATACGCCAACAGAAATCTGAATACTACAAGACTGCACTCGCTGACACCTGGGGAAATGCAAGAGCATTCTGGAATAACATTAAAGATGTTACCGGGAAGGAGTCCAAATCACCCCCTACTGCAATCACAATAAACGGGAACACTATCCTGGACCTAAAAGTGATAGCCAACACCTTTAATGATGTCTTCACCGACCTCAGCAGCATCCTCCCTCCTGACTTTTTCAACAACAGCAACCCCTCCTCTTCCCGCCCATCAGTCATCACCAAAAAATTGTCCCCCTTTCTACTTCAGAGCAGTAAGCAAAAATACAGTCAGGAAATACATTTCCAAAGCCATCAAAAGCACTAGAGCAAGTGCTGACACACTGGACCTCAAACTTCTGTCCCTCACTCTAGACGAGGTTCTGGGGCCTCTCACCAGGATCTTTAATCTCTCCCTCTCTCTCAGCCAATTCCCTGACAAATGGAAGGCAGCGACTGTCACACCTATCCATAAAGGTGGTGACCGGACCTCCCATGTGAACTACCGACCTATCTCTATCCTGCCACCCCTCTCTAAGGCCCTGGAATGGATAGTAGCAGACCAGCTCACTGATCATCTGGACAAGTACAACATCCTTTGCCAGCAGCAACATGGATTTAGAAAAGGGCACAGCACTGCCATGGCACTTCTTGAGTATATGGGAGCCATACACAACTCCCTTGATCAGGGTCGCCTAACCGGAGCTACATTCATCGACCTGTCAAAGGCTTTTGACACTGTCCACCACCGCCTCCTGCTTCATCAGCTACTGAACATTGGCCTCTCTGCGGAATCAGTGAAATGGTTCAACAGCTATCTTGACAACAGGTCCCAATGTGTAAAAATATCAGGTGTGGTCTCCGACACTAAACAGGTTCGCTCCGGTGTCCCCCAAGGCTCCATCCTGGGCCCACTGCTGTTCAGCCTGTTCCTCAACCTCCTCCTGACTCCACCTCTCAGCAAGTCATACTCTATGCAGATGACGCGGTGATTCTTGCCTCTCATCATGACCCAAGCCACCTGCAACAAACCCTCCAACTCGGCTTCACCTCTGTGGAAAGCTGGTTCAAAGAACATAAGTTAATCTTTAACCAGAAAAAAGCGAAGACCATGATTTTCACCAGCCACCAAAACAAGCACAAACACCACCAACTCTCCTTAAACACCTGCCTCGGGGACTCCCTGGAGCAGGTTGACTCCTTCAGATACCTAGGAATCACACTAGACCCACACCTGTCCTTTGGAACCCATATAACCAATGTGGCTAAAACCGTGAATACTAGATTGGGCTTACTCTACCGGCTTCCTCGGCACCTGACTAAAGAGGCCCTCTTTGCCGCAGTTCAAAACTCCATCATCTCCCAGATTGACTATGGACTTGTCATCTATGGCACTGCCACTACCACTGGACTCAGAAGGATTACTACCACCCTAAACAAGGCCTGTTGACTCATCACTTGGGCCGAACGGCTCACATACACCTGTGACCTCTACTCACAAGCTAACTGGCTTCAACTTGATAACAGAATTTCAGTACCAAACCTGCGTGGTTGCTAAGAAAATGCAGTTGGGAACTGCCCCTCCTGGGGTCTGTTCACTCCTTCAAATGAAAACCAGCTCTAGAATTACCAGGGGATCAAAGCCACAACTTTTCCATATCCCTCGCTGCTGCACAGCCATTGGCCAGCGTTCATTCGCATACAGAGCACCCACTTGGTTTAATGGTCTTGCCAATGATACTATCAATACCACTGGGCTAGGGGCCTTCAAATCCAGGCTCCGTAACACCCTGGTTGCTTCCAGCATCTGCGACTGTCATGGATAATGTCTATGCAACTCCACTCCATTACCGCTCTTTCCTATATCTAGCTCCTTACATAACACACTTGCCCTAGTTTGGCCTCTGCCCCACACGCTCTACAGCACCTGACAATGCCACCTTTTTGGCAGCTCCATCCCACCCCCCCCTTATCCTTACCTACCCCCTACCTCTCCTCTCTTCTCATTTTCTTACCTCCCCCTTGCCTCTCTCATTTCTTTCTACCACTCCCCTATTGTTCTCTTCCTTTCCACTTTACCCTCTCCCATGTCTGTTCGAAATTAATTTGATATTGTTTACCCTTATTTGTGTAACAATTTTGTATATTATCATGTGATAACTATGTCTTAACGTGGAACCTTTGTAAAAGAGCCCTGGGCTCAAAGGTAATTGTAATCTTAGAATTGAAATAAAAAAAATAAAAAAGGATATACCCAAATACTAATGAGCAATATGATTAAATGTGCTTGCAGACTATAGACTGCTACTTTAAGTGCATAGGGGATTTTGTGACTAAAGACCACTTGCATTGAATATAGCTTAAATTCAAGAAGTCATAATCTAGATTCTAGTTTGCATTTTGCTGCACTCTCTGAATCCAGAGAAAGAACATCCTTGATAGTATGGCGACCAGTATAGTGAATACCTAACTCGAGTCAGGTCAAATCAGTTCTGAGAAACAATATGGCTCAAGCTTTTTATGTTTGCTTGCATGCATGTGCAAGAAACATAGTTCCACCATACTAGTTTACATAGATGTGCCTCCCCCACTTCCAATGCCCTGCTGCCTTTTGCAGGCATGGCCGCACCACACCAGTGAATGTTGGAGCTGTCTATGACAGCCATTCAGATGCAGTGGCGTACAGTTGAAAGTGAAAAAATGCTGCAATCAGCGATGGTAACATATAGACAATTTGCATACTGCTGTTGGCATATGCAAAGTGCCTCCACGTCGGCACTGCACTGGAACAGCTGTCATAGATAGCTCCGTCCCCCCATAACAAGTAGCATGCTGGGAGCCCACCCCAGCGTGCTCATGCACTCCCGCATACACACACTGTATGGCCGACAGGGGTGCCCAATCCCCTGTCAGCTCCGCTGCACCCACCCCTCAACAGACTTCCAGGTGCCATACTGGGAGCCCACCCCAGCATGGCAACAGTCTGTAAGGCTGACGAGGGTGCCCAATCCCCGTTGACTCCACTGTCCCCCCCAACAGACTTCCAGGTGCCATACTGGGAGCCCACCCCAGCATGGCAACAGTCCATATGGCCAAAGGGGTGCCCAATCCCCATCAGCTTCACTGTCCCCCCAACAGACTTCCAGCTGCCACGCTGATAGCCCACCCCAGCGTGGCAAAAGTCCATAGTCTTTAAAAAAAAAAAATCACCTGTAAGAAAAAATGGTCCCTTGCTAACTGTCTTGACCCCCTTCCCAATCCACACCCACCCTCAGAGTGCTCCACCTCCCCACCTCACCCCATACTTACCTCCGGAGTCTGGCACAACGATCTTCGGTGGACCGGGAACATGTCTGCACTCTTCAAAGCCGACTGCGAACTGAAGAAATGCCAGTAAGCTGAATAATGGCATAAATAGGGGGGTTTCAACTTTGGTGCATATCTTGGGCATTTCTGGGAATTGTTTCACCAAATTTTCAACATGGGGTTCTTGGGACCCCACCTCATGAACTCAGTCACTGTCATTTTGTTATTTGGTCCTGAAAGGTGATTTTGGGGTCACTGCATGGAACCACCTTTCAGGACTGATTTATGAAACAACAGTGTCGCAGTTCATGAGGTAGGCCCCCAAAAACTCTATGTTGAAAATTTGGTGAAAAAATTCCCCAAAATTACTGTTTTACGAACGTGTGTTGCGCAGTTCCTACGCACCCTCATAAGTTTGAAAATTTGTAATATTTTCACTCCAGATTTTCAACATTGCCATTTTACCACACTTCCTTATGAACAGTACAGCTGTCATTTTTCACATCTCGCTCAAGATGTGTTTTTGCACATGTAGCGCAAATTGGCACTGTCAGGTTGCGAAATCAATGTTCGGGACACATTAAGAAAATAACAGTGACACTGTTCATGAGCAGAGGTGTTAAAATGGCTATGTTGAAAATCTGGTGACAAAAGTCCATAAAATGACTGTGTTACGTGCATGCATTGCACAATTTCCATGCACCCTTGTAAGTTTACGAATTTGTAATATTTTCAGTCCAGATTTTCAACATTTACATTTTTCCACACCTCCTTATGAACAGTACAGCTGTCATTTTTCACACCTGGGCAGAAATGTGTTTTTGCACTTCCATCGCAGAATAGCGTGGTCGCTGTGGGAAATTAGTGTTTGGAATAGATTAAGAAAATTACAGTGACACTGTTCATGAGTGAAGGTCCCAAAATACCTATGTTGAAAATCTGCTGTAAAAAATACTCAAACTAATTTCATTACAGGTGTACATTGTGCAGTTTCTACGCATGCTCGTGACTTCAGTTTTTTTTATATTTTCACTCGAGATTTTCAACAACGACAATTTTTACACCTCCTCATGAACAGTACACCTGTCACTTTCACATCCTGTTCGAAATGTGTTTTCAACCCTGTGGTACCAAATGGCGCAGTTGCTGTGCAAAATCACCTTTCGCCTAACAAAGTGATGGTGTCACTGTTCATGCGGTGGGGTCACAAAAAACCCATGTGGAAAACTTGGAGTAAAAATACCAGGAAACACCCAGGGCATTACGGTTTTCTACCATAACGCCCTACCCTGTAGGGACTGACAGGTGTCAGGGGTGTGACTTGGGACTGTCGACAGTAAAGCTCATGCCACTGCACCCCCACCACCACCCTCCAGCTAGTGACAGGCATCGAGGTGCACCTTGGACCCTTTGGCCCCAGAGTTCACCCCATTCTCCTATACTGCACCCATTTCAGCATATTTTCTTATGGAATGAGGTGAACGTAAAGCCCAAACACCCCAAGGCACACCTCGACACTTGGCAGTGTCTGAAGGGTAGGGTGAGGTGAAATGTCATGACCGTCATGGGTGACAATCCGAAGGCACACCTCAATGCCTGTCCATCTCTGCAGGGTGAGGATGGAGTTGACGTCAGTTCAATACTTCAATGCCATTCCTATACTGCATCTAACTCCTGCACTTCCACTGCTAATGCCAGCAAGCAAACATTCGGCATTGACAAATGCTTGTTGAAACTTGAAATGTAAAGGCACGAATTTGAAATACTGGACCTCACCATGAGGGACACAGCATCAAACAGAAATAAAAGATGCCAGCACAGAAAAGGGGTGCAATTTATCTGTGCAAAGTTTATTTAGCATATATCATCCTAAATTTCAGATTTTCAGGTGCTTTCCATTGATCTGTTCCTCTGCTGATGCACTTGTTATGTTACATTGCCACTAAAATTCCAAGAAGTTTCACAAATATTTGTCGTGGTCAGAAAGAATGCAGCAGGACTGATCAGTTTAATATATATTTCCATTTCTTGTTTAATACCAGGGACTTAAAATGTTACATTTGGCAACAGTAAGCTACAATTAGCAAGGATAGACCAGTAGCCTAACAACATCCACAAACTGATATTGACAGTGATTTTTTTTCTCCGCTGATTTGCTACACAATGCACTCACACCGTGGAGCCATTGCATTGCATTGCATGCGCAGACAGCATTATTGGAGGTAACAATTGTCTTACTGTTAGTTCCAGCAAACATTGTGGACAAATTGTTATAGCTGATGTGTTTAACACATTGTTTGACATGCTTATGTAATACTATTGCACTATAGCAGTTCGGCGCGATCACCTCCTGTATCATATTGTATTTAAGTATGTTTGTTTAAATGTTGTGCAATATATGTTCGAAGCACAGTACTTTGTGGAAATTGCTTGAACACTGCTGCAAACGGTAAAAACAGTTTACACAGATGGGCTATCCTATACATCACCAATAGTTCGGACTGACAGAAATGCAGGCAGACTTCGGACTAAACAGTGATGGCAGCAGTGTTTTTTTTTTTTGCCTTTTCTCAGAGAAACAACTGTGTAATAGTGTGCGGTGAATGACTGGCAATCAAGATTTTTATACTTATTAATCAGTGTTAGTCTCAAACTGCACCTTTTCTCCACACTGGAATAAAATACATAGTTTTCACGCGCAGTTTTTTGCCAAACCATAAGGTTGAGAATATCAAAATAAGCAATATATTTCTGCACAAACAATACAACAGCAATCAAACATGACACATTCCTTAAACTACTAGAACCCCATGACCCGATCAATACCTAACGTTTTCGTACTGTAATTAGAACTCCACTGCCTTGCAAGCTGGATAGTAAAACAGATATATATATATATATATATATATATATATATATATAGTCCCCCAAATGAAGAAATGAGCGACACCCATAGACGAGCTTTTGCGGAGCGCAACCAGGTGGGACAGCTGGTGCCTTCAATACTGAGATTCCTCTAATAGGTACAGCTGAGCACTTTGCGAAGCGCCCCTCCTCTCCCATACAAAAAAAATCTGAATATTTTTAAATGAAATACTGTAGAACGGGAGATCATTGCGTTCCTTTAAATTCGTGTCAGCGCGGATTACAGCTGATCTCCCACGTGACACCCTCTCCCCTGTGCCCTCCTACAGTTGTTATTGTTATTATTGTTGTAATCATTATTGTTCCATTCGACTTCACGTGTTATTGAGGCTCGCGCTGCGCCGCTGCAGCTGTTGCACGCGGTGGGGAGGCTCGTGGGCTCCGCTGGCCGCTGTTCTCAGTGCCACAAACGCCACTACAGTGCCGCACCTCCGCTCGGCGCCGCTCCACTCCCCCTCCCATTCCTTCCCCCGCCCGCTGGGGCTGAGCGCTGCTCGACTTGAGATGGTCGAGAGCTGCACTAGCAAAGGCAGCAGCGGCATCGACAAGGGCGCGCTTGTACAACCCGGGCTGCGGGCAACTTCCCCCCTCGATCCGTGCCGCCCAGGATCTCCGCTGGTACAGTGAGGAGTGAGCCCCCGGATGTCTCTAGGCAGATATGCTGAGAGTGAACTAGTACGTGGCGCGTGAGAGAAGCTAGGCGCGCGGGCGTGCTGGCGGGCGCGTTGGGGCCACCATGCAGAAGAGCGTGCGCTACAACGAGGGCCACGCGCTGTACCTGTCGATGCTCGCGCGCAAGGAAGGCACCAAACGCGGCTACCTGAGCAAGAAGACTGCAGAGAACAGCCGCTGGCACGACAAGTGGTTTGCCCTTTACCAGAATGTGCTCTTCTACTTCGAGAGCGAGCAGAGTGCTCGACCCTCAGGGATCTATCTGCTGGAGGGGTGCAGCTGTGAGAGGGTCCCGGCTCCCAAGGTGTCCGCTGTGGGCAAGGAGATCCTGGACAAGCAGGTAAGGGAAGTTAGTATCAGGGTTTATGGACACTTCCCTCAACTTTCACAATGCGCAGTCTTAGCGACATCTCACCCACCCATCACCCGTTTAATGAAGGTACCTGATCATGGTCATAGCGTTGAGGTGGGAACGCTGTTGCCTTGAGAAGTGAGTTTTAGGGTGAATAGTGGAAATTCTACTGAAACCCGAGTCCTGAGGGGTCGGGACAGAGATTTCCTGCTCCTCAGATCGCAGAGCTGTCACCATGCATGTCGTTAAGGGTTCCTAATGGTTGTAATGTAATCTGATTAGGGAGCAGTCAGACAGTCTTGACAGGTGACCACTATCCAATCTCTCTCTCCAACCAGATTCGGCATATGAGGGGAAGGGCATTCTGCCTGCCAAATAATGCAAGTAATGCATTTTGGCTGGAGTAGGGGCTGGAAAAGTGTGAGTGTGTGCCCTCCTATGTTTATTTAATTGCATGCCACTAGACATTCATTTGCCTCGCTAACCTTGTCTCTATCTGTACGAGGGCTTCTCGGCTCCAGCACCCTCCCTACGAAATACCTGTTTAAGCTCGTTAGGCGGGTAAAAGTTTATTTTTTCTAACTGATGCCGTGCTTTTATAGTATTTCGAGAAGTTGCAACCTGATACGGTATGTTAAAAGATATCTATCAAAATGCAGAACTGGCATTTGTTTTCAACCTGCAGTATGTCAAAATTACGTGAGTGACACCTGTTGAAGTTAGCACATCAGCCCCGCCTCAATAAATTATTGGACGCTGACAGGTCATCCGGTTGATGGGGGCTCACTGGATGTTGCAGTCCCTGATTTCGGTCTAGAGACCGTCTGCAGCTTGCAGATTCTAGCGATTAGCGGAGCCCTTCTGGTTGCACTGCAGCTGAGTAGGAGTTATTTCTGAGAGATCCGCCGAGTAAGGAAAAGAACACAGTACAAGTTTGAAAGGCATTCTTGGGAGAAGGCTAAGACTGCAGCACCTTGACGTTTGCATATACAGTGGCGTGAAAAAGTATTTGTCCCCTTCCTAATTTTCTCTATTATTGCATATTTGTCACACTGGATGTTTTCAGGTCTTTAGACAAAATATAGTATTAGATAAAGGGAACCTGAGTGAACAAATAACACTTTTTTTTTTTACTTATTTCATTTATTTAATGAAAAAAGTTAACCAACACCAACTGGCACTGTGTGAAAAAGTAATTGCCCCCTAGTTAAATCAACCCAATTAAAGGGATAATTAGAGTCAGCTGATTGAACACAGCCAGGCTTGATTACAGCCAGCCCTGCTCAATATAAACCTCGCTTATTTTGACCCTTACCGTCAGAGTCACGTTGCCAGCATAAAGATTCAACAAGCACATTATGCCATGATCAAAGCA
Source organism: Neoceratodus forsteri (assembly GCA_016271365.2). Lineage (NCBI taxonomy): Eukaryota > Metazoa > Chordata > Ceratodontiformes > Ceratodontidae > Neoceratodus > Neoceratodus forsteri. Next base: position 316,175,675 of record CM057454.1, read on the forward strand.
AGTTCCTGAAAAGATCAGAAAAAAATGTGTTGCCCTCTATCAGTCTGGAAAGGGTTACAAAGCTATTTCTAAGGCTCTGGGACTCCATCAAACCACAGTGAGAGCCATAGTCTCCAAATGGAGAACACTTGGAACAGTAGTGAATCTTCCCAGGAGTGGGCGGCCTGCCAAAATTACTCCAAGGGCACAGTGTAAAATCATCCAGGAAGTCTCAAAGGATCCTAAAACAACATCTAAAGAACTGCAGGCTACTCTTGCCTCAGCTAAGGTCAGTGTTCATGACTCCACAATCAGAAAGAGACTGGGCAAAATGGGCTTCATGTGAGTAGCAAGTGGAAACCACTGCTAACCAAGAAGAATATAAACGCCGTCTCTCATTTGCCAAGAAGCACCTGGATGATCCACAAGCCTTTTGGGAAAATGCTCTATGGACAGATGAGTCCAAAGTGGAACTTTTTGGACGACATGGATCCCATAATGTCTCGCAGAAGCAAACACAGCACTCCACAGTAAGAACACCATACCAACAGTCAAACATGGTGGTGGTAGTGTGATGGTGTGGGATGCTTTGCTGCCTAAGGACCTGGATGACTTGCCATAATTAAAGGAACCATGAATTCTGCTCTGTACCAGAAAATTCTTAAGGAGAATGTCCGTCATCCTTCTGTCAGCTGAAGCTGAAGCGTAGTTGGGTTATGCAGCAAGACAATGATCCAAAACACAAAAGCAAGTCCACATCAGAATGGCTAAAAGAAGTAAAATTAAAGTTTTGGAGTGGCCTAGTCAAAGTCCAGACTTAAACCCAATAGAGATGCTGTGGCAGGACCTGAAACGGCAGTTCATGCTCGAAAACCTACCAAATGTTACTGAATTAAAGCAGTTCTGAGAGGAAGAGTGGGTTAAAATTCTCCACAGCGATGTGAAAGACTGATATTGAATTATAGGAAGTGTTTGGTTGCAGTCATTGCAGCTAAATGTATGTAACCAGTTATTAAGTGTAAGGGGCAATTACTTTTTCACACAGTGCCAGTTGGTGTTGGTTAACTTTTTTTCATTAAATAAGTGAAATTAAAAAAAAAACAAGTGCTATTTGTTCACTCAGGTTCCCTTTATCTAATATTACATTTTCTCTAAAGACCTGAAAACATCCAGTGTGACAAATATGCAATAATAGAGAAAATCAGGAAGGGGGCAAATACTTTTTCACGCCACTGTACCCATACTCGAGCTTCTGGACCTACTGTTTATTGATTCCGAAGTGTTGGGCTGTAGCAGAAATAACCCTTAGGCTGCCAGAAGATTTAGAATGTCTAGGTTTTCAGGACAAATATACTTGTCGGCGGCAGCCAAAGAAAGAGTTAAAAGGCATTAGTTTGCATTTTAGTCGGTGTCTAGGGATGAAATGACAAGCAGTGAGCAGGTCCCCATCTGACTTTTTCCACTGAGTACTGAAGTTGAGCTGCCTAAGCCTGGGAATAAGTCATGTGTTTGTGATTCAAGTTCTGAGCAAATTGCACCCATTTGTGTTCAGCTGTTTAAAGAAGTTTCTAAAACTTGTTTTAGTTTAATTGTATTCTGGAGGGAGTTGTTTACAATGCCAGGTACTGCAGAAGTTTGGGGTGGACAATGTATTTTCAAAACCACTGAATAATTTGCCGGACATTGTTAAATATTGCATTTGTATTTTTAAAATTATGATTTCCTGGACAGGAGTGTATCTAAACTGTCTGAACCTGTATCACCATACAGCCAGGAAATTACATTTATGTGGTCCCATACCAAGCTGGAAGGTTATCTACTTAGAATTGTGCATCCTCTATTCACAGCAAACTGTACTTGTTCATCTCTGTTTATGAAGGGGTCACTTGATGGGCCCGCAGACCCTTATACTGCTGTGCACAGTAACTAAGCGAGTACACCCAGATTGACAGCATACATGCTCCAAGTCTGCTGACGCTGCCTGGTTGCTGTTGAACATCAGAGGCTGGATTTCCACATGGATTTAGCATGTGGCACATATGCCATGTTCAAAGACAGAACCTAAATGTAAAGTATTGTCCCTTAGAAGTGAACACATCCAGCTAATCTTAAATGATGCAGTGACTGAATACCATTTATTTAAACATCAGACATGTTGAATGTACAGTATAACAAAACACAGTAACTAGGATGGTGCAACAATAAAACCCATGGAGCCAACAAGATAGTGTAGTTAGGCCATTGAAGGCAAGAGAGAGGATACGAGTTTTGAACACAGCTATTTTCTGTCTTTTTTTCTTAGACAGACTCTGTTTTTAGCATCAGACCCTAATCAAGATAGAGAACAGTTTTCATTATAATTTACATAAACATTCACATGATCATGACTCATTTTTATATACATTTTTACTTTAAGCCATAAAAAGTTGTCGGGAAATGATAAAATAACCACACACTTGTCAAGCAGCCAAAGGTACAACCCCCTGTCCAAAAGACACAAACATGCAGGCAAATAAGGGGTGGACACACACAGATAGGGTACAGACTTACAGTTTCTTTCTTGGGGACATACATTAACTTGGATGCCAAACATCCCTACGTAGCACCTCTCAAGGCTTCATCAGGGGTTGGTGTTTGGTATGAGACACACATCTTAAATAGCCCACTAAATTACATATTCATGACATCAGTTTATCTTACAAAAGACGTGTGTAGTTCTCACTGCATGAGCAGTTAAATACATACATGTGCACATTAGTGCCATGGTGTAAAATATCATTGGGGAATGGGTGGGGTTGGGGAACCAAGGGGCATGGGGGAGAGGGGAGGCAAAGGAAACAAGGAAAGTCAGGAACTTGCTATGTAAGACTGTGTGGTAAAACTGAAATGAGAAAAAAAATGTGCCCCAGCTGGGATTTGAACCCAAGTCTGCTCAGAATATTGTTTTGCTGCTCTAACCAGCTGTACTACAAGGATGACTGGAATCTCAGGATCCCCAAGGGCAATTAGTTGTTTCTCAAATGCAGACCTTGGAGCTACATAAATCAGAATTACATGTTTATTATCAAGGAGTTTCAATCCCAGCTGGAACACTTATTTCTTTCTGATTTTTAAAGCTGTGTTTCAAGCATATATGTACACCACACTCCTTGATAATAAAGATGTAATTCTAATTGTGTAGCTCCAGGGTGTGCATTCAAGAAATAGTTGAGTGCCTACCGGTGCAGCGGTAGGGCTACTGCTCGCAGCGCCAGTGACCCGGGTTCGGGAACGGACTCAGGCAGCTGGAGGGCCAGTTGGGGGTAGGAGGATCGAGCGCCCAGAGGCTGCTCTGGGTGGGATGCTGGTCCCACTGCGATACCACCACCTGGGTGACCACAGGTGAAGGTGCAGCTAAAAGGACAGCATGTAGTAGGGAGGACATCTGCCGGGAGTCAGAGCATTGGCACGTTGCAATGTGCATTGCTTCTAGGCTGTCCATGCGTGCGGACGTCCTGTGGGCCGGTAGAAACAGCAAAAAGACCCCGTGGTGCTCCTTGTAGATGGAACTTCAGGTCCTGATCCCAGGGCCCTGTCAGTGAAGGTAACAGATCCCCAATGAAACACAGATGCTCGGGGCGGAGGAAGGGGAGCCCCGCCTCGTACCCGCCTGGGGGTTAAACCAAGGCAGCATGGGGGGATGACTGCACCTGAAACTGGCAGATGAGCAGAGATGCATAAAGGCCATAGGAGACTCCTGAAGGTAAGGAAGCACCATGGAGAGAGAAGGGGGGCATAAAAATAGAATATAAAAAAGAAAAAGTTGAGTGCTCTTGGGAATCCTCAGGTTCCAGGAGTCCTGGTAGCACAGCTGGTTAGTGCAGTGCACCTGTGTACTGAACAGATCTGGGTTCAAATCCCAGCTGGAACACCTATTTCTTTCTCACTTCTAAAATTGTGTTTCAAAACATATACAGGGTGTACACCACATTCCTTGACAATAAACATGTACCGTAATTCTGATTTGTGTAGCTGCAGGGTGTGTGTTCAAGAAGAAGCTTAGTACCCTTAGGGATCCTCACGTTCCAGGTGTCCTGGTAGCGCAGTTGCTTAGTGTAGCGGAACAGTATTCTGAGCAGACCTGTGTTCAAATCCCAGCTCAGACACTTCTTTCTTTCTCACTTATAAAACTGTGTTTCAAATATAAATGTACACACACTCCTTGGTAATAAAGATGTAATTGTAATTTGTGTAACTCCTTGGTGAGCATTTGGAAAAAAAAAAAGTGCTCTTGGGGATCCTTAGGTTCCAGTTGTCTTGGTAACACAGCTGGTTAGTGCAGCAGAATGCTATTCCAAGCAGACTTGGTTTCAAATCCAAGCATGGGTACTTATTTCTTTCTCACTTCTAGTACTGTGTGCTAAAAGTAAACCTTTTATCCAGTTTTCCACAGCCCATCAATACAGCACTTACTGTTTATTATTTTTATTTGACAGTTTACCCATGGCCCTATAATTTAATTGGGCATCATTTAAATAGTTTTATTCTAAAGTCATGCACCTGACTGGCTACCTCTGTATAGCATCTATGCACCAATAATACAATTACTAAATGTGTTAATTATGCAGATTTCTTCTAGAAAGACTATGTTCACAGAAGCTAGTTAAAATCAGTTTTATTATTCAGTCCTATCGGATGCATGCAGTTTAAGTTATAGCTCCACATTCAGCAGTGACATACGTCTGCCCCCACCCTCTCCATCACCGGTACATGATCTAGGACCCTAAAGTGGAGTGTCCATGTGCTGCATCCACGGACATCTGTGAAGCGATCACGCAATGCACTGTCTCGGTTTCCCAGTAGGGTAGCTTGTACGTGTTCCTGAATGCATTCCTTAGCAGGATGCATGGTGCACCCTTCATACACCTTATCGCAGGTACATCATCCAGTGTAAACTAAAAATGCTGTTTTACATATCATGTAATGTTTTGTAAAAAAAAAAAAATCTTCCACTGTCTCTGGGTTAGTGAACTGTGGACTTCCCGTCACATATTTACAAACAGTGCTGTTGCTACCTACATAAAACCATTTCCTGTTAATGTTCTGCCTGTTTCAGGTCTACAAAGTGGCTTTTTTTGTGAGCTGATCTTTTAAATTCAACCCTCTAAAATAGATTTTTGGTGCTGGTCCTACCAGTGACACCATTTCAGGATCATTGGCAAGTATCTTTCACCTCTCTCCCACAATTTTTGACGGCTCATGCAATGTGGTGTTGTAGTCTGTGATAAAATGACTGAAAAAATTGTCATCTTTCCTTAATTTTGGGGGTCAGCAGAGTATTTCTTTCTGCAGTCTCTGTCCTCCTTTTCTCTTTGGCTATAACCTGTGTTGAATGCCCCCTCTCAAGGAACCTGGTGGACAGCATCTGATCTTCTTTCTGGAAACGTATTCTACAATGTACAGTTTCTTTTGATCCTCAAGAATTGTCCAGAAGGGATGCTGTTGACCAGGGCCTAGGGATGAACACTTTCTGCCCACAGTAGGCTGTTTCTAGCAGCTGGTTTCCTGTAAGGTTCAGAAATATTCCTGTTGTCCTGCCCCACTTTGAATTTCACTTCCAGGAATTCTGTTTCTTGTTTATTTAAGTGATGGGCGTAGAGCTAGTCTTCCTAGGAGAAGTCTGGATAATGTACAGAGTATATATAGTATTCATCAGCTGTATTGGGAGTGTATAAACTCTATATAGAGGAAGTTGTTAAGGTACATGACCTTAGAATTAAACCGTCTAAAAATGCCCAGTTTAATTATTGGGCCATGAGTAAAATATCAAATGAGGGATACGTAATGAAGACCAGTTAAAGAAATGATTTATGTGCACAAGAGCAGTTTGACCTCAGCTAACTTCATGAGTAGGGTAAGCCACGAGTGAGGTGTGTGAGGTCAAACTGCTTGAGTGCACATAAATCATTTATTTAACAAGTTCCCCATTGCATATTCCATTTTGCAACAGGGAAGGAGTTTTTTTTTGTTAGGATGTATTTTGTTTATTCGTAGTGTAGTTTTATTTTCTATAAAACTATTTGGATTTTTTTGTGTGCTAAGGCAGGTATTTCTATGCTTGAAGACTTAGGGATGCCATGTCCTGAATTTGAAATCACATTTTTTCATTGGGTGTTCTGTTTGTGTGGTGGCGGTGCTTTTCGCTTAGCGAGGGAGCCAGGTTGCCACGTCCCACTGTAGTTTCGGTCTGTGTGTGTGTGTGTGTGTGTTTGTATTTTAAATAAAATGTATTTTGTTTTCAGTGGCAGTTGTGTCGGGTTGTGGTATTATTTATTATCTGGTTTTCAGCAGAAGTAGTGTTGGGTTGTGGTTAGAGACTGAGCAAATGGGAGCCCTCTTCTGTTGTAACACTGTAATGCGCAGTTCGGAAAAACAAACTTTTTTTTTTTTTTGCAATTATCTGGTTCTCCATCTAGTGTACTGCAGGCAGAAGAATGGGAGAAGAAGCCTGGTTGGATCTGATGAGGTAACATAATGAGCAAGTGGGCATTCAGAATGGCAAGGAAGGTGGGTGGCAGTCAGAACAATGTAAACAGAGTCCAGAGTGCTGTTGAGGGGAGAATATAAATCATGACAAAAGGTACTAACTATAGAGGTAATAAGCTGGAAGAAAATAGGTGCATACAAAAAATATCGAAGTTTCTATTTGAATGAAGATGGGGGGTTGTTACCTAGGAAATGTGTCTTCTGGTGGTTCCCAGAATTTGAATGCCCTCAGTTTTTCTGTGCATTATTGAGACACTATTTGCAATTTGGTCATGACATTTTAAATGCAGATAATTACTGGTGGGTTTATTGATCTGTTTTACTGTGGGCATATTTTTAGTAGCTGCATGTTGTTGCTGCAGTATGCAGTTTGTGAGAGGTGATTTATGGTGGGGTGGGGTGGTAGTATAATTTTTGTGTAAGAAGGTGAATCTAGTGTGTGTATTGAGTGGGAATGGGTATTTTTGGAATGTAACAGTTAGGGTCTTGGTGCATTAACACTGGGGACTGTTGAGGTGGGAAGTACTGTGTTGATTAGGGACAGGCACAGTATGTGAGGAAGAGTTGAAAGTAGTGCCAGCAGGAGAGGGGAATGATTGACAGATGGGGTAGAATAAATGGTGGATGATTGACAGACGGGGTACAATAAACATGAGTTCTAAAATTTATTTAACACCAATGGAAATAAATAAATTTATTTATCTGATATTGTATCCACACCTGTTGCATAAATAAAAATAATAAACAGCAAGTGCTGTATTGATGGGTTGTGGAAAACTGGATAAAATGTTCATTTTTAGCACACCATCTTACATAATCAGCAAGTTTATGGCTTTCTTTGTTTTCCATACCCCCCCCCGTTCCCCGACCTGCTAAGAGGTGATAGTTAGAATTGGTTACCCATATGTGTATGTGGGCCATTTTAAAGATTTGGATCACCTGGCCAACTTGAAAGCTGATAGAGTTAAGATCAAGAAATTGGATTTTAAACAATTTTTTTTTTCATTTGACTTATTTGTCACGATGATATTTTGCACTATGGCGCTGATTTGCACATATACATGTTTAATTGCACATACATGTTAGCCTGTTTAATCAAAACTACACATTTCTTACGTAAAATGAATTGATGTCATGAACATGTAATTAAGTTGGCTATTTAAGATGCAGGTCTCATACCAAACACCACCCCCGATGAAGCCTTGTTTTTGAGGTGCTACATAAGGGTATTTGGCATCTGAGAGTAATGCCCTGAGAAATAACTGTAAGTTTTTACCTAGTCATGGTGTGTGCATCCCTTATTTGTCTGCATGTAAGAAGTTATTAAGTTAGTGCCTTTGTAAGCTGTGATGAAACATTCCTCTTCTCATACATTAGGTCTTTTCTTTGAACATAGTGTATTTTTCAAGAACCCCTTTTACTTTTGGCAACCACCAAACCTATCCAACCTGATAGTCAGGAGCAAGCTTACATCTGAATGCAGTGGAACACTAGGAGGAACTAAACCCTGCAGTATTCTTAAAGGCAAAATGTGAGCACATTTCCACTGCATATGTTATCATCCTTCTCCCCATAAGCAGATCAAGACATAGGAGAACTATATGCAGTACGTGAATCCCAGAATGCTGTCTACTACATACAGTGCAGGAAGTGCCCATTTACAAGCCCATGTGAGCAAAACCAAGCAAACCCTTTGAACCTGAATGAAATCACACTTGGACATCATAAGGGAGAGAAAGACAAACATACTTTCTCACAATATGTTTATTACATCTCTGGCCCACTATATCTATCCTAGTTCTCAGTTTCTCAAAGGACACTTCAAAAATACACAAGAATGGTGAACTTCTGAGCTAGAATTTACTATTTTTTTTCTCTTCTCTGAACTGGTCCACAGGAAGTAATGAGATGTGGTTTTAGTACACAAGCTTGCCAAATGCATAAATTATGATAGCTTCCTGAACTGAAATGGTTTTGTTATAAAAATGTAACTGAAATAAAGAACACTTCAAGAAGGCTGCCTGATAGCCCAGCAGAAGAACATTGCACTTCCAGGCAGATGACCCCCAGGAATGAGCTCATGGAGCCACATCAGGAGACAGGCATGGCCACAGTAGTAGCTGCTGGGCAGTGGGTCATATTCAGGGTGAGTTGGCGATGTGCTCTGGTGCTACAGCCACTGCTGTGGATAGGTGGGAGAGCTTGGTCTCTGTGTGCAAACATGCTGTATGAATCTGAGGCCAGGCAAGAAACTCCACGTACACCAGAAGAGAGAGGGAGGGAGGTCTGAAAGGGAAAATAAACTGGGTAAAAATTCCAGCTCCCTCTCACCACAGATGAGTGCTGCACACATGGGCCCCATGGCATGCAGACCACCCCCGATTACCAGATCCTGTGCTGGGCCATGGGGAGGATGGCCCTCCTTTGGACCCCCCCCCCCGCCATGGAGGAAGAGCCACTGTTGGCAGCAGCAGTGGCAGGTTAGTGGAGAGATGGTGCTAGGTGGTTGTTTAACGAGATGCAAAGAGATGGCACTTGTGGTGAATCCAAAATCAAAACAACAAACCACTGTTAAGGCTTCAGTTTCATAATTTAGTCTAGGTGAGTTACAGAGAATCGCTGACCAGCAACCTTGGGGCTTTAGTCACATAGGGTCTTCAGGGGGCTGGCAGGGACAAAAAGTCTATTGAAAAAGATACTTTAAGAAGTGAATTGACATTTATTCACATTGCTGTGGTATAGAAACATAGACTGTGATGGCACATAAGGACCGCTTGGCCCACCTAGTCTGCCCATTTTCCTACCTAACAGATAAGCTGCAGGTCCTAGTTAACCAACAGCTTACTTCCTCCTACCCCCCACTAGGACTGCCTTATGTCTGTCCCATGCATTCTTGAATTCCCCCACTGTTCTTGACTCCACAACCTCCTCAGGGAGGCTGTTCCATGCATCCACAACCCTTTCTGTGAAAAAATACTTCCCCACATTACCTCTGAGCCGTCCCCCCTCTATCTTCAAATTGTGCCCCCTTGTTCTTGCACAACTCTTTTTCTGAAAGATGCTACCCTCTTGGACTTCATTGATTGGTATGGTTGCTCTGTTCATCATTTTATACAGGTACTACAAGTTCTTTGTTACCACAGAGTTTTATAGAACTCAGATTATGATTTTTTGCATTGCTGAGATACTGAAGTTTGCTTGCATAGCCATGTAATGAGATGATGCACTAAATGTTCCTGTGATAGATTTCCCCAATCACAACGCAGGGTTTCTTTGTCCCATTTTATAAATAGCTATAACACATGAATTGGCAGGACTGGTTCACAGTGTGGTCTTGACAAAATCAGGTGACTTCCCTGTGTGCTTCAGTCCCTTACCTGTAGAAAAAAATAGGAGCAGAACCCCTCTGAAAATGAGATGCTGCATCTCTGTTGGGCTAATATTGGGGAGAAAAGTTGTACAGTAAAGTATGGGACTAACGATTAAAGAAGCTGGATACCAAGCACTGAATAAGTTAGGCTGCAACCATTTTGGCATAGCTTTTTGTTATTATTTGTGATGGTACTGTACAGTCTGAGTAGTGACAGTCCTGACTGCAAAGGACAATTGACTGACAGTGAGAACTAGTGTAATAAAAGTAGATCCTTTCCCAGAAACCAGCAATTGATTCACTATGTATAATGCTTTCCACTTAATTTGTATCATGATAATATAAAAACAAATTGATTTTACGTCGGAGACCTCTCTACGTGTATAAATATTTTAGTAAATAAATATATTGCAATGGTGCTGACAGTACTGATATATAATTGTGTTGCCCATGGAAAGGAAAAAGTTAAATAATTGAATAAATAATTAACTCTTCCTAGAGAAAGGTACAGTTGGTGCAGCAGATGGTCGTATAATACCTCTTGGTAAATCTTGCAGCTCCTGAGATTTGAGTGAAATATTTCCTTATAGTGCACATTTCATTCAGACCATTTGCAAAGTCTACTGTCACATTGTTTTAATTCCTGCTAAAGTGAATCACATTCTGCATGTTCCACATCCAAACACCGTCATATTTTCAGTCACAGAACTGTGAGGGTTCCTCAGTTAGTGACCACATCCCCCTAAAATTAGGAGCTTACTCATCAAGCACAGTCCCTGAGTTTTGTTCTCTGTATGTCATGTGATCTTCCTCTCTCACTCTGGGACAGCAGCAGGTGTATCATGAATAAAACTTGTAAATCTCATGCTGACCTTCTAATTTCTTGTTACACAAGGCTTTAACACAAGGCTTATTGTCTAATAATAGAAAAAGGAGAATTTAGTTATTTCTTGTTAACCAGCACTGTTAATTTCTTCATATAATGGAGACTGTCCCAATGATTGCATTATGTTGTTCTTTAATCAGAGTCTGTTCTAACATTGTACTAGTCTGTTTAACATTATTCATTACGCTAGCCTTATTTAGAATTTGGACTTAAAATAAGAATTGCATGTAAACAAAAATCAAGTCTCAGAACTGGAGCTATGGCATTCTGGAATGCATGTCTGGATTTTGTGATTGTGTAATATTCCGATCCTATTCTAAAATATAGTCAGAATTTAATCCATGAGTACTGCTCACTCAGAATAAAGATTAGGGACAGGTGTTTCTTTTCAGTTCCAGTGTACTGTACTTTTGTTAACAAATTAGTTCCGCTTGTGGATTTAGTATTGTTTAATTTCTACATATTGGTTTCCATTTAATGCATGATCACACTACAACGAATACTTTTCCTCAGGTTATTATAAGTATTTTTTTCAATATTCTAAATACATGTATCATAGGACGAAGCATGTAAAAATGCTCAAAATTACTGCTGTCTTGAGAAACCACATGGAATACTGTAGAGCATATAAACTTACCAGTGAGTGGATTCCATGCAAGAATACCAAGCAGCACTCAGCGGAGTGCAGTAGAATTACCATGTGGCAGGGACTGAGGGGTGCAGTATAGAACAACCTCTGCCTCCCATGCCATGGTGTTTATAATAGTTCTTGGGGATCAGTGGAGGCACTAAGCCATTTGCCTACCCCCAGGCTCCTGCTGATGATGCAAGCAGCAGAGGTGCACTCTCCAGTGAGGCAACAGTTAATCCAATGTGGGGGTCAAGACTGGCATGGAATGGATTGCGGGGGGGGAAGGCAATGAAACACTACCATCAGGTGCTATAAGCTCTCCCTCCTGCCTCCATCCTCACATGATCTAATGCTCCTGCTACCAGTCTGTTTTCCCAGAGTTGCTCTGGTGCCAGAAATTGTACTTTGAATATTGGGCGGCCACTATCACTGTCTTCGAATGTCAGTAGTAGCCAACTGTAACCACAGCATGATAGTCATTCCTAGATACCACTGTGGGTCTGGAAAGGGGTGTGGCCTGCAAGAGACTACATGCAGTTTTATCCAGGGGGGACACCTCACACCGCACATCTCATGTTATCCACTCCTTGGGCATTACTGCTGGCAAGGAGCCAGCACCCTAAATTGAGTACAAAAGACCACAAACTAGATTTTCTGAGCCCTTGAAAATCCTACGGCTGCAGTTTTTTCCTGCAGCTACAGTATTTTCAAAGGTGGAGCCAGTTATTTCTGGCAGCTTGCAGCTGTTTTTTTCCCCACAGCTTTGGGAAAATGTTACACCCAGCGGGGCCAGGTGTAACATCTCCCACAGCTGCAGTGGACTAAAAATCCCAACCTCTGCAGCTGTGGAGGTTTCAGACCGCAGCTGCAGCTGTGGAATGGGATGTAGTACCACTTGGTTTTGAAAATCCAGCCCGACCTTTGGTAATAGTGCCTATCCCTGCAGCACATATTATGTGATGTGATAGGCTTTTTGTAGGCTTTATGCATTGAGCCCAGTACTTTGCCAACCTTCTGAGGTTAATTGGGAGTCTTAACATCAATAAACTATAAACCTTATGGGGAGGATTTTGTCTTATTATTTTTTTAAGTCCTTCAGTCATGATTCTGATGGATTCCTGTGATTTACAGTTAAAAGTTAAAACACCTAAAAATATGTCTAACATTTGAGGAGATTTGCCACAGACTGAATCCAGGCATTGAGTCACTTAGTACTACTTCTTGCAACTCAATCAGAATTGGAAATTCAGTCAATTCTGGTTGTATGCACAAGCTGGGGACCAAGAAAATTTGTGCATACAACCAGAATAACATACAAGTGAGAATGGCCATCCCCTCATTAAAATAACACTGTAAGCTTCCTAGTGGGTAAAAGGTGCCTTATTTTACATATCGCAGCACAGAAATGTGTGTTTAAAACGAATGTACCGACTTGTACTGACTTTTTAAAAAAAGTGAAAAATGAAATAGAGTATGCAGTTGAAAAAAAAAAAACAGATGCCAAACAGAACAGTCTTCTCCAGCAGCTCAACATTTTTAGCAGGTGTGAAAACCTTGCACTTTTACTTATCCGTTTCTTTTGGGGGATGGGGTTCTCAGAGCTTCCTGCAGTGGCTGAATCGGCAGGATTTTTAACATGCAGCACATTAACACTTAATGATTGCACATACTGTGCTTAAGCAAGGTGTTAAGCTGAAAAGTCAGGATTTTAAGCATCATTAGGCAGTGGTGATAAGAAAAAACAAGCATACAGCTGAAATTCCAAAGGCATACATCCGAACGAAATTGCATCGGGAACATAAGAAAAAAATTGGGGCCTGGGTAAAAGAGGCATATAGCTGAACGGCTTACAAGTGGAATTGACTGTACATTGTTACTGGTGATTTTGACATCAGTTGGAATGCTAAGTCCAGCACAGGTCATAGGGATAAGATGTCCATCCTGTTTCTCACACAAATGGTCGCTGAGCACACCCTGTCTACACAGCTGCTTGTGACACATTGATGCTAAACAGAGTAAAGCTGATCTGTAATAAGACGTGACATTTTGTACTTGGTGCAGATAACTGCACTTATAGTTGTACCCTTTACACACTCACTAACTGGCTACCTTTACCCTGCAGAATAAAGGATCAGACCAGTGTGCTAGCCAAAAAAGGGGCTCCTGGGGCTAACACCCCCTGCTTTAACAAATTGATTCTGTACCATCTCCAACCAATACAACATAGCAATATGGCAAGGAATGCCCTTAAGTCTCCTTTCTGGTGTACTCAGCTGGGCAAGTGGTCATTTGTTATCCGGGCCAGTAACTGGTTAAATTAACTGCCTGATACTGTACCGAATCTCTCAAAGATTAATCCGTTTAAGTGATCTTTGCAGTCAGCCCTTGCAGTCCAGGACAGTTTAACCATTAAAATGTTTTATTCATTTTCTCTCTGTACATATCCTATGATTTTATACGGCTGCATGGGCAGAGCTCCGCAGACATTTTGCCATTACTGTAGTAGAAAAGAGGGTTGCAACCGGAACACGACCTTGTGTTCTCTTACAGTGATGCGGCAACATCTAGACAGCGCTGACTCCATTGGCGCTGTCCTGCACAATGGAGCTCCCCTCTGCAGCACAGTCACCCCTCCCCATGGGTGCACTACTTCAGAATGAACTTCCAGGAAAATTGCACATGCGCGGGTATCGCTCATGCACAGATTTGTTTGCCACTGCCATCTTGCGAATGGCACACTGTCACAGCTCTAACAGCTGTGCCATCTGCTCAGAAGCTGCCACCATTCCGATATCATTGCTGTTGCTCCAAGAGCCTCCCCTGCTGCCACTGTACTGGTGAGAGCTCGGCACAGCTGTATCGACTCTGACCAGAGTTTGTTTATACAATGATCTGTATGACTTTTTTTTTTTTTTTTTAAACTGCATGTAATTTTTCTGTCTTAAGTGCTTTGAGCCTGACTCAACTGCATTTCCTCTGAAAATGCTTATTGTACTTGTAGTGTTTTTAATGACTATGTAGTTGACATGGAACCTTTGTAAATGAGCACTTGTGCTAAAAAAGGTAATCTACAAAGTTTTCGGTAAATAACTAAACTAAAATTGTGTTCAAAAAATGATGGCTGCAGCAAGTAAATGACACATACAGTAGATCTTTTGTTTTGCAATAAACTGAGAAAAGTGTCATAAGTGTGTTAAAGTATTTAAAAACAGCTTCCAACATTTTGACACATTTGGCACGATGCAGGCTGCATCAGAAACTGGAAATTGAGCCTGTGTCATGCTTTTTGAAAATTGTGCCTCTGCCTTTTTTAAAATGATGCTTTTGTGTCACCACTGTTGCTCTGCTGAATATACCAGCTGTGGTAACTTTGGTCAACAGTATACTCAAACACATTCATCGCATAAATACTTCAGTCAGAATGCTGCACGCATGAACAGTGAAAAAAATCAGGCAGTTCTGGGTGTCAAGGGGATGTGACTTCCCATTTTATTTATTTGAAAAAGTTTCACCAGGAGAGACAACATGAGCTGTGCATAGCTAGTTTCCAGAAGTGTCCGGGGTTACATAATGGGGAGGGTATTAAGCAAAAATATTATAAAATACAATACATTCAGTGCATTTCAGTTACATGAAGAGAGATAATCCAATGCATAACAATCCTAGACGTAGACAATATCGTGTAAAGAAGGCGTCAGATAACAAAGTAATAATCATGAGCTAAGGTGAGACATACCTGGGTAAACAGAACTATATGCAGATATAACATATATTGTTGCAATCCAGCGAAGGGTAATCTGCAAGGTATAGGCCAGGTGGCGAGCTACAGTGGCGGGCTGAGCACTGGGGATTAATGAGTGCTAATTAGCTCAGAAAAGTTACTAGCTGCACTTGCTTCTAGTTGTACCTTTGAAAATAAATCTAACTCCATTGTACCTAATGGTCTATGTTAAGGATGTTTCTAGCTGTAATTTTATGTAAATTCTCTCTATTTCCACTGTGGTATTTCTAACTGTCTGCTTGCAGCTATTCTGCCGTTGTCTGTAAGGCAGTCTAGCCTTACCTCTCGCTGCTGTTATGTCTCAATCTTACATGTGCTACCTGTATTGTATTTGGGCTCTAGCCCCCAGGACGCATCTGGAATCGAGCATATGTTGCTCAGTATGCTTTCCTGGTTAGATTCGTAAATAAATAAATAAGTGCTATATGGAGTTAGAGGAAGGGGGAATAAACAGAAGAGGAGGAGGGGAAGGGAGATGGACAGTGGAGGGATTTAGTGATGATAGGGAAGGGAGAGGAATAGCCAGGGCAGGGAGTTAGGGGAAGGGAGAGAGAGGTGGGGAATGCCAGGAACTTTGCACCTTCAGGATGATGAGAACCGTGCAAGGGACGGGACCTGACAGAAAAGGAGGAGAGATGAGGGGGGAGTAGGAGTGAAAATGGAGGGGCAAGCCAAGAACAAAAAAGGCCTGCAGGATGATGAGAACACTGCAAGGACTAGGCAGAGAAGAGAGAGAAGGGGCGAGGCAGGGGTGGGAGGAAGAGATGAGGGACAAGCCATGAACTATACACCTGCAGGATGCTGAGAACCCTGCAAAGGGACAGGACCTGGCAGGAAAGCAGAAAAGGAGGGAAGCAAGCTGGGGGGAAAGAGGGATGGTGAGCCAAGAGCTATACCCCTGCAGGATGCTGAGTATCTGAAAGGGGACAGGACCATGCAAGGATGGAGAAGAGAGAGGGGGAGGGAGGGTAGGAGGGGAGAGGAGGGGAGCCAAGAGTTAAACCACTATAGAATGTGAGTACCCTGCAAGGGGATATGACCTGGCAGAAAGAAGGAAGGGGAGGGGGGGTAGCCAAGAACTATACCTCTTCAGGATGCTGGGAACCCTGCAAGAGGACGGGACCTGGCAGAAAGGAGAAGAAAGGGGAAGGGAGTAGCCAAGAATGATTCCCCTTCAGGATTCTGACAACCCTGCAAGGGGTCCGGACCCGACAGAAAGGGGAAGGAGTGGGAGGGGGAGTAGTGGGGGTAGGGGCCCCAGCTAGAGGCAACCTAGGGATAGAGAAGAGGACATTGGAGAGAGGAGGGGGAGCAAGGGGGGAGATGATTGGTAACAGGAAGGCAATGGGAGGTTGATTAGGAGAGAAGGGTACTAGGTGCAGTTACAGACATGAACATTGTGCTTATGGAGGAAGAGAGAAAGTGAGTGGTGGGATTGTGCAGAATGAATATTTAGCAGGAAGGAGTTCCAGCTATTGGGACATCTATATGAGAAGGCTGAGTGGCCCAATGAGGTGTGCTGAGGTGGGAGGGCGAGGGTTCTTTGGGTGGAGGTGTGGAGGGTATAGCTGGAAGGGAAGGGTTTTGAGAAGAGGGAGGACAAACAGGGTGGCAGAGAACTGAGCCAGAACTTCCCAACAAAATTAGAAATATGTCACAAGCACCTGGCATGGAGGGAGGGAGGGAAAGGAGAGCGAAGCATAAAGTTCACAGTGATGGGTACATGGGGGGCATCCGAGAACGTAGTAGCAGAAGAAATTGAAGAGAGGGTCCAGTCTGGATAGGGTGATTTTAGGAGCAGAGCAATAGATTTTGTCCTGAAATCCAAAACAGGGGGAATCATCTTTTGGACGATTTCTCGCCTTGTGTGCTGTGGGAGGCAGCTGCAGAGCACCGAGTCTAGGGAGTAATTTTTTTTGGACGGTATTGATGTGTCAAGATTCTTGTCTAGCCATAGTCCAAGGTATTTAAATGAGGCTACATTGTCAAGCTTTGAGCCAGAGATGATGTGGAATGTGGGAGTGGAGACAAGTCTGGCCAGCTTTTGTTTGGAGCCGAAGTTCATGGATACTGTTTTTTTGATGTTCATGGAGAGTTGGTTTGCTTTAAACCAGTGTTGGACATTGTTAAAATCCAGCTGAAGGCTGGTTGTCACCTTAAAGGGGGAGTTCCCGGAGAAGAATAACACAGTGTCATCTGCGTACATGTGTATGCATGGAGTTGTGTAGGCATTAGGGAGGTCATTCAGGAAAATAGAGAATAATATGGGACCAAGTAGAGAGTCTTGGGGGACACTGGTATTGATTAGGAGAGGAGGGGAGAGTGAGTTGCCTACCCTGATGGACTGAGACCGGCCTACAAGGTAGGACTGGAAGCAGCTGGTGGCTGAATCAGAGAGGCCAGCTGCAGATAGCTTGTTGAGGAGAAGGGAGTGGGAGACAGTGTTGAAGATTTTGGCCTAGTCGACAAAGATGGCAGAGGTGATGCTTCCCTGAGCCATGCCAGAAGGAATGGAGTCAGTGAGCCAAAGGAGGTAGGTGGTGGTGGAGTGGTCTTTGGGAAACCCAGACTGGAAAGAGGTAAAAAAGGAGGATAAGTTGAGGAAGGAAAAGAGTTACTCCAGGGCCAGATGCTTCTGACATTTGGACAGAGGAGGGAGTGAAGAGATGGGGCAAAAGTTGCAAGGGTTGAAGGTATCCCCACCTTTAGGGAGTGGGATCACAGTAGCAGACTTCCAAGCCTCAGGCACTGTAGCATGAAAAAAGGAGAGGTTCAGAAGATTAGTCAAAGGAGAAGCAATAGAGTATGCAGAGAGGTGGAGTAATTTGGGGTCAAGGCCATCAGGGCTTTTTCCCTTGAGTGGGGTCAGAGCAAGTAATGCACATAGGGTGTCTTCCGGATGGATGTGTTTGAAGGAGAAACATGGTGTTATCTTGGGTGGGAGTGGGGGACATGGGGAGCTGAAGAGTCCATGGAAGGAGTGGGGGCATGGGGGAACTGAAGAGTCCATGGAAGCAATGCTGGGAAGAAGGATGGCGGCACAAGTAGTGACGTTCTTATTGAATTCAGCAGCCACAGAGGGAGGGTTGTCAACTGGGCAGGTGCTGATTTTTAGGACAGCTGATGAGAAGTGGGCTGGGGGAGGAGAACAGGCCATTGATAACCTTCCAGAATTTTGAAGGATTATTAATGTTGGCTTTGAAGGAGCTTTGGAAGTATTCCGTCTTAGTTCTGTTTCAAAAAGGTCTGCAAAGGCCGGTTGGGAGATGTTGGGTTCAATGTGGCTTGAGATACAGTATGTTTAAAATGAATTCCCAATGACAGACTGACCATTGATTACCACCAGGAACTTCAGGAGAGGACATATCCCCACTCAGTTCCACTTTGACCCTTGAAACCAAAGGGATTACCTGATCTTCGTACTACTCGTACTTAGCAGAAACATTAGAAGCATGCCCAGGCTGTCACAGCTTCAGCTAATCCTGAAGTAAAATTCCAAAGAGGCATGAGATTAAGTCAAATGGAGAGGATCAGTGCTGCACTATTCCCCCCCCCCCAAAAAAAAACAAAACATATTTTTATATTACACTTTACTTTTGTTTTAACAAAGTAAGCTATTCAGTAATGGGTGCCTCAGATGTTTTAGTGGGACTCTTAAATCTGCAAGGCAGTCCCAGTCTTCCCAGACCTGTCACTAATTTTTAATATAATAATATTCTAGTTTGATCCACACCTTGCTTGAATTTACAAAGCATTCCTAGTGTTGAAAACACTAAAATATATTAACCTGATAGTTTGATTTTTATATTTTAATAAACCATCTCCTTAGAATTCTGTCTTTAAGGCAACAGTGCATTTTATAGTGATATCATCTTGCTGTAAACCTTTTTATTCTATTTTACAGTGCCCCTTGTTCTCTTGTCTTGTAATATGTCCTTTTTCCTGCTTTAATTCTGTTTTAGTACTTTTTTTAACATTGAAAATAATAAAACAAGGGCTCTCTTTAATAGGGCTATCCTCAGGTTTTCATCTTTATTCTCAGCTCTTTTTGAACTTTCATCATCCTGTAAGGTTAGTGAACAGTGTCTGTTGCATCCTGATTTACTTGAGTCACAACAAAATGGATGTTACACAGTGTGGGCAGTATTTTCAAAACCCTTGAAACAAGCACAATTCCCAATTGTGCGCTGTGCCTGTAATAAAAAAAAAAAAAAAGTACTGTTGGCAGGGGGGAGGATAGGATTGAGCATCCAGAGGGACTGCTGTCCTATCCTGGGGTGGGTGTGGGGAACGCATCACTCGGCAGCGGCCACCAGTGGAGACTGGAGGCACTACGCAAGTGACACAGTGAAGGGGATTCAGAAAAGCGGAAATGCCATCTGGTGGCCGCTGGATGATGGCTCTCCATCCCTCGATGCCTCCAGTGCCTTCTGCGAGCCTCCTTCCTCAGCAGCATCCCCTGGACCCTATTGAGTAGTGCACTGGAACCCCCTCCCCGTGCCTTCCCGCTGGGGGGGGAGACCCACCTAGCGAAGGGTTACGTCCGGGATATTGAGGATCAGAGAGCTCGGGCAAGGCTAATGGGGGATCGGGAAATTGGAAAGGATTTGTCATAGCCTGAAGGAGTGGGGGTCACCAGGAGAGAGGAGGGGCATGAACAGATAAAGGAAAAAAAGAAGTACCAAAACATTTGATTGCGCTTTTCAAGCATTGTGACATATTTGCAACAGTTTACCTGCTTTATGGGGGGGGGGGGGGACTGACGTGTGCATTATTTAGTTGGTGCATGCCTTATTTTGTTAGTGCAGCTTACAACAAAATGTTAGACCATATTGTAGCTGGTCTAACATTTTGCCATAAGTTATGCAACTGCCCTGAAATTGTGATGGAAGTTGCTGTGCATGCCGAGGGGACTATTTGCAAATCCTACCCTAGGAGATCATAAACAGTTGGGAATAATGAAGAAAATCTGGGGGATAGCAATATTAAATATAAGCACTTCCTTTAATTATTTCAAATGTCAAAATTATATTGCAGTATTCTCAAATTGGGGGAAGGGCACCTTGCAAGACCAGAGAACAAAGGTACTACAAAATAGAAAAAAAAAGTATAGGTCAAATTATTTTCAGTACAGCATGCATGGCTACTCTTAAGTATTCAGTCTTTCATCTTCCTCTTCTTTGTTCTTAATTATAAACTTTTTTGACACTTTACTGGCTCAAGAGATACTGATACAATACTAGTTGTTAAACTGTAAATGTTTAGGAAGGAGACTTCCATCTTCAGATTTGTAGGGAGGGCTGTTATGTCTAGGAGGTGGAACTCTCCTGTAGTAGCCAAAGAGAAAGGTGACAGAGGAGCAGGAACCTGCATAGTTTTGTAAAAGGAGGGGAAACTGAGTTCTCCAGAGTTCCTGCCAAATATACTCCTGCATAATCCTTATATTAGACACAACATTTAGTTTGTTTTCAGTCAGATGTCACAAGGAGCACACTCTGAACAGTAACGTGTGTGTGGCCGATTTCAAATATACGGCAGGTGTCATAGTGACTAACTTTCCAGTTACAGCATGTGCTAATTGGCGTCTGTTCTATTCACAGGAACAATATGTCATACTACAGGCTAGACAATTAGCTTAAATTCCAGTTCTTTGGATAGAAAAGTAAGATTCACATTTTGGTATTTTGTGCAAAAATGTACAGTAAGTAGTAAACCACAAATTTGTGTGTACTTTTAAACATACAGTATATTGGTATTAATAACAAATCATAACTATCCACATGCCGTTTTATCATTTTTGTCATTCTCTTTGCACACTGATATAGCAGCCAAGTTCCACAGCAAAGGGACAAGGATTATTTGTGTGTGTGTGTGTGTGTGTGTGTGTGTGTGTGTGTGTGTGTGTTGGGATTTCACATGGCTTCAAGTGTGTTGAAGAGATGAAGCTGACAATGGGGCTTTAGTCTGGAACTGATGAAACAATTTTTTTACCAAGAGAATTGTTGGGCTGTAGAACAGGGAATTGAGGAAACACTGGAACTGTCTAACAGATAAAGCAATAACAGCAGAATCAGTTTTGGAGTTTGACACCCCAATGTGATGTGTTCATTATGGAGATAAGTAGTTTAAATCATACAAATTTCAGCACAGACTGGGCCCCTGAGCCTCTCAATAATATGCTGTTATGACTGTGTTGTCCAGTGGTACCAAGCTGTGTCCCACGTGCACCGCAGCTCACTGGAGCATTGAAAAGTTGACATATCACTACACTTGTGCTGGTGTCATAGAAATCTCAAACTGAAAATGTTCAGGATGGGTCACTGCTTAGCCGTTGTGTATCCTTGGGGGGGCCTGGGTCCATGCCACTGTCTGTACCATCTACACCCTCATGCATACCTGCATCTCCTCCTCCTTTACCTCCATTATCACTGCCTTTTTTTACCTCTTACCTAGCCCTGGACTGTCCCCTTTATCTTGCTTTTAGATCCATGTTTTGTGTTGTTGGACTAGCACACTCCACCTTCTCCTCCTCCTCAGCTGACCTTGCTTTGGGTGGGAAAATGTCTTTTGAATTTTAAACTGCTTTCGCGGACCCTGGCTTCCAGTCTGCATCCACCACTGGATTGTCAGTGTCACTGCTACTCTCGTAAGTGTCAATCTCCACCTCTTCCGCTTTGTCATCTGGCACTAGATAATGATGACTGCCACTACATACAGCACTCTGTACAATATTCTTATAGGACTTACCCATCTCTAGTACCTGTGCCTGAGAACATTCCTCCTCCATCTCCTGCTGCGATTCCTCCACTTGTACTGTCTGTGTATCCCCTCCACTAACATCTTGTGCTCAGATTCCTCTTCCACTGTGGCTCTGGCTCAACTGACTCATCCTGGAATTCTGCCATTGTCATTGCTGCCACATCAGCTGCTGCTTTTTTAACATGGCAGATCTCAACCCTGCTACATGTCTCACCAGTGACCCTTCTCCCTGCCTCCTGTGGGACCACTGCTACTGATGGTCCATTGGATGACAGGAAGCTCTGTATAAGTTGGGGCAGTGGTCAGTCTAGTGGCAGATGAAATTTAATGTTAGTAAATGTAAGATATGCATTAACATTTAATAGTGGAAAAGGCATTACATATTGGGAGGTCAGGTGCTGGAAGCAGAGGAAAATGAGTAGGATGGCAGGGTTGTAACCAGAGAACTGAGGAGTGTTAAGGAAAGAATAAGAGTCTTTAGAACAGCTAATGCAGTTTTATGGAACATCAAGTGGAGTATTATAAGTATCACCAGCCTCTCTCTTTACCCTACTTGAAACCCAAAGTCAGACTGGTCAACCAGGATACCTGAACATTTCTAGCTGGTCCCCCTCGGTTGGATACCTGGCCACCTTATAAAACTGTGAAAATCTTTGCATTCATCATCGATTTTACTAATTGAATTGAGTATTTTGAGCTGTGCAGGTAAATGTAGGATGACAACAAAGACCTACTGTATAAGATTTAAGTGGAATACTGATTTGAGTGTTTCACCCTAGGCCATCCCCTATTGATTTTCTAGGTGGGCCCTGTATTAGCTTTCCAGGTGGGCCCCCTGTATCCCAATCTGACCTTGAGGCCAGTTACTAGGGAGCACTCGAAGGGTTCATTTGACCCTGGGAGATGTTCTGTAGTGAGTCCAGCTAGAAAACATCCACCTTTTTGAATGTGTCACAGGGCTGCCTATGCAGCTAAAGGAATCCCCACATAGAAGGACTCTATCCTTGAGCAGATGCTATCGGACAGAAATCCATTGCTGAGGGAACAACATGATTGTTAGGGAACCCACAGGAGGAGAAAGTGCCCCATGCTGACCTGATTATTAGTTTTCAGGAATTAAGAGTTGAACCACAAGTCACTAATTGAATTGAGTCATGGCTCAACCATAGGAGGCAGATGGTAAACATTAGAGGGTATGCATCAGACTGGGGTGAGGTGGCAAGTGGGGTCCCCCAGGGCTCAGTACTGGACCTGGTACTGTTTAATATCTTTGTGTCCTCCCTGAACACTTCCGAGAATGCATGGATATCCAAATTTGCTGATGACAGTAAAGTGGGGGCTGTTGTAAGAACAGAGATAGATGCAGAGAACCTGCAAAAATAATTGGATACAATAAGCACCTGGGTTGGATCACATAAAATGAGATTTAATATAGGAAAGTGTAGTGTTATGCACTTTGGATATAACAATATTTATGCAACCTATAACTTATGTGGACATACTTTAAAAAGTGTGGAGTGTGAAAAGGACCTTGCTGTCCTAGTTGCTAATGATCTTACATTCAGACTGCAAACTACGAAAGTGGTTAGCAACACAAATAGAGTGTTACATTGTATTCTGCATATCAGAAGTAAAGATAAAACTGTGATATTGCCATTGTATAGTGCACTGGTGAGACCTCTAATGGAATACAGTGTGCAGTTCTGGAACCCATATCACAGAACAGATATTAAGAACTTGGAGACTGTTCAAAGGAGAGCAACTAAAAGGATTGGTGGTCCTTATTCCCCTCCCATATGAGGATAGGTTAAAAGAGCTCAAATTATACTCATTGGAGTATCGTAGGCTACGGGGAGACTTATGTTAGTATATTCGGCCATCCGAAATATGGATTTGTGGGAATGTGTTGGACTAGAAAGAAAAATTTCTGTTAAACCTATGAGAACCCATGATTATCAATTAAAAGGAGAACCATATAAAACTAATAAAAGGGGGTCTTGGTTTAACCAGAGGGTGGTGTCCTGTTGGAATAGACTTCGACAAAATATAGTTAACAGTGACTCAATGACCAATTTTTAAAAATAAGTTTGATGCCTTCTATAGTGTCACTGGGATACTACAGCTTGGAAACACAGGGTTTTAAATAACTGCAAACATTGATTAGCACTTTCATTGTAATCAATTGCGAAAAAGTAGGTATATGCATTTTCTAGCAGTTTACGTTACTAAACAAATTGAGACACAAGCTATGCATTATCCCAACTAATTAGCAGTTTTACTCGTGAAAATGCTAATCAATTTTGCAGTTAAAATATATTAAGTTATGAGACTTATGAGACAAATGTATGAAAAGCCACTTCAGGCTTGGTTGCCCAGATCCTGATCTCTGAGACAAAGCTCACGGGTTGATTGGAGCCAAGCCTATGAGGTGTGAAGCCCAATCAGATGACATTTGAGCTAAGCCCTCGAGTAGTAGTAAAGACCATAATATTGTGCAGGATATAACTGTTAAAGCTGTGTTTACAAAGTTGTCTTGTTACAGTAAGTGGCACTGTTGTAAAATCTTCTAAGAGGTACAAAGTTAGAATGTACATACATCTAAGCAAGATCCGGACAGTACATCAAGGTAGAACAATTCGTCTAAGTAGTATCCATTTATTTGTTAGTACACAATCACATATTTTATGGGGAACATGGCTGTGCTTCATTTTAAAAGCAGTCACAATTTTTGGCAATTCCTTGTTTATAGCAGGTTTGAAAGCACCCAGTTTTGGGATTTTCCTAATGTCTGGGGAAAATGAGTTCTACAGCTTAGTGAGATAATACTGTTCTGAATTTTGGGGACATTGAGACCTCTGTTTTTAATTTCTCTCAGGTTGTGTCTGTAGGTTACCATTTTTGGGTTCTGGTCCATTGAGGTTTGAGTTTGCTCTTTGAAATATATGAAAGCCATCATTGCTGATTGTTCTTTGTCTCTGTAGATTTAATGAAGACCAGCTTAGTCTTCTGAACAATGTGTAATCGTGAGTGTCATAAGGACAAAGCAAGATGACGCAGGCAAGCTTATTGTAAACTACAAAACCAATCACCCCCCAAGGAAGCTCAAACGTGTGAAACACCGGGGGTCTGAATTTAGTGGAAAGCTCTCTGTACAGTGATTTAACTGTGTTTGAAACCTTGGAATAAATAAAATAATTACTTGAAATTTATACTGTGCAAGTGCTTTTGTGCATTCTCACAGAACTGTTTCAAGAGTGCGGTTGTCTTGGTATTGTAGTATTCAGTTTGGGCCAGCCCTCAACCAGCACTACCTGTGACTCGAGAGCGCTGTAAACTGTTTGCACCTGAAGCTTATTTTAGGCCATGTGTAGCTTGTCCAGCAAAAGATTGCTTATGTTTCAGTAGATTGAGCTTCTGTATTCCAGTACTGGGAAAATTAATTGCTGTGTGATTTATGCCCTTTGTCTTTTGGGATGAGAATGGCTCTGCATCTCACCGCTCCTGTTCAGGAGTTCACTTTTTTGACTGCATTGTGTATGTGAATATTACATTGAAGAGAACTGTCAATCACCACCTCTAGGTATTTGTATTCATTAGTGTTTGCCAGTTTTGAACCGTTTGTGAGTTTAATGTCAAATTTATTTATTTAAAGTTATTAACCGGGAGAGGCACACTGAGCTGAGGCTCATTTCCAGGTGCAATCCAGGGGAAAGGGAGTAGGGAGAGAATACAAATACATGAGTTATAACCAAGGTATTTACATAATACAAAATATTAGGGTACAAAACATGGTTTACAAGGGTACAGATTCTAGATTAAGAATGCGGTAGGCTAAATACATAGGTGAGCACTGGTAAAACAGAATACAAATGCTTGGGTGAAAAAGCATGTTCTACACAGAGTATAATTTCGAGAATAAAGTGCAGACATACAGTTACAGAGTAACAAGCACAGCATTGTCAAACCTGAGTAGCCTGAGGGGAGAGAGCTTGTGGAGAGGGAGGTAAGAGAGGGGAAGTCACAAGAGGAAGAAAGAGAGGTGGGTTAAAAAGATAAGTGCGCAGGTTATTTCTGGGGTCTCATGAGAGGTGGAGGTGGAGCCATCAGACTAAGAAGGGGCAGGAGTCAGGGAAAACTGAGGCGTTGGATAAGGCAGTTTTTAAGAGAGACAGGGAAGGGGAGTGTCTGATGTGGGAGGGAAGAGAGTTCCAGAAAGAGGGCAGTCTGTAGGACAATGCAGCTGAACCTGAGCTGGAGGAGGACCAAGGGAGGGAGGGAGAAAGCATGGGAATCCCTGGACCGGAGAGGGATAGGAGAGAAGAAGAGTAAGGAGGTAGGGAGCCAAACCAGGACTTAGAGATAAAAGAGAAGAGTGGAGAAGATGATGGTGGAGAACAGAGATGAGAGAAAGGGATGAATAAGGGGAGCAGTGATGTGTGCGAGGTGGAGCATTTAAAGCAAAGTGGCAGAAAGAATTATAGAGGGAGTCTAGTCTGGAAAAGGAGGAGAAATTATGTTCGTTTTTTTTACTTTTATTTCTGAAGTATATTGCTTGAGTCTTTTTTGAGCTGAGCACCATGTTGAACAGTTTGAACCATTTCTGCAGTGAATTGAAGTCATTTTGGAGTTTTGATTCCATTTCAATATTTTATTTTTTGCTGTGCAGATTAGTATGGCGTCTTCTGCATAAAGTTTTATGCTGGAGTAAGCAATGTGATTGGGAAGGTTTATATATGTGTGTGTGTGTGTGTGTGTGTGTATATGAAAAAAGCAAGACAAAAGTCACATAGGGTTGTTGGTGCTCGTCAGTAGAAGAAACACTATGTAAAAAAATGAAAAATTGGTCACTCACTACCTTTCTGAAGGATGACACACAATTGGCTGTACTGTGCAAAATCACAACATCTTTATTAGTGCTGCACAGACTTCAGATCCACCTGACACATTTTAGATCGCAAAAATCCTTTATTAAAGCATTTTTTGCAGTTTTAAATGCTTGAGGCAGACATGGAGTCTGTGCAGCACTTTCCAATAAAGATGCTGTGATTTTGCACAGTATATCTGTGAGTGTGTTTCATCCTTCAGAGAGGTGGTGAGTGTGGTCAATAGGCCACAGCTGTCATATTTGTTGTCATATTTCTCTATAATTTTTTTATGTTTAATTTCCCAAAAGGCCAAGTTATAAGGTTCAGCTTATAAGGGTATCATGGGGAAAAAAGAAACTGTAGCCCAAAATTCGGGTTAGCCCATGTCTCTGTTTCAGCTGAAGGTTCATGTGTAAACAAAGGGGATTAACTGGCCTAGGAAATCTGGAAGAAAAGTCATTTGTTTTTGAAAAGCTCTGAAGTTGAGGCCAAGGTCCTGGAGTCGAGATGTCTGAAGTTCTTTTGTGTGTCTCCAGACCAGGGCCTTTTCGGACAAAGAAAAAACCCATTTCAGAATTTAAAGAGCTCATCAGAATGTAAAATGCTGAGTTAATCTTGTTATAGCCTAACCACCCAGGGAGTTGGTGCAGTGTGCAAAACCCATTTCTGATATTCGTTTTAATTTTAAAACGTTGGGGAGTCTGGAAAAGAGCGAGAGAGAGAGAGAGACCGCTGCAGGCCTAGAGATGAATATCTGAATCTTAAGGTTTTAAGAGACCGGCCAGTCGGGAGGAAGGCTGGACTCATCTCACAGACCCTATGAAAACACTGTGAGGAGAGGAGAGGAAAATTGCCATTTTGTTGAACATTTAGCAATTGCCTATGTGTTGGGTCTAACACATGAAAAGGAATTGCTGTGTGTGTGGAAAGATTTTCCACACATGAGAAGGAACTGGCTAGCTGCTTTCAGGGAAGAACCAGAACCCTTGCAACAGATCTTCATATCTGCACAGTTCTACTGGGAAAGTAGATCAGAGAACAAAAATCACCTTTTTGTTTGGACATTTTCATCTGAAAACTTTAAAAAGAAGATTTTCCAACAGACTTGCTTCTTTACTTACCTTGGACACTGAACACCACAGGTAGAACATATTTAGAATGCTAGTAGTGTAGTTTTTTTCTGTTTATCCACTTTATTTTAGAATTATAGTCTACAACTCAATACCTGAAATTTCTTGTAGAATATCGTGATGACTTTCTTTAAGTAAACTTTTATCATATTTTAACAACAGCTCTGCCTGGGCTATTGCTGTGTGTCTTATTTTGGGATAAAAGATTTGTTCAGACTGTGCCTAACTGCGTTAGGGCCAAAACGCTACCAAATAAACAAAATCCAGAGAAGGAAAAAGTCTCCTTGGACAGAAGAAGAAGAAGAAACTATCCTTCTTGACAATCAAAGTCACAGGGTTCATTGGGGAGGGGGGCCCTGGGAATAGGGGATCTGGCCATGCCTAGGGGTGAACCCGTGACAGTGAGTGGCCAGTTTTTCATTTTTATACATTAAAAATAGCACAGGGCCTAGGATGGATCCTTGTGGACCCCCCCCCGGTGGAGGGAGACCACCTCAGAGGGTAACACGTGATAAGAGTGAGTGAAAATGGGCGAGTCAAAATGAACAAGTAGTTACTAGTGAATCCAAACTACGTGACATGAACTAAATGCCGATTGGTTATATTAGCGATATTGTAGGAGGAATAGGCAAGGTAGGGACTGAGGTAGTGATGCATGCAGGCAGTAAGTTGTGAGGGTGGAATTGAGCCAGCAGCCTGGCTTAGAAGGTAGGGGCACTGCCTGTGTCTGTGACAGCCCTGGGTTTGGGACGGGCTGTGGGGTTTTTATTTTTATTTTTTTTCTGGATGGAGTAAGTTTTCTTTCTCCAGTGTCAAACTCCCCCCTGGAGTTTATTATTTAGTAATAGAGACAGTAAGCGCAGGTCGGTGTTTCTTACAGATGCTATTATGTTGATCACTATTTTGCTTTTCTGTGGTTTGGGTTGCCTTTGTTGCAGTCGCTTTTATTCTTTAGCCCTGAACAGCCACATGCTGAGACCTTTCAGTTAGCTATGAGCTGAATCAGCGTAATAGTTCCCTGAGATCTCTACTTGGGCCATTCTTTCCATCAGGATTTTGTGATCTACAAGGTCAAATGCCTTGGAGAGATCAATGAACATTGCACCCATGGAGTCTCCCATGTCTAGACCAGCAGTAGCCAGGTCCACAAATTCAATGAATGCAGTGCCCGTGGACCTTCCAACCCTGAACCCCAACTGGTGAGGAGTCAACAGATCATACTTTTCCACGATGCCGCAGAGCTGGTTACACACCAGTCTTTCATATAGTTTTGAAATCACAGACAGTAGAGCAGTTGGCTGATAGCTTGTCAGATTGTTTACTTTGCCCCCTTGAAGATAGATACAGTCTTGGCACACTTCCAGAGGTCTGGAAAGTTTATTTCAGTCATGCTCTTATTGTACAATTTTGCTAGGATTGGAGAGATACACTCTGCAGAAGTTTTTTAGGACTTCTATTTTTGATCCACCCAAAGTGACTTTTTTGCATTTCGTTTGTTAGTTTCTTTATGGATATCTCTGCGTTTGAGGATTCTGAAATGAAATGTTGAGGTTGTTAGTGAGTTCGGGTCTTCAGCCTTGGGAGTGTGTTGCAGTGTTCCTGTGTCTATATCAAGGACTGAGAGTTGGATGTCTGGCAGTGCTTAGAACTATTTATTTAGGGGATCTGCAGTGTTTTGGGGGGGGCACTTTTCTTCCATTGCTGTTGACAAAATGTGTCAAATTTTTGGGCTTCTGAGCCATCAAGGCGCTTCATTAGATTCCAGTAAGATGAGGGGTCCATTGTGACAGTTATTTTATCATTGTAGTACTGTTTCTATGACTTTTTTATTTGACTTTTACAATCAGTCTTTAATTTCTTAAAGGACAACACTTTTCCTCCCACAACCCCCCATTCCCAAATCACAACCCCACCTCGATTAGGCTTTTAAGCCTAAAAATACTATTTTTTTGTTACCTCTGTGTATTAATATCTCTTTTGATGTATCGGTTGTAATGTAAAAATAGCCAGAGCAACGTGGCGCCATTTCACATGCTCAGCATGGCTTCGTGCTGCTCTACTGTATCACTTATATGATGAAGCAGCACAGAACCAGGCTGAGCATGTGAACTTGTACCATGCTGCTTCACCCATGTTAACATTACAGCTGATACAGCGGAAGAGATACCACTACACACAGGTAATTAAAAATTAGTTTTTAGCCTGAAAAGCCTAATCAGGGGGGTTGTGGTTTCAGGGAATGGGTACTGGGAGGACAAGTGTTGGCCTTCAAATAGCTCCCAGTGGTTTGGATGTTGGTGTTCTGCTTGCTTTCCACCAAATTCTGTCCTTGGTCTGGTTAGTTTCTGTATTTTTTTATTGACACCCATCACAGGTGACATTTTCTAGTTTATTTTTGATTTAAAAGGAGTGTGTTGAGTGCATACAGAAAAAGGAATCTGGAAAATCATCAACAGCTATGTTCATGTCAGGGATCTGGTCTAGTCCTGCACAACTTTGCTTTTGTATACTGTTTATTATTAAAGTTGGTGGGATTGGAGCTTTTAAAACGGCTGCTCAGGCAAAACTCTGTGTCGGCCACTGTTTCCATGTTTCAGGTAATAGAACATTTAAGGGGATTGTGGTCTGGTCTCTTAAATTTGGGGGCAGCACCTCGTGATTGTCTACAGTAATTTTTGATGACACAAATAGTAGGTCCAGGTTATTGCCAGTACTGATGTATGATCCTTCACTCATTGGTGTGGGGATGATCTATTTCAGGCCCATGAATGCAAAGCTAAGTGCAGTTTTTTCCCTGGGTACACCCAGCATGGTATGCTGTCTGAACAGCGACAGTTGCTGGCAGACTGACATTACAGTGGTCGCTGTTGCATATAATATGCCAGCGGGACCCTGGCACTGCTTTGACTGGGTATTGCACCCCATGCCGAATCAGCTCTGACACAGCCTTGATAATCTTAAAGGATGGGGGGTGCGGGGGTGAAGCCCCCCCCCAAAAAGACAGTTTACTTGAGGGATTTATGCCGACCGCAACTTGTGGTTGACATAAATCCATTACTGTGATGTCAGTCGACATCATTTTTGTCTAACCGATGTCAAGGATCCCACCCAGCATGCACTGGAGTTGTGTATCACACCCATCCTCACATGATCCCAGAGCGTGAAGTGGCCCGGTGGGGATATGCTAATTTTGAGCATATCCCCACCACATTTGTGGATCAGGCTGTTATTAACATGCCACATTACTACATTTCTTCTTCAGTTTCTTTTTATTCTCGGAGGTTTTTTCTTTGCCTACCTTTTAATATCTGTGTTTATACTGTTTGTTAGCAGTTCTCAATAAATTAAAAAAATGTGTCTTCCAAGTTGCAAAAAATGTTGTCTTGAAAAGTTAGACTAATGGATGTACTGAAAAATCATGTCTGCGTAGTATGACCGTGGCTGGCTAGCTAAGATGAATGGGCATCAGGTTCCTGGAACATTATCTTTTCTGCAGTCCCCAAATGGTAAACAGGCAGGAGGTAGAGGATTATTTGCAGAACGTGTATATCGAAAGAGAACCTTTAACCCATTGCACAGTGCAAGCAGCCATATTACCTTTCAGATAATTTAACTTCTCTCTATTTTTTTGTTTTAAGAAGAGTTCACTAGATGACGCTAACAATGCTAAAACATGTCAGGCCAAGTTCTGTAACTGAGACATAACATAATATCTTTGTGTTTTAAGAAGAACATTGCTGGCATTACTATGTACTGTAAATATTTAGTATTAATCTATTATGGTCCTTAGACTACACTGAAGCATGTTGGCCACCTACCTAGCTCCATTACTGGTACATTCCATTTGTTATAAATCACTTCAATGATTTTAGCCAGTCAGTGCTCAGAAGCACAGAACCTCTTACTCTGCATACAGTTGTCATCTCTTGGTAACATGTAACTGGAGCAGTCCACTTAAGAGGCGGGGAGAGGCACTTCAAATCTGCTTTTCTAAATTGAAAAATAGAATGTAAAACTTATTATAATGCAGTATAGCCAACTCGAGCAATTTAGAATACGTTTATATATGTATTGTGAGAGATGTCTCTTATGATGTAAGACCAACCCCTTATACAGTTTTGGAAGACAGAAAAGGTCCTCTCACCCAAACAGCACGACTTGGCAGTTATACCATAAGAAGCATATCTTACAGTCCATGTAAACTTATGGGTTTATGAAAGTCTCTTCTGCAGCTCAGTTAGCAGTGGCAGTCGGGCAGTGTACTGTAACATTCTAAGTTTTAGTGCCACGGCATGTGAACAAATTAATTCCAGTCTGCATGAGCACTGCAGTAAAGCAAAAACATTTATTCAGTCCTCTTGTCAGAATATACCCCAGCTGAGAAATATGTTCAGTACTTTAACTACAAAACTGAATCTTTTTGAGATTGTATTTTGGCCGCTTATTTGCATATTGCACACTTTTCTGATATATACCTAGTTGCAGAGTTGGTTCGAGTCTGGCACTAGTTTCTTTTGTGATGCCTGGGATGCAAGAAACATGTTGCACCTGAGTTGGGCAATTCTGGGTAAACAAACTATTGAAACAAAATATCAAATTCAGTATTTATGTTCCTGTAGTGCAGAAAAATGGAGGGAGCTTGCAGTTAACATCCACAGATTAATCCGTGAGCAGCCCAAATCTGCCTCACAACATGACTTTTCATAAAGGGCATAGCACCACCACCACTGGTGTCCTGCAATTTACAAATTACACTAAATCTGCTATGGACAGTGGATTTATGATGGGCGCAGTGTTTATTGATGTGACAGAGGCCTTTGATCTTGTTGATCACACCCTTCTCAAGGCAAAAAAGCTCTGTCTCGGCTTCTCCCCTGAAGTAGTGGCGTGGCATGACGGTTACCTCACTAACAGAAAACAGTTTAAGTTTAGCTCTGCCACCTCTGACGTTTCTGCTATCAACCCTGGTGTACTTCAAGGTGCTATATCCTTGGCCCTATTCTGTTCTCTGTCTTTATTACTGACATCTCTCTGCATGCTCCAAACTGCTCCTCCTTACTCTGTGCAGATGACCTTCTGCTATAGAATAGTGCTAAGGCCATCTCCTGTCTCAACGCCACTCTTCTGATTTCCACAGTATCCTTGATTGGCTCTCCAAGAATGGGCTTATACTTAACTCTAGTAAAACTCTATCTATGTTGTTTGGATATGCTCCAAGACTAAGGGCATGATCTGGGCAATTATCTGTCTCTGGCCTTGATGGCTCCATCCTTACCAGTGTAAACTCCTTCAAATATCTGGCATGACCCTTGACCTCTCTCTTGACTTCAGCATCCACATCACTCGTACATGTAAAGCTGTTAACACCAAAATTAGTATGGCTTACAGAACCAGCCATTCTCGAACACCCACCACCAGTATGGCTATTACCGAGGGCATACCTCTTCCTGATTTCACCTACAGCTCAGTCTCTTATGCTTGGGCTGCAAAAGCTAGCCACCACAAATGTGACACAACTTGCAACAGTCATCTTTTATGAGAAGCTCCACTGGCTCTCCCCTACAGCTAACCATCTTTACCCACTTTGCACCATTACTGATAGCATTTTTTGCTCTGGATCTCCTCCTACCCTTGCTCAGTTGCTGGTTAATCCTTGCCCCCCACTACACACTTCATTCTGGTGCTCAGCCCATTTTTCATATACTGAAATGTAAAATGGCAATGAGTACTCAGGTTTTCTCGTATCTTGTCCCCTCAATACTGGAACTCACTTCCTGCACCCATTCGCCTCTCCCCTACACACTCTAGCTTTAAGCCACCATCTAAGGAGACACCTTCAATCAACCTGTACCTGTGCCTGTACCGATACCTGTTTTCATCTCCCTTGAACTCTCTAATGGAACACCCCTCACCTTGCTGACTCTACTCTTGGCTCCATTTTCTTTTTGCACTTACTGCTGACCTACTCAATGCTTCTCCTAATTTCTCCTCATCCTAACTCCCCTCCTTTAAAATCGTTTATCTAATCTGGATATATTGTTTACTACTGTGTGGACTTATGAATAATGGTGTTCTCTCATTATGTCTTGCTGCTCTTGCATCCCTAAAGGCTAAACATGTATTGATTATTGCTAACAGCTGAACGTTTACCTAATTGTTCTATTACTGCTGTATTATGCTATTGTTTTACTGCTGTACCATGTTATTGTTGTGCCTCTACTTATTACCTGTTGCTATTGTTTACTGATCTTGTTCCTTGTTACCTATCATGTTCTATTTAAGCAATAATACCCGAGAGTGTGGGCGGTATTGGGCAATACCCGGACATGAGGCGTATGAGGCCTTACGCGCGCAGGCGGAGGGCCTTATAGCCCCTGGAAGGTCCGGGTTTTGCCCATACCGCCACCTCGAGGGTATTATTATGCGCTAAGAAAATTGTAAAAAAAAAAAAAAAAAAAAAAAAATTAATTAAAATGACTTTTAGAACATTTTGAAATAAAATAGTTCGCCTGCTTTATAAGAATGGTCTGAATAGTTACAAAATTGGTAGATTGCAGCAGATTCTTTATTTGTTTTTTGTTGAAGAGCCTCCCACACTCTGCCCTGCACACACATATAATAGTTGTTTTATGTACTGGTTTGTTTTATGTTGAGAGGCTGTTTTGTGTTGCTAATGTTTTTTTTCAGACAGGTCAGAGGTTGCATGGGGTAGGTCAGAGGTTGCAATCGTGAGACGGAAGCACAGCGTGGGAGAGTAAGGTGTTGTAGTCGGGAGCCAGTTGTTTTATTTTTTTTAAACATTCATGGTCCTCGGTGCATACTGTGAAGGGGAGTATCTGTTTTACCTAGTGGGATTGTGAAGGGGCGCTTGTATTTCAGAAGGAGTCAGCGAGCGGGCGACCAAGCGACCAGAACAGCAGGAGCCAGAATCTTAACCGTTGTGGGAATGAGCGAGACTGCTGCCAGTTGTGTGAATGTAGTCAGTATCGGGATTGCAGGGCACTGTTGTAGCTTCATTTTGATGACAGGAGAGCGGCAGTGGAGGCAGATACAAGCGCAAATATCAATTCATTAAGCAGCATTTCTTTTCACCACTCCGAGTTTAAATTGGTTCGTGAACGAGCGGTGATAAAGCTGCTAAACGCCGCTGCAGTTATGTAAAAAAACTACCTGAAACTGAGAGTGAGCGGGAGGCAGCAGTCACTTTTGTTAGGGGGGAAAACAGAGGGATTGGTTTAAAGCTGGCAAAACCAAAAAGTATGATTTTTTTTCTTGGTTACTGGCTGCTGTGTCGTTCAAGTAATGACTGTGTGTGTGGTGGTGGTGGCGTGACTCTCACTAAATGTTCAAAAAAAATGGCGGCAGTTTGACATTTTGTGCCCAGTGCTTCAGCCAATGATGAAGCAGGCTGGGCACAAGGATACTTGGCTGGGCATAAGGCAGGTTTTGGCTGGCACTTTTTATTTGGTAGGCATCAATTGAAAGTTAATGTACGCCTGTGGAATGGGTACCAGCCAATCAGATGCCTCCAAATAAAAAGCCCATTTTCTAAGTTATGTTGTTTGTTATTCAGTTGATTGTACTGTGTATTGTGACTTGAACTCTCCTGGGTTGTGCCTGAAAATAGACATTTGCTATGTCTAGTGCACATACCCGGTTATCAAAAATAAATAAATAAATAACCACTTTCTGGCTACGATTTCCTAGCCAACCCATGATTCATGTGGTCAGTTTTTATTAACCTCAAGGTTATTTAATATTCCTACCAATTTGATGTCATTGACAACATTAAACACTTTATAGAAGTCCAGGTAAACTACATCTACAGGCACCCCACTGTCAGCGACTCACTAATAGGTTCATAGAAGGCAATCATATTTGTCATGCAGGACTGACCAGTTCTGAATCCATGCTGTGTTTGATCCATAAGTCCTTTAACTATATAGGAAATGTTCTAGAATTTTGTAGGCAACTGAAGTAAGGCTGATGCGCTGATAATTTTTGATAATTGCTTTATTGCCTTTTTTGAAAACAGGTACAGTGTTGGCTGTGTGCCAATCCTCTGGAACCAAACCTGTCTTTAAGGATGTATTATATAGTGCAGTAAGCGGGAGAGTTATTTAATTGGATACTTTTTTCAGCAGCCTGTTAGATAAATTATCAGGTTCCAATGATTTATGAATATATACTGTACTAGGCTTTGTTTACTTGGCACAAAGTCTGAATTTACTTGTACAGTATTGTATTCCTTCCCATGGATTTTGATTCCTGATGATTCACTCCCATCATTGTTTAGGAAACCCAAACAGAAAATATTCATCAAATTGATCTGCTCTGGTTTTAGGATCTGTAATTTTTTTTTCTATTACTAAGGAGCCAACTGAGTTCCTACAAACTTTTTCCTACAGTTGACATACCTATAAAAGGTCTTAACATCTCTTCTGTTAGTTGCCAACTAATATTCATAATCCCTTTTGGCAGTTTTTATTTTTGTTTACATAATTTGACAACTTTTTTATGATTATTTATACTAATTTGTGTTCCTGTATTATGCTTTATTCTACAAGCTCTTCTATGACTCATGGAAGTACTTTCCCTTTACATTATAACTTTTCTTAACTGTAACTTAGTTTTTCTGTAATTTTAATAATTTTCTTTTTATTTTGATCCAACATTCATTAGCATTTAGTCCCTTCAGTTCAGCTTGCCAGTCCATTCAAAGAGTGAATCCCTTGTCTGTCTTTATTTATTTGAAAATTGGTAACCAGGAAAGACACCGTGAGTCGCAGCTCATTTCCCGGTGTGACCTGGAGGAAGGGTTACAGGAAGAAAAAGCAAAACATAAATACAGAGCATTTCAAAGGTACATGCATAGAGCACAGACACATCTTGGTGGTGTGATGGGAAATTTATCCAAGTACAGAGACAGCTCAGACACTTAATTCAGCTCATTGTACAGTGTACGTAATTCGCTAATGGTCCCTTCCCTTTCTTCACAGGTTTTTTTATTTTGTTGAAATCTGCCTTATTGTAATCAAAAAGCTTAATAGTCCCCATAGTTGTTCCAATTCCTTGGAATCTACTACCCTCATTTGCTTTGTGTTATCTTCAGATGTAATTATGTTACTTGAGATTTCCGATCACAGTCCATCAATCAAAATATTAAACAATAGAGGCCCCAATATCAACCCTCTGTGGAACCCCATTTGTGACTTCCATCCAGCGTGATAGTACCCTATGTCTTACTATCCACCAAACCCTACTTCTTAATAAGCTCTCTATCAATTGTGAATTATTTTCTGTAATAATAAAATTTACGAAGAATTTTATTGTAGTAATGGTAAAATTTTTATCTATACAATATGACACCATTAGGACAATTAACACCCTATTTTCAAGGTGTACCCGCACAGTAAACATTTTATACAAATTTCAGGTTACCACTTATAACAATAGGCTTAAAAACATACCTTATTAAATCATTCAATCAGTAGTTCAAACACACAGATATGACATAGATGTAATAAATTATTACAACAATAAATAATGAGGGCTATACTAAACATTCAGTTACACTCACATCTGAGACTAAAGTACTGTCAGATCTTTGTTTTAAAACTACATTTCTTAAATCTGGGGGCAATGCATTCCATGTACTAGCTACACTGTATTCTTAGGTAATTTTACCAAAATTATTTGTTATCCTAGGCTGTATAAAATCCCTAGCCCCATTTTTCCTTAAGTTTAAACTGTGTTTGGGTCTTTGAATCTTCTCTACAAATTGCTGGGGTGTTTTATTTCTAAGCATACTCCAAACAAGTTTAGTCCAAGTATAGTTACGTTTCAGGTCAAGTGATTTCCAGTCCAACTTATTGTACATTGTACAATGATGGGTATCATAGCTACACCTCAATACCAATCTTGCCAATCTATTATAAAAATAATACGACCATTTGCTTTTTTAACCAAAACTGAAATATGCTGATTTATTTAAACCCCCAAATATTTATAGGTTGCAGTCTGGGTCAGACATTTCCCTTCCAAGGTCATTATTTGTAAACCCTGTTTTTTTTTTTTTTTTGCTCTAGATTGCTTAGTTCCAAATAACATAGTTTGTGTTTTTTTTATGATTTGTGATCAAACCCAGAGATGTGAAGCTCTCCTGCACTGCCAAGAAATTCTGCTGTAGTTTAAGTTCCACTTCACTAGGACTGCCCCCCTTAGCCACCAGCACTGTGTCATCCACATAAAGGCAAATACAGGAGTGTTTCACAAAATCCGGGAGATCATTTATATAGATAATAAACAACAGTGGCCCCAGGATCGAACCCTGGGGCACACCACAGGTAACCGGTAATATGTTTGATTCAAATCCATTTACTGCTACTATCTGTGTTCTTCCATTTAAATACGAGCTAAACCACTGGCAAGATTCATTTGTTAAACCTATATGTTTTAACTTACCCATCAAAATGTTATGGTCTACCAGATCAAAAACTTTTGACAGGTCCACGTACACCGCACCAGCGGACCTTGCCAACCCCAAAGGGGTAGCCACTGTATCCAAGAAGTCTGGTAGTGTGGTGGCCATGGATCTGCCTCTCCTAAAGCCGTACTGATAAGTTGTTAACTTTTCATACTTTTCCAAGTATCCCATCAGCTGACAATGCACTATTCTCTCCAAAACCTTTGAGATTGTTGTAGAACAGTGTTGAAAGTGTTACTGAAATTTAAGTATATTCAGGAGTTGTCTTTAGAAACAAAAAACTGGTGGCCATCAGGCAAGCACATGGGATAAGTGTGCTGGCCCACAAGAAATTTTGGTGGTTTGATGGAAAATTCACCCAAGTACAGAGACAGCTCAGACAGTTATGACAGCTTTCTGTACAGTGTACCATAATACACTAATGGTTCCTTCCATTTCTTCTTAGATGTTTCCTAAATAAACACTTTTTTATAACACTAAATAGCTCCAAACTGACAGGGCTGCTGTGGCCTGCTTTTACTATATGTGTAAAATTTTTACAGTCATTGACTGACAAGCTGTTTTCTGTATCTGCTGGCATTATCTCTCTCTTTGTTTTAAACACTCTGTTAGAATAGAACAATTCAGGCTGCAGACACAGTCTGCTGTTCTGGCTCAGTCCCTCTCTCCCACTTAATAGAAACATAGAAACATAGAAGTTGACGGCAGATAAGGACCGCAAGGCCCATCCAGTCTGCCCATTTCTTTTTCTACCTTATAAATGTGCCATCGGCCTTTGCTCTGTCAGTGACCTATCTATTCATAGTCATTTGTATTGCTCCCTTATGCCTATCCCATGCCTGTTTGAAGCCCTGCACTGTATTCATAGCCACCACTTCCTGTGGTAAGCTATTCCATGCATCTACCACCCTTTCTGTGAAAAGAATTTCCTCACATTCCCCTTAATCGGCCTCCTCTAATCTCATGCTGTGTCCTCTTGTCCTGCAATTTTTCTTATATTTAAACATGTTAGACTCTTTCACCTTGTTTATGCCCTTAAGGTGTTTAAATGTCTCGATCATATCACCTCTCCCTCCTTTGCTCAAGGGTATACATATTGAGCTCCGTTAATCTGTCCTCATATGTCTTCTGATGCAGTCCCTGCACCATTTTGGTTGCCCTTCTCTGACTGCCTCAATTTGGTTAATGTCCTTGTGAAGGTGTGGCCTCCAACACTGCACGCAGTACTCCAGATGGGCCTAACCAATGTCTTGTACAGAGGGATTATTACCTCCCTCTTACGACTTGTGATACCCCTACTAATACACCCTAACACCCCTAGCCTTACCTACTGCTTTAGAGGTCTGCTTGGATGATTTTAGGTCATCAGTGATGATGATGCCCAAGTCTCTTCTTCCTTTGTGACTGCTAGCAACTCCTCCCAGCCTATAAGTGGCTTAGGGTTTCTCTTCCCTATGTGCATGATTTTGCACTTCTTTGCATTAAATCCCAGTTGCCACTCTTCTGACCATTTTGCTAGTTTATCCAGATCTCTTCTCATTCTGCCCACCCCATCTGGATCATCTACTCTGTTGCAGATCTTGGTGTCATCTGCAAACAGACAAGCCTTACCCTCTAGTCCATCTGCGGGGTCACTAATGAAGATGTTGAATAGGACTGGCTCCAGGACTGATCCCTGAGTACCCACTTGTGACTTGCATCTCTTCTGACTGTATACCATTTACCACCACTCTCTGTTTTCTGCAGTCAACCAGTTTGCCACCAGTTGACCAACTTCTGACCCACCCCGAGCCTACCTAGCTTATTTATCAATCTTCTATGTGGAACAGTGTCAAAAGCTTTGCTGAAGTCAAGGTAGGCGACATCAACTGCTCCCCCTTGGTCCACCACTCTGGTTACCCAGTCAAAGAAATCTATGAGATTAGTTTGACAGGACCTTCCTTTTGTAAACTGACACTTCTAACTTGTTGTGCCACTAGATGGAATGCACTTTGATTTTTACCAATATTCAGCAATCTTACATTTCAGTGTGGAGTTCATTGTGCAGATTTTGTGGCTGATGAACAATTTTTTTTTGTTTCCCAGAAATGGTGCACTATCTGAAAGGTGTTGTACTTACAACTCAGCAGTAGCTCCTGTCTTCACCCTGTCAAACATTGTCTTGCAGTGAGGACAGAGAGGGGTCAGTACTTTGCCTGCTTCCTGATGTAACTGTCGTTTGCAGTGCCTGGTCACTGTTACACTAGGCACACTCAGTCAGGTGATGCAAATGGGAGCTCTGCATCATCATGTTGT
The DNA here is from genome assembly GCA_016271365.2 of Neoceratodus forsteri. Taxonomy (NCBI): domain Eukaryota; kingdom Metazoa; phylum Chordata; order Ceratodontiformes; family Ceratodontidae; genus Neoceratodus; species Neoceratodus forsteri. The sequence continues at coordinate 316,216,382 of CM057454.1, forward strand.
TGTCATACCACAGTCTTGCTGAGCTCTCACTATGCATCTTCGTGTGTCCACAGTTCTCTCTCTCTCTTCATGACGTTGCATATGAGTGCATGTGCAAACACACAACTCCCCAATATCAGCCAACACTGAGGTCTCCGAGTACACTTCAGCAGACTTTGGAAGTCAGCCAAGGTTACCAGGATCCTAGGTGATAGGTTTAAATACTTCAGTAGCAAGCATTTAAACTAGCCAAGGGGGGAGGCACTGAAGAGGAGAAGGGAAATCCTAGCCCCACCCCCAAAAAAAAATCAGGGTAATTAGTGAGGTAAACACCAAAATAGAGTAGTCGATAGGGAGAAGGGCAGGGGTAAATGGAGAAAAAGACAAAGGCAGTAGGGACAGGGATGGGGCAAAAAGAAATAAAGCCATAAAAAAATGGAGGGTAATGAGTATCAATGCCCGTAGTCTAGGTAAAAAGCTCCCTGAAATGGTGGCCTTGATGGAAGAGGGATGCCTGCATATTGTGGCAGTCACAGAAATGTGGTACACAGAGAACCATGACTGGGATGTCAGAATACCAGGGTACACAATCTACAGGAGGGACAGGGAGGGAAGAAGAGGAGGAGGAGTAGCTCTCTATGTAAGGAAAGGGATAAAAGCAACAGAAATAAAGGGTAAACAGGGAGGAGAGGAGGCACTGTGGGCCACCCTGGAGACTGGAAATGGCTCTACAATCCGCACAGGGGTTGTATACAGACCCCAGTCTCAGGGGGAGGAACTGGACAAGAAAATGATAGAAGGCATCCTTGGGATGGCAGAGAAAGGGGAGATATTGCTGATGGGGGACCTGAACATGCCAGATGTTGACTGGAGCACCTTTGCTGCAGCCACATCCAAGAGGAGGGCCTTTCTCGATGCCCTACAAGGGGCATGCCTCAGACAGCTAGTTTTGGAACCCACTCGGGAGAGAGCAATCTTAGACCTGGTACTCTCAAATGTGGATGGACAGAGGATCTTTGATCTTGAAGTGGGTAGCCATCTGGGAACAAGTGATCACCAAACAGTGTGGTTCACGATAAACTTAGCTGTAGAGTCAAGCCACACAAAAGTGAAGGTACTGGACTTCAGGAGGGCTGATTTTGTCAAAATGGGAGAGTGCCTCAGAAAAGCACTAGCAAACAGGCAAGAAGGTGGGGGGGGGAGCAACAATGGGGAAACATCAAAACCGCCATCACAGAGGCAACAAGTCTTTGTGTGAAGCAAATAAACAAATCAAAATGAAAGAAAAAACCCCTATGGTTCTCAAAAGAAGTAGCGGGGAAGGTAAGGGGAAAAAAGATAGCATTCAGGAAGTATAAGGAAACACAGAAGGAGCAGGGCAGAGAACTGTACCAGTTAAAGCAGAAGGAAGCGGGTAAGGCAGTCAGAATAGCAAAGGCCCAAACCGAGGAAAAGATAGCCAACTCGGTTAAGAAGGGGGATAAAACCTTTTATAGGTACATTAGGGAGCAAAGAAAGACAGGGATACTGAGGCTGAACAGAGAGAAAGGTGGTTGGGCAAAGAGTGACCGTGAAAAAGCAGGGATACTGAATGAATACTTCTGCTCAGTATTCACAATAGAAAAAGCAGGGGGAAATACCTAATCCGGTCAATAGAAGCACTCTGGATAGGGGGTTGATATTAGTCCTTTCACAGAAGAAAGGGTTCTGAAAGAACTCTTAAAACTGAAGGTGGATAAAGCAATGGGGCCTGATGGGATTCACCCCAGAATTTTAAAAGAACTAAGGGAAGAACTAGTAACACCACTGACTACCCTTTTTAATAAATCATGGGAGGATGGGGTGGTACCTGAGGACTGGAGGAGGGTGGATGTGATTCCCCTTCACAAAAGTGGGAGCAAGACAGAGGCAGGAAACTACAGACCTGTCAGTTTGACCTTAGTGGTAGGGAAAATGATGGAATCACTTCTGAAGGAAAGAATTGTAGAGTACCTAGAGGCCAGTGGGGCACAGGACCCAAGACAGCATGGATTCACAGCGGGAAGGTCGTGTCAGACAAATCTAGCTGATTTCTTTGACTGGGTGACCAAAGCAGTAGACCAGGGAGGGGCTGTGGACATGGCCTATCTAGACTTTAGCAAGGCATTTGACACAGTCCTGCACCAAAGATTAATAAACAAATTAGCCAGCCTGGGAGTGGGGCCTAGGGTGGTAGCCTGGGTAAAACACTGGTTGGACAACAGGACACGGCAGGTAATAGTAAATGGAGTCCACAGTGAAGTAAGGAGGGTTACTAGTGGGGTACCGCAGGAGGGTTCAGTACTGGGACCGGTCCTTTTTAATGTCTTTATAAGTGACGTTGCAGAGGGACTGGAAGGGAAAGTATGTCTCTTTGCAGATGACACAAAGATCTGCAACAGGGTTGATACACAAGGTGGGGTGGAAAAGATGAAAAGGGACTTGGCAAGGTTGGAGGAATGGTCAGATGTACGGCAACTTAGATTCAATGCAAAAAAGTGCTAAGTAATGCACCTGGGAAACAAAAAACCCAGGAGAAGAGTACACAATGGGGGGTAAGATACTGACAACAACAAAAATGGAAAGGGACCTGGGGGTAGTCATATCAGATGCCCTAAAGGTGGGCCAGCAATGTGAGAAGGCAGTATGGAGGGCTGGGGGGATACTGGGATGCATAGGGAGAGGCATCACCAGTAGAAAACAGGAAGTTGTTGGCCCTCTGTACAGTTGGTAAGACCGCGTCAGGAGTACTGTGTACAGTTCTGGAGACCCCATCTCTGCAAAGACATAGACAGGGTGGAGGCTGTCCAGAGGAGGGCAACCAAAATGATGCAGGGTCTGCATCGGAAGACATATGAAGAAAGACTAAAGGAACAAAAGATGTATAACCTCGAGGAAAGGAGGGAGGGGGGGACATGATAGAAACTTTCAAATACCTCAAGGGAATCAACAAAGTCCAAGAGGGTAGCATCTTTCAGAAAAAGAAATGTGCAAAAACAAGGGGGCACAATTTGAAGATAGAGGGGGGACGGCTCAGAGGTAATGTGAAGAAGTATTTCTTCACAGAGAGGGCTGTGGATACATGGAACAGCCTTCCTAAGGAGGTTGTAGAGTCAAAAACAGTGGGGGAATTCAAGAATGCATGGGACAGACATAAGGCAATTCTAGTGGGGGGGGTAGGAGGAGGAGGAAGTAGGCTGTTGGTTTGTTGGTTTACTAGGATATGCAGTTTATCCGTTAGGTAGGGAAATGGGCAGACTGGGTGGGCCAAGCGGTCCTTGTCTGCCATCAATTTCTATGTTTCTATGTCAGCCAGTTTTACAGCACAATATACAGATGAAATTTTGAAAAGATGTTGGTTAGTCAAGCCAGCAAAGAAAGATAACTTTTGGCCCAAATTTGATTTTGGAGGCCTTGGGCCACTGCTAATGTCAACCCCTGTATATTACATCAGCTGCCCTTTCGCCATCTAGTTATTTTGTTACATCCTCAAAAACATAAGACTGACTTGATGTTTCCTTAGTAAACCTACACAGATTGTCCATTAAAGAGATCCTGACACCAGTAGAAAAACTTGAAAAAAAAATGTGAGATTTAGGTACAGCTCAGTTTATATTTCATATATTTTCTATAATTTGTTCCCTTTTTTCTTTATTACTGTGGACAGTTGTATGAAAGAGATACTGTCCCTTAGACTTTATCTGCTCTTTCTGCTTGCCTAAACCTGCCATCATAATGCCCTGTTCATGGCATCATAATGTGTCTTCACAGCAGCAGATTGTCATAAGCAGAACTGTGATATCAGGTGTAGGCAAGCAGTAGGAATATATAGGGCAGCAATCACATGCAAATGTCCTTATTAATAAAGATGTAAGGGTGGGAATTACAGAAAAAATATTAAATATAACTTGAATTGTGTCTAAATATTACATTTTTTCAAAGTTGTCACAATGGCAGCAGGTCTCTTTCAAGGCAACATAAACCTTGTTTTTACATTTTTAATACAGTTAGAACTTTGGGCAAGAATGTAGTCTGCTGAATCTGCCCATTGTACTATTATGTAAGTTTGCTTTCAAAAAGTCTCAATTCTTGGATGAACTGCTAATGCTGCCATTTTCCTGCCCAAAATTAATTTTTAATTACTTGTAGGTTCTGGAATCCAGTGATACCAATGCAGGGGAAGTTTGTAAGGGAAAAGTTTACTTTGGGCTTCAAGTCAACTGATTTTGGTTTTGGAACTGATAAGTATTTAATAAATGAATATCAAGTGTGGGGGCGAAAGCATCACAAAGTATTCTATATAAGGAAAAAGAGTTAAAATGTTAGTATTTCAGAATAAATGCACATAACGGTAGTGTTGGAAGATCACACAGGCTACATACATGTACAAATTTTCAGTTTATAAAAACAATGCATATGTTCGCATTAGCAGCTGGCAACAGTCGAGATGTTCCATAATCTGGCCTTTGATAACCGTCTGCAGTACGATTGATTGATCCAAATCCCACCCCACTTTCAGTAAAGGCCTCTCCAATTACCTTGCCTCCCTTGACATTTGCAAATGTCCCTAGCTTCATGAGTCATGCAAATCTACCATTGTTCTGCACTTAGATTTCCCTGTGGCCTCTTGATTCCTCCCGTCCCCACTCTTCCTCAGCTGCAGCTACGCACTTTGTTCCCTGTCTCTGCCTTGCTGACTTGCCAACAGCACTGTCACATTTTGTACATTATTAACAGTAAATTGTGACTTTTTATCTGTTTTGTTCCCATTATACTGTGTGATATGTACCTCCTCTATGTACTATGTAACTTGTACTTCTGTACAACTGTTTGGAATCTCCTATTGTACAACATTGTGTATGTATTTGCTTTTACCTGTTCCTTGATTTGTACTCTCCCATGTCATGCCTGAAAATAGGCAGTTCTGTCTAGTGCACTTACCCGGTTACTAACGGCAAATAAATAAATAAATGATTGACTGATATGTAATATTGCAGTATGATTGACATGTAATATTCTGGGGAAGCAGAAATTCCAGGTAAGAAAATTTCCATTGTCCCACAGTCGAGGTCAGATTTACTGGCCTGTATTTACTGAGTCACTTCTGTTTCCCTTTTTTAAACAGAGATGTAACAATTACTCGATTCCTCCTGATCCTGGACATCTTACTGGTTTCAAGTGACTTTTGGCAAGAGTACCCACTGTTTTTTGTTTTTTTTTTCATCATCTATTTAGGTCCTGGTTCTCCCCGGTGGCTCCCTTTTGACCAACCTCCCAGCCCCATCACCTGGCTCCTCCACGACTTACCTTAGCTGTTGTCCTCTGCCACAGGACTTGTGGCTATGCCCGTTCACTGGTGTGGGGCCTGCAGGCGGTCAGTCAATCATCCTGCCACCTGGAGTGTTTTTTTTTTTCCTCCATTTTCACCCTGGGGCCCACGCACGTACAATAGGCACAGTGTCCGAGCTCTGCTTCCACCGAAATGGCTCCAGCGCCATGTACGTGGGTTACCTTTCCTGTGTGGTGCTGTGCATGTGCTGCCACCAGCCCAGCCATTGCTGGGTGGCAGGTAAGCAGCACACCATTCAAACCCCCCTTCCCGAGGAAGGATTGCTGTCTTGGGATGCTCAGTCCTTCCTCATCCAGCCGGCCCCAAGCAACCCAGTTCCATTCCCAATCCTGGGTTGTCGGCATGGCATTAGCTAAGGTGCTCAGCGCCTCAGCCCTCCATGCCACTTTGCTGTCTGACTATCCAGTATGCTGTCCTTTAGGTTTATAAGTACCCTGAGATGGAAACTATCTCATTCTTTTGAGTTACTGATTTTCAGCTCGCCTAGTTATACAGCATCAGAGCTGGCAGTTAGATTGTGCTGCTAACATCCGCTGCTGATCTCGTGGATGTCTCATCTGGATATGGTGAGTCACCTAACACTGCCAGATGTGGCAGGTGACCCATCACCTCCTTAGTAGAAACTGAATTGAAATATTCTTTTAGATTTTTTGTTGCCGCGGTATCATCTAATATTTAGGTAATATTTAAGGGATATGCCATGGGTTTGTGTGTGATACAGAATTTATCTATACAAGTTGATTTTTGACCTCGTTGACTTCATGTGTTGGAGAGCTACGAGTGAGCTCAATGAGGTCAAACATTGATGAATACAGATAAATTCTGTATCACACACAAACCCATGGTATATTCAATGTATGCAGTAGATACCCTTCCAGCTAATGCTACCCATTAGTTTTCAATATTTAACATTTTCAAACTTTTAAAAGTTAAACGGGCACTTTTTTGTGTTGTAGCCATTCAGTCCACATCTTTTCCTCATGCTTTTCCATGATTGGGTCATGTACCGTTGGAAAAAGATACTGTCTGGACAATTGCGGTGGTAGTGGGCAATGCTAGTGTGGTAGAGTGTGCATGCGTTAGTTCAGTAGGCTGGGAGGTGTCCTAGTGAGTGGAGGTGTGTGGTGGCTTGGGGATTGTCATGTACAAATCGTCAGTGGTCAAATTTGGGGATTCCAGGGAGAGAGTGCTGAAGATGGCATATTGGAGGAGGGCTAGTCAGACGCGGAGCATTCCCTGCTACTGCAGCTGAGGACTGGGATATTTTAGTGTGGCCTGTACTTGAAACATCTCTATATTGCACTTGATATCTGCAACAAATGTGCACTTTTGCTTAATTCTGTGGGAGGTGAAAATAACTACCTTTGGTAATTGCTTTTTATTCACATATTTATTTAGGGTTTAACCAAGAAGGGGCTTGTAAACTCTGTTTATCTTGTTAGTAACTTCAGAAGGATTTAAATACTGCATTTGGGTAGGTCCTTGGAGGTAGCTAGATTGTCTACTAGGATTTGCTGACAGTTAAACTATTTTTAAATTTCAGGTGGTTGAGCAGTTGAAAAGAAACTTGCAAACTCTGCTTATCTTGGAAGTAACCTCATAAGTGTTTAAATACTTCATTCTGGTTGTCCCTTGGGGTAGCTGGATTGACTACTAGGCTTTTGGGACTGAAACTATTTTTAAATAATTTACTGGTGCGTAGGAGTTTGTGATAGTTAAACTCTTTTTAAACAGAGTTACTGGGGTTAAGGAGTGGTCACAGAAAAACCTGCAGTGTGAAACAGGAAAAGACGGTCTTTCAAGCAACAGAGGGTGGTGGATTAAGGTTTACGTTTGTTTGTTACAATTCTTAAGATTTTCAGTGCAGGAAGAGTTTAAAGCACAGCTGACTTATTTTAGGGGGACAGTCTCAGAGCACAAAACCACCAGGCCTGTTTTGGGGCTGGGAAGGTTTACCTGTGTCTGACTTGGATGTGTGGATTTTCTCTGATTGATTAGCAGGTATTTCTCTATCAAATTGTTGTGTAGGCATCTTCCTGACAGGAAGGCACTCATTGCAGCAGTGTGTCAGAGCTTCTAGCTGATTGTTTTGCGAGGGCACAGTTTAGGCCCAACCCTTCCCACCCTCACCCCACCCACCCCTGGAAATAGTTCCTTTATACCTGGGGTTCTGACATCATTTCTCAAGAGTGCAAGGTGCATGTCACTGTCATATCCTCTCTAGCACACTGCACTGACAATATAAGCATAAACATTGTATAATATAAATATATATTTCTACATTACAAACCAATCACACAAAAAAAAAAAATGTGGGGAGTAGTAATGTAATGGCTGTGGGGCAGCAGTCTTCCGGAGTCTTTCTGAGGCTGAGATGCTGCCCTATTTGCAGACAACTGTCTGCCCTGAGGGAGGAAGTTGCCTGCCTCAGGCCACACTGACAGTAGTACGGGACCTTCCCCAGGCCACAATGGACAGTAGGAAGGAACCTCCCCATCCAGGGAGCACCAGAACCACCACCACTACCTCAGAGGTTGCAAAGAAAGCACAGCAGTTGGACCACAGTGGGCTCAGGGAGGATGAGGATGGTGAAACAGAGGACACCCAGTCAGATGTTACACACCACAATCCATACGTTCATTCTGGGGAGCATAGCTCCCCATAGATACACCCGCAGAGGAGACTAAGGAGGCTGAGGACAACTGTCACAAGGGAGGCCCACAGGAAGGAGGCAGAGGACACCACAAGGAAAGGAAGCAGCTCCTGGTGGGGACTCCAATTATTAGGGGATAGACCTGGGAGGAGCTGGGAAATCTGAAGTAAGGTGCCTGCCTGGTGCCATGGCTTGGAGGGACAGGAAGCGCATCCTCAGGATCACAACAACAGCTGCAAGGGATTCTGAGCTGGATGTAATTGTCCACCTAGGAACAAATGACTTGGCTCATCATGAGGTTAGAGCAGTGCAGGGGGACATTGCAGAGTTGGGGAGGGGCCTAAGACAAGTAGCAAACACAGTATCCTTCTCGGAGGTGCTGCCTGTCAAAGGCGTGGGGGAGGCGAGGGTAATTGGCACCATGCAGTTTAATGAATGGTTAAAAAATGGTGCAGAGCACAGGGTTTGGCTTCATTGGGACTGGGGTTCCACCTGGAGGGACACCAGCCATACTGGCAGGATGGTCTGCATCTGTCCAGGAAGGGAACAAGTCTTTTGAGCAATCAGTTTAAATGCTTCATTGGCAAGCTTTTAAACTAGTCAGTGGGGAGGCACTGACAAGCAGCAGAAAAATCCCAGCCTCTCCTACAAAACAGGGTACTAAATGAGAAAAAGACCAAGGTAGAACGGTCAGTGGGGATGCTGCAACAGAAGGTAAGGCCATCAAAAATGGAGAGCAATGAGTACCAATGCCCGTAGTCTAGGTAACAAGCTTCCTGAATTAGTGGCCTTGATGGAGGAGGAACATCTGGATATCGTGGCAGTCACAGAAACATGGTACACACAAACCATGACTGGGACGTAAACATACCAGGATACACTATCTACAGGAGGGACAGGGAGGGTAAAAGAGGGGAGAGTAGTTCTTTACATGAGGGAAGGAATAAAAGCAACAGAACAAAAGGGTAAACAGGGAGAGAAGAAGCACTGTGGGTAAATTTGGAGACAGGCAATGGCACCACAATCCGCACAGGGGTTGTATACAGACCCCCTTCTCAGGGGAGGAAATGGACAAGGAAATTATAGAAAGTATACTTAGAATGGCAGAAAAAGGGGAGATATTGCTGATGGGTGATCTGAATATGCCAGATGTTAACTGGAGCGCAGTTGCAGCTGCCACTCAAGAGTGCAGTTATTCTAGATGCCCTACAGGGGCATGCCTTAGACAACTAGTACTGAGCCCACTCGAGAGGGAGCAATATTAGACTTGATACTCTCAAATGGAGATGGAGAGAGGATCACAGATGTAGAAGTGGGTAGCCATCTGGGAACTAGCGACCATCGAACAGTATGGTTCACAATAACACAGCAATAGAGTCAAGCCATACAAAGACAAAAGTACTGGACTTTAGGAGGGCTGACTTTGCCAAATGGGTGAGTGCCTAAGGAATGCACTAGCAAATGGGTGGGAAGGAGGGTGGAAGAACAATGGGGAATAATAAAACTGCCATCACAGAGGTAACGAGCCTTTGTGTGAAGCAATAAACAAAACAAGACGATGTAAGAAACCACTATGGTTCTCAAAGGAAGTGGCAGTGAAGGTTCAAGAGAAAAAGAAAGCATTCAGGAAGTACAAGGAATCGCAGCAGGAGCAGGACAGAGAACTGTATCAGTTAAAGCAAAAGGAGGCTGGGAAGGCAGTCAGAACAGCAAAGGCCCAAACTGAGGAAAAGATAGCCAACTCAGTTAAGAAGGGGAATAAAACCTTTTATAGGTACATCAGGGAGCAAAGGAAGACCAAGGGAGGGATAGTGAGGCTTAATAAAGGGGAGGGAGGGTGGGCAGAGGGAGAATGTGAAAAGGCAGAGATACTAAACAAATATTTTTGCTCAGTATTTACAAAGGAAGAGGGGAGGTACATAAAACAAACAGTAGTAACACTCTGATACAGAAGTTGATACCAGCCCATTTACAGAAGAAAGGGTTCTGAAGAACTCTTAAAACTGAAGGTGGACAAAGCAATGGGGCCTGATGGGATTCATCCCAGAATTCTAAAAGAACTAAGGGTAGAACTAGTGACACCACTGACTACCCTCTTTAACAAATCATGGGAGGATGGGGTGGTACCCGAGGACTGGAGGAGGGCAGTTGTGATTCCCCTTCACAAAAGTGGGAGCAAGGTAGAAGCAGGAAACTATAGACCTGTTAGTTTAACCTCAGTGATAGGGAAAATGATGGAATCACTTCTAAAGGAAAGAATTGTCGGTATCTAGAGGCCAGAGGGCACAAGACCCTAGGCAGCATGGATTCACAGCGGGAAGGTCATGCCAGACGAATCTGATAGATTTCTTTGACTGGGTGACCAAAGTAGTAGATCAGGGAGGGCTGTGGACATGGCCTACCTAGACTTTAGCAAGGCATTTGACACAGTCCCACACAAAGATTAATATATAAGTTAGCCAGCTTGGGAGTGGGTCCCAAGATGACAGCCTGGGTAAAGAATTGGCTGGAGAATAGGACACAGAGAGTAATAGTAAATGGAGTCCACTCAGAAGAAAGGAGGGTTACTAGCGGGTACCAGAGGGTTCAGATTAGGACCAGTCCTCTTCGATGTCTTTATGTTTACATTGCAGAAGGACTGGAAGGAAAAGTATGTCTCTTTGCAGATGACACTAAGATCTGCAACAGAGTGGATGCACAGGGTGGGGTGGAAAGGATGAGAAGGGACTTGGCAAGGTTAGAGGAATGGTCAAATGTATGGCAGCTTAGATTCAATGCTAAGAAGTGCAAGGTAATGCACCTGGGAAACAAAAACCCAGGGGAAGAGTACACAATGGGGGGTGAGATACTAACAACAACAAAAATGGAAAGGGACCTGGGGGTAGTCATATCAGATGACCTAAAGATGGGCAAGCAATGTGAGAGGGCAGCAAGGAGGGTTGGGGATACTGGGATGCATAGGAGAGGCATCACCAGTAGAAAACAGGAAGTTATTATCCTCTGTACAGACAGCTGGTGAGACCCCATCTGGAGTACTGTGTGCAGTTCTGGAGACCCAATCTCCGCAAAGACATAGACAGGATGGAAGCTGTCCAGAGGAGGGCAACTAAATGGTGCAGGGTCTGCACCGGAGGACATATGAAGAGAGACTTAAGGAGCTTAATATGTATAGCCTCGAGGAAAGGAGGGAGAGGGGGGACATGATAGAAACTTTCAAGTACCTCAAGGGAATCAACAAAGTCCAAGAGGGTAGCATCTTTCAAAAAAAGAGGTGTGCAAGAACAAGAGGGCACAATTTGAAGAAGATAGAGGCGGCTCAGAGGTAATTTAAGGAAGTATTTTTTTCACAGAGAGGTTGTGGATGCATGGAATGGCCTTCGGAGGAGAGGTTGTGGAGTCAAAATCAGTGGTGGAATTCAAGCATGCATGGGATAGTCATAAGGCAATTCTGGGGGGTTGGGGTAGAAAGAAGTAGGCTGCTGGTTAACTAGGATCTGCAGCTTATCCAGTAGGTAGGGAAATGGGCAGACTGGGTGGGCCAAGCGGTCCTTATCTGCCGTCAAATTCTATGTTTCTATGTTTATCAGGGATATGAGGGCATGTACTGGAACAGTATGGGGTATTTATCCAGTAAATATTTAAGCAGTTAGGCTTTTTCTTGTGCAGTATGGATGTCATAGTTTGAGTTGTTCATTTTTTATTTCCACAGGGCACGTTTTTTTTTTAAAGTACTAATTTTAGGCTGGATTCAGGTATTTTTACTTACTGCCACACTGAAACTGAACTTTTGACAGTTTCTGAAGTCAGTGCAGCGGCTTGATGGTGCGGATGGTCATGAGGGGCACAAGTGTCGGTTTAGGGGGGCTGGAGTTCCGTGACTCAGGCATTCTGAAGTAGTACTGGTAGCCCTTACAGACAATGACAAGTATACTGTTCAAATAAACTTGACGATGAGTTAACTAGCGAAATAAATTTCACTCTTGAACAGTAGACTCATCATTGCCTGAAATGGCTGATTTTATCAGTGAGATCTGAATCTCACACCTATTGCATACAATACTAACGTACTAATTGCCAGCAGATTAGGCCTTACAGTCTCGAGTCTGCTCGAACCTCAGATCCCTAGTTCGGTGCCGAGGCCCTTCCCCCTCTTATGTTCCAGAAACCCCTATCATCCAACTCCCCGGGCCAGGCCATCATCTGGTACATCCGCTTTCTGTGTCTGTCCCACCCTCTCTTGAAGCCCTCCACTGTGGATCTCTGAACCAGCTCACCAGGCAGCACATTCCAACGGTCCACCACCCTCTCAATGAAAAACCTCCTCCTCTTCCCCCCCTCACCCTTCCACCTTTCAACTTCAAACCATGCCCTCTGGTGATACCTCCCTGCTTTGGTCTAAAGATCCCCTCCATGTTTACCCTATTTATTCCCTTGTGGTACTTGAAGACCTCAATCATGTCTCCCCTGTCTCTCCTCTCCTCCAATGAAAACAGGCAGAGCTCCTCAAGTCTGTCCTCATACGTCAAATCCCCTAGTCCTCGTATCATCTTAGTTGCCCTCCTCTGTACCCTCTCCAGGAGCTGTATGCCCCTCTTCAAGTGTGGTCTCCAGTACTGTACACAGTACTCAAGGTGTGGTATAATCAGTCCATTGTACAGTGGCAGAATCACTTCCCCTGCTCCTAGAGGTGATCCCCTTACGATGCATCCCAAAATCCTGTTTGCCTTGCTAGCCACTCTCCTGCACTGCTCAGAGTTATTCATACATGCATCCACCATGACCCCTGTTGAGGCCTCCAGCGCCTTCCCTCCCAGGGTGTCCATGTGTTTAGGGTTTCCCCGCCCAAGATGTAACACCTTGCACTTGGTGATATTGAAATTTAATTTCCATGTGTGAGCCCAGCTTTCCAGGGTGTCCAGGTCCCCTTGCAGGGCCAACCTCCCTTCTTACCCCTCAACTACTGCTCCCATCTTTGAGTCATCAGTGAAGAGACTAATTTCACACCCTATACCCTCCCTGATATCCGATATGTATGTATTAAACAGGATCGGACCCAGGACCGAGCTGTGCGGTACCCCACTACTGACCTCTCCAGGGTTCGAGAGCTCCCCACTGACCACTACTCTCTGGGGGTGCGTCGAGCTAGCCAGTTTTCAATCCATCTGACCATCAAAGGGCCTACTCCCAACCCCGTCAGTTTCTCCACCAGACCATTGTGGGGGACAGAGTGAAATGCCTTGCTGAAGTCCAAGAACAATACATCCACAGGCTTCCCCCTGTCCAGTTCTGATGTTACCCATTCGTAGAACTCCACAAGATTGGTTTGACATGATCTACCTGGCACAAACCCATGTTGCCGACTATCCAGACCTCCCACCTCCTCCAAGTACACCCCCAATTATTCCTTTAGTATACTTTACATTAATTTTCCCACCACCGAGGTCAAACTGATGGGTCTGTAGTTACCTGGTACTTTCCTCGACCCCCGCCTTATGGATTGGCACCACATGTGCCTCTCGTCAATCCTTAGGTACCCTCCCTGTCTCAAGCAACCTGTTGAAGAGCTCTGCCAGGGGTGCAGCCAGTATATCCGCCAATTCCCATAGTACTCTTGGATGAATGCCATCCGGTCCAGGAGATTTATCTTTCTTTAGGGCCTTGAGGGCTAACCACACCCTTTCGGTGGAGATAGCATCATCACGTCCCCTCCACCTTACTGGCCTTTTATCCTTATCCTGATGTGACACCCTGGGGTACCTCTCCTCCCTCTTGCTCCATTTCTGTTGCTCCCTGATCCCACTCACTGCTGCTTCTATCCCCATCGTGCCTTGCTTTGTAGATATCCCATCCCCCTCCTAGTGAACACAGAGGCGAAGTATTCATTTAATACCTCTGCCTGGTCCCTCACCTCTTTCACCCACCCTCCTTCTGATCTCAATCTGCCAAGATGGCCCTTAGTTTTTCTCTACTCCCCCATGTACCGGAAGAACCCCTTTTCCCCTCCATGTATCCCCTTTGCCAGCTGCTGCCCTTTACTGGACTTTGCCCCCCCTCACCATCCGGGTGACTTTTGTAGATGCAAGATGGCACATTTCCTTTTCCGTGTCCCTGCCTGTTGTTTTATATTTTTTGTAGGCCGCCTTCTTTTCTCTGACTGCTACCTGAACCTCACTGGACCACCAGCATGGTTTATGTGACCTTGCTCCCTTATGTTTCACCTTAGCGCAGGTCCTGACTGCCTCATGAAGTCCCCATTTTATGACCTCCCATCTCTTTTCCACATTTGTCATTGATGTAATCCCTTTTAAGTGATCCTTGAGAATATTTCACATGCCCACAAAGTCTGCCCCCCGAAGTCCACTGCCAGTGTCCTAGATTTCTCCCCCCATGCTTATTTGAAACCAGACAGTATTGTGGTCGCTCCCAGTCAGGGGATCCTCTACAACCAGGTCCCTTACCAGATCCCCATCTGCCAGAACCACGTCCAGGACATACCCCTGCCTTGTGGGCTTCATCACATGCTGTGTTAAGAACACATCCTGGAAGCTGTCCAGCAGCCTCTGCTCCTTGGCTACCTTAGAGGACATGATTCCCCAGTTTGTACCTGGCATATTAAGGTCCCCCATCAACACCACTCCTTCCCCTTTTGGTTCACACTGGGCAGTGATGTTGTTCAGCAAACCATCCTCCAGAACATCACCCATCCCGGGGGGGCCTATATGCTACACCCAGCTTGACCTTGCCTCCTGCTGGGGTTCGTAAGGTGACCCATAAGGCCTCCACATTTCTCTCTGCCTCTTCTACCCTAGCAATTTCTATGTCATCTCTAATGAACATAGCCACTCCACCCCCTCTGCCCTCCTTTCTATCCTTCCTAAGCATAGTGTACCCCTGCACGTTTAGGTCCCAGTCATGGTTTTTGTTGGCCCACATTTCTGTGACCGCCGCCACATCCACCCCGAACAGCATGGCCTGGAACTCTGGCAACTTGTTTCCCAAGCTCCTGGCATTTACTAACACCACCCCCCACCCCTTATCCCTGATCCCCTTTGTCGAACCCCACCCAGGTTCCTTATACTTCCATCCTCCCTCTGCTCCTCCTGAAACCTCCTCCCCAGTCTGTTTCCCCCCTCCCCTTGGGTTTGAAGGCTACTCCCCTCATCTGGAGGAGAGGGCTTCTGGTCAGCCCCTCCCTTATCTCTCCCCTCACAAGTTTAAACCCCACCTTTCTTGAATGTAGTCAGCCACCCCCTGTTTAAGGACTTCTTTCTCTAATGGGGCAAGATGAAGCCTGTCCTTGGCATACAGTCCCTTATCCTCCCAAACTCCTTTCCAGTTATCTAACACCCCCAACCCAGTCTCTTCACCCCACTTCCTGAGCCAGTCATTAACCTCTGTGATCTTCATTTTTTTCTCCACTGAGGCCTTTGGTACTGGAAATATCTCTGAAAAGGATATGTTGCATCCATTATCCCGACAGACTCTGGCAAGTTCTTGGAACCTTGCTTGGATTTCCAAAATGCTATTTCCCTCTTGATCGTTAGTTCCCAAATGCACCAGGAAATCCGGTTTCCCGACACAATCCCTAACCAGTTCATACACCATGAACTTTGCTCTGTGCACTGTCAACCCAGAGATACTTACTACCTTCACCTGGCTATGGCATCCACCCCCGTCCCTCCCACTGGATACCCCTAATCATTGAGTCTCCCAATAACAAAACCTTAACACTGCCATCATCCTTATGGTTACCTCCACTATGCGCTCTCAACCCCCATCCCACCTTTATTCGTGATCTCAATTCTATGGGAGTCTTCCTGCCTTATTAGAGACCCTCTTGTCACCCTCCCCTTTCCGCCTCCCTTGTTATTTTGCCCACTTAACTCAGATCCCCCCTGAATAGGTGTCCCCTTTAACCCTCTCTTATCCGAACCATTTATCCTGGCCCTGATGGTTTCCTCTTCCCCCACACCACCACCCTCCCCCCTTGTAATAGTACCCCTACCTCCAGAGGCCCTCTGTGGATCCCCTTTACCTAGGGCCCCATCCTTGGTACAGACCCCCCTGCTGAAGGGGGGCCCCTCCCACACCTCCTTGTCTCCCAGTTTCTCTCCTCCCTCATGTCTGCATTATGTTGCAGCTCCCCCATCTGCTTAGCATTTATGTTTCCTCTTCTCCCTCTGGGACTATTTCTATCCTTTCCATTGCTGGTCTGTGATGCCCTATGGGTATCCGACTCCCTCCCCCTGGCCTCTGTATCAGTTTCCTCATTTCCACCAACCCCCTCCTCCTCCCCCTCTAGGTTGCTTAGTAGCTCAAATTTATTGTAACACTCTGTGCCAGCCTCCATCGAGTAACCTGAGTTTCCCCTGACTGCCCCTCTAAACTGCCCCCTTTCTCCCCTTTTGCCCTGTTCTCCTTAGGAGCTCCCTTCCCACAGTCTGCTCTTTTAGGCTTCCCCACAACAGCCCCTCCCTTCTCACTGTCTGCTGTTCTAGGCTTCCCCACAACAGCCCCTCCTGACTCTTCTCCCTTCACTCTGTTTATATTCTGAATGTTTACCCCGTACGTTTTCCCCTTAGCATCAACATCCTTATCTAAGGGTCCTCCGTTCCTAATATCCCCCCTCCTTCTTGCTGTAACATAATGTCCTATAATCTCTGAGCGTTGCCCCAGCCTCCCCTCAGCCCCACCCTTCTGTCACCCATATCCACACCCCTTATCCTTGGATACCCCCCAACTCCCTCAGCTTACTCCTTAAACAATATACGTCACTCCTGATACAAGATAGCTGTCTACAGAGTGGGTAGCCTCCCTCTCTCCAGGCCCAATTGAGAATTAGTGCCATCCCACAGCCTGTGTAGCCTACAACCCTTCCGAAGATGCCTGCCATGGTGGATTGTGGCCACCCTGTTTGTCCCTCTCTGTTCATAATGGCACACACCCCTTTTCTCAGTCCCTTCCCCCTGGAATACTCTCTATACTGACTGCAGTTATTTACGAACCCAATTTCAACCCCACCAATAAAGTTCCCTAGTCTCACAAACACATACAGTCCAGTGTGTGTCCAGTCCCACTAACAATGTGTGTATGCAGACATCAGGTACCGTATGATGTCACAGGCCCACCAGTTCCTGTTGCTTCAAATTTCAGTCACAAACAGAAATGCACAGCCCTTCAATCCCAACCCCCAGTGGCTTATCAGTATTTAAGAAAGCCTACAAAACAGGGTGGGTGGCAGGGCTCTACCACCACCTGGCAAACATCACATTTAAATTTCATTCTAATTATCACTACCAAACAAGTGTTCCCACACCCAGCACACAAGCCCCAATAGTTACAATATCACAGCCCAAGTAACAGTTCTAACTCAAAATAGTAATTTTTAACACACAGAACTAATTTCAAGTACAGAACTATTTAGATATTTCAGTTAAAACAGAAGATAAAACCAAACCTCTTTCCTGAACAACCTCCTGCTTCTGTTCCCCAATGTTTTAATCTGTTTAAGGAAAACAGTCCTTTAATAATAACAATATTTTAAAACCATGCTACAGTACTGTATAGGTTAGGAAGCAACAGAGAAACACAGATATTTATTTATTAAACAGTACTGTTTGGATTCGGAAGCAGCAGAGAAACTCAGATATTTATTAATTAAACAATACTGTATGGGTTAGGAAGCAACAGAGAAACTCAGATATTTATTAATTAAACAGTACTGTATGGGTTAGGAAGCAACAGAGAAACACAGATATTTATTTATTAAACAGTACTGTATGGGTTAGGAAGCAACGGAGAAACACAGATATTTATTTATTAAACAGTATTGTATGGGTTAGGAAGCAGCAGAGAAAGGTATTTATTTATTAAACAGTACTGTACAGCATAGGCTAATTGAGGTCTGAAGGCCATGTATGCAAGAAGGTTCATAAAAACGTTATGTTGACAGCAGAAAAGGGTCCAATGTCACGTCAAGTCTGTCTGTTGCCTAACACTTGGCTGGTTCTTGTCTACCAATAACACCAGTTTCTGTTTGGCCTTAGCACACTCATCCCCTTCCCTTGCTTGTCCAACCTCCCTTCATCCTCCGGTTCGGTCTATTTGCATGTGCTTGAAGCTGTCAACTGACTGTTCTGGTGACTCGTTCCACCACTCCACCATTCTTTCTGTAAAGAACTTCCTTAAATCCCTCCGAGCTCCCATATATGTCCTCTTGTTACTCAGCCCTTACTCCTTGTAAACAGGGCACTGCTGTCCACTTTCATAATAGCCTTTGGGAGCTCAAAAGTTTCTATCATGTCCCCTCTCCTTCCTGGCTTCCAGGTGAGGTGTCACTAAGAATCTGTACAAGGGAAAGTATTGCCTCCTTCCTTTTGCTAGCAGATCTCTTTCTTTTACACCCCCAAATCTTGTTTTCTTTCCCTGCAGCCTACTGGCATTTGGCATGGGACTTTAGACTGTCCACAAGTGGACTTGAATCCACATCCATGGAGTGGCTGTGCCAAGGCAGGGAAAGTCAGTAACCAGGAGAGAGTGACTGGCTGGCATCAGCCCTGACACCGAAAAAAATACTGCACTCAACTCAAATAAATGATCAAACAAAACTGAAGACTTGGATTTGTTCTCCAGTAGTTTTGAACCTAGTGCATAGATGTTTTTTTATAAAATGAACTCTGCCAGTGGAAGGCTGCAGATCCCTGTATACAGCTCTGGGATTTATTTATTTATTGAAAAGATTAATCAGAAAATACATACTGAGATGAGAACAGCTAGTTTCCTGAAGTGTCCTGGGGGAGAGGGGATAAGGAAATATCTAACTATAAAAAGTAAAATGCAATACAATTGTAATTACACACATGGTTATAAATACATTAGGCAGAATAGCAAATGAAGGGATAAAAAAAATAAAACACAGTGAGTATAAACAGAAATGAAGAGGAAGGGTTAAGGACAGTTGCAGGAAGGATGACAAAAATCAGACAGAAGAGCCTTTAGGGTGGAAGGCGAAGAGGCAGTAATAGAAGGCAGATTGGCCAGTGACAGACTTTCTAGAAGGAATAGTGAAAGAGCGTAAAGTGTTATTGCGGAGAGGGTAGGAGGAGGAAGAAGGAGGATGGGAAAGAAGGGTGATGAGATAGGAGGGAAGGGTGCCAAACCCAAATTTGAATAAAAAAAGAGACACATATTCCAGTCAGTGCTGGTCAGTGGTAGTTGTGGGCAAGTCTGGATTGATGTAGACATAGTCCTTTATGCTTTGGGAATCCACATCTGTGTCTGTATAACTAAGCTCAACTCTGGACCGGTATTAGGGCACTGTCTGTTTTAAAATGTTCCTTTGCTGCTGATTATTTTTTCTCAGTAGCCCCGAGAAGCTCCTTTTCTGTACTACAAATATTTGGCACTGTAATCCTTTAATAATCCTGGGGAATGAGGGTCTGCTTTCTGTTGTGAGATATTGTTTCAGTATATGGATTGGTGAATTGTATTATTCTGGACTGTATTTTCACATGCGATTTACATTTGTAGTAGTTCTGCAGAGAACTGAACTTCTATACAGTATTTTGTTATCCTTGCATTTCTTTATTCATTTCGTTTATAATGAGGAAGTAGTTTTCAGTTGTGCTTTTATTTATGCCACAAATGCACTGTACACTTTATGGGTTAAATATAGCTTTAAATTTAGAGGTACAAAATGCTCCTTAGTCTGGATGGACATCAGCCTTTGGGAAAGTGCACAAGCATGAAATGCATCTGGCCCAGTAATGGCTGGAGGGGGACTGGTATGCCTGTGTGGTATCTTGCAGCAAATGCTGTTACAAACTTGACAAAGGAATGCACCTGTAATGTGTTGTGGGACCATGTATCACTTTGCTGTCTGCACTGACAAATGAGCTCACATTAAGGTAACTTTGACTATTATTTGAGTCGAGTGCAATATTTTCTCAGTGTCTGGGTTACTTCTGGCAGTCTGCTCTGTCCTGGTTATTGACTTTGGACTGTCACTAATAATGATCCCGAGGTCCCGCACCTCCAGTGCCTGCTCTACCCTTACTTCCCCTATCCTGTGCTTTATTTTTGGACTCCTTTTGCCAGTGTACATGATTTTATACTTTCTGGTGTTAAATTTGAGTTGACATACAGCAGTAGCCACAGACATTGCCAGCTATTTCCTGAAATTTCTGTGATATTTCTAGAGAAATCTCCTGTTTTCTGCATTTCACAGAAGGGGCAGCAGAGAGAAACTCTTTAGAAATTTTGCAAAATATCTGGAAATAGCTGGCAATGTCTGTGGCTACTACTGTATCCTTAACCACTTTTCCGGTTTGCCCAAGACCTTTTCCTTTCCATACTCCCACAGCTGTATCCACCATGCCACTTCTTTTGGTATCATTGGCAATGAGACAGATATTGAATGGATTTCCTCCCCTGTATTGTGAGATGAATATTTTAAAATGGACCAGCCCCAGGATCGACATCTGTGGCAGCCCACTAGTAACTTTTGTAACTCCTGAGTATTTCATCATTGATCACTACCCTCTCACTTCTTTCTCTTATCCAGTTGCCAGTCTAGTTAGTTAATTTGTCCCTGTCCACAGACCCCCCCCGCTCTTTTTACAAGTTTACTATGGGGCATAGAGTCAGAAGCCTTGATAAAGTCCAGAGGCTACTGCTTTGCTCTTTGATTGTCTTCGTGACTCAATCAAAAACGTCTAGCATGTCTGAATGGCTTAATTTGTCACCCCAGCAATTCTTCAGTATGCTTGACATGTGCAGTATGCCAGCTGGGTTCAGCTGCCCCAGAGGAGGAGTTTATGCTAATGATGTTTAGGCAACAGCTAATCAGAGAGCAGAAAAAGAGAGTGCTGCCTGAGCTAGACTGGGGGTCAGTCAGATTCTTTTCTCTGCTGACTGGACAACACTGCCCCAGAGCGCGCTCTCTCTCTCTCTCTCTTTTTCACTCACTTCGCTTGAAGAGGTTCCTTTTTATGTTTGCTTCCACGCATGTGCAAGAAACATAGTGCCATCATATGATGTTTTGTTGGTGTGCCACCCCCTCTTCCAATTCCGTGATCCTTTTTTGCAGGCATGCCCACACCACACCAATGAATGGCCGAGCTGTCTATGACGGCCCTTCAAATGCAGTGGCGTGCAGTTAAAAGAAAAACGCCGCTGATTTGCATACTGCCAACCCCAGCCGCCTCTCGCCCACCCCCTGCACAAATGACTTGGCTGGCTACCTACTACTATAATGAGATGTTTTTATCTGTGAGATGTGGAGCCCACTGACCATACAGCATGTGTGAGCTTGCATGGAGCATCAGACCACTCCAAAACCAACACAATACCAACCAAAACAATTCCTTTATCAGGCAGAACCATGTAAATACTCATTTTCAGCTAGAATCGGTGACAGTTCTGTCTTTCTTCTGACAGCTAAAGAAGGAATAATCTGGGGTCTCTCGGTGTAGTTTGTATGCAGTCGTTATTATCATTCTCTATTTCTTTAACTTTTTAAAACACTCGGCTTCTCGTCAATGACTGAGCACCGGTGGAGTCTGGGAGTCTTGGTATTTTAAGAAGCAAATCAGTGGGATTTTAATTGATTTTTAATCTTTTTTAAAATGGCAAATTCAATGGGGGGAAAAAAAACAACCCAATTATCAGAGGAAAGGACAGGCTTTTCTGGATGAGCTGTGGCAGTTTCACCAAAGCAGTAGGTGAGGATGGGGAAGGGAAGGCTTTTTAAATTGATTGCTAGAAATCAGAACAGAACAGTTGAAAATGTTTGTTCATAGCTGTTTTAGTGAGGAACTTTGGAAAAATATTCATGGATTTATATGTAGGCCTGTTTTACAGTGGCTCAGGCATTTAAAAATAAATGTGTATTAAAAAGTCTATATAGATACCCTTTAACATTAAGTTAATACATTTTAGTAATTTTAAGAAGCATTCTGATTATACTGTCGACACTATATGTATTTGGAATGCCTTAAAAGTCTAATTAGATGCTTATATTACAGTATCTACCGAAGACAAATGAACTATGAACATTTCAGAATGTGATAAATTCAAAAACAAAATGTATACACACACACACGGGGATAGAATAAAGGGATGCATGCTGACAACTTTTCGTAAAGATTACAAGTTTTCAGCTACAAGCAAAACTTGTGTAGTGATTATTAGCATTTAGAAATGTATAAACATATTTACAGTACATAGGTGTTCTTATGTGTAACCAGATATTTTACTTGTTTTAATGGCGACTGAACACCTTGGTACTCTACAGAACGCAATACTGTCAGTTAAAATGTAGCACCTTTTTTCAAACGGAAAGAAAGATAATGTGGTAGCTGGGAGTAGTATAGCCAGGAGAAAAGGCACCGCCATCCAGCCCAAAAGCCCAGCAGACCAGGGCCGAATTGCGCAGCCACCACTTACATACTGTATGGCTATCTATGCAAGTCACTTACATTCCGTGCGTGTGTGTGGAGAGAGAGAGAGAGAGAGAGGGTGACTTTGCTGTCTACATAGCAGAGATGTTGGGGCAGGCATGGCTGAGGTTTTCAAGTAATCTGAAAGAGTTCAGAGCACAACTGAAGCAGGGACAACAATGGGGGGGATGGGGGGCTGGGGGTTATAAATTAAATTGAGTCATATTTTGGGAAGTTTGTGGCTTGCTTTCTAGTTCTGTATATTATGATAAATGTATCACTTTTGTGAAGCAGGCCGATCTTTTCTGTTTTAAAATGCCATGCTTGTTTGTGCACGAGGGCTTCAAACTTTAGCTGAAGTAATCAATTCTGGCATGCAGATTATAGCCTACTCCCCTTGCAAGTCACTGAAACAATACTCAGCACTAATGACCCTTCCGAAATAAAGGAGCTAAGTTCAGATACGGCTAATTTTCCTTGGTGTACCTTCCAGTAGTGAAATAACCTGCAAAACATGTATCTATAGTGGCTGTTACAGAGCAGTAGTTCACAAACTGAGCATTTTAACTTGTTTTGCATGTATCTGGTTTAATCAAGACACGCGCGCACTCGTGCCCGACAGTTTGGGTAGTAGGAACATCTTTAACAGTTGCTTCTTAGTATCAAGGCATTATAACATGACAAACATTGATTAATGGGGGGTATTTTAAAGTAGTTTATAAAAACTGGAAATTGGAACAATATTGCCATATTAAAAATTGGGATATTTAAAATATAGTACTCTATAATGTTAGAATACCTCTCAACAGCAACATGTCTACCTCAATAGTTGTATTTCTGCTGAAATTAAAGGAATATAAAACATTATTATATACCTTGATGTTATACAGTAAGTAGTAAATACATTTATTTAACTTAAAAAAAAGTATCTTTGCTAACTTAAACAAACTAGGGTTTCCCAGTAAATGTCTCAGGACTGCTACTGAACATTATAGTATCTCTGTATGTATTTTGAGTAGTGAAGAATGTTTTGCCTCCTTCTTGTCGTTCTGTATTTGTTGCAGTTCTGCATAGAAGTTTTTGTTTTGTGCTGAAGCCTAGCGAGGCATAACAAATGACAGTGTGTTCAGTCACCTAGATGAATCTGCATACACTATGAATTGCCGGCAGAGCTAGCTTTAGACCAAGTTCATAGTCAATGCAGTTGGCTAAACAGGGTGACTCGCATCACATACTGTTAATTGACACCCCCCCCCCAAGAAAACAGATGAAATTAAGTAAAACGTTATATCGTGTCATTTCTATTTGATGAACAGGCATATAAAATATCAGTAAGCATCTTTAAAGAATATTCTAATAAAGTCTTTTGCATTTGCTGTTGGGGGTGCAATAATAACTGAAGCCTAAAGAAAATATGGCTACAGGCCTTTTGGTTTTGCTTGTGAATTATAAGGGCACATTGTGCTACTGTACATTAAAATAGATCGAAATAATTAAAGGACTAATCTACTGTACTGACTGCAAAGCTGTTTAGTATCCATGATTTTTTGAAGTCAGTCACGTATTTTGTTTGTTTTGTTTTCAGCAGAAACACATAAAACAGCATTCAAATGACATATTAATACAGGCAAACAGTGTGAACAATGGTCATATAAGGGAATGCCTGATACATTAATTCAAGCTTCAGATATTCTAATACAAGATGGATAAGCCTTGAGAATAACTAAGCGCTCCTTCTAAGAGTTACAGTTATATATGGTATTTTTAGAAACTATAACATAGTGCAACTCTGCATGTACAACATTTATGAAATAGAATTCTCATTAGAAAGAATTAAAGAAAATCAGTGACGAGTAAATATAAGTACCAAAAAGACACAGTTTATAACCTGCATTACAAAGGTACACTGCAATGAACACAGGTGCAAATTCCAATGTACTGTATATGTAGAATATGTGATAGGCAACTGTACTATTCAAGGGAATATACTATTGAGAGGCAGCGATGAGGTAATTAGCCACCATCCCAAAGCACCAGTGGCAGTAATTGCCTCCTGAGCACACCTCCACAGTATATTTCACAAAATGACCACAGTTGCCTATTGTTTATTTAATATAATAGGTTTGGATGGTTACCTTTAGTTTTGATCACAATTGCATATACAGGGAAGAGTATATATGGAAATATCTGATAGCCACTTACATAGGGAAACAGTCCCGTTCATGCATTATAATAATATGTTCAGGTTTTTACAACACAGTACTTGATGCATATGTAGACCCCAAAGCACTTGGGATTTATTAAACAATACCCACCTTCATTCATAATATATACATACTATATTAAATAGACTACATAAATATTTATTCATTGGGTCAGTACAAAATTTAAGGAGGTTTTGGATGTAGATAACTGATAGCTAGATAGCTAAGTATTGTAGGTTGGTAGGATATATATATATATATATATATATATATATATATATATATATATATAGATATATATATATATATATATATATATAGATATATATATATATATAGATAGATAGATAGCTAATCAATGTGTAAACACCAAGGGACTTTTTTTTGCCATAAAGATGTTTATTAAAAATATTCTATTGAACAGAGGTACAGTAATCCACTAGGCCTAGGCCTGTAGTACAGCAAACATATTACAAGGATGGTACTTCAATACATGACTTGTACCAAGAATACATGAAATATAAATATAGTAACCGTGAAGGCATAATGGCTAATTCAGTGACAAGGACCCTCCATACAACTGTAAGAGAAATTGCATTTGGTAACCAAAACAGGGATTAAAATAGCCAAGTTTCTCCTGGGTTGTTTTCCTAAAAAGGGTATTTTCATGCAGCTATTTTTTAAGACATGAAAACATCATCCCAAGTTTGGTGGACCACCAGTAAGAGTAAGATGCATCATCAGGCATGTAAACAATTCTAGCATCTTCAACTGAAATCTGTTCCAACAGAACAAAAGTGTTATATACTTCTTATGTATAAAGGTAATTGAAATTAGTTGATGGTGTGATTTTATGATGAGGAACATATTTAACGAAAACATTGATTTTTTTTTTTTGGTTTAGTTTTTTTTTTTTTTTTACATTTAGCTTATTTGAATCATAGTATTTCTATAAGTTGTGGCATTGGCTATATGGAAACCATCTAGAAATGGCATATAATGAGTGCATATGTGCACTTAAGGATAATGTTAAAATGTACTGGAATTAATTGTTATCCAGCATTCTAAAATATTTTTCTTTTGTTTTACTAATTAGAATATTTTTACCTAATATTAAGTATTGCCTATGATGGATAACTATTTAACCAGGATTGAACAGCTGAGATACAACATATTGTTTCCATAGGGGCATTTTTTTAACTATTTCTGCAGCTGGGTGAACTGGAGCACCAGAAGGTTGTGACTTCATGGATTTAAAATGTGTTTGAAAACATATTTGTTAGAAGTGAAATGTGTAAATGCTTTGTTAAATTATTGGGTCTGCTAATGTTTCTGTATTGCTGTGTATTGTTTATTATTTTTATCTCTTGTATTTTCCTTCCTATCGTTATGTAACAGTCAGGCATCTGCTCATGGGCTAATCAGGTATTTTAACCAATCATATCAATCAATCAACATGTGATCTCCTGGTTTCCAGGCTGATGATCTAACCACTAGACCACACTTCCTGCAGTACTTTACCCAAAAGCTGACATATCTAGTGCTTTTTCTCTACATATCTCATTAATACTGTGACCTCACTCAGTTGTAATGTCATAGTCAGGGAGATCATGGTGCTGATGAAGTAAAAAGAGGAATAGAACTACTTGTACATTTGCTAGCCTGCATGTAGGGTACAGTTTTGCACATCACACCTAGTATTGCCAGATATAATGTCTTCTAACTAGTAAAAGGGAGAAGAAAAGCTACATAACCTGCAGTAAGTACCAGTTACGCTAACTGCTTTTGAAAGATAATAGGAATTTCAGGCTTGTCTTTATATGCAGTCTTTACGTTTCCTTCTTAACCAGTAAGAATAGATGTTTAGAACCTTTCATTCATGATGTAATTTTTTTGTATTTATTTTTTCGACGGGGAAAGGAGGGCTACATAATACACCTGTTTTTAGCCTCCTGGTGTGTATTGGAGGATATGGATGCAAACTAGTTGAAACAGAACCCGATTTAACTGTTGGTGGCATTTTACTAAATTAAATCTTATAAAAAAAATATAATTGACACTTTTACTGAAGTAAATATAATAGTTAGATATAACACTTAGGGTACTCTTCCACATCACAAATTAGGGTTAAGATCATAGCTATAATCCGGGGTTTGATAGCTCCCTAAGAGCTTTCAATAGCCTTTGTTTATGTACGACTTTATTGTACTATACTAGTGTTCTCAACAGTATTTGTAGGTTAGAGGCATGTAGCTGATTCAAACTTGCAAGTAATCTCTCAGTACTGCTCTTTTAAAATTAAACAATTGACAAGAGTTCCTTTGAATTCAGTTTACTGGGAGCTTTCAAAACTCAGTTTTAACCAAAAATAATAACAATTTATTTCTGTATGACGTTAAAAATTTTAGCAATCATCTTGTGGTGGAGTACATTGTTTTCTTTACAAAACAATAACATTTTAATATACCGCTACCAATGAAAGTAAGACAGTTATGGCTACAAAACATGCTAATGGCGTGCTGCAATATGCGTGTATCTCACTTCTAAAATCGAGTCCATGTTTACTAACTAGTTTATTAACTCTGCCTTGGACATAGTCACTGGCACAGACATTGGTATCTAAAGACCCCATAATGGCCTTTTGGAAAAACTTAAGTCCAAGGCCGAGGTGAACTACAGGTCACCGCATCTAAAAAAAAAAATATGAAAATGTCACCTGGTGAAGGGTACGCCTTGTTATTTAACAAAGACTGTCAATGTATAAGATTAATAAGAAACAAAATGCACATGGTGTCACTTTTCGGTCACTTCGAAACGTGGGCCAGCTTTGCATTCAAGGGAAAAAAATTTCTGTTCCAGATATATTCAAAATGGTTGCAATCTGACAGGGTGTGCAGTGTATACTAAGTGTTTCTGTGATATTGGGGAGATTTAAAGTGTTATGCCAACTAACATGTTAAATGTTTTTACCTTTTGACCATGAAGAAATAACTAAGAAACAGCATAACAAAGGAGACATGTATAATTAATATATATATATATATATATATATATATATATATATATATATAAAACATGAGTAAAGATAAATGGTCCAAATCCAATATTCTGATTGTATAAAACACATCAGAAGACCATTCGTATATATCAGAGCGTGACTGCACACCTGCACTTTTACCCCCCCAAAACAATTTTGACATTTTATGAGATAGATAAACCACTCTGAGGTGTGCGGTCGTGCTCTGATATACGCACGCCTTGGGTGGTTGACACACTCGGCCTACAGCCTCATGCGTAACAATGCACACCAAGGCATGTGTATATCAGAGCGTGACCGCACACCTCAGGCCAGTTTATCTAGTACATAGATAACCCACTCTTAAATTATGCGGTCACGCTCCTGACATCGCCGCCTTGGTGTACATCAGCCACCCAAAGGCGTCGATATCAGAGTGCGACTGCAAACATCCTAGAGTGGTTATCTGTCTTATAAAATGGTAAAATATTTTTTTTAGGTGGGGTAAAAGTGCAGGTGTGTGGTCGTGCTCTGATATATGCACGGTCATGTGATGCTCATGCTCAAATAATAGAGCAGCAATTTCCCTACCCATTTTATAAACATATATATATATATATATATATACACATACATATATGGCAAATATTAGTTGCAAAAGTCTCGGTTCCTCTGAAAGGAAGAATTAGTGCCTTATTGTCTTTTCAAAGGATTGTAGGTTCCTTTCCGGTAAGGTTTAATTATTTTATCTGACTGTAACATCAGTCTCGCAAAGCCTATTTTGATATCCAGATATTTTATAAACATTTAAACCATTAATGGAGCATAAATCCATTTCAGTTTGTAAAATTAAGGCTATGGAAATAGCTACAGGAGTGCATTTCTTTTTGTTTATTAGAACTTGGATAGCTGTAAATCTGGCAGTAAAAGTGTCCCGATGTTGATATGTGAGATAACACATGGTGGCCTTGGCTCTGTTTATGCTTGACAGAAAAACAGGAAAGTCATGCAATATGCACAAGCCTATATTTGGGTCTGTGGTACAGAAAGCTACTGGTTGTCTATAGTTTGTGGCAGAAGTTACCCATTTTTTGGTTGGGATGTCACTGTTCATTACTTAAAGGTGCATTAAAAAATGACATACAAAGGTGAGCCTACAGTTAAGTCATATTGGCAAAATAACATAAGATTTTGGAAATTAATAGCAGGTGTCCGTTGACGTCAAGCAATAGCTGCCAGTCTGATTTGAAGTGTTTGGAAATATTCTTAAACTGCGTTAAATGTGTACGCCAGGTTTCCCAGTAGAAACTGATTTCTTTTAAATACTGGTTCCAGTTAAGAAGCAGTTTTCTTTTAAATATTGGGTCCATTTCTGTTACTGTTCCATTTAATAAATTTAATGAGGTTTCTGACTTATATACCGCTCCTAGGGGCCATTTCAGAACTCCGATATAGTTTATGTATTTGCTAAGCTCTTCCATTGTTGTCACACTACATCTGTATTCTATTAAAGAACCTTGTAGTTGACAGGGACATAAACTACATCATAAAGTTCCAAATCTGTACTTACCACCAGTATATAAATCAAAAACACTCACTAAATGTTACCAAAAGGTCTGCATACATAGATTAACAACAGATTTGGAACCAGCACTTAAAAAATACTGTGAAAATTACTTAAAGATTCAGCACAGTTCTCCTTTGATGAAAGTAATTATGGTAAGATGTACGTTTCACACAATGTGAAGCTGCGAGGAGTTATCGGTTATTGCCACCCCTACCCCAAAAAGGCTGTTTCCTATTTCCACATAATTGAGATTCCTGGAAATTGATCACAGATCTTAAAACGCTTTTCACAGAAAGATTTCTGAAAGCCAATAGACCTAACTTAAATGGGGGGCTATTTAGTTAGTAACCAGCTCTACAGAAAATTGACTATCGAGCAGACCTGATAGACCATACGGCCTAATCTGCTAGCTTCTTTATATGTTAATATGTAAAACATTTTCATCCTGGAAAGCCTTAATTCTTCATGATTTCTTCTCTCATTGTTTCAATTTCTTTCTGTGCTACATATTTTTTTTTTATCTCATCTTTATTTATGCTTCTTCCTGCTGAGCAGATCCCTCACGATCTCCGGCTGCTGACACCCGCACCTGCCGGGCCCGGTCTGGCACCCCTGCAGGGATGGCCTTTAATCGCTCACGCACCCTGTATGCAGGATCCTCTCGGGTATCGGGGGCATGCTGGGCACGGCCATCAGCTGCAGAGATGGCGCACCACCATTTTCCGCCTGATTTTTTTTTGTGTTCCCCGAGAGCCAGACGTGCAATGGCATCAAGGCACTATGTGCCGATGCCTGCCGCACTCTCTCCTTTATTTCTGCTGCCCACTGCTGCACCGGCGGCCTCCACCAGCTGTTGCTACAGTGCGCTGCAGTGCCCCAGCCCTCCCCAGAGGGAGGAGAGCAGTCGTGGGACACTCGATCCTTCCTCTCCCCTGCCAACCCCCGGCAGCCTGAGTCCATTCCCGAACCCGGGTCGCCATCGTGGTGAGAGATGTGGCGTCCAGCGCCTCAACCCTCAGCGCCACCGGGCCGGCCCTGTGCTACATATTTTTATTGAATTATGTAAGCTGTATCTTCAGGAAAACTGGATCATATGGCTAGACAGACAGACAAGATAGATAGGTTTCAAGGAAAATATGCACCCAACAGTTGTGAAAACTGTCCTTTTGCATAGCCTATGACTTTCTCAAATACTGAGTACTGACAACATTTATTTTAGCTGTCATTAAACTGCATGCCTTTTGTAATGTGCACTGTGCCAGCCCTCTCACATTTTATGTAGAACTCTAATTTCTTTAAATTATAAATTAGTTATACAACATATAGCCACTGTCGTGGGTAACTGCACTAATACATTTTCTTATTAAATATAACCACACACTGTTTAATGTTACAGTACCTGAACAACTTCTAGTACCATTGATCCAGTTAAGTCGTGTTAACACCCTCCCCAACAACTTAGTAGAAACACAGTTTCAGACAATTCCACTTTAAGCATTAGATCATTTTAAAATCTCAAAATGATGCATGCAGTATGTTTCTAAATTTTACTAAAAATACAATACACGATTTTGGAATACAAAATATTAATATCTGAGACAATAGCTGACATCAAGAAATACACGTCAAGTTAAATGTATATATGACCATTCATAATCTGACCTTGATTGCTAAAGGCTTTAAAAGATGTAAGCCTCAAACAGGCCTATAATATTGATATCTATAGAAATATGATTCTTTACCCCAATCTAAGGTGATTATAGAAAGCATATCTGCCTTTTGCAGAACCAACACTCCATCCGGACAGTTCATTCCCACTCATTAGTAAACCTATATTAATTGTACTGCCATTCCTATTCTGCATCTGTCTAACTCCTGCACTTCCAGTGCCAATACCAGCAAGCAAACATTCAGCATTGACAAATGCTTGTTTCTTTCTATGTTTGTAAAGTTTCTTTGTGCTACCTTAGTGAGTTTTACATTTTTTTCTCAGTGCTGCAGTTGTTAATTTGCAGTACCTCTGGTTACCTGGAACTGCAAATTCCTCTCCTCGGGCTTCTTTCGGTGGTTCCCGCTCTTTTTCTGAAGCCTATTTTTGCTGCTTCTGACTAAGCTTTACCGTGGCTCTAAATTCAATTCTTGGGTCCCTGCTTTTATCGGAACTACAAATTTTTACTTTACTTTTATATTAAGCGCTTATGTGGAACCACATTCCATGGTTCAACAGCACTTGAGAACTGTCTGGATCAGTTATTTTTCTTCTATTTAGTGGTTACTTTTCTAGGTCTCCTGGCAAAAAAAAAAAAAAAAAATTTGGCATGCCAGAGAGACCTCAATAGCAACTGTTACAGTTTTTTTTTTCGGAAGTAAGAGTATATTTTATTTGGTCAGAAACAGTGACTATTAGCCAAGAATTGGATTATGGTAGCTGGTCTGGTGCTGCTGAGGTGCTGGACACCATACCTCGAACTGTGCCAGCAACCTGGGTTTGGGACCAGGTTGTCAGGGGTTGGCGAGGAGGGAGGGAAGGAATAGGACTGAGCAGCCATACTGACAGCTCTCTTTTCCTGGGGAGGATCTCCATCGCCCCCCCCCCATAGTTCCACTCCCGTCGGGTGGAGGTCCGACGGGTAGTGCAGGCAGGTGGGGCAGCAAAGTATCGGGAGGGTGCACCGGAGCTGCGGTGTGCATGTGCCTCCACACGCGCGCGCAGGACCAGGGCAGGGCAAGGGCAAAAACCAGGGGGAAAAAGCACACAAAATATAAATTAAACAGAAAAGGATTGGATTATGGCCTCTCAGTCTGTTTCACCCTCAATCAAAAATTCTGAGGAGGGATTTTCTTCTTACAAAACTAAGGCAAAGTCTGATAAAGACTTTGCTCAGAATATATCAGATAAAAATATTTCTGACCAAGCTAAGAAGAAACAAAATGAACAGGTCACTGATGAAGTGCCCGCTAAAAGGAAGCAAAAAGAGAAACACATCACTGCCCCTCCTGCTGAGAAGCATAGGGAGACACCAGTGATATAGAAAACTATGCCCTCCGATGAAGAATTGGCTAAAGCATGGCATTTATACCAAATGGTGCAGGCTATGGGCAATATTTTTAACACCCCTCCTGACTGATACCTCTCACACCTTAAACTCTGATCATACCTAGGGTTTTTATTATATGGGTGATGATTATGTTGCACTGGATGATGAATCTTTAGATCAAGAGGTTCCCCCTGGCTCAGAGTTTGGTGGTGCTATTAATGGTGCTATTAATGGGCAGGAGGATGTTTCCTCTCATTTTTCTTTTATTCAACATATGATGGACACCCTGGATCTCACTATACAAGAAACTATGGATCAAGAGGTGGAGGAAGACTTTTTAGAGATGATGGGTCTCCCTACTTCTAAGAAGTTGCTTTTGATCATACATAAATCACTATGCAAGGTAACTTTTAAAGTACTTGAACATTCCACTTCCAGTCCAGCAGTGGACATGAAAATTGAGAAGAAGTATCAGTTGGAAAGACTTAAGGCAGAGTTGCTGTGTACTCACCCTGGTCATGAAGGGGTCGTACAGACTGCTGCTTGTGACAGGGCTGAAGTATGCCTTTCTTCACAGTCTCCTGAAGAACAATCTAAAAGGCTTGATTTTATGGGGAAAAAATCTTATTCCACTGCCTCTATACTGCTCCACCTATCTACTTACATGGCTTATGTAGCCCAGTATCAAAAAGCTCCCTGGAACTTAGTGTTAGCTATAAGCCAACAGGTCCCACACAGTGTAGCCCAGGACCTGTCAGAAACTGTCAAAATGGTGTTGGAAGCCACAAAATACCAGTTTCACATGGTAGTGGATACTAATGACACTGCCTCCAGAGCCATGGCACAGGCAGTCTCCCTTAGGCGCCATGCCTGGCTAAGGGCAACCAATCTTTCACAGGACACTCACAATAAAGCTATGGATTTTCTCTGTGAGAATAACTCATTATTTGGGGACAAGACTGAAGCTTATATGAAAAAGGTGGAAGACTACAAATCCACCTACTTAAGTAATACAGCTAAAGAAAAAGCTACCACATTCCAGAGGCCTCGAGTAGGGGAAGCAGAGGTAGAGGCTACTACCCCATAGCCTTCTATCCTATGCCAATGCCCATGCCCCTGGACTACTCTCAGGTGAGGGGTTACTTCAGGGGAAGAGGTAGGAGAGGACAAAGATGGTCTGGTTCCTTTCCTCCCTCTAACACTCAATCCAAACAAATCTCCTGACTACAAAAGCCAGGTCACCTCCCCTCCCCTTCCCTCTCCCAGTAGGAGGAAGGCTTTCTCACTGCCTCCTCCATTGGCATCTCATTACGACGGACAAATGGGTGCTGGAGGTAGTGAATGAAGGTCTTTCCCTGCAGTTCAAAAAATGTCCCCCTCAAAAGGGTCACAGATCTCTAAAACCCCTATCTCCTACTAGTTCGGCTTCTGTAATTCATTGGGGCAGAACTGGACACACAGAAGAAGACCTTGCTCCCTCTTGACAGGGCATGCAACCTTCAGAACCTATAAAACTCTTTTGTCCTGTGCCAGCCAAGACCAGCCAGACACTTCGTCAGGCTTCTAGGCCACATGGCTTCTACCACGGCTGTGGTACCAGGCACCAGATTTCAAATGAGGGACATTCAGTATCACCTCAAGGCTCACTGGTCCCAGAAAAGGGGCTCTATGTCAAAACTAATTCCAGTCACAAAGACTTTGCTCCAAGCCTTGGACTGGTGGAAGGACTTACAGAATCTGAGGGAAGGACTCCCCTTCTGCCAAAGGGAACCCTCCAGAATACTTACTACAGGTGTCTCCCTTCTCGGCTGGGGAGCACATCTGGCAGACCAGTTCCTAAGTGGGACATGGTCCCCCAAGGAGTCCACTTACCATATAAACCTCCTCGGAATTCAGAGCTCTTTTCTTGGCAATAAAAGCATTTGCTCCCTTCCTAAAAGGCCAGTCTGTTCAGATCAGAACAGACAACACCACAGCCATGTTTTAGATTAACAAGCAGGGAGGCACCAGATCCACAGAGCTCTGCATAGAGATCATGAAGCTTTGGTCTCTGACATATTCCCTGGATATCCATCTTGGCCATTCACCTGCCAGGCAAGGACAGTGTGCTGACAGATGCTCTGAGCCACGTCAGTCAAGGTTACCATGAGTGGACCCTGAACAAACAAGTACTAGCCACAGTTTTCAGAAAGTGGGATACTCCAGAGATAGATCTCTTCACCTCTGGCCTCAATCATCAGCTATGCCTGTACTGTTGCAGGCCTCCAGCTCTAGGCACAGTACCAGTGGATGCCTTAAACTTGGATTGGACAGGGAAATTTCTGATACACCTTCTCTCCTTTCCCACTGATCCTCAGAGTACTTCTGAAGTTCAGGACACAGCCTACCACTGTGATTCTAGTGGCACCAGACTGGGCGAGACAACCTTGGTATTCTCCACTCCTGACCCTGATAGTCAAATAACTAGTTTGACTGCCATTGAGCCACAGTCTCCTGACTCCACCTCTGACAGGGATAACGTACTTCAACATAGTCTGTTCACCTCAAAGCCTGGTACTTGAAGAAATGGAGTATCAAGACTTTCAGTCTCAGAGCAGGCCCTAGGATTCTTCTCATGGCTAAAAAATCTAGTATTAAAAAAAGCTGTGCTTCAAAATGGAAAAGATTTTCCTTGAGGTGTAAGGAGAGGTGTATTCACCTACTAAAAACTTCCCTCTCTTCAGTGCTTGACTATTTGGTACATCTTCAGGCCTTGGGCCAATGTGCCTCATCATTAAAAGTACCTCTAGCAGCTATGTCTGCTTTTATTTTAGCTGGGAAAGAGAAGTCCTTAATCTTCCATCCCAACTTTTTCAAGGGTTACACCTTCAACCTCCTCTGAGGGAACCTATTCCTCCCTGGGACTTGAACCTCAGCATAGCCTAGCTCATGGAGCCTCCCTTTGAGCCCATGGCCACAGCAGAGCTAAAGTGTGTCACTTGTAAAACTGTCTTTTTGGTGGCAATCACCTCAGCCAGAAGGGTTTCAGAGTTGCAGGCCCTCTGCACAGAACCTAATTACATTATCTCCCACAAAGATAAGGTAGTTCTTAGGACAAATAGGAAATTCCTTCCTAAGGTGGTATCAGAATTCCTTCTGAACTAGTCCATAACCCTTCCTGTTTTCTTCACAGACAAATCCACTCCTGGTGAGTGAAAGCTCCATAGTTTGGATGTGAGAAGGGCACTGACCTGCCACCTTGAGCACACCAAGCAAGTCAGAGCCTCCCATACCACTCGCATACCTAACATTTCCTTACCTATGACGAGGTAGGCAAAGGCAGGCCTGCCTTTAAAAGAACTGTCTCTCATTGAATAGTCTCTTGCATTGAATTTTGTTACAGTAAGGCTGGCAAACGCCCTCCTCAAGGCCTTGGGACCTATTCCACTAGGGACACTGCAGCCACTGTGGCAGCTGCAAGGGATATACCCTGGCAGACTGTATACACTTTCAACAAAACACTGCAGTTTGGATGTATATTCCAGATCAGATGCCAAATTTGGCACAGCAGTCCTGTAGAACCTCTTTCCAAAGTAGGTTATGTACCTGCCTGCCAGCTGTACTGCTTTTGTAGTTTGCACCTGTCAAGCATACTGAAGAATTCCTGAGGTGAGAAGAAATAATTACTCACCGTAGTAATCTTGTTTCTTCCAAGGTATTCTTCAGTATGCTTGACCTCGCACCCGTCCTCTCCTACATAACCTGCTGAGTAGTTCTGCAGTCCATTCTTGGGCCATATTTCACTGTTTGAACTTTATGATTAGACCTTTTATAGTTATGAGTGGTTTTACAGTTGTTATGTATTGTTCTGGTATTTTGATGGTTTGGATAAGTATTTTTGGGGCCTTTTTGCCCTTTAGCTTCGAAAATAATCTGACTGACCCCCACACTAGCTCAGGCAGCACTCTCTCTTTCTGCTCTCTGATTGGCTGTTGCCTAAACATCATTAGCATAAACTCCTCCTCTGGGGCAGTTGAACTCAGCTGGCATACTGCACTTGTGAAGCATATTGAAGAATACCTTGGAAGAAACAGTATTACTACAGCGAATTCTTTTTTCTTTCCTGATATGATCCCATGCTGTCTCATATCCTGGAGCCTGTTGGCCTCCAGCCACTCTTCTATATTGTCTTTTATAATGGTTTCTAGCAGTTTCTATAGGATCAAAGTCAGGCTGACTTGTCTGTAGTTTCCTCGTTCCACTGTCCTCCCACTCTTGTAGAGTGAGACTGCACTGGCCACTTTCCAGTCCATTGGAACCACCCCTGTTTATATGAAGCAATTAAAGAGACCAGTTAGTGGTTCCACCAGGAACTAGGCCAACTCTCTTAGCACTTTACGGTGTGGTCCATCAGTTCCTGGTAACTTGTCCACCTTCAGGGTCCCAAACCCCTTGAGTACCATCTCTAATGCAGTCCACTTCATGTCTAATCTGTGCACTCCAACCCTTAACTGGAATCCTGCACTCTTGGAGCTACCCCTCCTCCTCCTTCATGAAGACTTCTCAATATCTGCCTGTTTCTAATTATTTTCCTCCATTTCCCCCTCCTTTGTTTGATCTGACGAGTGCCCCCTGGCTTATGCTTTTCCATAGTAACACAGTGAAGGAAAGTTTTTTTTGTCCTCTCCCTGTATACCCTCTGCTGTTTTCAGTTTGACCTCAGCTTTTGTTTTCCTTATCACTCTGTTGGCCTCCCTTGCATTCTTCATGTAGAGTTCTCAAAATCCCATTTCCTGATCCCCTTGTACTTTCTAAAAGATGCCCTCTTTATCCTTATTACCTCCCCTATTTCTCTTCAGCGCCAACGTGGGGTTTTGTGCTTCTTCTTTCCTATCTGCCTGAATCAGTAGCTGGTCGCTTCTGTAATTTCCTGCTTGAAAATTTTTCAGTTGGCCTTAACCTCATCCACTCACCTCATTCCTTCAGGTTATTTTTCTGCATTAACTACCCCATCTTTCCAAAATCTGGTCTCCTGAAATCCAGTAGCATTGTCCCTGAATTTAAGCATTGGGTTTCTATCATGATGCTAAGCCTCATTGAGTTGTGGCTGCTAGTCCCTAAAGGACTAATCTACTCTGACCTTCCCTTTCCTGTTCCCCATGGAAGAGCACTAAGTCCAGTATAGCCTCAACCTTGGTAGGTACCCTAACAAACTGGGTTAATAAACACTGTTGCATTAGGTATACTATGATGGTGGCCACTCTAGGCTGAGCGTCTGCTCCATTAACTACAGTGCAGAGTTTTTAGTTTGTTTTACAAAATTGGCAGTCCATTTTTAGTTCGTTTACCTAGTAGGCTGGGGATTCAAATGTAGTTTAGATGGGAAAAGTGAGGGTAGATTGAGGAGCCAGATTTTTTGTTTTATATTTAGGGTAGTAGCATGGTGCACCTTTAATGTATCACAGCCGTTCCTTGTCTCAATTGTCTAACATTTTGTGAGGTGGGGGAGTGGTTCACCAGGTCGAGGCTTATAATGAATGTAAAGAAAACAAAATTGTAGCACTTTGCCCCCAAGAAAAACAATCCCAAGTTACAAATTTTAACAAATAAAAATGCACCACTTGAACGTGCTGGAAATTATTGTTACCTAGGAGTAATTTTTGACTCTCATTTAACATTTAACAATCATATCCTCAATAATAGGTAAGGTTAATAAGTCATTGGGAGCCTAAAGGCACACTACAAAATGTTTAAAGACAGAAGACAGGAAGAGGGTGGCTGAGCAGCTGCTTATGCCTACCCTGATCTACGAGGACCTTGTGTACCGGATGAGTAATAAACAGTTGCTGACTAGATTAGACAAAATGCATTACAAAATAGCTAGATATGTTCTGTGATGCAACTTCAAAACACATCACTGTCTAATGCTTACTAAATTAGGATGGTAGCCTCTAGAGACAGGTTGTGCCAAAAACTGGATAAAAATTATATATACATATCAGACACTTTATCCAGATCATTACATTACACAAACATTATTTTCAAATGAAAATAAGGGTAAAGGGGAGTTAACGAGATCTGTGCACATAAATAAAATTTACCCCAGGAAAAGTAAGAACAAATATGGTGATAGAATTATGTGTTTTCAGGCAGCTAAAGCCTGGAATATTTTACCATTCCATTGAGAACACTATCTGCATATGTGGCCTTCACTGCAGCGGTGAAAGAATTGTATCCATTTACCTGCAAATGTAAACAGTTTGATTGGTCAGTAGTGTGTAATATATGTACTTATATATTATGTTGTGTGTATTATATCCACGATGCTTATGTTTCATGCTTTTAGTGTAGCCCCTACCTCGGTAGGTACCCTGACAAACTGGGTTAATAAACACTGCTGCATTAGCTATACTGTGATGGTGGCCACACTGGGCTGGTCTGCACCATCAACTACATTGCAGAGTTTTTAGTTTGTTTTATAAAATTGGCAGCCCATTTTTAATCCATTTATCTAGTAGGTTGGGGATTCAAGTGTAGTTTAGATGGGAAAAGTGAGGGTAGATTGAGGAGCCAGATTTTTTGTTTTATATTATGTCCATGAAGCTCTGCACCTGGCTGAAGACCGAGATCTGCTCTGCTCCCTCTGGCACTAAAGCAGCTCCACACCACCTTGAAGCGCCAACTGAGTGACACCGCAGACCATTCCCCACAACAGAAGCTTTGC
This sequence comes from Neoceratodus forsteri, assembly GCA_016271365.2. Lineage (NCBI taxonomy): Eukaryota > Metazoa > Chordata > Ceratodontiformes > Ceratodontidae > Neoceratodus > Neoceratodus forsteri. The sequence continues at coordinate 316,255,348 of CM057454.1, forward strand.
GCCCGGTTGAAGGCCGAGACCTGCTCTGCTCCCTCTGGCACTAAGACAGTTCCACGCCTCCTTGAAGCGCCGACCGACCGGTGCTGCAGACCATCCCCACAACAGAAGCTCTGCACCTGGCTGAAGGCTGAGACTTGCTCCACTCCCTCTGGAACTAAGGCAGCTCCATGCCTCCTTGAAGCACCGACTGATTGGCGCTGCAGACCGTTCCCACAACAGAAGCTCTGCATCCAGCTGAAGGCCAAGACCCGCTCCACTCCTTCCGGCACTAAGGCAGCTCCATGCCTCCTCGAAGCGCCGACCGAGCAGCACCGCAGACCTGCTCCACTCCCCCTGGCACTAAGGTATGGCTCGCCACCTAGTTCTACAGCTTTTGTGCTCATTGTCCCATGGCCCTGCGCTACCCTAACAGGATTGGCCAGAAGCGCTGCTGCCTCTTCCCTATTGGACAGAGGCTTCTTCGGACTTGTACGCCGTGGCTGAGCTGGCTTTGTGGATCTCCCTACCAGGTAAAAGCAGCCCTGGTTCCCGGTAGGTAGTGCCCAGTCCTTGCAACGCCATGCACTTGATTTTTCAAACCTTAACGCTTCTGTGGAATTAATTAATTTTGAAAGTGGGGTTTTGTACTGGACTTAACACTGCCTACCCCAAGGCCGGGCTGTTTGCAAGCCTTACTTGTACTGCTAACCTGTGCTAGGACTGAATTTTTATTAACAAGTGAATGCAGAGTTTTCTTGATGTAGTCCTGATTTCGTTGATTTTCTTGGTTCTCCCAGTAAGTGTATGAACAGATCCCTCTAAATTTACTGTAGCTTTTTTTTTTTTTTTTTTTGGTGTACTTTTCCCACATATAGCTCCCTCTTGTTTTATTCTGAAATTCTTGAATCACTTCTGTAAGAGAAATTACAGCCCCTTCCTGATTTGTTTTTGAATTAGTTTTTCCTGCCTATAGCTCTACCCTGCTCTTTGTCTAGCGTTGGTGCCTCTCTGGTTACCCCCACCCCCCTTCTCACCTTTGCGCCTATTTAATTTTTGCCTCAGAGCTTCTCATCTCCACCCACAAATTACCCAGCACTTGTATTCTCCATTGTTTCTCCCTAATATAAACCCCCACCTAACCTCCTGGTCTCCCCTCTCATTCTCCTAGGCAGCTCCATGCCTCCTCGAAGCACGAGGCCAAGACCTGCTCTGCTCCCTCTGGCACTAAGGTACAGCTCGCCACCTATTTCTATGGCGTTTGCGCTCATTGACCCATGGCCCCGCACTACCCTAACAGGATTGTCCAGAAGCACTGCTGCCTCTTCCCTATTGGACAGAGGCTTCATTGGACTAATTCACTGCAGATGAACCGGCTCCATGGATCTCCCTACTGGTTAAAAGCAGCTCTGGTTCCCGGTAGGTAGTGCCCGGTCCTTGCAATGCAATGCACTCGATTTTTCAGCCCACCCCCCCGACCTCCATTAAATGCTCATAAGCCACTCCCAACTACGTTGTGGTTGGCTGGACACTTCAAACTAATCCTTAGTTCTGCCATCTTTGGCCCCTCTCTATGGTCAGACTAATAGCTCCCAGGAAGTCCCAGTACATACCACAACTATGCTGCGCCTCAAAGGTACAGGAGTGGTACTAATTTGCTTGGCACTTCTGCTGCATTATGGGCCATCAGCAGCCCTCACTACTTCAAGGTCCCTAATGACCTCCAATCAATGCCCTATCCTCAACCAACATCATACACCTCCCTGTCTAGAGTTTTCACATTGTCCGTGTCTTCATTTACTAGCCCTGCAATGCAAAACAGCCCTAACTCCAACTTGAATCAGACGGTGGTGAAAATTAACTTTCTTGTGTACCCCCCAATGCAATGCCACCTCTGTACTACACTGCTATCCGGGGACATTGAACTAAACCCTGGGACAAATTCAGGCTGTACCACTAACACCCCCAGTGGAAGCGTACCAAACTCCTTGAGACAACTGCCCACTTGGATCAACACCCCAGGCCTCAAAATAGCTCGCATGAATATCCAAAGCATCAGAGGTAAGATGCCCAAGCTTGAAGCATGGACCCAGCTTCATAAACCTGACATCCTATGCATATCTGAAACTTGGCTAAAACTTGACGTCAAATTTCATGAGGTTATCCTTCCTGGATTCTCCATCCTTAGGAAGGACCGGGCTCGTGAAAACTGTGGGGGTGTCGTGATCTATGACAGGACTGAACTGACTGCTGATGAAATGGATGACTTGGACAGTCACCCTCTGGCTGAGCATATCTTCATCATTCATTCATAAAATGTTGTTTTTATACAGGAAACATTTGTTAGGGAATGACCCCCATTTACAACAAAGACCTGTGTTCCATAAATAAAACATTCTAGAATCCAAAAGACAAGTGTACATACAACATTAACACTACATTAAAATTAATTGAAACATATACATTTTGAGCTTAGGTATTTAAACAATAACCTTTTAAAAATAATAGGGTTCTGCACATTTCTCAAATCATTTGGTAGTAAAAAGTAGTAAAAAAGTTTATTTTTATACAGGAAAGGTGTTGTATACATCATTGGGTCATTTACCCATTTTCAAGATGGTCACGTATCTGTATCCTGTATTGGTATCTCATTCCAGTATTTAGATAGGCTGTTCTGTAACATAAGGCTACCTGTTATATTATAGGATCTTTCCCCTGGAATTATTGACTTATTTCTCCTAAATTTTTCCATTTTAAATTCAGGGGATGTGGTTGTTATCAAATGTTTCAATAGGTGAATTCTTTATGAAATATAAGTTTGACACCACAATAACCATAAGTGTGTTCTTTTACATTCAGGTTGTAACCAATTCAATTTTCCAAATAAAGTGCAATGACGAATTCCATGTTTACTTTTCATTATTAATTTCCCTAGTCTATAATAAGTATGCCCAATACTCTGCAACTCTGCCTGGGTGGAAAACATATATAAAAAGGATCCATATTCCAAAATGGGAATAATCATTTGGCCCACCAATTTTCCTCCAGTTTCTATACTAAGACATCCTGCAACTCTTCTTAGGGCCCCTAAGCACTGATTTACTCTTTTAACTTGTTGAGAAATATGTTCACTGTAGGTTAATCTTGAGTCAATTAAGACTCCCAAATATGTGTATTGTCTTGTGTTTGTGATCGGCACACCATCTGCCAAATTTAGTTGCAAATCTGTTGTCTTTTTTTTTTTTTTTCCTAGCCCAAATATCAAACTCTTCATTTTTTTGGCATTCAACACCAGGCACATATTTCTAAACCATTTCTCTAATGCTAACAAATCATGTTGCAGTTTTACATTAAGATGTTCTTCACTATCAGCTGATCAGACTGACATGGTATCATCTGTGTAAAGTCTCACCTCACTATATGATATTACAGATGGTAGGTCATTCACAAACACATTAAACAATAGTGGGCCTAATACTGAGCCCTGAGGAACACCTCTTTTTATTTGTATCAGATCTGAAAGGATATTCCCATTTGAAACACATTGTGTTCTTACTGATAAATATGATTGAAACCACTGTAGTTCCACCCCCTGAACTCCTATTTTACCTAACCTAGCTAACAGTTTAATATGGTCAACCAAGTCAGAAGCTTTGCTTTGGTCCACAAACACCGCTTCCGTCTTCTTCCCCCTATTTAGTGACCTAGCCACCAAATTATTGAAATCTACTAGGGTGGTATCTTTGGACCTCCCCTCCCTAAATCCATGCTGATGACTTGCCAGTAACCCTTATTGCTCCAAATATGGATAAAATTGTTTATGAACTTGTTTCTCTAATAGTTTTGACAATACCGGGAAGTAATACTATTGGCCTATAATTTGAGGGATTGGTACTAATTCCCCTTTTAAAAATTGGGATAATTCTACCAGTTTTCCAAGCTTCAGGAACAGTTCCGCTTTTTAAACTCCAATTTACAAAATAAGTAATCATGAGTGCTAAAATGTCCACTCCCATTTTTAGGTATCTTGTATCCAGGCCGTCTAATTCCTCTGCTTTTATAATATTCAATTTTAGTAATTCTCTTTTGATTTCTCCTATCATTACTTCTTTGAAGTGAAATCCTTGTTTTTGATGTTCTAATAACATTTTCCCTATTTTTTGCTCTTTTCCTTCTGTTAACGTTGTGGGTGTTTCTTAAGACTTTAATGAAGATCCAGAAATGTTTAAATCAGGCAGATCTCTGAAATATTCATTGAGTAAGTTAGCAACTTTTATTGGCTCTTCTTCTGTTATATTATCTTGTAATATTGAACTTTTATTTTTTTGTTTTAACAGGGTTTTTTCGCAAGTTAGATGCACATTTCCAAAACTTTTTTTGGATCATTAACTTTACTAATGTTTTTCCTGTAATACATATTTTTGCTATTTTAACTTCCTCATTGCATTTAATCCTCCACTGTCTAAACCTATCCCAGTCTTCTTCTGTTTTTGTCTTCCTTGCTTTTTTCCATACTCGATTTCTTATTCTTAAATACTTCTTTAACCTGTTTGTTAGCCACCCAGTATCTTTATCATTTCTACTCTTTAAAACTTTAGGTGCATGACAATTGATTACTGCTATTACTGAGTTGTTAAATTCTTGTAATGCAAGTTCCAGATCTGGTATCAGCAGAACTCGATCCCAGAGAATTGTTTCCAAACTATTTCTGAAAGCTTCTACATTAAATTTCCTCATCTCTAATCCAGTACATATCATGTAGTTTGTTTACTGGTAGTTTTAATTCCACATTACATTCTATGGGGTTATTATCTTCTAAATTCAATGGCATAACTTCCCGAGTGTTAACTTTTAAATCTTGGGAAACAAAAATCAAATCAAGTATTGTACCCTGGTCTTTATTTTTTGAAAATCTGGTAGGGGATTTAATTATTTGCACCAACTACAGAGTAGCGAAACTACTTTTTAATTTTACCTCTCTTTCCTGAAACCAATCCGCATTGAAGTCTCCTGTTAGAATTACATTTTTATCCTTTAATTTATCCATTAGGACGTTTGTTAATTTTTCAAATTGTTTAACTTTTGTTCTTTGGGGGGGAGGGGCGTACATTACACCCACTATAACTTTATAGATAACAGTTTCATTGATTTCATTGACAATACAGAGCAATTGGAGACCGAAGTCCATAAGCTCGCCACTAAAGCCTATAAATAGCCCTTAATTCTTTTATTAGTACAGTACTGATCAAATTTAGCTTTAAATTCAGATATTGTTTTACTAGCAACCACATCTCTAGGCAATGCATTCCATATTTGTGTTACCCTATTATTTATCCAAAATCACCTCTTATTTGTATTTGTTTTCTCTTTAACAAATTGCTGGCTATGTGCTCTTGTATTATGTCCATGGTCACTATGCTTCAACCTTATACAGTCCCAAAGAAAACAATCTTTATGAGCCTTAAAAATCAGGCACACGTGCCCTCTCATTCTTCTATATTCAAGTGTATACAATCCCAATGCACTTAACCTCTGCTTGTAACTCTGTCCTTTAAATCCTCTAATAGTTTTTGTAACTCTTCTCTGGACCCTCTCAAGTAATCCCTCATCCTGTCTCTTATAAGGTGCCCAAAACTGCACGCAATACTCCATATGGGGCCTCATAAGAGCAGTATACAAGGGGACTGTAACTTCTTTCCTTGCATCCTATATGTCTATTTATACAGTGTGCAATACCACTAGATTTTTTTCATAATCTTATTGCAGTGTGTACTAAATTCCAGGTTGCTGCCAATATTAATCCCAAGATCTGACTCTTCTACTGAGACCCTTAATACTTTACCTCCAAGATTATATTTAAAGAAATTATTATTTCCAAAATGAATAACTGAACATTTATCTACATTAAATACAGATTGTTTTTGCGATGCCCAAGTTTCCAGTTCATTTAGAGCTGATTGAAGAAAATTATATTCAGCTATATTATTTACTGTGCCCCCAAGTATTGTATCATCCGCAAATTTTGACAATCATACATTCTGATTTACCTGCATTGTTGATATGTAAAGATTAAAAAGGCAGGGTCCCAGCACGGATCCCTGCGGGACACCACTAGTCACCTGGGATTGACTAGAGAATTGATCCCTAACACATACTTTCTGTTTCCGGTCTGCCAACCATGCCCTAATCCATAGCACTGTCCAATTTGGCAGATCGAGTTGTTGAATAACTTTAACTAACTCCTCATGAGGGACCTTATCAAAGGCGTTAGCAAAGTCCAGGTAGATGACATCAACTGGAATACTTTTATCAGTTGACTTGCTGACCTTATTATAAAATTCCAATAAATTAGTCTGGCATGATCTCCCTTTTCTAAACCCATGCTGAGATTTATCCTCCTTATCAGATTTTTCAATAAAGTCTACAATAAAATCCTTTATTATAGCTTCCATTATTTTACCCAGCACTGAGGTCAAACTTATGGGCCTATAATTGGACACCAATTGCCGTGATCCTTTCTTATGTATATGGATCACAGTTGCCTGTCGCCAGGCTTCCGGGACCTCTCCTGTTTCTATAGATGTCTGGAACAAGTGTGTTACAGGATCAACCAAGACCTCCGCTAGTTCCTTTAACATCCTAGGATGAATACCATCTGGTCCATGTGCCTTGTTTTGCTTGACTTGCTTGAGTCTTGTAAGTATATTGGCTCTATCAATTAAATAACTAGAGTTTGGCTGCAATATGGCAATCCCATATTTGGCAGAATGTTGACTTACATTAAAAACTGTAGAGAAGTTATTATTAAATTCCTCAGCTAGTGACACATTATCGGTTATACTTTCCCCATTGTTGGTTTTAAGGGGTCCAACAGATGAATTTTTACCTTTTTTACTATTTACATAAGTATAGAATAATTTATAATTATCATGTACTTTGGCAGCTAAAGTATACTCGAAATTTCTTTTTGCTGTAAAAATGCCTTTTTTAGGCACCCTTTGGCTTATTCTATATTTTTCCCAGCTTTCCTCCATATTAATTTTTTAGCATAATGGTAACATCTGTATTTTTCTTTAATTAATAATTTAACTTGAGGGGTCCACCAGGGTGGAGGGACATTTCTTTTTGTCTCATTATATTTGTTGGTAACGGGCACATACCTTTGGACTAATACATTTAGTTTATTACTTAATTTTCCCCAAATTACATCAACTGATTGTGCACCAAAATCTGATTTCCAATCCCAGGCTTCAAGTATGTGTCTCATAGACTTGAAATCAGCTCTATTGTACCTTTGGAGTACTGTTGTACCTGTACATTTACCTAATGCCTCCTTGTACTGGAAAGTAACAATAGAGTGGTCACTGGACCCAAGTGGGGGATTTACATTATAGTCAATAATGTTTTCACCCATATCACTTAACACTATATCCAAAATATGATGACCCCTGGTGCTAGTAGCAACAAATTGGTCCATACCAGCAAGGTTAAAGGTATCCAGGTATCTTGATTCTATACTTGAAAATGCTTTTTGAAGTTCCCAATTATACCTGGAAGGTTAAAGTCCCCTACCAAAATAACCTTGCCCAATAGGCACAGCTGGGTAATAAAAGTTAGGATTTCCTCATCTTCTTGCAATTTTGTGGATGGTGGCCTGTATAGTACTCCTAAATTTATTTTAGCTGAGTGGGGATGGCTAATCTTTACCCAGAGAACTTCCATATCCTGCCAGCTAGTTGTTTCAACTTACTCTGAAATGATCATATCGCTGATATACACTGCCACACCCCCCACCCTTAGTTAGGGATCGATCTTTATTAAAGAGTGTATACCCTTTAATTTGTTTATCCCATGTATCATCAAGCTGCCACCAAGTCTCAACTACGGCACAAATGTGTATATCCTGACTAATTAACAATAACTGCAGCTTGCATAGTTTATTATTTAAGCTGCGAGCATTGATAGACATAAAGTTCCACCCTGTGTCTACTTGGCCTCAGTTTTGTGCCCCCACATCCCCCCTCTTCTTAAGTTTAAATGTCGGTGTACGGTGTCTTTTAAATGTTGAGCCAGTACCCATTTTCCTATTTTATTGAGATGCAAACCATCCCTAGCAAAGAGATGTTTTCTTTGGAATTTCTGCCAATGATCAATGTAAAAATAACCTTCCCTTGCAGTCCATCTTTTAAACCAGCCATTTAGTCTATAAATTTCTTGGTTCAATTTATTGCTTGCTCTGGGAACTGGTAAAACCCCAGAAATCCAGATTTCACAGCCCCTATTTTTTAAAGCCATACCCACTTTCTCAAAATCCTTCTGTATATCCGTTGACTGTCTTTTACCTACGTCATTTACCCCCACATGAAGGATAGTAGATGGTGTGTTAGTGTTTTCAAGTAGGCCAGGGAGGAGATCTAATATATCACCAATGCCTGCACCAGGAAGTACACTAACAGTTGTTGATTCATTATACTGTTTACACAGAAAACCATCAGTATTCTTTAACATGGAATCCCCAATGAACAGCACATCCTTGCTTTGACTAGGGCACTAGATGCATTAAACTGTGATTGGTTAATATTTTGTGTGCTTGTGCAAACATTACTTGCTGGGTTAAACTCAGATACCAGGTCAGTTGTGGGAGTTCCAGTAGCATCCTCCTCTAAGACTAAGGCCTGAAATCTGTTTGGAGTTAAAACATTAAACACTCTACCTAGGTTCCTCCTACCCCTTTTGAATGATTGTTTGCCAGAAATTATTGTCCAGTCACCCTCATTTACCTCCTCCCTAACTAAAATTGCATCATCAATCTGATTCCCCATTTCATTTTTGGTCTTATCTCTAATATCCTTTGCCATGGAATCAATGTATTGCTCGAGTGAGGAAATATCGAGTTGTACCTGTAATCTTTTCTTTAGAGATACAATCTCCTGTTTGAGTTGGTAAATTTCAATGCAGTGCCTGCACACATGGTTGGCAACTGCTTCCCCCATACTAAACAGCCCACATTGATCACAGTTTAACATGTTAAGGCTATACTCATGCTAATATGGCCAATGTTCTTGATTTACAGCTGTCTACAGCTGACACAGCCGACACAAAACGGTAAAGCTCGCGGCAATGACTCTAACGACGTTCATTTCGCTGCCACCCTTACCCGCAGCGTGGCTGAGCTAAATAATGAAATGTGACCTGGAAGGTCTAGTCAGGGGTCAGTCCCTCATACACTTGGAGTGCTTTAAAATTATTAAAACGCTCATTTTTTTATTTTTCCCTCGCTATGCGTTTGTCACTCATGTGTGACCGAGGCATAGGATATGGGAGCTAGAAACCAAATCAGTTTTAAAGTCTGACTTGTAGTCCTTAGTCACCCCAGCGGACTACGGAGCCCTTTTCCTGCTTCCTGTTACTAAGTTAGCGGGGCTCCAGTTACAGTGCTAGTAATTAAAAGAATTATAACACACAGTTCCACTTAAAACAAGACAGTCTGCCAATAACAAGGCTGCACACTCCAGGGCAAAGTTTTTTCACTACAATAGTTTGCTCGCTCACAGCGTGGCTGAGCTAAATAATGAAATGTGACCTGGAAGGTTTAGTCAGGGGTCAGAGTCCCTCGTACACTTGGAGTGCTTTAAAATTATTAAAACGCTTGTTTTTTTATTTTTCCCTCACTATGCATTTGTCACTCATGCGTGACCGAGGCATAGGATATGGGAGCTAGAAACCAATTCAGTTTTAAGATCTGACTTGTAGTCCTTAGTTACCCTAGCGGACTACAGAGCCCTCTTCCTGCTTCCTGTTAGTAAGTTAGCAGGGCTCCAGTTACAGTGCTAGTAATTAAAAGAATTAGAACACACAGTTCCACTTAAAACAGTTCTATCATTAGGCAATCCATTCCTTCTATACTTTGTGCTAATATGCTTTTATAAGGACCTAAAGTATTTTTAATATACAGCATGACCTCCACCCCTTTTCTCTCTGTCTACTCTTACCAAACTATACCCATTTATTTGAATCTCTTCATTGATCACTCCCTGGTGAAGCTAGGATTCTGTAATTGCTAACAAATCTGCTTTTTCTATTTCACCCAAACTCTGTATTCATCAACTTTGTTAACCAGACTTCGTACATTTTCATGTATCACAGATATCCCGGGTAGTGTTTTGGACCTGGATTTAGCTCAACATCCCCACTTTGTGCTAGCATCGAGACCACCAACAGACTTTTAATTCCTGACTGGTTTACCATTATACAAGTATATTGAGGAACAAAACATCTATTTAACAATTTCTTCTCATTCGTGAGAGTTTCGTCTCATAGTTATTGAGCATTTTGCTATCTATAGACAGCTTGGTACTTCCAAAAACTTTCTATTGTTATTTCCCCCATTGTATTCAATATTCAAACCACATGCACATATAATGTAGGAACCTAATAGTACCCACCCACTCAATAGGCTAATCAAATTCATCGTGCCCTATTAAACTAATTTATTTACCTTTACTATCCTTAATGTTTTAGTTATTTTATAGTTTCTAAACTATTACTGTTCCCAAAATGTACCCAGTCCTGACTCTTTAATTGTAAACAAATCCAACTTAGTTTAAATATCTTTTCTCTGCCAAGTGGCGCTCACGCCACTCAGTCCATTCACGCCACGGTGCTCGCACCATAGCACTCGCGCCTGACGGTGCAAGGCTTTGTAGCATTTGAAAGCCCCACCTCTACTTGATACGGCCCTCCATTGGTCTGCCACCGAACCCCCTCAGGCAGCCGTATAACTGCTGTATGTCTTGAATCAGTCGGTAAAGTGCAATTACAGAAACGAATACATGCAGTACAAATAAGACAGTCACTGTTCAAGTATGTGCAAAATGAATGAATGAAGCAATCACTATTCTTCCCAACGACCTTTCAGCAGCTCTCGCCTGTGGCCGTTTGTTGTTTCAGGAATCAGCTGGATGATGTCTTCAGCTGGTGGCACGAGGCTTTGTAGCGTTTGAAAGCCCCGTCTCTCCTTGATACAGCCCTCCATTGGTCCGCCACCGAACCCCCTCAGGCAGCCGTATTCTTCCCCATGACCTTTCAGCAGCTCTTACCTGTGGCCGGTTTGTTGTTTCGGGAATCAGCTGGTAGGTCCAAGAAACTGGTGTTAGGCTGCATTTATCTGCCTCACAGACACTTGTCCTCTTATGAGGAGGTCATCACCAGCCTGGACAACATCCCCAGACATGACACAGTGGTATGTGGTGATGTTAACCTTAACTGACTTGGCTCACAAAACGTGCAGTACCACTCTGCTCTGGTGGATATTAGTTTCGTGCAGATCATAGAGCAACCCACTAGACTGAAGATGAAGTCTGGGAGACACACGCTCCTCGACTGGATCATAACCAGCACGCCAGCTAACATCAAAGCTGCTAGTATCTTCCCAGACTCCCTGAGTGATCACTCACCCACCTATTGTGTCTGGAATAGCTCTACACCCTGTACACCACCCAAAATAATCAAAACCAGGGTTTGACCAAGTTCAGTGAGGAAGAATTCAACAGTTGCCTAGCCTCCATCGACTGGTCACCAATTAACACCCTCCATGATATAAATCAGGCCCCTGACTATCTTATATCAATGTTCATAGCTGCCCTTGGCTCTCTTGCCCCATATAAAATCAGAAGATCCAAAGGCTTCCCTGCCCCTTGGCTAACTAATGACCTGAGAGGTCTCATGCACACATGTGATAAAGCCTGGAAGACCTTTAAGAGATCTGGGGTACATATTGATTGGATTATTTGTCGTCAGCTGTGCAATTTATGTAAAAGTAAAATAAAAGTGGCCAAAAGAGGCTATCTCTTATATCTTTACAAGAAATAAACCTTACCACCCCTAAAAGCTTCTGGTGCCAGATGAATACCCTACTAAAAGGAAGAGAATGCATTGTTCCCCGAACCATGACCACTAACTGAGCCACTTTCACAGCACCTCTGGACATTGCCACTGGAATAATCTGTCACAAACGCACACTGCGCAGGTCAGGCCCTCTGCTCCCACAGTGCCAACCTCAGAGCACAATAGTGTCGACAGGTAACAGGCAGGGTAACCCTCCTGTCTGCTTTTGGGTCCAAATCACTGTTAGTCTCAAGTTCTGGGGAGATTCAAACTATGAACCTTATGCTAGCATACCCAAATGTACAGGCTCAGATAATATTCTCTTCGGGGGGGGGATGCAATACATCGTTCACCTAAGGGCACCTAACCAGGCATCCAAAATTAACCCTTAAAACTCTGTAAGAGACCTTAGGTATATTTTTACCTTTTACCGAGCTTAGTAACACCATCAAGCTGCTGAACAGTTGTCAGACCTAACCACCTATATGTCACATGCAAACAAAGAACTGACAGACACCCAGGCAGTCTTTCAAAGAAAAGGTTCTTTACTAAAACATGATAAAAATATGAAAAAAGTGTAAACATAAAACAATATATCAAAGTGCTTACAATCACTTAAAAGAACAAGGGAAAATTACAAAGCAAAACTCCTACCACAATACATTTAGAGTTTTGCTATCTAAGATATTGCCTCTGGAAGTGCTTTTAGTTAGATCAGAGAACTGTTTTTCTCTGAGTCCCAAAATAATGTGCCCTACATTTCAAATACAAATATCAGTTTAAACTCTGTGTCTCCACATCCCCTTCTGTGAGTCATCTAGCTCCTTCTTTTACAATATAAAATTACAAACATGATTTCTTACCAGGAAGTATGTTAAATAATGTGACATCAGAAGAAAAAAGACATTTCCTATATATAACTCCTTAATGAACAATTTTTCCTTTGAACTTAGCAATCCCGGCATTTGTCATTTAGGTGTTTAAACTTGATAGGAACAGCCAAATTATCCTTTCTTTCCTGACATCATAAACTTTAGATTTTGTTTCCACTTCAAAAGCCTGAGCATGTCATAAAAGGTAATAAAATGCCCACTGGAAGGAAGGTAGTTAATTAACTGGTTCCCTTATCAGTTTTAATTACATCCTGTGGTTTCAGCTGCTGACACCTTGTAATTTAAAGGACCAAATCTCACAGACTGACATTTCATACACTAACTATTTATTTATAATACCAATATCATACAATAATCATAACCAGCTGTCCAAGCGTCACAATCCTTCCCACCTAGATTTGGGGGCTCTATCCCCTGCATGAGATGAGCTCCTTAAGTCAGTTCACTCCTCATGTAGATACAACAAGCCATCTGCATTCTGATTGGTTGCTCCAGTCCTATGTAAGATTGTCATGTCATACCCTTGCATGGCAAGACTCCATCTTAATAGTCTACCATTAGTTCTAACCATTTGTGTCAGCCAAACCAGGGGGTTGTGGTCAGTTTGTACCTCAAAATGCTGCCTGTATAAGTATGGCTCTAACTTCTTTAGGGCCCACACTATGGCAAGGCATTCTTTTTCCACAGTAGAGTATGCCTGCTCCCTGGGAAGTAACTTTTTACTCAGGTACACTATGGGGTGATCTTTCCCTTGACTGGATGTCTGACCCAGTACTGCTCCAATACCCATGTCTGAGGTGTCAATCTGGACTATAAAGGGTCTGCTATAGTCAGGACTTGTCAACACAGGAGCACTGCACAGTGCCTCCTTCAGTCTGGTAAAGGCTTTCTCATAGGCTGGTTCCCAGGTAATTTTCTTAGGCATCTTTTTCTTTACTAGGTCAGATAGGGGAGCAGTCAGGGCACTGTAATTGGTTACAAATTTCCTATAGTACCCTGCTGTCCCTAGAAAACTCCTGACCTGCTTCTGCATTTCTGGTCTGGGTCATGCATTAATCACCTCTATTTTTACTTGGTTGGTACGGAGCTGTCCCTGGCCTACGACATGCCCGAGGTATGCCACTTCATCCATGGCCACCTGGAACTTCTCAGCTTTGACCGTGAGCCAGGCCCTCTGTATCCTGCCCAGCACTTCCCTAAGGTGGGACAGGTGTTCCTCCCAGCTGGCACTAAAGGTGGCAGTGTCATCCAGGTATACCATGGCATACTCCTCAGCATCATTTAACACCTGGTTCACCAACCTCTGGAAAGTGGCCGGGGCATTCTTCATTCTGAAAAGCATTACTTTAAATTCAGATAACCCTAGCTTTGTCAGTTAACTGTACCTGCCAGTACCCCTTTGTCAGGTCAGTTGTTGTAAGGTAGGTCGCCTCTCCCAACTTTTCCAGGAGTTTATCCATCTGGGGCATTGGGTGGGCATCTGACTTCATGACTGCCTTCAGTCATGTTCAGTCAACCATGTCTAAGGCATCAATGGAGGGAAATGCAGGAGGACAAAATGTCCTCTAAAAGACTAAAAAGATGTAACCCCTTTTCAATGATAAGGGTATCTGTATCCAGAGTTGGATCTTTTAAATTACCTATGCATTTTAAATGTCTAGACAAACAAACAAACATATATAACTGATCTTGATAATGGGAGGGGATATAGACACAAATCCTGGGCCGCTCCCCCCCCCCTTGTAAATTAATATATGATAATGCTAGAAGCTTGAAAAATAAGGTAGATATGTTGAGAGCTTGGGAGGCTACAGAAAATCCAAATATTATAGCTTTAACAGAAACCTGGTTGACCCCAAAAATTAGAGATGAAGAAATTGGGTTACAAGGATATGGTTTGTATAGAAGAGATAGGGAGGGGAAGGGGGTGTTGTTATTATACCTTAAATGGGATTTTGGACAAGTAAATGTGTTGTTCATGGGTGAATTAGGTATGACTAAATGTATCCTTCTGAAAGTTAAAGACTTAAATTTGGTCTTGGGTTTAATTTACTCCCCTTCCCCAAAGGTTAAAACTATGGATTTTGACAAATTGACCCATTTGTTACACTCATATTCTTATGGTTCTGAATTGTTGTTAGTGGGTGATTTAAATGCTGCATGGAACAAACTGAGGGAAAATGTTTTGCGGAATAGTTTGACTTCATTAAATTTGAACCAAAACGTTGCCCTTACCACTAGGAAAACTTCCTTTGTGAATCAGGGGAACATTTTGAATCTCTTGTTTACCTCTGAGGGAATCCAGGTAACATCCATAACTGTAAAACAACCTATATTTGGGAACCATTGTTCCATTGTTTGTTCATGGGGGGGGGGGTGGATGATTTAAAAAAAATTAAAAGAATGAGATTAATAGTCAAGTAAGGTTGTGAAATATGAGAAAATATAATAAAGAGGCTTTTCTGCATAAATTGAGGAATGTTAGATGGGATAGATTATTTTAATACCTGGTGAAAAGTGGGGTTTAAACTTGTGAAGGGGAGGGATGGGAAAAAGGCTGTGGGGGGGTCCGATGACGAGGGACTCTGTCTCCACCCCCCTTGGGAGCTGGAGGAATGTGGGAAAAGGCCAACTGGTAAAGTGCAGACCAGGGGAAAATGGAATCCCCATGGGAACACAAGCAAGGGAAATGGAAGTATAGGGAAAGGGTGGAAGGTAGTCCTGCTAAATGCCAGGAGCTTGGGCAATAAAATGTCTGAGCTCCAGGCGATGCTAACTGAGGGAGCAGTGGATGTGGCAGCGGTCACTGAGACCTGAGCCTCCGCAGGACATGACTGGGACCTGAACCTGGAGGGTTACACTATGTTTGGGAAGGACAGGGGGAGGAAGGGGAGGAGGGGTAGCAATGATGGTCAAAAACTGCATTGGCATAGGGAGTAGAGGCAGAGGAATCATGGGAGGCGATTTGGGTCACCTTGATAACAAGGGGGCAAGAGGTAAAATAAGGATTGGTGTATAGACCCCTGCACTGGTGGAGGAGCTGGAGGAGAGTCTGGTGGCAGATGTTGGGAGACACTCCAGATTGAGCAGGGGAAGGGTGGTGGTGTTGGGGGACTTAAACATGCCAGGAACAGACTGGCAGACTATGACATCCTTGGTGGCTGGGGAACAGAGGTTGTTGGATGTCTTTCAAGACGCGTTCCTAACTCAGCAGGTGGGGGAACCGACCAGGGAGGCGCGGGTACTGGATGTGGTCCTGGCAGACAGTGACCAGATTGGGGGCCTGGAGGTAAGGGACCCATTGGCGGGGAGTGACCATTCCACGGTCTGGTTCTGCCTGGACCTAGGAGGGGTAGAAGGCTGCACAAAGACAGAGGTAACTGACTTCAGGAGGGTGGATTTTAAGGAAATGGGAAGGATCCTTAAGGAGCATTTGGATGTGATTGGGTCAGACATGGATGCTGATAGTAGGTGGGAAATCATCAGGAGAGGGGTGTAGGATGCTACCAGCACCTGTGCAAGAGTAAGGCAAAATGCGGTGGGGCCGAAAACTCTGCTGGTGGACCAGGGAGGTCCAGGAGGTGGTGCGGGGAAAGAGGCAGCCAATAGGCAATTCAAGTGCTCAAGGTGAAAGGATGAGGGGAGTATGAGCTGATGGCTAGAAGGGTCACTAGGATGGTGAGGTGGCTAAGGCAAGGAAGGAGCAGAACCTGGCCAGGGAAATTAGGAGAGGGGAACAAGGGTTCTTTAGATACATTGGGGAAAACGAAGGTGAAGGGGCAGATTAGCAGGATTAAACAGGAGAGATAGGCACAAAACCGGGAGCAGGCTGAGGTACTAAATGAGTACTTCACCTCAATTTTCACCAAGGAAAATGGGGTGCTGCATCATACATGGGAGGAGACAGTGATACTGAGGAGGGGGGACCCTTACCGATCGGTGGATCTGGGGAGAGGGGGAGGCATCAGTGGCAGGATGGGGGAAGGCTAAGCAGGGAGAAGAGGTAGCGGAGGTGGAAATCACAGCAGAGAGACTGAGGGAAGCCCTCAGGTCCCTTAAGATGGAGAAAGCACGGGGGCCGATAAATTACATCCCAGAGTGCTGAAGGAACTTGCGGATGTTCTGGCGAAACCCCTGGCGGAGCTTTTCACCATCTCTCTGTGGACAGGATGGGTGCCCCAGGACTGGAAGGTGGCGCACATAGTGCCTTTCCACAAAGGGGGATCAAGGGAGGTGGCAGGGAACTATAGGCCTGTCAGCCTGACATCGGTGGTGGGCAAGGTGATGAGGGCATTGTCAAGGAGAGGCTGGGGGGGACCTGGAAAAGTCAGAGTGCCTGGACGATAGACAGCATGGATTCATCCCAGGGAAATCGTGTCAGACAAACCTTGTGGAGTTCTATGACTGGGTGACGAGTGCCTTGGACCTGGGTAGACCAGTGGACATCCTCTTTCTAGACTTCAGCAAGGCATTTGACTCTGTTCCTCATGAGGCCTGTTGGATAAGCTGGGAGAAATGGGGGTGGGGAACCAGATGATCAGATGGATAGGCAATTGGCTCCAGGACCGGACCCAGAGGGTCGTAGTTGGCGGGATAGTCTCATCCCCAAGGAGGGTCATTAGTGGGGTCCCACAGGGATCAGTCCTTGGGCCCCTCCTGTTCAACGCCTATGTCCCTGACATAAGGACAGGTATCAGGAGTGAACTGAGTCTCTTTGCGGATGACTGAAAACTGGGGGCGGTGGTGGATGGGGAGGAGGGGAGGGTGGCCCTACAGGGGGACCTGGAGGCTCTGGAAAGATGGTCTAGAAAGTGGAAGCTGAGGTTCAATGCAGGGAAATGCAAGGTACTGCACCCGGGGGCCAGAAACCCGGGCCAAGTATACACCCTGGGGATGCTACAAGTCTCGATGGCTGAGAGGGACCTGGGGGTGGTGGTGGATGTCAAGATGAACAACTCGGAGATTTGTAGGAGGGCAGCAGCCAAGGCCAACAGGATGCTGGGATGCATCGCTAGGGGGATCACCTCCAGAAGGAGGGAAGTGATACTCCCTCTGTATAACTGCTTGGTGAGGCCGCACCTCAAGTACTGCGTGCAGTTTTGGAGGCCACACTTAAAGAGGGACATTAAACTCCTGGAGAGGGCCCAGAGGAGGGCAACCAAAATGATTTGGGGCTTGGGGGACAGGACCTATGAGGAGAGGCTCGAAGAGCTAAATATGTACACATTGGAAGAGAGAAGGGACCTGGGGGACATGATAGAGGTCTTCAGGTACATGAAGGGGTAAATAGGGGAGGAACAGTCAGGGTGCTTCGAAGGAAGGAGGAGGGGGCCACTAGAGGGCATGGGTGGAAGCTGGAGGGGGGAAGATTCAGGGGAGAAAGGAGGAGGTGCTACTTCACTGAGAGGGTGGTGGAGCCATGGAATGCACTGCCTAGGGGGCTGGTGGAGGCAGAGATGGTGGAGGGGTTCAAGAGGGGGTGGGACAGATACAGGGGAAGGGTTCTGGAAGCAAAATCCAATGCAGCGAGAATATCCAGAACTGGGAAGGGGGAAGCCAGAGAAGGCGAAGGGGGCAGCAAGGTCAGCTCCCAGGGTGGTGGCTGACCAAACGAGCAGACGTGAAAGACCGTTAGGCCTATTCTGCTGGCATTTTAGTATGTTAGTATGAATTGGACTGGGCTATAGAAGAATTTACTTCTTTGCTCATCCAAGCTTATAATGAAATTGCCCCTGTTAAAGTTAGAACAAATAGGGAAATAAATGCTCCTTGGATCACAGATAAAATAAAACATAACATTCGATATAAAAATAGGTTATGGAGGAGAGCTAATAAATCTTTGGAATCAAATGACTGGGAGAAATTTAAAAAAGAACGAAATTTACTTAAATGTAATATTAGATTAGCAAGAAAAACATATCACATGACAAAGGTTGAACAATGTACAGAGCCGAAAAAATATTGCCATTTGATTCAGTCTTTTCAGCACCCAATCGTAAATAAGCAACCTATCCAAATTAGGGAAAATGATGTACTGTTGTCTTCCTCAGATTTAGCAGAGAGGTTAAATACCTATTTTATCACACTCCCAGATATCCAAATTCCTTATGGATGTTCTGAGGAGAAGGGTTTAAGGGAACATCAGCACCTTTCAGGGAAAAAAATTTAGATTTAGAGTAATTACCTGTAGAGAGGTAAAGGAAGAACTAAGAAAACTTAAAGTAAATAAAGCATCTGGGTCGAATATGATAGAAAACAGATTCTTGAAAGATTCCCTTGAGGTAACAATCCAATTCTAACAAAACTTTTTAATTGGAGCTTATTAAACAGAAGTTTCCCGTCCATGTGGAAACAAGCAAAGGTCATCCCGATTCATAAAGGTGGCTCTATGGGAGAACCAACAAATTATAGACCAATTTCGTTGTTGTCCATGGTGTCGAAGGTCTTGGAGAGATTAGTTCAAAAGCAGCTGAGTAACTTTCTGGAAGAGAATTTTCTCTTGTCCAGCTATCAGGTTTCCAGGCTCCAGGCGATGCTAACTGAGGGAGCAGTGGATGTGGCAGCGGTCACTGAGACCTGAGCCTCCGCAGGACATGACTGGGACCTGAACCTGGAGGGTTACACTATGTTTGGGAAGGACAGGGGGGAGGGAAGGGGAGGAGGGGTAGCAATGATAGTCAAAAACTGCATTGGCATAGGGAGAGTAGAGGAGGCAGAGGGAATCATGGAGGCAATTTGGGTCACCTTGATAACAAGGGGGGGCAAGAGAGTAAAAATAGGATTGGTGTATAGACACCCTGCACTGGTGGAGGAGCTGGAGGAGAGTCTGGTGGCAGATGTTGGGAGACACTCCAGATTGAGCAGGGGAAGGGTGGTGGTGTTGGGGGACTTAAACATGCCAGGAACAGACTGGCAGACTATGACATCCTCGGTGGCTGGGGAACAGAGGTTGTTGGATGTCTTTCAAGACGCGTTCCTAACTCAGCAGGTGGGGGAACCGACCAGGGAGGCATGGGTACTGGATGTGGTCCTGGCAGACAGTGACCAGATTGGGGTCCTGGAGGTAAGGGACCCATTGGCGGGGAGTGACCATTCCACGGTCTGGTTCTGCCTGGACCTAGGAGGGGTAGAAGGCTGCACAAAGACAGAGGTAACTGACTTCAGGGGTGGATTTTAAGGAAATGGGAAGGATCCTTAAGGAGCATTTGGATGTGATTGGGTCAGACATGGACGCTGATAGTAGGTGGGAAATCATCAGGAGAGGGGTGCAGGATGCTACCAGCACCTGTGCAAGAGTAAGACGAAAATGCGGTGGGGCCGAAAACCCTGCTGGTGGACCAGGGAGGTCCAGGAGGTGGTGCGAGGAAAGAAGGCAGCCTATAGGCAATTCAAGTGCTCAAGGAGTGAAAGGGATCGAGGGGAGTACGAGCTGATGGCTAGAAGGGTCACTAGGATGGTGAGGGTGGCTAAGGCAAGGAAGGAGCAGAACCTGGCCAGGGAAATTAGGAGAGAGAACAAGGGGTTCTTTAGATACATTGGGGAAAAACGAAAGGTGAAGGGGCAGATTAGCAGGATTAAAACGGGGAGAGATGGGCACAAAACCCGGGGGAGCAGGCTGAGGTACTAAATGAGTACTTCACCTCAATTTTCACCAAGGAAAATGGGGGTGTTGCATCATACATGGGAGGAGACAGTGATACTGAGGAGGGGGGACCCTTACCGATCGGTGGATCTGGGGAGAGGGGGAGGCATCAGTGGCAGGATGGGGGAAGGCTAAGCAGGGAGAAGAGGTAGCGGAGGTGGAAATCACAGCAGAGAGACTGAGGGAAGCCCTCAGGTCCCTTAAGATGGAGAAAGCACGGGGCCGGATAAATTACATCCCAGAGTGCTGAAGGAACTTGCGGATGTTCTGGCGAAATCCCTGGCGGAGCTTTTCACCATCTCTCTGAGGACAGGATGGGTGCCCCAGGACTGGAAGGTGGCGCATATAGTGCCTATCCACAAGGGGGATCAAGGGAGGTGGCAGGGAACTACAGGCCTGTCAGCCTGACATCGGTGGTGGGCAAGGTGATGGAGGGCATTGTCAAGAAGAGGCTGGGGGGGACCTGGAAAAGTCAGAGTGCCAGGACGATAGACAGCATGGATTCGTCCCGGGGAAATCGTGTCAGACAAACCTTGTGGAGTTCTATGACTGGGTGACGAGTGCCTTGGACCTGGGTAGACCAGTGGACGTCCTCTTTCTAGACTTCAGCAAGGCATTTGACTCTGTTCCTCATGAGGGCCTGTTGGATAAGCTGGGAGAAATGGGGGTTGGGAACCAGATGATCAGATGGATAGGCAATTGGCTCCAGGACCGGACCCGGAGGGTCGTAGTTGGCGGGATAGTCTCATCCCCAAGGAGGGTCATTAGTGGGGTCCCACAGGGATCAGTCCTTGGGCCCCTCCTGTTCAACGCCTATGTCCCTGACATAAGGACAGGTATCAGGAGTGAACTGAGTCTCTTTGCGGATGACTGAAAACTGGGGGCGGTGGTGGATGGGGAGGAGGGGAGGGTGGCCCTACAGGGGGACCTGGAGGCTCTGGAAAGATGGTCTAGAAAGTGGAAGCTGAGGTTCAATGCAGGGAAATGCAAGGTACTGCACCTGGGGGCCAGAAACCCGGGCCAAGTATACACCCTGGGGGGGATGCTGCAAGTCTCGATGGCTGAGAGGGACCTGGGGGTGGTGGTGGATGTCAAGATGAACAACTCGGAGATTTGTAGGAGGGCAGCAGCCAAGGCCAACAGGATGCTGGGATGCATCGCTAGGGGGATCACCTCCAGAAGGAGGGAAGTGATACTCCCTCTGTATAACTGCTTGGTGAGGCCGCACCTCAAGTACTGCGTGCAGTTTTGGAGGCCACACTTAAAGAGGGACATTAAACTCCTGGAGAGGGCCCAGAGGAGGGCAACCAAAATGATTTGGGGCTTGGGGTACAGGACCTATGAGGAGAGGCTCGAAGAGCTAAATATGTACACATTGGAAGAGAGAAGGGACCTGGGGCACATGATAGAGGTCTTCAGGTACATGAAGGGGGTAAATAGGGGAGGAACAGTCAGGGTGCTTGAAGGAAGGAGGAGGGGGCCACTAGAGGGCATGGGTGGAAGCTGGAGGGGGGAAGATTCAGGGAGAAAGGAGGTGCTACTTCACTGAGAGGGTGGTGGAGCCATGGAATGCACTGCCTAGGGGGCTGGTGGAGGCAGAGACGGTGGAGAGGTTCAAGAGGGGGTGGGACAGATACAGGGGAAGGGTTCTGGAAGCAAAATCCAATGCAGCGAGAATATCCAGAACTGGGAAGGGAGAAGCCAGAGAAGGCGAAGGGGGCAGCAAGGTCAGCTCCCAGGGTGGGGGCTGACCAAACGAGAAGACGTGAAAGACCGTTAGGCCTATTCTGCTGGCATTTTAGTATGTTAGTATGAATTGGACTGGGCTATAGAAGAATTTTGTTCATCCAAGCTTGTAATGAAATTGCCCCTGTTAAAGTTAGAACAAATAGGGAAATAAATGCTCCTTGGATCACAGAAAAAATAAAACATAACATTCGATATAAAAATAGGTTATGGAGGAGAGCTAATAAATATTTGGAATCAAATGACTGGGAGAAATTTAAAAAAGAACGAAATTTACTTAAATGTAATATTAGATTAGCAAGAAAAACATATCACATGACAAAGGTTGAACAATGTTCAGAGCCGAAAAAATATTGCCATTTGATTCAGTCTTTCAGCACCCAATCGTATATAAGCAACCTATCCAAATTAGGGAAAATGATGTACTGTTGTCTTCCTCAGATTTAGCAGAGGTTAAATACCTATTTTATCACACTCCCAGATATCCAAATTCCTTATGGATGTTCTGAGGAGAAGGGTTTAAGGAACATCAGCACCTTTCAGGGAAAAAATTTAGATTTAGAGTAATTACCTGTAGAGAGGTAAAGGAAGAACTAAGAAAACTTAAAGTAAATAAAGCATCTGGGTCGAATATGATAGAAAACAGATTCTTGAAAGATTCCTTGAGGTAACAATCCAATTCTAACAAAACTTTTTAATTGGAGCTTATTAAACAGAAGTTTCCCGTCCATGTGGAAACAAGCAAAGGTCATCCCGATTCATAAAGGTGGCTCTATGGGAGAACCAACAAATTATAGACCAATTTCGTTGTTGTCCATGGTGTCGAAGGTCTTGGAGAGATTAGTTCAAAAGCAGCTGAGTAACTTTCTGGAAGAGAATTTTCTGTTGTCCAGCTATCAGGTTTCTGAAGAGACCATTCCACGGACACCGCACTCGCAGATTTGGTTGACATCATAGCCTCCAAATTAAATGGAGGTGAATTGGTGGGCGCTGTGCTCGTGGATCTCTCCAAGACCTTCGACACCATTGACCACAACGTTTTATATGAAAGAATGTTGAGTTTGGGGATTGAGAAAGAAACCCTTCCTTGGTTTCAGCCATATTTAACGGAAAGGGAGCAGCAAGTTCAGGTTGGAGATGTTTTTTCAAACTCAGGGATTATCAAAAGGGGAGTACCTCAAGGCTCGATTTTGGGCCCTTTATTGTTTATAATGTATGTAAATGATACTCCTAAAGTAGTAAATTATTCGGCTTTATGAATGTATGCAGATGATACTGTCTTGTTGACAAGTGGGAAAACCTTACAGATGGTGGAAGAACATCTTCAAAGAGATTTTAGTATTTTGGAGATTTGGTTGAGGAGGTCAAAACTGGTTTTAAATAATAAAAAACAAATACCATGATATTTACATCTAAAGGGAATAAAAATCTAAATCGATATAAACTTTTTATAAAAACATACAGTAACAAAACATTGACACAGGTTGAATCTTATAAATACCTGGGGGTAAATATGGACCAAAATCTAAAATTTGATGTCCATGTTAAGGAAATGATATATAAAATAAATAATAAGCTGGGAGCCTACTGGAGATCTAGGTATTATATGAATCTGAAGATGAGAAGGGATGTTATAAATCAATTAATCATACCATGTATTGATTATGGTAGCCATATATATGGCATGGCCAATAAATTTGAATTAAAATCGGTAAAAGTGTTGTATAACAACTTGGCTAGATTTATATTAAATTGTGATAGACATATGCATCATTGCGATATGTACTCTCTATTACAATGGCCTCATTTAGAGCAGAAAAGGGATCAACAACTGATTAAACTAATTCATAGTGTGTTTCATAAACAGTCCCCTGGATATTTAGCACAAAATCTGTTATGTTACCCATGGATACCAATATAAACTTAAAAGAACTGAGGGGAAGTCTTTTGTAACACCTAAATTAATGAACAAATGTGGAAAAATGACTTCTGACTTTAAAGTGGTTCATTATTGGGCCCCTTTTGAGGCAGAAAAGTGGAAAATACAAAAATTCAAGCAATGTAAGGATGTGATTGGATATGATTTGAAAATGAAGTGTATATGTAATGGTTAGAGTTTTTGTTTTTATTATTTTAAAGTATGAGGGCATTAAATTGTATTTTGTTCTTGTTAGGACAGACATAGATGTTCTTTTAATTTATGTGATGTAAGTTTTATGTCATTGTATTTAAATTTTGGAATGAAAGCTGATACAGGTCCATCTTGAAAATGGGATTCTTTCCCAATGATATATTACTATTACTACCTGTCTAAAAATAAACTTTTCTACTACTACAGTCCATAATAATCCACACAGAAATGAATAGAGACATTTGGCTTGGGCACAAGGACTATGGGTGAGGTCCAGGGGCTGTGGGTTCTCTGGATTACCCCTAAATCCAGCATTTCCTCCACCTCCCTCCTAATGTCATTTTGGACAGCCTCTAACACCCAATATGCTGTCCGCCGTATGGGTGTCTGTGTCCCTGTCTCTACATCATGCGTCGTTAAGGGGGTTAATCCAGGCTTGGCGCTAAACAGTGTGGCAAAGTCTGCTAAAACCTCTCTTACTTCCTGGATCTTGTCCAGAGCCAGATGGGGTAACAATTTAACTGCCTCCACAGAGGACTTCCGCTTGCTTTCTTTCAGCAAGTCCAGAAGGGGGTCTCCTTTTTCCGTCCCCTCCTCAGGACTACATACTGCAAACACTATGTCAGCCCTATTAGCATATGGCTTCATCATGTTGATGTGGTACATTCTTTCTGTATGTCTTCTGTCAGGTAACTCTATGATATAGTTCACATTTACCTTTCTGACTGCTTTGTATGGTCCTGCCCACTCAGCCTGCAGCTTGTCTTTCTGGATCGGGATAAGTACCATGACTTCCTGACCCACCGTGTACGAGCGAGCTCTGGCTCTGCGGTTGTACCACACTTTTTGTTTCATTTGGACAGCTGCCAGGTTGCTCTGGGCTGTCCCCATAAGCTCCTTCAGCCTTTCCCGAAACCTAAGGATGTAATCCACTATGGGAGTTCCCTGGGTGGCGTGCTTGCCTTCCCAGTCCTCCCAGATCAAGTCTAGGGGCCCACGTACCCGGCGTCCATATAAGAGCTCAAAGGGGGAAAATCATGTCAACTCTTGGGGCACCTCCCTGTATGCAAACAACAGGTGGGGAAGGTATTTCTCCCAGTCCCTCCCATGCTGTTTAGCAAATGCTTGGAGCATTGACTTCAGGGTACTGTTAAATCTTTCCACAAGCCCATTGGCTTGCGGGTGATAAGGGGTCTGCACCTCTGCACCACCTCACACTTCTCCCATAAACATTTAATCAGGTCCAACATGAAGGAATCCCCTCGATCGATGATGACCTACCTGGAAACCCAACATGGGAGAAAATCCCAAGTAAGGCATCTGCCACTTTGTCTGTCCTCAGTGAGGATAGGGCAACTGCCTCTGGATACCGGGTGGCATAATCCACCACAGTCAGGATGAACCTCTTCCAGGAGGAGCTGGGGGATTTAAAGGCCCACAATATCCATTCCACCCTCTGGAATGGCTCCTTCACTGTGGGCATTGGAATTTGGGTGGCTTGGGTTTTCTTACCCGCCTTCCCTCTTTCTTGGCACCGGTGACAAGATCTGCAGTACTCCTTCATCTGCTGGATGAAGTTGGGCCAATAGAAATTCTGGGCCAACTGCTGTGTAGTACACGTGATTCCCAGATGACCAGACAAGGGAATATCATGTGCAGTCTTGAGCAACTGCTCACAGTACCCCTGGGGAACATCAAGCTGCCTGCCTAGCACCCCTCCCTCTGTCTTAGAATCCTGAGTACACATCAGTCCATTTTCCCAATAAACTTTATGTTTTCCGTCACCTCCCTGTGCTCTATCAGAGTCTGCTCAAGCCCTCAGCTTCTCTAGAATAGGGTCACTTTTCTGAGCAGCTGCAAACTCCTTACATATTCCCAAGGCATGGGACAGGTCCCCGTCAGTATCTAAACTATGGTCCCTAATTCTAGCGTCAGGGCACTCAGGATCACTGTCATCCCTAACCCTCTGACAATGGGTCACCCCTCCTTCTTCAGAGTAACCCTCTGTAGCTGTTTGGTTAACTACTACTGGGGAAATTTCTACCCCCTTTTCATTAGTCTCCATATCAGGAGACACAAGCTGTGGAACCAGCCTCCCAGTGGTTTCCACAGTGGCTTCTATGGGGTCCAAGGAACTACACTTTTCCCTTGCCGCTTGGCTATGGGTAACTGCACACACCATCCCCTGTTTGAGATTGTTGCCAAGAATGATGTCAGCTGCTAAAATTTTGGCTACAGCCACCTGTTGCACAGTTCCCCCTGTTTCACCCCAGTCTAGGAGAACACTAGCGAGTGGCAATATTTTCTCCTCCCTAGTGAAGCCTTGTACAGTTACAAATTTATTGGGAATAAGCTGACCAGGCTCTACTATATCCCCTTTTACCAGTGTCAGAGATGCCCCTGTGTCTCTTAACTCTTGTGTCTGTACACCATTCACAGTGACTGGGCGTATGTGTTCCCTCATGTTCACAGGCATGCTTCCAGGGACACACAAACAACCCACTTCTTTCCTAGCCCCATTTTGCACATTGCTCATCCTTCTGGGACACTGTCTGGCAATATTCCCAGTTTCTTTGCAAATCCAACATTCATTTTTTTCTTAGTAAAATCTTTTCTTTGAAACTTGGGGCTAACTGATTTCGGTGGAGGCAGTGAGGGTTTTAGCTGCCCTGAAGGCACGCTTTCCATTTCTGCACTGCCATACCCGCCCAATTCGCTCTCAGAGCAGGTCTGCTCTTGGCATAGCGGTCCAAGAGTTCAACAGCCTCTTGCACTTTTTGGGATCTCAGTCCTCCAGCCAAGTTTTCAGCTCTGCTAGTCATTCCCAAAAATACTGTTCTAACAATATAGCATTTTCAGTTTTATCTACATAGTTTGCTTCAATTCCTTCCCACCAACGTTTTAAACACTGACATTGTTTCATGGCAAGCTCCTTGTAGCTCATGTTAGGGCTTCTCCTGAGCTTACGGAATTTAGCTCTGTATGCTTCTACAGTTAAATCAAACTTTTTTAAAAGTGCAGCTTTAAGTTTGCTGTAATCATTACTGTCTTCATTGTCCATTTGACTCGGTGCATCCTGAGCTTTCGGTAAGTAGCGGGATAGCTGGAAGCTCCAGGACCCTCTAGGAATCTTTGCCCTGAATACAAACTTTTTCAAAGGAATTTAAAAGGCATCCATATCCTCCCCTCTTTAAATTCAGCTATCAATTTGGAAATTAATTTGTAACCCAGTCCTGTAGTTCCAGTTAAACCCAAGCCACTTACCTGCTCTGGTGCTGGTGGTTGGAGTCGTAGCTTCTCCAGATTATGTCACCACTGGCGCTCACGCTGTTCATGGTTAGCCTCTCGCAGTTCATGCTCCGCTTCTTGCCGTTCTTGTCCCCTCTTCTCCTCTGTGGCTCACTGTTCTCGCTCAGCCTCTCTCTGTTCTCGCTCCCTCTTCTCCTCTGCAGCTTGTTTCTCTCACTCTGCTTCTCACCATTCCTGCTGACTCTTCTCCTCTGCAGCTCATTTCTCTCGTTCTGCTTCTCGCCGTTCCCTCTCAGCCTCTCTGTGGAACTCCAGCTCCATTCTGCACAACTCAATCTGCAGCCTGATTGATTCTGGCTCCAGAATGCAGGTGACCTTCCCCTGCTGTCCTCCTCACTGGATCTGGAAACTGCACTGGCCGCTGGCCCCTCCATGCCTAAGGTTTGGTCCTTTCGAGTCACGGACTGTGACTCGACACTCTGGTATTCAGCGGCCATCAGATCGTCCATGAGGTTCTGCTTGGTGGATCTCCCATCGTGCAGGACTCCTCTGTCCTTGCACAACTGCTTTAGGTAGTCTGCAGTGTGCTCACTGTAGTTGAAAGCCATCTTCTTCCCTAACTACGGCTATTGTAACTTGCACTTTGAAAAAAAAATTAAACGGGTAGGAACTTTGTAAGCAAAATGATATCGTTCTGTTTTCTCTTTTAAAAATAAATCACTGCCTTATTTTGCAAGTGAACTGTACATTATTAAACTGACACACTGAACATTTAAAGCTTGTGTTACCAAATTTATTGCACCGCTGCCACCCAAATCTGTCACAAACGCGCTCCGCAGATCAGACCCTCTGCTCCCATAGTGCTAACCTCAGAGTGCAATAGTGTGAACAGGTAACAGACAGGGTAACCCTCCTGTCTGCTTTTGGGTTCGAATCACCTTTAGTCTCAAGTTCTAGGGGGATTCAAACTGTAAACCTTATGCCAGTGTACCCAAATGTACAGGCTCAGATAATATTCTCTTCGAGGGGGGATTGCAATATATCTTTCGCCTAAGGGCACGTAACCAGGTATCCAAAATGAACCCTTAAAACTCTATAAGAGACCTTAGGTATATTCTTACCTTTTACTAAGCTTAGTAACGCCATCAAGCTGTTAAACAGTTGTCAAACTTAACCACCTATACGTCACATGCAAAAAAAGAACTGACAGACGCCCAGGCAGTCTTTCAAAGAAAAGGTTCTTTGCTAAAAGATGATAAAAATATGAAAAAAATGTAAACACAGAACAATATATCAGAGAGCTCACAATCACATAAAAGAACAAGGGAAAATTACAAAGCAAAACTCCTACCACAATACATTAAGATTTTTGCTATCTAAGGTATTACCTCTGAAAGTGCTTTTAGTTAGATCAGAGAACTGTTTTTTCTCTCGGAGTCCCAAAATAATATGCCCTACATTTCAGATACAAGTATCAGTTTAAACTCTCTGTCTCCACACCCCTTCTGTGAGTCATCTCGCTCCTTTTTTTAGAATATAAAATTACAAACAAGATTTCCTACCAGGAGGTATGTTTAAATAATGTGACATCAGAAGAAAAAAGACATTTCCTATATATAACTCCTTAATGAACCATTTTTCCTTTGAATTTAGCAATCCCAGCATTTGTCATTTAGGTGTTTAACTTAATAGGAACAGCCAGATTACCCTTTCTTTCCTGATGTCATAAACTATAGATTTTGTTTCCACTTCAAAAGCTTAAGCATCTCATAAAAGGTAATAAAATGTGCACTGGAAGGAAGGTAGTTAATTAACTGGTTCCCTTATCAGTTTTAATTACATCCCGTGGTTTCAGCTGCTGACACCTTGTAATTTAAAGGGCCAAATCTCACAGACTGACATTTCATACACTGACCATTTATTTATAATACCAATGTCATACAATAATGATAACCAGCTGGCCAAGCATCACATAAACACCTTCTTTACAGACCTTACTCCCTACAAACATGGTCTCCCCCCCCCCCGCTCATACTACAATACTAATCAACGCTATCACAAGACCAACCATCCTCCTTTCATATAAAAAGTACCACCAATTTTGAGGTCCTAAAGTTGCTCAAGAAACTCAAATGTGATAGCTCTCCAGGCTTTGACACAGTTCCCCCTAAATTCCTCTGCATTGGGGCATCAGCACTTGCCCTGCCCATCTCTATGCTAATCAATTGATCTTTCATCACACACTCTATCCCTGACAAATGGAAAACAGTGGTAGTGGTAGTGGTACATGTCCACAATTCTGGCCCAGTTGATATAGCCCAAAACTGTAGACCAATTTCTATCCTGTGCTCTATTGCAAAAATTCAAGAATGAATCCTCTACGACCAGTTGTACTCATTCCTTGAACAAACATTTTCACAGGCTTTCAGCATGGTTTCTGTAAACACCATGGAACCGACTCTGTCCTCCTTCGTGTCACCTCTGACTTGTTCAATAACATGGATCTGGGCCGAGTCACCAGTGCAGTCTTTGTAGACCTAACTAAGGCCTTTGACCTTATTAATCATGACCTGCTCATAGGTAAACTTCACCACATTGGACTGGATAATAACTCCCTCGCATGGTTTTCAATTTACCTAGCAAATCGTTCTTAATGTGTCAAATGGGCAAACACACTATCCCCTATAGCACCAGTCACTGACTGGGTACCGCAAGGGTCCATACTTGGTCCCCTTCTATTTTCCATATTCATCAATGACCTGCCTCTTAACTGTGGTGGTGCATCAGTGCAACTCTGTGCAGATGATGCAGTACTCTATAGATCTTCTAAGGATATCCGCACCCTGACCGCAGATGTCGAGCTAGACTTCCATACCCTAGAATCTTGGTTCTTAAATAACCAACTGTTTCTCAATGAGGAAAAAAAACAAAACTATGCTCTTTCATCACATCTCCTTCAAAACCCCATAGGACACACCCTTCCTCTTAAAAACCTCCTCTGGTACTTCCCTGGAAAATGTCTCATCATTCAAATACCTGGGACTCACGCTTGAAGAGAACCTAGTGCTCGAAGCACACATAAACAACACCATCAAAACCACTAATCAAAAAACTTGAGCTGCTCTACCGCTCAGCACCCTACCTCTCAAAGCATGCCAGAGTGACCACTGCCTCTGCTACCCTACTCCCTGGTCTGTTCTATGCGGCACCTGTCATCCACTCTGTTACTGCACAAACTTAAAAAGACATAATATAGGATAGCTCGCTTTGTCGCCTTGGCCCCCGCCTGTACTCACCACTGCCTTATACTCAACAAACTAAGTTGGCCAACCTTTGACAACAAATTTGACTTCCCCGTGCACTGTACCACCTTAAAGTTGATTCATCAGCCCCCCCTCCCAGTCTGAGGGGCCTGCTATCACTAAAACCTACCCCTCGTGTACTAAGATCTTCTAGCCTACCATTACTAGAGCTACCGAAGTCTAGGCTAAAGATAGGCCAAAGATCCTACGCCATCACTGCCCCCAGAATTTGGAACCATTTGCCCCACCCTCTACTTTCCTGCAAAAGCATTAACCAATTCAAAAAACTCTACAAGGATGAGTTTTTCAAAACCCCCCCAATGCAGAGGTAACTGTTATTAACAAGTAAGGCCACACGTGACTAATGTTACGTGTCTCTCTCAATCTCTGCATTGATCAGAAACAGCCTCCCTTCTCTTCTATCTCAAAGATAAGCTGTTCTCCCCACTTCTCACTCCTCCTCTACCTAGAATAACATCTGACTGTATTCTGAACCCCATGTCTCTAACCAAATGCAGTTGAATCTGGCTATTCTTAGTTATTTTGCTGTTTAAATTTATGACATCTGGTATGTGAATGGCATAAATGTCCCTGCACATGGTATAAAATGTTAATCTGCCTCCTGCCTTCCCTGGCTGCTTATAATCCTGAATCCTTTGGTTATTGCCTACTCGGGTACTGTTGTTATTTACCTATGGCTTAACTGTATATTGTGACTCACTGTACTATTCTGTGTGTATTATTTCATTATGTTTTGTTCTTGGAATGCTTTATTCCTCGGGTCGTCACTGAAAAAGGGACTTTGTTTCAGTTGACCTACCCGGTCATCAAAATTCACATAAATAAATAATAAATTAGATTATAGGACTGTCTTGTGAACAGGGCTGTAAAATCCTAATGACATGGTCCTGTATAAAAATAAAGTTTCGGTTTATCTATCTGTCTGTCGGTCTATCTGTGTATGTAATCTATTTGTCTTTCTGTCTATCTAACCAGGTACTGGTGGTGTGTTTCCTGGTCTGATGTCTCGGTGGTGATTGCTCCTGTTAGAGGATCTTGGGGACAAACTTTTTACCCTTAGGTGGAATTCTTGGAGTTTTTTTGGGGAGTTGAAGCAGGAAGATTCACGTTTCTCCAGAGGAACAAGTAGTGTTTTGTGAACTCGTGTACCTTTTGGTGATATCGGCATTGTTGGCCAGCCGAGTATTGCTGCAATGGCAGTGTAATCTGTGGCAGATCAATGAAGTGGCAGAGTGCATTTGCGCCTGCCATGCTGTGCTGTGACTTGCAGCCAACTGGTTATTGGCTTTGGGGAGAGACTGTAGACTGCGGACCACAGACTGGCCATATCATCGATTTATTGGAGCTGTGAAACCTGGTTAGCATCCAGGT
Source organism: Neoceratodus forsteri (assembly GCA_016271365.2). Lineage (NCBI taxonomy): Eukaryota > Metazoa > Chordata > Ceratodontiformes > Ceratodontidae > Neoceratodus > Neoceratodus forsteri. The sequence continues at coordinate 316,287,565 of CM057454.1, forward strand.
GGAAGAAGCAGTTTTCAGAAAACAGCAGTGAGGAATGTAGTTTGCTTTTAATTCCTAACCTGACTGGAAGAACTGAGTCTGGGATCGGCAACGGTGAACATTCCACTAGAAGGTACTGTGAATTGAGTCTTTTGGTTATAAATGGATCCCCAAGAGCGGTGAGAGTGCTGAAGAGGGTAAAATTACAAATTACAAGTTTTGTACTGAGGCTGTGAGAGATCCTGTTTAAAGGATGGTTCAGTTTGAAAATAACTGTCTTGCAGGATTGACTGAAGGGAGTGAGAGTTCCTTGGTCTCTCTGGAATCCTTGTATTTATTGGGAAGTGAGAGCCCTATAAAACTTTCCAAGAATTTTTCAGATTTTTTGTAGTTAGACAAATTGGTGCACTGTGGACTCTGCCAATATTTTGTAGGACTGCCTGGGACATTACTATTCTGTGAAATTTTGGGACAGGGAGGGGAAGTTTTGTCTGTCTGTGGTTGTATGAGTGGTGGTGTGAATAGTAAATGTGGGTGTGTGGTAGTTGTGTACATGTTTTTTGAGGGGTAAGTGGTCCAGCAGCTCACATTCATCTGATCCGTGCTGTGCTTTGCAATGCCAGGTTGATGAGGAACAAGACTGCTATAATAGCAGACTTGGTTTCCTTGGTAAACCTGGCTTGCATGACAGAGACCTGGCTGGGTGATAATGCTGCCCCAATTTTGGAGGCAGTGATTCCGGCTGGGTACTCTGTGGTGCACACCCTGAGGAAGGATCGCAGAGGTGGAAGAGTGGCCATTTGTTTGAAAGCCAGCCTGGGCCTTGCGCTGCCAGTGGGTTCTGCCACATCATTTTAGAGTGTTGCTGTGTGTGTGTGGGTGTCCTGGCGCAGGCTACAGGATCTTTCTAATATACCAACCACCAGGCTGGGAGAAGGAATTCCTGCAGGAGGTCGGGGGACATCATTTCCGGCTTGGTATTGGAATCCCCCAGATGGTTAATTCTGAGGGATTTCAATACCTGGGTCAACGATGGACTCTCGTCATTTGGTTGTGACCTCCTCCAGAGCATGGAAGCTTTGGGCCTGTCGCAGGTTGCTACCTCAGTGACCCACTCGCATGGTTACACACTGGACCTGGTGTTCACACTAGGTCTTGGGGTCAATGACCTCATGATTGATCCGGTCATGTGGTCAGATCATAGCACCATGAGGTTCACATTTGGGGGCCCCCCCCCGAGGGTACGTCCTCTGTGAAGATGGTCCAGTATCGCCCTATACAGGGATTGTCTCCAACAGGACTAAAGGCAGTGCTGGACCTATTGAGTGTGGAAATTGTATGCATGATGGGTGCGGAGGAGGCAGTGGCAGCCTATAGTAGGGCTGCCACTGCAGCCTTCGACTCTATCATGTCTGTCTGTGGCCGGCACTTATCTACTTGCTGGAGGCCCCCTTGGTTTGATGGTGAACTCAGGGAATTAAAGATAAAGGGCCGGAGGTTGGAGCAGCACTGGAGGAGGGTGGGACTGATGGAGGACAAATTTTCTTTGAGATCACAATATGGTGACTATCAAAGGGCAGTCTCCTGGAAAAAGGCAGATTTTCTGTCAAGGGAGTTTGCTGCGGCAAGGAACAGACTGGCTCAGCTTTTCTGTATGGTAGACAGGTTGTTGCACCCGGCCTGTCTCCATACTGGGGAAGCAAGTTCAAACACGAGTTGCGATCAGTTTGCTCTGTTCTTTGCCGACAAAGTGTTCTCTATCAAGACTGAGATCTCCCCCAGTGCTGCTCAGAGAGCTTGCAGGATCGGACCAGTGATATGCAGGGGCACCCCTCTTGTGTGGGGTGAGTTTGATCCAGTTGAAGTGGATGAGGTAGTTGAGATAGTCACAAGGCTACGACCAACCGATTGTGATCTAGACCCAGGCCCAACCTGACTTTTGATTGGTTGTGTTGGCCTGATTGGGCCTATGGTTGCTGAGATTGTGCGGTGTTCCTTGGGGAGTGTTTTTTTCCAGTGGTCTTGAAAGCGGCCTTGGTGAGACCCCTTTTGAAGAAACCCCCATTGAACCCGGAGAGTCCCACCAACTACAGACAGGTCTCAAACCTCCTGTTTTTAGGGAATGTTTTAGAAAAAATGGTGGCCGTCTAGCCCGAGACTCATCTCACTTCCTCTGCCACTTTTGAGCGTTTCCAGTCTGGATTTAGACCTGGGCACAGCACGGAGACTGCCATGGTGAAGATGCTGAATAATGATCTTATAGTGAGAGAGAAGGGAGAGCATACCATCCTGGTTCTCCTGGATCTCTCAGCCGCATTTGACACCGTGGACCATGAGGTATTACTGGATTGACCGTGGAACTGGTGTGGACTGAGTGGCAATGTCATCAGCTGGTTTAGGTCCTACTTCAATGGTAGAGTACAGAGAGTGATGATGGGGTTATCCTCATCTAGCCCGATGCCACTACACTGTGGAGTTCCTCAAGGGTTGGTCCTGTCACCTCTGTTGTTCATAGTGTACATGTTGCCCTTAGGAGACTTTACCAGAGGGTATGAGCTGGGTTTTCATTGTTATGCCGATGATACCCAGCTATACTTGTCCTGTGCGTCTGGAAACCAGATGGTGGCCTTTGTGTTAAACACCTGCCTGGCTGAGATCGAGAGCTAGATGACTCAAAACTGGCTATGACTCAGTTTGAACAAGATGGAGGTATTGGTGGTGGATCCTGGTTGTCTGCAGGATGGAGGAGGGCTGGTGAATGATCCTGGTTTGAGACTGGGAGGTGTTCCCTTGACCACCGCTATTTAGGTTAGGGATCTGGGCATGGTCCTTGATGACAGTCTAACACTTGATACTCAGGTGTCGTCCATTGTCCAAAGTGGCTTTTACCATCCTAGGAACATTGCCCAGATATGGGCCCTGATACCAGCTGATGATCTCGCCACCCTAGTACATGCCTTTATCACATTTAGGTTGGATTACTGCAATGCTCTATACCTGGGGCTGTCTGGAGTCAACCTCCACTGTCTGCAGCTGGTGCAGAATGCGGCAGCCAGGCTGTTGACTGGTACATCAACATTTGATCATATTACTTCTGTCTTCCACGGACTGCACTGGCTGATGATAAGGTGGAGGATTGCCTTCAAGGTCGGATTACTGACCTATAAAGCCCTGCATGGCTGGGGACCAGAATACCTGCAAGACCTCCTGGTTCCTCACTGCCCAGCTTGGGCTCTCTGTTTTTCGGAGGGATGCCTCCTAGTGGTCCCCTGGGCTAGGTTGCGGTAATCGGAGGACTGTGGTTTCTCTGTTGCCGCACCAGCCCTGTGAAATTTACTACCAGGTTATTTGAGGGAGGCCCCCTCGGTGGAAACCTTTAAAAAAGGGCTCGAAAGATTTTTATTCAACCAAGCATATACTGTATAATTACTGGAAGTTTTAAACTCTACTGTCTTTTTTATGCGATATGTACAGTAGATATATTATGATGTACTGTATGATGTTATTTTGTATTCAACAATGTGATTGTTGGAAGATTCTCTGATGAGGATGTTTTTAAGAAATTGTACAGTGCTCCAAGCCTCCGGGAAGAGGTGCTTTATAAATTGTCTGTCTGTCTGGCTGTCTGGCTAGGGGGGTTTCCCAGTTCACATCTGGTAAGCTGATGTCTCCCTTTAGTACAACCTTCCCCTTTGCAACTGACTTCCTTGTTTCCTCCCTCAGTGCCCTATGTGTATCGTTTGTCTGGTTGGGTGGCTTGTACACCCCCCTCAGTGACCTTTCCCTTATCTGTTGCTAACTATACCAAACTCTCCCATTTAGGGTGCTGTCTTCTATGGGTTCTATGTTGTCTGTCATGTACCGACCCACCCCTCCTGTGCCTTGTACCCTGTCTCCCCTGAAAAAGGAGTGCCCAGGAATAGCAAGATCACCGCTGTAATATTGTGTCATTAATGTTACTGCTGCTACCAACAAATCAGTCTATGATTCTACTGCTACCACCTGGAGCTCCTCCATTTTATTTTCCAGACTTCTTGCATTTATAAATACTGCCTCCCAATGTCACATTCTGTTATCCCACTGTCTTCCTCCAATATTTGACTCCCTCCCCGGGCCCCCTTGATTAACTTACCTTCCCACTACAATCACACGTGTTACCGCTGTTCAGGGTCTCTCTTCTCTAGCTCATTACCTCCAATAGCTCCATATGAAGTCCAAACTATCATTTATCAGACACAAAATGGCCACCTAGGAGGTAATAAGCTAGTTCCCTTTCTCATCCAGTCTTCAGTTGTCCTGTTCTTCTTGCTCTTCACTTCCTTGGATCCATTGCCAGCCTGCTACCCTATTTTGCTATTTTCATTCAGCCCTGCCCCCTTTGTTCATTATGTAGCAGGGGAGAGTCATCAAGGCTCCCCATGTGTTGGTGTTGTGTATTTAAGCACCATCATTCCCACTTCCTAGTTTAAATTCATACTAATTTCTACACTGAATTTCTGCCATAATGGACTGGTGCTGTCCCTGCTGAGATGCATGGCATTCCTGGCAAACAACCAGTGCTTCTTCCAAAATTCTACTCCGTTCCACAGAAAGAAAAATCCCTCTGCTCTGTGCCATCCTTTTAACCATGATTTAAATGCCCTTATTTTGTCCTGTCCGCTCACACACTCACATGGCACCAGAATGACCTTGGTGAAGGTTACCATCTCTGCAGCTGCCATCAGCTTCCTGCTTAATTCTGTAAAGCTTCCTCCTTGACTCTTTTCTGTGCCCTTCCTTGTTAGGCTTCCCCTCTCTTGGTTTGATGAGGTTTTCCAGCCAGGTCAAGACCCACTCACTGTTGCTGCAGGCATACAGAGCTCTCCTCCCAGTCAGTGGTGCACACACCAGCCTCCCTATCACCCAGCACAGTTACCTTTTTCTTCCTCCTACTTTGACCCATGTCGTGTGGCTTCCCCTTTCCAGGTGTAGCTACATCTTCTGGTTCCCATTGCCTATTCCCCCTTATGGTCAGCTAGCAGATTCAGTTCTGCTAGAGGGGCAAACCAGTTCTTGGTTTCCACCATGGGATTCCCCTCAAAAATGCACCTTGTATCCTTCCCTCTCCTCTCTACACCCTCAAAGTCCGTCCACTTGGGCAGATTCTCCTAGGTCTCTGGGGTAGTGGATCTGCCCTGAGCTGCGGCTTTCCAGAAACCTCATTTCAGCCCTGAGGGCAGTAGTCTCATTGAAAAGGGCCCCAATCCTCACACACACCTGGACACTCTTCATGCACGCAGAGCAGATTCTCGAATGTGGCAGCACCCCACTATTTGCAGCAACCTCCTCTTCTGCTCACCTGCCAGCTGACATGAACATAGTTTTAGGGTGTGTGTTTAGTGTGAGTAGATTTCTTAAAACAGAATATAAATACTGTTTTATGTTTACCTCAGTTCCTGGTTATCCTGTGTCCCTTTAATCATGCAGAGTGGCCTGCCCCATGTCCCTCTTCTGCTGTTGTCCTCTGGCACGTAACCTGAAGGTTTTTCACACAGTGGCACATCTCACTACACTCTAATTACTAACTATTCTCATGCCTTGCTCACCTTTTATACTTTCTGTATTTCTCCTGACCTGAAGATCCCCAGTTCTTTCCTGTACCCAGCAGCCTGTAAGAGGCCTTCTACCCTTATCCTAGTATTTAATTACTCTCAAGCTGAGGCAAGGTGAGTATGGACCTTCTGAAAATAGTTCTGTTAGGCCTTTTCCCTTTTAATTATCCAGGCCAAACATTTCTCAACCAGCCACAAACATGCAGGCAAGATACAGCTCTTTAATATTTCACTTGAAGTGTAACTACTGTGGCTCTTTCCAATTTTCCATTCATATGCTGTTTCAAAGTGTTTTCCCCACAATTTAGCCTACTTACTTTGATTTAAAAATAGTTTCTTCCTTCAGTAACTGTACCAGCTGCTGGGAGACTGTGATTAACAGGAAAAATTAGGCTTTTTAAAATTAGATGTAATAAAAGCTTCTTAAAGTGGCCGAAATGTGAAGAATTGATTTGTTCAGTGTGTTAGCAGCAGAAACATAGAAACATAGATGTTAACCAACAGCCTATTTCTTCCTACCCCCCACAAGAATTGCCTTATGTCTGTCCCATGCATTCTTGAATTCTCCAACAGTTTTAGACCCCACAACCTCCTCAGGAAGGCTGTTACATGTGTCCATCACCCTTTCTGTGAAAACATACTGAAGGCTTTTCACACAGTGGCACATCTTACTACACAAACATCACACATTTATTATGTAAGCAATAAGACATGACCGTGGGGTGTGCATTGTGCTGAGATAACTGCATGCCCAGGTGTGTAGTGAGGCGTGAAGCTGCAGGCCCAGTGCCTGCATCCCCTGGAAGTGTGGTTAACTCGGTGCAGTGCACACCCCTGGAGAGTATTGTACTTATAAAATTACCTTTGATTTTTTAAAATAGGTTTCATTATTAAAACAAGTATTTTAACATGAAAAAGTTATAATCTATTTGTGATTTTACCCTAAAATAGTCCCTCTTTTGACCCAATGGAGCCTCCATATTTGTCATATTGTAGTTCTCGTGCCCCCATGGATGGCATGATTGTTTAAATTTAAATAAATAAGAAATGTAATAGTTGTAATAGTATTTTTTTTTTGCCAGGGTTGGTTTTCAATCATGGGGGCATTTCATTGTGTGCTTTTACAGAAATAGTATGCTAGTGCCGTCTACCATGAGGGAGAGCGGTATGACTGTGAGGGAGAGCAAGCGTGCTGCAGAAGACAGACTAAAAAGCGTAGTTATCTAGTCTCAAGCACAGTATTTTTTTTATTTAGTTTAATACCCCATGGGTAAAAAAATGGTTGTTAGTACAGGCTGCCTTCCTCTACTTTCTAATGGACGCCTGCGTGCTTGACACCCTCCCCATGCTCGCTCATTCAGTGAAACTAGGGGTAAGTCAGAGTGTGTAGGAAACACATTGGTTTTCTTGAGGAAGAGATTTGGTGGCAATTTCTAAGACCAATGCAAGAGAAAGAGTGAGAGATTCAGACTGGTTCAGGGTGCCATCGGGCCGGAGAGTGAAAGCAGATGAGAGCACCGTGACATGCTGTTTGTATGCTCCTGCCTGCCATTGGAACATTTACTGAAAGTTGAGTGCTTTTTTTTTTGTTAATTTATACAGTTATTCAGTTCACTTAGGGAGGATGTAGAGTGTGCAGGTGAGCGGTGAGCTAGCTGAGAGAGAGAGAGAGAGAGAGAGTGCTACTGAGACAGGTTCTGCATCTCAGGTAAGTGAATACAGCTGACAGGACAGCGATCGGGTGTTCATATGCTCCTTTCTACTGTTGGAGTGTTTGCATCAGATTGATTGCTATTTCTGTTTTTTTTTTTGTTTGTTTTAATTAGCTCGATCATTCACTTTGCTAATGGTGAATGTGTGTGTATGTATGACCTTCATGCACATTTTAACAAGAGAAAAAAAATGGTGACTTCAAACTACTATTACATTCTAAATAAAATGCCTAGAAATGAAACACTGAGCTATCAAATTCTGTACTCTGGCTGTTTTACTGGGACTAGTTATTTAAAGTGCATTGTAGTCCTACATTGCCCTATAATTAACCAATCAGATTACCCCATTGCTCCCTGCCATTTTATAATTCTTCATTATACTCTATGTCCAAAGGCCAGTCAGTGTCACTTCAGTGGTGGTGAAATTGATGGAAACACTACTGAAAGAAAGGATGATAGAGAATCTTGAATCCAAGGGGCTGCAAGACCACAGACAATGCTGATTTATGGAGGGGGGGTCTAATATATTTCATTGACAGGGTGACCAGGGACATTGATCAGGAGAGAGTAATGGATGTGGCCTGTTTAGACTTCAGCCAGACTTTTGACATGGTGTTGCACAAAAGGCTGATTAATAAGTTGACTAACCTAGGTGTAGGATCCATTGTGGTAAATTGGGTTAGAAACTGGTTAAAGAATAGGATACAGAGGGTGGTGGTGAATGGCACTCTTTCATTAAATGTACTTTATTGAAACCATTTTAATTTTTCACAAGACAGTACATTATAGAAGAACACATAAAAGTAAAATCTGCGCTACCCCTCCCACCGAGTACATCTGAACATGTTCGACTTACTAGAGTACCATGGCATGTGAGTAGTACATTGCACAACATGACGTTACATAGAGGATAACATTCCTACGTAAACGTGCTGTACCTGAGACCATTCACATTATTAAGAGTAAGGCATGGAGTGAGTCCCACCTTTTATGAGACACATGGTGTAAGTTGTTAACACTAGCTATTTGCTTTTCATTGTTCAGGGCCGTCAGGATCTCACTGTGCCATTCTGCCCTACTTGGCTCACTATCGTCCAAACAGTGTCTCAATTCGGTCATTTTGGGAGTAGCTACAATCAGAGCTATATGGCCTTTCCTGGGGACCAGAACTTTACCACAATAATTACCCACAGAGCACACATCCAGGGTAAAAGCATCCTCTAGATCCAAGAGAGGATCCTACCTTTTATATCAGATCAGAAAGGGGTGACTCTCTTGCAGTTCCAGTAAGTATGTTTCAACAACCCTTCCTCTTTCCTATACCATGTGCAGATTGTACTTTCTGGTTGACCCATTCTTTACAGCTTAAGAGGTGTAAAGCACAGATTTTGTAGCATTTTGAACTGCATCACTATCTACCTGTCCTGTGTGATATACTGATAAAGGTTGCCCCAGATTCTCTGCCAGTCCTCTGGTGTCCAGTCCACTTAAATACCCCTCTGCCAATACTATCACATGCTAGTCTAGCCTCTCTGATTTAGGGACTGCAGTTTTCTTATACAGTAGTGAGATGGCATGATGCTGAATTGTGTAATTGACAATGGCCTCGAGTGTGTCACCCCCAACAGCCTGCCACAAGTAGGGACCCATGTGCGCTGATATAGTGAGTGTCAGCTGAAGAAATGTTTATTCTCTACAGGGTCTGGAAGGTCATAAGATCTATAGGTTTCCTCTGCAGTGTGATATGAGCCAGTTTCAGAATCTGTATCTCAGGCCAGAAACCTTTGATTATCGTCTTATTTGCTATTTTGAAGTTAGCATTGTAGTATATTGGTAGTGCCACATCTCGTATCAGATATAGGTCTAAGCAGGCACTAAGCTGAGCATGCGTTCTAAGGGACCAATATATTGGAGTTATTTTAAGAGATCCAGTAGTTTCGAGGATTTAACAAAAAGTAGGCTCTTACACTTAATCCCCACTAGTTCTGTTAGGTCTTTTTCTCTCCTCACCCACTATGGCTCATATCCTGAGCCTAACTCATTTGTCTCAGGCCACCCCCACTACAAGTGTTTGCTACCATGTAGTGCTAGGAAATAGAGGAACATATTTAGAAGTCAGAGACCCCCCTTCTGCTTGGGATTAGTTAAAGTAGAATCTTCTGCCTTTCTTACCCTGCCAGAGGAAATCTGTGATCATTGTTTGTAAGTGGGTAAACCATGATTTGGGCAAAACAATATTTAGCATCCCTAGTGGATACAGGAGCCTCATCAGCAGGTTCATTTTAATGACATTGATTCTGCCCCACAGGGTCAATGGTAGTACCGTCTATCTCTACAAATCTATGTTAACAGAATGAATGAGGGGGTCTAGGTTGTTTTTCTTTTAGTCATGAAGATGGCGTGTAACCTTGATACTTAAATAAGTGAGCACTCTGGGTTCCCACTGAAGGACCAGGTCCACTGTGTCTTGTTTGGAGACTAAGTTATTAAGAGGGAGAACATACATCTTCCCTACATTTAGTTTATATGCAGACATTTAGCTAAACCTCTCTATTTCCTGGAGAGCAGCTGGAATGGCACTTTCAAGGATCCCCACATGCAGCTATATGTCATCCATGTAAGATGAAAACTTATACCCTGTAAGTTCAACTCAACAGTTATGCCCCTGCTCTTTGGGTTGTTCTGCAAGTGGAGTGCTAGTGGCTGTTGGTATAAATTAAAGAGCATGGGTGATGGGGTCACCCCTGACTCATCCCCCATTCCAGCTTTACCCTTTCTGAAAGGGCTCTATTACACATAATCTGGGCTTTTGGATGTTTGTGGAAAATTTGTACTCAATTTATAAAATGTTGTAGTATTTTAATATTTCAAACAATAAGCCTAAGAGACCCGGTAAAAGGCCTTTTCCGAGTCTAGGGAGAGCAGACCCCCCCCCACCCCGATGCTGTCTCATGCTCACTGGGGCGTGGTCCATCAAGACCATCTCACACATGATCAATCCTGGGACATTCCCTTGACTGATTGTGAAAAAAGGAATGAAGTGAGATAGAGTGAAAGGCACCATGGGTCTGTGAGACCAGTAGAATTCAACAACTCCCTCAGACCCCTCTGACCTAGGGAAAACCATCGTCTGTTGCTGCCTGAAACATAGAAACATAGAATTTGATATCAGATAAGGACCGCTTGGCCCACCTAGTCTGCCCATTTCCCTACCTAATAGATAAGCTGCAGATCCTAGTTAACCAACAGCCTACTTCCTCCAACCCCCCACTATAATTGCCTTATGTCTGTCCCATGCATTCTTGAATTCCCCACTGTTTTTGACTCCACAGCCTCCTCAGGAAGGCTGTTCCATGCATCCACAACTCTCTCTCTCTGAAAAAATATTTCCTCACATTACCTCTGAGCCATCCCCGCTCTGTCTTCAGATTGTGCCCCCTTGTTCTTGCACATCTCTTTTTCTGAAAGATGCTACCCTCTTGGACTTTGTAGATTCCCTTGAGGTACTTGAAAGTTTCTGTCATGTCCCCCTCTCCCTCCTTTCCTTGAGGGTATACATATTAAGCTCCTTTAGTCTCTCTTCAGTATGTCTTCTGGTGCAGACCATGCACCATTTTGGTTGCCCTCCTCTGGACAGCCTCCACCCTGTCTATGTCTTTGCAGAGATGGGGTCTCCAGAACTGCACACAGTACTCCAGATGGGGTCTCGTAAGCTGTCTGTACAGAGGGATAACAACTACTTGTTTTCTACTGGTGATGCCTCTCCCTGTGCATCCCAGTATCCCCCCAGACCTCCTTCTTGCCATCTCACATTACTTGCCCACCTTTAGGTCATCTGATATAACTACGCCCCAGGTCTCTTTCCAATTTTTGTTGTTGTCAGCATCTCACCCCCCCATTGTGTACTCTTCCCCTGGGTTTTTGTTTCCCAGGTGTATTACTTTGCACTTCTTTGTATTGAATCTAAGCTGCCGTACATTTGACCATTCCTCCAACCTTGCCAAGTCCCTTCTCATCCTTTCCACCTCACCTTGTATATCAAACCTGTTGCAGATCTTTGTGTCGTCTGCAAAGAGACGTACTTTTCCTTTCAGTCCCTCTGCAATGTCACTTATAAAGACATTAAAAAGGACTGGACCCGGTACTGAACCCTGCGGTACCCCACTAGAAACCCCCCTTTCTTCACTGTGGACTCCATTTACTATTACCCTCTGCGTCCTGTTGTCCAGTCAATGTTTAACCCAGGCTGCCACCCTGGGACCCACTGCCAGGCTGGCTAATTTGATTATTAATCTTTTGTGCAGGACTCTGTCAGATGCCTTGCTTAAGTTTAGGTAGGCCATGTCCACAGCCCCTCCCTGGTCTACTACTTTGGTCGCCAGTCAAATAAATCGATTAGATTCGTCTGACATGACCTTCCCGTTGAGAATCCATGCTGTCTTGGGTCCTGTGCCCCATTGGCCTCTAGGTACTCAACATTTCTTTCCTTTAGAAGTGATTCCATCATTTTCCCTACCACTGAGGTCAAACTGACAGGTCTGTAGTTTCCTGCCTCTGTCTTGTTCACACTTTTGTGAAGGGGAATCACATCTGCCCTCCTCCAGTCCTCAGGTACCACGCCATCCTCCCATGATTTGTTAAAAAGGGTAGTCAATGGTGTTACTAGTTCTCCCCTTAGTTCTTTTAGAATTCTGGGGTGAATCCAATCAGGCCCCATTGCTTTGTCCACTTTCAGTTTAGTAGTAGTAGTAAAAAGTTTATTTCTGATATCAGAAACAGGATAAAACCCAATTTAGCATCAGCTAATTTACAATGGGGTCCTACTGTGCAAAAACATCAGTTTCATTTTAAATACATACAGATACACACATTATACATACATAGAACACAATACATAAATAACCCAAAAAAAAACAAAAAAAAAACAAATAATAATTACAACAATAAACCATATATACAGACATCTCAAGTGCAGCAAATCTTTAGGGACATTGCTTCCTTTACAAGCCATGATTTTATTTCATTCCAAGATATTTTATTTATACTTGACCTCAAGTGACCTGATAATGAATTCCACAATTTTGGACTTTCATATACATAACAATGTTGGCCCTTCACTGTTCTCATAAGGGGTACCCTAAATTTTACTTCCTCTTCAGATCTCAAACCTACCTTAACATTCCATTCCTCCAGAAACTCCACTAGATATCCTGGAACTTTTTACAATAACAGCGATAAGTTAACCATTGCACATGCATATTTCGCCGTTCTGTCAAGGATATCCAATTTAAGTTCCTGTAGAGGTTACAATGATGTGTTTTCCGAGGTGCATCCAAAACAAAATGCGCATATCTGTTATAGATAACATCAAGCTTTTCTAAGTTGCTCCTAACTGCCCCTCTATATATGACATCACCATAATCGATATGTGGAATTATCATTGAATTCACAATCTTTAACCTAACATTGAATGAAAGACAGTTTCTATGCTTGCACAGTACCTCCAACTTTTTACACAATTTTTGTATCAAGTTATCAACATGAAAATCCCAACTACAATGAGAGTCCAACCATACTCCCAAGTATTTATAGCGATCCACAGAGGCCAGGCTATACCCATCCAATGTCTTAATATCCAAATCCACAGATGTTTTTTTATTTGAAAACAACATTACCTGTGACTTTTGTGAATTTAAAACCAAACCATGTTCTGAAAAATATATTTGTAATGTATTGAAACATTTCTGTAATTTTTCCTGTATATGTCCCACAGATTTCCCTTCAAGATACATCTGCATACAAATGGTGCCGGACATCATTCATCAGATGTCCGACATCATTTGTATATATATTAAATAGGATGGGTCCTAGCACTGACCCCTGAGGAACACAAGAATTAATATTTAGATAACTGGATACAAAATTACTACCTAACCTAACCCTTTGTTGTCTGCCATCCAGGTAGCCATGGAACCAATCCAGGGCTCCCTGGCTGAGAACTTCTAGATCTCAATTCTTCCATCAATACGGATGTCCCAAAGTGCCGAAAGCCTTGACAAATCAATATAAATTGCTCCAACCAGAAGGCCCCTATCCATGGCTATCTGGATGTCCGACACAACCTTGACAAGTGCAGTAGTGGTACTGTTTGTGCCCTAAAGCCTGACTGATATTTATTGTATTTTTCATTTTTTCAAGATAACTATTTAATTGAGAAACCACAATTTTTCAAACACTTTAGAAGTAACGAAAGCAATGATATTGGTCTATAATTCCATTCGTTTTCACAACTCCCTTAAACACTGGTATCACTTCTGCCTGTTTCCAGACTAATGGGTAGGTACCAGTCTTCAATGAAAAGGTTAAAGATGTCAGTCAAGAGTGGTGCTATTACTGGGGCAGCAATTTTAAGCAAAAAAGGTGGAATCCCATCTGGACCTTGGGCCTTATTTATATTTAATTTTAATAATTCCCGATAAACTTGACTTGGAATAATATTTTGGAAGCAAAATAATAGACCATTTTCGTCTTTCTTTTCCTGATTTCTCTCTTGCTTATTTATACCAGAAAGGGGACATGCATTAATCTGGGAAAACCCTATGTCAACAAACATTTTGTTCAATATAGCAGCTGCCTCATCTGAAAGTTTCAATGGGCCATTTTCTGCCATAAAATCATTTGGCAGTTCTGAGGTCTTATTTCCTTGTAAGTTTTTAACCATATTCCAAAAATCCCTAGGCTTTTTAAACTGATCAGTTGCCATTCCAGTAAGATAAAAATCCGATTTTGCTTTCCTTATTTGTGCAATGTATAAATTACGTGCTGCTCGATATTTTTCCCAAAGCACTCTCTCATTTTTTTTCTTTGCCAGTCTCCATGCAGCATCCCTTTTCTTACGATAAACTCCCCTAGCTTTGCAGTATACCAAATGGAATTTTTTTGTTCGACTTTCCTACTTTGAATAGGTGCAAAAATATGACATACAGATATAAATTCACAACAGAAATATGACCAGGCACTATCTATGTCAGGAACCAAAGTTAGTCGATTCCAGTTTCTTGATTCCAATTCAACCATAAAAGATGTATAATCCAAGTTTTTAAAGCTACGATAGGATTTAACTTGAGGAACTGTCAATTGCTTAACTGTTTTCCTGACACAAAAAGTTATCTGATGATCACTAAATGAATCTGGAAGCACTCCGGCCACTGAATATTTAATAGGATCAGAAGTAAATATCAGATCCAAAATAGTGGAGGAGTTGGGAGTTTTAACATTTAATCTCGTAGCCGTGGTAATTAACTGGGACAAACCCAATGTAGTTTTTAAATCCATTATTTTGCTGGTGGGTGGCACCCTCACCCAATCTGTGTTCATGTCCCCAATAATCATGAGCTCATGGCTTTCCCTATAAGAAAGCAAAAAATCCTGTTTAGGAGTTCTTTTAGAACCCTTTCTTCTGTGAAAAGACTTATAGCGACCCCCCGCCCCCATCCAGAGTGCTTCTATTGACTGGATTAGGTACCTCCCCCTCCTCTTTTTTTTGTGAATACTGAGCAGAAGTATTCATTCAGTATCCCTGCTTTTTCACTGTCCCTCTCTGCCCACCCACACTCCTATTTATTCAGCCTCAGTTTCCCCCACCTCCCACCTTAATTAAATAGGCTGTAGCTCCACCCAACTCATGCTACAGCCCCCGCCCTGCCTGCTCCGTAGTGGACCTACCAATCCTTGGCCCTCCTCCCTCTGCTGCCCCCTTCCCTCTCCTTTCCCCACCCCCTTTCTCTCTTCAGTATGACCGCTTTCTTAGCTTATCAGTAGCGCTCTTCCCTCTCCCCTCCACCCCTCCCTTTTTCTTTTTGCCTGCCATTTAAGCCATGTTTCTCCCTCCATTGTTCCCCTTTGTTATCTCTTCCATCTCTACTGAGCAAAATGGCTTGGTACCTTCTACCTCTCCAAATGTTTATCTTTCTCCCTCTTTTTCCCCTGTTCTACTTGCCTGGAGTCTGTCTCCCTGCCCACCCCTTGAGCTACCAAATTGACCATATCTACTCTAACAAGGGCACTTGTCCCTCAGGACTGGTCGCCCCATTTTCAACCATTACCATGAATGCCTGGCAGCACTATGATAACCATGGCACGGTGTCTTATGTCCGATTATTCGTACTCTCACCACTGACACAATTGACCTCTCTCTGGGACCATAGACAGCCTTACCGCCCTTGGTCCTGCATGAAACAGATGAACAAATCCACTCTCAAACAACTGCGCTGGTGCACTCTGAAGTTGCTGCTCATTCTGCTGCTGCTGTCTGGGAATATTCACCCTAACCCGGCCCAAAAAACCCTCGCTCAGACTACAACCTGAGTCACTCAGGAACTCTCACTCTCACTCTCACAACTCTCAATGTCTGTAGTCTTCTGCCTAAACTTAATGCCTTGCAAATACTTGCTATCCAACACAACCTCAGTATTATTGCAGTTGTCGAAACCTGGCTTTCACCCAAAATCCCTGATATGGCTATTGCACTGCCTGGTTACAACGTTTTTAGACTTGTTAGGAGGTCTAAAAGAGGGGGTGGCTGTGCTGTTTACCTTAAAGAGTCTCTCCTGGGCCACCTTATAAGTACCCCTATCTTGGATACATCCTCACAGATTCTTCCCATCAGAATCTTACTTGGAGTCCACAACAGAACTCTGACAGTTGCTGTTGTATATATACCCCCTAAAGAGCAACTGAAATGCCTCAACTCTGTCTTGGATCTCATCCGTTCACTACCCCCAGGCTCCGAGTCAATACTAATGGGCAATTTTAACGTCAGTTGGCTGGCACCAGATACAGGGAGGCTAAAGGATGCCGTCGCAGCAACCAGTCTTGCCCAGTTGGTTGATTTCCATGCCAGGCACAACTACAAAACTGTCTCAAGTACCCTTCTAGACTGGATCCTGGCCAGTCACCAGTCCCGTATTCCAAATGTGGCTGTCCTACCAGACTCACTAAGTGACCATTCCCCAGTCCTCTGTGAATGGTCGAATAAATTCAGCATGCCCCCCCCCCCCCAAATTAATCAGCAGCAGAGTCCTTCCCTGGGGTCAGCTGAAACACCTCAAATCACAACTCAGCAGCATGACTGGTCTCCTATCTTCTGAGCAACTGATGTCAACTTGGCCCTGGACTTTTTTATCAACTCCTTCAATGCTGCCTGTTACTCCTATGCCCCTGTCAAAAAGCGCAGAGTAAAAGGCCTCTGTAACCCATGGCTCTCAGGAGAGCTCCAAGTGCAAATAAAAGCTCAGGACCTCCTCTGGCATCAGGCTCAGGCTACAGGTAACCATGCTGAGGTACACAACTATAAATGAGCTCGTAATGAATGCACAAAATCCATCCACAAGACCAAAAGTATATACTATAGCAAAGTTCTCACTAACTCCTGGGGTAAGGGGAAATCCTTCTAGAGCAATCTTAAAGAAGTCACTGGGAAGGCATCTCAAACCTCACCTACCCTGTTGGATGTTGATGGGGTCTTCTCTTTTGACCCAACCTCTATTGCTAATACATTCAACTCTGCATTCTCAGACCTCAGTAGTGTTCTCCCACCGGACTTCTTCGAGGATGATACTCCACCAACATTCTCCACCACCACCACCACCACCACCCCCTGCTAACCACCCCACGTTCTACTTCAGAGCAGTCAGGATGCCTGAAGTCCGCAACTATATCAGTAAGGCAGTTGCCAAATCCAGGACAAGTGGGGATTCCTGTGACCTTAAACTGGTGTCCCTTACTCTCGATGAAGTCCTATCATCTCTAACTAAGATTTTCAACCTCTCCCTCTCTCTTGGACAGTTTCCCAACCGATGGAAATCCACTACTATAACACCGATCCACAAGAGTGGGGACAGGGCTCTTCATGTGAACTATCGGCCTATCTCCATACTGCCCCCTCTCTCTAAGGCCCTCGAACGTATAGTTGCCAACCAGCTCTCGGAATACCTGGACAAATACAACATCCTGTGCACCCAACAACATGGATTCAGAAAAGGTCACAGCACTACATCTGCCCTCCTCTAATTCACTGGTGCTATCCACAACTCCCTGGACAATAGTCACCTCACTGGGGCTGTCTTCATAGATCTTACCAAGGCATTTGACACCATCCACCATCACCTGTTAATCACACAGTTGCAAATCATTGGACTCTCCCATGAATCCTCTACTTGGTTCCGGAACTACCTGGAAACTGCTCCTAAAGAGTGAAGATAGCTGATATCCACTCCGACGAAAGACCCATTCGTTCAGGAGTCCCCCAAGGTTCCATCCTCAGGCCACTCCTTTTCAGCCTCTTCCTAAATAGTCTCCCACAATCCTCTCCTGAACAAATCCTTCTCTGTGCTGATGATGCCATAATTTATTCCACCAACGAGGACCCTCACCTCCTTCAAAACAATCTTCAGCTTGGTTTCTCTGCACTCGGAAACTGGTTTAATAAGCATAAATTAGTCCTCAACTATAAATAAAAAAAAAAAAAAAAAAAAAAAGTCCACGCTTTTCTGTAGCTCTCACAACAAACACAGGTCCCAACCCCTCTTAATCACAAATGAACTTGGAGCAGCCCTCGAACAGGTTCAGTCATTCAAATACCTTGGTGTCACCATTGACGGTAAACTATCCTATTGCACCCACATTGACAATGTCGAAAAAGCTGCAAATACTCGCATTGGCCTTCTTTACAGGCATAGGCAATGCTTTACTGCAGATGCCCTAAGGATCGCAGTTCAGAGCTCAGTGGTTTCTCTAATTGACTATGGCCTGATTATCTATGGCTCGGCCTCAGCATCTGCCTTAGATGCGTATCCTTGACCCTAAACAAAGCATGCAGGCTCATCGCTGGATCCCACCGCCTCACCCACACCTGTGATCTGTACATTCAAACTGGATGGCTCCAATTATCTAACCGTATCAAGTACCAGACCTGCTTAATGGCGAAAAAAATAACATTGGGCTTAGCCCACCCCCCACAGGTGTTCAAGCACACCTCCGCAAGGCATAGAATCCGTGCTCCACTAGGGGCTCTGAATCACTGCTACTGCACAATCAACATTGCCGCACCACACGGGGCAAAGATCCTTCACTCACAGAGCTCCCAGCTGGTTAAATGGCCTCGGCTATGACATCTCCTCACAGCCTAAACTAGGCCCTTTCAAATGCAACCTCCATCTCCTCCTCCTCTCTGCTTCTAGCTCCTGTGATTTTCCTCCTTAATCTGCTCCTCTTATTCAAGCACTTACTTGCCCCGAGTTTACCTCATCTAACAACTCTCCCCCCTTCCCTCCTTACCCTCTCTACCCTTCCCATTATGCACTTTCCTTGCTCCTGACAAATGTCACTGGCTGCACCTGATTTGTTGTCCCTTCCTAGCTTACTCTCTCAATGGCGCCTTGCACTACAGTAAATGTATGTATGTAACTGCTTGTAATTGACTGTAACCTGTTTTGCACTCCCCATTCCAAATTGCATTGTTCTTTCAAGTTGTATTGTCATTCGAATTGCCTTGTCTCCTGCTGTCTCTCAACTGATGTGGAACCTTTGTAAAAGAGCCGTGGCTCAAAGGTACTGTACTTGTAATCCTAGACTCTAATAAATAAATAACCCCAAAAAAAAATCCCTCCATTTGTCTTTCTTCACACCCTAATGTACCTATAAAAGGTTTTATCCCCCACTTCTTAACCGAGTTGACTATCTTTTCCTCAGTTTTGGCCTTTGATATTCTGACTGCCTTCCCCTCTTGCTTCTGCTTTAACTGGTACAGTTCTCTGTCCTGCTCCTTCTGTGTTTCTTTATACTTCCTGAATGCTATATTTTTCTCCCTAACCTTCCCCGCCACCTCTTTTGAGAACCATAGATTTTTTTTTTTCATTTTGATTTGTTTATTTGCTTCACATAAAGGCTTGTTGCCTCTGTGATGGCAGTTTTGATGTTTCCCCATTGTTGCTCCACCCCTCCTTCTTGCCTGTTTGCTAGTGCTTTTCTGAGGCACTCTCCCATTTTGACAAAATCAGCCCTCCTGAAGTCCAGTACCTTCACTTTTGTATGGCTTGACTCTACAGCTGAGTTTATTGAGAACCACACTGTTTGGTGGTCACTTGTTCCCAGATGGCTACCCACTTCTAGATCGGAGATCCTCTCTCCGTCCCCATTTGAGAGTACCGGGTCTAAGATTGCTTCCTCCCGAGTGGGTTCCAACACTAGCTGTCTGAGGCATGCCCCCTGTAGGGCATTGAGAATGGCCCTGATCTTGGATGTGGCTGCAGCAAAGGTGCTCCAGTTAACATCTGGCATGTTCAGGTCCCCCATCAGCAATATCTCCCCTTTCTCTGCCATCCTAAGGATGCCTTCTATCATTTCCTTGTCCATTTCCTTCCCCTGAGACGGGGGTCTATATACAACCCCTGTGTGGATTGTGGCGCCATTTCCAGGCTCCAGGGTGACCCACAGTGCCTCCTCACCTCCCTTTTTACCCTTTAGTTCCATTGCTTTGATCCCTTCCCTTGCATAGAGAGCTACCGCTCCTCTTCTACCCTCCCTGTCCCTCCTGTAGATTAGGTTCCCTGGTATGTTGACATCCCAGTCATGGTTCTCTGCGTATCATGTTTCTGTGACTTCCACAATATCCAGGCATCCATTTTTCATCAAGGCCACCAGTTCAGGGAGCTTGTTACCTAGACTATGGGCATTGGTACTCATTACCCTCCATTATTTGATGACCTTACCCCTTTTTGCCCTATCCCTGTCCTTACTGTCTTTGTCTTTTTTTTCCATTTACCCCTGCCCTTCTCCCTGTTGACTTCTCTATTTTAGTGTTTACTTCGCTAACTACCCTGATTTTTTTTTTTTTTTTTTTTTTGGGGAGGATTTACCATCTCCTTTTCAGAGCCTCCCCCCCGGCTAGTTTAAATGCTTGCCAGTGAAGCATTTAAACCTATCACCAAGGATCCTGGTTCCCCTCCTGGACAGATGCAGACCATCGCACCAGTATAGGCCTGCATCCCTCCAGGTGGACCCCCAGTCCCCAATGAAGCCAAAACCCTGAGCTCTGCACCAGTTTTTCAACCACTGATTGAATCCCATGGTGTGGAGCACCTTAGCATCACCCATACCATAGACAGGCAGCACCTCCGAGAAGGTTACCATGCGTGCTGCTTGTGTAAGGCCCCTCCCCAACTCCACAAGCTCCTCCTGCACTGCTCTGATCCCTTTCCCAGCCAGGTAATTTGTCCCTAGGTGGAGAATGACATCCAGCTCCCTCCCTCATGTAGCTGCTCCCGTGATCCTGAGGATTCGCTCACTGTCCCTCCAAGCCATGGTGCCAGGCAGGCACCTCACCTCCCTCTCCTCTCCCTCCCTCAGTTCTACCCTCCTAACAATGGAGTCCCACACCAAGAGTTGTTTCCTTTCCGTGTGGGGTCCAATGCCACCCTCCTGTGAGTCTCTTTTGTGGAAGTTCCCAGCATCCTCCTTGGTCTCCACTGCAGGTGCCTCCATAGAGGAACCATACTCTGCCAGAACGGCATATGGATTGTGGAGAGGTACAACTGGAGGGATGCACCTCTGTTCCACCACCCTCACCCTCCCTGAGCCAAATGTGGTCCACCCGCTCCTCTTTCTTGGCAACCTCTGAGGCAGCGGTGGTGGCCCTGGTGGTCCCTGGGTGGGAAAGGAGGTCACCCGAACCCTGGCCAACTCAGCCTGGAGATGAGCAAACTCCTCCCTCAGCCCAGAGAGGTGTCTGCAGTTGGGACAACACCACATCCTCCAGAATGTCTCCTGGAAAACTGCTGCTCCACAGCCACTGTACTGCACCACTCCCATCATGTCTTATTTGTGGCCCCTTAACTGTTATTTTGTATACTTACTCTTTCTTCTGTCTCTCTTTATTTTACTTTTTTTAATATAATTTTGTTTTTATTTTTTTTCTCCCTACTTTCCTACTGCCTCTGTGCCCTTAAAGCTCCTGACTTGTCTATGTCCTGCTGATAAACAGTACTCCAGTCCCCACCAATAAGGATAGGTAGGTGCATAAAGGGAGCCATTTCAGTCACTAGGTTGGTAAAACAGTGAGGTAAGTCTACATTCAGATCTTACACTGTCCCTAAAAGTACTTAATTTAAACCCAGTCTTCTGTGAAGGAAAATAAATCTTCTGTCTTCATCCCATACCTCCTTTATTAGTTGGAAGGCGACAGCATCAGTGAAATGCATCACCACTCCCTTCTTTTTATTTCTATCCCCAGCTCCATAAGCTTACCCCACCCACTCTTGTCTAAAATAATCAATCTCGTCCCTCTTGAGATGCATCCCTTGTAAATACACAGTCCTGGTATGCAATTTTT
Source organism: Neoceratodus forsteri (assembly GCA_016271365.2). NCBI lineage: Eukaryota > Metazoa > Chordata > Ceratodontiformes > Ceratodontidae > Neoceratodus > Neoceratodus forsteri. Next base: position 316,309,236 of record CM057454.1, read on the forward strand.
TAAGGTGTTTAAGGATGGCATAGCATTTCCATTTCTGCTGTGCCCACTTAACATTCCAGGTCGGAAAATCATATACACTCACCATTTATATCAAGATAGCAGACATTTCCAGCTTGTTTGCTCTGCACCCCTTGCACCATAGTATCTCCCTAGTCTGATGTACTCTCCAGTAGCAGCCCCTTCCTCCGCCCCCCTCAAATAATACAAACAACCCCAACAAATGTGTAACAACAGTGAACAACAATATTTAAATAAGTATTCAACGTGTAACACTGAACTTCACCTCTCTGTTCGATCCTACAGTCCCAAGGACCACACCTCTCTTCTCCCTAGTCCATGGTGGTCCTGGCCCAGCTGTGCTGTGCCACTCCAACCACCCTCCAGTATGACCAGCAGTAGCACCGTCCAAACCCCCACTTCACCCAGAGTGACACCTGAGTCCATGCTGGGGCCCTACAAGAGGATCCACGTCCAACGAAAGGGAGCCGGATTATACAACAGGGAGCGGAAGAAGCCTTGCCTCATTCTCTGGTTGTCAAAAACAGCCACCCCTCATGGGATGGCAAGACTTCACCCTGGTGTCCCAACACCATAGTTAGTCCAGTCCCCTCAAACAAAACTTAGGGCATTTGTACACCCCCTGCATCCCAGGAATTCCAAACCTGTAAAGAAAGAGATTAGTTATAGCACAACAAACAACATGTCTTCTAAAAAAGTGTCAGACAAAACCATTTGCCACTGCAGTCCCAATATAAATCACACATCCACTCTCAGGACCAGTACCAGTACAGGCTGGTGTGCGCTCACCTGAGTGGCATGGCTTAAGAATAAAGACACAATGCTGGCAACCCATCATCCCACCTATGCCATTGTTTAAATAATGTCTGCCCTCTCAGGCATCTCAACCAGCATTATACTGTCATATTCTCATCCACTGTGGGGCATGCTCCCTTCCCCAAATCAGTCTCTGTAAGGGTAGTTCAAAAGGAGACTTACCTACGAGCACCAAACTTGAGAGTCTGTATTGGTCTGACTGGATGTCACTAGCTATGCCCTGGAGTCATCCATTATAGGCTCTCTAAAATGGCGGGTCGTTCAAAAACCCTGGAAATCTGAAGGCTGCCATGATGCCTGTGACTACAACACTGAAAGTTGTACAATTGTCCATCTGCTCATTTTTCCCACCACTGCCAGTCCACACCAAGTTCCTTGAACACCAAAGAGATGTAATGAAAAAGTGTCCATTTGTAAAGGCGTATGAGGGCCACACCATGCTAACTGGCCATTCGATCCCCTGCTAATGCTCCAAAGTCTCACACCCAGCACCACAGCAATGGTACTTAATTTCAAACACGGGGGTGGGGGGAACAAACAACTTGGATGTAACTAAGATTGATAACAAAGGAGCCAAAATGAGTCACCATTCCACTCACCGATCCTCAGGTGGGTCTCGTCTTCTTACAATACATAGCCCACAGACAAACTCACATATTTCTGAGCAAGTTCTGAAAGATTTGATGGAGTTCTCTCTTTGCTTGTTCCATGGTCTGAAAGGTTTTCTGACCACTATTAGTGCTGACCATCAGCCATGCAGGATACTGGTCATGGAACTTAATATTGGATGCATAGAGCTTTGATTTGAGTTCTTTGTATGTGGCTTATTTCTCATGAATTTGTGGGCTCAATCTTGAAACAGAAGAAGCTTGGGCCCTCCCACAGCATTTCTTTTTCCTCTTGCACTTTATTCAAAATATGCACTTTGTCCAGGAAATTCAGCAACTGGAAGATCACTGGTCTAGGCTTTTCTCACTCGAACAACATTGGCCAGAGAGCCTGGTGGGCTCGTTCAATAATATAGTGTGGGCCATTGGGTGAGGGGCCGACAGTTTTTTGGCCAAGTTTTTGAACAAATAATACAGTGTCAGTTTCTTCAGTTTTCTCAGGTAGGCAAACAATCACCATACGATTGTGTCTAATCTGACCTTCTTAATGTACAGTATGCTCTTAGAGTTGGCTGACTTTCCATCGGAGCGCCATCAGCTCAGGCTGCATGTGGTTATGCCAGTCCTTCACAGAGCTCATGTGGGCCTCTGTGACAGCTCCTCCAGAGCTGGCCTGATTACTTTGACTTCACTCAACAGATCTAGCATTGTTTCTTTCAGTGGGGAGAGTTCCTTCAAGAAACATTCTAAGGTGAGTGCTTCTGTGGCTGGGGCCATGCTCGGACCCTTCCAATGTGGCTGAAGAGGCAGTTTTCTTCAGTCTCTCAGTCCCTTGGTCTCCTTCTGGCAGGGGAGGCAGTGTGTGCATGATTGACAAGATCCTGGCTCCATTGTCCATGTGTTCTGTCATCTTTTGCTAGATGCCACAAGTTTGTGTTCTCTAAGTGTTGCTAGGTTTAAATTCGAGGTATTGAGTTAGATTACCCTGTTTTTGACTGATTAATGACCAAGGGTCTCGGAGCTGCTCCAAGAAGCTGGTGCGTGTTCTGACGCAGTACATGACTTCCTAATGGCACTCATTTTAAAGAGAAGACTGTGGCAAGTGTGATAACACACGGCTTGGTGCTGGGACCAGTCCTTTTCAGTATCTTTATGGGGACAGTGCAGAGGAGCTGGAAGGGAAGATATGCATTTTTGCAGATGATACTAAAATCTGCAACAGGGTGGATACTCGGGAAGGGGTAGGAAAAATGAGCAGGAATTTTGTGGAAACTTGAGGAATGGTCAAAAACATGGCAGTTGGTATTCAGTGCCAAAAAGTACAAAATAATGCACCGTGGACATGAAATCCCTGGTGTTGAGTACAGGATGGGAAGTAGTGCTAACAGTTGCTAGACAGGAAAGGGATCTTGGAGTTCTCATATCTGAGAACTGAGTGTGAAGGGCAGTGAGTAGGGCTAGTTGAATGCTTTGCATAGGAGGGGTATCTCCAGCTGGAGGGGGAGGTGGTGTTGCCATCGCTGTTGTGCCCACACCTCAGGTACTGTATTTAATTTTGGAGACTGCACCTAAAAAAAGGATATAAAATGAGTAGAAGTGGTCCTGAGGAGGGCAGCTAAAGTGGTGCATGGTTTGCACAGGAAGCCTTATGAGGAGTGTGTGGGATCTGAGCATGTGCACCCCAGGAGAAAGGGGGGGAGGGGGAAGAGAGAAACAGAGAGAGAGAGAGAGAGACCCACAGGTACCTCAAAGGGGTGAATAGGGTACAGGTAGGGAGTCTCTTTCAAATGAGAACAAGCACCAGGACTGGGGGTGTGCAATGAAGCTGGGGGAGAATTCAGGGATTCAAGAGTGATGAGAGGACATATTTTTCACTGAAAGGGCTGTGAATGCCTGGACTAGATTGCCAGTGGAAGTGGTGGAGATGGAACATAGAAACATAGACAGTGACAGCACAAAAAGACCAATGATTCATCCAGTTTTCTCGTGGTTCCCTACTTAACCCTGGGACCTATTATCCACACAGGATTCTAGCCCTCCCTCTCCACCTCCCAGTCCCCTTCCTGTTACTGTTGCTCTCAGTAGCCACTATGTCTTTTCACCCCGTCCCGACCTTTCTTGAAATCATTAATGGTTTTGGTGCCTACCACCTTGGCCAGTAGAGTGTTCAATGGTTCCACCACCCTTTCTGAGAAATAATACTTTCCAATATCCTTCTTGAACGTACCTCCTGCCAGTTTCCACTCATGCCCTTGAACTGTCTTTATGTTAAATAATTCCCCACAGTACTCCTTGGTTATTCCTTTCAGGAACTTAAAGGTCTCTATCATATCTCCCTTCTTCTGTCTGGTCTTCAGTGAGTATGTGCTTGGTGCCCTGAGACACTGTCAGATCCAGAATTTTAAAAAGGGTCCTGCAGTAATAATGAAAGGGGACAGAGTTAAAGAGGTTTAGCTGTCAGCAAGGAATTTATGTGATAAGGGTAAATCCCTTACCGCGAAGCACACAAACTGTGACTCAAACATCGCCCGACGTAGAAGGGCGACCGCAAAGAACACAGACTGTCCCAAACAGCGACAATCCTCAGCTGTTAAGTGAACAGCTGTACAAATATTTCTTATTTTGCAGGGGGGCAAGCCCCCCACATCCCCTGAATTAAAATAATCATCTCCACGGGGGAGAGGATTTACAAAGAAAAAAAAATCTTCATCCTACTGTGAGACCCAAACTCAGGTCTGCCGGCTCTGTAGGCGGTGGCTCTAGCCACTGTGCCAAATGGCCAGCTCAGCAGGGTTTAGGTACACACTTGCCTATATCCTAGTACAGCAAGTGTAGTTCACTGCTACACTCACTATACAGGATCTTTCACTCTCTTTCAACAGTCGCCCTACACACGAGCAGTATAATTGAGTCGCTCAATAATACTCGCCCACATAGGGTGATATCATCAAGTAGTCAGAATGTTTCTGCATGTGTTATCTTGTACTGAACATTATAACTTTGAGTTGTAGGCCACGATGAAGTAAATTTTTGTTGTGTTAGAAAAAAATCACTGTATGTATGAAGGATTGCGTAAATAATATGTCATGAAAATTTTTCACTGAAAGGGTTGTGAATGCCTGGAATAGATTGCCAGTGGAAGTGGTGACAGTATAGAATAGAGGTTAGAGGAACGAGGTGTGAACAAGCTTGGTACGTCAAGCAGACCAGACCTGAGTTTGATTCTCACGGCCTCCACTTGCATACTGTGTGACTCTGAGCAAGTCACTTAACCGCCCAGTGCTCCCAGGTCGCCCCTGAAAACAGGCACTTGTGCCTAGTGGGCTTTACCTGGTTACCAAAGACTAAAATAAAAATAAAATAAAATTCCCTGATGAATCCTGCTTCTGCAGACTCTTTAGTAATGCTGGATCCGCCACTGCCCCGAGGTGCTCCCTGTAAGTTTTACCCTGTTGGCCCTGAATCATCTTTGTCACTCTTCACTGTACCATCTGTAGCCTGTCCTTATCTTTCCAGAGGTAAGGACTCCAGAACTGGAAATAGTACTCCAGGTGAGGCCTTACCAGTGATCTATAGCAGATAAAGCCTTACCAATGAAGAGGTAGTATTACTTCTTTTCTTCTGCTGTCTGTACCCCTCCGTATAAGCCCAGCATCCTATTTGCCTTACTGTAAGCCTTGTTGCACTGGCTTGATTGTTTGAGGGAATCACTAGTGATAACTCCCAGGTCCCTTTGCACAGCTGTAATGCTAAGTCTTACCCCACCCATCCAGTATTTTGTCCTGGGGTTCTCGTTCCCTGGGTGCATCACCTATTTGACAGTTGACAGTTTTAACTCAAGAGTGACCCTCTTAAAAAGTACAATGGACCAATTGGTAGCTGATAACAAAGCGACCACAGAATCCTGTAATAAAACATTTGTAGCAGTGCACGGTTTGGTTAAAGAGAAAAAGACGCTATGGTACATGCTGGAGAGCTTGAAACTTAGTTTGGTGAGCTCCAGGGCATCTCGATTCTTTAAGTCTAGCGAATAAACCCACATAACCTTCAAACACTGCCCTGCCTTACATACTTTTAATTGTTACAGGGTGCACTCTTCAGTGGGACAAGCTCTTGCAAAAGGCCAAGGAACATAAGCCATTACTTGTAGAAGGCTCTGCTATAGTCATTTGTTATCCAGATATATGTTTCTCCACACGGGAATGGAAAAAAGCATTTAATGGCATTCAAGCAGACTTGAGGAAATTGGGTATTAGTCACTCCCTACTGTTGCCAGCTCACCTGAAGATCATAGAATCCTGCCGGCAGAAAAAGACCATCGGACCAACCAGTCTGCCCAGATATCCTATGCCAGCAGTTCATTTTTAATGACCCTACCAAAGCCAACGAAAAAACTTGAAAAAATTAAACAGTACTTCCTTGCTAATGAAACTGGGCATGCACCTTCAGACTTTGAAGACTGAGGGGAGAGGGTACAAGACTGTACATTACCTTCAGTAAAAATGATCTTACAGTACTATTGTTGTGCTTAAAGGCTGCAACTAGGGTTGTTTAGTACCACAGAAAATTAACTTGATGTGCACCCGGAAGAATTTTTATTAAGTTTGTGATAGGGCTTTGGTCCTAAAATAACAGACAGCAAGTTGCCCCAGTATTTCTCATTCTAAAATGGTGACCACCTTGGGCTGCTATTACGTGCTCTAAGGTAGTGAGGAGGGTGCAGGCAGCTGGATGCGAGGAGTCAGGGTACTGCAGCATGGAGCCAGCATTATGACTCTTCAGTGCAAAAAATTAGCAACTTTAATTACTGGAGTTTTGTATAGTGGAAGGTAAGCCATACATTTTCTCATTTTATTTACTGCATCACTGTTTTGACTGAGTTTGATTTGCATATTGCCAGATTCAATTAAGAGAGAATGGTAGATGTCTTACTAAGTATCAGTGCTGCTGATAGAACATGCTAAAAGCCTTAAAGAGCAGCTTCTTAATTAAATACTGTTGCCCCGCCCCAAACATATAATAAAACCTTACTTGGCCCAAGTGGACTGCTATAGAAATGTTCATGTAGTTCTTCCAGTATTAAAAAAGGCAGGAGATTTTATTTTGCTCCGTGGAACCAATAGCCAAAATGCTAACTTTCCTTAATGTGAGATACACCGCTGCACTAGCATTTATTGTGATGTCAGTAAATGGAGAGTGCAGGGGGCACGCTCCACAGAGTAGAGTAGGGACATTTTTTATGTGCTTTATATTATAAGTTAGAGTTCTGATTATAAAAAATCAAGGCCACTGATCGACTAACATGGACCTTGTTAGTCAAGTGGTGGCCTTGATTTGTTATAATCAGAACTCTAAATTACAATAAAAAGCACTTAAAAAACATCCCTATTCTACTCTGAGGAGTGCACCCCCCATGCTCTCAATTTACTGACATCATGAAATATGCTAACATGGGGGCATGTCTCACAGTAAGGAAGTGCTAGTGTTTTGGTTTTTGGCTCCAGGAAGCAAAATACGATCTCTTGCCTTTTTTTAACACTGGAAGAAATAAATGAACATTTTTGTTGCAGTCCATTTGAGGCCACAGGTAAGGTTTATAATATGTTGGGGGTTAGTACAGAAGCCGTTTCTTAAACTTATAACATTTGCTAGAGGTTTGCATGTATTGAGTTCATGTTAAAAGACGTTTTACAATTTGTTTGTTGTCAATCTTATTGGACCTATCCGGACCAAGCAGCTGAGAGACATAAGCTGATAAAAAAGGAGCTTTATTTTTTGATACAGTTTCCTACAGTAGTTCCAGTGTCTTGCTGCATAGGTTCATTTGTGGACTTCCTGATGGACTTCATTGCCTTAGCAATGTGCGTTATCAGGTTATTTCTTCCACCTATGCAGTGTCCTAGAGCTGTTACTGCAGTTTACTAATGCACTCATGGTGACCTAGGATGTTGAAATGTTTTACAGCTACTGATATCTATTTTATTTATATGTGGTTTACACAAAATGCATAAAATCGAGGAAAAAAGATTCATCACCTTGCTCTTTTTGGCAGTGAACTTCAACTGTGAAACCTTAGACCCCCTCTCCAGTCTTTGCAGGTCACTCTGCATTTCCTTGATTTCCTCATCGCTATCCACCCTTCCCCTCTCGCAGAGCTCAGTGTAATCTGTGAACAGACACAGCCTGCCTTGAATTCCTTCTTCAGTGTCACTAATGAACAAATTGAAGTGGACTGGGCCAAGGACAGAGCCCTGTGGTACCGGTACCCCACTCGTGACCGCCCTCTCTTCTGATTTGACCCAGTGGGGGTGCTTCAAGCATGCATGGGATAAACATAGAGGTATATTAGGACACAGGGATGTGGGAGGTTTGATAGAGACCAGATAGGGTCTGTGGAGATAGACTAGATAGTGAATATCTGGGCAGACTTGGTGAGTCAAGCAGTCCTTTTCTGCTGTCAAGTTCTGTGTTTCTGTTAAGCATAAGAAATAAGCAAAAAATCCATGGTTATAGTATGTACTTGCTTGAAGGATGTGAATTTCTGAAAAAAAGATAGATAATATATGGCTTGTAAAGCTGCTTAGAATGTGTATAAAAAATCGACCTTAACAGGAATGGATAGAAGGATGACTTTTGACACAAAATCAGAGGAGCACTTTATAAAGTAGCTTCCTATATACAATATCAGTACAATGAAACACTGGGAGAAAATCAAACATATTGTTATCCGCAAAGGAAAGTCAGCAAACATGGTAGAAACGTTCAAATAAAAGGTATTAAAAAGGTATGGGCGGGCATATTGAACAGAAAGAGATGCTTAATGACAAGGGGACATGATATGAAGCTGTGAAGGGGGGAGACTTGGAGGGGATATGAGGAAATACTTCTTCACAGAAAGGATAGTGGATGTCTGGAAGAACCTACCAGCAAAGGTGGTTGGTACTGAATTGGTAGAATTCAAACAAGCATGGGATAGACACAGGGGGACCTTAGTAAAAGGGCTGGGGGGCAAAGGCCTCATTTCAAATAGGGTTTATGGTAGCACAATAGGTAAGGACTTTAGGGCAAACTGGGTGGACCTAGAGGTCCTTTTCTGCTGACAGCTTCCATGTTTCTATGTAAACACTAGTCAAAATTAAGTTTATAATATGACACAGAATATTCTACCCATCCAGTATTCTGGCCTGGGTTCTTGATCCCTAGGTGCATTACCTTGCACTTTTCGGTGTTGAACTTCAACTGCCAATCCTTAGACCACCACTCTAGATTTTGTGGGTCACTCTGCATTTCCCCAAGTCCCTTGTTGTTATCCACTCTCTGACCCTTCTGTAGAGCTTAGTGTCTTCTGCAAAGAGACAGAGCATACCCCTAATTCCTTCTCCAGTGTTGCTGATGAACACATTGAAGAGGACCGTGCCAAGAACTAATCCTTGTGGTACCCCACTTGTGACCTCCCTCTTTTCTAACCTAATCCTTTGGGAGGCTTCAAGCTGCATGTATAGGATAAACATAGGGGTATGTTAGATAGAATATAAGGATGTAGGGGGGTCAGTGGTCACCAGGCAGGGTCTGCAGAGACAGACTAGGTAGCAAATGTCTGGGCAGACTAGGTGGGCCAAGCAGTCCTTTTTTGTAGTCAAATTTTGTGTTTCTACTAAACATAAGAAGTAAGCAAGAAATCCATGATTATAGTATGTTTTTGCTTGAAGGATATAAACTTCTGGGGAAAAAGAGAGACTATATGGCTTGCAAGGCTGATTAGAATATATATGGAAAATCAACTTTAACATGAATGGATTGAAGGATGACTTTGGACACAAACTCAGGGGAACACTTTATATAAGGTAACTTCCGATACACATGATCATTATAATGAAACACTGGGGACAAATCATACATATTGTTATCCTCAAAGGAAAGTACAGTAAATGTGAGTCAAAATTAAGTATATAGTATGACAGAAATATGTTTTTGTCAGTAGCAGAAGTTATACACAGTACAGAATAAATGGGCTGATATTGTAAAAAAAAAACATTCTTTTGAAACAGAAATAGAACTTGCGACTGTCTGTGTCCTTTCATTTTAATTAGCACATACAAGCAATCAGGTTTGCTGTATTCATTAATTATATCAGCCAATTATCGTTTACTTGAAAACTATAAAATCGGAAGGCTGTGTATCATGATATTTATTTTAAGCTGTACAAGCTTCAAATCAGACTACCTAGAAGCGTTACCATGGCTATGTGTGCATCTTTGTGGTCTAAGGCCCTTCTAGATTATTTTTTTTATTAGTGGTTAAGCATATCTAATTTCATCAGCCATCACATTTCCAGATCAAATGTGATATGAATGTGATAAGAAAAAACCAAAAATACATATTTACTGAAAGTTTGAGTAATATTGCATATACTGTAGATGGTACACTGAGATGTTCAGGGTTTTCCCCAAGGGAAATAAATGGGAAGAGCTGCGAGCAAAGGCTGATTTTTAAAGGCATTTGCATTAACTTAATTTTTTCCTTGCCTGTTCTATAACTGCTCACCTGTTTTATTCAAAGGGCAAAAATGCGTGGTTCATTTTCTCTCTGGTCCCATTTACTACAGCGGCAGCTACAGGAATTAAGAGAATGACTGGAGTTCAGGCAGGGCAGGAAGAGCTTTTAACTAGGCATATGGGTCAAATTTCAGTCTGAGAACTATATTGGTAGCTATTTGTTACTGAGTTATTACGAGGCTAGTTGCTGTAACCTTGCAAATATTTATTGAACATGTACTCTATGTTGGCCTCAATGTGGAGGTGCACTGCTTTTTTATGCCCTTTAGTTTCAATAAAATTGCCCTCTTACATTGCAGTGCTTTATCTGCCGTAGAAGTGTGGACTAGGGCTCAGGTGGAAAGAATAGTAGATTTTGAAAAATCATGGCAGTGCTCAACATGTAGGAATGGGTGCAGCCCTTGTGTAAGAACTTTAGAGGAAAAGGATAATTTCAGACCAAGAAATGTTTTTTCTTCAAACACCCATCTACCAATCCAGGACAACCAGGTTGCGCGCCCCTCCACTGCAGCAGTCTGAGACAAGACAAGAAGAATGACAGACTCTGTACTTCTGGGACCCTATCCAAATCATTTGAAAGGCTTTGCCTGTGGTTCAGTTGGCTGGTGCAACCAGTCATGCCCCCTGCCTGAGCTATTTAAGGCAGGTCTTCCAGCTTCCTTCAGAAACATTTTGTCTTTGCCCCCCCATCCTCACCCTCCTCCTCCAGTGGCTTGCTGCTGTCCTTGGAGTTCCTTCCTAAGGTACCTTTAGCCAAGGGAATCCTTCCCATGGCACCTCTAGGGGTGGAACCCTCCTCCAGGGTTCCTTGCCTTCGTTACTTCTACAGTGTGGTATTCCTAGTGGACTAGAGAGGCAAACCGCCACAAAGGTTTATCAACAAGTTGCACAAGCATAACACTACACTATGTTGTGTAGACCTATTGAACTGTTTGTTCCTTAGCAGAATAGAAAACAAAAGCTTGACATTGTAGTTAGGAAGAAGAGCCCTGGATTGGTTGATACTCATTCAAGGTAAACAAATTTCTAGGTATTAACTACCTTTTCTCTTCTCAGGCTATGTCCATTGATACATGACAGCTGTGGCATAGCATAGCAGTTTCAAAATATGGAGGGAAATAACTGGAACAACTATACACTTTTTCTGGTCTAAAAATAACATAATAAAACAATCACTTACACCACAACTGCTTGCTGTCTGCAAGACTTTGCAGTTGAAGTCATTTCTGCTAGTGCTGACTGGGATGTCAGCATACCAGGGTACACAATCTACAGGAGGGACAGGGAGGGAAGAAGAGAAGGAGTAGCTCTCTATGTAAGGGAAGGGATCAAAGCAACAGAACTAAAGGGTAAACAGGAAGGAGACGAGGCACTGTGGGTCACCCTGGAGACTAGAAATGGCACCACAATCCGTACAGGGGTTGTATGTAGATCCCCATCTCAAGGGGAGGAAATGGACAAGGGAATGATAGAAGGCATCCTTAGGATGGCAGAGAAAGGGGAGATATTGCTGATGGGGGACCTGAATATGCCAGATGTTAACTGAAGCACCTTTGCTGCAGCCACATCCAAGAGCAGGACCATTCTCGATGCGCTGCAGGGGGCATGCCTCAGACAGCTAATTTTGGAACCCACTCGGGAGGGAGAAATCTTAGACCTGGTACTCTCAAATGGGGACAGAGAGAGATCTCTGATGTAGAAGTGGGTAGCCATCTGGGAGCAAGCGACCACTAAACAGTGTGGTTCATGATAAACTTAGCTGTAGAGTCAAGCCATACAAAAGTGAAAGTACTGGACTTCCAGAGGGCTGATTTTGTCAAAATGGGAGAGTGCCTCAGAAAAGTACTAGCAAACAGGCAAGAAGGAAGGGTGGAGCAACAATGGGGAAACATCAAAACCACCATCACAGATGCAATAAGTCTTTTTGTGAAGCAAATAAACAAATCAAAACAAAAGAAAAAACACTATTGTTCTCAAAAGAAGTGGAGAGGAAGGTTAGGGAGAAAAAGATGGCATTCAGAAAGTATAAGGAAACATAGAAGGAGCCGGACAGAGAACTGTACCAGTTAAAGTAGAAGGAAGTGGGGAAGTCAGTCGGAATAGCAAAGGCCCAAACTGAGGAAAAGATAGCCAACTCGGTTAACAAGGGGGATAAAACCTCTTAAAGGTACATTAGGGAGCAAAGAAAGACCAAGGCAGGGATACTGAGGCTGAATAAAGAGGAAGGTGGTTGGGCAGAGAGTGACAGTGAAAAAGCAGGGATACTGAATGAATACTTCTGCTCATTATCCACAATGGAAGAGCAGGGGGCGATACCTAATCCAGTCAATAGAAGCACTCTAGATAGGGAGGTTGATATTAGTCCTTTCATAGAAGAACGGGTTCTGAAATAACTCCTAAAACTAAGGGTGGATAAAGCAATGGGGCCTGATGGGATTCACCCTAGAATTCTAAAAGAACTAAGGGAAGAACTAGTAACACCACTGACTATCTTTTTTACTAAATCATTGGAGGATGGTGTGTACCTGAGGACCAGAGGAGGTCAGATGTGATTCCCCTTTACAAACGTGGGAGCAAGACAAAGGCAGGAAACTACATACCTGTCTGTTTGACCTTTGTGGTAGGGAAAATGGTGGAATCACTTTTGAAGACAAGATTTGTTGAGTACCTAGAAGCCAGTGTGGCACAGGACCCAAGGCAGCATGGATTCACAGCAGGAAGGTCATGTCAGACAAATATAATTGATTTATTTGACTGGGTGACCAAAGTAGTAGACCCAAGGAGGGGCTGTGGACATGGCCTACCTAGACTTTAGCAAGGCATTTGACACAGTCCCACACAAACTATTAATAAACAAATTAGCCAGCCTAGGAGTGGGTCCCAGGGTGGTAGCCTGGGTAAAACACTGGCTGCACAACAGGACACAGAGGGTAATAGTAAATGGAATCCACAGTGAAGAAAGGGTGGTTAATAGTGGGTACCACAGTGTTCAGTACTGGGGCTGGTCCTTTTTAATGTCTTTATAAGTGACATTGCAGAGGGACTGGAAGGAAAAGTATGTCTTTTTTGCAGATGACACAAAGATCTGCAACAGGGTTGATACACAAGGTGGGTGGAAAGGATGAAAAGGGACTTGGCAAGGTTGGAGGAATGGTCAAATGTATGGCAGCTTAGATTAAACGCAAAGAAGTGTAATGCACCTGGGAAATAAAAACCCAGGGGAAGAGTACACAATGAGGGGTGAAATACTGACAGTAACAAAAATGGAAAGGGACCTTGGGGTAGTCATATCAGATGACCTAAAGGTGTGCCAGCAATGTGAGAAGGCAGTAAGGAGGGCTGAGGGGATACTGGGATGCATAGGGAAATGTATCACCAGTAGAAAACAGGAAGTTGTTGTTCCTCTGTACAGACAGTTGGTAAGACCACATCTGGAGTATTGTGTTCAGTTCTGGAGACCTCATCTCCGCAAAGACATACACACGGTGGAGGCTGTCCAGAGGAAGGCAACCAAAATGGTGCAGGGTCTGCACCAGAAGACATATGAAGAAAGACTAAAGGAGCTTAAGATGTATTGCCTCAAGGAAAGGAGAGAGAGGGGGGACATGATAGAAAATTTCAAATACATCAAGGGAATCAACAAAATCCAAGAGGGTAGCATCTTCCAGAAAAAGAGATGTGCAAGAACAAGGGGTCACAATTTGAAGATAGAGTGGGAATAGCTCAGAGGTAATGTGAGGAAGTATTTCTTCACAGAGGGGGTTGTAGATGCATTTAACAGCCTTCCTGAGGAGGTCATAGAATCAAAAACAGTGGGGGAATCCAGGAATGCATGGGACAGACATAAGGCAGTTCTAGTGGGGGGTAGGAGGAAGTAGGCTGTTGGTTAACTAGGATCTGCAGCTTATCCATTAGGTAGGGAAATGGGCAGACTAGGTGGGCCAAGCGGTCCTTATCTGCCATCAGATTCTATGTTTCTATGTTTCTATCCAGTTTATGGAACTGAAGAAAGGTATGTAAGGAGCTCCAAGTTGAAGCTGTAGACATCATTCTGGGCAGAGCCCTACTGTTAAATGGTATTTTACATAACCAGATAATCAGACTAATAAATGTATATGCCCCACAGGATAAGACAGGAAGGGTGCAGTTATTTCACCTTATTCAACCCTTTTTATTTACAGCTGGTTTCGTTTTTTTGGAGGTGACTTCAATTGTGGGAGACTGCAATCAGACAGTGGGGTAAAAATGGAAAACATGTTTACTGACTCTAACGCTTTAAACTAAATGATAGCACAAACAGGCCTTATAGATGTATTTCATAAACATCATGCCAAAAACCAATACACATATTTTAGAAACAAGATTAAAACAAGAATCGACTACTTGTTCATCTCTCCCCAATTATCAGTGCAACATTTCAAAACAATACCGGTTGCCACTTCAGACCACATATTGCTAGAACTTAAAATATCATATTCCTTGGAAATCACTAATGGAAGGGGCTACTGGAGATTGAATTCTACGCTATTAGAAGACTCCAGAATTTGGCAGGGTATCCTACATGTTATAGAGGCTAGGAAATTGGTAGACTTTTTGAACGACTCACCTATAGCATGTTGGGAACAAAGTAAAGCAGATTTTATACAGTTTCTGAAAACAGTGGGAAAATTAAAAGGGAAATTTAAAAACAATAAATATTAAGAACTTCGTCAATAGCAATACAAATTATTCTCTTTACAGAACAAATTGTCACAAGACTACTCCAAACAAATTCAAACAATTAAACAGGAATTAGCAACCTTTCAATACGATAGACAGCGGTCTTTAGAATTTAAACAGAGATTTAATATGAAAGGGCATCAACATCAAATAAACCCGTATGAAAATTGCAAGAATAGAACAAAAAATAAAGGGATCACAGCAGTTAAAATGGATACAAAGAGAGTAATTGGGAATAGCAGTATTCTCAAGACAACAGAAGCCTATGTTAATAGCATGTTTAGCTCGGCATATATTGAACCAGATTCAGGGCAAGACTGGTTAAGGAGTTGCCAGCTACCTCAGATTTCTGATAGCTGATAAATCTCTATTAACAGAACCTATTTCACCCCAGGAGTTACAAAAAGCAATAACACAGATGTCAGATGACACAGCACCAGGTCCCAATGGTTTGTCTCAGGCTTTTTACAAAAAATTAGGCCCTCTCATTATAAATGAACTTACAAAAGTTTATAACTTTATTTTAATATCCGATACACTCCCTAAAGAGATGTACAAGGGTTTAATGATTTTTCTTTACAAAACAGGGGACAAGGAAGATTTAAAGAATTGGAGACCCATCTCTTTATTAAATTCCGATTTTAAAATCTAAACGAAAATCTTATGTAATAGATTAGTAGCAGTCCTTGGAGACATACTTCATACAACACAATCGTGTTCACAACCAGGGAGACACATCTCAGATGTGTTAATTATAATCGGAGAGCTGCTAGAAAAAGGGAACTCAGGAGGACTTTCAGGATACATAGTAAATCTAGATCAATCTAAGGCTTTCGATAAAGTTTCCCACCAGTTCTTCTGGGATTGTTTAAAATGTTATGGGTTCCCTATACCCTTTATACAATGGATACAGATTTGCTACAAACATGCAAAAGTCAGTCCTTACATAAACAGTTGGATGATAGGGCAACCCTGTAAAATCAAAAGGGGTGTTAGACAAGGATGCCCTATGAGTCCAATCTTGTATATTCTTATCCTAGATTTGCTTATACAGAAAATTAATTTAACTCAAGAGATACAAGGCCTTTCAGTCTCTAGTCAAGATGAAGAACTGAAAGCATTAGCATATGCAGACTATTTGTGTTTAGTTCTAGCGGACATACAATCTAGTGCATATTTATCAGATATTTTTAAGGAGTACTTGGAATGTTCTGGCTCTCAAATTAGTTTTATTAAAAGTAAATGTATCCTCATAGGTACAGGACCAGCTTCTATCACAAACATCTTAGGGGTTCCTATAATTAGAACTGGCTGTAAAGTATTAGGAATACATTTTGGATAATTCCTTTATAATTGGCAGAATACTATAAACACAGCTTTAGATAGAGTGGCACAGTGGAAAAAATGGAGACTGTGCAAGAAAAAATGTATTTATATGATTAATACTTTCTTAATTTGTATGTTTTCATATTTGAGCCAGATCATTCCTCCTCCTAAGAATTTAGATACAAGGTTGCTTAGCTGTTTTATTCAGTGTGTATGGGGTAAGCGTCTAAATCCCATCAAAAGAGATATACTTTATCAGATGGTAACATCTGGAAGTTTGAAAATGATTAGCCCCTATTGTCTTTTTTTCATTGTATATTCTTGTATACTGACTTTCTTCCCTTAATAGTAGGCAAGCCAGCTCCATGGCATCCATGGGTAGCAGATCATATTTCCTGTATAATACAAACCTGGCAAGAGGCTGATATTGTAATAAAACAAACCAAGGTTCAAAATCTTCCAGGTTATTTCGGAGATTGTATTAGTAAACTAAAAATTTTTAAAATACAGTATACAGTTTTTAGGTCTAAACCTAGGAAAACTCTATATAATTGGATACAGGAAACTTTTTTTCTTGTTTCACCCACTTATAAGGGTCATATACAAAGTGAAATTAAGGCTGTTTCAGCTATGCTTACAAACAACACCACCCTGCCATATGTAGGGGATATCTTATCGCTATGTGCACATGGGAAATTACAAGTGAAGGACAATTTACTGTAAAACATAAAGAAAGGACAGAAAGATTCTGCCCAAGGGGCACTCACATTACCCAACCAGAGACCATGGACCACTTTTTTTAATGCCCTTTTGCACAGAACTTTTGGGGTCTGGTGACTCAGACATGGGTACCTTTCCCTCAAATATTAATATCCCCAGACACATTATACTTAGCTATTTTTCCTAGCTCCCTGAAACGTAGAGATCACAGTGCTTTACAGTTAAATTTAACCGTCATTAAATATGGGTTGTGGCAGGCAAGATGTAAATAACCGTATAACAAATCACGTGGTCCCCTAAGCAGGTATTTATGTACATTTTGGAACAATTGCATTCCACTCAACATAAGGAAAGAAAGCAATTTACAACTGAAGTATATACAGAGAGAAGGGGCAACATAACATGGCTCTAGAATGTAGTTTATTAGCCCTAGCTATTTATTTAAGAGTTTAACCAGGAGGGCATACTGAGCAGGGGTTGCTCGATTCCAGATGCGTCCTGGGGGACAAGTCCCGATAAGTAATACAACACAGTTTACAATAATTTTACATCACATATGGCTACAAGCCTGGACATTACAAACAATAGGCAGGTAAGGGTACAAAGGAGGTGAGGAAATATACTTGCTAGGGGTATACGACCTGTACTTAAAAGTGCATGCTAGAATATAATGTGTATGTTAAAAACCTGTTGTTTAATTTCAGATCCTGCATAGAATGTGACGGGTATATTCTTAGGTCTTTAAATTTCTATAATTAGAACTGTGAAATTCTTTGGCGGATAGAAAGAGACACTCCCCTATTCCTTTTGTAGGAAGGGGAAGGGTCATTTTTACCACTCAGATTCAAAGGCATGAATAAACTCTTCTTTTGGGTTAAAGTATACTGCAAATATTGATTTCTGTTCGCCTTTTTGATATAATCTTCAAGGAGAACACCACTGAGTGTGTGCATAATTTGTTTCTGTGTATGATGTAATACTTATTTATGTTGTTTTTCTCAGACTTTATGATTTTGTGTGAATAAAACACTATTTGGAATATATTTTGTTTGTATTTCTTAATAGAAAAATTCCCCTACTCTTTTCGATAAGTGCCATGGAGTCTTTAACATCCACCTAAACTACCACCAGAACAGGCAGCTGGGACCTTGGTTTAACATCTCATCTGAAAAATGGCACCTCAGAAGCGCAGCACCTCCCTCATGCTGCACTACAGTGTCAGTATTGGGATATTAACCCAAGTGCCAGGTGTGGGAATTTAACCCACAGCCCTCTGACACCCCTCTGCCAGGTGTGGGAATTGAACCCACAGCCCTCTGATCTCCCAGCCTCAGAGGCGAGTGTACTACCTGCTGAGTCGCTGACACTGCAGTTTTCTTATAGTTTAGAATTAAGCGGTGGAAAATAAACCATGTCTCAGCTTCAGTGAAGAAACCCTGCAGGGAACACTGGAGGGAATCAGGGCTTGGGTGGCTCCAGAAAATTATCGTGTCATTCACATAGAGCAATATTTTTCCTGAACATGAGCTGGGGAAGGAGTTTAGGAAGAGGCTGAAGATGAGGGGTCCCAAGATGGAGCCTTGGGGCACTCCTGAGCAGACCTGGAGGTTGTTTGATACAGTAGAGTTGGTTTTCATCTACTGGGATTTGTCTAAGAGGTAATCTTTGAACCAGGTTATTGTTTCGACTGAGAGCCTCAGGCAAGGCAAGGAGGCTGGAAGCATAGCATGATTAATGGTGTTGATTGCCTTTGTGAGGTCGATGTACACTGCCTCCACAAGGTGACCTCGTTTGAGGGCACCATGGATATAGAAGGAGTATTCTAGGAGGGCAGTGGTGGTGCTGTGGCCCTGGTGGAAACCATGCTGCTCGGGGCACAATAGATTATGTTCAGACAGATGGTCCACCAGCTGATCAGCTACTATTTTTTCGAGGGCCTTGGAGAAGGAAGGGAGAAGGGAGATGGGACGATAGTTATTGGGGGACAAGCAGTCACCATTTTTGAAGATAGGGGTGATGATAGCTCATTTCCAGAGGGTGGGAAAATGGTCCAGGCAGAGGGACAGGTTCAAAAATATAGTGAGGGGTTGTAGGACCTCCTTGAGGGCTAGATGGTGGAGTTTTAAGTCAATGGAGTCTGCACTGGCGTGGGGCTTGGTAAGGGCTTGGTGAGATATCTCCTGGCTTCCCAAGTTATGATGATTTGGAGGCAAAAAAAAGGGGATGTTTGAAGGTGGGCTGTGACTGGGGACTGGATCAAGGGGGGCAAAGAAGTTGGGGGAGAAGTACACCACTGAAGTCAGAAAAAGTAGTGTTTGGGGTGTCTGCAATGGACTGGGGGTCCTGTGTTAGGATACCATTAACTGAGAGTTGGGCAGGTGGGGGGACAGTTTTCCTGTTTAGTTCCTTTATACACAGGACTCCCAGCATTATTTATTTTTTCTTTATGTAATAATGTTTTTCCAGGGATTTGGAAGTCAGGTGTTATCAGGCCAATTTTCAAGGCTGGCTGTAGGAAAACTGTCTTTAATTACTGTCCAATCTCTCTGCTGGCACCTTTGTCTAAGATTTTGGAAAGAATTGTTTTTCATTAATTCCAAGACTTTTTGCCAAAATATAATTTGTTATCTAATTATCAGCATGGATTCAGGAAGGCCTGTAATACCGAGATGGCCTTGGTGGGGTTCACCAGCAGCGTACGGTGTGCCCTGGATTCAGGGTGCTCCGTAGCTGCTGTGTTTGTGGACCTCACTGAGGCCTTCGATCTTGTTAATCACTCACTGCTACTGAAATCTTTGAGGGAGGTTAGTGTTTCAGCAGATGCTATTTCACGATTAGCTTCTTATTTATAGAAAAGGGAGCATAAGACTACTATTGACAATTTTTGTTCTAAGTTTCTCACAATTTCCTGTGGTGTACCACAGGGTTCAATATTAGGTTCCTTACTTTATTCCCTTTTCATGAATGCCGCCCTTTTGTCTTGTGTTGTGTCGAGAATAATCTTATATGCAGACAACGCAGTTTTGTTTGCAGAGGGCTCTGACGCTGACTCAGCCCTGTCTAAGGTCCAATGGGACTTTGAAAGATTTCAAAATCTAGTTGTGTTCTCAGAATTTAATTCTTAACTCATCTAAGACCAAGGTCATATTTGTTTCTTTTGCCACAAAACCAATAAATGTCTCTGTCCCCATAGTAGATTTGAAGAGTAATGTCATTGAATTATTTAGGGATTACCATGGATTCTCAATTGTTCTTTGTAAATCATGTTAATACATTAATTAAGAAAATTCATCAGAGAATGGGAATGCTGTTTAGGATCAAATATTTTCTTGTTCCAGAATCCAGAAAACTGGTGGCACATAGTTTGTTGGATTATGGATTGTTTATTTATTTAGGTACAAATGAAAAAATGTTGCTGAAACTAAAAGCCACCTATCATGGTATTCTTCAGTTTATGACAGGTCTCCCTTTTAAAACCCATCAATTTGTTTTGATTAGGGAAGCCAATTGTAAGCCAATTGCCCTTCACTTTTGGATAGAATTAAACAAATTGGGAATATTTGCGTTTAAGGGTACTGTTGGTTTATTGCCCCCCCTCCACTACCCGTGATCTTTTTCCTATTCCAACTGGTTTAAAGAATTTAGGTTTAGGACTAGGGAATTATATAGCATTCCCTTATATAGGAAAACAGTTGGTCAAATATCAGTTATCTATAGGGCCATAATGTTCTTTAATAGCATATCTTTTTCAGTAACAAGTCTCAGAATAGTGAGGATGTTCAAACATAGGTTGACTGAGTGTTTAGATACTAAATTTGAATGCAATTGCTTTCATTGACTGTATGACTGACCAGAATGTAATATTTAATAGCAAATGTTGTTGTTTATATGTTTTTTAGTGTGTTTTTGTATTGAAATATTGTTTTTTTGTGTTAAACGTGTCACTTGTGAAAATGGGCATTTTGCCCATCTTGCTTACAAGTATAAAAAATAAAAATTAAATGAAAATGAAAATATTTTTCCAGAAATCTCTTCCCGAACCCCAGGTGGAGGAGAGTGCCTGTTGATAATGGGTTGCCTTGGCTCGGCAGATGGCCCAGGTACATTTGTTTGTGGCCTCTCGATATCATTGTCTGTCCAGTGTGAGTTGTGAGTCTAAGGCCTTATGCCAGAGATTATCATGATGTTGCATTTGGTCAAACAACTGTTGTGATATCCAGGGGGTGTTACGGATTTTAGTTATTTGTTTCGAGAAAGGGACAAAAATGTCACAAGCAGCGTTGAAAGTATTTATAAAGTGGGAGAGGGCGGTATCAATTGATTGGGTGCTATATTTATTTATTTATTTAATTTCGGTAACCAGGTAGGCCCACTGAGTCCAGTAATGGTCCATTTTTCAGGGGCACCCCAGAATTAATTACAAATACATCGAAATATAACATTTGCAGAAATTACAATATACAATTGTTTACACATCACATGTAATGGAGAACAATTTTCAACATATGACACATAGCAATAATTGTTAATATAGTTATATACATTTGCGAATACACCCACTCACTGACAGAATTTTTGAGTCAACAGGACCATAGTAGAGATGTCAATGGTGACAAGTGCATTGATTTAACTCCAGCAAGTGGGCCTTTAATCCCCCTTTGAATCCCCCTAGTGAGTCACACTCCTGGAGATTTGATGGCAGTGCGTTCCAGATGGGAGCTATGAAGGCTGAGAAAGCCCGAGACCCTTAGGTGGACATCACTCTGGGAACCTTGAGGAGCTGTCTGCTTGAGGACCTTGGTGTCCTGCGATTCTTTTATGTTTGCAGCAGTTCTGCCAGGCTTGGGGGAGGGGCATTAGCCAGCCTGAACTTGTAGGCTAGGCATAGAGATGGATATTGTAATCTACATTCCAAGGTGGGCCAGGATAGGGCTTGGAGGACCTGACAGTGATGTTCTCGGGGGAGGGGGGGTGCCCCTACCGCAAACCTGCAGATCCTATGGTACAGGGTTCTAAGTTTCTGGGTTTCAGTGTTTTTAACAGAGAGCAGCACAGGGGAGCCATAAAATAGGGTGGGCAGGAGGGTGTCTTGGGCAACCTTAACTCAGGAGTCCTGTGTAAGATAGGGACTAAGGCAGTGCAGGAGTCCAATCGTCTAATTCAGTGTTTTCGTTGACTGATCAATATGGGCCTTGAAGGTGAAATCCTGGTCAATGGTAATTCCTAGGTACTCAACTACCGTGACCCTTGACCCAGTCAATAGTGAGAGAGTTCGTTTATTAGATCTGCTTGGCCCAAGGCTTTTTGGCCCGAATAGCATTGCCTTTGTTTTTTTTTTGCTATTTAGGACAAGTTTGTTTTTATTCAGCCATCTCTCCAATTCCAGGAGGTCTTCAGATAGCATTCTGTTTAGATCATCAGGGTCCTCTGTGGACCTGTATAGCACTACATTATCTGCGTACAGGGTGACCTTCGCATCATTACAGAAAGTAGGCAATATAATAAATAAGGAGAATAGCAGTGGCCCAAGGATTGATCCCTGTGGGACGCCTTCCCTTATTGGGCACTTAACTGATGTGGCACCCTCCCGTCTGACTAATTGGGACCTTCCCTGGAGATAGTCAGTAAACCATTGTACTGCCAGACTGTCCAGGCCAATCTGCTTTAGTTTTGCAAGGAGTATTTGGTAGTCTACTAGATCGAATACTTTGGTGAGATCAATAAAGATCGCACCAGTGAGCATTCCCTTGTCAAGAGCAGAAAATATATCCATGCTGGGATTTATTAAGGCTATGTTCATTCCATGGTTCTTTTTGAAGCCATGTTGGATGGCTGTGTATATGTTGTGTCTCTCAACAAATTCCACCACCTGATTGTACACTACCCTCTCCATCACTTTGCTTATTATTGAAAAGAGGGATATTGGGCGGTAGTTTTCTACTGGTTCTCGGGGTCCACCTTTTTGGATTGGTGTGACCAGGGCCACTTTCTAGAGAGAAGGAACTTTACCTTCTAGGAGGGATTGGTTAAATAGCCATGAAATTGGCATGGCAATGACTGCAGAAGTAATATTTAGAAGCTTGGGTTCTAGTTTGTTGTACCCCATTGTTCCATAGGTTTTGATCCCATTTAGTAATTTCAGGACTTTAGTGCTGGAAATTAATTTGAAGTGAAAGTCCGGGGTGTTGGGACTACCTTTATTGATGTTTTGTGGTGATTTAGTTGGCCCAGGACAGTAGGTCTTGAACTTATCCAGTTCTGTGAAAAACATGTGAAAGCCTTGACAGCATCAATAGGGTTCGTGTGTGAGTTTCCTTTTGCTATAATGTCACCCCCTTCTTGTTTGTTGTAGTCCTTGATAAGGGTATTCATTTGCATCCAGAATTTTTTTTGGGTTAGATAGATTCTTGTCCTGAATGTCTCAGAAGTGTTGTTTTTTTGGCTTTTTTTAACTCTACTTTGCATCTGTTTCTGAGTTTCCTGTATTTCTGCCAGTCTGAGGCTAGGTCAAAGGATTTCAATGTACCCTAAGCCCTGTCTCTGTCCCTCATGAGTTTCCTTAGATCACAAGAAAGCCACCTGACTTCTTGTCCTTTGACTCTGATCTATTTTCATGGTGCTTACTTATTGGTGGCAGACAAGAAGTTATTAATGAAATAATCAAGGGTTGTGTCAAGGTTAGGAGCAAGTTTAATTTGCTACCAGTTGACCTCAGCCAGGGTATTGAGAAAGGAGCATGGGTCAAATATAGAGTAGTCCCTAGTTCAGAATGTTCTGGGGGGGGGGAATAGGGAAGTCATTTTTCCAGACACTGAACGTGGGTGAGTGGCCACTCAGTGAATCTGTGAAGGTGCCTGCCATCTTGAATCTACCTGGGTTAGTGACCAGGACCCAGTCCACAGTGGTGTGGTTGCCAATTTTTATATTTAGTCTGATTGGTTCCTGTATTAGTTTTATTGGTTCAGCCTCTAGTTGGGAGGATTTAAGATCATCAGTGATGTGGTCCCCCAGTGTACATTGAAGTCCCCCAGGATAACTTTCTCCGGGGGAGAGTAGGTAGTATACAGTATGTACTAGGGACTTTAATGATTCAGTGGCCTTCTTGGGAGGGTTATACACAGTTCCAACAAGAAATGACTTAGTCCTACCCAATAATAGTTTTATAAATATTGCTTCACAGCCTGATTGGTTTAGGTCTGATATCAAGACAGGTGAGGCATTAAACTTACATTTTACATAAATCATAACCCTTGCCCCTTTTTTCTCAGTCTGTCTTTCCTAAAGGACCGATAACCATTTAAGTCAACCTTGTGGTCTGATATGTGGGGCTTGAGCCATGTGTCACTAATTGCAATGACATGTGGTGCATAATGGCTCACCCAGGCCTCTAACTCATGTATTTTTGGCCTTAAGCCATTAATATTTATATGTGTTCATTTTAATCTTTTATTGTTGTCCCATATGGATCTGTTTGAGGTGGTTATTTGAGTATTGGCTACGAGTGGATCAAGGTTTTCCTCAATATCCCCTGCTAGCAATAGTTTTATACACATGAGTAGGTTAGCTAGAAACCGAGGTATTGGGGGTAGGTACTGCGTTTTGGGGCACTGATATACGTTGCTAGTGGGTACAGGTTTCCTTGTCACCTGAGACCTTGTAGATATATTAAGGGGTGCTGGAGAGTGTCCATGGGTACTTCTGAAAAGCCTCTGATTATGCAGTTTATCTGCATCCTGCACATGGTCCTGGTATATCTGATTTAGTATATAGTCAGAACCCAGCACTACCAGTATATACAAAGCTGCATATATTGTTCCTTGTGCCATTTTGAGCTTCAGAGGGCATGCTAACCCTGGCAGTCCCATGCTAGGACTGAGCTATGATTGTTCAACAAGGCTACAAATCATGGGAGTACAACACTGTGTGTTCCACGATAGCGATTCAGGCTTTTGTAAATAATAGTAATGCCCCAATATGTGTACTGTTTTATTATTTTACCTTTTCTTCCTGGCTAACAGCACTTGGGTTATGCAGGATTGTGAAAGGGCAGCATCTAGTGGTGAGAAGAGATGATCTCCAAATGTGAAAGTCGGCTGTTAGAATTTAGATGCAGCACATACAAATCACGTGAGGTCTTGTCCCTATATAAGGGAATGATCACCAGGGGAGGTGGTGGGGGTGGCGGGGTAATTCAGAGGCACACCACAAGGATTCAACCGTCCTCATACCTGAGACATGGGGAGACGTGGGGGTTTCAGCAGCTCGGGGAGGGCATAGATTAAGCCCTCGTGACCCTCCTGACTTGTGCAGTTGTGGAGAGGAGAGAAGAAAGAAGTGGTTATTGCAGTTCCTTAAATTTGGTAGGAAGGGGAGGTACAGTGGGGTTGGGAAGGAGAGAACAGGAGTCAATCGAGGAGCGAAACCAGAGCTCAGAAGGATTAGTTTTAGTCCCTCTGAGTAAGGGTACTTATTCAGGAATTTAATGTTCACAAGCTGAGCAGGACCGTTCACTAACTGGACAGGATTTAAGTTTAAATTGCTGACTGTAACACTAACTGAGTATTACCACCACGAGTGAAATTCTCTGGCATGATATAAATTAACTATGATCCCTAGCACTTCTCCATTCTTAAGGAACAACCAGGAAACTGCTCAAATTGCTTTAAATATAGAATTACTGAATCAGAGTTAAAATGCATGTGCTCTAGCTAGGCAAAATTAATTACAATCCCTAGCACTTCTCTCTTCATTAGAAACATCCAGGAAAATGCAAAAAATTGCTTTAAATATAGAATTACTTAATCAGAGTTAAAATTCACATGCTCTGGCTAGGCAAAATTATTTACAATCCCTAGCACTTTTCTCTTCATTAGGAACATCCAGGAAACTGCAAACAATTGCTTAAATATTGGAAAATGAATCAGAATTAAGATGCTCATGCTCTGGCTAGGCTGGCTGGAGCAGGGGGGGAGTCAACGTGAAGCGTCTGTGGGTAAACACTCTCCAGGAGTGAGCTGTGAGCAAGAACAGGCCTTTACCTTTGCAGGCCTTCTCTGTGTCCACTCCCCAATGTGGGAGTTCAGTGGAGGCTGGCTAGAGTGTGCTGGAAGGGGGTGTTCCACAGAGGACCTAAGTAGGGAAGAACAGAGAGGTTTAGGGTTACACTCAAGGTGGAAAGGCAGACAAAGGTGAGTTTCAGGTAATCACTGAGCATGCGCAGCATTCTGAGGGGTAAAGAGAGAGACAATAATGGTGAATGGAGGAGAAATGGAACAAATGTAAGCTCATATACACCTGAAATTCTTAGCCATCTATACAGCACACTGTCAGTGGCGGAGCTAGGGGGGCTGGGGTGGCGGTCACCCCTCCTGGCTGCCCCAGCGTGAGTAGTGGTGCCCCACCACCATCTTTATTCAATGTTTAGTGCCTATTGTGGAGCCCATGAATGACTGAATGCCCCCCCCCGGCTCCCAAATGCTCCCAAACCTGGCTCCGCCACTGCACATTGTACTGTGTATATCACACCTAGTACAGCTACAGAGCACAAAATACACATGAAATGAAGCTCCTAGCATCAGATACTCTCACCCCACCCCACAGTGCATTAGGTACAGGCAGAACAGTTAAATTAAAGAGATATTCAAAGTCCCTTAAGGTAACAGGCGAAACATGCCCTGAAGCACTACATGTAAGTGAAAAATGTTCAGAGGCAGAGACAATCAGTAGAGCTTAGCCAATAAAAAAAAAATACTCTCCAGGAGTGAGCTGTGAGCAGGAAAAAGCCTTTACCTTTGCAGGCCTCCTCTGTGTCCACTCCCTGATGTGAGAGTTCAGCGGAGACTGGCAAGAGTGTGCTGGAGCGGGGGTGGGGGTCCCACAGAGGACCTAAGTAGGGAAGAACAGAGAGGTTTAGGGCTACACTCAATGTGGGAAGGCAGACAAAGGCGAGTTTCAGGTCCTTAGTGTACATGCGAAGGATTCGGAGGGGAAAGAAAGAGACAGTAATGGCAAATGGAGGAGAAATGGAACACAGGTAAGCTCATATACACCTGAAATTCTTAGCCATCTATGCAGCACTCTGTAGCGCACATATCCCATTTAGTACAGCTACAGAGCACAAAATGTGCCCAAAATGAAGCCCCTAGCATCAGATACCATCACCCCACCCCACAGTACATTAGATACATGCAGAGCAGTTAAAGAGATATTCAAAGTCCTTTAAGGTAACAGACAAAACATGCCCTGAAGCGCTGCATGTAAATAGAAAATGTCCAGAGGCAGAGACAATCAATAGAGCTTAGCTGATGAAAAAACACACTCGAGGAGTGAGCAGTGAGCAGTGTAGAAGCGTGGGAAATAACAGATGTCCAGACCAAAGGTTTAAGATGCATAAAAAACGCAAAGGTATGCGTTTGTCAATTTATTTCCAAAAACAAAACAAAAAAATATTCTTAACTTAAAGTTCATAGAAAGGAAAACAATCGGTGTTAGTCTTCACACCCAAAAACAGGAAATACTTCTTTCCACAGACTCCTGAATTGCCTTTTCCTTTCCTTTTGTCTGTACAGCACTTTGTGGAAACACACACAGCCTTCTTGCTCTGTGGTCAGTCGAATACTGACTCTCCTCTCTATCCATCTACACAGGTCTCCTAGTGGAGGGTTTATATATTTTCCAGAAGGGTGTGTCTTGAACTGAGCCCTCCCCTATTGTGACATCACATTACCTGAATACTATAAAAGCAGCTATTTTGTAGGCTGCCATCCCTATAGCAGGACCTCAGCAGGAGAAGCAAGACATTCAGGTACACATTCATTTTGTTTTAATACAGAAAGAAAAGAAACACTTGTTAAAGATTGAATTAGAATTCAGAGCCTTGGTATGGAAAACAGATGAGGGGCGCCCTCTATCTGTCTTCCTTGCAAGGCTTCAGTGATTCTATTTGCTTTTAAATGTAATTGCCAGAAAGTAAACATGCATTTATTTAAGACAACAATTTAGTAAATCTTTTACACAGTAGTCTCCTCTAACATATTTTCTTTATATGTGCTGCATAATGCTTGTTTTTATGAAATTCTCACAGCTAGAATTTCAGCTGACTGCTTTTCAGCTTATCAAGATTTGGATGCCAGATTGTTTTAAAGATAATCAGGGACAGTAAAGAAAGGTTTAAAGATTGCCAGGTTGGCCACCCTGACAAGAAAATTAGGATAGATACGAATATAGAAGCAGACAGGATAGAGTGAAAATTGAAAAGTATGGGGGGGGGTGGCATCTTGTAAATTCTTGATATTTCTCTTCATAACAGGACCCTGTTACAAGCAGGAACAGGCCTTTATCTTTGCAGGCCTTCTCTGTGTCCACCCCCCAAAGTAGGAGTTCAGCAGAGGCTAGCGAGAGTGTGCTTGGGGGTTTCACAGAGGACCTTTGCAGGCCTTCTCTGTGTCCACTCCCCGATGTGGGAGTTCAGTGGAGGCTGGCGAGAGTTTGCTGGGGGGGGGGGATTCCACAGAGGACCTTTGCAGAAATTCTCTGTGTTGACTCCCTGATGAGGGAGTTCAGTGGAGGCTGGCAAGAGTGTGCTGGGGGGTCCACAGAGGACCTTTGAAAGCCTTCTCTGGGTCCACTCCCCAATGTGGGAGTTCAGCGGCTGCTGGCAAGAGTGATTATACACATGTGGAATGCAGAAAAGAGCTGCCCTCAGACATTTTTACAAATAATCACATGGCTAACAAATGAAACCATGTGACAGTAATGCTTTCAGCACCAAAGCCTGCATCCTCAGCATGCTGTGACTGTGACCCATTGTGAAACCTCTTTCCATGAATTATAGAAGTAGCAGTATGAAACATTTCCTTGACTTTGACCTCTTCCTTTAGCCAGTACAAAAAGCATTTCTAGAGATGGTAATACACCAGGGAAGCCTTGAGTGAAGCAGTCAAGACATCTATCACCTCACCAGAATAGCTGAAAGACATTCGAATCTTGTTCAGTAGTCACTCAGTCAAAGAAAAAAAAGATTGTGAGGGTGCAGATGTGGTCTATTTGTGATCCAGTACAGCCCCAATGGGTCTGCTTGCCCCATGACCCCTAACCAATGAAGGAATGAACCAGGAAGTTGAGGGCATAATGGCCAGATGTGCCATTACAGATATCTTGCCCCAAGGAATCCTTGGTTGGACACCATAAATGGATTCTAAGCAATGGCAAATAAAGTCATTCTTTGCTTGATGTGCTTTAAAATGCAATAGATCAATAAGCAAACTTAGCCCTTAACACCTTATAGCTTTTTCCTGCCTAAGCATATAATAACAGCCAAACTCAATACTCAGGCATATGTTTATCATTAATTAACTACTTACAATTAAGTTCACTTACAAGTTTTGGTGTGTATTCAACATTTACTAATATGATTTTGATTTTATCAGTGCTTAACAACATAATTACTGAGTGTGGATTTTTTTTTAATGTTTAAGCCTTTACAGTAAAAAAATCACGTTAGGTACTTTTTCTAATAAATCACAAGCAACATAGTTTTAGATGTCTTATTTAACCACAAAAGTCAACTTCTTCCTATGTTAATCTAACAGACAGACTTGCGGGGGAAAGGGAAGAGTCGTTTGAAGTTACATCTACCCCCTGTCTTCACACAGAGGAAGAAATATGAAACAACTGTCTATCAAAAAAATATAAATATATTCTTTAGAAAAATCATAGAAAAAGGGGATAGTTTAGAACTACAGATGTTAGATATCCTACAAGTAGTTAATAATGAAGTAAGTAAAACAGTAGAAGATATAAGGGTAACTTTGGAGGCAAATAAAAGACTTGAATAAAAAATAAGAGAATTTAAACAGAGTATGAGTCAGACAGAATTACAGGTGGGAAGACACAAGAAGGAGGATTTAAAAATGGATATGGAAAAGGAAATAGATCAAGACTTATTGGAATTAAGATAAAGTTTGAATAGGGAAGATGAGCACAATTATTGAGTCCAATAATAACAGACTGAGTTATGTGTGATAATCTGACAAAGCATGTAATTAATGCCCTCAGAGATCCCTTATCAGCAAATGTATTGCTATATGAACAAATTATGTTGATTAAGCAGGACCTTTCCTTTTTAAAGGGGATCTGCTTAGAAAACAGAAATTTAATACTAAAATTAACAAGGGTAGATAGAAACCAGAATGAAGTATTGAAGGAGGACACGTATTCATTTAAAAACCTTCAGACAAGTGAATGTGAGGAAATGACCCATATAGCTGAGAAGAGGCTCAATAGGGCAGAAGAATTTAAGAAAGGATAGCTTAGGAAATATGATTAAGAACTGGTCCAGATCAATGGAGAGTATAAATAAAGAAGACGATAGGGAGGAGCTATATAGTGCAGAAGCAGAGTCTGAGGAAGACTCAGAATTGATCATGCTACCTCAGGGAGAGTGGAGGGAGGAAAGCATTGCATTGGAAATGAAAGCTAACAATAAGGAAATTTGGGAGAAAGTGGAAAGACAAGAAGAAAAAATGAAATGCAGAAAGAAAGAAAGAGAAAATAAGAGTAAACTAACTCAGAAAGTGGGGAAATACCAAGAAATAAATAGGATGCATATAGAGATTGATGCAAGTATGAAATAGGGGAATATAAGTAAGGACAGAGAGGAAGAGAAGAAGGAAAAGTTGAGAAGAAAAGGAAAAAGATAGGAATAAGTAATCAGAGAGGAGAGAGAAGATGAGCAAAAAAATATAAGAGGAGAGGTAAGATAGAGAGAAAGGGTAAGAGAAGTAAGGCCCCAGAAATACCAAGGGCAAAAAACTTAAATAAAAATATAAAAAGAAAAGGTAAAGCAGGGAGACAAGAAAAAAGATTTGTCCGAGATGCATGAAATAATAATGGCTGAAGAAAGAACCAAACAGATTAAAGAAAAGGGAAAATTATTTCAGGAAACAAAGCTTACAGATGAAGGAAATGAGGAGAAAGAGAGTCAGAGTACTAAATTGGAAAAGATATTGAGGAGAACAATTGAGTCTGATTATGTGCTTCTAATTTATCAGGTTGGTATCATCCCTGATGAATCAGAGGCAAAACTGGATACACATATGAAGCATTGTTTGCAAATGGTTCTACAAGAGCAAGAATTTAATTTTACAATGTTAAAACATTTGAGTGTCATCCGGCCAATGGATGATATGGAATTGATATTTTTGATTTCAGATCAATATTATATGCTAAAGGCAATTGAAAATCAAAAACTTGAAATAAGGAATTTGGGTTTTGAAATGGAAAGCATGGTTAATATCAAGGTACTGTTTCCAGAATATTATGAAAATATAAAAGTAAACAACAATGGCAAAGATTTTCTAATTTCGATATTTGGAATAAACAATTGTCTAAAGTGCTTGAGTTACTCCAGAACTTGCTAAAAATAAGTGATCTAAATAAGAAAGTGAGGACAGCAGTTAGATGGGAAGATAATAGACAATTGACACTGTGGATAGATAATCTATCCAACTACCAACTAATATTGTCTAAAGCAAGATTCCTGGATAGGATAGACATAAATATAAAGGGAGAAACAGTAATCGAAGAAATAGAAATGAAGAATTGTGAATAGGGTCATTGGATGAATTTTGATTCAATCAGCAAATCGATTTCAAGTTTTGTATGATCTAAATGAGGGATGACGACAAAAAAATAATAAAGACTGTAAAACAACTGAGAGACAAACAGTAGAGACACCAGGAAACAAAGAGGGTAAGATCATTTCCTGGAATGTGTTAGGAATTAAAGATAGATTAGCGGATCCTTCAGTTCATGACTTTATGACTAAATATGACTGTATTTGCTTGCAGGAAACCTGGAGTGCTCAGACTATAAATATTAATGGTTACAAATACTTCGGCAAAAATGCTAAGAAAGAGAAGATGTATGGTAGATTAGTTGGGGGATTGATAATATGGATGAAAATATCTGAAAAATATAAGGTTGAAGAGGTCTTAATAGACTCAGAAAATATTTTGGGCATTAAAATTAAGACTAAAGATTATAACACTGTTAACCTTTAATGTATATGTGGCTCGGGTAAATTTGAGATATAAGGACCAAAATATACAGTACTATTGGCATTAGAAGAAGTATTAGATTCTTGGACACAAAAAATACCAGATGTGGGAATAACCATAGTAGGTGATTTTAATGCAAGGGTAGGTCAGAGTAGGAATTTGCCAGTAGACATAAGGGAACTGTGTATAGCAATAGTTTAATTGAAACTAGAAATAGGAAATATATTAAAACCACTGCTAGGAGCAAGGTGATTTGTTCTATGATGGAGGAAAGAAATTTTACATTGATTAATGGTAGGTCAAAAAGTGATAGTTTGGGGGACTATACAGTGGTAGTTACCTAAAAGATTTAGCAGTAACCAGGTATACTTCAGTAGCCATGACACACCAGAAGTTACCGAGGAATACCTTGTTACAAGTCCTTAATGCAGTAATGCAGCACTGCAGTACTGCGGTTTTGCATTATGTGGTTATTTGAATTATCAACAGTGACTGCTTAAATACGCCAGATGCGCTGTTTGTGGTGAAATGTATCTGACAAAGTCCTAATGTGCTAGCAGGTGTTCCCACAGTTCAGGAATGTTTTTCACTTTCTGTAGTCAAGTCAAAAGAAGGATGTAATTAGTTTAATGTCGGGTGAAGTGTTTTCTGCTTCCAAAACATTTTGTTCCTTTTATGCACTCTCCACTGGCTGCAATACAAATATTCATAAAGACTGATGCTAAAAATTCCTGATCAAAAAACATGAGCTATTCAAGTCGGCACTTTCCCTCTGAGGGAAGAGAGCTAAAATAATGCCATAATTCTACTGCAAAAGCTAAACAGTGATCTAAGTAAACTATTGCCTTTCACACTTGATGAACTTGTAAGTTGGTGCAGCAAGGGAATTCTTATAGGTAAATTCTACATACAGTAAAACCCATGTAAAACTTAATACCCTGTTTCCATGATCAAAACTGCATGAAATACAGTACAGGCACCAAACAGAACAAAAAGAATGTCATAAAAACTGGCTCAATGGTAGTAGTAGTAGTAGTAGTAATTTATTTGATCAGCCACAGGTCATTACAAAAATCTCAAAACACAAAGCCGCACTCAGATGAAGAGAACAAAAAGTCGCAATATTGCTGTATCCAAGTTTAAGTGCCACTTTCTCTACTGTGGAGCTCTGCCACAATAAAATTTAACATTTGGATACAGCAATATTGTGACTTTTTGTTTTCTTTAGCGGGGTGCAGCTATATTGTCTTTTGCATACATTGTGTGAGTGGCGACAATCTAGTGACCATCCTATCTGAACATTTATTAAAGTCATACTTGTGGCTGTTACATTTCACCCTCATTAGTTGTGATTTCAGGATGGCTTGACTTTTGTTAAACCAAAATGGATCTGAGGCACCTGCGGTTGCTGCCTTACCTTCACTTGCATTTTCAGCAGCAAAGCACCCTCGTAGATGGCTGATATACAGTACTGTACAGTATGTCTTATCCTCCACCCAGTGCATCTGAGAATTCCCACAACTTGCCATGTGCCCTTAGCCACAGTACTGTATGTCCATCATTTCCACAGGCAGCCTGCAGTTTTTCAGTTGTTTAGTAAGCAGTAATGTCTGTATTCTGCCCATTGATTTAAAAACAGGGTTCAGCACACACAAAAAAATGATATGCCCATTGATTTAAAAACAGGGTTCGGCACACACACAAAAAAATATGTTCATGTACATCAGTAATTTAGGCATTCACTGACAGCATGCCCCCCCATACACACACACACACCTGCCACCTGCAAACACCGGCATGCTAGCTCTGAATGTAATCATTCACTCAGCGTGATTTTTCTGATTGCTTTGACTGTAAGTGGCTGGAGTTCTGGCGACAAATATAAAGCACTACTATGCATTAAACTGGCTCAAGGGTAGTAGTAGTAATAATTTTTTTTGATCAACCACAGGTTATTACAAAAATCTCAAAACACAGTAAAGCCACACTCGTATGAAAAGAAAACAAAAAGTCACAATATTGCTGTATCCAACTTTAAGAGCCACATTCTCATCTGTTAAGCTCTGCCACAATAAAATTTAACATCTGGATACAGCAATATTGTGACTTTTTGTTTTCTTTGGCGGGGTGCAGTTTTATTGTCTTTTGCATATACTGTGCGAGTGGCGACAATCTAGTGACCATCCTATCTGCACATTTACACTGTTAAAGTCGACCTCATGGATGTTATGTTTCATCATAGTAATTGAAGTGCTGTAAGGATGACGTCTACCACAAACTCTCTTTTCCAAGTGTACTGTATGTTAATGTTTATTGCTCTCAGAAATAATATTGCATCATATTAATGTTTCAGGACCTGCCTGTCCCTTCATCAGAATCTTCTGGGCTATATTTAAAAAATACATAATAGTAATAGTTAAACCATAATTTTCTTCAGATGAATTGCCTTAAAAATAAAATACAAAGTAATTGATTTTTGTTAAGGCGGTGGGGGGGGGGATATACCTGCTTATATACTGCAAATACAGCACTTATTTTATACACCCCCCCACTTCCTTATTTTCTTTTTATTCCAAATTCAAATACTGCTGAGGGGGGGGTGCTTGGCTCTGTTTCATTTTATATTACTTGTCTTTGTTTCACTGCTTGAAAATACCCCATATTACGTCTGTTAGCTCCCACACTCCTGCAATTCTATCTTCCTGGCACCATAGCTTGTACCGATATAAGACTACTTTGACAATGCCCCCTTGAGGCTGCACCCGATTGTTAGGACTGTAACATTGTGTACTACCACTACTCTTAGCTACCACCTGTATAGGACAACTATCAATCTGGTATCTGTGTTATGCTATCTTGACAGTGCCTCCCTTGAGGTTGCACCTGATCTAGGACTGTAATAATGTGTCTCTACCATTATACTTAACTACCACCTGTATAGGACAATATCTATATTTTGTCTCCTGTAAATTCACTATTTTGATATCCGCCTTATTCATTTTTTATCTTAACTGCTGTTATTGTTATTACCGTTGTTTATGCTGTTCTTTGATACCTTGGTGGGATATTGCGCAACCCACTGATGTGCCCTGGTGCAGTATTCAGAGGGGAATGTTGTGCTCTTGATCCTGATGCACCCCAAGATCAGGCTGTAGTGCGCGGCGGGAAAGCCCATGAGCATGCTGCACATCCCGGTATTCAGCCCGGGATGTGTGCATATGTAGGCACAAACCCACCTTGCACCGCACAGGGGGCACAAACATGTGTCAGTAAAAAGCAGGAGCATGTTGGGGGACACCCACAGGTGGGCTGCTGTGCTGCCGGGCGCAACACGGCAGCTGCCTGCTGTGGGTGGCCACCCGACCTCCCCAGACACAGGCGGGGCTTCGTGCCCTTCCTCACCGATCACAGGCTTATAAACATAATATCCCTGGTGGTCCAGTGGACCCTACCCCATCGCCCGATTGCGGGCATAAGAAACATACATCACTGATGGTCCAGTGGACCTGCTCCCCTGCCCGATTGCGGGCATACATTGAAATTAAAATCCCTGGTGGTCCAGTGGACCCGATCCCCTGCTCGATCGCGGGCATATGGTTAGTAGTCTCTGGTGGTCCAGTGGTACCCTTCCCCACCGCCCACTGAGGCCGCCACCCAGCCCCGGTCAGCAGGCGGGCAGGTCCCCCACCCTGCAAATCGCCCGACCGTCCGTAACTGACGGCGTGCGATGCGGCCCGCCTATTGGTCCACTGCTTGGGGCAATGGGCATGCAGACCATACTGTACTACACAGTGTAGAAATGCGAGTTGCGCTGCACCCAGGCTTGCGCCGCTGGCTGGCGCAGTCTGAATATCCCACCCCTTATGTACTGTTATTTGACGTGGGGCTTTTGTAAATGAGTCTATGATTCAAAGTGTAATTCCTACAATATCTTAAATAAATAAATAAATATGTAATATAAATACAAAGCTAACTATGAGCATTTACCCTTCAGTGGTTTATATTATGCTTGCTTGTTTTTGGTTTCTGAAAACTTTTTTGGGACTCACCAAATTTTCTCAGCTTTATTAGCTTCACCTTTGTTCTAGTCAACTTCTGTTTCAAAATTATTTATTCTATAATAATTTCTAAATTACAGTGGCACATCTGCTATTTGGGGAGAGGCAGTGAAATTAAATTTTAAATCATTTAACGGGGAGTCTTGTTTTACTTTCAGTAAATATCCGAAGAAAAGATTGTTTCAAAAAACAGACCTCAGACTCCCTAAACAGTCCAGATGTCATTTACTGTATGTTGCCACCTGTATATGTAATGCTTTTTATGTATC
This sequence comes from Neoceratodus forsteri, assembly GCA_016271365.2. Classification (NCBI taxonomy): domain Eukaryota; kingdom Metazoa; phylum Chordata; order Ceratodontiformes; family Ceratodontidae; genus Neoceratodus; species Neoceratodus forsteri. The sequence goes on from CM057454.1 coordinate 316,345,384, forward strand.
AGTTAAATTGAAAGGGTTCCCTCTCTGGCCACAGCAAGTCATCATGACACTTTCCCAGTCTTTTTGTTTGTTTTTAAACCAATTTTATTTACCGTAGCCAGTGCACACGTGAGGAATATCAGAGAGACAGCCTATATTTTATTGGGTTTATTACATTTTTCAGAAGCTATAATATTTCTTGTGCTCCTTTATGCTGTTACTACATTGCACCAGTGTTGTGAACCACCAGGTAAGCTACCTTACTTTCTTTTCAAATGGGTCCTTGAACTTGACTCTCTTACCACATACAGTATATAACATGACTGCCTGTACTATCAAAGGGCTGTCAAGTGATACACTGTGCAGTTGGGGTGTCTTGTGTTCTCTCTAGCCTCCACTGCAGCAGGAGATGGGTGGAAGCCCTCTTGCCTTATTAATAAAACACAAAAAAAGACAGAAGTCGACAACAGTACAAAGCAAAATAACCAAAGAACATCCATCCGGCTGCACCCCACCAAACTGGAGTACAGCAACAGTTGAACTCTTTCTTGCATTTCACATTCTGACTGTGTGTGATTTAGTCCTTTCTTTGTAAAAGCAGTGAACCTGGGAGGTGTAAAGTACGGCCATTAAAACCATTAGCAGCTACTTAACCTAATTTTTTCCACTCTGCATTTTACAGTGGCACTGAAGCAAAGCAAGGCAAAAGTCTGACCCTACCTTTTTTAACCATTAAATATTCAGTTATTTTTCAAATTTCACTTGCTGGTAAACTGCAACAGGTGTCTAACATTAAGTGGAGGGAAGGAAATTGATGAGTAAAGAGAATTCAGTTCCACTTCCTCTTATAAATAAGTTTGCGAGCTCTTGCTTCTCTGTCTTCTTTCTCCACTAAATACTATTGAATACTATATGTATGTTCCACCTGTTAAATCTATAAATTAAGCTTCTCCCCTGAACATGACTATTAACAATTGGGTTGCCACGGAGAGATGGTCAGTCATTCAAGAAAAGGAGTGATTTGAGAGACCTCTGGGAAAATGGAGAGATAGACTGAGAACAAAAAGAAGAGCTAGGTTTACTAAAGTCAACAAAGATTGAAAAATAGTGATATGAGAACCCCTGTGGACTACAGTTTTGGGGGCAAAATGTTTGCTATGGAACCTAAAACTGGGCACAGAACTATAATGGATAAATAGACTGTTAATAAAAGTCACATAGCCACCTGGCAGCAATTACAGTAGTATTAAGTCTTAATTTATAACTATTGGTGAATAGGAGCAACATAGGGCTGAAGAAATATTTGCTTTTTACCACATTAAAGTTGAATAAAGAGGGAGCAGACATTGCAAAATCTCTGTAGTTCTAAGCCCAAATATTAATAACTGAGACCATTTTTGCACAACTGTTCTTAATAATTTTATGTACTCTTTCCTTTACTTAATGGCTATGCTACAGTACAGGAGCCTCTCAATGGAAAATATCTCCTGTACAGTACATCTTTAAAGTGTTCCAGTAATAAAAACTGCATAGATAGAAAATGAAAGATGCCTAACCAACTACATTAGACCAATGAGGGCAGTCAGCGATGCGCGAGTTGGGAGTAAGAGTGGGGCTGGTGCCTGTAAGTCCCTGTGCATACTGGCTGTCCCTTTAACCCTTAGAAGACTGTGGACGTATATATACGTCCAGAATCTAGATACGTTCACACATATTCAGTTCTCAAAATTAAGCCTCTTAAAATGTTTTAAATCTTATAGTGTGTATAAGACATTGGGTGCAGGAAAAATATTGGTAACATAAGAGGTGGTTTTAGGTGGAAGGGCATCTACATGGATCCTGGAGTTGCTTTGGCAGCAGGCTTTGGGATGTGGGAAAGGTGGAGGTTTGTCAAAGGCAGGCTGTCCCCTTTCACTGGACATGAGAATGCCACCTGTTAAAGTCTTCTCAGAATTTAAGCAATATCTAACTAGCTGTCTTACCAGAAGAACTAGGGTTGCCACCTTACAGAAAACACTAATCAGTAACTTCACAGCAGAACAGCGTTTCCATCACAACTTGTAATTTATGAAGTATAAGGCTTTGTGTTAGAAGTCAAGTTAGTCAAAACCAAGGTTCTGTCTTTTGATTTTTGTTGTTATTGTTTTATTACAGTGGTTTTCATTAAATAATTTGTGTGTATTTTAAGCTCTCATAGTATCATAATAATTTAGTCAGAATGGATTCTAGGACCATCATGTGCCCCACACCATACACTCTGTCCACAAGAAGGGATAAAATAACTCTGCCTCTCTTTTTTGAATGGAAGAGGAGTTTTATTCTAGTCTCAGATCAGGACAACTCTTGCCATTGTCAGAGACAAGGGGCAACAACAACTAGGGACACATCACAACCTCTCACTGCTCCGCTCCGCCAATCTGTTAAAATGACTAGGACATACTAGGTTATAAATTAACAAAAGAAAATCCGGCCACTCACACCCCACCAAATTGGAGTATGGCAACAATGGAACACTTTCTTGCATCTCACATTCTGAGTATGTATGTAGGTGCTTTTACACACAGGTTTCTGTAACGGAATGACTGTTACAGAAACAGTATTCCATTACATCCCTTGTGTGTAAAGTGTATCTGTTTCATTCCCTTGGTGAACGTTCATCCAAACCACAATCTCTGTTTTTCGTGGTTTGCACCGATGTGTTCCGTTTCGTCTGGCTGTGTAAAACAGCCATTCAGGTAGCACTGCAGAAACAGCCATGTAGAGCAGCAAACTCTGGGGGAGCCAAAACAAATGGAGGTGGGGGTTGCCGGAATACTCGCAGGGTGTAAAAAGGAACCAGAACACAACAGAGTACAACGGTGCCACACAGATAACAATAATTCTGTTATAAAAACCTGTGTGTAAAAGTGCCTTGTGATTCGATGCAGGAAAACCAGGCATGTATGGAGGGGATGGGGGGAAGAATTGAGTCAAGTGCATAAATAAAGGCACAATTTAAAAATCACCACTATGCCAGCAGAGAATGTGTGAATTAAATTCACTTTGGGGGGATTTATGGGAGACTGTACAGTACTGTACCAAGCTCATTCACAGCTATTTTCCAAAAAATTTGGCAGATACTCTCACTTCTCAATGTATCCTTTACCTGGCATAATGGAGTGATTTTCTTTAACTGATGACTTGGATAAAGAATCATGGGGTTGGATATTCAAAGGGGTTGCACATGGCCATGCACAACCCACTGATACGCCCCGGCGTGATATTCAAAGGGGAATGTTGCACTGTGCAAATGCGGATGCCTGGGGTACACCAGTAATGTATGCGACGCAAGTGCGCGGGGCATGCCCATGCATATGCAGCACACCCCTATATTCAGCCCGGGATATGTGGCGCTAATGCCGGCACAAACCCACCTTGCGCTGCACAGGGGGGCACAAAAGTCCACCCGTAAAAAGTAGGAGCAAGCAGAGGGACACCCACAGGCAGGCTGCCATATTTCTGTGTGCAACACGCCAGCCACCTGTCATGGGTGGCCACCCAACCTCCTAGAACACAGTCCGGGCATTGTGTCCCCCCCCCGGCCAATTGTGGGCAGTCAGTAAATCATCCCTGGTGGTCCAGTGGACCTGCTCCTCTGCCCGATCACGGGCCTTATGAATGAATATATTCCCTGGTGGTCCAGTAGACTGGCTCCCATACCCGATCGTGGGCTTTGTAAATAAAATTAATCCCAGGTGGTCCAATGGACCTGCTCCCATGCCCAATCACGGGCTTTGTAAATAAAATTAATCCCTGGTGGTCCAGTGGGCCTGCTCCCATGCCCTCTCGCAGACTTTAGAAATGAAAATATTCCTTGGTGGTCCAGTGGACCTGCTCCCATGCCCGATCGTGGGCTTTGTAAATAAAACTCACTCCTGGTGGTCCAGTGGACCCACTCCCATGCCCGATCGCGGGCATTAGAAATGAAAATATTCCCTGGTGGTCCAGTGGACCAGAACCCCGGCCTGATCATGGGTGTAGTAGTACATAACAGCCCGGTGGTCCAGCAGTCTCTCCCTCCCACCCACTCAGACCCACCACCCTGCTCCTCCCCAGTCGCAGGTGGCAGCTCCTCCTGCAAACCAAATAATACTTTTCATCCTTTAACCCGGTACTCTACTTCATTAGAAAACATATATAACAAGTACAACAATGATTTGCATCTGCAGTGTCAGTGGCTCAGTAGGTAGCACACTCGCCTCTGAGGCCGGGAGATCAGAGAGCTGTGGGTTCAGTTCCCACATCTGGCACTTGGGTTAATATCCCAATACTGACACTGTAATGCAGCATGAGAGGGGTGCTGCATTTCTGAGGTGCCGTCTTTCGGATGAGACGTTAAACCGAGGTCCCATCTGCCTGGATTGGTGGTAGTTCAGGTGGATGTTAAAGATCTCATGGCACTTATCGAAAAGAGTAGGGGAATTTCCCCGGTGTCCTGGCCAAATTTCCCTCATTCACTAAAAATACCACCAACAGCTTAATCTGGTTCAAGGTCAGTTGGCATTCATCTGTAACCCCCTCCCCTTGGTCGTGCCTGAAAATAGGCAGGATTTGTCTAGTGCACTTACCCGGTCAACAAAAGCTAAATAAATAAAATAAAATTTGTTTCGCTTTTACCATATAACCTCAGTTTAAACATGCCCTCAAACTACCTCTTATTTATCTGTACTACTCTCACTAGTATAAACCAAATTACACATATAAATATAAAGACCTAATATGCTTACCAAATGAATTATGCTGCATGTATACTTGCTAAGAAATTTTTTTAAAGTCTGAGGTTCATTGCACACATCTGAAACGCATAATGTGACATTGAAAATCTGAATTCACAAAGGAGATTCAATAAACTAATATTTATAAAGTTTTTTTTTTTAAACTGCACATTTCACCCAAGTCTTCAATGTAGATGATTTCTATGGACAAACAAAAACACATCTCTAACCACCCTTATAACAATTCCTGTTTTAAACTTCTTATTTTTTTCTTTTTCACTAAAGTTTCAAGTAGTGAAATAGTAATCTTACTTTTTAGTTTGTTCATCACGAGCACAATTCTCACAAAAGGTAACAGCATGGCAGCACCTGTCGCTCTCTCTACATGTTTAGAGGTGCTGCACCAGATCTGTGCTTCGTTTTGTAGGCAAGGAATCGAGCACTGAGCATAGCGCTTCATCGCACAAAGCAAGAAACCTCTTGCGATGTTTGCACTCACTCTCAGCACCCGACCTGCATTTAAAAAGCAGCACCATAGAAACATAGAAACATAGACTTTGACTGCAGATAAGGACCGCTAGGCCCATCTAGTCTGCCCATTTCCCTACCTACAGGATAGGCCGCAGATCCTATTTAACCAACAGCCTATATCTTCCTGCCCCCCACAAGAATTGCCTTATGTCTGTCCCATGCATTCTTGAATTCTCCCAGATTTCAGACTCACAACTTCCTCAGGAAGGCTGTTCCATGCATCCACTACCCTCTCTGTGAAATAATACTTCCCTCACATTGCCCCTGAACGCCCCTCCTTCTATCTTTAAATTGTGTCCCTTGTTCTTGCAAGTCTCTTTTTCTGAAAGATGCTACCCTCTTGGACTTTGTTGATTCCCTTGAGGTACTTGAAAGTTTCTGTCATGTCCCCTCTCCTTCTTTCCTCAAGGGTATATATTAAGCTCCTTTAGTCTCTCATACGGCTTCTCTTGCAGACCCTGCACCATTTAGTTGCCCTCCTCTGGACTGCCTCTATCCTGTCTATGTCCTTGCGGAGATGGGGTCTCAGAACTGGACACAGTATTCCAGATGGGGTCTCACCAAGCTGTCTGTACAGAGGGATAACAACTTCCTGTTTTCTGCTGCTGATGCCTCTCCCTATACATCCCAGTATACCCCGACCCTCCCTACTGCCTTCCTGCATTGCTTGCTAACCTTAAGGTCATCTGATATGATTACCCCCAGGTCCCTTTCCTGTTTTGTTGTTGTTACTACCTCCCCACCATTGTGTATTCTCCCCTGGGTTCTTGTTCCCAGGTGCATTATTTGCACTTTTTGCATTGAATCCTAGCTGCCATCGTCTGACCATTCCTCCAACCTTGCCAAGTCCCTTTTCATCCTTTCCACGCCTCTTGTGTATCAACCCTGTTGCAGATCTTTTGTGTCATCTGCAAAAGGCATACTTTTTTTCAGTCCCTTTGCAATGCCACTGATGAAGGCGTTAAAAGGACTGGACCCAATACTGAACCCTGTGGTACCCGCTAGTAACCGCCTTTTCTTCAGAGTGGACTCCATTTACAATTACCTTCTGTGTCCTGTTGTCCCAATGTTTTGCCAGGCTACCACCTGGGACCCACTCCCAGGCTGGTTAATTTGACTAATAATCTTTTGTGTGGGACTGTGTCAAATGCTTTGCTAAAGTCTAGGTAGGCCATGTCCACAGCCCCTCCCTGGTCTACTACTTTGGTCACCCAGTCAAAGAAATCTATTAGATTCTGACATGACCTTCCCGCTGTGAACCCATGCTGCCTTGGATCTTGTGCTCCACTGGCCTCTAGGTACTCAACTATTCTTTCCTTCAGAAGTGACTCCATCACTTTCCCTACCACAGGGTCAGACTGATAGATCTGTAGTTTCCTGCCTCTGTCTTGGTCCCACTTTTGTGAAGGAATCGCATCCGCCTTCCTCCAGTCCTCGGGTACCACACCATCCTCCCATGATTTATTAAAAGAGTAGCCAGTGGTTTCACTAGTTCCTTCCTTAATTCTTTTTAGAATTCTGGGGTGAATTCCATCAGGACCCATTGCTTTGTCCACCTTCAGTTTTAGGAGTTCTTGCAGAACCCTTTCTTCTGTGAAAGGACTGAGATCAACCCCTATCAAGAGTGCTTCTGTTAATTGGATTAGGCACTTCCCCTCCTCTTTTGTGAATACTGAGCAAATATTCGTTCAGTATTCCTGCTTTTCACTGTCCCCCTCTGCCCACCACCGTTTATTCTATTCAGCCTCACTATCACTCCTTTGTCTTTCTCAGCTCCTGATGTACCTATAAAAGGTTTTATCCCCTTCTTAACTGAGTTGGCTATCTTTTTCTCAGTTTGGGCCTTTGCTATTCTGACTTCCCTCCCTGCTTCTTTCTGCCTTAACTGGTACAGCTCTCTGTCCTGCTCCTTCTGTGTTTCCTTATACTTCTGGAATGCTATCTTTTTCTTCCTGACTTTCACAGCCACCTCTCTTGAGAACCATAGTGGCTTTTTCTTTCATTTTGATTTGTTTATTTGCTTCACACAAAGGCTTGTTGCCTCTGTGATGGCAGTTTGATAATTCCCCATTGTTGCTCGACACCTCCTTCTAGCCTGTTTGCTAGTGCTTTTCTGAGCACTCTCCATCTTGCCAAAGTCAGCCCTCCTAAAGACCAGTACCCCCTCACTGTGGCTTGACTCTGTAGCTGAGTTTAACGTGAACCACACTGTTTGATGGTCACTTGTCCCCAGATGGCAACCCACTTCTAGATCTGAGATCCTCTCACTGCCCCGTTTAAGAGTACGAGGTCTAGATTGCTCCCTCATGAGTGGGTTCGAAACTAGCTGTCTAATGCCTGCCACCTGTAGGGTGTCAAGAATGGCCCTGCTCTTGGATGTGGCTGCAGCAAATGTGCTCCAGTTAACATCTGGCATATTCAGGTCTCCATCAACAGTATCTCCCCTTTCTCTGCCATTCTAAGAATGCCTTCCATCATATCCTTGTCCATTCCTTCCCCTGACATGGGGTCTGTACTAACCCTGTGCGGATTGTGGTGCCCTTTCCAGTCTCCAAGTGACCCACAGTACCTCCTCTCCTCCCTGTTTACTCTTTTGTTCAGTTGCTTTTATCCCTTCCTTTACATGAGAGCTACTCCTCCCCTCTTCTCCTGCCTGTCTCTCCTGTGGGTTATGTACCCTGGTATGTTAACATCCCAGTCATGGTTCTCTGTGTACCATGTTTCTGTGACTGCTCTCGATGTCAGGCATCCCTCTTCCATTAAGGCCACCAGCTCAGGGACTTGTTGCCCAGACTCTGAGCATTGGTACTCATTACCCTCCATTTCCTGATGGCCTTACCCCTTTTGCCCCATCCCTGTCCTTCTTGCCTTTGTCACTTTCTCCATTTACCCCTGCCCTTCTCCCTATCGACACCTCCATGTTGGTGTTTGCCACACTTACTACCGTGATTGTTTGGGGGCTAGGATTTTCCTGCTCCTTTCCAGTGCTTTCCTCTTGGCTAGTTTAAAAGCTTGCCAATGAAGCATTTAAACCTATCACCTAGGATCCTGGTTCCCCTCCTGGACAGATGCAGCCCATCATGCCAGTGTAGGCTTGCATCACTCCAGGTGGACCCCCAGTCCCCAATGAAGCCAAATCCCTGAGCTCCACACCAGTTTTTCAACCACTGATTGAATCCCATGGTACGGAACACCCTAGCCTCTCCTATGCCATAGATGGGTAGCACCTCCGAGAAGGTTACCATGCGTGCTACTTGACTAAAGCCCCTCCCCAATTCCACAAACTCTTCCTGCACTTCTCTAATCCCTTTCTTAGCCAGGTCATTTGTCCCTAAGTGGACAATGACATCCAGCTCCCTCCCCTGTGCAGCTGCTCTGGCAATCCTGAGGATTCTCTCCCTGTCCCTCCAAGCCATGGCGCCAGGCAGGCACCTTACCTTCCTCTCCCCTTCCTTGCCCAGTTCTACCTTCCTAATAATGGAGTCCCCCACCAGGAGTTGTTTCCTTCCCCTGCAGGGTCCTCTGCCACCCTCCTGTGGGTCTCCTTTGTGGAGGTTCCCAGCATCCTCCTTGGTCTCCACTGTAGGTGCCTCCATTGAGGAACCACACTTTGCCAGAATGGCATAGGAATTTTGGAGAGGTACAACTGGAGGGTTGTGCCTCTGTTCCACCACCCTCACCCTCCCTGAGCCCACTGTGGTCCAACCGCTCCTCTTTCTTGGCAACCTCTGAGGCAACGGCAGTGGCACTGGTGGTCCCTGGATGGAAGAGGAGGTCCCACAAATCCTGGCCAACTCAGCCTGGAGATGAGCAACCTCCTCCCTCAGCCCAGAGAGGTGCCTGCAGATGGGACAACACCGCATCCTCCAGAACATCTCCCGGAAGACTGCTGCTCCACAGCCACTGCACTGCACCACTCCAATCATGTCTTATTTCTGGCCCCTTAACTGTTTGCAATCCTTACTCTTTCCTCTGTTTTTTTTTTCTTTCTCTCCTTACTTTCTGCCTGTGTGCCCTTTAAGCTCCTGATTGTCCTGTTCTGAGACAAGAATATCCTATATTTCTCAGTAGACCGCTTACTTGTTCAGAGGCAGACCTCCAGCAGCTAGAGGGGGCCGGAGAGCTACTCTTGCCCTTCTAGGATGGTGGGTCCTTGGTGGTTCTGTGATCACTCACTTCCTGCCCCTAAACAGGAAGTTCCTGTTGTCAGTCAAATCCTGTGCCTATAAAAATGTGGAATATATGGTGTCCTGCCTATCCTGTATTCAATTTAATAGCTGACTACTAGAGACTTGTCACGAATCTTCAGAGACCCAAACAATAAATGGATATCAACACTTATCCATATCTACATTGATAAAATACCAGAACAATTTCACAAATACTGATGCTAAAGTCTACATTCAAATTGTTAAAGGTTCAAAAAGCAAGTATAACATTTCTTTTTTTTTTGCATCATATGTTTATTGAGTTTTCCAACAATATCAAAAGTAAAAAACATACTTATACAAAAAAACAGTAACAACATTAATACATCTTATATCTATACCCCTCTAGTATATCCTTCTTATATCAATTTATTAAATTGTCCTCTTCCCCCCAGGCTCTACACCCAATAATGACAAACCCCCCACCAAATGATAAAAAAAACAAAATTAATTATACAGACTGATAGTGGATTAAAAAAACAGTTTGCCTCTCACTCAGTCACCCTCTACCTTACCCATCCCAGCATGATCTCTCGCCATCCTGGCCCAGTCTCCTCCCCTCCCCCCTTTCTTCGGCCATCCCCTTTTGTCCTTGCAGCCCCTTCCCCAGCATTTCCATCTCACCTGGGGGTAATGTGGACATAAACATTCCCCAGACTCTCCAGAACTAGTCCTCCCTATTTTTAGTCACATAATATAACTTTTCCATACCTAGGGCCTGCAGACACAGGTTTTTCCATTGCTGCATAGTTGGGGTCTCACTTGTAACCCATGTATTTGAGATACAGTGCCTGGCCAACACAACCAGAATCCACACCCATCTAGGGAGAGGTCTCCAATCCTCCTCCTCTGAATCATCCACCCAGAACAGCATCACCATTGGGCTTCTCTCCACCTGCCTTCCCCACATCCTGCCTACTTCCTCTGCCACCCCCTCCCAGAACTGTCTCAGGGACAGACACTCCCAGAAGCAGTGTATGTATGTACCCTCCTCTTTCTTACATCGTCCACAAAGGGGGGATATCTCGGGGCAGAATCTGTGAACCATACTTGGTGGGCAGTAAAGCCTATGTAGAAACTTATAATAAGATTCCTGGTATTTATTACAAACCAGTAACCCCTTATGCATTTGTAACAATAACTCCCATCCCTGGTCTGGTATCTTCCTCTTTAAGTCTCTGCTCCATAGCCTCCTAGTTTTGCAGGTAAAATCAGGCAGATACTGTTGCCCCATTCTTGCTGCCCTTCCTATTATACCCCTCTCTTTCCCCCCCCCCCAGTATTGAGCACCATATGCTCAACCTGCTCTATGGGAGAGTCCACTATTCGGCTTTTGACAATTGTTTTAGCGTAATTTCTCGCCTGAAAAGTTCCGAACATTCCTGACCCCATGCATTCACCTAGCTCCTCTCCTGACATTAATTTCCCTTGTTTCCATAGGTCCTTTACACATTTAATGCCCCTTTCCTCCCATAGTAGAAAACCTGCATCCTCCAAATCTACCACAAACCCTGGGTTTCCCCCTCAATGGGAGTAGTAATGTCTTTTCTCCCAGTTTCACACCCACCCATTTCAACAGCTGCTCCTGGCCCTCTAATACTGATACTACTAGTGAGTTTGGTTTCACCTGTTTATATTATGCTTTCTTCCCTCCTCTTCTCAGGAATGCCGAGATCCTCACCCTTCCCCCTCCTTCCTCTAAATCTAACCATCCTGCCTCCGGTGGCCTATTCACCCAATCCCCCAAAATTCTGTAATGCATAGCTAAGGCGTAATTCCTTAGATCGGGCATATTTAGGTCTCCTTTGTCTCCATCTGCCCGCAGTCTGTGAAGACTCGCTCTCGGCCGTTTCTCTTTCCATAGAAAGCTGGCAAAGTCCTTATCCACTCTCTTCAAATCGTTCCTATTTAAGCCCATTGGCAACGTTTGCATCAGGTACAAGATCTGAGGTAGGGTACTCATTTTTATCAAGTTTATGCGCCCTAGCCATGATATAGGTAGATCTCTCCACCTTCTCAACTCTTCCTCTATATTCTGTACCATTGGACCAAAATTTAATTTATATAACTGACTCGGCTCATGGCCAATTCGGATCCCCAGATATGTAAATTCCATCTTTGCTTCTTAAGGCCCCAGGCCATATCTCCAAACTCTTTTTCAGTTCCCCCCACAACATTATTTCTGACTTATGAATATTTGTCTTGTACCCAGAGAATGCTGCAAACTGCCTCATTACTGCCAGTAATGGGGGAACAGATCTAGCCAAGTATAACATTTCTGAAGTCAGGGGCCTATGACATTGTGGCTAATGGGAAACAAAAGGGCCGGGGGAAGACAAATACATATTCATAATCTGAGCCTGACTCAATATTAATACTAATTGCTATTGTATTTGCATGAAACTATGCCATGCATGGGTTAAATATACTTCTAAATCTCCACGTCTTAAACTAAATACCCCATATTATTTTAAATACTCAGAGGTAATATATGGGAGGTTAAAAGGTCAAAATTTGTTTTTGATAGTTATAGGTACCCGACCATTTTTATCTCTGTAATTAGGTTTGCACTGATACAAAAATATATTCCCTAAAAGGAAAGTTATCCAAAATGCCAAAGGCGCAATACCATGTATTGTTCATCTTGTAAACCATGTATTACTGATTGTAAATGGCGTATTAATTTTTCATAGAATTGGCTACTGATACATGAATGTATTCCCTAAAAGGAGAATTATCCAAAATGCGAAAGGCGCAATAGCATGTATTGTTTATCATGTAAACTGGTATATTACTGATTGTGAAACTTATTAATTCTTCATAAGATTGGCTGTCAATTGATAGTGTCATTTAGAACAAATCTAGGGTCAGTAGCATTAAATCTATCAATGTAATACGCCTCCCTAGTTAGAATTTTAATTCTGTGGTCACCTCCTCTTGAGGAGGGAAGTACTTTCTCAATGCCAAAAAATTGTAACTGTGGAAGCTAATGTCCCTGCTCAATAAAATGTTTAGCAACTGGTGACTTTAAATCCTGTCTTGACAAGACTATATAAATCTGCAAAAGTCCGAGTCAAGGTAAGAGCACACAGAGGGAGAATATAGTCACCCTAGCTCTAGGACTTCAGGTCGACATCATGGGTAAAATCTGGTGTAGTGAGTGTTGCCTTTATCTCAGGCATAGGAGCTGAGAGAAATGATGCTTGCATAATATTTTATCTTTGTTTTTATTCTTTTATTGCGACTATTTTTGATGGCAATGGAAAACTTATATTTTCGCTTGTACTGCGGTTCAGAATAATTATACCTTTCATTCATGTCATTATTGAGATTAATTTGTGAGTCTTCAATTTGATATTAAGTAAAAATATTTTTTGAAACATGAATTCTGGTGATACTTCTCGTCTGTCCATGATACAATTAAGGGCCCTTGATTTAGAACAATCAATATTAAAATATAAGCCCAAATTTGACTATTGCTTTATTGGTTATCTTGGTACAATATAAATTACCATTCAGGTCATATTCATAGAATCAATTGTGCAGACTTAAATTGTCCAGAATGTGTACATAAATTCTTGGGATGGTGCCATATACACCCCGATAAGACAATCAGTTTCAGAATTTTCCATTATCCGAGACTTAAAGAGACAGGAGATTTGACCGGCCCGGTGGCGCTGAGGGTTGAGGCGCTGGATGCCACACCTCATGCCACACTGGCAACCCGGGTTCGGACATGAGCCCAGGCTGTCAGGGGTCAGCGGGGGGGGGGGATAGGATTGAGCATTCGGAGGACTGCTCTCCTGTCCCTGGGGAGGGATCCAGGGTGCTACTGCTCTGCAGCGGCTCCTGGTGATGACCAGGGCACTACTAGAGTTGGCATAGCAATATGGAGTGTGGCAGATGTCAACACGTATGTGCCCTGACGTTATTGAATGCTTGCACTCCCGGGGACCAGAAAAATGGAAAATAGCAGCACAGACTGCGACAGCTTGATGGCCGCACTCCATCGGCTGACGATGCCTGGATGATGCATGCCGGTATTGGTTCCTTGCCTGGCACAGGGGCAATAGGGGTTGCCCCTTTTGAAGGTATATTTGCATATGCCAGCTGGGCATGCAACTTCAGGGTAGGAGGTGGAGTAGGAGCGGTGGCTGGAAGAAGGCAGGTCAGTGGCTGCAGGGGTGAAAAATGTGATATGATAAAAAAAAAGAGACAGGAGATTTTAAAATACAGGCAAGAATATTTTAAGAATTAGAACAGGTCCATTGTCCTATGGTGACCAGTCATGGCCATAATAGTATGGTGGACTATAATGAACACACAGTGTTTGTCTGTCAGGATCAAATAGTTTTGATCAGTCAGGTAACTGATAATGTGATTGTGGACGAAACAGACTTCCCTTTATGTGTCCTGTGTGTTGTGACTCTGACCAGACTGCATCCTACCTTACCCTGACTTGTGAGCAGTTTGAAAGGATTGCCAGTCTCTAACGGTCAAGGTGGAGGCCTTGTACACAAAACTGGCCTAGGCAATCGCACCACAGGGTCAGACATTGACCCTGGCACAACAGATGGAATACTAGACCCAGTGAAAGTGGATGAGGAATTTGGTGCAGCTTGAAAGAAGGACAGCTGGGCATCTTCATAAATTGCGGAAATCATTACCTCCCTGGACAATATTTGGCTACCAGAAACCTCTCTGGTCTCACACAGCACTTTGACAAGATGGGAAAAGGACGAAAGGCATAACAGATGCATTTTCCATCCACTTGAAGTCAAGGTATCCCACAGCAAGGCCTGCTGGTCTTTGTGATGAAGAAGTGATGTACCTGTTTGTCTCATGGCAAAAAGGTTTACAGCTGAGAGGCCCCACCTGGCTGTTGTGTGTACACATCCCCGTACAGCTACTGTTATCCTGATAATAGATCTTGCAGGCTGAGCTAGTTGACTGTAACATTCATCTTCCCTTTTACATAGACTGTTTTTAGAGACAGGTGAGGAGATAGTCTTCCACCCAGGAAAAAGGGGACTGTGAGCACGGTTTTGCCATGTGTACCTCCTTAATTACTGTATAACAGTTAGAGCTTTATTTGTTCAGTTGTAGACCATTACAAAAACCAATGAACAAAACAATCAATGCGATTAGTCATACACACTTATAAAATTTCATTAATAACCTTTCCTGTCTTCCCATTGCTAAAAAACATTGGTCTCTTTACAAGCTTTATAATCAATAACAAAATCCTTATTACAAAAGATAAATACATAAAATACATAGCATTACTCAGTAATATGAGCTCCTTGCTTCATATACCTGTAGGTTCCATAGCTCCCTTATAGTGCCCTGTACCACGTTCATTATACCCCTCTTTTCCAAGTATAGCCTTACATAAATACAGAACCCAGAAGAGCCTGAGGCCTAAGCTGAACACAGAACTCTCCAGAAGGGATACTCAAGTTAAACATCACTTAACCAAAATTAGTTTGCCTAATTAACTTATTGCTTTCTGTATAGGTCAAAAGCCCATTAACATATTTGTGTGTCATACTTCTACTAACTATATCTGGCACCTTATAGTTCGCCATTTTTGTGCGTAACAAACCTCTCTTGGTCAGAATTTGGTCTACATACTTAATCTAATAATGCTTTCTGTATCAGCTACATGCCTTTAACATACTTATACATTGTTTTTCTGTCATGACCAATCTGACACCTGGATACCTTAGTCATCATTTTAATAGAGAACTCTTAGCCATAATTAAGTCTGCATACTTAATGCACACTTTCTGTACCAGCTAAAGACCCATTATCACACTTGCATCAACTGTTCTGCCTTAACCGCATTCAGTAATTAGAAGTATTTTTGAGAGCACTCTCCTGTGAGGTTTTCACATCAGGTATCAGCCCCCAAGACTGTTCCATCTCCTAATAATACAGGCAAACGTAAAAAACTTAGGTAGACAAACAAGTGGTTCAGGCAGCAAGGTCATAAGGGGTTCCCTAGTGCCTTAATTAAGATAAACGTTTAAACATACTATTAAACAAAAGTTCATGCCCATTATATTTAGCACTCTGAGCACATCTAACATGTTCACATGCTCTTATTTTCACTGGTAAAACACTAGTGCTGATGTTACAGTATATAGTGATTCACCAATATTCACTGTCTTTTTATTTTAACACTACTATGAAACCCGTGAAAATAGCGAAAATAAAAAGACAGTGGGTATTTCCTGTTATACAGTATTTATGTAAAACAAGAGAATTAAATTGTCCATCACTAAGAAGAATGGATGACCCTGGTTGCAAAAATGTAATAGTGTGAAGCCACCTGGTTTTGTCTCCATAATTTATGTAACGAAAGGAATTAAATTGTCCATCACTATGAAGAATGCCTGACCCTGACCCAGGTCCCCAAAATGTAACAGTGTGAAGCCACCAGCTGTTATTTCCATAACACTGATGTTGAGCTCTGAGGAAGGCATTGTCAAAACGTCAGCTGATCCTGTGCATCATCACATACATGAGCTGTCTACCTGGCCACTGGTCTTTGAATTTACTTCTGGCAAACACCATTATGGTGTCTACGGATTTCTTATTTTAATTTACTGAAGTACTCTGTCGCTTCATCACTCTACTTGCTATGGTTGTGAATATATTTACGAGCACTGAAATAAAGTTAAAGAAGTAATAAGAATGCTCTTATTATTTCTGTAAGCTCTTCCTTATATCAGATGGTTGAGTGCTGCAGTCTAATGTTTGGACATTCACGTCCTGTTGATGTTTAATACACCAGGAAAGCCTGGAGTGAAGCAGTCAAGACATTTATCACCTCACTAGAATAGCTGAAAGACATCAAAGAGTCTTGTTCAGTAGTCACCCAGTCAAAAAAAAAGATTGTGAGGGTGCAGATGGAATATAAGACCCAATGACAATGGATGAGGAATTTGGTGCAGCTTGAAAGAAGGGCAGCTGGGCATAAGAACATAAGAAAAATGTCGGCAGATGGGGACCACATGATCCATCTAGTCTGCCCAAAAAGACTACCCTCCCCATGTTGCCTGCAACCTAACCTGTCCGCAGTGCCTATCCCATGCAAGTTTGAAATCTCTAATCATCTTTGATGCTACCTGCTCCTGGGGCAGGCTGTTCCATGGTTCCACCACTCTCTCCATGAAGAAATACTTACTTGAGGTTGCTTTTGAACCTACCTCCCATCAACCTCAAATGATGGCCCCTTGTACTGTATGTGCTGTTGTGTTGTGCTAAAATAGTTTACTTGTTTGAGTCATGTTTAACCCCTTCACATACTTAAATATTTCGATCATGTCACCTCTGTTTCTTCTTTGCTTGAGGGAGTATAAATTTAACTCCGAGTCGCACCTCATACGTTTTGTGGTGTAGACCCTGTACCATTTTTGTAGCTCTTCTTTGCACCGTCTCCAGATAGTCAATGTCCTTTTTGAGGTGAGGTTTCCAGAACTGACCGCAGTATTCCAAGTGTGGCCTTACCAAGGACCTGTAGAGAGGCATGATAACCTCCTGCTTCCTACTAGTGATGCCCCTACTAATACAGTCGAGGATGCCATTTGCTTTCTGTGCTGCCTTCACACTGTTTTCCTACCTTTACGTTGTCAGTGATCACTATGCCAAGATCTCACTTTATCTGTGTTTCTTAGAGTTGATGTCCTCCCAGTGTGTACTTATTTCTTGGTTTCCTCCTACCCAGGTGCATTACCTTACATTTTTTTTTACATTAGATTTTAACTGCCAAGCCTTGGACCATTCCTCCAACTTTCTAAGGTCAGCTTTCATGTTGTCTGCCCCTTTCTGTGAGTCCACTCTGTTGCAGAGCTTGGTATTATCTGCAAACAGTCAAACTTTCCCTTTCAAATAATTTGCTAGGTCTCCTATAAAGATGTTGAAGAGGATAGACCCCAGTACTGACCCCTGTGGGATGCCACTGGTTACACTAACTTCCCTTGACAGAGATCCATTTACTAGCACTCTCTGGGTCCTGTTGTTTAGCCAGTTGCTGATCTAATTAACTTCTTTTTGTCTGACTCCTGTTTGTTCCAGCTTGTTTGTTAGCCTTCTGTGAGGGACGGTGTCAAAGGCCTTGCTGAAATCCAGGTACACAACTTCCACTGCCCCTCCCTGATCCGCTATTCTGGTGACCTAGTTGAAGAAGTCAATCATGTTGGTTTAACAAGATCGTCCTGCTGTGAAGCCATGTTGCCTTGGGTGCATTTTTCTGGAATCTTTCAGGTATGCCACTATCCTCTCCATTAGTAATGACTCCATAATTTTCCCTATGACTAAGGTCAAACTGACAGGGTGGTAATTTCCTGCCTCTTCTTTGCTCCCGCTCTTGTGCAAGGGCACCACTGTTGCCATTTTCCAATCTTGAAGCATTTCCCCGCTGTCTAGTGACATGTTGAAGAGCTCAGCCAGTGGTGTGGCTAGTTCCTCTCGAAGTTCTTTTAAAACCCTAGGGTGTATGCCATCAGGTCCCATGGTCTTGTCCATCTTGAGCCTACTCAGCTCTTCTAGGACCCTTTCCTTTGTCCACTCCCTGACCATCGTGCTCTGTCTGACCTAATGTGGGACCTTTGCCACTGTCTTCTGTAGTGAAGACAGAGCAAAAGAACTCATTTAGGGCTTCAGCCTTTTCCTCGGCCCTCACTGCCTTCACAAATTGTGGAAACCATTGCCTTCTTGGACAATATTTGGCTACCAGAAACCTCTGTGGTCTTGAACAGCACTTTGACAAGATGGGAAAAGGAGGAAAGGCATAACAGATGCATTTTCCATCCACTTGATGTCAAAGGTATCCCACACCAAGGCCTGCTGGTCTTTGTGATGATGCAGAAGTGATGTATCTATTTGTCCCCTGGCAAAAATATTTACAGCTGAGGGGCCCCTCCTGGCTGCTATGAGGGTGCACACATCCCCATTACAGGTACGGTTAGTCTGATAATAGATCTTGCAAGCTGAGCCAGTTGACTGTAACATTCATCTTCCCTTTTACATAGACTATTTTTAGAGACAGGTGAGGAGATAGTCTTCTACCCTGGAAAAAGGGGACTGTGAGCACGATTTTGCCACGTGTACCTCCTTAATTACTGTATAATGGTTTAAATTCACGCCCATTATATTTAGTGCTCTGAGCACGTCTGACAGAATGCATCTTATTTTCACTGGTAAAACACTAGTGCTGATGTTATATAGTGATTTACCTAATATTCACTGTCTTTTTATTTTAACGCGAATATGAAACCTGCAAAAATAATGAAAAGACAGTGAATATTTCCTGTTATACAGTATTTATGTAAGAGAAGGGAATTAAATTGTCCATCACTATGAAGAATGGCTGACCCCAACCCAGGTCCCCAAAATGTAACAGTGTAAAGCCACCTGCTCTTACTTCCAAAACACTGATGTTCAGCCTGCTCTTCATCTGGGACCAGCAACCTTGCACTGACAAGGATCCTGTGCTGGTTCCTCAGCACTGTAGGCTGTCATCTGCCTCTGGACTATGCTGGGAATACTTTCTGAGGATTTGTCAGTCATCAGGTTTGTATGGGATCTCCCCCAGTTCAGAGATCAGAAATCCTTCCATGAGGGCGGAATTGTATCCATCATACTTCCATTAGATTAAGACCAGCTTGTGGTGAGGCAGTGCTACAATGGGTGCATTTGGAACACTGCCCATAGATTTACATCCACATAGGATATCATGAGTGCTGGGACACTCATAATACTTGCTACCATCAACATTTTGTCCAGATGAAAGGGGCAAGTTTTTGAACCTCTCCACTATGCGGCATACTAGGATAGATCCATTCAGAATCCAACCAGTTGCCTAATTATTGAAGGTACCTGGATGGTATCAACAAGCTCTGCTTCTTTTTGTTTGGACTCCTTGTATCTTCAACAGCCATATCATCTTGCAAACTGCCAAAATTACCTTTTGAAAGAAGGGAGCATGGATCAAAAGGTCATCCAGGTAC
Source organism: Neoceratodus forsteri (assembly GCA_016271365.2). Taxonomy (NCBI): domain Eukaryota; kingdom Metazoa; phylum Chordata; order Ceratodontiformes; family Ceratodontidae; genus Neoceratodus; species Neoceratodus forsteri. Next base: position 316,364,872 of record CM057454.1, read on the forward strand.
AGAGAAATCTGGATTCCTAGTAATCTCAACCTCTTGATTACCACCACCAATGTCTTTGTAAGCACTCTTGGCACTGAAGCCTGACAGTAAGGCAATTTTCTTGAATTTAAGATGAAGACTGGTGAAAATAAACTATATACTTGGGTTCTAGTCCCACACTGGTACTGGGCTCATACCTAAATGCTGGCACCCCAGTGTAGTACTGGGGGGTACTGTATTGTCAGGGGTGTGCTGTGCTTCAGATGAGACATTAAAATCAAGGTCCTTTCTACCCATCTGTGGTGCTATCCTGGTGGGTGTCCAGATGGAGGTAAAATAACCCAAGGCACTTTTTTGAAAGAGTAAGGGACTTCCCCAGTGTCCTGGCCAACATGCCCATTCCTGTAAAACCAGTTCAAGGAATTGTCCAAGGCTGTGTGGTGGTGTTGATGTGGGGGTAATTAGACAGGCAGGCAGGCTGGGACTGTTACTTTTTCCTCTGTGAACTAGGCTGAGGTAAAAGTACAGGTGCCAGCCTGTGTCAGTCAGTCAGCAGCCAGCATTCCTTGCACTCATTTTATAAAAGAGCTTAAAAATTGGTCTAAATTACCATAGTAATATACAGTAGTACTGTGGTGGCAGAAAGGTTCCTTCTTGTCTCCCACTCTGGCTGCACTGCAGTGACTGCACACTAATTTGAGTGTTGTCATACATCCAAGCTTAATTAACTGCTGGGATGTTATCTCAACTCATGTTGTGTAACCCTTAGTGCTATCCTCCGTCAGGAATCTGTTTAGTTTTTCTTTGAAAGCCTGAATGCTGCTAACTCCAAATAACTCAGTGGGTAGGCTCATCCCCATGTTGACCACTTTCTGTGAAGTAACGCTTTCTGATTTTCCCCATATCCAGTTTCACCCCCAAATGTGAGTGCATGCCTTAATGGTTTACTTGTACTCACAACCCAAGCTCAAAAGCTCTTGCAAAAAAGGATTGACTACACTGATGAATAAACAATTAAATTACAGTGGTAAACCAGACTTGTTTCAGACAGCCTTGGTGGTTAGATAACGAAAGGCTGGTAGGATACTTGGAGGAGAATTACCTCCAGAATGAGTGGCAATATTGATTTATGTCAGGGAGATTGTACTAAACAGACTAGATTGACTTATTTGACTGGGACACTGAAACGCTGGGCAAAGGGTAGGCAGTTGACATCCTGTACTTAGACTTCAGCAAGGCCTTTGATTCTGTGCCCTGCAAGAGACTGATCAAGAAGCAGGTAGATCTGGGGGTAGGAGAGAAATTGACTGGGTGGGTAGCTAGCTGACTGACAGGCAGGACCCAGGGAATAGTGGTGGTGGTGAGCTCTCAAGTTCTAGGGATGTCACCAGTGGGGTCCCACAAGGCTCAGTGCTTGGTCTGGTGCTTTTTAATGTTTTATCAGTTATACTGGAGAAGGCATAAAGGGCAATGTTTGTTTATTCATGGATGACACCAGGCTCTGTGGGAGGGTAGACACAGTGGAGGGGATTCAGGACCTAAGGGAAGATCTTGCAAGGCTCAAGAGGTGGTCTGGAATTTAGCAACTTGGCTTCAGTGCAAAGAAATTCAAAGTTATGCGCCTTGGTGCTAAGAACCCGAAGACAGAATATAGCCTAGGAGGGATCCTGGTAACTAAATTTAAAGAGGAAAAGGACCAGGTGGTGTTGATTACTAGCAGCCTGAAGCCTTCCACACAATGCAGGAAGGCAGCAGCAATGGCAGATAGAATGTTGGACTGCACTGTAGAGGGATCAGCAGTAGGTGGGAGGAGGTAATACTGCAATTGTACAGGTCACTGGTGTGGCCACACCTGGAGTACAGTGTACAGTACTGGCATCCATACCTTAAGATATACATAAACCTGCTGGAGACAGTCCAAAGGAGGGTAGCAAAGATGATTATGGGCCAGCAGAGTAGGATGTATGAGGAGATACTGGAGGCCCTGAACATGTACTCCCTGGAGGAGGAGGGGGGGAGCATAATTGAGACCTTCATGTATTTGAAGGTTATAAATAAGGTGGAGAAGGGCAGTCACTTCAGGATCAGTGAGAACAAAGACATGAGGGGGCACTGTCTTAAGTTAGAGGGAGGGAGGTTTAGGAGGGAGACCAGGATGCACTTCTTCATGGAGAGGGTGAAAGCAGATTAGAATGGACTTCCTGAGAAAGTGGTTACACTTGACACAGTGGATGGCTTCCAGAGAGGCTGGGGCAGGGTAAAGGGTAAAGTCAAAGTTAAGAGGAGGGAGACCAAAAGGAGGGGATATTAGTTGAGGGGGGGTAGACTCCTTAACAGATGCTGGGGAGCCTGCAGTATGAGCAGACTCAATAGACCAAAAGGCCTTATTCTGCTGGCATATTCATATGTTCAATTCCAGTGCTTTGTTTAGTAGACACAGGAGTTAGTTTTACTTTTGATTCTCTAACATAGTTTTATTACACGCAGGTTCAAAAAGCAGGTGATAACTGAGAACACCTCTAAACACTTTACAGAAAGGGGGCACATTGTGCAATTATTAATCAAGCCAGAAGCAGTATGGGGTCTGATTCTCAGTCACAGTCAATGGGTGGTGCAACATTGATGCTCCCACCCTGTTGCACCAGTACCTGATTGTGTTATGTATGAAGTGGTGTTCTCTGTACAGATGGAGAAGTCTGCCCTGCAATAGTGGCGCAGTATGAATTGCTAAACCAGATGTGATGGTACACACTAGCATTTTTTGGCACTTGGTAACATTGCAACATGCATTCTGTGCATCTTGCAATACTGCTATGCAGCACTGCGTCTGTGGCACATGACCCCATGCTCTGAAGATGAGCCAATGCCAAATTTGCATTGGTTGAATGTGCTGAAATTCAGTGTATTGGACACCGAGAGCACAGAAATTTATAGCTTTTTTTCCTGTTGCAGTAGGAGCAGGGCATGTTGAATTTAGCAGACTTGGAAACATGCGGGAGGAATTTTTAAGAGGGAGTCAGGCCAGATGTACAACACTGTAGAATTAGAATCAGCATATCCCCAATAAGCCATATATCAGAAACTGTATATCTAAGTTAGTGTGTTTAAATGTTACCAGCCATTTTCTAAGCCTGATTTCACTCCCTGTTCAAAAAAGCCAGTTTCAGTGAAGAGCTACGATGATGTCATAACCAGAACTCGCAGCTTAGTCATCCCTACAGCAACCTTACAGGACTTATTTTTCCAAAATTTAAGAAACTGTAGTTGCAGTAATCATTTTGAGGAAAAAAACCTAACACAGGGTTGGATGCAGTGCATGCCTTGCTAGAATGTTCTGATGCATAGTATTGTACCTTTGAATGCGGCAGTGGGTGGTTCTGGAATCCATCACTGGGCAAAGCTATTAAATGTCAAGCTGGTGCACAATTTCAGAATGTTGAGAGGATATGCAGTCTCAGAATAAGGCAGGGATGTGCCGTCTTCAGATGTGGTGGTGATACTCAGTATCAGAATGTGACAGGAACACACATCTAGGAATTTGCTGGGGACTGAAAATTTCGGAATATAGTGGGGATGCACGCTATGGGCATGTGACAGGGCACACCATTGTATTTTGAAGTTGTTTGTCCTGCCACATTCCAGAATTGTACGTACCCACCACATTTCAGTATTGTGCATCGCATCTCTGCTACATTCTGGTACTGTGCGCCCCTGCCACATTCTGACAGTGTGGGTTCCTAGCACATTCCAAAAGTGCATGTCCCTACCACATTCCAAAATTGCATATCCCTGCCACATTCTGAAGTTGTGTGTCAGTGCCGCATTCTGAAATTATGTCACCATTACATTCCAAAATTGTCACCACCACATTCTGAAATTGTGCATCTCCATCACATTCTGAAATTATGGGTCACTGCCACATTCAGGAATTGCATGTCCCTGCCACATTCTGAAGTGGTGTGTCCCTGCTGCACTTAGAAATTGTGTCACCACAACATTCAGAAATTGTGCATACCCATCACATTCCGAAAGTACACGTCCTCACCACATTCCAAAATGATGTGTTTCTGCCACATTCTGAAATTGCATTTCACAGCAACATTCTATAACTGGACGTCCCGACCACATTCTAAAATTCTGTTTCCCAGCCAGATTATGAATTGTACCTTCCTGTCACATTCTGAAATTTAGTGTCAGTGCCACATTCCAAAATTTCCTTTCTTCATTACATTCCAAACATACACATCCCCACTACATTCCAAAATTGCCCGTCTCCACCACATTCAGAAAATGAGTGCCCCTGCTATATTTCAAAATTGCATGTCCAAGTCACATTCTAAAATTATATTTGAAGAATGTTTTTTTTTTTTTCACTTTGTTGTAGCCCCTTTGCTGTCCCCAGTTCTGTCTCTGGCTTGTCCTCCCTGGCCTTCCTGTTAGCTTCCCTGTGTACCCTTAGGTGCACCTCCTTATCCCTCTCATTTCAGCTGCTCTTATGTTTATATTATATCAGATTATATTATCTTTTCATACTGTAAATCATATCGTATCGTACTGTATAATTGTATCATATATCATACATACAGCATTTTCTCATGTATCTTGTCAAATCAGATGGCATTATTTGCTTATATATCATATATTAAATCACATTATATTTTCTCATATTGTATCATATCATATTGTATATAGAATAAATGCTAGGTAAGAGTGGTGTATGGGGAAATTAATCATCAAGGGGGGGCTGAGGAGCTTAATAATTTACAAGCCCAATAGATGAGTGAGTCTATGAGTCTGTGAGCTCCTGAGCCCCCAAGATAGTCTGTTTCACCATTGCACACTTACCTAGCATTTGTTTTTTTTATAATATTTTAAGGCTGTATAGTTTTCTTTTTCTTTGCAATTTATTTTGCTTTTTCTTGCTGCACAGTCCCAAGGGTCAGCCCCACCCCCCCGAGCTCCGATCACCCCGGTACCTAATCCATGACTGGCCAGATCCCAGGCTTGCCCCCTTCTGGGTGGGGCTGCCGGCTGGCTCTGGGATCTGCAGACTTGAAGTCATGGCTCTGGCAAACATCCCTACTGGAGGAACCCCTTGGCTTGCCCCCCAGGATGGGACTGCAGGTGACATACCGGTGGAATACATTGATCGGCCGACAATGGGTCTGGGGAATGACCGGGCACTGATCGGGATGTCAAAGAGGGAGGCTGCCTATTTTAGTAATGCAAGCCCCAGAGAGAAGGAACGTGTAATGATGCCCACATCTGTTCCTCCCCTCAGCAAGGTAGGTGCCAGTGACTTTGAAACTCCCCAGCCTCTGCCAGAGGTCCACATGGCACTGGACACTCGCTCTGCCTCCCCCCCCGGGAGAAGGAGAGCAGTCAACAGGACGCTCAATCCTTCTTCCCCCTGGCCAGCCCTCCAGCTCCCAGAAGACTCTGTAGTTTTAACTCTAGCCTTTTTCTTTTTTTGTCTCACTGTTATTCCATTGTGCAGTGACATTTTTGGTTTGCTAGACTTTTTGTCCCTTTGTTTATTCGTTGTATTGGGTCCTCCTATAAAAGGAGGTGTGGCTGGGTCAGTCCACCCATGGTTATGAGCACATGCTTAGTGTTTGGCAGCAGAATGGTGCTGACTTTTGGGAGTGGTGTGTTGTGTGTGTGTGTGTGTGTGTGTGTGTGTGTGTGTATGTATGTATGTGTGTGTGGTTGGAAGTAGCATGTCAGCTACAGTTAGCAGCTGATGGAGGTCAGAGGTGGTGAGCAGCATGAAAGGCCAGGTAGTAGCTGAAGGAGGTGTGACTGGGTCAGTCCGTCCTTTAGTTTGATGTGGTAGGGGTTTGGAGCACATGGTTAGTGTTAGGGAGCAGCGTGGTGTTTGTGATTGGGAGTGGTGTGGTATGTGTGTGTGGTCGGTAACAGAATGTCATCTGCAGCCAGCAGCTGATGGAGGTCAGAGTCTGCTGCAGCAGCAGCATGGAGGGCTTGGTAAGTGAGGAGAGAGCTGGAGCACTGAGGGACATAACCATTTTGTGAAAGATAAGAAGGAAATAGTATGTAAGGAAGCCTTTTATAGGGTGCTGATAGGTTGTGGTTTAAATTACTTTTTTCTTAGGAGAACAGATTTGTTTAGGCAGTTCTTGATGGGTATGGTAGTTACTGTAATCGGTTTTGTAAATGTGGTCATTAGTGTGCTATGGTAGCATAGTTTTATTTTTTATTTTTTTATATCATCTTTATTTCTCCTCCTGTGGAGCGGATCCCTCACGATCTCCGTCCGCCGACACCCTCAACCCCCCCCCCCCGGGCCTGGTCTGGCAGCCCCACAGGGCCGGCCTTTAATCGCTTATGCACCCTGTATGCAGGATCCTCTCGGGTACCGGGGGGCGCCTGGTGCGGCCATCGGCCACCGAGATCACACTTCACCATTTTCTACCTGTTTTTTCCCCTGAGAGCTGGGTGTGCAATGGCATCAAGGCATAACGTGCTGACGTCCGCCGTGCTCTCCCCATTCTGCTGCTTGCTGCTGCATCACCGGCCTCCACCGGCTGTCGATACAGTGTGCTGCAGTGCCCCAACTCTCCCCAGAGGAAGGAGAGCAGTTGTAGGATGCCCGATCCTTCCTTTCCCCTGCCAACTCCTGGCAGCCCGAGTCCGTTCTCGAACCCTGGTCGCCGGTGTGGTGCGAGGTGTAGCGTCCAGCGCCTCAACCCTCAGCGCCACCAGGCCAGCATGGCATAGGGTTTTATATATTGTAGGTAGGTATTACTTTCGTTGCCATGGTATATGACTTTCATTGCAGTGGTGTATGACAATTTTATTGCCATTGTATACAAAGAAATACATTTTGTGTATTTTCTAAGGGGAAAACTTCCCATCCATGCGTTATATCAGATTATATTAGCTATTTATATAGCATATCATATTATACCAGATTTTATTAACGTCTCTTATAAAATGAGTTGGAAAATCCTGCATCCTGACTGGCTGAGAGGGTTCAGAACCCAGTGCCTTGGGGAGCGACAAGACAACCACCAGTTGGGGAACTGTTCTGGCAACCAGGATACAGGGCACTAAGATATCCATGCCTCCCAGTAATTTAAAAAAAAAAGATTTCTGGCAGCCGTGGGCTCAATTTTCAAAGAGCCCTTAGATTGCCCCAAGTTGCAGCGATATAGGGCTACAGCAATCTCGGGGTGCATCAGGGACCCTGTGCCATACTTAAAAAAAAAAAAATGATGATCCCTGCGCCCAGGACCTGAGAGTTGCCACATCTGCAGGATTGCGTTGAAAATGTGGCGCACCTGTTGGGTTTGATGGAAGGATCTGTCAACCCCCCCAACCGGTGCAACACTCAAGAGGCTGTGAAGGTGGGGGGGTGCATATGGCTGTAAGATGGGGACTGGGGGCATAAGGAGCATGGGCGTGGCATAGGGAGCAATTGGACATGACTGCAATGTGAGGTAGGGTGGCACCCTGTGGGGGTGCCATGCACCAGAGTAGGCAGCTGATCTGTAAAGGTAGGGGGATTTGGCAGGAAGGGACTGGAACCTGGCCTCAGGTGCATGCAGTCTTGACACCTGCCCCATATGAGCCACTGACCCCAACACCATAAGTGGGCAGCAGCCTGGTCCCATGGGGGGGGCCTGGTACCAGGGGACACTCACCACTTGTACCCCGCAACCTGCATCTGTTGCTGCCTGCCAGTGGTATTGGGGTCAGTGGCACCTATGGGCAGGTGCCAGGGCTGTATACTCCTGAGGACAGGTTCCAGTTCCTTCCTGCCAGCCCCCTATGCCTGGTCCAGTCAGCTTAATGTAGTAGCACAGGGCACCACCGCAGGGTGCCTCCTCATCCCCTGCACATTGCTGCCATGCCCCCATTGGCCTCAAGGGCTCCCTCCATGCTCCTTCTGCCTCCCCATTCCCTCCTTGCGGCCCACCCAATCTCTGGGTGCATAGCCCTTAGATTACCTCCAGGATGATCTAAAGGCAGCCCCCTGTTGCAACCCTGGTGGGGGTATGTAGAATAGCAAATAAGGGGATGACACAGCTCCACAGTGGCACAAGCCCCCTTGTGACCTGGCGCATGGCCATTTATGCTGCAAGGGTGGCGCAGGGGGATTTGTCACACTGCATCCTGATTTAGCTGCAGCTGGTATTTCAAAATCAGGATTGCTGCAAACTATGATGCAAGGTGCCACTTGGGTAATCAGTATTCGGCGCAGGCTCTTTGCATCATTGTTTGCCTTTTGAAAATTGAGCTCCGTGTTTCTAAGGGTAACAGTCTTAACCCGGTCTTAGCATACATACTACACATTTCTACCACATTTTTTTAAACTCCCTACCCAGCAACAAACCAACACAGCCCAAAACATGTATAAATAAAACATTTTAACCCATCTACTTGCCTTTTTATTTCTGTTCTCTGTTGTTTTATTTTCTAGGCCTCCAGTTCTCACTGTAGAGTTTCCTGCTATCTGATGCCATACCAACCCAAACCTCTCATTGACAACCTCTCCCCCTCTTGCTTATCTAATTCTGCACTGACTACCTGCTCAGTCGATGGCTGATCTGTCCACTCAAGTTCTCTTTAATTTCAGTTTTCTGTCTAAAAATGTCACTGTTTTATCCACATCGGTTGTGCACCGACACTTGGCAATAGGCAGATGCAGACTCATGTGTACACTCTCTCTCTCTCTCTCTCTCTCTCAACCACCAGCTGGCTGCTCAGCACTATCTCACTCACTCTGTCAGTGGCTGGCCGTATGTCACTGTCTCTCTCACCCTTACTCTACCGATGACCAAACACAACTGCCTCTCTCTTTTTCTCACTCACTTTCCTGGCTAAAGCCAGCAAAGCACTCTCTGTCTTTGTCTCTCTCTCTCTCTCTCTCTCTCTCTGTCCCTTATACAGAGCCAAGGCGAGGATAGCGCCAGGTACTAGCTCTACAATCCATATGTTGGCAGGAGAGTCAGACTGTGGGGAAGGAACCAGGTGCAAAAAGAGGAGAAAAAGTAGGGCAGATAATCTCCCTATATGGATAAAATCCTTGGGCCCAGTTTTCAAAAGCCCTATGAATGCTGAAAGCCCCTGGTGTGCTGAAGATACTGTGGAGGGGGATTGTGGCATTCTCTTAGTGCCGATCGGGATTTTCAGTTCTGTACACTAAATGCATAGTAGACCAGCTACCCCTGGTTTAACTTGCAGTATTTGGGGACCCTTCCTGGGGCTTGCACTAAATATTTGGCACAAGGAGCCACAAAGTGTGAAAACTGTCACAGCTGTGCCCAGTGTTCTAAAATTGGGTGCAGTTGCATCAAGGAGTTTGGCACAATTGCACCAAACAATGGGGTTGATACAGGGCTTGATGCAAGCCCTGTATCAACCTTTGAAAATGGGGCCCCATTGCATTAACTGGTGTCTCCCTCATACTCCATGATTACTCACACTGTTAATGCTGTTACAGGCTGTTCCTAGTACTGTACCTTGCAGTCACAAAGCGCCACATAGTGACACATTAAGACAGCAGTAACCTGAAATGAGAACTCTTTTTTCTTCTCATCTAAAATAATGAATATTCTTTCCTTTTTTTCCTGATTTTCAAAATTTCTTTTTACTCAATACATTTTTTTGGTAAGGACTTCTATTTTATAAGTGCAATAAGACACTCCGGGTGGTGGTTGTCATGGATTAATGCACTTTCAGGTGCCTCACTATGCACCTGGGCATGTATTAACCCATGACAGCCACCACACCATCGTGTCTTATTGCTTACATATAGGATGCTATATTATATCAGATCCTATTGTCTGATCATATATATTTCATTAGATTATATATTATCTGCTCATAATGTATGTAATGTCTGCTGCCCGGCCCAGTAACATCTCAAGTTTTTCATTCCACGTTGGCCAAGAAAAAAGAAATCTTGCAGCTGTGTCCTGGCACACAATTCTTCCATGGAAGTACCCCTGGTCCCCCCCACCACCACCACCACCATCACCACCAGTCAAGTACACATCCCCCCCCCCATGAATCACATTTTCCTAGTCCTGCATCACTGCAGTGTGTGGGGGATGCCACCTTCTTCCCTGCGTTCACACTGCACAGAGATGGTACAGTAGGACTAGTATCCAGCACTATAAGAGATGGTACAGTGTATATGGGTTTGGACCATATGCTGTAAACCTTGAGGCACTATGGGTAGTGCTGCATATTTTTATCTTCTTCACATGCTTATTCTGAAAAACATGACACCATGTGCCGGTGCCAGCACAGACAGCTGTACGCCATGCGTGTGGACAAGTGGTTTGCAATGAGGCACTACATATAGTGCTATTAATTATCATCTTCATCACATGTCACATGTGCATTCAGAAATCATGTTTTCTTGTCATATAAATAAAAAATAAATTTCAAGTATTTTTTTTTAATTATATTACTTTATCTACTTCAGTAAATTTATTGTCATGTCACAGGGTCGTGCTCTGCTACACTCCTCTGCCAGAACCTGCTGAAGCACAAGAACCAGTGTCCTGGCACTCATTTCTCAGCTCATTAGGGAGCGAAGGTGGCACATGGTCTTCAGCCATTCTCCATTGTAAAATACACCATCTTTCAAAGACCCTTGCATGAAGGATAGAAACAAAAATACAACATTCCATACCGTTTTACACTGCCTAGGCATGGTGGTGTATGCTGCAGAGCTTATTCTGCTGCTGTTACCATATGAACAGCCCTACAGAGTGCACAGTAATTAACCCCTTCCCAATGGGAGTCAACTTGAATGCCACACGTCATTATTTACAGTCTTCTACAGCAACTCAATGAAGCACATTATTGTACTATCACGCAGTTATTTTCCTTGGTATGTAAACAAAAAAAAAATACAATTTCATTAAACAGAAACCACAGAGGTCAACTAGTTCTTATAAACATAAAACACAAATCATAGTGTCTCATCATAGAAATAAAAAAAGAATTGCATAAAAAGTAATAAAAAGATTTTTATGCTACAATCATCATATTACTGTAAAGACATAACATAAAACATAAAAATAATGAAAGACATAAAGATATCATAGTATAAAAACATCACTGTAAAACCTATGGTACTACAAGGGATAATATGATAACTGGCACGAGGTAAAGGGGGAGGAATGGAGACTACGAGGTGGGTATACTCCTTGAGGTCAGCAATAAATAGTAACTAATTCCTATAGCTCACACTGGGCTGCAGCAGCCTTAGTGGGTTTTACAAACTCTGTCACAATGCCATAAACAGTAACACACACAGCTGATGCATGTCAAAAGCACCTGCCAGTAGTAAGTGAACTAATTCATATACATTGCTGACCTCAGGGAAGTTCCCTGCCCCCACCGTTTGTAGTCTGTTTTACCCTATGCCAGTTACTGCATTGGGAGCTGAAGTGGGTCAGCCAAACAAATTGGTGAAGCCAAATCAAACTTTCAGGGCCCAAGTCAAAGCTGAACTGAAGTGGGCTCAGGCCCATGTCTCTCACCCAAACTGCACACCTGTTCCTATTCCCAGCACTCCCTGATGTCCATTGTCACCCCTCCATCTTCCAGTGTAAGTCACCACTCACCTGATGCCATTCCGCAATCATTTAATGCTGTCTTGAGACCTCGGGACCTTGGAAAGACTCTTGGAAACTAAGATCTTGTTAAAGAGAAGGCTAAATAACCCAAACCACTTCACTTTTATAAAGTGACAAGTACACAGCTGGATTGGAGTTGGTAGGGTGGCAGGATGACAGTTATGAAATTCTACTGGAGGGGTAGCTGCCAGATGTTAAATGCAGTGGGTGGGGTCACAGGATGCCATCAGGTATCAGATATGAGGCGTAGTTCTGGAGACCACATCTCCAGAAGGACATTGACAAAATAGAGGCAGATTAGTTAAGGGCAATGAAGATGGTACATGGACTGCACCAGAAGCCTTATGAGGAAAGTCTTAAGGACCTTAATATCTATTCACTGGAGGAAAGAAGGGAGAGGGGAGATATGATAGAGACTTTCAAGTACCTTAGGGGAATAAGCTGGGTACAGGTGGAAAGCATATTTCAGAGAAACCTCTGTACAAGAACAAGGAGGCATAATATGAGGCTGAAGGATGGAAGGCTCGGGTAATGTTAGGAAGTACTTTTTCACTGAGAGTGTGGCTGAGCCGTGGAACAGCTTTGCAACAGAAATGTTGGGTGCAAAAACAATACAGGGGTTCAAGAGTGCATGGGATAGACATAAGGGTACCCTGGAGATGTACAGAGCAGGAGAGCCGCAGATCACATAGGATCTAGGGCTGCAGCACTGAGTAGGGAAATGGCCAGACTAGGTGGGCCGTATGGTCCTTATCTGCCGACAGAGTCTATGTTTCTGTGTTAGGTAAAGGAATCAGATAGACCAAGACATGCAGGTGGGGCTCATTGCACAGAGAAGTATGCTTAGACTGAAACAGAGAGATAACAAGGCGCAACAGTGGTAAACTGCGGTTGAGAACATGTAAATGGCAGTAAAATAAGTACACAGTTCTAAGCAGCTTTTTACCATGATGAGAACACTGGGCTAGTTAGGTGCAAGAATTAGCACAGGCATACTGCTGAGTGCAGATGAGAAGCACCCGATTAAAGGAGATTGTAATATTATAGAATAGAGGAGAAAGCATTAAGACACAGGAGAATCACAGATTATCAGAGGGGACTGGACTATGAAAGAAGGTGATACAGTCATGGTGACAGATGTAACCTTTGTCAGTGTAACTAAGGCATGCAGCCTGGTGAGGAACAGAACAACTCCAGAAGTGGATACTATACCAGGAAATGTTCTAGGGAGGAATTGCATTTTGCAGTCATGTACAGTGATTTGGGCAGTGCGGGTATTAGAGGAGGTGTCTGATCAAGATGATCCCCTGTCCTTGCAGAACATCAGTAGTACAGTAGGAGTAAATACAACAATGCTAAATGAATAACCCCAGTAGGAAGGGTGTTTACCAGAGCACTGCTAAACTATAAATACATAGATAATGACGGCAGAAAAAGGCACATAGGCTCAACCAGTCTGCCAGCCCTACCTAATTACTCTGCACTTGCCTTAGAGGCCATTCCACCTCTTTGTTTCTGCCACCCCTTCTCTAACCAGTCCCATATGCCTGTCCCATCCCTGTTTGAATCTACTCACTGATTTGGCCTGTACCACTTCTTCCAGCAGCTTGTTCCACTTGCACACCACTCTTCTGTGAAAAAGTGCTTGCAGGTAGATACATACATAGACAGTGTCGGCAGATAAGGGCCTATGGCCCACCCAGTCTGCCCATTTGAGCTTGTAAGTTCAGTTTGTTTTCGTAGAAGTCTGTTTCCCCTTACCCCTGACCTCTAGAATTCCTTTATGTCTATCCCATGCATTCTTAAATCCCGTGATTGTTTCAGCCCCACCACTTCCTCTGGCAGGGTGTTCCACTTGTCCACCACCGTTCTGTGAAGAAATTCTTTCTCATGTTTCTCTGAATCGTCCTCCTCCAACTTCATCCCATGCCCTCTAGTCCTGGAAACATCTTTTTCGCTAAAAAATAGTGTTTTCCTGCACCCTGTTCCTCCCTGTAAGATACTTGTATGTCTCTATCATATCCCTCTCTCCTCCTCTCCTCCAGGAGTACATGTTCAGTTCCTTCAACCTGTCTTCATAGGACTTGTGATGCAATCCATGCACCATCTTTGTTGCCCTCCCTGAACCTTCTCTACCCTGTCTATGTCTTACGTAGGTATGGTCTCCAGAACTGTACACTGTACTCCAGGTGAGGCCTCACTAGTGTCTAGCATGCGGAATTATGACCTCCTTTCCTGCTGGTGATGCCCTGCCTATACATTCCAGCATCCTATTTGCTTTACCTGCTGCCTTGTCACACTGTTTCCCTACCTTGAGGTCATCAGAGATGACAACCCCAAGATCCCTTTCCTGCTTGGTGCATGCTATATCCTCACCCCCAACTGATACATTGTGCCAGGGTTTTGTGCCCCATATGCATTATCTTGCACTTCTTTGCATTGAACTTCAACTGCCAAACCCTGACCATTCTTCAAGTTTCTGCAGGTCGCTTCTCATTCTGTCTACACCCTCTGGTGTGTCTACTCTGTTACAGAGCTTTGTGTCATCAGCGAACAGTGAAATTCTGCCTTCTAGATCCTGCTGTGTCACTGATGAAGATGTTGAATAGGACCGTCCCAGCACTGATCCCTGTGGTACCCCACTGGTCACTCTTCCTTTGTGGAATGACAGCCATTTACCAACACCTCTGTGTCCTGCCACCCAGCCAGTTACCTACCCACCACACTACTGTCCTGCCCACACCCATATTCCCCAATTTGTGTAATAGTCTTCATGTGGCACAGTGTCAGAGGCCTTGCTGAAGTCCAGATAGGCCACAACCACTGCCCTCCCCTGATCCACCTCCCTAGTCACCAGTCAAAAATTCAATGAGGTTGGTCTGACATGACCTCCCCTGGTGAAACCATGCTGCCTTGGTCCTGTAGTCCATTGACAACCAGATGTTCCACCAATCTCTCCTTCAGCAGTGCTTCCATGATCTTCCCCACTACCGAGGTGAGGCTGACTGGTCTGTAGTTCCTCTTCCTCTTTGTTCCCACTTTGTATAAGGGACTACATCTGCTGTCCTCCAGTCTTTGGGTACCTCCTGTTTCCAGTGATCTGCTAAACAGGATAGCCAGAGTTTCAGCCACCACCTCTTAGTTCTTTAAGGACCCTGGGGTGCACCCGTCTGGCCCCATTGCTTTATCAACTCTTATTACTTCCAGTTCCTTCAGGACCCTTTCTCGTGTAAAGGGACTTGTGTCCATTTCTGCACCATTGTCACCCCTTGTACTCTCTTCAAACCCATTACCCCTCTCTTCCTCAGTAAAGACTGAGCAGAAATACCTGTTCAATATGTCAGCTTTACTGTTGTCATCCTCCACGGCTCCCATCCTCCCCTTCAGTCTCACTATCCTCCCTTTGTCTTTCTTTTTTTCACTTATGTACCTGTAAAAGGTTTTGTCCCTTTACCCACTGATTTTGCAATGTGTTCTTCTGTCTGAGCTTTGGCTTCCTTACTGACCTCCCTACCTCCCTTTGCTTCTCCTGGTACTTCTCCCTATCCCTTCTGCCTGTGTCTTTTGTATTGCCTGAATGCAATCTTTTGGCTTTCACTTTCTTGCTACCTCTTTGAAAACCATAATGGTCTCCTCTTCCTTTTCCTTTTGCTAACCTGCTTAATGCATAATTCTGTTGTTCTTGTAATCCCCATTTTAAATACTGCCCACTGTTCCTCAACCCCTGATTCCTGTCCCACTCCCCTTAATGCCTCTCTCAAGTATCTCCCCATTTTCCCAAAGTCTGCCCCCCTAAAATCCAGGATACGTGTTTTTGTGTGGTTTGGTTCTGCTCTTTCTGTGATTTCAAACCACAATGACTGGTGGTCACTGTTACCCAGGTGCTCCCCCACTGTTACCCCCATCACACTGTCCCTGTTTGTGAGCACAAGGTCCAGTATTGCCTTCTGCTGAGTTGGGTCCATGACCAGTTGCTTGAGGAAGGCACCCTGAAGGGAGTCCAGGATAAATCTGCTCCTAGTTGATGCTGCTGCTGGGATGCTCCAGTCCACGTCTGGAATATTGAAGTCTCCAACCAGTACTACCTCACCCTTGTCTGCCATCTTTGGATGGCTAGCATCATCTCCTATCTGTTTCTTCCTCCTGGGCTGGTGGTCTATAGACCACACCCAGTGCGGATGGCTGTCCCATTTTCCTTTCCAGCTTAACCCACAGTATCTCTCCCCATTTTGTTCCTCCTGGATCTCTGTGGCTCTTATGTCATTTTTCACATACAGTGCCACCCTCCCTTCCTGCCTGCTATATCTTCTGAATATGTTGCAGCCAGGCATGGCCATCTGTCATGGTTATCATTACACAGGTTTCAGGATGGCCACAATCCAAGTCTGACTGTACCATGACAGCCTCCAGATCTTCCATCTTGTTGCTAAGGCTCCTGGCATTTTGCACACGTAGCTTTCATGATTTGACCTCCCTAGACTGCTTCACTGTTCTACTCCAGCCCCTTCCTTGGTTGTCATTTATCCCTGGTTCTCCTTGCTGTCTGCCCTTCTGCTGAATTTTGCCCCTTTTCTGCTTATCCACCTCTTGGGCACTAATCCTTACAGTCCCTAAGTCCCTACAGTTACTGTACTGCAAACTCCTCCAGCCTCCACTGAGTTCATTGCCGCTTTTGTCCAGTCTGCCTGTGCTTATCTATGGAGAGAACACAAGAAATAATGGCACAGTATATTTGTTCACATGCATCCCTAAATGCCAAGGCACAGGCATATGTGATAACAGAACCGCACAGTGTGCAAATAAAGTCACTTTTTTATTTTGCAGCTCAAACAAGTGCCAACGGGGCATCGTTAGTAACAGTTAAGTGGGGCTTTGCAATTAGTGTCTCTAGTCTGTTATGCCCACTTATTTTAGTCAGACCTGTAGTGGGCTGAACATGGTTTTACCATTCTCTTCTCACAGAGTTTAGCCTGGAGCTGATAAAGTGATACCAGAAGGTGTGCAATCTAAAGTTCTGTGCATCAGTATGCTTAGGTTGGCCTGTGCGCTCCTCATGTTCCTGGTGAGAGCCAAATTGTTGATATCAGAATTGTTCCATTGCTTCCTCACCAAACCACAGGTTCAATGTGCTTACACAACTGGATGAGATGAGATGATGCTTGTGTAACTTGATTTGCTTTATGGCTTTCTGCCTCTCTATCCATGGGATATACCACCCTATAGGGGTATGACACAAGGAACCCTAGAGGAGAGTTCCCCCCTTGTAGGTGCCATGGGAATAATTGCGTCAGTTAAAGGTAGGTTAGAAAGAAGCCCACGGGTAAGAGACGAGCTGCTGGAGGAGGAGGGGTGGATGGTGGGCAATGAAAAAATGAATCCTGGTGAGGCCCAGGATGTGTGACCTTTAAGCCCGATGGGGGAGTGATATAGTTGCTCTGCCCATTGAACCTCGGGCTTAAAGCCCTCCCATTCAATGTGCTTGTGCAACTGGATGAGATGAGATGATGCTTGTGTAACTTGATTTGCTTTATGACTTTCCAACTCTAGAGGAGGGTTATCTCCGTACAGGTGCCGTGGGAATGATTGCGTCGGCTAAAGGTAAGTTAGGAAGAAGCCCAAAAAGAATACCCAAAGGTGTCAAACATCAAAGAGGCGAGGATGATGAATGAATTCTGAGAAGATAAGGGCGGACTTCCTAATGAGAGAGGGTAAAGCTGAAGGCCACCATCCGCCTCCATCCAACAGCGGAACCTAACTAAGTAACCTAAGAAAGCACTAACTCTAACTAATATTATGACCATTGGCATGGAGGAGAGGAAAAAACCCTTTTGAGGAGGAAACCTCTGGGGATCCAAGGCCTAGATCACCTCCCCTTCAGGCTGACGACGTTTGATTTGAGGACGACATTTGATCGGAGGACGTATGTCGGTAAAGAGAAGGATTTGTTAAAGAGAAGGAAATGAGTGGGTAAGATGATGATGGGATAGGGGAGAAACCCCAAAAGAAGGCACAGATCGAAGAAGGAACATGAGGTAGCGATGAAGACTGATGATGATGAACACTGCAGGATGGTCCATGTAGAAGTCAGAGGAGCAAGGAGCATCCAGATGTGCTCAAGAGGAGACTCCAGATGTGCTCATGAGGAAACCGAGGATAATGCAGACTGGCTTGAGTGAGCAATGCAAGTGAGCAGACACTGAGGCTGATGAGGCATGCTTGATTATGTGATGTGAACGATTAGACCATGAATGATTAGACCCTGAGGTTGTAATCGATGAGGTAGCATAGGATTCAATGATGGGAATGCTTGAGTAAGTGATGCAAACAGATAAACCTTGAGGTAAGGATGAGTGAATGATGACTGGAGTTAGGAACCCGATACATGTGGCAGGATGGCCACAGGTCAATATGGTGGCATAGGAGTCATGATAGGTATGCCAGAAAGAAACATCAGTTGCAGGGGAACTTGATTAATGTGGCAGGAGGGCCACAGTTTGATGAGGTGACACAAGATTCATGAGAGGTATGCCCAAACGACTGAAGTCAGGAACTTGATGAATGAGGCAGGAGTGCCACAGTTCGATGAGGTGGCATATGATTCATGATAGGTATGCCCAACAGAAATATCGATTGCAGGCCAGATGGGAAGACTCAGAAGCTAATAAGATGAGGGCACCAAGACACCAAATGGACTAGGGTAGGAGTAGGAGGATATTGTGAGGTTTGAGATTAAAGAGAGCGTCAGCCAGAAGTTGCAAATCAAAGAAAGAATTTATTTCTGACACGATTAATATAATGGACTTATACGAAAAATAAATATAAACAGAAATATAGAAGAAGGCTGTCACTGTATACACACCAGAAATAACTAGTGTCTCTATAGCTGGGAACAGAACACGTCTGAACCTCACAGTCCTAGCTATCCAAATGAAAGAAAGCACACAATATATACCTGAAAGATAGGGGAGTAGCAAAGCTCCTCCCACTCCGATGTTTTAAAATCCAAAACAAAAGAAATAGTGATAATTATTCTTACTGATGATATTGTGCACATGCTACTGCTCTTTCAGGACATTCCTAAGAGAAACAAACTAAGTAAACCACCAAAAATGTTCCTTGGCGATGCAAGAAACTAGGTATTTGGGATTCTTAATTGGCAAAGGTGAAGTTAAACCTCAGATCGGTAAAATAGATGCTGTTGCTGGTAGCACAGAACCCCAAACAAAAAACATGTCAGAGCCTTTTTAGGACTGGCAGGTTATTACCGCTGGTTTGTCCCGAATTTTGCTGAAATTGCTAGCCCATTAATTGAATTAACAAAGAAATCTAAGTCAGATAAAGTGCAATGGTCTGACAAATGTGAAGAGGCATTTACTTCCCTTAAAGCTAAGCTATGCTCGTACCCAGTATTACATAGCCCTAATTTTCAGCGCCCTTTCTTGCTGCAGACTGATGCATCCAGTCATGGGATTGGAGCAGTGTTGTCCCAGATGGATGGTGAGAATGAACATCCGGTCCTATATATCAGTCGTAAATTACGTGAGAGGGAAACTAAATATTCTACTATTGAAAAGGAATGTCTGGCTATCTGTTGGGCAGTGGACACTCTTAAATTCTATTTATGGGGGACAGAGTTCACAGTTATCACAGATCATAACCCATTGTGTTGGCTAAACATGATGAGAATAAGAACCCCCGCATCATGAGTTGGTACCTAACCCTTCAACCATATAAGTTCATAATTCAGCATCGTTCAGGCAGGTCTTAAGGGTGGGGTTTCACATGTGAAGCTCCAGAGAGGTTACTGCTTTCTCAGTGTCTGCTCCTGTAGAGCCGGATGGCCTGTCTTTTACTTTTTTATGGGAAAGACACTGAGGGGGTGGATCCACATCTGAAACTTTCATCTAAGTTCTCTAATTCTTTGGTGTTATTTAGTTTGTTTCTCTTAGGCATGTCCTGAAAGAGCAGTAGCATGTGTACAATATCATCAGTCAGAATAATAATCACTGTTTCTTTTGTTTTGGTTTATAAAATGTCAGAGTAGGAGGAGCTTTGCTCCTCCCCTAGCTTTCAGGTATATATTGTGTGATTTCTTTCATTGGGATAGCGAGGACTGTGAGGTTCAGACGTGTTCTGTTCCCAGCTATAGAGAGACTAGCTATTTCTGGTGTGTATACAGTGAGAGCCTTCTTCTATATTTCTGTTTATATTTATTTTGTCGTATAAGTCCGTTATATTAATTGTGTCAGAAATAAATTCTTTCTTCAATTTGCAACTTCTGGCTGTCGTCCTCTTTAGTCCCACACCTCACACGTGGTGGGATACAGATGAATTGTTCCAAAATTATGGCTTCCATCATTTGTTCCTTGGTATTAGTGGCAGGCTGTAACCATTTCCCCTCACAGGTCCTTCAGTCTAGCATAGGCTTCCTGAGGGGTATCTGTAAGGTGAAATTTCAAGGCTCTAAAGCACTGCCTGTAAGTTTCCAAACAGATATCATAGCTCTTCAGGATCGTTTCCTTGACAGTATCACAGTTCTCACTCATATTGCTGTCCATATGTCCATAAGCCAATTGGGCCTTGCCTGTCAGGTACAGAGCAAGATGGATGACCCACTGGCTTCTAGGCCACTGGCAAGCTTAAGCTATACGTTCGAAGGTAGTCAAATAAGTTTCTATGTCATCTGTTTCACAGAGCTTGTTTAGCTTAATATCTTTCTGGCACTCGTCTGCACCAGGAGGGCATCTAGCACCCAGAGCCTGGATAGCCCTCAGATTATCTGCCCATCTGGCCTCATTTCTCTGCGTATCTTTTTCTCTCTGTTTCGCTAGGGCTACCTGTTGGATACATAACCATTGAAGTAGTTCCTGGACATCTCCAGCTGGAGGGGTTATCTCCACCTTCTCCTCTTCCTCTACGTCTGTGGAGATAACCCCTTCAGCTGAAGGTGACGGCAGAATAGGGATAAAACCCCAAAAGAAAGCACAGGATATACAGGCAAGGAGCAGAATGGAGGGAAAAACCAAAGGAAGCCAAAGCTGCAGAATGAACAAGAAAGGGAGACATGGCTGGGGTGAAGTGCATGTACAGGGGAATGAGGAAATATGCAAGTCCCAGCCTTGCACTGCAGCCTGAGCAGGAAACCGAGAGATGCAAACATAAACTACAGCCAGAGACAGTGCATCATATGACCCGAGGGATACTGGGCGAACATGGGATAAGATATTCAGGCAAAAAGGGCAGAATGCCTACAGACACAGGCTCAACAGGTCCCCTCATCCTGCCAGGAGCCAGCCAGGTCTTTCCTCAGGTTACTAGGGCACATGGTGACGGCCATTCCAACAGTTCTCTTGGCTGTCCTGCACATTTGGGTTCAATGGGACCAATGCACAGATGATCTGGAGCAGCAAGTATTACTCTCCAACCCTGTGCAGCAGACTCTGGCATGGTGGTTGAACCCCTACAACCTCTCCATAGGGGTCCACTTTTGTTCAGGATCCCCTCGTCAGATCTTGATGATGGATGCATCGAGCCAGGGCTGGGGCACCCATCTGGCTGACTGTCAGACTCAAGAGACTTGGTCTCCATAGGAACAGTGTCTCCATATCAACATTCAAGAGGTGAGGGTGATTCTCTGTGCCCTACAGGCCTTCTAGACGAGCCTGCTCCTGGGCCCTCTGTTGATCCAGATGGACAATATGTCAGTGGTCTTCTACATAAACAAGCAGGGGGCACTCACTCTTACCCCCTCTGCAAGGAGTCTGGCATTGAGCCATAGAGCATCACCTGGAACTAACTGCCGTACATGTTCCAGTTGTCCGAAACACCTTGGCTGACAACCTAAGCTGGTCTTTGTCCAAGGCGCATGAGTGGGAACTTCTTCCCTCAGTTGTCGAACATCTCTTCAACAGTTGGGGCCATCCCAAGTTGGACCACTTTGTGTCCAAACTCAGTGAAAAACTGCCCAATTTCTGCTTGCTAGATCCAGGGCCTAATGTTTTCTGGTGAGATGCATTGTCCCTGTCCTGGACAGGAAGGTTTCTGTATTCCTTCCCTCCCTTCCCATTACTGCAGAGAGTCCTTCTCAAGTTATAGTCAGAGGGGGCAGAGATTATTCTAATAGCTCCTTACTGGCCATGCCAGATATGGTTTCCACTCCTTCAGCAACAAGCAGCAGAACCTCCTCTACCCCTGTGCTCCGACTCTCACAGGAGCATGGCACTCTGGTCCACCCAGACGTCAAGTCTCTGCATCTTCATGCATGACTCCTTCAGACCTAGCAGTTGCCTGCTTTGGGGTTTCTCCCTTGGTGGCAGATGTCTTGGTGGCAGCCAGAAAGCCTTCCAGCAGAGCCACTTACGCCATGAAGTGGAAGCGGTTCTGTATTTGAGCTGCCACTCACCACCTCGATCCTTTCACCTGTCCGGTGAATCTTGTCCTAGAGTACCTCCTTTCCCTTTCAGAATTAGGCCTGAGCTACTCTTCCATTAAGGTGCACTTATCTGCCATCTCTGTGTACCATGCACCTATTGAGGTCAAGACTCTTGCCCAGCTGGACATTTCCTGCACCATCTTGCGGGTTATGCTACACCTGAAACCTCCCATTCGGGATCCTATCCCCCCATGGGACCTTTTGTTTGTATTAGAAAAGCTTACTTTGCCTCCCTTTGAGCCAGTCACAAGCTGTGAGCTATGCTTTCTGTTATAGAAAGCATTATTTTTAGTTGCCATTACTTCTGCTCGAAGGATTTCCAAGCTTCAGGCTCTGATGTGTAAAGAGCCTTACTTAGTTTTACACAAGGACAGGGTGCCCTTGCGGACTAATCCTAAGGTCGTGGCTGAGTTTACTCTGAATCAACCTGCCTGTCTATTACCCAGAGTATTCAAATCAAGGGGAGGCCTTACTTCATACTCTGGATGTTCACCAGGTGTTTTACGTTATTGTTTGGATTGCACCTGTACTATTAGAAAATCTGATCAGTTGTCATTTGTTTCATTTGCCCCTAAGAGAGAAGGGGCTCCTGTTTTGAAACAATGTTTGTCTCAGTGGTTAGCCAATTGCATTGTTTACTGTTGCTGCAAGTATGACAAGCCTTTACCGGGTTCGGTTAAAGGCCACTCTACCAGGGGCATGGCTGCGTCCTTTGCTTCCCTTAAGAACATGTCAGCAGCTGATATCTGCACAGCTGCCACTTGGAGTTCTGGCCACACTTTCATTAAACATTACAGTTTGGACATTGTCTCTTGGCGTAGAGCAGGCTTCAGACTCACAGTCCTACAGGGCCTTCTCTCATGAGAGTCTTACGCTGACTTCTGCCTCATCCTGGTTGACTGAGGTCAGACCTTATACTACTTGGGACTCAGTTCTTATGGTGTTACCTGCTGCAAGAGCCTCCCTCAAAGTAAGATAATACAGTTATGTAAGAACTTACCATAACAGATCTTTGAGAGGCGCTCTTGCAGCAGGTACTGCTTTCTCTCCCTCCGTCCCCTTGGTGATTGCTTCTCCATCACTGTTACCTTATTCTTTCCTTGGTTTCAGAGGAACACCTCAGTTGTCCAGTTTCTGTGCTTGCTGGGGTCTCTGGCAGGAGAAATGAGGTGATGCTGGGGACTGACCCTTTTATACCATAGGCCAACGTCAAGGGGTTGGTCCCCTGCTAATGACTGCTAGCTAGAAGTTTTCTGTGGGGTCCTGGCACCTACCAGCTTCAATTCTTATGGTGTTACCTGCTGCAAGAGCTAGCTCCTCTTGAAGATCTACTGTTACAGTAAGTACTTATGTAGCTGTACGTTTTCAGCACTGGGGCTAAAGGGGACCACTAAGGACTATGCAGGGATGTGGTAGGGTGCAGAAGTGTGAGGAGAGGGACTTACTTACTAAAAAAGGACATGTAATCAAAGCCAAAGGGGGATACCGAGTGGGTAAGGGGAAGGAGGCTAGGGGGAAGAGTGTTTTACTGGTAAGAAAAAAATTATAAGATAGAGCCAGTGGGGACTGCAAAGATTGAGTGGGTGGATGATGAGGCTATGATGGATGAGGGGAAGGTTTTACAGACTATACAGTATTTACAAGGTGGATTAGGAGCCATTACATTATTCATCTGGTGTCTCATCAGAGTTGTTGGAAGGTGGGGTACAGGAAGTCAGTCTGCAGCTCCGAGAGAAAGTGTGTGTGTGTGTTGTGGGAGGGGGGCTATTTGAACAGATGTAAAATAGGCAATTGTTAGTATTCTTAGTTGTGATAATTAATTTGGGCCAAGTGCTGAGTATTTTTACAATAGAGTATCATTTTTATATGCAAAATTGCTATTAAGTTTTCTGGCTTATTTAGTACCCTGCTGTGACAAAAAGTATGAAGAAAATATGTGGCATGTACAATCCAGTGTAGGCAGCAGCAGTAGCACGGTATGACTTAGACAGTGTGGTAAGGAACAAGACACTGATAGGAGTCTGGGTGGTTCTTCTGATTGTAGGTATCTAGGGAGTGTTTTGCAGGGTTTTTAATAATTAGCAGTTATTTTCTTGAGACAATGCTAACTGTACAGAAAGTATTTATATAGGTTTTATAGAAGTGTTAATGTTTGTTAAACACAGTGAGGCAAGTGCTATGCATTTTCACAATGTTTTAGCACTTTTATGAGCCAAATGCTAATCAGTTTTTGGAGTTAAATAAAACCCTGGTTTTGGGTAGTTGACGGCGTGAGAGCATGTGCCTTGAGGAAGTGGGGGTGAAGTACTTGTAGCCAGTGTGGTATCCAAGGATAAGATTATGAGCTGGGAGGGTCACATGAAAAGGTGGAGGGAAGTGAATAGCCAAGAAAATCAAGAAGTGTGCAGCACATGGGAAGAGAATGCAGGGGAAACTAAAAAGGAGGAGGAATACCACAACAAAAATGGCAAAGGAGACAAAAATGAAAGGGGAAATGATAGAAGGAATGGAGTGGGAATTTACAGAGGAGTCTGACCATGGGACTGCATAGTCAAACTGACACGGCTGACTTGAGTCATATATACAAAAAAATGGTAGCATTATTCTGTACATCCTTCATGAAGAAAATATTGATCTCCTTTAATTTAAACTGATGTTCTAACAAACCCTATTTTCCATTCAGAATAAACATAAACCATTTCAGATTCTTGTTGAATTAATTCTGCAGTATTTCGCTAAATATTAAATCTTGTTTCAGCCTACTTCGAGCTGTATTTTTTTTTAAAATAGCTCACATATTTCATGTTGTGAAATATGGAAGCAAGTGTGTACAGCTGAGGCCACAGTTGTGTTTCCTATGAGTGTGCCCTGTGAATGTCATTTAATCACTGACTGAATCGGAGTGTAGATAAGGGATACTGAAAGCTGCTTTACTTGAGACAGATTAGCAATTTAATCATGGTTCACTTTGTTGCAGAATAAAAGATTTAGATTTTCAACATGTATTGAAGAGCAGAATCATGGTTAGTCTAACAAAAGATAAGAAATAATTTAGGGGTCATTATTAAAAAAATGACCCTGCTGAATTTAGATAAAAAGAATTAGATACAAAGAGGGCTAACATCCCATTTTGTATTCAGACACTGATATAATAAGGCAGGCACTTTTTGGAGCTGTTCACAGTTGTCTGAATATAACTGGATCTCCAAAAACAAAGCCTTATGTCAAACTGGATCTGAAACTTGACATTAGATTTCGTTGTTATTTAACCAAAGGAGCTCAAAATGGTAGGGTCCTCCCCCCCCCGCGCACACACGCACATTCACATAGTTCCATACAATGCTTGTCTAGTAAATACCTGAGCTGGTTATTGTCCTTTTTGTTTAGTTTTCCTATGCTCTACTCCCAAGATGGCTGGATTTTGTCACAAGCACTTTAGGTGACTTACCGTTTCTCTGTGGTTGTAACCTTGCATGCATGGCTGCAATCATATGTACTGTACATTCACGCCCAACTGAGTATTAGAAGTGTGTACACACTTGCATTTTCAGGTTAGTGAGAGAACAAATTGGGCAGTTCTGTATTACTACTGGGTCCCTAATGTTTTCCAGGGATAGAAAATAAAAAGGCACTGTTCTGTTTAGAACAGAAAAGCAAAATCCTTTATTATATGTGGTTCACTGCTCAGTGCTTGTGTTACATACTGCATCTGTATAATGTAGGTTTGAGTTTGGATACAGAGGCCAGGCCAGTAAGTTAAATGATGCTTCCAAGGTATAGTTGTACGGATGAGTAGTGCTTAGGTACTTAGGCATGGACATGAGTAAGTCCGTGATTATGGTACGTGTTGAACAGAAGTAAGATAGTGCTAGATACTGGAACAGATGAGTTATTCGTTATGAGTTGATGGTTTAGCTTTACTCTGTGTCCCACCATATGAAGAATGGTTAGTTGCTTAGGATATGAGACCACCAAAAATATATATAACATCTCATGATTATCTCCTCCAACTCCGGAGAGTATGGCCGGCAGCACTCAGAAGAGGAAAAAAACCCTTAGGGGGAAACCTCTGAGGACCCATGGCTACTGACCTGTCAGTCCTTCTGGGCATACTAAAGGAACATAATCCTAAACTGATTAATTATTGGCTAGTCCAAGTTGCAGATTACAGATCCAGTGGAACAGTTCATAGCAAGAGACGAAAGGTCAGGGACAGGCTTCCAAGTCTTGCATGGTGAAGCAGGTAGCTGTAGGAACACGTGAAGCATCCAGGTAGATGTGCAGTGAGGTGAGCATTGTTAGAACATGTCCAGTAGGTTGAGGATAAGACTAGAAGTGAGGAGCTCCTAATGCTAGCAATAATAGATAGGTGAGTATAGAGTAGACATCCAGGTTTTGATGCTGGTGAGGCAGGATGAAACAGAAATAGTCCAACCTCCAGGCTTCTGCTGATAGAAGGCTTATGAATTTCATGGAATGGTACAAGGCTTGAATGAAGCTGATGACTGACAGAACCAGTTAAGTTAATATCACGAAGAGAGTTGAATTTGTGCTTAAGTCATGATTTAGAAGGCATACGGTAGTAGAACGGAGCTGAAATCCTGGCAGGATTTTAGGGTGCTAGAACTGAAGCAATACAGTGTAAAGTTAGGAGGCATCCAAGGAAGTATAACAGGGAGAGCCCTGATAGGTAAGGATGTGTGGCTGGACCTCGTAGGTTAGGAGGTAAGGTAGTAAGTAGCGAGTGATATGGACCAGGTTGGTCAGTAGATAAGTAGTAGAATGTGGCAGCTAGACCCACGGCTGAGATGCACAGCTGGACCGTTGTAGGTCAGCTGGTGAGGTAAGTAGAGTGGCGGTTAGCTCCAGGTAGCTTGTAATCGCAGCCAGACCCTAGGAGTTCCACTGGTAAGTAAGTAAGTGGAAGCTAGCCCTCATAGGCTAGTATGCACAGTAAGTCCCCACGTCGGTCAGCTGATGAGTAAATGATTGGTAGTCGAGAATGGCAGTCAGGTCTGTAAGGGCTAGCAGGCACAGCGGAATCCACATAAGTCAGCTGGAATTAGGAAGGGATGAGCTCTGAGGGTATACAGTATATCCAGGATGAGACTTCTATAAAATGGTCAAATATAGCGGCGAGCAATACAGTCAGCATAGGTCGAGCTGTACCTGTCGAGCAATTCTAGCAGAAGATGAATTCTTTCTGAGGAGGAGAGGAGCTTTAACGACTGAGTGTGATCAGTAGGAGAATATGGTCTTGGAGTCAATGCCAAGTTATAGTAGTAAAGTTCTTGGGTGAAGCAAGGAAACTAGATGCAGGCTATGAGGCTGGGACAGAGCAGAAGGAACCTTCGGTCCTGCGTAGGGCAAACGGATAGGAGTAGATTTGCAATGAAACTCAGTACATGAGTAGGTGTAGAGCTGGAAGACCTCCAGGCCCGGATGGGCGAAGCAGGTCTTGTAAGCATGCAATACTTTGATGAATTTCCAGGTCCTGAGAACAGAGCAAGTACGAGGTAGAAGTATACGAGCCTCCGGACCCAGACTGGGAGTGGCAGGCTGAGAGAATTATGAACCTCCAGGCCCGATGCTAGGTAATGCAGGCATGGCGTATGAATAGTCAAACCTCCAGGCCCTGAAGGCAAAGCAGGTATGAGGTAGAGGTATACGAACCTCCAGGCTCAGACTGGGCATGGCAGGCTGACAGAATTATGGACCTCTGGGCCCGATGCTGGGCGAGACAGGCATAGTGTATGAGTAGTCAGACCTCCAGGCTGCAACATGACGAGGCAGGTGGAGTAAGAGAAAGACCTGAAGGCAGTTGAATGAGCACTGAGAGTTGCTCTGAAACAGCGTTCGAGTGTGAGGATATTGCAGTTCGAATATATGTAGTTGGCAGATTTCAGGCAGCCAGGGAAGCACTGGAGGCAGGAACGTGATAAATAGAGCGAGCAATAGGTAAGTTGTAAGTAAAAGACCTGCGCATAGGTCGGTAGTAATGGTAGCAGTAGTCATTGGAATTGCATGAAATGCAGATAAAGTAGCAAAGAGTAGTACTGAATAATTGTATTAGGTACATATTGGAGACCAATGAAGGATGTAGCTAGCGGGGAAGCAGACTGGCCCTCTGAATGTAGTTGTTTGGTGACCCAAGTAAAGCTGAAGTAAATGGCGGGAGTCCAGAGGCCAAAGGAAAGGAAGCAGCAAGGCCTGTATGTAGATATGAGAACGGCTGGACCATACTTAGGTCAACCGAAGGAATGAGAAGAGAGGGAGTTAGGCTCGATGAGGCTAGCAGGAGTGAAAAAAACCCATATGCAGGGTAGTAAGAGCAGTGTATGCTTGCTAGACTAGGTTCACATGGCAGGAGGAATGACTTAACCTAGGTAAATCAGTCAAAAGGGGAGTGAGGAGTCAGCTAGGCCCCACATAGGCTAGCAAGACCGAGGTACTATCAAGGAGGGCTGCCTGACTCAGTGTGCGCCGGGCAAGTGCACAGAGCAGTGGACTTAGATGTATGCAGAGAGAGGCAGTCGGACACAGACAGTAGTCCACTGTGAAACCCAGCTAGGTTTATTGCAATAGAAGTAGTATATGAGCAATACATGTTATAAAGTAGTCAGTAACATACATATAATCAGTATGCCATAGCTTAAGCTGGAGTAAGTGTAAAGGGGGAATCCAGTTCAGGTGCAGCAACTCAGAGCTAGGATTTAAGTAAATAAATATTATGATGCATGTTCCCCTCGAGGAGAAATAAGGTTAGATGTCTTACATGCAGTTCCATACTGTAGGTGCGCTGCCCGAGATGAGCCTGTACACCTGTGAAGTAAGGTGCATGTCTCAGCAAGGTGAGCAGAGCAGCAATTGAGGTGACAATGGAAGTATACGATGCATAGTTCCTGCAGTAGAATGTAGTCCAAGCCGCCAGGATCTATGAATGCATAACAAGCAGACGATGTAGGCAGGTGTAAAGGCGCCGAGAGACAATGACGATAGGCGCTGCAGCAGCGGGTGTATGGAACCCAGCAGGCGGTGGCGGACTTAAAGAAGCCCCAAGCTGGTAGCAGGAGAATGGAGTGGCAAAGGACTGGGCATGGAGCCGGGCTGCTCTAAGAGGGAACGGAGACAGTAAAAGTAAGTGCGTAAGCAAGAGAGTGAGCATAGAAAGGCAACAGGACAATAACAGGACAAGCAGGAGGGAGGCAGCGGTTAGATCAGGCAACATATCCCCCCCCCCCCCAAAAAAAAGAAGAAGCACACGGACGAAAGAAAACAGGCAAACGGACAGAAGAGAGCCAAGAAACCCACAAAGGAAGACGAAATGAAGGCAGGCAGGACAGACGGAGGTGGCACCAGGAAAGAGCAGCCACGGACCAGCAACAGCACGGCAGTGAGTGCATCTCACTCTTAGCAGAGCAGCAGTGCTCTGCTGCTTAAATAGGTTATGGGGGAGGAGCTCTTCCCCCATATAACCACAGGCAGGACCTTCCAATTATTTTTATTGTGTCCTAGAAAGTGGAAAGAGTGAGTTGTTGATCTGTGCTGCAAACCTTGAAAGTAATATGTGTCTCAGATCCACAAGTTAATGGTGTTTACAATAGGTTTTCCCCTCTTCTGTTTTATCTCCATGTCTGGATGCTCCACTTCAGGTACTGCGTGGCCACCTCCCAACCACAACAATCCTCATTCTTCACCTGCATGTTGCTGTCATGGTTTGCTCCCCATGACAGGACCTTTTTCTTTTCTGGAAGACTACTCTGGAGCACTGTCAGTTGGTAAAGTGAACGGGGTGTGCATTGTCCGTGACTGCCCACGTGGTCACACAGTTGACTGCCATTTTCCTCTATATGCCCTCTTGATTATTGTTCCTCTTCCTTCATAGAAATGGAGAAACATAGACAGTGATGGCAGAAAAAGACCGGAGGTCCATCCAGTCTGCCCATGTTCCCTATAATCCCTGGAACCTGTTCCTCCAGGATACTAACTCTCCCCGTCATCCCTCTGTTCTCCTCCTTGGTCCTGTCGCCCCCGGTAACCACTATTCCCTTCATTATGTCCCATCCCTGCTTGAATCCCTTGACTGTTTTCGCACCCACTGCCTCAGCCGATAGACTGTTCCAAGGTTCCACCACCCTTTCTGTAAAGTGGTACTTCCTCACATCCTTCCTGAACCAACCTCCTGTTAATTTCCATTCATGTCCACGTGGCCACGAATTGGTATTCAGGCTAAATAGTCCCCACAGTTCGCTTTGTTAATTCCTTTAAGGAACCTGAAGGTCTCTATCATATCTCACCTCTCCCTTCTGGTCTCCAGCGAGTACATATTTAGTGCCTTGAGACGCCCCTTACAGGATCTTCCCTGCTGGCCCTGAATCATTTTTGTTACTCTGCACTGCACTGTCTCCAACCTATCCCTGCCTTTCTGAGGTGAGGACTCCAGGACTGGGTGCAGTACTCTAGGTGAAGCCTTAACAGGGATTTATAGAGGGGAAGTAATACCTCTTTTTTTCTGCTATCACTACCCCTCCTGATGCATCCCAGCATCCTGTTAGCCTTGCTGTAGGCCTTGCTGCACTGAATCAATTGCATAAACAAGTTGCTAATGATAACTCCCAGATCCTGTTCCTCATTTGTAGTGCTAAGTCTCTTCCCTCCCATCCAGCACTCTGTCTTGGGGTTCTTTTTCCCTAAGTGCATTACCTTGCACTTTTTAGTATTGAATTTGAACTGCCAGGCCTTTGACCACCCCTCTAGCTTTTGTAGGTCTCTCTGCATTTCCCTTATTCCCTTGTCACTATCCATCCTCCCACATAGTTTTGTGTCATCTGCAAAGAGACACAACCTACCCTGGATTCCTTCCCCAGTGTCACCAACGAACATGTTGAACAGGACCGGACCCAGGACCGATTCATGTGGATCCCCACTCATAACCTCCTTTTTTTCTGATTTAACTCCATTGACCACCACCTTCTGTTACCTCCCCTGTAGACAGTTACCCACCCAGTTCACTATGGTTTAGCTGCACCCAGGTCCTCCATCTTCTTGAACAGTCATTTGTGAGGTACTGAGTCAAAAGCCTTGCTGAAGTCAAAGTAGAGCAGATCCACATCATAGCCTTGTCTAATTCGTTTGTCACCCAGTCAAAGAAAACTATCAGGTTAGTCTGACAAGATCTTCCTGCCACAAAACCATGCTGTTTATTATCCTGGAGCCTGTTGCTTTCCAGGTAGTCTATGAGTCATCCCTACCTTTGTAGTACACACAATCTACAGCTTGCCTCCCGCACACGTAGCAGGTGTTGCTGTGGTTGTGGGACATGAGACCAACTCTCATCCGGTTGGGACACTCTGCTGTTGGCTCAACAGGCTACCCAGTCACCAGTGTCTCAGGACTACTCCCAAGCAGGGGTTGCTGGCATGGTAATGCATCACACTACTGCTGAGCCATTGAACATTCTTGTTCATAGCTTTTTCAATGGTTATTCACATTTTCTTTTGCATATCAATGCTACTGTGTTTTTAAAGTGTTTTTCCTATGTACCTTACACTAGGTTATTCCAACACATAAAGATATACTGTATACAGTATGCTTATTTGCCTACTTAAAAAAATCACAACTTTGAAAGTTATGTTGAAACATTTTGTGCAATAAAAACTTGAACAGCAAGAACCCTCTACATGCATATCTGTGCATATTTACTGTAGTTAACGTTTCCTTTTGATGCCATGAAAGGGAATTGCATAGCAGTGTTAACAGCAGACAAAGGTTAAACTCAGTCTAACATTGTATTTAGAAACATATAATCTGATGGCAGATAAGGACTGCTTGGCCCACCTAGTCTGCTCATTTTCCCACCTAATGGATAAGCTGCGGATCCTAGTTAACCAACAGCCTACTTCCTCCTACCTCCCACTAGAATTGCCTTATGTCTGTCTCATGCATTCTTGAATTCCCCCACTGTTTTTGACTCTATGATCTCCTCAAGAAGGCCGTTCCATGCATCTACAACCCTCTCTGTGAATAAATACTTCATCACATTACCTCTGAGCTGCCCCCCCATCTTCAAATTGTCCCCCCTTGTTCTTGCGTGTCTCTTTTTCTGAAAGATGCTACTCTCTTGGACTTTGTTGATTCCCTTGAGGTATTTGAAAGTTTCTAACATGTCCCCCCCTCCCTCCTTTCCTCGAGGCTATACATCTTAATCCCCCTTAAGTCTTTCTTCATATGTCTTCTGGTGTAGACCCTGCACCATTTTGGTTGCCCTCCTCTGGACAACCTCCTCCCTGTCTATGTCTTTGCGGAGATGGGTTCTCCAGAACTGTACACAGTACTTCAGATGTGGTCTTACCAACTGTCTATACAGAGGGACAACAACTTCCTGTTTTCTACTGGTGATGCCTCTCCCTATGCATCCCAGTGTCCCCCAGCCCTCCTTACTGCCTTCTCACATTGCTGGTCCACCTTTAGGTCATCTGATATGACTACCCCCAGGTCTCTTTCCATTTTTGTTGTTGTCAGTATCTCAACCCCCATTGTGTACTCTTCCCTTGGGTTTTTGTTTCCCAGGTACATTACTTTGCACTTCTTTGCACTGAATCTAAGCTGCCATACATTTGACCATTCCTCCAACCGTGCCAAGTCCCTTTTCATCCTTTCCATACCACCTTTCATATCAACCCTGTTGCAGATCTTTGTGTCGTCTGCAAAGAGACATACTTCTCCTTCCAGTCCTTCTGCAGTGTCACTTATAAAAACATTAAAAAGGACCGGCCCCAGTACTGAACCCTGTGGTACCCCACTAGCAACCCCCCTTTCTTCACTGTGAACTCCATTTACTATTACCCTCTGTTTCCTGTTGTCCAGCCAGTGTTTTATCCAGGCTACCACCCTGGGATCCACTCCCAGGCTGGTTAATTTGCCTATCAATCTGTTGTGCGGGACTGAGTCAGATGCCTTGCTAAAGTCTAGGTAGGCCATGTCCACAACCCCTTCCTGGTCTATTACTTTGGTCACCCAGTCAAAGAAATCAATTAGATTTGTCTGACATGACCTTCCTGCTGTGAATCCATGCTGCCTTTGGTCCTGTGCCCCACTGGCCTCTAGGTACTCAACAGTTCTTTCCTTCAGAAGTGATTCTATCATTTTCCCTACCACTAAGGTCAAACTGACAGGTCTGTAGTTTCTTGCCTCTGTCTTGCTCCCAGTTTTGTGAAGGGGAATCACATCTGCCCTCCTCCATTCGTCAGGTACCACACTATCCTCCCATGATTTATTGAAAAGGGTAGTCAGTGGTGTTACTAGTTCTTCCCTTAGTTCTTTCAGAATTCTGGGGCGAATCCCATCAGGCCCCATTGCTTTATCCACCTTCAGTTTTAGGAGTTCTTTCAGAACCCTTTCTTCTGTGAAAGGACTAATATCAACCCCCCATCCAGAGTGCTTCTATTGACTGGATAAGATATCTTCCCTGCTTTGTTTTTCACTTTATTTATAATTACAGATATGAAATGCATATTGACATTTTTTTAATAGTGTTGGGATATGTATGGCATCATAATTCAATGCATATCACCTTTATTGATTGAACTGTATTTTGAAAACCACTTTTTCCAAACTTTAAAAACATACATATTTTTTTTTTTAGTTTTTGTAGACCAGGAAAAGAGAGGGGGGTGGATTTACAGATGCAGGCTGATGTATTGAATCAAGTTAAGCTGTTGGTTGTGTGTTTTTAGTGAATGGGGGGAAGGGGACATTTGTTCAGGACTCCGGGGAAATTCCCCAACTCTGCTAGTAGGGGGATTACTGGCTGTTCTGCCAGAATAACCACTCTGCTAGAGTCCCTTGAGAGAATGGACGTGCCAGGGACAGAGGAGCAGGCCTCCTCCACTGCCGCCATACCTCAAGAGGCTGCTGAGAATTCTTTACATTTTGTAGAAGTTCCCGATGAAGATTTGGAAAACTACCTCAAAAATTATTTCCAACAATGCTGTGGACTTACAAAAAGAAATGCTCGAGGAGTTAGCAGCTGAAGATCGTAGGCATCAGCAACGCAAGTTACTTCTTACAGCTGAACTTGCAAGACTGCAGAAGAGAACTGCTCCTGTCAAACACTCTAGTCCAGGCGTCAGCATGATTCAATTCCTTAATGATGCACTATAGCATCAAAAGGAGCCGCCACCCTGGCAGCTGTCAAATTACCAACACTCCAGGTAACAAATTCTTCTCATTCTTCTGATATGGCTGGCAGTAAAAACGCAAAAGTTAGCGTGTGCCTAGAGTCAGAGGGAAATGTTACGGGGGTTAAAATTACAAATGTCAAATCTATAAATGCCGGCACCAGGCTGCCACTTTTCCACACTGGGGCTGCCGAGTTAAACCCTATCTCAGAAGTGCTAACAGAGGATCTTCTCCAAAATAATTTAATTGAATGCAGTGTGTCTGTGTTTTCTAGTGGTCAGTCCCCTGTAACTGACCCCAGCAAGGTTAATGAAAGAAACTCTTCTCCCAAACAACTTGTATGCCAAATGGACATTAATAACTGTGATGAGGCAACAGTTTTTTTCTTTTACTACAAGGCATGCAGGCCCAAAACAAGCTTGCAAAGGGGACATTAAGAATAAAAGAGCTGCTCTTGCCATTTAAAAAAGGAATATTCCTATGGACTTTCCTATCATAAGTGACGAATCCGCAGGTGATGCTAATTTAACTCCAGTCCAAAATAAAAAAAGACCCACCTGTCTCTTCTGCAACTCAGATGGCTTTTTCTCTAAATCCATCATCAAATTATACTTTTGCTCACTGGTCCCCTGAAAAAGCACATTCAGAAGCAGGGTGGAAAAGAATTCCAGATGGAAAATGGCTCCCTGATCCAGACTGTTCTCCAGCTACTACTCTGTCTCAAGCAATACCAGAATGGCACACAACTATAGTAACTCAGGTACCTGCACCTAACCCTACAACACAAATGTTAGTTGCAACTTTCAATCAACCTACAGTGGAAAAAAAACCCAGTAAAGTCCACACCTTCATCCAGTAACAAGGGGTTGAGAGACATCTCAGACCCCCCCAGAAGATAAAAACACCTGCACATAAAAATCGGCATCCAAAACAATCTCCCGTTCAAGACAAACCTACTGAGGAATATTCTGAAAAACCTGAGAATACCCTCAAAAGCATGATTAAGCCAGTACCTGAAGTTGCTAACCCTCCCTTCCCCTCCTCAGTCCTTCCTCCAGTGTGTTATCAAGACCCTCCTTAACTAACGTTCCAAGACCCCATGTTTTCTAACCCCGCCTCTACTGTCCCCACTGATAGTCCTGTTGAGAGACCTGCTCCCCTACCTAGAAGATGGTCCACAAAGAACGTTAAGCTTACACTCTCCCAGGCCCCCCAAAAATCAAGTCTGATAATCCCTTTTCAGTGTTAGCATCTGCTGTTTGGGGAGATTCGGAAATGGACATCGGGGACTCCGACATCAACACCCAAACCCAAGATTCTATTACAACCAGCAGTGACTTGGTAGGGTACAAAGGGAAGAAAAAGAAAGAGGAAAAGGAGCCCTTAAACCATATAAATTCTACCCCTTGGTGAAACACTGTATAGCTTCTGCAAATATTTGCAGTCTGGTAAACCATACAAAAAGACATATGGTGTTTCAGTACATGCATGATTCAAGCTTTGAGGTATCCCTTCTTCAAGAAACCTGGATGTCAACAAGTGACCAAGCACAGATATACCACGCCGAATGGTGCTGGGACCTTCTTTTTGGTCCTTTGGGATGGACAGGGCAGACAGAGTGGGAATTATTTTTAATTCCTTCTCCTTCTCCCTCACAAAACTAATAGATCTAATTTCAGGTAGGTTACTGATTCTGGATGGTACCTGACACCATTCTCCATGTAGATTTATTTCCTTCTATGCCCTTCAATCCAAAACTGAAAGGGTTGCCCTTCTTTCATCCCTTCAACCTTATTTAGTGACATCCCAGAATATTTTTCTGGGAGGCGATTTCAATTGTGAACTGCCGAAATCAAAAAAATCAGATGGTAAAAAGATTTACTGTGACTCAAATGCCCTAAAATATTATATAATGACAGCTGATCTCTCTAACTGTGCCCAATATCAAAAATCTGGGCCAAAATTCACTTACACTAGAGGCAGAGTCTCCTCCACCATAGATCACTTTTTTATTTCAAAAAATATTCTCCTTCCAGTTCTGGAAATACTCCCTTTAGAGTTTTTGGACCATTTACTGTTGAAACTAACCCTTCAGAACCACCCCCTTTCAAATAAGAATCAGGATTGGTGGAGGCTAAATACTTCAATTTTATCAGACCCCATAGTTAAAAATGGAATTTCAGACCTCCTTTGGGCCAAGGCATTGGTGTGTGACCTCTATAATAATGTCAGAGAGTGGTGGGCAGACACTAAGCTAGACATAAAGCTTTGGTTCCAGTCCTTTGGGGAAAAAAGGAAAGATCCAAATTCTTTAAATATCTCCAGCTTCACCAACAACTCCAGTATATATTTTCCCTAGTTTCACATTCCAGGAAAGATTACCCCACCCAAATAGAAAATTTAAAATCTCAGATGGAAACATACCAGTATGACTGGGCAAAAATGGTCCTTGCAGTGTTACAATATGGAACACAAAAAACATCTGGGGGCCCTTTCAAAGCCTATAAAGTGAGGAAGCAGGCAGCAACGTTAGATACATTATCTGATGATGCAGGCAATTTAGTAGACTCCACCACCAATTTATTCAACATCATTTCTGATTTTTTAAAATCTCATGAAATGAGTCACCCTCCTCATGACTTTATTATAAATTCATATCTGGAGGAAGTAGAAAGGCCTAGCCCTCCCACAGGGTTAGAAAGATCTTGCTAGCCCTATCTCGGCTGCCAAAATAGAGGAAGTTATTAAGTCGTTAAAATTAGGAACTTCCCCAGGCTTGGACGGCCTCCCATACAAATTTTATAAAACCTTCCCCAAAGAACTAGTTGCTTGTTTAGGAGAAGTTTTTCTTTCTTTTTTCAAAACCATAAAGTCCCTTCTTATTTTACAGCAGGATTAATAGTATTTCTATTTAAAAGTGGTGACAGGCCAAAAATTCATAATGGCGACCTATTACAATTTTGAATTCAGATTTCAAAATCTTATCTCAAATACTAAATAGAAGATTAAGGAAAATGGCAGCATCCCTAATTCACTCCTCCCAATGCTGTGGGCTTCCTGACAGAAAAATTCAACACCCTCTGATGATTATTAGGGGCACAATTGACTCACTGTGTTCCCAGAAAAAAGTTGGCTGTATAGTAATGTTAGACCAAAGAAAGGCGTTTGACAGAGTATACCACCCCTTTTTATTTTCCACACCAGAATATTATGATCTCCCTCCAGATTTCATTCAGAGGATGAAGTTACTTTATTCATCTGCGACTGTGATCCCTATTATCAAAAGACAGGTTACTATGAGCTTATTGATCTCAACAGGAGTAAGGCAGGGGTGCCCCTTAAGTCCCTTGCTTTATATCTTTTCCTTGGATCCCTTCCGGAGGAGATTAATTTTCAGTTCACAATGGGATGGTATACCCAGATCATATGGACTTCCTCCATTAAAACTCCAAGCCTATGCAGATGATCTCTGCTTATTTTTTGAGACCCCTATGCAGTTACCACTATTTTTTCAGGAAGTTAATGATTATTGTAAAGTCTCTAACTCCACTTTAAACCTTTTTATTTATAGGTTATCCCCCTCCCATATCTATTTCAAGTATTTCAGATGACTACATACCATGTGAAAATATTTGGTGTCACTTTTGGGCCACACAACATCCCTTTCTTTAACTGGGATTCAGCATTAACCATCCTTGCAGCAAAAGTCCAAAGATGGAAAGGATGGAAGTTATCAAAACTAAAAAGAGTACAGATTATAAAAAAAATTGATTCCAGGCTTACTCTACACAGCAGTCATTTTTTCACCTCCGCTTACACTAGAAACTAGATTATATAGCTGCTTCTTCCAGATGCACTGGGGAAGCTGACTTAATGCCATCAGGAGAGCTTTCACTTACTTCCCCCCAAAGAAGGGGGTTTGGGTATGGTAGACCCAATATCCTTCTTTTATTCTTTATTCATATCCCAAAATATAAAAGGAGGGCTACAACCTTCAGACTCCCTTGTATATAATGGGATACAAGGTGTTTTAGCCGACTGTTTTCTTTCATGGATAGATACTCCGCCTAAAGTTGCCAGAATATTTAAAACCAGTGGCCTAGAAGTTGTTTAAATTGGGAATACCTAAACAACAGATATTGCAAAGTTCTGGCCCCCAACTGTACAACTCAATCATATCAAGTAATCCACCCACCAGAACCAGAATTTAAGAAATGTACCCCTTGTCATAATAAAATGGTTTTGGAACAGCTGAAGAATGAGAGAATCCCCTTCCACATGTGGGAAATCCTATGGCTCCCCGTATACGGAAGGTTAAGTATATGGGAAAACCTTAAGCAGAAAGCAATTAAAGAGATTGTCTACATGATACATATCACGCTAAGGAGGAAACATTGGACATTCTTTATCTGAATGTTCCTTTGTTACCCCACTATAGCAGTATGCAGCACAAAAATGGGAAGTAGCTTGGCTAGCTGATATGACTTATGAATTTTTAATATTAGGCACGTATCCAAGTTTTTTCCAAAAATACCGTGAGTGTGCTCTAGCAGTGTTTTTATGCTGTGC
The DNA here is from genome assembly GCA_016271365.2 of Neoceratodus forsteri. Lineage (NCBI taxonomy): Eukaryota > Metazoa > Chordata > Ceratodontiformes > Ceratodontidae > Neoceratodus > Neoceratodus forsteri. Next base: position 316,403,653 of record CM057454.1, read on the forward strand.
AAAGTTTTACCTGTGGTAGGGTCAATGCCAGTGGGTCTTTCAACAGCGTATTATGCGTTATGTAACATTTAATATTTTCTGTGAGCAAGCTCGAAGCACTGTCTATGGAAAATATATTACTTTACATTCCTCAAACAAAGTAATGAAATGGTGGAAAGGGTTTTCTTTTTTATTATAAAGTTTACATAAGAGATTGTGTTTGATACTAGGTTGTATAAATATTTGACTTTCCTTTTATGGACATTTGTTAGAAAGTTTTCTTTTATGAGCGTACATTTTTAGGTTTAGTACATATGGAAAAAAAGAATGTATTAATGAGTTATGCTTAATTGTTTTTTTTTCTTTGCTTTTTCTGTTTAATTTATATAACATTTTTTGCTTATGATTTGTATTGATGTGATTTTCAATAAAATATTCCCCTACTCTTGGTAGGGGATGCTACCCGACCAAGACGACAGATGAGGAGAATTCAGAAGCAGATTGATAAACAGCTTGCAGGACAGATGGGCCAGATTTGGTATCATTACTTCTAAATATACCAACTTTAACCAATAAGCCATGTATGGCGCTCCCCAAGGTTATAGATGTAAGTGTAACAGAGGCTTTCAGAAGACTTTATTTCACATCATAATTCAATGCTCTCTCTATAATAGTTACAGGGACACAATTGTAAAGGAATCTTTGCTTAAGTATGCAAACACTGATTATGATATATTATTTATTTTATTGCATCCTATAGTTAAAGATGATGTAGAAATGATAGCTAGATTTTTATCTTTTGTGATCAGTTTCAAAAGAAAAAGATTCCTTGCACTAAGAAAAGTCTCTGGAGACAGCTCCCTCAGTTAGCACCTTTTACATACAGTAACTGTATGCATATCTGTCTCTAGAGATACATCTTTTGTTTTTAACATTGTTTAGTATATTTATATTACAAACATGAAATGTACCTTGTCATGCACATTTTATTGTATTTTTTATCTTATTGTATTGTTGTAATGTCCAAAATGAATATGTCTTGAACAATAAACTTGACTTGACTAGCAGGACAGAGGTTTGATCCTCTGCAAGCATGTTTGTGGATGCAGCTTGTGGTAATGCAGGAACTGTGAATATGGCAGTAAGTACAGAATGAGATTTGAATGGACACCAACCAGTGGAGAATTCATCCTCTTTGGCACTGTGAATGGTGGGAAACCAACCTAGCACCTCAAATGAGGTGGACATACAAGAAAGGCAGCGGACAGTATTGCTGACACTTTTATAGGCAGGAGAGGAAAAACTGGCAAAAGCAAAAAGGGATTTGAAACTAGCAGGACATTTGCCTGCAGTCTAGTTGGCAGAAACAGTGTCTTCAACAGTACTGGCACCTGCACTTATGGCGGAAATGACAAAGACGGGCAGAAAAAACTCTGGGACTTGAAAAACTGGCTACAATAAAAAAGAGTGAAAAGAGTTTGGAAGATGGCAGTCCCTGGTCACCAGAGCAAGCTGTCACAGTGGCAAGCTGGATTCAAACTTCGGAAGGAGGCACAGTTCCGGATGACACCGACCCAACCCTGCAGCGCTGTCCTCAGTCAGCTGCAAACAGGCCACAAGCAACAGAGAACAAACAGCGAGTGCAGAATCGCAAAACATGGATGAGGACAATCCACCTCTGCAAACAGGAGAGGAAGATATTACTAGTAAATGCAGGTGAGCCAGTACAACAGAATAAAGGGTCTGAAATAAACACAGAGATGCAGGATATCAATAAAAAAGGGCCTGCAGGACCACAACCTCCACAGTTGACAGAAGGGGAAAATTTGAAGGGGGGCAGTCTGGTATAAAAATAGCATTTGCACTGAATATGGCTCCTGATGCCTCTACCCACATGGAGGAGATTAATGATGATCAAGCAGGTTATGCCTCATCCATGGAAAATCCTAACCAAGAAGTGAACAGTCCCCCTAGACCCAGGGCATATTCTGATTAAAGCCACTGGGGAACCAACACCCAGGAAGAATGCAGTTAGAATTATTTACAAAGGAGGTTTGGAGACACCTCCAGACAGGGTGTATGTGGCATGTACATTTTTAAAGAACTCAATGAAGCACTCTGCTTCCGAAATCTGTGCCCTGATTTATGTGGGAGAACATAACTATGAAGTTAGCTTCAAACAAATATAGATCTTGGACAGATTTTAGAAGCAATACAGAAAGTTGCAGAATACTAACTTATGGCTTCCCTTTTTGGCAATTCCACTCACGAAGCCCTCCCTCCAAACTATTAAAGTCATGTTCAAGAATGAGAGTATATACATTGCTGATATCTTGTACTGACTTTGACAATGGTGTGAGGTTTTGGATAGGCCAAAACTAATCATTGATTCAAGCAAATTTGGGCAGGGGGCTGGAAAATCTGGGTGAACCTGTTGCAAACTGATCTAGGGGTAATGAATCTACCTAGTAGCTTTTTGTTAGGAAGAGAAAAAAGGTATGCTTTTTTATGCAGGACAGCCAAAGTCTTGTTTCAACTGTGGATCACTGATGCATCTAAGTAATGCATGTAATAGCACTAGGTACACACACTGTATAGGGTATGGATATGTTACAAATAATTGTACAAATGTGTGTAGATGTAACTTATATGGGAAGCAGGGCCACCCTTTCTCCAAATGCCCCTGGGCCTCCCATAACTGGGTCCCAGGAAGATATTGTTACTAGAACGCAACAGAGAGGTGCAGCCGAGGCATCAAAAAGACATATGGTTGATGTAAATGTACAAAAAAACAGCTGAGAAGCAACAAAATAAGTCTAAAGACCAGGATCGCTTTCCACAAGGTACTGCCCCCCACAGGGACTCACAGAGTAAAATATACAGGTACAGGATAGTATGGCTACAGATACCACTCCCCCCCCCGAGGTAGCGAGAGTAGAACAGGATTACATGGATTCTATGGTAACGAGGATAGAGGACCCCATAGCCAAGTCCCCTCCTCCCTCCCAACCTGTAATCTTAGCTAGTAGTACAATAGACATGCATCCCCTCCAGAGGCCTACGAGGTGGTGATTCCTAAAGGAAAAGGCTCAGAACAGGATGGACACCAACCTCTAAAGCAAAAAAATAAAGTGTGATACTGCTATAAAACAAATTTGGGGTGCTAGGGTAGGGGAAGGAGTGGTGAGACAATGATGAGGAGGAAGAATTTTCTGAAACTTCTTCCGTCTCCTCCTCACAACCAGATGCACCTTCAGATTTAGAGGGCCTAGGGTCAAAGTCCTCAAGCTTTAGGAACACTTGAATTACTAGATCAGTAGCAAAACAGGGACAGGTGACCTGAAGCAGCTTCCTTATACTATACATAATCCATGGATACACTCGCAGTCCTTTCCCTCAGAGTAAGCAGTATTCAAAGTTATAGGAAAAGAATGACCACCTTTGCTACATTACTAGACAGTACGGCACAACTCATTTTTTTGTAGGATACAAGACTTAAAACCCTATTTGAAACTTCCCAGGCCACAAAGATGTGGACTAAAGTTCTGACTTTTTGGTCAGTTGGACCAGAAAAATGTGATGGAGTAGGGGTACTCTTAGCTGGTACAGAATTTCATGTTACTAATTAATAGATGTGGTTCCCAGAAGGGCTTTGATTTTAGACATGACTTATTGAGCTGCCAGACTTCTATGCCCCTTAGACTAAAGCAGTATGAGTAGCGATGTTCCAAGACATTCAACCATATCTACACACATCCAGGTTGGTGTTGTGGGGTAGAGATTTTAATTGGAGCCTTGAAAGATCTGATTGAGCTTTAAGGACAGGCAAAATGTTCTGTGACTCAAATAGATTACCAACTGTGATACGTCAGGCTACATTAAGAGATGCATATTGAAGTATACATCCAACCGGGGGTATACTTAGCAAAGATCCTAAGAACAAGGATAACTTTTTATTTGTATCCTGTACTCTTAAAGTACAGCAGGCAGACTTACTTGTAATGGAGGTGTCGGATCACAAGATTTTGATAGTTAACAATATAATGGGGACAATTTCCCTCTCTAGGGAAAGGGACGTGGAGACTAAATAATCACATTTTAACTGACCCAGAATTAAGACAAAAATGGGACTTATATTGGGAAGCTAGGGAATCAGTGTGCTGTTTCTATGATGATGTCCTTCAGTGGTGGGAGGACAGTAAGGAAAGCACAAGGGAGTTTCTACAAAAGTAGTCAGGACAGAAGGCTACAACACAGTGCTTTAAATATTTACAGCTAACGAACACTTTGCAGAGATCAGTATCACAAGTAGAATTGTACAACCAGGATAATGCATCCTTGATAGCAAATCTCACACAAGAAATAATGACTCTACAATATGACCATGGCAAATCCTTACAGCAGGAAATGCAGTTTGGTATGCAAACTATGGAACAGACCTTTGATCTATTCAAAGACTGTCAAAAACATGTGGATTGTAGGAGGATAGAGAGATTAAAGTCAATACATAGGGGCCAAGTTTCCTTTAAACAGGACATTTTAAAAGAAGTAAATACTTACATCCAAAATACATTTGGAGTTGTGGGAGGGGTGAAGCCAGATCCAGCATATTTTGATGGCTGTGGTGTCCCAGCCTTACCTGAGGTAGTATACACAAGCTTACAGAGTCCTATCACAATACAAGAAGTGGTAACTACTATTGATTCATCGAACAAGAATATAGCACCAAGACGAGACGGACTTAGTACTGAATTCTACCAGACTTTTAAGAGTAATCTGGTAGCCCCTTTGACAGAATGGTGTAGCCACTGTCTCACTGGAATCATTGTGACTAATATTATGGCACAGGGAACTTTGATAGTTATATATAAGAAGGGAGATATTTATATATAAGAAGGGAGACAAAACAGACATAAGAAACTGGAGACCACTGACCTTGCTCAATACTGATTATAAAATACTGTTGACAATTTTGATTAAGAGACTAGTTGAGGCAGCAGAAGTGCAAATTAGCCCTATGCAAACTTGTGCATTGCACACAAAGAAGATACAGGATAATTTTATTTATTTATTGAAATGTTTCACCAGGAAAGGCACACTGAGCAACAACTTGCTCACCTCTCGTCTGTAATAGGTACCATAGAGGAACGTTGCAATTAGTAGGAATAACCATAATGTACTACTTATGGCAGGCTAGATGTGCATGGGTATTACAGAAAAAGCAAGTTCTTTATCAAGAAATTCTACACAATATTAGGAGGGCATTGATACATCTGTATCAACAAGATTGCAAAAAGTATGAATCACATAAAGTGACGATTTTATGAAAAAAATTGCCAACCTTTTTTCATCTGAGTATAGATAGTTTGTACTAAATATTAACTATCAGAGGAATATCACTGTTATGGATTTTTTTTGTGGGGGAACTTTACTTTTGGTGTTTATAGCACACAGGATAGTATTGTTTGGTTTATAAGCATTGGCATTTTTCTGCAGTATTGTATATTGTTTTGTTAAATGTTTCCATTGATTTGTATATATTTTCCTCCTAATAAAAATTCCCCAACTCTTGCTGCAGGGGGTGCTACACTTCCTGTAAGCAGGATGGAGGAGCCCAGTTTGGAGACGGACAGAGGAGGAGGAGGTGGAGAGGAGCTGGAGCAGGAATAAATGGTTACTCAAACCTCAACATTAGGATTTTCTGACTATAATAACTCTTAACTAATGGAAGTAGAACACAGACTACAACAAGAACTGGAGGAGAAAACAAAGACAGCTGCTTAATATGCTGTCTGAAGCTGAATCACAATATGCCAAAGAAAAAAATAAATTTGAGGAAGAAAAAAAGGAAATGAATCTCTATCAGCCCTATAGGATTACCAGAAACATTTTGTTTATAGCACTCACCAAATTAAAACCTTAGCACCAGCACCAAGGAAGATGTGCTACGACAGATTCCTACAAATTCTGCTACTGATTCTAATGATGGATGGACACCTGAGGAGGCATTACGAATGCCATCAGGATTTTTTCACTTAATGGTAAATGGATTCCCAATGCCATAATCCCTATTCCAGGAGCAGAGAATGAAAAAAAGAAAATGGAGGTTACTATCAACATAGATACAAAAAACCATTGAACAGCATATAGAATAGCAGCCAGCAGCTGCACGGAATGAGAATCCTCATATCTTGGATAGCGCTGAATCAGGTATGAAACTACCTGTTTCTGCACCACACCAAGTCATTGTACTGAATGAAATTCCATTAACAATAACCCAACATAGAATACGGAACATAGTGTAATGATGAAAATGAAATGGATATGACTCCCGGCACACACACAGAAGTTGCCATGCCAAAAGAAAACTGCTAACTATGCTAGCCTCTTCCAACAGCCAGTACAGGCAGCCAAATGGAGAAACGCTGTGAGATTGAGATATAGAGGAGGATTAGAACAACCCCCAGATAGAGAATATTACACAGATTACACAGAAATTTGCCGGCAGAAAAGGACCACACAGCCCATCCAGTCTGCCCTTACATCCTCCCCTGTTCCCTCCCACCCCACTTTTCATGCTTCCATTCCCTTTCTCAACCCCATAAGTCTGTCCCATGCTCTCTTGAAGCCCTCCCCTATTTTGACTCCCACTACCTCCTCCGGCAGTCTGTTCCAGGCTTCCATCACTCTGTCTGTGAAGAACTGCCCTCTGACATTGCCTCTGCATCTCCCGCCTTCTAATTTGAGGCCATGCCCTCTCGTGTTCACTCCCTGCTTCATTTTGAACAAACTTCCATATTTATTCCCCTCAAGTACTTAAAAGTCTCAATCATGTCCCCCTCTCCCTCCCAGTCTCTAGTGGGTACAGATTCAGCTCCCTCGATCTTTGCTCATATGGTATATCCCGCATCCCTCGTACCATCTTGGTTGCTCTTCTCTACACCCTCTCCATCATCTCAATATCCCTGCACAAGTGTAGTCTCCAGAACTGCACCGCATACTCCAGGTGCAGCCTTGCCATAGTTCTGTACAATGGCATTAGCACTTCCCTCCTTCTACTGGTAAAGCCCCTTGCAATGCAGGCCAACATACCATTTGCCTTACCCACTGCCTTGCTGCACTTGTTCCCCACCTTAAGATTCCTTGATATCATGATCCCCATGTCCTTTTCCTGTTCCTGTTCCTTGATTTCCATCCCCCCAAGGAAGTAAGTTGGCCTCATGTTTTCCCTCCCCAGGTACATCACTGCACACTTCCCTGTATTAAATTTTAGTCGCCAGATTTCTGACCACTTCTCCAGCTTCTCCAGGTCCCGCCTCATGGCCTCCACTCCCCCTTGTGAATCCACCCTATTGGAGACCTTTATATCATCCGCGAACAGGCACACCTGGTCCTTCAGACCCTCTGCTAGGTCACTAATATAGACGTTAAAGAGTATGTGGGAAAATAGTTGATAAAAGACTCCCTCAATTTTCTCTGGCTGATGTTTATGCGTTTATTCACACCCCTGGGGATTTTAATTTCGATATCACCTTTTTGACTGCAGCATTGCTAGACACATTTTGGACTTTGTACTACACTGTCAAGGACTCTCCTATGCGGGCCCCATCTGTGGCAATACTGTTGACAAAACCCACAGTCAAAACAATCACAATACTTTTCTGAAATGAGGGAATCAATGTTAATGATATAATTTATTGGTTAGAAAAACGGTGAACTACAAGGTACTCCTGAACCGCATTCATTTATTTAATTTACAGGGATTTTGACTGGTGGCTGGCAGTTCTTTGTTAAGCTTAAATAAACTGAACAAGACATCCAGCATCTTTCCAATTGCTTTTATTTAGGGAGAGACAGAGGGATCCTTTTGTATGCGGGACAGCCGAAATCATGTCATCGGTGTGGATCATTGTCACATCTGAACAATAATGGCGATAAAATCTGCAGTAATCAATGCGGTGAGTTTGGACACGTGGCAAACATGTACATTAAACCCAAAGTGCAGTCTCTGTGGAGAAGACGACCACATGTTTAGAACTTATCCCTGGGCAGCCCATAATTCATTTGACTTTATGGAGCAAGATTTTTACATTCACACTGCCACTAAGCAATTCAGAACAGCCCAGCCTGCACCTACCCACAGTTCTACACTAGAGAAACAAACACCCGTTGAGAAAAGCACCATGCTAACAACTGCTGACACAGGAGATGGAATTGCAGTAATGCTGCACTGTACCATTGAAACTACACCTATTCAGGATAATAGACAGATGTCACTGTTCAGAAATGCCCCACCACCACCACCACTACCCCTGCAAGATCAGTTTAAAACTGTGGGAAAAGGGAAATACCATAAAAAAAAAAAAAAAAAAAAACACGAAGTCAAAGATATGAGCCTGATTCAACTAGAAAACAGATTTACTACCCTGACCAGCTGGAGCGATGTTTTGGAGGATGACAACTCTGACATGTCAGCAGGCTCTTCCCAAAAGGACATAATGTCTGAAAGCGATGAATCCAGCACATCAGAAAGCCCTACTACTCGAACAAACTGGCACACCAGATTTAGAAGACTGTCTTCTATGCATACATAAACATTCCATAGCACTAGTTTACCTATAGCCAGCCTCAGTGTAAACAGTTTAAAATCAGAACTTAATAGGAAATCTACTTTTGCTGTCTTGGACCAATTTCATTATGATATGTTTCTTTTATAGGATACAAGATTACACACTGTGACAGACACGGAACAAGCACAACATGATTGGTTAAGAGGTGATTCCCTCTGGTCGATGGGGGAAGAACAGTGTACTGGGCTAGGAATTTGTGTTACAAACTGTGAAATTAAGATTATTAAATTAACAGATGTAAACCCTAGCAGAGCTTTGGTTTTAGATATTAGCTTCCACAATCAAGGGTGCAGGGTTATTAATTTATATGCCCCACTAATGAAGGCGCTTAGAACTAAATTAATGAAAAGCATTCAATCGTAGTTATAGACAACAAATCATGTGATTCTAGGTGGAGATTTTAATATAAGCATGCTTTCAACAGATAAAAGCCCAAACACGTTAAAAACATATTGTGTTATGTCATTTTTAAACTCCCTGGTTAACCAATCAGGTTTAATTGATGGTCATAAAGCATTGTCTACAGTCCCCAAAAACACTTTTTTTAAAGGGAAACTTACCATCAGGACTGATTACCTTCAGTGACTACCACGATAGAGCCCTCAGATCGTGCACTTATTGGGTTTGAAATTTTGGATGCTGCAGGTCAAGGGGTGTGGCAGCTGAATAGCAGCTTGTTAAATGACTTGAGTGTCATCAAGGAACTAATATTGATCATCACAGCCAGAAAATCCGTTCCTTTCCTCTGTGACTCTATGGCTGTGTGTTGGGAGGATAGTAAATGTTGTTTCCAGGATTTTTTTTTAAAGTTATAGCAGAAAAAAAGGCAGAAAGAAATATAACACATACCTAGACCTATGGAAATGATTTTATAATCTATTCTCCGTTCAAGCTACAACAAACGCAGATTTTTCAATGCAGATCTTGGCTATTAAACAAGAAATAGTTTCATTCCAATATGACTGACAAAAAACACTGAAATTACAACAAAAGTTTGGAACACAAGAGAAGCACCCCCAAACAAACCCATCTGAGGGTTGCAGAAATAGGACAGAGCACAGAAATATCACGTATTTAGAAAACAATAAAGGACAGATAGTTACAGGAAATACTAACATATTCGCAGAGATAAGAACGTGTATACAATCACAGTTCAGCACGCCTACCTCCAGTAATATACACATGGCCATGATTTTACAGGTGGCAAAATTACCTTACATTTCAAAATGTTTGAGACAACCTTTAATAAGTAATATAACTGCATGTGAACTAGGAACAGTGCTTAAAGAATTCAGAACAGGAATTGCACCCGGATCTGATGGCCTACCTGGGGAATTCTATAAAATATTATGGGATATAATGTCCCAGGAACTTTCTGCATTATATAATGAACTTCTCACAGAAAACTCCTTACCAGGTAATATCTATGAGGGTTTACTAATATTTCTGTATAAAAATGGGGAAAGAACTGAACTCTCTCATTGGAGATGCATAACATTATTAAGTACATAATTTAAAATCCTAACAGAAATATTAAGTAAACGATTGACGAATGTTTTAGACCATATAATTCATCAAACCCAATTTTGTTCAATCCCTGGCAGACATATAGCAGACACTCTCATTCTTATAAGAGAAATCCTAGAAAAAGGGAAACGGGGACAAACTGAAGGGTTTATTATCAGTTTAGATCAAAGGCCTTTGAGCAAGTGTCACATGACTGTGGCTCTGCTTACAGCATCAATCAATTAAATAAAAATTTATTTTTAAAGCGCTTTTCAACAAACCAAAGCGCATATGCAATATGAAAACCATCAGATCAAATAAAATATATAAAATAACAAGACAGCAGTAACAAAACTAAACTTTATCCCCAAATGCCATTCCAAATAAATATGTTTTTAGTGAGGATTTAAAAGCCTCGGTGGACAGGCACTCCCTAATCTGACAAGGTAGAGAGTTCCACAGGGTCAGGGCTACAAAAGGAAAAGCCCTAGCACCTGATGTCTGCAGATGGACCCTGGGAACCTCTAGCAATCCCTCGTTGGCAGAGCGGAGTGGGCAGAGGGGGCAATAGGGCCGAAGGAGGTCTTGCAAGTAACCCGGTCCCTATCTGTGTTGGGTCTTGTAGATCAGCAATGTGACCTTGAAGGTGATCCTCCATTGCACCAGCAGCCAGTGCAGCTTGCGCAGCACAGGTATGACATGGCTAGCTCTTGACAACCCTGTCAACAACCGGGCTGCAGCATTCTGCACCAGCTGCAGGTGACGGAGATGTACCCCCAGTAACCCTAGGTATAGAGCATTGCAGTAATCCAGACGAGAGGACACAAAGGTGTGAACCAATGTAGGAAGGTCCTTGGGCAGAATGAGGTGCTTTATCCAGGCGATGTTCCTCAGATGATAAAATGAGGACTTGATAACTGCTGACACCTGCGCTTTTAGCATCCATTCGTTATCAAGCAAAACGCCCAGATTCCGCACCCATTGAGAAGGTCTCAACTGGTTACCCCCTAGCACAAGGCCAGACAGCTGCCCAGGAGTCAACTTCTCTACCCGCTGACCTGGGTCCACCACCAACACCTCAGTTTTATCCGGATTCAGTCTCGACCAGTTAGCACTCATCCAGTCCTGGACCTCAGCAAGGCAGTTGTTAAAGACCGAGATTGCACTGTCCTGTTCGGGTACAAAGGACATGTTGAGCTGAGTATCATCTGCATAGCAGTGAAAACTCAGCCCATACCACCTTATAATGTCTCCCAATGGCAAAATATACACTGTGAACAACATGGGAGACAGCACGGAACCCTACGGCACCCCACAAGGCAGGGAGAAGTGGGCCAAGGAAAAAATCCCTGACACCACCCTCTGAGTCATACCTGTGAGGAAAGAATGGAACCACCTGAGGACTGTCCCAGACAGTCCACAGAGTAGCCACAGGCGTTCCAGCAACACCTCATGATCCACGGTGTCAAATGCTGCAGAGAGATTAAGGAGGACCAAGATCAAATGACTTCCCCGATCCCTCGCTATTAGGAGATCATTAAGTACTCGAACCAATGCCGTCTCTGTACTATGCCTCTTCCTGAAACCGGACTGGAGAGGATCATAGACTTCGTGGGTGGTAAGAAAGTTCTCGAGCTGCAACGCGACTACCTTTTCAGTTACCTTGCCCAAAAAGGGCAGGTTAGAGACCGGTCTGTAGTTCGCAAGACAGTCTAGGTCACAGGAATGTTTCTTTAAAAGGGGTGTCACCACAGCCTCCTTTGGGGGGGGGGTCCAGAATCACCCCCGATCCAGCAAGCACCAGACTATCTCAGCAAGGATCGGTCCGATGGCATCCATACAGCCTACAAGGAGGTGGGTTGGACCAGGATCCAAACTACAGTAAGTCGGTTGCAAGCTCTGAACAGTCTTCATGATATCTACGATTACTGGCTGATCGAAATCTGTCCAGACAGACTGGGTGCATGTGCCCTCGCATCGACCACCGCCATACTCATTTGAATGAGTCAGGCAGATCTCCCACCTGATAGAGGACACCTTATCTGCAAAGAATTGAACAAACTCATCACACTTTAATTGTGAAAAAGCTCTCCGGCCTCGGAAGCAGGCTGGATTGCACAGCATGTCCATGGTCTGAAAGAGCTGAGCCGGTCGATTCTTTGCTGCAGCAATCTCCCTGGACAGGAGCTCTGCCTTCTTACGAGAGATTTCTGATTGATAGTCTGAGTAATGGGCAATCAACCTAAGTCTGCCCTCCTCTAGGCCAGATTTCTGCCAACAGCATTGCAACCTTCGCCCACTCTCCTCAACCCCCTTAAAGTCCCATCAAACCAAGGGGACTGAGGACGGAGAGGGAGACGGCGAATTTGGACACAGGGCTACGGAATCCAGAGCCTTCAGCACCATGCTATTATAGTGCACTACTAGGTCTTCTGGAGCCGAGCATTCCAATGGCCTACTCAATGGGTCCAGCACCACCATCAGACCCTCTGGGGTAACAGCCCTCAAAGGGCAGTACTGGACCATCTCCAAAGCGGCAGGTCTCACAGAGGGAGCCACGAAACTGAACCTTATAGAGTGATGGTCCTACCATCCAACTGGTTCCACCACCAAGTCGGCAGCCTCCATCTCCAGGAGGAACACCAGATCCAGGGACTGACCCTGAGAATGGGTTGCAGCGGTAATTGCCTGTACGAAGTCCGACAAGATCATCAGTTGGAGGAAGTTCTGACCAAAATGCGAGAGTTGATCATTGACCTAGGCATTGAAATCCCGCAGGACCAACCACCTGGGGGATTCCAACACCATGTCGACCATGATGTCTGCAACTTCCTGTAGAAAGGCGTTCCCATCTCCGGGTGGACGGTAGATGAGAAGAATCCTGCTGCTCACACCTGCTCCCATGATACACTCAAAGGATCTGGTGGTCCCCACTGGAACCTCTACAAGGCTGAGTTCCATCTTGAAACAGATGGCTACACCCCTGCCCCTATGATCCAGTCTCGGGTGGTGTATCACCGAGTACCTGGCTGGAACTGCTGACTCCAATAACGGACCAGAATTTTCGTCAAGCCAGGTCTCCATCTCAGTGATACAAACCAGGTCAAATATCTCAACAAGATCTGCAATAATTGCTGTCTTGTTCTTTATTGATCTGGCATTGCATAACACTGCCTGGATTGGATGAGAGGCCATGGAAGAGCAGACTACTTGCCCACTACTCTTGGAGCCCTCGGGTATAGGAACCAGGCAGGGAGGTCCCCTTTCCTGTACCCATTTCACCCCGGGGCGCCTCCTTGATCCCACTACTACCCATTACCCACCCCTCCCCCACCAGACCTGGGACCCAGCCCTCCAACCCTTCTGAGCAATCCCAGAGCATGACAACACATATATACCATGGGCTGCAATGGGGGCTAAAAAGGGGCGTAGGTCCCTCAGTCTGGAGGGGGGAGTAGTGCCTGCCCACCGAAGAGTGGTCCCAACACACGCCGCAAACACTATATCAGCAGTGAATCCAAGAATAAACTATTAACAAAAATCCCTATTTTATAAAAATGACAACCCCCCAAAAAATAAACCCCAGCACACTCTAAAAAATAACAGTAAATCAATAATTCATAAAAAGTCCATGAAGGAGTCTGTTTAGTCTCTGCACGGCAGTTTGTAGAAATAAACGCCCCCAGAAACTCTCACTTCAGGGGGTTAAGTAAAGTAGAACATCCAAGAGGCAACCAGCTCTCACCTGAGCCTCCTGGAATTAACAATATAAAAGTATAAAACAAAAAGCACTCTCGCTGCTTAAAAATGATCATTCTCTTGAGCCAGACAAAAGGGTGAAAAGAAGGAAAAATGTCTCAAACCAGGTCTACAAGTATCCGGAGAAGGATTCATTGGCTGAACTGACCAAGTAAGGAGTCCGCTAGGGGTTCTTTTTCCTAAGCTCACCATAAAAAGTCCTTGGTCTCTGCAAGTGGGCCCAGAAAGTGCAGAGCAAGCTCTCACACACCCACCACCTGGGGGGGCAGCCCGAATAATTCCACAGACTGCAGACCCCAAGGGACTGCCCGGTTAACAATAGACCTCTCCCTGAGCACCTAGGAGGATTCAGGTCCAGACCCAGCCCTACAGCTGACTCTCCTCTCTCACCTCCCATCTAGGAATCAGGTGCCTTTACCCCCCCCCCGAGGGCGGATGCAAAGATTCTTAACTCCCCTGCTCCCTTCAGTTCTTTCAATCCTCTGCCTCTAACACTGGGTCCCACAGCGTTCTGCACCAATCTCCATTCCGTGGTCTTCCGATGCAGTACGTCTCAGTCACTGCACCGTCCAAGTAGTCGAGTGAACATTATAGTTCCTCCAGCACTCCTCGATGGTAACTACCTTTCCTCCTGTGCACCACTAGCCTGCAAATGCAGGCTTCAAACAATTTCCGGACCAGACACAGAACCAATCAGCACCAGGTATCAGTTTGTTTTTCCTCTTCTCTTTCACCAGCTCAATAATCAAATCAATAGTAGCTTGTTCAAAGGGACTAACAAGAGAGCATTAGCGGTCAGGCTCACATTAATTCTCCGCAGCTCTAAGCTACACCTGAAAACGCTGCTAACAAATTCTAACTGTCTCACTTAAAGTCCCTGACTAAACTAACCCTCACTAACTTGAAAAGTAATAAAAAAAAGACTAAGTTTTAAATTTAAAAGTTAAAAATCACTGTTGAGACTAAACTGTTTTCTCCCATATCATGATGGCAAGCCCAGCATAGCCGCCATCTTGGGCCACCTTTAGGCCATCTGACATCTGATTATGGTTTTCCCAGAGAATTTAACTGGATACAGTAATGTTAGAAATCAGCCTATATTTTGCATTACGAAAATAGGTGGGTTGTAAAAAATGTTACGTTAAAAAGGGGTTCAACAAGGCTGACCTCACAGCCCTTTACTATATATTTTAATGATAGACCCCTTCATAAGAATATTACAAGTCTCCCAGAATAAAAGGAATCCAGTAGCAGTCCTTACCAGAAGTAAAAAAGATAGCATATGCTGACGATTTATGCCTTTTAGTACAGAATCACCAAGATGGAGAAGTTGCTTGTAATCTGATTTGAGCCCTTTCTAAAGTAACAGACGCAGTAATTCATTTAGAGAAAAGCCATTGTTTGAAAATTACAGATACAGATTCACAGACCAGGACAGTAGCTGACTTACCTATTGATATTCAGCCCTGCAAGATTTTAGGAATGTTTTGGGGGGACAGGAGACATGTCCATGTACAATTGGCAATTACTAATAAACAAAAGTAGATGCAGACTAGCACTATGGAATACCTGGCATATGAGCAAAAAAAAAAAGAATATAGAAACATAGAAGTTGATGGCAGAAGGAGACTGATAGGTCCATCTAGTCTGCCCATTTGTTTTAGACCTGTTCTGACACTCTAGCTGCCTTGTGTAGTCAGGGCTCCCTTGTGTCTATCCCATGCATTCTTGAATCCCCCCACAGTGTTGACCCCCACAATCTCTTGGGGCAGGCTGTTCCAGATGTCCATCACTCTTTCTGTGAAGAAAAACTTCCTGGTGTTGGTAGAGAACCTCCCTCCCTGCAGCCTGAGGTCATGTCTCCAGGTCCTGGAGCCTTTCTTGAAGTGAAAAAGTTCCTATGCATGTACCTTGTTAATGCCTTTAATGTACTTGAATGTTTAAATCATGTCCCCTCTCTCTCTCCTCTGTTCCAGGGAGTACATATTCAGTTCCCTAAATCTTTCCTTGTAGGACATGTACTGCAGACCCTGAATCATTTTTGTCACGTTTCTCTGTACTGTTTCCACCTGGTCAATATCCTTCCTGAGGTGAGGCCTCCAGAACTGGACTCCATATTCCAGGTGAGGCCTGGCCAGCGATCTATACAGTGGTAGTACCACCTCCTTCCTCCTGCTCGTGATTCCCCTCCCAATGCAGCCCAGCATTCTGTTGGCCTTCAATGTTGCCTTCTCATACTGCCTCCTAACATTCAAGTCATCTGAGATTATGATTCCCAGATCTCATTCCTGGTTTGAGACCACCAGTCTTTCACCTCCTAGGTAATACTCCTTTCTTGGATTTTTCTTTCCTATGTGCATGACTTTGCATTTTTTTGCATTAAATCTGCCACACGCCAGACCATTCTTCTAATTTCTTGAGGTCAGCTTCCATCTTGCTCACTCCTTCTGAGGTGTCCACCCTGTTACATATGTTGGTATCATCTGCGAACAGATACACCTTCCCATCCAGTCCATTAATGATGTCTGCTATAAAAACATTGAAGAACAGAGACCTCAGCACTGAGCCCTGGGGCACCGCACTGGTCACCCTGCTTTCCGTTGATTGCATTCCATTAACCTGTACCCTCCAAGTTCTGCCTTGTAACCAGTGTTGTACCCATCTGACTACTTCTGGACCAACCCCTGTGTGATCAAACTTCTTTATCAGCCTTCTGTGTGGAACCAAGTCGAAGGTCTTACTAAAGTCTAGGTAGACCACATCTACTGTCCCACCGTTGTCCACTATTTTTGTAGCATAGTCAAAAAACTCAAGCAGATTTGTCTGGTATGACCTACCTGCTGTGAAACTGTGTTGTTTAGGGTCTTGTTGGCCACTAGTTTTGAGGAATGCTATGATCCTCTGTTTGAGTAGTGTCTCCATTAATTTCCCTACTATAGATGTGAGGCTCACCTGTCTGTAATGACTAGCCTCTTCACAACTGCCTGATTTGTGAAGTGGAACCACTGTTGCCTTTTTCCATTGCCTAGGAAACACACATATGCAGAAATAATGCAAAATCACTTCATTGACCCCCCTTTTCTATTTATTCAGAGTCAGAACAAACTATGATTAGTACTATGTTAATATATGATTAAAACCTACTTGCTTCCCAAGTTTTTAATTTTAAGTTACATCTACCCATCCCCCAAAAGATTGGAGACTTCATTATATAGCTGTTTCTTCCAGTGTACAGTGTGTGGGGAGCCGACTAAACCCCATAAAAAGAGGAATAATTTATCAAGACATAAAGAATGGGGGATTAGGGATGATAAATTCTATAGCCTTTTTTTTTTTTTTTTTTTTTTTGTACTATTTTTTAAGCAAACTTAAAACCAGTTTTAAATAGAACTTATAAAGATTGGGTCATATGGGTTACACCATCCCTTTCAGAAATATTAGATGAATGTAATAAAGGAACTGTTGTACATAAAAAGCAAATGCAAACAAAAACTGAATTTGGAATGGACTAGTTGTTTTGACAACATAATACATGGGGTATTACACCAAACTAAATAACAACATTGCCTAGGAAGCAGATATATGCAGAAATAATGCAAAATCACTTAATTGAACCCCTTTTTATTTATTCAGTCAGAACAAACTATGATCAGTACTATGCTAATAGATACTAGAATCCCTATGAAAATGTGGTATACATTTTGGCTGTGTGCACACGGGAAGCTTAATATTAAAGGAAATCAGAAATATAAGGAATTTAAGGAAAGGTTTTGACTCCAACCATCATGCACCTCGATTGAAGAAATGATGAACCATCTTTATATGGATTGTCCCTATGTTGCCCAATTTTGATCTTCTTTCCAAACAATGGAATATAAATTTTTTTTAATTTATCCCCTAAAACTATATTCCTAGGTATTCTTCCCCAGTCTTGGGAGGTATACAATAACAGTAGCACGAGACTGATATTAGCTTGCTTCAAGTTTTGGATTTGGTAAGTCAGGTGTAGATCAGTATTGCAACAACAATACCTAAAGAGGACAGGAAATCATATCTAACTAGCAGCTGCTTATTAAGTTCTCATTCTCAGAAATTGTATGCGTTCACCTAAATTATTCATATTTAATTGTACTTGAATAAAAAGTGATATAAAAAGCTGTATTTTGCATTGTCTTATTTTTATGGGCAGAATTATGTTATAGTTCTCTTCATGGAACCAATAATTTGGAGTTTTAACTATGTCATGGTGTGTGCACAGAACTCTAAACAGGGTTCTGATAGATCAGCAGCTCATAATTAGCATTCTGTATACACATCGTGACATAATAAAAACTCCAGATAAGTGATTCCATGAAGTGAACTGTAACAGAATGCTGCCCATAAAAACACAGCAATGTAAACTACAGTTTTACCTGTCACTTTTTATTCAGGTACAGTTAAATATGGATGCTTTAGGAGACTACATAGTGTTTCTGAGAATAAGAACTTTATAAACAGCTGCCAATTAGCAAAAATTTCCTGTCCCCTTTAACTCAAGAAGAACTTTTGCACCTTATTCTTCAGGAAATATCACACATTTTGTTTTTCAATTCTATTTGTGCACCCTGCATCCTGGAACTCTCTCGGGCTGCCTCCGCTCACCAGTCACTCTACCGCCGACCTGGTCTCTTGCCTCCGAAGAGAGTATGCTACCCTTCCACCAGCCTCTGACCAGGAACCCCCCAGCTCTGAGCCCCCTGGGGCAGGGCCGCCACTCCATCTGGTGCTCTATCTACAATGTAGTGCCGGCTGAAGAGGAGGAGGAAGAGGAGGAGAGGAGAGGGGCGGAGGCAAGGCCCGGTAATGGCGTGTGGCGGTGGCCTGGAGAGGAGCCGTCACCTATCCAGGTGTAGGGGGATTTTTCCTGTGTGTTGTTACCCCGAGAAGCCGGATGTGCAGTGATGCCTGCACAGAGAAGCCATAAGCATCCGCTGTGCTCCTCCCCTTGCGTTCCAGGCATAAGTGATATACCCGGTCTCCACCAGGTGTCATTACTGTGCCCAGGAGCCCCAAACCCACCCCAGGGAGAGGAGAGCCATCCTCTAGATGCTCAGTCCTCTTCCCTCCCCTGCCGACCCCCAGCGGCCTGGGCTCGTTCCCGAACCCGGGTCGCCTGCGTGGCACAAGATGTGGTGTCCAGCGCCTCAACCTTCAGTGCCACTGGGCCGGCACTATCACATGTTAAAGACAAAGAAAATCAAATGATGGACTGTCAGTTGTTTACTGATTGCTGGAAAGCTACAGGTATTAGCTGAATAAAATAAAAAAAATCCCTTTTTCCTTTAATCTACATCAAATTTGCATGTACATTTGCACCTTGCCCCTTATCCTATAACTTAAGTAACAAAATGGAAAGAATGTATTTCCATAGTTAAAACTGACTATTGTAAACCTTATAGTCAAAGAAAAAGTGGTTTACCATGTTCGGTGACATTTATTATGCACTTATTGTTTTGCAACAAGATGAACGGATTCCACATTCCAAAAACAGGTAAACAAGAAAAAATACATAAATTAGTAAAGACCTGGAGGTGGTGGTCAGTAGCAGGTTGCTGATGTTTGCTAATGTTACTCTGGTAAATACTGTAAGAGTGAACACAGCAGGGTGAATGTACTGCAGGGGAACTGCGAATATTAGAAATGTGGTTTAATAAATGTATCAAATTTAATGTTGGGGAAATACAAGGTGCTAAATCTCGGATGAAGAAATTAGGGTCACACATACACCATGTGTGGTGAAACAGTAGACAGCACAACCAAGGAAATGTATATAGGGCTATTGTGGACGGTAAGCTTATGCCAGGCAGGCAATATTCTGCTGCAGCTAAGGAAATAAATGCAGTGTTGGGATTTATAAGGAGGGCAGCAAGGAGCAGGTCAAGGGGGATAATCAACACTCTATACAAAGTCTTGGTGTAACCATACCCTGGAGTACTGTATCCTGTTCTGGTGACTGCAGTATAGGAAAAACCTTAATGAGATTGAGAGGGTCCAGCATAGAATCACTAAACTGACTAGTGGCTAAGAGGCTAGAGCTACGGTGATGCTCAGAGACAAGTTCTGCTATAACTGATTATAGTGTATAGTTAAGCAAAGGGGTGTGGGTTATTGGGGGATTTACCACACCTGGAGTGGTTTGCCCATGAGGCGCAGGCAAGTGGGTAAATCCTTGCCAGCCGTGGTAAATCCCCCGATAACCCACATCCTCCGAGTGGCTTACTGTGATTATAACAAGGTTAATTTTTTTACTATAATAAAATACAACTTTTAAAGAGGTTGCTGTGTTTTTATTTTTATTGTATTTATTCATGTGCTGCAGGTGATTAGGATTTAGATGACCACCATTTGCTCCTCAACAGCCGTTGGTTATCAGAGGATTTACACCGGTGGTAAACTGCCAATCTAACCATTTCATTGGCTGTTCACTTATATCCATGGTGCAATAGAGCATTGTTCTATATAGAATTCCATTCCTTTCAAAATGTTGTTTTACCACAGTTCAAAAGTCATGGAATGTGACTTTACCCTTCTGTGGTACAGCAGCATTTTGAAACCTCTAGAGAATGCACAAGTCAGTTTTGGTCAAAAAGCAAAAGAACTGAGGCATGCACATTTCACATACTGTAATACTGTACATAATAAAAAATACAAGATGAGCAACTTTTTGACCTTACAAAGGCCTTTGATCTTGTTGATCACCCGTTGCTCCTCTCCACTCTTTGCAATCTGAGCTTTTCACCCCCAGTTGTTGCCTGGTATGGAAGCTATCTATCAAATAGAACTCAAATTGTGAAATTCAACTCCCTATCTGATGGTGCTACCATCCATATTGGGGTCCCCCAGGGCTCTCTATTCTGGGATCTCTTCTTCTCTCACTTTTTATCAATAACATAGCTGAGATTTTTCTTTCGTGCTCATCTATTCTCTATGCGGATGATCTTGTACTCTATTCAAGCTCTGATAAGGTCACCACCATAAATGCATTCCTTTCCTCAGATTTCACGAATGTCCAATATTGGCTTTCTGTGCATAAGCTTGTACTTAATGCTAAGAAAACCCAAGCAATGTTACTTGGATCTGCCCCTAAACTTCGGACATGTCAAACTCCATGTTAGTGCAAGACCACAGTGGTGCAGAAATAGAATGCGTTACATCTTTTAAATACCTGGGAATTCTTCTGGATCAATCCCTAAACTTCAGCCTACATATACAATCCACCTGCAAGGCAGTGAATGCTAAACTGGGGGTCGCTTACAATTCCAGTTTCATCCTAACTCCCTCTGCTAAACTTGCTAGTGCCAGAGGCATATTACTCCTTGCCCTCACCTACGGCATGCCGACCTTTGCTTTTGCATACAAAACCATCCTTCATAAGTGGGATGTCACTTATAACAATATCTGTCGGTACTCCTCCTCGTCACCACGGCTTAAGCACCACTGCCAACTATCTCCCTCCACTTGCCGTCAGTATTCTCATGGCTCCCTGATCGACTCTGTACTCGGAAAACAGAC
Organism: Neoceratodus forsteri; assembly: GCA_016271365.2. Lineage (NCBI taxonomy): Eukaryota > Metazoa > Chordata > Ceratodontiformes > Ceratodontidae > Neoceratodus > Neoceratodus forsteri. Next base: position 316,425,078 of record CM057454.1, read on the forward strand.
CCCTTCAGCGCTCACAACACTACTGGTACCTCAAACATCCTCCTATGGACTGCGCTCGGTAGATAACTCCCTGCTGAATGTACCTAGATGTAAAACATCAAAAGGCTCTGTTGCCTTCAATCACTCTGCTCTGAAGCTCTGGACCTCCCTCCCCCAAGCATTTCGAATATCAGGATCCCATGGCAGCTTCAAAAAAGAACTGCGCCTACATCTACCTCTTGCTGATCTCTGCACTTGTTTTAATCCTCCTTAATCCACTCACCCACCAGATGCTTCCTCACCTAACTTTCACCTCCCTACCTCACAGCACTTCTTGCCTTACTATCTCCTTGAGGGCTAATCTTCCCCCACCCCAACCGTGCACACCTGAGTCTTATCTTGGAGGCCGTGATAATGTGTAACCCCTAGGTGGCGCTATCCCAAGGGCTGCTACCCCTGCCTGCTTGGCTAGTAGCAGGTTAAGGGGCTTGAGTTCTGAAATGTGTGCCTCCACCCGGAGATCAGGATTGGTAGTGGTCAAGCTAACCTGGGCACAGCCCTCCGGGACACTGTAGCCCCCCTCTTTTCCCCTCTAGTGGCCTGAACACTGTACAGTAATCACTTTCACAATACCCCTGGTACACCACACAAGTACCCACACTGTTTGCACTTACCACCAGGGCTGGTTCCTCTGGCTTGACCCTGGGGACTCCCTGTAAAACAAGGTTATGCACAGCAAATGGCAACAGTACAGTACTTTGAGCACAAACTGGAACCACAGTCAGATTACATGCAGAAAAAGTTAGATCTGATTTATTCAGGGGACTTGAACAAGGGAGGGGCAAAATCAGGTTAATTAGCTTAAAGGTTATATCAATCAAGCAGTTATGCATGCGCTTTGAGTCCCTCCCCCACACACAGTCCACCTCTGGGTACCCAGGTGGAGTAGAGATGAGCTAGCCAGGACTCTTGCCCGGGGTTGCAGCTGGTTGGGGCCCTGTGATGGAAAACACAACATGGACAGTACACAATATTTGTAATCCGGAGCCAGAGGGCTCAGTTCGTACAGGAAACAAAACAACAAGACAATCAGATGACACACTCAGATTAAGCTGTTGTTGCAGGGAGCTACCCTGGTATTTACTCATGATATCGAAGACTGGACACAGGCTGGACGAAAATGGAGACTGCAGGGGGTTGATCTGGAATGCCAAGAGAAGCAGGGCCCACATGAGTCGCAGAGGCGTCGTTCCTGTTCAAGCGTGGAGCAGGGGGCTAATCCCCAGGCAGATCTCTTGTCGATGGCTTCTCTGTGCAGTGGGTAGTCTGGCTGGGCCAGTCTGGCAAGGCCCAGACCGCATGGAGACAAATTTGGATGCAGTCCGTTTTGGGCTGGATACAGCTTCTAGCAAGCAGAACACAGTTCACACAGTGGGGACTAACTCCCGACCACTAGCAGCTCATAGCACATTTACGTAAGGGAATTCTACTGTACCGGCAGCGCTCCCGGTCACAATGTAAAAGTCTCTGCACACACCGGGAGCTTAGGGATAGCTGGAACTCCTGACAGGCCACTCGCATTCAGCAAAATCTTCGGTCTTCTTCAGGTTGAGCCTGGCCCACTTCAGTAGCTTACTTTAGTCACACAAACTTGGATTTAGTTCAAAATAATTCTCTTCTCTCCCTCTCAGGAGCAGCACACCGACATGCAGGCCAAAAACTTAGCCTTTTCAGAGTTCTCCCAATGCGAATCCACTCAGGATTGCTGCTCAGAATCACTTCAGCTCCTTCTTGTTCAGCTTCCAGCTTAGATCTAACTGAAAACTGCAAGCAGCCCAGGACTTCCCAAGATCCAAAAGATTTGGTTGGCTGATTTGGCTGTCAGTCAAAGCAAGAGCTTCCCCTTCAGTTGCAAAAAAGGCGCAAAAAGTTCAAACTACAGTTCCTACAGATTTTGAATTCAGACAGCTCCTGTAGTCCGGCTACATTTTAGGTCCCACCAGTACTGATTAGTCCAATTTGCAGTCCAGGACCAAGATAGTGGAGACAAACAAAACAGTCCTTGCAACAAAGAAAGCAGGTTAGACAAACTACATTATGATTATCACTCTAAATGATTTTCAGTAAATTGTTACATCTTTCAACAGAGCTTCCTCTCAGATTACTTAAGCTGCAATCAGGCAGCTCTTAAAGAGACAGTACACAGAGGCTATACAGGCTCTGGTAATCACATTTAAACTGTTAAAATGCAGGACATCAGCCTGGCAGTGAGCATTTAGGCAAGCTCAAGGAAGATTTTTTGGGAACCCCCATTTGTAGGGGGTTACAAATGTATCCTGTCCAGTCAGGAATTTGCCCTTGCTTTGTTTCGCTGCCTATTTGAACCTTCATTGTTGTGACTAATTTGACCAATATTTCTTTGCTGCTGTGTTGTGGTATCTCTTCCTTGACTGTGTGGGCTTTTATGCCCACATTTCTATGTGAATTTCATTGATTGTTATTGTCCTGGCTGCATGTATTCATTACTAGTGACCTATACTATTGTAATTTAACTGTACTCATGCCATGTACCTGTCTTTGATTGTTGTATTCTTCTGAGTCGTGCCTGAAAATAGTCATTTCATGGCTAGTGCACCTACCCAGTTAACAAACACTAAATACATTAAAAATGTACAACCAGTGTGTTCTGCCATCTCAGGATTTTGATTCCCATGGACCTCTCGAGCTTCACTGTCGAGATCAGAAGGAATCACAACCCCTTCTGGGGCAGAACACACTGGTTGTACATAGTTGCCCATGCAGTATTCTCTGTATGTCCTGATACTATTATTGTGATTTCCTAAGTAATAAGTACTTATAACACTAGGAATCACTTTGTGAAATAGGTGTCAAGTGGATAGGATTAATGGGAGGGCTTTAAGCCCGAGGTTCGATGGGCGGAGCAACAGTGTCACTCTCCCATCGAGCTTAAAAGGTCACAACATCCTGGGCCTTGCCAGGATTCTTTTTTGTTGTGGCCGAAGGCGCCGCTCTTCCTTGCTCAGCCATTTCTGACTTATCTCTCTGTGTTCCTGCAGTTGCCTTCTGCCACCGAATTTCTGTTCCTCGCTTGTTTTCCAGGCCTCTCGCCACTCATCCGTCCCTTCTACCCTGCATTTTTGCTGTTCTCTGGCGGGACTGGGACTTCCCCTACTCCCACTGGGTTCCAGCTCTCTTTCCACCTGCATTCCCCTCCTGTCAGAAGCTTCGAAGCCCATCCCTGAACCCTCCTTTCTTTTCTCCTTGCTGCTCATTTTAAACCCCTATCTTCACCTTTCTTGCGGCCTGTTCTGGGCACCCTCGTGCCACTTTTGTTTCCCCTTCTCTTCGTCCCTCCCCATACCTCCTGCCTCCGGCCGCTGCGTCTTTCTTCTTGCTGGCTCTCTGGTGTGACATCACCTGCCGGCTTGCCTTCACTTCTGTATTCTTCCCTTTCCCTCTCAGCCTGCTCTCCCTGGCCCACCTCATTTTCCAGCCAAGCTCTGCTGCTTCAGCGTTTCTCCAACCTGCCATGTCCAACTTGGCTTTACTCTCTCCAGGGCTTATGCTGCATTTGGTATGTCTCTGGTGCTTTCAGCTGCCTCCGCTCCTTGTGGCTCTGTTTCCTCTGCGTCTGTTGGTCTCTTACTCCTTGCATCATCCTTCAGCTCCATGTCTGTTCCCCTTTGTCTTGCAGGAGATTGTGCGAACCTACAGTGATTGCTTTCAGGGGTTTAAGTGTGCATTCTCGTTTATTGTTTCCCAGTTGGGGGTTTTACTATTTCCTGCTCTTCTATGCATCACACTGCGTGCATTCGGTGCTTTTCGAAGCACCATTATTCTGCGAATCAGTCTATCTTGCCTGCATTGATTCTGCTCCCTTGCATTTCTTGCACTAAAGACATTGCCTGGGTGTGGGGCAGCAGAGCCATAGCATTCTGCTTTTCCTATGCTGCTGGCATCTCATTTCAGTGCCTGGTTTCATTTGCAACTTGTTGTGACTGTTCCTTACCTGCTCACTTGTCTGTAACTGTTCGGTCAGCACTGTCTGGACATTTTGAATGTGCGGCAAAAAAATAAACTAAAACAAAACAAAAAAAAACAAAGAAAACGCATTTGCACTGTGCTATTCAGGCTATGTAGTTTGCTGCATACTGTATTTGTGATGTTGGGATCCTCTTGTTCCCCCCCCAATCTGTTTCTCTCCCCTCAATGTTTTGCTTCCTTCAAATCTACCGCTCAAGTCATCGCTCCTCCATCTACTTGTGTCTCCTCCTTCGCTTTGCCTGCTCGCTCTGTACCTTTCTCGTCACCTCCTACTGCGCCTTGGACATTCCTTTTTGGGGTGTTTCCCTATCCTACCATCACCTTCCCTCTGTTCCAGCCTTCAAGCCATCAGGATTCCATGCTCTCATGGCGTCACTCCTCTTCATCCATCGTCCATTGCTTCCCTGCTACCTCGATTCGATTCTGTCTCCTCTCATGGCCCTACTTTCCTGTCCATTGCCCTTTGCTTGGGCCAGCTGGCTGCTCTACACCGTCGTTCAAGTTCAATTTCAAGTTCATTTACAGTCTCCTTTTCCCCGATCTGCTCCTGTTGAACCGCTGCACTCCTTCGGCAGTCATCATTATTTTTGAATCATTCCTATCTCCTCCTCTTCCCAATTCTGTACCGGCCATCCAGGATTCACTCCACTCGTGGCCTGCTATCGAAATTTCTTTTGGGCATACCTATCACGACTCCTGTGCCATCTTATCACCTAGCGGCCATCCTGCCACATGTATCGAGTTCATAAATCCAGTCATCATTCACTCAGCATTACCTCAAGGCTTATCTATTTACATCACTTACTCGAACATTCCTATCATTGAATCCTATGATACCTCATTGACTACAGCCTCAGGGTCTAATCGTTCACATCGCATAATCATGCATGCCTCTTCAACCTCAGTGTCTGCTCACTCGCATCACTCAGTCAAGCTAGTATGCATTATCCTGACTCCGGTCATCATTCGCCACTTCTTATCTCGTACCAGCCGTCAAGGATTCACTCCATTCATGGCTTCGCTCTATCATCGTACCTATCATGGATCCTATGCCTCCTACTCCGACTCTCCCTCCTACTGTTCTCATCCTGTTCCGGCTGGGTACTGTGCTACCCTATTGACCTCCCTACTGTCCTTCGTCCTTTCATACCTCGCTTTCCAGTACCTGCCTTCATGGCGTCAATCCATCATCGTACCTCATCCGTTCCTATGTTACCTTCCTCAGCCTAGTGCCTTTTCTCGTCCTGGCCTTCATGGATTCTTTCCACTCATGGCTTCCCTCCTCATTGTACATCCTCCGAGTTGGCTCCTCTTGATCACCTGTCCTGAGCATACCCTCTGGTTCCTGACATGCCTCCTTAACCTCAGAGTCTGCCTCCTTTTGAGGAGCCTCATTACTCGCATCGCTGTATGGAGCATGATACCTTTGTTCAAGTTCATTTTCAAGTTCATTCCCGTCTCCTCTTATTCGCATTCCGTATCAGCCATTAAGGATTCCCTCCAATTGAGGCCTGCAATCGATGTTCTTTTTTGGGCATTACCATCCTGACTCACCAACCTATGGCCATCCTGCCGCATGTATCAGGTTCATCGTGCCGGTCCTTATTCACTCATCCTTACCTCAATGTTTCTCTATTTACATCGCTTACTAGAGCATTCCTCTCATTGACTCCTGTGCTACCTCATCGACTCCGACCTCAGGGTCTAATTGTTCCCATCACCTATTTTCACTCACATTGCTCAATAAAGCCAGTCTGCATTATCCTCAGTCTCCTCATGAGCACATCTGGAATCTCGTGAGCACATCTGGATACTCCTTGCTCCTCTGACTTCTACATGAATCTACTCCTTCCCATCGACTACTTGAGCATACCCTTCTCGGGTTCCTGCTGCCTCATGTCCCTTCCGTAATCTGTGCTTCTTTGGAGTTTTTTCAGTATCCCGTTATCATCCTCTCTACTTATATCCCTCTTTAATGAACCATTCTCTTTACCGGCATATGTCCTCAAATCAGACGTCATCAGCCTGGAGGGAAGGCGACCTAGGCCTTGGATCCCCAGAGGTTTCCTCCTCAAAGGGGTTTTTTCCTCTCCTCCATGCCAATGATCATAATATTAGTTAGAGTTAGTGCTTTCTTCACGTTAGTTAGTTTCCGCTGTTGGATGGAGGCGGATGGTGGCCCCGGCTTTCCCCTCTCTCCTTAGGAAGTTAGCCCTTTTCTTCATAGAATTCATTCATCATCCTCGCCTCTTCAAAGCTTGACATCTTGGGTATTCTTTTGGGGCTTCTTTGTAACCTACCTTTAGTCGACGTATTCATTTCCGGCACCTATGGGGGGAACCCTCCTCTAGGGTTCCTTGTGCTGTACCCCTACAGGGTGGTATATCCCACGGATAGAGAGGTGGAAAGTCACAAAGCAAATCAAGTTACACAAGCATCATCTCATATTATCTCATCCAGTTGCATAAGCATACCGAATGGGAGGGCTTTTACCCTGAGGTTCGATGGGCGGAGCAACAACGTCACTCAACCATCAAGCTTAAAAGATCACAACATTCTTTTTCGTTGCCCACCATCCACCCCTCCTCCTCCAGCAGCTCATCTCTCTTTCCTGTGGGCTTCTTCCTAACCTACCTTTAGGCGACGCATTAATTCCCGGCACCTGTAGGGGGAACCCTCCTCTAGGGTTCCTTGCGTCGTACCCCTACAGAGTGGTATATCCCATGGACAGAGAGGCGGAAAGTCACAAAGCAAATCAAGTTACATGAGCATCATCTCATATTATCTCATCCAGTTGCATAAGCACATCGAACCCTTGTTAACTGGAGTTAGCGAGAGTTACTGATGGACATGCAATGACAGGACAGAACTTGTCTGAGAGCACCACTATATGAAGAGAAATTTAGCATACCCAGAATATTTAGCCTAGAGATGAGACGGTTGAGAGGCCATGACCATGGTGTTCTTAACACTAAAAGGGATAAACAGGGTGACGTATAAATATCTTTGCACTGGTGAGTTCAAGCAGAGCTATAGGGCATATGCTGAAATTAGGGGTTTGTCAGGATAAGTGGAAACATTAGAAAGCATTACTACACACACAGTGGTTAACAAGTAAAATAGCCTACTGTATGCGGTGAGGTTATGAAAGCTAGCACTGTTCAGGCTTTCACAGTTTATTTTGTTATCTTCGGAAGCTTAAAGTAAGAAAGGTTATGAGAGTTACTAGAAAGGATACTGCAGTGTGTTGCATAATTCGACCTATTAGGCAACCTTGGGAGGTCTTTAAAATGTGCCAGGTATTAAATAAATCATGTAAGGTGACCTTACTGGTTTTTTTGGTGTTGGGGTGCTGGCTGTGCTTTTCAGTCTGTGGTAACCTTTTTGCTGTGTGTGTGTGTGGGCGGGGGGAGTGGTGTTTGTGGAAACAAACTGTTCTACCATGACCCCCAGCTTTCCCTATCCAAGCTACAATATTGTTCCCTGGTCTGGATCATCTACAGGTTTTACTTCATCTTAGGCACTTTGTTGTACTGTATTGCTGTACACTGAATATTTGTTGCGCAACTATAAATTTATTGTGTGTATTCCACCTTATTTTATTGTCCACCCCCCACCCCCCGGAAGCATCTGGAAACAAGCTGTCACCAGCTGAGTATGTCTTTCTTGGTAAACCTTCTGAAATGACTAAATAACTACATTTTCTGTTTATCCTAACTTTCGTGCTGATTTCTAGGGGAAGGGGATTGGTTTTGTAGACGTGAGCAAGTATTAGAAATACTGCATGGGTAAATGCAGATGTTAAATGTGTGGTGCTGTACCTTGGATAATGAGGTAGATTTAGCTCCTACCTCCACTATCATGTAAAGTCACAAAATGTGTCCTGTTTAATCAAGTAGCACAGCATTTGTGGTGACCTCCATGTCCCATGTTTTAAAGCAATCGACCTGTCTATCTGTCTCTCAACCACCCAGCCATCTTATCTGTTTGTCTATCTAAATATCTACCATCCATCCATCCGTCTGTCTTTCTCCCACCCATCCATCTCCCATATTTTAAACCTATGCATCTCTATCTCCCCTGTACCTACCTACCTACCTACCTACCTGTCTGTCTGTCTGTCTGTCTATCTATCGATATCATCTATCTCTCTATCATCTCTCTCTCTCTCTCTGTCTATCTGTCTGTATGTTTCTGTCAGCCTATCTCCCACCAGTCTGTCTGTCTGTCTGTCTGTCTATCTATCTATCTATCTATCTACCTACCTATCTATCTATCTAATGCAATAAATAGAAATTTCCAAAAGCATAGTATACCAATCAGGAAACCTGTGTTAAAACACATCCAAACACAGAGGCAGAACTCACTCTGCAATTTTTATAAGAGCATTTTACCTCTGCCACTACTAGTTGCAGTAATTCAGAAATAGAGCTGTATGAATAAGATTATCCTTTTCAAATTGTCCTTTGTTTAGTTTACAGTTTCACACAGGATTAAAGTGCAGTGTCACAAACAAGTTTTTCGGGAGTCCTACTTATGTTGAAGCCAGTTGAGTCCTGGTCAGGTGTTTCTGTCATGACTGTTATTTCAGGTGGTGGCTTTTAAGATTTTATATGACACTGTGCAGCATGTGAAATGTGAAAATAAAAAAGGACACTTTGAAAAGGAAAGTCTTGTTGTCAAGGCAATCTTTTCAATTACTGCAGTTGGTAGTGGCAGAGGTAAGCCTTTGTAATAAAGAACTGTCGGGTAAGTGCCGCCTCCATGCTTGTATTGGAGTGGTTACATGTGTAATCCTTTTCTGTGTTGTCAGGGTTTTGAGAACCTCAGTGCATTCATTCATGAAAGGAAAAACTGTGCGTGTGTGTGTGTGTGTGTGTGTTGGGGGAGGGGGGCATTTGTTTCTTCAACTTTGAAGGACGTCTGTGTGGCCGCAAGACCATTATGTGAGCCTAGATTGCTACTGTATAGTCCATATGGCTAAGGTGACTGGGAATTATCTCTAGGGATAAGGCTGTCCTTGAGCCAAGTCTGGGGAATTGATAAAGCCTTGTGCTACAGTATACTGTCTTAAGTCATCAGGATGGTGGCTAGCATCATGCAGGACTGTAGTAGAAACCTACTGAGAACAGCTGATTTACATTGTCAGTATTCAGAGATCCGTAGACTTTGTGTCCTGAGGCATTATTGTTAGACTCCCAGCTACCATGCCAAGGCAGGCATGAGTGCATTATACTTTAGTTCTCCAACATTATCAGAAACACTTCGGGGCCCAGTATTAATAAAAGCTATAACTGTGCAGTTGCTCCATCTGTGAGTTAATTAACTCACTCAGTCCTGGTGGGATTAAGTTTGCGCTCACAACAGTCTAAGTGCTCAGAGCCCTTGCAGGAGGAGATGTGGCATTATGTAACAGGTTGTGAACAGCATTCACAAATTGGGTTGCTTTCTAATAAGAGGATTCCACGGCTGGTGACACTTGCATGATAGCATTAATTCTTACTAGTTTTTCTAAGGCCCCGTCCACACTGCACTGCTCAGACCCTGTAACGGATAGAAACCGTTACAACCGGGGAGTGGTGCAGTGTGTCCAAACTCCCGTGGTGTCCATTACGGGATTGGCACCGCCGGTCCACACTTCGTTACCGTGGCACCCGATCCCACAATGCAGCTTGCGCTGTGCTAGGGGACCGGTGCCACATGCCCACACTACACCCAGTAACGTTACCGAGGCATAACTGGTTTCATAACTTTTGTTGAAACCATCTCATATGTGGTTTCAACAACGGTTATGAAAACGCCTTCTGTAACGTTACAGGTGTAAACGCAAACCGTTGCGGTAACGGTTTGGGCACTCTGTAACGTTACAGAGGGGTAGTGTGGACAGGGCCATGATGTCGGTATCCCATTTTGATTATAGTATGAATATAAAAATATTAAGCTTAGCAAAAAGTAAAACTTTTTTTTAACTTTAGGTTGAAGTTATAGTATCTACATTAGTGGGGTACTGTATATGAAAACTGCAGCAGTTTGTGCATCAAACCCAGGAACTTGCTTCTGCAGATGTTTCATTCAACTTCTGTAGCTGTTGGGGTACAGCTTCAAAAAGTCAGGGATGTAGCTACATTTTGAAAAAGTAGATGCAGGTTTTCAGAAAGTTTATATAAGTACTAGTTTTGCTCAACATTCAACACACAATAATGTACCATACTTCCAATAAAGGCAGCACGTGTAATCCATTCATTTTGTTTAAATTATCCCTGCTGTATGGGAAGGGATCATACTTTTTGTTCTGTGGGGCCTGCACCTCAGTCCCTTCAGGTGCTCTGCAGTCATGAGCCCTGTTTGTCACACCACTATTTTCTCATGTCACCATCTGAAAGTCAAAAGGGGGCACCATTTCATCTACATTTGATATACTTTTAAAGTTTTAAGGGCTGTTTATGTGAGCAATAACCCATGACGGGGCATGGCGTTATGGTGAATTACCGCACGCCCCCCGGATACATTGAGAGAAACAAGGCCATAGGTTGAGTGTGCTCCATCACACCTGGAAACTGCATCAATTAAAGAGATCCACCAAGATAAATGGATCAGGCACTGCACCTGACATTTTTGTACCCTACTGCCACAGGAGTCCAGCAGTGTGCATATTTCCAAATGTAATGCAGTAGTTAAGAAATGATTTGCTCCATAAAATTCATAAAACCAGGTTCCACGGACTTCCCAGTTACGAGTTCTGCCCCTGCTCCTCCCCCGAGCTCACTTATGTGATGACGAGATGCCAATGAGAGCACGGGGGTGCCCTCCAGCAACTGGAGGCGGCTTTTCTTTTAAGTTTTTATCCTATCATGGACACTTGGTAAAAAAAAACATGGGCACCGGTTGATTATCAACTCTTACTGGCATCTCATCATCACGTAAGTGAGCGCAGGAGCGGAGCGGGGGGCGGCACTCATAACCGGGAAGTCCGTGGGACCCAGTTTTATGAATTTTACAGAGCAAATAATTTCTTAACTACTGCATTACATTTGGAAATATGCACACTGCTGGACTCCTGAGGCGGTAAGGTACATAAATGTCAGGTGCAGTGCCTTTTCTTGTTGAATCTCTTTAAGTAATAACCACATGCCCCCAGTGTATTGTGAGGCACAAGTCATCAACCAAATCCATTTAACAACCTGGGAAGTGCGATTATTACACAATAACCACACACCCTGGCATCTGTTCTTGTACTTATAAAATGGTTTGAAATGTGTGGTTTCCCCATTCTGGTAATTGGGGGGGGGGGGGTAGATAAAACAATACGATAAAATGAAAATATGTTTTGTACCTAATTTTCATTAAAATCACACTAACTACCTAATTCAGATTTAATACCAGTCCAAGAATTATTAATCGAAAAGCTAACTTGTTCAAAAGTATTGAACCTGCCAAGTTGCGAGGGGGGGAAGGGAGTATTTAGATTTCTCATTTAGCAGTTCACCCTTCCCTGGTCCTAGTACATGTGCTTTTAAAAAATGGATTAAAAAAAAAAAAAAAAAGCAGTTTAAGTTTGCAGCTACACATTTATACATATATTAACTTCCCCACCATGCCCTCTTATTCTTTATATTAATTCCTCCCTCTCCGTTTTTTTTTTCTGTTTTTCCCCATACAGTCACAGGTGATGGAATGTTAACCGTGGCATGCACACATTAAAAATTCTTCACAGTTCCTCTGACAGAATGTTCAGTACCTCACACCCACCTGAAACGTGCGATTATTAACACCTCCCAACACACAAAACAAAAGGCTCATTTGGAGCCAGGCTCTCAGTTTCATGAGTGACATGGTAAGCAGCAGAGGTTTTTCTGGTAAGTATGTAAGGATAGGAGGGGGAATTTTAATAATCAGCAAAGGAAAACTGGAAATTCGAGCCATAATTAATATTTTTTTTAATGTATATTTTACTCTACTCTTCCTGACTGCCCCCTTCAAACTGGCCCCCCCAGCCCCATCACCTGGCTCCCCTGAGACTTTGTTTATACCTGCATCCTCTGCCACAGGACTTGTGGTGTGTGCCCAGCCACCAGTGTGGAGCCTGCAGGGGGCCAATCTTCACCCTGCCTCAGGAGGTTCTTTCTCTGCTGTTTTTTCTCCCTCCCCTTTTATTGCCCAGGGGCCTCGGCCATTCATGGTTGTACATGCACATGGAGGTATGCATGAGTGCTGGCACCAACAACAGCCCTGATCTGCCCACCTAGCCTAGTGCCAGCCCCCTCCAGTGCCCGACGCAACCATTGTGCCTCCACTCAATGGCAGCCAAGAACCGGAGAGGCCTACCTCCCCAATCCAGGAGAGGAGAGCTGCCTGACAGCCACTCTATCTACTCCAGCCCTTCACCCACCCCCCGGCAGACCACCAGCAACCCTTGTTCATTCCCAGACATGGATCGCCAGCATGGTGAGAGGTAAGGTGTCCAGTGCCTCAGCCCTCTGCACCACCAGGCCGGCTCCAAAATTAGTACTTTTTAAACTTTTTCTTTGTGTATAAGGAAGGGAATTTGAGGGAAGAACATTTGTTTTGTTGATTCTTAATTTAAGTGTTTTACTTTTTGGGCTTAGTTGAAGGTGTTTAATGAGTAATGGTGGCAGTCACATTGTGATGGCAATCAGGCATAAGTGAAATAGCCCATGAATCTCCCTACAATTTACCCGGCTTGGAACACAAGTTCTACCATGTCTCAGCTCATGTGTTTTTTATGGACTAATAACTACATGAGTTTGGATGGCCATCGACTAATCAAATCACTGATTTTTTTCTTTCTTTACCCACATTTCATAATTCAACATAACTCCCTGTAATAGGGTATGTTCTTTGATGATCCCTTATTCATCAGGCCACACCTTTGGAACATATAATCGGCAGGCACTAGGACCACACGAAAACTTTTTCAGGCACTCAGCCTGGGGCTGCCCACGATTACGTCATATGTTAACATATACATAAACATGGGTGGCCCTTCCTTTCCTCAGTTCTTTTACTGCCATTGATCAGACTCGTCAGACTGCCATCGGAAACATTGCTGCTCATAGCCACCATTTTATTTCTTTGTATATCTAAGTAATCACTTTTATAGTGATTTTCAGTGACCTGTATGTCGTAAAAAATACCCTCTAAACTCTTCTGGTACTGCCAGTGCAGAGAGAAAATTTACATTGGAGACTCTTACAATGTTTGTGTCTGCTGCTTAGGCCTCGACCACAACGTGAAAGCTTGCGAGATCTGCCAGGTGTATAGTTCAGAGAAAGTTTTACTCCAAAAGACCATAGCTAGAATGGAGAAGCAATTCTAAGAAAAATCTGTGTTGCCAGCTCTGTTGACTGATTCACAGACATCGAAGTCTTAGGAGAAATCTTCATGGAGTCATAAATGCAAGAACTGGTTCAAGAACAAGAACTTCCCTAGCCAGATCCAGGTCGCCCCTGTGGACTGCAGGTATGATCTCTGCTACAACATTGTCCGCTTCGGTGGTGACGCTGGCCTCTTCCCGATCATTAACCAGACACCAAGGTTGAGGATCGGCGTAGGCACTACCAGGCCTATTGTAGCCGGCACATTGCTGTCACTGACAGGGACTAAATCTCCACCATTGACCACTCCAGTCACACCCACCAACCAAAGCAGCAGTGACATTCAGGCAGTCCTTATCTTACCAGGTATGATAAGGTGTCTACTGCCTGACCTCCCTGTTCCAAGGGGCCTGTCGTCGATGGGGCTTCAGTAACTACGCCTTTGATGCTGCACAGTTCTCCCTTGCTGCATAGACTCCTCAGCTGCCGCTGCCATCAATGGCGTGGTCCTTACCTCCTGTCGATGTTGCCATCAACAACAATTATGAATACAATCCTGATCTTATGATGCAGGAAGATGAGGAGGAGGAAGACTGTGCTGAGAGCCACTATGAACATGACACCAGCTCCAGTCTTCTCCTGTGGTTAGGACTCTGTAGTGAGCACTACTAGATCACCTCCAGAGGATCCCTCATTTTTATGTTTGCTTGCACGCATGTGCAAGAAACATAGTGCCATCATACGAGTTTTCTAGGGGTGTGTCAGCCTCTTCCAATTCAGTCAGTGTGTTTGCAGGCATGGTCGCAGTGTGCCAATCACTGCTGCAGCTGTCTGTGACAGCAGGAAAATGCAGTGGCATACAGTTGAAAGAGAGAGCTCCGCTTCAGTGAGCGAGATCTCCCTCTCCACACACACACACACACACAAGCATGCATATTGCGTGCTGATCGCTCCCCAGCCACACTGTGTGCCAGCAGGGTGCTCAATCCCAACAACAGCTGTCCAGGTGCCACGCTGAGCCACCCAGCGTGGCAGAACTGTCAGCCAACGGGTGCCTAATCCCCATCGCTCCACGGCTGCACGCCTCAAAGTTTTTTTCATGTGCCACGCTGGGAGCCCACTCCCAGCGTGGCAAAGACAGTTATGGCCACGGGGTGCCCAATCCCCGTGGCTCCAGCCCCCAAACATCCTTTCCAGCTGCCATGTTGGGAGCCCACCCCAGCGTGGCAAACATCCGCGTTGTCCAAAAACATGTAAAGAAGAAAACCTTCCCTCGCAGTCTCACCACCCCCACAACCCGCACCCACCACTGTACCCTGCCTCCCCACACCCCTCACCCCATACTTACCTCTGGAGCTCAGCGCAACAATCATCGGTGGACCGGGAACACGTCTGCACTCTTCAAAGCCGACCGCGAACTGAGGAAATGGCGGTAAGCTGTATAATGGAATAAATAGGGTTTTTTCAACTTTGTTGCATATCGCAGGCATTTTTGGGAATTTTGGCCCCAAATTTTCAACATTGGTTTTTTGGGACCCCTCCTCATGAATTCTTGCACTGTCATGGCGTTAATCAGGCCCGAAGGGTGATTTCGCAGTCACTGCGCGAAATCACCTTCGGGACCCATTAATGAAACAACACTGCTAGTGTTCATAAGGTGGGCTCTCAAAAAGCCTATGTTGAAAAATTTGGTGAAAAAATTCCTAAAATTACTGTTTTACAAGCGCATACAGTAGTTCCTACTATTTGTTCGTGGAATTTCAATATTTTCACCCAGATTTTCAACATTGCCATTTTACCACACCTTCTTCCAGACCAGTACAGCTGTCATTTTCACATCTCACCCAAAACTGTTTCAGCCATGTGGCGCACAATGGCGCAGTCGATTGTCTTGAAATCAATGTCTGAGGACACATTAAGAAAATCACAGTGACACTGTTCATGAGTAGAGGTCTTAAAATGGCTATGTTGAAAATGGTGAAAAAAATTCCTAAAAATGACTGTTTCACAGTAAAGTGCGTTACAGAGTTCCTACGCACGCTCGAAAGTTCCCAAATTTTCAATACTTTCACTCCAGATTTTCAACATTGCCATTTTACCACACCTCCTTATGAGCAGTACTGCTGTCATTTTTCACACCTCGCCCACAACGTGTTTCTGCCCATGTAGCGCACAATGGCGCAGTCGGTGTGCGAAATCAATGTATGGGACACATTAAGAAAATCACAGTGACACTGGTCATGAGCAGAGGTGTTAAAATGGCTATGTTGAAAATTTGGTGAAAAAATTCCCAAAAATGACTGTTGTAGGAGCGCACGTTGCGCAGTTCCTACGCACGCTGGCAAGTTTGCGAATTTGTAATATTTGCACACCAGATTTTCAACAGTGCCATTTTACCGCACTTCCTTATGAGCAGCACAGCTACCATTTTCACATATCCGCCCAAATGTGTTTCCACATTACGTAGCGCACAATGGTACAGTCGGTGTGCGAAAACAATGTTTGGGACAGACTAAGAAAATCACAGTGACACTGGTCATGAGCAGAGGTCTTAAAATGGCTATGTTGAAAATTTGGTGACAAAACTCCATAAAATGACTGTGTTACGAGTGAGCATTGTGCAGTTTCCACGCACCCTCGTAAGTTCATGAATTTGTAATATTTTCAGTCCAGATTTTCACCAGTGGCATTTTTCCACACCTCCTTAGGAACAGTACAGCTGTCATTTTCCATAACATGGCGAAATGTGTTTTCACACTTTCAGCGCAAATGCGTGATCGCTGTGGGAAATCATTGTTCGGCACAGATAAAGAAAATCACACTGACACTGTTCATGATTGGAGGTCCCAAAATGCCTGTGTTAATCTGCTTAAAAAATCCCCAAACTAGTTACATTACGGGTGTCGTTGCACAGTTTCTCATACCTCATTGACTTCACCAGTTTTTAAGATTTTCACAGCAGATTTTCAACATTGCTGTTTTTACACCTCCCATGAACAGTACCGCTGTCATTTTCACATCCTGTTCAGAATATGTTTTGCACCTGTGATTGCTAAATGCTGTAGTTGCTGTGCAAAAGCAGTTTTCGGCTAACAAACTGATATTGCCACTGGTCATGGTGGGGTCACAAAGAAACCATGTTGAAAATTTGGAGTGAAAATACCAACGAATGCCTGAGGCGTTAGGGTTTCCGACCATAACGCCCCACCCTGTAGAGAATGACAGGCATCAGGGGTGTGACTTGCGATTCTTGCCTGTAATGCTCATACCATTCCACCCCCACCCACACCCTGCAGCCAGTGAGAGGCATCAAGGTGTGCCTCGGACTCTTCGGGCCCAAACTTCACCCCATTCTCCTATACGCACCCATCTCACGTGTTTCCTGATGGAATGGGTGGCATAAAACCAAAGACCCCAAGGCACAGTGACACTTGTCAGTGTCTGCAGGGTAGGGGTGTGGTGAAATGGCGTGGTCGTTATGCCTGACGACCCAAAGGCACACCCCAGTGCCTGTCACTCTCTGCAGGGTGGTGGTGGGGTTGGCTTCAGTTCAATACTTTGCTGCTATTCCTATTATGCAGCTCTGTAACTTCTACACTACCAATGCCAATGCCAGCAAGCAAACATTCGGCATTGACAAATGCTTGTTTACCATGATGCAGCAAATGCAAGCTGCTATGAGATTCTCTTTAGAGGAGCAAGATTCTGCTAAAAGAACTTGCTGGAGTTTTTGGAGATGCCAGAAACCCCCTCTGTTGTGGTTCCTCCCCTGTTCCCAGCCATGGAGGATGCCACTTATGCAGCCTGGTATAGGCCAAACAATATACCAGCTGTGCCCAGAAAGGCAGACAAAATGTATTCTGCCCCCTCTGGGAAGCCTTTCTATGCTACCCAGTCTGAGACTGACATGGTGGTTATCACAGCTGCCCATGACAGGTTCAGGACACCTAAGCACCCCAGCTCTGCCTGTTAAAGAAAAGGAAAGGAAAGGGACCTGGGGGTAGTCATATCAGATGACCTAAAGGTAAGCAAACAATGTGAGAAGGCAGTAAGGAGGGCTGGGGGGGGGGGTACTGGGATGTATAGGGAGAGGCATCACCAATAGAAAACAGGAAGTTGTTGTCCCTCTGTACAGACAGTTGGTGAGGCCCCAACTGGAGTACTGTGTACAGTTCTGGAGACCCCATCTCCACAAGGCCATAGACAGGATGGTGGCAGTCCGAGAGAGCAACTAAAATGGTGCAGGGTCTGCACCAGAAGCCATGTGAAGAGACTAAAGGGCTTAATATGTATACCCCGAGGGAAAGGGGGGCGACATGACAGAAACTTTCCAAGTACCTCAAGGGAATCAGCAAAGTCCAGGAGGGTAGCATCTTTCAGAAAAGATGTGCAAGAATAAGGGGCACAATTTGAAGATAGAGGGGACTGCTCAAGGGCAATGTGAGGAGGTATTTTTCATGGAGAGGGTGGGGAGGAGGTCGTGGGGTCAAAAACAGTGGGGGAATTCAAGAATGCATGGGACAGACATAAAGCAATTCTGGTGGTGGGTAGGAGGAAGTAGGCTGTTGGTTAACTAGGATCTACTGCTTATCCAGTAGGTAGGGAAATGGGCAGACTGGGTGGGCCAAGCGGTCCTTATCTGCTGTCAAAGTCTATGTTTCTGTGTTTCTGTGTAGCCCAGGAGACTGGACATTCCAGGAAAGCATACATATGCATCTGCCTCATTGGGACTACGTATAGCTAATTATCAGGCCCGTATGATGAAGTATTAGAACACCCTCTGGAGGAAGGCCAAGGCTGCTGTACAGGCCTTGCCTGAGGGGTCTACCAAGGTGGAGTTAATGAAAACTCTTACCGCAGGTGCTGTTGTGGGAAAGCATTTGCTCTGCACAGCATATGACATTTCTGATGCTTCAGCCAGGGCTGTGGACTCTGGCAGTTTTCTCAGGTGCTATTCATGGCATAGAGTAGTAGGTTTTGGCACCGATATGCAGCAGACAATTCTCAATGCCTCATTCAGAGGGAAGAAACTGTTTGGTCATGAAGTTTTAAAAAATATTCACTCCTCTGGCAGGACCTTAAAATCAGCGCACTCTTTGTACCATACCCAACCCAGGGGTAGGAGTAGGGGTACTTTTCATCCAGCTGGTGTCAGGGGGCAGTGCTCTGCCTTCGGACAGCCAGGAAGGGGCAAAGGTGCAGGAGCCTTGCCAGTCCCCAGCACAGCCCCAGGTACCCATTCAAAAGCACCTAAATGTAGTGGAGCTGGTTGCTCTGCCCTCACCAGCTCAACATTACTCCTTATGCACTTCCCAAATACATTTACCTCCAGGGGAGGATGTAGGTGATCGCCTATCCCTCCACTTGGACCAATGGAGGGAGGTCACTACAGACATATACCTAACAGAAATGCAAATGCGCAGCATGCATACATGCGTGCTTGTTAAGTATGTGGCATGCATACTGCGTACTTGTGTTTCGGTAAGGGATGGGTTCTTGATATCATAGAAAAGGGTCATGTAGGTGACCCAGTGGCGTGGAGAACTGAAGCATCACACTTTACCTCCTACTACACCGGCAACCCATGTTTGCAAGCAGACACTGGTCACTGGGGGGTTGGCTGTTGGGTGGGGAGGGAGGGAGAGGATCAAGCGTTCAGAGGATGTCTCTCCTTTCCCGGGGAGGGTGGTGTGGTAGTTCCGCTGCATGACTGCCCCAGATGGAGGCCTGAGGGTAGGAAGGGTTGCGGATGCCAAAGAAGGGAGGGTGCTGTGGGACTCCACAGCATGTGCATGCCTCTACATACGCACATTGGTGTGTTATGCCCCAGCAATGGGAAGGAAGGGAGAAAATGGAGGAAAAACCTCTCGGGCAGCAGGAGATAGATCGACCCCTGCAGGTCTTGCACTAGTGGCTGGGCACAACCACAGTCCTTGGGTTGAGGATGAAGGCACAGGTAAGCCCTGGAGGAGCCGGGTGACGAGGCTGGGAGGGGTTGGTCAAGAAGGGAGCCATCAGGGAGAGTAGGGGATAAAATACTATATATATAACATAAAAGGAGGGTTATGTTCTGGAACTTCTGGACACCCCTTCAGATCATCCACCTGTGGTGACAGCATACCTACCAGAGCACATGTCCCTGTTGCTAGAGGAAGGACAGACTCTGCTCCAAAAGCGGGCCATAGAACCTGTACTTCTGGAATAGAGGAACACAGGTTTTTACTTCAGATACTTCTTCATTCCAAAATGGACATGGGACCTGCAGCCTATTCTGGATCTAAGAGATCTGAACTTCTTCACAGAATATAAGAAGATCTGGATGGTCACTCTGCAGGGTCTCCTTCCTGTATTGCACACAGGAGACTGGATATGTTCCCTGGATATGAAGGATGCATACCTTCATATCAAGATCAGGCAACCTCACAGAAAATACAGTATCTGAAGTTCCTGTTTCGGGGGAACATTACCAATTCAGAGTGCTGTCCTTAGACTTATCTTCTGCGCCATGAGTCTTTACCAAATGCTTGGCAGTGGTGGTAGCAGCCCTTGGCAGGGAAGGTCTGTGTGTTTTTCCTAACCTGGACGACTGGCTATTAAAACCCCCCCTCCAAGGACCAACTGCTTTTGACCTTAGCTCGAACCAGACAGCTGTTTGATGCTCTGGGGTGACAGTCATCATATCAAGGTCTGTACTGACACCTTGTCAACAATTTCAGAATATAGGGCAGTTCTGTATATGGCCCATCCCAAGGGTTAGCACTCATGCCACTAGACAGGGCTGACCACCTGATAGCACAAGAACAATTGGTGCACGACAGCTATTATGTCTTAGCAAGGATGTTCCTATGCCTTCTGGGGCTCATGGCCACAGCCATTGTTACAGTGCCACTGGCTAGGCTGCACATGCAGATTCCACAGTGGACACTGAGTCCAGTGGGACCAGTGGACAGATGATCTAGAACAGACAGTTCTTGTCACGTCCCCCCTTGCGCAAGGTGCTCAAGTGGTGGATGGAATGCAACAGCCTGCTCAGGGGAGTTCCGTTCTTGATTCCTTCCCCCTCTTCAGATCCTTATTATGGATGCTTCAGGATGCAGATTCGGAGCTCACCTGAACCCTCTACAGAAACAAGGAACAAGGAGCCAGGTGGAGTGCGCTTTGCACATTAATGTTCTGGAAATGAGAGCAGTCCTATATCGAGTCCAGGTCTTCCAGAACCACTTGTCCCCAGGTCCTCTGTTAATACAGATGGGCAGTGTCAGTGTGATGCCTTACATCAGCAAACAAGGGGGAACTCATTCCTATCTGCTGTGCAAGGAAGCATTGAGAGTTTGGTATTGGGATCTGGAACATGGTCTAGAATTATTGGCAGAGCATGTTCCAGGCATTCAGAATGTCTTGGCAGACAGGCTAAGCAGGTTACAGTCCAGGATGAATGACTGGGAACCGTTGACCTCGGTGGTTGACAACCCATGTGAATGATAAGGTCAGCCAGAGTTGGACCTTTTTTTGTGCCCCCAACACATCACAAAACTGCAGTGTTTCTGCTTGCCCACTGCAGGGCCTGGAGTTTTCTGGTGAGACGCATTTTCTCTCTCTCTTGGAAAGGGAGGTTTCTATATGCCTTCCCTTCCTTCCCGCTAATTCAGAGAGTACTACTCAAGCTGAAGATGGAGGCAGTGGCTCTGATACTCTTTGCTCCCCTGTGGCCTTGGCAGATTTGGTATCCTCTGCTGCAGTAGGTAGCAGTGGAACCCCCAGTACCTCTGCCCCCATGCAAGTAGTCCACCCAGATTTGAAGTCCCTACATTTGTATGCAGGGATCCTGAAGACATAGTCATAGCTCACTTTGGGGTGTCGCAGAAAGTGGCAGATGTTCTGGTGGCTACTCGAAAACCATCCACCAGACATACACGTACTCTATGAAATGGAAGTGGATTGCCTTATGGGCCACTTCACATAACCTGAATCTGTGTGCTTGTGCAGGCGATCAGGTTCTAGAGTACCTGCTGTCATTATCGTATTCAGGCCTGCAGTATTCCTCCATCAAAGTGCACTTAGCTGATATAACAGCTTTCCAGATGCTTGTGGAGGGACATACAGTTGCTCAGCTGGAGGTAGCCTGTACGTTCTAGAGAGGCATTTTGCATATAAAGCCTACCATTTGAAATCTAGTCCTGGCTGGAGATGCGAATTTTATTTTGGGAAAAGCTGACTTTGGCTCCTTTTGAGCCAGATGCAACTTGTGGCTCACGTTTTCTCACTTGGAACGTGTTATTTTTAGTTGCAATCACTTCCGCTCAAAGGCTTTCTGAGCTGCAGGCGCTAATGTGTAAGCCTCCTTATTTGACTTTCCATAAAGACAGGGGGCTTGCTTTTCAAAGGGTGATGCAGAGTTAGCGTCAAGCCCTGCATCAAACCCAGTTTTTTGGCGCAGCTGTGCCAAACTCCTTTGTTGCAACTGCACCTGATTTTTGTACATGGTAGTGGTGGTGGTAAACGGCATGAACTCTGAGGAGAGTGAAGTGACCAGTGGTGTGCCACAGGAGTCGGTGCTGGGGACAGTCCTTTTCAGTGTCTTCATTAGTGACATTGCAGAGCATCTGAAGGGAAAAGTATGCCTCTTTGCAGATGACACCAAGATCTGCAAAAGGGTGGACACACCGGAGGGGGTGGAAAAAATGAGAAAGGACCTAAGCCTATTAGAGGAGTGGTCGGGTGTCTGGCAGTTGAGTTTCAGTGCTAAAAAGTACAAGATTGTGCAGCTGGGTCACAGGAATCCGGTATCTAGTGATATGGGTGACTCAAATTGAATGACGCAATATGAGTGACTCAGTTTGAGTACCCATCAGAAGAACAACTGGTACAGCGTAGTGAGAGGCAGTATTAGCTCAGTTTGCAGGGCTAAATAGCGACATGACGGATGCAGCAAGTGAACACATGCAGCAACTGTGGTAGGGAGTTCTTTTGTGGCAGGATATGGGAGGGCATTTGGCCAATCACTGCTGAGCTGGCCATATGGCGTAGTGGAGTCAGTGGATGCCTGTGATGCTACAGGACCCAGGTTCGGAGCCAGGTGGGGAGCGATACTGCTTTTGGTATTCTGTTGCTTTATTTAGTGGTTTTTTTTTTTGTTTTTTTTTTGTGATCGTGTTCCCCAAGCTTCCAGAATGGCCCCCTCCCGACTATTCCCCTGTGTCAGGCCCCCCCTTGGAGTTGAATATTTTTAGAATGTGGGGTGCGGAGGGGGCAAAGCCCCCCCCCCACATATACCACATGTCGCTCTTTTTACTTCTGGTGTAGTGCGCATCACCAATGTTGTTGTCAGCGATGTGCACTCGCCGTTGTTATAGTCGCTATATAGTAGTCGCTGATATGACGTGGAACCCAGGAATCCAAGGGAGGAGTAGAGGATGGGTGGGGAAATTCTGGCCACCACAAGTTAGGAGAGAGACCTGGGAGTTATCATGTCTGACAACCTGAAGGTAACCAAACAGTGTGAAAAGGCGGTGGGGTAGAGCAAACAGAATGTTGGGGTGCATAGCGAGGGGCATAACTAGCAGGAGGAAAGAGGTGGTGATGCCACTGTACAGATCACTGGTGAGGCCTCAGCTGGAGTACTGTGTCCAGTTCTGGAGACCACATCTCCAAAAGAACATTGACAAAATAGAGGCAGTCCAGAGAAGGACAACAAAGATGGTACATGGACTGCACCGGAAGCCCTACCAGGAAAGACTTAAGGACCCTTAATATCTAGTCACTGGAGGAAAGAATAGAGAGGGGAGGGGAAGGGAGATATAATAGAGACTTTCAAGTACCTCAGGGAAATAAACAGGGTACAGGTGGAAGACATATTTCAGAGAAAACTCTGCACAAGAACAAGGGGGCATGATATGAGGCTGAAGGGTGGAAGGCTCAGGAGTAATCTAAGGAAATACTTTTTTGCTGAAAGGGTGGTGGAGCCATGGAACAGCCTTCCAGCAGAAGTGGTGGGTGCGAAAACAATAGGGGGGTTCAAGAATGCATGGGAGAGATATAAGGGTACACTGGAGATGTGCAGAGCAGGGGAGCCGCAGATCAAATAGGATCTGGGGCTGCAGCAGTGAGTGGGGAAATGGACAGACTAGGTGGGCCGTGGTCCTTATCTGCTGACAGATTCTATGTTTCTATGTCTCCTGCTAGGATGATAAGTAACAGTGGGAGCCATACAGGGCACAACAAGGAGTGGTGATTTCTGGAGGGTTGTGTTTTATGCAGAAATCATTTGACCAGTTTTGTGGAGAACATAGCAGACTTGAAATGTATGCACCAGATAGGCCAGAGTTGCAAGTTCACAGTGGCTAGGAGGTTAGAGAAGGTAAAATCAAACTCGGAGAGCTGACCTAGATTCCCCCTAAGATCCACCGGAAGGGGAAAATACTCTACAGTGATTAACATCAGAAACTGGGAGGTGGTAATACAGGTCAAGGGGACAGTAACAGCAGTAGGGAGCTTAGGTGCTGTTCTGTCATGTTTTAGAGAAGGCATGATGGAAACACATCTAGACAGTTGTTATGAATACTAGATGCGGGATGTCAATAGACAGGTTTTGGCAAAAATTAGATAAAGCATTCAGATGAAGAAGGCAACCAGCTCATTTAGTTAAGGCAGTTCTCTAATATTTTAAGTCCAGAGGTAGAGTTAACAGCAAATCATAATTTAGGATCCCCCAAAAACAAGGCTAAATGAGGCAAACAGCAGATAAAACCAGTTTAAGATAAAAACACCCTAGTTATCCTTTTTACTAGTTTCTTGTCAGCAATTACAAGTTTGGTATATTGCCACACTGCTGCTTAATTTATAGGCCCAACTACTTATAACAATACTGAAACCAGACTTTCAAAAAAGCAACAGTACTATTTCATCTTACTCGGTCTCTTTCTTTAATTTTCATAAGCAGCTTCTTGCCTGCTTAATTGCTGAGGCTCACTGCACTGCTGATTAAGGGAAGTGCAAGGACTGCTGTAGATTACAACAAATAGCAAAGTAAACATACCAGTTTCAGACTTTTTAGTCCTCTACACATTAACCTGCAGAAAACCCCGCCTCCCTTTTCCAAGTACTAAATCCAAGACTTCTACAAGGGCATTAAGAAGTCGAGGCAGACGAGGTGGATGGGAGGACATTTTCTTTCTGTTGTTTCTGTCTCCTGGAAATGGAGCACAGAGATTACCAGCTGGTGCAACCCAGGATTCTGCTCTGGTTTTGGAGTGGAGCTGGTCGGGGTCGTGACGAAAAGTATTTTTTTGTAATTTGCAGCAGAAATTCTTTGCCGCTGCAGCTGTTCCTGGTTTGTGGAGGAGGGGGTCCCAGCGGGGACCTGTCCAACCTCCTTCTCCAATGTCCTTCTCAGACTGGCACTGCTATTTCTGGCCAATATAAACTGCTCCAGGCCTTTTTTCTTTCTGTTGTTTCTGGCTCCTGGAAACAGAGCATGGAGATTACCAGCTGGTGCGACCCAGGATTCTGCTCCGGTTTGGGAGTAGAGTGGGTCAGGGTTGTGCCAAAAAGTCTTCTTTTTTGTAATTCGCAGCAGAAATCCTTGCGACTGCAGCTGTTCCTGGTTTGGGGAGGAGGGGGTCCAGGTGGGGACCAGTCCATCCTCCTTCCCCGATGTCCTCTGCAGATTTTAACTTGACAGTACATTCTGTAGTACCAACAAAAAGGGAAAAATCCCAAATGGGCATCATGTTTAGAAACTTATGTCAGACTCTGCTTGCTGACGTATTTAGACAATCTCAACCCAAGTCAATACATTACTTATGGTTTTAGACAATTTGCTTTCTTTAAACTGCACCCTTGAAGCTTTAGGGTACACACTTTCACTACATGGTGGTGTACCAAGGATCTGTCAGCAGGGAAACTGTAAAGCACAGCACAGGCAAGAATCATAATCCTAAAACACACACTGATCAAGAGATTCCCACGTCTACCTGGCCTGTGACTGTTTTGCTGTGTGTGTGTGAGAGACAGAAGTGACGCGGGACTTTCGGTTAAATTCACATGTTGCACCTTGGATCATATAAAACTGCTTCCCTTGTCTTCTGTGCATGCTAGCATCACACCTGGGGTTTTAGAAAATCTGGCCCTTGTTTTATCCCTGCACCCCCGCTCTGCTCCCATCCATATATTTTCTTCCTTAAACCCCTGTGGCACAGTTTTCCAGTAGTCCTAGAAAGTGCTTAGTGGCTTTATGCTAATTAATCCTCTCAGACTTCTGCCTGAGGGAGAGTTTAAGAATTTGGATTTGCTCCCCCCTCCCCTTTCTGCGCAGTCAGCTGGGAGGGAGAAAAGAGTGACATAATTTGGGGGAGCAGCTCAACCATTAGGGATGTGGGGACTGGTCCACTGGTAGCCGGGGAGGTTTTATGTCCTGAAGGTTACGGCTCACAACCCAGGTTAAGCTGAGTGAAGAAGGGGCAGAACCCCACAAAACTATTTTAAAAGGGTGTGGATTTAATTACTGAGCCCCGAGTGTAGGTTTCACAGAGACAAATATGCAAGATAATACAGTTATTCACAGGGACAAATATGCAAGATAATACAATTATGACGTTGGACAGAATTCAAAAACAGGCTTTCAGATAATGTGGACAGTTGATCAATTCCCACTAGAATCCCAGTGTCAGATGGATAACAGTACTAAGCAGCAGTCAACAACTGTGCCTTATGATGTGGGCATGACACATGTGAGTGTGCCAAGGCCCTGCAAATCTTTCTAGTAGCCAGCTGTCATCACTGCTCATAATTCATGCCCACTTACAGAGTCATTTGAAACTGTGTTTGACCTTTATGGTGTCTAGTCATAAGGGCTACACCAAAAAGGGCAAATTCAAATAGGTGACAGCAATTTGGGCTACTGTGACAAAAGATCCCCCGGTCATATGAGCAACACTTGTGTGGTGGTGGTGGCTGTGGCTCTGAGGATGCTTATATGCAAAGCCCTCCCCACCCCCACAAAACACTGTTTTCTGTGTATCTCTAGTGGTGATTCTTTTTTTCCACCATGTGTAGCCCTTTTGACTGGTCTCCCTTATGATCTGTCACCCAAATTACAGCTGCCCTGTTTGATTGTCTACCATTGTGCACTCGCCCTTTTGCATTCACCCTTATGACATAGTACTGTCATTTATGATAGCAGTTTGCAGTATTTAACCTTTCCAACCACATAAAAGAAAACTAACGGAAGTGATGAACACAAATTTGAGAATATTACCTTTTAATTAATACATATTCAATGTTATGCGTGTTTGGGTATTGCAACTGTAATTGAGGTGAAGGTGTGTGCGTGTACGCGCACACTTGTACATGTGGATACCCGTGACATATTAGGCTAAATACTTTTTCAATCTCCTAGTACAGAAAACATTTACTGACCATATTACATTACATAGTTCAGTGACAATATATTGACGCACTTATTTTTTTACTCTCAGATTGACCAGTTCCTGAATACTTGTGCATTCACGTTGACTTCTGAAGTTTGATTCAGTCACGGACGGAGCATCCATGGGGTTCACTGATTTTGCCTTCCACATAGCACAGACCCTGAAAAAAAAGACACTGTATGCAGATTATTTTATAGTTAATACTGTCTTCACACAAGTGATACATGTATATTTAAAGAGAACAACCAATTTAATTTCCGCTGCCCCTGCACCCGATGTATAGGTGCCTTACCTCCACAGCAGTAGTATAATTTGATGATGCACCCAAAGAATTCATTTGAGAAAAAGTTATTTCACTCACAAAAATCACTAAACCGAGTCCCAAGGACTTCCCATTTTTTTTTCGGCCTCCCACGCCCACACAAGGCCCTTGTTAGTGACCGGTGCCCACGTTTCATTACAAAGTGGCCGTTCAAATATTAAAAATCAATCTGAAAGCTGTCACCCATTGACTATAATGGAGCACGCCCCCGTGCTCTCCCTAGCATCTTGTCATCACTCTAGTGAGCGCTGGGGCGGAACATGGGCGGACGAAAAAAAAACGGGAAGTCCTTGGGACCCAGTTTAGTGATTTTTGTGAGTGAAATAACTTTTTCTCAGATGAATTCTTTGGGTGCATCATCAAATTATACAACTGCTGTGGAGGTACAGCACCTATAAATCTGGTGCAGAGGCCAATCTTAATGGGTCTTTTTAATGAGTACATAATGATACAGGCTTTCAGTTACTTTCAGGTTAGCGTTAGACACAACTGTCCTGTCAAGAATAAAGTTGAAGTGGCTGGTTCAGCTTACCCCCACTCTTCACTTCCAATCTGGAGCCGGTAGAGCACACACTACATAGCTCGCAGCAGCTTCATGTCCGAGTTCAAAAACGGCTACATCTACGAGGGCTAACTGAAGAGAAATGTGGGCAGTAGAAATCATTTTTATTTCAAAGAATTTAACAACACACTCCAGCCATGACTGAACAGTAAAAGAGCACCAGGGCACTAGCTCTTTAGGCAGTGGTATTGTCAGAAAATCTTATTATGTACACAGTAGTTCCAGATGATGCCCACTCCCCTGTCGTTGCACTAACCCCTACAGTGAATCAATCCACATTTTTTAAAAAGCCCACTGCCGGCCCAGTGGCGCAGAGGGCTGAGGCACTTATGCCTTACCTGCTGCCACGTTGGTGACCTGGGTTCGGGAACGAGCTTGAGTCAGTCAGGGGGAGGAAGATTGAGCTTCCCAATGGATGCTTTCCTCCTTTGGGGAGGGAGGGTAGCCTGCTCACATGCTACTGCCACCTGAAGCCATAGGTGGAAGTACAGGCCACACCACATTGGTTTCTGGAGGGGCGCTCCTGGTGGGAAGCTGTCAGCATGTCCACTGATGCACGTACATCAAACTGCCACTCCACTGGAGCATCCGGGAGGTGGGGACTGAAAAAGTGTAAAACACCCTGACGTGCAGGATGGCGCTTCCTCTCCTCTCAGGCCCTGGACCCACCCACTAGGCACACTGACCTGCAGACGAGGTAAACTCCTCCCGGGAATGAGGGCTCTGTCATAGGGAATAAACTGTGGGGCACTGTAGGACTGGCATGGTAAGTCCCAGGGGCAGTTGGGTGATGGTGCTGGGGGAGAGGAGGCCGATATGGGACGGTCAGGTGATTAGGAAATGAAAAGAAATAATAATAAAAAAAAAACCAGCAAGAAATGTTTTCTTTGAATTAGGTGTAGAAGAATTCAAAGAAGGTTACTGAGTAAATACAATTTACAGTTCTAGTTTTAAAACAGTTTGGGTAAAGCATCTATAATGGTGCTGGGGCTGGGGAGGCTGGCAGAAAGGGGACCTGGTCAGAGACAAGAGGGCATAAATAAAATAATGAAGCAAAAACAAAACAAAAAACAAAAGCAGTGTTTGGGCCTGCTAACATACCATTTAGTGACACCCACCAAATGGTGGCATGGTATGGTGCCAGTTGCATGAAACATAGAAACATAGACTTTGACGGCAGATAAGGACCACTTGGCCCACCCAGTCTGCCCATTTCCCTACCTACTGGATAAGCTGCAGATTCTAGTTAACCAACAGCCTACTTCCTGCAACCCCCCACTATAATTGCCTTGTGTCTGTCCCATGCATGTTTGAATTCCCCCACTGTTTTAGACCCAACGACCTCCTCAGGAAGGCTGTTCCATGTATCCACCACTCTCTCCGTGAAAAAAAATTTCCTCACATTACCCCTGAGCTGTCCCCCCTCTATCTTTAAATTGCGCCCCCTTGTTCTTACACATCTCTTTTTCTGAAAGATGCTACCCTCCTGGACTTTGTTGATTCCCTTGAGGTACTTGAACGTTTCTATCATGTCCCCCCTGTCCCTCCTTTCATCAAGAGTATACATATTAAGCTGTCTCTCTCTCTCTCTCTCTTCATATGGTTTATGCTGCAGACCCTGCACCATTTTAGTTGCCCTCCTCTGGACTGCTTCCATCCTGTCTATGTCCTTGCATAGATGAGGTCTCCAAAACTGCACACAGTACTCCAGATGGGGTCTCACCAACTGTCTGTATAGAGGGATAACCACTTCCCTTTTTCTACTTGTGATGCCCCTTCCTATGCATCCCAGTATCCCCCTGGCTCTCCTTACCGACTTTTCACATTGCTTACCCACCTTTAGGTCATCTGATATGACTACCCCCAGGTCCCTTTCCATTTTTGTTGTTGTTAGTACTTCCCCTGCTATTGTGTACTCTTCTCCTGGGTTTTTGTTTCCAGGTGCATTACTTTGCACTTCTTTGCGTTGAATCTAAGTTGCCATATATCTGACCATTCCTCCAACCTTGCCAAGTTCCTTCTCATCTTTTCTACCACCTCTTGTGTATCAACCCTGTTACAGATCTTTGTGTCATCTGCAAAGAGGCATACCTTTCCCTCCAGACCTTCTGCAGTGTCACCTATGAAGATGTTAAAGAGGACTGGACCCAGTACTGAGCCCTGAGGTACTCCACTAGTAACCCCCCTTTCTTCGGAATGTGTTCCATTCACTATTACCTTCTGTGTCCTGTTGTGCAGCCAGTTTGCTACCCAGGCTACCACCCTGGGACCCACTCCCAGGCTGGCTAACTTGATTATTAATCTTTTGTGCAGGACTGTGTCAAATGCCTTGCTAAAGTCTAGGTAGGCCATGTCCACAGCCCCTCCCTGGTCTATTACTTTGGTCACCCAGTCAAAGGAAATCAATTAGATTCATCTGACATGACCTTCCTGCTGTAAATCCATGCTGCTTTGGGTCCTGTGCCGCGCTGGCCTCTAGGTACTCAACAATTCTTTCTTTCAGAAGTGATTCCATCATTTTCCCTACCACTGAGGTCAAACTTACAGGTCTGTATTTTCCTGCTTCTGCCTTATGTCATGCTGCAGCCTGGTCTGAGTGGGCATCATACACAGAAGTCTCTTCCATCCTTCCCTAGACACCCTTTACCACCATGACCTCAGTGGGCCAGTTGGTTCCGTACTGTGTAGCCCAGTGGCTAAAGTCCTTGGCAAACTAGTGGAACCCACCAGTTCTCAGAAACCATTTTGATTCCTAACATCCAGTGGTTCCCTTCCTCCACCCAGTCCACATGTAGCATCCCATCCCCCATGCTTTACCTGCTGTGAAAAGACTTCTGGTGGATTAATAGACTCAATGGACCCTATGCGCGAAAGTTCGGGTTGCCTATGCATAGGCAACCCTAAGTCGGAATGCCACGCAGCAGGGATCCAACAGACCCCCGGCAGCATTCATATCAGGTGCGTGAGCCCCTTGTGCACTTGAACCCCTACCGATTGTGCGACTACATGCCACAGGTGGGTCAGGAGCATGCTCGCACTCCATGCCATTCAGTAAGGTGCTGAGTGCTGGGAATGGGGAGGGGTGCAGGTTACGGCAGTTGGAACCCTGCCGTAATTCATACACACAACCTCCCATGACAGCTACTGGGTCTGGCAGATTGTGGTTGTATTTACTGTGCTTCATGAGTACCTGCTGTAACATTTGTACAGTGGTGCTGCCAGAGGTGTTGGACCATGTGGAAGTTTAACAGGGCACTGCCAGAACTGGGGGGATGCAGAGTTACGAAAGAGCACGTGAGCATACACCATATAGGGCTAATGTTATTCATGCTGTCTATGAAGACAAAGAAATTAATAGGTGGCAGTACCATGACATTAGGCAGTTACTTTGGTTTTGGCACCTACCCATCAGATGTATGTATGTAAAAACTGCATGTATAACACAGTGCACACAATACTACACAGAGGTACAGATATTGCCAGTGCGGTCCATCCTGCAGACACAAAGGTACCAACAGGTGAACTGTAGACACAACGATGCTTGTGCAAACACTTGGGTCTTCACATAGGGTCTACAACCCTGACTGGGAATCCCCCACCCTAATGTCCCAGCCCTCCTCACTACATGCTACGGCTAGGGGCACCCTTCGGGCTGTCACCTGTACTGTGCAAAGTCCCAGGACTTGCACCTTCCCAGGATCCCCTATACAGCACAGCATAGGTCCACTCTGGGACCCAGGTTGGGCATCTGATTGGATGCCTGTCTGTGTCCTCTGCTTTGCATCCATCTGCCCCCATCCTCCTGTGTGCCAGGGAGGGGGCTGGGCCACAGACAGGTGGCCGGTATTCGTGAATGCTGGCCGGTGCACACATACCCGGATCCGCTTCATGCATAAGGCTCAGTATGATCAGAATACTTAAACTTCCACTTAACACACACACACACACACACTTGAAAATTAGCAGTTATGTCCATGAACTGGATGTAGCATTGTTATTAAATAGGACACTAAGCTTTTGGACTAAATATTTGGCTGCAGGAATGTCTGACCCTACACAGCAACATCAAATTGTACAGCTGCAGTGTATGTTCATCTCTTAACCCTACAGCAGGAGGCCAGTAAAACCTCAAATGAAGTGGGTAGTAGAGACTAACCTGCAGACGACCTGGGCAGGTGGGAAATGGCTTGGTCGACAAATGCATCATACAGCAGCATCCACACAGTACAGGGAATTTCAGTTGGAAGCTTCTGTCCAGATACTTCATTACACCATTGATCACAAATAAATTTGCATCCACTATCCTAAACTGCTGTTGAAGGAAATATGGTGCCCTTGGAACACATAAACATATCTTTTGGAAATGTCCAGTATTAGAGACCTATTGGAAGTAAGTAGCAGATTGTCTGAGGGGGCTTTTGAGGATCAACACACGACTAACACTAAAAATTCTAATTCAGATTCAAAATTTTATTATAGTCAATAAACATGGATATGACAAGCCATTTGAGCTCATGAAAGCTTGTTTTCAATGACATCCAGATTCATACAACAACAGGATTGTTACAATAAATACCTTTATAATGCACACTTACACATAAAGAAATCTTGGATTTCATTATTACCTCTGCAGAACATCTGGACAAAGTCCAGATTGCTAGACATGGGGCCCTGCAGCAATCTGATCACACCCCAATCATGGGCATGGTTGAATTTTTTTTTTTTTTTTATCATGAACCTTTTTATTGAAAAATATTTAAATAATACAAAAAACAAGAAGAAATCAACACAGTATACTTTGCAGTCCAACAAAAAAATTAATGGACTGGGGGTCATATGAACGTAAATTAGAGTTATAATGATTTACCAACATATTCCATGTGTCAGTGTAAGAGATATATCCATTCAGCAGTATTGCACACAAAGGGTACTGAAAGGACGGTAGCAAATATTCATGAGAGGAAAGATAGAAAAGAAATAAGAGGGAGGATCAGTCTCATAGGAAAGCACACAGGAAACAAAGAATGAGGGTGGAAATTGAAGGAAAAAAATGGAGGATCCAACATATAATGTTCTTACCTCTAGGAGCTTAAAGTGACTGGGGGTTACGGGGATAAGATGGAGGCACCGAACAGAGTTGTTAGTGTAAGAAGGTGTCTCATTTGTTATGATATAGCTCCAACTTTTCAATGGTTGCTAAAGACAGTCTTTCAAACAGGGCCAGTTTTGAAAGGGCAGAATACCAGGTGCAGATCAGCAGGGGACATGTACTCTTCCAGGCCATCAGCAGGAGGCATTTAGCTTCCATTAGTGCCGCCAGCAGTCAGCATTGTAAGGGAGGGGGGATGATGGAGAGAGAATATCAGTAGGGAGTCCCAAGATCACCAATTCGGGGTCAAATGATATTAGTGTGACTAATACTCAAGAGCAGTTGGCCAGCACCGCCCACTACCAGCTCAAGAGATTGGGGCAACTCTGAAGAATGTGAAGAAGTCCAACCACCCACTGGCTGCGAGCACTTCTTACACAGCGAGTTTGATGACAAAGCCATAGTATACTGTATAGGACCTGAGACATTCTGTACCATCTGTGTAAACTTTTTAAGTGTATTAGGCGGCTCTTGGTATCATGCAGAGCCCTATAGGCCAGGGTAGTCACCAAGGTCTATAATTGCTATGCTTACCAGGGTCATGCTCCCATGTCTCTTTACTCTTATCCAGAAGAGGTGAGAGGGTATCCTGTAATATGGAATATGTCTTACCCTCCCAATCCCTAGTACTGGTAGCAGAGTAGAGTTGTTGTAGCCAAGACCAGGGGGACTGCTGAGAAAATGTCCTATCGAGGGAACGGATGACAGAGAGAAGCTGTAAGTAATGCCAGAACTTTGCTCTAGGTAAACCCATTCTATCCTGTAGCTGTTGAAAGGAGAGGAGAATGTCAGTATGGGGTAAGGTGATGTCAGCTATCACTAAAATGTCTCTGTCAACCCATTCCGCCAAATACAGAGATTTGCCCCAATGAGGATGTTTGGATTGCACCAGAGGTAGGTAAGAGGGCGGGGTGGAAGTCTAAAGGGTTTAGAGAGACCCACGAGTTTCATTCAGATACAGTATTCCAGGTTTACAAAGTATTGAGTATAATGGGATGATTGGTAAGGCTTTTCAGAACCTTGTTTCTAAGAAGAAGGCTGATAAGAAACCTGAGATACATCTGCCTCCAGCCGTACCCACTGAGGAGAGTCCAATGGGGTAGGGGTGGGGGGTTAAGCCATCAATTTGTTTGGGAAATTTGATATGCAAAAGCATAGCCCTCATGCCAGGGAAGGTCTGAGTCTACCCTGGACCAGTGGGCACGTAGCTTTGCCTTACTGAGGTGAGATGGCTTGCCTTACCATAAGAAGTGCTGGAAAAGACATTCACTTCTGTGAAGGGTATTAGGGAGAATTGCGAGAGGGAGATTACAGAACTCATCAGCAAATTTAGGGAGGGCAGGCATATGGAGAGCTGCTACTTTCCTAGAAAGGGCAAGGTGTAATTTCAGCAACCTACACACATCATGATCCTGTCTGGTAATTAAAGGAAGAAAATCAGCCAGAATCATCATCTTCGATTGAGAGGTAGGTTGGATACCTAGATACTTTAAGCCACCCTCTGCCCATTTAATTTGTAGACTGGAGCAGTAACTGCTGTCACAAAGGCAGTTTAAGTGGGAGAGGGTTGTTTTATTGAGGCTGACTGCTGGACTGGAAATATCCGTAAATTGGTTAAGGACATTTAGAGTGGCTGGGACAGAAGTTGTGGGAGATTCAACTGTGAGAAGGAGGTCATCCACATAAGAGTGGACTAAGTAGGAGAATGCACCCACTCGGATACCTTGAATGGTCGGGGTAGTCAGCAGTTTGCGTGTCAAGGGATGAAGGGCCAGCAAGAAAAGTAAAGGGGAAAGGGGGCAACCTTGATGCATCCCATGCTGCAAAGCAAAAGGTGAAGGGATGGTGTGATTTGGCCATGAGTGATTTGGGTAAACAGCTTCATGTCACCCACTTGAGATTTAACCTCCCTTTGCTTGGGATGAGGCGCTTAAGGGTAGACAAGATACTGATCTCATAAATCCTCCAAGATAATGAGTCTCCTGATTGTAATACTGCGCTTTAATGAGATACATTTAAAATGTATCCCATGAGAATGGCGAGGACAAAAATGGCGATGGAAAACAACACGGCCACATAAGGCAAGTGGCAAAAAACAGTGATCACCGAAACGGGGACCTGCAGCTTCCACCCTCCCCGGAGCCGGTTATATTTGGTAAGGTGAGTGCAGGGGCAAAGCACCTGCAAGAAGCAATGTGGCACTGTTGTCGCTGTTTTGGCGATCTCTGTTTTTTTGCCACCACCCCATGTAACGCTGTTTTCACTTTTGTCATTTTTGTCCTCACTCTTTACACTCACTGTTTTCACATGGAACCCCTTTAAAGTAGTCCTGAGGGGAAAGCTCACAGCATACACATCTAATCAGTACTGGGCGTGAGACGCCAAATTGGCACAATTGCAAAAGACCTTCCACACAGTGCAGATGTCTCACATGCTGGGGGACCATTCAGTGTTACCCCAAATTATATAGATGAAGAGGGACATTTAGGATATTCTTGACCAGAAGATGGAGCATGCCTTATTTTATTTAAGGCATAAATATTAGGAGAGGGACCCGAGGGGCCCGCTCCTTGGCATGATGCCTTTGAGCTCACAGGACTCAAGCCTGTGTGACTTGGCTGAGAGATCCAGTAACCTTAGATCCCTAAACCTGTCTTACTCAGGGTGGGGTGGCATTTAGCTCCCTCTTTGATCCTGTGCCCCAGTGAAGCCTGCCTTGTCTAGTTTAAATGCTGCCTATTGAACACATGTAGTTTTTTACCTAGTGTGCTGGTTCCACCTCTTCTCAGTTGTAGGCCACCCTTTTCAAACATGCCAATATCTTCCTAGAGAGTTCCTCAGTTCCCCACATATCTACAGTACATCCATGCTCTGCACACCACCCCTTTAGCCTTTGTTTAACACCAGGTTCTTTCCTTTCCTGACCTTACTTGTGTGTGGCACCAGTAAAATTCTGTGAAGGCTTCCGTGTCTGCGATTTCTCTGAACTTGCCCATTAAGATTCTGAATCTGTCTTGTACCACTAATATGCTGCAGTTTCTCAAATCATTGGTGCCAATGTGGATCATGACATCTGGCGTCCCCATTTCTCTCTAGTCAAGGATTCGAGTTGTGGCAGTATCCTCCTAGCCGTCTCACCTAGGAGACATAGCACAGACCTTCTGTCTGGCTTTGGGGCCTCAGCCAGCCTCCCCATCCCTCTGATTATGGAATCCACCAGTACAATAACTCTCTTACTTCCCTTGCTCTGTGTGTCCTCTCTCTTCCCACCAGGTTCCTTTCTTGCGGGTTGAGCCTTGTTCCTGGGAGTTGGTGTGTGCTCAGATCTGTTGCTCTGGGGGCCTGTGTGTTACCACTCCCCAAAGCAGCCAGGGGCTGATAGCAGTTCCTCGTTATCACAGCATGGACTGAGTTCCTGCATGCCTCAACCTACTTCCCTTCTTTTCCACCATGTACCAATGCCCTGCCAAAGCCCTAATGGGCTTCTGGGGGAATGTTGCTCCAATCTCTGGTGCCCATCTGACAGACCCACCCCTTGGGTGCTAGAGCTCAGACCTGAGGTGGTTTAGTTTAGTCAACAGGAATCCCAGCCTCCTGCAAGCTAGGCATCCTGCCATCTCTAAGGGCATCTTCTAGATATGGCTGTGCTGTATCCTCTACAGCTCACTACCTCTCCGTACCCTCCTAGCAGGCTAAACATACTATATACCTGCCCTGCTGTGGAGTTATGAACCTTACAGGTTCCTCAGGGGACTATGTAAGCCTTCCCCAGAAAGGGAGTTAAGGTCCACTTACAGACACTAATGTAAGTTCCTGTGGTCTGTCTAGGGCTACCTCAGATAGGGCTTATGACCCTTTTGAAATACTGAAAGATGTTTCATCTTATTAGTGTTATACTGTAAAAAAGTATGGTAAAAGTTTAGTATTTTGATTGCTGGACTTACTTGACCCTCCCCCAGGAGTCTGGCCTTGCAGTGTGTGAGAAACGGTGCTCCAATGTAATCAACAGTACGCTTAATGGAAGGTGATATTTTGACTTGGGTATGGTTACAATTAAAGCAGCAGTGTAGCAAATGTGGGCTCTGTTGGGAATTGCATTGTAATGTGCCTCCCTTCATTGCCCACTGTTGAATGACACTGTTTTTATTTTTATTTCCAGCATGGTTAAAAAGGTGACATTTAGATTTGAAATACTGCACTTTATTTCACATGTAATAAAGATGATGCTGACCTCTGACTGTGACATCCAACCCACTTATGCATGAAGCAAACAGAAAGCATATAAAAGAGCACACACATACAGGCAAGATATTCTGGGGTTCAGAAGTTGGCTGTGTCTTTTTTAAGAGATACGGTATTTGTTTGATTCCTTTTATTTAAATGAGGTAGTATGACCTAGTGGTTAGGGAGCAGGGATGTAAACCCAGAGACCCGGGCTTTTGGATCCCACAACTGCCACGTACTCACTGTGTAAACCCGAGCAAGTCACTTACATTTTCCCTGCATGCTCTCTTTTCTGTCTCTGTGCTCTGAGTCTTCATGTGCATGTAAAGCAACAGCAAAAATCTCCTTCCCTTCTCTCCCCACCCTCTCCTGGATTGTAAAGTACTTTGGGATGCATTTTGTTTGAAAAGTGCTATTTAAAATCACATTCCTTTCTTTTTCATTTGACATCTACATTTTACTTTTTTTAAATCAAGCAGTGCATGTTATAGTGAAAGTATTGACTGTTCCTTTTTATTCAGTTTTTGAGTGCCCTTTTTATTCTATCTTGTAAGAGCCCCCCCGCCCCCATTTTGAGTTTGCTTTAGCATTGTTTTAAATTTTAAATAATTAAAATGAACATATTTTATAATATGGCTATCCCCATGTTTTTATCATTCCAGTTTTGGTATGTGTGCTGCTGC
Source organism: Neoceratodus forsteri (assembly GCA_016271365.2). Taxonomy (NCBI): domain Eukaryota; kingdom Metazoa; phylum Chordata; order Ceratodontiformes; family Ceratodontidae; genus Neoceratodus; species Neoceratodus forsteri. The sequence goes on from CM057454.1 coordinate 316,462,824, forward strand.
GGCCAACACATCCCTGTATTTTTATCAGTATTCTCAGCTGTTTTTGAACAACCATTGTCCATAATGTGAGAAAGCAATGTCTTATGCAATCTAGTTTACTCTAATCACAAGAAAAGTGTTGTCAAACAGTGGATGTTCAGAAATAACCGATAGCACAGATAGAACCTGGGGATAGCCAGTAAAAATGGCCAGGTCCATTGCGGCTTCCCCAGAGGATGCCTAGACAGAGGCAGAGTGAATGGACCATGGTGGGCTCCAGGAGGGTGGGGGTGGGAGGTAGGGTGCATGCTTCTCCACCTATACCACTGCATAACACCTTCACCTTACTGGGGAAATGGGGCAACCAGGAAGAGGTACCCATCACAATGGAAAAGGAGGAGGTGGGGTTTCTCAGAACTGGAGAACCCAAGGAGGGAGGGAGAATCCTCCAGCCAAAGAGGAAACAGCGGCTGATGGGGACCCAGTTGATATAGACTTGAGAGCTGGGGGGGGTAGGATGGTGAGGTGCTTGAGGGGTGCCTTAATTGGCTGGGAGAGATAGAGAGCAGAATATGCAGATCAGTAGGGCAGCAGGAGTGGGAGGGAGACAGATATAATTCTCTGTGTTGGGATGAATGATATAGCACAGGAGAAGGCATGAGTAGTGAAGGGAAATTTCAGGGAGCTGGGGAGAGGTCTCAAACAAGTAGCATGCATGATTGCTTTTTCAAGATGCTACCTGTGTATGGCCGAGAAAGACAAGGAAACTCAACACCAGGGCTTTTAATGAATGGTTGAAGGCATGGTACATGGAGGAAAGTTTTGAAAACATCAGGGACTGAGGACCAACCTGGGACAGTATGGGCCTTTATGGGAGGGATATCATTTGTCTTTCTGGGAAGTGATCCGCAGTCCTTGTTGGCAGGTTTTAATGCTGCATAGATGAACGTTTAAACTAAAGACCACACACAGTAGCATAATTGTTGGCGTAATTGTATCCTACTCACTTTGTTACATGTTGTGTTTGTATTGACTACATTCCATCGGAACTGCCTGTAATTGTTTTTTGTTGTGTTTGTAACTATGTAACTATGGTTTGATGTGGAACCTTGGTAAATGAGTACCTGTGCTCAATGGTACTCTCAGAATATATAAAAAAAAAAAAAAAAATAGGCAGGTGTGTGGTGAAACCAAAAGATGCAACAATTGCCTCCCCCAGGGTGGTAAAGCAGATGGTAAAATATTAGGGAGAGAAGTCTGTAGTGGAGAAAACTCCCCAAGACCAGATGTGCAGAAAAAAAGGGACAGGGATGGGAAAGAAGAAAATGGGAATAAAACGCAGTTGGGGGAAGACATAGGATTAAAGAGGCCCAGATATTGTGAAAGTAAAAAAAGGGAAAAGGCAAGTTAAGGGGCAAGCCAGGGAACAAAAAGGGCATGAGTGGGAGGGAGAAGCAGGGTGGTAGACAGGGGTGGGGGAGATTTGGAAAACGATGTGCAGTAATACAAGGAGCATTGGTAACAAAATTCCAAACCTGGAAGTCACCATAGTGGAGGCTAATCTAGATTTAGTGGTTACAATGGAGTCATGTGGTGTACTGAGTGCCACAACTAGGAAATTAACATATAGGATTACACTCTGTTCAGAAGAGGCAGAGCGGGGAGGAAAGAAAGAGGGATAATATATGTGTGGGAGGGTATCAAACTAGTGAGGTACAGGGGCACGAAGAGGAAAATGAGGGGCTGGAATTACTATGAGTCAACCTGGAGGCAAACTCTGGGTACACTGTCCATAGTGGAGCAGGGTACAGACTCCAGCACAGAGTGAGGAGATGGATAAAGCACTTGAGGGAGGCATAATCAGAATGGCAAGTAAGAAGGCGGTGCTGCTAGCTGGCGACTTCAGTGTGCCAGATGTGGAGTGGAGCCTTCCAGCTGCATTTTTGGCAAAGTGCAGGGCCATACTTGGCTCTCTGCCTGGGGCTTTTCTCAGGCATTTGGTGAAGGAACTCACTAGGGTGCTAGATCTGGTGCTGACATACAGAGACAACACTGAGGACATCACAGTATGCAGTCCTGTTGGTGCCAGTTAACATCTTACAGTGTGCTTCATCCTAAAGACAAGAGCACAGGCGAGCCATACAAGGACAAGGGTTTTGGACTTTAAGAAGGCAGATTTTAATGAAATGGGTGACTGCCTCAGTAACTGCCTAAGAGGGACAAAGGAATGCCAGGGAGGGGAGAATAAGGGAAGGCATAACTAAAGCAATCAACCAACCTTATCATGAAGGAAGTAAGCAAAAGCAGAAGGAAAAGTAGACCATTAAGGTTCTCCAAGGAAGTGGCAAGGGTGGTAAAAGGAAAAATGGTTGCTTTTAAGAAGTATAAGGAAACACGGAGAGAGAACAGGGAGGCATACCTAAAACAGTAGAAAAAAGCAGGCAAAATGGTAAGGGGAGCAAAAGCACATGTAACCCCTCACCTCTGCCCTTTTAGCAAAACGACAGGTGGCATGCTGTTGAAGCTGACAGCAGTACCTGGTGGGGACTGGGTTCGGGTAGGATGAGGTTACTCGGCACAGGGGGGGCCTAGGTTTGGCTACTCTGCACAGGGGCACCCAAGTAAATCCGAACACAGGAAGCAATAACTGTAATGTCCAGGACCAGGAATGGGATTCTTCAGTGTGGCTTTTATTCACATCCAAGCTGAACAAACAAAGCATAGACGGACCCCCATGGGGCTACATTTCCTGGTAATGCAGATTAGAGACTACAGAACACTTTATCACTATTTCCAGCCTCAGGCTCTAAACCCACCAGGCACACAGCCCGGACTTGCATGCAGCTTTGGGTGCCAGCCGACTTGTACACGCAGGTTTTTTCCCACTGGCCGACTCCCCGCCCACCACGTGATCCGCAGAGTCCATTTGAGGAATGAACCATCTATCCTGTTGTGGCTCCCCAAACCACACTAGAGTCTGCGACTCTTAGAGAGAATTTTCCTTACAATCCACGTCTGGGTGCTTCCCCCATCACTGGCAAAGTAGAAATCCACAGAAGAAATCCATAGAGGTGGACCGGGTCACTAAAGATGGGGGGCCACCCACCTCCAGCTCCCACAGCCCATACCCAGCCATTTCTCTGGAAACTGAACAATTCCTGTACTGAACTTTTAAATGTAGATTAAGGGTAGACATCTGTCATATCACCTCTACATATTATTTGCATCCCAACAAACTTTGGAACTTGAAACTACTTTTACTTTGCTTAGCCCATTTCTCTAGGCTTCCCAATATTTAGTAGTTCAATCCCCACATTGTCACACAAGTCCCAGGGTGAAAACATAGGCCCTTTTAGCCAGAGCAGACACTCACCCTCACGTTGCAGGTGCCCCACAGGCGACTCACAAGTCTTCTTTTCTTCCCAAATAAATACTGGAACAAATAGGCAGATTTTCCTCCACAAGCAGAACTAGGGGGTTGCACCAGGAATCTGCAGGGAATCGTTTTCCATCCTCCCCCCAGAGGGAGGGGGCACTGAGACCCGAAACAGCAGTCTCCACCACTTCAGTAATCTTCTGTGTCTCTCTTTAAGGTGGAGACACACACCCTATTACTTAAAAGTAGCCCTCTGACAGGGCTGAGGCTCCTAGAGCCTTCACTGAGCTGCTTTACTAGCAAGCTCCCAACTTCTCACACACTCACTGAAGACAAACTGAAGACACTGACTTAAAAACTCCCAACGTTCTATCTAACTCCCTTTGCTGCAGATTCCAATGTGACTCATGCAGCTACGATAGTTCTATTGGTGATGTCATCCCTCAGTCTCAGCTGAGACTGAGAACAGAGTGAGACAGTGTGAAACCCATTTAACTGGAGTTTCACAAGCTGCCTTCCCTGCCTACCACTAGGTCTTACTGGGATTCTAGTAACCCCGGGTAACAAGGGGGTTACACACACACAGAGGAAAGGCTTGCTAAAGGGTTCACTACAGGGGAAAGACTTTGTTCAGGCACATAACAACAAGGGTAGGTATAGTATCAGTTAGAAAGGCAGAAGGGGGAAGACAGTGCAGAAGGAGACCAAGAAAAATCTGGTGTTTTAAGCAGGTACTTCTGCTCAGTCTTCACAGTGGAGGATGGAGGGGATGGGCCACCAGGCAAAAGTAGGGATAGGGTGGGGAGGGGTGGGCATAGGTCTGTTTTGGAGGAAAGAATGCTGAAAGGACTTGCAGCCCTGAAGGTGGACAAGGCTATGGGACCGGATGGGATTCACCTCAAGGTACCGAAAAAGCTTAGGGAGATTCTGGCTACCCCACTGACAGCTTTGTTCACCAACTCACTAGAAAGTGAGAGTGGTTCCAGAGGACTGGAGAAGGGCTGATGTTGTCCTTCTGCATAAGAAGTAAGCAAAAGCAGAAGGAAAAGTAGACCATTAAGGTTCTCCAAGGAAGTGGCAAGGGTGGTAAAAGGAAAAATGGTTGCATTTAAGAAGTATAAGGAAACACGGAGAGAGAACAGGGAGGCATACCTAAAACAGGGAGGAGGCTGGCAACTATAGGCTGGTGAGTCTCACTTCCGTGGCGGGGAGTTGATGTAAACACTTTTGAAAGAAAGGATTATAGAGTATCTTGAATCCAATGGACTACACGAACTTGGACAGCATGGATTCATGGGAGGGAGGGAGTGAGGTCATGGCAAATGAATCTAATAGATTTCTTTCACTGGATGACCAGGTAAGTTGATCAAGGGAGAGCAGTGGATGTGGGCTATTTAGACTTTAGCAAGGCCTTTGACATGGTGCCCCATAGAAGGCTGAGTAGGAAGCTGACCAACCTAGAAGTGGTATCCATAGTGGTAAATTGTTTTAGAAACTAGTTAAAAGATACGAGACACAGGGTGGTGGTGCCACAGGGCTTGGTACTGGGACCAGTCCTCTGCATTATCTTTATAAGGGACATTGCAGAAGAACTGGGAGGGTTGTATGTCTTTTTGCAGATGATACCAAAATCTGCAATAGGGTGGACACTCAGGAAGGGGTGGAAAAAAATGCACATGGATCTTGGGAGACTTGAGGAATGGTCAGAAATACAGCAGTTTGGGGTTCAGTGCCAAAAAGTGCAAAAGAATGCACCTAGGACAAGAAACCCTGGTGCCGAGTATGTGATGGGGGGGATACTGACAGTCACTAGGCATTAAAGGGATCCACGATGGGTCATCGACAAAATATTTGTTGAACGATCTGACAATGAAACCCGGCAGGTTGACTGCATTTGCAGGCGGCTGCGGTTTGCAGAAACAACAAGTGTTTTCTTGAGGGGCTTTGCCCCAGACTAACTTGGGGGGGCGCCCCCCTACTTGCCAAGTTTTCAGCTCCAGTCAGAGCTGAGTTGGGGGATGCAGGATCCCTGCAGACAGTACCAGGTGCCAGCGGGTTCCCTACAGTGACGTGGCGCTGTTGTCGCTATAGGGGACTCCGCTGTCAACATGTCGATGTCGGGGATGTATACCCATTAAAGGGACCTCAGAGTTAGGGGTCTGAGGACCTCGAGGTAGCAGGGCAGTGTGACAAGGCAGTTGGTAAGGCTAGCAGAATGCTGGGTTGCATAGGGAAGGGTATCTTCAGCAGAAGGAGGAAGGGGGAGGCGTGTTGCCATTATATCACTTGCTGGTGCAGCCGCACGTGGAGTACTGTGTTTGATTTTGGAGACAGCACCTAAGAAAGGATATAGAGTAGAGGTGGTCCAGAGCAGGACAGCTAAAATGGTGCATGGGTTGCACAAGAAGCCCTATGAAGAGAGATTGCGGGATCTCAAGAATGTACACTCTGGAAGAAAGTGGCGAGAGAGAGAGAGATGATATGATATGACAAAGACCTACAAATACTTCAAAGGGTGAATAGGGTACAATTGAGGAGTCTCTTTCAAGTGAGAACAAGCATCAGAACCAGGGGAATGCAGTGAAGCATGGTGGTGGTGGTGACTCAAAAGTGATGTGAGGAGATATTTCTTCACTGAAAGGGTAGTGGATGCATGACTAGATTGCCAGCAGAGGTGGTGGAAGCTAAAACAGTGGGTGGCTTCAAGCATGCATGGTGTAGACTATATGAGATGGGATGTAGTGAGGTGGAAGGCTCAATAGAGACTAGATAGCGTCTACAGAAACAGGATAGGTAGAGAACATCTGGGCAGATTAGGTGGGCTAAACAGTTCTTTTCTGCCATCAAATTCTGTTTCTTTCTTTGTTTCTTTTTTAACTTCTGTTTATTAATGTGATAGAACATACACATAGCACATATCCATATTGTCAATAACACTGCAAACATTTTACTGTGAATGTATAGATCCAACATCATACTTGCATCACACTCTTTCCCCCTTGGTTATTGTACTGCATCTATTTGGCCTCCAAACTGACCAAGACATCAACTTTCATGAATCTGTAACAGAAACAAAATGCACTGCATGACAGAACCTTTCCTTTGCTAGCTAATCACTCAAATATTAATTGTACAATATTTATTCCAGGGCTGGTGTGCCCTCTAATTCTTCTATCAGATGTATAATGGTAACCATCTGGTGTTAAAGAGATCCACTTGCAGGTTGAGTCTGGCGGAGATTGTCTCCATGTCTGTTATCTTTTTTACAGATTTGGACCCAGTGGTCAGTGGAGGGAGGTTTTAGCTTTAGCCATCTTTGAGTTAAGGCCTTCAGTGCTGCTGCAATCATAATGTTATAAATATTTTTTTAGCCCTGCCACTCATTCCTCTAGGGTATAGGCCACATATTACATTTACTCCTTCCAATGGTGTTATTTCCAAGATTTTCATAACCCACATTTGAACCTCCATCCAGTACCCTTGTATTTCCTTACATTTCCGATAGAGGTGGTTGGGTGTACCACTTTCCCAGCACCCCCTCCAGCAGAGCCCTGAGGTGTTTATGCCATAGTGTTTAGACCTGTCTGGTGTCAGGAAGAATCTGTTATTTATTTTCCATCTAAACTTTCTCCATCTCCCTGAGAGAGTGGTGTTATGTGGTGTCTCCCATATTTTCCCCCACTCCTCTGTGCTCAGGGAATGCTCCATCTTCTCCTCCCATTGCTTTTAGATTTTGTCTACCTTCTTCTGCCCTGTATCCTCATTTAACAGAATGTATAACTTTGAGACCACGTGTTTAACTTCCTGCTGTTGGGTTAGCATGTGAATCTGCCTCATTACAGTGTGTTGTTCTGTCCATAATGTCTCTTGCATCTCTGATGTTGATAAGAAAGCTCTGACCTGGAAGAACCTAAAGAAGCCCGTGTGGGGAAGCTGGAACTTCTGTTGGAGTTGCTGGAACAACTTCGGTACTCTTCCACTATAGAATTGTGCTATGTACTCCAGTCCCTTAGTCGCCCACCTCTTAAAAGTGAGGTCGGACTTTGCTGGTTCAAAGCCCCTCTGCTCCCATAAAGGGATCCACTGACTTTGCTTGTGAGCTATTTGAAACCACTTTTTAAGATTAATCCACTGCCTAAAGGTGTATTTTGTCCATTTATTAGGGAACTCCTGTCGGTGCTGCGCTGTATTAGTATCCCAACCTGCCCTCTCTATATTAATACTCCTGTTTGTGTTTTTTTCCATTGATTTCCATGCACTTGCCTTTTGAGTGTTAAAAATCTCTATCATGTTACTCAGTTGAGTTGCCAGATAATAATCCCTAAAGTTAGGGAAACTGTATGCCCCCTTTCTTTTGTTTCCCATTAATAATTTCCATCTAGTTCTAGCTTTCTTTCCCTGCCAAATAAAGTGTTTTAAAGCTCTATCCAGTTCCTTCCAGTCATTTCCTGGTATTGGGACTGGGAGACATTGGTAAACGAACACAAATCTAGGCAGAACCTTCATTTTCACTGTGTCTACTTTGTTGGAAAAAGATAAAGGTAGCATTGACCATCTTTTTAAATCTGTAAACACATCATGCTTAAGCTAGCCAAAGTTTGCTTTACATAGGTTATTAATGTTTTGGGGGATCTGGATTCCCAGACAGCGCACCCTGTCTGCGTTCCACATTCTCAGTTTTATTGACATTTACTTTGAACCCTGAAACCTGCCCATATCTGTCCAGTAGCTCTTGGAGATGTGGTATGTTGGTTTGTGGGTCCCTCAGATAAATCACTGTGTTGTCTGCATATAGTGAGACCTTGTTTACCACCCCCCTGTATATACCCCCACTATCTGCTTGTCCCGTCTAATTGCCTCAGCCAATGTTAATGTAAATAATGGGATGATAATGAGCATCCTTGCCTTGTGCCTCTCTGTATAAGTTTCTTTGTGTCTATGGAGTTGCTCCTTTTAATAATAACAGATCTAAAAGAATGTTGAAGCAGACTTGAAACAGAAAGAAAAGGGCATCTTACAAGCAGGAACAAATGGGCAATCTAAACCTAGAATGGCATAAAAAAGGTATAGGTTCAGAGTTGTTCACCATGAAGTGTATTGCTGCTTTGACATACTGCACTCTAAAAATAATAGTGCAGTTTAGCAGCAGACAGTAAGGGGGGCCAGACTGCATCAACGAGATCCACATTTGTTGAATTGCTGGTTTGATTCAATAGCTGTCATTACTTTTGCAGTGTAGTACTTTTGGACTTTGTTCTGCAGAATCAATCATTTCTGGAGCATACAATTTATTTAAAGCCAGCTTTTTGTGATTTGCAGTTGCTATTCCTCTGGCCTAATCTGCAAGAAAAGTGTCTCATGTAAAAACCATTTCAAGTAATTTGGGTTTGGTTTTACAGTGTTGTGTTTATTAACTACACTTCCTGGGTGGTTTTAGACAGTTGGCTGTGCCTTGTGCCTCACAACCACCTGTGGCATACAGTCATTATAGGATAACCATACTGTGCCTTGTCATGTTGCAACACTGTGCCTTCTGTCATAGCCTGCTTTTATCAGACAGTAGCTTGGGGAGTCACGGGAGGCTGTGATCAGGCCTGCATGGGCTGCTATGGCTTTGTAAACCATCTAGTAGTCCATTTGCATGTCCTCTTTTCCTGACTGTTTGCAAAGATGTTTGTGAGCACTTGGGAGGATATTTCATCTCCACTTGAGCATAGCTTGATGGGGTCACAAATGAGAGGTACAGTAGCACTGTGTGGTCTCTAACACCTGTTAGTGCTGTGGAGGACCTCACGGGAGACGGAACTTTTCAGGAGGGCTGGCACCGAGGCAAGCTGTGCACATGCACGGCACCACAAGAGTGGCTTGTGGAGCTAGACTTACCTTGGCGCTGGCCCCCGACCACCTCAGTTCCTTTGTTCCCACCACTGAGTGCACTTTAGTGATGACGTTGCTCGCCCTCCAGGACTCAGAACTTCACGTCTATATGACAGTTGCTTTCAGTTCATTGCAGTTTTAGTTTTAAAGTTAGAGTTTGATAGTTTTGTATCTGTTTTAGTGAGTTTATGTAAATATTTCTGTCAGATTTTCTCTCAGCCCTGCAAAGTCTACATACAACGGCTATATAGGATGACGGTAGGGAGTCTTCAGGCAGGCTGCCACGGCAGTGGGGCTGTGTCTGGTCCACTATCCCATTGGGGAAGAATTCTGACCATTGGTGGTCCTGTACTCAGTAGGAAGAACAGTATTTGGATGCACAAATGGGCGGGCCCATTCTCGATTCCTGTCGGGGTCTTGATGCCACTCAGCCTTGAGTTCTTCCTCTTCTGGTCAAAAGAGGAAGAAGCGGTACCACTCAAGGTCCCCCTGGGAGGTCTGCTGTGAGACTCTTGGTCTTCTAGGGCCTTGTGCTCATGTCGCTGCCATCTGGGTCACCGTGGGCCTTTGGCTCTGGAGTGTTTAGGACTAAGGCCCAGAGTCCCTCCTCTGTCTTTAATGGGGACCCCAGTGGGTAGTTCCACCTCTGGGCCACTCCTTGGAGTAGTGGGTGCAGCGTTAGGCATGGTGTCTCTCCTTGTGGACCCGGTCCCTGGCCCATCGGGGTTGGTGGCACTGGATCGTCGGGCAGGGCCCTCAAGCCAAATAGAGCATTTGGCTCCAGCAACAGCCTTCTGCCCTTGCTGGTGACTGTGCTACTGACTCCTGTCCCACTGGCCACATCCCCACGTTGTATCACTTGGTGGGACCAGCCAGGTACCACTACCAGTCACTTCATTGCTGGCTTGGTCAGTGGTGCTGGGTCTGATTCTGGCATTGGTATTGGGTCTAGGTCTTTCGAGGCCTGACCAGGTGCCACTTCTAGTGCTGGTCCTGGTGCTGTGTCGACTCCTCTTTAGCATCATGTTGGCTTCATGCCGGTGTCAGTTCGCCAGGATCTCGTGGTGCCATTGTCTGCCCTCCCTGACCCTTCGGGGCCTGGTTGGGCACAAGTTCCAGTGATCCAGGTGCTGGGCCATCTCTTGTTGGTGATGGGTCAGCTCCTGAGGGTTCCTGGTGCTGGGGACCTCCTGACACCGGTTCAGTTCCTCCCGGTGCTGTCCTCTGACACTGCTGGCAGTGGTCCAGATAATTTTTAGGACTCAGAATTATTTACTACTACCTTCTTACACCTGGTAGTATTTTTATCTAAGTGGTAGTACAGTACTGTCATCCAGTGACGCATCTCATACCCCCCACATCTAAACCAAGTCTCAGTCCCATTGGATGTCTGCAGTCACAGACTGTCTAATACTGTTGTGGAGTCATACTGTGACCTTATTTTTAACATTGTCATGTTGCAACAGTCCTTCTAACCAGCCAGTAAGCAAGTCCTGTTCCCATCCCTACGGGTTCCTGTGTAGTGCCATGGCTGCTAGCATCTCATGGTACTGCCAACTTTGTGCATGTGTACCACACATTGTAAATTTGCAGGGTGGGAAAAACTTCCTAAAATCAGAAAATGGGAGTATTTCAGTCAAAAGTGGTAGTAAAATACTCCTTTATTCCCCTTATCTGTCCCCTGGCTTCTGGTTCCGGTGTCATGTCGATGCTAGGTCGGTGCCGAGGATCTCCTGGTGCCTCATCCAGTCCTCCTGGTGCCACCCCTTATGGTGCTGGCCCTTGATGCCGAGTCCCTTATACTTTTGGTGCCATGCGTCTGGTGCCTGACATTGTGTCCGGCATCAGGGTTCTGGTGCCAGATCTGGCACCATGTCTGGTGGCCACTCCAGCACCATGTTTAGCATTGTGTCCAGTGCCATGTCTGGTGCCGGTTCTGGGCCCGGGTCCGATGCTGGGTTTGGGCCTGAGTCTGGCGTCGAGTCTGTTCTGTCCCTAGTGCTGTCTCCGGCACCTCTCTGGCATCCTGTCTGGCACCCAGTTGATGCCAGAGGTTCTCAGTTTAGAGGAACCTCCCTTCTCCTCTCTCCCCAGGGGATATTGAGAAGATAAATCTTACCCCCACCTTATCTTTTCTGAGGGTGGCGATAATGACTCTTCAGGACTAGGTACTTCTGCTGAGCCTCAGGGCATGCTCTTATGGTTGCTAGCTCCAAAGGTATTTTTCCCTTTGTGTCTATCCCATTGGAGCTCACCTAGCCCCTGACACAGGTTCCAAAAAAAAAAGAGGACATTTTGCTGACTGCCATATACAGGATTTTATCCAAGCAGTCATCAGTTCTTTTATTTCTCCAGGACTGGTTATCTCCCTAGATATCAAGCTTCTAGTCCCTGCTCCCTGCGCTTGTACAGTGCACCTGAGATATTAAGACTCCAAGTTACCCTTACCCCGGACAGTTGGCTGACAGCCCCTTCATCTAGCCACAAAGCTCTGGCCATGACTTCTCACTTTCTTTACTTCTTGGAGTTCTGTTGAGTCTAGAAGTCTCAGCTCCAACTCTCACATTAGCTGCTGTTCCTAGGAGCTCGCCCAGAAACAGTCAGGGCCCAGCCTTCACTTGAGGGCAATATACAGATGATCCTGCAGATGGCATGCTACATTATGAACAGCAAATCTGTTTAAGCCCGCCTTATGCAACCCATGCTTGGCCTTCTAGCATCTGATCAAGCCCCGGGTTGGATCACTTACTTGTCAGTCAGTGAAGAGCAATCTCCTCCACATTTTCCCTTCTCCCATCTGGAACCCTGGGCAACTCTGTCTTTGGAGGCCTCCCTGTTGGGTAGCCTACTGTCAGTGTTTCAAGCGCAAGGTATCTGGAACACATTGGAGACTCATCTCCACTTCAGTGGGTTGCACATGCAAACTGTCTTTGTATGGCCTGTCAGCCATAGTTCATCTCAACAGCTACAAAGCAATCCTTTTCCAGACAGATGGCAGTCTGCCTTGTATTACACGAACAAACAATGAAGCGCATTCTCTCTCACCTTGTTTGCTGGGAAGCAATGAGTGTGTGGAGAGAGGGCCTGGAGCAGGAGATCTTATTCCAGGCCATTTATATACTGTGAGTCTAGTACACATTGGTGGGTGAGCTCAGCCAAACAGGGGTCCATCTTCACAACTGATTTTGTGCGATCACTGTTCACCCGCAGATGTGGGCTCTTTTGAATGAACTGCCTCGACTCTGCTTCAGAAGGCCAAGACATGGCATTTTTTGCCAGGATGCATTTAGATTGCTGTGGTGAAATCTTTTCTATCTGCATTCTCTCCAAGCCCCCCTAGTGCTGAGAATATTGCTCAAATTGGTAGCACAAGGGGGCAAAATCACTCTGATTGCACCCTGTTGGTCTCAGCAGATATGGTTCTCTGTTAAACAGGCTACCAGTCAGCCAACCGAGGAACCTTCCTCTCATGTTGCACATGTGTACAGGGCCTTCTACTCCATCCCAACCTGCACTTTCTTCACCTTCAGACCTGGCTTCCAAAGAGATGGAGCTGAATAGGAACAAGGTATTTCAGAAAGTTCCTACAATACTTTTTCCAGCCTGTGACCTTCCACTAGGAAGTCCTAAAACACAACCAAATGGAGAGGTTTTCCATCCGGTGCTCCAAAGCTTGCATGGACCTCTTTCGGGGTCCAGCTTACTAGGTTCTGGAGTTCTTTCTGGACCTTTCTGATGCTAGTTTGGAGTATTCCACAGTCAAGGTCCACTTGTGTGTTCTATCTTCATGTCATGAGCCCTTTGATACCCTCTGCTTGGTTCAAGAGTCTCTTTTAAGAGATTCCTTTAGGGTATTTTTACACATGAGGGCTCTCATCCAGAAGCTAGTAGTTGCCTGGATATTAACCTTGTGCTGGATATGCTCACGTGAAAGCCCTTTTGAGCCTTTTGCAATCTGTGAGCTAAGTTTCTATGTGGAAAGCAGCTTTCTAGTGGCCATCTCATCTGCTCACGGTGTCAGCAATCCATCTCTTGATAACAAATCTCCCTTATACTGTTTCCCACAGGGACAAGGTAGTGCTCTGCACTTGTAAGTTCCTTCCTAAGTGGCCTTGGAGTTCTTTCTGAATGTGCCACTGGGCTGCCTACCTAATTGCCAGCTTCCAGAATGACAGGGAGCACTCTCTCTCAATTCTCTGAATGTTCAGGGGGCCCTCACTTCTCTCCTGGACAGAACTAGGATTTCAGGCAATCCAAACAGCTTTTGGTCTCCTTTGCTTCCAGTTGAAGGGATTAGCCTGCTCCAGTCGAGTGCATTTCTGCCTTGGTGATGAGCTGTTTGCACCTCTGCCATGTCGTGGCATAGGTGATGCCAAAAGGTCAGGTACATGCCAACTGCACTACTGCAGTTGTCGCATCCCTTGCAGAGGTTAGCTCTGTGCCTGTTGGTGATACATTGCAAAGCTGTAACTGGGATCGCAGTGTGCATTTTTGTCATGCACTATGCCCTGCATGTCACTGTCCAACAATATGCTGCTTTGGCAGGACTGTCCTGAATGGACTTCAGTTCTGAGTGTGCTCTTCACTTCTACCACCCCACCCCAGTGTTCTATCTCAGCTTGGTACTCTGACCCATTAGTGTGAATAAATGGTGAAGATACATTCCTGGAAGATATGAAAATTACGTACTTACCGTAATTCTTGATCTTTTAGGAATATCATCACCATTTATTCACATGCCCCCCCACCATCCCCCAAGCTCACTCCAGTATGTTCACTGGTTTTCTCCCCTTGTTCAAGGTTTGAACTGTGAAGACACTGTATTACTCACATTTTGACCATTCTTACACAGGTCACCAGGGCTCCTTATGTCCTTAGTGTTAGTGCACGGCTACTAGTTAGGTTCTACTACACCTCCTTGGTAAAAAAAAGGAACTGAGGCGGTTAGGGGGCTGGCACCAAGGTAAGCCTGGCACTAAGGTAAGCCTGGCACTGCAAACCACTGTTGCGGTGCCATGTATGTGCACAGCTGGCCTCAGCACTGGTCCTCCCGAAAAGTTCTGGCTCCAATGGGGTCCTAGTGCCTCTGGCACAGACCCATTAGTGTGAATAAATGGTGAAGATATTCCTAGAAGATCAAGAATTATGGTAAGTATGTATTTGTAATTTTTTTTAAAAACAGGAATAGAAATGAACCATGTATTTTATGTTGGTAAAACGTGTGTGTCCTGCAGAAGTTTGTAGAGAGGGACACCACTCAGTCACTGTCATCAGCTTCATACATTTATTAATCATGTTGGCTGCCAATAACACCTGGGTGATTTGCACTCTGGTGCCTATTCATGAGAGGTTGTCCATTCATATTACAAGGTGCAGAGATGCTATCAAATCCATCTATGTGCTGTAAGCTACATAACACTTGGCTGACAGTCTAGACAGGTTTTAATACTGCATTGCCTGCCGGCGTCTGACATCACCGCAAACCATCTTACTTCAGACCCTAGCAAGCAGTGCAGGACTAAAACCTGTCTAGACTGTCAAACATTGGTGTTACATAGCTTCAAGTTCAAGTTCAAGTTTCTTCACAGGAAAGCTCCATTGAGCACACTCATTTACAAGTAGGTCCTGTAAGGGATGATGGTAAAATGGCAGGTACAATACAATGATACAGACACAACACAAGATTCGAACATAAGTTACAGTTAATTACAGTTAATTACAAGTGTAAGGCTGTGACATATACATAGTCATTTTAAGGTTTACCTATGCCGTGGTGACACCAAAGTCGCCGACATCCCCGACATCGACAGACACAATGCTGAGTGTCAGCATTGTGCTGTTGGTATGCCGGTGTGTTTTTATAGGGCTGTGCCCCGAACCCATGTGGGGGCTCGCCCCCCACTCCTGTTATTATATAACAAACTCTGAGTTGGAGTTGTCTCGGGAGAGGCGAAACATAGGAGATGCAGTGCCAGTGTCAGCAGGGACCATTACAGTGACCTGTTGATTTCTGTTGCTGTAATGGTCTTCGCTGTAGATGTTTCGTTGTTCGGTCAGCATACCCAGTTTTAATAATTGAACATGTTCTGACAAATTCAGGGTATGTAGATAAGATGAAAAGACGAGGGAGCATAAGTGCAAGATATGTAATTGAAATTCAGGGTAGGTTGGTAAGGCGAATAAGTGAGGGAGCATAAGTGCAAGATATGTAATAGAAATTCAAGGTAGGTTGGTAAGGTGAATAAGTGAGGGAGCATAAGTGCAAGATATGTAATAGAAATTCAAGGTAGGTTGGTAAGGCGAATAAGTGAGGGAGCATAAGTGCAAGATATGTAATAGAAATTCAAGGTAGGTTGGTAAGGCGAATAAGTGAGGGAGCATAAGTGCAAGATATGTAATAGAAATTCAAGGTTGGTTGGTAAGGCGAATAAGTGAGGGAGCATAAGTGCAAGATATGTAATAGAAATTCAAGGTAGGTTGGTAAGGTGAATAAGTGAGGGAGCATAAGTGCAAGATATGTAATAGAAATTCAAGGTAGGTTGGTAAGGTGAATAAGTGAGGGAGCATAAGTGCAAGATATGTAGTAGAGTGTCATGGCTGGTGGTGTGCTAGCCAGTATGACATTGCCATGTTTTCTTGAGGGCCTTGTTAGTCAGTGATTTGAAAATGTTGATGGTTACTAGTTCTACGAGCTTAAGGGTGGATTGCAGTTTATTCCAAGTGGTCAGAATGGTTTAGCTAATTGCTGTTCTGCTGTAGT
The DNA here is from genome assembly GCA_016271365.2 of Neoceratodus forsteri. Lineage (NCBI taxonomy): Eukaryota > Metazoa > Chordata > Ceratodontiformes > Ceratodontidae > Neoceratodus > Neoceratodus forsteri. The sequence goes on from CM057454.1 coordinate 316,478,816, forward strand.
GGGTGTGAAATTTAGGCACATCTAACAAGATGTAGGTGTTTTTTTTTTTTTCTGAGGGAATAACAGCTATATGAGCAAAGATATAGGGACGTAATGTAGGAGGGGAGATCTTTCAACAATTATTTGAATGCCCATGTGCAGCTATGGGATATCCTTCTAGTGGCGAGAGATGTCCAGCTTACTGCCGAATAGAGGATGCAGTGGTGGGTTCTGTAAGGGGGTTACAGCACATTGATGGGTTTGGAAGCATCTTTGCCTCTTTCAGTACAATAGGGTTCTCCAGGTGTGTTCTGCTAGCTACTTTGTTTGCAGAAATGACATCAGATAGTGAGTGCATCTGTATAATATCACACTTCAAAAGTTTACCATAAAGGGGAGTTTGCATGGATTTGCTTCACTGTAACAGGAATGCCAGTCCATTGAAAGACTAGGATATCAGGATAACTTTACTGTCATCAGAAATTCACTAAACCATAGTCTGCCATAAACAGAAGCCACTGTAGTCACCCTGGATATTTAAAATGGATTTGATTTATAATTAGGCCTGCGTAACAAACAGTAAATGTGTAGACTATTAGCAGAATACTGCCAGCTCACATTATCAATAAAGACATGTATGCAAGTACATTTTGGAGATCTTTTCAGATAATTTTTATTTACTTGTTCTACATTTTTTAGCATGATCCGCATACCTCATTTTTTGTAGTACAGTACCTACCTTTATTGGTCCCTCATTTTAGTATAAAAACATTTAAAGTTTGGGGTGTTTTGTCAGTACTGCATTGTAATGGTAAGGCTTACACTGTGGGAGTGGTAAAAGGTAGACTTGTCAGATGACTGCAGCAATGTGATTATATGCTCTTCACAGCAGCAACTAAAGGAGTGCCACAGTCAGAATTTGCAAAAACATATGTAGTGCAGCAAAGTGTTTTGATTTGGTCATGTAGTCCTAGTGGTTTTTTTATTAGGAGTTTTTTCTAAATATGCCTGTTTTATGGCCCCTTGGGATCCTCATTTTTGTATTTTTTTATCCCTGGTCCTTCCATGGAGGGGTAATCCTTGCGGGACTAAAGCCGAGCCAGGTTACCTCTGAGGTAGGTGGGTGATGGGGCTGGGTGCCAGCAGAGAGCCGAAGGGGGTCTGCAATGACAAAGTAGAGAAAAACCTTTATAGATTAAAAGAAAATGGGTAAGAGAAATGCTGGTCTGTGATTGACAGTATTCTCCACCCATATGTTTATCAGGCACCACCGTCCAGTATCCCAAAAAAAAATAAATAAGAGTCGGTATGCTGTTCACATGACCTTGCTTGCTCACTGCCTCCCACTTTCACTACCACCCTTATTTTAAGTACTATACCACCAAATATGCATGCATGCTCTCTATAGTTACTGCAGATTAATGGTTACTATAGGCCAGCCCAGTGGCAGGGAAGGCTGAGGCGCTGATAGTGCCTTATCTTCTGCCATGTCATCGACCCATGTTGGGGAACGGACACAGCTTGCCTGGAGTCAGATAGGGGAAGGAGGAGTGAACCTCCAGAAGACAGCTCTCCTCCCTCAGGGAAAGGGGTGTCTGTGACCCACTGCTCGACCGCCATCTGGAGGAATCCTATTGGTAGTATGCGAGACCCATTGTGAGGAGCTTCACATCCAGGGTGCGGGGCATCTCCCAGCAGGCGGAGCTCACATAACATGCTCTCGTGGAGCTAGAGAGTAAGCAGCAGCACTGGGGACGTGGTTACAGTAATCTTATTACTAATAATATAATTGCAGTGTGATGTACTGCACAGTAATTAAGCAGTAATCACTGATGGCATTGCTATTTTGGCAGGCAATGACAAGTTAGTGGTGGTGGATGTGTTTTTTGGGGCCTTATACTTCAGCTTATTCTTCATTTGCCTGTTCCAGTGCCCCCACCCCCCAGTGCTACCCAGAAAGAGCCAGCAAATTTAAAACGTTTCCTTTTTTCTCCCTGTCTTTCCTAGCTATTACTGTAGTTAAAATAGAGGCACTTAGTCAACAGCATTTAGCTGCAACATGTAGAAGCATGGCACCACTTTCAAGGCCATCTCATTTACCATGTCCTGCTCTATCCTAAATTTTCTCAAATGCTGATAAAGTATGGTATTTTCTCATGGTACATTGGTGTAACCCAAGAGGTTGTATAGATGCTTGTGTAATGTGCTGTTTGGGGGTTTGCTTACATATTTGTATCCTGTATGAGATATTCAGATATGTGAACCTGAACTAAAGGAAACAAGATCCCCCCATCAACAGAGAAGGAGAGTCGAGGAACAGATGGGGGAGGCAGAGGGGCCAAATTACACAAACAGCCTGGAGGTTTACATCATTTGAATCTTTGTCCTAGTTGGGAAGAGGGCATTATGGGCTGCCCACTGAACCAAAAGCCTCTGTCTTTTTATTATCAGTGTATCCCTCTGAGATTTTCTGTTGTACCTGTGTCATGCATTTTCTCAAATGCTTCTGTGAGTTGATAATGCTGTGCTTCCGACATTATCAGAACAGACCACTGAGTGTTTCTGTTGAATTTATACACCTCAGAAAAAAAAAAGTAATTACCTATGCTACCAGTTGGGGACATGTTATTAGACTGCCTTCTTTCTTTCTTTCTTTCTTTCTTTCTTTCTTTCTTTCTTTCCTGCTAGCCTTGCTTGTAGAGCAGAAAGCAGCTAACTAAAAGAAGCTACATTTTCTTATTAATTTAACACTTATATCTCAGCAGGAGTCAGTGTCTGTTGAGATTACGCAAGACAGATACTTTATTAGAAGTAGAAGGGGTCTTATTTAGGGTTAAAAAAAAGAAAGAACAGAAAGAAAGTGTGTGTTCTGTGCTGTGAAGGGTACTGTATCAACTTACTTTGCTAAACCAGTAGGAGGAGAGAGAGCTTAATTGGGGTGTGGCTTAGACACTATAAAAGCAGGTGACTCAAATTGCAACTTCCTGTTGCTAGCCTTGCTTGTAGAGCAGAAAGCAGCTAACTAAAAGAGGCTACATTTTCTTATTAATTTAACACTTATATCTCAGCAGGAGTCTGTGTCTGTTGAGATTAAGCAACACATATACTTTATTAGAAGTAGAAGGGGTCTTATTTAGGGTTAAAAAAAGAAAGAAAAGAGAGAAAGTCAGTGTGTGTTCTGTGCTGTGAAGGGTACTGTATCAACTTACTTTGCTAAACCAGTAGGAGGAGAGAGAGCTTAATTGGGGGTGTGGCTTAGACATTATAAAAGCAGGTGACTCAAATTACAGCTTCCTGTTGCTAGCTTTTTTTCTTACTAATTGCCCTCCATCCCACCCTAAGCCAGTTCTACTTTTATAGCCACTGGATTTGACTGTCAACAGGAACTTCCTGTTTGGCAGTAGGAAGGGAAGAATCATAGAGAAACATTGATTTTGTCAACCCTAAAGGGAAAAAAAGCTCACTCTCCCCCCCACCAGCTGGTGGTGGTGGTCTGACACTGAGCAAAGAAGAAGGAGGCTACTGAATAATATAGGAAGTTGCTGTCCCAGAACAGGAAGGATGAGAGTTGTAAGGAGAGGAGAGAGTAAGCATACAGAGAAATAGGAGAGGGGACTCAAAATAAGACATGATAGGAGTGGTGCAGTGCAATGGCTGTGGGGCAGCAGTGTTCCAGGAGACATTGTGGAGGCTGCGATGCTGCACTATTTGCAGACACCTCTCTGGTCTGAGGGAGGAGGTTGCCCGTCTCCAGGCTGACCTGGCTAGGATTCGTGAATCCTCCTCCCCCACCCAGGGACCACCAGGACCAATGCCACTACCTCAGAGGTTGCCAAGAAAGAGGAGAGACTGGACCAGGGTGGTTTCAGGGAGGGAGAGGGTGGTGGAACAGAGGTGCATACCTCCAGCTGTACCTCTCCACATTTCATTCACTCTTCTGGTGGATAGTGGTTCTTCTATGGAGGCACCTGCAGCGGAGACCAAGGAGGATGCTGGGAATCTTCACAAAGGAGACCCACAGGAGGGTGGCATGGGACCCCACAGGGGAAGGAAACAACTTCTGGTGGGGGACTCAGTCATTGGGGGGGTAGAAATGGAGGAGGAAGGGGAGAGGGAGGTAAGGTGCCTGCCTGGTGCCACGGCTTGGAGGGACAGGAAGCGAATCCTCAGGATTGTGGGAGCAGCTGCACGAGGGAGGGAGCTGGATGTCATTGTCCACCTAAGGACAAATGACCTGGCTAGGAATGGGATCAGAGCAGTGCAAGAGGAGTTTGTAGAGTTGGGGAGGGGCCTTAGACAAGTAGCGCATACAGTAACCTTCTCAGAGGTGCTGCCTGTCTATGGCAAGGGTGATGCGAGGGTACTCCTCACCAGGGAATTCAATAAAAGGTTGAAAAACTGGTGTGGAGCTCAGGGTTTTGGCTTCATTGGGGACTGGGGAGCCACCTGGAGGGATGCAGGCCTATACTGGTGCGATGGTCTGCATCTGTCCAGGATGGACCAGGATCCTAGGTGAGAGGTTTAAATGCTTCATTGGAAAGCATTCAAACTAGCCAAGGTGGGAGGCACTGAAAAGGAGCAGGGAAATCCTAGCCTCCCCCAACAAAACACGGTAACTAGTGAGGTAAACACCAAGGTAGGACGTCATTTGGGAGAAGGACAGGGGTAAATGTAAAAAAAGGCAAAGGCAGTAAGGACAGGAATGGGGCTAAAAGGGGTAAGGCCATCAAAAAGTGGAGGATGATGAGTACCGATGCCCATAGTCTGTGTAACAAGCTCCCTGAACTAGTGGCCTTGATGGAAGACGGTTGCCTGGATATTGTGGCAGTCACAGAAACATGGTACACAGAGAACCATGACTGGGATGTCAACATACCAGGATACACAATCTACAGGAGGGACAGGGAGGGTAAAAGAAGAGGAGGAGTAGCTCTCTATGTAAAGGAAGGGATCAAAGCAACAGAACTAAAGAGTAAACAGGGAGCAGGTGAGGCACTCTGGGTCACCCTGGAGACAGGAAATGGCACCACAATCAGCATGGGGGTTGCATACAGACCCCCCTCTCAGGGGGAAGGAATGGACAAGGAAATGATAGAAGGCTTCCTTAGAATGGAAGAAAAAGGGGAGATATTGTTGATGGGGGACCTGAATATGCCAGATGTTAACTGGAGTACCTTTGCTGCAGGCACATCCAAGAACATGGTCATTCTTGATGCCCTACAGGGGGCATGCCTCAGACAGCTAGTATTGGAACCCACTCGGGAGGGAGCAATCTTAGACCTGGTACTCTCAAATGGGGATGGAGAAAGAATCTCAGATTTAGAAGTGGGTAGCCATCTGGGAACAAGCGACCACCAAACAGTGTGGTTTACTATAAACACAGCCATACAGTCAAGCCATACAAAAGCAAGAGTATTGGGCTTTAGGAGGGCTGACTTTGGGAAAATGAGAGAGTGCCTCAGAAAAGCACTAGCAAACAGGCAAGAAAGAGGGGTGGAGGAACAATGCGGAGTAATCGAAACAGCCATCACAGAGGCAACAAGCCTTTGTGTAAAGCAAATCAACAAAACACAATGAAGGAAAAAAACTCTATGGTTCTCAAAAGAGGTGGTAGGGAAGGTTAAGGAGAAAAGGATAGCATTCAGGAAATATAAGGAAACACAGAAGGAGCAGGACAGAAAACTTTATCAGTTAAAGCAGAAAGAGGCTGGGAAGGCAGTCAGAATAGCAAAGGCCCAAACCGAGGAAAGGATAGCCAACTCTGTTAAGAAGGGGGATAAGACCTTTTATAAGTACATTAGGGAGTGAAGAAAGACCAAAGGAGGGATACTGAGGCTTAATAAAGGGAAGGGAATGTGGGTAGAGGGTGACAGTGAAAAAGCAGGGATACTGAAGGAATATTTCTACTCAGTATTCACAAAGGAAGAGGAGGGGGAGGTACCTAAACCAAACAAGAGAAACACTCTGAAGATGGGGGTCTATACCAGTCCATTTACAGAATAAAGGGTTCTGAAAGAACTAATAAAATTGAAGGTGGACAAAGCAATGGGGCCTGATGGGATTCATCCAAGAATTCTAAAGGAACTAAGGGTAGAACTAGTGACACCGCTGACTACTCTCTTTAACAAATCATGGGAGGATGGGGTGGTACCTGAGGACTGGAGGAGGGCGGGTGTGATTCCTCTTCACAAAAGTGGGAGCAGTACAGAAGCAGGAAACTATAGACCAGTTAGTTTGACCTCAGTGGTAGGGAAAATAATGGAATCACTTCTGAAGGAAAGAATTGTTGAATACCTAGAGGCCAGTGGGGCACAGGACCCAAGGCAGCATGGATTCACAGTGGGAAGGTCGTGTCAGACGAATCTAATAGATTTCTTTGACTGGGTGACCAAAGTAGTAGACCAGGGAGGGGCTCTGGACATGGCCTACCTAGATTTTAGCAATGTATTTGATACTGTCCCACACAAAAGATTAATACACAAGTTAACGGGCCTTGGAGTGAGTCCCAAGGTGGTAGCCTGGATAAAAAGTTAGCTAGACAACAGGATGCAAAGGGCAGTAGTAAATGGAGTCCACAGTGAAGAAAGTAGCGTTACTAGCGGGGTACTGCAGGGTTCAGTACTAGGACCAGTCCTTTTTAATGTATTTATAAGTGACATTGCAGAGGAACTGGAAGGAAAAGTATGTCTCTTTGCAGATGACACAAAAATCTGCAACAGGGTTGATACACAAGATGGAGTGGAAAGGATGAGAAGGGACTTGGCAAAGTTGGAGGAATGGTCAGATGTATGGCAGCTCAGATTCAATGCAAAGTAGTGCAAGGTAATGCACCTGGGAAACAAAAACCCAGGGGAAGAGTACACAATGGGGGGTGAGATACTGACAACAGTAAAATGGAAAGCGACCTGGGGTAATTATATCAGATGACCTAAAGGTGGGCAAGTAATGTGAGAAGGCAGTATGGAAGGTGGGGGATACTGGGATGCATAAGGAGGCCTCAATAGTAGAAAACAGGAAGTTGTTATCCCTCTGTACAGACAGTTGGTGAGACCCCATCTGGAGTACTGTGTGCAGTTCTGGAGACCCCATCTCTGCAAAGACATAGACAGAGTGGAGGCTGTCCAGAGGAGGGAACTAAAATGGTGCAGGGTCTGCACCAGAAGACATCTGAAGAAAGACTAAAGGAGCTTAATATGTATACCCTTGAGGAAAGAAGGAAGAGAGGGGACATGATAGAAACGTTCAAGTACCTCAAGGGAATCAACAAAGTCCAAGAGGGTAGCGTCTTTCAGAAAAAGAGATGTGCAAGAACAAGGGGGCACAATTTGAAGATAGAGGGGAGACAGCCCAGAGGTAATGTGAGAAAGTATTTTTTCACAGAGAGGGTTATGGATGCATGGAACAGCCTCCCTGAGGAGGTTGTGGAGTCAAGAACAGTGAGGGAATATAAGAATGCATGAGACAGACATAAGGCAGTCCTAGTGGGGGGTAGGAGGAAGTAAGCTATTGGTTAACTAGGATCTGCAGCTTATCTGTTAGGTAGGAAAATGGGCAGACTAGGTGGGCCAAGTGGTGCTTATCCGCCATCTCTCTTTCTTTCTTTCTTTCTTTCTTTCTTTCTTTCTTTCTTTCTTTCTTTCTTTCTTTCTTTCTTCTCAGATTACAATATCTTTGAACACATAAAAGCTCTTTTACAAAGGTTCCACATCAGTGGGAAGAGCACCAGACATACAACAGATGGTATTACATAAAATGTTGACAAGAAAGTATTTAAAATGACATTAACATTGCAACTAAAATTAAAACTATGAATCGGTAGGAAATCAAAATTAACCTAATAAAAGGATTTAGTAGTTGCCGTATTGGTCCTTGCAAGAATAGATCCAGAAGCAAATGATTTGATACCTTTTAATGGACCAACATAGATGTAACAACAAGAACAAAGAAGTGCTCAAGCTTTCAGACCAACCAGTCCTTCTTCTGAGCTGAAGAGGTCTGGTTGATCAGCACAAGTACTTGTTCTTATTATTACATCTCAGTTGATCCCGATAAAATATCAAATCATTTGCTTCTGGACCTAATAAAAGGAGGCAGCACAAGGTGATTTGTCAAATAGGTATAGGTAGATTTGGGTGAACAAAAGTTCAGGTAAGTGAAGATAAACAGTGGAAAGAAGGTGGAGGATGAGAGGGGTGAGGTGAAAGAAGGATGGGGGAGGAGGCAGGAAATAGGGCAGAGCGGTTCGGGTGAAAGTGGTCATTCACAGAGAAGGGGGAGAAGTAGGTACACAAGGATGTGTCAGTACTGCTGAGGTAGTGCCATGTCAGTTGAAACAGTCACAGGAACTGTTAGCTGTAAGATGCTGATGAAGAGTGCCTTTAAATGGTCCCAATTTTGTTAAGGAAGAGATATCTCTGGGCAGCGCATCACACCATAGTGGTGCTCTATGTGCAAACGATCGTTGCCCTTGTGTAGTCCGGCATCTTGGGACAGAGAAGAGTTGGTTGACTGAGCTACACGTGTGCTGGAAGCTGCAAGAGGGGTTGAGTAAGTTTGTAATACCAGAAGGCAGGAACCCGAGAAGTGCCTTTTTAGTTTGCAAGCAGGTTTGATAGTGAATCCTCCCATTTAGCTGAAGCCAACCTGTTTGTGCATACAGTTCACATGTGTGGGTAAGGCGTGCTGCTCCAGTGAGAAGCTGACATGCTTTATTGAGTGCCAGTGATATTCTGCGGAGGGTAGTGGTGGAAGCTGAGCCTTAGATAACCAGACCATAGTCAACAGTGGATACTATGGAGCTATGGACAGCTAGTCTAAGGGCTTCAGGTGTTAGACTGTGTTTATGTGTATGGAGTAACCCTATCTTGATACTGGCAGACCTGCCAGTATTTCAGATAATTTAAACACAGAAAAAAGTAACAAGGCCCCCCAGCCTGCTTTCCATATGCTCTGTTATGTAGGTTATGTTTTTTCTTATTATGAGGGACTTTAAGATGTATCTGCTGCTTTCGCAGCTTGCTTTGGTTGGTATTACACTGAAGCATTATGAAATGACTAGGTGTGCATTGTGATGCAATAATGGCACACCCAGGTGTGCTGTGTGGTACGAGGCATTGCCAAGGACTTTCAGCCACATGAGAAGTGCCATTATCCCACCACAGAGCACACCCTGAGGTGTTGATTTGCAGTGATAAAATGGGTCCAAGATTTTTGGGGTTGGTAGGAATTGTAACAAATGCACAAAAATAAAAAAATTAAAGTTTTTATGATTTTTTTTTTTTTTAATGTTCATCCACCCAGCAAAATAGTCCTAGCACATCCCAGCTTTGGCATGGCATCTCAGGTTCAAATAATAATATACATCAAAATCCACCAAGCGCACAAATCCTAAGATTGCGGCAGACTTGTTCTTCGACTTCTTTTGCAGTCTGGAAAAATGAAGCCATCCTGCTATAGAAGGTGAGCTCCATTATGATGCATACAATCCAAATTCAGAAACTTACTGTCCACATTTCTACTTAAAACAGGTTACAGTCAGGAAGTTCATAAATTGTTGAGCCACTTAAAGCTGATAACTCTGCTGGTAGCGATGAGTCCCCCCGCCCCAATTTCTTAAACAGCTGCACTGTTTCCTTTCCAGTCACCAAAATTGTCAATCCCTTATTTGAGAGTAAAATAGTTCCCAACATCTGGAAACTCCCTTCCAGTCACCAAAATGTTCAATCTCTTATTTGAGACTAAAATAGTTCCCGAGATCTGGAGACTAGCCACAGTAATGTACTTATTCAAAAAAGGTATATACTTGGTCCTGGACAACTACAGGCCCATAGCCATCCACATGGTTCATGAGAAGACTATCCACAACCAACTTACCTTGTACCTAGAACCAGCACACGCTTCTCTGCAAGGAGCAGGATGGTTTCAGAAAGGGCCATGGAACCTGTACTGCACTGGTCAGCTTCACAGACTCTGTTCAGCAAGTTCTGAAGGCTTAATGATAAGTACCATGTTTGTGGACCTGACCAAAGCTTTTGATCTGATACACCACAGTCTAATAATACAAAAATGCAACATCAACTCAATGGTACTTGAGGTATTTACAAAAAAAGGTCTCAAGCAGTCAAGCTAGGTGAAGTCACCTCCAGGTCTAATACCATTACCCACGGCATCCCACAGCGATCCCTACTGGGGACCCCTCTTAGTCACAGTCTTCATCAGCAACCTACCTAGGACCTGCACATCTGCAAAATTCTTGCTTTATGCATACGACACAGTTGTCTGTGTTAATAGGGAGAGACATGGCTGAAATAAAGCCCTAGAGCACAGTTCCCACTCTCTGCAACATTGGTTCCTTAAAGAACAACTAGTCCTGAATGTTACAAAAACAAAAGCCATGCTCATTGGTTCAGTTCCCAAAATTTAATGCCACTCTCAGAACCATGCCAGACACACAGTGGTGAATGACCCATTCACCGGTTAAGGGTCTACTGTAAGTTCATGTACTTCATTTCTAGTCACAGACAACATCTACTTAGGCTGCTATATCAATGTTTTGCAGTCCTCTGGCTACTTCATCTTGATTGCAGCCTATCGATACACTCAAAAGAATATTCGCAACATAAGAATATTTTCCAAAATGTTAATATAAAACCAGTATTCAATTTATACAGTCCCGTCTGACTAAATAGTTTCTGTCCCAAAGTGTATTTCAGAGTTACATTTCTCTTTAGCTATGCCATTATCTTAAAAGTTATTATTGCTGTATGATCAACAACTTATCCAATAAGAATCAATTCAAAGTAGCATACATACTTAACAAGTGTTGTGCTTCTTACTAGTTGAGCAATGAAGTCTAATAATGGAGCATGCTTAAAAAATGTTTTCAAAAATTCCATGTATAACTGCTGCTACAAAATTTATTTACTATCCTTGTATAAGCTAACCACATTATTTAACTTTCTCATTTACTATTAGACCCCAAGCATTCTGCAGTGCATATTGTTAGTAACCATGCTTTGTATATCATATTAACCTAAAGGTGCCAACTTCTCACTTCACTACTAGAATTTCAGATTCCTCATGTCCTGTGTGTCAGCTCTGAAAATAATCAACATTTGATAATCATGAATTGTAATTCTTCCTGTCTAAATGATTGCTCAACTTATATTGAAAGTCACTAGCTCAGAAGACATTCACTTGTGCTAATTCAACCTGTCTCATGGAGTCAGTTTAAACATTCTTGTTTCAATTCAGGTTAACTGTCTGTGAATCATAAAATATTCATCCTATATTAATTAATTCGATGTCTGTGACTAGAAATAAAGTATATGAACTTACACCCTTAACCGGTGAGTACAGTAGATCATTTCTCCACTACGGTATGTGTGTAGCTTGCACCTGAGGTTGTGGAGTTGATCCCTACCAGTTTCACGTTATTGTTTCAGGATGGGTGGGCCAGATTGGTCCAGGTGTTTAACTCTCAGAAACCCAGCATCTCAACCCTGGATAGCACCCACACTCGAATAGGTAGCTAAATTTAAATAATTGGGCATAACTTGATCCTTTCCCCACATTCAATAGCCATTTGAAAAGCACTATAAGGCTACTCATCAGAAACTGGGGCTGCTTTACCGCATCCAAAGACACCTAACAGTGAACACTAGAGTAAGAATTGCACAATGCAAATTACTCCCACTAATAGATTATGGAGCTATCATGACAGATGCTGCCCCAGAAACTGTGTAGGCAAAGAAAAAAGCCCTATACCACAGAGACCAGATTTGCTTCCTCCAAATGCCCCAGGTCCCATCATTATGCCAGTCTTGAGCAGCTTGGCTGGCTGCAACCAGAACATAGAGCCAGCTTATACTAGCCAACTTTGTGTAGAAGACTCTGCGAGGAAACGTGCCACAGTATCTCACTGAACTGTTCACACCTGTTAACACCCCATACTCCCACTCCACAGTGAACATTTTACTGCTGACCCCACTTATGCAAACAGGAATGGGTCAGAAATCCTTCAGCTATTGAGCTGGCTCTCTGGAACTCCATACCTACTCTTATCAGACTGTCCTTCTCTCCCAAAATGAAGGATCACCTGCAAAAACTTAATGCATGCTCTTGTTTCAGGTAGACTTCATTTTCTTTACTAAACTACAGCTAGCCCAGCCATCACTGTCCAACTTACTGCACAAAACATGTCATGTATACCTTACCATGCATACCTCTCCTGTACTATATAAGCTTGTACAATCATATTTTACTGCATAGGTCCCAAGTTTCATCAACTGGAATACTGGTCCAAATGCAGATGAGTGAGGGGGTATCCTCTCTTTCCAAAAAGTTTGAAAAATTATTTTGCAGTCAGGTCCTTAAAGAGTGTCATTTAGGTGGGCCACTTTTGACACTGGATGCGATTTCAACCCAGCCCACACCAGATCTCCTTTGCAGTGAGTCAGGTCCTAAAGTGACTAGGCCGGCCACTTTGACTGGATGCAATTAGGAAAGCTGCTTATAATATTTTTTTAGAACATCTTAATACACCCGGCATAACCCCAGCCCACACCAGATCTCATTTGAGTGCAGATGGAAATTCTGAGGGGATTGGAGCCTGAGGATCCAATTTGTGTCCTTTTTAGATTTTACTCAGCTTGGTCCAAGTCACAATCAGCAAGCTGCTCTTCACAGTTAGCTCACATGATGAGAATTCCCAAATTAACCATGGCCTGCAGCCCTTTTTCTTTTCAATCACTGAACCAGTACTTATCGAACACCAAGGGGGACCTCTTCCTCACCAGCATGACTGTCCAACGACAACATGTTGGTACGCCAATCTTGAACTTGTGCAAACAAAGCAGGTCTACCTTGACTTTACAGCTGGCAGCATGAGTTACAGCTGTGGCTGCAGAAGTCAATAAAATACCACTCTTCTCATACAGAGAACTGCTTACAAGCTGTTCTCTGTATAAGCTGGCACCTGAAAAAAAAATGTGGGGGTCCAGGTTAAAACACAAAAAAACCCCATCAGAATACACGTAAAGGGGTCCTCTTTAGCTGTTTTCTGATGTTTTTATGTTACAAAAGGTTCGAGACTTCAAATTTCTTGCTAAGCAGGCAAACAATATGGCAGCCGCAACACAGCTCAATCGTTTGAAGGACTGTGAACTGTGCAAAAAATATCAACATTCTTTGTGAAAAGAAGCTGGTATTTTTCTCACAGTACTCCTATTGTGCGAAAAAATATATATTTCATGCCTGAGATATAAATTTTCCTAGAGGAAACAATGGGAAAATTAAAAATGTCATAACTTTTGTACTGATTAATATTTTTTCACCAAACCTTCAAAAGGCACATCTGTGACACAAATGCTTTCTATACTGAAAATTTCAGACATTCCTGAGATACAGGTGAGCAAAGAAATGTTAAAAAAGAGATTTTACATTGTTTTTTTTTTCCAACACGTTATATCTCTGAAATCACTCAACAGATTCCCACAAAATTTGGCAGGTCAAGAGACCTACCCCTAGAGATTATAGATTTGAAATGTTATGCAAATCCATTGAATGGCTCCAAAGTTATTACGGTTCAGAGTTTGGACTTTAACATAGAAGTGCCGTTTCACCCTAACTATACTAGGGCTACTGCGCTGGTATAATATATATATACACACACATAAATATACACACAACACACACAGACACATTTTATGTAAATATATGTATTTTGAAATACTTAAAGTTTGAATTATTAAAACACACACACACACACACACACACACACACACACACACACACACGCACCCTCCTTTTAACCACAGTGAAGCAAGTGGAGAAAGAAAGACTAGAAACAAGAAGTAGAAAACATGGGACCATCAGATTGGCCAAGTCCTAGGTACCACAAGAAAAATTTGATTGTGTAATAAGACAGGCAAGAAGAGACAAGTGACAAAAGAGGAAAGGACAAAAAGATCCATGCTTTTAACTCTCTCTCTCTCTCTCTCTCTCTCCTCTGCATAATGAATGGTGACACTGTTCACTAACCACCTGCCAGTTTTTATTTAAGATTTAGTGCAAGCCCAAGGCTGGGGGAGATGGATTAGAAGGGTGGGCAGGTCAGCATCCAGAAGGACACTGACTGCCAGCCTTACCAAAAGTCAGCCCCCTGGCAAAGTGCTTTGTCATGCCTTGGACCACGTATGCATAGCGACTCAGGGGAATCCCTTCTATGCTGTAATTTAGGGTTACTATTCTTTTCGGTTTCTGACGGAACACTTAAGTCTGAAATTCTTCAAATTTAACTCTTCCTCGTTTTAGAGGGAAAGCAGGGTGCAGATGTCTTTTTTGGGAAGGAGTTTTATGCTCAGGCATGAGGACATTGCCCTCCCCAAGCAAGTTCAAACCAATGAGGGTTGTTGGCAGCTGCCTGAGTTCATTTAGTATATGTTGGGAGACAAGTGTCATCATTACCCCCATCTAACAGAGCATATATAGATGAAACATTCTCTTCACATACAGTCTGACCTTTTTTTCTCAGACTGACCAGTGCAGTGTGCCCAAACGCAATGCCTTTCATCTGTTTTTCTTTGCAGTATGCATTTGTACTGTACTTTGATTTTTGTGTGTCTACCTGCGTATATGTGTTGGTAAAGGCTAAACTAACTTGGACTGTTACTGATTTAACAGTACTTAACAGTTAACTGATTTTATGAACCGAGCTGTGTCTGTAAAAGACGCTGTCATTTCCCTGCAGTCTCACGATTCTGAGACAGGCTTGAATTAAACACTATTAGATTGTCATTTTCTTCTCTGTAGAGCCCTCATTTTCATCTCTTTCTAGGAGTTTATGTTTATTATCCCTCAGCAGTATTTTCAAATGGTCAGTTTTATTACTCATGGCTAGGCAGGCAAAGATCTGTATTTACTGACATTTTGGATTAATATCTTGGCATATATCCTTCCCCTTGGTGCCAATCAGACAGTTGTGTACCATAAATGTACTCTGAAACTGAGTAGAATTGACCACTGCAACCTGTCCTTTAAGGATGGAGATTTCTTTCCTGTCTTGCCTGTTCCTTCCTGCACTGTGTATGGTTAACCAGAGTTCCTTTCTTCATTGCCATCATCAGTTTCTGAAGAACTGTGTAAGCACTAACAATATTACTGCTCTCTGTATGCACTTCCACTAATGCTCTTCTACATATATCTGCCTCTGTTTGTAACTCCTGTTTTTTTAGTGCGCTCTGATGGCTTTGCGTGAGTGTGCTATTGAGTGTAGTCAAGTTTTTATTCTCTCTCTTTAGTGTCTCTATCCCTCCTCTAAGTTCTCACATTACCTTATGATCCCTTAAAGCCTCTGTAAGATGTCTAATTTTGTTTTCTATGGTCATACAAGCTACATAAAGAACTGCTCACTCAGGCCTTTCTTTTCACAATCTTTCTTTCTGGCACCATTTAGTTGTTCTTTAAACAGGTCCGTGGCATAGGACCATGGATCATTCTTGTGTTTCACATCCTGTGCGAAATCACAAGCCCCATGGGACGGGATGTGTTTTATCACAAATTTGTCTAATTCTGATTGATTTGTTATCTTTCCCTCAGTCGGTATTTTATCTGACCACTTTTGTCTGCCCCTAGAGTTTTACCTGTGTTCCCTAGGTTCCTCTAATATATGGGAATGTTACTGTGCCTGGTGTGTGTGTGTGTGTGTATGTGCCAGATGCAGTAGGTTACACCCTTTCCATGTAACAGCAACCTTGGTGGTGGTGGGGTGGGGTGGGGGTCAGATTTGATTCCTTTATTCTTGACCTGTTACATTTACTGAAAACAATTATCTCAGTTGGAGTTAGGTTTCGACTCATTCTCTCTTGACCTGTTACATTTACTGGATCAATACCGAACCTCTGAGTCCTGCCACAATCACCGATTGATACTTGAAAAGTATATATCTGACTTTGGTATTCAATAAGAATCAGCTCAGTCCAGTAAATTACATTATAGTATATTTATTAGTCACAATTCTACTAACAGAATATAACACACACACACACACACACTAAAGTACAACAGGCAAGCAATCAGAAAAGGCATGCATGCAAAAACATTGTAATTACTTGAATCCAAGGAGAACAGGTACAGGGATGTGCTGTCTTGCTATCTTCCCCAAATCCTGTTCTACCAGAGGCTACTAGTTCTTTACTTAAACAGATGAGTTGTTTATAACTTAGCATGAGTTTTAGGTGCTTTCGATCTATCACAGGTGTTTACAACGGTTACTCTACTATCCATTCACATCAATGTAAAGTCTCCTTTACATCATCGTTACTAAGTAACATAACCAAAGTTTCCCCAGATTCAGCATACACATATATTCCATTCTAACCACAAACAAAAACATGCTGTATGTCAGTCAGAGTCAGCCTATAGCAAATTCAACATGGAGGGCAGATACAAGATGGAAGTCTACAGCAGCCATATTGGTCCATTAATTAGGCAAAAAAAGGACTTTGCAAGGCACCATTCATAATATTTACAGTGTGACAGTTTACAGTGTAACACTGTCTCAACTGGTACAGCAGGTGTCTGAACACCCCTCCATATCTTTCCTCTGTAGTGCCATAAGAAACCTGGTGCCACTGAGATTTGGTTAACCACCTGAATATTAGATGTAGGCTCTAACTTTGGAAGCTTCAGGTAGGCATGAAACACAGTTTGGTCCAGTACACATAAGTATGTTAAAATTGAACACAACAGTCTGATGCAAATTAAAATATTACAAAACATGTACCATACACCTACGAAGCTGTATGCCTGGTGCATCTAGAACTCTCCATTGTGCACAAAATGTGGTAACATGCTGGGTACATTGAAACACATGTTTTGGGACTGTTCAAAAGCCCAACCTCTGTTGCAGCAGGTATATAGTTCCCTAGATCCCTTACTTAGTTTGCAGGGCACCTTTTTCCCCAAGAGATGCCTCCTAGGGCTGAGCATAGAAAAGCTTACAGGACACAGGAAATATAATTTCACTTGGATCACTATGGCAGTTACAAAAAAATGATATTGAGGCATTGGCTGGACCAAGAGATGCCTACCTTTTCAGAGCAGCACACTGAAATACTGCAAAGCCTCTGCATGGAGAAAATGTTAGCCTCTATGAGGCTTTGTTATAATGCCTTTAAAAAGCATTGAGAGTCACTTTATGCATTGTTGAGGATTGCAAATCTAGCATCATTGTGCCGGTTGTGAAATTTATTATACCAAAGTGACCTGGGGATATGTAAAAATGTCATGCTGTCTCCCTTGAAGGCAACATTCTCCTGTTGTGCTAGCCAAGTCCTGAGTTGGGAGGGCGGGGTGGGGGGTTTGTGTGCTGTCTTTATGATTTTTGTATGTATCTGATTGTTGTAAGGTGTCAGTTGATTTAGTTCCGTCTTATTTTGTATGTGCTTTTGAAAATTCAATAAAGCATGATATTTGAAAACAAACTATGATGGGTGTGGTTCATGAATGTTTCACTTTAAAATAGGTTGATGATACAGTGGCAGGGCTTGCATTAGCATGAGTAAAGAGGGGGTCAATTTGATCCTCTGCTTCAAATGTTGGGGGTCAGCTTTGAAAATCTCAGGGTCAGAAATTTGCTGGAATGTCGTTGCACTACATTACTTGACACTTATTCTGTTAATGATATAGGTGCAAACCTTTCAATACCAAAGGGTTAGTGCTGAAGCACTGTTTTTAATTTTGTGCTTCAAAATCCTCAAAAGATTCATTTGGGGACTTCAGAAGGGGGTTAACGCAAGCCCTGCAGTGGTGCTCAGGCATGTGACCCCGGTCCTGCGTGCTCTGCACTGGCTACTAGTTAGGTTGAGGGTTATCTTCAAGGTGAGTTTACTCACTTATAATGCCCTACATGGACTTGGCCCTGGCTACCTAACTGATCTCCTGACACCCTCCACCTCAGCCTGTTTCCTCTGCTCCTTTTTTTTTTTGCAATTCACTGTATTTTTTTACCGAGCTGCCTGCCGCCCTCCAATCAGCTCGGTCACGGCTCGCCGGCTTCTGCTCCCAAATCAGCCACCCCCCCGATACCCCGTGGCTTGGCCCCCACGGCGAGGGCCCGCGGCACGGGGGCTAGATGCCGTGGGCGAAATAGTCTAGGTCGGGGGTCTTGGCCTGGGAGCACATCGGAAGCCGCGGCGGGCTTCATCCATGGCGGCCGGCAGCTCCGTTTTTTCCCCGGTTTTCCCCACCCCTGAGGAGGCGGAGACGTGCAATGACGCAAGCGTCCGTCCCGCCTCTCTCCCCACTTCCCTTGAGTAAGCACGGCAGCGTGGGTGTCCACCAGCCTCCGCTAGGGGCCCCCATCGCTCCGGTTGCTAGCCCAACCCTCCCCTGGAGAAGGAGAGCAGTCCGTCGGACGCTCAATCCTTTCTTCCCCGTCGTTTCCTTCGACGACCCGGTCCGCTCCGAACCCGGGTCGCCGGCGTCGCAAGTGGAAATCCCACCGCTGCGCCAATGGGCTGGAGTGTTTCCTCTGCTCCTTGACTAGGGGCCTCCTTGAAGTTCCCAGGACCAAATTAAGAACTTCCAGTTTTCAGTGTTGCCAGACCGGTCCTGTGGAACTCTCTTCCAGCTGTTCTCAGGGAGGCCCCATCGGTTGAGAGGTTCAAGAGTGGTTTGAAGGCCTACTTGTTTTCTGTGGCTTTCCCTGCTGAATTTATATGACCAGCCCTAAGAAACTACTAGGCCAAATGCTAAAGCTGTATCCGAAGATCTTATTGTTTTATTTGTTTTTGTCTTATTTATGACGTACGTTTTATTTAATACTCTGCTTGTTTTTATGTAAGACGCCCAAAGACTCCGAGATTGTGCGCTGTATAAATAAACTTTGCCTTGTCTTGCCTTGCTTCAGTAACAGGTTCTGTCACATTGTGACATTTTAGTCAATAACTGTCAGTAACTCCAGTTAACTGTAGTTATTCCTAGCAGCTTGTCATTTTTTTGACACATTATCTATCACTAAGCACAGCTGTACCAATAAACATGTTGTCCTTGCAAACAAGATTTTTTTTATCTTGATAGGCCTTCCTGGATAAAAAATTTCTGACTAATAATAATGAAAAACAGTAGCTATAGTGGTGCCCAGTGTCGAGTTTTTAAAAGTCATGAGATCTCATGACACTGCTGTCACCACATCAGTGGCGACTAGCCATAGTGTTTGTAAACACTAAGGAATTTTAAGCAACTAAGGAATTAGCAAGTGATTGGTTTGTCTGTTCTTGCCAGTTCTTCACTGAAGTTCCTGACTGACGTGACTACACAAAAAGGAACCTGACACTGGGTACCCTTGTATCAGCCTAATATTTAGAAACACTGTCTTGTTCAATGGAAAATGTAAAGTTTTACCTTAAACCAAACAGCCAGTTCTTCAATGCTAGCATGGAGATCACAAAATGGATATAGAGACACTTGTACCACTCCATTAACATTTTGGGAGGGGCTGCATTTGGTGGGCCAGTAAAGGTGGCTATATGCTGTAGAACAGAGGGCTGTTTTCAAGGGTAACGTTTTCCTCCAAACTGGTAAATTATTACAGTTTGCATACTGATTTCATCATAAAGTTTTTTTCAGTTTGGGGGAATCTTATACTTGAAACTGAGCTCCTTTGTGTCGAGCCCATGGAATGCATGGTAGCCCTTCTCCCTGATGTGCAATCACAAGGGGGAAGGGTCTAGCATCTCTGACTCTGCTTTGAGATCTCTATGCTAGCAAATGGTAGTAGGATTGAAGCTGTCTGGATAGATCAGTGGTAGAGCTACCACTTGTCATCCAGACAGCCTGGGTTCATACTACGAGCCTGGGACATCTAGTGCGGACCAGCAAGGCAGGTGTCCAGTATCCACCTTGGACATATCCTGCCTCAGGGAAGGAAGAGCACCTCCTTCCATTGCATGACCAGCCTCTTGGTGGTCCACTGGGAGGGGGTGTCATGTGGGAAGTAACAGTGCCACCTTATAGAATAGCCTCATGTCTGCATGCCCTGCTCACTTGTTGTGTGAAGCGCAGGCATCACAGGCCCAGAGCCAGGCTGGCAGGGGACTTCCTGTGGAGAGGAGATGCTAACCCATCCCTTTGATGGCCCTGATAGGCACAAGCCTGGGTTGCTCCACAGGAGTATGCCCTGTGGGTGGGATGGACATGGGACAGAGGAACTGGTCTGCTTGGACCACCTCCTCCTTACCGGCTCCTCCTCTGGTATCCTGGGGGTTATCAAGTGAATATCTCTTTAGAAACCTGGCGCCCCCTCTAAGGTCCTGACTGTGGGGGAACAAGCCACAGGTAACCTGCTTGCGGGGCCAGAGTTAGGAGTGAGCAAAGGCAGGAATGGAGTGTTGGTTCTCAGGGTTTCTAGGGGTGAGAAAAAGAGACATTGAGGAGATGGAAGGAGGATCCCCTATCAGGCCCAAGGTCCTATAAAAAAGAAGGTATAAAAAAAAGCAGATATGGGATTGGGCAGCTTAGTTTAAGGTAAAAACCTTAGTTTCAATTGCACGAGGTAGTGATAGATGACTATTACTTGATAGTACCAGTACCCTAACTATTCGCACTTTTATTTGGCATAGTAAAAGGGGTTCTACCATTAGCAATTCAGGTCAGTAGGTATCTGTAATGCATCGTTGATAAGATTACAGTATTATTGTGAAAAGGCATGAGTGAAAATAGTGAGATGTCGTAGAAGTGCACTAGGAGTGGAAAACATTTTTATTTACTTTGGCTAAATGGAATTTGTTCAGTTATGGTTTTAACTGTGAATTTACTTTTTTTTTAACCACTGTAAAACTAAATCCTGATGGTCACATTTTCTTGTCAGCTAAATTACTTGCTGTTCATGCAATACATTTTGCAAAAAAGTTTGGTCATTGCTTAGTTATTAATTACATTTATACTGCTTTTCAGATTTCATAAGGATCGTAAAACTTTAAAAACTCTGAGTCACTAGGTTTTTACTGATATGTAACTCAGCATTGTAATCTCAACACAGCAGTAAATCTTCTTTGATATTCACGCATTCCAGCGGTTGAACAATGATGCAAGTTGATAGCAATTTGGCAACAGAGTTATAAATATTTACAGTCATTTAAGAGACAGTAATGGCATTTTTGTCATAATTATTTTATATTAAGTGTGTCAAATCTCAATAAAATGGAAGTTAAGTAATTTTTTTGCAAAGACTCAGCAATGCAGATAATATTTTATTTATGCTGAGTCACACTCCATGATGCTAAGAATATTTCCCAAAGGCTATTATTGTGTTCCTTGTGGTGTTTTTAATAAATGTTTCTCAGTCAATACTGTGTTTCAGCAGCAACCTTTGAAATGCAAAGACTAAAATCCTGATTTATTCTGATTATTTCTCTACAAAAGTTACTTCAGCTCGAGGAGGAAATGGATTCCTAGAACAACTCTTTTACCCGTTGACTGCTTCTAAAATTTATTTATTTATGATTTTGATAACCCGGTAAGTGCACTGGTCCAAAGAACCATTTACAGGCACGGCCTGGGCCAAAAGGCTCATGTGCATACATCATTACAGAAAGAAGATACAGCAGAAACACTTTAACAAAATAGTAGTACAGAAACACTTAAAATAGTAGTGCATTTATGGCCAATGCAGTGGTAGGAAACATGACAATATTTTTATTTTATTTTATTTGATGAGAATCAGAATTACAATCCTTTGAGACATAGACTCCTTTGCAAAGGCTGCTCGTCAGTACAAAGAACACATTAAACATTTTATATATACATTGGTCACTCAGTATTACATTAAACATTATATACATTGGTCACACAGAAAAGTGTATTTACATTAGTTGGTTACCACCGCTAGGATCATATAGGACCCTGGGTCATTGTAGCGAGACGAGACAGGTTACAGATTCGAGGGGTCGTTCACAGAACCCTGAGTCGAGGTTTATGTGCAGCTAGATTGTAGGACCTGAGGATGTTGTCAGGAGATTGGCTAGTCATTGGGTATATTTGGCCAAGAGAAATGTTGGGAACAGCCACAGGCTTCTGAGTCAAGAAAGAGGCTCTTGATACCAGTTTTGAATTGGCCAGGACTAGTGGCCAGGGAGATCGAGGGTGGTAGGTTGTTAAGCCAAAGAGGAGTGCGATAATGGAAGGACCTTTGTCCTAAAGAGGTCATACAGTAGGAGACTAGTAGAGAGGTATTTGTAGGGCATCTAGGGGCCCTCCTGTGAGTGGCTGGCTGGCTGAGGGGGTGTAGGCCCTTGGGTGCAAGATTCATGAGTATTTTTTTGGCTTGGAGACAAGTATGGTACTTAAGTTTCCCTTAGAGCATATATAAGCAGACTGCAGGAGACTCAAGGAAAACTAGTAACTATTTGACATTCATTGTGCCAGTTATAAAAGAGGTGGCATGGAGTAACAATAACTCAAGAGAGACTGGGATACCACAAACCCCAAAGACAGAACCCTCCCCCCCCCCAGCAATGCCCCAACAGACTCGACCCATCACAAAGCAGAAATGAGTGCAGATAGATTCATCGGGAAAGAGACAGTAGGCCATGGGGGGAAGGGGTACTACCTGTGGAAACAGTTGCAGACGTTACGAGCATGGAGCTATGAATTAAGGTTTTGCTTAAAGGTGAGGTGCATGTTGGATGACCTGAGGGGCACAGGAAGGGCATTCCATAGAGTGGGTGCTGTAACCAATAGAGCATTACCACCCATTTTGATACAGATTCTTGGAATAATCAGGGGTGGGCAACAGAGGACCGGAGACTCCTCAGCATAATGCGGGGCTCACAAAGGGAAAATAGTGGGGAAGCAGGGCAACTGTGAATGATAGTATCAATGAGGGATCCAAGGGTGAGATCAAATTGGCCTTGCAGAGAGAGCCAACCAAGGGAGCTATTTAGGTTGCAGTGGTGAGTGGAGTAGGGGTCAGATAAGGCAAGATGGCAGATGCTGTTATAAATAACCAAGAGTCTGACCCAAAGGGCAGTAGAGACGCAAGTATAGATAGGTGAGCAGTAGTCCAGAATTGGTTCTCTGTCATAATAGCGATCGCCAAACGGCGGTCGCTAATATAGCGAGTGTATATCACCGAAAAGCAAATCAGCGATATACACTTACCAGAGAACTGAAACCCGGCAACCTAAAGTGTTTCTGTGTGTGTGTGTCGGGGGGTTTGACCCCCACACCCGCTGAATAAGGATTCCTAACTTCAGGGGGGTGCATGTCAGGGAGGGAGCACAAATTCGGGCGCAAAGATAATTTAAGTCTGGGAGCAGCAGCCTGCGGCAAGATTTAGTTCTTCCAATTCATCAGCCCCAAACCCAGTACCTGCTGTGCCAGAGCCAGCCTCCCTAACCACCATACCACATGGCTGGCTTAGAGGCAGCAGGGACAATTCCAGTACATAACCCTCTTCCCCATCTTTTCCCTTCCTCCTTGCCATTCCCTTTTTCCTGTCGCTTTCCCCAACCCTCGTGGTAGAACCAGTCACTACCCTTGTGGGTAGCCCATTCCAATATCACCGCATATGGAGTCGCCGTTTTGATGGTTGCCCATATTCTGGTGCTGTTATCACTGGATACCATCCAGAATTGGGAGCAGGTTGCCGCGAGCTATGAACAAGTGATCCTTGTCAGTCAAAAAGAATTTGTAACTGTACGCAGCACTGAGTTTCTGATTAATCCTATTGACTACAAGATTTATATGGTCAGTGAAAGAGAGGGTGGGATCTAGTATGACTCCCAGGTACTTGAAAGATGGGATGACTTCAAGGGGGGGGGCATTAGGCGGGAGGATATGGAGAGAGAACTTGGCTTTCAGGGTACTGGCTAGGTATGGTTTGGACCCAAACAGCATGGCCTTGGCCTTTTTGGCATTGACCAGCATCAGGCTAGAGGAGAACCAGTTTTGGGCAGCACAGTAGTTCTGGCTGAACACAGAGGATATAAGAGGAAGAGATTTGTCATTGTGGAAAATAACAAGATCATCTGCATAAAGGAGGGACTCACAGGATGGCAGTCAGACGAGAGGGTATTTACAAAGATGGTAAAGAGCAGGGGACCCAGGATGGAGCCTTGGGGTACCCAGGAGAAGACAACCAGGGGAGGAGAGATGTTAGAGCCGATGCATATGGACTGGGAGCGACTGGAGAAATAGCTCTGAAACCACCTTGATGCCCCCACAGAACAGCCAATAGAGCGTAACTTGGAGAGGAGGAGAGAGTGGTTTACAAGATCGAAGGCTTTGGACAGGTCCATGTATACCACACCGGTGCCATGTCCCTGGTCCATATTCGTGAGGATGTGATGGGTGAATAAAGCTGGGGCAGTAGTGGTGCTGTGGAGCCTACGAAATCTGTGCTGCTGGTTGCATAGGATGTTGTCTGACGTGCATGTAGCTTTTGCTTTCAGTTGTAGTGGACTGAAGCTAGGAATCATTTCAAGTGACATTTTGTGCCACAGAAATCTTTTTAACTCCCCCTAACACTGAATTGCATATACCCGTACAAGTTCTACCATCACTGGAGGGGAGATATGCCTCACACTGCTTCTTATTCCCATGTTCTGGTACAGCTCAGTTTCCTGAAAACTCAACCCTTTTCCTTAGCTGCTCTCCCCCATCTACCTACTCACTCAGATCCACAATCTGCTCCTCCTCCTTCATCCCCATCCCAAAACCTCTCAGACAAGAATCTTTCTCCTGTATGTTCCCTCTGCTCCATCTAACTTCCCGCTTTTCTTCTCTTTCCCTGTTCTCCCTAAAGTTATTGCTCTGGGAAGAACATTTCCTGGATCTGTTCCTGCTCTGTATTTCTCCCCCTTCCTCCCTGCGCTTCTCCTTCCCTCCTCTACTATCTCCTCCATGCCTGCCTCTGCTCCCACCATGTAGCTTGCGGGCCCCCAGTGGTCTGAAGGACTTTACCATCTACACCACTGTATACCAGATTTTCCTGCTCTGTATTTTAACACAAACACAAAGGTAAGGAACACTGCAGATGGTAGTAGTATAATCTTTATTTGTGAAGAATTTATCACAACCTTTAAAAGCAAATTATAAACAATAAATGACATATATAAATATTAAAGCTTCTCTAATGGAAAACGCTTTCCATGGAAAATATATTAGCATCCATTGAAAAAGGGTTTAAAAGTAGTTCCCAAAGATATCAGTGATTTGCCCATTAAATGGCTGTTGGATTGGCTACTTAGAATTGTGCACACATCTAAAATTCCACATTCCCAAAGAGGATTAAGGAGTATTATAAGCAAGGCCACTGTTTTTCGGTTTTTACCGGAAAATCAGGTAAAATTCCGGAATTAGGGCTGCCTGAAGACCGGTAAAAACAAAGATTTCATGGAATCTGGCATTTTATATCAGATCAGTAGATCTACAAAACTTGTGTTTTTCTTTTAATTCCTTCCTGTACTATTTTCAGTTTGCTCTATTTAATGCTCTGTATATTAAGCCTTCTTTAATTCTGATTACTTATGCACATACTAAAAGAATGATAGCAGAATCCCGGTAAAATCCGGAAATTAGAGTAACAATCACCGATGTAATTCTGGAATCTGAAGTCTTGAAAACGGAATTTCATTATTTTAATCACCGTAAATCAGTGGTCTTGATTATAAGGGATCTTTCGACGATTTGTTTACCACTACATAACATAGACTTTGAACTTAGCATTTCCCTTGCTAGTAACCAAACAGCAACTGGTCTGTTACTTAACAAAAGGCCATATGTAAACAGTTTCTTAACACCTTTTGCTTGGACACTATTTGATGTCAAGTCAGCATTACTAATCTTGATTTAGCCCTGATGTTTTAAAATGTCTGTAGGTTTCTGTCTGCATGTCTTTAAAAAAACACAACTTCCTCTGTATACTGTGACAACAGCTGGAATGTAAACAGTGACAGTATTCTTCTGCTTTGGTGTTAATTAGCACATCGAAGTTTACCCAAACCTTTGCAGTTTTTTCTTTTCTGTTTTGCTTTGCTAATCAAAAACAAGCTTCTACAAATGGCAGGCATATGAGCCTACATTGTAATGCACCTGAAGAAGAGGCTTTCAGGCCTTGAAAGCTTCTGGGCAGGATTTTCCAAAGCCTTAGATTGCCACAGGCCTCGATATACCGACAATACGGTGCATGGGGCAAGCGGCGATCTAACAGCATTTTCTATTCTGTGTGGCAGCTGTCGCAAGTTAGACCAACCTTTTCTGGTCTAACCTGGGGCAATCCTGGGGGCCGTTTTCACGCAGCTTGAGCCAGATGTTTGTCGCAGTCTGCTGTAATTCATGGAAACTGTCGCAACTGTGCCTGAGATTATAAAATCAGGCGTAGTTGCAGCAAAGCGTTTTGTGCACCACCAAAACCTAAGTGCTGTGGTGCAGGTCTGGACGCAAGCCCTATGTTATGCTTTGAAAATCCTGCCCTCTATCTTTAGGTGTGCTGTGAGTGGTGCAGATGAGTTGCACTGGAGCAAATCCTGTGGTGTAAACACCTGCTGGAGCATTATTAAGTTACTCCGTTAAGCCAGCCCGGTGGCGCTGAGGGTTGAGGTGCTGGACGCCACACCTCGCGCCACGCCGGCGACCTGGGTTCGGGAATGAGCCTGGGTCATCAGGGGCTGGCAGGAGAGGGCTAGGATCGACCATCCGTTGACTGCTCTCCTAGTCCTGGGGTGGATTGGGGAACAACCATCGCGCAGCAGCGACCTCTGGGGATGCCTGGAGGTACTACCAGCATGGTGGCAGTTGGGGGGGGGAGTGCGGCGGATGTCGGCACGTAGTGCCCTGACGTCATTGCACATCCACATTCATGTGGAGATGTATATTGGAGGAAAAAAGTGCTGGGCACGACCGTGCAACTTGATAGCCATGCCCTGCGCTGCCCAGAGGACTCGTGAGGATTCCCGTCAGGGAGGGTCCGGGGCCGTCCTGGCTAGGAGTGGCAGAGGGGGCCTTCCAGTGGGATAGCATGATGGCCGTCTCGGACTCTCCTGGGTGTGGTATGAGCCACCCAGCTCTCCAGGTGGGCAGGGCTGGGGGCTGGATGCCCCAGGCCAGTCACGCTGCAGAGGTGACAAAAATAGCAGCAGTGATTAAAAAAAAAAAATGAAGTCACTCCATCGTGGCTTACAGCAGTCAGTGTTTTGTTGGGACTGTGTATCACTGCAGGCATCTTACACTAGCATGTAAATACGCTGCTTGGTCTGCACCAGTGGAGCCATCCTTAAGAGTTATTGGTAAAACAATGATTTTAAATAAGTGTATGACTTTTGAGACTTAAGCAGTAGTCCAGTTCAGGTGATGCTATGGGACTTAAGGAGTTGTGGGGAGATTAAAATGTAATGTGTGTAACAAGGAGAGGGGTGTCATGGGAAGCCACTGTACTGAGACTTATAAGTGGCTATTTGGAGTGTCTTCTGATTCCAGATTTCATCACATAAGAGCCACATTTTATAGAGAAAATACATAACTATACATACAAGTGTAACCCCCCCTACAAGTGGGGTTCCTGAAAAGTCTTCCTCGAGCTTGCCTAAATGCTCACTGCCAGGCTGGTGTCCTGCATTTTAGCAGTTTAAATGTGATTGCCAGAGAGTGCCTTTATAGCCTCTGTGTACTGTCTCTTTAAGAGCTGCCTGGATTGCAGTCGTAAGTAATCTGAGAGGGAGCTCTGTTGAAAGATGTAACTATTTGCTGAACATCATTTAGAGTGATAATGATAATGTAGTTTGTCTAACCTGCTTTCTTTGCAGCAAGGACTGTTTTGTTTATCTCCACTATCTTAGTCCTGGACTGCGACTTGGACCAGTCAGTACTGTGGACCTAAAATGGAGCCAGACTACAGGAGCTGTCTGGAGTCAAAATCTGTAGAAATTGTAGTTTTGGGCTTTTTGCGCGCCTTTTTGCACCTGAAGGGGGAGCCTTTGTTGTGACTGACAGGAGGATCAGCCAACCGAACCTTTTGGATCTTGGGGAATTTCCCAGGCTGCTGCAGCTAGTTTCAGTTTTGAGCTGAGAAGTGAAGAACTAACAGCTCAAATGATTTTGCGCAGCAGTTCTGCGTAGTTTTGTATGGGAGAACTGTGAAAGGGCTGAGTTTTGGCCTGCCTGTCTGCCTGCTGTCCCTGAGAGGGAAAATAGAGTTTATTCGGACTGAATCCGAGTTGTGAGGACTATTTAAGCCACTGGACTACGACCAGGCTTTAACTTGAAGAAGACCGGAAGATTTGCTGAATGCGATTGGCCTGTCAGGATTTCCAGCTGCTTTTGAATCCCTGTTTTGTGCAGAGACTTTGCGATCGTGACCGGAGAGCAGTTTGCCTGGTACAGTAGAATTTCCTTACATGTAAATGTGCTGTGTATTGAAAGTGGGTCGTGATTTGGTTCACCACTGTGTGAACTGTGTTCTGCTTGCTGGAAGCTTTATCCAGCCTAATTGGACTGAATCCGCATTCATCTCCATTTGGCCTGGGCCATGCCACGCTGGCCCTGCCAGACTACCCCACTGCACAGAGAAAGACACTGATGAGAGACCTGCCTGGGGATCAGCCCTCTGCTCCACGCTTGAACAGGAACAATGCCTCGGTGAATCGTGTGGGCCCTGCTTCTCCTGGCACTCCAGATTAGCCACTTGCTGTTTCGATTTTCATCCAGCATGTGTCCAGTCTTGGGTATCGTGAGTAATCTTCAGGGTAGCTCCCTGCAACAACAACCTAATCTAAAAGTGTGCCATCTGATTGTCTTGTTGTTTTCTTTTCACAAATTGAGCCCTCTGGCTCTGGATTACAAATAGTGTGTGTTGTGCATATTGTTTTCTTCTATCACAGGGCCCCAACCAGCTGCAACGTTCCTGGCTAGCCCATCATTCTCCCTCTGGGTACCCAGAGTGTGTGACTGTTTATGGACCCTGAAGTGCATGCATAACTGTTTGATTGATAGAGCCTTTAAGCAAATTAACCTGATTACGCCCCTCCCTTGTTCAAGCCCTTTAAATAAATCAGATCTAACTCTTTTTTGCATTTACCCTGACTGTGTTTCCAGTTTGTGCAAGACTACTGTACTGCTGTTATTTGCTGTGTATAACCTTGTTTTACAGGGGGTCCCCAGGGCCGGGCCAGAGGAAAGCCCTGGTGGTTAAGTGCAAACAGTGTGAGTACTTGTGTGGTGTATCAGGGGTATTGTGAAAGTGATTATTGTGTATTGTTCTGGCCACTAGTAAGCAGTAAGGAAAGAGGGGGGGTTACAGTGTCCCAGAGGGCTGTGCCCAGGTTAGCTTGACCACTACCAACCCTGACCTCCGGGTGGAGGCACCTATTTCAGAACTCAGGCCCCTTAACCTGCTACTAGCCAAGCAGGCAGGGGTAGTAGCCAGTGGGAAGGTGCCACCTAGGGGTTACACAAGTAAAAAAATAACAATTCAGCCAAAAGTTCTGTCAAACGATCTACAGAATAAAGTAAAACTAAACCATCTAGTTAAAAAATCATAGCAATTAAATTCTGAGCTCAGTACCCTGTCTATCCTCAGGGGGTATGTTCACAATAAAGCTTCACAATTAACTGAGTCATTGAGCCCTGTTTTTGAATTCAGCAGTCCAAAGCATTCAGTCCAAGAGGCCTCCCTTCCTATCCAACAGGAGGCAATCCCAGTCACCCTCTGTTACTGGGGCACTGTCTTTTTCATTGTCTACAAATCTGTAAGGGGGGCCGCTGAATGTTTTTTAGCAGTGAAGTATCTGGCCACCATAGATTTGTTGTGATCCCTCCTAATGTCAGATATGTGCTCTGATATTCACTTTTTAAGTTCTCTGGTGGTCTTCCCAATATAAGCCATGTTGAGTAGACATTATAACAGGTAGACCACATACTTAGAGCTACTGGCAGTTCGCTGTTTGAGAGAGCAACACTACAGAATAAACTTCTGTAGTTCAGTCGGATGTTGTCTCCCAAAAAACTGACAGCACAAATTTCACATTTGACCCAGCTTCGGCAGGGAATTTTCCCTGCGGACATAGTGCCTATTGTATAAATTCTTGCAAACTGTTGGAAATAAATAATAAATTCTGGAATTAATCTATCAAAATAAAACAGCGAAGATAAAACAAACATCATTACAATTATCTTCTTTACAACTACTGCAGTTGTACTAGTGAGTATTCTCATAACCAGTACTAATTTTTGAAAAGTTGAGGTATCAGTCCTGTATGGGTTTGAATTTTTTTGCTGATTGGTGTTGTAACTGTTATATATTTTACATCCTAGGGCTCCAAGATTTCCAGGCCTCTGGAATAATTCCGTCCTCCATTGACTGATGGCAGCCACCACATGAGGCCAAAGGCCTCATTCTGATGGCCTGATGTTTACAGGAAACCACCTGGATTCTGGCAATGGGGGCTGGTTAGACCAGCATTTGGAAGGCTGGGCCTGTAGCTCAATGGACAAGCAGCCAGCCATTCCCACTTCCTGAGCTATATAAGCAGTTCCTCTCAGCCTCCTTCTGAAGCACCTTTTCTTTGCCAGCCGAAGGCTCTGTTGTCTGAGCTGGCTGGGGCCAGCCCTGGGGCCTTCACCCCCCTTCCTTGCTGTTTGTGTTTTTCTCTGCTGGACTTCGATGTTTGTTTTCCTGCTTCTGGTTTGTATTTTGCCTCCGTCTGTGTGCTTCTTTCTGCCCTTACTTTCTGTGTTTTTTGTGTGTCTTTGTTTTGGTTTTGGGCCTTGTTCCCTGTTTTCCGTGTTTCTGTGTTTTGGTTTTGTCTTTTGCGGCTTTTGTTCTAAGCTCCTAGCATTTTGCTACTCCAGTGCTCATATTTCTTGCTGTCAGTTACTCACAACTCAAATTACTTGCAATGCAACTGCAACCATGATCTGTGTGTTTCAGCTTAGCCATAGCTGCCCTCCACGTTACACTTAATTGTTTTCACCTGATTCAGGCTCACTCTGAACCCTAGCTAAGCAGCTCATTCATGCTGTCTCAACTCATTCTACTTCCTCATTGCTGCAGTTTCATTGCACTGCCAGGTGATAGCTGCTTCAGAGCATGGTGTCTCCTTACTTGCTACGTTTCTTGAAGTTTACAACTCAGTGTACTCAATACAGATGCTGCTTCTATGTTCGTACACCCTGTTATACTCTGAGGCCAGTTAAAACTACTGCTGATGCTGTAAATTAGTTTCAATACCTGCATGTGGGTCTCGGCCCTTCCATCACTTTCTTGTTTTTCCTACAGCAGGGACTTGGAGGTGTTTGGGGAGCTGTGGCCCTGTATGACTAATTATTTCTGTTCTAAATCCTGTCTCCACTGCTGAAAATTCCTCAGAGTATTTGTCACCTGTATTGGCTTTTTGAATGTCTGGCTGGCTTGCCCACTACTCACGGTGCTGCTCCTTTGCTACTACATTTTGCAGACCTACATGCAGGTCCAATTATTACTACTACTTACTGACCTACATGCAGGTCCACTCTTGCTTATGAAATCATTGCTTCATACCTACCGCCATCCCCTCGGCTTCAGCCTCTGGGATGTCTGCTGCGTTCACTTCTGCATCAGACCTTTGCAAGGTCTCCGCACTTAATGCTCATAAGGTCTCAGCACACCAGTGCTCATTCAGCTGCTCACCAGTTTTTCAGCTTCTTATCAGTTTCTGGGGCATGCCAGCCATACCATTCTGGTGCAGGGTTCCCTGCAGCTGACGTACTCACTCTGCATTCTAAGTCCGCATCTTGAGCGTGCCCGACTTG
The DNA here is from genome assembly GCA_016271365.2 of Neoceratodus forsteri. Taxonomy (NCBI): domain Eukaryota; kingdom Metazoa; phylum Chordata; order Ceratodontiformes; family Ceratodontidae; genus Neoceratodus; species Neoceratodus forsteri. Next base: position 316,510,580 of record CM057454.1, read on the forward strand.
GGGCGGGGTCCTTCTCCCCTGGCCCATAGCTAGGAATGTCCTCGCTCCGGGCTTGGCTTTGGCGTTCACTGATGTGACAGCAGCTCCTGGTGTAGTATTTAAGACTAGCTGTGAAGGGTGGCTACTGAGATCTCCTTTGGCTCCAGTGGTTCCACTATAACGGTTATCTATTGGCTTTAGTGGTTTCCCTAGCAAGGCACCTTCACCACATTCTCCCAACGACTGCCTCTGGTTCACCTGGTTTGTGTTTAGGGTGAGTAGGCCAGGTGAGTGCCTCAGCAGTTGTTGCTCTCCTCCTCCCACCTTGATTTCCCCCAAATTTGCAGAGCACTTTCACAACCTTCCACGGCGTTCCTGCTAGAGTGATTGAGTGAGAGCTTTGCTCCAAATTGGCATGTTTTCCACCTCCCTTTAATTGGGTTTCCAAATTGCAGCAGCAGAGCCATCAATAAATAAAATATCCCAAGCCTGGAGAGAAGGCGACCTAGGCCTTGTATCCCCAATGATTTCCTCCTCATAGGGTTTTTTCTCTCCTCCGTAACTCAGGTCACAACTGTTAGTTAGCATAATAGTGTTCCCTAGTTTCTTTAGGTAGGTTCAGCTGTTGGATGGAGGTGGATGGTGTCCCTGCCATTCCCTCTTTCCTTAGAAGGTCCCCTCATTCTCAGCGCAAACATCGAATCATGCTATGCAAACCTGAGCATCTCATTACATTATCAAGCTGCATGATGCTTTATTCTACTACTGTGTCACAGCTCCTGCTTGCTCATATGCTTTGTACTACATTTCTTTTTGGGGATCCTTCCTAACGTACCTTTAGCCATGGGAATCGCCCTGTGGCACCTCTAGGGGTGGAACCCTCTTTGAGGGTTCCTTGCCTTTGGTACCCCTACAGAGTGGTGATTCCTCTGGAATAGAGAGTGTGAACGGCCAAAACCAAACTAACACAGTTACACAAGCATAAAATTATACTGGTTGCGTAGACCGTTGAATTGGAAGGCTGGGCATGTAGTTCAATGGACAAGCAGCCAGCCACTCCCACTTCCTGAACTATATAAGCAGTTCCTCTCAGCCTCCTTCTGAAACACTTTTTCTTTGCCCCACCATCCTCCCCTCCTCCTCCAGCGGCAGCACCTCTCTCCTTGTGATCCTTCCTAAGGTACCTTTAGCCACGAGAATCATCCCATTGCACCTCTAGGGGGTGGAACCTTCTTCGAGGGTTCCTTGCCTTTGGTACCCCTACAGGTGGTAATTCTTCTGGAATAGAGAGTGCGAATGGCCAAAACCAAACTAACACAGTTGCACAAGCATAACACTATACTGGCTGCGTAGGCCATTGAAATATAGTATTGGGGCAGTGTTGAAAGTTTCACAGAATCTGGGCCCCTTACTTGACCTCTTCCATGTGTAGTTAGGCATATCCAGAGGGAGTTATCTGGTATGAACTTGACAAGTCTCAGAGACAGTCATGTAGGAGTACAGTATGTCCACATGCTGGGATTACTTGACCACACAAAAAGTTGTTCATTGTGACATTTATGACTGTATACACAGTAGTTCCTCATTCCTGATTTGTTTTCATTTCCCTGTGCCACTCTGGATGATATTAAGTACATGCATATTCTTTTGCAGTTGACAAAGTACAGGGAGGCTGGACTTTTCCATGGACTTGTTCAAGGAACTTTCTGTTTCTTTTTTACTTCAGGTCAATGTTGTCATTTCCTTTAAAACACTAACATAGGGTCACTTTTATTATTAATGTACTACATAATGTATTGGGATACCGGGACTGTACTCTTATTGTGTTTGTTATTGTTGAATTTTCTTACTAAACTTGTAATCTACAAAAAAATAACTACTGTATATTATGCAGGTTTCCATGCTCATATCTTTGGCATTAGTTACAGTACATGTTCTGCGCTGACCGACTGATGCTGTTCCAGTTTTACTTTATTCATATCAGATTGTCATTCTATATAAATATAATTTATTGCAAAAAACTGCACGTGGGCATCAGTTAGGGTGTCCTTTCAATGGCACAAATGAAAGTAAATGTGACTTTCGTGTAAAACAAATTCCCTTGAGCCACTGAAGCATTAGGTAGCTGGTGTCAGAATTGGGGGGTCTTTGGTGGTAGCAGCTTTGGGCATCCCGTGTCTGCAAAGTGTTTTTTAATTACATCTTCTGACACCAAGGTTGGGCATTCAGTGTTGGAATGGGGGGAGGTGCTGCTTCAGCTACACTGGAGTTGGGCTCTCAGCGGCTGCAGATTTCTTTCATTATTTTGACACCTTTGAAGGCAAAATGAACTGGGAGGGAAGGAGACATGGAAACATAGAATTTAATGGCAGATAAGGACCGCTTGGCCCATCTAGTCTGCCATTTCTCCCTACCTGCGCTATTACCACAGACCATACCTGGTCTGAAGTTCTTCCTCCTTCTCCCTTTCTTTTCCACTATAATTCCCTTGTGCTTATCCTATGCATTCTTGAGCCCCACCACTGTTTTTACTCCCACCATCTCCATTGGGAGGCTGTTCCAGTAATTTACCACACTTTCTGTGAAGAAGTACTTACTCACATCTTTCCTGAATCTACACTCATCCAGCTTCATAGTATGTCCCCTTGTTCTTGAGCACCTTTTATTCTGAAAAATACTTCCTTCCTGCATCTTATTTACCCCTGTGAGATATTTAAAGTTCTCTGTCAAATCCTTCCCTCCCTTTTCTGTTACAAGGTGTACATATTGAGGTCCTTTAGTCTTTCCTTGTAGGGCTTTTGAAGCAGACCCTGCACCATTTTAGTTACTTTCCTTTGAACCACCTCCACTCTGTCTATGTCCTTTTGGAGATGTTGCCTCCAGAACTGGACACACTGCTCTAGGTGGGGTCTTACCAGTGATCGATACAGAGGTAACACCACTTCTCTCTTTTTGCTGGTGATATTTTGTACACTAGCATTCTATTAGCCCTCCCAACTGCCTTGTTGCACTGCATGACCACCTTTCTGTCATCCAATATGATTACTCCCAGGTCTTTTTCCAGTTTGGTGTTCATTAGTAGCACTCCACCCATTTTGTACTACACCCCTGGGATTCTGTGACCTAAGTACAGTATTTTGTACTTTTTTGCATTGAAACCCAGCTGCCATACCCTTGACCACTCCTCTAGTTCTCTCAGGTCGCTGCTTATCCTTTCCACCAACACCCATCCTGAGTGCCCCACAGTATTGCAGATTTTGGTGTCATCTGCCAAGCAGCAGACCTTCCTTTCCAGCTCCTCTGCAGTGTCACTCGTATAGACATTAAAGAGGACTGGTCCCAGTATTAATCTCTGAGGCACCCTGCTGGTCACTCTCCCTTCCTCGGAGTGAACTCTATTTACCACCACCTTCTGTTGCCTATCCCCTAACCATTTTCTTATCCAGTTTACCACTTATGGATCCACTCCTAAGCTACTGAGCTTGCTTACTAGACTTCTGTGTGGAATGGTGTCGAAAGCCTTACTAAAATCTAGGTAGACCACCTATACCACTCCACCCTGATCTAAATCCTTTGTCATGCAATCACATCTATTAGATTGGTTTGACATGACCTCTCCCCTATGAAACCATGCTGCCACGGCTTTCGGAATTTGTTCAGGATGTCTGCCATTTCCTGGTCCCCCTCAGCACAGTGGGGTGGGGTGTGGGCTTTCTCATTTTAACCTTACAATCCCACCCCTGGGCTTCCGCTTTTCACTTACAGTAACTACTTAAGAAATGTCTTCAATGCTTCCTGTGCTGTTCTCTTTTCAGAGACACAGTGTTGGTAACACTTCTTCTGATGGGGATGAGCCGTTGACTGGTGGTCATGCAAATGAAGCATTGGTGGCTTCACTGTTTCTTTAAAGCCCTGTTAAGGGCAGTTCAGCCACCACTTGTTGTTCTGTGCATGTTAGAGGCAGTGGCATGTGAATTACCCTGCATCAGAGTCAGCCTGAATGGTTTTCATGGTTTTTGCCAATCTCTAGCAAAAAAAAAACAAAAAACAAGCATTTGTCAATGCTGAATGTTTGCTTGCTGGCATTGGCATTGGTAGTGTAGGAGTTAGAGAGCTGCATAATAGGAATGGCAGTGAAGTATTGAACTGAAGCCAACCCCACCACCAACCTGCAGAGACTGACAGGCATTGGGTGTGTTTTTAGGTCGTCAGGCATAACAGCCACGCCATTTCACCACACCCTACCCTGCAGACACTGACAAGTGTCACGGTGTGCCTTGGGGTCTTTGGCCCTTATGCTCACCCCATTCCATCAGGAAATATGGTGAGATGGGTCCTATATAGGAGAATGGGGTGAACTTTGGGGCCGATGAGTCCAAGGCACACCTCGATGCCTCTCACTGGCTTGAGGGTGTGGAGTGGTATGAGCATTACAGGCGAGAATCCCAAGTCACACCCCTGATGCCTGTCAGCCTCTACAGGGTGGGGCGTTATGGTTGGAAACCCCAATGCTTCAGGTGTTTGTTGGCATTTCAGTCCAAATTTTCAACATGGGTTTTTTGTGACCCCCACCTTTTGAACAGTGGCAATATCAGTTTGTTAGCTGAAAGCTGATTTCGCACAGTGACTACACCATTTGGTACCACAGGTGCGAAAACACATTTCGAACAGGATGTGAAAAATGACAGCAGTACTGTTCATGGGGAGGTGCAAAAAATGGAAATGTTGAAAATTTGCAATGAAAATATTAAAAAAACTGGTGAAGTCACGAGCGTGCGTAGAAAATGGGCAACGCACACCCGTAATGCAATTAGTTTGGGGATTTTTTAAAGCAGATGGTCAACACAGGAATTTTGGAACCTCTGCTCATGAACAGTGTCACTGTGATTTTCTTAATCTGTCCCAAACAGTGATTTCCCACAGTGACCATGCATTTCTGCGCTGGAAGTGCGAAAACATATTTCGGCCATGGTGTGAAAAATGACAGCTGTACTGCTCATAAGGAAGTGTGGAAAAATGCCAGTGGTGAAAATCTTGACTGAAAATATTAGAAATCCATGAACTTACGAGGGTGCATGGAAACTGCTCAATGGTCACTCGTAACAGTCATTTTATGGACTTTTTTTGCCAAATTTTTAACATACCCATTTTAACACCTCTGCTCATGAACAGCGTCACTGTGATTTTCTTAATCTGTCCCGAACATTGATTTCGCACACCGACTGCGCCATTGTGTGCTACATGGGCGGAAACACGTTTTGAGCGAGATGTGAAAAATGACAGCTGTACTGCTCATAAGGAGGTGTGGTAAAATGGCAATGTTGAAAATCTGGAGTGAAAATATTGAAAATTTGCAATCGTACGAGCGTGCGTAGGAACAGCGCAATGCATGCTCGTAAAACAGTCATTTTTGGGAATGTTTTCACCAAATTTTTAACATAGCCATTTTAATGCCTCCGCTCATGAACAGTGTCACTGTGATTTTCTTACTCTGTCCCGAACATTGATTTCGCCACCGACTGCGCCATTGTGCGCTACATGTGTGGACACACATTTTGGGTGAGATGTGAGAAATGACAGCTGTACTGCTCATAAGGAGGTGTGGTAAAATGGCAATGTTGAAAATCTGGAGTGAACATATTGAAAATTCGCAAACTTACAAGCGTCAACGCATGCTCGCAAAACAGTCATTTTTGGGAATTTTTTCCCCAAATTTTCAACTTCGGATTTTTGGGGGCCTACGTCATAAACTGTGACACTGTCGTTTCGTAAATCAGTCCTGAAAGGTGGTTCCGCGCAGTGACCGCAAAATCACCTTTCGGACCTGATTAACCAAATGACAGTGACAGAATTCATGAGGTGGGGTCCCAAAAACACTATGTTGAAAATTTGGTGAAAAAATTCCATCAAAAGCCTGAGATATGCATCAAAGTTGAAAAAATCCTGTTTATTCCATTATACACCTTACTGGCATTTCTTCAGTTCACGGTCGGCTTTGAAGAGTGCAGACGTGTTCCCGGTCCACCGAAGATTGTCGCGCCGGACTCTGGAGGTAAGTATGGGGTGAGGTGGGGGTGTGGGGAGGTAGGGTGCGCAGAGGGTAGGCACGGGTGGGGAGGGTCAGGACAGTCAGTGAGGGAAGGTTGTTTCTTTCAGGTTTTTTCTTGGGCTGACGTAGGACTCGTGCCGTGCTGGGGTGGGCTCCCAGGCGTGGCAGCTGGAGGAAGCTGTTTGGGGCAGTGGATCCCATGGGGCGATGGGGATTGAGCACCCCGTCGGCCATCTGGGACTGTTGCCACACTGCGCTGGGCTTCCAGCGTGGCGCATTATGATCTCTTGGGGGGCAGTGGAGCCGGCGAAGTTGGGCACCCCTGTCGGCCATATAGACTGTTGCCACACTGGGTTGGGCTCCTAGCGTGGCACCTGGAACTCTGTTGGCGGGGAGCAGAGCAGAGCCAGTGGGGGATTGAGCAAGCCATTGGCCATACAGTATGTGCGTGGGGGGGAAGCATGAGCATGCAATATGCGTGTGTGTGTGGGAGGAGCACATGAGCACGCGATATCTTATTGCTGCTCACTGAAGCGTAGCTCTCCCTTTGAACTGTACGGCACTGCATTTTCAACTGCTGTCATAGACTGCAGCATTCATTGGAGAACTGTGGCCACACCTGCAAACACACTGACTGAACTGGAAGACAGGGTGCCACACCTCCGAAAACTCGGATGATGGCACTATGTTTCTTACACATGCGTGCAAGCAAACATAAAAATGGTATTCATCCAAATTTCACCAAAATTGACAGATCAAGAGATCCAGTGACAGAATTCATGCTTTGAAATTACCTCTAGGAAGCCTAAGATAAAAGCAGCCAAAACTCTCAGTATTACATTAAACTTTCTGCCAAACCTTAGCTATAGTGGTGCTACCATGTCACTTTAATTAATGATATTTGTTAATTTTTTGTTACTGTTCATGTCTGATTTTTTTTTGTTTGTTTACAGCAATACTTTACTGTTACCTTCGGCCACGAAGGACAGAGGCCACTGGAACTACGAACTGAAGAGGAAGTAGACTGTGATGAATGGGTAGATGCAATTCAACAAGCCAGGTATGATTATTCATTTTTTACAGTTGTATTATTCCATCTGAGCAGCTAACTGGATATGGCCCTCTTATATTTTATGCCCATGACTGCATGGGTGTTCTACCTGGAGATCTCTGGTGGACAATGTAGGAAACATGGTAACATAATAATTTAAGGTCAGAAGGGACTTACATCAGCAGTATTTGTTAGTTGGTAAAAAAAAATTTCATCATGTAGTTTTTCAGTAAAAATGTATTTCTGACATCCTGAGATTCAAGCTCAGTGTAGTTTTAGTTTTTTCAGATATTAAGTCAAATTTTTAAGCTAATATTGTAATTTATGACTCATTTCATTAAAGATGGCCACCACTCACAATTTAAAAAAAATCTCTTCTGCTGAGGTTACCAGTTGAATGTACGTGCTAGATTCTTACTGTGGGTGTATGAGGATGGTGCTACCATTTGTTTCTGGTGGCAAACATCACAACACTGTACTAGGGTGTTTACTGTTTTCATGGTGGGTGTGGCACAGCAGTGGGAACTTTTAAAAACTTCAGTATCCTATATTTTGGTTCAGGAATAAAATAAAAAAAATTAAAAAATGTATATCTTTATATTTTTGCCGTACAAACATTATTCCTGAAAGAAAACTATATGGTTGACAAATACTGCTGCCTTAAGGTCCACTGTATCCACCTCTGCTTCATAAGCAGGGGAGATATTGTATAAATACAGTATAATTCACATTCATTTGTCTCATCAACATGGCCTTTGTCAGTTTGTTTTTTGGGGGGGGTGGGGGGAAGAGATAAAAAGCCATTTCGGTCAAAGGCTGCTTTACAACTGGATCCTATGGAATATTCATACATATTTCATGTCACATCATACATTACACTACAAACACAAGAAACACAATATAACATGCATGTGTAAAATCTTAGAAAACAGAACCATTTTCCTAAAAGTTGTAATTGCTGCTGGAGAAAGCAGCACATTCATCACACCCATATACCTCCTGGAATGGTGGTGTAATGACAGTGTTGATTAATGTTTGAGAAAGCAGGCAGTCATCTACTAATAGCCCTAGTGCTTGAAATTATGCCTGCATTGGGTCTGAGAACAGACAGTAATGTATTCCAGCAGTATTGTCCTTAATAAGAAAATGCCTGGGTCTCCAGATGATCCAGTGGATAGCGCTTTGCACTCCTGCGCTGGTGACCTGGGTGTGGGAGCGCAATCGGGAGCTGGGTTGGGCAGGACTGAGAAGGCACTGCGGCGCACCACCACTACCAGCTTTGTAAGGGAAGGCATTGGGATGCCTGCTCTGACGACTTCTTCAGTGGGCCGGGGAGTTTGCTGCTCTGCAGGGGCACCTCAGCAGCATGCGAGGCCAGCTGTGGGCTGTACCTGATGTTGGGGGTGGGTGGGGGAACGAAAAATGGAGCCACTGGATGAAGCCTGGCCCATTCCCTGGCCCATGCTGCCACTCAGGTCCGACACTTCTGGATGTGTGTACGGGGTGGAGAAAGGAGGGTGGACCCCTCTTCCACACCCTGTCATGGGGCCAGTCCATGGGGGACTCAACACCAATAAGTTCTGGGGGGGTATGTGTTGGCTAAGGGTGGGTTGGTACTGAAGACAGGTAGCTCTGAGCGCAGAAAAAGCTTTGTAGAAAAAAAAATAAATGCAATGCCTGCCAACCACAGTGGGTCTGAGCAGGTAGGGTTTTAAATTCTAACTTGGTGGACAGCCATAAGAGTGGGTGAAATTTGTCATTTCCTAAAGAGGAAGAGGCATTGTGGATAATCAGGTGCACGCTCCTTTATAAACCAAGCATTAGATGTAGAATGTGCAACATCCTGTGCCCAGACAAAGGAGCCAATCCAACTGATCATAAAACGTGCATTACCAGCTGAGTTTGGGAGCAGCTAACATGTTGCTAACCCAAGGTTTACGTTCTATATCCACTTTGTCCAGATGCACCCTAGCTGCATATCAGTAAAGTTAGTCCTGGTAATCAGTCACTGTTCGTATCCTTAGCCGCATCGCACATGTAATTGTGCCACAAAAGTTATTATTATGGTTAGCAAATACATACATACATAAATCAGTAAATGAATATAGACCCCCAGTTTCTTACAAGTAACGTTTACAAGATGATCAATATGTATATTCTAATGAAAGTGGGAGTCTAACCAGACTCCTAACTATAGCAAGAGATGACCTGTAGCACATCACCTCCGGCTATAACTAGTCTCAGAATCACATGACATCAGTTTCAGTTTTTCCATTGGGGCTAAATAACAATAATAATAATATTTATAATCTTTATTTATTTTGCACCTTTCAATTATCAAGACGCATTACAAAACAAAACAACAGATAAAAACATATGCACAGTAAGACCCAAATTCTAATATTAATCACAATAAGCTTTGCTCCATAAGTAGGTCTTCAATGCCTGTTTAAACCCCCCCCACACACAGTCACACACTTCTGCAGCCAGCGGGGTAGAGAATTCCAAAGGACTGGTGCCACGTACATAAATGCATGGGCCCCTGAAGATTTCAAAGCTACCCTTGTAATCTCTAGTAACCTCTCATCGGCCAAACGGAGCAGTTGCTCTGTGCAGTAAAGAGACAGAAGCTCTTTCAGGTAGTCAGGGCCAAGTCCATGTAGGGCTTTATACGTCAGTAATCCGACTTTAAAGGTGATCCACCACTGAACTGGCAGCCTAGTGATGTTCCTTAGATGGTAAAAGGATGACTTAATGACAGCCGACACCTGAGATCAAAGCATCAGCTTGTCATTAATCATCACCCCTAGGTCCCACACCAGTTCGGAGGTTAGGAGCTGGGTGCCCCCCAGAAAAAGTCCAGAGGGCAGACCGGCCCCCAACCCCTCCATCTGGTGACCAGGATCCACAACCATCACCTCTGTCTTCCCTGTGTTCAACTTCAGCCAGCTGGAATTCATCCAATCCTGGATTTCAATGAAGCAGTTATTAAATACTGAGGGTGCTCTATCCTGGTCAGGTGCAAAAGACAGGTATAGCTGGTATCATCAGCACAGCAGTGAAACCTCAGCCCATACCATCTTAAAATGTTTCTGAGGGGCAGCATATACACCGCGAACAACATGGGGGCAGCACAGACCCCATAAGACAGAGGGAAAAAGTCAGAAGAATAAATCCCTGACACAACCCTCTGAGTTCTGCCGGTGAGGAAAGAACTAAACCATCTCATAACTGAGCCATTTAGGCCACAAATAAGCCTTAGGTGCTCAAGCAGCACCCCACGTTCCATGGTATCAAAGGCTGAAGAGAGACCGGGAAGCACCAAGATGGAGCGGCTTTTACGATTTCTCGCCATCAGGAGATCATTGAGCACCTGAACCAGTGTAGTCTTCGTACTGTGTCTCTTATGAAAACTGGATTGGAAGGACTTGCAAATGTTATGGATGGTCAAATGGTTCTCCAGCTGTACAGCCACTACCTTCTCAATTACCTTCCCCAAAAAGGGGAGGTTAGAGATAGGTCTGTAGTTTGCCAGGCAGTCTGGGTCCAGAAAAGCTTTCTTCAGGAGGGGTGTTACCACAGCCTCCTTCATGGAGCTAGGAAACTCACCCGACTCAAGGGAGCACCAGACTATCTGCGCCAAGACTGGGTCAATGATGTCATAACAACCCAAAATCAGGGTAATTGGGCCCGGATCTAAACTACAGCACGTAGGGTGCATACCCTGGACAATCTGCATGACATCCATGATCTCCAGCTGGTCAAATGTACTCCAAGAGAAGTGAGGGACAGTGGCCGGGCACCGATCATCAACATCTCCCGTAGAGTGTGTCAAACTGATCTCCGCCCTGATGCCAGCCACCTTATCAGCAAAGAACTGAGCAAGCTCTTCACACTCCAATTGTGAAAAAGCTCTTCGAACCTGCAGACATGCTGGGTTGCACAGCCTATACGACATTCGAAAAGAGCTGAGCCGATCAGTTCACGAGTGGCTGCAATCGCCCCGGACAGGAACTCTGTCTTCTTATGGGCGATTGCTGACTGATAAGAGCTGGTAGTGCTCGAGCAGTCTCAGATGGTTGGTCTCCAGTGCAGATTTGCACTAACAACCCTCTAACCTTTGTCCTAGTCACTACAACTCCCTCAAGCTCCCACCAAACCATGGGGACTGAGGGCGGAGGGAGAGAGGACGAACATGGACTGGAGCGATGGAATCCAGAGCTGTAGCAATGACCTTATTATAGGCCAGGACCAGAGTGTCAGGATTCCCGCTTGCCACAGGAAAATCTGATAGATCAAGTACCATCGTTAGGCCTTCAGGACTTAAGTCCTGTAAAGGGCGGTACCTGACCATTTCCACGGGGGTAGGCCCACGCCAGGGAGTGCAAAAATTGAATCTCATGGTGTAATGGTCGGACCATCCAACAGTTTCCACTCCCACATCAGAGGCTTTGATCCCCAGGAGGAAAACTTAGTCTTTTCTTTTTTTTCCATGTAGCTTTTACCCTTCTGGAGACCCCGCATCTGTCCTCAGTTTCCCCTGGCTGGCACCCACCTCCTCCAGATCTACCTGGAGCAAGTCTCTACAGCTTCTCCCCCTGTGGCGGGGTTGGAAGGAAGGGCAGTCCTCCCCCCCCCCGGTCCATAATCCAGAGTTACTCCAGGTATCTGGGTGGTAGCGCAGGCCTGGGAAGGTGATCAGAACAGTGGTCCACCTTCGGGTCCCCTTTTTCCATGTTCTCCCAGGTACCCTGCTGTGGCAGTATATCAGAATGTGCTTATGGATGTGTGCATGCCTTGCGGAACCATAGTTCCTCCCTTCGGGTCACTTATTGCCTGCACAACCACCAGCCTCCACCAGATGGCAGTCAAAGGCTGAGTCAGTTTGGCCATCACTCTCCGAGAGAGGAGAGCAGTCCTTGGGATGCTTAATCCTCTTCCACCCCGCCAACCCATGGCATCCCAAGTTCCCTCCCGAGTATGAGTCACTGCAGTGACAGGAAGTGAGGCATTCAATGCCTCTGTCATCCACGTCACCAGGCTGGCATAACTGCTTCTTTTCTGATTGTCCGGTGCTGATCGATAAAGTGGCAGAAAAAGGATTAGGTGCACGTGCTAGGCAAGGGGAAGATTTATGGGATGCTGATCATGACTCATGATATTCTGATGGCTTACTCCTGTGAAGAACAGTAGTACTTTGGGTGGCCTTTTTTAAAAAGCTGCCCTGACATAATAGTCATCCTCAATTAGAAGCCATGGCAAAAAGACAACAAAGTGAAATAGTAACCACACCTTCTAATTGAAGATGTATGGTAGTTACTAATTGACTTGTATTCTTCAGATAGTTGCTTTGCTAGTTGTTTTAGCATTTCTCAATTAGCTGCAAAAAATGTTGACAGATCAGACACAAAGCGTTGCCTTAAAGTTCCAAATCAGTTTTGCATTACGCTGTGACAGAACTGCAGGTACATTCCATTTGAGTTGCAAAACATTTTATAAAAGTTATTCTCAAGCTGATTAAGTGTTGGGGGGGAAAAAGGACATTGGGGCTATGCACTAATGGGCGGGAAGTACACGCCTGAAGTGCATACCCTGCCTGCATACCTATATGGTCCTGGACAGGTGAAGGGTGCGTGGTATGCACGACTGCATGCACTTGCGGGGCACCTGTCTGTGGCCACACACCCCTGGTGTGCAGGGTCGTGTGGGGTGGCTGAGAGTGGAGCCACGGACCGGGGTGGGCATCCAATCTGATACCTGGCCTGGGTCCTACAGTGAATCTCTTACACAGCTGGGAGCGCTGTTGGCTGCACACCCCTACAAATGATGGACTGACAGCAGCCATGGAAGTGTGTGGTGGGCAGTGTTGCAAGCCATCCTGAGACGCAGCACAGATGGACCATACGAGGGGGGGGTTGTGAGTGCTGCAGGTGTGTTTGGGGGGTATCGCTGGTCAAGGACAAGTGTAGTCATGTGGATGTGTGTGTGCTGTGCCTCCCTGGGCACTGTGCCGGCTCCGTGTCTAGCTGTGGGCAGCATGGGCACCATGGTGCTGCATTGGGGGGCTGGGGCTGCACCATGTGTGTATGGGGGTCAGCCTCTGAGATAAGGGGATGGGGTTTATCCACTCTGTGGGGGATACCCTCCTGCCGCGGGGATGTTCCCTTGGCTGGCATGCACGGGGGCAGGGCACACATAGGGACTTCTGACGGTGCACCCTGGCATAAAAGGCCACCCTCCTATGTACCCAGTGCTACACTATGTGGCTTTGTGCAAAAGCCACGCCAAGTGCGGGCTTCTGGAATGCCTCTGGCACGTTGCTGTCAGTGCAGTGTGGGGGATCCAGCATATTACTGCTTTGCACCCCATTCATGAATGCTGGGACCCCCACTGCGTGGCATTCATGTGTATCTATGTCTACGCACTTGGTTTCCATGTGCGTAGGCATAGTGCATAGGACCCAATATGAACTGCTAATGGAATGCAAAATCAACTCAGTGGTATGACAGTTTAATGTGAATTGTGCTGTATGTTGTGCAAACATGTAGGGACACTGTCAACCCCCTGAGGCCTCAAAGAGCCAGTTTAAAAAACACATTATGATTGTTCACATTCTGTAAAGGACTTCTGCTGTAGCTGGTAGTGTGATTTGGAGTCCTTTTTTTCTTTTTAAAGTAAAGAGAAGACTGCACACCACCACACAAAAATGTGCATGTTTACAATCATTGATCAACTCCCACTGCCTCTTCCCGGGACTTGGGAATATTCCAACACAGTCTAGCCACTCTGAATGCAGCGAGTGGAGATGAGACTATTGTATCATGAGTTGCAACACTGTTTAGGGGTGGTCCTAATGTTCAGTATGAGTAGATCAAGGATTTGAAACAAAACAAGGTTGGGTATAATTACACCATTAGCATGAATTTCAGTTCTGCTAAGAAAGCGGATAAAACAGCCAGCAACAGCAGTGAATTTTAAAGAACTTCAGCTTCTTTATTGTTTTTTAAAATGCAAATCGGGATATCTAAGTGCTTGTACAGAAAATAAAATGCAGCATAAAACAACACTCCACACGCTCTAAAACAAGAAACAGCAAATCATCCATATTCGGAGAAGGCAAGCCTGAATAAGTTTTCAGAGCCAGCTTAAAGAGCAACTGACATGATCTGGCAAAAAGTGATATATTGCAGAATTAGAATAAGCATACCCCCAGTAAATCCCATACCAACAATGAGATTGCTGTGTTACTGCATTTTAAAGTTATTAGCCATTTTGTAACCCTGATTTCACTACTTGTTAAAATAAAGCATGTGTCAGTGAAGAGCTAATGATGATGTCATCTAGGGACCTAACAATTTTGTCTTCCCTGTCAGCAAGCTTATAGGACCTGTTTCTCCAAAGTTCATGTGCAATGGTTTCTGATAAAACAGACACCAGTCAGTAAATATATGGGCTCTTTTTTTGCAATTGTGTGAACTCCCCAGCGTCGCAGTTCAGTATATTTGGAAACTGATGTTAATATGGCTGTAGAACAATGCTGTGCTGCTAGCATTGTTTCACAGCCACCCGTTGGCCTGCCAAGGGAATTGCAGGAACAACTACCAGAGCTGAAATCTCCAGTGCACTTTAATATATGCATTTCTCATAATGCACAGCAGCCAAATTCCCAAACAGCAATCACAGCAGAATAATGGAGATGATTCCACTGTTCACAAAAGTAAGTCAGCCAAAATGAACACATATTCAGAAATGTTGATCACATTAGCATGTAATCAGTAATTGAATGACTGTTCACCATTGGACCCACAGTATACAACTTGCAGTTAAATATATGCATTCCCCATAATGCACAGCAGCCAAATTCAACACAGCAGAAAAACAGAGTTGATTCCACTCCATTGTGTCTGTATCTGTGTTTTATTGTACTTGCTAATATAGGATGTCATGTTACAATCTCTTATAAAGCATAACTCCCTGTTTCTGCACTTGCCATGTTACAAGCACATTACACCACTCCAAAGCATGGTTCTATTGTGGAATTAACTTTGTTACAAAACCTGACACTCATATAGTTTCTATAGCAACGGTTTTTGAAAGATGCTGCCTGATTTACATGTGAAAACCATTGCACATGATCTTTACAACTTTGGAGAAACAGGTCCTATAAGCTTGCTGACTGGTAATACCTAGACTGTGAGGTCCCTAGATGACATCATCATCAGCTCTTCACTGAAACAGGCTTTTTTTGGACAGGTAGTGAAATCAGGGTTACAAAATAAATGGCTAATAACTTTAAAATGAAGTAACATAGAAATCTAGTTTTTGGAATGAGATTTATTGGGGGTAAGCTCATTCTGATTTTGCAATGTAGCACTTTTGGTGTCAATGGCTCTTTAAAGCTCCTCACAGTCAGGCACTCCATTACCAAACAAGATAGAGAATTCCACAGTAAAGAAGGTAATCACTCATAAAATTAAGCAATGCCTTACAGGGTGTGTGTCATGCTGGAATAACATCATACTTTATGTAGTTAAGCACAAAGCCAAGTGCATCCAGCATCTAAAAAGTAATATTATCTCTGCATAACACACACTGAAGGGCATTATTTCTGTTATACAATGGCTCTTATTCATTAATATTGTGGGGGAAAAAATGGCATGTAGATGGCTAAAACATTCCATAGTTAGAGAACAAGTGTCGCATCTCCTTTATACTGTGGAACATCTCTTTTATAGTATTAAACAGTTTTTTTTTTTGTTTTTTTGAGGAAACTCTCCCCATGTGAAAGCACTGCATCACGGGTATGCAAATAATCAATTGTCTGGTATCATAGTAGTGTGTTGTGACTCCAGGCAATTAGGTATTTGCAGACCCATGATGCAGTGCATTCACATGTGGTGTGTTTCCTCATAAAAAAATAAAACTGTAAAACTAATACTATAAAACAGATGTTCCCACAGTATAAAGGAGATGTTCTGACACTTGTTCTCTGCCTAACTATGAAATGTTTTAGCTACGACAAATATGCTAGTCCCCGCAATATTAGTAAATAAGGTTTTTATATGAAACTAAACTTTTGCTATTTTAGCTATGACATCAAACTTCTATGGTAAGATGTGTTGTGTATATAGTTGTACTTTGCACAGTGTTGTTGTATTGAGATAATATCATTGTTCTAAGCACACACTGACCAATCAGAGTTCAGATATTTTTTTTTTTTGCCCATTGTATAATGTGGGCTATAAAATAGGTCTTAAAAATTGTGTAGTCTCATTAGTCAAAACATGTCACATGACTGCAAATCCAGTCACAGACAACTGGTAAAGATCCTGGTAATCAAATGTTTACTTTCTTTGAATCTAATTTTAATTGTTGTTATATAATGGCAAGAAAAAATCCTGGTCTCTGATTGGTCAGTCTGGGACTGGACCCGTGATGTTATCCCAGCACAATATCACGGGTCTACTCTCATCATTATGGCTGCTTACTTTTTTTTGCATCTCCTCTTAAGAAACACAAATATTTTTCCACTCTAATAAAAACATTCTTTAAAACAATTTTTTTATTTTATATATAACAACAAGCCATTGTATAATAGCAATAATGCCCTCCAGGGTGTGTGTCGTTTGGGATATCACGCCTCAGGTATTGGACGCACTCGGCCTACGGCCTCATGCCCAACCACCTGAGGTGTGACGTTATCCTAGCACGACACACACCCTGTTGGGCATTATTGATTAAATAACAGATTCATTTTATAATTGCAATAATGCACTTCAGGGCATGTGCAGTAGTGGGATTTACACACTTCTCGTGTGGTTAAAGTCACTCGGCTGAGCCTCGGGACACACAACACAAGGCGTGTGTAAATCCCACCGCACATGCCCTGTCATGCATTATTGCTTAATTATCAAAATAATATGATGCAAAAAGGGGTTAACAGTGTCATTTTAAGCAGAAATGTGTGCAGGCATACAGTACCTTAAAGACCTGAACTGTCTTCCTGTCCATTGTCTGTACTAGTAGACTGTTCCTTAGGTATGCCATCCTCTGGGAGAAAATGTGCCTACTAATGTTATTCCTAAATTTACAACCCCTGTACTTCAGGGACATGTCCTTGGATCTTGCTGCAAGACAGCAGATCTAACAGCTGACTGTTTGATCTTGTCGATGCCCTTGAGTATGCAAAAGGCTGAGATCGTGTCACCTCTCTGGCTTCTTTTCTCCAGGCTGAACATGTTAAAGGCCTTCAGCTTCTCCTCAAAGCTTTTGTCCCCCATATGGGTGACTGACATAAAATTTTGCAGCAAAGCAGAGTGGATAGTGATGAGGGGTGAGGGAGTTACGGAGTGGCCTAAATAGATTAGAAAGGTGGTCAGAAATATGGCAGCTGAAATTTAAAGTAGAGAAGTTCAAAGTAATGCACATATGTTAAAAAATCATGTGATTTGAGTTTTGGATGGAAAAGGAGTATAATTGGCCACTACAAATGAAGAAAGGAACCTCAGAGTCATTATAAATGACTCCCTCAAGCAAACCAGTGTTTGTACTTAGGCCCCCCTATTCTAAAGGGGGGGCTGCGTGGTGCATCTGTATGTACCACCCAAATAGTTGTGCCATCACAACAGAATGCCTTATTCAAACATGATGCGTGATCCCAATGGATCGTGCATCCTGTTTGAATATGACAAGCTGGGCGTGCAGCACAAATGTGGTGTTGGCTGACACTGCACCCGGCACAGCCCGGGGAAGGGCTGCATACAGGCAATGGGGGCTGCACTGGCACATCCTAGATATGTTGCGCCCCCAAGGGCCGTATTCAGCCAGACTATGCAAATGAGTCCATTAGGCATGCATGGAGCAAATGGGCCCCATGCATGCCTATTATGGTCCCATTTGCATGTCTGCACGGGCCAGGATGTGCCAGAACTATGCCCCCCCCCGCCCGATCACTGTCACTGTGCCACATTCCATCCAGTGCAAGTACCCAGTGACCCAATGGAAGTGAAATACATCTGCCCCGTAAGGCCATAGTAGGGCACCCTCCTCCAAGCCCCTACCCGAATTGGTGCAGATGTCTGCACTGTACATCCTCCCCCCCTGTAGTCTAGTGGACCCCCTGCCCAGGCTACGATCCCTGACAGTAGTTGAATGGAGATGTGCCTCCATTCCATAGGGAGGATGACACCCCCACACCCCACCGGTGCTGGCTCCCTCCTATCCCCAACCCCGATCACAAGACACACAGCCACAGACCCCTTTCCATAATGTAGTGGCCCTCCACTCACTCAGGTACCCACATCTCCCCCCATCCCCAGCATGTCCGGGCAGCCAGCGAGCAGAACAGCCCTCTGCACACCACCACAGTTGTCTGCCAACTACACTGTCAGTGACAGTATACAGAATATACTACACACCCATTGGTTCAATGGGCATGTAGTGTGTACTGTACACTGTAATGGACAGTGCAGTCATCGAGCAGCCGTGGTGGTGTGTGAGCTGTGCTTCGCTAGCTGCCCAGACGTGCTGGGATAGAGAGAGGCATGGATGTGGGTACCACCTGGTGGGAGGTCGAGCGCCACTACACTATGGAAAGGTATCCGTGGCTGTGTGTCCTGCGATCGGTGTTGGGGTGGTACCACTATGCTATGGAAACTTGCTCAGGGTTGTCATTACCTATAGATGTGGATGGGTGGTGGGCACGCTGCACTATGGACTGGGGCACAGGTTGTCCACTACTCCGCTTGTGGTTCATGGATGGGGGGGTTACACTGTGGACTGGGTTGGGATGGCACACAGTCTTGTGCGATCGTGGAATGGGGATGGTGTGAGGGGCTGCTGTCCATGTCCTGAACAGGGATTTGCACAGATTCTGTGGCACTTGGGGATCGAGGCTGGGGCGGGGGGGTTACACCAGACGGCTGGGGATAGCAGGCTGTGGTGCACCTGTGTGCACTTCCAGGGCCCGCCTGTGGGTGGCTGGCTGACTTAGGTCAGCTTTTTGCGGCCCATCTTTGGGCAGCACATTTCCTGCCAGTGAGGGGCACAGTCTCTCTGAATATGCCAGTGCGCGGCATGTTCGAGCGCCCCTCCACTAGCACAGCATACATGGTTCAGCTCAGCCCATTCCCATGTGGGCAGCACACTACCGCTTTGAATATCACTGTATGTGATTGTTGGACTTGCACGGCACATCTCCCTTTTCTTCCAAGATGCGCCATGCATCTCCTTTAAATATGGGGGCTTTAGTATGTGTTATATACATTTCTGAATGTAGTATGCCCATTTAGCTATATACAGTATATTATCCAATTTCAGTGTTTGTTTTATTCATTTTAATATGTCTTACATTGTATTCAGTATGTATGATACCATTCTGGTATGTGCTGTTCTCACTCAGGTATATGGTGTACTTGGCTTAGTATGTATCATACTGAAATCATACTGTGTAATGCTCGTTTTGCTATATGTCTTACCCTGCTTCAGTATATCATATTCATTTTGTTATGTTTCTTATTCAGAAAGCTGTAATTCTGAATTGGATGGCTTGACATACATTTTGTTATGGATTGCTTAGTCCTATAGATAACTGTATCTGTCCTGGGATTGAGCTGGTAGAAATTAATAGTTCGGGTCAGGAGATTGCAGAGGTAGCTGTGATACATATCGTATACACGTTTGTGAATTAAGCAGGCTCAATGTAGCTCACACTGACTTTCCCAGGAGAGAAGCCCTAATTTTCAGTAAAGATCACATTAGTGAGTCTGGCGATCACAGTCAAGTACAGACTTAATAGGTTGCTGTAGGATACTGTTACTGGAGTGTGCATAGCATTGATCACTTTAGGAAGGAGATACACAAGCCTGGTTTAAACCTGACCTAAAGAAAAAAAATTACGTATCGAGACTTGTTGTGAAAATTATACATAGGCTTAGGTTATAAAAAATATTTAAAAGACCTTAAAGAATCAAGGAAGCAAAGTCTTAGTTTTTTAAATCACAACAAAGGGACTTCATAAATTATCCTAGGAAACTGTAGCATAATCTTGTCATTTTTGGGAACGCAAACAATCTTAGACTTCTGTTTTAAAAATTGAAGGTGTTGATGCCACTAAGGATAAAGAAATTGCAGTGCGTTTTGTAACTCTGTTTATGGTCTACCAAAACATAAATATCTTCCTGATTTGATAGACGATGGCAGTGTGGATAGGGGTATACCAAAATGTAGTCATTCTTACCTGTAGCGCCACATGGCGCCATTTCTTTCCATCCCCTTTGTCTCCCATAGTGCCAAACAGCATCTTCACATTTTACCTGAATTGTCCTGTGGACACCAGCTGGCATCATCCTGAGTTTGGGCTTCAATTAGCCCAGCCAATCCAGTGACAATTCATTTAAGTGTTCAGCCATTAGCTGACACTTTCAGTGGTTAGAGGGAGAAAAAAAAAAGGCACCTCACATTTTTCATCATAGCAACATTTGAACCCCCCCACCGCCGTGCCCCAACTGCTGAAACCAGAAGTGCGGTCGCAAATCCCCATATGCAGAAATGGGACATTTTTTATAGAAATAAAGCACCTGAACAATAAAATGAATGTGCAGCTATCTTTATTACACCTCAAGCTCCAGCAACGTCAGTAGACCGGCCCCCCTGAAAAAAAAGTCATGCTCTGCACACAGCACTCTTACAGGAGAAACTGCCCTTCAGTAAAGGAAACTCTGGTCTTACTTGTGAAACCAACACTCAGCACCCTAGGCAAAGTTATTTTTTTTTTTTTACTTTAAACGAGCAGAAATAAATAATAAAGAAGGGCAGTGTAGCACAGCCCACCCTACAAAGCTATTGCCATGAGCACATCCAGAAACCATTCTCAGTACCTGTATTATCGTCGGTGAAAACAGACTGCTCCACCGCATCCTGCCTCCTCCTGCAGAAAAGTACCCATCACAGTGCATGCCAGTTATGCTGACAACACTACACCCTTTTACATAGAAGCCATCTCAAAACACCCAGCCTCCAAGTACTTCTTCAGTTTAGACTGCAAAAAGAGATATAAAAAATTCATTTTCGGCGTTGAATTCATGAATATGTAAGTTAATGCACTCAGCAAATACAGAAACCGGAAGTCTGGTCTTGGCAAGTAAGCGCTACAAAACTGAATTTTAAACATTATAAATGAGCGTGTTTTGAAATTTCTTGACTGAAGGTCATCAGTTTACACATGGGCATTCTGCATAATGACCATTACAAACTTTGAACACCTTAGATTTGTTGTTTAAATTAGTTCTGAAAATGGACCTCGGGAATCTTCAGTGTGCTGACAAGATGAAAAGGACCGTGAAACAGGAAGCTCAGTTCCCTAAAAGAAGTACCCCACAAAAGTTCTGTTTTATAACACTAAATAAGGTCATTCTGTACATGGCTGAATGTCATCATAAAACATCATGCCTAAGTAAAAGTTACAATATAGAAGTTGTTACAACACTTTTATATTTTTTTTTTGGTCCTGAAAATGGACTTCAAGCTGCTCATAATGGCAGCTGTCAAAAAGGGATCAGTTACATTTTTTGTTCACATTTACAGCACAAAATCATCGATTTGGGGGTGTCAATGCATAACCTTCAAAATTTCCGGGATGAAAAGGGCACCTGTTGCGAGTTTCCTCAATTAGTATGGCAAATAAATTCTACATGGTTAACCCAATATTTGCCATAATGCTATCACATTGAACACCATACTGCAGTTACCTTACACTTTTTTTACCTCTTCTGGAAAGCTTGCAAGCATTTCATACATTTATGTGGTCTGCACAGAGAACAAGATAAATAATGTTAATGACAGAAACTGATGACTTTATTGTGTAACTGTATTCTCCCCCTCCCTACACACACACACACACACACACACACACACACGTCATACTGCTTGTCACTCTTGACTTCACATGAACATTCTGTCAGCAGAATTCTGTTACCTCATGATCTATCTTCTCAGAAAACAAAAGCTAATAAATAAATACATATTTTACACATTCAAGTACATATGTTGATTTATGTTAAATGTAAATATATGTACATGTGTGTAAAATATTTTTTTTTTCATATTTAGTATGTTTCAATTTGATTACCTCATTCTGTTTTCCCACCATCAAGCCCTGATTGTCATTGCTGTGAGGACGCTACATCAGTGAGGTTGTCGAATTGATTTCTCTTGTGCTATGTCTGTATCTCAAAAGTGAGTTGCATTCCTAGTGCATTTCTCTCATCCTCCAGCGACAGTGCGGGGGAGTTCACTGGATTTATGGAGTCTGAAGATGGTGAGGCACTGGCGAGGGATGAATTTTAACTCAAGTGACAGCGAGGAGGAATTGATTGACTTTATGGAGGCCAAGATACCGGAGTATCTACAGAGGGTCAATGATTCCAACATAGACGTGGACCCGGTACATGAAACTGGTGACAACTCCACCAGTGAAGAGGAGGAGGAAGAGGGAGAGGATGAGAACACCACAAGTGCATCCGGGATGCCCTCATGGACCAGGGTACTCCAGAAGGTGGATGTCTTTGAATTTAAAGAAGTTGTTGGCCCAGCAACACCACTGCCTGAAAGTGCTACAGAAGTAAACTTCTTCCATCTGCTAGTTCCATTATCCCTTTTTATAATGATAGTGGATGAAACCAACAAGTAAATATTTTATTGTTTTTTATTTACTTATTTTTTTTATTTATATTTTGATGTAGGTTATTTCTTCCTTGATGCACAGTGGGCGACTAAGTTCAGCCTTGTCCCTCCCTTCCAGGTATGTCTACTGCCTCATCAACTTTGCTGAGCCCCATTCATCCATGGATTTCACTCCATGGCAAGGCCAAGAAGTGGAGAGCCATCCTCCCCTCACAAAGATATCATGGTACAGATTGGGGTATTGGCAAGCTCTTGATGGAGCGGGAACAGGGCTAGCAGGCAGGGCTTCATGTAGCCTACGGTCGCTATTTGCCACCATTTTATCTTCCCCATGCCATGGCGCCATAGGTTGGTGCGCATGGAGGGGTGCATGTGCTTTGCGGGCACAGCCACTATTTGCTGCTCTGTCTCTGATGCTGCCACCCGGCCTCCACCAGATGGCAGTGAAGTGACACACCCATCTCCCACCCCCGGGAGAGGGGATCATTCTGCTGTACACTTGATCCTTTTCCTCCCCCGCTAATCCCTGGTAACTGAACCTCACTCCTGAAGTCTAATCGCTGTTGTGATGTGAGCTGTGTCTTCCAACACCTGAACCATCAGCGCCACCTGGCCATCATATAAAGAATTCTTGTAGACCTATTTTTTGTTTTGTTTTTCACCGTTCATTTTTCCTTCTGGGTGCACCGTGGAAGGGGCTAACTCCACTCTGCCCACTCATACATTATATCCCTTCCCGGTCTTGCTGGTCCCATTTTCCCCATGGTTTTTCCCCCTGTGGCAGGCCCAGGAAGGGGAAGGCTGTCCTCCCGCGCAGTGTCACAATCCAGTCTGCGACCAACGAGCCGGTCTTGAAAGCGGGAACGAGGTATGGCAGTCAGGCTTTATAGAGACAATGGTCTTCCTTCACTGTTTCCATTTTTCTCCTTCCCCTTTCCACAGCCATGAGCATGCCCTTGCGGGAGCATGCACATGCCACTTAACAGTACTCCTTGCTTCCCTGAACTCCGATGCTGCCTCCCGGCCTCCACTAGGAGGCAGCAAAGGAGTGGTACAGCCAGCCCTCCCTCCCCGTGAGAGGAGAGCACTCCACTGGATGCTCAATCCTCTCCCTCCCCTGCGGACCCCCAGCGACCTGAGCTTACTCCCAATCCTGGATCACCAGCACGGCATGAGGTGTGGTGTCCACCGCCTCAGCACCACAGGGCCGGCCTTCTTGAAAACCTAATGTTAAAATTTGCATTGTTACTCTATTTTCTTTTTTTCCGCCAGCAATTTAATATGACTTTTTTTTTGTTTGTTAAACAGATACAGAATTGGAAAGCCAGACAAAAACTGGAGCATCACCCCAGAAGAAATTCTGGTTTTCACAGGCATCCACATATATATATATATGTCCCTCATAAAATTGGCGCAGTACTGTATGTACTGGAGCAAAAATTAAGTCTTTGGTCAGATGTACATTTCAAAGCTAATGCCACATTTAAGGTTTGAAAAAATACAGCAGTACTTTCACATAAACAGAACAGATTCCACCCTCCCTTGTGGCTAAATAAATTTAGACAAAATCCATCAAGTGAGGCCTGTCTATGATGCTGCACTTACTGCTTGCCTGGAACAGTACAGCCCAGACCGTGAGGCATTTAGAGACAAGGCAATGGTGGGCTTTCGGGGGTGCCTCTCATTCTGGCAATATACCTATAGTATCCAATAAACCCCAACGGTATGACATCAAAGTCTGGTTGAGAGCAGATGCTACTAATGGATAAATAAATGAGTTCCAGGTGTACACTGGCAAGGTGGACAGTGCAGCTGAAATGGGTCTGGGAGCCAAGGTTGTTACAGACTTGACTCAATGCCTGGAAGGGAAGGGCCACCACATCTACTTCAATAATCATTTCACCAGTATCCCATTAGCTGCACCTCCTATCACGTATCACATACTTGTGTGGTACCATGAGGACGAATTGCATTGGATGGTCCAAAATGTTCTCAAAGAAACTATTCTCTAAAATGCCTAAGGGACATTTTGTGGAGCAACAGCACAGATCCCTAGTTGCAACAGCTTGGAAAGACAACAAACCTGTCTTCCGCCTCGCAACAAACACTGATCCAATGAGTGCTGCAGCCACGGTGTCACGGGGGCAGAGAAATGGTGACCTAGTCCAGGTACGCTGTCCAGCAGTCATCCAGCAGTATAATACCTACACGAATGGGGTTGACGTTGCTGACCATTTGAGGACACAGTACCCCAGCCATAGAAAATCAAACAGGTGGTGGCACTATCTATTCTGGTTTCTGATTGATTCAGGATAGCCAACACATTTATATTGTTCTGCGAGTCAGCCAACCACTTAAGGAAGAGCAGATTTGGCAAAACAAAATCTCACACCTAGCTGGAGTTCAGGAATGGGCTTGCAAAATCCCGGATTCAAAATTTCCACTCAAAAAAAAGAAGGCTAACACAGGACTTGGTGTTGAACCATCACCTTTTGCTGAGGGACCTCACTTCCCTGGCAAGTGCCAAAAGTGAAGGTACAAAAACTGCGCACTGAAGAAGAAAAAGGCAGAGTCCTGGCATATGTGCCTTGCATGTCAGGTGCCCCTATGTCTGGACTGTTTTCAGGACCCACAAAACATGCAATAATTAATGCCCTTTATAACAGTAAGTAACTGTAAATACGTGTAAATAGTCATACTTCATTTTTAAAATACTCCATATTCCCAGTTATTCTCTTCCCCTTGTTTTATTGTAGTGCAGTGTTATGTCAAAACCAGTTGTGCCAAATATTCAAAACTTTGCCCCAGGGCTAATTTAGCACTGCCCGGCATGCTAAATTAACCCGGAACCAATAGCCCTCTATATTCAAAAGGGATAGTCCCGGTGCTAAACCTGATGAATATAGCATGTTAAGGAAGCCAGGCAAACTCGGCTGGGAGTGCAATGCAAAAATAGCACAGGAGTAAGACAGCTGTGAATATAGTAACCAGGAAGTACAAAACACAACAGCACCCGAGTTCACAGCGACATGAAGGAAGGTAGAGGTGAACTGTGTAGCCAGTGTGTGTGTGCTAGCAAAGGAGTGGAGTCTGCAAAGCTGCACGTATCAGCGCATGTGAAATTACATTGTTCAGAAATGTACAATGTTTCTGAAATGTTTGCGTGGTGCAAACACATTTGCGCAGGATTAGCATGGAGCTAAGCCATTTGTCTGGCGCTATCACGTTTGCCTGGGGCAAAACTTTGCTCTTTTCAGAAGTGACATGCAAATGAGCCTGTTTAGGTAGTCTGTGGGCAAACATCCAGATTAGCATCTCACCCACCCACAAAGCCTTTAAATTCTGACTAACCCATCAGCTGCAGGAGAGAAGGATTTGTTAAGTCTGCTTGCTGGCTGTGGAGAATATTTCTGTAAGTTTTGCTATTGTTTTTTAAACTACAGGAGAGAAGGATTAGTTAATTCTACTTGCTGTTGAAGGAGTTAATGTATAGAGGATTTTTGTAAGTTTTGATGTTGTTTTATTTTCTTTTTAATTTAGCTAAAGTAGAATTTAGCTTTAAAGCCCTCCACCACCCCTTCCACCAACCCGTCCACCAGCCTTTCTTAAATACTGAAATACCACTGGGGTTGGGTTTGAAGGCTGTGAGAGAGGAGCTTGGGGAGCTGCAAACTGATCTGAGCCCTCAGAACAGGCCAGGAAGGAGGAAACAAGGAACAGCCATATGAGCGAAGTCTTAAGAACATATAAATATACAAAATGTGTGAGTAGATCTACTGTCCTTATGAGTAGGATTGTGGTTTCCAGTTAGTACTATAGTTCACTCTCTTATGCTGCATGCAAGGGCATTTAGGATAACAATTTCTGTTAGAGGCTGGGCTAGGATTAGTTAATTCTACTTGCTGTAGGGAGAGTGGTGTGGAGAGGCTGTATAGGTAATGTGGACCATGAGTAGGATTGTAGGGTGCAATGGTTGTGGGTCAGCAATGCAGATGAACATACTGTGGAGGCTGGGAGGGTATCCAATATGCCACAGGCTAAGGAGGCTTGAGGAGGTGGTTCAGTGGCTTGGCAGGGAGCTGGGGAGGTTGAGGGAGGAGAGGAGTATTGCGTTGGTAGGAGGGGCTGACATCTGCGAATATTGTGGGTGCACCATAGAGAAGGAACAGTGGGGAAAGGAAGAGGTCAGGGGGAGGAGGAGGCACAGTAGATAGGAAGCCAGTTGATGAAGGGTGGACTGTAGTAGGACCTAGAAAAAGAGGAGCAGCAGTAGGCAGGAAGGAGGAGGAAACACACAATAAAGCAGAGGGAAGAGGGAACATGTTTGCTGTACTAGCAACACACGAAAAAGAGGATGCAGACAGAGATTGCACAAGGGATAGTACTCACAAAGAGAAGGGAGAGAGGGGCATTACTGGGGGGGAGACAGAGTATGGCATGGCAGGGGGAGGGATAATACTTGGAGAGGTGAGGAGGGAGCGGAAGGTTGGCAGTCAAACAGGAGGAGTCTCAATTGAGAAGGGCAGGGGGGGGAAGACACTGGGACACACTGTAAAAGCACCATCTTGAGTGGCCCTAGAAATGAGAACCTGGGTGGGAGGGGGTGGCGACGGGCACAAGGAAAGAGGAGGGAGGTGTACTAGTGTTGGGGGACTCCATACTCAAAGGGCTCAGATGGGGCAGCAAGGGGGAGAGGCACAGTCAGATATGGGTGGAGTCCGTACCAGGATTAAAGGCAGACAAGGCAGGAGAGGCAATCCTAAGGTGCGTAAGGAGGGGTAGGAGGAAACCACACATTGTGGTACATGTGGGGACAAATGACCTAGCGGGGGAAATGGTGGAGATAACAAAGGAGAGGTTTGAGGAAGTGGGAAGGTTGTGTGAGGAGACTGGTGAGTCTGTGGCATTCTCTGAAGTGCTCCCAGTACCCTGCGCAAGCACAATGAGAAAGGAGAGGATTAGGTAGTTGAACACATGGTTGGTAGAATGGTGTCAAACTAAGGGATATGGGGTTGTGGGTGGCTGGGGCAGTACCTGGGATAATAACAATCTGTTTACAAGGGATAGGCTGCACCTGAGTGGGAAAGGGAAGGAGGTATTAAAGCAATGACTGGGGAGGTGTATTGCGACAAAGGTGGATTTAAACTAGATAGAGGGAGTGGCAAGTGGACAGCAGGTAGGCAGGGATCTGATAGAGTGGCGCCTACCCCCCAGGCTAGCAGGGAAGGACTCGGGGTGGCTGAAAAAGGAGGGAGTAAAAGGAAGGAAATGGAGGCTAATGAAGGGAAGGGGGCAGGAAGGAGGGTGGTCTCGCTGAATGCAAGAAGCTTAGGCAACAAATCTGATGCCCTACAGGGGGCATGTCTTAGACAACTAGTATTGGAGCCCACTCGAGAGGGAGCAATCTTAGACCTGGTTCTCTCAAATGGAGATGAAGAGAGGATCACAGATGTAGAAGTGGGTAGTCATCTGGGAACTAGCAACCATCGAACAGTATGGTTCACAATAAACACAGCAATAGAGTCAAGCCATACAAAGGCAAAAGTACTGGACTTTAGGAGCTGACTTTGCCAAAATGGGTGAGTGCCTAAGGAATGCACTAGCAAATGGGCAGGAAGGAGGGTGGAAGAACAATGGGAATAATAAAACTGCCATCACAGAGGTAACAAGCCTTTGTGTGAAGCAAGTAAACAAAAGCAACGATGTAAGAAACCACTATGGTTCTCAAAGGAAGTGGCAGTGAAGGTTCAAGAGAAAAGAAAGCATTCAGGAAGTACAAGGAATCACAGAAGGAGCAGGACAGAGAACTGTATCAGTTAAAGCAAAAGGAAGCTGGGAAGGCAGTCAGAACCGCAAAGGCCCAAACCAAGGAAAAGATAGCCAACTCAGTTAAGAAGGGGATAAAACCTTTTATAGGTACATCAGGGAGCGAAGGAAGACCAAGGGAGGGTTAGTGAGGCTTAATAAAGAGGAGGGAGGGTAGGCAGAGGGAGACTGTGAAAAGGCAGAGATACTAAACAAATATTTTTGCTCAGTATTTACAAAGGAGGTACCTAAAACAAACAGTAGAAACACTCTGGATACAGAAGTTGATACCAGCCCATTTACAGAAGAGGTTCTGAAAGAACTCTTAAAACTGAAGGTGGACAAAGCAATGGGGCCTGATGGGATTCATCCCAGAATTCTAAAAGAACTAAGGGTAGAACTAGTGACACCACTGACTACCCTCTTTAACAAATCATGGAAGGATGGGGTGGTACCCGAGGACTGGAGAAGGGCAGATGTGATTCCCCTTCACAAAAGTGGGAGCAAGGCAGAAGCAGGAAACTACAGACCTGTTAGTTTAACCTCAGTGGTAGGGAAAATGATGGAATCACTCTGAAGGAAAGAATTGTCGAGTATCTAGAGGCCAGAGGGCTCAGGACCCAAGGCAGCATGGATTCACAGCGGGAAGGTCATGCCAGGCAAATCTGATAGATTTCTTTGACTGGGTGACCAAAGTAGTAGATCAGGGAGGGCTGTGGACATGGCCTACCTAGACTTTAGCAAGGCATTTGACACATCCCACACAAAGATTAATATACAAGTTAGCCAGCCTGGGGTGGGTCCAAGATGACAGCCTGGGTAAAGAATTGGCTGGAGAATAGGGCACAGAAGTAACAGTAAATGGAGTCCACTCTGAAGAAAAGGGGTTACTGGTGGGGTACCTGAGGTTCAGTATTAGGACCGGTCCTCTTCAGTGTCTTTATAAGCGACATTGCAGAGGACTGGAAGAAAAGTATGTCTCTTACAGATGACACAAGATCTGCAACAGAGTTGATGCACAAGGTGGGGTGGAAAGGATGAGAAGGACTGGCAGTTAGAGGAATGGTCAAATGTATGGCAGCTTAGATTCAATGCTACAGTGCAAGATAATGCACCTGGGTAACAAAACCCAGGGAAGAGTGCACAATGGGGGGTGAGATACTAACAACAACAAAAATGGAAAGGGACCTGGGGGTAGTCATATCAGATGACCTAAAGGTGGGTAAGCAATGTGAGAGGGCAGCAAGGAGGGCTGGGGGGATACTGGGATGCATAGGGAGAGGCATCACCAGTAGAAGACAGAAAGTTATTATCCCTCTGTACAGACAGTTGGTGAGACCCCATCTGGAGTGCTGTGTGCAGTTCTGGAGACCCAATCTCCGCAAACACATAGACAGGATGGAGGCTGTCCAGAGGAGGACAACTAAAATGGTGCAGGGTCTGCACCTGGAAGACATATGAAGAGAGACTTAAGGAGCTGAATATGTATAGCCTCGAGGAAAGGAGGGAGAGGGGGGACATGATAGAAACTTTCAAGTACCTCAAGGGAATCAACAAAGTCCAAGAGGGTAGCATCTTTCAAAAAAGAGGCATGCAAGAACAAGGGGCACAATTTGAAGATGGAAGGGGCGGCTCAGAGGTAATTTAAGGAAGTATTTTTTCACAGAGAGGGTTGTGGATGCATGGAACAGCCTTCCGGAGGAGGTTGTAGAGTCAAAAACAGTGGTGGAATTCAAGCATGCATGGGACAGTCATAAGGCAATTCTAGGGGGTGGGGGTAGGAAGAAATAGGCTGCTGGTTAACTAGGATCTGCAGCTTATCCATTAGGTAGGGAAATGGGCAGACTGGGTGGGCCAAGCGGTCCTTATCTGCCGTCAAAATCTATGTTTCTATGTAGCTGCAGGCACTCTTAGCAGTGTGGAGGATGGATATTGCAGCTCTCACAGAAACGTGGGCAACTGAGCACCGGGACTGGGATCTGGCAATCCCAGGATACAAAGTATACAGGAAAGACAGTAAGGGAGGGAGGGGCAGTGGGGTGGCAGTCTTTGTAAGGGATGGGATCAAATGCTCAAGGGACAAGGGGGGAAAAAAGGAGAACAGAGGCAATCTGGCTGCAGCTCCTAGACTCAAGGGGTAGGAAACTGAGGTTTGGGATGGTATACAAGCCACCGTCTCAGTCTGAGGAGCTTGACAGGGAATTAGCAGGACAAATCAGAATGGTTTGTAGAAAAGAGAGGGTGGTCATCGTGGGGGATTTCAACTTGCCGGGGGTTGACTGGAGCATTCCAGTCACCTCCAGTGCTAGGGAGCAAGTGCTCCTGGATGCAATCCAGGATGGTCTCCTGACACAGTTGATTAGTATGCTTATTAGGCTAAAGAACACTTTAGATCTGGTGTTGTCGAATGGGGAGGCAGTGAGGGAAATAAAGGTGGAGGACCCTCTAGCCGACAACGATCACCAGATGGTGTGGTTTAATATCACGATGTGTGGGAAGCCAGAGAAATCAGTTACTCCTAGTAAACTTCAGGGAGGCAGAC
The DNA here is from genome assembly GCA_016271365.2 of Neoceratodus forsteri. Classification (NCBI taxonomy): domain Eukaryota; kingdom Metazoa; phylum Chordata; order Ceratodontiformes; family Ceratodontidae; genus Neoceratodus; species Neoceratodus forsteri. Next base: position 316,541,687 of record CM057454.1, read on the forward strand.
TTTGGGAGGATGCAGGAAGTACTGAAAGGGAAACTAGAGGGCATAAGGCAGGAGACGGATGCAGAGCAGAAATGGGATATTATTAAAAGGGGATTACAGAGGCAACAGAAGCCTGCACCAAGACACAGAATAAGAGGAGCAGAGCAAGAAAACCATGCTGATTGAACAGTGAGGTAGTGGAGGTGGTAAGAGCAAAACGAGAGGCACACCAGAGGTATAGAAGGACAGGGAAGGAATTGGACAGGGAGGAGTGTGCAAGACGGTCCAGGGAGGTGACCAGAAAAGTAAGAGAAGCCAAGGTGCAGGGAATTAACGGGGGGGGGGAGAAAGACTTTTTCAGATACATCAGGAAGAAAAGGAAGTGCAAGTAAACAATAGTGAGGATAAAAATGGGTGGGGAGTGGACAGAAAAGGGTGAGGAGCAGACAGAAGCACTGAATGAATACTTTTGTTCAGTGTTCATGGAAGGAAAGGGGGGACCGCTACTACCATGGGCTGGTAGGGTGGGGACAGGGGGAGAGGAGGCAGCAGATGGAAGAATTAAGGCAAGTAGAGTCCTAGAGGGACTGAGGGCACTGAAGGTAGACAAGGCACTAGGGCCAGATGGTATCCACCCCAGGGTGCTGAGGGAGATGGCGGAGGTGTTGGCAGAGCCGCTGACGGATCTGTACAGCACCTCACTGGAGTTGGGATGTGTGCCACCGGACTGGAAGATGGTACATGTAGTACCATTACACAAGAGTGGACCAAGGGATGAACCAGGTAATTATTGCCCTGTAAGTCTCACCTCCATAGTGTGTAAACTCATGGAGACAATACTAAAAGAAAGACTGGTGTTGTACCTGGAGGACAATGGCCTCCTGGATGTGAGGCAGCATGGGTTTGTTTCAGGGAAGTCTTGTCAAACCAACCTGATACAATATTATGACTGGGTGACAGGTGAGATGAATAAGAGTCATACGGTGGTTGTTCTTTACTTGGACTTCAGCAAGGCCCTCAATTCTGTGCCTCATGGGTGGCTTGGGGGAATGCTAACTGGTGTAGGGGTAGGGGCAAAAATGGTGAACTGGATTACAAGCTGGCTAAGTGGGAGGCTGCAACGGGTGGTGGTGAGAGGGGAGCTCTCAACTCCAAGGCCGGTGATGAGTGGGGTGCCACAGGGCTCTGTGTTGGGGCCAGTATTGTTTGGGCTCTTCATATCAGACATTGCACATGGGGTGGTGAGCAAGATAAGTCTGTTCGCCAACGATACCAAAACTGGAGCAGTGGTGAATAGAGAGGAGGGATGGAAGCAGCTACAGGGGGACCTAAGCAAGCTAGAAGAGTGGCCAGAGAGGTGGCAGCTGGGGTTCAGTGCAAAGAAGTGTAAGGTTATGCACTTTGGGGTGAAGAACCCAAGGAGAGAATACTGGCTGGGAGGAGTTAAGCTGGGGATCACTGAGGAGGAGGAGAAGGACCTAGGGATAATAACAGGGACCATGGACGACACTGCCCAGTGCAGAAGAGTGGCTGCAAAAGTGAACAGAATTCTGGGGTGCATAGCGAGGGTTTTTTCGTCCAGGTGAAGAGAGGTGATCTTGCCCCTCTACAGGTCTGGTAAGGCCGCACTTACAGTATTGTGTGCAGTTTTGGAGGCCATACTTAAAGTGTGAGATCAGGCTACTGGAGGGGGTGCAGAGGAGGGCAACAAAGATGATATGTGGAATGGAAGGGACATACTATGACAGCAGGCTGAGAGACCTGAATATGTACACCCTGGAGGATAGAAGAGACAGGGGTGATATGTTAGAGACATTTAGGTATCTGAGGGGAATCAATAAGGATGGGACAGATGGGGTCTTTAAGTTAAGGAGGGGGAGGGTCACCAGGGGGCATGCACTAAGAATAGGGGAGGAAGATTTAGGAAGGAAATGAGGAGACACTATTTCACAGAGAGGGTGGTAGCAAAATGGAACGCCCTACCAGAATGGGCGGTATCATGTAAATCTGTGAACAGTTTCAAAAGGGCATGGAACAGGGAACAGGGAAGAGTGAGGTGGTGGAGGTGGGGGTGGCAGTGGGATGACAAATGGGAGGGGAGGTGGGGCAGCTGAAAACTAGGGGTGCTAGCTGCACACTCGAGCAGACTTAGACCAGGTGATCTGTTTCTGCTGGCACATTCATATGTTCGTCCATATTTTAACCTAATTTGCCTGCAGTTTGCTCAGTGCTATTGCAGGGTCCCACAGCTCCACCTGCAGGCCAGTCTGGAAGTACAGGGGCTGGCTGGGTCTGCCTATAGCTCCACATACACGTCAGTCTGGCAGTGCATGGTGGTAGCTGCAGGCTACATTTGTACAGTACAGCACAGAATATTGTGCCCCTGGGGACTACACAGCACAAGCACAGGTTGTGGTGCTGCATGCAATTGTCAAACTGTAGTTTGTGCTGCAGTGCATGGCAGACACTACACCAGCAAGGGGGCCAGTAGTGTGAGGGACACAGCAATGCCTGTGGTGTGTAGGGCAGTGATGACCACTGCACTGTACACAGTGACAGGGCCACCTTGCAGGTGTTTACTAACAGTGGACATTACTGTTATGCTGTTGAGTGACCCACAGATGCTGCATCACTGGCTGTGTGTGCTGTAGTGTCTGTACAGATGTGTGGTATGTGGCTGGGGGGGGGCACATACCATCAGACTGGCATGCTGGTATTGGGGTATTCCCAGCACTGGCCCATTTGCACTGTGTGGCTTGTCCCAGCCTTGTAGCTGCCCCAGTCTGTGGTACAGCCTGGCCACTTGTACACCCTCCCCTCAACACCCTCCATGCTCACAGTGCTGCATGTGTGTGCTGGCGTCTGTTGGTGTCCACTGAAGGGTGGTCTGCAGGTGTGTGCTGTATGGCTGCACTGCCATGGTGTCCACTGGGAGCCAGGTCACCACTTACTGCCTGGCATGGCTGGAACTGGTGGTAGATGATGGTATCATAGGGATGCCATCCATGAGCAGCATGTTTCCTCTCTGTCTGGCTTATTTCCATGTGTCATACTTACAGATTAGGATCACACAAAGCCGTGCGAAGCCACAAAGTCATGCAAAGCTGGTTTGCCCAGAGTTAAGACTACCTATTTCTGGGTGGTAATTTACATTGTGCAAAGTGTTGCATTAAGTCAAGCAAAAACACTTTGTTCTGTGCTATTCGCTGAACATAGCATTGCGCCTGTATTCATGTACACTCCCCCTCAGTTTGCCCCTTGCATACATTATAATTTTGCCCTGGCTAATGCAGTTTTCATGTGCTATTTGACCTTTTGAATATTGCGGACCCACACTAACCCTGCGCAGACAGTTTGTGCCCAACACAGAGGTTTGAATATCTGGCCCATTGTGTTTTACATGAATACATTTTTTACCGTTTTACATTTTAAATGATTCTTGTGACAGAGTTGAATAAGGCCCTATCCCATTTGTTATGCAGAAAGAGTTTAAATGCAAGGGTCTGTTCTGGCTCTCCTTTTCTGTCTCTTCTCTGTCTGGTTGCACAACCAAATTTTCTTGTGAAATCTAGGACCTGATCACTCTGACAGTTTCGTAGTTTTCTACCTCTCGCTGTCTCTCTGTCTTCCCTTGCTATTTTTCTTTTCTTCTCCTTTCATATCTGTGGGTATAAAAATATATGTGAATCTTTATGTGGTAATGTCTTTGATACTGGGATCCCTTTGTTTAAAACTGTATATAGTTATACTGTTGAAATGATTGCAAAAAGCTATTTGGAACTCAAGGGGTTGACCTGAGATGCAGTTTTTAAGCCTTTTGTAGAGCTGTAAACAAGAGGTTAGTTCTGGGTCACTATGTTCGTTTTACAGCACCTGCAAGGAATGAAACTGACAAGAACATTCTGTAAACTTACAAGAACATTCTGTGAGAAGCAGGCTCTCTTAACAAGTTCCAAGACAACGATTTATTAAAAGAGCAGCAATGTTTTTGCTACAGAGACAAGGAGAGTGAGAGGCTGAAACTTGGAATAAAGAGATACTCTCAGAAAGACTTAATTTCCTCTGTTTGTATTGCCTTTGTAAACAGTTGTACTGAATAATTTTTATGTTTTACTTTGCTGTTGTTGAGAAAAATAAAGCGCTATTTGCAAATTTTGAAACTGCTTCTGGTTTTCCTATGCTTCCTGACCTGTGCCTCGATGACAATTCTGTGTGTCATGAAGAATGAAGGTAAAAAAACAGCAAGTTTACTAAGACATCCTAGTCAGTACTCAAAACATACATAGTTTAATAGTCATCAGGCCATAAACTTATAAAAAATATAATACTAAATCAAACATTTAAATAATTTCACCAGTGATCCTCTAGTACTTTGACAGTCCATAGTTCCCTCACTGTGTTTCAATTCCTTCCTTCCATCTGGAACCACTGTAAGGGATACGTCAGTCGCATAAGTCACGCTCAGCCACTGCAGTCTTTCTGTTGTTAATTTCTTCAAGGAAGCAAGGTACAGATCAGTTTCATTTTCATTACCACTTCTTTGCACTACAGTCTTCTGGAAAGGAAAGAAATGTATGCTTGTGCTGGGAGACAAAAGGCATTTTCTATTTCCGCTGCTAAGACAACCCTGGTGTTCAAGGTCAAACTGCTTATGTTTGGTATAGGTTGATGGTCTTAAAACTCTGAAAACATTTTAAGTACCATAAATATTACCTGTATAATCATTATAGGTATTAATTTGCATTACTGGTGGGTACAATACAGCTGCAAAGTGTTAAAATTCATTGGAAAATATGAACTATTCATATACAAACAGATATATAAAGGGCAGCTTGGAATGAAAGTGCTACCTAGAGCCTGTGTTTAAACCTGGGCAGCTTGTTTTAGTTCATAGCTGTGCTGAATTTCCTGGGCAGCTTGTTTTAGTTCTTAGCTGTGCTGAATTTTCGGCCGACCCTTCCATCCCCCGCCTCCTTCCTTTATTAAATACACTATCTGTCCCACCCTTTCGCAGTCTTTTCAAGGATTTGCCAACTGATGACCCCCCTGAGGTATCTCATTGGCTGAGTTTTAGTTTCCCTTATCCATCCTATTATTTAGGGGTTTCTATTGGTCTCTGCTTTCACTGGTCTTACTCAGCTAAACTGCTGCCTGTGTTTTCAGACCAGTGCAACCTCTAGGGCCAAACAGAAAATGACGCATTACTACTTTTCGCTTGTGTTACAGAACTGTCTTCTAATTTCAATCGAACGCATTCTCCTCTTTTTTAAGCTTCTAGCTCTTGCTAGCTCACTCTTCTTAGGATAATCCCCAGTCCAATCCTAGTCCTTTCATTCCTCATAGGTCTACCTCACTCTCTTACTTTCGTGGTTAAACTGCAGAGCAACAGTGTTAAAGCATGGATCTCCACTATCTGGTAGTACTGCTTGCTACATTCTTAGCTCTGCTTTACATAAAGTCACACTATCTATCCCACTCCTTGACACTTGTGTTCTGACTCCATCGATTACCTCTGAATTCTGTTTCTCAAATCTTATAGCTGAACAACATTCTAAACTGGACTGGGCACACCTTATATTCCAGAAAGGCTGCACCTATTTTGGCATCCTGAGGCTTAGAAAACAATCTTCGAGGTTAGCTATTTCAAAGCCGTAAGCTCTGGTTTGTCCTTCTCATAGCCATCTTTCTATCAGGCGATGTTGAACAGAATCCTGGCTCCCCCTGGATATTTCTCATCAGCTGACATATCAACTTTCCCCAACAAAGGTCTCCTTGTTGCTCATATGAATATTAGAAGCCTCACATGGAATCACGCTGATCTGGAAGCTTGGGTGGAAGTATACAAACCTGACATTCTTTGCCGCTCAGAAACATGGGTTTAACCCAAGATCCCTGACTGTACTTGTGCACTGACCAACTACTCTCTGGTCTGCAGAGACAGACCCTCATCTAAGCGTAGTGGTGGGGTTGCTGTGTTCTACAAAAGCCATCTTACCGTTGAAGTCATACCAGCAATCGACACCACCTCTGCTTGTGAATCCCTGCATATGGTCATTTCCCTGGGTGCCAAGAAATTGCACAGTATTTGTGCCTACAACTCGCCCACTGGTGGTACTGCCGGCCTACAGGAACTGCTGAACCAAATTTCCTTGATCTCAAAACAAAATGAGATCATCATTTTGGATTATACAAACCTTAACTGGCTGGGGTCAGCTCAGAGCTCTCTGCTATTCATGATACAGAGCTATAACCTGCGCCAGCTACTAACGGTACCTACAAGAATAACTCCTTCCATGACCTTCTCAACCCTCATTGACTGGGTGCTGGTTAACCGAGTAGACCATATACCTCTGGCAGGTATTCTAGCTGACTCACTAATGAATCATTCGCTGATTTTCTGCCTATGGAGCCCGATAGCATCTCCTTCTCCCCCACCGCGCTATGTTACTTTCACCAACTTTGCCCAACTGGATGCTGAGGCCTTTTTACTTGAGGTCTCCAGAATAGACTGGTCTGCCATCTATCGCTCTAGTAATGTTGAGATAGTGTTGGGAATTTTTCTCTATGAATTTATGGCTGTCCAGCATATACATGCTCCCAAAGTAAAGCACAGGGTTAAAGGAAAATCCACTAGATGGCTTCACAAAGAACTTCTGGCTAACCTGCGTAAGCGAGACAGGTGCTGGTAAAAGTACAAACTGTCATGTCTTCCAGCCGATTTCCATACCTACCGAGCTCTGCGTTACTTCTGCAAAAAGCAGATTCGTACTGCCATAAGTACCTACTGTAAAGACCTGCTGCTTAGCTCTGCGGGGGACCCTAGAAAATTCTGGGCACACGTAAAATCTTTCCTTGATGTCACTCAAACAAAAGCCACTGGTGATATGATACTGAATGGGGTTCAATGCAACAACTTGAATACCATAGCTGACTCCTTCAATCACATGTTCACAGACCTGTCTCAGTACACCTCTTCCTTCATGGCACCTCCAGCAAGTGCACAGTCTTCCTCGATACCTGCTTCATCTGCCCTTGACCCCTCTAGCAGTCGGTGCACGACATCCTCATTTCTCTTAAAGAAAATCCCGAAATCTGATGTCGTGAAGCTACGTCTGACCATCTCTGAAACTACTAGCTCTGGCTCTGATATCCTTAAACTGAGACTTCTGAAACTAGCTGCACCTTTTATCGCCTCCCCTCTTGCAAAAATATTTACTCTGTCTCTCACTTCCAGTGTGGTGCCGAACCTATGGAAAATTGCTCGTGTCACTCCAGTCTATAAAAAAGGGGACCATGCTGAGATTACCAACTATGGACCCATAGCCATCCTTTCAGTCTTAAGCAAAATTCTCAAGAAGCTAGTCACAAACCAAACTACAGACTACCCTGCCAAATACAACCTTTTCTCTGGCACACAGCACTGCTTTAGAAAGGGTCATAACACATTGATTGCACTCATCAAATTTACAACTGATGTGCTCTCTGATATGGATGCTGGTTTACTAATGGGAGCAGTTTATTGACCTCACTAAAGCCTTTGATCTTGTTGATCACCTCCTACTTCTCTCTACTCTCAAAAATCTAAATTTTTCTGTCCCTGTAGTAGAATGGTTCAGTAGCTACTTGTCTGACAGATCCCAAGTTGTGGAATTCAACCCCTTTTTGTCCGCCAAAACTGTCATAAACACAGGGGTCCCTCAAGGCTCTATCCTTGGCCCCTTTCTTTTCTCACTATTTATTAATAATATAGCTGATGGTCTTTGCTCCTGCTCATCCATCCTGTATGCAAATTATCTCGTCCTTTATTCTAGCTTAGACAGTGTCTCCAACATAAATGCTTCCCTCTCTTCTGACTTTAATAACACACAGTCCTGGCTAACTGCCCATAAACTTGTACTAAATGTAAAGAAAACACAAGCCATGTTATTTGGCTCAGTCCCTAAGCTCAGGGTTTGTCAAACATCCCTGGTAGTTCTTGACTCGTATGGAGCACAAATTGAGAATGTTTCATCCTTCAAATACTTAGGAGTTCTCCTGGATCAATCACTTGATTTCAATCAACATATCCAGTCCATCAGTAAATCAGTGAATGTTAAACTAGGGTAGCCTATAAAACCAGCTATATGCTAACCCCCTCTGCCAAGCTGGCTATTGCCAAGGGTATCCTTCTTCCAGCTCTCATTTATGGTGTTCCAGTTTTTGCTTCTGCATCTAAAACTACCCTCCACAAATGGGATATAGCCTATAACAATATATGCAGATACGCCTCCTTGTCACCACGACTCAAGCACCAGTGTAATCTTTATAGTGACTTGGGCTGGCTCTCCCCTTCTGTGTGCCGACATTACTACCGAGGCTGTCTGGTAAACTTGGTAATTAGAAATAAAATGCTGCTCTCACTGGTGGCGTTGCTTACACCCCAGTCCTCCTCCTCCCATGGGCTCCACTCAGCTGATGAGGTGTTACTTACCGTGCTCAGATGCCGGATATCCATAGGCTCCAGAACTTTCAACAATGCAGCCCCTAGGCTCTGGAACTCCTTTCCATTAGCTCTTCGGCAGGCCCTATCCCACATTAGTTTTAAAAGTGAGCTGCGACGGTACCTCCCTTCAGTAGACCAGTGTGCTTGTTTTGACTCCACCTAGCTCTGCTTTGTCTACACTAACTTCTCTCTGTTAAAATCATAGCATAGGACCCTACCAAATTTCCCTTGCGCCATTTGTACTTTCTCTCATTCCCTATTCTCTCTTCCCTTCCTTTCTGTATCCCACCTCTACCTACTGGATACTTCTGCACCTATTCTACCTCCCTGGGTTGTACTCATTTTCTCTCTGTTTCAGCTATTGGGTCCTTGTTGGACAGCCCTCTCTCTCTCGCTCTTAGTCTTTCCTTTTCTCTATACTGCTATTACTTATTCTCTCTATACCAGTTGCTATGGTTTGTACTTTTGTTTTGCATGCTTACTCAGATGTAGGTAACCACTTTGGAGCATGTAATATCTTACGCTGCCATATGCTGCGTTCATTGTAAATTTCCACTAAGTTTTGTACTCAAACTGTTTGATTTCATTGCTACTTGCTGCTCACCTAGTATGGACTGTACAATGTTCTAATCTTTCACATATGTTATTTTCTCTTTATGTATTATTTTCTACTGTTAGCTATACCTGTTATTATGTAATGTTTTGCACTGATGTAATGTATTTGTCTAACTATCTGTTATACTCTCCCGGGTCATGCCTCAAAATAGTCATTCTATGGCTAGTGCACTTACCCGGTTAACACAAACTAAATAAATAAATATATTTTACAAACTGTAAAGAGTACAACTTGGTGACTACATTCATTGTACAGGTCTCTTTGTCCTGAACAACTTTGCTGCTGGTTGTGCATGTGTAACTTGTATGGTTTTCAGCTGTTGAAGCTGACAGCAGTACCTGGTGGGGACTGGGTTCAGGGAGGATGAGGTTACTTGGCAGAGGGGACCTAGGTTTGGGTACTCTGCATAGGGGCACCCAAGTAAATCCGAACACAGGAAACCATAACTGTAATGTCCAGAACCAGGAATGGGATTCTTCAGTGTGGCTTTTATTCACATCCAAGCTGAACAAACAAAGCATAGGCGGACCCTCATGGGGCTACATTTCCTGGTAATGCAGATTAGAGACAACAGAACACTTTATCACTATTTCCAGCCCTCAGGCTCTAAACCCACCAGGCACACAGCCCAGACTTGCACGCAGCTTTGGGTACACAGCCTGACTTGTACGCTACTTGGGTTTTCCTCACTGGTCTGGCTCCCCCGCTGGCCACTTGATCCGCAGTTCATTTGAGGAATGAACCAATTATCATGTTGTGGCTCCCCAAACCACACTAGAGTCTCTGACTCCTAGAGAGAATTTTCCTAACAATCCCACATCTGGGTACTTCCTTCATCATTGGCCAAGTGCCTGAGGCAAAGTAGAAATCCACAGAAGAAATCCGTAGAGGTGGACCTGGGCACTAAAGATGGGGGGGCCACCCACCTCCAGCTCCCACAGCCCATACCTGGCCATTTCTCTGGAAACAGAACAATTCCTTTACTGAACTTTCAAATGTAGATTCTGGGTAGATGTCTGTCACATCTCCTCTACATATTATTTGCATCCCAACAAACTCTGGACTTGAACCTACTTTTAATTTGCTTAGCCCATTACTCTAGGCTTCCCAATATTGTAGTAGTTCAATCCCCACATTGTCACACAAGTCCCAGGGTGAAAACATAGGCCCTTTTTAGCAAGAGAAGACACTCACCCTGACGTTGTAGGTGTCCCACAGGTGACTCACAAATCTTTTTCTCCCAAATAAATTCTGGAGCAAACAGGCAGCTTTTCCTTCACAAGCAGAACTAGGGGGTTGCCCCAGAAACCTGCAGGGAAACCTTCTCCTGCCCCCCCCGGAGGGAGGGTCACTGAGACCCAAAAACAGCGGTCTCCACCACTTCAGTAATCTTTTGTGTCTCTCTTTAAGGTGGAGACGCACACCCTATTTACTTAACAGTAGCCCTCTGTCAGGGCTGAGGCTCCCCAGAGCCTTCACTGAGCTGCTTTCTCAGCAAGCTCCCAACTTCACACACACTTACTGAAGACTGACTTCAAAACCTCCCAGCATTCTATCTAACTTCCTTTGCTAGAGATTCCAATGTGGCTCATGCAGCTGCGATAGTTCTATTGGTGATGTCATCCCTCAGTCTCAGCTGAGACTGAGAACAGAGTGAGACAGTGTGAAACCCATTTAACTGGAGTTTCACCAGCTGCCTTCCCTGCCTACCACTAGGTCTTACTGGGATTCTAGTAACCCCGGGTAACAAGGGGGTTACACTCTTCATGTATTATTTTCCACTGTTAGCTATACCTGTTATTATATAATGTTTTGCACTGATGTAATGTATTTGTCTAACTATCTGTTATACTCTCCCGGGTCATGCCTCAAAATAGTCATTCTATAGCTAGTGCACTTACCCAGTTAACACAAACTAAATAAATATATTTTACAAACTGTAAAGAGTACAACTTGGTGACTACACTCATTGTACAGGTCTCTTTGTCCTGAACAACTTTGCTGCTGGTTGTGTATGTGTAACTTGTATGGTTTTCAAAATATATAAAATGTTAAATACTTTAGATTACCTCAAGTTGCTGAAGTTACTTCCTCCTCCTCTTTCTCCAGAGTCCTGAAGCAGCCTGTGTGTATGGTGCTGAACTGTGGTATTGTAGTGTGTTATCTGGGCAGTGGGCAGGGTAGCAGGTGTGTGTCAGCTGGCAGCACTCTGGTACCTGGCCCCTGCTAATTGGCACCTTGGTAGAATCCCATTAAAAAAGTAAAATTCTCTAGAGTACCTGAAGTTGCTGAAGTTCCTTCCTCCTCCTCCAGAGTCCTGAAGCAGCCTGTATGTGTCAACCTGAGCTGGGCTGTTGCAGTGTGATCTGGGCAGTGGGCAGCAAGTGTGCGCCATCTGGTAGCGAGTCGGTGCCTGGCCTCTGGTAATGCTTGGTGACATCCCATTGATAAACTTAACATAAAAAATAAATAAAATAGAAATAAATAAAAAATAAAATAATAAAAGCAAAACAATTATAACAAAAAATAACATAAATAATAAAATCAACTGTTACTCATCATCATTTATCACCCAGGTGACTGAGTGGTGTTGCAAGCATTAGGAAATGGAGCAACAGAGAGACCAAGGAGGTTGTAGCGTGGGATCATCCAGTCTCAAAGAAAAACAAAAATTTAGTGGGCATGGTCATAGACCCTTTGCCTCAGTGGGAACTACAAGTGTAGAGGAAGATGACAGTAGTGGTTAAACAGTCCATAAGATTACTCATATTGTAGGAACCACTCACAATGGCACTGCAAGGACTGCAACATGAGCAATCATTGTAGAAAAAAAGAAGAAAGGAGTGCATCAGGTAGAGACACAGGTAGAGGAAGAGGCACAAAGTGATTAGGCAGAGCTTGGGGACAGATATACAGATTGTGGTTATATACCCGATACGTGATAGCAACAGCAGCAGTTCTGTTGGGGGTGGGGGTAGTGGAACACGAGGGAGTTTGACTTGGGGCAGGTGCATGTAAGAGATCAAAAAAGACCAAAAATGGTGGTACAACAAAAAAAAAAGAAAGGACACAAAACATGGAGAAACACAATAAGAAGCAGATAAAGAAGACACAGGCAAAACTGGTGGCCCAGGACACTCCTGACCTGAAGAACTGGCAGAGAAGGAGGAGGAGGGCGATGATGTAGAAGCAGGCCACAATAGCCTGCCCATTAGGCAACAGCCAGGAGTGCCAGTAGGAAAGACCAAACCAGTGATGTTAGTGGTGTGGAATTTCTTTAGAGTGGACAAAAATATCACAGACATGTAATGTGTCTTTTATTTAAAGACAGGCTGAGTCAGGGTAAGGTAAGAACAGGGCTGGGAACATCTACTATGAAAAGGCATTTGCTGGAGTCCCACAGATCTCACAATGAGAAGGCATGCCAACACACGGTGTCAGCAACAGACCATCAGGCAGTGAAGCTGCTGCTGCTGATGATGATGACGACGATGGCCAATGGGAGGATACCATTAGGAGACCAGGTAGAGAGGAAAAGGAAGAAAGTCTTTCAAGTGGTAGCCGATACACAACTCCAGCATTTTGCATTCATCAGATCTTACTTCGGAGGAATCTCTTGCAGCATGCCATCAAACCTAGGACTCCACCATCAGGCACTGGGACCACACAGAAACTTCCTAGCTAGCAGTCTGTTTGAAGGGGGCCGCCCACCTCTGACGTCACCCTCTAACGTCAGATGGGCACCCCCCCCAATCCTGCCCAGTTGTTTCCCACCGTTAACCAAGTCACAGCAGATCCTCAGGGAAACTGCCGTTTTCATTTGCCATTTTCGCACCTTTTTTTAATTTTCTCACCTTAGTGTTTGTCTCCATCTTTTTTTTTTCTGTCGTCTACTTCTTTGTCAATGTCGGAACATCGGAATAACTTTGCTTGCAGCTGGCAGATTCCTAAGAAGAACGGCTTCAGCTTGCCTCTTTTGCCTAGACTCGGACCCTGACGTCTCGTCTTGTGAGTTCTGCAAGAGGTTCTGCACTTTCACCCAGCACCATTAGCATACCCTTGTGAGGCACTTACTTAAACTGAAGGTTGCCTCTATGGAGCAGGAGCTGCAGGCATTGTCTTTCCAGGCCCAGCCTCTGGCCACTCAGGCCCAATCCTCAGCCTTCCATGCCCAGTCCTTGGGTTCAGCTCCGGCCAAACCCCGGTACAAACCTAACAGGAAGCACAAGCATGGGGACAAAGAGGAACACCGGTCCCAGTCCTCATCTTCTCACTTGCGGTCACTGCACTCTCACGTGGCTACATCGGGGGCTGCCTCCTAAAGGGGGGGTTGGCCTCACACTACACCCCCCTCCCCTTCCTCAGGGCAAACAGTGGATCTTACTTTGAGAGGGCTCTTGCAGTAGGTAATTACTTGTAGGACTGTGCCCCCTGGTGTCGGGACCACACAGAAACTTTTTCTAGCGGTGTCTGACGGGGGACCACCCAACGTCATGTGATGGACGTCAGCGTGACACTATATAGTGGGCAATCCCCATGTCCGTCCTCCAGTTCTTTTCTGCCGTTGACCTGTGCACGTCGGACCTACTGAGGCTCATCGCAACAGTTCGAATGCCTAATTTGAATGAGTATCCGTTTTTTCTCTTTACTAAAAGTTTTCATAATAATTGTGTATGTCATCCACTTCATCTTTGGAATCACATAAAAATAAGTGCGATTTTTGCGGAGTCCAGCTACCGCATAAGGACCAGCATACACTCTGCCTCTTCTGCTTTGGACCGGATCACAACGTCAAGGAGTGTGAGGCCTGCACCCAGTTCAACCAGGCCACATGGAAAAGGTGCCAACAGTCACTCGAAGCCCATCTCCTGAAACTAAAAATTGCTTCGATGGAAAAGGAGCTAAAGAAGCTGAAAATGCCTCTTGCTCTCCAACGTGACCCTAGGAAGAAAAGAGGGACAGAAAAACATCAGGACTGGGAGCAGTCCCACCCTCCTCCGGCCACTCAATGGCTCTTCGGTGGAGGATCAGACAAACGCCGTGGACAAGCCTGTGCTCCCACCGAAAGAGCAGGCTTTGGCCACCCTGCCACCTCTGGTTACGGTGCTGGTGAGTACCTCATATTCAACCGAGGCTGTCGCTGCACTTAGGCTCATCACAACCACGGGCTCTAAGTTGGCAGATGCAGCCGATAAGCCACTCGTTGGACCCTTCCGATGAATGCCCAGATTTGGTAAGTCAGGAGTCCGTGTCTCCGACTCCTGCTCAATTCAGGTCAATAAGTCGATTGTTGGACCCTCCGATGATCGCACGGCCATTTCATGTACATCTGGGTCTGATGACGCACAGCCAGACGTCAGCTCCATCCTGACTGAAGGGCAAGGGTCATCACAGGATTCCATTCATGAAGAACCCCTGTCTTCTCCTTTGTCGGAGATTCTTTCATTGTCACCAGACCCGCAGGTCCTGACAGAAGGAGACCTTTTATCAGGTATACCTGATTTTGGAGCTGCCAAAGACATAACTGTAGCTCTGCCACCCCTGGCAGGGGTGCCAGACATTACTCCTCCTCCTCCTCAGTGCCCGCCGGGCCCTTTACTCACACCATCAGGGATGCCAGCGGGCCATCCTCCGTCGGCGCCTCCATCAGGTTTCCCACCTTTTGGGCCCTTTGTTGGGGTTCCCCCCATCAGGCCTTCCTTGAGGCTACCCGCCTTCAGGGCCACTGTCCAGCTACCCTCTGTCAGGGTCACTGTCAGGTTACCCTCAGTCAGGGCCGCCATCTGGCTTCCGTCTGTCAGGTTTTCCGTCTGTCAGGTTTTCTGCGGTCAGGCTATCTTCCATCAGGCCCGATGCCGGACCCTTTTTCAACGGATTGTTACTAGCCAGGATAGCCTGGTTATCAACCATCTCTTTACCAGTTACCAGGTTACCCTCACCATTATGCTACCATGAACTTCTTGGCTCATGGTGCCAGGTCAGGGTTCCATCCCTGTCACCTTCCACCACCTCCCACCCTACCTTCTACTGCTCAACCACAGGTGGATTTTAGGGAGATTTTGAAGTCTTGGTTGTCTGAGACAAAATCTCTGTCTCAGAGTTGGACAGCAGGCATCCGCAACCTTTGGTACAAGCTGCCCAGATCCTACCCCCTAGGGTGCCCTCTCCGGTCACCCTTCAAGCCTCAATGTCAGGCTAGATGACAGTTCACACGCAAGCCCTGACATCAGAGGTGACTCCTAGGGAGAAGGAACTTGCTCTCCAGACAAGGATCTGGTGGATTCCAATGATTCCAAAGTGGATTCTGATTCCTCCTCCAAGGGTTCGGGATTTGAGACACCTCCTACTGAGGAGCCAGTCCCTATAGAGTCTCCCAAATCCTTTTCTGAAGATCTCTTCTTTGTGGACCTCCTCAGACAAATGGTGGAGGCACAGGGATGGAAGTCAGATGCTCTAGACCCAAAATGCCAAAGGTTGGCTGAGCATCTAGATTTTGCAGAAACGAGTCCGGTGCTCACACCCCCCCCTCATGGCTGGAACCACATGAGGATATATCCTCAGCCATCTGGAAGAGACCCTCCTCTATCCTGGCTGTGGCCAAGAAAGGTGACCAGGTTTACAGGACTCCAGAAGACGAGGACCACCTCAGCGTACACCCAAAGGCAGATCTGGTGGTCATAACTGCGGCCCATGATGGGTCTGCTAAGCCCAAGCACCTCAGTACCTTTCCTCCAGACAAGGAATCTAGACAGCTAGACCAGTTCAGAAGGAAGTTTTATTCCTCTTTTACACTAGCTATTTGTGCTCTTAACTATGTGGCACAAATGCTAGTGTACCAAAAATCTCTGTTCCACCAGCTCGTGCCCACAGTTTGAGGCCCTTCCGGACTCAAACAAAAACCACATTGGCGAATACACTCTGATCTGCCAAGATGGTGAGATGCCATTCACTACAGGCCATGTACAATGTGGTGGACTCCGCTAGAGGCATGGCCTTCATAGATTCTCTTGGCTAAGAGTATCAGGTCTAACCCCTGACATCCAGTTGGCTATCCAAGATGCCCTCTTCAGAGGCTCTATCCTGTTCGGCGGAGATGCCCAGGACATTATTACAAGCTTGCAAGTTAAAGGCACTGCTCTTCGGTAGGCACACTATGTATTGCCTGAAACCTCAGCAAAAATGTCCCTTTTGTCGGCAAAACAGATGCCAGACAAAAACACAGCCGGCACCTACGCACCAATTCAAATGTAGGGCTCCCAATACGGCCGCCACCCCTCTGCCAAAACTCAGAGAGCTTCAGGAGTGGTCCCCCTAACTCCCCCATTCCCGACTCGCTGACTGCCCTCCCTCCTTCATGTGCATCGGAGGAACAGGTGGGCGGAAGGTTTGCAAGGCATCTGGGAGACTGAGAGTCCATCACGACTGACACCTGGGTACTTCAGTTAATATGGCTTGGTCACACTCTCAAATTTCGAGAAAACCCCCCAAACAATCCTCCATGTTTTTCCCGCTACCCAAGGGCACTCATTCCCCAATTAAGGGAGGAGATCACGGCTCTTCTTTGACAAGAAGCAATAGAGACGGTGCCAGCAAACCAGATCGGGAAGGGATTCTACTCCCACTTCTTTCTGGTTCCCAAAAAGACGGGGGATCTGCACCTGATACTAGACCTCAGTACCTTAAACATCTTTATAGACTACAAGAGGTTTCAGATGCTGATGCTACAAAGCCTGTTGCCTCTCCTTTCTAGAGGACAATGGCTTTGTGCCCTGGACATGCAGGATGCATACCTGCACATTCCAATATTCCATCTGCGCCGCAGATTCCTCAGGTTCTCTTTCCAAGGGGAGCATTATCAGTTCAAAACTCTCCCCTTTGGCCTGTCCCCCACACCACAGGTTTTTACCAAGCGCCTAGTGGTTGTGGCAGGAGCCTTGAGTCAGGGGCACCACAACTTCCCTTACCTTGATCATTGGCTTCTTGCGGCACCGTCGAGGGAGTGGTTGGAGGCTTCCCTATCAACTAACCTGCACTTCTTTGAGTGACTGGGTATTACTGACAGTTACCCCAAATCCCAGCTCACTCCTTCCCAGCACCTGCAATTTATTGGGGCGGTCCTGGACATAGTACAGGATATGGCTTTTCTCCCCCTGGAAAGGGTAGAGACCCTGGAGAGACAGGCCAAGCTGGTATTCTCCAACCGACACATTTTGGCCAGGGTGGTCCATTGCCTCCTTGGCCTCATGGCAGCAGCTATCCCCACAGTTCTAATGGCCAGACTCCACATGCATTCTCACAGTGGACTCTCATGTCTTAATGGGATCAGAGCACGAATGACTTGGAGAGCTGTGTCCTAATTTCCGGTCCGATGTAGAAAGATCTGCAGTGGTGGTAGAACTCTGACAACCTGACTCGAGGAGTTCCCTTCCAGGCCCCTCCTTACTCCCTTATCCTGACCATGGATATGTCGGGAATGGGATAGGGTGTCCATCTGGGACATCACAGGACCCAGGGCCTGTGGTCACCTGTAAAACTACACTTGCACATAAACGTGCTAGAAATGAGAGCAGTTCTATATACTCGTCAGCTTCAGCAAGATACACTGTTGATCCAATCGGACAACATGTACGTAGCGTGGTACACTCGTACCCTCTTTGCAGCAAAGCGATGCGGGTATGGAATTGGGTGGTTCTGCACAAGGGTCACCTCCTGGCGGTACATGTTCCAGGCATGCAGAACATTCTCGCAGACAGTCTCAGCCACACCAGGGTAAGAATGCATGAATGGGAGCTAAAGCAGGAGGTAATAGACCACATCTTCGACCTCTGGAGTCATCAGGAAGTGGATCTGTTTGCAGCCCCATCAAACACAAAACTTCCCAAGTTTTGCTCACTTGATCCCGTGCATGGTGCTTTTTGGCAAGATGTGCTGTCAGTTTCTTGGACAGGGAGGTAGCTGTACGCATTCCCTCCCTTCCCAATTTTACAGAGAGTGCTGATCAAGCTCCAAATAGAAGGAACACAAATGATTTTGATAGCTCCTTTTTGGCCTTGACAGATTTGGTTCCCACCGCTTCAGCAGCTAGCAGCAGAACCCCTGGTTTCTCTACCACTTTCCAACGATCTCCTGACCCAGGAGGGGGGCACGCTGGTACATCTGGGTCTGAAGTCCCTTCATCTTCATGTGTGGCTCCTCAAGACATAGTCGCTTCCAGGTTTGGAGTTCCCCCTCGGGTAGCTCAGATTTTGGTAGAGTCCAGAAAGCCTTCTACCAGAACTACCTATGCCATGAAGTGGAAGCATTTTTCTATCTGGGCCACCTCGAAGAGCTGGGACCCTTTTTTGTGTCCCACTCCTTAGGTCATGGAGTATCTTCTTCATCTATCTGACCTGGGCTTGAGCTATTCATCACTGAAGGTGCATCTGGCGGCCATTTCTGCCTACCATGTTTTAGTAGGGGGCAAACCTCTGGTTCAGTTAGAGGTTTCAAAAACCTTCCTAAAAGGTATTCTGCATCTGAAACCCCCGGCGCATAACCCTACTCCAACGTGGGACCTTAATTTTCTTTTAGAGAAATTGACCTTACCTCCCTTCTAACCAGCAAGTTCATGTGACATGCACTTTTTGTCCTGGAAAGCGATCTTTTTAGTTGCAGTCACTTCTGCTAGAAGAATTTCCTAGCTTCAGGCCCTGATGTGTAAGGAGCCTTATTTGATTTTTCAGAGAGACCGAGTGTCTCTGCACACTAATCCTAAGTTTCTTCCAAAAGTTATTTCAGAGACTACCTTGAACCAGTCTCTTCAGCTGCCGGTGTATTACCCTGAGCATTCTAATCAGAGGGAGGCCATTTTTTATACATTAGACGTGCACAGAATTTTACATTATTACACCAATAGAACAAAAGATATCCGAAAGACGGATCAGCTTTTTGTTTCTTTCGCACTGAAGAGAGAAGGTGTGGCAGTTTCCAAACAGTGCCTTTTCAAATGGTTGGCAAATTGCTTTGTTTTTTGTTACCAGAAGTATGATAAAATCCTTCTAGGGCTGGTGAAAGGACATTCCACCAGGGGAATGGCTGCCTTTGCAGCCTGTTTCAGAAATGTATTTGCTGCAGAAATCTGCGTGGCTGCTACTTGGAGTTCTGTCCGCACTTTCACAAAACACTATAGTTTGGACATTGCCTCTAGGCACATGGCTGGTTTCAGACTGGCAGTCCTCCAGGGACTCCTGTCCTAAGTGTTTGGCTACCTACTAGCTTCCAGTTCCAGCCTGCCATGTGTTCCTGTGCCTTGGACTTTTACTGCTTGGGACACAGTCCTACAAGTAATTACCTAATGCAAGAGCCCTCTCAAAGTAGGATAGTACAGTTGTGTAAGAACTCAACGTAACAGCAGATCCTTGAGAGACGCTCTTGCAGTAGGTAACCTTTTTCCCAGCCTCCCTCCTTCCCTTCCCTTCCTTCCCCTCTTTAGTCTGTAGCATTTTTTTCCGGGAGTCTTTTCTTTAATTCAGGAGCCTCTTACCATACTCTTGTCATGAGTCTTGGAGGTCTCCAGTGGGAGAAGTGGAGGGCGGATTAGGGGACTGCCCACTATGTAGTGTCATGCTGACGTACATCATGTGACATCAGGTGGGCAGTCCCCCATCAGACACATCTAGCAAAAGTCTCCGTGTGGGCCTGATGTCAGGCGGCGCAGTCGTACAAGTAATTACTTACTGCAGGAACCTCTTTTGAAGATCTACTGTTATGGTAAGTTCATATGTAACTACTTTCCTCCTTCTGCCACCATTTTTGTTACTGGCAGAGGAGCTTAGGGCCCGAGATCTTCCCAGACCACTAGGCTCCTGCTGCTTTGGCCCATTTCCTCTTCAGGTACACAGCAGAGTGGCTCTATCAGCAGTCCCCCCCCACCGATGTGGGTTCAACGGATGCAGGGGCACCTTCTCCACCTCTCCTATCACCCGCTTCTCTGGCATTGAATATCTCATGCAGGTCTGTGCCCACCCCTAGAGATAGGCTTCTCGCCGACTCCCAGCCCTCGCTCCACCTCACGCATGGCTCACCCTTTGCTGGCTCCTGTGTTGCCTGCTCCACCACAGAACCCTCACCAGCCTATGTCTGAGGGTCCATATTACCCTCATCTGGCTCCCACAGGGCCTTATGCTGGCTATCCCTTCCCTATGCCAGGTGCTTCTCTGGGTTACCCATAACCACCACTGTCAGGCCGTATGCCAGTTATGGATATACAGGGACTAGTGTTCTCCCTTTAGGGGGGTCTTGTGTCCCCAGGTAGTGACGCTGTCCCTGCCACCTCCGCCGCAGGACCCACTGCAGGGCTTTTGTCTCACCCCTTAGCATCCCCTTCAGATGCCCCGGCCGGCATTCTCTCCTACCCATCCGGCCACGAAGGACATGAGTATCACCCAGACATGGTTCACCACAACTCTGGGGACGAGGGTACACCAGACAAATGGGATGACACCTCAGTGTCCCACATTGCCTCCTCCAGCTCGTCCAAAGGGATTTCCACATCTAAGGATGTTCCCCAGTCCCCCCCGGATGACCCCTCCTTTTCAGCGGTCATGCGCCTCATCCGGGAGGTGATGGTCTTCAGCTCTGAGGAGCAGGACCTTGACCGATGGTGGCTGGCCATCTACCTGGGTAATCCTGATGCCTCACCTTTTATGGTTCCCCCACTTATAGATGCTTTCGATGATGTGACAATTTATTTATGTATTTTATTTTATTTATTAAGGATGTCGGAATTACGATCCTTTGAGTCAGTGATGCTTTTACAAAGGCTCTTCCTCAAGGTAATACACAGATACAGTACACAGTCAACATGAAACAAGACAGTTACAGCAATTTACAAGGGTAGTGCAAATAAGATGATACAAGAGTGCATTTCCTGTACAATCAGAGTTTGAGAGGATGAAGGCTGGACAGAAGTCCGTTGTGAAAGGCAGAGCTATATTAAGTAATGAGGTGGTCAGGTGGGCAGAGGCTAGGGCAATTACAGCTGTGGATGGTGCGGAGGTGACTCTGGAGTGAGGATTTGAATAGCCCGAGTCTGTTCTCGTTGGACATGGAGGCAGGGAGGGAATTTATCAGTGCAGGGGCCCTGTAGATGAAGGACCTCTGGGCCAGGGCAGTCCTGACTCTGGGCACATGCAACAATGCTTTCATGCAGCTACAGGTGGAGGGTACAGTGGGGGCAGGCTGGGTCAATGCTGATAGTCCAGGCGGGGCCAGACCAACCATAATTGTTTTGGCGAAGAGGCAGGACTGGTACTGGAGTATTTCTTCAAAGTTGAGCAGGTTTGATAGGGTGTAAATTGTGTATGTGTGGGTGAGCCTGTCACAGCCTGTAAGGAGGAGGCATGCTTTATTGAGGGAGATTTTAACTGTATAGAGGGTTGTGTTGATGGCTGAACTGTAGACAATAAGCCCATAATCTATGAGGGAGAGGACTGAGGAGGTAATAGCAAGCCTAAGGACTTTCAGGGGGCAGGCATCCCCTCTGGCAGTAGAGCAAGCCAATGCGTAGGTTGACTGAGGAGCAAAGAAGGAGTGGATGTGGTCTTGTAAGGATGGCGACAGGTCGAAAGTTATGCCAAGATATTTGAGACTGTGATCCTGTTCGATGGGGTGGAAGCCATTGGACATAATTTGTAGCTGTGAGTCATCATGGATCTAATCTTTTATGGTTGAGAATGAGCCTGCAGTCAATGAACCATGATTCTGCTAGGTTGAAGGATTTTTGAAGGATGTCTTGTAGGGTGTGTGGGTCGGGGTGGGAGGAGAAGAGTACCACGTCATCAGCGTAAAGGAGGACTCACTCAGAGCAGATGGAGGGGAGGGTGTTGAGGTAGAGACTGAAAAGAAGAGGACCCAGGACTGAGCTTTGAGGTACGCCAGAGT
Organism: Neoceratodus forsteri; assembly: GCA_016271365.2. Taxonomy (NCBI): domain Eukaryota; kingdom Metazoa; phylum Chordata; order Ceratodontiformes; family Ceratodontidae; genus Neoceratodus; species Neoceratodus forsteri. Next base: position 316,563,685 of record CM057454.1, read on the forward strand.
GAACAGGGCGGTAGCAAGAGATGGTGTTATTTATTTTGACACATTGGGAATAGGAGGAGAGGTAGCTTGTGAACCAGGTGACGATATCCTGGGAGAGGCCTAGTTGGACAAGGGTGATCAGGAGGAGAGATGGCTAACTGTGTTGAACGCCTTCGACAGGTCTGTGAAGACTGCCCCCGCCAGGTACCCCCTATCGAGGGCAGAGTGCAGATAGCTAGAGAATTCCAGGAGGGCTGTGGTAGTACTATGGCCTTGGCAGAATCCATGCTGTTCCATGCAAAGGAGGTTGTGGGAGGCAAGGTATTCAGAGAGCTGATCCACAGCTATTTTTTCTGAGGCTTTGGAGAGAGGGGAAGGATTGAGATTGGATGATAGTTCCCAGGGATGGTGCGGTCCCCGCTCTTGTGTAGGGGGATGATGACCACAGCCTTCCAAGTGGAGGGGAACTGGCCAAGGCAGAGGGAATGATTAAGGCTGTTAGTGAGAGGGGAGAGCAGTACATCCAGAACCTGGTGGAGCAGTTTCAGATCAAGCGAATCGTTACTGTGGCTGGGGCCATTAGGGATTTTCAGTAGGTAGGGTTTAACCTTCTGTGTTGAGAGTGTACGGAAGTAGAAGTGGGGACACATGAGGGAGGTGGGAGCGGGGTCAAAGAAGTTGGGGGGCACTGAGCTAAGGTCAGAGAAGGTACAGTTGAGGGTATCTGCGATGCACTGAGGATCAGAGGAGATGGTGACATTGATAGTGAGCTGGGACAGGGGTGGGGTCCTGGATTTGCCATTGAGGTCCTTAATATTGTCCCAAAATTTGTGGGCAGTGCCTTAGGAGGAGGTAAGGGCGGACTTATAGTAGCTAGCTTTCACCTTTTGGATGGCCCAGATACATTTATTATGGGCCTCCAGATAGTTGCCTATCAGAGGGCTTGTCAGAGTCGATGGCTCTGTGCCAGAGGTTGTCCCACTCACGCATTTGGTTTAGTAGGGATTGTGAGGTCCAGGGGGTATTGGTGTTTTTGACTGTGTGTTTGGTGAGGGGAGCGAATAAGTTGTAGGTTGCATTAAAAGAGCGGATGAAGTAGGTGAGAGCTGTGTCCACATCAGGCACTTGGTTAATTGGGGACCAGTCCCAGTGAGCAAGGTAGGTTTTTAATCGCTCTAGTTTACCCAGTTTAATGTGATGCTGGAGGGAGGTTTTGGAAGGCGGCTTTTGGGTGATACGGACCAGGAGCAGATTACAGGGGAGTGATCGCTAAGGGCATTGGGAAGGACAGTGGTGTTGTATTTTGTGGGGGCAACTAGAGAGGATGATGTCCAGGAGAGAGGTGGAGCCATTTGAGGGTTTAATTTGGGTGGGGAGGGGACTAATTGGGTGAGATCCAGGGCAGTGACGGCATCTTTTGGCTGGGAGGAAGAGCTAGGGAGCCAATTAATGTTGAGATCCCCAGTGTAATTTGTTTGGCTTTATGGGGGAATTGGGAGAGGTGGTCAAGCAGAGACTGCAGGGAAAGTTTCTGGTTGTGTGGGGGAATCTAAGCTGCGGTGATGAATAAAGGCACCATGGAGGAACCAGGGAGGACTTTGATAGTAAGGGCTTGGGCGCCATGGGCAAGTTGACAGGTAGGGAGAGCATGAGCATGGAGGGAGTCGGCGAGGTATATGGTGCAACCACCCCCCATTTCTCAACCCATGAAACAAGGGAAAGCCAGGGAGGGTGACAAAGGAGTTGGGGGTGGATTTTGAGAGCCATGTCTTGACAATGGGCAGAATGTCAGGTTGGTGTTGGGTGATCCAACCCTGGAGCCCATCCAACTTGTTTATGAGGCTGCAAATGTTCATAGTGGCAATACGAAGCCTAGGTCAGGGGGGTGTATGTAGGGGGCGGGGCAAAGGGGGGACCCAGGTTGGGGTGGCTGTTACCTGACATTAGGAGGAGAAGAGAAATCATTCTAAGGAGCACCAGGTGGGGCCTGCAGCAGGGTGAGACAGAGGCAAAGGTGCAAGAGTGTTCTGGGGGTGGACAGGGATGGGAAGAGAGTAAATGGTGGGAAAAAAATGGAAAAGGGAGGCAGGGGAATCAAGGAGAGTGGAGGTGGGAGGGTCTGATGAAACGGTGGGGTGGCAGGGGTGGGATGGTGGTGAGAGTAGAGGAAGGTAAAGATAGAGGAGGGAACTAGTGGGACAAGAGCAGAGGCGGGCAGAGAGTGAGGACAAGTGGGAGATGGGGACCGGGGGGGTAGGGGGAATAGCAAATAAGGAGAAGTACCAGGTGTACCAGGGCAACTTGTTGCTGGGCAGTGCATGGAAAGGACATGGCAGGTTAACTAGACAACTGAGCAGGAAGAGCTATAAGGGAAAGATAAAAGCTCCAAGAAAAGAGGCAGTCAGGATGGCTTAGTGGTAGGGTACTGGACTGCAGTTGCAAAGGTACGAGGTTCGAATCTGGGGGGGATAGAGTAAAAGGGGTGCAAATGTGGGAGGGACAGAGCTGGTGAGCAGGGTAAGAGGGCTACAGAGGAGGTAATTTAGGTGGAAGAGGAGTGTACAGTAACGACTCCTAGTGGTCAAAGAAGGAAGTGAGAATAAAGGGGGTGAGGAGGAAGGGTGAAAGGAAGTGTGTAGTGGGAGATGGTCAGCAAGGAGTGTGGCAGGAGAGCTAGCTGCTACCATCTAGTGGTGACTTGCAATAACCTGTTAAGGGAGAAGTTAGCATTTAGCAAACAACTGGAGGCGATCATGTGACTGGGGGCGGTCCTTAAATTAATGGAGGGTGGATGGGCTGGGCAGGGCAGGGCAGTCAATGCTGCGCATCGACAGGCTAACATCCCTCAAGCAGGCTGTGCAGGGAGGCAGCTTCCATTACCTTTAGAGGGCCTCTTGTTCCACACTTCCCCGATCTGAATGCAGTGCTGACAGTTGGTGACTGTGCAGGGGGTTGGGGTCCCAAGGGCCTAAGTAGCAGACAAGACAAAGGGTTAATTAAATATGCAGCGGGAGGATAACTCCGAATTCAGTTCTTGGGTGGAGAACCCAATGCGCATGCGCAATGGCGGCCTGACGCCAGCCTCACCTCCTCCTGGCCATGTCTCGCAAGACTGACAGACTCTACCATGGCCAGAAGGCAGGCCTTTTGGGGGGGAACAAGCTCAGGTGGACTCGGTGGTCATCAATGTCGGTCATGACTGGTCCAAGTGGCCCAAACATCTCAGTTCCCTGCCCCCTGACCAGGAGTCACGCCATTTGGATTTATTTGGCAAATGGATGTTTGCTTCATCTACACTCACAATCTGAGCCCTGAACTATCTTGGCTACATCCTTCAATACCAGAATTTCCTGTGGGACAAAGTTCAGGAGGTTGTCCACTTCTTCCCTGAAGGGGCTCCCAAGAAACAATTACAGGACAACCTAAAAGTGGTCTCTGATGTTGGTGACCACCTCCTCAGAACCACTTATGGCACGGTGGATGTGTCAGCTAGGGCTATAGCCACCAGCGTTTTCCTTTACTGGTATTCTTGGCTCAGAGTTTTGGGATTCATTCAGGATGTTTAACAATCCATCCTGAATGCCCCTTTTAGGGATGCACTGATGTTTGGTGGGGATGGGAAGGACATCCTCAGTAAGCTTCAGGCCTCAGGGAGGGTCATTAAATCGGTCCACTCCATTTATCATAGTCATCCCAGGCCTAACCAGAAGAATTCCTTTCATCATCAGCCTCCATGTCAAGCTTGGCAGCAGGTTAGGACCCCAGGGAAACACAAGGCTACAGCTCCGACCTTGCCCACCCCAGCCACCTCCTCCAGCAAGCACCCAGTCCCCCCATGTCTGCTCCCCCGACTCCTTGCTCGACCCCCTTCCCCTGGCAGGGCATGAGGTGGTGATAGGGAGTTGTTTCTCCCTCCATCTGCCCAAGTGGAGGGAGATCACCTCTGACAGTTTGGTCCTTCAGCTGATCAAACACAGTCATCGTCTGGAGTTTCTAGAATGGCCTCCAGACAACCCCCGACTCAGTCTCATTACCCACCCAATCATAGCTCCCTGATCTACAAGGAAATCCATGCCCTTTTGCGAAAGTGAGCTATAGAGCCGATCCCCATTTCTCAACAGGGACAGAGGCATTACTCCCTCTTTTTTCTGGCTCCCAAGCACATGGGAAACCTCAGGCCGATTCTGCACCTCAGTATCCTAAAGCAGTCCATTTGGTATAGAAAGTCCAGAATGGTCATGCTGCAGGGCCTTCTTCCCCTGTTACATCAGGGGGACTGGATCTGTTCCCTAGACATGCAGGATGTGCATCTTCTCATCAAGATATGCGCCTCTCACAGACGCTTTCCTACGCTTTTACTTCAAGGGGCTAATTTCCAATTTCAGGCTCTCCCTTTTGCCTTGTCCTCAGCCCCCAAGGTTTTTATCAAGTGCCTGGCAGTGGTAGCAGCGGACCTCCTGCACCAGGGCTGCTATGTTTTTCCCTACGTGGATGACTGGCTCCTGGTGGCCTCCTCCAGGAAACACCTCCTTCTAACCCTAAAGCACACCTGCCCCCTTTTTTAGGATCTCGGTGTAACCATCAATCTGGCCAAGTTATTCCTCTCTCCCTCCCAGCACCTTCAGTATATTGGGGCTGTCCTTGACATGGCACAGACATGGCCTTCCTCCCCAGGACAGGACAGACCACTTAATGGAGCTTGCTGAATTGCTGTACTTCTCTTGTTATGTCCCAGCTCGTCTTTTTCTATGCCTTTCGGGTCATATGGCAGCTGCCATAGTCAGTATGCCTCTAGCCAGGTTACACTTGAGGATCCCCCAGTGGACACTCAGGGTACAGTGGGACCAGAGGGCAGACAACCTCAACTAGCTGGTCTTGGTCTCGGACCCAGTAAATAGAGGCCTTCTCTGGTGGCTGGAGCCCAGCAACCTTCTCTAGGAGGGTGCCCTTTCTGATTCCTTCCCCCTTAGCCAGGGCCCCATGTTTACTGCGGCAAAGTGGACCTACATTCTGCAGCAGGTCCTCATACTATCTGCGGCAGAACTGCTGATTGTGTGGCCATTCTGCAGCAGATAAATTCTGGTTAAACAGCATACCTTCAAGAGGATTAAGTCTTAGTTAACCCTGTGACTGCCTTTGTGCAACCACTCTGCTACACTGAAAGTGAAACAGCAGGGCATTTAACAGTATGTAGTCTTCTTATCACAAATATTAAACTGCAGTAACCCAAACCTGGCGCAGCCATGGGCATCAGTGTTCTCTTTTAATGACTTTTCCTTCCCTCCTCAAATTTGAAGGCTCATCTGATCTTCTGGAAACTGGTGGCCTTTGCTGTTCTCCTAGGTTATAATCGGAGGAGGACATGCACACTTAGCTAAAACTACACACAGGCAAAACCTGTTTGGATTTCTTCTGGTTTATATTTACAGTTAGCAGATATAAAGAGACTCCAACATGAAAGCCATTTTAATTTTTTTTTCTGATTTTCATCAACGTATTTAGATTTTAGATTATTATTTTTTTAAACCAGGAATACCCCAATTGCCTTACAACAAACACGTTGTATGCAGTGTGAAAATATGTGTGTTGAGGGATTGTCTTCCTATAATAGTGAGGAAGGGTGTAACTTGCAGTCTCTATAGGATTTGTTGACTCCTAATTTTTCATTTGGGAGGCACACTAAAAAAAGCAAGCAAGTCACTCTTATTAAGCTGGAGTAACCTTGGTAACATGTTCTCTTCTCCCAGCAACTCAGGGGGTGGTGGTGTTCTTCAGTCAGTGACCCTAATTTCACTTATGTATAGCAGCAATCAATACAACTCTCTATGCCAATTGTTTTCCTTACCTGCTTGCTCCAGTTCTAGTATACCCTGGTTCCCAACTCTGCTGCAGCTGGGCAACTTGACCCTCCTTAAGAACTGAGCTTGCTGTCACCACTTAGGCTGCAGATTCAAATCTGCCAAGAAATTACTGTCACACTTGCAGGTACAGATCTGTGGCCCACAAATCAAAACTGTGATCGATGTCCACCAGTGGGGAAAGACTCCTCTGCTCAGTCTGCTGCCAGCCACATGTTTCTGCAATCAGTTCCTCCTCCTCCTCCTCTCCCTGCCACCACATCAAGATTGATACCACCTCCACGGGCACCACTGAATCTTCTCTCTTTTTGACTACAGCTCACCTTCCAGTTCTTACTTCCAAATTCATCTTCCAGGGATTCAGCGTGCACCATGAGCAGCCTCGCAATGAAATATTAACATGCTTGAGCTAGCCACAGCTAGACTGACAGCAGCAAATCATAACTGCTGTTGACATAATCAAGCTCTGCTACACTTGTTTCCGTCTCCCCCCCCCCAACAGTACCGGCTGGACAAAGTTACGTAGCAAGAGCCAGCACGAGTCAAGATGCCATGTGGCCACTAGCTTTTAGGCTTTGCAGAAGGGGGCATCAGTTTGTTTCCCCTTCTAATGAGTACGTATGTCATGGCATACTTAACATATCAGTAGCTATGTCCTTGCCTTGTGTGATTGCATAGCATAGTTAGCATTTATGCTGCCTTGTGGCTGGTTGTCCAGATTTCTGCGGTCAGCCCTGATTTCTGCAGCCATTGCTGCAACTGCAGAATCACAGTAAACAAGGAGCCCTGCCCTTAGGAAATCCTTGCTACGGACACATCCAACTCGGGATGAGGGGGCTCATCTGGGAGTTCAGCAGAACCAGGGAGTGTGGTCCGCAGCAGAGGGGCATCTTCACATAAATTTCCTGGAGATGTGGGCTGTTCTGAATGCCCTTCAGACTGTCCAGCCCAGCTCTCCCCAGGACCACTGCTAATCCAGACAGACATCACCAGTGTGGTCCACTACATCAACAAGCGGGGGGAACCGACTCATACCCTCTGTGTTGGGAGACGATGCAAGTCTGGTATTGGGCACTGGATCACGGCCTTCATTTTTCAGCTGTGCATGTCCCAGGCAGGCAAAACATCTTAGCGGACAGCTTAAGCTAGTCTAGATCTGTTTGACTGCTGGGTTTGTCCAGAGTTGGACCTTTTTGCTTCCAAACTCAATGCAAAACTTCCACTTTTCTACTCACTCGCGCCAGGGCCTTGAGTTTTCTGGCGAGACGCATTTTCCCTCCCCTGGAGAGGGAGGTTTCTGATTGCCTTTCCTCACTTCCCTTTCCTTCAGCGAGTTCTCATCAAGCTGCAAATGGACGGGGTAACAATGATCCTCATTGCCCCATTTCGGCCTTGCCAGATCTGATTCCTTCTGGTTTGGCAACTGGCAGTGGAACCTCCAGTGCACTCCTCTGGGCACAGGCTTGCTGTCCCAGGAACAGGGCACCCTGGTTCATTCAGACCTCAAGTCGCTCCATTTTCATGCATGGCTCCTGAGAACATAGTCATTTCTCACCCTGAGGTTTCACCCAAGGTGGTGGCTCACAAGACCTCCACCAGAGCCACTGACTCCATGAAGTGGAAGCACTTTGTCATTTGGGCAACTTTGCACCATCTTGATCTCTATTTGCCCAGTTACTCAGATCCTGGAGTACTTGTCCCTTTCACACTCTGGTCTGAAATATTGTTCTATCAAGGTACATCTGTCAGCCATTTCTGCATATCAGTCTGGTTTTAGGAAGAAGCACAGCATGGAGACTTCCCTTGTCAGAGTATGAGTGATCTCCTAATGGCTAGAGATCGAAAGGCATGTACCATTCTGGTCCTTCTCGATCGCTCTGCTGCATTTGACACTGTAGACCATGGTGTGCTACTGGAACGCCTGCGGGTTTATTGTGGGCTATCTGGTACAGTCCTCAAGTGGTTTCATTCTTACCTCACTGGCAGGTCTCAGAGAGTTGCCACTGGAATTTATTCCTCTGGTGCTCATTCCCTGCCTTGTGGGGTACTGCAGGGCTCCATTTTAGCTCCCCATGTTGTTTGCAGTGTATATGCTGCCACTGGGAGAAATCAGGCGATACAGCTTGGGTTTTCACTGCTATGCAGATGATACCCAGCTGTATCTGTCCTTTCTCCCCGGCCAGGGTGATGCACTGTCCATGCTAAACAACTGCCTTGCTGAGATCAGACTTTGGATGAGTTCCAGCTGGCTAAGACTGAATCTGGATAAGACTGAGGTATTGGTAGTGGACCCAGGTCATCTGGGGGGGCAAGTTTGGGAGTTGGACAACCCTCAGGTTTGTTACTTGGTGGTATGCCGCTCCCTACCTCTGATCAGGTGCATAATCTGGGCATTATTTTTGATGAGGGACTGACCTTAAAATCTCAGGTATCAGCTGTCATCAAATCCTCTTTTTACCATCTGAGGAATATCGCCCGGGTGAAACACCTGGTTCCGTTGGGTGATCTTCCAACATTGGTCCATGCCTTTGTCACTACCCGTCTTGATTACTGCAATTCCCTTTACCTAGGGCTACCTGGGGCTGATATCCATCGCCTGCAGCTGGTGCAGAATGCAGCTGCCAGGCTTTTGACTGGAACATCTAGAACCAGTCATATTACACCTGTGCTCTGCGAACTGCAGTGGCTGCCTGTTAGGTGGCAGATCACCTTTAATTTAGTTTACTAACCTTTAAAGCCCTGCATTACCAGGGACCCGGTTACCTGAAAGATCTCCTGATTCCCTACTGCCCCCTCCGTCCTCTCCGTTCTGCCAACGAGGGATTGCTAGAGATTCCCAGGGTTCGATTGAAAACATCAGGTTCACGTGCTTTTGCTTTTTCAGCACCAACCCTGTGGAATTCTCTACCTCGTTGGTTGAGAGAATGCCCAACCGTCGATAGTTTTAAAATTGGTTTAGAAACATATTTATTTAGTTTAGCCTTTATTTAAATATAGTCAATATATTTTAATGTTGTTTTAATCTATTTATGTATATGTTCTTATGTACAGTGCCTTGGCTCTGAAAGGTGCTATATAAATAAAGTCGATTTGATTTGATCAAGTACCTGTTGATGGGTGGACAATCGCCCAGCTGCATGTGGCCTGTACCTTCTTAAGACATATTCTTCATACGAAACCCTGAAACCATAATCCTGTCCCACCTTGGGACTTGAATTTTGAGTTGGGAAAAATTCACCCTGCTTCCTTTTGAATGAGCCGTGAGTTGCAAACTGCGCTTTCTGTCATGGAAAGCATTATTTTTAGTTGTCAATACTTCTGCTCAAAGGATTTCTGAGCTCCAGGCCCTCTTGTATAAGGAGCCTTATTTAGTTTTTCACAAAGACAGGGTGTCTTTACGTACTAATCCTCAGTTTTTCCCTAAGGTGATATCTGAGTTCAAGTTGAACCAAGTCATCCATCTCCTGGTATATTTTCCAGAACATGCCAGTCCAGGGTAAGCATTGCTCCACATTCTGAATGTGCATAGAATTTTGAGCTATTATATGCGCAGGACTAAAGAGGTTAGAAAGTCCTTTCAGTTTGTTTCATTTGCCCTGGGAAAAAAGGGCAATCCTGTTTCTAAGCAGTGTTTGTCCAAATCATTGGCCAACTGCATTCTTTGTTACCGAAAGTACAGCATGGACCTCCCTGGAGTGATTTATGGCCATTCCACCAGGGGTATGGCTGCATCGGTAGCCTGCTTCCATAACGGTTTAGCTGCGGATATCTGCGTGGCAGACATTTGGAGTTCATTCCACACCTTTACCAAGCACTACATTTCGGACATCACCTTAAGGCGCTGGGCCGGTTTTGGTCTGGCTGTGTTACAAGGCCTACTTTCTTAGGTGCTTTCACCTCGACTCTCCACCAGTAATGTCATGTTTGGAACTGCTTGGTACTTGTCCTATGTGTGATGGCCTGCTGGAAGAGATTCCCCCGAAGTAAGATAGAAGTAAGAACTTACCATAACAGTAGATCTTTGAGGGGATCTCTTGCAGCAGGCCTTGCTTTTCCCTCCCTTCTTCCCCCTTGACCTTTTTTTCTGCTGTGTTTCCCCTCCTTGAGGGGACCTTCAGCTTTCCTTTTTCTGGTTTCCTTGAACCTTGGATTCCTCCTCATTTCCCTCAGCCGGTATCCTTTGGTCTCCAGCGGGACAGCTGGGGAGGATGTGGGGGCTGCCCATCTATATCGGGTTGCTGATATTAGAGGGTGACATTGGAGGTGGGCAGCCCCATCTGGTAGACTGCTAGCTAGAAAGTTTCCTTGTGGTCCTAGTGCCTGACGGCGGAGTCTTTCATGCAATGGCCTGCTGTAAGAAATCCCTTCAAATATCTACTTTTATGGTAAGCTCTTACATAACTGTACTTTCTTTAGCCTGTTGACTCCCACATCTGAGGGACAGCAAATTCCCAACCCCTTTTACCCCCGGGGCAACAAAAATAGCAGCCAACTGTCACATCCAGAAAAAAAAAAAAAACGGGCAGACTGGATGGGCCATGCAATCCTTATCTGCCTACAATTTCTATGTTTCTTTGTTTCAACTCTCACTGGTCCAGTCCCTGGAAATGGGCCAGAAATATAAAGCAAACAGACCCGAGACAAAAATGTTGCAGCCATTGTGGAAATGCTAGCCACCGACTTGCTGCCATTCTCCTTTGTGAGCAGTGCTGTAGAGCACGGTACAGTGGAGCCCACGTATAAGAACATCGGTTAAAGGAACATCCCACTTATAATAACATTGTGCTAATGTCCCAGTTTTTTCCAATGTGTTTCTATGGGCTTAAAGCCCATTTATAAGAACTATCAGCCTGGTTAAAAGAACATTTTATTTCAACTTTCAGTTGCCAAAGTGCGTTCAGCCCTATCATGGCAGTCATTAGCACCTTCTCTGGTATCAGGCTAGGTGTAAATTACAGCTAGTCAAGCACATTCCTGTGTGCATTCAAGGGTGTAACACCTGTTGTCTCCTTACTAGCATTACCAGACCCCCCAGCCACTGAGAAACCAAATTCATTGAGACAGAAAATGCCTGACAGTCCCTGATCTGGAAAACCTACTCATTACCAGGGCACCGAATGAAAGAAAAAAACACACGACGCGATTGCTCGGCTGAATAGGATGCCACTGTGAAAAGGCTACACTTAGACTGAAACTGCAAAACAACCAGTACAGCAAACACAAACACATTAATGAAAGAGCCCTCAGTCCCCACCAAATGAAACACTCGGCTATACAGGTGAGGACAGATGACGAGCAGATCACAGCACATCTTTTTTCATTTGTAATGGCAGTCTTGCATTACACAGTATTCATTGCATAGTACTGTACTTGTTAATAAAATAAGGCGTCAGCTTTGAACAGTTTTAACACTTAAGAACAATCTGAAAGTGCTTGCAGTTATTATTCCAGCATTCCATTAGCACCATTGTATATTCAGTTAGTGCTAATACAGTAGGCCCTTATATGGGAACAGCTCAGCTATAAGAGCATTTTTTCTTTAGTATATAGGATGTTCTTATAAATGGGCTCTACTGTATTGGCAAAGGAGACCTAAGCATCAGCCCAAATCAGTGGCATCTGATGGAGAACCTCTGCACTCTGCTGAAGCCCTTTGAGAAGGTCGTAAGGGTAATAAGTGCTGATGCACCTGGTCTAAGCTAGGCACTCCCTCTCATTGCCCGTATTAACGTGCAATTTCTTCATATGAAAACTCAATATGAGGAAAAGGAAACCACTGCTGTCAGTCTAGTAGAGAGAATATGATCAAATTTCTGGAATGACACACACATTTCACAAATGCATACAGATGATTACTACATCCTAGCCACTCTTATGGACCCTCTGTTCAAATGCAAGTTTGAGACATTCTTTGATGTGCAAGAATGCTGTCAGGATCAGCAGTCCTGTAAAGCCTTGCTTATACATCTAGTCTCTGTACGTATGGCACAAAACGAGAACAGGAACACAAATACTGTAGATCTGATGAATGCTGCCCATCACCATCCCTTGTTGCAGTAACACCAACAGGTCAGGTGGAGAAGAGGGAAGAACGAAGATCCCAGTGTGTTTCCATTGCTGCTGAGTCACTCATTTTTGATTCCATGTCAACCTGCTACTAGTGCAGCTGCTGCTTCACCCCCAGAAAGACAACAGTTGATGACAAACCACTATGGTAACAGCTGTGTGACTATGGCTTGATAAAAAAAGCATGGCAAATCCCTTTCTGACGCAGTGATGTCTGAGACACCAGCAAATACATGGTGTAGGATCATCTGGATGAGAATATGCCACTAGCAGAAGGAGATGAGCTCCTGCTGTACTGGTACCAAAAAAATACCATATAGCCCTCTTCGACACAGGCAGCTGCTTAACACCTCAGTTGCCCACTTGCAAGTATGTGCCAAGAGAGGTTTTTCAGTGCTACAGGAAATATTGTCACCTACAGGAGAACATGCCTTTTGACCCAAAATATGGAAAATGCTCACTTTAAAAATTAATCTGCCACTTTTTCCGAAGCCTTTTTTGCCATGGTTTATGGATGCCAAATCTTCAACTCTTCTAGCTGGGCTAACAGAGGAGGACGATGAGGTAGTAGAAGAGGGCTTCTGTGTCCATCAGTTTTTTGTTTTTATGTTTTGGGAATTGGTACTCTAGACACACATTGTAGAATGCTGCACCATTGTCTTCACTCAGTCTTCTTCGGATTAATGTTTGGTCAATTTTTGCCAGGCCTACACAGCCCGAATTAATTTTTGGTGCAACATTGCCCATGAACCAGTGTGTACAATACTTATTCATAACATAAATAGAAGCCTAGTTCATGTGTGACACTGTCCCAGTGGTCACACTATTTTTGGAACCTGTAACCCACAGTGTGGGATGCTGCACTGTTGCCTTCACTCAGTCTTCTTCAGATTAATGTTTTGTGAATTTTTGGCCATCCTACACGGGCTGAATAAATAATTTTTAGGGTAACATTGCCCATGAAACCATTGTGTACAACACTTAGCCATGGCATACATGAGAAGCATTGTCCATGTGTGGCACTGTCCAAATGGGCATACAGTTTTTGGAACCAGTAGTCCACAGTTTGGGATGCTGCACTGTTGTCTTCACTCAGTTTTCTTTAGATTCTTGTTTTCTAAATTTTTGGCAGGCCTACACAGACCAAATAAATAATATTTAGGGTAGCATTGCCCATGAAACCTGTGTGTGTACAACACTTGTCCATGGTATAACCGGAAGCCTTGTCTATATGTGGCACTGTCCCAATGGACACACAGTTTTTGTGGGATGCTGTACTGATATTTTTTTAACGGCATACATAGATTTCACAATTTACATGTGACCCCCCCACAAATGGGGGTTCCCAGAAGTCTTCCAGGAGCTTGCTTGAATGCTCCAAGCCTGAATGGTGTTTGGCGTTTAAGCCGTTTATCTGTGAGTGATTTTAGAGCCTCTGGCACTGTCTCTTTAAGAGTTGTCTGCCTACAGACATAATTAATTTGGATGGGGGTCTGTGTGTTTCCCTGCTTGAGTCCCACTCAAGCTACTGCCTAATTGCTCTGTTTCTGCCATTGCTAAGTGGGCAGAAGGAGCACTCTTCAAAGATGTAATTGTTTGCTTGTAACCTGTTAGAGTAATAATGAAAATGCAGTTTGATTTAACCTGCTTTCTTGTAGCAAGGACAGTGCAGAGCAACTCCCTCATGCTGGTTCTGAACTGCTGAATTGAACCAATCGTGGTGGGGATCCTTTAAAATGGAGCCTGTTCTGGGCGAATCAGAACTTGGACTCTCCTCTGGAGCCTGCTGTAAGGGGATTGTAAGGGCAGTGAATCTGGGAAATGTAGTTTTGACTTTGGTGCCTTTTTTGCACCAACAGAGGGAGTCTGATTGTGAATGACAGCCAAACCAGCCAACTGAACTGGGAGGAACTCAAAGGAAATGCCTGGCTCTGTCTACTGGAAAGATCAGATCAGTTTGGGCTGTGAAGAGACGAGGAGCTGTGTGCTTCTTCGGTGTGTAGTTTTAGCGCGGGAATCGCGTGTAAGGCCCTATGTTTCGGTCTGCAGCTTGTGCAAGCACCTGTTCGGACTGAAACTGACCTGTGAAGATAATTAAGGAGATCTGAAGAGCAGAAACCAGGCTCACCCTGTAGACGACTGGAGAAATTGCTGAATCGCGCTCGGTCTGTCAGGAACTGAATCTGCTGTGTGAGCTTCCGGGTATTGTGCAGTAATTGAGATCGGGATCGAGAAGCAGCCTTCCTGGTATAGTACTTTCCTGTTACATATAAATGTGTGTAGTGCTTGTTGGGAATCGCATTTCAAATCCCTCGTTCGGTGAATTGAGTGCATGAAGCTGGAAGTAAACTCCAGCTTAATCCAGACTACATCCATTTGCTCTAAACTGCAGTGGAGTCCAGTCACAAGGACCTTGTCCACATGGTCAGTTCCTCCTGGCAATCCAGGACAATCTGCCTTCCATCCATTTCCCAGCATTGAGTTTGTGAGTACAAAGCAGGGTAGCTCCCTGCCATCTGTTTATTGAATTGCAAGTGTGTCATCTAATTGTTGCTTTTTTCATTTCTTCACCAACTGAGCCCTCCGGCTCCGGATTACATTTGGGTATTGTGCAAGGGTTTTTCCATCACAGGGCCCCAACCAGCTACACCGATCCTGGGTACCCAGTGAAAGTGACAATTTGGGACTCTGAATAGGCGCAGAGTTCTGTGATTATTAATGTGTTGAACCTAATTAACCTGATTTTCCCCCTTCCTTTTTTCAGCTCCTTAAATAAATCAGATCTGTTTGTTTCAGCAAAGTTACCCTGACTGAGGTATTCATTTATGTTAACGTATTGTACTGTGGCTTTTATACTGTATCATCTTATTTTTCAGGGGGTCCCCAAAGTCCAGTTGACAGAGCCAGTCCTGGGGGTAAGTGTATATTGTGAAGATATTTCTGATGCACAGTATTGGCCACTAGTGGGAAGAAAGGGGGGTTACAGTGTCCCAGAGGGCTGTGACCAAGTTACTTTAACTATTGCAAACCCTGACATCTGGGTGGAGGCACCCGCCATTGGACCTAGGCCCCTCAACCTGTTAGTAGTTAAGCAGGCAGGGGTAGTAGCCCTTGGGATAGCACCACCTAGAGGTTACATCTTGGAGGCTCACCGCTGGGATTGTGTGTTCTCTAGTGGCCACATTTACAAATTACTGTTAAAAACAAATGGATACCCCAACAGAAGTGGCTGGACACCAGTTGGTGAAGTGGTGTACTGGGGAGGAGATCGACTCCCAAAATGCTATACTTATCTTGGATATCCCGTTGGGTACCAGTATGGACACTGTAGAGGGAGTACTTTGCAAGGTTGAATGTTTACGAGACCCTGTGGTAGAGGGGCAACAGGCTGATCTGCTCACTCAAACTTTCATGGCCCTAATAGAGTGTAAGAACCCTGTAGACAGGTCTAAAGTGCCACAGACTGTTACCCCCAAGGAAACCCTCACTGTCTGGAGAGTGATAACCAAAGACAGTAAAGACCCCAAGGAGAATGAGCCTCCCCCATTATCTGAAATTTTTGAGGAGAAATTTGCTAAATTGTTGTTGGAGGAAGGGAAAACTATGGAGGATTTAAAGAAACTATTATTGCCACCTGGGGGTATTCCTCCCCCAACACTCTCTTCCGCTTCAGTACCCGTAATGATGGCTGAACCAATGCAGGTTCCTATTTCTGCACCTGACATTAGTCACGACTCTTACCGAAGGTTGAGGATCTTCTCTGGCACCCTCCCCACACCCCAAGGGGAGGATGTCTGGGAGACCTGGATAGACTATGTTGCCCCTCAAGTGCTAGAATGGCAATGCTCGTAAGCCGAAAAGCGAAAGAGGGTTAGTGAGAGCCTTCGAGGTCCTGCCCTGGCTACCATCCATGCTAAATGGGCCAGTAACCCTGAAGCAACTGCACGGGACTATCTTGAGGCCTTGGAGAATGTGTATGGGAGCCCAGATTCTG
Source organism: Neoceratodus forsteri (assembly GCA_016271365.2). Taxonomy (NCBI): domain Eukaryota; kingdom Metazoa; phylum Chordata; order Ceratodontiformes; family Ceratodontidae; genus Neoceratodus; species Neoceratodus forsteri. The sequence goes on from CM057454.1 coordinate 316,579,582, forward strand.
ATGAGGACCTGTGGTGGAGAGTAAGAAATGCACAACAGTACCAAGCAGAGTTGTTGTCTGTGTATGTATCTCGACTGGAAAAATTGTTGCAAGAATGCCTCAGAAAGGGTAGTTTGCCAGCGATTGAACTGGACTGAACCAGGCTGGACAGGATCCTTAAGTCTGCCCCCTTCTCAGAACTGCTGTTGCTTCAGTTACGCCTGGCAAATCGACTGGAATCCCCACCCTCCTATGATGAGCTAATGAGAGAAATTCGAGGAGTTGAGAAAAGCCGACCTCGGGAGGGACTTGCACCAATAGCTGCGGCTACGACCCGAGTGACTGAGGGTGACCCATCAAGTGAAGTTCAGGGGCAGAGGTTGGCAGTTAATGAGTGCTCTGAGAAGGAAAAATATATGCCACAATGGGGCGAACTGTTGAGAGAGTTCAGGGAAATAAAAACAGTCTCTTTATGAAGGCCGCTCCTGCAAGTACAGGCGCCGACTCTCTTCCGACTGCATCTGCTATGGGGGTGGGGGGTACCTACCCAGGCACCTCATGTTGACAACAGTTCAAAATTTAAAGCATTGACTGTGGAAGTGAGGGAACTGAAGAGATGTCTCCAAATGTCCAACCCACCGCTGGCTGAGGTGGCACCAAGGTTTTCTATTGATAGTACCAATGCCGCAGCCCCCCTGGTGATGCCTCGATCACCCCAAACTTCAGCAGACATATTTTGCCACAATTGTGGGAAGGATGGGCACATGAAGAGGGAATGCCGGTCTCGGAAAGACTTAGAGAGAGTGGTGAGCCGGCTACAAGGAGAGCTTCGGAGAACAAGTCAGTGGTTAAGAGGTGCATGAAATGATCCCAAGGAGGATCCCAAAAATGCTGACTCATGTCCCTTTGTGGCAAGGTCAGTTGCCCAGGCACCCGCTACTGCCTCTCCAGACTGGTCCAGAATAGTGGGTCCCTCCATGGAGACCACTGCAAAGGTGAATGGAGTGTCCACAACAGCTGTATTAGACAGTGGCTCCCAACTGACAATTATGTTCCAAGACTGGTATCAGAAGCATTTGTCTGATGTACCCTTACAACCGTTGGAGGGGCTGCATGTCTAGGGGTTTAGTGAGAAGGCCTACCCCTACTCTGGATATATCCGAATTTGGCTGTCTTTTCCCACCTCTGTGGCTGAAGTGGCCGAGCGAGTAGAGACCCTGGCCTTAGTGTGTCCCCCTACCGGACTGTATGATGGGGTTCCTCTACTAATTGGGACTAATGCACATATGTTTGGATGGCTGGCACAGTTGTGTTATGAAAAACAGGGGTCAAGGACTGGTAGAGCTATAAGAATTCCGGCCTTGGTTAAGAAGGCCTATGAGGCACAGAGAGATGTTGAAAAAGTAGAACCAGAGGAACCGGTTGGAATTGTCTGGAAGAAGGATCCTGAGTCTCTGATCCTGGCACCAAATGTCCAGTGTACCTTACAGGGAGAGGTCCTATCAGAAAGGATGTCAAGAATAAAATATTAATGTTGGATGCACCAGGCGATGGAAAATTGCCGGAGGGACTGCTGGTCAAGCCTAGTATTTTGCCTGCTAGAGCCCATGCTTCTGCCAGAAGGGTAATGGTTCAAGTTCATAATGTGTCTGACAGAGAGATTCGAGTAAATAGAGGTTGCACCCTGGCTAATGTGCATTGTGCAGACACTGCAGTGCTACACAGTAGCAAGAGTTTGGGGAAGAATGACAGAGTAACGCCTGACTTGTTTGATTTCACTGACTCCCCGTTGCCAGCTGAATGGAAAGTGAGGATCAGTGAGAAGCTTGCCCAGAGAGACCAGGTGTTTTCTTTAAAGGAATGGGACGTAGGATGCATGCAGGGAGCTGAGCACCATATCCAGCTGCATGGTGAAAGGCCATTTCGTGAGAGGTCTCGACGCCTGGCACCTGCTGACATAGATGATGTGAGACGGCATTTGCAAGAGATGCTAGCTGCTGGTGTAATACAAGAATCTAGAAGCCCCTATGCTTCCCCCAATGTGGTAGTGAGAAAAAAGAATTGGACTGTAAGGGTGTGCATGGATTTTTGCACTTTAAACCGGCGGACTATCCCCGATCAGTACACTATGCCCCGCATTCAGGATGCTTTGGACTGTTTAAACGGGAGCAAGTGGTTCTCTGTGCTTGATCTCCACAGTGGGTACTACCAGATCCCAGTGGCCCCAGAGGACCGTGAGAAGACAGCCTTTATCTGTCCGCTTGGCTTCTATGAATTCATGAGGATATCTCAAGGGATTTCAGGCACCCCAGCCACTTTTCAATGATTGATGGAGCGTGCAGTGGGGGACATGAAGTTACTAGAGTGCCTGGTATACCTAGATGATGTTATTGTGTTTGGCAGCTCACTGGAGGAACATGAGAGCAGATTATTCAAGGTGTTGGACCAACTGGAAGACTTTGGCCTTAAACTGTCCATTGATAAGTGTCAATTCTTTCAAACATCAGTAAAGTATGTGGGACACATAGTATCCACCGAGGGGAATAGAGACCGACCCAAGTAAAGTTGAGGCCTTGACCACCTGGCCACAGCCCAAAAATCTAAAAGAACTGCAAAGATTCCTGGGATTCTGTGGTTATTATCAGCGTTTCATCAAGGACTATTCAAGAGTGATCTACCCTTTACTTAACCTTACTCAGGGGTATCCCCCAACCCACAAAAGATATAAAAAGTCAGCGTCCCTTGAGACTGAAAGAGTATATTTTCATCCAAGTGAAGTATTTGGGCCCGCTGGACTCCTGATTGTGAGACTGCTTTTCATGAGATCATATATCAACTTACCCAAGCTCTAGTGTTGGCCTATGCCAATCCAACAAAACCTTATGTCCTGCACACTGATGCTAGCTAGCTTGCAAGGGTTGGGGGCTGTGTTGTACCAAGAGCATGAGAATGGCCTGACACCAATGGCCTTTGCCAGTAGAAGCCTGACCCCATTCAAAAAGAACTATCCTGTACATAAGTTAGAGTTCCTAGCTTTGAAGTGGGCCATTGTTGACCAATTCCACGGGTACTTGTATGGGGCTAAGATACTGGTAAAAAACTGAAAATAATCCTTTGACCTATGTGCAGACTTCAGCTAAATTGGATGCCACTGGCCATAGGTGGCTTTCTGCATTATCTACATACGACTGTGCTATTGAATACAGAGCAGGCCTGAAACACATAGATGCTGATGCTCTCTCCCGGAGGCCTGTTCCCCAGAATGACTGGATCAGATTATCAGAACCTGATATTCGAGCACTCTGCCAGAAGTTTGACAGGGAGGAACAAATGTCCACGGACGCCAGTGGACTGTATGGTGGATTGTTTGGGACCTTCTGAGAATTGCATACCTGCTGCTTATTGCCACTTTTCTGCAATAGACATTGGTGCACTGCCTCAGCTGGACAATGACAGTATTCGGCGGGCTCAATCCCGAGATCCCATGATCAAATCAGCTTTAGAAGCCCTCTATGCAGGGAAAGATGTGTCCTAATTACGTTCCACTGATTTGAGAACTGCATTGTTATACAAAGAAAGTCCTAGATTGAAACTGATCAATAGACTGTTATATAGAGAAACAGTAAACAGAGGGGGACAAGTAGACAAACAACAACTAGTGCTGCCCACTGCTTTTTGAGACTCAGTGCTGAGGTCCTTACACAACCACATGGGGCACCTTGGTATAGACAGAACACTTGACTTGGTGAGATCCAGATTCTATTGGCCTAAGATGGGGACTGATGTGGAGCAACACATTCAAACTTGTAGTCGCTGCTTTCAGAGGAAAGCTTTGCCCCAGAGGGCTGCCCCCCTTGTTAACATCACCGACAGTGCACCCATGGAACTGGTCTGTATTGATTTTCTGAGTTTGGAGTCAGATCAGAGAAATATTAGTAATGTGCTGGTGGTCACTGACCATTTTACGAGATATGCCCAAGCTTTCCCCACCAAGGACCAGAAGGCATCCACTGTGGCAAAAGTACTTGTAGAAAACCTTTTTGTTCACTATGGGCTCCACAAAGAATCCATTCTGATCAAGGGAGAGACTTTGAGAGTCGTCTGATCAAAGAGATGCTTTCTCTGTGGGGAGTGTTAAAGTCCAGAACCACCCCTTACCACTCCCAGGGGAACCCCCAGCCTGAACATTTCAACCGCACCTTGCTAGATATGCTAGGCACCCTCCACCCAAAGGACAAGCCTAGATGGAGCCAACAAATTACCACCCTGGTACATGCATACAACTGCACCAAAAGTGATGCCACTGGGTTCTCCCTCTACCGCCTGATGTTTGAAGAGAAGCTCGACTGCCGGTAGATGTGTGCTTTGGGGTCTCTCCTGATGGGGTTCGAGCTGACAACTATTTACAGTATGTGCAAAAGTTAAAGGCCCAGCTAAATCATGCATACCAACTGGCTCAAACCATGGCTGCCAAAAGAAATCATACCAACAAAGAAAGGTATGATAAAAAGGTGAAAGCACAGGAACTCCAGGAGGGAGATCGGGTATTGCTAAGAAATCTGGGACTGCATGGCAAACACAAGATTGCTGACAGTTGGCACCATCTCCCTCACATTGTAGTGGACAAACTAGATGATCTGCCTGTGTACAAAGTAAGGCCTGAGGATAATTCAAAAGATGTTAAAACAATGCATAGAAATCACTTACTAGGACGTTGGACAAATCTTGATTGAGTCTGAGCCCCCAGAAAATGCCCCCTCTGGACCAGTGACTAGAGCTGCTGCTAAGAAAAAAATCAAGAAAGTCTGCACCTACAGAAGCTGAGTCAAAGTGTTCCCCTCCACAAGTCCCAGTTGAACATGACTGTCAGTCCATGTCAGATGAAAGTGAGTGTGGTTTTGAATACTAGCCTTCTTACAAACTGTGTCAATTTTTTCGGGGTAATACCCTAGTCAATTCTGGAGATGAAGCTGGGCCTTCTGGACTGTCTAAGCCCCCAGGTTTGTCCCTGGAGCCAATGCTCCCAGAAAGTGAGGTGAAAAGCATTAACTCAGATGATATGGAATCATTGTGTATGGTTGAACTGTTTGAGCTTTCAGAGGAGGAAAATGATTAACTGAAACAGATTGGTGACATACCAGAACAAGAAGAGTGTGTTGAGTGCCCTGATAATTCACTGTCAGTGTCAGAAAGCTCTCCATGTGAGCCAAGTGTTGTGGATTCAGAGATTGTAACTCCTGGAGCTGAAGGTGCCCTAAGTTCTAGCCTCTTTACCCCATTGGAGACTCCCCAGACAAGTGAGGACAATGCTGAAAATGAGGCTCAGAGTGCAGAGATTGTAACAGTTCCCCCTAGAAAGACTGTTCGAGCTGTAAAGCCTGTGGTGCACCTCAGTTATGATTCCCCTGGGAGGCCTGTGGACTTGCCTCTCAATGTTGTCCATAAAGGAGTGTATTTGTCCCCGAGCTTATTGCCCAAACTGAACATCAGTGCTAACTCCAAGTTACTTGTGTTGCCCTCTATGTATGGTGCCCCTGCCCCATCCAGCCCCAAGGTAGCTGATAGGGAGGGCCCCTCTCTTCAGGTTTCATGTACAAGAGGTAATAACCTGAGTTATGGTGCAATGTGTGTGTAATACTGTGTAAAGAGTGATGTACTACAAAGTTTCAGGAATATGTTTTTTTTGTGAAGTGATATATTGACTGATGATTACATGTATGAGCCTAATGTGATACTGATGTAGATGCATATGGTTGTGTTGGAACTTATGGGGGTATTTGCTTGACGTGGACACCAAGCTTTCCCAGGCCGGGAAGGGTGTAACCCCCCTGCAAATGGGGGTTTCCAGAAGTCTTCCAGGAGCTTGCTTGAATGCTCCAAACCTGAATGGTGTTTGGCGTTTAAGACGTTTATCTGTAAGTGCTTTTAGAGCCTCTGGTACTGTCTCTTTAAGAGCTGTCTGCCTGCAGACATAATTAATTTGGGTGGGGGTCTGTGTGTTTCCCTGCTTGAGTCCCGCTCAAGCTACTGCCAAATCACTCTGTTTCTGCCATTGCTAAGTGGGCAGAAGGAGAACTCTTCAAAGATGTAATTGTTTGCTTGTAACCTGTTAGAGTAATAATGAAAATGCAGTTTGATTTGACCTGCTTTCTTGTAGCAAGGACAGTGCAGAGTAGCTCCCTCATGTTGGTTCTGAACTGCTGAATTGAACCAATCATGGTGGGGATCCTTTCAAATGGAGCCTGCTCTGGGCGAATCAGAACTTGGACTCTCCTCTGGAGCCTGCTGTAAGGGGATTGTAAGGGCAGTGACTCTGGGAAATGCAATTTTGACTTCAGCGCCTTTTTTGCACCAACAGGGGGAGTCTGATTGTGAGTGAGAGCCAAACCAGCCAACTGAACTGGGAGGAACTCAAAGGAAATGCCTGGCTCTGCCTACTGGAAAGATCAGATCAGTTTGGGCTGTGAAGAGACAGGGAGCTGTGTGCTTCTTTGGTATGTAGTTTTAGCGCGTGAATCGCGTGTAAGGCCGTAAGTTTCAGTCTGCAGCTTGTGCAAGCACCTGTTCGGACTGAATCTGACCTGTGAAGATAATCAAGGAGATCTGAAGAGCAGAAACCAGGCTCACCCTGTAGAAGACTGGAGAAATTGCTGAATCGCGTTCGGTCTGTCAGGAACTGAATCTGCTATGTGTTCTCCCGGGTATTGTGCAGTAATTGTGATCAGGATTGAGAAGCAGCCTACCTGGTATAGTACTTTCCTGTTACATATAAATGTGTGTAGTGCTTGTGGGGAATCACGTTTCAAATCCTCCGTACAGTGAATTGAGTGCATGAAGCTGGAAGTAAACCCCAGCTTAATCCAGATGACATCCATTTGCTCTAAACTGCAGTGGGGTCCAGTCACAAGGACCTTGTCCACATGGTCAGCTCCTCCTGGCAATCCAGGACAATCTGCCTTCCATTCATTTCCGAGCATTGAGTTTGTGAGTACAAAGCAGGGTAGCTCCCTGCCATCTGTTTATTGAATTGCAAGTGTGTCATCTAATTGTTGCTTTTTTCATTTCTTCACGAACTGAGCCCTCCGGCTCCGGATTACGTTTGGGTATTGTGCAAGTGTTCTTCCATCACAGGGCCCCAACCAGCTACACCGATCCTGGCTAGCCCCCCACCCCCATCCTAGGGTACCCAGTGAAAGTGACAAATTGGGACTCTGAATATGTGCAGAGTACTGTGATTATTAATGTGTTTAACCTAATTAACCTGATTTCCCCCTTCCTTGTTACAGCTCCTTAAATAAATCAGATCTGTTTGTTTCAGCAATGTTACCCTGACTGAGGTATTCGTTTGTTAAAGTATTGTACTGTGGCTTTTGTACTGTATCATCTTGTTTTACAGGGGTCCCCAGAGTCCAGTTGACAGAGCCAGTCCTGGGGGAAAGTGTATATTGTGAAGATATTTCTGATGCACTGTGTGGGCCACTAGTGGGAAGAAAGGGGGGTTACAGTGTCCCAGAGGGCTGTCACCAAGTTAGTTTAACTACTGCAAACCCTGACCTCTGGGTGGAGGCACCCACCATTGGACCTAGGCCCCTCAACCTGTTAGTAGTTAAGCAGGCAGGGGTAGTAGCCCTTGGGATAGCGCCACCTAGGGGTTACATACAACCATTTCATTTTTTAATTTTTGATATAGTATGTAGTCCAGAGGAGGTTTGAGGAACTAGCACAATTATGTGAGGGGGCAGGAAGATCACTAACTTTTTCAGAGATACTTCCGGTGCCAAAGGCAAGCACAACAAGAAAGCTGAGAATAGAGGAATTTAACGGATGGCTAAGAACCTGGTGTTGTGCTAAAGGGTATGGGCTGTTGGGGGGGTGGGAGGGACCTGGGAGGACAGTAGTCTCTATGCAGAGGACAGGCTACACTTGACTGAGGAGGGAAAGATAGTGTTGAAACAGAGGATGGAGGAGTACCTTGAGGAAGTTGGGAATTTAAACTAAGAGTGGGGGGTGGCAATTGGGGAAGAGATATGCCGAGACCACAGGTTGGGAAACCATATGAGCTTACCCCCCATAACAGTGACAAAGAACAAATGGCAAGTACTATTGGTGATGCTAGGAAAGGAGGGCGGATGGGAGGAGGGGAAAAGGGTGGAAGGTGGTTACCCTTAATGCTAGGAGCCTTGGGAGGAAAACTGCAGAGTTACAGGTTCTCATGGCAGAGGGAGAGGTGGACATTGCAACCATCACAGAAACATGGGCCACCCAATACAATGACTGGGATCTGTCTGTACCAGGGTACAGGTTATTTCGTAGGGACAGGGTGATTGGGAAAGGAGGGGGGTGGCACTATATGTGAAGGAAGGACTGAAGTGTGTAAGGGAGGAAGGGGAGGAAGGTAGTATGGAGTCACTTTGGATGCAAATCCAGGATTCCAAGAATAGGATTCTTAGAATGGGAGTGGTACAGGCCACCATCTCAGATGGAGGAGTTAGACAGGGAACTAGCGGGACAGATCAGGAGGACCGGAGAAGGGTAGTGTGGTGATTGTGGGGGACTTCAACATGCCAGGAGTGGACTGGAGCACCCCAACAACCATGAACAGAAGGGAACAGGTACTTCTGGATGCCTTCCAGGACAGCTTCCTGCTGCAAATGGTCAGTGAACCAACCAGGTTAGGGAATATCCTTGACTTTGTGCTAGCAAATGGGGACTTTGTGAGAGAACTTACAGTGGAGGAACTGCTGTCAGGGAGTGACCACCACTCAGTATGGCTCACATTGGATATGGGAAAGGAAGGAGTGGAATCTGGCACAAGAGTGCTGGACTTCAGGAGGGCCGACTTTGGGAGGATGGGGGAAGTGGTAAAAGGGTACCTGGCCAGAATTCAATCTAGTATGGACACTAACCAGAGGTGGGAGCTCATAAAGCTGGGGATAGTGGAGGCAACCAAAACCTGCTGCAAAGCCCAGAGCAAGAAGGCTAGGACTAAGAAACCGAGCTGGTTGAGCAAGGAGGTCATGGAAAAGGTAAGGAGGAAAAGAGCTGCCTTTAGGAAGTACAAAAACAGGGAGGGGGGAGGACAGGGAGGAGTACTTGACAGAATCGAAGGAGGTGACAAGGGTAGTAAGGGGAGCCAAAGCATATATGGAACTCAGGCTGGCACAAGGCATTAAGAAGGGGGAGAAGGACTTCCTTAAGTACATCAGGGAGAAAAGGAGCTGTAAGGACCACGTAGAAAGGATTAGGAAGGAGGGGGGTTGGGTGGAAGCAGGGTAGGATAAGGCAGAAGCACTAAATGAGTACTCTGCTCAGTATTTACTAAAAAGAAGGGGGGGACACCCTAGGTGGGAGAAATGGTAGAAGCAGTGGGGAAGTGGTGACAGATGGGAAATCATGGAGGCAGAGTTCGAGAGGTTTGAAGGCACTGAGGGTGGACAAGGCGCCAGGCCCAGATGGCATCCACCCCAGGGTACTGAAGGAGCTGGCAGAGGTCCTTGCAGGACCTTTAGCAGACCTATTTAATGCCTCATTACATTGGGGTGTACCTCAGGACTGGAGGATAGCTCATGTGTGCCCCTCACAAGAGTGGCCTCAAGGATGAACCGGAAACTACAGACCAGTGAGCCTCACTTCCATCGTGGGTAAGCTAATGGAGACTATCCTGAAGGAGAGGCTGGTGGCCTCCTAGAGGCCAAAGGACTACAGGACAGCAGACAGCATGGCTTCATATGTGGCAGATCCTGCCAAACCAACCTGGTGGAGTTCTATGACTGGGTAACTAGGCATTGGACAGGGCCATGCAGTGGATGTCCTGTATCTGGACTTCAGTAAGGCATTGACTCGGTGCCACATGGAAGGCTGGAAGGAAGTTAGTAGGCACAGGGGCGGGTGCAAAGCTGGTGAGATGGGTAGGAAACTGGCTTCAGGGAAGGCAACAGAGGGTGGTGGTGGGTGGGAGCCTCACACCAAGGGCAGTGACGAGCGGTGTTCCACAGGGCTCGGTGTTGGGACCAGTGTTGTTTGGGATATTCATTGCAGACATATCATGGGACATCAAGAGCAAGATCAGTCTGTTTGTTGATGATACCAAAGTAGGCGCGGTGGCGGATGACCTAGGGGGATGGCAGGGGTTGCAGGATGATCTGGCAAAGCTTGAAACCTGGTCAGACACCTGGCAACTGGGGTTTAATGCCAAAAAGTGCAAGGTGCTGCATTTTGGGATGAAGAACCCAAGGAGGAGTTACCAGCTGGGGAGTGCAGCTAGCCCAGACAGAGGAGGAGAAGGATCTGGGTGTGCTCATTACAGGGTCAATGAACAACTCGGCACAATGTAGGAAGGCAGCTGCAAAGGCCAACAAAATGCTGGGTTGTATTGCAAGGGGTATATCCTCGAGGAGGGAGGAGGTGATTCTGCCACTGTATAGGTCATTAGTTAGACCACACCTGGAGTACTGCATGTAGTACTGGCCTATATCTGAAGAGGACATTAAGTTACTGGAGGGGTGCAGCGGGCAACAAAGATGATCAAGGGGCTGGGGGACTTATCATACGAGAGGAGGTTGAAGGAGTTGAACATGTACTCACTGGAGGAGAGGAGGGACAGGGGTGACATGATTGAAACCTTTAATATATCAAAGGAATAAACAAGACGGGTACAGAGGGGCTGTTCAAAGTAAGGGAGGGGAGGGCCAACAGGGGCCATGGTATGAGACTGGAGGGAGGAAGGTTCAGGAGGGAGATGAGGAGACTCTTTTTTTACAGAGAAGGTGGTGACTGGGTGGAATGTGTTACCTGCAGAAGTGGTATCCAGTAGAACAGTGGACTGCTTCAAAAGGGGATGGGACAGGACAAGGGGGAGGGTTAATGAAGGGGAAGGGTGGAAGGGAAGGGCAGCTGCAGAATAAGGGGTGCTAGCTGCACATTCGAGCAGACTTGATAGACCTCTAGGCCTTTATCTGCTGGCAAATCTCATATGTTCGTATGTTCGTAACATTATTATTAGTTAGCCATATCCTCTTAAAGCTTTGTCCACATTTGACAGTGACTGAATGAACATAGTTTTTTGGAACCAGTACCCCTCAATGTGGCTAACTGCATCATCCTGCTGTTTTGGGTGCTTCATCAGCCCAGTGCGTTAGGTTATTGATTTTATCCCATTTCCTGATGCTTTTTAATGGTTGAGCCAGCACAAACTAGTTCACCATTAAGAAAACTTTGGCAAACTTTACATGATTCAACGGGCTGAGTTCATGCGGTCAGACTTCGGGAGGTTCACACAGCTCTAGTACCTAAACCCGCTCTCCAACCCTCACTGTGCCTGATTTAAGTTTGTAGATATGTTTTCTTTTAGCAAGCTGTACTACTTAAAAATGTCCCCTCAGTCCACACTTTGTGATTAGTACCCAGCTGCATTATACAAAAATGCCCTTTTTTTACTGTGTAAAGAAACAATATCATCAATGCCCTTTATGCAGCAACAGTGCCCTATTATACATCATATGGACAGCCTCAAACACTGTTTAATATTGCTTCATTTAAATGATCTTTGTATCACTGGGAGTTGGCTTTCTGCCACTGGCGGAGGAACAGTCCACCTGGACGGAAGACTAGCTTTGCTGCTGGTGCCAGATGGCTTTGATTAAAAGCAGGCTGCATCTGTTATGATGCCATTACTATTAATTTCATGTGAAGTATAAAATGATCTGTAAGTGATGTTATAAGTACCACTGCTTGATGTTTTATGCACCTCTTAACAGGTGGTCACCATTACTATGAGTCACATGAGGTTTCCAGATTTTAGGGCTTGTATTATGTTTTGCTAGAAAGGATAGACAAATGCTGCCAGCTACTTGGTCCTGACAGCAGTCATATCTTCATAGTTGTAGTCAAACAGAACATGTATTGGTCTTTCATATTGCAGTCCCCTTCCAGAATACTAACGTTAATGCCAGCATGTCAGCTAAGCCGTTATGCCTGTACAAACTGTAATACTGATTGATGATCACTGCTCCCTATTCCTTATCTTCTGGAATTGTTTTTGTTTTTTTATTACACACTGCGTCAAAAGTATTTTCATTGTTTAGTCTCTGTAAAGTGTTTTTGGATCTGGCTACTGTAAAGATGTATGAAAGATGCTGTGTATGTAAGAATGTGTCATTTTGTACTGTTTTGTATCTGCTAAAATAACTAGGTAACTTCGCTGCTTTGGTGAAGTGCATTCACAAATTAAACTTACTTCTAACATTATCCTTGAATTTACCACCTCCGAGCTTCAGGGCATGTCCTCTACATCCAGCTGGATAACCCCAAGATAAACCATCTCTGTTACAATTTTGTTGATGTCCTTGAGTATAGTTATTTCAAAGGTTTACGTCACTGGCAAAGTGCCAGTCTTTGCACTATGTGTAGCTTTGCTAAGTTTTGGCATTTTGCAAGCCATTTGCCCGTTATACTAGTGCAATGTCTATTTAAAAAAAAAAAATGATTTACAAACAGCTCTCCCTTTCTCCCACCGTCCTAGTACCATCCAACCATCCCCCCCAGTCATAATAAAAATATCCCTCCTCCAGCCCCCATAACATCTTATCTCACTCTCTCCCCAGCCACTGTTACTAAGTCCAGACATAAAAATAGACCGAAGAGAGAACAAAATAAAAGTCTTAGCTGGAATTTGAACCCAGGCCACTCAGATTATTGTTCTGCTGTGCTGCCAGCTTTTCCACCAAGACAACTGGAAATCTGGGAATCCTAGAAACACCTTTCTCCTTCTGAACTACACAATGTGATACTACACAAAGTAATTAAAAGGCTTGCCTGAGGTTTGATGGACTGGAGCAACCATCTGCACCTCCTTCCTGGGCTGTATAAACCATCTTTCTCCGGCCTCTTCAACTACTCTGTTTCTTTGCTGTAGCCGAAGGTTCTGCTTCCCTCACTCCCCCGTGCTTGCTGCTTTCCTCTTGTCTGTTTTGAGCCTTTCTGTTTGGTTTTTGCCTTTGACTTCTGTTTGGTCAGTGCCTTCTGCTATTCTGTGGTTAGTATGGTTCTGCCTTTTCTGGCCAGTTGTGCCTGCTGCCTTCTCACAGGCAACCCCTTCTGCTGCTCTCATTTCCTCATTTTACCCCAGTGCTTACTTGCAGGGTGTTTTCAGTACGCTTACTTGAGTCTTTGTCCTGCTTCTATCATGCTCCTGTATTTGTTTTTTTCATCCTGCTTTACCTGCATTCTTAACCAGTACTAGCAACCTTTTAACTGCAGTCCCTCTGCATGCATTGCATTCCAGCTAGCTGCTGCAACCAATTAATCCAGCCAATTCACACTGCCTCTTCTAGCCTTTCCTTGTCAACTATTCTGCCATCACTCAGTCAGTTTGCTTTAGTATTTTCACTACAGTCATGGTTGTACTACAACTCGTGCTTATGGTTGGGTGGTCACTATGACAATGGCCTTTCTTTGATATGCTTTTCTACTTTCAGTACATTGTTATTCAGTTAATTTAGTATCATGCCTGTTGTTCTTCAGCAGTCCTCATTCAGTTCAGTGTAGTCTGTATTTCATTCCCTTTACATTGTCATGCATTCAGTCCGTTTCTGTCATCTGGCTCTTCAAACATGTTCCTACTGGCCATTTTGATACCCTTTTCTGTCCAGTCACTCCCGTTGAAGTCCACATTTTTAAGGATGAATTCCTCACTGGGGGAGGGCATACTTTTCAGGCTGCTTGTCTCTTGCGGTGCCTCCTGGCAGTCCTACCAGGTGGTGAGATGGTGCAGTGCTCAGGGGGAAGGTTCAGCCGTGCAGACCCACAGTTGGCAACACCTCACTGTGTAGCATTTAAGACTTCAGCTGCCAGAGAGTGAGCCCTCTCTCCACTGGGGTTCCTTCAGCTGTGCAAACCATGTCAGCAGCACCTCTGAAACCTTTTTTCCCTATGTCTATCTAAAGTTCACCAAGATAACCTTCTTTTAAAGAAATACAAAATCACACATGCCCCCATAATGCAAAGCATCACGGGCTGCATATCCAAATCACCACAGAATACTTTTAGTTTCCACTCATACTTAGGCCTTCTCACAGTCCCAAGGCTGGGTGCTAGCCTTTCAATAGTTACTGTCTCCTCTGTCCATGATTTTTTTTTTTGGGGGGGGGGTCCTTTCTTAGATATACACGCTTTGCTTCAAGATTCACTTATGGCACTCCCACAACATTGTCCCGCCAAAAGTTTCCACTGAATAGGAATTTCAGATGAGCACAGTGAGCCTAATAATAGAACCCATGCCAGGAGGGATGGCAGAGGGGCCATAGATCCTCAGAGATTACCTCCTCCGAGTTTTTTCTCTCCTGAGTGCCAAAGGCCATAAAGTAGTTGCTCAGTATCATTTGCCCAGTACTGTATTAGAATTCCGCTATAAGTTGGGGTCAGATGGTGGCTCACCTTCTCCTACAATCCTGCCATTCTGTCTTCTTCTCTGGAAGCCATGCCTCAGTCTGCTATCACTTCTGCCTATCAGCTGTCTCTGTCATCACATTGCTCATCTGTATTTGCAGCTCATGCTTCACAGTTGTCCTGGGCTACTTTCTAAGGTACCTTTAGCCAAAGGAACCACATTTCTGTGGCACCTCTGGAGGCAAAACCCTCCTCAAGAGGGTTCCTTTGCCCTTCCGTTACCCCGCTGGGGGTTGGAGTCCCTCATGGGACAGAGAATGAGAATGTCCAAAGTAACTACAAGTGACAGTTTAGATCTTACCAAACAATTAACCTTTGGCTGCTAACAAGTTGCGCAAACATTACTCCACATTGTGGTTGCATAAGCCCATTAAATTAAAAGGTTTGCCTGAGGTTTGGAGGGTGGGAGCAATTAGCACCCCTCCGCTTGATGGACTATATAAATTAGCTTTCTTCAGCCTCAGTTTGATGTTCTGTTTCATTGCTCCCACTGTCCACCCTTCCTCCAGCAGCTCTCCTCTCTCCATGGGTTCTTTCCCAAGGTACCTTAAGCTATAGGAATTACAGTACTACAGCAGCTCCTGGGGTGGAATCCTCCTCAAGAGGGTTTCTTTGCCTTCAGTATTGGAACAGTATACATGGACAAGTCACCCTATTTATGTGCCACAGAACTTTGCTCACCACCACAGAGGTAGGCCTAATAGTGCTGCAGAACATCATAGTCCCTGCCCCAGAAGTTAGGTCTACTGTGCTGCAGAGATATTTTTATTCACAAGGGTATGGTGTGCATATATAAGGAATATAGACAAGAGAAAGAAGTAAGTGCCTTAGCTGGCATTTTAACCCAGGCTGCTCAGAACACCATTCTGCTACCAGCTACACCACAAGGGCAACTTGTAACCTGGAACTCCCAGAAGCACTTCACTCTTTCTCAAATGCGCAGCCTGATGTTGTACACATTACATTGTTATTCACAAGGGTGTGGTGTGTGTGTATATACTGTGTATGAAACACAAACAAATAGAAGAGAAGCAAATAAGTGTCTGAGCTTGGATTTTAACCCAGGCTTCTCAGAATACCATTCTTCTGCACTACCAGCTGCACCACCAAGGCAGCTGGAAACTTGGGACTCCCAGAAGCATCTTACTGTTTATTAAATGCACAACTTGATGTTGCACAAACTACATTTTTATTCCCAAGACTTTGGTTTGCATATACTGTATATGGAACACTTAGCACTTGGCCAGTTGGCCAGTATTTCTCCTGAGAGCTGCCTGAACATGTGACCTGGATACATGTCTGTATCCACTCCAAACTACAGAACTTATAAAAGAAAAATAAATACACTAACAAAAAAAAAAAAAAAGAGAATACATTAATTTGGTCACATTTTCCATCACAGTATGCAAGTGCCCTAGCTAGGATAAGATGGTCAATAAGCTAGAGCACTTCGGAGTTAGGTTAAAAATAGTCAAGTGGGATCAAAACTGGCCCCACAATAGAATGCAGAGGGTCATAGTCAGTGGAACACTGTCTAATGAGGGAAGGGTGATCAGTGGTGTGCCTCAAGGATCTGTTCTTGGCCCAATCCTCTTCAATAAATTCATCAGTGACATTGCTGATGGCCTGCAGGGTAAGGTATGCCTATTTGCAGGTGACACAAAGCTCTGCATTAGGGTAGATACTATTGAAAGAACGGCAGAAATGGAAGCAGATCTCAAGAGCCAAGAAGCATGGACTAGGGAGTGGCAGTTGAAATTCAATGCCAAAAAGTACAAGGTTATGCACCTAGGTAAAGGAAACCCAAAGAAAACATACACACTCGATGGTGAACAATTACCAGAAACAAAACTTGAACAGGACCTCAGAGTACTTATTTCTGATGATTTAAAGGTGGGTAGACAATGTGAAAAGACAACACAGAAAGCTAGTAGCAACCTCGGATGTATTGGCAGGGGCATCACAAGTAGGAAGTAAGAGGTCCTACTCCCTCTGTACAGGTTCTTGGTGAGGCCACATCTCAAGTATTGCATGCAGTTCTGGAAACGACACCTAAAAAAGGACATAGACTGCTTGGAGGCTGTACAGAGGAGAGCTACTAAAATGGCACAGGAACTGCACCAGGTGCAATATGAATCTAGACTACAGCAACTGTGAATGTACTCCCTTGAGCAAAGGAGAAAAAGGGAGGATATGATGAAACCTTCAAATGCGTAAAGGGCATAAATAAGGTACAAGCAGAAAACTTCTTTCACAAAAACGAGACCACGCGAATGAGAGGGCATAGTTTGAAAGTAACGGGGGCAAGTTTAAAACCAACATTCTTAAGTTCTACTTCACAGAGAGGGTGATAGACCTTGGAATAGCTCACCATCAGACGTTGTGGAGGCCAAAACAGTCACTGCTTTTAAGCTAGCATGGGACAAGTACTGTGATAATCTCGGAAAAAGAACAGAATAAGAGGTAGGCAATCTGGTTAGACTAGATGGATCACACAGTTCCCTTCTGCCGACATGTTCTTATGTTCTTACAGTATGTTCTTGATTTGAATCCAGTCCTCTCAGAATACCATTCATTTGCAGTATCAGCTATACCATCAAGGCAACTGGAAACCCAGAATGCCCACCTTACTCTTTCTTAACTTGAATGAATTGACTTTTTGTTATATTTGATTACTGATATATACCGGTAACATCCCTAGAGACTGGGGGAACTTGTAAGAAATGTGATTAGGTTTTTATAAATGAGCAGGGGTTAAGCTTCCTATGTTTGAATTTGTTGATAATTGGGAGATGTGTGGCAGTCTCCATTAGCAGGCTTCCCATTGACCATTTCCAATTTTTTAGGTAGTTGCACTTTGATTTAAAAATGCTCAATAAGCCAGTTTAGGCAAGTTAAGGTTTTAAATGTTTGTGTGGGTACTCTACTATGGGGTTGACCTTCTCACTAGTGATTGGGCTTTAATTCACATCCCAGCTAAAATCTGATAACAAAGCAACTCCCTTTGAAAGTCACAAAAAGAGAGAAGTGAGTAAGAAACTGGTATTTTCTCACCTGGTGATTTATAGTACTGTACAGCCATCACTAGAGGGATAGGCCTTGATGTACAGTCCAATGAAATTCAGTCTGGCTTAAGGCCAGTCCTGTAGTCCATCCCAAAAACTCCAGTGAGAAACTTCCCTCTCAGAAAATGGAACAAAAAAAAAAACAAAACACATCAAAAGACAACAAGAAAAAACAACCAGAACAACAGACTATATTGCATGCTAACACTTGTTGGACCGTGTATAAAAAAAATGATTTGGGCAGTTTTAAGAACACACGCTGGTATTTATTTATCAGCAGATAGTACCCATATAAAAAAATGACACTTACTGTATAAGGATGAGACTTTAGTAATCTAAAGAACACAGTAGTCTCCTGTACCATATTCTAAGTACGACTAAACTGTGGACATTGCTGCACTATGCATCAGGGTCTGCAGAGTACTATAAAGGGGTCTCATAGTCATGTTTACTAGGTGAGTAAATACCATTACATCTTGCCCCCCTTTTAGTACTCCACAGTCACCATCAGTGGGATCTTTGCAGCAGTGCTGAAGCTACCCTAATTTTGGTGGGACAATGGGGAAACTAATTAGGGCAGGTCTGTAACAACTTGAAGGACTGCTTTGCTGAAGGTGTCTCTATTATGCAACAGTACATCCAGATGATAATGCTAGTAAAGGTGTACAGTGTAGACAAGGTGGCTGCAGAGCAAATGTCCTGTGAGGATACCCGATCTCTTTTGGCCCAGGAGGTGGCAGCTGCCTGGGTTGAGTGCGCATTGATTCCGGGGGGGGGGTGTAAAACCAGCCCCCCAGTAGACCTCGGCAATCACGGAATGGAGTGATCATACAGTCATGTCTTTAAATGCTACATGGCCAGTTCTCTAGCCATTGTCAGGATGAGCGAGCTGTCTGACTTGCGACTATTGCCGTGACAGAGAGGTAAAGTCTAAGCTGGTGCCCCATATTTAATGGATGTGGAATGCTGAGCTGACTTAGTTGAGACTGGGCAAATGGATCTCCTGCTTAAGATGGATCAGAGTTGCCACCTTGGGAAGAAAGGAGGGGTAAGGTGCAGGTTAACCCTATTATTATGGAAAACTAAGAAGGGTTTCTTGCAAGATAGAGCCTGAAGCTCTCCAGTTCTCTCGGCTGAGCAAATAATTAAGAAGGCTCTTTTTTTTTTTAGTGTAACCCAATATAGAGAGTCCTGCTGAAAAGGGGTGTTTTGAAGTGCATCTAGAGCAAGGTTAAGTTGCCAGAGAGCACAACTTGGTCTAATGCAAACAGAAGCAATTTGAACAGCTTTTAATAGCCTAATGACATTGGGGAGGGCACCAGTCTGGCCTGTACTTGGTAGGGGGACTCTAATGGCTGAGGTAGCTGCAATCTGCATCCTGAGGGAAATGGGGCTTAGTCCCTTTTCTGTCTTGTCATTTAGGAAGTCCAGTATGAGTAGAAATTCCTCAACAGATGTTCAGTATTCCGGGCAGCCTGGGTTCAAATCCCAGCTGAGGCACTTACTTCTTTCTCACCTCTGTTTGTATGTGTTCCATAAATATGCATACAGCACTCCCGTAAATATTTGTGTTGTCATTGGGTCGTGCATTTGAGAAAGAGTAATGTGCTCGGGGACAGCCCAGGTACCAGTTGTCTCAGTAGCACAGCTGGATAGCGCAATCAGAATGGTATTCCGGGTGGCCTGGGTTCAAGTCCCAGCTGAGGAACTTACTTCTTTCTTACCTTTGTAGCTGGAGAAGTCACTTTTTAGTGACACCATCTCTTAAAAACTGACCAGTGTTTTGGTATGTATTGTTCATGGACTGCCTTCTTGACTGCAGCAGGCATTCCTCCACCCTCGGTAGCCTAGAACTAGCAGTCTGTCCATCTCGGTAGCCAAGCCATCAGGTTGAAGACTGATGGGTTGTGGCGAAGAACTGGTCCCTGGCTCAGAAGATCTGGTCAAGATGAGAGGCAAAAAGGTGTGTCTGTCAACATTGCTTGCATGAGAGAGTACCAAGATCTCCTTGGCCAGTCTGGTGTCACCAGTAACACCGTTGATCTTGTGGTCTGGATTTTGTGAAGTACTTTTGGAATCATAGGAGTGGGGGGAGGGGGGGTAGGAAGATGTAAGCTCTGTCGGAGTTCCATGTCATTGAAAGTGTGTCCACTTCCTGTGTGCCTTGTTCCTGAAAATGAGAGTGGTAGCATGGGTGTAGCTTATTTGTGTTGGATGTCACAAGATCCACTTTTAGTGGTCTCCACATGAGATTGAGGAGCTAGAACGCTGTGGGGTGAAGTTGTCCCTTTGCCTGATTTAGTGTCTGCTTGCTGAGCCAGTTGGCTTGAGTGTTTGATCTCTTGGCAAGGAAGAGGCTGATATGATCTGCAGGTTCCGTTCTGCCCACTTGAGCACTCTCATGGATTCCCTGATCATTGAGCAGTGGCACATTATCCCCTGATTGTTAAGGTAGGTCATCATCATGTGATTGTCCCGATCATGACTGAATGTCCCTGGAGCATTGGAGCAAAGAACTGCAGGATGTGGTACACTGTTTGCATTTCCAGTACATTGATTGGCATTCTTGTTCCAGGTGGTGACCTAAGGCTGGAGCTACATGCAGCTGGCATACTGCACCCCATGCCTGGATTGTGCTTTCTGTAAATTTTGTTTCTTATACCACCAAGTCAGGATTGAGATAATCTTGTCCAGCAGATTTATCCTGTAGTGGAAGTCCTGGCATGATTGGTCCCAATTCTCCAAAATATTCCTCTGGATCAGTCTCTCATGCAGCCTGGCCTTTGGGACTGTGTCGATCATTGCTGCCAAGAGATGTCACTTGCAGAAAGTTCCATACTGGCCTTTTCAGCTGATGAGTGATCTTTGATAAGTGGTACATCAGATTAGTTACTTTTTTGCTCTGATTGAGTTGTTACATAGAGGTGGTGGATTATTTATGATTAATCCCAGGAGGAAAATGCATTGTATCGGCAATAGTTTTTTTTTGTTGTTGAAAATATTTTATTTAATATTATAATATTTAATTGGAATTACAGTACAATATAAAGAATAAAGATTGGTTGGGCAATATAACAACAATCAGAGATCATTAAGCCAATAAATATTGTAAATAACATTTGATGGCATTATAAATAAGATACATATTGTACTATAAAAAAGAGAGAACATGAGTGCTTTTAACTTTATTCAATAAAATCCTCAGTACTACAGTCCTCAATCTTTTTGTTAATGATTTTCCACAGTGGTTTATAATTCTGATAGTATTTGTAATTGTACAATGTACTCAAAAATACCTGTTTCCATTCCATTTTTGGAAAATATAATGAGTCTGTGGGATGTTTCCAATTTTTGAGAATAAGTCTTTTTATTTTAATTTATTTGTATTGCTGGGTCCTTTATGTATTTAATCCATTGGCCAATGTTATGCTGTTGCATTGCTCTCTTGCCATATACTCCGCTAGGGGGTGGGGAGATGTGGGGCAAGTTGTGTTGTTTTTTGTGTGTTGGTTTATTGTATATAATTTGAAAATTTAATAAAGTATATTGAATTAAAAAAGATGCATCTTTTCACTGTCATAATATTAGCTCTCAAAATCAATCTGTGTTTTAATTGTAATGTGCAATCATTGTACATCCCTAAAATTGTTATCTTGGGATCCTTCCATTGTGGAAAACCAAATCCTATTTGGTCCATAGTTGCAAAGGATTGGGACTACCATTTAATACATAGCTAACGTTCCCCAAAAATATGGAAAGTATTTACCTCAAAGGCCTCACTGTGCCAGCATGAATCTGATACTTCTGGATTTATTTTATGCAACCCGTATGGAATGAAATATGCTCTATTCAAAATTCTGTATTGAATGGCTCTGTCGCTAGTGAGTTTGTATGTTGATGTTGAATTACATGCCATTAACTATTGTTGTTCTGTATAAATACATTTTAGCTCTTTTTCACCATTTCTGGAATATTGCCTTACAAAATATTGAATGGTTTATGTAGTAATTTAGTTAACCATGCAAATAGTTTTCTAATCTTATAATTAAGAATGTTTTGCAATTCCCTTTCCATCTCCTTAGTGTCCAGAGCTCTTTCCCATCATTTCTAATATTTTAAATATATTCTGCTTAGTTGACTGAAATATAGATACTGTTGATTATGCAAGTTGTATTTATCTTGAATTTCGTCCAATTTAATACCCTTTTCCATAAAAGTTTTCTTGCCATTTCCTAATTCCTTTTTCTGCCCTAGATTTCTTATAAAGCATCTTGCCATTCAGCCTGAAATTTGGATTATTCCAGACATCTTTCAGTGGAGATGCATTAGTTGCCCATTTGATTTTATTGGTAAATTTAATCATTATTTTTAATTATAACACTTGGATTTACCTGATTTGTTTTTTGCTATGATATTTTTTAATGTCTATTATCTGTGAAAAAAGCTCTCGTACCATTATATTTCCAATCTCAAGTCCTACAGTATATTCTCTTTTCCATCAGGTTTACATCTAATTGCCATCTTCACCATATATGCAATGTAACGGACTTCTGTATCAGGGCATTCTAAGCCTCCCTGTTCTTTAGGCAAACAAAGTCTTTGCCATGAGATCCTTGGTGACTTATTATTCTAAATAAATTTCCTGAATAGATTGTTTATTTTTTAAACCAAATGGATGGAATGGGGAATAGGTGTTACTGTAGAGTGTAATATATGTGATAGAAAAGGAACTGTCAACATTTTCATAATGTGAATTTTCCTCCATAGTGATAATGGGATTTTACTCCACCCCAAAAATCTGTCCTTTAAAGAGATGTGTAATTCTTTATGATTTAACATATATAATCCTTCCAGATGATTAGTTATAGTGACCCCTAAATAATTCACACCCTTCTCTTGCATGGCCATATTCATAATGTTTCTCAGACTCCCTGGTTGCATTAGGTTAAAGGCAATATTTTCTGATTTGGTTTTGTTTACTTTACAACCTGCTAGTTTTTAAAATCTATTAATTATTAGTTTGAGTTATTCTAAATTTTTCTCAGGCTCTTGTAGTAGAAGCAGCAGGTCATCTGCATATGCATTAATGTTAACCTCCTGTGAGGCCACCGTGATACTTTTCATTTTACTGTTTGCTCTTATTTCACAAATTCCAATCCAATAATAAACAAGGATGGGGTCAGGGGGAACCCTGCCTTTCCACTCTTTGGAGCACCAGTGAGTCTAAAAGAGTGTTGTTGATCATTATTTGTGCCATAGGTCTATTGTAAGTGTATTGTATGAATATATTTATCTGGGAAGTTGAAAATGTTCATAGCCCCAAAAAGGTATTTCCATCCTAGCGTATCAAAAGCCTTACTTGTGTCTAACGAAAGAAAAACCACTGGTGTTTTTGAGCCTGTAAGGTATTCAGTAAGGAACTTTATCTTGTAAAGTTCTGATTGAATGGTTCTGTTTGGGATAAAACCGGTTTGATCTGTATGTATAATTTTACCCAATATTGATAGTAGCATATTGTTCAAAATGTTGGTGTAAATTATGTTCTAATTTACATTGAGTATGACTATTGGGCTATAATTTTCTACTTTCTTGCTACAATCTTTCCCTTGTTTTGGTATAAGAGAAATATATGCCTTGAAAATTAATCTTGAAGCTTGCGCATTATCTGTATCTGATTAATTACATTTTCAAGCAGAGGCCTTATAGTTGACTCAAAAGCAAGATAAAAGTGATGTGTATATCTATCCCTGGGCATTTTCCCTTTGTCATATTCTGGAGGGTTTCCGAATATTTCTGAAACTGTGATTGGTTTAATCAAATTATCTTTGTCTTGATTAGAAATTTTAATCAGACAATAATTTTCATAATATGAAATCTCTAAGTCTGAAGGACAACAATCAGAAGTGTATAAGGATGACAAAAAGGTTGAAAATTACTTAATGATTTTGTCTTGTTCAGTCTAAAAAATTTCCCATCTGCAGTTTTAATTAAAGTTATATCTGATTTTTTTTATGAAGCTTGTATTCTTTTAGCTAATAATTTTCCTACTGTTTAGCTATTTATTTTCCAATTGCAATTACTTCTGGCCCAACTTTGTTTAACTTGAAACATTTCTGTAGAGGTAATACATTTCTTCAGTTCAGTAAGTTCTTGTTGTTTAGTTGTATCTCCATTTTTTAACTGCTCTGTATTTCCACTGTTAAAGTCATTCTTCAACCTTCCTTGACATATGTACCCTCTCTTTGTTTTTCCATGAGGTCTCAGATATTATTAAATCCCTAATCATAGACTTAAATGCATTGCAGCAGCCCACAATATTATTTTGAGAACTACATTATTTGTAAAAGATTTTAATAGCCCTTTCAATTTTTTGTATTAAGGGTACATCTGTTAATCAATTGTTGTTGAACCTCCAGTTGTTATTCCTCTTACTAATTAGATCCAATCTTATGTTATAGCTGGCAACATTATGGCTTGAAATTAGTAGAGGGTTCTATATTAGCCATTATTCCAAAACAGTGTATTAGTAGTTCTCCAGAAATGAAAATATAATCAAGCCTGGAGTGCATCTTATGTTGGGCCAAGTAATAAGTGTAGTCCTTTTCCTTACCAAGTAATTCTCTCCATACTTCAAGCAAGTTATGAGAATTTTTTAAAAAAGTGTAGTATCATTGATTTATACTCATCCCATTTAGAAAATATAGAAGTTTTATCTATTGAATCATTTAATATACTGTTAAGGTCCACACCGAGAATTATGTTGTTACAATTCCAACTGCAAACTAATTTACTGATTTCTGCTAAATATTTCCCATTGAATCAACAATAATATCTAACCTTTCCATTTCCACTTTGACAAACACAGTTCTTCCAGTTTATCTGTTACAAAGTCAACCACCTTCCCTTTAAAATTCTTATTAAATAGCAGAGCCACCCTTGTACTTTTTTTATTTGTACTTTGTGAATGATACAATTCCCCAGACCATTTATTTTTCAACCCCCTACTATTTGCTCAGTATTTACAAATGAAGAGGGGGAGGTACCTAAAACAAACCATAGAAACACTGTGGATACATAAGTTGATACCAGCCCATTTACAGAAGAAAGGGTTCTGAAAGAACTCTTAAAACTGAAGGTGGACAAAGCAATGGGGTCTGATGGGATTCATCCCAGAATTTTAAAAGAACTAAGGGTAGAACTAGTGACACCACTGACTACCCTCTTTAACAAATCATGGGAGGATGGGGTGGTACCTGAGGACTGGAGGAGGGCAGATGTGATTTCCTTCACAAAGTGGGAGCAAGGCAGAAGCAGGAAACTACAGACCTATTAGTTTAACCTCAGTGATAGGGAAAATGATGGAATCACTTCTGAAGGAAAGAATTGTCGAGTACCTAGAGGCCAGAGGGGCACAGGACCCAAGGCAGCATGGATTCACAGCGGAAGGTCATGCCAGATGAATCTAATAGATTTCTTTGACTGGGTGACCAAAGTAGTAGATCAGGGAGGGGCTGTGGACATGGCCTACCTAGACTTTAGCAAGGCATTTGACTCAGTCCCACACAAAAGATTAATATACAAGTTAGCCTGCCTGGGAGTGGGTCCCAAGATGATAGCCTGGGTAAAGAATTGGCTGGAGAATAGGACACAGAGGGTAATAAATGGAGTCCACTCTGAAGAAAGGGGGATTACTAGTGGGGTACCGTAGTGTTCAGTATTAGGACCGGTCCTCTTCAATGTCTTTATAAGCGACATTGCAGAGTGACTGGAAGGAAAAGTATGTCTCTTTGTAGATGACACAAAGATCTACAACAGAGTTGATGCACAAGGTAGGGTGTAAAGGATGAGAAGGGACTTGGCAAGGTTAGAGGAATGGTCAAATGTATGGCAGCTTAGATTCAATGATAGGAAGTGCAAGGTAATGCACCTGGGAAACAAAAACCCAGGGGAAGAGTACACAATGAGGGGTGAGATACTAACAACAACAGAAATGGAAAGGGACCTGGAGATAGTGATATCAGATGACTTAAAGGTGGGCAAGCAGTGTGAGAGGGCAGTAAGGAGGGCTGGAGGGATACTGGGATACATAGGGAGAGGCATCACCAGTAGAAAATAGGAAGTTGTTATTCCTCTGTACAGACAGCTGGTGAGACCCCATCTGGAGTACTGTGTGCAGTTCTGGAGACCCAATCTCCACAAGGACATAGACAGGATGGAAGCTGTCCAGAGGAGGGCAACTAAAATGGTGCATGGTCTGCACCAGAAGACATATGAAGAGAGACTAAATGATCTTAATATGTATAGCCTCGAAGAAAGGAGGGAGAGGGGGGACATGATAGAAACTTTCAAGTACCTCAAGGGAATCAACAAAGTCCAAGAGGGTAGCATCTTTCAAAAAAAGAGGTGTGCAAGAACAAGGGGGCACAATTTGAAGATGGGGAGGTGTCTCAGAGGTAATGTAAGGAAGTCTTTTTTCACAGAGAGGGTTGTGGTTGTATGGAATGGCCTTCCGGAGGAGGTTGTGGGGTCAAAAACGGTTGAATTCAAGCATGCATGAGACAGTCATAAGGCAATTCTAGGGGGTTGGGGTAGAAAGAAGTAGGCTGCTGATTAACTAGGATCTGCAGCTTATCCATTAGGTAGGGAAATGGGCAGACTGGGTGGGCCAAGCGGTCCTTATCTGCCGTCAAATTCTGTGTTTCTGTGTTAACCTGTCGATCTCCTTGTTGCTTAAGAAGGTTTCTTGAAGCATCACCACATCAAGATTTAATTTTTTAATTCTGGATAGGATTCTATGGACTAGATATTCAAACCATTGCTCCTAGTGTAAAACTGTAGCACTGGAATAGCACTGGATTAGTGCGAGGCTGCACTATTCAAAAGCCCTATTAGCGCCGGCGCTGTGCGGTAGCGCCAATGCTAATATATAATGGTATGCAGGGGTGGGGTTAGGGGAGCACCCAGGAGTGCCGGCAGTGGGGCATATACAAAGGTATAGGGCAGCACTACAGGCATTAGTGCAACCTGTAGTGCGGTGCTAGATACTGCCGAAAAAAAGCTGGTGGTAATGTGGTGGTGCCCCCCCCCACATCATGGACCCCCATAGCTGCGGTAGTACAGTAATCTCCTGGTAGTCAGTGCCCCCACCCCTGCACGAATCTGACCCGTTCATAATACAATTAATCGTCATTTCCTTGGTAGTCTAGTGGTCCCCACCCCCTGCACAAATCACGACCTCGTTTGTAATAAAAGTGTCGTCAGTTCCGGGTAGTCTAGTGGTCCCCCACCCCTGCATGACTCTCGACCCATTCGCAATAGATTTATAATTCATTTCCCTGGTAGTCTAGTGGTCCCCCCACCCCTGAATGAATCCGACCTGTTCGTCAAAAGTACAATTAATTCCCTGGTAGTCTAGTGATCCCTGATCCCCCTGCACGAATCCTGACTGAGCTTCATTCGTACCTGAGTCGTCGGCCTGCCGTGGTGGTGAGAGGAGGGCTGAGCTAGTCATTGGCTCTGTTTGTACATTGTTTCTGGGTTGAGTGGGGGCATCACTGCTGGGTGGGGGGACCACTAGACTTCCAGGGAACAGTCTGTTCTTAACGGTGCATGGGTCGGGATTCGTGCTGCGGAGTGGGGGGACCACTAGACTACCAGGGAAATTAATTTTACTTTTATTATGAACAGGTCAGGAGTCATGCAGGGGGTGGGGGACCACTTGACTACCAGGAAATTAATCTTAATTCCTATTGTGAGTGGGTCAGAGTTGTGCAGGAGGGTGGGGGACCACCAGACTACCAGGAAATTAATCTTAATTCTATTGTGAATGGGTCGAGATGTGCAGGGGGTGGGGGACCACTTGACTACCAGGGAAATGAAGTTTGAATTTATTGTGAACAGGTCAGGAGTCGTGCTGGGGGGTTGGAGGACCACTGGACTATCAGGGTCACTTGTGTGTATCAAGCAAACACATGCATGGGTGCGTTGTATGTACCCATACCTCCTGACTGTCCCTTCTTTTCAGGGAGGTCCCTGATTTAGCCTCCACATGTTCCTCCATCCCTCATACAATGTGTGTTTATGTGACAGAACAGCATACCTCTCAACTGTCCCTGATTTCACTTCAAATATTTACTCTGTCCCTCCTAAAAGGTGTGTTCCCGTGACTAAACAGTGGGGATTGTAAGAATACACCTATGTCAACCAATAAAGTTGCAGGCTTCTTATTCTTCAGGAAATATATTCTGCACCAAGTCCCTTATTCTGCCAGGTTCCTGAGTGGATATCACCAATTTTGAAACTGTGTCCCTGGTTTGGGCCTTTGTCCCTGATTTGTTTAAGCCTTGTCCCTGATTCAGGAGGCAAGGAGTTGTGAGGTGTGTATGCACCGACTGTGCCTGGGAGCATACAGTTTCTGCTGCTTCCGGCCTGTACTTCTATTCCGACCAACAGGGGAGGCTGTGGGAATGCCTTGGCCTGCAGCGTCTTGCCTGTACTTCCACTCCGACCAAAAGGGGGAGCTTTCTGCTCCATGCAGTAGCACCGGGCAAACTACAGGGTAATGTATGCTAAGCAGCACTTAATGAGATGCAAATGTACCTGTTTGCCCACAGATTAGGTAAGCAGGCTCATTTGCATGGGAGCTTTGAATATAGGGCTGGGCTAACCAGTCTGCATCGGACTAATGTGTTAGCACTGTGCACTAAGGTTAGCCCCAGGCAAAACTCACTTCAGCACAGCACAGTTCTGCAGTGTGTAACTTAACATTGTTGTTTGCAGTAGATGTCAGACATCTCTGTGCAGTCACACACAATGTTCTCCACCTGCAACACTGGCTTTCTCCAGGGTCTAATGAGCTGCAGTAGCAGCATGCACTTCCCTGTTGCTATATTCAGTGCTGTCTTATTCCCAGGCTACTTTTGCCCTGCACTCCTGGACCCGTTTCTGCCTGGCTTCCTTTGCTTACTATATTCAGGTGGTTTTGCACCGGGCTATTCCTTTTGAATATAGTTTGCTTGTCTAAGAAATCTTATTGGAGGTAGATGCTGCTCTTTCTTTTTTTATTTTGTCTATTTCCGCTTGAGCCTTCAGCCCCATTTTAACAGGGGAGGATCCTGCTGAACTACAACAGTTTTTAAATGATAATTGCAACTGCCGTAACTTTTTCTTTCTGTAGTCTGACGCTGCCCGTTTAGACTGGACCAGAGCTTCTCGATTTTCTACTGTTTTAATTTGCCATTTAGTTTCAGAATTTTGAAATAATTCTGAAATTCTTTTTTCATAGATTTCTGTGTCTGGGTCCACAGTAAACATAAACTAAAATTGAGACTTTCCAGCTCTGGAATTAACCCATAAACTGGCCTCTGGTTGTGTCTGCGTATATGTTAATTTCCAGAATAAAAGAAAAAAAACTTTGCCTTTAATAAACAGTTCAGATGTTGCCAATCTTTTAATGATGTAAAGAAAAGGAAGACTGTTACAGTACAGACAATGTCCCATATACTTAATTTCTTTTTGGTTCCTTTGGATCTTTTGTCTTGTTTTGCCGGGTAGCGTTTTCTCCATTCTTCTGGTCACTTTCTCCTTTGTTGCTCTCTCCTTCTGGATCATGCAGACTTTGGGCTACCTCTTCGGATATTGCTTTGGCAGTTCTCCGTCTGTTGGGAGCATCTGACGCTCACCTGTTCTTAGTTCTCTTTAACTTGTGCCATTCCATCTCTGGAAAAAAATGTTGCTGTACTCTGCTATGATCCAACAACAAAATTCTGGCCTGCTCGAGCAATGAGTGCTACTACACACAAAGTCTTTTTAAAGTTCGTTATTTTTATTTATAAAGTCCCAACGTTTTGCCTAGTATCAGGCTTCTTCTGGGGAACTGTAAAAAGATGTAAAAACAAATTTTTACTATATTTCACATTTGAAAATAATATTCAATTTTTTAATTTTCAATTTTTAATATCTTTCCATATTAGACCATGCTAGTCAAAAAGGACTGGGTATACCATCTTTCTATTGTAGTTATTAAAGCATTATTAAAACCAAAATTATATTTTAACCACCTGGTTATCCTTTATATTCATTAACAGTCATAAAATTCTTATACATTTTGCCCAGCTAGATGCCACCAATATAAATGCATAAAAAATTAATTGCCTTACTTTTTAACAATGTCAGCAAAAGCCAAACATCTGCCAAGCCTTCTTAAGAATTGCCTCCTGTATGTGTTCACTTTAAAAATAAATAAAACATTTAGGTCGAGTACTACATACTCCAAATTGCACCAAACAATGCTACTTTATCATTTATGTTTAAGTTCTCAATATTCACCTTTTTATTTATTCTACTTTTGATTTCAGATATTTTTCTTCAACCATTTAACTGATAAATAAATAAAAGGGGACAGAAAGAGGACTAGAAGAAGTTATAATAAAGAACATCAATTGTTAATATGGGTGCTTCTTTAAAGTTATTTGCACACTCTAATATGTTCATACACTCAGTTCTAAATATTCATCTTTTTATATGTGGTACTTTGCTTTTTAACATGTTTTCTTCATGCCTCATGTCTATTAGGCAATGTGCATTAAGGAAAGCGAGGGGGGGGGGTTGAGAACAAAAAAGCAATTACTTTTTTATTTAGCTACATAAGTGTTAAATCATGTGTTCATAAACCAACCCATTTTTTTATATTTCAATCCACCTCTACTCAAGTTCCTTAAAAGCTTAGTAATTAATGTAATAATGTTCATTCATTTCCTTTGAAGTTCAGATTTAGCTTATTTAAACCATGTGTGCACAAAAACAAACCTAAATCAGTTCTCTAGTGCCATGTGCTTCTGGCATCTGATGTAGTTACATGCAAAGCTTCATTTGTTTCCCCTAGTTTTTCCTTTTTAGCTTATCAGGTAAACATTCTCCTCAGAATGTTACTAGATAATACAATTCACTTCATAGTCTAAAACTTTAAATTTGCTGACTTAATAATCCTTTTGCTGTGAACTAAATAAATCCTATGACCAAGTGCATTTCTCAGCATAAGTATTACAGAAAAAAAATCTCTGACTTACTCAGTGGAGTTCTGAAGGCAGACTGGCAGCACTGGCTGCTTGGCTGACTAGGCCTCTTTATGTCAGGGAGAGAAGTCACATGACACCAAAGCTTGAGTCATCATTCCTTGCCAAAGCAAGGTGGTCATCATGGCGACCAGTGACTCTTCTCCCTGACATAATTCAGCATTGCAAGGATAATTCACTCTACTGGAAAGTCTTTTAAAGGGATATGCACAGTTTTTAAATGTATACTGACTCTTTATGGAAGTGACTGAATTAATCAGTCCATCCACTGTTCACAGAAAAATATATAGAAGCTGCATAAAATGTTAAAAAAGGTGTATAGTAAATAACACAATTCCAAGTGCATTTTTAGCACTTTGTAATATTATTTTACTAAATAACCCCATCTAACATTCCCAGCTAGCTGCAAAACCGCTGCTGATAGTAAAAGGTAACATAATTATATCAGCTTGAGATGCTAAAAGGTGTGTAGTTGTGATACATTATTTTGATTGTGTTGTAACACTTAAATAGTATTATGCTAACTAGCCCTATTTAACACTCCCAGCAAGTTACAGAATCACTGAAAATTATAGACGGGACCATAGCTACATCAACCATTTTCTTTTCATTATAATTAAGTTAACCGCATTTGTATCTTTTACTTAATGATAAATGAAGGAGAGATTGCTACATCATTTGGAGTTAAATGGAAATAGTTTTTTTCTTTTTTGTCTTCATATCATACCTAGACCTTACCACTGTAGTTCTAATATTAATATTCATAAACATTCTATTTCTTCTTAGCCCCCCCAACACACCTGCCAATTAACATCCTCATTTAAACCCCATTTCTCATGTATAAGGCCCAATTCATACATCCAAATCATCTCTCTTTTCTCTAGCAAATCATTATAGCAGCCACTTCTTGCAGGTTCAGGAACTTGTTTAAGTCCCCAGAATCTAATTTGCACAGGGGAATTACCTCTTTCATTATAATGTCTAGCAAGAGGGGAGTGCTCATCTCTCTCTTGCAGATACGACTTTTATGCTCTGAGATACGGGTCTTAGTTCTCTCAATGTTTTGCCAACATATAGTTGGTCACATGGACATTGAATGAGATAAATCACCTCCATCATCACACACGTTATATGTGACCTTATATAATATTCTCTTCCTGTATGGGGGTGTTTAAAAGATGTTCTCCGGGAAGTGTTGCCACATGCTGTACATTTACTGCGGGAGTATATTCCATTTTTTAAGGGACCCAATAGTAATTGGGACCCTGTGGGGGTCTCTTTTCAATACTGTGTGTGTACTAGTTTATCCTTCATTGTTCGAGTTTTTTTAGAAATCACATATGGTTTTTCCTGGAAAATCCCAGAGGTCGTAGGATTTGTTTGCAAAATATTCCGATTATTCAAAATAGCTTTTTTGAGGTGTGACATAATATTATTGTGAACAGTGCTAAAAACAAGTGGGTTCTTTTTGTCAGTCTCTATTTTAGTACTCCCTGGAAATGTGAGAAGTTCCTGCCTGGATTTCCTTGCTGCTTTAGCCTGAGCTTATTCTATGTTACTTTTCTGATATTGTCTTTCTCTAAACCTTACTTGAATATTTTTCTGTTCTTGTACATATTCTTTTTCAGTACTACAGTTACGCCTTGCTCTTAAAAACTGCGAATAGGGTATGCTTTCAATTAGTTTATTGGGATAAAAGCTTTTCCTATGTCTGTCTGTCTGACTTTTCTGTCTGTTGCTTTCCTGAATAACTTGGTTTCTAGTTTGTATCCATTTTTATAGATAGTTATGTCCAAAAAATCTATCTGCTGTTTATAATAAGAAAATGTAAACTATAAATTAGAATCTCTACTATTCATGTATTATTAAAACTCAGTTCCTGTATATTTCCTCTCCAAATTAGTAATATATCATCAGTGTATCTTTTCCAAAACATGATTCTGTCCTTAAAAGCATACCCTTTTGCTGTTTCACCTAGAACATGTGTATTTTCAAAATCATGCATAAAGGCATTGGCGTAACCTGGGGCCATAGTGCTGCCCATTGCTGTACCTCTAACTTGTTGCTAGAACTGATCTTGTAGGACTCGAGTCTTCGGTTTTTGGTCATGTGGTCTAGTGTTGATAACAGTTTTCCCATG
This sequence comes from Neoceratodus forsteri, assembly GCA_016271365.2. Classification (NCBI taxonomy): domain Eukaryota; kingdom Metazoa; phylum Chordata; order Ceratodontiformes; family Ceratodontidae; genus Neoceratodus; species Neoceratodus forsteri. The sequence continues at coordinate 316,612,284 of CM057454.1, forward strand.
CTTTCTATTCCTCTATCATGTGGTATAGATGTGTACAAGTCCTTTACATCAATTATAACAAGTAAGATATCATCTGGTACCCCTACAATGTTTAAATGTTGTATTAGTTGTAATACATGAATGGTGTCTTTGATAGAAGTTGGAATTTGTTCCACCAACGGTTGTAAAAAATAGTTAATAAATTTAGATAAAGGCTCTACGACAGAGCCAATGCCAGACACGATTGGTCTGCCAGGAGGCTTTTCCAACTGTTTATGAATCTTAGGAAGGGCATAAAACAGAAGTACCCTTGGGTATCTGTTCTCCATAGCCTGTACTTCCCATCTTCTAAGTAATCCCATTGTCTCCATCTCAAATAATGTTATTCTAATCTGCTCTGATATCGCATTGAGTGGATCACATTCCAGTCTTTTATAATGGACTGGTACATCTAATAGATCTAGACACATCTGTCTGTAATCTTCTCAATTCTGAATTACTGCTGACCCACCTTTGTCTGCTGGTTTGATTATTATCAGAGTATCGTTTTCTAGAGATAATGCTTCCCTTTCTCTTTTAGACAAATTAGACCCTTGATGTTGATTATTGGATTTCAAAACCTGACACATTTCCTTGTCTACAGTCTCTAAATAATTCTCAACTGCATAATTTTGTCCTACTGCTGGCATGTATTTAGATTTAATGCCCATAGCCCTTTTTAGTTCTTTTTGTTCTGGATTCTTCTCCATCATTCCAGCAAACTGAACATGTAATCTCAACTTCCTATACAATTTCTGCTTATCAGCTTGTATTTGAAACTTATATATTTCTTTTGTGATGGAGAATGATAGACCTAATGACAATACCCTAATTTCTTCTGTTGTCAAACGACGCTGGCTTAGGTTAAAAACTACTGTTTCCCTCCTCTTTGATTTTTTTGAGGACCCTTGCCTCTTCCTTCTCCACTTTGATCTTCTGTTTCTCTGTGTAGTGCATATCCCTTTAAAAGACTTTCCAGCAGAGTTAATTATCCGTGCAGTGCTGAAATATGTCAGGGAGAAGAGTCACTGGTCACCATGACAACCACCTTGCTTTGGCAAGGAATGATGACACAGGCTTTGGTGTCATGTGACTTCTCTCCCTGACTTAAAGAGACCTAGTCAGCCAAGCAGCCAGTGCTGCCAGTCTGCCTTCAGAACTCACTTGAGTAAGTCAGAAATTTTTTTCTGTAATATTTATACTTAGAAATGCACTTGGTCATAGGATTTATTTAGTTCACAGCAAAAGGATTATTAAATCAGAGAATGAAAAGTTTTAGACTGTGAAGTGAATTGTATTGTTTAGTAACATTTTGAGGAGAATGTTTATCTGATAAGCTAAAAAGGAAAACTAGAGGAAACAAATGAAGCTTTGCATGTAACTGCATCAGATGCCAGAAGCACGTGGCACTAGAGAACTGATTTAGGTTTGTTTTGTGCACACATGGGTTAAATAAGTTAAATCTGAACTTCAAAGGAAATGAAAGAACATTATTACATTAATTACTAAGCTATTAAGGAACTTGGGTAGAGGTGGATTGAAATATAAAAAAATGGGTTGGTTTATGAACACATGATTTAACACTTATGTAGGTAAATAAAAAAAGTAATTGCTTTTTTGTTCTCAACCTCCCCCCCTCAGCTTTCCCTGATGCACTTTGCCTAATAGACATGAGGCATGGAGAAAACATGTTAAAAATCAAAGTACCATGTATAAAAAGGTGAATATTTAGAATCGAGTGTATGAACATATTAGAAATACTGCATAATGTGTGCAAATAATTTTAAAGCAGCACTTAAATTAACAATTGATGTTCTTTATTATAACTTATTTTCCTCTTTCTGTCTCCTTTTATTTATTTATTTAATTATCAGTTAAATGGTTGAAGAAAAATATCTGAAATGAAAAGCAGAATAAATAAAAAGGTGACTATTGAGAACTTAAACTATAAATGATAAAGTAGCATTGTTTGGTGCAGTTTGGAGTATGTAGTACTTGACCTAAGTGTGTTATTTATTTTTAAAGTGAACACATACAGGAGGCAATTCTTAAGGAGGCTTGGCAAATGTTTGGCTTTTGCTGACATTGTTAAAAAGTAAGGCAATTAATTTTTCATGCATTTGTATTGGTAGCATCTAGTTGGGCAAAATGTATAAGAATTTTATGACTGTTAATGAATGTATAGGATAACCAGGTGGTTAAAATATAATTTTGGTTTTAATATTGCTTTAATAACTACAATAGAAAGATGGTACACCCAGTCATTTTTGACTAGCATGGTCTAATATGGAACGATATTAAAATTTAAAAATTTAAAAAAATTAATATTTTCAAATGTGAAATATAGTAAATATTTGTTTATAAATCTTTTTACAGTTCCCCAGAAGAAGCCTAAAACTAGGTGAAACGTTGGGACTTTATAAATAAAAATAACAAACTTTAAAAAGACTTTGTGTGTAGTAGCATTCATTGCTCGAGGAGGCCAGAATTTTGTTGTTGGATTTGAATGTACCGGACAGAAAGTTGGCAAGCTCCACCAGATACCTTACTGAATCGTTTGTACAAGACTGGTGATTTCCCTGGGCACGCAAACTTTTTGCACGTACTCTGCAATGAACCACCTCATCTATCGACCAATCTGGCCATCACAACAGATGACTAGCACTAGAGAGGAATGAAAAAACAAGAAAGGAGCAGTTTTTAGCCTTATAGTTTAGCTTGCCAAGAGGTTCAAATGACATGTGGTGTAGTCAGTGAGAGGAGTGCAACATCCTTGTGCTGCCTAGCTAGTGGCTGTATCCACCGCATCACCACACTCCACCCATGATAGCAGTCTTTTTTTTTTTTTGTAAACATTTTTTTATTGAGAATGGTGTCATACTTATAGAGACATACAGAGAAAAGTCACATCTTAGACTGACTGTATTTTACATTTAGTTTGTTTTGTTGTTGGTGGATAACTTTTAATATCTAACAAGCAGTTTTTCACACATTGGTTACCTTAAGTCCCTATGAGTTATAGTAGATTATTATAGGTGACACTTCATTACAACATATTGGCCCCAGTTCACTGTTGTCTATCCTGTAAGTAGTGAATTTTCAATTCAGGGGACAAGGGTCCCCCAAAGGAGAAAAGACACCTATAGCGACACCACACCTTTTTCTATTGCAACTACCAACAGGCCCCAAGTCTTGTCAAACAAAGACTGCTGTCCATTCACCTGCAGCTGTATCCTTTCAAGTTGAATACAAGATCCTAGATTATTCAGCCAATGAGCTATACTTGGGGGAGTGTCACTAGCCCAGTGTTGAGCCACTGTTTTCCTTGCGTTTACTAGTGCCACCTCCCACAGTCTGTGTCTAGTCTTGTTGTGGGGCATTTTCTCCACTCCCAGCATCAATTCTAGAGGAGAGTTGGGTAGTTCTGCTCCTTGGATTTGTTGCATGATATTGTGAACCTCATGCCGGAAGGTTGACACCCTGGTACAGGTCAGTGCCATGTGCAAAACGTCTCCCTCTTCCACTTGTAGTACACCTCTTATCTGGTGTTTGTGAATCTATGCAATTTACTGGGGGTGAGACATGTCCTGTACAAGTAATTTAGTTGTATTCTTCACAACTTGTTCGAACTGGAACATGTGTGCTCATGCCTGATGGCTTCATCCCACACACACACACCTTCATTTAGGGTTTATGCCATGCCCTTCTGTCAAGCTTGAGGGGCCTTCACCAGTGGAGGTGGCATGGCTCCCTAAAAAATCTTACAGAGTAGATATCAGCATGCTATTTGGCTGTGGCCTATAGAAGGCCTCCTCCACTGGTAATAGGTCAGGCTTTGTTCCCCAGCAATATGCCGTATCCTAAGGTATACAGAGAATTCCCTGATTGGGCTTTGTATTGCTGTCTCAGTTCTTCAAAGGCCTTAATTCTCCTCCCATAGTATAAATCTCCCACCACTACTAATCCCTTCCTTCTCCATCTTTGCAGGGCCTGGTTCAGATGTACATTGTACCCCTTGCAACCCCGAAACCCTATGTATAATGCTGCATTGGCTGACATCTGCTTAGGGTGTTTTATATGCTTGTGTACTCCCTGCCATTATCTGACCAATACCCGGGTCATTGGGTTCTGCTGTTTGAGCAGGGACAGTACGTACGGGGTGGGTGCCAGGATCTCCTGCATCAACCCTCCCACAGTGCCCTTCTCCTCCATTTCCCTCCATGCAGGTGCCTGGTGAGCTGTGGAGTTTTCCAAGTAGGCTAGTTGCATTACCCAATAATAGTACTGTATTTGAAGTTTGGGAGGGCTAGCCCTCCTTTTTTCAGTGGTAGCTGTAAGATGGTTCTCTTTATCCTCGCTGCTTTCCCAGCTCACAGGAATTTGTGTAAAATGCTATTTAGTTGGTGAAAGAATCCTTCAGGGCTCCTGATTGGCAGGTTTTGGAATACATATAAACACCTCAGCAGTATATTCATTTTGAGCATGTTTACTCTGCCTATCAAGCTCAAGAGCAGTCCCTCCCACTTCTCACAATCCACCTTTATGCTACCTAACAATGGGACATAATGTAGTTTGCTCTGTAGAGATGGGATATGCCTTGTGGTATTATGATCCCCAGGTATTTCAGTACCTTGATCCCTTTCAGGTCTAGGGGAGCGCACTCAAGGCCCCATCGTTCCCCTGACCCAATACCATTATTTCACTTTTCATCTAGTTTATTTTATGCCCAGCCGATTTGCCATATTTTTTCAATATTTTGTGTAGTACATGTAGTCCTCTTGGGTCATGCATGTACAGCAGTAGGGCATCTGCAAATAATACTATTTTATGCATTTCCCCCTGCCTTTATACCTTGGATGCCCTTCTCTTACCTGATTATCGCAGCCAGTGGTTCCAATGACAACACATACAGTAAGGGACAGAGCGGGCAGCCCTCTCTTGTTCCTTGGGTCGGTGGAAAGGGACTTGACAACATCCCATTAACTAAGATTCGAGATGAAGGTTTGACATACAGTGATCTAATCCACCCTGACATATTTGGCCCTATCCCAAACCTACGCAGTTTTTCAAACAGGTATCCCCACTGTGCCCTGTTGAAGGCTTTTTGGCATCCAGGGCCAGTATCCCCGGGTTAGCTCTAATGGTCTTCTTCGACCGTCTCCACACAATATTCAATGTATGTTGCACATTCAGTTTGCCCTGCCTGCCTTTTATAAATCCCGTCTGGTCTTCACTTATGATATTTGGTAGTACCTTCTCCAGCCTTCCTACCAGTAGGCACACTAATATTTTATAACCTGCTGTTAGCAAGGAGATGGGGCTGTATGAGGCACACAGTGTGGGGTCCTTCCCTTGCTTTGGCAATATGGTGACTGTGGCCTCACACATAGAAGGCGGTAACACCCCTTGCCCCATAGCTTCCGTAAGCATGTCCTGTAAGGGATTTCTTAGCTCTTGGGAGAATACCTTAAAAAATTCAGTTGGATACCCATCTGATCCTGGAGCCTTACCTCCCTTCAGATGTTTAATTGCCTCCTGGATTTTCCAATATTACTTACTTGTCCATCTCTTCTCTAGCTTCATCTGATATTTTGGGGATTTGTGCCTTGTCAAAAAAAGCTGTGTATTGATTCTGTGTGGGTGTACCCACTGTGGTATATGTTTCCATAAAATTTACAGAAGCTCTCTATTATCTCCTTTTCCCCATGATGTGTTTTCCCCTCTTTGTCTTGTATTTGGGCTACATTTTTCACCCCTTGCCTTTGCAGCTGCCATGCTAACCACTTGCCCCTTGTATCTCCCTCAAAATGTGTGCCAGCTTGGGTGAACAACAGGTCCCTCTCTATAATATTATGTGACCTGTTAAATTCACATTTGAGCTTTTGTAGTTCATCATACTATAGGTTACTGCATTGGGCTTTTCAATATGGCTTTTTTCTATCTGTTCTATTTGTTCCTCTAGCTGTTATAGTTGCAGATATTCCCCTTTCTTTTTGTGAGATGTGTAGGATATTATCACCCTCCTCAATAAGGTCTTGAGAGCATCCCACCTAATCACTGCACTGGTGTCTCCTGCTGGATTGTCATTTAAGAAAAGACCAGTTTGTTCATTGGTGAAAGTTTGGAACTCTTGTTTTTTTTAGTAACGTTGGGTCTAATCTCCAGGTACTTTTATTGTTCACTTGTCCCATGTCTGATACCTCCAGTTGCACCATGGCATGGTCAGATATTAGTATAGGGTTATATCTAACATTGTGTACCTTTAAGACAATATCCTGGGAAATCAAAGCCATGTCCAATTGTGTATGTGCCTTGCCTGAGTGAGAATAGTGTGAGTAGTCCTCCGCCTTGGGGTGCTTGAACCTCCATGTATATACTAGACTATGGTCCCTCATTAGATCTTTCAGGGCTTAGGTACTTCTGGCCTCTGGGACAATTGTTTTTGTAGATCTACAGTATTCTGGATATTGTCTAGTATATAATTGAAATCTCCAGTTAGCACCCATGGCCCCTGAAACTTAGTCATTTCTAGTGATAAACAGGTAAAAAACTCAGTATTGTCCACATTAGGAGTGTAGACTGAACCAACTGCCACCATCTGCCCTGTGTTTAACTGCAATTACATTAACACATACCTACCTCCATTGTCCACCACTATCTATATGAGACAACTCCTGGGACTCTGGGCCTCAACCATATCCCTGTACCTTTTGCTTTAGAGGAAAAATATGAACCATACCAATCACCTCCCCAACCCATAGCCAGATGGGCACCCTTCTTGGAAGTCATGCGTGTTTCCTGCAAACATGTCACATCCATCTTTTCACTTTTAATCCTATCTAGTACCTTCTTCCATTTTGTGTGCGAGTTAAGCCCATTAATATTCCATGAACAAAGTCTTATCCATTATCATGTTTATATATTCTGTTTTCTCAGGTCCCTGCACTGTTTTTGTATAATTAGTCAGTACACTTAAGTGACACTTTTTTTGGTTTTTAGATCTTGTAACATTTGCTCCTGCCTTTTAACTTTGCTTGGTCTCCCCCCCCCCCCCATCTTCATAACACTTAAACTAATCTAAGAAAACAGCACCTGCAACTCCCCCCCCGGCACAATCAACATCCCCAACATAGCTTTGTCCTGACCCTTTCCTTTTGCACTATCTTAGTGTACCCCTTCCCCATGTTAGGTTGGTGGAGTCCGACTTAACAGGCACTATGTTGTGCAATGTGAAAACACTTTATAATCTAGTATTAGTGCAGAACAGTGTACACCAGTTTGGTTCTTCCCTCTTCCCATTCCTGGTAGGGGGCAGAGAGGGTGGAGTCATATTCTCTTTCCTCTTTTTATGAGGATGATATTTATATTTTATAATTTGCCCTCCTCCTCTGCTAACTCAGACAGCAGCTGATGATAGGTTCCTATGTCATTTCCCAGCTCTCTGGCCAGTCCCCCCCCCCCAAGCTGTTGTCCAGACCCACAAAATGTTAAGTACATACAGGAAGCATAACAAAAATTTGCCAGTAGCCAGCTGCATATAATAGTCATCCACCTTGTACTACTCTTTTCTGCCAATGCTTCTCCAGCTAAGTAGTGGAGAGAGAAAAAGGAAGAAAAAAGGAGGTGCATACTACAGCCTGAGTGATTAACTATATACACCATAATACTGCCCCGTCTCCTTCAATTTCCCCATGCATCAAAGTTCACATATTTCAGCTTCCTTGAGATGCACTTATTGGTACCCATGGCCCTAGCCGTGGTCGAGCCAGCTATGTTTCATTTACTGTTAACATCCCATTGTGGTGATTAATCCTGCAAGCCATCATTTTTGTCTAATCACCTCCTCTCCCCTCCTCTTTCTACTGTCAAAGCCTGCAGCATGGGCGACAGTTCCACATTCATTGGCACCCATGGCCCTAGCCGTGGTTGAGCCGGCTACGTTTTGTTTACTGTTAACATCCTATTGTGACGATTAATCCTGCAAGCCATCATTTTTGTCTAATTACTTCCTCTCCCCACCTCTTTCTGCTGTCCATGCCTGCAACATGGGTGACAGTTCCACATTCAGACTGAGTGAGGAGGGGAGACATGCTTGCCCAGATGCGTTTTATGGCAATCCATAAGTTCCCAACTATTTGGGGCAATGGTTCGATTCCTCCTCCGTCACATTCCCCAAACCATCCTTTTAATAACGACCCCATCAATAACTCAATAATTTCTCTGGTTACCTAGTTATTACTCAGCAACGGGAATTCTCTCTTCATGAACAACACCCCATACCACTCAATTGAGGGATGACAGTCTTCTGGATGTTATTTCGTGTAGAGATAAGAGGTGGCTCCCTGTCCTCTCAATACTTAGGAGTTTGCATACTAATTAGCTCTGGAGGCATGCGGCAGACTGCTGCTTCCTCTGTTCTTTCATTGGTTCACCTGCGCCTTATCAGTTTCCTTGTCTGGTGTACGCACCCATTACATCAGTGGGACCTTTCAACACACCCACGAAGTTTGCCACAATGCCACCTCCGGAAAAGTGGTATGTTTCAGAGGCCATTTTATATAGTCATGTTACCAGCACATTCCTCTGCACATTTAACTTTTTATTTAAACTGGCGTTTCCTGCGTAAACCACCATTATTTTTGCCTTGTTTGACAGCAACTAATCTGTATATCCCCTGTATGATCACAACATTGATTTTATCTCACACATTTAGTGGGCTTACAGCATTGAATTTTCAAGACTTTTGAGCTGGGTACTTTTCAATCTGGGAAGTAGTTTAGGTGACACATAGGATTAGAGGGTTAACAGCAACTACTCTCGCTTCATAGATCATTTCCTCATCTACTGTCATTGTTTTAATATATCACATTAGGTTTACTCACTTGGCTAAGGCGGGAGTAGTTTCTGTGCTCTCCCCTCTGGTGCCCCCTCCTCGTGGTTCACATACTTTACAGCTTCTTGAGGGGTATTGAAAACTCTAGGAGCGCTACCTGGCTTGATCACTTTCAGCTTAGCAGGGTATAATAGTGCGATTTCCCCACCTAACTGATGCAGCAAGGTTTTAACCCCAGCAAACTTTTGCTGCTGTAATTGAAGGTCTCTGGAGTAGTCTTGAAAGACGGACACACGACCCCCTCCTCCATTGTGATGGGGCCAGGTGCTCTGGCAGCCTTCAGCATTATTTCCTTCTCTGGAAAATGTAAATATTTTATAAAGTAATGACGAGGTCTCTTCCCAGGCTTAGGCGACGGGCTGGTCCAATGCGTCCTCTGAATTTCAAAGTTCGCTACCTCCTTCTCCATGCCAAAGCACTCAGCTAGCCATTTTTGGACTGTCTTCCTGCCACCTTTGCCTTCCAGTCTTTCGGGGAGACCAATGATCCTGATGTTGGTTCTTCTTGCTCTGTTTTCCTGGTCATCAGATCTCGCCCATAGTAATGCAGTCTTGTCTTTTAACATTTTGCTGTCCTGGGTTAGATCCATGATCTGGTCCTCCAAAGTGCTCACTTGGCCCTCCTGCTCCATCAGCCAAGTACCATGCTCTGTCACTATTTCAGTACCCCTGTCACCACACCTTGTAAGTGTTCTATTTGAGCTGAAACATTCGTGAACCCAGCCTGCATTTCATTCTGCATATTGTTAATTAGAATGGATAATGCAGCCACAGTCAGGTCATTGGGTACTTTCTGCTAGGCAATTTCCGTCGCAGTTAGCTGTGGCCTAGTATGGCCCTCTGTGGTGCCCACTGCTCCTTTTTCTGCAGCTTCAGATTGCAAAGTAGATTGTTTTTAGCCGATTTTTGTGAAGCCATGATCTTCTGTCATCCTTTTCTGCTTAAATATCCTGAACATTTTTAACTGCATACTGTTAGTTCTGCCAGTTATTTTTGTGCCTCCAGGAGCTGATTTAACACACGTCCACCATGCTGTGTTTCTTAGCCATGCCCATAGACATCATTTGCCCATAATAACAGTCTTGTATTGGCAATAGCTGACTCTTCTTCTTGTTCGGTATCCAACCATGTTTTTGAAGACATTGTACAGCTAGTTTTGTACTCCTTTGTGCCTGTCCTTCTGTTGTGGTTCTCGTGAGCCACTCATCCAGATAGAGAATGACATGCACCCCTTCCTTGTGAAGGGGCACCACCAGAATCACTAGCATCTTGGTGAAGACTCTGGGGGCCAACTTCAAGTCAAATGGGAGGCAGTTGTAGTGGAAGTGATTGTCCCTTACAGAAAATCTCATATACTTCTGGTATGTACAACAAAGTGGGATGTGTAAGCATTGCATGCGTCCTTGAGCTGTATGGATGTCAGGAAGCCCCTGGACAAATGGCAGCAAGAGTGGAGTGGAGTGCAGTGTCTTCATTTTGAACTTCTTGTAACTTAAAAACTGGTTGAGGTATTTGAGGTCCAGTACCAGTTGCACGCCTCCTAACTTCTTTTGCATCATGAAGAATAAGGAGTGCAGCCCCGGTTCATTTCCTCCAATGGGAGAGGAAAAATAACGTTGGTTGCTTTCAAATTGGAAATGGCTTGGTAGAGCTCTTCTCTCATTGCTGAGTAGTTCAGTATCAGAGAGGACATAGGTCTGTGTGGAATAATCCTGCGTTCCAGCTCTATCCATAATCCGTGGGACACTAATTCCCTGTCACATCTATTCGTTGTTGTTTGGGCCCACTGAGTGGCAATCTGTTAAAGTCTTCCTACAACTGTTTGATGGTCCGTGGGAGTGCGCCTCATCTCTATTGTTTTTGATTGTTGTGGAGAAGGGGTTTGTTTCAAGTAGAGGTGAAGTTGTGGTTATTGCTGAAGCACATTTTTTTGTAAGGAACTTTATGGGTGAATTTAGGTTTAGAGGACCAATACATTGATCCTTGATTGAACTGAGAATGTGACTTTGGTATGAATTGTCTGAATTTAGGACGTGGTCGGGAAGCCAGGTGGTCGAGGTTCAGTAGTGTCCTCTGCTGGTCCTGCCTCCGCCTCCAAGCCTGCCCAGTGACGGGTTGGGGGATGCCTCCTCCCTGCCCATCGTGTCTCCCCTGGATTCTCCTATGGAGGTCCGGCTCTGCCACTTTCTTTACATCTGGCCCAGTGTTACCATGGACATGTGGGTGCTCAAAGTGGTCGGTCAGGGTTTGCCTCTGGAGTTCGAGGCTCTCCTGCCCAGCCGAGCTTGTGCCGCTCAGGAGGATGTGGTGTCTGCAGACATGTTGTCCGTCCTTCGGGAGGACATCACCGAGCTTCTCCAGAAGGAGGTAGTGGTTTGGGTCTCAGACCCACCACCCAATCCAGGGTTTGTCTCCAGATATTTTCTGGTTCCCAAATGGATGGGGGGGCTGGCGGTCCATCTTGGATCTGCATGACCTAAACAAATGTCTGCGGTCACTCACCTTCAGAATGATCACTCTGAACCAGATCATTCTGTCTTTGGAACATGACATGTGGTTCTGTTTCCTGGACTTGCAGGACACCTTCTTCCACATCGCCATTTGTCCATCCCAATGGTGGTTCCTTTGGTTCCGTGCAGGGAAGACCTTCTGCAAGTTCCAGGCCATGACCTTCAGCCTCTCCTCAGCTCCCTGGGTCTTCACCTAATGCATAGCACTGGTGGCAGCCTTCCTGAGGTGCTGAGGGTTCCGGGTATGCCCATATATGGAAGACTGGCTGATTGCAGGCCCCTCCAGGATGGAGGTGGAGCAGTCCAGGGACCTGGCCCTCCAGACCCGTTTGGACTTTGGCCTCCTGGTAAACAAGGCCAAGTCAGAACTTGTACCCTCACAGGTGATTCACTTCATTGGGGTGGAACGCGACTCTCACTGAGCCCGAGCCTGGCTCCCGGTGGACAGGGCAGAGGATCTTTCCATCTTTGCCTGATAATTTTAAGTTGAGCAGTTGTGCCCTTCCAGGGACTTCCTGCACCTCCTGGGCTACATGGTGACTTGCACAAGTATGGTCCATTGGGCCTGCTGGAGGATGTGCCCCCTGCAGTGGGGGGCTGGCCTGTCAGTGGTCTTGGCATCATGGCCACCTCAACCAGGCAGCCACAGTGACCTGGCAGATATGGGATGCCGTCTAGTGGTGGCTGGTCCCAGAGCATCTTCAAGAAGGAGTCCTGTTCATCTTCCCAGAGCCAATGGTCACAATCTAGAACGACACCTCCCTGATGGGCTGAGGTGCCCACCTTGGAGGAACACAGAGTCCACAGCTTCTGGTGCCCTGAGGAGTTCTGATGTCACTTTGGAGCTTTGAGTTGTTCATCTGTCCCTGACAGCCTTTGCTCCACATCTCTGGGGTCAGGTGATCCAGGTTCAGATGGACAACATGATAACCATGTACTACCGCAACAAGCAGGGTGGGATGCCTTCCCTGCCCCTGTTCAGGGAAGTTCTCCACATCTGGACCCTCGTACTCAGCCTCAAGGCCAACCAGCTGGCCATTCACGTGGCTGGAGTATCGAGTAGGCTGCAGATGCCCTCAGCCATGTGGGCGAGGCGTCTCACGAGTGGTCGCTACACCAGGAGGTAGTCAACTGTTTGTTCTCCCCATGGGGCATCCCTCAAGAGGATCTCTTTGTCTCCCAGGAGAACTCCAAGCTGAGACTGTTTTTTGCCCTCCCCCTTCAGTGGGGTACACTGCAGGGGGATGCCTTCATGAGGCCCTGAACCTTGGGCCTCCTCTATGCCTTCCCTGCCTTTCCTCTGATCCTCAGGGCCTTGATCAAAGTTCGGAGGGATATGGCTTGGATGATTCTGGTGGCTTCCAACTGGCCATGCCAGTTCTGGAACCCCAATCTCCTCAGCCTCAGCAGTAGGCCTCCATGGTGTCTTCCATGTCACCTGGACATGCTCTCATTCTCTCAGGGGAAGGTCCTCCACCCGGACCTTCAGTCTCTGCACCAGATAGCCTGGTTCCTGAGAAACTAGAGTTCCAGGCTCTGGGTCTCTACGATGAGGTTCTTCATGTAGAGATGGGCAAAGTGTCCCCAGTTTATTCTGCAAAGTGGAGGCATGGAGTGACAGTGAATTCGTAGGAGTGCTCCATGGCAGCCAGTACTATGCTGTTATTGTGTAACACTAAACCATTGAAGACTATGACTTTGTATTACTCCACCTTCCCAAACCACTACTCCACTAATTCTTAAGGCGAAGTACATTGCCTTACTTAACCTTGTTTTTAAGCTCCAAAGGTGAATTTTGCAGTGATTCATGGGATTTCAGGTCACATGGGCTCTATATTGTTCTGCACAGCCTCAGTTTGGGGTAGTGTGTGTAGGAAGCAGTAGGAGACAGTCTGCTCTGAGAGCTCTCTGTGATTCAAACCTTCTTAAAGCTGTTAAAAAGCCTTTTTGAGTCATTTTGTTTTGCTGAAACTGTAGTTCATCGATTACAGGAAACCCTCCTGTGCTCATATCATCAAGCGTTTATTGTTTGTGTGTGTATTTTGAATGTTAATGTACAACATTCAATCTGTGTACTGAAAGACAGTGGAAGTGTGCTTTGGGGAGGGGCGTATCTGTGGTGTAGGTAGATTAACTTGGAGAAAAGACAGTGCTTTCTGTTTTGGTGATATTTTTCTTGTATAACTGTGTTAATGTACACACAGTAATATTTTCAATAATTCTTGCCATGTTTTGCTGATTGTTGTGGTGCAGCAGTGCATAATTTTAGTTTGTTTAAAACATATGGTTATATTACTGAAGTTTTTAATTTGCTACGCATTACTTAGTGTGTGTGTGAGTATGTGTGTGACGCGAGTCATCAAATCAGACACCTTTTATTGTGCCACATAATTTCAGCAATGTGAACCTGCTATCCAGTGCAGCTGTGTAATTTTTTGTACTTCTTTGTAGTATCTTTACTGGTACTGTGACTAGTGACTCTACTGCAGCAGTGCAGTACACTACCCCCCACGGCTCGCCTCCAACCGGCAAAGACGCTTCTTTCCAAATGTGAATTTCTAATGGTGAGCACTGGTTAGGTGTTATGCCTTTGCATCTGCATCTCTTCAGTGTGCAGCACAATCTTAAGCTGTCTGTTCACTTGCATCTCCTTAGGGCCCAATTTCCATCTCTAACTTAAGTCACAGTTGTTTCTTTGACTTCCCTTCAGAGTACTGGACAGGTGTGGTGCATAATTCAGCATGAACATTGTACTCATTAATATGCGTTTTTAAGTCAGGACCGTGATCAGGAGTCACTTGTGATACAAATCACGTTCTTCATCATCACGGTCACAAATGCAGTCACAAATTATGATTTATGATCATGTCACGAATCACAACAGTAATTGTTTTTACTAGTTACTTGGATGTATTGTAAGCCTGTTTTGTAGTATCTCTCCATGCTTTACCACCCCACCATTGTACTCATTAATGAGTGTTTTTAAGTCGGGGAGTTTTGTGCCACACCTCATCGGGGCCCGGGGAAGTACAGCCGTAGGCATTTACGTTTCTTTATCATCACGGTCACAAATCACGATTTACGATTTTGTCACAGATCACAACATTAATATTTTTACTAGTTACTTGGATGTATTGTAAGCCTATTTCGTAGTATCTCTCCAGGCTTCACCACCCCACCATTGTACTCATTAATAAGTCTTTTTAAGTCAGGGAGTCGGACAGTGTCTGCAGTACATACACAGGATGGAAAGAAAACTGCACCCATGCAGTTTAGCATAGTATACTTCCATTGCTCAGAATACATACGGAAGACAACAAAAAAAAGTGCATAATTACATACAAGGGTCGGGGATGGTGGAGGAATACATTTTATAACACAGCAAGGAAGGTGTGGGGGGGGCACATGGTGTGAGGAGAAAAAAACTAATGTGGGATCCCATGGTGATCCAGCAGCAGTTCCAGCATGGGCATAATTTGCAACTGATGTCCCTCTATGTAAGAAAAATAAAATTTATAGAAAGAACAAATTAAGTAAAAATGAGTACAGACAGAAAAGACAAAAAAATGTAGCTTTAAAAAAAGCTGTTGGGTCTAAATTAAAGTTTAAATCTCCTCCTCGTTCTGATCTCAAAGTATCAACAGTCACAAAACACACTCCTCTCTCTCTCCATATGCACAGGAGAAAGTAAAAGTGTCTGCTTGTATGATTCACTTTCTTCCTGCCTAGCTAAAAAGCATGTGACTTACAGTACTGTAAGCCATGTGATGTGTGGGGGGGCTGCCAAATCTGAAACACCAAGTGGGTCACTTAGAATCATAATGAGGAACATGAAGTCCATTAAAAACAATGACTTCGCCTTACTTCGCAGTGCCATTCAGCATTAATGCGAAGTGGTAATGACAAGGCGGAGTGAGCACTTTGCATTGCCCACTCTGCATAGTGGAGTGACAACGCAAAGTGCTCAGTTCGCGTTCAGTTCGCCGGCTGAATTTAAATACGCTGCATCTCTACCTCCATGTAGTGAAGGCCTCTTAGAAGGAGGCGACTCATCGATGTTATGCCTTCAAATGGAATAGAGTCTTCATTTTGTGCCATTTTAACCTCCCCCCTGGTGAGGCATGCACAATTATGTCAACCTAGTTGCCTGACTCTTGGTGAGGTATACACAATGGGCCTGATATTCAGAAAATGAGGCAAACGCAGTGTGGATATTTGCATTGTGCCTGCCCTTGCACTCCCCCCTTGCTGCTGCAATATTCAGACAGATAGTGAGTGGCACTACATGGCTGAATATCAGGCCCGGTCATCATAGCGCTGAGTAAAACTGTGCTTCACTGACACGGACCTGGGCTGTATATAGCCCACAGGGAGTAGCACTGCCAGAAATGGAGCGCACCAAGAGCCCTGTGGGCTATATTCAGCCCAAGCATGTAAACGAGTCCATTGGGCATGCATGGTGCTAAGAGTCCTTTTGCATGCGCATTATGGGCTAATTTGCATGGGGCACAGCAGCCCTATAGCACCCATTTCAGTGCGAAACATACCCTCAGGTGATCCAGTGTGTCCCCCACTCCCTTATCTCTAGTTAACCCATCTTAAAAGGACACCTGGTGATCTAGTGGTTCCCCCCAACCCCGATTACCCATTCACTCATTGTTTTTTTTTTGGTTAATATAATTTTTATTCAGAGAATTTTTCAAGTTTACAACAGGGGGAGGGGGGTTACAGCAGTCAGATGTTCATCATAAAACATACATTTGATCTTATACAAAGCAGAATACACGTTGGGTAGCAGACATGGCAATACAAAAATACTTTCTACTAAGCTTTATACAGAGCGGGGGTACATAGACACTATTATTTTAACATTCATAAGTCCCAGTTTATTGACAAGCACATGTAACCCCCAAGGGCGCTATCCTAAGGGCTACTAACCCTGCCTGCCCTAACTGTAGCAGGGTGAGGGGCCCAGATCTGTTGGCGGGTGCCTCCACCCAGAGGTCGGGGTTAAAACAGTCAAGGTTAACTTGGTCACAGCCCTATGAGTTGCTGCAACCCCCCCTTCTTCCCACTAGTGACCCACGCAGTTCAACTTCAGTGTCCTTACCATATACACTTATCCCCAGCTCGAACCAGTCAGCTCAGTCCGGGACCCCCTGGAAAGTAAGGTACAGTTACGCCACATTCACTGTGCAGTATTTCACCATTGATATACAGGCTAGCCAGAGTACTTTTGCAAACAAGCAGTCTGATTTATTTAAGGGGAGGTAACAAGAACCGGGGGAAATCAGGGTGATTGGCTTACCACTATAATATACATTTGTCTACCTAAGGCTCTGTGCACAGACCTAACCTATTAATCACTGTCTATGGGTACCCAAGCCCTAATGGCTATTTTCTCGATGCAGCTGGTTGGGGCCCTGACACAAACGAGCATTTATTTCTGGAGAAGATCAGATGGAGCCAGGAGGCTCAACTAGTACAGTCAGCAATATAACAAGATGATTTTTGCCTTTGCGTGCAATCTTTAACAGGGAGCTACCCTGATTCAGTCCTCACAACTCCAGCAGAAAACCACTTTTCCACCACTCACAGGGCTAAGCCTGAGCTTCAAAGGCCTCCTCACACATTTATATGGAAAACAACAGAGGGGTACCATACCAGGCAGCTGTTTCCAGGACCCGACCAAACTCACAGCAAATGCAGGCATTTCACTGCAGCTTCAACGTCCTGACAGACTGAGCGCGATTCAGCAGATTCTCCAGCCCTCTTCAGGTGAAGCCTGGTAGGTAGCTGTGTTTGTACACAGCCTCCTCTGATTGCAAGCCTGTGGATTTAATTTGTGGCGCACTGGCAATGTAAAAACAACCACCTTAGGCCTTTCACATGCTTTCTGGGTGAACACTCAACAGCGCAGAAGCTCAGAGCTCCCTTCTTCTTCACAGTCACAACGCCTCTGCCTCTAGCAGCATGGGGCAATCCTTACAGCTCGGGCGCTACCCGATCTCATTGGCGGACCACGCATGCCAGTCACTTATTCTAGCCTTCAGTGGTGCGAAAAGGTGCCCTGACCCATAATGCCACATCCAGGAATTACAAGCGATGCCCTCATTGGTCGTCGACTCCCTCTGAAGTACCCCCTATTCCTATTGGACCCTTTCGAACGTCCGGGTCCAACATGGAGGGGCACAGCACACAGTCCCAGCTGCAATGAAAAGAGTTAAGCAAACCACAATTTTACCAATACTATACAGGTTCTCAAAGGAACAACTACATCTTTTAGATGGGCTCCTTCAGCGCTCCTAGCGACTGCAGAAATGGAGCAATCAGACAGCAGTCCAGGGCGGGACTCGAGCAGGGAAACCTCAGTCCCCCTATTTGTACCACTAAAGCCTGCGAGCAGGCAGCTCTTAAAGAGGCAGTACTGGAGGCTTTAAAAGCACTCACACCACCCACATTTAGCAGCCTCACGCCGAACACCAGTCAGGCTTGGAGCATTTAGGCAAGCTCCAGGGGAGGCTTCTAGGAGGCCCCATTTGTAGGGGGGTTACACCCTTCCTGGCCTGGAAAGAACTTGACGTCCCCGTCAAGTAGTCACCCTTATATTACTGTAAGGCAAACAGCTTAATTAACATTATATCACACTTTAGATTACATGCATTGATACTGTACTCACAGTTTACTGTGGTTTATGCAACATTACACACACACATAACCTTTTTCCTTTTAAATCAGGTCATTATTTCCTGCCCATAACACCTGGAAAGAGGGGACCCTTCTCTGTCAGCTACTTGCGGGCTACCTGAAGCAGGGTACCATACTCAAAGGGCAATACTAACAGGCTGGAGTTATCCCCCAAGGCTAGCTTAGGCAAGGAGCTCGGGGACACATACACCCCTTTATGGACCACATTTAAGGGCAGGTTCACAGGCTGACCCAGAGACTCATAACCTAACTTTACTACAGGCCGTACTTCCCGGCTGTAGCGTCTAGGGGTCTCGGAAAACCCTGCTACAGGACCCGATTCCATTTCAGCCTCATTGAGATTAATAAAGGGAACCTCCACAGAGGAAGGGGACCCAGTGCTCTTAGTACTCTCAGGGGCATGACCCTCTATATCAGGACCCACACTACTTGGCTCAGCTGAGGACTGTTCAGGCACTAGTAAGGAGCCACCAGGGCATTCAAAATATTCTTCAAGTTCCAGCATATCATTGGCTTGTTCCCCCACATCACTTTCTTCTTCTGCAAAGTCAGATAGTTCAGCCAGGCCAGACAGTTCAGCCATGCTCAAGGACCCCACCCCTTGGGCTTTGCTGCTACCCAATTCATCCTCTTGAAGCATGGGCTCCGGAGACAAAGCTGGGGGTTCAGACAGTCCAGAAAGCCCAACCTCATCTCCAGAGTGAACGGGGGGATTGCCCCGAAACAGCTGGCTCAGTTAATAAGAGGGATAGTATTCAATATTATTTTCATTGTCCTCAGACACAGAGTGGCGAACATCTTCATCAGAGGGGCTGGGACAAGGCCCTCTTATTTGGCTTTCTGAAGAGTCAAGTGGTCTGTTTTTTTTTCTTGGCAGCAGATCTAGACATAGGCCTGGAGGAGGGGGCATTGGGAGGTTCAGCCTCAATCAAGATTTTTCCGATTGGCAGCCGATGATTTCTGTGTATAGTTTTCACGTCCTTTGAATTGTTTTCAGGCCGCACTTTATATACAAGTAAATCTGTCAGTTTTACCACAACAATATGAGGGAGGTGATGCCATCTGTCAGCAATTTTATGTTTGCCATGTAGTCCCAAATTCCTCAATAGCACTCTATCCCCTTCTCTCAGTTCCATTGTTTTCACTTTCTTATCATACCTCTCCTTGTTGGCCAGGTTTCGTTTAGCAGCCATGGTCTGGGCCAGTTGGTAGGCACTGTTCAATTGGGCCTTCAACTTCTGTACATACTGTAGATGATTTTTGTTTGCACCCCATCAGGGGAAACCCCGAAACACACATCCACTGGCAGTCTAGCCTCTCTCCCAAACAGCCTGTACGGGGAAAATCCAGTGGCATCACTTTTGGTGCAGTTATAAGCATGAACCAGGGTGCTAATCTGCTGGCTCCATCTAGGCTTGTCTTTGGGTTGCAGTGTGCCCAACATATCAAGCAATGTGCGATTAAACCTTTCGGGTTGGGGATCTCCCTGGGGATGGTATGGGGAGGTTCTTGATTTTCATACTCCCACAAAGATAGCATTTCTTTAATCAGGCTCTCAAAGTCCCTCTCCCTGGTCGGAATGGATCCTCTGGGGGCCCCATAGTGGACAAAGAAGTTCTCAACAAGTACTTTAGCCACTGTGGTTGCTTTGATCTTTAGTAGGAAAGCTCATGATACCGGTAAAATGATCAGTGACTACCAATATGTTACTGACGTTTTTTAGATCTGGTTCTAAACTCAGGAAATCAATGCAGACTAGCTCCATAGGGGCACTGGTAGTGATATTGACCATGGGGGCAGCTCTCTGAGGTAGGGCTTTTCTTTGCAAACAGCGGCCACAAGTCTTAATATACTGCTCTACATCTGCACTCATTTTTGGCCAGTAGAATTGGGTCCGTATCAGGTCAAGAGTTTGATCTATGCCAAGATGCCCCATGTGATTATGCAGGGACCTCAAGACCAATTCTCTAAAAGCAGTGGGCAGCACCAGTTGTTGTTTGTCTACCTGGCCTTCCTTATCCACAGTCTCTCTGTAGAGTAGTTGGTTAATCAGCTTTAACTTTGACCCCTCTTTGTATAGCAAGGCAGTTCTCAGATCAGTGGAACACAACTTGGACACATCCCTCCCGGCCTGCAAAGCCTCCACAGCAGCTTTTATTATGGGGTCTCGGGACTGAGCCCATTGGAGGCTGTCATTGTTGAAGTGGGGCAACAAACTAGTATCTAAGGCAGAAAAATGACAGTAGGCAGCAGGTATGCAGTTCTCGGAGGGCCCCAAGCAATCCACCATGCAGTCCACAGCATCAGGAGACACCTGTTCTTCTTTGTCAAATTTTTGGCAAAGGGCTCTTATGTCAGGTTCTGACAACCTGACCCAGTTGGTTTGTGGCATAGGCCTCTGAGAGAGAGCATCCGCATCTATATGGTTTATACCTGCTCTGTACTCAACAGCATAGTCGTAGGTGGCCAACACAGAGAGCCACCTATGGCCAGTGGCATCCAACTTGGCTGAGGTCTGCACATAGGTCAGAGGGTTGTTATCAGTCTTTACCAATATCTTGGCACCGTACAAATAGTCATGAAATTGATCAACAATGGCCCATTTCAGAGCCAGGAACTCTAGTTTGTGTACTGGATAATTTTTCTCTGAAGGAGTCAGACTTCTGCTGGCAAAAGCTACAGGTCTCAGACCGTTCGAGTGCTCCTGATATAACACGGCTCCCAACCCTTGTAGACTGGCATCAGTATGGAGAATGTATGGCTTGGCCAGGTCAGCATAGGCCAGCACTGGGGCATGAGTAAGTTGATATATGATTTCACAGAAAGCTTCCTCGCACTCAGTGGTCCACCGGTTTCCAAACACATTAGTTGGCTGAAAATACTTCTTCTCCGTCTCAGAGCGCATGACTTTCTTATACTTTTTGTGCGTGAGAGGGTACCCCTGAGTAAGGTTGAGGAAGGGGCGGATCACTCGAGAATAATCTTTGGCTTATCGTCTATAATATCCACAAAACCCCAGGAACCGCTGCAGTTCTTTCAAATTTCTGGGCTGAAGCCAAGTAGTCAAAGCCTCCACTTTGCTGGGGTCAGTCTCTATGCCTTTAGTGGATACTATGTGGCCCACATACTTCACAGAAGTTTGGAAGAATTGGCACTTGTCTATAGATAGCTTGAGACCGAAATCTTCCAGCCGATCCAGGACCTTGAACAATCGATGTTCATGTTCTTCCAACGAGTGGTCAAACACTATGACATCATCTAAGTAAACCAAACACTCAAGCAAATTCATGTCCCCCACAGCACGTTCCATCAGGCGCTGAAAGGTAGCTGGGGCATGTCAGATCCTTTGAGGCATCCGGATAAAGTCATAGAAACCCAGAGGGCAAATGAATGCAGTCTTCTTCCGGTCCTCTGGGGCCATCGGGATCTGATAGTACCCACTGCGGAGGTCTAACACAGAGAGCCACTTGCTGCCATTTAAACAATCCAAAGCATCCTGTATGCGGGGCATGGTGTACTGGTCTGGGATGGTCCGCTGATTCAAGGTATGGTAATCCACACACATCCGAACTGCCTCATTCTTTTTCCTCACTACTACAATGGGGGAGGCATAGGGGCTTCTGGATTCTTGTATCTCACTAGCAGCAAGCATCTCTTGCAAATGCTGCCTCACATCGTCTATGTCAGCTGGGGCCAGGCGCTGAGATCTCTCTCGAAAAGGCCTCTCATCATGCAGCTGAATGTGGTGCTCAGCCCCTTGTACACATCCCACGTCCCATTCTTTCAGGGAAAATACCTGGTCTTTTTTGGCAAGCTTTTCAC
The DNA here is from genome assembly GCA_016271365.2 of Neoceratodus forsteri. Taxonomy (NCBI): domain Eukaryota; kingdom Metazoa; phylum Chordata; order Ceratodontiformes; family Ceratodontidae; genus Neoceratodus; species Neoceratodus forsteri. The sequence continues at coordinate 316,634,234 of CM057454.1, forward strand.
TGATCCTCATTCTCCATTCAGCAGGCAATGGGGAGTCACCAAAATCAAACAAGTGGGAGTTACTCTGTCATCCTTCCTTGAACCCTTGCTATGAGGCAGCACTGCAGTATCTGCACAATGAACACTTGCCAGGGTGCACCCTCTTCTTATTTGAATCTCCTTGTCAGACACATTATGAACTTGGACCATCACCCTCCTGGCGTAAGCATGGGCTCTAGCAGGCAAAATGCTGGGCTTAACCAGCAGTCCCTCAGGCAATCTTCCCTCGCCAGGTGCATCCAACATCAATAACTTATTCTTAAAATCTGTTTTCATTCGGACTTCCCCTTGAAGACACACTGGGCATTCGGGGCAAATATCAATGGTGCCGGATCCTTCTTCCACACTACACCCACCGGGCCTTCAGGTTCCTCCTGGCTAATCTTCCTCTGAGTTTCATAGGCCTTTTGGATCACCACAGGTATTCTTAGGGCTCGCCCAGCCCTAAACACTTGCTTTTCTGAACACAGTTGGGCTAATCGACCAAACATATGAGCATTTGTCACAATCAACAGGGGTACTCCATCATACAGTCCAGTGGGGGGGCAGACTAGAGCCAAGGTTTCTACCTGTTCGTCCACTCCAGCCACAGAAGTAGGGAATGACAACCAGGTCCGGATGTATCCCAAAACGGATAAGCCTTATCACTTAGCCCCATACACATGTAGGCCATCCAAGGCTTGTAGTGGCACCTCAGGTAAGTGTGTCTGATACCAGTCCTGAAACATGATGGTTACCTGAGAGCCACTGTCTAATCACAGCTCGGGTGGGAATCCCCATTTATTGCACAGGCCTCCATCGAGGGCCTGACCACATTAGACCATTCAGGGGGCACAGCTGTGACAGTAGCTTGGGCGTTGCTCCCGGTCACAAAGACCTTCCTGGGGGGTTGGACGTGGGCCTTGCGATGCCAAGTGATTAGTCTGCTGTTGACCTTCCTCAGATTCTCTGGCAACGGCATTCAGTCTGAAAGTGTCCACCCTCCCCACAATGGTAACAGAACTTGGGGTCCTGAGGGTCTCTATTGAGAGGGTAATACTTTATCTGCTGGGTGACCTCCGGGGGGCGAGAGGGTTCCCCTGGGCCAGGGCACTGGCTTCTAGATAACTCAGGTTCCCCAGACCTAACAGGGTGGGCAGTGGATCGCTTCAAGTCCCTCACTAGCTCTCATAAATTTCCGACCTCTGCCCTCAACTCCCTCTCTACTTGGGGATCAGAGGAAATAGCATGCACCCCCACATCACTCTGAAATTCTGGGGACACATCGGCCTCTCTGATAAGTGGATCTCCTCGGGTGCACTAGACTCAGGGGGTGCGACTTGGGTTCACAGCTCCCACATAGGGTTCATACCCCTCCTCATCAGTCTCTACTTCTCTAATCTCCCTCATCAGTTGACAGTACTCAGGCGGGGCAGCCCGTCTATCATGTAGCTTGTTTTAATAGTATCACACTAGAAAATCTAGCAGACTTCAAAACATGTTCCAACCTGACCTGGTTCAAGGCCATGGCAGTGATCCCCCCTTTTTGATAGGCCTTCTGTAAGGCCCGCTCTACCCTAGTAACAAAAGCTGACAGCTTCTCATTTCTCCTTGCTTGGCAGACTTGAACATCTATAATAAATCTTCCCCAGTCTCTGTACTCCCAAACACTCCCTCCAAAGCAGAAAGATACTCTGCAGTGGTAGCTTCCAGGTTAGTGGCCCGTAAGAACCTAATGGCTTCTAAAGCAGGGCCCCGCAGACTCTCCATCAATCGCTTTCTTTTCTCCCCCTCAGAGCATTGCCATTCCTGAACTAAGGGGGTGGCGTATTCCATCCATGCCTCCAAGTCATCCTCCCCCTGAAGGCACCGGCACTGTGCCAGAGAAAAGTTTCAGCCTTCAGTAAGAATCAAACTGTATAGAGGGAACCACTAGGGGCAATGGAGCCAAAATAGAACTCTTGGGGGGATAGGGAGAGGTACCTGGGGAGACCTGGGGGGTGGTGTCACTAGAGAGGTCCAATGCTTGCAGCAACTCCTGGGTAGTCCTCCCATCCACAGCCAGCATTTTAAGCAGTTTATCCTTGAAACTATTCGTCTGGGGGGACCCCCCAAGAGTGACTGATCCACTCCGAATGTGGACAAGCCTCCACCCCTGTGGGGCACCCTCCAGGTAAATCACTGGGGGTACCTTCTCGGGGTCGATGGCCACACTACACAAAAGTAGCACCTGCAGGGTCTGATCGAGCAGGTCAGCCATACACCCCTTCACCTCCACTTTGCCCAAACATTTAACACGCTGTGCAGTAGAAATAAAGTCAGCTGTCGGGGTCCCCAGAGGCACATCTAACAGTACACAATTATCTGGGAGTCCAGCTCTTCGGCTTCGCCCCACCCCATCAGTTTGTGTACCATGGTCTTAATAGGATCCAACTTAATTTTTGCCATAATATCCCCTTCCAGTTTTCCCCGTCAGTTTTTCCATTTTTATGTACTTCACCCACTTGGCCCCTAGGGGACGTTAATCCCAGCGGTGCCTCCAATTTGTAGCCCCCAGGGGTGCTATCCTAAGGGCTACTACCCCTGCCTGCCCTAACTGTAGCAGGGTGAGGGGCCCAGATCCGTTGGCGGGTGCCTCCTCCCAGAGGTCAGGGTTAAAACAGTCAAGGTTGACTTGGTCACAGCCCTCTGGGTTGCTGCAACCCCCCTCTTCTTCCCACTAGTGACCCACGCAGTTCAACTTCAGTGTCCTTACCATATACACTTATCCCCCAGTTCGAACCAGTCAGCTCAGTCCGGGACCCCCTGGAAAGTAAGGTACAGTTACGCCACATTCACTGTGCAGTATTTCACCATTGATATACAGGCTAGCCAGAGTACTTTTGCAAACAAGCCATCTGATTTATTTAAGGAGAGGCAACAAGGACCGGGGGAAATCAGGGTGATTGGCTTACCACTATAATATACGTTTGTCCGCCTAAGGCTCTGTGCACAGACCTAACCTATTAATCACTGTCTGTGGGTACCCACGCCCTAATGGCTATTTCCTCGATGCAGCTGGTTGAGGCCCTGACACAAACGAGCATTTATTTCCAGAGAAGATCAGATGGAGCCAGGAGGCTCAACTAGTACAGTCAGCAATATAACAAGACGATATTTGCCTTTGCGTGCAATCTTTAACAGGGAGCTACCCTGATTCAGTACTCACAACTCCAGCAGAAAACCACTTTTCCACCACTCACAGGGCTAAGCCTGAGCTTCAAAGGCCTCCTCACACATTTATATGGAAAATGACAGAGAGGTACCATACCAGGCAGCTGTTTCCAGGACCCGACCAAACTCACAGCAAATGCGAGCGTTTCACTGCAGCTTCAACGTCCTGACAGACCGAGTGAGATTTAGCAGATTCTCCAGTCCTCTTCAGGTGAAGCCTGGTAGGTAGCTGTGCTTGTACACAGCCTCCTCTGACCGCAAGCCTGCGGATTTAATTTGTGGTACTCTGGCAATGTAAAAACAACTGCCTCAGGCCTTTTACACGCTTCCCACGTGAACACTCAATGGCGCAGAAGCTCAGAGTTCCCTTCTTCTTCACAGTCACAATGTCTCTGCCTCTAGCAGCACAGGGCAATCCTTACAGCTCAGGCGCTACCCGATCTCATTGGCTGGCCACATATATCAGTCACTTATTCTAGCCTTCAGTGGTGCGAAAAGGCGCCATGACCCATAATGCCACATCCAGGAATTACAAGCGGTGCCCTCATTGGTTTTTGACTTCCTCTGAAGGACCCCCTATTCCTATTGGACCCTTTCAAACATCCGGGTCCAACATGGAGGGGCACAGCACACAGTCCCAGCTGCAATAAAAAGAGTTAAGCAAACCACAATTTTACCAATACTATACAGGTTCTCAAAGGAACAACTACATCTTTTAGATGGGCTCCTTCAGTGCCCCTAGCGACTGCAGAAATGGAGCAATCAGACAGCAGTCCAGGGCGGGACTCGAGCAGGGAAACCCCAGTCCCCCTATTTGTACCACTAAAGCCTGCGAGCAGGCAGCTCTTAAAGAGGCAGTACTGGAGGCTTTAAAAGCACTCACACTACCCACATTTAGCGGCCTTACGCCGAACACCAGTCAGACCTGGAGCATTTAGGCAAGCTCCAAGGAGGCTTCTAGGAGCCCCCATTTGTAGGGGGGTTACACACAACACTTTCCTTTCCCCTTATTCATTCTCCCTTCCCGTCCAGTTCTCTTCTTCCCCTCATTCCTCTCACTCGGCTGCCCTCATCCTATTTCGGTTTAATTTAATCAGGGGACAAAATTAGGGTCCCAGGTCATAATATAAAGGATCCACTTTGTCCATTTTTGAGTACATAAATTGGCCTGATCATTTAATTGATAGGAAATTTTTTTGGCCTTATATATTTGATTCACTGTATCTCTCCATGCTTCAATAGTTGGGGGTTGTGGTGAGAGCCACAGTCTGGTTATGGCCCTTTTTGCCGCCAAAGGGCAATCCACAACAAGTATCTGTTTTGTGGATCCCTGAACTCATGGGGGAGGGCAAGAAGTAGGAAGCACTCTGCAGTTAACATGAATGCTGTATTCAGTATGACTGATAATTCCCTTTGTTGGGAAAGTAAGAAGGGCTATAGGACAGGGCAAGACCAGAAGATAAGGGTATGGTGTGTAGGCAACATCCCATACTGGTGCCAGCAACTCTTGAGGGTCGAGGGGGAGAAGTGAACTGTTATAGCTGGTGTGAGGAAGAATCTGATAATTAATTGCCATGACATCAATGTGGGAGCAGGTGAACTTCGACAAAGAAGCCAGCCCCTGTCCCACTGTTGTGGAGAGATGCCTGATCCTATCTCTCTTTGCCATTTATCCTGTATTTTGATGAGATTTATGCTAGTAGTGTTATTGATGACCCTGTAGCAGGAGGAAATGGCATGTGGGATCAGGCTTGCAGAAAGGGTAGTTTGAAGTAGTAAGATTAATGGGGGTATATTATCAGGATTTCATTGATCAGTAGCTAGGGAGTAATAGAAATGTCTAAGTTGCAGAAATCTGTAAAAATCCACGTGCCAGAGCCCATGGGACTGTTGCAGCTCCTGGAAGGGCTGAAACTCATTACCTTTGAGTAACTGGGAGAGGGAGTAAATGCAAAGCCGGGCCCATTGTTTAAATGTGTGGTCGAACTGGTTAGGCTTAAAATTCTCCAGGAGGGCAATCGGGCACATATAGATTAAAAAGGGTGATAGAGCCAGTCGTCTTCCAATTGCCGTCCAGGTTTTGAGCTGATGTGCAATCCATGGGCCTGGGTCTGACTGAGGTAGCTGGGGCGGTGACTGATATAGAGTTGTTCTTACCAGTTTATCAAATGGGAGCAAGCTTTCCTCCATTTCTCTTCATTTAGTAGGGGTGCTTCTTGTGAAGCGAGCTGCAAGAAAAGAGAGGTGGGAGGCCCAGTTGTATAATTTTAGATTCGGCAGGGCAAGTCCACCTCTCTGCAGGGGGAGGCAGAGTACTAAGAAACTTACTCTAGGGCAGCTGCCTGCCCAAATAAATTTCAGTATTGCTTTATTCCAGGACTGAAGTGTTTTCACAGGAATGAGTGTAGAGACATTTTGAAAGATATATAATGCCCAGGGCAGGGTCACCATCCGAACGACCTCTACGCATTGAATTAGGTTGAGTGGTAGTATTGACCACCGATTAAGATCTGCCCGCAATTGGGCATAAAAGGGGTCATAGTTGTGTCTGATTGTTTGCTGGGAAGACCGGGAGAGGTAGATTCCCAGGTACTTTATTCTGTCAAGGTCCCATCTAAATGGGTGGGACTGCTTGAGTTTATGGGGGGAAGAGAAGTGAAACGTAAGAGCATCAGTTTTAGAAGTATTTAATTTGTACCCAGAGCAGCCCCCATATTCTTCCAAGATCTGAAATACAGCAGGGACTGATAGTTCAGGGTTAGTCAGGAACAACAACACATCGTCTGCGTACAATACGATTCGGTGCTCCTCACCCTCCATCTGCACCCCCGATATCTGTGAAGATTGCCTGGGCCAGGGGTTCGATGAAAATGGCAAACAGTCCAGGGAACAGAGGGCAACCTTGGCGTGTGCCCCTGTGTAATGGGAAGTACTCTGAGTGGTGGCCTGCGATTTTTACACATGCCTTTGGGGAGGAGTACAAAGCCCGATTCATAGCTACAAACTGCGGAGGGATCCCCACCTTGAGCATTGTGGTAAACAGGAAGGGCCATGAGACCCTGTAGAATGCCTTCTCAGCATCAAGGCTCAGAAGGACTGCAAGAAAGTCCATAAATTGTACTGTATCTTTTAAATATGACCGAGTGCTTTGTGCAATAGGTTTGATGTAATAGTCTATAAAGTGTGCAATATTGTCAGTCAAAGATCCAGTGCTGGCCACTATCGATCTATATGGTGGATTTTCCAGACACTTATGAATTTTAGGAAGTCCATACAGAACAGATCTTACTGGATATTTTGTAGATAGAAATTCATATGTATCATGACTAATCAGACATTTCAGCAACGCTTCATACAAGTTATTGTCAATCTCTCGCTTAAATTTATTCACAAGGTCATAAGACAAACTTTCGTAGAAATCTACATTGTTCAATTGATGTAACATCTCTGACTCATAATCTTTAGTATTTATAACCACCACAGACCCTCCTTTATCAGCCGGCTTTATGGTGATCATTTTATTACTTTTTAAAGCATGAATGGCTGCATTTTCCTCCGTTGTACAGTTACAATATCTCGGTGGTAACAGTAAATTTTCTAAATCCTGGATGCATGCCTTCTCAAACACCATAACTGCCGCATGTGGTACAATTTATGGACTTTCTTGCAGACATTGATATGAGTCAACAATCAAGTTTTGTAACCATGGATGTTTGTTCTTTATATACAAACATTCCACATGATGATGGGTTAGAAAGTTTGAGAGAAAGTCTGTATGAAAAAACAACATATTCACAGGCATTTGTGGAATTCTTGATTATGTTGACGGAGAAGGTTCTCACTTGCAACACCTTTATATTTGATGGAAGGATATATTTGCAGAAAAAGGGAACGGCTATGGGGGCAGCCATGGCCCCCAATTATGCAATTATATATCTATCGAAATGAGGAGAAAAATTCATTTTTGGAAATGAGAATCCTTTTTTGGACAGAATTGATTTTTATAAACGATACATAGACAAAATGCATTACTTAATATAAACGTTAACAAGGCTGGTGGGTTGGATGAGATTCCTAGCATTTTGCTGAAATATGCTGCTCCGGTTATTTCTTACCCTCTAGCTAGTATTTTCAATATGTCCCTTATGAGTGGGGAAATTCCCTGAAATGTGGAAAACGGTTAAAATTATTCCTGTTTATAAAAATGGACCTAGGTCTTTAATAGAGAATTATAGGCCTATATCATTATTACCAATAGTGGCTAAGGTCTTTGAAAGTTTGTTAGCTAAACAACTTCAGACTTATTTGGAAAATGGCAAGTTGATTAATAAGTTTCAATCTGGCTTTAGGCCCTTGCACGGTACAACTTCTGCTTTGTTGAGGGTTACTGGGGATATTGTGGGTGCTCTGGACAGGGGGATGTTGGTGGGAGCAATTTTTGTAGATCTATCCAGGGGCATTTGATACCCTGGACCACGACATCCTCCTGTCCAGACTACCTGCTTTGGGACTTTCGACAAGGGTGGTTAGGTGGTTGGAGGCTTATTTCATTGGTAGGAAACAAATGGTTTCAATGAATGGATGGGATTCTGGTTTTAGGGAGATAACATCTGGGGTACCCCAAGGATCCATTTTGGGTCCAATATTATTCAATTTATATATGAATAATTTTGTTTTAATTGATTCTGATGTACAGTGTCATTTGTATGCAGATGACACTATTATTTATGTAAAAGGGTCATTATTAACTCAGATAGAATCTACTCTTCAGAAAGCATTTGATGAGCTTCAGTTATTCTATAGGGAATCTAATCTTGCTCTTAACCCAAAAAAATCTCAGGTAATGTTGTTTTCTATGGAAATATAAGAGATTTATTCTAATTTGGGTTTGAGTATAGTGGCACTGGATAGTATTGTTCTTGAACAAGTCCGATGTTACAAATATTTAGGGATTTATATGGATAGATCATTGAATTGGGTTTCCCATATAGAATATATGATTAAAAAAAGTTACTTGTCGTTTGGGTGCACTTTATAGAATTAGGAGTTGTATGGATGTTTATGTAAGGAAACAGGTAGCCTTGGCTACCTTGATTCCTTTGTTAGACTTTGGGGATATTATTTATATAGGGGCTACCTCAACTCAGTTGGCTAGATTAGATGTTTCCTTTAATAAGATAGCTAGGTTTATTTTGGAAGTTCCTAAGAGAACTCATAGGAGAGAGTTATATCAAACTTTAAATTGGATGAGTCCTAATGATAGAAGGATATTTCATGTTTTGATATATATGGTTAACTCAGTTAGGGGTAGGGTACCAGAATACATTATTGATGAATTTCAAATTAGGATAATAAGAGGAGGGTTATGTTCTGCTGAGGGTATGGAATTTGTTTTGCCCAGAAGAAGGAGGACCTGGGTAGAGAACATTTTTCTATTTGGGTCCTAACTTATGGAATTCACTTCCAACTCATTTGAGGCCAATTGGTTCCAGTCCCAATTTGGGTGAAATAAAAAGTTGGTTTAAATCTGAAGCTGTTAAAAGGTTAAATGATGAATAATTATGTATGTTTTGTCTTATGTCTCGCCTTATAATGGGATCCATAACTGCACTTTATATGTGTATTTTGTTGTTTATGTTATATGGATGTTAGTGTTATTGTAAATAATTTTATGTTATTGTTGTTGTTTTCTTTAGTGTTTTCTTTTAATTAAGTTAATTATGTATGTATGTATGTTTTAAGGACCTCACTGGAAATGAGCTTGTCTCAGTTGAGCCTCCTATTCTTTTGCTTGTCAATTGAATAAAAATTTTACTACTACTACTACTACTACTACTACTACATAGACGATTTATTCTTTATTTGGAAAGGGTCTGTGGTGGAACTAAGGTTGTTTACAGCGTATTTGGAAAAATCAAACTGCAATTTGAAATTTGAACTAAAAACTGATCCTGAAGAGATCAGTTTTTTGGACTTGATGATAAAAAAAGAAAATAATGGGGACAGCAGTACAAAGCTGCTCAGAAAAAGCACAGACAGAAACAGTATATTGCACTTTCAGAGCTGTCATCCTAAATATGTCACAGAAAATATACCGATTGGACAGTTTTTGAGATATAAACGAAATTGTTCTCATGAAGAGGATTATGAAAAAAGTGCTGAGGAGTTGACAAAAAGGTTTTTACAACGTGGTTACAGTATGGAGAATATACAAAAGGGACGTATAAAAGCTGAATATAAGTGGGACATTAAAATGAGATATGTTCAAGATCAAAAAGAGAAAAAGGATACCGTACATATAAATGATGCTCCGAAATTCATTACCACTTTCAGTCCACAAGCACATTTATTTACTGAGATTATTAAAAAACATTGGCACATATTATCAGTGGAAAATAAAATCGGAGATCTGGTTTCATCTCCCCCTATAACTGTATATAAAAGGGGTCATAATTTATGGGACACATTGGTACATAGTTATTACAGTGGGGAGACACAGAATGTAGATAAAATGAGTGCTTTGCTTAAGGGAACTTTTCAGTGCAGAAATTGCCGGTTTTGTAAGTTTATTAAAACTGGTAAAGTGTTTAAACAACCGGCAATGGGGGAACAGTATAAAATTGGAATTTTTGCTAATTGCAATACCTCCAATGTTGTATATTTAGCTTGTTGCAACGAAATGTACCGGTTTTTATGTGGGTAAAATGACTCAAAAATTAAAAGAAAGAATAGGGCAACATGTGAAAAGCATAGCACACACTGATGGTGTTAGTGCTCTTTCCCAGCATGTTAATTCTAGGGGGGAAGAACATTATTTTAGTTTCCAAATCATTGAAAAAGTAACTATGGGTCCTGGGGGGGAGATTTAGATTTAAAATGACGTCAAAGAGAAACCTGTTGGCAAAATATTTTAAAGTCATATATTGTTCCGGGCTTAAATGATTTTTTCCAACTTTCTTCATTTTTGTAGGTATAAAATGGATAAGAAGAATATCTGATATTATTTTTTTAGTTATATGATACTGTTTATGACATTGCATAGAATTTTTCCCGTTTCTGCCATTTTTTATACATTTATATTTTTAATATTAGTGTGTTTACATATAACCTTGGTGAGGTCATGTATGAATTTAAAAGTCTTTTCCTTTTTTTTTCTTTTCATATATTGTTAGTACTGGATAAAACTGTTTAAAACCTGTTATTTATGGCAATAGTAATTAAATATGGGGTTTTATTTTATTTATGGGAGGAAACATTGCCTTTAAACCTCACCTTTAAAAAAGGTATATAAGGTGCACTACCCCGTATTGCCATAGCCTTGAGAAAGCGTAATTGTGACGTGAAAATGTTTGGTTCTGTGGGGAGGGGCAAGGTATATCTAGCTTGTATCCTGTATGTTTGCTGATTATTCTGCCTATCTGGGAATAAAAGGTTTTTATCCTGCTACATCAATTGTGGAATTTGCATCTATGAGTAGATGGTGACGAGGTGCCGACCTATATGGACAGTTCGTGAGTACTACTTGGATTTGGTTTTGGCCCCGTTTTTGTGGCGTTTGCATCCGCCTATGTATTAATGTTTGTGTGGTCATGGACATAAATGTGGTTGTCTCTTATTTCACTTCAGATTTGCTTGCGGTTTGGGATAATCATTCTCCCTTCTGTCACTCTCTGGTTTGGGTATTCATTTACCCTGGATCTCAGCTGAAACCATTGACCTTTTTAAGCTTATGATGCTTGGCTCTTGCACAAGGCATTTGGCTCTTCCTCTGATCTGAGCCCTTACAAACAGCTTCATAATACTTGCTAAACCTTACTACTTCTCTGCAAACCTTCAGACTAATGTCAACTCCCTGAGTAAGTTTTGGAAAGTTATCCACTCCCTCTTTTATTCCCCTTCCCAACCTTCCATGCCTAGCCTAACCTGGTGATTTACGCATGAGGTTGTTGCATCTGTGTTTAAAGAGATTTTCACTTTGTGTGTTGCTTCCATTCTTCCCCCACTCCCCTTCTTCTCTGTGTCTCATTCAGTCTCTTCTGACATCCCTCTGAGCTTTTTCCCTCTCTTGAGTCACTCTTTCTGAAACTCTCTCTGCCTTATTGAATCTAAACCTTTCCAACACGTATAGTCCTGAGGGGTTAGATCCAAAATTACTTGCTGTCTACACTTGCCATTGTAGTTCCTATCTTACTTGGATTATTTGGATTTAAGACATAAGACCATGGCCCATCGAGAATGTCTCCCACCCAAAGTGGGCAAATCACTTAATATGTTGTATTTGTTAAATGATGGTCTAGAAGATTTTTGAATAGATCTAAACTTGGTGCATCTACAATATTTTGAGGAAGTATGTTCTAATATTCGATGGCCCTAATTGAAAAGAAGCTATCTCTTTTGTTTGTATTAGCATGAGAGGTCATAAGCTGTTTATTATGACTTCTTAGGGGAATTTGGTGGTCAGACCATGTGATACCACATTGTTCAGTCAGTACCGAATCTTGGAAAATTTTATATAGCTAAAGTAAGTCACCCCTTTTGCGTCTTTCATGTAGGGAAAATAGTGCAGTGCTTTGCAGTCATTCTTCATAAGTTTTTTTATTTAAAGCTGGTATCAATTTTATTGCTCTATGCTGTACCCTCTCCAGGAGTACAATGTCTTGTTTCAAGTGTGGATTCCAATACGGAGAACAGAAGTCAAGACGTGGTCTTGTCTTACATAAGTCCTATACAGAGGACAAATTAGATATGAATTTTTGTTGATGAAGGAGTGTTTTATGCAGTTTATTACATGGTTGGCAGTTTGAGCGACTTTTTTGCAGCGTTCTGCTGGGGTTAGGGACTTATTTATTATTACCCCAAGGTCTCTTTCAGCATTGACTTTTCTAAGTGGATTATTATTTATAGTGTAGTTGTATTACATCCCATGTGTAGAAACACACAGTTGTCTTGGTTAAGTGTCTTTTTGTTTTGTTGGGTCCAATAATCCTATTCTGAACATCTGAACAAGAAAATGATATTTGTCAAAGGTATTTACTTCTCCCCCTAATTTTGTGTCATCTGCGAATTTAACCATGTAGTTTGTGATGATGCTGTTTTTATCACCAGTAAATAAATTGAACAGGGTGGGACCCAGTATGGATCCCTGTGGCACCACGCTCATCACCTCTCATTCAGATAGATGACCATTATTCTTGCTTGTTGGTTATGATCTGACAGCCAGTTTTTCACCCAAGAAGTAATTTGGTCTGAAAGTCCTAGTTTTCGGAGTTTAAGTACTAATTCCTGATGTGGAGCCTTGTTGAAGGCTTTCCCGAAATCGAGAAGGATGACATCAACATGAAACCTATTGTCCAAGCTTTCGCTGATTTTGTTATAGAAACAGATTCAATTTGTGGTGCAGGAGTGTTGAGGTGTAAACCCATGTTGAGTGGTATTGCTGTACCCCATTATTTGTAATTCAAGCTCTATTTTGCTTTTAAAGAGTTTCTCGAGTACTTTACATAGATGGATGTGAGACTAATAGGTCTATAATTACTGATTGTGTCTTTATTTCCTTTTTATAGATTGGTACCACGGTTGATCGTTTCCAGTCATTAGGTGTATAGGATGTAGAAAGTGAATAAAATAGTTATAGGAATATGTAATGTTTCAGTCGAGTTTGATAATAATTTCGGGTGAATACCATCAGGGATTGGGGAGGAATTTGTCTTGATATTTTGTAATGCTGTCTTTATTTCAGTAGTGAGTAAGTCTGCTTCATATGTATCCTGGGAGTGGTAATGGGGGCATTAGGTTTAGGGTTATAAACTGTACAGAAATATTTATTAAATGCTTGTGCCTTATCATGATCGTTTTCAATTAATTTGTTATCAATCTTAATAGGTCCAATACCCTGGACACACACTTATTTTTTTTTTGAATTCACATATTCATAGAAGACCTTACAATTAGCTGTTGTGTGCACAATTCTGAATTACGCTTTATATTTTTCTGATATTTTTTAATTTTTTTTGTTCCTGTTTATAGCTATTGTAATATATTTCAGTGCTGTCTTATTGTAGTTTATTATAGGCTTTTTCTTTGATTTTTATCTGTTTTTGTTACTATTCCTGTGAGCCATGGTGGGATTTTACCTTTTCTATTACACTTGATTTTTGTAAGGACATATTTATCTACTGCCTCATAGATTTTGTTTTTTATGAACTGCCAAGCATCCTCACAACTAAGGTGCATTCCTTAACCTCTCCTGTTCTCTTAGTGCTGTACTGCAGTTTTGTAAGGAGTCCAAAGTCATTCTCTTACACATGAGTGGTGATTTAGTGTCCCCATGTAACTATCACTCTATCTTCTTTTTCCCGACCGTTGCAAAATTACAATAATGCTTTGTTTTCTTCCAGCTGTCATCCTTCCTTGATTCTTCAGGTTACCTTTCTTAGTACCAGTCTGGCCTCCAATAACATTACTCAACTGTTTCCTCTCTTCTTAGAGTCACTAACTGCATCTACACAGGCCTGGATTGGGGCCTTATCACTACATACATCTTTTTTGACCTCACTAAGGTGGATTCTGTTGACAACATACTCCTGTTGGACAAATTGTTGCTTGCAGGCCTCTCTGCTTTTTCAGTAAATTGTTTTTGTTTGCAGTCTTTCTGGCCATTTCCAGTCAGTTCAGGTTCGTGGCTCAGTATCTCCCCTCTCCCCATCCAGACTGGTGTCCCTTAAGGGTCCGTTCTTGGTCCCATTCTTTTCTTTCCCTTTCTAAATGACCTCACTTCTGTCTGTGTCAGTGCCAACATACACATTCTTCATTCTTCAAACCAGCTTATTCATAATGCTAAAAAAACAGTTTCCATGTCCTTCAGACAAAGTCCCCTCCTTGTGTGTGGCTTGATCATAGGTAGCCTTTACTTCTCTATACATAGCAATACCATTCTTAAGAAGCTGCACCCTAAACTTGGATCCATCTAGCATGATAAAGATTGCTTCCTACTCCGAGTCTGTAGGGAATTTTTTCTAAAATTATTTTGCCAGTGTTTGACTACACAGATGTGGTCTGCAGGGCTGCTCTCCAATCCTACCTTGCTAGGATAGATCCTCTCTTCGATTCTTTCTACCATTTCACATTAAGCTGCCATCCTGTCATTCACCACTGCCTCCTCTATCAGTCCCTCCTCTCCCTGTCTTTCTTGGACTCCCATTGTCTACTTCATTCTGTTTCCTTTCTGTTCTAAATTTGGATTTTCCTCTCCCCCCACACACTTTAGTTGTCTCCTATCCTATATACCTTCTTCCGCCTAATTCCTCCGCTCCTCTGACTCTCTGTTTTTTCTGTTCAGACTCCCCTGAGTGTCTCTGTTTTTTTTCTGTTCTTGCTCCTCTGACTCTCTGTGTTTTCTGTTCCTATCTGTTGAACTTCTTCTGGACAGTCTGCATTCTCTTTCTGTCTCCCATCAATATGGAATACTCTTCCTAGCTCCCTTCATCTCACCCCTCCCATCTACTTTTAAATTCTTTCTTGGGAGCTTTTTCTCCCCTTCTTGCTATTGCCCCTAACCTTATCCTTCTCTTTGTAGTATCTATCCTTCTACCTTTTTATGCCCTTAACTTTCTCAATCTGTTTTATCCTCTTTTTCCATTTTATTTCATTTATTTTGGCAAATCCATATTGTTGGCCCTGGGGCTACAGTTATTGAACAGTTCATCAGTACCAGTTAATTGACTGTATTTGTTTTCATAATTTGCATACCTTGTTTACTCCATTATTGTGTTTTGTTACTTTCATTGTTATTGTTTACTCTTTGTTCCGTCTCTCCTGTGTTACACCTAGAAACAAGCCTTGGGTCAGCGTGCTTTTATCTGTTACCAGATTTCAAATCAATCAAGTCAATAAATACATACATAGAGGTAAACTTACAGAAACCATACTGAAGGAAAGGCTAGTGGCCTAATTAGAAGATAAAAGACTGCAGGACAGCAGTCAATCATACTCTAGCATGGATTTGTGTTGGGAAGATCATGTCAGAACAGTCTGGTTGTGTTTTTTAACTGGTTCACTTGGGCAGTAGATAGAGGCCAGGTGGTGGAGTTGCTTGACCTTGACTGTGGGCAAAGCCTTTGATTCTGTGCCGCACAGGAGGCTGCTAAAGAAGCTGAATGACTTGGGAGTATAGAAGGGGCTAGTCAAGTGGGTGAGAAACTGGTTAGGGGAAGGCAGAAGAAGTTGGTAGTTGAAGGGGTCAAATCTGGAAATGGGCTCATGTGTGGGGTGCCACAAGAGTCAGTCTTGGGACCTTTCCTATTTAATATGTTCCTTAATAACACTGGGGAAGGTATCCATGGTAAGATGTGTGATCACACAAAGCTCTGCTGCAGGGCGGACAAAGAGGAAGGGTTAGGGGGCTTCGGGGGATCAAGAAAGCCACAATAAAGTACTTGGATGTATTGTTGGATCCCGGGTTATCCTTTTCTGAACATGTAAACATGATGGGCTGGACAACAAATTAGAAAACTGGTATACTTCATAAACTGAAGAATTTTTTTTTTTTTTTACTTGAAACAGGGAAAACTATTTCCACTTGCTCTCTCTTACCTAATTTTGATCATATTGCCCGTGTTTTCTTTGGGTTGTGGGTCATGGAATTTCAAAATCTTTTTGTAATGTATAATTTGTTTTGTTGGCTCCAGTGCATGCTCATTGTCACACTTTGTATTCTCAACTTGATTGGCTTTCTCCTACTTTACAAATTAAGTATTTTTTGGTTGTCTGATTTTTAAAAGTGTTTTTTCTTTGGTGCCTGGGGCTCCTTCAGATTTGGTAACTTGTAGATCAGTGCTTCCTAGCTTGAGGCCAGCAAATGAGGTTGTTTTGATTGAAAGGCTATGTAAATAGTCTATGGGCTATCACTACCCCCCTCTTAGGGACTTTTCAAGACATTGCTTTCTTACAAGCTTACACTGTATTAGTTTAGAATGTACTTGTTTGTGGGGGTGCTGTGAAGCACACCTACCAGCAGGACGTGCTAAGGGAGAGCTCAGTTTAACTGCAACTTAGAAGCCTGAAAACTAATTTATTTTAGAATAAAGTTGGAATTTGCCTCCCAGAATCAGGGTCTACTCATTCAGCGGAATTGAACTATATGAAAATTGCAGCATGGGTCACACCAACAAGGCAGCAGGAGCCGGAACAAAAAAAAACACCACTTGCAGAGATGGCACTGGTAGCAGAACCTCAAATTCAGCCGGGGGCTGATCCCCCGTGGAAGGCTCTCCAGAAATCTATGCAAGCCATAGATAACAAAACAGAGCTCGCATTGACTCATATGGCTAAACAGGATGCCAAAATTTGAAATGGGTACAAAGACAGCAGGAGTCGCAGAATCGATAGCGATGAAAACATTGGCATCAACTTCTAAAATAGCCCAAGAAAACTCCCAATTGAGGTATCATTTAGAGGTGCCGAAGAACGCACAAAGAGCCCAAAATGTCTGTATAGTGGGGCTGCCAGAGAACTGTGAGGGAGATAGTTTGCTAGAATTCTTATGCTCTTGGTTACGGACTACCCTACAATTAACAGCAGATCTCCCTCTGTCTAGTTTTGTGAAGGCATACCATATCTTACCAAGGACTGCTGGAAGTCAGGGAGACACATCCAGAACAATTCTGCTGGTTACGATTAGATCAGCCATGCAAGATCTCATGCTACAGGCTGCCAGAGGATCAGAAAATCTGACTTACCATGGCAAGACCATCCACCTCTTCCCTGATCTTTCGTTTGCTACTAAAGCCTGGAAAAATTTTTCGATGGAGTCAGAGTAAAACTCAGGAGTCTGGGCATCGCCCACTCATAGCAGATGCCAGCTCATCTGAGAATTTTCTACGGGGGACAGATATACCAATTTTCAGATCCTGAGGAAGCGGGGGAAAAAAGTGGAGGGAATCAGCAGAGAGTTTAACCGAGCTGCTTCAGATGACTCAGAACGAGATACCTGAATAGAAACGTTTGAGGACTTTTAGTGCAAGTATTCTGTGGCAATGTTTGTCATAATTAAAGTTAAACTGGTTGTCTAGTTACTGCCTAGTGTTTAAAAATTCCTTTGTCCAAGTAAATTCTGACCGAAAGTTTTTCTGGGAGCTATTTTATACTGAATACAGTAAGACGTTTCTTTAAAATAATATACAGGTAAGCATTTGGATTACAGAGACAATTTGAGTTATGTAGGGGCAGGGATTATTGCTGCATAGCAGTTGCTGCATGGTTGACTCTAGGCCCTTATGGCACTGGCTCTTTACATCTGGGTTAAGGTTGCCAAACTCTGTAAGTGGCTTTCTTAGTTTGTTATATTTTTCTCTTCCATAAGCACATAGGATCTGTATAACAATTTTTCATTAAAGGGGGGCATATCAACACTGGAGGTTGAGTTTCTCTGTTTGTATAACATATTGATTGGAACGAACACCCATTGCTTTGTAGGGTGCAGTATATTATGGACAATTTTCTATGGACTTGAACTCTCATGGAATACTCCCATATCCGTGATTCAGATTGCGTAGACTAAATATTTTTAATACATTGAATTTATCAACTGTTAACTAGAGATGATCTCTTGTATGAGACAATTATATGCAATTGTTTTAATTATTAAAGCAATAACATATAATAAAAAAAAGAATTTACTTGTTTGCCATCTGGCAGTGGTAGCTTTTGTTTGCTACAGGCTAACGTGTGACCACTGTATATCAGAAAAGAAAAAAACAAGACCCCACTCCCCATTTCAGATCTTACCAAGTCACCATAAACTGTTCTCTCCTAGGGTTATGACGTGTGACCCTTCCTATATTTCTGAACCCTTGTCTCCTCTTTTCGATACTCAATGGTCTAAATATTATGTACACGTTATAAGAAAATGTATTTGCCTTAACTTTGCCTGGAAAATGTCTAGAATGGTATGGTCCAAAAGATCTGCTATTGTCTTTGACACCTATGTGATAATGATTGTAATGTTGCACTGTCCTGTCAATAAATATTGAAATAAAAAAAAAAAAACAATGACAGGGTAGAGGTAGTTTTTGTTAATTCAAGTCTATATATGTAAGTCAAATAATGACAGAATGGGTATCAATAAAAAGATGACATAGTCTATGACTTTATTATAATTAGAAAAGATTCAACTCAATGGTAACATCAGTAATGACATCATGTTGACGTATACATGAGTTTTTTGCAATGTCATTGAAATTATGGAAATTGGTGGTATCAGAATATAGAGTTATAGCGATACTTGTATAAGTGTATGATTAAATTGACACACTATAACAGTAATATTTTTGCCATTATAATTTAGTTGTCATCTTCATCCCCACTGTTTTCATCCTCAGCATCAAAGATCTTGTCTGCCAGGCTGACAGAAAGAACATCATTGTCATCTACCTCATGTGACTGATTCAGTGTCTCCTCCTGGGACAAAATGTCCACCATTTCCTGTGTTATAAGGTCACCATCACACCAGTCATATTCCAGGATTCCTGTTTCATCAAGTTTCCACCCATGTGTTTCAGGACTTGGGATGTTAGGGTGTGACACATGGGGCATTTTTCCAGACAAGGGATTGGTAATTCACTCTCAGTACATGCATTTTCAATGTTGACCTACGTGGAGGCAGTAGACTGCGATCAATGCCATCATAACTTGACAATTGTTGGCTTGTTCTGTGTGAAATTTCTGCCTTACAATGTCATAGTGAAGTGTGTTGGTATCAGTATATGACGACTGCCTGCACAAGCAGCAGACAAATCTTTCAGGGTCAGTATGGATGGCATCTGATACATGTTCTGTGTCAATAAGTGCTTGGAAAGTTGCCATATACTCCTTTTGTTTTCACATGAAGTTGTAGGGTTTGATTTTCCCTAACAAATGCACTTGTGCTGTCGCACCCTGAAAATGCATGCAGTGCAATGAGTGCACTACACATCTCAGCACCATGAATCTGGATTAGAGTTTTGATGTTCAAAAGCCAACGTTTATTTGCCATTCCTGTGTCAAAGTAGACGTTCTTCTGTATTTGATCGTCATAGTACAGCAGCAGCACAAATACATCTGTGTCTGGTGATCTGATGATGATGTCAGATGAGGATGTTGGTGCCGCTTCATGAAAGCAGTGAAGCAATATTCACATATACACATCTTCCTGAGATGAAGAAAGCTCTGGTACAGAGCGGCTCTGTGTTGTGATTCTGTCAAGCCTTGTCAAAGACATACAGTTTTCTACACAGATAAAAAAAGCTTTGACAGCCCATTAGTCTTATCACATATGCTTCCTTTTGCCGCTCAATGAGAAGAAGCTTGATCAAATTTGACTTGTCATTGTTTGTGAGAGAGGATTTCCAATCTCTTGGCACCTTTGATAATGGACCTTTCACCAAGTAAGAATCTGATGATCCTCATTTTCTGCATTCAGCCGACTTTATGGAATTATATTTGTAGGTGTCTGTTACAAAGTCCAACCTTTGTACCTTTGGAAATGCACTGAAGACCTTCTCAGCTAGCTCTCCAAATGTCTGTGGTAGACCAGTCATTGACTGGAGAAGTGCATTGCCATCACAGATGTAAACTTTGGTTTCATCCCAATTCATTGTACTGAGTGCTGTCTCATCTTCAAGTTTGTGAAGGAGGGTGAATTTCTCTGTCTTCAATGGTAGGCCATCTGAAGTTGCTAATGACCATAGCAGCGGCCTCAGTGGATACGAGAGAGCCTTCTCCATGCTAAGGTTGTTCTGTTCTGAAATCATTAGCAGTTGCCCAAAGAGGTTTCTTTGTGCAATCACCTGAACAATCTTCTTTTGTGAGCATCTGAGTTTCTTTGACTGCTGAAGAGAAGCAAACATCTTTAGTGACTGCTTTTTCAAGGGCGCATGAAAGAACAGTTTTGTCAAGAAGCCTTGTCTCCACAAATTGTTGAAAGGCTTCTTTCATTGTTTTTCAGTGTTGAGTAAGTCATTTTCAACATCTCCTGGGGCTCGTGCACCTGATGAGACAGAATAGTGCCTCTTTGACTTCTACCTCAAAAGGATTAAAGAGATTTCTGAATGCAGTGATCAGCTTCTGTACATCCTTCTCACTGTGTGCCATTTCTGCAGGCCTAGCATCTTTGTGAAAGGACTCCTCTGAGTCTACCATTCCAGCAGTTTCAAGTGTGGTAGTCATATAGCTTGCTCAGGCATGCCTTGTCATACAACACTGGCAACAGGCTGGATAATTCCTGCTGAATCCAACAATACCTTCACTGGGCTTGGCATGTTGATTTATTGTGTGTTCAATGGTCAGATAAACAGCATTTCTTGATGCTGGCACATCAGATCTACACACACTGAACCCACCATTCTGCAGCAAGACATCAGCTCCAGGATGAGTATGCTGTAGGTTCAGGAGTGTCAGAAAATAGACAGACAGATACCTTGTATAGTTTTGGTGGTCCAGGCTAAAAAGCAGAGGGCAGAGTTCAACACATGCTAGGTGCAGGTCAAAGTTGTTCTCCTTGGTAGCACACAGAAACCTAAGCACCAACCAGATTCTGTCTGTGTACTGAATCCAAACTGTGCTGTCTTCCCAATTTTGCCATGCCTCACTTTCTTTTTAAACTTGAAGTACTTTTTGCAAAGTTGGTGACAAGAGTCACTGGCAGCTGACTCATGCAATGTGTCAGACCCTTGTCTTTCCACTAGGCTTTTCACCTCTTCATTGGCCTATTCTACCAATGTCTGTACATCAGTGCTGTTTTGGAATGATTGAAAAAGAAAGCGTTCAAGTGCCTCGAGGGGTAAGCTCATGCATCTGCATGGCCCTGTTGCAGTGTTTTCCACTCAATACTTTTCCAATAGAGCCATTGGCACATACAGTACCTCTGACTCAGTGATGATGTCGGCAAAGCCAGTACCATGTAGTTATTTCCCAAGGGCTCCTAAGTATGAGCAAATTGTGTGGAAAACACCAAGTCGCTCAATGACATCACTGAACTGGCATACATCCTGCCACATGATAACATATGCCTTCTTTGCAACAGCAAGATCAAAAGTAACAATTGTGTACTGTTGGCCAACCTCACTGGTAGCATTGTGTGATACCTGCAGTACATGTTGAACAGTGGGGTTCTCTGTAACAGAAGAGTAGATTGGTGCCATGTAGTCAACATTTGTTTGTCTTTACACTGATCCTGACTGGTCCCCTGTGGAAGATAGCCTGCCTGTCCACCCAGGAACAGATTGTGTTCCATCGTACATCTGACCTATGCATAAAAAACACATGAAATCTGATACACATACTTGGTTCACAATTTCTGGAACATAGGTGGCAGTCTGAACTACAGTCAGGTTTGGTTCAACATGTTGAACATGCACAACTATGGCCCAGCGATCCTTTGCTCACCGGGCCCCACTGTGGACAAATGGTCTACCACCTGACATCGCCATAGCCACAACCCTTGGTTCCTTTAAGCGCAAACTCTGTCAGCATCTTACTGACAATAGTTCCTGTAGGTGCCCCTGCTAGTCTGTGCCTGCAGATTTAATCTGCCTCAGCACTTCCAACTCCTGGCCTGCCAGGTTAAGTCTTTGCCCAAGCACTTGCCTCCCACCCCCTTTGCCCTAGCACTTGCCTCCCATTCCCTACCCCTTGGCTGTTTTCTTTCCCTCTGCCCTCCCTATCCCAGCTTCCACTGCCCCTCCCAACCTCACCCTAACAGTCTGCCTCTGCCTCTCTCTCTCTTCCACAGGACGCTGACATACCATGTACAGTGCCTTAGCACAATTTGTGAACTGCTTGTCATTACAACCCATGTACTGTTGAATTTGTACTCTGTATGAATAATTTACTGTAACTGTATTGTGTCCTCTTGTGTTAATGTATCTGACGTGGAACTTCTCAGTGAGCATCTGCTCACATGTGTCATCCAAGACTTCAATAAATAGATAAAATAAACATGTTGCTTAACAAAGCATGATTCAAGTGCTTGAGGCTTGTATTTAACAGATCTCTTTTTGCTTTTGGGCTGGCTAGACCCACAGATGTAGGTAGGCATTCCTCTGTCTTTTCCTGCATTACAATACCATGAGTTGAATGTGTGGAGCCAGCATCAGAAGGGGTTTCTTCATTAAGATTGAAATTGTCCCAGCAAAACTGCATCACAGTATTCCTGTCAGTGTCTATGGTTGCAGGTAGAGTGCTGTTACTCTCAACAGTGCTATCACACATAGCAGTTTCTAGCTCCAAAAGGGTTGAATAGGACACACAGTGTCTGAAGTAGTTGAAGTACTCATGATTACAGTGCCACCAGTGATGTGTTGGCACAGGGTCATGTTGTCGCATACAAAAACAGTGCAGCACTATACCGCGCTGTCAAAACAGTGACGAAGAATAAAAACACTAAACACTTGTTTTCTGTGGGGGGCTCTGCCCCCATCCCCCCATTATGGGGGGGGTCTGTGCCCCTCGACTCCCCCCCCCATTAAAATAACCTCCTCCGGGGGAAGGGAGACAACTTGGGGACAGGGTGAAACTTGGATGAACCGCATAGAAGACAAGAAAAGAAAAATTAACTAACCTAGTCTGGGACCGAAAATAGAACCCTGGTCCACAGTGGCTTCATTGTCCTACAGCACCAATGGCTGTACTCCCTGAGCCACGGCAGCTGCTTGACGGCCCTCTTTCCAGCAGAGCTCTTACCCTTTGCAGTAGAGCTTTCCAGAAACAGCTACAGGGTCACCAGTACCACTCCACACTATTTGTGTCATGCGGCATTGTGTACCCTGTAGCTGTTCTTCCCCGCGCTGTTACTGTTGTGCAGTTTTGCCCTGAGGCATTGTCCATAAAACATATTGATGCAGTACGTGATGTGTCTTATAGTCATTCCTAGGAGGAGATGTTTTGGTATTTTCCATTGACCACAACTCACTGCATAGCAAATATCTTGACCAATTGAATTCACCAGCCTCTCTCTTCTTCTTGAGGTGTTCATAGAATTAGATGGGCCAGAAATTAGGTGGGCCAGGAATTTTACAAGCACATCGGGGGGGTGAGATGGTGTTGTAGAGCAGGAAACCTGAAGAAGGTGGCCATGGGAGCTCCTGTGATTCCCTGAAGGAATGTATGATGAGACAAAGCAAAAGAGTCTCTGCCTTGTCAATTCTCCTGTCGTCTGATGCAGCAGATTCAGATGCAATCTCGACAGCTTGACCAGTTGGGAGCTCACAGAGTAAACGAGTTCACTTCTAAAGTTTGACTGCCAGAACTTTATCTTCTGACCAAAGTGTTTGATCAACTTGTTTTTCAACTTGTCTGTTTTGTAGTTAGCATTGTAGAATGCTGGGTAATGAGCCTGCATAAACACACAATATCTCCCATGTGACATTGTCATTCATTCAACCTGTGATCCTCTTATTATTATTTTCTACACATTCGGTGATATACTCAAATGCCTTTTCATGGGCTCTGATTTGCTCGACACTCACCAGTTTGATCCACTACTGCGTTTGTCATCTTTCCTTGTATAATCATGTCAACAAGATTTATGATAATGAGCCTCCCTTGCAATTAAATCAACATCTCGAATGCTGCATAGTAGATTATCATCTTGTTTCACCTCTGCTGCTTCTTTGATAGATTTCGCTGCAGTTTTTGTTACACACTGCATCATTTTTATGTTGCTTGCACGCATGTGCAAGAAACATAGCGTCATCATCCGAGTTTTCAGAGGTGTGGCACCCATCTTCCAAATCAGTCAGTCTGTTTGCAGGTGCGGCCCCAGTTCCCCAATCACTGCTGCAGCTGTCTATGACAGCAGTTGAAAATGCAGTGGTCGTACAGTTGAAAGGGAGAGCTCTGCTTCAGTAAGCAGAGCTCCCCCCCCCCACACACACACACGCATACTGTGTGCTTATGCGCCTTCCCCCTTCCCCCCACCACACACTGTATGGCCGACGGGGTGCCCAATCCCCTGTCGGCCCTGGGCCTCCAAAGTTTGTGGTGCCATGCTGGGAGTCCTTCCAACATGGCAAAATTTGTTATGGCCAACGGAGGTGCCCAATCCCCGTCGGCTCCGCCCCCCAAAGCATCCGGGTGACACGCTGGGAGCCCACCCCAGCATAACAAAAATGTGTTATGGGGCAAGGGTTGCGCAATCCCCGTCGGCTCCAGCCCCCAAACAGCCTTCCAGCTGCCATGCTGGAGCTCACCCAGCATGACAAACGTCCTCGTCATCTTATTAAAAAAAGAAACCTGTAAATACAAAAACTGTCCCTCTGCTCTTCTCCCTGCCCCTCCCACAACCGCACCCACCCACTGTGCACCCTGCCTCCCCCACCCCCCACCCCATACTTACCTCCGGACCTTGGCGTGTGATCTTCACTGTACCGAAACATGTCTGCACTTCTTCAAAAGCCGACCGCCGAACTGAGGAAATGCCGTAAGCTGTATAATGGGATAGATAGGGTTTTTTCAACTTTGCTGCATATCTTGGGCACCTTTTAGAATTGTGGCACCAAATTTTCAACATGGGGTTTTTGGGACCCCTCCTCATGAATTCTGTCACTGTCATGGCGTTAATCGGGCCCGAAGAGTGATTTTGTGGTCACTGCATGAAATCACCTTTCGGGACTGATTAACGAAATGACAGTGCCAGTGTTCATAAGATGAGCTCTCAAAAAGCTTATGTTTCAAATTTGGTGAAAATTCTAAAATGACTGTTTTATTTAGCGCAATTGTAAAGTTCCTATGTCAGAAAGTTCGGTGAATTTGTAATTTTTGCACTCCGGTTTTCAACATTGCCATTTATCACACCTCCTTATGAACAGTACAGCTGTCATTTTTCACATCTCGCCCAAAATGTGTTTCCGCGCATGTAGCGCACAATGGCGCAGTCGGTGTGCGAAATCAATGTATGGGACACATTAAGAAAATCACAGTGACACTGTTCATGAGTAGAGGTCTTAAAATGGCTATGTTGAAAATTTGGTGAAACAATTCCTAAAAATGACTGTTTTACAAGCATGTGTTGCGCAGTTCCTACGCATGCTCGTAAGTTTGCAAATTTTTAATATTTTCACTCCAGATTTTCAACATTGCCATTTTACCACACCTCCTTATGAGTAGTACAGCTGTCATGTTTCACATGTCACGCAAAATGTGTTTCCATGCATGTAGCGCACAATGGTGCAGTCGATGTGCGTAATGTATGTTTAGGACAGATTAGGAAAATCACAGTTACACTGTTCATGAGCAGAAGTGTTAAAATGGCTATGTTAAAAATTTGGTGAAAAAATTCCCAAAAATGACTTTTACAAGGATTTGTTGCGCTGATCCTACGCATGCTCGTAAGTTTGCAAATTTTTAATATTTTCAATCCAGATTTTCAACATTGCCATTTTACTACACCTCCTTATAAGCAGTACAGCTGTCATTTTTCACATCTCGCCCAAAACATGTTTCCGTCCATGTAGTGCACAATGGCGCAGTGGGTGTGTGAAATCAATGTATGGGACACATTAAGAAAATCACGGTGACACTGTTCATGAGCAGAGGTCTTAAAATGGCTAATTTGAAAATTTGGTGAACAATTCTTAAAAATGACTGTTTTACGAGTGTGCGTTGTGCAGTTCCTACACACGCTTATAAGTTCACAAATTTTTAATATTTGCACTCCAGATTTTCAACATTGCCATTTTACCACACCTTATGAGCAGTACAGCTGTCATTTTTCACATGTCACCCACAATGTGTTTCCATGCATGTAGTGCACAATGGCGCATTTGGTGTGCGCAATCAATGTTTGGGACAGATTAAGAAAATCACAGTGACACTGTTCATGATCAGAGGTCTTAAAATAGCTATGTTGAAAATTTGGTGAAAAAATTCCCATCAGACGTTCTGCAGTATTACTAATGAAGACATTGAACAAGACTGGCCCCAGGACCGATACCTGCAATACCCCACTGGTCCCCCCAGACCCCCTTCCTAGACTGCACACCATTTACCACCACTCTCTGCCTCCTGTCTGTTAGCCAGTTTTTAGCCCAGTTTACCACCCATTCCCCCATGCCCAGCCTACCCAGCGAGTTTATCAGCTTCCTATATGGGATGGTGTCAAAGGCTTTGCTGAAATCAAGGTAAGCGTTGTCCACTGCCCCACCCTGATTCACTTCCTTTGTCACCCAGTCAAAGAAATCAACCAGATTTGTCTGACATGATGTCCCTACTGTGAAGCCATGTTGTCTATGATCCTGGGCTCCAATGGCTTCTAGGTGCCCCACTATCTTTTCTTTAAGCAATGTCTCCATGATCTTCCCCACTACTGAGGTGAGGCTGAACGGCCTATTGTTCCCCACCTCTTCCCTGCTGCCGGACTTGTGTAGAGGGACCACATGTGCCCTCCTCCAATTCACTTGTGTTGAATGACTCAATGAAAATGGCTGCCAGAGGTACTGCTGTCTCCCTTCGCAGTTCTGTTAATATCCTTGGGCGTATGCCATCTGGTTCCATCACTTTGTGCACCTTCAATTTTAGTGAGCTCCTGCAGGACTCTTTTGCCTTTGAATGGACTATTGTTCACCTCTTCAGCCCCTTGGCAACTGCTGTACTGCTGTGGCCCTTGCCCCTCCCACTCTTCTCTGAATACTGAACGGAAAGACACAGTGGATGTCTTGGGAGGAAGGCATGGAACTATCACTTCCAAATACCTAAATAGCACATACAAGCAAGCAACATTCGGCATTGACAAATGCTTGTTTTCCTAGTTTTTATCTTCTTTTTCCCTCCAAAAATCCACTTCTCTCTTTTTCCACATATAATATACTGGTTTGAAGGAAATAACACTTGAGAGGGTGTTTCAGCCCTGCTCCTTGGGGAGGTTGAAGGCTGTTAGTCCTCTGTGTCACCATCAACCTGACATTTCCTTTTCCTAAGGTACAGTGGAGTCAGCCACGATGAAGTGCAGTAACTTGCAGTAATGACATGTCACGAAGTCCTGCATGACAAAAGGGCTTAATTGTCATTGACTTACAATGGCCCCTGAAGTAAACTGCAGCATTCTGTGATATTCTGAAGCATTTCTGTATTGCATCCTGGCTCTCACATCTGTATTTGATATTTGTAAATGACTGGTAGCACTGTCTGTCATACCCGTGACACATGTCATTAAGTTCAACAGGTATGTTCTTGCATATGTCATCGAGTCTTATACTTGGATCTTCACACAATTGCCTCCTACGTGCAACCTCTTCAATTCTGGACTGACTGGTCAGTGTCAAAGGTCTTATTATTATGGCAGGCTTGTTCTTGCTGTTGTGAATTATGCATATCTTCTCTACGGTACAGCGACTTGTCTGCCTCAACTTAGGCTCTTTTAGTGCTACAGAATGCTTGTCAGCCATACTGTTTCCAAGTCCTGAAAAAAGAAATAAAAATTATTTATTTTACCTTTTGCCTTTTCCAGAATTATTTTGTACTAAAACAACCATTTCAATATTCATTGATGCAATAATAATGTCATAGAAAATATCTACAGTCTATTTGATTTCCAAAACTGCCGTGTCAAAATTGTGACTTTACGATTACGTTACTATTGACTTCATGAACCTCTAGATTATATTCATATGATAGAAAAATGAAAAACCTTTCTATTAATACCCAATTTGCCATTAGTTTTAGTCACATACTTAGATTTACTACATGAAAAGGTATCCCTACCTCTTCGTCATTGCACTTCAGTTCCTATGAAAATTGATGACACATATGACCCTGAACCAAACAAAAGATACCATCAGCAAATGGCAAACAAGTAAACTCCAAATTACTATGATACAAACTTTTCAAAAATCATA
This sequence comes from Neoceratodus forsteri, assembly GCA_016271365.2. Lineage (NCBI taxonomy): Eukaryota > Metazoa > Chordata > Ceratodontiformes > Ceratodontidae > Neoceratodus > Neoceratodus forsteri. Next base: position 316,662,331 of record CM057454.1, read on the forward strand.
GTCTTGAAAATTCCTTAGAGGATAGAAGGTTTCACTGTCAAGCCCACGGACTAAAATCTAAGGTAGGCTCTTGTGCCTTTTCTGTTGCAGCTCTTCAATTTTGGAATGGTTTACCAGATTCCTTGCAACTTGTTTCTTCTTATCATTCTTTTAGGAAGAATTTTTGCAATATTTGTATAGTCAAAGAAACTGTTATTGTAATTCTCTTCAAGTGTGTTTGTTTATTGTCCAGTTGTATTGTACCCATATTTATTTCTATTTTTATTGCAGCCTCTGCCCTGCCAGAGCCTGAAAAAAGGAGACTTAGTCCAGTGCTCTCTCTCGGTTATCAATTAAATAAATAAAAAATCTAGAAAGGCTTGAGAGGTGGTGAAAGTTCTGGTAGTTGAGATTCAATGCCAGGAAGTACAGGGTGTTACACTTAGAGAATAAGAACCCAAGCACAGAGTATTGAATGGGCGGGATTAAGAAGGTCACTTCAGCAGAGGAGAGGAGTTTGGAAGTCCTCATCAGTGAGTCACGTAAGCAAACCTGCCTATGCAATAAGGCATAGCAAGGCATCTAGGAGGTTGGGGTTTGGGGGGGTTGGTAGTGGCAGGGTGAGGTGGTACTGCCCCTACACAAATTGTTGGTGAGGCCTCACCTGAAATACCATACCCAGTTTTGGAGTCCTCATCTGAGAAAAGACATTGAAAGGCTGGAGTCAGTGAAGCAAAGGGGTCACAATACTGACTGAGGGCCAGCAGTGTAAATCCTATGAGGAATGGCTGAAGGCTCTGAATGTGTACTCACTGGAGGCCACATAGGGGAAGGGAGACATGACAGAGACTAGTAAGTTCTTAAGGGGTATTCAATAGGGTGAATTGAGAGGACCTGGTTTTTCTTTTTGTTTGTTTTTGTTTAATAGAGAGGCAGTCATGAGGAGGCACACTTGGAGATTGGTGGGAGGTAAATTCAGGAAGGATGTAAGGAGGTTTTTCTTCACTGAAAGGGTGGTGAAGCCTTGGAATAGATTATCAGTTGAGGTTTTGTGGAAAAAGCCCATAATAGGTTCAAACATGGTTGGGAGGTAGTGTAGTGTTGTAGTTAAAAACACTGAGCTGCAAAGCTGTAGAGCTGGATTTGAATCTCACAGCAACCATTAGCATGCTGTGTAACCACGGAGCTGACAGTATAGCCTAGAGGTTTTAGTAATGAGCTGTGAATGACCTTGGTACATCCAGCACACTGGGTTTGATTCCCGCAACCTCCACTTGCATACTGTGTGACTCTGAGCAAGTCACTTACCTCCCAGTGTTCCCAGGTCACCCCTGAAAACAGGCACTTGTGCTTAGTGGGCCTTACCTGGTTACCAAAGACAAAAATAAAAAAATAAAAATAAAAAACCATGAGCAAGTCACTTAACTTCCCCGTGCTCCCAGGACGCATATGGAAACAAGCTTTGGCTTAATGTATCTTTCCAGGCAAAAAAGCAAACAGAGAAAAAAAAAACAGATGGGTAGGACAGGACCAGGGGAATCATCCCACTTGGGGAACCAGGTAGGGGAGGAAGCAGAAGGGGGGGCAGGGTGGTGAATAAACCACCATGGCACTAGTCTGGGAGGTAAGTTAGTATTAACTATGGACAGGCTTGATGGGCCATCTGTCTCCTTCTGCCATCTGATTCTGTGTCCTACAGTTCAACTCTGAGCTGGTATCTGAGGCCTCAGAATCCCAACTTACTTCTTCTGGTGGTGGTGCACTCCCACAAGATGGTCCACAGATGTGTCCTCATAACCAGCCACCATGCACTGTATGTTACTTGAGGGACCTTGCTGCTCCGATGCCTTCCACTGTGAGGCCTTTCCAACAACTTCTGCCATATGTTTGACATGGAACAAGCACTGGTCTGTCTGTCTGATCCATTTTGGACTGTAGTGCTGTGTCATCTTTGCGTCCATCCCTTTGCTGTTGTCTCTCTTTGGGCTCAGTTAGACCTTGTTCCTGGGATGGCCCATCCAGTGGGTCCATAGGGATCATGTCTTCAGATTCTATGCCTGTTCCTAATGATTTTGCTCTGGAGGTCCCTCTAAATCTGGGAGGGCCTCCCTTTCTCACTATTCAGGCAACAAACAGGGTATTGGTATCATGGGGCAGTCCTGAGACTCCGGTAGCCACAGTGCAGAGTCTTGCACCTGCATTACAGATGTATTGGGGTGTTATTTATGTCCCTTCCTTAGACATCACACAGGTAGCATGTCAAAGTCAAGTTTGCGTCCAGCACATTCATCTTGATCCCTGCTCGGCCTTGCTGCTCCCACCATGGATGGCACAATGAATCGCTGTGTCCTGACCACAGTAATGTTGGAATTGACTGCAGACATTTTTGAAGTGGGTAGTTGCATGCACCAGTATCTTACCCTTGCCATGCAGCAAGCAAACCTATGCGCACAGTTGCTTTCTCCCTTTTTGGGCACCTTGGAAACTGATCTACCTCCTCAGTGCGACGTGCGGTGATTGGACATTGGCTTCGCTCACCACAAGACAGGGTTAGATATCAGCTGGTGGCTGAATGACCAAAAGTCATATGTGCAGGCTTTATTATAGTCCAGAACATCTCACCTGCACAAATGCATGACTGGCAGCCAAACAACAACCAGTTGCCTTCTTTCACTGCTGGGGTCTTCTGCCCCAGAAATTCTACACTCTTGGTAGCTGCTAATCCATGCTTTTTTGTCCTTGTCATCATGCAAAAAAGTCATGTTCTAACATGCACTGTCTAATCAAATGGCACTATAGCCAAAGTCAGGCTCCCTGGACCTTCTTGCAAAGCCTCTGATGTCCTACCATTATTGCCCTCCTGCACAGTCTCAGCAGCCATTCATGTGCACTTGCTAAAGGTTGTAATCTACTGCATCTGTTCCAGATGCATAGCAAATAGGTTCCCTTTGTTCTCAGTCATTCACATTTCCAAGCTTTATAAACTTTCCTAACATGGAGCTCAGCCTTGGTCAACTCACTTCCAAATGCCAGACTAACCCACACTTTGTAACCCCCCTCCCCCCCATCAGTTTACCAACTGGCCTGACTGTGCTCAAGGTGCGGTTAGGCATGGCCCATACTCCCATGTCAAGGGGCAATTTTGATGTTTCACCTTGCAGGGAGCCCCTTGGAAACAGTCACTGTAAACTGGCTCCTCTTCTTTTTCTCAGGAGCTTCTGTGACAGAGACACTGTTGGCATACTGAAGGAACCAGTCTGACATACTGTAGAGATTTCTAGACTTTGAATCTTCTACTGAGGCAGTTGGTATGGGTGGCACACAGACAGTTCATCTGGTTACAGTGACTCAAATCAGTTCAGCTTCTATGCAGTTGATTATGGTAACTTTTCTAAGGTTTCCTAGGTCCCAGCACTGTAGCCATGGCCTGAACGGAACCCATTTCCTGGACCCTTCTGGTCCCTGTTCTCTGGCATTGGAAAACCTTCTTAGACCCATTGTAACTATCCCTAGTACTGGGAATCTCGGTTCCTCAAATCGATACAATTTGATCCAGGTGGCCAAAACCCAACAGTTCGACACCTTTTGAGATTCCTTTCCTCACACAGGGTTTCCCATTGGCCCATTGTGCCTTATAGACAGATGCCAATGTATAGTGGCATACCAGCAAGGTGTCCAGAATGTTCAGGGTAAATGCTTTGCCTTGCACCTAGGGGATCAGCCTCCACGGGGTACCAATGAACTTCTTATTTTATCACTTATCTGGCAGAGCCCACATCAGCTGAAGCTCTGCTTTTATTTTTAATGCAGTTTCACATTTAGTTTTATAGCAAGATGGTGAATTACATTTTTGAAGGCACAATATCACTGGCAGTTTACTGGAAGTTAAACTACTGTCCTAAGGTATGACTGAACCAATAAGAAGGTACATTTTTGTGATACTGCTGGAGAAATTTAAAGGACCACCGGAGATCATCTCTTTAGAAACATGGCAAAATATCCTGAAATATCTGTCATATCCATTACTCTAACTGTATTGCTCTTGTATATTTTGTATACTACTCACTCTATTGCTGGTTTTGCAATTACTATTATACATACTGTATAATTTTTGCATACATGTATTTTAGTTTATACAACTCTTACATTATGTTTTGATTGGCTGTATCATTATGGGATTGTTATCTCAACTTGCTTGTGGTGTTATCTCCTCTGCTCCTCTTCCCCAGGTTGTACCAGGAAACATGCTTCAGCTCACTACACCTTACACAGTTGCTAATTATCAGATAAATAAACAAATCCCCAATCCCCAGATCACATGTTTAGATACGATTCTTGCTGTATCTCTGTATGTTTACCTGGTGAAACAATTTTCAATAAATAAATAACATCCACTGATAATTCCCATACAGCAGCTGGTTACTTCTTGCTCTAATAAGCTTAATTAGAACTTTACCCATTGAAGAATTTGATAAGTATCTTTGCCAAACAAGTTGACATTAATTATTACAAATTACACATCTGTAATCATCCTCAGAATTATTCTGTAACCAAAATGTACTACAGACAGTATTAGATGTGGTTACTGAAGTGAAAATTAAAAAGTGACATTCTCCCATAGGCTGTTAAGTCTCATATAGCCATGCTACTGTATGCAGTATGACTGTATCACTGTAAAAGCTGCTGTGGCAGCATATTTGAATGTTTTTCATGGTGCAAACTTAGCTAGTCCACTGTACTCCCCACAACTGCTCAAAAGAGCCTGAAACTTTTTAAAGTCTATACTCAAATAAAGAGAAGCAGTAATGGTTGCTGCTCAGATGAGTAGTTATAATTTAAAATGTTAGTTACCCATCCATGGGTTTCACCTTGCCATTGGTAGATGGGCTCATTTCAAATATCAGCTGGCATCTGAAAACTAAGAACCCCCTTTTGAAAATCTTGGAGTGACAGAAATATGAGTAAGAATGTATAAACTTCAAAAAAACTGCAGGCTGTTTTGAGCAGTTGGGGAGAGGAATGTACTGGACACTGATAACTGTTTTGATGCAGGCCACAAAGCAGTAGCACCCCCCCCTTTAGAAAATGTAGGAATGGATAAAACATGTGATTAAATATTGTGAATGAGGCTGGCCCGGTGGTGCTGAGGGTTGAGGTGCTGAATGCCACACCTCATGCAATGCTGGTGACCCGAGTTTGGGAGCAAGCTCAGGCTGCCGGGTGTCAGCAGGGGAGAACAGGATTGAACATCCGGAGGACTGCTTTCCTGTTCTGTGAGGGAGGGGGGTGTTGATCCCAAGCTCTGGTAGCTCCTGGCAGTGGCTGGGTGCACAGCAAGCTCACGATTCAGCAACCATGGGGATTGACTGTGGTGGCGATCCTGTAGGTGCGCACAGGAGCGTGCGCATCTGCGCTGGACGCATTGCACGTCTGAGCCTTGGGGGAGGGAACTACAGGAAAAAGCCCTGATCCTTGGTAGGCGAAGGTGGGGACCAGTGGCCAACCTCCACTCCCAGTGCCTGGTCTACAGCCTGCCTGCATGCTCCACTCACTCCTCAGCAGCCTGTCTAGATTTAAGAAAGGTCATCGGAGGAGTGGCAGCCCCACCCCGAGGGGCTTAGATCCAGGGGGCTGGGTTGTTGGGGATGCGAGGAGGAGCTCTGGATCTGAGAGGCAGGGACTGGGACTTCAGGTGGGAGGGACCAGGTCATGCCGAGTATCCCACACTGGAGCGAGAGGCTGAGGATCAGTGATAAAGTCTCAAAACAAAAACCAAAATATTGTGAATGAGCATAGGTAGAGCTTGCTAACACTCTGATGCAACTTTGTTTGTTCCTTGCAGACTGGTTTAGGGAATGCAAAGACAGCAGTTGGTGAGGTAACAGCAGTAGAGGCAGCAGCAGTTTGTGCAGTACAAACCACTTTGCACAATCGCGCAAATTAAGGCCATATGCTAATAGGAGACAGATCCATGACTATGCGTTCCATTGGTGTAGTTTAACTCCAAGCAACTACACTACTTTCTTTTAATGCTTCCACTAAGGAGTCAAAAAATGTTTTAACAAAGCACAAATGGCTGCAGATCCCAACGAGAACTATAAAGTGGCCTGTAACTGGAGCATTATATCATGGCATGCATAAACAGTGCAGCTAGGTACTTGTGAGAGAGCAGGTATGTATTTAGCAACACAGTTGTGTCTCTATTTCATTGTTTCTGAATTATTTATTGTAACAGCTGGTTGTACCAGGATAGTCGCAGGTGTTACACAACTTCTTGTTTTCAGTTACAGTAGGTCCAGCATCGACCCATGTCTGAAGCTGGATGGAGTGGAACACCAGAGGTTAAGTAATGTGCACAAGGCAGCATGGTGAGTAGGTGGCCTGTGGAGGAGTTTGAACATGTGATACCCCTGTTTCAAGCAGGTGTCTCTTCCTCTTGTCCACTCTGAGTAGGCAGCACCCATCCCCATGCCTGCAGTACTGCTGCTGTCCACTCTTTGGAGTGCACCTCCAGTCAGTGTGATGGAGACTATGTATCTTTAATGAGATGCTGATTGCAGTCAATGAGATGTGAGGTTTGAGCTAGCATCTTGAATGTAGAGTAGTACCATAAGCACTTTTGTAGTAAGCAGCAGACAGGCATTGACACATTTGCCAAGTCTTTTCAATGTGCTAGCCAAAGCTGGGAGACAAGTGTAACAGGTGACTTCAACATAAACTGGGCCAATAAATGAAGCCTATCAGGTAAAGACCAGCTGGCCAGCCTCTACCTTATCCAGGTGGTGCATGACAATACCAGAACAAATTACAAAGCAGGCACTAGTACTCTCATTGACTGGGTACTAGTCACAAACGCTAGATCGGATAACAGATATAAAAGTACTGTCGGATGTCATAAGTGATCACTCCCCACTACTTTGCACTTGGTCCTCAAAAATCACTAAGTCCCCTCCCAAACCTGTCTACAACAAAATCCTATGTAGAGGACTAGTAGGGGCCTTCAAAGATTATCTAGTAAATCTAGACTGGAGTTACCTAGATCGCAGCACTAACATCAACTCCGCACTGGGCTCTTTCATTACTACTGTCAATTCCACCTGCAACAAATTTGCCCCCTTCAGGAAGAGAATGCAGAAAGGAAAGTTGGCTGAATGGGTAACTCCTATGCTCCTCACCCAGATGAGGAACAGGTACAACCTATGGCTGTAAGCTAAGGCCTCAAGGTCCCCTGTGGTCTTCCAGAATTATAGGGCAGCATGCAATAAGTGCACTAGGGACATCAGACAAGCAAAAGCTGCATACTACAAAGAAATACAGACCTGTACTTAGCACAGTCGGAAAACTTTCTGGCACAACCTTAAGTAACTCCTCAGAAGGGACAGCAAGCAGCCCCCAAATATGCTCAATGTCAACGGTTCTATCACCCTAGACCCCAGTGAAATAGCAAATGTGTTTAATAATGCCTTCACTGATCTCAGTGTGGTTCTTGCTTCTGATCCACAGCCTGACTCCACTAACTTATTGCACCTTGACCAGACATTGAATCCCACTAATGACACTAGCTACCCCAAATTTTACTTTGGAACCATATTAGTAACTGATACTGTCAGTTATGTCAAGCGATTTCTAGGCAAAACCAGAATAGGCAGTGACACACTAGATATGAAACTGATCGCTCTATCCCTTAATGAGATTGCTATCTCCTTAACAAAATATTTAATCTATCCATCCAGTACTACCAATTCTCTAACATCTGAAAAATAAGACTAGTTATACCAGTTCATAAAAATGGGAACAGTTCCAGAGTCACCAACTTTAGACCCATCTCAGGCCTCTCACCACTGTCTAAAAAAATGTGGTATCAGATCAGCTAGTGGATTACCTAAGTAAGAACAACATACAGTGTCAACAACAACAACACGACTTTCGTAAGCTGCACAGCATGAGCACAGCACTAATCAAATACGTCAGCTATCTACATGAAGCCCTCAACAATGGCCACTTTGTTGGATCCATCTATATTGACCTAACAAAAGCCTTTGATCTGGTCAGCCACACGCTCCTGACTACCAAACTTCTCTGACATGGTCTGTCAGATGATACGGTATCCTGGTTTAGCACCTATCACACTGGTAGATCTCAGTGTAACCCCCCTACAAATGGGGGTTCCTGAAAAGTCTTCCTTGAGCTTGCTTAAATGCTCACGGACAGGCTGGTGTCCTGCGTTTTAGCAGTTTAAATGTATTGCCAGAGAGTGCCTGTATAGCCTCTGTGTACTGTCTCTTTAAGAGCTGCCTGGATTGCAGTCAATATTAATCTGAGAGGGAGCTCTGTTAGAAGATGTACTTGTTTGCTGATCATCTATTAGCATTGTAATGATATTATAGTTTGTCTAACCTGCCTTCTTTGCAGCATGGACAGTTCTGTTTATCACCACTATTTTGGTTTTGGACTGCCAGTAGGCACCAATTGGTACCTTTAGGGACTCTAAAATGGAGCCTGTCCCCAGGGGTTTTATGGGAGCAAATTTCTGTAGGAATTATAGTTTTGGGCTTTTGGCGCTTAAATGAACCTGGCCCCCTAGGCGCCAAAAGCCCTTGTTGTGACTCACAGAGGAATCAGCCAACCAAATCTTTTTGATCCTGGGAAAAGCCCCAGACTGCTTGCAGTTTCAGTCAGTCTGAATTGGTAAGTGAAAGTGGTAACAGCTTGAGTATTCAAGCAGCAGCCCCTGTGTAGTTTGCGCAGTTAAACTGTGAAAAGGCTGAGTTTTGGCCTTCCTGTCTGCCTGCTGTCCCTGAGAGGGAAATTGAAGTTTATTCAGACTGAATCCGAATTGTGAGGACGATTTAAGCCACAGAACTATGACCAGGCTTTTACCTGAAGAAGACCGAAGATTTGCTGAATGCGATTAGTCTGTCAGGATTTCCAGCCACCATTGAACTCCCGGTTTGTGCAGAGACCCTGTAATTGTGACCAGATAGCAATCTGCCTGGTACAGTAGAATTTCTTACATGTAAATGTGCTGTGTGCTGTTAGTGGGTTGTGATTTGGTTCCCCACTGTGTGCTGAACTGTGTTCTGCTTGCTGGAGGCTGCTTCCAGCTCCCATGACTGAATCCGTATTCATCTCCATTGGGCCTGGGCTTTGCCACACTGGCCCAGCCAGACTACCCGCTGCATAGAGAAAGCCATCAATGAGAGACTTGCCTGGGGATCAGCCCCCTGCTCACGCTTTGAACAGGAATGACGCCTCAGTGATTCATGTGGGCCCTGCTTCTCCTGGCACTCCAGTTCGACAACCTGCTGTCTTGATTTCGTCCTGCCTGCGTCCTGTGTTGGATATCATGAGTAAACATCAGGGTAGCTCCCTGCAACAACAGCTAAATCTAAAGTGTTGTCATCTAATTGCTTTGTTGTCTTTTATGTCATGAACTGAGCCCTCCGGCTCCGGATTACAAATAGTATGTGTTGTGAATGTTGCTTTCTTCCATCACAGGGCCCCAACCAGCTGCGAGCCAGCCTACCCCAGGCAATGTTCCTGGCTAGCCCATCATCTTCCTACCTGGGTACCCAGAGTGTGCGACTGTGTAGGGACTCTGAAGTGCATGCATAACTGTCTCATTAATATAGCCTTTAAGCAAATCAACCTGATTATGCTCCTCCCTTGTTTAAGTTCCCTGAATAAATCAAATCTAACTCTTTTTGCATTTAACCTGACTGTGGTTCCAGTTTGTGACAAGAGTATTGTACTGTTTCTATTTGCTGTGTATAACCTTGTTTTACAGGGGGTACCTAGGGTCGAGCTAGAGGAACCAGCCTTGGTGGTAAGTGCAAACAGTGTGGGTAATTACATGATGAATAAGGGTCATTGTGAAAGTGATTATTGTATATTGTTCAGGCTGCTAGAAGGGAAAGAGGGGAGTTACAGTGTCCCGGAGGGCTGTGCCCAGGTTAGCTTGACCACTAACAACCATGACCTCCAGATGGAGGCACCTGTTTCAGTACCCAGGCCCCTTAACCTGCTACTAACCAAGCAGGCAGGGGTAGTAGCCCTTGGGATAGCGCCGCCTAGGGGTTACATCAGTGAGTCAAAATCATGGGGTGCTACCAGATTCCAAAAATTTCACCGTAGGGGTACTACAGTGATCAACTTTGGGCCCACTCCTTTTCAGCTTGTTTATAAATAGCCTTCCCATAATCTGCCCCACCTCAAGGGTCCTGCTTTATGCAGATGATGCCGTTATATTCACCAGAAGCCCTTGCCAAAACTCTCTCACTGGAAACTTACAGAGTAGTTTCTGCTCAATCGAAGACTGTTTCAAACAAAATAAACTGGTCTTAAACTACAGGAGGACAAAAACGATGTTATTTGCAGGACCACATATAGAAACATAGATGCTCATGGCAGATAAGGGCCGCAAGGCCCATCCAGTCTGCCCATTTCTTTTTCTACCTTATAAATGTGCCATCGGCCTTTGCTCTGTCAATGGCCTATCTATTCATACTCATCTGTATTGCTCTCTTATGCCTATCCCATGCCTGTTTGAAGCCCTGCACTGCATTCATATCCACAACTTCCTGAAGTAGGCTGTTCCATGCATCCACCACCCTTTCTGTGAAAAAGAACTTCCTCTATGTTTCTACGACCATATATGAAGAGAAAAGCTCATCCCCTAACAATCATCAATGAGAATGGTGCTACTCTAGAACAGGTGTCACAACTGATGATGCCCTTTCATTTGTGCCCCATGTAGACATCTTAGTCAGTAAAATCAATAAAAATACTTTGGGCTTTATACAGGCAGAGGCATAACCTCACACAGGAAGCCAAACGGTTAGCTGGGACCAGATCACTCCTCCCCTTAAATGACTGTGACATCACAATTCATGATGCAGCCTCCGACACTGTCCTCAACAGGGTCAAACTAGCCCTACATAGGGCTTGTCGATTCATTCTTAGTGCAGATAGGCTAACCCACACTTAAGCCCTATACAACCAGACCAAATGGCACACACTGCCGGACAGAATAAAATTCCAAACATGCCTCCTTGGTAAGAAAACACTATTAGGCCTCACATCAGCAGGAATCCAGAACCTTCTTGTTCCTCTCTCAAATCACCACCACACAAGGAATGTAACCAGGAATGCACTGACTGTCCCATATCGCAGAACAACCCAAGCCGTATGCTCTTTTGCTATAAGGGCACCGCTATGGTTAAATGAGCTACCAAATTTCCTAAGTATCCCCAAAATTGAACAATTTGAGAAAACCTTAAAACAATTACTCACACTCAACACCAATTGCAAAGGCCACTTATACTTCATGACCACTTAATAGTGCCTCATCATTGCACCAGACACTACTCTTGAAGTTACTACTTCCCTCATACCCTTAACCCCTCACCTTCAACTGTTACCTCTTGTCTAATCTGACAGACACATCTGTGTGCTGTTCTCTTTTGTCACATATTGTATCTTGTGAATATATTGTGAAGTTATATATACTGACAATGGCATATCCATGTGTAACCCCCTTGTTCCCAGGTGTTACTAGAATTCCAGTTAGAACCAGTGGCAGGCAGGCAGGGAAAGACAGCTAGTGAAATGCCAGTTAAATGGGTTTCACACTGTCTTGCTCTGGTTTCAGTTTCAGCTGAACTGGGCGACGATGTACTCTTAGAACTCTCGCAGTGGCATAAGCCACACAGTCTTTGCCAGCTCTAGGGAAATAGCTTTAGGATGTTCAGTTAGAGTGGAGTCAGTCCTGAGCAGGAGTTCTAGGAGGAGGCTGCAGCTTGCTGCACAGCTCCTCACCTAGCTGACAGGGAGCTACCTCTCTGTTTTGGGTAGTTTGTTCTCACCCTAGAAGAAGAACATAGAAGATAGGGACTGAAGTGGTAGAGCCCTTATTTATGTATTAGCTTTTGGTAACTGGGTAAGTGTACTATGCAAAAAATCCTGCTTATTTTCAGGCACGACCCAGGAGAGTACAATATTACAATACGGCAAGGGTACAATGATTACAATACAGCAGTGATAAACAATCAGATACATAATGCTGGTTGCCAAGTGGGTTTTTCTTTGCCCCATCCCAGAAGGGATGGGGGTGATCTTCAGGGTTCAGGGGCAATCCCTTCAATCTAGTCTGTCTGATGAAGCTGCCTTTGTACAATTTCACAACTGTGAGTACTACTTTTGTGTATGCCTAGGAAAGGCACCTGTAATACCTATGGTGAATTTCTCTGACAAAGGGACACTGTCGCCTAGACTGTTTCTGTTTTAAAAGAGTCTGTCTACATTTGGAGTCTAGTGAGAGACTGTCCAGGTACAGAACTTTTAACTTTGACACCTTAGAGGTGTGTCATGTAGCATGCAAAGTGTAAAAAACATTTCAAGACAGCATCTACAAGTTTCTGTGAGGGTGTTATTAATCAGATGAATGGCCAAATATAAACTTGGAAGCAAAAGATGGGAGACCCCTCCATCTGGAGTAACCAGTTTACCTCTCTGGGTTCAGTTTGGGCACCAGTTCAATTTTCAGTCACTGCATTTGGCCAGTGCCTGATGGAAATAGTTACCCAGACGTGGGTTTTGGAGTCTCTGTTTTCAGTTCACCTCAGTATAGTGGGTGCTGGAAGATTTTGAGCCTGGATGTGCTCTTTTGTGGTCGTGTATACCACCTTCATTCCTCATGAAATATGGGAAAGTGTCCTAGTACTGGTCGTGTGTGCCTAGTCGATGGGAAATGTACCAGTAACTGGCCATGTGTGCCAATCTCCATTTTCAGGACCAGAGTGTTCACTGTTTTGTGTCTTTACCCTATGCTAAATGGGAATGTCAGGAATTTCTGTACTCTGGAGAATCTGCAATACCAGTATGTGTAGCTCTGTGGAGGTCTATCTTTGCTTTGTGATTATTCCTACTCTGTTACATGAATAAAAGCCACACTCTAGAATCCCAACCTGGTTTGGACAGTATTGTTATTGCTTCCATTGTGTCTGGATTTACTTGGGTGCCCCTGACCAGAAGTGCAAACCCAGCACAATTATAAGCAAACGTTTTCTCCCAGGGATCTGGGTTGCTGGCCATGGTAAATGGTCCCACCAGGTGTATGCCAGGTAGTTGCCGCACTTGGTTGCCTGTCTGTGATAGCAGGCTTAGAAAAGAAATGTGTGTACTTGTTATGTAAACCCCCTTCCCTCTCTTTTGCCCCTAGGCACTATGTGGTGAGAGGAGCAGCCCTGCTAGTTGAACAAGGGGGCCGGTGGGGGAGTACACATGTGCTGCTCTTTATTGTCACATCTTGTATATATCTTCTGAATATATTGTGAAATTGTATATGCTCTAAAATAAGAGAAATCCTTACTGAAATCTTACCGTTGACGAGGAACCTTTGTAAATGAGCTACTGTGGCTCAATGGTGTTGTATCTGATTATAACAAATAAATATAGTATTTTTGCACAGCAACATTTGTATTTATTCTTTTGGGCATTACATTTTAGAGCTCAGGAGCTCATTTACAAAGATGTTCCATGTCAGTATTGGTTGTACATAATGATCAATGCAAGCAATTGAAAATCTAAGCTTAGAGTACAGGAGGCAGCTCCAGGGGAGCATTGTCTTGGACTTAATTGGTTTCAACAGCTGGCAGTAACATGTTTAGGCAAGCACATTGTCATTTAAGGTAATATATTGACAACAGAATACATTTTAGGTTTTAAACACAGAGATGCAGGGCAAGACAGACGTAGTAATCAGAGGTGACAGTCACAGCTGGTCCTGAGTACCAGTGCTTTTTTAAAGGGTTCATTAAAGGGTTAGTGCTTTGCAAACATTCCTGTTTGTTCACTGTTGTGCAAGTCCTGTCAGGCGGTTTGCAAGTGTGGTCACAAGTGGGTTTTGCCCTTCTACTCAGGTGTGTGCTTTGTTTTGTTATGGTCTCACATGGGGTATATTGAGCCCCTGTTTGCATTATCAAACCCTGCAGCATGCCTCTTCTAATATACATCTGGCTTGTCTCCCGCACAGATTTTTGTGCACAAACAGAAGTTTGTGCCTGTGTCTGTGCTAGGTTTCATTATGCTACCCAAGGTACTCCATACAACTGATTGGGCAAATGTTCATTTCAGTTACCATTCAGGAAATCCAGTTGAAGTGAATAGGGATTTTCCAGTGAGGTATCTAGATATACCACTACTTATCACTGGTTTTAATAGTAGGTATCAAGAAAGCTCCAGCAAACATGTCCTGTATTATTGTACCTACAATAGAACCCTCTAAACAATATTTCCTTATGTCATTCTTTGCTATGGTTATTGGAGTATATTTCAACAAAAGAGTGCCAGAAACACTCATTTAAAAAAAACCAAAAAAAATACAATAAAAAAAATGTGAGGAACACATACAGTACATATTTGATCAGTTTCCTTTGCAACTATATTTAGATAAACTTATTTAAGGCCAACATGTCACTGTTTTCTTATATTGGTGCTGGACTAAGGTGGACACAATTTACTGAAACACTGCATTTAAAATACAAAAAAGTGCACACAAACTCTCACTACTGGAGTCTCTGTATAGGTTTTGAACATGAAAGAAAGAGCCATATATAATGTACCATGTAAATCCATAAAAAAATGAGAAACCGATTCAGCCTTCAACTAGTCTTCTTCACACCTTCAAGCTTGATTACTCTGATCACATTTCTTGTACCATGGCAGACTGTTTTGCCAAACTTGGAGCCCTGTACAGGGAGAACAGCTGCCTGCCACTTAACATTAGGAAACATGTAGTCAAACGTATGATCTTCCCATTGCTAGATGATGGTGCTGTCTACTCCAGAGCCTCTATTACTACCCTATCCAAACTCACACCACTGTTTATTGACCTTTGTAGATTAGCCCTGGCTTGCCCACCTCATACCCACCACCACACCATGTATAAAGGGCTTTGCTGGGCTCCTCCCATTGTGAAGCACTTCATCCACATCACACTGTTCAGCACCAAATATTGGTCAGACAAACTACTAAGGTACCTTGGGGAACTTTTCACCTCCTCCTCAAATCCCTCCTACTCTTTAAGATCTGAAGAAGCCTACAGGTTCAATCCCACACTACAGGCATAACATTGGGCAAGCCTTTATCAGGTATAGACTCCCTAGTATCTGGAACAGTCTTTCTTCTCAGATAATTATCTGCCTCAACTTCAAATCTGTTATGTCCTTGATGAAGGTACTATTAAGGCTCAACTGTCTTGCCATAACTGCCTCTAGGGCAGTGGTTAAAGCAGACATTCAGAACAGGGGAACTCTATAGGCAGAGGGGCGCCAAGGGGCACAAATTCCTAACTTCTTTAGGAGAGAACCAGAGATCTGGGGGCATGCCCCCCCCCCAGAAATTTTTTAAAAATTGATGCAAAATGGTGCATTTCGGTGACTTTTAGCAGAATATTAAGCAGATTTATAACAACTTACTAAAAGGCAGCAGAATGCTGATGTGCAGTAAACAGCAATGTTTGTATTGTATGATTTATTGTAAATTAATTGTAAAAGTCTCCTACAAGTTTTCATCCTGTTAACATATTTTTTTAAAGTACAGGTAAAAGTAATGGTGCCAGCATGTCAGGGTGTGATACAACCATAAAGTTTTGAGGGGGCACAATATCCTAACCTCCGTAGGGGAGTCCGAGGGCAAGCCCCCAGAAAATATTTTGAAAATTAATGCCAAATGATGCATTTTGGTGGCTTTTAGCAGGCTGTGGAGCAGATTCATAACAGCCTACCGAAAGGCAGCAGAATGTTGATGTGTGGTAAACAGCAATGTTTGTTTTGTGTGATTGACTGTAAAGGTCACTCCCTCTCCTACAAGTTTTCATCATGTTTAGTTATTTTTGAAAGAACATGTGAAAAAGTAAGGGCACTGCCTGCATGATGGGGTGTAATGCAGCTAGAAAGTTTAGAGGAGCACGAAATCCTAACCTCGTTAGGGGGGTCTGGGGGGCATGCCCCAGAACATTTTTTGAAATGATGCCAAATGATGCATTTTGGTGGCTTTTAGCAGGCTGTGGAGCAGATTCTTAACAGCCTACTGAAAGGCAGCAGAATGCTGATGTATGGTAAACAAAGCAGCAATGTTTGCATTGCATGATTAATTGTAAAAGTCACACCCTCCCCAACAAGTTTTCATCCTGTAAGATATTTTTTTTAAATGTACACTTAAGAGAAACTCCAACACACTTTGCAGCTCTGTCATGTTATGCTTAAAAACTAAGGTAAGTCAAATGATGCAGTCAGACATACCTCTCAACTGTCCCTGATTTTCAGGGATGTCCCTGATTTTGCCTCAAAATTTTACTTCGTCCCTCCTACAAATTGTGTTTCTGTGACCAAACAGTGGGGGTTGTAAGAACAAAAAAATGTCAGACATTAAAGTTACAGACTTGTTCTTCCTTAGAAAATGCATTTAACACTATGCCCCTTATTCTACCAGCTTCCTGAGTGGATATCACCAATTTTGAAGATGTGTCCCTGATTTTGTTCCTTTGTCCCTGATTTTTTTAAACCTTGTCCCTGATTTATGAGGCAGGAGGTTGAGAGTGTGACTTCTAGCTGGAAGGCTGGATACGTCAGTCAATGTGTGACAGTGCATAACCTATTTTGTAAGTCTCTGTCTCAGTAAAGACAGTCAGAGTGTATGCTGTTGCATCACGTATTTAAACAGGCAGACATGTGGATCACTGGTGGATTCTCTATTCTTCTTACGCTGGTGTATGGCAGATCGTTGCGTTCTCAGACACTTTTTAGCAGATTTGATGGCATTAAATACATTCACTGGTGGGCCAGTGAGGCTAATAAACATCAAGTTAGACAGATGCTCAACAGTAAGTTTGTTATGCATCTGGCTGGCAATAATGTTCACTGTGTTGAAACCTTGCTCGCAGTCTGCTGTACTCAAAGGGATCATATTAATCATAGACAGCAACTTGCATAGGGACTATCCCTTCCTGTGGCCTCTGAATGACACAAAGTCATCAAAGTCGCTCCTTACGGCAGTTGCTCTGGGTGTCCAGATCTATTCACCAGCGTCCGTAACTCCACTTCTCCAAAGCCAACCTCTACATCCTCAGGCCATGAGTCAGGCTGGAGCATAGCAACACACTTTACTAATACTTTCTCTGACATCAGTCTTGTTGTCATCATGTCTGTCAAAGTCTGGTAGAGCCGTTGACGACAAATGGCATTGCCCCTCCTGTCCTCTACCAACAAGACACCATGGAACTCATTGCTTTTAACTGCATCTTCAGCTTCTGTTGTGTATGGGCCAGGCTAATCCTTCATCTTGTTGCAATGTATGCAACATTTAATGTATCTCCCAGTGTCAAACACTGTCACACCCTGATTCTGGAGACTTTCTGACAAGAACCTTAGTTCGTCAATAGCATCCAGCGTTATGCCCATGTTGAGGATGAAGTTAGTGGATGACATGTTCAGCAGACCACGACAGAGCTGCTTATTGTCAGAGCTTCTCTTAGCATCATCACAAACTGATTTCAAGTGTTGATTTAGTGTGGCGAAGGACTTCCATACAGCATAAACAGCAGGTAGGTGACTAGCAACCCAACAAGTTGATAACAATCTACCAAGTTTAGCCACCTGAGTGGAGAGAGCTTCAGCAGTCACTTGTAATTCTCGTGCATTCTTAGGTGAACAGCTGTAAAATTAATACAGTTTATCTAGAAATATCTTGAAGTGATTCACAGCATTGCAGCAAACAGCATCAGCAACTGAAAGTTCTAATCGATGATTGAGGCAGTGCCACATAAAGACATTAGGATATTTGAGGTGTAGCAATGCTCCAAGGCCCCCTCTCTTACCAAGCATCACACTCGCACCATCACATGCGAGACATACCCACATTGTCCTCAGCCCTTGGTCTCCTAAGCCATTGCGTGACAATATGGATAAGAGCGCATAATGAATTCCCTGTGCAGCTGTGTCAGACAACTGTATCAGTTGAAGGAAGAACATAACGTGAGTTGATTCCTTTTCCATGTATACACGTATGTAAATGATCAAAGTCAATCTGTTACTGACCATTGTACTTTCATCAGCCAGAACCGATATGGGGCATCTGGTCTGTACTATGCATCTCATTAGGTTCCTCCTCATTTCTTCAGAAACTGTGTCAGTCATTTCAGAACAAGTTACGTTAGACTGCAGATATGAGCCAACAGAAGCACCGCTTAGTGTTTGGAGCTCAGGTAGCTTCAGATGGTCTGTAAATGGGTGGTTCTCCTTGGCTATGTAATATGCTGTTCTCATGACTCATACAGTAGCTCCCAGTTGTTCACTTGTCAACCTTTCAGTAACCTTCTCAATAGCTTTTTCATCATGTTTCTTTAAGAGTTCATCAGCATTTTGGTGTCCTAATGATGTCTCATGTTTTGAGACCTTCTTTCGGAGCGAGAGTAGCTGCCTCGCTTTGTCTGCACCATATGGTGAGATTTCACCACCAGCCCATTCCTTGGCAAATGTAACATCAAAAACCAGGTGTGCTTCCTTGCAGTTTGAGCAACTGAGCTTCTTGTTGAGGATGATCAACCACTTGTGTACGTTCTTGAAATACTTGCTCTGATCAGCTGTCCAGCAGTCGGGTAAATGGCTGGTCCCAGGTGATGAATTAGCCTCTGGGGTCTGACATTTTATTGTTTCAGTATGCTCAGTTAATGTGGATGATGATGACTGCATAGGTGATGCAGACTGTACCACATCTGCCGTGTTTTGTTGCTCACCAGAGTGTTGCAGCATTTCCGGAAGAGCATTGAGATGGTTTTTGTTTAGTTTATTCGCTTCCACAATAGATCACTGCAAACCTTTTTATTTTGTTTTTTTTGTTTTAATTACTCTGTTCCCCTCACTGAAAGTGTCACCAAAATCTACCAATCAGCTTCTCTAGCACTAGCTGAGAGCCTAGACAGCCAACACTACGGCCCTGAAGACAGTCCTGTTATCTGACGTTTTGTTTCTGTATTTCTTTTTCACAACAAAGATCCCTGCAAATGAGCTGTTTTTTTCCTAAATGTTTTACTGCTCCCCCCTCACTCAAAGGCATGACAAAATCACCCCTCAGTTCAGCAGCCCCTCCAGCACTTGCTGAGAGCCTGAAAGACATTACGGTCTTCAAGACAACCCTTTGTTTTCTGTGTTGTTTCTGTATTTTGTTTTCACAAGTAAGATCCCTGCAAATGGACTGTTTTTTTTCCTAAATGTTTTACTGTTCCCCCTCACTCAAAGGCATGACAGAATCACCCCTCAGTTCAGCAGCCCCTCCAGAACTTGCTGAGAGCCCAGCAGACACTACGGTCCTTAAGACAACCCTGTGTTGTCTGTGTTTGTTTCTGTATTTTTTTTTCTCACTAGAAAGATCCCTGCAAATGGGCTGTTTTTTGGGGGTTGGGGCTGTTTCTGTTTCCCCACACTTAAAAGCTCAACAAGATCCCCCTCATCCCCAGTTGAGAGGCTGGAGCCTGCCCAGCTAGTAGCATCTGACACTGGCAACTTTCAAGGCAACAGCCCTGTTCTGTTATTTTTGAATTTATTTTTATTCACAAGATCTCTTCACTTGCTGAGAACGAGAAGACAAGGCAAGCAACACTGCAACCCCTCAAGACAAAACAGCCCAGCACCAGTCCTGTATACTGATTTTTTTTTTACCCAGTACTCACTAAACATATCACAAAACTTTTAAGAACAATTAGGGCTTGCTAGCTAGGGCGCAGTTGCAGAGAGCCCCCCCCCTCCCCCTTTCAGCTGCAGCCCTCAATCTGTTTTTCTTTTTCACCAAGTCACCCACTACAGACACAGTGAGACACTGCCTTTGCCTTGATAAACAAGGCAGAGCTGTTAGTTGGTGGTCTGTTGCTGTTTTGTCTTTTTTTTTTTAATTAAGGATTGCTTCAGTGTCTTAGAATGTAGCTTGTAGCAGGATCATTCATGTCATAATATATCATGTAATTTATACAGCTGCAACTAAGCATGCCATCCAGATTCCAGGGCAGGCCACTATTCCCCCCAAATCTTTCACCTAATAGTCCACTCTGACTCTATACTGGTCAACACCACCTCAAAAACCTAAGAGATTTCAGCCCAAAGAATGTTGACCAGCTCACTGAGCACAGTCAGCTCCGAGCTCCCTCCCTCTCTGACTGGGGAAAAAAATTAAACTTCAATTCTTTCTGCTCATTTGTTTTCCCTAGTATTAGTTCCTCTCACTAGTACTTTTGGTCAATGAGAGATCATCAGCCCCAAGTCAGGCTAGCGACTCGATCAGCTCCCTCTCTCTCTGACTAACTAAACTGGGGGAAAGATTTTACCTCTTTCTGGCTAAGTTTTTTTTTTTTCCTATTCCCCCCCCCCCCAATTGCTGGTTATCAACAAACGCACCACCACACCTTCAAGACAAACCCAAGAGTTCAGCTCCAAGTTAGTCTGTCAGGGTCACTGAGATCAGTCAGCTCCCTCCCTCTCTGACTGACTAGGGAAAAAATTAAAATTAAACTTCAGATCTTTCTAGCTGACTGAGGCTCTTTTTTTCTAGTAGTAGTAGTAGCCCCCGGCCCTTCACTAGTATTGCCTAGTCAAAAGACAAGAGATCTGCCCCAACTCTGGTCACCAGCTCAGTCAGCTCCTTCCTCCCTCCCTCTCTGACTGGGCCCCTGGGGAAAACAAGCATTTGTCAGTGCCGAATGTTTCCTTGCATGGTTTATATGGTAGGGATGTATTGTGTTAGTTGAACGTCTGGTGGGAGGGAAAAGCTTGCCTGAAGTATGTTTTGACAGGCTGTCATATTTTGGACAGCATTTGAATATAGAAGCTCAGTTGCTAGGAAGGCTATGTTGAAAATGTGGGGTGCATTGCTGGCCCAGTGGCACTGAAGGTTGAGGCACTGGATGCCACATCTCGTGTCACACCGGCGACCCGCGTTCAGGAGCGAGCATGGGCTGCCAGGGGTCAGCAGGGGAAGAGAAGGATCAAGCATTCCAGGGACAGCTCTCCTTCCTCAGGGGGGGTAGTTGTCGGTGCATGCCTGGCCCGTAGCAGTGGTTGGGTCTGGCACACTGATGCTGCAGACATTGGGTCAGAGGCAAACATGTGCTGATGGAATTTTACACAGGCACGTTATGTTCCTCTTCGCGCATCCTGCATGCGCCACCCTGAAGGGAAGAAACCAGGAGGAAAAAAGCTCATGGCGGATGATGGAGTGAAAATATTGAAAATGAGCAAAGTTATATGCGTGTGTAGAAAATTTTGAATGACCGGGTGAAGTTGTTTCATCACATTTTCAACATGGCCTTTTTGGGACACCACCTCATGAAGAGTGCCACTGTCATTTCATTCACTCATCCTGAAAGGTGATTTTGCACAGTGATTGCACCATTCTGCACCACAGGTGCTTAAACACATTTTGGGCAGGATGTGAAAAATGACAGCTGTACTGTTCATGAAGAGGTGTGAAAAAAAAGGCAATGTTGAAAATCTAGAGTGAAAATATTAAAAATTGCCAAAGTTATGAGTGTGCGCAGAAAGTGCACAATGCATGCTCATAATAGCCATTTGGGGGATTTTTTTGCACCAAATTTTTGACATGGACTTTTTTTGGGACCTCTCCTCATAAACGATGGCAGTGTCATTTCATTAATTGGTCCCAAAAGGTGATTCTGTGCAGCGACTACAAAATCACCTTTCTGGACTGAGTAACAAAATGACAGTGACATTGTTCATGAGGTGGGGTCTCATGTTGAAAATTTGGGGTCAAAATTCCTGAAAATGGCTGAGATATCAACATACGTTGAAACCCCCATTGACAGCCATTATACAGCGCTTACCTTGATTTCCCAGTTCACAATTTGGCTTTCAAGAGTGAAGACGTGTCCTGGTCCTCATAAGATCGCAGCTGCCAACCTCAGATGGTAAGTATGGGGTAAGGGGGGTAAGGGGAGGCTGGTACACACAGGCAGGGTCGGGATGGGGAGAGGTACAGGGAGACGATGAGGGACCTTTTGTTTTTACAGGCTTAAAAAAAAACATTGGGGACAGTTTTTTTTTAACAGGGAAAAATGTTTCTTCCGGACACTGGGAGTGGGCTTCCCAGTGTCTGGGGGCCGGGTTTAGATAATGCCGACACAGGGATTGGGCACATCAATGTTGGCACAGGGAATGGATGGAGCGGGGTGGACAGCACGCAGTGGGAGGGATAATTTAGAAGCCGAGGGAACAGAGTGTGCGGAGCAGGCAGCATTCAGTGGGAGGGACCATTTGGATGCTGGGAGAACAGAGGGTGCCAGGTGGGCAGCACGCAGTGGAAGGGAGTGAGAGAGCTCAGTTGAATGCTGGCTGGGTAACAGAGAGTGCGGGGTAGGCAGCATGCAGTAGGAGGAAGTGGAAGGGCTTTATTAGATCACTGCCGGCCTGATAGGGGAACAGAGGACATGGGGCGAGCAGCACGCAGTGGGAAGGAGCAGGAGGGTTTCACTGCATGATGCCCAGTGCAGGTACAGGGAATGGAGGGAGTGGAGCGGACAGCATTATGTAAATGAAAGGAATGAAGTGCTCTCATTGGAGTGCTTCATTCCTTTCAAGTGTGGCCACTTCCCCGCTGTAAAATTCCAACCACCGTCACTCTCTGCTTGTGTGGTCATTGGTCTGTCAGGATCGAGCCCACTGTAGAGTGCTCTGCATTGGACTCTTCCCTGAGACACCTCTCAAATGTCGTTCTGCCACAAAATGTTTCTTGTGCAAGCGCAAGGAAACATAAAAATGAACTTTTTTTTACCGTGGCTCTGTTTTACTTTTTTTCCCCACACACTATTGTAAACAACAGACAAAATGTGCAGCGAATTGCTACAGCAAATAATTTTTTTATTATTTTAAATTATGTGTTTTTTACCCGACTCATCCACAACAGAAGTTGAAAGCAGCACCAACTCTTTGAGAGGAAGACCAAATTCTGACACAGAATGCAGGCATGCAGCATACACATGAACTGTGCGCAGTTGCCGACAGAATTAGATCCTACCTACGGCCCACCTCTCCTCTTCCACACACACCAATTGCATGCTAGAAGCCAACAGGTCAGGAGACAAATTCAGTGACACAGTCACCTGGTGCGGTGCCCAGACCCAGATAGGAGGTAATAGTAAGTATACTGAATGGGCATGGGCAGGCAGGGCAAGGGGCCGGCCAGCGACCTGGGGGTCGGTACCTTAGCGGACAGCTAGCCTAGTCACTCCCCCAACTGACCAACAGAGTCTCTGTAGTTAGTAGCACTAGCAGCAGCAGTAGTAAGTAGCACACAGAATCGGGGGCCGGAGAGGAGGATCGGATCATCAGCTCATTAATTAGTAATCAGTGTCCTCCTCTGCCTCCCGGAGCCGGCACATCTGTTCAAGCATGTGTGGTGTGGTAGAAGGGCAAGCAGGATGCTGATCCTCACAGCTTAAAGGCACAGTACTTATTTAACACGGCTGAGGGGTACACATGAGCCCCCCCCCCCCCGAGTTCCCTCTAATCAGAACCCTGAGGGGATGCAAGTTCCCCTCACTTTAATCACTGCTCCAGGGTACTCTCTGGTCACTCTCAAATGGGACACCAGTGACTGTTGCCGGCGAAGTTGGCAACGTGGGTTCTAAAATCCTGACATTGTCAGCAGATGCATGGTTACTTTAATAACTGCTCTCTGCTTTGTCTCCATTGTAACACCTATCTCTAAATGATACATTGTTCATTCTACGTATTTTAATTCGGTAGGAAGGTGTCTCTGGTCACACATCATACTGTGAGATCTTGCCATGCCAGAGTCTTTAGCTGTTTATTTTGTTAGTGATTGTGCTTATAGGTTAATTGCAAATTTAAATTCTATGTATATGGTGCACTATGTTTATTACAACTATATTTTTACTTGTGAATGTAATTGTATGTTATCTACTGTGTATGTCTGGGAGCTGGGAGAACAGACCAGCTAATTTAAAGCAAGGAAAGTAATGTAATTTAATTAATTTAATTTAGTTCATACTTAAAGGATCTGTGTGAGTAGGCAGAAGTAAGTGATTCTGAATCATTGTTTTTGAGTTTGTTCTTTCAATTCTGAAACCTTTATTAGCCAGGGAGGGGGACCTACAGTACCTGGAAAATATTTGCAGTCATTTGTTTTTTAATTTGTTTATTACACTCTATAAAACAGGTGTCTGACAGGGGTAGGAGCTGAAGGAGGGTTAGAGGAGCCAGGGGATTAAAACCATGAATTAGCTTCTGGTCCTGTCTTGGAGAGCTGAGAGGGAGAACAGACCAGCTAACTTAAAGGGACACTGCCAGTTTGTTTCCACATTTCTGTAGCCTGTGCATTCTGTGTGCTGCTGGCATTATTTTTTTTGCAGTTAATCTATTGTGTATGTCTGGGAGCTGGGAGAACAGACCAGCTAATTTAAAGCAAGGAAAGTAATGTAATTTAATTAATTTAATTTAGTTCATACTTAAAAGATCTGTGTGAGTAGGCAGAAGTAAGTGATTCTGAATCACTGTTTTTGAGTTTGTTCTTTCAATTCTGAAACCTTTATTAGCCAGGGAAGGGGACCTACAGTACCTGGAAAATATTTGCAGTCATTTGTTTTTTAATTTGTTTATTACACTCTATAAAACAGGTGTCTGACAGGGGTAGGAGCTGAAGGAGGGTTAGAGGAGCCAGGGGATTAAAACCATGAATTAGCTTCTGGCCCTGTCTTGGAGAGATGAGAGGGAGAACAGACCAGCTAACTTAAAGGGACACTGCCAGTTTGTTTCCACATTTCTGTAGCCTGTGCATTCTGTGTGCTGCTGGCATTATTTTTTTTGCAGTTAATCTATTTATTAATAGATATTTATCATTTACACATGTACATGGTACAAAATCAAATATGAATGATGTTACATTTTGTATACAAGGTACAACAGATGATAATATATAAAATATAATGTGTTGCCAAAATACCAATATACTAGTACACGTAAATGGTGTCTTAAAAGGGTTATGTAATTGTATATTCAAAATTATTTTCTCTTTTTACTTATTCTGTTCACCCTTTATTACAATTAATAATATAGAAAAATACAAAGAACAACATATTCTATACTAAACTAGAGCTGCATAGAAAGTTAGTTTAAACTCTACATCCATATTAAAGATATATCTGAAAGTGAAAAAAAGAAAAGAGAAAGGTAATATCTGTTATATCTTCTGAGTTTGAAGAAAATTTAGATAGTCCTGCCAGCACAAGTAATATTCATTGAGTCGGTCTACTATCAGGTATGAGATTCTTTCCAGAGATGCGATGAGTCAGGTTGTCAAAATATCTTTTAAAGTAGGTATAAGTTGAGTTTTCCATTTGATTAAAATTAATCTCTTAATCTGCATAAATAAGATCTGGAGCCATTTGAATTGGTATTTTGTTAATTTTGTATTATTATTCCTTATTCCTAGCAAGCAAAATTTAGGATCGAAAGTAATATCAAGTCTAATAATTTGGGTGACTAATATATGAACAGTGTGCCATAGGTCAGATATAGGTTTACAGGTCCATAATATATGTAAGAGATCTCCATTTGGTTCATCACATCGCCAGCACTTATTGTTAAGGGCTAGACCTATATTGTATAAGTGAGCTGGTGTTTTGTACCATAAATGTAACATTTTTGATTGAATTAACCTACTATGCATATCTTTAAAGGAATCGTGACAATTTCTCCAACAGCTATTCCATTGAGAATCTGTAATATTTATATTTAATATCCGATTCCATTTATCTCTTGCCAAAAGTGATTGGTTTGGTAATATGTCTCTAATCTGCTTATATATTTTGCTGGTTAAGCCATGAGAGATATTAATCCATGTATTTATATATGAAGTTGATACTTCCGTTTTACTAAGTTGTTGAAGATCAGAGGGTATGGCCATGCGTATTTGTAGATATTTCCAAAATTCTTCTTTAGGAATGTTTCATTTTGTTTGAATATTATTGAAAGAGTTTAATGAGTTGTCATTATCAGTTAGAATATCGTGTAAAAATAGGATATTCTTATATCTCCAAGATTTACAATATATTGGTTTGTTTTCTAATATAAATCATGGATTACCCCATATTGGTGTAAAAGATAAGGGGGAAGGGTCAGATTTAAGCCAGTTATGCATTTTAAACCAGTAATGAACTGATGCATTAATTGTGGGATTTTTTTTAGTTTAGAAGATAATGGGAAGTAGATGTTACTATTAGGTGTATATCCTATAGATAGAGCAGTTTCCATATCATACCATAACAGAACATTATGATTAGGTTTCATAAACCACTTAATAGTTTGTGACGCTCTGAAAGCCCACATATAGGCCATATACCAAGGTAGGCCAAATCCACCTTGTGACCAATGTAGTCGTAATTTGATATGATTAAACCTCGGAACATTTCCTTCCCATATAAAGTTTCCTATAGATTTGTCAATGTTTTCCAACAAGGAAGGAGATATCTTAAGGGGGATACAGGCAAACAAATATAAGATTTTAGGAGTAATATTCATTTTAATTACCGATATCTTGCCGAGTAGGGATAATTTCAAACTTTTCCATCTATCCAAATCTGCTTTAATTTTAGTAAGTAATGGCCGAAGATTGTTTTCCCATATTTTGTCAAAATCAGTTGAAATTTTAATCCCCAAATAGGTGATATAATGTGGGGCCCATTGAAAACCTAAATGTCTGCTGGCATTATTAATGGCTGCAAAATACATAAATAAAGCAGGATTTGCCTAGCATCAGGTGGGGGTAGGGACTTGTGGACACTACGGAATCTTATATTACTGTACATATGGGACGGGGATCGGGTGGGGGAGAGGGACCACTGGACACCAGGGAATCTTACATTTCATACTGGATGAGGATCAGGTGGGGGGAAGGACCACAAGTCACCAGGGAAGTCATTATTGTACAGTATGTCGGGATGGTGATCAGCGTGGGTGACCACTAGGTACAAGGGAAAATCTTTATTGAATGTTGAGCCAGCGATCAGTGAAGGAGGGAGACCACTAGACACCAGGGAAACCTTTATTATTTGTTGGAACGGCAATCGGTGAGGGAAGGGGAACGCTAGACACCAGGGAACCTCTCTATTATATGGAGTCGGTGATCGGCAAGGGTGGGCACCACTAAACACCAGGGACTACTGTGTTGGGGGTCAGGGGGGCCACTGCACTTCCTCTGCCAACTGCTAGGGTTGCACAGGAGTAAGTCAGGGTTTGGATCAGCGGTATGCGCACCACGCAAGGGGGCCATGCAAAACAGCCTTATTTGGCGCACATACTCTGAATATTGGACTGTGCCAACAATCAGGTCCCCGCCCCTTCATTTGCATTGCTCCCTCCTGACTATTGCCCGGGCACAAGCCGAGTTTGACTGTGCTAACCAGGCTTTTCAATATTGCCCATCTGTGCTAATCCCAGTTTGCGCCATCAAACTCGGTTTTGTGCCCAGGTAAAAAGTTTTGAATATTGGGCCCCTGATGTTCACAAGTAATCCTTTGTCCCTGGTCTGTCCAGATCACCCATCCACCACTTTAAGTCTCTTAGGAGCTCCTCATGCAAGCCATCCTCCTCTTGCTTTTTTTGCACTAGCGCGTACTATCAACTCCCCCTGAGGGTGCATTTCAGTGCATCCCACATCAAACCCAGAGACTGTGCTGTGCCCTATCTTTGTTTTATAAACTGTTCTATCCTCTTTCTCATCCCTTCTTTAATGGTTTCAACCTACAGAAGTGTGATATTTAGTTACCATCTCACCATTCCCCTGGGCTCTCCTCTTTAAGCACAGCCATGTTGACTGGAGCATGATTGATACAGCCTTTGTCCAAATCCTAAAGTCTGCCATCCTCTCTGCTTGTCTGTTAGAGACCAGGAAATAGCCTGTATCTGAGTGCTTCTTATGTGCTTCTTAAAGGGACACTGTCAAACTTTCAGTTTAATTTCAGAGTTTAAAAACAAACATTTCAGGAACAAGCCTTTCTTATGGGAAATGCATCAACAGCACTAAAAGCTCACAGAAGTGCTTAGGATATAATGTTTTTATACAAATAACTTTCCACTCGGTCCGCCCCAAATACTGGCTCCGCGTGGGCATAAACTACAGTGGCGCAGAGCCGAGAGGAAGTTGGTTCATGAACCCGATACTTTTTTTGGGTCCCATAGTTGGAAAACATCTCACCTGTTGCAGCATTTAAAAGAGAGTAGGGCTAGCATATTCATTTTCTGAAATGAGCCCTGCAATGGATTTATTTCTGAGAAAAATATGAAGCCGTACTTCCAGGCATGCGCATTACAGGAGCCAGTAATGTGCATGCGTGGAAGTACGGCTTCATATTTTTGCCCAGAATGAGCTTTTAGTGCTGTTGATGCATTTTCTATAAGAAAGACTTGTTCCTGAAATGTTTGTTTTCAAGCTCTGAAATTAAACTGAAAGTTTGACAGTGTCCCTTTAATAAAAGGTGAATTCAGCCTCTCTGGAGTGTGTTAGCCTCCAAATGTCCACTAGGCCTAAATCCATTACCGTCTGTAATACTGCCCCCGAATTGCAACTTGGGTTCAACGTGTCCAGAATGAGGTCCAGGACCACATTGAGGCCTCCTCCCAGTATAATTGGAGCTGGGCCTAAACCTGAAAGGTCCCCTGCTAGCTCATGAAAAAAAATGGGATCAGCACTATTGGGACCATGTATCAACCCCAAAATGATGTCCTCACCATCAAGTCTGCCTTTTCCCTAATGTTTCTCCCTTCAGGATCTTTCTGTGTAGAGTCTACGGTGAACCCCACCTCTTCCCAAACTAAAATAAACACTCCCCTACTTTTATAATTGTATGAACTAAACAACACTCTCCCGACACAAACAGTGCTAGCGTCTCCATTTCCACATCGACTAGATGAAGCTCCTCCAACATGACCACATCTTTTTAATTGAATCAATATTTTCTTCCCCTTGATGGGATTGTGTATACCCATTGATATGCCAGGTGACATACCTGTAAATGCTATTGTTCTCCATCTAGCTCACATTCATGTGTCACCCGGCCACTCATCCTGTACGCAGACATTCTCCTTTCTACTCCACAGCCCTATGTACCTGTGTATCCTCTCCACCTTGAGAGAGTGTTCTCCCACTGATCTACATAGTATGTATGAGCCCCCTTGCCCCCCAACATCCCTCATACCTATGTAAGGCCATGAAAAGTATGTATTAAAACTTGAGCTTATTCTTGTCCAGTATGCAGGTTTAACCTAACATGACACTTAACATGAAATAAAAAGAGAAAAGCAAAGAAAGGTGACAAATTTACTAAACAATTTCATGGCCTCCAGCTCATGGTTCCATGTCATAATAGCGATCGCTAAACAGCAAACGCTATTAAGGTGTGTATATCACCGAAAAGCAAATCGTTGATATACACATTCTGGCGAGAAGATATCCAGCAACAACAATAAGTGTTTGGGGGGGGGGGCTTTGACCTCTGCACCCTCCTGACTTTTTTTTTTTTATTTTAGTCTTTGGTAACTGGATAAGGGACACTAGGCACACGTGCCTGTATTCAGGGGCAACCTGGGAGCACTGGGCGGTTAAGTGACTTGCTCAGAGTCACACAGTATGCAAGTGGAGGTTGTGAGAATCAATTTGGGTCTCGTCTGCTGGATATATCAAGCTCGTTCACACCTCATTCCTCTAACCTCTAGGCTATACTAACTCCGAGGGTGGGGGTGCATGTTGGGGGAGGGAGTAGCTCTTCCATTGTGGCACATAAAATTAAGGCAGCCACAGGCAGTGACAAAATAATGTCTCCCAGTCCCCAGCCCTGAACCCAGTACATGCTGCGCCAGAGCTAGCCACCCTCACTACCACACCACACAGCTAGCTCAGCTGCAGTGGGCTCACCACTCCCCTACAAACCCTTTCTGTATCCCTCCCCTTCCCCTCTCGATCCCCCCTTCCGGTCACCCTTCCCTATGCTAATTTTTGCGTAGGGTCACTACCCTTGCAGGGTAGCCCATGGGGATAGTGCTCTGAATATGAGTTGCCACTTTGATGGTCACTCACATTCAGTCACTGTACTCACTGGATAACTCAGCACACAAATCAGTGCCCTCTGTGTATTTGCCCACACCTTGTGAGCAGTAGTCTAGAAGATGATAGATTCCTGGGGTGGATAGTCCACTTGCCAAAGCATACCCATCCCACCCGGGACCCTGTTATTTAAACTTATTGGAGCCTCAACTCCAGAGAGCTGTATGCCTTCCTTGATCCCTCTGCTGAGATGTTGGGATCCATCTCAGTGAAAAAAGCTCAGTCCCCCTTCTGAGAGTTGTTGCATCCTTACCTCCTGTTAAACCATGAGTAGGTGTAATCCTGACAGGTCACAAAGCCCTATCTCTCCACCCTGTGGCCCTGTTAAATACAATGAAAAGAGCTGCTGTCAATTGTCTTAATTGTAATGATAAAAACATACAGCATGCAGTTCAGTGTATGTATTCCTGTTGACCCCTCTCCAATCACTGCTTGTCCCTTGCCCTACTTTTGTGCCTTCTGCCTCAGTTCTGTGATCTGTGAATGTCATATGCTCCAAACTCAGCTCCCATATGCTTCCAAGTCAGGGCACTCAGAATGCATAGTATTGTGCTCCAGTATTACAAAGGAAAAAATAAAGAAAGAAAAGTCATGTAAAATAGATTTCTTAGTCCTATGCATCACTCAAGTTCCCTGACCTATCAATCTATACATTTTCCTTGCTGCCGGCCAATTTACCCACCAGCTTATACCAGTTTTTTGCCCTTATAAATTCTCAGATTCCACTAAGCATGCAGATTGCTTCTGAATTCCTTTGATTTCGAACAGGAGCATCACTGATTAGGCCATGTAAGATTTTACTCTGGCCTTAAACATAATTTATCACAGAATCTTAAAAGTCCTCTCCTTAGTCAAAATGGTCATAGGCAGGTTGGGGTACATGATCATTTTATGATCCTTCCACAGCAGAGTTCTGTATAGTTTAGTTTAATGCAGGATCTCCTCCCAATCCCTCTTTCTTTGAAAGCACACTGTAACTTGGTGTAGTCTTTCCCTGGTGAGCGCAACAGTTCTGCCATTTCTGTGGGCTCGATGGTTCAACTTTACATTTACCCTCTCTAGCACTTTAAAAGTTTCCTTGAAGAACTGGTGCACGAGTTTGCAAGGTGCTTGCTCTGTTGCCCTCTGTATCCCTATAAATCTGACATTGTTGCACCTCAGCCTGCCCTTCAGGTTGATTTTTTTCCTTGCATTTCCTCCACCAATTCCTCCAAGTGGTCCAGACAGAAGAGTCCCTTATGGCACACCTTTGAGTGTGGAGACATGTTCTTCTGCCTCTTTGAGCTACATGGTTTTCTCAAGATGCTGGTTAAAGTCTGCTTTCTTATTTTTGGATACCTCTGTAGTGATTTTTATGAGTTGGGAGTTTATCCCTGTGACTGATGAGATTAAGACAACCAAGAACTGTTCCATGTTAGCAGCTTCTGGTGACTCTTCAGCTACATAACCAGGCAGTGTGATCAGTGCCAGTTTGAATCTTTTCTGCTGCTGTTTTGTACTCCGTGATGGTTTTTGTCTGACATGACATTTCTCCTCTGACCTGATTTAAAACCTCGAAAGAACAGTTTCAGCTGCACAAATTGAACTGATTGCCGGGAGCTGATGCTTTTTTTTTCCAACATTAAATTTTGTGTTGAAAATTTTTCAAAAACAGACATTGCAACAGTATGAATACAATGACCAGTACAGCTTATGAGTCCTGTACTCCAGATTGACACAGGGTGTTAATGAACTACTTTCTTACAATTGAGCAAAGAAAGAAAGAGTAATTATGTTAAAATATTAAAACATACAAACAACAAGGCTCATGTAGTACAGTACAACCTTGATTATACAAACTGCTTGGGTGACACAAGATTAGTTTGGATAATCGAGAGTTTGGAAGATCAGGGGGTTACATTTATTTCATGAAAGTCTGACCCCCCTTTTGCCTATTAGCAGCAGAAACATGAATTTAACTCCAGTCTCTTTCCATGTTGTGCTAGCAGCTCACATGTGATCACCTCTGCTCCCCAAAGCCCAGTAAAACCAGAAAGATGGACCACACACACATGGCACTGAAAACTGCTGTTTAGCCCGACTGGTACTACCAAAGCCTACCTCCGAGACAAATGTAAAGCATGCAGTACTGTATACTCCAAGTGAGTGAATGGGGGTGTGAGTTTGAAGGCAGCAGCAGCAGCAAGAAAATTCTGCCTTACTTGGGATACGGTACTATACTGTAGCAAGCTGCTGCCCCGTCTGATTCTCTCCAGCCACGTGGCAAGGTTGATGAACTAGGTTAGTGAGCAAGGGTTGGGAGTAGGGAAATCTATGTAGAAACTGTGTCAGCAATGAGCACAATATGTTCATTTGTATGTACACTGTCAGAATAAACTAAGGAAAAGCTCAACATTACTTGGGTGTGAGTAGTTGATTGTAGGCCCGTCCATACTCTGATTGTCCCTGACCGTGTGGTTTTTGTCTGATTCTGTCCAGCTGCATGGCTAGGTTAGTAAGCAAGGGTCTGGAATAGAGAGAAGACATATTTTGAAGTAGAGTGAACTTTATATAAAAACTGTGACAACAATGAGCACAATAATTTTATTTTTAAATGCAGTGTCAGCATAAACTATGGAAAAGTTCAACATTGCTCATGAGTGTATGGTTGATGGAAGTCCCATCTACACTCTGATTCTCCCTGACCCAGTGGTTCTCTTCCCGAGCTCATTTCCACTGCAGTATGGTTCAGGAGTGAGGATGGCTGAATGTACATCAGTATAGCTTGAGTGATCTCTGGTGGCAGAACTTAAAATGAGTAACTGAACTCCCTTAAGTGAGATAGCAGAACACCAATTATCTGTCTCCAACACATGAGATCAAGAAAAACTTGGGTGACAAGGGTCCGGTTCGTTATATAGGAATTTTTGGTAGATCAGTGTTCAGATAATCAGGGTTCTACTGTACAATATCAAGAACAAATAGAAGTCCTCCCTTTGAATGTGATCAGGGAGGCTTATATAACAAGAGGTGTTAGGTAGGGCTCCCAGACCTTAAGGTATATATATCCATACCATGATAGGCCTGACATCTCCCATCACTGTTTAAGTAATTAGAAGTACAGAAAGGAGAGAAAAAGAGAGGTTGAGCCCCCTCCCCCCGCTTCAGGGAATTGGAAGCCTTTCTCTATCCTGTGTCCTTTTGTTTCACCCTGGTCTGGCCAGACAGGATCTTGTGTGCTTCCCTTCTCTCCTTTTACCTCTGTCTTCCCTCTCTGTTACCCAAACATAGTAAAAAGAAAGGGGATAACGTATGCAGAAACAGTGAAGCAGTAACTAGAGGTATAGTGCCTTCCTCTGGAAAAAGA
Organism: Neoceratodus forsteri; assembly: GCA_016271365.2. NCBI lineage: Eukaryota > Metazoa > Chordata > Ceratodontiformes > Ceratodontidae > Neoceratodus > Neoceratodus forsteri. The sequence continues at coordinate 316,695,836 of CM057454.1, forward strand.
AAAATAGTACAGCAGGATTACTGATCTTTCTAGAATCTTTACGATAATTGAGATTCAGACAGTAGGCACAACACTTCTGGAATAGCTAGCAAACAATTTCTTAGATGTTTGCCTATTTCTTTTATTTATAGTAATAAGGCACAGTTTTGATGTTGAGTAACACTTATTATACTAAATGGATAATATGTTTGTTATGCAGTGCCCTGTTACTGTTGTGTACTTTCTAGTACTTTCTGTGAAGATTGATGTTCTGTAGAGTTTATGGGACTTGGGAAGCAGGGTTTTTTCCTCTAAAGGAATCCCAGCTGATTGGGATTTGAGTCAGTTTGTGTCTGGTCACTGCAGAGGAAAGACTGTTTGCTGAAGGCACTGATGGATGGAACTGCGACTCTCAGACTTTACTGAGTTCACTTAGTTTGTAGGAGTACAAAAAAAGCTGTAGCCCATTTATTGACTCCTGTTAAGACATAGTATAGTAATCTAGTCTACCTCCACTGGCAACATAGTGATCCAATTATCCAAGACTTCCAACCTGCCACCTAGTATTCCATAAAGGTTCCACAGTGCCAGAATTTGATTGTTGTGATACTGCAATCTTTTATTTTGCTTGTTCTTCAAATAAATACACACATGATGCTTTTCCCTCAAGATTTGCCTTCTGTGTGCTTCCTGAATACCCATGCCATGGCAGTTTGGTGTCCGACTCCAAAGTGGGATTTACTGGTCAGTATGGCCAAGGTGCTGAGCCAAACATCAAGGAAAGCACATTGTAGATGCTGCGAAAACAAGGGTGTGGTACAAGAAAAAGGGCTTCATCTCTTCTTCTGAGTGTGGGGACCAAAAAAATGTCTACAAAATTTGAAGAGATGCCAGTGGTTCATTCTGAAGAGCCATTGAGGTTAATGAGTGCTACAGCAACCAAGAAGGACACAAAAGAAGGAAAAGAGGAAAAGAAAGAAGAAAAACCACATGGTGGAGAAGATACCCCTCCTGAGGGACTGACTGAAATTCTTAATGGGTGACTAAGACAGGAAGAAGAAAGTTGTGACAGTGTACGTGAAATGAATAATATCTGTAAATTGCTAGACACTGTGCAAACCGCTCAGCCAAGGGCAACTGAAGGGGATACCAATAGTACATTGAGAGACGTGAAGCTGATGAAACTGAGTCTGGATGATGACATCAAGACTTATTTCATGACTTTTGAGAGGGTGGCCATAGCATGCCACTGGCCCAGAGATCAGTGAGTAATCCATCTCATACCTTATATTACTGGCCAAGCACAACTTGCCTACAGTCATATGGACACCATCACAGCTACCAGTTATAACAGAGTCAAAGCCACCATCCTAATGTAATATGACATCAGCAGCACACCTTATAAACAGACGTTCTGAGCTCTGTGGTACCGAGCAGGTGATCATCCATGAGAATACTTTGTGGGACTGAAGGAATTATGCTGCAAATGGCATTGGCCAAAAACAGATGAACAGGCCATCAAGCTTGCAGAGGACTCTCAGCTTGCTTGATAAACTACACCAACCACCCTGAGACAAAATCAGAGGGATCAGAGACTGGTAAAACCTTTTGAAATCCCTAAAGCTTCACCCTCTAACCCCCCCCCCCCACACACACAGTGATGAAAATGTAAGAAAGCACCATCCTACACACATAGTCCTGATATTGTTTGTCATCATTATGGGGAAAAGGGACATATCAAGTGGAGGTGCCCCACTAAGAAAACCTCTCCTGTAAGTCTTGCTCTAGCTATAGGGAACCATACTTGATGGAAGTTGGGGTTTGTTCTGAAAAAGTTCTCAGGTTGGTGGGCACTGGGAGAAGCCTGCAGTCTCTGAGCAGTAGAATAAACAGAAATAACCCATTTAATTGTCAATTAAAAAAAAAATGGCCATTTTCTAATCGTTACATTTTTTTCTCTGTATACCCTTCTTAAAAGCACAGTAAGACACTGCAGGTCATTGGTGGCCTGGAGTTAATGCACTTCCAAGTGCTAAAGGCACTTGGTGCAAGTGCCTCATGCCTCACTACACTACTGGGCATGCATTAAGTATGCAGTAAGAATGCCAGGATGTGTAATTATGGGGAAATAACTGCATGGCTTGATGGTGTTATTGTTGGGAGTACCTTTAAGCACCTAAGAGCAAAGTGCAATTATTCCCCCGTAATTACACATCCTTAAAGCGTCTTATTGCACTTATAACAGAGTAAGAAAAATGTCTTTCTAATTCTTAGGCACAGAAATGCAATGCACTGTGTTAATGCAAGTAAAACAGTACATTTATTGCAAGATTGATAAAATAGGCCCTTTCAGCAGTAAGGAAATCCCAGAACTGTAAACAGTGACTGGAGTCTGACTGCCACTTTAAACACTGTAGAGTGTAGTGATTTGATGTGGTAGACAGGCTCTTTATCTAAAAGAAGTATTACACTCCTTTGCTTGTTTCTCAGCAAATAAGAATGCTTACATTTTTCTAAGCATGTCATAACTCTATAGACAACCAACACCCTGTCATGTCTTATTGTTTACTCAATGCAAGTCATGTGGCTAGTTTTGATTAGTGATGGGATGAATAGTAATTTTTACTATTTGACCAAATACTGAATAGTTGCTGACAGTTTTTGTCGAATAATATGAATACGAATAGTCAATGAATGAAGGCAAAAGGCTTGCAGCATTATACATTCATTTTTATTTTTATCATAATTTTATTTCATGCTTCTTTTGTTTTATTTTTTATTTTTGTTATTTTAAAAACAAAGTGAGGTAGTGACAGTTGTACAGCTTGGAAGTTGGCATTTCATACCCTCTATAGCAAATATTAGCAGTGTGTGGAGTAACCAATAGTTACTGCATTCAGTTACAACAATTAAAGGAGCAGCACACTCTCATGTCTTGTAAATGTTGTTTCCTTGTCAACCAATAACACTTTTCGTACAACTGTTGGGGATATATGTATTTGCTGTAGTCTGTTTTCACTGTTCACACCAGCCCTTGTAACTAGTTTTGGGGTCTCCATTTTCTGGTTGTTGAAATCTCATTGTCCCTGAGAGCTACATTAGCATATGAGAACATTTTGCCGCAGCACCAGTTTACGCCATCTATCTCAATGCATGAAAGTATACATAACCTGAAAAAAAACTCTCAAGAAACACACAGATTGAATACAGTTTAAAGGGGAAAACTTGGATTACATCTAAGATGGTTTGTAACGCTAACTAAAGGTAAATGTGGTAACTCACCTAGCTGCAACTTGTTTTGTTGAATTCTAAGAGTGCAGCTAGGCATACTGTGGAGTCTAAATAGTACTGACACATTAGGCACAATGAGATTTCAACAACTAGAAAATAGAGACCTTCCAGGCTAGTTACAACGGTTGGTGTGAACAGTGTAAACAAACTAAAGCAAACACATATATCACTAACAGCTCAAAAAGAGTTGAGCGTGACAAGGAAAAAAGTAACATTTACAAGATATGAAGGTGTACTACTCCTTTAAGAAGCTTGTGGCAAACTACAAAACTAGCATAACAGTACTGAAAATGTATTTAATTGACCATTGGTCATTACAAAGGGCAAACACATTCAGTTACATTACTGTAAAAAATACAATAAAAATATTGCACACAATGCAGAGTTACATATTTTAAAGTGCCCTAGTGCAACAGTTCATCTTGTAGCAGCAATGTTGTTTCTATGTCTAAGTACTGCTGCTATGTATTTGACTAACATTCTAGCATCTACAACATTAACAGGATGTAATAATGTTTCCATACAGTTTTGTAATGATGCATTATATGGGCTGATGAAATCAGTCAGGTAGTTCATCCGCCATTTCACATAAAGTGAATAAACAGTACATGGAACAAGTCTTGTTCCTGACCCTTTTTATAGAAACATTCAGTATCATTTTTATTATGCATTTCATACCTTATTTCTAGATTTTTTTAGAGGTAACATCTCAAATCTACACATTGTGATAATTCTGCACTCTCCCATCTCCAAACGGAAGGTTAAATATTATTCACAGGCATGGAAATATTAATGTCTAAAATACCATGGTGTTATTTTTATGTTTGAAATCTCAGTCAGTTCCCCTTGTTGTGCTAGTTCCATGATTTTGATTTCCATTAAGTGCTTATATGAATTAGATATTTCAATCCCTTTTAGATAATTTTGCCACAGATGCCAAGATCTGACTTGTTCTAAAGACTCCTGAAGATCAGCAAACCATGTTGACTCCTCCTGTCTTTGATTCCAACTTATTTTTTCATCTAAACACATTTTAAGCCAAGGATTTTTTGGCTTATTTAAAATATTTAGCCAGTATCCAACTATTCTTGTTTTAACTAGAGTGTGAGTCCTAACTCTTCACAGCTCTGCTCCTACTATCAGCTTGGGACTTGTTTTACTAGTCCTTACAATGTTATGGCGGGAAAGAGAAAATGGTATCTCCACAGAGTTAGGCAAAGAGTAACCCCAGACCTCTGAACCATACAGTAGAATGGGATTAATCTTAGCCTTACATGCCCTTAACGCTGGGATGACAGACTTACCCCTGTATACATAATTATATTTTTGATGGCCTGAATATTTTGTTTTACTTTTCTTGAATCTGTATGTATTTAGTCCATCTGCCATGGGGTGTAAACGTTACTCCCAAGTGTCATAAGTAGGGTTACGAGGCAAAAGCTTTCGCCAGTAGTGGACTTGGTAACTGTGTTCCTTCACTACCTCTAGTTTCTGCTTGCTCAGCTATAAATGATACTGTTTCCTATTACCATACACCATCACTTTTATTTATTTATTTAGGAAATCAGAATTACAGCCCTTTGAGTTGTAGACTCGTTTCCAAAGGCTCCACATCAGAATAAAGCCTAGACATGCATACAGTACATACATAGAATAAATCTGGGTGAGCAATCATACAGAGTATAAATACAATGAGCACGGGTTAATGGGTTTTGATTTGTTATAGTTTATATTTAGCTTGTGAGTAATGCCAGGATGGTAAAAATGATTGAGTTTTCTCTGTAAACCTACTTGGGACAGTGAAAATAAGATCATACCATCTATGTATGCAAGGGCAGAACACACAGTCCCTTTAATATTTGGAGAATGGAAATTGGTCTGTTCTAGTTTTCTGGAATTTCATTTACATATATGTTAAATAGAATGGTTGCTGTCGAGCATCCATGTTTCACCCCACAGTTGGAATCAAATTGTTTAGAGATACTGCCTTGTGTATAAAATCTGATACATATCCTATTGTTTCTATATAATTGAACAATTGATGAAAGTGAATGAGATGAAATTTACAAGGCCAAAAGTTTGTTTTCCATAAGATACCTCTGTTTATAGAGTTGAAAGCAGAGGTAAAATCAGTATATGCTATGTATAGTTTCAAGTTTTTTTTCTATGAACGTATTTTTTGATTTCATGTGAGAAAGTATATACTGTATATGATCTGTTATAAAGATTTCACTCCTAAAATCAGCTTGGAGGGGATAATTATTTTTATCAACCCATTCTTGTAATTTTATTGATATTATAATAGAAAATATTTTTGCAATAACATCAGTAAGGCTAATTGGTTTAAAGCTTTTACAATTATTAAAGTCTTCTTTCTTAAAAAGTGGTATCAAAATATTAACTCTCCAATTGTCAGGTACATAAACAATTTTTGAGACATTTATTATAGAAATTTGTGAGAACTAGAACCCAAATAGTTAAATGGGCCCGGTACACATCTGCAGGACTTTTATCAACGCCAGAAGTTTTATTGGGTTTGCATGTTATGATTGCTTCTTCTACATTTGAAAAAGTAAAAGTTAATGGTGTGATATTGTTTTGCAGTTCTTGTTCTAGCTGAGTAAAGTTTATGGACATGTGCGGGTCATAAAATATACTACCAAAATAACGGATCCATTTGTTGGCATAGTAGCTACTGGTTTGGGTTTAAAACTATCAATACCTTTCATCATCAACCTCCAAAAGGATTTGGAATCCTTGTTTATCATTACACTATGCATATTATTTAATAATTCAGCGTGATATTTATCTTTTTAAAGAGGTAGTTTTATCATAATAATTTTTCCTGGCTTTGTTTTGGGCTACTAGATTCTGTCTTGAGGGGTTTATTTTCATTTGCTTCACTAATTTTTGTTACTCCCTTTTTGCCTTTCTACAATCCTCGGTAAACCATGTTTTTTTGCTAAAGTATGATGTCCATGTCTGTCCTTATGTAATGCATTGGTTAATTTAGTGAAAAGGGTTCATGCTAATTCTGCAGCTATCATAGGTGATTTAACCTTTTTTATATTATCAATTAGTGCCATGCTTTCTGAAAGAAATAATAAAGCTTTATAATTGTGCAATATAGAAGAGTTTGTTTGAAGTCTTTGTTTTACTGTTATGTCTAGTTTTTTATCATGAATGTCTGTTATTAATGTTTGTGAACCCCTCACATCTAATGTGATTACAATGGATACACAGACACTTTTTATTCATGATACTAGAGATTTGTAATTATATCTAAGTCTAAAAGTAAGTAATAATAAAATCACTGGTGAAGCAAGTGAATTTCCTTTCCAAGTCTCCCTCTGTGTACCCTTTCACCACTACTAAATTTTACAAATGTAATATTTAAATGTATTTTTCTCCATGCTCATTTATTATAGTGTCCTTTCTCCATGAAGGTTTACATGAGAAAAACAAATGGAAATGTTTTTTTTTATTTCATTGAAAGCAGCTATATGGGAGTTGAAACCCCCCATGATCAGTAGATTTGAATCTGTGTTCTTTTCTGAAGCTTCAGATATAGATTCTTCCAGAGATGCCCAAATACTTTCAGTGTAATATTTAGAATTCTTTGGAGGAACATATATATTCAATACCATAATTGTTCAATGCCTGTAATGTAGTTCTTACCAGCTGCACATTAGAATTCTGATATGACTTTAACATCCTTTATGTTTGGTGTTATATATATATATATTTATATATATATATATATATATATATATATATATATATATATTAAAATGGGTAGGGAAAATGTTGATATCTTATAGGATGAAAAGCATCACATGACCATGTGTATATCAGAGCGCGACCACACACCTGCACTTTTACCCCCCCTCCAAAACAATTCTGATATTTTATAAGATAGATAAACCACTCTGAGGCACGTGGTCATGCTCTGATATACGCACACCTTGGGTGGTTGAAGCACACCAAGGTGTGCGTATATCAGAACACGACCGCACACCTCAGAGTGGTTTATCTAATATATATGTGTATATATATATATATATGTGTATATATATATCTGTATATATATATATATATATATATGGGATACACGATGGGCAGGAGTGGGATATGGAAAATATTCTTACTCCTGCAGAGTGAGGCATAGATATCTCATGAGTGCCATATCCCACAATCTGCACATCATGTGTGTGATTTATTCAATAGGTGTGGAAGCTTTAATTTGTTTTGATTTATCTTATGTCGTTCCTTTGCTGTGAGTTAATGGGTATGAATGGGGTTTGTATATGTCGTGTGATTGGTCATTGTGTGTGTGTGTGAGTGGTAATAGGTTGATGAGTGTGTGAGTGTGATCCATGGTTGGATGATGTGTTTTGGTAGGTGGGACATGTCCAGGATGCTTCATGTAGATACTGTGTGTGATTTTCCTTTTCCCCTATATTTTATTATGTGTAGTGTTTAATTTTTGTTGTATGCTGCTGTGTGTAACTTTTTCATTTGTGGTTGGCCTATATGTTGTTTGTTTTGGAATGTCCATGGGAACTACAGGTAAGAGAGCAGTTTCAATTGTGCGAGGTGCTTTCATTGTCATTGAGACGCTCAGCTTCATTTTTTACTGAGACCGACAGCAAGAATTATGTAGTTTCAGAGTATATCTCATGTAAGTAATACCAGTTTAAAGAGGTCATGTTTAGGTTGCTGTAATGTGTGAAGAAATGAAATTGAGAACTGAAGGCTTCGGTGTGGAAATATGTATGCTGTGCAGTTCACTGGTATGTTAGTCAGAGTCGGAGTCTGTAGACAGATTTTCTTTGTTATCGTAGAGATCATAAATGGGACCCAATAGGTTTACAGTTTGGATGCAGTGTGAGAGACTGCACGACCATTCAGCAGCTTGTAGTACAGAAATGTGCTGTTTTAGGTGTGTGCCATGTGGTGCAGTGAGGACTGTACTGCTGCAGGCTTCTGGCATTTGTGAAACTGCAAGCAAAGAAAGAAGAATGCAGACCAGCTGCTTAATTAGGTACTTCAAACATTTCAGTTTCACATTTAAAAGAAGTTCTAACTTACATTGGGGACATGCTGCTGGAGTGAGAATATTGGCTGATGACATAGCTACAGTATGTGTGAATGTAAATATTTTCAGTGTAGCTACGTCATCAACCATTTATCTCACTGGGGTGAGAATACATGATTTTATTGTCAATGAATACAACACACCCCTATTGTATAAATAGATAGATAAACGTATATATAGATAGATATAGATATATAGTTGCAGCCATGATATGGTTATATATATATATATATATAGTAGAGGCAAAAAACTCAGTTTAATGCATTAGTTAGGGTTGTTCCACACCAACAAAAGCAAGGAAATTTGGTGTTAGGATTGAAAGCCCCCTTAGCTCCCCTGCCCACACCCCAACCCGGCATCGAGTGCGCATTAGGGTTGTCGGCCATAACTCTCACCCCATCACATGTGTAAGAAGCAGAGGTGTAGGAGAATGGGGTGAGAGTTAGGACCAACAACCCTAATGCGCACCCCGATGCCGGTTGGGGGTGTGGACGGGGGGGGGCCAAGGGGGGCTTTCAACCCTAACACTGAATTTGCTTGCTTTTGTCGTTGTGGAACAACCCTAACTAATGCATTAAACTGAGTTTTTTGCCTCTAATTTCACTTCTTTTTGAGAATGATAACGAGAAATAATGACTGTAATGCGGCGGCGGGAAAGGGCCCCGCACTTCCGCCACATGATGTCTTGTCACATAGTAACATTGTGCCCGCAAATGCAAATAGTAATGCGCATGGTGACCCAAAGCGAAACAGAAAGAGAAACAGTAGTGTAGACAGAAATGTTAAAAACAACACAAAAGCAAGCGCAAATAAGCATAAAGGTAGCACATGGTGGAGTAGACATGAGCAGTGAAGTGAAGCGAGGCAGACAACCAAGCAAAAAAAATAGTAGCGGTAACAGTAATAGTAAGCACAGGCTGGTTTTCCCCAAAAGCTGCATAAAGAAAGGCAGTGAGTAAAAGAATCTATGCATAATAATAGTTCTCGGAGCAGAAAATGAGGAGTTGGAATACTAAATTGCTTATATCTCAGGAACTGTACGACGTAGGAAAAAAATTTAAAAGTCATATAATTTATGACTTTCCTGGCTAGATTTGTACTTGGCCCTAAATCATTTTTCTGATGAAAAGTCCGTATCTCGCACCGTTTCTGAGTTACGGGCCCTGAAAGGCACGGTGAATGCCGTGATGTTATCCTGTGGGGAAAAAATAGAAGTTCGGAGTACCATAACTTTGGCTTCCTGTAATATTTTTTCACCAAACCACAAAAAGGCACATCTGTGGGACGTTGCCTGTGTTCCTTCCAAATATCAGTCCAAAAGACCAAACTGTTATTTTGCAGCAGGGCGCCAAAAGATTCCTGTAAGGCGTCAGATGCCGTAATGTTATCCTATGGGGAAAAGTGTCAATTTTGGAGTGCCGTAACTTTGCCGTCATGTAATATTTTTTCAATGAAGCACTGAAAGGCACATCTATGAGATGTTGGCTGCTTTCCCTCCAAATTTCAGGCCAAAACACCAAACCGTTCTTTTGCAGCAGGGTGCCAAAGAATTTCTGTCATTTTCCCACGGCCTAGAAAAGTACTGTCGAAGTTTGCGGCTTTACATAAAATTCATTGTTTGCTAATAAGCTAGTGCGACAGTACTTTATAATGACATTTCCAGAAATTTGAAAAACATGTTTCTGGGGTGTTTTACCTCAAAATAAAGACATGGCTAGCATCCTCAGGGTCCGACTAGGTGAATACAAAAATAATTAGGTTGCTAGAGGGTCCCAATTTTAAATGGCAAGCATTTTTCTGATCGCTAACTGAAAACAAAATGGCAGATTTGCGACAGTAAAGGAGCCATTCTTGATAAAAACTGCATTGCGACACTGTCGAACTTTTTGTTAACTTTTCCCATTGACTTATAATGGGAACTTGTTTTGAATAACTTTTGAACTGTTTAATATTTTTTCACGAAATCTTCAAAAGGCACATTGGGGACCCTGGCTGCATGTTCCCTGAAGATTTTGGACCAGTCGTGCAAACCATGCGACCTGTAGGCGCGACCGTAAAATTCCAGAAAAGCGTACACACATGCGCAGATCATGCTTAATAACTCCGCAGCCGTACATGCGACCTATACGAAATTTGGCAGATCCCAATGCATATGGGTCTTGATCGTGTATTCCAAATGTCAGGTAAATCCATCAAATGGTTGCAAAGTTATTAAGGTGCAAAATTTGGGGTTTAACATGTACATGGCTCCTCAACCCTAACTGTAGTGGCACTACTGTGCCACTATAATTTATTTATTTATTGCATTTTGGTGACCGGGTAGGCCCACTGAGCCCTGAAGGTCCCTTTTTCAGGGGCGACCTGGGATAACAATAAAAGATAAAATACAGTGGAGAAAAACTTTTGATTACATAGGTTGTTCAAGCATAAGGTGGTTACAGACAGTGGTTACAGACATGGTTATCATCATGACACAGTTTTGCCTTGGTACTACTTGGCATAGTGATATACATGAGGTAGCATGGTCATATATATATATATATATATATATATATATATATATATATATATATAGCTATTTCACAGTATATATAAACAGATTCTCTCTGGTGGCCATAGTAGTACTGCAGGCAGGTAGGGAATTTCTCCAGAGATATCACAGAAAATTCAGGAAATATCTGATCATGTCTATGGTTGCCACTGTATAGATATAAAATCTCCCTGTAGGGCTTCCATTCTTTGCTATTTTTTTGGCCGCAGAATGTATGCCCTGATAACCATGTGTTTCACAGTCTTCAGTTGGCCAGGTTTCCTGTAATGCAGTGATAATAAACATAGTTGTAAATTCTTCCCATTCAGGGTCAGAGAGCTTCATTGCTAGTCATGTGATATTCCATGATATATTTGATAGTTTGAATTTACCATAGGCATATTTACTACTGTCCTATCTGGTGCAGTATCCCTTGTATTTAGTTACTTGTGCAAAAAAATTGTTCTTGTCGGTATTAATATTATCCAGTGCTTGATTACCTGGAATATTCCCCTGATCACCATTTGTAATCATATCTCTTGGGCCCCCAAGAGAATTATTACTGTTATTTGATTTTCATAAATCACTAACCCATATCAATTATATGCAGGCCAAATCTGTCAAGGCATTGCTTGCATCTCATAATTTGCTTTGTAAGGGTTTCATCTTTCACCCATCTATTAATGTGGTACCTCCCATCCTTCCCATTTGGTCTTTGAGTATTAATGGTTCTATCTTGCCCAGGAGCAATTTCCAGAAAGGCTGCTATGAATAACAATCCTGTCATATATAAGGAGGAATCACTCTCCATCAGGGAGGGATCTAACCCAAACATCCCCAAAATTTTACCAAGTTGTTCCCCACATTTTTCAGATTATTCTCTGGAAGGCCTCCTAAATTTCCAGTCAGATGCACAAACCATAGTGGAGATTGTGTTTTCGTTATACATTTTTAAACTTATGGTCTCATTATTTGTAATGAAGTTAGCAATAGATTGCCAAGAAATTGAACCACCTGTACTTAAATTAAATTATATTAACCTCTTCGTTGAGGCCCATATGACTTTGGTCACTTCAGTAATCCTTGATGAGAGCACAAACAGGAGTGTCTGAAGGCTCCAAATCCCTCAAGAATACAAAAGTTCACTTTTATTACACTGAATGCCTTGTTCTTCTGTAGCCAAGTGATGTATCAGGTCCAGTAGATAGTCAATATTTTCATACTCTTTCTTAAAAATTTCCATTATTCTAAAGACAATTTTCCTTGCGATTAAGTAGAATATATTCATTATTAATTAAATCATTATTTTCTGTAATGCATGAAGGCAGTAAATTCCTTGTTTGAGATGTATTGTTGGAGACTGAATGCGGCTGCAATGACATCTGTATTTTTTATGTACCCCTATTAATTATTTCAGTTTCATTTGCACATCCAATAGATCTTTAGCATTTTGTACTAAATCTCCTTGAGACTTTTGCAGTTTAGCTGTGTGTTTTTCAAGTGCATCTACATTTAGGAGTACTTAATTTCCTGTTGCAATTTCAGTTTTCTTTTTTTTCTTTTTTCCTTTTTCCTCCCATCCTTGTTTTGTTGTTCTTTTTTGGTTTCTTCTGAGTATCAGAAATTATCTCTGCGAATTAGTCATGCCTTGCACATTGCTTGGCTATTTTTGCAGTACCAGATCTTATAGTTTTGTCAGTTGAGATATAGATGATTTAATTTTATACACTTCAGTTTTCAGATCATTTATTGTTCTGATGAGACTAGAATGCTAACTCAAAGTAAGTTTATCATAAATTAGTGGAGACTTTGCCCCAGTGAGGATATTACTATGACTTGAGTCATTTGTTGGTGACTTACTGGAAGGAGGGGTATTAGCACTTGGTTCTACCTCATTTTCTTTGACTAGATTAAACAACCTCAAGAAATCAGGTCAGCATTACTTAATAATTCTTTAAACTATGATTGTAAAGTCAATGGTTCCATTTTCTTTGCCTTTCCTGTGCATAATTTAACATGATATTCAGATCTGAATTAATACTGAGACAGCTAAACAGATCAAGTCTGTTTTTTGTATTATTCAATGAAGGTCAGTATTTAAGCCTAAATCTAGAGATGGAGCAAGCAACTCAGATCTAGTTTTAAATTTTCAACATGAATGTCTACCTGTATTATTTTAAAACCTTTTTAATTAGGAGTCTTCTTGTAATGTTGTTACTGGTTCCTAAAGTGGGTCAAGGGGACTTGGCCCAGTCTTATTTTTCACCTTTTTTATTGGCAGTTGCTCCCCTATCTTGGTTTGACTAGAATCTCCCGAATAGCCACCGCCATCATTCACTTCCCTTCTTTTTGTGAAGTCTTTGCCTTTTAATCCTGCTTCTTGGGAAACTAAATCAATTAATGACTCTTGAGCCCCTATAAAAAGGACCAGATCTTCTGGTGTCACTTTCCTAATACAGGCCGATTATCCTTCATATTTACAGTTGAAGGCTTGGATGTTATTTCTTGTTGTTTATTCTTGAGCAAGCCTGATTTACTTGTTGGAGTTGATGTTTTCTGGCTTCTTAACATTTGACTCCCAATTGATTTGAATGTTTATAGATTATAGATTTATAGATTTTTTTGCTCTTAATCTGCTCACATTTTATTAACTGTCTTCTACTTCTAGTGTGCATTTCCAGACTATATTAATTAACAGTAGTGTGTATGGTAAACACCCAAAATCTTATGAGTTTCACAATTATTTCAGTAGTACAATCAGAAAAGAATTACATCCAGGAATACCTTACAACTTTAACAACCTAATCTTAACATGCACATTATTTTACCAGCTCAAAATACTGTATCTGTTCCAACAGAAACAAGTTAATGAAATTTAAAGTGTTACTTTTAAGTTCAGATATATGTTTACAATGGCTGCTGGTATCAAGTTCTATAATACAGCAACACTATGTTAAAGGAGACTTTTTACTCTGTACTCTGTGCCCACCTGCTGTTTTTCCAGCTTTAAAGGTCACTTTTGCATTTTCTTTGTAAACATGTGTGTGAACTTGTTGTTTGAGTATAAACTAAGCAGTACAGTCCTGAATTTGGAAACACAGCCTCTGGTCCAAATTACTTTCCTAACATTAATAATGAAAGATAAATAAGAAACGGATACAGTATCAGACTCTACAGTTCTGCCATTTCCACATAAACATGCATCCTTGTTGTTTGAATGCAGTATAAGCTTAACAATTTAGTCTTAAATTTGAAAACATGAACCTGGTACAGATTACTTTCCTAAAAATAAGAATGAAAGATAAATAAGAAATGGATACAATATCAGACTCTACAGAGGGAAGAGGATAGGACAACCATGATGTGATATAAAAATATAAATAGCAAATACTGTACTTTAAAATGTTTTACTAAATGTAGTTATGTTGAGCTTCAGTAGTATGAATAAAGGTAAATTCAATTAAATTTAATCCCACATACTATATGACTAGACTTGTTTCATTGTACCTTTCCCCAGTACTAAAGTTCTACGTAGGATTCAAGGAAGAAGATTCTTTATCCCCTTCAATAAAACCCCTCTATCTTATGCTTTTTTTTTTCTGAGATGATCCTTTAATACTTAGATAGCATTTGCCAATATCCCTGCTTTTTAAACTGACACAATCTTTTCCCCAGCTTCTACTAGCTTTAGCCATCTTTTTATCTTTCTTGCCAACACTTCACTTTAGCTTTGCAGATCTTAAAGTGCAATACTCTGTGAAAAATGCCTGAAAAATAGCATTAAAACTTTTTCTTTTCTTAAAAGGGCAACATTAAAACTTAGTCATTCAGCAGAGTAGAACATGTTGCCTTCCACACAGTAGATAGATAATGCATGTCTGAGGGGCTCCCTTTATGTCTGCCTGTTCTGATGCCACAACGGTTGCAGCACAGAAGTAATGTTCTGTAATAGCAAATTATCAAGTAAGTTTAAATTTAATTGTTCAAATATTAACCGCTGATTAGTCCGCTAGGTTCATCTACATAAAATATATAAGTTGTTATATAAAAAAGATTGATTTTTTAAAAAATGAACACCAGCAGTTCTGATAATTTCTAGCCACAGCACTCCTTTGGGAAAACTGAAAATTAAAATGTGCTCACTGTATTACACCGTACCTATTTCTTTAGTATGTCACCCTCGTAGCCATTACATTTCCTAATTATTCGCATTTTACTCAAATTGCTAGGCTTAAGTTTGTCAGTAATATAAAGTTAGCATCCAGCTTTCATTCTAACTTCCGTTTCTTAAAGCGATAGTTTAGTTCTGCACATGTGAATCTGCACAGGTCCCAGAGATTCTGTAAACTACAGTTGCTGTTCAACTGGTCACTAGAAGCCTTCCAGCAGTCTCTCCTTGGGATCCTGATTCCTGGTTGTTTCTCCAACTTTCTGACTCTGTTTGGTTTCAGGACCTCCGCCTTTACTGGACTCCATGGTCTCTACTTCACTTCTCCACTGCAGTTTTCTTTCTTAGCCAAACTTTCTGTCCATCCTCTCCATCAGTTTTCCCCTTGTGTGGTGCCATATACTACTAATACTATGGAAACTCTTTGGGGGACCTTCGGTCCCCTCTGCTTTTCCGAGTTCTTCAAGTTTTCCAAGTTCTCCCAAGAAATCACTAGACAGATACAAAAAGGAATAAAATGCTTCTGTAAGCACAGTACCATTGAGACCGGTTAATTAAAGTAAAAGCCTGATTCCACTCCCCTTAGGCATCAGTGGTATACCTGGAATATAGTACTCAGATCCAAAAACTGCACTCAGCAGGTCCCTGCACAACTCTGCTCACGCTCACAGGTCCACCATTATAACTCATCAGCTAGCATGACATGTCATTGCACTTGTACACAGCAATTAAACTGCTTGAGCTGATAACAAATGTAACTTATGGCAAACAGTGCAAAGCTAGAATAACAGCAAACATGGTTTCAGGACCTCCGCCTTTACTGGACCCGGTCTCCATGGTCTCTACTTCACTTCTCCACTGCAGTTTTCTTTCTTAGCCAAACTTTCCATCCATCCTCTCCATCAGTTTTCCCCTTGTGTGGTGCCATATACTACTACTACTAAGCCCCGGGTGCCACTCTCAAATCCTACGCCTAAGTATCTCATCCACCCCACATTCCTAACAACAGAAACCTAGGACCTACAAGCCTAGTTCCCTTAATCCAAGATGGCCCTGCCTATTCTCTATCTTTTACCTATTCTGGCCTCCCTTTTGGCTGCCTACTCTTTCACCTCAGTTTCTACCCTATTCCTTAATACCTCCTTATTTTTTTATCATTTAGGTATGAGCTCTTACTTAGCGGAGACTATAAAGTATTGTTGTCGCTTCTCATTCAGTAAAGCTTATCATTATGTACCTTTGCATGTTAATTATGTTGACCGGTATGTATAGGTCCATATAGACCGGCACCTTCACAGTGTTTTTTTTTTTTTGCACTGTTGTCCACCGTAATTGTAATCTTATGAAGTGTACTGTATTGTATTAATGCCCAGGACCACCTTGAAAATGAGCTTGCTCAATGGTGTTTATGCCTGGTTAAATAATGTGATTGATTGATTGATTGATGCAGCTAGCAGTAATGCATACTTTTTGCATTAATACTTGTGACTTATCATTGGTAAATTGCATTTAAAAAATTACTCTTTCAGCATTCTCTGGTAGTAGCCTGCATTTGTGTTCTACACGTATGTTCCCAGCAGTGTTAAAGAGTTTTTAGCCCTGACAGAAATGATCTGCTTTGGTGGCTAAATTTCAAAGACAGAGTTGTGCTTCCATCATTCAGTAGGGAGGGAGGAGGGGGACTATTCAGTATTCGGTTTTGTTTTAAATTTGATATTCAGCCAAGTACGAATAGTAGAAGGAAGGCACTATTTTTGCATGAAGCAAATACAAATCAAATATTTGTCTCATCCTTAGTTTTGACCAATAGTGTCTTCCTATTTCCGTACCCATTTCATAATGCTGTATGCCATTAAAAAGGTGAGGAGGATCAGGCCTTTTCATTGTGAATAGCGCAAGGTTCTCGTCTCTAGGTACAAAAGATATATGCTTGTGAACATGCATTGTTATTTTGAATATACAGACAATACATCGATGTAAAAATGTAGTGTGTCAGTACATAAACTTAGCAGTAAGCAATATTATTATAATGCAAAGAAATATGAATACTTCTGATTGGTTGGCAAAATTCCAACAGGGCAACATTAACTCACGTTAACCTACCATGTACAACCGTATAACAAAGTGTAGTAAAAATGAAAAAGGTGAAAAAGTCCCAGCAACTGAAGGAAAACACACAGCATTAAATGGCTGCCTGCATACGGTCTCCAATTAGTTCAAAACGTCAGCCCCACAACCATGTTTCTAAAAGTGTAAAAAGTAATAACACATCCACCAGCTAGTAATCAGTTTTCAATAAAGGAAATCATCAGAAGAAGCATCACAGAACAAGCGTCAAGTATCGTCTTACGTACAAGTGACATTTCACATCCGCAATCAACTGGCTGCCTGCTTACATGCTATCCTCAGCAAACTGACAAAAGAAACACATATTTCAATACTGTTAATGCTAAGCACACAGGAACCATTATCGCACAACCAATCGTTAAAAAGTGACCCCGTAAAAGAAAGCGATGTTAGAAATAGTATGTGAAAAATGCATTAATGTATCGTACAGCATAAAAAAAGTACTACAGAATTCCCAATTGCCACACATCAGCCTGAGACTCATTGGTGAATAACAGTGATAAAGTACTACCAATAAAATAAATATTTCCACCAAATTTCGACTAAATAGTGTCCAGAAATGATACACAACCTGCACTAGTCCCAACTGAGCAGTAGATGTCAAAAATAAATATTCGACGTAGACCGCCAGTCAAAGTACATCAGTTCAGGCAGTGCTGCGCATGCTCAGTTGAAAGACCTCCATGGGAAAAAAAAAAGATTCAAACTGTTAAAATGGATGACAAGCCTGAAAATAATCAAAGCGTGCGGAACACCAAACAAAGTTACCTTTACACAAAACATAAGTGCCACCATATTACGCTAACATTCCGTTTAACCTTTTACCAGCTGACATAAGCAAATCGCGGGTTACAGACGATGGTTTGGTAATTCTCATAGACAGCAGCTATTTTTTACTAAAATAAATAATCAATTTTAAAAAAGAGCAAATCTTTCTACCAACTGCTCACACATACTAGCACTTTTCCTAAGAAACACCACCAGCAATATATTGACTGCCACCACACGTTCTGAGGTTTCAATTACTCTAATTATCCGCAGAAGGACTATTTTACATTGAACCAACATAGATTTCAAAATTAAACGTAAATATATAAATGTAAATGAATTAAATACCACATGCACTTGTAATAATAGCAATAAGATATGACCAGAGTTAGATTAACAGACTGTTAATCTAATATCTGAATCATCTACTATCTTAAAGATTTATTCTGATTTCAGAAAAGGATAACCCAATTGAGCCAAAGCTAATTTTCAGTGGGGTCCCATGGTACATAAAATAACAGTTTCACAATGAAAATATTATTTACAAAATATATAGTTAAACAACAGTACCATACATTACACAATAAATTAATGTAACTAAACATATCTATTTGCTACAGCCATGTGGATGTGACACAAGCTTTCATTTACAACAAAACTGAGTTCTTAGTCCTAATGGTTCCACAGTTAGCCCATTCTAAAGATAATTTCTTTGCAAAGGGCTAACTTACCATTTTGACCAAGAACCTAATTTTTTAAATTATAATTTGGTGTAAAATTGAAATGTAATTCAATACATTCCATGCATCAGTGTGTATCCCTCAGGAATCCTGTAGGTGCCTAAATTTGTTGAGGTTGCTCTCAGGCACCTCTGGGGTTAAGGTTTGAGAGAGTCTGCTGCTATGTGCTTTGGCGTATTTGGAGGGGGAAGGGCTTGGTGTGCTGTATATCTGAGGCACAAGGCATCAGTCAGTTATTAGAGCTCCTTGGTGTCAGAGTTTGTGAGAGTTTGGAATTAAGCTACCTGTGCCAGAGCTGGGAGTGAAGTCCTCTTGTCTTGATTAGTCTTATGCTGCCCACGATCCATCCTGCCCTTTGGAGAAGTGACTGAGGCCTTGGTTGTCCAACGATCAAGTGTTTGCCCTGTGGGATTGAACTACCAGCTGTGGCTGTGACCAGTTTGGGCTGTGGTCTTTTTGGAATCTGTACTATAACCATGGACTACCTGTAAGACTGTTATTTGTTGCTTACTTCTGTCTTCATCTGTCTGCAGTGATACAGAGTAACATCGTTTTTGCTGTTTGTGAACACTAAAGTTTTACCTTATTTTGCTGCTGCAAGAGTTGAAGAACATTTACTGTCTTTAATAATTGCAAACAGTGTTATACTAGACCGGGAATCATGTTCTGTATTTTGACTTTGCTTGCTGTTGGAAACTGTCATTGCATTATCCTTATTAGTGTATATTATTTGCTATTTACCTCCAGCCTAAACTATGGTTTATGTACTGTAGGTTGTTGTGATGTAGTATGGGTCACCCCTGTGAGAACCCTTGGCCACTGCCATGGATGGTGTCAAGAGGGTTGCCTCGTTGCCCTGCACAGAAACATAGAAGTTGACAGCAGATAAAGACTGCCAGGCCCATCCAGTTTGCTCATGTTACCTACCTGATGCATGTACCATAAGACGATTTCTAGTTCTTTGACTGTATACTTCTACCTATCTGTATGATTCCCTTGTAGCGATCCCAAGCCCTTCTGAAGCCCTCTAGTGTAGTGGCTCCCACCACCTACTGGGGAAGGCCATTCCATGTGTCCACCACCCTTTCAGTGAAAAATAACTTTTTCACATTTCCCCTTAGATGGCCTTCTATTTTCATGTTGTGACCTCTTGTCCCACAGTTCCTTTTTTGCTGAAACATGATTGACTCATTCACCTTGTTAATGCCCTTGAGATATTTGAAAGTTTCAATCATGTCACCCCTGTTCCTTCTCTGCTCTAGGGTGTACATATTGAGATCCTTCAATCTGTTCTCATATGTCTTATGCTGCAGCCCCTGCACCATTTTGGTTGCCCTTCTCTGGACCATCTCGAGCCTGTCAATGTCTTTGCGTAGGTGTGGCCTCCAGTATTGCATACAGTATTCCAGATGGGTTCTAACCAGTGTCTTATAGAGGGGAAGCATTACCGCCCTCCTACGGCTAGTGTTACCCCTACCAATACACCCCAGCATCATTTTAGCCCTTCCTACTGCTTTTGTTGTCTGCTTAGAGGTTTTCAGGTCATCTGTGATGATGACCCCCCCAAGTCCCTTTCCTTCTTTGTGGTAGACGGCAACTTCCCCCCAGCCTATAATTTGTTACTGGGTTCCTCTTCCCCACATGCATGATTTTGCATTTCTCTGCATTAAACCTCAGTTGCCACTCCTCAGACCATTTCTCCAATTTTTCCAGATCTTTCCTCATCCTGCCCTCCCCTTCTGGGTCATTAACTCTATTGCAGATCTTGGTATTGTCTGGAAACAGGCAAACCTTACATTCCAGTACATCTGCAATGTCACTGATGAAGATATTGAAGAGGACTGGCCCCAGGACCGATCCTTGGGGAACCCCACTTGTGACATGCTTCTCTTCTGACTGGGCACCATTAACCACCAGTGCTCTTTGCTTTTGGTCCTTTAACCAGTTCCCAACCCAGCTGAGCACCTTTTAGCCCACCCCAAGTCTACCTAACTTGTTTACCAGTCTTCTGTGTGGAACGGTATCAAGAGCTTTACTGAAGTCAAGGTAGGCTACATCAACTGCTCCCCCTTGATTAACTTCCCTGGTCACCCAGTCAAAAAAGTGTATCCGATTTGTTTGCCAAGATCTTCCTGCTGTAAATCTGTGTTGTCTTGGATCCTGTGCCCCTATGGATTCCAGGTGTTCTACAGTCTTTTCCTTAAGGAGTGTCTCCATGATCTTACCTACAATAGAGGTTAGATTGACTGGCCTATAGTTTCCTGCTTCCTCCCTGCTACCACTTTTGTGAAGTGGGGTGACATGAGCCCTTCTCAAGTCCTCGGGGACCTCTCCTGTGATCAGTGACTCACTAAACAGTTCTGCCAATGGCTCCACCAGTTCTCCCCTCAGCTCTTTGAGCATTCACTTTGTGCATCCGAGCTTAGCAAGCTGTTCTAGAATGCTTTGTTTTGTGAAAGGTTCTGAGTTCACATCTCTCCCTCTGTGTCTATTGTGTCCAGCTGCAGGCCCTGTCCATCCTTTTCCTCAGTAAAGACTGAGCAGAAATGTCCATTTAGTATAGATGCTTTTCTTTGGTCTTCTTCTACACACTCCCTTTTATTCCCTCTAACCTTAGCAATCCCCCTTTCTTGTCTTTCTTTTATCACTAATGTACGTGTAGAATGTCTTGTCTCCTTTCCTCACTGATTGTGCCAGTGCCTCCTTGGTTTGGGCCTTTGCAGTCCTCACTGCTTTACAAGCTTCCTTTAGACAACTCTGGTATGCCTCCTTGTCTGTATCCTTCTGAGTTTTCTTGTATTTCCTGAATGCCACCCTTTTTGGCTCAGACATTCTCTGCCACTGTTCTAGAAAACCAAAGTGGTTTCCTCTGTCTTTTGCACTTACTTTTCACTTTAACACATCGACCTGTTACTTCAACTATTGCTTCTTTTATACACGTCTATTTTGCTTCTATGCCCTCTTCATTGATTCTGCTCCCCAGGGCTAGTTTGATCCTTTCACCCATCTTTCCAAAGTCAGACCCTCTGAAGTCTTAAGATTTTTGCTTTGGAATGAGTTGACTGTGTTCCTGTGTTCAAATTGAACCATACCATTTGATGGTTGCTGGACCCCAGGTGACCCTCGACCTGTGGGTCTGAGATCCTTTCCCCATTTGACAGCATCAGATCTAGGATGGCCCTGTCTCTGGTGGCTTTCTGCACCAATTGTTTGAAGCCCTCCCCATGTAGGGATCTACTGTATCCCTGGTTCTGTCCGATGCTCCAGTAGGGATTGACCAGTCTGCATCTGGTAAGTTAAAATCCCCCATCAGCAGTACCTTCCCCTTTGCTGCCATCCTTTCTATGTCCTCTAGTAATGATCTATCAACCCTGTCCCCCTGGTCAGGTGGTCTGTAGACCACCCCAGTTCTTATGGCTGATCCTTTTCCAGTTTCCCAGGGTGACCCACAATACTTCTGCCTCGTCCTGTGTATTATGAATTTCAGTTGTTTTTATGTTTTCCTTGACATACAGGGACACCCCCACCTCCTCACTGTTCCTTCTGAACAGTACATAGCCAGGTACCATTATTTCCCATTGGTGGTTACTGGAGAACCATGTCTCACTTATGGCTACTATGTCAAGTTCAGCCTCTTGTCATTGTAGCCTCCAGATCTGGGATCTTGTTTCTCAGGCTGCAGGCATTTGTATATATGATTTTCCATGTGCCAGATGGTGACTTGTGGGCTTTGGTGGGCAGTTTACCGCTGTCCTTTTGTGATTTGCGAGGAATTGGTCCCTTTTCCCGCTCTTGCTGGTGTATGTGACTTAAGCAGTTGCTCAACCTCAGTTTGCTTGCTATCTGAGGGAGGATGGGTGGCTTTTTACCACGCGTTGTATTGAGTGCTGCACCCCTCTCCCTTACAACCATTTGGTTGATAGCCAAGGGGGGAGAGGTATCTTTTTGCCTGCACGATGTTACTGGTGCTGTATTTCTTGCCCTGCTTTCCATGTTTTGATTGCTAGCTATGGGGAGAGGGGTGTCCTTTGCCCCATAAGTCGTGTTGGGAGCTACACCCCTCTTCTCTTTTACTAGTTTAAATGTCCTGCAAACA
Source organism: Neoceratodus forsteri (assembly GCA_016271365.2). NCBI lineage: Eukaryota > Metazoa > Chordata > Ceratodontiformes > Ceratodontidae > Neoceratodus > Neoceratodus forsteri. The sequence goes on from CM057454.1 coordinate 316,718,633, forward strand.
CGTCAAACTTCTGTCCCAGTGCACTGACTCCCTCTTTAGTCAGATGCAAGCCATCATATTTAAAGAGATTCCTCTAAGTTTGCCAGTCGCCAACAAAATTGTGTCCTTTTTTCCGGCACCAGTCCTTTAGCCATTTGTTTAGTTCCCCTATTTCTCCTTCTCTGACTTTCCACTTATCTGTACCCTTTTCCCAGACAGGCAGAACTTCAGAGAAAGAGATGCTGGATGAAAAAGATGCCAGTTGTTCTCCCCGCTTGACCAGGTGTTCCTTGGTCTCCCCCACAGACTGGCTGACGAGATCGTTTGTTCCTATGTGTACTAGGACATTGATATTATCACCTGCTTTTTGCACTGTTTTAGTAATGCGTTCAGTGTCTCTCATGGTGATGTGCCTGAGAGACATCTGACCAGGATCTGATGCTTGCTTTCCAGTTAACTTGGTGCCCACACGTTCTCACTAGTGCCTGGTGGGCCCAGACTATCCCTTTGCATGCTCATGGGCATGGCACAGTCACACGACCCTGTTTCTAATTTCCTACTGCGCAAAACCAGCTCAGTTACTAATTGTGACTGCTGGGCTCTACTCTGTAGCTGCCTGGTGCACAATACCTAAGGTGTAAACTATGTTCACGGTGTCTTAGAGGATGTTGTGATTAAGTTCTGAACAGTTTTTTTTAAAATGCCTTTCCACTGCATGTTTTTTTGGTTCCATGTCATTTTCGCAAAGAAAAACAGCGACGGTCATTTGGGCGATGCAACAATGGCAAAAAACAAAACAGCGACCAGCAAGATAGGGTGACGGCAACAACGGTGAGAACACAGCATCATGTAGTATTGGGGGCTTTGCCCCCGCACTCTCCTGATGTGGGGGGCTTTGCCTCCATGCCCCCTTTTATTGATTACCAACTCAGAGGGCAAACTTGGGAAGGTAGTAAGCCGCCAGTCACCTTTTGTAGTCGATCGCCATTTTTCATCGCCGTCTTTCCAGTCACTGTTATTGCCATCGCCAAATGACCATCACTGTTTTTCCTTTGCGCAAGTGTTGTGCTACCGTTCCCCCCCCCCTTAGAGGTAGTGACTTGCATGCCAGCTATGCAGTCATCTGAAACTTCCTCATAGTGGTGACTTAAATATAAACATGTGAGACTTTTTCATCTAGAGCTCATAACTTGGATTCATGTGTCCACTGTGAATGCCATCAGCTGATACCTGTCTGTGTGCAATAAATGAATAACTACACTCTGCCAAGGGTGTGGAAAATTAAGTTTGTGAACTGTTACTGTAGCTATGGGGGTGCCTGGTTCTCTACTAGTTCCCAGACTCAGTATTCCACCTGAACTAAATGTAAATGTAATTTGTGATATGCTGCCCCTCCTGGAGAGCAGAGTGTTAAACTGCTAGAAAATCCCCATACCGATCGGGGTGGGGTGGGGGTGGGCTTACAAATGCATATCAGATAAAGTGTCAAACTGTTAAATGGAGGTGGAAAACACTTGATATAATCTTGGCTGCTGCATTGTAATATACTAGTGGTGTTGCATCGAAATGGAGCACATTCATTTTCTTTTCTTGTTTTATAAGTTAATAGTACTTTGGAGAAATGTTTCTTATTATGTAAGGAAGGCATCTCATGAGGTTTGGGCAGGAGGACCGCAAAGGAAAGCTGAGCAGTTCTGGTGGCTCAAACCTCACAAAATGACTCTCTATACATTAAGAGATATTCATGGACGTCCTATTATCATATTATAAATCACTAAAGTTAGCTAGAGTAATAGATCATTTTAAGTGGTAGTATTTTTATTTTAGAAGAGCAAATGTAACACTCCTCCCCAGCATCTGAAGTGGAATGCTCCACTTTTTCTTTCCACTTTCTTTATGCTCCTTCTGGTCCAGGCGGCCCTCCCATCAAACCAGTCACCCCAGCCTCATCACCCAGACTTTCCACCAGGGCTTACTATAGTGCTGCTGCAGGGTAGCCGGGGTGCTCAATTGGGTGCAGCCTGTGGGTAGATGGAAGTCATCTAACCACCTGGAACCATGTTTTCCCATTTTCTTGCACTCCCGTCAAAGAGGAGCCGGTGTGCAAGGTTGCCAATGGCAATGCGATGCAAGCTCCCATGTGTTGCACACTGGATGTCTACCATTCCTCTGCTCCAAGCTTGCAGTCTTGGTGCTCTGCCCTTCAGCCACAGCTTGTTCCAGTCAAGTCCTGAGCTTCACACCTTAGAGGAGGAGGAGAGCAGTCCAATAGATGCTCAGTCCTCCCTTCCCGCAGCTGACCCTCCTGCTCACCATGCTCATTCCAAACTCAGGTCATCAGTGCTGCAAGTGGTGGGGCTGCCGCTGGGCCAGCAGGCTGGCTCAAGGAATGCTCCACTTAAAATCTTGCTGCACATGATGGATGTGTGCAGGATAAGAAGTCTTGCAGTTCTGACCTCTGATTGCCAGAAATTACATAAGTGATTTATAATACTGTTTTTTTCGTACTTCACATGCTCAAAATGTTTTTTTTAAATAGACCATATACCACTTTGTTTGATATGGGACTGCCAGGATCATGTATAAGCAGATACTGTAAGTATTATTATTATTATTACCCTGCCAGGTTGTATGATTTATTGTGTTGTAGTTTGGGTTGTAGATCAGTCCTGAGAAACAAAACAACAAAATAAGTGGTGCATTACTATGAAGTTTGTATCTCGGGTGGCAATAGATGGATCAGACTAACATATTCTGGGTTTGTAGAGTCTGGCACTGTCTACAAACTCTGAATGTTTCATGCCAGTCTTTACACAGGTATCAAAATTACAAGTGAGCAAAAATGGTTTTTCTTTCTGTTTTGTTTTTAATAAAAGTTACCAGCGAACCCAATAAGGGTGCACCCATGCTCCCATAATATTTTAAGGTTTTGGTACATATAGTAATGAAGTTCATAATAACTGCAGGTTGAGAAGGCGATAGGTCCATCTTGTCTCCCCCCATGCTTCATAAGTAGGGAACAATAAGTATGCTTTACAGACATATACTAACATCGAAGGATTCCCCACCCACCCTATTACTCAGTGATTCTCTTGGCAAGCAGAGTTTTTCCAGGCTCACATTGAAGGCCAGTACCAGTTTCACGTTCACGTTAGCTAGCATTTGCAGTGCAGAACATTTACACGGAGACAGGAGATTATGTGCAATTTAGTTGTACCTCAGGCTGTTTATATGTCACTGTGTCTTAAAATATATTTTCTAGTTGCCAAATTACAGACGATTATGTAACACTCTGGACTAATGCAGTTTGTCATATGACTTGCAATTGAATAATGCACACTTGAATGGATCTGTCTTCATGTCCTTCTTGTCACACATACAGCCGGATGCAAAGCTATGTGTGTAGTTCCCCTTCTGCTGTGTTAGAACACTCTGTTACTATTACATCATGGAATCTGAATACCCAGAATTAAATCATGTACAATATTGGTCCCTTTGGGAAAACATTTACTGCTTTGTGGAAGGAAAGACAACAGTACAACAGTAAATCAGTACGTAAACATTTTAATCCATTTTTCCTAGTATGTGACCTTTTATGAGATGTAATCTTGCCAAGGTTCCACTGTATATTCTTGTCCTGCTTATCTTTTCATCTTTTTGAAGGAAATTAGTAAGCTTATGCAGGCAGTCTGTGGCACCATGTGACAGTCCTGCAATGCTGCAATATTCTGTTGCTCTTGAAGTTTCTGTAAACCATTTTTTGACTATGGCTTCTTGGATACATTTTCCAACTACTTACATTTATGTATTTATTTATTTATTTATTTTGAGAGTTTCACCAGGAAAGACAGACTGAGCTGGTAATAGCTTATTTCCAGAACCGTCCTTGGGGAGGCGGGGGTGGGTGGAGAACAGACAATATAATAGGGTGCAGCAAGTACAGTACAACTGTGCAATACAAATATCCAGTGCAGAAGCATTCCATCATTCATTCATTTATTTGTGGGGTTGCAGTATAGCACAGTGGTTTAAGGCTCTGAGCTGCAAATCTGATGACATCCAGCAGACCAGACCTGGGTTTGAATCCCACAGCTTCCACTTACATACTATGTGACCCTGAGCAAGTCACTTAACTTCTCTGTGCTCCCAGGTCGCACCTGTAAAAAAGCTTTCAGCTTAGTGTGCTACTCCTGGTTAAACAACTAAATAAAAAAAGTGAAAATTGTTGAGCAGGAAAGGAACATTGAGCCTAGACTCATTTCCAGTTAAGACCCGAGGAAGGGGAGCAAAGGATGTCGCCATCATATCAGTGCATTTATTATTGTAATTGCATTAAATGTTTCTTCCTCTAATTTTGTCTTCTTTTGCCTGGGGCTGTTTCCTTTCACAGTAACTCCCCCTGCCAATTGATGCCCACTGATAGTGACATGTTACAGTGTTTCTCTATTGTGAAACTTTGCCTGTGCTGATCATTGATTCCATGGAATGCAATGCCGACTCTGACTAAAACCCTTTCTCTAATGTCCTTTGTTTCTAGTTTGGGGTGGTGGTGGTGGCGACAGCTGCCATTTTTTTTTCCATATAGGTTGTTTCCATCTGGGTGCACCATGGACGGCTGAGATCAGCCCTGTCTCTGCTTCCCTGATGTGTCTACCGCCTCTCTGGCTCTACCGAGCCCCACACCCTATGGATTTCCCCCCATGGCAGGGCCAGGAAGGGGAGGGCTGCCCCCCCAGAAATCCACAGTCCAGATCTGGGGTGTCAGTGAGCCACTGACACAGCAGGATGAGGGCAGGCAGGGCTTCATGTAGCCCATGATTGCCTTTTTTCCTCCACTTTCTTCCCTGATGCCACGGCGCCTTAAATGCTTGCGCGTGGAGGTGCTCATATGCTATGTATCTGCGGGCCCTTCTTGCTGCTCGAACTCCAGTGCTGCCACCCAGTGTCCACCAGATGGCAGTCAAGGAGCGAGACAGGTGATCCCCCTCCCTGGGAGAGGAGTGCAATCTGTCGGATGCTCGATCCTCTCCTTCCCCTGCTGAACCCCTGGCAAACCTCACTCATTCTCGAACATGGGTCCCTGGTGTGGCGCTAAGGGGTGGCATTCAGCACCTCAACCCTCAGCGCCATCGGGCTGGCTCAGTGGCTACCATTTAATCAGTACACCAGCAGATCCAGCTATTGTACGTAGCAAAGAAGCACCCACTACCTCTTTAGGCCAGAAAATAGAAGCAATTTTAGCCTAATCTAAGCTTTAAAAGTGAACATTTGACATTTTTATGTCTGGGAAAATACTACCCCTTTGACAAAAGTGTTACTCCCTTGAAGAAAATTGAGATCCCTGACCCTGTATCACAGAATGCTGCACAGCACAACCTGGTAACATGTGGAAGGCACCCATTGCTGTGAGTGAGAAACTGTGTGTTATCATGGCTTCTAATACTGTATAGTACTGAACAAGTTGGTGTAGCTGGCACAAACAATTAGCTGCTTAGTGTGTTCATCGATCATACTCAACCACAACTAATCCATTTCTCATCATTATATATTATCATTATTTATTTATAAATGTATTTCTGTTTCTTTCTGCATATTTATTCCTATTTTTTCTCATGTTTTTTTAAATGCACCTTCCATAAACTAGCTAGTTTCCTAAGTTTTAACAGAATAACATTTTGTAATAACACTATTGGTGCCCAGTTCTTTTGAACTGCAAATTATACAATTTTCCACTAGGTCCCATTTTCATTATGCAGTTCCTGCTGTCTGGCTTACTCATCATTAGGTTTTTAGTCTTCTGCTGCATCCCATAATTGATCTGGATAAATCCATGTGCTGGGATCAGAGAGTTATTCAGTCTCTGAGCTACTTCAGTCTGGAGCACATATTGTACTTAAAGAGCTAGTGTACAGAACTGACCAGATGCAGTCATTATTGGGTAGATTCTAACCACAGTCCCTGTATTTAGTGGGTTTCAGTAGTGGTGAATGAAAAAAAATGAAGTTAAGTGGTTGATTCTATCATATGTTCAAATTTAGTGAATGAATATTCTGTGTCTCGCTATTCAGGCTCAGTCGCAGCGGGAGTGATGTGGTGCGAGGAACCACGTCAGTCATTCATAATTAGGACACCTGTAAAACCGTTTGTCTCTTGCCCTAAAGTGCCATTTCTGAACACTTCCCCTGTCAGCGTGTGTCTGTGGTATATGTGAGCCGTGCAGTTTAGGGAGTTAGTTTGTGCAACTTAGTGGTAAAGTTGGGGTCCATTCTTTTCAAGGAAGCTGTGTGAAAGAATAAAAAGTAAAAGCGATAGTTTTTTTTTGTCTGATTTACTTGTTGTGCTGTCTGCCGCCCCCCCAGCATGGACATCTTCTGGTTGAGGTTTGGTGTAAGGAGAGACTTATAGAACTGATTTGATTTTGTGGTCCATCTTGATTTTCTTTCTCTAGATTTTCTGATTGGTTCTGTACATTGTCTTACGGATACCATTCTGCATGCATCACCGGCATCTCAGTTATGCACATTTTCTGTATATGCAATGACCCTGAGCATCAAAGAAAAAAATGTATTTCCAGTGCAAATATTTCAGCAATTACAGTACAGAAAATCAAATGAACATGACAATTAAATCTTAGCGAGAGACTCACAATTTAGTGCTGATCAGACACGAAGACAACAGAGAAATAATATAGTTCTCAACACAGTAATAAATGCTGCAGCTTCATTTTTACGGCGATGTATGTCACACAAGGAAAATCACATTGTGCCCATTCACTACTACTGGCAACCATAGTCTTCAACATCCATCCAGATATGATAGCATTTATTAAAGGGCATTACATAGATTTCCACAGCATTTAATACCTCACGCAGGCACTGACACACCAACACTATCATTTCCTAGCAGCTTCATGGCTTCCCAGCTCAGCTCCCTTTTCGGCATCTGTAAAAGAATTACAAAAAAATAGTGAGAAATATGTCAAGTCTGACAAAGTATTATGCAAGTGCAGTCAGAGAAAAAGAGCTCAAAATCAAATCACAGTGACCATATAGCACAAATGTAGAGGACTCCCCTAATACACACTGGGTGGGATATTCAAAGGGGTTGCACATGGCACAACAGTGTTGCACCATGCGCAACCCACTGATGTGCCCTGGCGCAATATTCAAAAGGGAATGTTGCGGCACACAAATTCCGATGCGCAGAGGTGCACCAGTAATGTATGCAGCTCAAGTGCGGGAGGCATGCCCATGCATATGCCGCACATCCCGATATTCAGCCTGGGATGTGTGGCGCATATGCTGGTGCAACCCCTACTTGCGCCACATACTGGTGCTCAAAGTTGAGCCAAAAGGAAATAGGAGCAGGGGCTGGCCACCCACAGGTGAGCTACCGTATTGCAGGGCGCAACATGGCAGCCGCCAGCTGTGGGTGGCCACGAACTCGGGGCCAGGGTCTGTCGGCATCGTGCCCCCCATGCCCGATCAAGTTCAAGTTTATTGCAGGAAAACTCCATTGAGCAAGCTCATTCACAAGGAGGTCCTGTGACATAAACACTTAAAGTACAAACACAGATAGGTAATAACAGTATATACATGAAATGCACATTACATGATACAGGCTGGATATACATACAAAGGGTACCACATGGGGTGACCGTAGGTGGTAAACATTGATATGAGACAGGAAGCGACTTACAGGTTGCATACTGATAAATGAAACATGATGACTGGTGTGCAATACATATACAGTATTTTGGCAGCTAGAACAAACAGTCTACAACTGATATGGGGAGGTGATTTGATAGAGTAGCAGTGGGCGTAAGCAAAGATGCCAGGAGTTGAAGGGAAGGAAAGCAGTTAATGTGAAAAATCAATTATACCTTACCAGTGGATAAATATGGCACACATGGGAAGGAAGAGACTTAATGACAGTTACAGGTGTCTTTTATTTTGGCTGAACTTAGCGATTTGTAGAAGTTTATTGAAACTGTGCTAAGTTAGTTTCAGTACGGTTTGTAATTGTTCCAAATGGAGGAAGGGCATATGCAATACACGTTTACAAAGAAGTCTGCATCCTTGGTATGTCAAGCATAATAAAGTCAGATTTTCTTAACAGTATGCACTATGTGAGATACTAATAAAGGAAGAGAGATAGCTTGGCAATTTCTGCAGGAGCAGTTTAAGAGTCCATAGCCCAGCATGGAGCAGGTGTCTAGTAGTAAGGGATGTCCAACCAACAGCTGCATATAAGTCACAGTGGTGCGAACAGTAAGGGGAGTTGGTAATGAACCGTAACGCGCGGTGATAAAGGATGTCCAGTTTACTTAGATTTGCAAGAGTGGTGGAGGAATAGATTACATCGCCATAGTCGAGTAGGGGGAGAAAAATGGCCTGTACAAGCTTGTTTCGAGTTTCAAGGGGGAAAGGGGGCCTATTTCTGTAGAAGAAACCTACTGCCATCCAATGTCCCTGGTGGTCGTATATTTACATATACTTATGCCCGATGTGTAGGGTGCGTCAGTCCCCGACAGCTGCAACCTGGCAGGGCACCAGGCGCAAGTCGCAAAGGATCGATGCACCTGCATGCAAATGGGGCCATAATGACATGCTAATGGCCCCAGTTGCACCTTGCATGCAGTATGGCCCCATTTGCATATCCACCGCTGAATATCATGGCTCCTGCACCTAGCGCATCCGCACTTGCACTGGCGCATCCCCCTGCTCCACTCTTTCCACTTGCACTGGCGCAGTGCCACTGTGCCATGCGCAATGCGGGGGGCCAAGTTGCAATATTCAACGGTGCTGAGCCATGGCGCAGCTCCATTGAATATCGCCCAGCCCTCGCCCTGGTGCATCCCAGTTGTGCTGCGCCCTGCTTGTGCCCCTGCCAGGTGCATTTCTGAATATCCCATCCACTATGTACTGTTCCTTTAAAAGTCAATGTGCTATGTCTGACAGCCTTCCTCTCACAACATACTTCTGGTACTTTGGCCAGCAGCTCATGACAGCCACTCTATATTGCCTTCAACACTGAAATCCCGCAGGACACAGACTTCGAAAGGGAAAAAGGTTCGACATTTCTGAAATAATAATAATAAATGACCACTCCACAGTGACGGGTGACTCCAGTACTCATGAAATTCAAATCACTACACTGTACACTAGCTCTTTAACTGTTGAAGTGGCTGCACAGTGTGAACTGTCATCTTCTGCAAACTGAACTGGGACCACTGGATGCATTCCACTTGGGTCTTATGCTGGTGTGCAGATTTTAACCTCCGTTCAGTGAGATGCGAATATTTTATCAACTAAGCCTGCACTGTACCCTTAGGAATACAGATTTAACTTGAAAGCCATTTTAAATGCCATTTATTTTCAACAGCTTTCCTTTAAACTGCTCATACTTTAAGGTTGTTTGATAGTCATACAAAGGCTTCAGTATAAGAAGTACAAATAAATGTATCCCATTATAATGAGGCTTGTAACATTGGGTTTTGTACCACCACAAAATTAATTTGAAGTAGTTGTTACCAGTAGTGTGTGTGTGTGTGTGTGTGTTTGTATATGTGTATGTGTGTGTGTTTGTATATGTGTGTATGTATTTTAATAGTATTTTTTGAAATTTTGAAAGGTGACACAAACATACATAAAATATTGCATGTAAAGGTAGCCTCCCCCACCCACCGCCCATGACTAGAGGTATATGGTGGCATTGTCATCAGAGGAGCACCTCTTCACAGTATAGAACCTGAACCTCTACTACTTACCTTTACCACCATGGGTCTGGAGCATTAGAGTAGGGGCACCAATAGCAAACACTGGGGCACCAATAAACATGAGATCACAAACAAACTCGTTGTCCATACTGGGAGCTGGGATCAAGCAGGGTAATTTATTAAGCTGCCTAGGGTGGTACACAGCTGGTACTAGGGTATTCCCATACCACTTTACTTTTCATGATCAGTTCTTGAAGCACAGTACTAGCTGCATCACACTGTTCACATCACATTTCATACTGGAGCTCCAGGGTCTGGCTAACCTGTACTACTCCCTTGGTTACTGTTGCCATATTTACCCCAAGCTAAGGGCATTAAAGTTACATTTGCTGGATCTAGTCCAGGTGTACTTCATGATTCTGTTACAGTCCTTAATCTCCCTATGGGGTCCCTGGACCCCTAGTGCTCCCAAAACCATTTATGCGGTGGCACTCTCCCAAGTATGGGGAGCATGTTCCCTGGGGGCAGATCGGTGCCTGCATGTGTCTTACAGTTCCCTAGAAAGCAACAGTAGGTGAACAGCATGTCAGCATTATGAAAGTACTATTAATTAAATTAAGTAATTGGTCCGGCTATGCCTGTCTCCCTCCAACAGTGAACTGTTAGCTGTAATGACCGAAAGAGAACAGGCCCCCATGCCTGGCCCCTCACGTGAAGACTTGCCTACTGGCCCCAGCTCTTGCTAGGGCCCCTCCTCCTCCTGATAAACCAATACTCTGGCTACCTGCTAAGGGGAATTACACTACATGACCTGGGGTTTCCTAATACTTTTCAGGACATCCTTAATGCAAGGCTTCCATGCAGATGTGCCTTTTATTGTCTGTTGCTCTTTTTCAAGCATGAGCTGCAGTGGCAGGAGCAGATCCTCACATAGCTTGGTGGCCTCCACTACTTTTGATGGTGTTAATCTAGTCCTCAATCTGCTGGGATCCTCAAGGCCTTCCTAGGATACCCATCCTCCCGGTGGTGCCTGCTGGTGGGACTTTGGAAACCTCCACAGGGGATCAATACAGCCTGGACCCAGGGACACCGCCACCGTCCCTGAGCCCACAGACCCCCTGCCTTAATCACAGATGGAGGCTGGACTCTCTATTCCTTCCTCTGGATGCCGATCTCACTATGCTTCCATGTTGGGGATCTGGATCTCTCTCACTCTCTCTTTTTCCGGGCTTGTCTCTCCTTCTTATAGACAGCTGGTGGCAGGCAGGACCATAAATATTCATGACAGTGTTTCACACTTCAGGCTGAGTCAGAACACTCTGTACAGAAATATCCAGACATCATGTCTTTAAGCAGTACTCCACCGGAAGACAACTCTTAGTGTCAGACTTGACTCTTCGAGAGCCCTCTAGTAACTGACCTCGAACTGAGTGAAGAGAGAAAGACTGGTTATATATACTATGACAAATGTCCAAGTCATTTATTTATTTATTTAAAAGTTTGATAACCAGGAAAGGCACACTGAGTCAAGGATCCTTTCCAGCTGTGACCCGAGGAGGGGGGAAGAAAGTAAGCATACAGGCAATTACAATAATCAAAAGTGCAATAATGACAAATACAAGTGCAAAAACTCAAATTGTAACAATGCAGAAAAGTGAATATGCAAGAGTCGCAAATGATCTAAGATGCTCACATTAAACATAAATAGACAGTACAAAACCTTGTAGATGAGACTGGGTGAGTTTTGCCCACCATAGAGAGCAGACTGAGTGCAGGAGTCCAGGAACACCAGGAAATGGGAGCCTTAGGCTACATGAGTGAGTGAAAGCAGTGGTGAGAAAGGGAACAGAGGAATCAGGGAGGGGGTGACATGGAGAGGGAGGAGAGAGCCTTACTAGGTGATTTAGTGATTGAAGGCAGGGGTAGACAAAGGGGAGAGGGGAGCAGGTTCCAAAGGGAGGGGAGCTGGTAGGAGAAAACAGCTTGACAGGTGTATGAGCGAAGGTGGGGAGTAGAGAAGGTGCAGGTGTCCATTGAGTGTGGAGAATAAGAGGAGGGGAGGAGAGGAGAAGAAGATGAGTGGGGGGCGTGTGAGAGCCAAATCCGTGTTGGCAGTAGCGGTGGTGCAGTGGGACTGTTGGCGTGGGGTAGAGGGAGATGGAAAGGGAGAAGTAGAGGGAGCAATGGTGGGTGTGGGGAGGAGAGTTGGAGACAGAGCGACAGAAAGCATTGCAGCGGGTATCCAGTCTGGTAAGAGAAGGGGGAAGGGGAGAGCTTTAGACCATGTCTGCATAGTTGAAGATGGGAAGGATCATTTTGGTTGTCATCTCCCAGTGGACTTGGGTGAAGAGGCAGTCCTTGTTACGGTAAAAGATGCCGAGCTTATGGTGGAGTTTAGAGTGTATTTCATTAATGTGGACAGAGAAGTCTAATTTACTATCTAGCCACACACCAAGGTATTTGAAGGCAGGGGCAGCCTCCAGTTGGTGCCATCCATGGTGGAGAAGACCAAGTTATGTGACAATATTTCAATTTCATTCTCCCTTTGTACACTTTTAAAAATCTAGATCTGCTGATCACATAGGTTTAGTATGGTTGTGCATCCCCCAACTCAACCTTCAAGAGGTCAGAGCACCTGAGTACAATCTTTAAACATTGCAACATACATCAAACTAAACAACAATACAATCACACATATTGTATGGGCCAAGCTACTAAGGCTGCAGTAAATTATCTCATGGACACTATATTAAGTAATCTTTGACCATAACTTTTGATTATTCCTGTAGTGATCTACTGGTCTGTAGTTTCCCATCCTTCTATCAGATATCATAATACATGTTTCCAATTATTTGATTTTACACTAAAAACACACTGACGTGGTGTGCATGCATTGAAGGGGAGTTTATTTAAACCCATACAATATCAGAATAAATGTAGCATTTTAACTCCACAGCAGTAATATTTGTTGGCACAATACACAGCAGGTGGCTGGCTGAAGCTAGGAAAACGATACAGTTTCTGATGAATGTCTGGGGTGCAGCTACAGTAAGTAAATAGCTAACTTGACTAGTAGGAAAAGGGAAACACTAAGTGGGATTGAACCAGATTTAATAAGGGCGTGTGCCTTTCAACCCTCCCCCAAAGTAATGTAAGCTCCATCTTGCTAGTACAGTACTTTAGGATTTTATGTCAGTGGGCTGCAACTGCCAGTAGATTATTATGGATGGTACTTACCATTTGTGTCCATTCCAGCTGCTTGTGGGCAAATGTTGCCTGTAAGTTGTTGCAGGGTAGGAATATTGGTGAGAAGATACGGCATCATCTGGCATCTATATTGTAATTTTACTGCACCACATTGCATTTAGGGAACTAGGGCTAAATGAGGGTTAGTACTTTTTTTTTCCTAATCCTCTTGTTCCTAATTTTCAAAGACACAAAAATCACCCACGTGCTGCAGGGACAGTTGTAAATCACAGTGCTTCTGCAATTTCTGCCTTATGCATGGAGTTTTACATTTGGGTACCATTTCACAGCCCTTTATCCTGGTTTTTGTCAGCTTGCAGTCATTTTCCTGTGCACATACTAGGGCTGGTATGACCAGGCTTAGCATGAGCATACAGAGGGCAAATCGGCACTCCTGTGGAGAATCTTCTGAAAGTAGCAGGTTTTTTGCAGGAAGCTGGTGCAGAGGGTTTTCTCATGCACCAGTGAGGTCTTCCAAGAATCAGTCTTCACCACTGATTCCCATTTAGGGATCTGGGCCAGAGGCACAAGGACCCCATGGGAGCAAAGCTTTCATCAAGGGGCCGGCCGCATGTACGGGGCATGGCACATGCATACCCGCACATGGTGCAGTGCACTGGCCAGTAACCTTTGCCAACTTCCTCTCTAAACTCCTTTCTGTTCTTCCTGCCATCGACTGCACAACGTGGGATGCAGCGCCTCACTTTGAACTAATTGTTTTCTGTCTATATCACTGCTGTTTTTCCTTTATTGTAGTGTAGTTTGTGTTTGTTATTTCACCACAATGCTGAAATCTGATAAGAAAGGGGTGACATCATCATAGAAAGTCTGACAGAGTGGGCCCAGTGGTGTGGTGGGCTGAGGTGCTGTAAGTGCCTTACCTCTTGCCATGCCGATGACCCGTGTTTGGAAGTGGACAGAAGTAGCTGAGGGTTGGCCAGGGGACAGCTCTCCATCCTCTGGAAAGGGAGGGCTCTGTGGTCCTCTGCTGTACCGTCACATGGAGGAATCCAGGTGGAGGCGTGTGTAGTCTTATCAAGTGAGAGGGCCCCATGTCCAGAGCACTGGAGGGTGTCACTGCAGAAGTGGATCTTGCATATTGTGGTCATAGCACATTTGAGGTAGGTCAGGGAGAAAATGGAGGAAAATGAAGCCCAGGCCACAAGCCCGCTCTGCCGCTCCAGGTCCAGGGCACATCTAGTTGTGTAACTGGGGGGGGGGTAGGGGGGATGGCCCTCCTCTTCTGGCCATGCTGTGGGGGTAACCAATAGAGGATACAGCCCCCGACCTCGTAGGCGGCTGGAGATGGCTGTGGAAGATGGGAACAGGAGCTGATACATTGCCCGTCCTGCTCAGGAGACAATAATCTACATAGAAAGAAAGAAAGTCCGATAGTCTCCCATTATGTGTTGTTGCCCCTGTGGGAAACTGATGGCTGTTCTGGAACATCATCTGACCTTTGGGGCTTGTCTTGGGTCAGAGCATGGCATGGATGCATGTGATGCCTGCTTCTTCATGTTCCGCCGTACTTTTGAGAATCACACACTGAGGTGAGGTTGGCCGATCCCCAGCATTGGAGGAAGGTGTCACATGTGTACATCCAAGCACAAGTCACTAGGCCTTTCCACAGGGCCTCTTCCCTGGACTTCAGGTTCTGTGGAAGTATGGAGTTCTCCTCAACTTCACCACACTGAGGCATAGGAGACTTTGGTGGATGGGTCTGGTGAACAGTCGACTCCTTCTGGATAGTTAGTTATGAACCCTCCACAATCTGCTTGCCCTGAGCAGCGGACATCCTCAATGGCGAGGCCTCCATTATATGCTCAGTTTATACCAGTGAACACCTTGACGTCATTGTCTGGTGTCATCTGTGCTATTGTCACTGAGGGTTTAAAATACGGGTTAATGGTTGCTTTCTAAATTAATGATTTAATTGGGGGGGTTTACCTGCATAATTGATTACTATTTGAGAAAGGTATTTAAACCAGCCGCACTCTGATCATGTCACCCCTGATGTAGTGAGTTTGTTCATGAAGCGCTGGGTCAATCAGTCCACTGCTTTTGTGCTTTTGTGAATTACTACCTTTTGATTAGCCAGTTCTTTAATTCGGCCACAGGACTGTGTCACAAGAATAACTTGTTGTTACTAAATGAATGGATTGGAAACTTTGCATGAAAAAGCCTCTGAAATCTGATCCTGTATTGTTGTAAGTTCTCTGTGCCATTTTATTTACTGCATTGAGCCTTTAAGAAAAAGACTCTTCTCCAAAGTTTACATGTGTGCTGTGCTTCACTGTTTGGGTTTGATGGAGTTAATAATTTAAGTTTAGCACCACTCTTTGGAGTGCTGCAGGGGAATCATTGTAGTTGTTGGAGCCCCCTCCTGACACTGTTCACTGGGTTGTTCACACCCTTGTGTAATGAGGTGTGTATAATGGAGAGTGTACCACATCAACAGGCAAAAATAACTTTTGTTTTTCCTCACAGGAAAGTGTGCAGCTTCGAAAACACATAATTTACAAACCAGTAATTACAAAAATTAAAACATGGGGAAGTAGTGTTGTAACTCAAATTTTTTTAACACCCTTAGTGTATGATGCTAAGCCAATATAAACCACTCAAGGTTCACTTTTGGAGTTTATGATGTATTATAAAATGGGTCAATGTAATGGCTCAAACTGATTGGCTGAAAGGACCTTTCAGCCATGTCCTTATCAGCCGATATCTATGCCAACTGGCACTTTTCTTCCCTGGGTGACCTCACAACATGAAAATATCAGTAACCTGTGATAGCTTCAAACTGCTTTCACAAGCGAGTAAACACTGCACAGGGCCTATACTGCCCTGGCTGACCTCAACCCCGAACCATGTACAAGTGAACCCAACTAAAACATTAAAAACAAAGTCTGACCTGTAGTACTCGAAATTCGAAAGAAACAAAAAGCCGCCTCGCATAATCCCACTTCAAAATAAGCCATTCGCAATCCACCGAGCATCGTCGCATGCTAGAAAAAAATTCATTTTAAATTAAAATTGACACTTGCGCCTCCAGAAGTCTTCTCACCACAAGTATTGGAATTATTCATTTAACTGCACACACTTGGGCACAACTCTGACTGCCGTCTCTTTCAGAAAAACGCAGTGCGAATAAAACCGCTCTGTATGGAAGCCGCTAATGGACATACTCGCTCCCGATCCAATTGGAGACAAGTAAATACTGTAAGCATAGAAAAAGCAGTGTGTAATTTTACAGCCTGGCAAAAACAAAATTCAAGAGAAACTCCAGGAAGGCAAAATACAATTAAATGTATATGTGTCTGTGAGTGGCGGGGAAGCGTGGTGCTAAAATGGAAAATCATGATAGGCACACACACACACACACACACTCACTCTCACTACCAGTTGTGCCGGCCACTCCGGCTACTGACAGCTACTAGACAAAATGAGAACAATGGAAAACAAATAAAACAAAGCTAGAAACAAAACATGTAAAAATGAAGTGTGGCAGGGGCAAAAAATACAAAAGAGTGTGTGTGTGTGTGTGTGTGTGTGTGTGTGTGTGAGTGGCTGTGATTTTACATATGTTCTGCACTTCAAATGCTGGGACTATTTTTTTTCCACTTTTCTTAACCTAATTTTTTAACAGTTATCAGACTTCTTTCATTTATTAACTAAATTTTCACGGTATAGTTTTTATGGGGGACCCATTTTATAAGTGCAGTAAGACACTCCGAGGTGTGGGTTGTAAGCCTGATAAAACACGCCCTGGTGCATAAGGCACTCGGCGCAAGTGCCTCGTGCCTAACAATGCACCTGGGCGTGCTCTTATCAGGAGATAACCCACACCTCGTCGTGTCTTATTGCTTGCTTATATAATGGGCACTAAGAATCCTACATCCTGATTGACTGAGACTTCTTCCTACCCACTGGACTGGGACAGCACAACCAATGTGAATGAAAAAGTTCCAATACCAATGCTGCTTAATTACAAAAAAGGTCAGTGTGCTGCTCCTCGATGCTGTAATCCCTAATCCTGGGTTCACTTTCATTCACACTGTCACCTTGCTTGGTCCACTCAGTCACTGAACTAATACACCTTTTAATTCAAGTCCACAAAGTACAATAAACTGAAGGTTTTTTTTTTAGTTTAAAGGAAAAAAGTAGAACAAAACTTTGCACTTGGGGGTGATTGACTTCAAGAGACAATTCGCACTAAAAGCACACACATACCATAGTGGCTCACACAGTACAATTCAGGCTAGCACCCTGTGGTGACAGCCCATCTGTGGAAGGACAATTTCACACAAAACTACTGATTCTTAAACATTTTGAAGTGTTTGTTTTTAATTTTCTCACTTCTTAACACAAGATCCATTTTATAAGTGCAGTAAGACACTCCAGGGTGTTGGTTGTGCTGCCACAACCATGCTTCCAGGGCTAAAGACACTTGGCCTGCAGCCTTTTGCCTTACTGTGCTCCTGGGCGTCTGGTCGTGGCAGCAAAGCCAACACCCCATTGTGTCTTATTGCTTACTTACACACTTACAGCAATGCCATACAAAAACTGCATCATCTCCATGCTTAAATGTTCTTGGAGATGTGGAATGGCCTGTGGAATCAGAATTCCTTTCAGAAGTTGCTGTGTGCTGATGCAGGTGCTCTAACCTCAGACTTGTTTTCTCTGCTGAAGGGAACAGTCACCTTGGAACCCTCTCCAAATCCATTGGCTAAGTCTTTTATTGTTTTATTATTTAAAATACTAGCATTTTTTTCTATTTAGCTCTCAATATTTGCATTTTTTGAGAGGTTATTTTAACTAACTTGTGTTATTTAGCAGCATTCTCTGGTTCCTTGGAACCGGAGAATATTTTATCTTAACGGTTTCCACTTTAACACAGTAAACATTCATTTTAGCTAAAAACATAAAAATCACTACTTCTATGTCTTAGTAAGTGGTTGACAAATTTGTATACTAAGGAAACAGCAACAACATTTTTTGGCTTTATTCCATCGATTGGTGTGATTGAAAAGCTGTAAGACAGTGCCTACAGAATTTAAAAACTGCAAATCCTGTCACAAGGTCTTGGTGAGGACAGACTGCCATGATCTGTATTTTGAATATTTGGACCCTGACCATGACTGTTTAAATTGTGATGTGTATAAACCTTTTTGCCTTAAAACACAAAAGAAAAGAAAAGAACAAAACTCAGAGAGTCACAGTCTGCCATTCAGTCACCTAACAGCTCCTCCGAAAGAAGATGGAGGGAAGTACCTCAGATGGTGGAAACCACGCATGTTCAAGTACCCCTCCTCAAAACAAACTGAAAACAAATCGAAGGTGACAGATGTAACCCCCTTGAAAAAGGGGGTTTCCCAAAAGTCACACTGTAGAGGGAGTATTTTCCAAGGTGGAAGGTTTACAAAACCCTGTGGTGGTGGGTCGACATGCTAATCTGCTCGTCCATACTTTCATGGCCCTAGTAGAGTATAAGCACCCCATAGATAGTTCCAAAGTGCCACAGACTATAACCCCAGAGGGAACCCTCACTGCCTGGAGAGTGATAGCTAAGGACAGTAAAGACCCAGGGGGAATGAGCCCCCTCCCTACTATCTGAAACTTTTGAGGAGAAATTTGCTAAATTGTTGCTGGAGGAAGGGAAAACTGTGGAGGACTTGAAGAAACTGTTCTTGCCACCTGGGGGTGTACCACCCCCAACATCCACACCCGCTCCAGCCCCTGTCCTTTTGCCAACTTCTATACCAGCCCCCGAGCTGGCAAGTAGTCATGGACCTTACAGCAAGCTCAAGGTATTCTCTGGTATCCGCCCTACTCCAAATGGGGAAGTTGTTCTGGAGAACTGGATAGATTCTGCTGCTCTTGCGGTACAAGACTGGCAATGCTCAGAGGCCGAAAAAGGGCCGCCTGGGAAAAGCCTCGAGGACCATGCTTGTTAACTTCGTTCCCTGAGGTCCCTTTAACCCAGACACCAAAGCCCAAGAGTACATAGTCACCCTTGAGAATGTGTTTGGGGGTACCACTATTGTTGAGGCCTTGAAATGGAGACTTGAAGAAGTTAGACAACAGCCGGAGGAATTGTTATCTGCCTATGTGGATTGTTTAGAGGGGATCTTACAAACCATTTTTCGGAAGGGGGCTGGACCTCTAGTGAAGTGGACCGGGTAAGGCCGGATCATATACTCTGCTCTGCCCGGCACTCCAGCAGGGTGTTACTCAAATTGCAACTGCATCAAAGGAGATCCAGTCCTTTGCCTTTCCATGTGTTGATGAGGGAGGTACGGGAAGTTGAGGAGGAGGAAGGTTTGTCAGAGCCCTGCGCAGTCATAGCTGGTACATCCCCTGCTCCAGGTGCAGGGTCAGATGCTGATGGTCCGGAATCATCGAAATCTCATGACACAATCCGAGATCCCCATGTTAGCTAAGGGGGGCCCAGTCAGAGAGGGACGGTTACGGATGTCCCGCCCTGGAATGAGCTGCTGAGGGAGTTCAGAGAAGCAAAAAACAGTCTCTTCTGAAGGTCCCTCTCTCAGTACAGGCTCAATCCTTATCAGACTGCATCTGCTATGGGGGTTGGGGTGCCCACCCAGGCACCTCATGTTGACAACAGTTCAAAACTTGATGTCTTGACTATGGAAGTGAGGGAATTGATGAGATGTCTCCAAATGCTCACCACACTGCTAACCGAGGCGGGACCAAGGTTTTCTGTTGGAAGTGCCCCCGCCCCGGCTCCCAGTGTGATGCCTCAGCCATCTCAATCTCCAGAAGGTATGTTTTGGTATAACTGTGGGAAGGATGGGCACATGAAGAGAGAATGCAGGTCCCCAAAAGACACAGACAAAGGTGCATACAGGCTACAAGGAGAGCTTCGGAGAACAAATCAGTGGTTACGAGGTGCACGAAATGATCGCAGTGAGGGTCCCAGAAATGCTAACTCACATCCTTCTGTGGCTAGATCATCTACCCAGGCCCTTGCTACCGCCTCTCCAGACTGGTCCAGAATAGTGGGTCCCTCCATGGAGACCACTGTGAAGGTGAACGGAGTGTCTGCAAGAGCTGTATTGGACAGTGGCTCCCAAGTAACAATTATGTTTCAGGACTGGTATCAGAAGCACCTGTCTGATGTGCCCTTACAACCATTGGAAGGACTGCATGTCTGAGGGTTAAGTGAGAAGGCCTACCCCTATTCCGGGTATATCTGAATTTGGCTGTCTTTTCCCACTTCCGTGGCTGGAGTGGCTGAGCAGGTAGAGACCCTGGCATTAGTGTGTCCCCCTACCGGACTATATGATGGGATTCCTCTACTAATTGGGATGAATGCGCATATGTTTGGATGGTTGGCGCAGTTGTGTTATGAGAAACAAGGGTCAAGGACTGGTAGAGCTTTGAGAATTCCGGCCTTGATCAAGAAGGCCTATGAGGCACAGAGAGATGCTGAAAAAGTGGACCCAGAGGAACCGGTTGGAATTGTCTGGAAGAAGGATCCTGAGTCTCTGATTTTGGTGCTGAATGCCCATTGTACCTTACAGGGGGAAGTCCATATCAGAAAGGATGTCAGGAATAAAATACTCATGCTGGATGCACCAGGCAATGGGAAATTGCCGGAAGGACTGCTGGTCAAACCAAGTATTTTGCCTGCCAGAGCCCATGCTTGTGCCAGTTGTTCAAGTTCAAGTTCATAATGTGTCTGATAGAGAGATTTGAGTAAATAGAGGTTGCACCCTGGCTCACGTACATTGTGCAGATACTGCAGTGTTACCCAGTAACAAGTGTTCAGGGAAGAGTGACAGAGTGACGCCCGACTTGTTTGATTTCAGTGACTCTCCGTCACCAGCTGAATGGAAAATGGGGATCAGTGAGAAGCTTGCCCAGAGAGACCAGGTGTTTTCTTTAAAGGAATGGGACGTAGGTTGTGTGCAAGGAGCTGAGCACCATATCCGGCTGCATGATGAAAGGCCGTTTCGTGAGAGGTCTCAACGCCTGGCGCCTGCTGACATAGATGATGTGAGGCGCCATCTACTAGAGATGCTTGCTGCTGGTGTAATACAAGAATCCAGAAGCCTATATGCTTCACCTATTGTCGTAGTGAGAAAAAAGAATGGGACAGTAAGGATGTGCGTGGATTATCGTACCTTGAACCGGCAGACTATCGCTGATCAGTATACAATGCCCCGCATCCAGGATGCTTTAGACTGCCTGAATGGTAACAAGTGGTTCTCCGTGCTGGATCTTCGCAGTGGGTACTACCAGATCCCGATGGCCCGGAAGACCATGAGAAGACAACCTTTATCTGTCTGCTTGGCTTCTATGAATTCATGAGGATGCCTCAAGGAATTTCAGGCGCCCCAGCCACTTTTCAACGACTGATGGAGCTTGCAATGGGGGATATAAACTTATTAGAGTGCCTGGTATACCTAGATGATGTTATTGTGTTTGGCAGTTCACTGGAGGAACATGAGAGCAGATTATTCAAGGTGTTGTACCGACTGGAAGACTTTGGCCTTAAACTATCCATCGATAAATGTCAGTTCTTCCAAACCTCTGTAAAGTACGTGGGACACATAGTGTCCACCGAGGGAACAGAATCAGACCCGAGTAAAGCTGAGGCCTTGACTACCTGGCCACAACCCCACAATCTAAAAGAACTGCAAAGATTCCTGGGATTCTGTGATTACTATCGCCGGTTCATCAAGGACTATTCAAGACTGATTTGTCCTTTACTTAATCTTACTTAAGGTTACTCTTCTACTAACAAAAAATATAAGAGGTCGGTTTCTTATGAGCCTGAGAGAGTGTATTTCTGTCCCAATGAAGTATTTGGAGCCAGATGGACACCTGAGTGTGAAGCTGCTTTTCATGAGATTATATATCAATTTACCCACACTCCTGTCCTTGTCTATACAGATCCAGCAAAACCCTATGTCCTACACACTGATGCTAGCCTGCAAGGTTTGGGGGCTGTGTTGTATCAGGAGCACGAGAATGGACTGAGACCAGTGGCCTTTGCCAGTAGAAGCCTGACCCCATCCGAAAAGAACTATCCTGTACATAAATTAGAGTTCCTAGCTTTGAAGTGGGCCATTGTTGACCAGTTCCACGAGTACTTCTATGGAGCTAAGATACTAATAAAAATTGACAATAATCCTTTGACCTATGTGCAGAATTAAGCTAAGTTGGATGCCACTGGCCATAGGTGGCTTTCTGCATTATCTACATACGACTATGCTGTTGAATACAGAGCAGGCCTGAACCACATAGATGCTGATGCTCTCTCCTGGAGGCCTGTTTCCCAAAATGACTGGGTCAGACTGTCAGAACCTGATATTCGAGCACTCTGCCAGAAGTTTGACAGAGAGGAACAAGTGGCCACAGACACAGTGGACTGTCTGGTGGATTGTTTGGGGCCCTCTGAGAAGTGCATACCTGCTGCTTATTGCCACTTTTCTGCATTAGACTTTGGTGCATTGCCTCAGCTAGACAATGACAGTCTTCAGTGGGCTCAATCCTGAGATCCTATGATCAAACCAGCTTTAGAAGCCCTCTACGCAGGGAAAGATGTGTCCAAGTTACACTCCTCTGATTTGAGAACTGCAGTGTTATACAAGGAAGGTTCTAAGTTGAAACTGATTAATAAACTGTTATACAGAGAAACAGTAGACAGAGGGGGACAAATAGGAAAACAACAACTAGTTTTGCTCACTGCCTTCCGAGACTTGGTACTGAGATCCCTACACAACCACATGGGGCACCTTGGTATAGACAGAACACTTGACTTGGTGAGATCCAGATTCTGTTGGCCTAAGATGGGGGCTGATGTTGAACATCAGTCGCTGCTTACAGAGGAAAGCTTTGCCGCAGAGGGCTGCCCCCCCTTGTTAACATCACCATCAGCGCCCCCATGGAGCTGGTCCGTATTGACTTTTTGAATTTGCAGCCAGATCAGAGAAATATTAGTAATGTGCTGGTGGTTACTGACCATTTTACGAGATATGCCCAAGCTCCCCCCCAGGACCAGAAGGCATCTAGTGTGGCAAAAGTACTTGTAGAAAACTTTTTTGTTCACTATGGGGCTCCACAAGGAATCCATTCTGATCAAGGGAGGGACTTTGAGAGTTGTTTGATCAAAGAGATGCTTTCTCTGTGAGGGGTGCAAAAGTCCAGAACCACCCCTTACCACCCCCAAGGGGACCCACAGTCTGAACGTTTCAACCGCACTCTGTTAGATATGCTGGGCACCCTCCACCCCATGGACAAGCCTAGATGGAGCCAACAAATCAGCACCTTGGTACATGCCTACAACTGCACCAAAAGTGATGCCACTGGGTTCTCCCCCTACCACCTGATGTTTGGAAGAGAAGTTCGACTGCTGGTAGAGGTATGTTTTGGAGTTTCTTCTGATGGGGTTTGAGCTGACAACTATTTACAGTATGTGCAAAAGTTAAAGGCCTAGCTAAATCATGCGTACCAACTGGCTCAAACCATGGCTGCCAAAAGAAATCTGGCCAACAAAGAAAGATATGATAAAAAGGTGGAAGCACAGGAACTCCAGGAGAGAGATCGGGTATTGCTAAGAAATCTGGGACTGCATGGCAAACACAAGATTGCTGACAGGTGGCACCATCTCCCTCACATTGTAGTGGGCAAACTAGTTGATCTGCCTGTGTACAAAGTAAGGCCTGAGAATAATTCAAGAGATGTTAAAACAATGCGTAGAAATCATTTACTGCCCACTGGACAAATCTTGATTGAGTCTGAGCCCCCAGAAAGTGCTCCCTCTGGACCAGTGACCCGAGCTGCTGCTAAGCAAAAGCAAGAAAGTCTGCACCTACAGATGCTGAGTTAAAGTGTTCCCCACAACAAGTCCCAGTTGAACATGACTGTCAGTCCATGTCAGAGGAAAGTGTGTGACTTTGAATACTACCCTTCTTATGAACTGAGTCAGTTGTTTCAAGGCAATCCCCTAGTCAGTCATGGAAATGAAGCTGGGCCTTCTGGACTGCCTAAGCCCCCAGCTTTGTCCTTGGAGCCAATGCTCCCAGAAAGTGAAGTGCAAAGTATCAAGTCAGATAACATGGAATCACTGTGCATGGTGGAACTGTATGAACTTTCAGAGGAGGAAAATGATGAACTGGAACAGACTGGTGATATACCAGAACAAGAAGAGTATTTTGAGTGCCCTGATGGTTCACTGCCAGTGTCAGAAAACTCCCCATGTGAGCCAAGTGTTGTGAACTCCAAGATTGCAACTCCTGGAGCTGAAAGTGCCCCCAGTTCTAGTCTCTCTACCCCAGTGGAAACTCCCCTGGCTAGTAAAGAGAGTGCTGAAAGTGAGCCTAAAAATGCAGAGACTGTAACAGTTCCCCTCTAGAAAGACTGGTCGAGCTGTGAAGCCTGTGGTATGCTTAAGCCATGATTCTCCTGGAAGACCTGTGGGCTTGCCTCTTAATGTGGTCCATAAGGGAGTGTATGTGCTAACTCCAGGTTACTTGTTTCACCCTCTAGATATGGTGCCCCTGCCCCATCCAGCCCTAAGGTAGCTGATAGGGAAGGGCCCCCTCTCTTCAGGTTTCATGTGCAGGAGGTAATAACCTGAATAAGGTACAATGTGTGTATAATGCTGTGTAAAAAGTAATGTGCTGAAAAGTATCAGAAATGTGTTTATGGCAAAGGTGATATGGTGACTGATGATTACACGTATAAACCTAACATGTTAGTGATGTAAATGTATATGATGTTGTATTGCAGTTTACAAGGGTACATACTTGACGTGGATGCCAAGTTTTTCCAGGTCAGGAAGGGTGTAACCCCCCTGCAAATGGGGTTTCCCAAAAGTCTTCTAGGAGCTTGCCTCAATGCTCCAAGTCTGGAGGTGTTCCGCGTTTAAGCCGCTTAAGTGTGAGTGCTTTTAGAGCCTCTGGTACTGTCTGTGTAAGAGCTGCCTGCTTGTAGCCGTAATTAATTGAAAAGGGGGGACTGTGTGTTCTAATGCCCGAATCCTGCCCTAGCTGCTGTCAGTTTGCTTCATTTCTGCCATTGCTACATGTGCAGAGGGAGTCTTGTTGAAAGATATAACTGTTTGCCAAAAATCATTTAGAGTGAGTGACTGAGAAAATGTAGTTCGTCTAACCTGTCTTTATTTCAGCACAAACTGTTTCAGTGTAGCTCTTTCATTTTGGTCCTGAACTGCTGACTTGGACCAATCAGGATGATAGGGAGACCTTAAAATGGAGCCTGTGGATGAATCAGAACTTGGACTCTCAATTTTGAGCCAGCCACAAGGGGATTGTATGGGCAGTGACTCTGGGAAATGTAGTTTTGACCTTGGTGCCTTTTTGCACCAACAGAGGGAACCCTGCAGTGATTGACAGCTGAATCCACCAACAGAACTGGTGTGGAGCCAAAGGAAATGCCCTGCTCTGTTACTGGAAAGCTCAGATCATTAGTGACAGTGAAGAGAGAAGAAGCCCTGCTTCTGCTGCGGCGTGTAGTTTTGCACGGGAAGCGCATGTGAGGCCTTGAGGTTTGGCCTGCAGCCGTTGTGCGTACCAGTTTGGATTGACTCTGAGTTGTGAGGAGAAAGAAGCACCAGAAGTGTGGAAACAAGGCTCACCCTGTAGAAGACTGGAGATATTGCTGAATCGCATTCGGTCTGTCAGGAACTGAAGCTGCTGCTGTGTGTGCTCCCGGGTCTTTTGCAGTAAGTGCGATTGGGATCGAGGAGCAGCCTGCCTGGTATAGTACTTCACTTTTACATATGAATGTGCGTAGTGCTTGTGGGGAATCGCTATTTCATGTCCCCTGTACTGTGAGCTGTATGCTGAAGCTGGAAGCAAACCCCAGCTTGTGTTGGACTAAATCCATTTGTTATCAGCTGCAGTTGGGTCCAGTCGCAAGGACCTCGTCTCCATGCCCTGTTGTTTCTGGCAATCCAGAAAGAACATCCACCATCCAGTTCTCAGCTTGGGTATTGTGAGTACAAATCAGGGTAGTCTCCCTGCAGCCTTTTATCAATTACAAGTGTGTCATCTGATTATTGCTGTTTCATTTCTTCACAAACTGAGCCCCAGGGCTTTGGATTATAAATTATGTGTGCTTGTGTTTTTTTTCCATCAAAGGGCCCCGACCAGCTGTACCAACCCTGGCTAGCCCCCCACCATCCTGGGTACCCAGAGTGTGACTTTTTAGGACCCTATATATGTGCACAGTACTGTGATTTGAATTTTGCAAAAACTAATCAATCTGATTGCCCCCTCCCGTGTTGCTGTTCCCTAAATAAATCAGATTTGTTGTTGTTGTACTATATACTGTCTGTGGTGTCAGTACATATAGAAACAGCATTGCACTTTGCTGTGTATGTTGTTTAACCTTGTTTTACAGGGGGTCCTCAGAGATGTGCTGCAGAATCAGTCTCGAGGGTAAGTGGTATCTATATGTGTGAAAAGTGTTCGAATGTGAGGTATTGGGAAGGTAACTCCCATGTATTGTGTGGGCCACTAGTGGGAATAAAGGGGAGGTTGCAGTGTCCCAGAGGGCTGTACTCGAGCCAGTTTAATTACTGTTAACCCTGACCTCTGGGTGGAGGCACCCGTCATAGAACCTAGGCCCCTTAACCTGTCACTAGCCTGGCATGCTGGGGTAGTAGCCCTTGGGATAGCGCCACCTAGGGGTTACACAGAAAAGCAGCAGTCTCTGATCAAAGAGGCAGATAAAGCTGCCAAGATGTCATCCAGCTCAGAAAAGGTGCACTGGATGTCTAATGGGGGAACCCTGATGCTGTGGATGACAACAACAACAACAACAACAACAACAAAAAGGCTACAGAGGCTCTGGTGCCATCAACACCAGCCAAGAGAAAAACAACAAAAAAAGCAGTTGACTGCATCTCCTCCTGAAAGAGACCAGGAGTTGGCAGTAGAACAGAGCTATGCCCTCAGCAGAGGACGTTACAGAAATGTGGCAGTTCTTCCAGTCTTTTCAGGCCATGGGAAACTTTGCTACTATTCCTGCCTGTGACAAGATTGACTAAGATCCTATTCCATTTGTTTTGCAGAAAGTTTGAAAAGCAAGAATCTGTTCTGTCCTCTTCTTTTCTGTCTCTTCTCTGTCTGATTGAGCAATCACATTTCCTTGTGAGACTGAGGAACTGATCACTCTGATGGTCTCACGATCCCACCCCCACTATCTCGTGCTTTCACTTGCTGTTTCTATCTTTGCTTCCCCCTTGCATATCTGCAGTTATAAAAATATATGTGACTCTTTTTTGTCAAACTGGGATCCCTTGTTGAAAACGTACATACTTATATTGTTGAACTGATTGCAAAAAGCTATTTGGAACTCGGGGGGGTTAACTTTGAGATGCAGTTTGACCTCCACAAACTCTTTTGCAGAGCTGTCAGCAGGAGATTAGTTCTGGGACACAATGTTTAATTTTGTTGCACCTGCAAGGAAAGAAACTGACAAAGTTCTGATACAATTTTGAGAAACAGAATATCTGTTAATGAGCTCAGCATGCAGAAATTAATTGCCAGGCAAAGACTTCTTATAAAAGCAAAGGAATGCTTGTTTGAAAGAGATTGAAATTTAGAATTAGAGATACCCTCAGATGAAGGACTTTGTTCCCTTTGTTTGTTCTGCCTTTGTAAATAGCTGTCCTGAAATTTTATTTATTTTACTGTTATTGATCATAGTACAATGCCACTTGTGAATTTTATAACTACTCCTGGTTTACCTAAGCTTCCTGACCTGTGTCTGAGTGACACTGTCCCCCACCCACAGCCTCAGGCATTTTTTTAACCTGTGCTGGAGGGGGATGAGGAGGAGGATGAAGGAGAACCAATTAGACCTGAAATAACCCCTGATCAGAATGTTGGTTCCCCACAAAGAGTGAATGAGGACTTTTCCTCATATTCCACTTTTGCAAAGCATATGGTTGACACTCTGTATATGCTGTCTACAGAGACAGAGAAGGATATAGAAGAGGCCAGATTTATGAGTATGCTGACATTGACTATATCAGTACCCATTCACAAATTCCTCAAAAAAGCCACTACCAAAACTTTGGAACACATAAATTCAGTTCCTGGTATTGACAAAAAAGTGGAAAAGAAGAATTAAACAGAGAAGCAAGGGTTAGAATTGTTATATTTCTAGGTACGTGGATATGGTGTATTTATCCACCCTACTTGCAGTGTTCTTTCCCCTTTAAGGCTTGCCAGAAAGTGATTAAGCTGGCTCCTCCCACCCACCCAGATGGTAACTCCCTTGGCACTGCCCCTAGACCCCTTGCTTTCACAAACCTTTCGCATTGCGAATATTTGTCTTCAGGCAGTTCCTTCACCTCATCCGTGATGGTCGACTCGAAGTCGGCACTTGGATTCAAAAAATGCATGTATGTGCAGAAGATGTCCCAGAGGGACCCACACTCTACGTGTGTCTACTGCCTAGGCTGTGAACACGATCTCCAGGCATGTTGCTTATGTCACACCTTGCATCCTACAACATTGGAAGACCGACACGCTTGACTTCTTCTGGGGTGCCCTGATGAATGGGATCCTCCCATTAAATCCAAAGATGCCCATCAGGCAGTCTTCACAATTGCGTGGTCCACTGAACAGCTTGCAATATTCGAAGAAGCTATGGCTCAGGCTGTGGAGCATGCTTCTTCGGCTTCAGCCTTTCTGCCGCTTCCCTTGGGTGCCACCTTTTCAGGGGTGTTTCGAGATTTGTGCCAGTCCCTTCCCACCTTTGTGCAGGGCCCTTCTTTGGGCACTAAATTTGAATCTAAAAAAGAGACTAAAAAGAAGTCTTGCCATCGATCATCAGATCGCAAGTGTGCTCAGGCCTCAGATTCCCGCACTTCTATGAAGGTTTCAATTACGGTTGATCCTTCGGCCCAGGTTTCTGGCTCCATGTTCTTCCCGTCAGGCCAGTTAGTTGAGATGCCCATTGACCAATTTGTTGAGATTTTTCTCAAACCAGTTGTCCCGTTGTCACCAGATGAGGCTGATACCTCCCACTCTAGGACTTTGGTGCTGCCTATTACCTCCCAGAGAGGACTGGACCAGCATGCTGATCCATTCCCTCCTCCTCATGATCCTGTGAACCTGGAGGATCCTCGACTTTTGCTGGCTCCTTCCGAGACCCACCATCGGTGGCCCTGATGGTTAAGGTTGCGATCCCGATCCCGAAGTCCCGAGTCAAGCAGCCCACATCGGCATCTGCATTCCCACTCTCGACATTTGGGCAAACGGCATCGCTGCTACTACTCCTCTTCTTCCTCCTTGGATGAGGAGAGGCTCCAGCACAAAAAGCATTGGTGCTACAAGGAGCTCATGTGGCATCAGCTCATGTACACCTGGGTTAAGCAGCTTCCTGCTCCCACCCCGGCTCTTCCATGACTACAGCCACTCAGGCCTCTGCCTATCCCAGCTCAGCCAGATCCACCTTGACCTCTTCCAGCCTCTCCACCAATTGAGGTGGAGCCGCCAACAAACAGCCACCTGTGGGGCCTCCTCCTAAGGATTCCTGTACTACTTCCAGACCTCCTTGGTGGCTGTTGGTCACCATAACTCCTGATAGATTTCGTAGGGTCAGTGGGGACTCTGGTGGTCAACCACTTTTCGATGATTCCTTCGAGTTTGAGGGCTTCTTCCTACACTCCCATCTGTTGGATGCCAAGTCAGATGGAGATTTGTTGATGGTCAGTTGCTCTGGCTTCTCAGAAGGAACTAGAAGAGAAAGGATCAGATTTGTTACAGTACAGTAGCTTCTCATTGTTTTTACATTGTTTCTTGTGGATTTTACTTGGTAGAAGATTATTTCTTTTCTTTCTTCCTACATCTAGGGGGCTAGCAGGGCATTGTTTTGGGGCTGTTGGAATTTTGAAAACTGTTTTGGCGGCTACAAGTGGGCTCATTTGTTTGATGTTTCACTGTGTAGCAGGCTGCATTTGTAGAGGCCTATTTCTTCTGATTTAAAACCTATTTGGTGTGATTTAACTGGGGCTGTTTCTTTGAATCAGAGACCTATATCTTCTACTTTCAAGCCTGTGTTAATGTGTTGTTGGTGAAGCTGTTTGAATTGGAGACCTGTTTCTTTTGGTAGCAAACCTATTTTGGGGGCTTTGAGTAGAATTGTGATTCATTTTTGCTGGCTTCACTAGCTGCAAAGGTTAGTGCATAGTGGGGGAAGGGTGCTAATGGTCTGACCAGGGGCCTCAGCTACCTGATTGTTTCTGGAAGACTGTTGGTCCCACCCTCACCCCACCCGCCCCTGGTCCATGATTTTCTTTATACCAGGGTTCTGACATCACTTCCTCAAACGGGCAAAGGATATGCACCTGTCATAGCAAAAGTAGACATCCAGGAAAGGAACAGCAGCGAGTGATGAGGTGACTGCTATCTCAGTGGAAGGGAAGTAACTGCAAATCTAGGAGCTTTCATTGTTACTTCTTTGCATTGCTATTGCATTGTGGAAAGGAGGAGTAGGAGTTTGAAGAAGGTTGTGCAATAGCTACTTAAAGTCTCTTTTTGAGTTTGGATAGGAAAGTTAGAAATATAAGAAGCAGTTGCTGAATCTAAACGTGTACAACAAAGGGGGTAAGGGAAATTAAGAAAATAATGTTTTGCACTGATGGGGGAGAGGGGAGACTTGGGGGAGTGTTTGGTATCCTGCATCTGGAAGGGTGGGGGGTCACTGGTGGGCAACGACAGCAATGGGTAGGGTGGTAGGCTGCAACAACTGTGGTGCACCAATCTTTCTAAAAATTGCCTGGAGTGTGGGAGGATGTTTAGTGTGCAACCACATAGAGAAACTCAGAAAGGAGATTGAGGGTCTGCAGGAGGAACTAAGACAGGCAAGGCAGACTGGGGGTGGGTTTAGCCCAATACTGGAGGGAGGAAGAATGGGAGATGAGGGAGGGTGATTTAAGCCAACAGTGGTGAGGAGAGGGTCAGAAGAAGGGAAGCAGGGACAAGGGGGCCCAGGCCAGGAAGAACGATTGCCGAGGAAACCAGGTCAGGAGACAAAAGACAAGTGGAAGGAGGAGATAGGGACTTGTGAGGGGAGGCGAAGAAGTGTCAAAAGTCATGGAGTGGAAAGGAGAGAACAGGTTACTATGCAGAGAGAGGGAGCGGGCATTTATGAAGGGTCTTCAGAAAATAGTTTTGCACTGCTAGAGAGGAAGAAGGTGGAGGAGGGAAATGATGAAATTAGAGGAGTAATTGATAAATACTTGGACCAAACTGGAGCGGGGGGAAGTTTTGCTGGGAGAATTGCAACAGGGGCAAAAGGGGGAAATAATGTGCAGAAGGAAGAAGAGGAACCGGAAATGAGAGAGGGAGATGAATGGAAGCAATCAGGGAGTAAGAGGGGTAGAATCTTAGTGCTGGGGAACTCAATACTAAGAGGAGTCAGGTGGGGTAGCAAGGGGGAGAGGCATAGTCGCATTTGGGTGGAGGCCATGCCAGGAATGACAGCGGAAAGGGTGGGACAATCTGTTCTGAAATATGCTAGAAGGGTAGGGACAAGCCTTATTTAATTATACATCTTGGGACAACGACCTGGCTGACAAGACAATGAGATATAGTCCAGAGGAGGTTTGAGGAACTAGGACAATTATGTGAGGTGGCAAGAAAATCAGTAACTTTTTCGGAGATACTTCCAGTGCCCAAGGCAAGCACAACAAGAAAGCTGAGAATAGAGGAATTTAACAGATGGCTAAGAACCTGGTGTTGTGCTAAAGGGTATGGGCTGTTGGGGGTGGGGAGAGACCTGAGAGGACAGTAGTCTCTATGCCAAGGACAGACTACACTTGAGTGGTGAGGGAAAGGAAGTGTTGAAACAGGGGATGGAGGAGTAGATAGAGGAAGTAGGGAATTTAAACTGGGGGGGGGGTGGCAATTGGGCAAGAGACATGCAGAGACCACAGATTGGGAAACTATATGAACTTACCCCCCATAACAGTGACAAAGGACAAATGGCAAGTACTATTGGTGATGCTAGTAAAGGAGGGCAGGATGGGGGAGGGTGGAAGATGGTTACCCTTAATGCTAGGAGCCTTGGGAGGAAAACTGCAGAGTTACAGGTGCTCATGGCAGAGGGAGAGGTGGACATTGCAGCCATCACAGAAACATGGGCCACCCAATACAATGACTGGAACCTGTCTGTACCAGGGTACAGGTTATTTTGTAGGGACAGGGTGATTGGGATAGGAGGGGGTGTGGCACTATATGTGAAGGAAGGACTGAAGTGTGTTAGGGAGGAAGGGGAGGAAGGTAGTATGGAGTCAATTTGGATGCAGATCCAGGATTTCAAGAATAGGATTCTTAGAATGGGAGTGGTGTACAGGCTGCCATCTCAGATGGAGGAGTTAGACAGGGAACTAGTGGGACAGATCAGGAGGACCTGTGAGAAGGGTAGTGTGGTGATTGTGGGGGACTTCAGCATGCCAGGAGTGGACTGGAGTACCCCAACAACCAGGAACAGAAGGGAGCAGGTACTGCTGGATGCCTTCCAGGACAGCTTCCTGCTGCAAATGGTCAGTGAACCAACCAGGTTAGGGAATACCCTTGACCTTGTGCTGGCAAATGAAGACTTTGTGAGAGAACTTACAGTGGAGGAACCGCTGTCAGGAGTGACCACCACTCAGTATGGCTCACATTGGATATGGGCAAGGAAGGAGTGGAATCTGGCACAAGAGTGCTGGACTTCAGGAGGGCCGACTTTGGGAGGATGGGGGAAGAGGTAAAAGGGTACCTGGCCAGAATTCAATCTAGTATGGACACTAACCAGAGGTGGGAGCTCATAAAGCTGGGATAGTGGAGGCAAATAAAACCTGCTGCAAGGCCCAGAGCAAGAAGGCTAGGGCTAAGAAACCGAGCTGGTTGAGCAAGGAGGTCATGGAAAAGGTAAGGAGGAAAAGAGCTGCCTTTAGGGTGTACAAGAAAACAGGGATAGGGGAGGACAGGGAGGAGTACTTGACATAATCGAAGGAGGTGACAAGGGCAGTAAGGGGAGCCAAGGCATCTATGGAACTCAGGCTAGTACAAGGCATTAAGAAGAGGGAGAAGGACTTCTTTAGGTACATCAGGGAGAAATGGAGCTGTAAGGACCACATAGTAAGGATTAGGAAGGAGGGGGGTTGGGTGGAAGCAGGGTGCGATAATGCAGAAGCACTAAATGAGTACTTCTGCTCAGTATTTACTAAAGAGAAGAGGGGTGACACCCAAGGGGGAGAAATGGCAGAAACAGGGGAAGGGGTGACAGATGGGGAAATCATGGAGGGAAGAGTTCAGGAGGGTTTGAAGGCACTGAGGGTGGATAAGGCACCAGGCCCAGATGGCATCCACCCCAGGGTACTGAAGGAGCTGGCAGAGGTCCTTGTAGGACCTTTGGCAGACCTAATTAATGCCTCACTACATTTGGGGTGTGTACCTCAGGACTGGAGGATGGCTCATGTGCTGCTCCACAAGAGTGGCCCCAAGGATGCACCGGAAAACTATAGACCAATGAGCCTCACATCCATCGTGGGTAAGCTAATGGAGACTATCCTGAAGGAAAGGCTGGTGGCCCTTCTAGAGGCCAAAGGACTACAGGACAGCAGACAGCATGGCTTCATATGGGGCAGATCCTGCCAAACCAACCTGGTCAAGTTCTATGACTGGGTAACTAGGCAACTGGACAGGGGCCATGCAGTGAATGTCCTGTATCTGAACTTCAGTAAGGCATTCGACTCGGTGCCGTATGGAAGGCTGTGAAGTAGGTTAGTAGGCACAGGGGCAGGTGCAAAGCTGATAAGATGGGTAGGGAACTGGCTTCAGGGAAGGCAACAGAGGGTGGTGGTGGGTGGGAAGCTCTCACACCCAAGGGTAGTGACGAGTGGTGTTCCACAGGGCTCAGTGTTGGGACCAGTGTTGTTTGGGATATTCATTGCAGACATATCATGGGACATCAAGAGCAAGATCAGTCTGTTTGCTGATGATATCAAGGTAGGACAGTGGTGGATGACCTAGGAGGATGGCAGGGGTTGCAGGATGATCTGGCAAAGCTTGAAACCTGGTCAGACACCTGGCAACTGGGGTTTAATGCCAAAAAGTGCAAGGTGCTGCATTTTGGGATGAAGAACCCAAGGAGGAGTTACCAGCTGGGGGGAGTGCAGCTAGCCCAGACAGAGGAGGAGAAGGATCTGGGGGGTGCTCATTACAGGGTCAATGAACAACTCAGCACAATGTAGGAAGGCAGCTGCAAAGGCCAACAAAATGCTGGGTTGTATTGCAAGGGGTATATCCTCGAGGAGGGAGGAGGTGATTCTGCCACTGTATAGGTCATTAGTTAGACCACACCTGGAGTACTGCATGCAGTGCTGGCGCCCGTATCTGAAGAGGGACATTGAGTTACTGGAGGGGGTGCAGCGCAGGGCGACAAATATGATCAAGGGGTTGTGGGACTTATCATACGAGAGGAGGCTGAGGGAGTTGAACATGTACTCACTGGAGGAGAGGAGAAGAGAAGAGAGACAAGGGGGACATGATTGAAACCTTTAAGTACATGAAAGGAATAAACAAGACAGGTACAGAGGGCTGTTCAAAGTAAGGGAGGGGAGGGACACCAGGGGCCATGATATGAGACTGGAGGGAGGAAGGTTCAGGAGGGAGATGAGGAGACACTTTTTTACAGAGAGGGTGATGGCTGGGTGGAATGCGTTACCTGCAGAAGTGGTATCCAGCAGAACAGTGGACTGCTTCAAAAGGGGATGGGACAGGACAAGGGGGAGGGTCAATGAAGGGGAAGGGTTGAATGGAGGGGCAGCTGCAGAATAAGGGGTGCTAGCTGCACATTCGAGCAGACTTGATGGACCTGTATGCCTTTATCTGCTGGCAAATTTCGTATGTTCATATGGAGCATGGTCTCACCTATTTCTCACGCCTTCTCCGGCTTACCTCGGAGTTGATGAGTTTTCAGATGGAACCCATCCAGAAATGGGCTAAGTACCTGCTCACTGAGATTCTCGACTGGGATGACTACCCTGGGGAAGCCTTCCTGGACACTGAGGCCATTTTTGGCCCCGCTCTGCAGCTTTGGCAGCATCTGGCCACTTGCCCAGTGCCGTTGGCTTGGATGGCCCACAACTATGCAGTCCCTACTGGTTTCTTTTTGGGATTCACCGAACACTCCTCTGCTGAGGGTCTGGTGGCTGACTCTGTCTTCTGGCATACTGGCAATGTTGGGATTTGGATAAGCCTTCTGACAAAAAATACAAGAAATTGGATCATATGGCCAAAAAGGTCTGTGCTGCCTCCGTCTTGGCCTTCGACAGGTGAGTTTGGCCCTTTTGATGGCCCACTTGGCTCATGCCCTTTTAGACATGTTCGATGAGGTGCTTCTCCAGCTCTCAACTGACTTACAGACTACAGTCAAGCAGATCCAGGACGAGCATCTAGCAATGGCTAAGCAGCAGCTCCAGATGGCCATGGACATCAGTGACTCCTGCACCCGGTCTGTGGCTGCCGCATTTGCTGCAGGGTTTGGCTGAGAATCTCAGCCTTCACAGCAGATACCCAGCACAAGTTGGTGAATGTTCCCTTCTTGGGCACCGCTTGTTCGGGCTGGGGGTTGAAGGGCACCTTACTTATATCGAGAAGTCCAGTGCCACCTTGTACTCGGAGACCTCCACTCAGAGGTACCCTAAGGGCTCTAAGGCTCAAAATAAGAAGCCCTTTTGGCCCCTCTCTGCCCTGTGGCCAAGCCTTCCCAGCCTCCAGCTGGGCAACAGACCGAAGTTTGGCATCCCCGGCCAAAGTCCGTTGCTTCAGTTGTCTGGAAACCAGGAGGGTGAGGTCACGCTGGTTCTTCTGTCAGTCCCTTTTCTGCCTCCAAGCCTGCCTAGTGATGGGATGGGGAGGTGCCTCCACCATGCTCATCCTCATTCCCCTGAGTCCTCCCACAGGGGGCTGGCTTCACTATTTCCTTTCTGCCTTGTCTGCTGTTACCATGTACAGGTGGTCGGTTAATGCCTGCCTCTGGAATGCGAGGCTTACCTGCTTTGCCATGCCCATGCCCATTGGGAGGACATGGTGTCCACAGATGTGCTGTCAGCCCTTTGGAAAGACATTTCTCAGCTCCTCCAGAAGGAAGCCATGGTTTCTGTCTTGGACCCTCCAGTACACCTAGAATTTGTCTCCATGTACTTCCTGATGCCAAAACGGATGGGGGGCTGGCACCCCGTCTTTGATCTGCACGACCTGAACAAATGTCTTTTGCCATGCACCTTCAGGATGGTCACTCTGTCTCACATCATACCATCTCTGGAGCAGAATATGTGATTTTGCTCTCTGGATCTTCAGGACGTGTTCTTCCAAGTCCCGATCCAGCCATCCTACCGCCATTTCCTCTGGTTCTGTGTGGAGGAAATTCTCTACAAGTTCCAGACAATGCCCTTTGGCCTCTCCTCAGCTCCCAGGGTCTTCACCAAATGCATTGCATTGATGGCAGCCTACCTGAGGCACCAAGGGGTCTGGGTGTACCCCTACCTGGATGACTGGCTCATTGCAGGTCCCTCCAGGGAGGAGGTTGAGAGGTCCAGGGATCTGGCCCTTTAGACCTGCCTGCCCCTTGGCCTCCTGGTCAGTGAGGCCAAGTCAGAACTTGTACCTTTGCAGGTGATACACTTCATCAGGGCAGAGCTCAATCCTTGCAGAGCCAGGGCTCGGCTTTCAGCGGACTGGGTGGAGGCTCTCTCCTCCTTTGCCCGATTATTTTGGGTTGGGCAATTGTGCCCTGCTCAGGACTCCCTGCACCTCTTAGGATACATGGCAGCATGCACCAGCATGGCTAATTGAGCACGGTGGAGAATATGCTCTCCGCAATGGGATCTTGCCTGCCAGTGGTCTCAGCGCAAAGGCCACTTCAGCCAGCCGGTCACTGTGACCCAGCTGATGTGGGATGCCCACCATTGGGGATAAGTCCCAGAACATCTGCAGGAAGGGATCCCATTTGTCTAACCAGAGTTGATGGTCATCCTGACAACTGATGCCTCCCTGATGGGCTGGGGTGCCCACCTGGGGAACCACAGAGTCTATGGGCTCTGGACCCCTGAGGAGTCCTGATGCAATATCAACCTGCTGGAGCTTTGGACAGTTCAGCTGGCACTGACTGCCTTTGTTCCACACATTTGGGGTCAGGTTGTTCAGATCCAGTTGGACAACCCCATGACCATATACTACCTCAACAGACAGGATGGGATGCACCCCCTTGCTCTGTGCAGGGAAAATCTCTGCATTTGGTCACTTGTGCTCAGCCTGGACACCAATCTCCTGGACGTCGATGTGACTGGCATTTCCAACCAGCTGGCAGACGCACTCAGCTGTGTGGGCAAGGCATCTCATGAGTGGTCCCTCCATCTGGAGGTAGTACACAGCCTGTTCTCCAATGGGGCACCTCTCTGGTGGACCTGTTCACCTCTAAGGAGAATGCAAAGCTGAGGCTGTATTGTGCCTGCTTCCCTTAGCAGGGAACCCTGCAGAGGGATGCCTTCTCAAGGCCCTGGACCCTGATCCTTCTCTATGGCTTTTCTCCATTTCCCTTGATCCACAAAGTGTTGCTCAAGGCCAGGAGGGACAAGGCATGAATGATCCTGGTGGCTCCAGACTGGCCCTGTCAGTTTTGGTATCCTGATTTCCTCAGCCTCAGCAGCAGGCTCCTGAGGCATCTTCCTCTACACTCAGATTTGCTCTCTTGCAATCAAGGGAAGGTACTCCATCTGGACCTTCAGTCCCTGCGCCTGACAGTCTAGTTCCTGAGTGGCTGAAGTTCTAGGCTTTGGGTCTCCCTGAAGATGTCCTCACTGTGTTCGAGGCTTCTTAGAAGGAGTTGACCCGAAAATGATATGCCTTGAAATGGAAGAAGTTCTCCATTTGGTGCCAGGCAAGGGCCTTGACCCTTTATCTTGTCCAGTGACTAGCATTCTTGACTACTTCTGGTCCCTCTCTCAGTCGGGCCTCCAGTTGTCAACCCTTAAGGTGCACCTGGCAGCCATCTCTGCTTACCGGGTACAGGCTGTTAGGCAGTTGGTGGTGCAGAAGAAGGTGGTCTGGTGCTTTTTTTAAAGGCCTTCACCACATTTCCTCTCCAGTGTGTGAGCCACCACCACCACCTTGGGACTTGTTGCTGGTGTTGGCAAAGCTCATTCAAACCAATGCACAGGTGTGAGATTTCTCACCTGTCATGGAAGACCACCTTCCAGGTGGCTGTTATGTTAGCCAGAAGGATCACTGAGCTCCAGGTGCTCTCGGTGGAGTCTGCTTACCTGGTCTTCCACAGGGACAGAGTTATCCTTTGCCCCAACCTGAAGTTCCTCCCAAAGATTGTGTTGGATTTCTACCTTAACCAGGTGATCAATCTCCTGGTGTACTTCATCAACTGCACCTCGGAGGCTGAGCACAGGCGCCGTACCTTGGACCTGCAGTGAACACTAGCCTGCTATAGGGAGTGCATGGTTGGGGTTTGAGGAGAGGTTCGCCAGCTATTTGTCACCTATGCTGAAGGCACACCTGGCAGACCGGCAGTTAAGTGGATGATTGGCAGGTGGATTGTGTCCTGCATCAACCTCTGCTATAGGCTGGTGGGTAGGGAGCCTCCTGTAGGGCTAAGGGCTCATTCCACCCATCATACCACTGCCTCGGTAGCTGCTTCCAGGGATGTCCCTATCCAGGAAATCTACAGGATGTTACCTGGAATCAGCACACACTTTCATTTCTCATTACCACATCGACCTTGAGTCATGCTGGGATGCTGGTTTTGTGGCCTGAGTTCTCCAATCTCTTTTTCCTAAATAGGAGGTGTGTGCCTTGCCCCTTCCTCCTGGAGAACTGCTAGGAGTCTGCCAGAAGTGTGGATAAGTACACCATATCCACATCCCTAGAAAAACAGATTACTCACCTGTAACAGTAGTTCTAGGAGTGGTAGATGGTGTACATCCACACTGACCCACCTGACCTCCTCTGGCAAGTGGCACACTGGTCTTACTTCCAGTGGGCAAGATCTGATGTCACAGGGTGCTGCCAAGGGAGTTACCACCAGGGTGTGTGGGAGGAGCCAGCTTGAAGACTTTCCGACAAGCCTTAAAGGGGAAAGGACACTGCCAGAAGTGTGGATGTACACCATATAGCACTTCTAGAACTACAGTTACTTTTTTTTCAGCCGATCATGAGGGAGTTGTGCAGTGAACTGCATGTGAGCAATCAAAGCTGTCACTAGCTTCCAGAGAAGGATTCCACTTCAGCTACCCTGCGGTTAAGGCATACACTGCACAGTCCCAAAATTACTTTTGGAATACTGTTCAGTTCTAGCCCTAAGTGAAAATGTGGGTGGTGAAATTGGCAGTGATGTAGAAGAAACTGAAAAAGATGTACTGTAAGCCACTAAATATTAGTTCCATATATCTGTGATTGCAGATGATGCAGCCTCGAGGGCTTTAGTACATGCAGTAGCTCTAAGGAGGTTTGCTTGGTTCCAGGCAACCATCCTGTCCAAGGACACAAAAACAAAACTAGATTTCCCATTTGAGGGAACTTCCCTTTTTGGAGATAAACAGAAGCCTGCATGAAAAAGATTGGTGAACAAAAAACAACCTACAAAGCCTGATTCAAGAAGAAAAAACCTCTACTGCCTTCAAGTCATATGGAAGGGAAGGCAGGGGCAGGGCCTACAATCAAATGCCCTACTCTTACTGTGACTACCCTTCTGAGAAGGGGTACCCCAAGATGCAGAGGAAGGAGAGGTGCAAGGCAAAGGCAGACACCAGCTCCTAAACAACAAGAAAAACAAAATCTCTGACTCTATGCAGGCAGCCATAGAACCCTTCCTGATGGGAGGCCTCCTGACTCATTTCTTTGAAGAGTGGAAAACCATTGCCACAGACAAGTGGGTGTTGGAAGTGGTGAGTCAGGGTTTAGCCCTTCATCTTACAATCTTTCCAGAACTAAAGAGCCCAAAGGCTTCTCCTCCATTCCTCCGTTTTAGAACTGAGTAAAGACGCTGCTCACAATAAAGGCTATAGAAACTGTCCCTCCCTCACGGAGGGGAAGAGGATTCTTCTCAAGGTACTTTCTCACAAGAAAGAAAAATGGGGATTGGTGGCCCATTCTGGACTTAAGATTCCTGAACAGGCACATAAAAAAGGAAATATTCAAAATGGTCACAGAAGGAAACTACACTATCGCTGCAGAAAGGGAAGTGGTTGGGATCATTGGATCTGAAAGATGCATACTTCCACATCCCCACTGACAATACCTAAGATTTCAGATTAGGAAAAGAGCAGTATCAGTTTGCCACACTACCCTTTGGTCTAATCTCAGCTCCAAGGGTATTCACAAAGTGCCTAGCAGCAGCAGCTGTATTTCTAAGACGAAGAGGGATAATAGTGTATCCCTAACTGGAAGACTAGCTAGTCAAAGGAAGGACAAAACAAGTGGTACTGAGCTTCGTTGTAGTGGTGATAAACTCCTGGTAAGTCTGGACTTTTTGCTGAACATAGAAAAATCCCAACTGGAACCCCAGCCTGATGCTGGTTTTCGTAGGAACAGAGTTGAACAGTACTTGGGGAAATCACTGTTGCCACAGGCAGGAGAGAAAAGTAATTTTTCATATGCAAGATCCTTAAAGCCAGGCCAGCCAAGGCCAGCAAGGGACCTCTTGCAGCTACTAGGGCACATGTCAGGAGCAGCAGCAGCAGCTGTAGTGCCATGGGTCCACCTACAAATGAGAGATGTACTGTACTGTTTAAGAAGGCACTGGCATCAAAGGTCAAACCCACTGAGCCAGCTAGTACCAGTCACAGCCAGCCTGGTTAGGGCTCTAGAGTGGTGGAATGAAGTGGACTGTCTCGGGGAGAGAATTCAATTTCAAGAAGAGTCCACATCACTCACTCTGGCAACAGATGCCCTCCCTACTAGGATGGTGGGGACAGCTAAACAACTAACAGTAAGTGAGACAGATCCCCACAAGAACAGCAAGAGCATGTAAACCTGCTGGAGCTCAGGGCTGTGCATCTGTCCCTATAGTATTTTTCAGATCTGGTCCAAGTCCAGGCAGTTTTGGTTATAATAGACAATACCATCGTAATGTACTACATAAACAAGTTGGTACCAGATTTGATGTGGAGTCTGGCTTACTCCCTAAATGTAGAAATCACTGCTGTACATCTGGGAAAAGACAGTGTTCTGGTAGACTGATTAAGCAGGATAAATCAGTGAAACCTCAAGTAGTCACTAGACCACCAGGTGGTTCAGACCCTATCCAGGAGATGGGGTACACCAGAGATGGACTTGTTTGCCTCATGGGAGAATCACAAGTTATCACTGTTCTGCTGGCCACCTCATGGGGGAATCTACCCCAGGACGCACTGACTGTATTGAGAGGGATACTTCCTTTATGCATTTCCTCCATTCTGTCTGATTCACAGAGTTCTTTGGAAATTTAGGACTGTTGGTACCATGTTGGGCGAGACAGCCATGGTTCTCTCTCCTACTGCCACTGTCAGACAAGAACCCCATCTCTCTCCCTGTAATACACGACCACCTGACTCTGCCACAGGGCAGGGTAAAATTTCTATGCCTTAGACAATTGAGGCTGGAAGTTTGGTTACTGAAGACCTAGTGTATTCAAGCATGAACCTTTCAAGCCAAGTATTAAATATTCTGAAAGTTTCAAGGAAACTGTCCACAAGAAAATGCTGTTCCTCAAAATGGATAAGATTTTCAATCTGGTGCTCAAGTAAGGGTGTTTCTTCCCTGGAAGCTGATTAAACTTTGGTTCTGGATTACTTAGAATATCTGCACATAAGTGGATTAAGGACTTCATCACCAAAAATCCACTTAGCAGCAATATCAGCATTTCTATCTGCAGGGAAGCCAAAATCTCAAGCTTCACTCTCTGTGTTCAAAAGAGTCTTCAAAGTCCTCTTTCACCTGCAACCCCCAGATAGCGAACCTATTTTACCCTGGGATCTGAATATCTTTTTGGTACAACTAGTGCATGCCCCATTCAAGCGAATGGCCTCTGTGGACCTAAGGTTTGTAACATAGAGAACACTCCTCCTCCTAGCTATGACCTCTGCTAGAAGCATCAGTGAGCTCCAAGCCCTGTGCACAAAGCCTAACTACATTATTATGCACAGGGACAAAGTCATCCTGAGGACAAACAGAAAATTCCTTCCAAAAGTATTGTCAGAATTTCACCATATTTAAACAGTCACTGTACCTGTACTTTTTCCATAGCATTCTAGTCCAGGTGGACAAAAATTAGCACTGCTTGGATGTCAGGAGAGCTCTCAGTTACTATCTTGACCGAACAAAAGATATAAGATCTGAGGATGTCAAGGGCAAGCCTGCTGCAAGAAAAAAGATTTAAGGGTGGTTGGTCTATTGCATGCAATTCTGCAATGTAAAAGCAGATAAGCAGCCTCCCTTATAGTTAAGAGCACATTCCATGAGGGGCACTGCAGACTTAGTAACAGCCTCAGGAGGCATTCCTTTGGCAGACGTCTGCAAAGCAGCTACCTGGAAAACTGTGCATACTTTTACAAAGCACAACTGTCTGGACGTAACTCTCCAGAAGAGATGCAGAGTTTGGGACAGCAGTCTTACAGAATCTTTTTCCTAATTAGGTTCCAGACTTTCCAACCTCCCAAGGTACCACTATGTAGTTTGCAGTTTCAGTATGGTATTACTGCTGGACTCATGCTGTTAGAAGAAAAAAAATTACTCACTGTGGTAATGTTTCTTCTGATGGGTCCAATAGCGAGTCAATACATACACATACCTACCCTC
Source organism: Neoceratodus forsteri (assembly GCA_016271365.2). Lineage (NCBI taxonomy): Eukaryota > Metazoa > Chordata > Ceratodontiformes > Ceratodontidae > Neoceratodus > Neoceratodus forsteri. The sequence goes on from CM057454.1 coordinate 316,761,416, forward strand.
TTCTAGAAGCTTACCAGAAAGGAAGTTTCATAAACATACTATGGTTTTAAATAATCTGTTTCTGCCTGAGCATTTAAAGTGGCATTGTCAACCTGTTTTGCATCATATTATTTCTAGTTAAAACCCCACATTTTGTGATTGCTTACCTTCTCTAAAATTCACTGATGTTGCTGTTTATTTTGTCTGTCTGCTTGTTTTATAGAACTGAAGTGCATGCTAATGTATATTTATAAACAACTTTATTTTGTTTCAGATCCTGTAACTATTCTTAGAAAATGGGCCAGCAAAACCCTGCTCTCTGATTGGTTGAGAGCACACTCCACCTGTGCGGGTATCAGGCAACAGAGACCAGTGAATAACTAGTCCCTGTGCCAGCCTGCCCTTTTACAGAAATTAGTGTGCCCCTAGAATGTTAGGAAACTTGATAACAGCCATTTTTCTGCTCCATTAGCAAGCGAGCGAATAAATCCACGGGCCAAGGCCCCCAACCCAACAAAACCTCAACCTGAAATCTTGACTCCTCAGTTGCCCAACCAGAAATCACACTGTAATTAACTGTTTTCGCAGTTAAAAACAAGTAAAAAATAAAGTCTCTCAAGCCATAACACTGCTATACTGTATACTGTATGTGACCACGCGGTGCCCCGATACTGCTTAACCCACCTCGCATTCACTATGTCAGCGCTATTATTTTTCTATCGAGGGAGAGGGCAGGCTCCATACTGGTAACGCTTTTACTTACTCCTTTTCTAAACTGGTGCTGTTAAATCCCACGGGTGGTATGGGCAGAGCCACAGAGAGACAGTAACATGTCGCTTTCAGCAGCCACAGTGCAACTTTTGAAGAGCCATTGGCATGTTGACCGCATTCATGACTACCGCCTCCAGCTAACTACCCGCTCACAGTGGAGACTGCACCAGCTGAATGAATAGTGAACCTGCTTCTGTGTCTGCTGGATTGAGTAGACATTTGTGATAAGAGAGCGGGTGAGTCTGTGGCCGTGTAGCCGTCATACCAATGGACAGCTCTGTTTTCAAATGAGCGTCACGTGCCTCTCCACAGCAGCTCACAAGTGCTGCTTGCCACACTGCTTCCAATACACTGGCTACATCCCAGAAACAAATATGCATATCCACTGCTTCCCGACAGCAACGCATCTCTTTCCTTCCTACCTGCAGCATGTTTCTTTCCTTCCCACTACCGAGACTGCTCCCCATGACCATCTCTCTCCACAACTTACCGAGATTGGTGATCGGGAACTCCAGATATGTAAAGCAGGACAGGGTTTGTGTCTCACACACAGTATCAGTCAAAAAGACAGCGTTTTTTCTCTGTCTCGCTCAACTAATTTTGCCGTTGCTCCCAAAAGCGCTATGTGGGTGTGTGTGTGTGTGTGTGGGGGGGGTTAACCCTAACAATCAAATGAAAGGCAGAAGTACAGAGGCTCCACTACCACAAAGGAACCCAGATTTAAAAAAAAAAATCATTCTAATGCAGTCGGAGGAACTATTTTATGACAAAACTTATTTTAAACTAACTTTTTATTAACACTTTTTATTAAACTTTATTTTTTTTACAATGCCCATTTTCTAAGCGCAATAATACCCTCCAGGGTGGGCGGTATTGTGCTATACCGGACCTTCCAGGGCCTATAAGGCCCTCCGCCTGCCGCGTCGGGCCTCATTACGCCCCTCGGCGGTCCGGTATAGCACAATACTGCCCACCCTGTCGGGTATTATTGCTTACTTATTGAATACTTCCTGAATATTAGAGACACCTCTAAATAGTGCAGTCACTTATGGTGATAGACCTTAAACTCTAACTGCATCATGAGTGGCTAGACTATGTTGGGGATGTTCCCAAGTCCAGGAAAGATGCAGTGGGAGTTGATCAAGGAATGTAAACAAACCTGTTTTTGTGTGGTAACACCAGTATGGTGGGCAGTCTGTTTCTCACTTTTTAAAAGAAAAAAAGAATCAGAATCAAACTACCAGCTAAATCAGCAATCTTTACAGTGTTGACAATCATAAAATATGTTTTTTAAACTAGGGACATTTTGAGGACTAAGGTAGTTGACAGTGTCCCTTTAAATATGTCCACACACTTCATATGTCAAGTATTCCGTATTTTAAAAAATATTTGGTATGGTTACTTAACATTTTCTTACTTTTAAGTCTGCTTATTTTTTACTGTTTAGTTTGTTATAAGCGTTGTAGTTTAGCTAGCTAGCACTGCTCCCTTCTGCTGTTTAGCACAAATCAGACATTAGAATACTAGAAGGAGTGGCTGGTCCAGCAGTGTAGAGGGTTGAGGCACCTAACCACTTACCTTTTACCATGCTGGTGACCCGGGGTCGGGAAGGAACCTGGGTCGCCAGGAGTTGGTCGGGGGAGAGGATTGAGCATCCAGAGGACAGCTCTCCTCTCCTGGGGTGGGGAGGTTTGTTGGCTCGGCCCTTGGCTGCCCCCCGGTGGAGGCCAATAGGTAGCACTGGCAGCTGAAGCAGCAAAGATGGGAGGGGCTGCGGATACCTAAAGAGTTTGTGCGTCCACGTGCATGCACTTACGTAACACAGTGGCTGGGGAACAAGGGGAGAACATGGAAAAATGGTCTGTGCGGGATATCTGAAGCCCTGTCCACTTACCTCTGTCCCCATGCTGTCACCCAGTCTCTGGCCCAACAATCTAGGTGAGGGGAAGACAGCCCTCCCCTTCCCAGCCCCACAACAGAGGGCAATCTGGGGTGATCTAGGGTTTGGAGACCAGGAAGAGATGGTTGCCAGGCACACGGAGGTGGGAACAGGACTGTAGGATGGGCGGGCTGCCTGTGCTGACCAGTGGGGAGAAAAAGATGATCATAAAAAAAAGAATGCTAGAAGGAGCATTAGCACACAGCAACATTTATACGGAGTGCTGATTCCACTGCACTATTCCAAATCTCTGAGGCAACATCATAGCTTAGAGATGCCATTTTTGTATTGGCTCACTTCTGGATGCATTGAAAGAAATATTACTACGGTGAGTAATTTTTTCTTGCTCACCACTCTCCATGCATTATTCTATATATTATTATTTTATTCTATATATTATTTCTAGCATTATTATTGTTCTGTTTGGTACTAATATAAAGAAGTCCAGGTTTATTGTATGTGCTATTGTTTGTGGCATTGTTTCAGGACTTCCAGATAAGGAATTAGGTAACATGGGCATAAAAAATACAACATTTTCAATTCATCCTTTGCAGTTTGCTTTGGTGAGCATAATCATGGTGACTTATCCAAAGTACACAGAATGCAAACATCCAGAGCTCTTACATGTTGTTTTATTGACTTTTAAAGCCAGCTGAATTGCTAAGTCTTCTGAATAATAAATGATGTTGTAGTTAACAATAAAAACAAACTGTATTGCTGTTATGCATATTTGCAGAAACTGTTCAATTAAGGAAAATAATCTTTCAGACAGTAATCAACATTGTTTCATGAGGGGAAGGTTGTGGGAACCAGCTCCTCAGAACTTCTGGTTATGTACCCTTTGCTCCCCCCTCTGACCACAAGCCCCCTCACCCCAGGGGACGCTGCCTGCGCACCTAATCATTCCCCTAATGGGAGGTCCCAGACTACCTAGCTTAACTGCCATTTTAGGTGTCAGGGAGTCAGTGACCTCAGACGAAGTCGCACCTGCCGCAAGGTTCCCTTTGCAGGCTACATGTGCTGTACAACTGTAGTAACATTTTGGATTTGTGGTCTCAAAGGAGGCTTATCCAGAAAGTGGATGTGGGAGTGGGATAAGACTACAGATTAGGGCTTACTAATTTGACAACCTGGTTGTTAGATAGGACCCACAGATTGGTCCTGAATGCTAAATTCTCTAATATCAGAAACGTCACAAGTGGAGTGCCCCAGGGGTCAGTCCTAGGGCTGATGTTCTTCAATAAGTGTATTATTAGTGACATCTGGTTGGGATTATAGGGTAAAGTAAGTCTGTTCACAGATGGCGCAAAACTCTGCAGGAGGGTGGAAAATGATGAGGGGATCAGCAATATGAAAAGAGATGTAGAAAAGCTAAAGCAGTGGTCCAATATAGTACATGGCAATTAAAATTAAATTCCCAAAAAATAAAAGATAATGCATATTGGCAGCAAAAATCCACAGATAGAATGTTACATCTGTGGAGTCATGGCTGAGCACCCAGAAGAGGAAAGAGACTTAGGAGGTATAATAAACTGCAGTGTGAAATTCTCTTCTCAATGGGGAACAACATTTGGGAAGGCTAGTAGGATGCTGGGAAGTATTAGCAGCGGATTCATTAGTCGCAGCAAAGAGGTGATCTTGCCATTAGACAGGTCACTGGTTAAGTCACACATGGAGTGCTGTGCGCAGTTTTGAAAACCCTTATTTGAAAAAGGATAAAGACAGATAAGAAACTATTCAGTAGAAGGCAGCAAATTGATTCCGGGGCAACAAGGCAGTGGCCGTCGGGAAAGGCTGGACATCTTAAACAAGCACTCACTGGAGGAGGGGAGTGAGACATGATAAAAGCTTACAAATACATGCAGGGATATAACAGGGTGGGCCTTTTGGGGTTATTTAAGCTAAGGAGTAACCTGATCACCAGGGGACACAGCCTAACACTAGCAGGGAGTGGGGATTTCAGGAAGGACATAAGGAAGCATTGCTTAACAGAGAAGGTGGTGGTTAGGTTGAACAGTCTATCCAACAGAAAAATTAATGCTGTTTATCGCAGGGTTCAAAACTCAAATGAATAATTGCAAAGAGGTAACAAGGAAAAAAGGGAGTATGAAGGTCTGGGAGCTCTAAAAAAGATTGGGTACTGCTAAGTAGTAGCATCAGGATGCCTGATGAACTTTCTGCCTTTTTTTGTTCTACACAATCTTTATATTTATGTATCTACGTATTATTTAGTGATGACTCCACATGGAGCCATTTGATTAGTGTTTGAGCCAGGAAGAGGTGTGGTAGACTGAAGCTGTTGTTCCTTGAAGTATTCACTTCACCCATTTCCCTTTGTTACAGGGATAATGAAGATATCACCAAAAAACAAACAGTTAAATTATATGTTTACTACTTTTGTACACATTTGCAGCACTGACCTGATTTGTTATTTCTCTCTAGTTATTCTGACATTTTGATTGAGAGAGAGGTACTGATGCAGAAATACATCCATCTGGTGCAGATCGTGGAAACTGAGAAAGTTGCAGCAAACCAACTCCGCCATCAGCTTGAGGATCAAGACACAGAGATTGAGAGGCTGAAATCAGAGGTATTTTTCATAAACAGCACCCCATTCATGCATATTACCCATCATTCACATTATAAACCATATATGTTACCATTGCTGGCTACAGCTTATTTATTGCATGTACTCCTTATTTAACAGTATCAGGCTGAGTATTAATATGCTGAAAGTGTTTTAGGATAATAATAAGAAGCTAAGGCTATTTCCAGTGGGTTGTGTTAATTCTAGTGAGATAAACGTTTTATTAATTGTTGTAGCTTCTACCTAACAGCACAGTCGTAAATGAACACAGTAGCGGTGCACACCCTCTAGTTCTGCTGCCATTCACCATCTCAAACAGCAGCGTGTGTTATGCTCCAACCAATCTATCCATGTTACTATTTGGAACATTATGATAATGCACCCTTTTTTCTTGTCTAGGGCAGGGGTTCTCAAATGGTGAGGCCAGCCTCCCTCCTAGGGAGGCCCCAAGCTGTTCCAAGGGAGGCTCAAACAAGTCTGAAAAAGTACTGTATTTCAGTTTTGCGTTTTAGATATTTTGTGTGAAGGGATGAGGCAAACTGAAAGAGGATAATTTATCCATTTATTTACAAATCTGTGACCAGTGAAGATACACTGAGTCAAGGCTCATTGCAGGTGTACCCAGGGAAGGGTAGGGAGTGAATTCATTTCAAACGGGAACTGCAAAACAGTCAAGTAATACATAATGAGCAATAATGTAAACAAATAGGAACAATAAGGTAACAGCTGACCAATCTGTAGACTGCTGTCAGAACAGCCCGGCTACAAGGGTTAAGCATAGAGGTACTAGGAGCAATAACAGGAGGGAGCAAAATGATCACTGAGAAGTTGCTTAAAGAGCTGTTGACACATTCAGGAGAACTTTAACAAAACCTAATATTTAGAAACAGTCTAGCTTGTATTTCCCATTAGTGCTGTATTCCTCCTCCCCATTATTTATTACTGAGGTCATCTGTATGAAAACAGGATCTTTGCTACTGAAGAGTTTGTCTGTTTCTGCTGCTTTCTCCCTACCTGAAGTTACAGAGCACTGCTTGTCATATCACAGTTACCCCCATGGCAACAGATTGTGATGTCACAACAGAGGATTATGACTTGAAGTAGGGAGTAAGCTACAGAGGCAGATGGATTCTAATGAAACTCTAAGGGATAAAGATCATATATTCATGCACATTTCCTTAGTAATTAATAATGGGGAGGAAAAATATATAAAATATAAATGGAATGCAGGCAGAATTATACCTCATTGTTATGCTTTTTAAAGTTTTCTTTGAGGTGTGTAGCTCTTCAAGAGCAGGGTAAAGGGGGGAGAGCAAGGTATGTAGGAAAGTTATTCCACATAGAGTGGAGGCAGGAGCAGTCTGACCCATGAGGGTATTGCAACAAGCAACAACAGTGGTTTTGAGACAAGAGTGAAATTAGCAGGGCAAGTAGGCTGGCCTGTATAGGGGGGTTACAATAAGCTGAGTATAATGAGAGCCAACTACTTACTCAAAGGGGTTTCACTTTATTCCTGGTATACTGTGCAAAGTATGCTGTTTTTCTCTGGGGAGGAACAGGATTATTTCAATATTTGCAAGAGGCTAAAGATATTTTCCATGACTTGATGAGGCTCACTATGATAAAGATTGAGAATTAGTGGTCTAGGATAAATAATGTGAAACTGAACAGAAACCATCACTTGCAAATGCAAGGACCATGCATATAAACTGCAACAAAACTGATTTATTTGTTCAGTTTGCCCAAAAGTGCATCTGCTCCTGATATACCCATTTCACTTCTCTGAAGGAAGCTTTGTTATGACTTCAGTTTTCTTTTTTATATTGAGGGACCCTGATGTGCACTCAGTACTCCAAGCAGGGGCTGACCAGTAGGGCTGTGAGAATAACTTATTTCGAATATTTGATTGAATATTTGGTATTTGGCTGCCAAATATTCGTTATTTGGCTGAAATATTCGTATTCGGCACAGCCCTAAGACAGAACAAAAAATAGACCCTGCCCTCCTCTACAGTCCAAAGAATCCCAGTAAAATCATGTATCCCCTGTCCCCCACCCTGCTACCCACTCAGCACCCGCAATTTGTTAATTTTGTTCATTCACCTATTTAAAACAAAAACAACACACTGGGCAACCATCGCAAGTCACCTGCCTCCACTGCCAGCCCATGTCTTATAAAGTGACACATAAAACAAACCTGAACTCTCCTCCCCAGCCAAAAAAAAAAACAGTACAGTCATGTATTCCCAGTCCCTCCATCCTCTAGCAGCAGCCCAGTCCAACCCTGCTACCCATTCAGCACCCACAATTTGTTAATTTCTTTCATTCACATATAAAAAAAACAACTAATGGGTGATCGGCAAAACCCGCCCACCTCCAAGGCCACCCCATCTTATAAAGTGACACAGTGCAAAATTGTCTCTCCTCACCCCCCCACACTTTCAGCACTCTTCTCCCCCAGCACCCAGTTCTTCTTATTAGAAGCGACCACCGGTCTGGCACAACTCTCCCTCCTCCATTGCCAAAGCGCCTTCTATGAATGAAACACACTGCTGCTATAGTAAAATCAGCAGATCATGTGATGTGCTGGCTTTACTATAACAAAGCAACAACCTTTATTTATTAGAAGGCTCTTGGCAGTGGAGGAGGAGGAGTGTCTGAACCAAGCTGTCTATCTCTAATAAGGAGAATGAGTCCTCTTGAGGAGGAGAAGGGTGCTGTCAGTGTGGAGGGTGGTAGACAGTTCTTCATGCTGTGTCACTTTATAAGATGGGGCCGGCCATGGAGGTGGGTGGGTTTTGACGGTATTCTCTGACTGGAAACTACATTTTCTGAGGTAAAACCCTATTTTCTTTTCTCATTTTAAACTCATCTTTTACAGTTTTCCCAATTTTTAAGGGAAACTTGTTTATTTTCAACTTTTAGTTTAAAGTTTCCCCTCACAGGAGTTGCATCAAGTTTCCCACCATGTATCCTCTGACTGGAAATTACATTTTCTGAGATAAAAACCTATTTTTTTCTCATTTTAAACAAATTTTCTACTGTGTTTCCCCATTTTTGGGGGAAACTTGTTTATTTTCAACTTTTCTTTTTGTGACCTATTTTTGGGAATTGTTTCCACGGTCCCACAATAGTTGGGACAGATTGTTTTACATTTTAGCTCCCTTTGGGAAACTTTTTTTAGTCTTTTGACTTTTATTTTCTGTCAGACAGACTTTTAAACTGAGCTGGACCTACATTTTGTTTATTAAAATTGGCATCATTTATTTTTAATCGTGGTCATTGCTGTTGACCACGACCTTGCTGATTTTCCTGTGGGTCCAATTTTTTATTATTTGCCTTGTTTTAAAAAAAAGTTGAATAGAGGCCAGAATTGTGGCTTCTCAGCCTCCCTCCGTATTTACTAAGCCCATTGAGGAGGGGCCTTCTTCCCATAATAGATATAAAGATAGCTTCTCTAAGGACCCCAGTGAAAATAAGTCTGATAAAAATAATGTTGATCAAGCCAAACATAAAAGACATACTGAGCAGGTTGCCAATTCAGTGCCTACAAAAAAGAAACAAAAAGAAAAACATATCGCTGCCCCTCCCACCAAATGGGAAAGGGAGACGCCAGTGACAAATCAAAATATGCCTACTCCTGAGGAGTTGGCAAAGACTTGGCAAATGTGTAAGATGTTCCAGGCTATGGGCAACCTGTTTGTAGACCCATCTAGGCCGTTTACCCTTGTTCCATCTAACCTCGACCTAGGTCAGGGTTTTTATTATGATGAAAATAAAGAGGAGCGGGAGGATGGGATGGAGCTAGGCAAGCCCCGACCAGGAATTTGATCCCCCCTTACCAGGTCAGGAGGATTTCACCTCTCACTATGCATTTGTCCAACAGATGGTGGACACCCTTAACCTCTCAATTCAGGAAGCCTCTAAAGATGATGAGGAGGCAGACTTTTTTAGACATGATGCGTCTCCCTCCCCCCAAGAAATTGCTCTTGCCAGTTAACAAGTTCCTTCACAAGGTGACTTTTAAACTGCTACAAAGTCCAATGTCCATCCCAGGGGTGGACAAGAAAATACAGAAAAAGTATGAGCTTCATAAGAATAACACTGACTACCTTTATACACATCCTGATCACGATGGTGTGGTGCAAGCGGCAGCCTGTGACTAGGCTAAAGTTCCCTTATCACAGCCTTCTGACAAAGAGTCCAGAAAACTGGACGCCATGGGCAAGAAATCTTATACTACACAGCTTCCTTGCTGATTTGCCTGGCAACATACAGTATATGGCATACTCAGCATAGTACCACAATGCTCTATGGAATGCTGTTCTGGCTATTAGCCAGAAGCTCCCTGACAACATTGCTCAGGACCTACCTGAAACAGTACAGACTGCCCTGCATGCCACCAGGCATCAATTTCACATGGCTGTGGATACAAACGATACCGCCTCCAGGGCAGTGGCACAAGCTATCTCTCTGAGGAGATTTGCTTAGCTACGGACTACTAACTTTACTCAGGATACCTAGAATATGGTCATGTGTTGTATTTGGTGGCCGAAAATAAGTACCTTAAACACATCAGGGTCTTGGTAGAATGAAAAACATGCACCACATACATTTAGGCCTTCTCTGTTTACTTCTATTCAGCACAGACATAAGAGGAACACTTATCTCTACACACACAGGAAGATTCACAGGCTCACAGGAAGTACGTTTCTTAAAGCTGTACTATTTAACATTTCTTAAAGCTGCACTCTGCATAACAATCCCTCCTGACTTAGCTAGAAAGTTCGTAAGTAAATAATTCAGAAAATAGTATGAAGCTATTAAAGTTATTACTGTAATGTCCCTTTTAATTAGTCTATGTCATTAGACTACATCTTTACAAGTCCATTCTCTCTGGTGGACATCTTATATGTCCTGACTGATGTAGTAGGACTGGAGGCTGTTGCTTTGCAGTCTGATTAGTATCAGCCACATCGTGTCTCGGTTGCTGTGGTTCCACTATCTCTTCCTGTTCTTGTTCTGGAAGAAAAAGTGCTGGATAACTACCCCAACTCTGGGTATCCCTCTTTTGTTCTCTCTCAGTTCTAGTACATAACTGGTCCACATGTTTTTTCACTCTCCTCTGGTTAGTCAGTCGAACACTATAGACAACATTTCTGAACTTATTTTCTACAACGCCTTCTATCCATCTCTTCAGGCATGCATACATCCTGTCCCCCACGAGATGATTGGGTTTGAAGGATCTGGTCTTAGCAAGCATTTCAGTTACTGACTTATAGCCTAGAGGGTGAAGATGGTCCAACTGAGTTCGAATCTGATGTCCAAACAACAATTCTGCAGGGGATATTCCCGTGACACAATGTGGTGTTGTTCAGTACATCTCATGAAAGTCCAAAAAGGCTATTTGTATCACCGTCGGAGTAGTAGGATTAGTTTTGTATATACTCTTTTTATAAGTCTGAACCAGGTGTTCCACTTCACCATTTGAACTTGGATGGTAGGGAGGTGAGAAAATATGGTAGATAACACGTTGCTGGCAAAATGCTTGGAATTCAACAGATGTGAACTGTGGTCCGTTATCCGAGACAATCACTTGCGAAAAACCATGGGTAGCAAAGATAGATTTCAGCACTTTGATGGTACTCTCAGTAGTTGTCAAAGACATTTGATGAATTTCTGGCCATTTACTATGAGCATCAGTTGAGAGTAACCACATGGAATTTAAATAAGGTCCTGCAAAATCAATATGCAGCCTTTGCCAGGGTTTTTCAAGTCGTTCCCAATGGTGAACTAGAGCTCTTGCCAGATTTCCCATCGATACAGCACAACCTTCACATCTTTGCACAACCTATCTCTGTCAATGGAAGGCCACCATACGTGAAGTCTGGCTAGGGATTTCATTTTAGCAATGCCTGGATGGTCCACATGCAAAAGAGTCAACACATTTGAGTGATAACACTGTGGTACTATGACATGCAATCCCCATAGAAGACACCCCTCGGCAATGGACAACTGCTGTCTCTTTGAATAGTAGGGTTGTGGTGCAGTCAAACAAGTAGTACCTTGTGGCCAACCCTCAAGCTATGTTGATACATTTGTTTCAAAATTACATCTTGACTAGTCGCTTTTGCAGTGTCCTTGGCTAGTACTGGAAGCTGATCTGACTGTTGTAACTCCACTGCACACACAACAGTAGAGTCCTTCATATCTTTGAATTGTACTGGGAAACTATCTGGTCCCACCTGGCATACTAATGGCTCCTCTTTAAGTCCCATATTGAACTCCATTTCTCTGGATATCGGTAACCTCGACAAGGAATCCGCATTTCCATGCTGGTCAGTGGGTTGGTATGTGACCTCGAAATTATAGGTAAACAGAATGAATGCCCATCATTGAAGTCGGCTAGCAGCTGTCTCTGGAATTCCTTTTTCTGGACTGAAAATTGTCACTAGTGGCTTGAGATCCGTCTTCAGGTGAAACTTGCAACCTAGCAAGTTTTGGCAACATTTCCGGACTCCAAACACAATCGCTAATGCCTCTCTCTGAATCTGGGCATAATTCCTTTCAGCTGCAGTGAGTTTGCCTGAAGCATGGGCTATTGGCTTTTCCATTCCTTCTGGATCTGTATGGAAAAGGACAGCTCCTATACCCACAGGACTAGCATCACAGGCCAATGTGATAGGTAAGTTAGGGTCATAATGAATTAAATTATTCACATGGTTTAGAAAGAGCTTGATGGCTTGAACTGCCTTACTGTGGCCCTTGGTCCACTTCTACGGAGTACCCTTATGTAACAGTTCATTCAGGATAGCACATTTAGTTACTAAGCCAGGTATGAAGCGGTCATAGTAGTGCACCAGGTAACACGTAATTACGGCGAATGCAGAATAGTGACACAATAACGGCGACTCCCTAACAGCGACTGCAATTATAGCGATCGGCATTACAGCAACACACACATTCTGTGATATCGGATCCATAGCCTACCTCCAAGGTCCAGGTGCACCTCGGAGGATGTTATTTAGAAAGGGGGTTTGGGGCAGCCCCCCCCCCGGGAGGATCCAGGAGGGGAGCGTAGCCCCCTGCAATAACAAGCTGGAACTCCTTAAAGCCTAACTGGAGTGATGTTCCATTGCAGATCTGGAGATAGTAGCTTAGATGTGCCCTCACTGTATTTTCCGGTCACTGTATTGTGCATCGCTATGAAAGACTCGCTGTAATTTCACTCGCTGTAATGCAGTCGCTAAAATGAAATGGAACCGTGCATCATACCCAAGAATGAGCGCAACTCTGAAACATTCTGTGGTTCAGGCATGTGCACAATGGCTTCCACCTTTTCCTCATTTGGACGAATTCCATCTTTGTCAATAGTGTGACCTAAGTACGTGTCACTTGGTTGACAAAATTGGCATTTTTCTCCCGAGTCTGAATCCACTCTGTTGCAATCTCTCTAAAGTCTTTCATAAGTTAAGTAAATGTTCTGCTTCTGTCTTGCCCGTGACAATGATGTCATCCAAAAAACAAGCAAAGCCTGGTATATCACCCACCATTTGCTCAATCACTTTTTGAAAAATAGCAGGTGCAGAACTAAGGCCAAAACATAACCGTTTGTACTTGTACAGTCCTTGGTGTGTATTAATCACTACCAATTTCTGAGAGTCTGTATCCAGCTCCACTTGAAGGTATGCATCAGTGAAGTCCAGTTTAGAGAATCCCAAACCTCCATTCAGTCTATGAAAAAGTTCCTCTGGTAAGGGTAAAGGAAATACATCTGCTAAATACTGGATTAAGTGTCACCTTAAAATCTCCACATGTTCAAATCTTACCACCTGGTTTAGATACCACCACAATTGGAGTGACCCAATCTGAACTTGAAACCTTTTCCAGCATACCCGCTTTTTTTTTTTTCCAGTCTGTCCAATTCTGCCCCAACCACTGTTTTTAAGGCAACAGGAAGTTTCCGTGGTTTACAAAACTTAGGGACTGCATTACGCTTTGTAACTAGCTTGGCTTTAGCTGTTGTGCAACATCCCAGGTCTTTCCACAACTCTGGATACAAGTCTAAAATCTCCCCAAGCTTGGGTGGGTTACTGCTTTGTGGTAGCTGGACAGCAGCAAGTAGGCCAAAATCTGCTGGATCAGTATAAATGTTTAGAAGAATCTGAGCGTCTCTGCCCAAGATGTTGACACCCTTTTTTGAAGCCAGAAAAGTTAAAGGTATACCAGGAGAATCAGTTCTATGTACCAAAGTGGTAAACGAGCCCAGTGGCTGAGTTGTTTACCCTTCAAATGCAAGGAGCAACTTATTACAAGGAGACAATGGTGGCATATCCAGATCAGACCATGTTTGATGGTTAATAAAAGTAACTGGGGAAGCAGAGTCTACGATTAAACACAACTGACATCTCAGTTGTGGCAATTGAAGTAACACATAATCAAATCAAATCAATTTTATTCATAAAAAGGTGCCTTTCTAAAACCAAGGTGCCCGTACAGTAAAATATATAAAATAAAATAAATCATTATAAAACAAAACAAACATATAAATTACAACAGAATACAAAATAGCAGCATAATAGCAGCAGCATTAATCCTCAAATGCCAAGCCAAAAAGATGAGTCTTTAAAGCATTTTTAAAACTCTGGATGGTTAGGCAATAGAAAGGAGGAACATCTTTAGTCTGCATTTGTGGTGCAATAGGAACCATTACACTGTCTGTGCTCTCTGAACTGACCAATGCAGTGCTCCTGTTCCTACAAACCTTAGCAATATGACCCTGACATTTACATGCATGACACTGAACTTCTCTGAATTTGCACTGGTCCTTGCTATGCTCAGATGATCCACATGATGCACATTTGTACTGGCCAGGCAGTTTGGTTGGAGTGGTTGTACTTTTCTTTGAAAACAGTGGTTTAGATTTAGGCTTGAGCTGTTTCAATTTGAGGTTTACTACGGCTACTTGTACCTCATTTGTAGCGTTCGGCTTAGTATGTGCTTCATTTTCTGCAGCCTCATACATTTGTGCCAACTGTAAAAGTTCCTCAGCAGACTTCTTGACACTTACAGAAAGTAATTGCTGAATACGATGTTTATTATTCAACCCCATAACAAACTTATCAGCTAAATTAGATTCAAGATGCTCCCTGCTCCACTCACATGTGAGAGCTAAGCGTTTGAGCTCAGCCAAAAAAGATTGTAATGACTGACCTGGTTTCTGCTGGTAACTGTAAAATTTATAACGTTCAGCCCTTGGGAAAGTTGTTGAACTGTATTGTGCATTCAATTTAGTCTTTAGCTCTTGATATGACAAATCCTCTGGCCGGTCCAGTGCACACAGACTGCATAAAAGTTTGAAGGTTTCACTCCCCAAGAAAGTACAAAAAGCAGCTTGAATAAGCATATCCCATTGCTGATCATTTACAGATTGTATGGCAGGATTAAGTAATAACCACTGATCAAACCGTCAGGACCATGTATCCCAGTCTGTTCCTGTAAAAATCTCAAAACTGGCTGAAGTTTCCATAATATTGTATAGTTCCAAATTGCTTACTTGCCTCCAATGCAGAAAGTCACAAAATGATGCAATTCAGTAAGCTGGAGCTATGAACATTTTCACCATCCTTGTCTCTAGTTTGTTGTATTTGGTGGCCGAAAATAAGTACCTTAAATACATCAGGGTCTCGGTAGAAAGAAAAACATGCACCACAGAAATTTAGGCCTTTTCTGTTTACTTCTGTTCAGCACAGACATAAGGAGAACACTTATCTCAACACACACAGGAAGATTCTTAGGCTCACAGGAAGTACATTTCTTAAAGCTGTACTGTCTAACATTTCTTAAAGCTGCACTACACATAACACCATGGATTTTCCCTGTGAAAACAGCTGACTTTTCAGGGATAAAACAGAGGCCTATATGAAAAAGGTGGATGGATACAAAACCACCTACTAGAGCAATGCAGCTAGGGAAAAAGCCTCCATTTCCTACAAGCCCCACAGAAAGGGAACCAGAAGTAGGGGTTATTATCTCAGAGCTTTTAATCCAGTGCCTATGCCTGTGTCAATGGATTACTCTCAAATGAGAGGTTTATTTAGGGGAAGAGGCAGAAGAACTCAGAAGTGTGCTGACACTGCCCCTTCCACAAAAACCCAGTCCAAACAAAACTCATAACGGGAATGTCCTGGTCACCTCCCCTCTCCCAGTAGGAGGAAGGCGCACCCACTACCTCCACAATTGGCAAAGCATCACCACAGACAGGTGAATGCTGGAGGTAGTAGGCCAAGGTCTTACCCTACAGTTCAAAAAATTCCCCACTCAGCAGGGACTCAAAAATTTCAAACCTCTCACCCTAATAAAAAAGATGCTACTGGAGTTAGAGGTAAAGTCCCTCCTGTCACAAAATGCATTAGAAAGAGTACCCCCTTCCCAGTGGGGTAAGGGCCTCTACTCCATATACTTTCTCACCCTGAAGAAAAACAGGGACTGGCGTCCTATTCTGGACCTCAGAACCTCAGACACTTAAACAAGCATCTGCGCAAACCAAAGTTCAATATGGTCATCTTGTCAGTGGTCATTCCTTCCTTCCAGCAGGGAGACTGGTTAGCCTTCCTAGACCTCAGGGATGCCTATTTTCACATTCCAATATGACCTTCACACAGAAGGTAACTCAGATTCATACTGCCAGTTTACAGTCCTGCCTTTCAGCCTTACCACAGCATCCAAGGTTTTCACAAAGTGTCTGGCTGCAGTGTTAGCTTACATCAGGAGACAGCATGTCTCAGGTTTCCCTCACCTGGACGACTGGCTCGTGGTAGGCAAGTCTCCTCAAACAGCTCAAAGACTTCCTAAAGCTCACTTAACTCACCCTGGAGTCCCTGGGGTTTCTGATCAACTTGCAGAAGTCTCAGTTGGAACCAGTCCAAATACTGGAGTTCATTGGAGCGGAACTGGACACCCGACAGTGAAAGGCTCTACTTCTGTTGCACAGGATTCAGAATCTCCAGTCCCTGGCAGATTTGTTTATGCCAGGCCAGCCAAGGCCAGCCTAACATGTCTTCAGGTTACTAGGTCACATGGTCTCTACCACAGCAGTGGTTCTAGCTGCCAGAGTCCAAACGAGGGACATTCAGTACCACCTCAAGGCGCATTGGTCTCATAAAAGAAACTCCCTGTCAAAGCTGATTCCAGTCACAAAGACGCTTCTGAAAGCTCTGGCTGGTGGAAAGACAGGCAAAATCTCAGGGAATGGGTTCTCTTCCAGCAGAGGGAGCCCTACAAGGTCCTCACAACAGATACCTCCCTCCTAGGTTGGGGGCCCATCTGGAGGACCAATCCATAAGCGGAATATGGTCCCCCGTGGAATCCAGCTGTCATATATACCTCCTCGAGCTCAGAGCTGTGTACCTGGCCATAAAAGCCTTTGCCCCCCCAGCTCAAGGATCACTCTGTCCAGGTCAGGATAGACAATACCACCACAGTACTCTACATCAACAAACAAGGTGGCACAAAATCCTTGAAACTCTGCACAGCTGCATTGAGGATTTGGCTGCTAGCCTACTTTCTGGACATGAAGCTAACTGCCATTCACCTGCCAGGCAAGGACAATGTCCTTGCAGACTCTCTGAGCTGTATCAGCTAGGGCCACCACAAGTGGATCCTGAACATCCAGGTACTAGCTACAGTGTTCCTGTGTGCTTCCCCCCCATTTCCCCTGATTTTCAGAGTACTCCTCAAACTCAGGAACCAGCCTGCAACAATAATCCTAATAGCTCCGGACTGGGCGAGACAGCCTTGGAACCCCCAGCTTCTCCACCTCTCAGTACAGCGACCTATTTTTCTGCCTCCCAGTCACAGTCTCCTGGCTCTGCCTCATAAGACAGTCCCATACCCCAGCGTCCAGTCTCTTCACCTCACGGCCTGATACTTGGGGAGCTAATAGTTCTCTGACTCTTAGTATTCAGAGGAGGTCCTGAAAATTCTCAGACTGGCTAAAATGCCTAGCTCCAAAGAGACTTATGCCTCCAAATGGAAGAGATTTCCTTTCTGGCGTAAAGATAAACAAATTGATCCCATGCAGTCAAGCCTGTGTTCTATTCTGGATTACTTGGTGCACCTAGAGTCCTTGGGCCTGAGCGCCTCCTCTCTGAAAGTTCACCTGGCAGCAATTTTAGCTTACCTTTCGGTGGGCAAAGAGAAATCCATTATTTCTCACCCCATTTTTAAGAAATTTTTTAAAGGTCTGCTGCACTTTCAGCCCCCCCTTAGGGAACCTGTCCCTCCCTGGGATTTGAACCTGTGTATAGCCATGTTAATGGATGCCCCATTCAAACCTATGGCTACAGCAGACTTAAAGTATGTTACCTGGAAAACAGTATTCCTTGTAGCAATTACATCTTCCAGGAGAATTTCAGAGTTACAGGCTCTTTGTACTGAACCCCCAACTACACTGTCTCCTACAGAGACAAGGTGGTTCTCAGAACCAATAGGAAATTGCTTCCCAAAGTAGTTTGAGTTCCACCTCAACCAATCTTTCTCCTTACCTGTCTTCTTTGCAGACAAATCTACCCCAGGTGAATGCAGGCTTCATAGTCTGCACATTAAAAGGGCACTGACTTACTATCTGGAATGCACTAAAGAGCTCAGGGTATCTCATACCCAGCTTTTCCTTACCTATGGTGAGGTAGGCAAAGGTAGCCCAGTGTCTAAGAGAACTATTTCTTGCTGGATAGTTTTCAGCATTCAATTTTGTTACAATAAAGCTGGCAAGCAGCCTCCTCAAGGCCTCAGGGCCCACTCTACCAGGGGCACTGCAGACTCAGTGGCTGCTCAAAGAGACATTCTTTTGCTTGATATCTGCAAAGCAGCTACTACTTGTAAAACTGTGCACACTTTCACAAAGCACTACTGCTTAGGTGTACACTCCAGATCGGACGCCAAATTGACACAGCAGTTCTGCAGAACCTGTTTCCAAAGTAGGTTCTGTTCCCTCTTCCCAACTGCACTGCTTTGTAATCTGTTATAGTCAAGAATATTAAGGGACTCCTGGGTGAGAAGAAAAAAATACTTACCATAGTAATCTTGTTTCTTCCAAGGCATACCTCAGTATCCAAGACCTCCCAGCCATCCACCCCTCACAGAACCCCTCTGTTTGAGGTTGTACAGTCCTTTACTCAGGCCAAATATTTTCCTGTAGAGCTTCACAGTTTATACAATGTTTTATTGTTCACCTTGGGCGGTTTGGTGTTTTTCGTGTTCTCTTTTCGTAGACTGTTCTTTTCCCTTAGGCATAGAGTTTAGAGTGGGGCCTTCTGCCCCCTTTCAGTTTCGAAAAGAACTTGACTAGCAAACAGTATAACCTACAGGCAGTAATCTTTTACTACAATCTGACTGGTAGTTAATTTTCTCATTTACATAAACTCCTCCGGGTGCCAGCTGAACCCAGCTGGCTAATTGCTATAGTCAAGAATACTGAGGGATCCCTTGAAAGAAACAATATTACTATGGTAAGTAATTTTTTCTTCAGGACCAGGTAGACAGTGGTACATTTTTTAGCGTAGTTAGGGATTTTATTAGTCTAATACAGAGAGGCTAATGAGGGAGGTCTTGTTATTTTTAATTTTGAATTCACAGTGGTGCCATAATTTTGATTTGTTAGTTCTGCTAGCCAGTGGGACAAAACTGCATCATTAAAAACTGCATCTGAGCCTTTTCAGTTAGATAAAACATTTTTAATTTCATTTGCTGAAACTGCATTTGTAGTTTCTTATGCAGCAGTTTCTTCCAGCACATAAGTGAGGCAACCAGCAGACAGACTCTCCCCTCCCCAAATATTATTTGAGCCTAATTATTTTTTTTTTAGTGTGAGGTTCTAATATAGTAGTTGGAGAGTGGGTTTTGGCTCAGACGATTATCCACTGGTGAGTGCTTGAAGGGCAGAGCAGTGGACCACCTGGTGATTGATGTGGTCCCTGGAATTTCTTCAGAGGAGTAATAGAAGGGAATTACAGTGTGAGCAGTGTGGACTGTCTGGATTTGACACCGAAGGGCTCCTCCCATCTCCAGGAGAAAGTATTTGCTGGTGGTAGGCAGCAGGTTGCTGCCCAGTGGGAGCAGTGGGCTGCCTGGGGTTTGATCAAGGTTATAAGCGCAACATAGCTGAACCTCTTGCAGCAGTTAACTTCCCCTTGCTGAGGGTCCAGGCACAGTTAAAGAGTGTCTGGACGAGCATCGAACATCTTGGAAAGTTTCTTTACTACAGCTGTCTCCTGTCTCAGGCTCAGTGACAGTGAGACAGGAGGAGTTGTTGGACTTTCCTTCTGTAGTCTTCCTTGCTTGTTCTCCAACCAAATGGGCCTGACTTTGCTGGAAAGGAACATTTTGTTTGTTCCTATTTTGTGGCAGCTTATGGGGATAGTTATATTTACTTTGGTTGATGACTTTATTAGACAAGTCTTCTGACTTGAACTGTTTCATGGACATTTTTGTCACCCCTGATTGTTTGCTATGTGTTAGTTTAGTATTTTGTTATCCATTAATGATTATGTTATATATTATGGATGAGGATGTATGATGGTGATGTAGGCCTGTATAATATTCTAGGTGGAGTGTCTATGGTAGTTGTTGAGTGTTAAGGTGGTCTTTTTAAGGGGTGTGAGTATGCAACACTTTTTTGAGGTCATCTGTTTATTTAAGGGTTAGGGTAGAATTGTTTGGGAGGTAGATCAGAATTGAGGGAGGTCTGTGTAATTGCTGAGCTGATTTTAGCTGAGGTATGTGTCATGGTACAGCAGTGCCAGCACACACCTACTTCTCAGGACTGCTGCACCGATGCCTTCCATTTCAGACCCCAGCTCTCTCTGAGGCAGTCTTGAACTTCTGCATGGGACTGGGGATCCTGAAAAACAGGACACGAGGTGAAAATATGACCCAGGGGTTGGTGTCTGGTTCAGTCGAATTGTGCGCATCAGACTGAGTTGGCATGGGTTTAGGAGCGGTGGTGAGCTGGGTGCTCCCTGCCTTATCCTGATCCCATTGGAGTCCTCTAGGTATAGGGGGCAGGTAGCAGAAGGACCAGCTACTCCAGCCCCTCCTCTTTGTAGCATGTGGTGTGATACCAGATTCCTGAGAAATTAAACTGCTGTGATATCGGATTTGATCACAGATTCCTCTAGAGATCTGGTATGTTTCACTGAGATCTGACTGGGCGATGACTCTGGGCCTGTTCCAGAGGCAGCTAACCCAGTGGTACACTGCCTGAGGTGGAGCATAGGGTAGGCAAGCTGGCCATCTGTTTGAGATTTCCTGCATGAGGCTGACAGTGTACCCACCGAAGGAAACAAAACCAATCTCTGACTTACAGTGTGTAGCTGAGAAGGGTAATGCATGTGTAAGGTGTAGGATTCTCCTGGTTTGTCAATCTCTAGGTAGGGACTAGTTGTTCCTACAGGAAGTTGCAGAATTTATTGATGACCTATCACTGACTGTCTCCAGCCTGATTGTTCTGGGGATTTCAATGTATGGGCTGACAATGAAATCTCACAATCTGCTCACACAGGTTCCCACTGCTACCCATGAACTTGGCTACACCTTGGGCCTTGTCCCCTCTCTGAGGCTAGACCTCTGGGATGTCACTGTGGATTTTGTGTGGTGGTCAAATCATCACGTTGTCCAGTTTTTCATAGGGGGCTCCCAAATGTTTTCCTTCCTAAGGGGATGGTCCGGTATTGCCCATAAGGTAACCTGAGCGGGAGAAGCTCCTGAGTGTACTGAACATTTCAACCATGGAGACAGTATGCAGGGGAGCTTCAGTTACACTTGTCAAGGGCTACAGCTTTGCCATTTCAACAATGCTGTACTCCATTGTACCAACCCATGTCTGCCTGCTGCCCTCCTCCTGCAGCTCCCCTTGGTATGATGACAATCTGAGGTGTTGAAGGCAAGAGGGAAGAAGTTGGACAGTTTGTGGAAGAGGTCTGGCTCTGTGGATGACAGGATGGCTCTGATGTTACATTATGAAAACTATCAGAGGGCAATAATTCTAAAAAAGTCTGAATTCTATCACGGAGTGCAGTTGCAGATACGAATAGACCATCTCAATTCTTATGTACTATGGATAGGTTAATACACCCATTCTGTCTACAGACTGGGAGAGCCTTGTCTCAAGATAGATGAGATGAGTCTGGTCAGTTTTTCCTGGATAGTGTCCTCCTTCAGGACCTAGATCTCACAGCCCACAGCTCAGCACCGTGGACACAGGGGGGAGGGAGATGTGCATTAGTCCCTTCACAAAAAGAAAGGGTCCTATAAGAGCTCGATAAGCTTAGGGTTGACAAGGCAATGGGTCCAGATGTCTTACATCCCAGGGTACTAAAGGAGCTAAGGGTGGAACTAGCAGAGCCATTATCAGAGCTGTTTAGTGAGTCTCTGAGCACAGGAGAGGTCCCTGAAGACTGGAGAATGGCTCATGTGATCCTGCTTCACAAGAGTGGTAGCAGGGAGGAGGCAGGGAATTACAGATCAGTCAGTCTTACCTCAGTAGTGGGCAAGATTATGGAGTTACTCCTTAAGGAAAGGATAGTGCAACACCTGGAATCCATAGGAGCACAGTATCCAAGACAGCATGGGTTTACAACAGGAAGGTCCTGTCAAACTAATCTCATAGATTTCTTTGACTGGGTAACCAGAGTGGTGGACCAAGGGGGAGCAGTTGATGTCACCTATCTTGACTTCAGCAAAGCTTTTGATACTGTTCCACATAGAAGATTGATTAATAAGCTGGGTAGGCTCGGGGTGGGTCAGAAGTTGGTCAACTGGGTGGCAAACTAGTTGACGGGCAGAAAACAGAGAGTGATGGTAAACGGTATACAGTCAGAAGAGATGCAAGTCACAAGTGGGATACCTCTGGATCAGTCCTGGGCCAGTCCTTTCAGTATCTTTCAGTGACATTGCAGATGGACTGGAGGGTAAGATTTGTCTGTTTGCAGATGACACCAAGATCTACAACAGAGTAGATGATCCAGATGGGGTGGGCAGAATAAGAAGAGATCTGGATAAACTGGCAAAATGGTCGGAAGAGTGGCAACTGGGGTTTAACGCTAAGAAGTGCAAGATCATGCACATAGGGAAGAGAAACCCTGAAGCCACCTATAGGTTGGGAGGGGAGTTGCTGGCAGTCACAAGGGAAGAAAGAGACTTGGGCATCATCATCACAGATGACCTGAAATCATCCAAGCAGACCACTAAAGCAGTAGGTAAGACTAGGGGGATGTTGGGGTGTATTAGTAGGGGTATCACAGGTCGTAAGAGGGAGGTAATAATCCCTCTTTACAAGACACTGGTTAGGCCCCATCTGGACTACTGCGTGCAGTACTGGAGGCCACACCTTCACAAGGACATTAACCAAATTGAGGCAGTCCAGAGAACGGCAACCAAAATAGTGCAGGGACTGCAT
This sequence comes from Neoceratodus forsteri, assembly GCA_016271365.2. NCBI lineage: Eukaryota > Metazoa > Chordata > Ceratodontiformes > Ceratodontidae > Neoceratodus > Neoceratodus forsteri. The sequence goes on from CM057454.1 coordinate 316,784,146, forward strand.
CAGAAAACATACGAGGACAGATTAATGGAACTCAATATGTATACCCTACAGCAAAGGAGGGAGAGAGGTGATATGATTGAAACATTCAAACACCTTAAGGGCATTAACAAGGTGAAAGAGTCTAACATGTTTCAATATAAGAAAAATAGCAGGACAGGAGGACACAGCATGAGATTAGAGGGAGGATGATTAAGGGGTAATGTGAGGAAGTTATTTTTCACAGAAAGGGTGGTGGATACATGGAATGGCCTACCTCAGGAAGTGGTGGATATGAATACAGTGCAGGGCTTCAAACAGGCATGGGATAGGCATAAGGGAGCAATACAGATAAGTATGAATAGATAGGCCATTGACAGAGCAAATACCGATGGCACATTCATAAGGTAGAAAAAGAAATGGGCACACTGGCTGGGCCTTGCGGTTCTTATCTGCCATCAACTTCTATGTTTCTATAGGTAGTCTGTCAGGAGCCAGCAGTGGCCAGGTGGGAAGGTGTGGGTGCACTCCAGGGTCATAGTGTGAGTTCCAACCTTTGTCTATGGAGGAGATGTTTGAAGTAATCTTGGGTTTACGACCCACCTGTTGTGAATCTGACCCTGAGGCTACTGGGTTGTTGGTGGGCTGCAGTGAGGCCCTTGGTTTGGGATACCATTTTGTGAGGGCTGTTTCCTTGGGGCTCTTAAAAATGCCTTGGTGAGATCACTGTTGAAAAAAAAAACAGCTCTGGACCCTGATGTGGTGACGAACTATAGACCTGTCTCAAACTTTCCCTTTTTGAGGAAGGTTATCAAGAAGGTGGTGGCAATGTAGCTAGAGGTTCATCTTAAGAAATTAACATCTACTGTATGAACCTATCCAGTTGTGTTTCTGACCTCATCACAGCAGAGACTGTGTTCAACAAGGTGTGTAATGATCTGCTTCCGGCTAGGGATAGGAGAGGGCAGTGTCATTCTCCTTGATCTCTCAGCAGCATTTGACACCATGGGTCATGGGGGTTTTCATGAAACACCTTGAGAAATACATAAGAGTCACGAGAACAGCCTTGAAATGGTTTGAGTCCTTTTTATCCGGTAGATTGCAGAGGGCTGTGATACTTTTTTCATGTTGGGGCCAGCTAGTGTCACATGTGGTGTTTCTCGGGGTTCAGTTTTGTTCCTCATGTCATTCACAGTTTATATGCTGCCCCTTGGGTAGGTGGTACGGCTTGAGTTTACACTGCTGTGCAGATTGTATTCAGCTGTACTTGTCCTTTACACCATATGAGCAGGGGGTGATGTTTGTACTGGAACAGTACCTACTGGAAATCATGAACTGGATGGCTTCAAGCTGACCAAGATGAAGTTGTTATTAGTGGAACCAGGCCCTTGTGGTCAGCTGCCAGAGGAAAATTCAGTGTTACTGTCATTAAATGGCACAACCTTGACAGCTGTGGTTAGGTTAAAATATCTGGAAGTCGATGTGGACTCTGGGCTGACACTTGAATTTCATGTACTGGCAGTGGTCTGCAGTAGATTTTTCCAACTCTGAATGTCTTTCAGGCTAAATCCTGTCTGAAGCGAGTGGACCTGGTGATCTTGGTACACGTGTTTGTAACCTCAGGGCTTAACAACTGTAACACTCTCTACCTGGGGTTCTCTAGGAGGTTGGTGGGCCACCTTCAGAGAGTGCCACCGCTCAGTTGATCACTGTGTTATTGTTTGCAGATCTTATTACTCTTGTGCTGAGGCATCTATACTGGCTACCAATAAGATGGTGCACCACCTTCAGGATTGCTCTGTTAACGTAAATAAAGCCCTGCACTGGTTGGATCTTGGGCACCTTAAAGTCCACCTGGCCTGGTATACTCCAAGCCACTCACTCTGCTCCACCAAGGAGCTTTTTCTGGCAAACCCGAGGTCATACCTAAATTGCTAGGAAACAGGGTGTTGTTGGTGGTAGCCTTGTTTATTTGGAACTCCTGGCCTTTCCATCAAAGGAGTTCCCCTGCAGTGGAGGCATTTACATGGTGGCTTAAATGCAATTTGTTCATCTGCTTTTGGTACCAACTGACTGATTATTTCTGTTCCACAGTATTCTTGTTTTTCTGATTTATACAGTTTTAATGGTATTTATTTGTGTATTGTTCTATGGTGCTTTTATGTATTGTCCTATGGTGTTTATATTGTTTCAGTTCTTTCCTTTTTATGAAGTGCCCTGGGCCCTAGGGATAGGGTGCTGTCTTGCCATGTGCTACAGTGCCATGCTAAAATCCAGATAGAGTAAGTCTATAGCCCTGCCCCATGCCAGCTCCCTGGTCACCCTCTCGAAGAAGGCGATCAGGTTAGTTTGGCATGACCTGCCCTTCGTAAAGCCATGTTAAAGTGGATCAAGAACTTCTGCCTCAGCCACATGCTGCACCATTTTGTCTTTGATAATGGACTCTAGGATCTTTCCAAGTATAGATGTCAGGATGACTGGCCTGTAGTTTCCAAGGTCTGATCATACCTCCTTCTTGAAGATGGGAACCATACTGGCCACTTCCATCATCCAGCACTGCTGCTGTCTGAACAGAATCCTGGAAGATTACTGTGAGTGGCTCTGACAATTGTTCATTTAGTTCCCCAGTGATCTTGGGGTGGAGTCTTTTGGCATATAGGGGATTCCCAGCCAGGGCCAAAGTACCGCCTTACTTTAAAATGTTTTTAAATTAATGTCATGACTGAGACAAAAACAGCAACACAGATCATCACTGGGCTCCCTGGAGACTTGCGACGTGCTGACATCATGTAGTGAATGTACTCACCAAGGTATGGCACAACAATCAGAGGAAGATGAACAGACATGAATTGCCAGGGCAGAGGAGCCCCAAGGAATAACATCTGCTACCTCTGCCCACAACATACAAATATGTAACTTGTATTGATCATAAAATGTTATACATATTGGAATGGATTAAAATACACAGTCAGATAGGGTTGCTTGAGTGCTCTGTGATTTATTTTGCTGGAGGCTTCTAGAACTCTAAAGATGGCCCTGTAAATCTGGACCAGTTCGAACTTATCAAGGGAATTTATAGAGTACCCTGGGTAATAGGGTAGGTGGAAATTACCTATAGACTAATTTGTGTTTGAAAAGCATACTTGTTTGTCCCTGATTATGAAGTGGAGAAAAGGGTGGACCTGATGGACCTAAGTCCCTTCCAACCTCCAATTACTGTGTTACTGTGTTATGAAGCAGTATGGAAAGAGAAGTAATATAGTTCACATTGAGGAGGAAGATGAGTATTTGTTGGACAGTTATGGTTGTGCTGAGAGAGCTTTAAAAAGAAAGTCAATCAGAAATTGTTAGCGTTAATGTGAAGGTATCTTGCCTGAACTGGGAAACCAGCATGCTGGTAGACAAGCATTATGATACATCATGATAGTAATGGTACACACAGTAAAGGCAACATGGCAAGTGAGATTATTAAGAAGGATTGGAAAACAGGCAAGGGAGTGTACTCCAAGGTGCACGAAATTAGCTGACACATGACATAGGCTACATGGAAATGCTGCAGTAACTGAGGAAGAACAGACTGTACTATAAAATCAGTGTGTTTAAGTTCAAGAAACTTGCTGACTTTATGGGGATCACTTTCTCACTCTCTGAGCTAATTGTGACATCAGATGTAATAATGATCCCCCAAACATAAATCATTCTCAAACTTAAGTTCTTTAATAATTATTTGATATGTATTTATGTGTTTATCCCTCAAATTCTAAAATGAATGACACATGCATTAATATAATTTTGGTACAAGATGGTAAGAAGTCAGCTCACGGTTGTGAGTAATAATGAGCAAAATTATTGAACAAAGAATGCCATGATGATGTTGTAGTCAGGTACAGGACTGTCATGGACAGCAAATACACCAACACATGTAACATGTAGACTATATACAAAGCCACAAACCAACAAAATCCTACAGTAGGCATACTAGATATGTTGGAAAAGGTGAAATGATTTTTGGCACATAAAAAGGCAATTGCATTGTTGATTGGTTGCTTACTATGTATATTGGATGGTAAGCGTTTTATTGCTGTCTTTTTTTTGTTTACTGTTAGTAATTTAGCATGTGGATGAAGAATATTATACAAGAATTGTCAGGCTCAGTGAATAAACATGGTCATGAAGATTAAAGTTTGTAGTCTCTTGAGAGTCCAGTTTTATTAAACAGGCTGCTGTAGAACACTATGACGCAACATTGGGCCCAGTAAACACAGTAATGAAGATCTGTGATTTTGGTCACGTGAATGTTCTGTCGTTCAACAGGCAGCTGAAGAATGCAATTGTAAGCCACTGGGCTTAGTAAAGCAAACACAGTCATGAAGATTTGAGGTTGTGGTAAGATGAGTGTGCAGTAAGCTAGCGCTGAATTGAATGTCAAGTTATGTAGCAGTGCTATTGTTTGTGCCTGGCTGGTACTCTCGTGAAAAGTAGGGGTTATAACTAAAACAAGCATTTGTCAGTGCCGAATGTTGTCTTGCTGGCATTGGCATTGGCAGTGCAAGAGTTAGAGAGATGCATAATAGGAATGGCAGTGAAGTGTTGAACTAACGCCAGCCGCACTCCCACCCTGCAGAGACTGACAGACAAACTGCACAACACACACCTGTAACGCAATTTGGGGATTTTTTTAACCAAATTTTCATCATAGGCACTTTGGGACCTCTCCTCATGAACAATGGCTCTGTGATTTGTTATGGCTTTTGGGGACCCCACCTCATGAACAGTGGCACTGTCATTTTGTTAATCAGTTCCGAAAGGTGATTCCACACAGTGACCGCGAAATAACCCTTCAGGACCGAATAATGAAATGACAGTGACTGTGTCCATGAGGTGGAGTCCCAAGAACCCCATGTTGAAAATTGGGGACTAAAACTCCAAAAAATGGCTAAGATATCAACCTCAATTGAACCCTCCCCCTTTCAGTGCCATTATAGGACTTACTGTCATTTTTTCTGTTTGCGGTCGGCTTTTGAAGAGTGCAGATGTGTTCCTGGTCCACTGAAAATCACTTCTGACCTCCACAGGTAAGTATGGGTGGGGGAGTGCGGAGAGATGAAGCAGAAGGAGGTGCGGGTTGGGAGGGGCCAGGGCAACAACGAAGTTGTTTTCTTTTTTTTTTCAGGTTTAAAAAAAAAAAGATGTTCTGGGTCACCTGCAAAGAATTTGCTCCTTGAAGAGTCCAAGTCAAACATCTCGACTACGGAAAACATAGTCGATTACTCCTGCTGAATCTGAAACTGCTCAGTGCAGGGTAACAATCTCTTTGTCGCAACCCCCCCCCCACACAGTTATATTAAAAGATACTCAAAAAGGAGGTTGTTGAAAATAGGCGTATACAACCAAACCCCACGGTAATCAGGTGCAGCTCAGAGAGACGCTGGGCAAGCCCTGAAGTACAGTGAAACAGACCGACTCTACCGATTTTGTTCACATTTTCAGATCTAGTCTAGTCGCCATACTCTGACTATAGAAAGAGATAAATGATCTGACCGTTTTGATGATCCCAGTGTTATTGTTGATGATATGATATAACTGTTGACTAATATGCTATTTCCCCCTGTGTGCTCCGAGTTCCGTGACATTTCTTCCCACCCCGGTGCTGCAGATCTGAATGCATTAATGCTTGGTGTGACCCAATGCCACTGCCCAATCTGCAGCTACATCAATCCCTGCCTCATGCAGGCTGATCCCCAGGGACAACTAGTCTCCCTCCAGCCAATCAACGGCCGCTTTGACGACATCTCCCACCCAGGGTACAGGAAACAAAAACATGCAGAGAAACAGTGAAACTCAGAAGGCTGAATTTGTCAACACTTCTGTCAGGCAACCCACCTACTGGTTGCAGTTTTGTAAAGGCTACAGTAACTAAGTGATTGCTGCAGACCACCGTGGGATTGCTGAAGTGACATTTCTCTTGTGTCTTTCTTCAGCATTCCCCAATCATAATGGTGAGAGACTCCAGATGAGATGTTTGCTATTTAAAACTAGGGATTGAAAGAGGCGGACGGCATGAGCCACCATGTTTATTGAAATGTTACACCAGGCAAGGCATGTCCTGCAATGATGGGGCACTCCCTCATTGCAGCAGCAAATTTCTCTTAAATTGGTGGCACACTTCTGAACTGCTGTCATAGACAGTGTGCTCATTCATTGGTGCCACAGAAACCAGCTCCAAAAAACCATGGTGCCATTGACCACAACACGGCCGCACCTCCACAACCCGCTGCTCCAGTAAGCTGTCTCAAAATGTTGCTTGCACTGTGTGCACAAGACAACATAATGAAGGTATTCAGATGTGAATAATTAAACCCAAAAGACTATGGACAGAAAAAGACCAAAAGTTCATTAGGCCTGAAGCCGTATGAGGCATTACTTCCTAAAACCCACCTTAAAGGTGTTCCATTGTGTTTTAAGCTCAGCTATGGCCCCAGAATTGATCACATTGCTTCGTGAACTGTTCTGCTGCTGCCAGAGGGATAACCAAGTGGGTTATACTAGGAATGATATTTCCCCAGTACCTAATCTTGAGGCAATTGCACTGACTTTCAAAATACTGTTGCTTATTTTTGAGTAAGGAGTCCTATGCATTGCTGAATTGCTGGTGCCATATATCTTGGCGCACCAGTTAAGGTCATCCTGAGGAAATGTGCTTGAATTTCCCATGGTCAGCCTTAAGGCAGTGGTTGGACAGGCTTTCTCAGTGAGAGTGCTTCATCTTTGGAGCTCCCTCCCATTGAGGCTGGCAAAGTCAAAAACAGTTTGAGGGTCTGTTAAAAATGCATCTTTTCTGGAAGACTTTCAGTCCAATGACTGATCTATTATCCTCATGTACACTGTATATAGTTTATTTGTTTTGTTCTTCTGTATTTTTGTTACAGGGTATTTAATTGTAATGCACACTGACTTGATTCCCACATTTGGGGGTGGGGAACCAGATAATCAGATGGATAGGGAATTGGCACCAGGACCGGACCCAGAGGGTCGTAGTTGGCGGGATAGTCTCATCCCCAAGGAGGGTCATTAGTGGGGTCCCACAGGGATCAGTCCTTGGGCCCCTCCTGTTCAACGCCTACGTCTCTGACATAAGGACAGGTATCAGGAGTGAGATGAGTCTCTTTGTGGATGACTCAAAACTGGGGGCGGTGGTGGACAGGGAGGAGGGAGGTGCAGGGGACCAGGAGGCTCTGGAAAGATGGTCTAGAAAGTGGAAGCTGAGGTTCAATGCAGGGAAATGGGTACTGCACCTGGGGGCCAGAAACCCGGGCCAAGTGTACACCCTGGGGTGGAAATGCTACAAGTCTCGATGGCTAAGAGGGACCTGGGGTGGTGGTGGATGTCAAGATGAACAACTCGGAGACTTGTAGGAGGGCAGCAGCCAAGGCCAACAGGATGCTGGGATGCATCGCTAGGGGGATCACCTCCAGAAGGAGGGAAGTGATAGTCCCTCTGTATAACTGCTTGGTGAGGCCGCACCTTGAGTAGTGCATGCAGTTTTGGAGGCCACATTTAAAGAGGGACATTGAACTCCTGGAGAGGGTCCAGAGGAGGGCAACCAAAATGATTTGGGGCTTAGGGGACAGGACCTATGAGGAGAGGCTCAAAGAGCTAAATATGTACACATTGGAAGAGAGAAGGGACCGGGGGGACATGATAGAGGTCTTCAGGTAAATGAAGGGGGTAAACAGGGGAGGAACAGTCATGGTGCTTCGAAGGAAGGAGGAGGGGGCCACTAGAGGGCATGGGTGGAAGCTGGAGGGGAAGATTCAGGGGAGAAAGGAGGAGGTGCTACTTCACTGAGAGGGTGGTGGAGCCATGAAATGTGCTGCCTAGGGGGCTGGTAGAGGCAGAGACGGTGGAGGGGTTCAAGAGGGGGTGGGATAGGTACAGGGGAAGGGTTCTGGAAGCAAAATCCAATGCAGCGAGAATATCCGGAACTGGGAAGGGAGAAGCCAGAGAAGGCGAAGGGGTCAGCAGGGTCAGCTCCCAGGGTGGGGGCTGACCAAACGAGCAGACGTGAAAGACCATTAGGCCTATTCTGCTGGCATTTTAGTATGTTAGTATTTGTCTTGATTATTCCATGTTGCAGGATATGCAGTACCAAAGAAAGACAGTGTGCCCGGGAACCCTAGATTCAACCATGTGAGCCTGTAACTCAGTGGTTAGAGCACTGGGATGTTATTCCGGGGGCCTAGGTTCAATTCTCAGTAGGTCACATTATTTCTTTCACTCTACAATTTGTGATCTAAATTGTTTAGCAGTGGCTAATACTGCAGCAAAAAAAACATCTAATTGTCATCTTGATTATTCCTAGTTGCAGAATATGCAATTCAAGAGAAAGGAAGTGTGTCCAGGAACCCCAGGTCCAACCATGTCAGGCTATTGCTCAGTGGTTAGCACACCAGGACTGTATTCAGGGGCCAGTGTTCAAATCCCAATAGGTCACATCATTTCTTTCTCACTACAGTTTGTGATTTAAATTGCTTAGCTTAGCATACTGTACAAAAAAAATCTTATTGTCATCTGGATTCCCAAAGGACATAGTTAAATAAAAAAAATTATAATGATGATAACTGTTCCCGTCGTCTTCCACCTGCTCTGCTCAAAATCGCTCATTTTTAATTTCCCCCCTTTCAGCTTGAGATTGTGCCCCTGGTGGATGAATAGTTCCTTCAGTTAGACTAACAAAATTAAAAGAAAAAACAAACAAAAACACAATATAGTGGTTGAAGTTTTGAAACTGATGAATACTGACTGATTTTCCTGACCTTCCTCCAATTTGGTCTAGTTAACTTTTTGAACAGGTTGGATGGTGGGATGTAAACTTCCACATCAGCATAGCTGTATCTTTACCAGCCCATTTCAACACTACTGTAACGCTCCTGTAAATCAGTACTTCTGTCGGTGCTATACTGTCATGTAGTGAACCACCTGATGCTAAACTTGCTTCTGCCTCAGCAGCACCACTAACTCAGAATGTTCATGTACTGTAACAGGCATGCTATAAGTCTTCTTTTCGCCTTGAGTCAAAACTTCTGGGGCCCGGTATTCAAAAAAGTGCAAAGTGCAGTGTAGACCTTAGCGCTGTGTCTTGCAGTTGTCCAAGTGTCCAAAAATGCTATATTCAGTGGAACTGCACACCGGTGCTGTTCAACTGAATATAGGGCCATGGTGGCTCAGCACTAAGACACTTAGCACTGGGCAGACATGGCTTCCAAAATAGGGTGCCATAATGGCTTGTGCCTGTGCTAAATGTTCGATATTCAACAGTATACTTCCCTGGTGGTTAAATTGTCCCCTCACCCTATCTGTGATCACCCCTTGAAATACACAGGATACTTCCCTGGTGGTCTACTGGCCCCTTCCATCCTCAATCTGCCCATAAAATACAGTATATATCTTTCTCTGGTGTCTAGTGAACCCCACCATTCTTGCAGGCAGTGCCGCACTACCCCACACACCCCCATCCCATCCCCGAGCCAGCAATTGGCACAGCCCTCTGCTCTGCACTGTGACTGGCCACCAATTGAGCTGTCATTGAGCTCATACTGTAACATCTGATTGTACAGTATGCACTCATTGACAGCTCAGTCGGTGGCCGGCTGTGGTAGACTGTAGAGGGCTGTGCCAGTCACCAGCTCGTGGATGGGATGGGTAGGAGTGGGGTGGTGGGGCACTGCCTGCTGGGGTGGGGGGTCCACTAGACACCAGGGAAAGATATATATTGTATTATATGGGCAGATCGGGGATAGGGAAGGGCACCAGTAGACTACCAGGGAAGTGTGCTGTATATTTCAAAGGAAGTTCGGATATACAGAGGGAGGGGCTGTTGGATCACCATGGAAGAATACTGTGTATTTCAAGGGGAGATTGGGGATGGGGAGGGGAACTGTTAGATCACCAGGGAAGTATACTGTTTATTCCAATGGAGATTGGGGATAGGGAGGGGGGACCACTAGACCACCAGAGTAATATACTGTTTATTTCAAGGGAGATTGAGGATAGGGAGGGGGACCGCTAGATGACAGGGAATGGTTTATCTTTAATATACATGGGATCAGGATGGGGGCGGGGATACACTGTACATTAGGGAAATGGTGTCTGTGTGTCTGACAGGTGATCAAGTTGGGGGAAGGACCACTGGACACCAGGGAATACTACTGTAGCCATCAGGCATGGGTGCCATTAGGAGGTGGGACCACTGGACACCAGAGAATACTACTGTAGCCATCATGAATGGGTGCGGGTGGGTGGAGGGACCTGTAGACACCAAGGAATGGTTTATGTTAACATGGGGCCAGCAATTGGTAGTGGGGGAGGGGCAGTAGACACCAGGGAAGGTTTCTTTTTTACATCAGGTCGGTGAAAGGGGGGACACTAGACACCAAGGAAAGTTTATTTTTACATCAGGCCAGTTATCAGCGAGGGGGGGACCGCTAGACACCAGGGAAAGTTTATTTTTACATTGGGCCAGTGATTGATTGGGGGAGGACCACTAGACACCAGGGAAAGTGTCTTTTATTACATTGGGCTATTGATTGGAGAGGGGACCACTAGGACGCAGGGAACGTTCTTTGTTACATTGGGCTGATGATTGGTGGGCACTAGCACCAGGGAATTTTTTTTTTTTTTTTTTTACGTTGAGCTGGCGATCATTGGGGGGGGGCACCACTAAGGCTCCTGTAACCTTACAGACATGTAAAAATGTTGCAGAAGCCCCCAAACATGGCTTGCGTCCACACTGGTAATGTTTTCAAACTGTGTTAGAAAAACCATGTTTAAACCCTGATTGTATTAAAAATTAAAAATGTAAATAACTGGTTGCGGAACTAGTGCTTAAAACAAAACCTAATATGACTAACTCACTGGGAATGTTTTGACAGTAAAAGAGAACTATTCTCTACAGATGGATGTCACTTGAATAAGAAGGGTTCTGAAATTTTGTGTAACCTTATTAATACAGTAATTGATAATTCTTTAAACTTTTAAAGGGGGGAAGGGGACTAGATAGTATCAGTCAGTTATTGACTCCTTTGAGTTGTTAGGCCTGGAACACATACACCTAGAATTACCTAAATCTACCAGTCGTGGGGGAAAAAGCATACTGGTACCCTAACCTCCAGACTAAATTTATTATTACTGAATGCTAGAAGTTTACTAAATAAAGTAAGTGAACTTCAAATTGTCCTGAATAATAGGAATATTGATGTATGTGGGGTCACAGAGACATGGTTCACTGATAATCAGTGGAGCCAGGATATCCCTGGGTACACTCTTTTTAAGAAGAATCATACCAGGTCCAAGGGAGGAGGAGTGGCATTCTACGTCAAGGACAGTTTAGATTGTCTGGAAGTAGAAAACAACATGCCAACACCTGATGACATCAAACTTATTTGGGTAAAATTAACTTGTGATCAAGGCTTGATAACCCTAGGGCTTTGGTATCGCCCACCTGCATTGGATGCTGCTACTAATAATAAATTCTTTGAATATTTACAAAATATTAATAATTTGGATAATATCATTCTAATGGGGGATTTTAACTTTCCTAATATAAAATGGTATAGTTCGGAAAGTACAAATCAGCTAGAAATAACATTTCTTGAAACCACAGTACAGTTAGGATTGGACCAAGTGGTATTAGAACCAACTAGGCAATACAATATTTTAGATTAAATTTTTACCAATATAGCAGAACAGGGGGATTCCCCTAAAATCCTTGAACCACTAGGAGATTGTGATCACTGAATGGTTTCGTGGACCATTAATTATTTTAAATCTTCTACTAATGGTAAGACTATAATGTGGAACTTTCCTAAGGCTAACTATGAGAAAATAAAAGCATACTTAAATAACTGGAACTGGGAACAATATTTGACTAATCTTACAATTAGTGAGATATGGTCTAGTATAAAAAATAAACTAGGGGCATGTATACAAAATTGGGTCCCTGTGCAAACTAAATATAAAAATCACAAGTGGCTTCCCCCGTGGTATTCAACAAAAATAGGAAGAATGATTAGAAATAAAAAAAGGGCTTATAATAAATATAGAAAGCAAAAACTGAGGCTAATTGGAATACGTTTAAATGTAAAGCTAGTAAAACCAAGTTTGAAATTAGAAAAGCAAAGAGGGATTTAGAGTATAAACTGGCAGCAGTTACAAAAGATAATAACAAACAATTCTTTAATTATGAAGGATCTATAAAAAACAAAGTACCAAAAGTTGGCCTCATATTAGTTAGAGATAAGGTAGTGACTGATGAACAAACTTTAGCTCAAGAATTTAACCAGTATTTTACTAGTATATTTAAAAATAAAGAAGTCATTGGTTGTATTGAATGTAATATCAAGGACCCAATTGTACCTTTTGAGGTTGCTGAAATCTATGCTGCTATCAGTTCTCTCAAAACCTCATCATCAATAGGACCGGACAACATCCCTTTTGTTTTCTTAAAATAAATTTCTTACGAATTAGCAGATGTTCTTACTTTGCTTTACAACAAATCCATTATGGAAGGAGTGGCTATACAGGAATGGAAAGAGGCTATAGTTATTCCAATTTATAAGGGTGGTTCCAGACAAGATGTGAGACATTATAGACCAATCAGTCTGACATCATGCATTGGGAAGGTCACGGAGAAACTAATATTGCAAAGAATTAATAGTCATATTTCTAGGTATGAATTAGGTGATATAACACAATACGGCTTTACCCCAGGTAGATCATGTCACAACAACCTGATTAATTTTTTCGAACCTATTAGCGAAGCTCTAGATGCTGGCCTGCCAGTTGATGTCATTTTTCTGGATTTCGAAAAGGTTCTGTATCCCATAAAATATTAATAGAATGCTTAGTTCATATAGGACTCCACTATAACATTATTATGTGGATTTCATCATGGTTGACAGATAGGAGGCAACAGGTGTGTGTTAGGGATTATAAATGTACATCGAGTATGGTGTCAAGTGGTGTGCCTCAGGGCTCGGTACTTGGTCTTGTGTTGTTTAACCTAGTAATTTCTAGCATGCAAACCACACAAGGGGTCTGGCTGAATAAATACGCTGACGACAGTAAACTGGGGTGTGTTGTGAATGATATTAATTCTGTACACTTGCTGCAAAATAATTTGGATAATCTATCAAAATGGGCCAAAGAAAATAAATATATTTTCAATATTGCCAAATGCAAAGTTATGCATCTTGGTAACAATAATAAGTTAAATAATTATTATATGAATAATATTCTATTAACAGTAGTCACCTCCGAGAAGGATCTGGGAGTTCATATTACAAATGATTTGAAGTTTTCAGAACATAGCAACAAAACAGTTAAGAAATGTCATAGACTTGACTAGCTATGTTCTGAAAAATATTAAAAGTAGAGAAGCAGAGGTGTTATTACCAATATATAACAGTTTAGTAAGATCACACATAGATTATTGCTCTTCTTTCTGTGCACTGACATCAGCACAAGAAAGAGTGACTGTAGAAAAAAATACAACATAGGTTTACTAGAAATATAAAAAATTTGGAATCATTAGGGTATGGGGAAAGGTTAAGAGCTTTGAATCTCTATTCTTTGGAATATCGCTCTTTATAAGGTGACCTATATTTAATTTTCAGAACTTCAAGAGATCCAACGCTATTTGAAACCATCTGCCTGGAATGGTATCCTTCTGAAAGGAATACTAGATCACATAAGCTGAGACTAAGATCCTCTATTAAAAAACAGTTAAGAGAAATCGTTTCTTTACTCAGAGAGCTGTTCCAATCTGGAACACCCTTCCACACGAGGTGGTACATAGCTCAAATTTAATGCAGTTGAAGACTAATCTGGAGATAAATATATATATATATATATATATATATATATATATATATATATATGATAATAAGTATTGATTCCACCGTGGTTAAAGGTGGAGAGTTCATCTTGGGCCAGTCCTCGAACTTGTACCAAACCTGTGAACCTGTGTATCAGGGTTTTAGCACGGTTTTCAACATGGTTTGAAAATAAACATGGTTGCATAACCAATGTGGAGAGGAGTCCATACCGTGTTCACTGTGCTTCAGCTGTTATTAGTCCTCCGAGAAGCCAGAATGCGCTGCTCCTTAACACCATCACTTCCGGTTCAGTAAGCCCTACCCTTCTACTGCTGGCGACCTCCCTCCATATTTTCCGAAACCCGGCAGCTGTTTATTCTTTTTGTCTGAAGCCTACCTTCCAAACTCTTTCTCCTGTTACTGGTATCTGGCTGATCCTGCTCTGTCCATGCTCCGCATTCCAGCAGCAGTGGCCACAGCCATGTTTAAACTTCCATTTCATGGCAATGCCCACTAACATGTTGGGACTTGCATGGCACTGTCTGTGTGTCCCACAATGCACTATGGGACAGATATCGAGATACGGTGGAGTAAGCTTCCCAAACTGTGCCATGAGTATGGACGCACTTGTCAGCAGATCTCAAAACAGAGACCACAATGTGGATTTGCTAGCACAGTATGTGCTGTGCCATTTTTGAAAACGTTGCTGCAGTATTGTTGCCAGTGTGGACAGGGCCCAAGAAATTGTGTTGTTATTATGACAGTAGTAATTATGTTATTGATACAAAAAACAGACCATTTTTTCTAGCTATGTCAATCTAATGTTTACATCACTACAGAAATGTTTTTTGTAAAATAAATGTGATCAATATACTTTTTCCATAAAGATAAAGTATACTGATATACTTTTTAATATCAATATGCAACATTTCATTATGGTTTTAAAAAATAAAAAAAAAAAAAATTTCACTTGTTTCTGAATTTTGGTATTACTCCTAATAATTTAATTGGTATCCATATAATACCCATAAACATTCATCTTCTACCTTAAATTCCATGGCTAACATTTCACTCTCCTCCCCCGCAGTACCAGTTCTTCCTCTCTTTCACAGCCTTTGGTTGTAAAAGCATCGGAAGATAATAACCCACCTGAAACTATACAGTCTCCGCTGCGGAAGGTGAGCTACATGCAGTAAACTCAGCAGTACTAACTTATTAGTACTAGTGTCACTGACACCACTAAGGTCCTGTACACACTATGCTTTTTAAAATGTTTTAAGTGGTTTAAAGCATTTTAAAATGCCAAAACATGGTTTGTGGCCGCACCTAACACGGTTTGAAACTGTGTTTAAAAACCGAGCTTAAACCCTGCAGGGGACCTAGGCTTAAAAGTGGTTTTAAACACTGTTTCAAACCAAAAATGTTTTACCATGTGGTGTGGATGGGCGAAACCCAGGTAGCTGAAGGAAACCTATACTACAGTGCTGTCGTGGAACTGTTCTAAAAAAAACGTTACCAAACCTGACGTGTAGACACGACTGGAAAGGGTTACAGCATGATGACTACCAGTGCGAATGGGCGACCAAGGTGAGCTTGAAACCGCTCTTTGAAACGGTTTTAAAAATGTAACTGCAGTGTGTACGGTGCCTTATACTCACAATCTGGTACTCATTCCATACACCAGAGCCATAACCTCCTGTAGCAAACAGTTTAAAAATGATAAGGACATAGAGTCATGCCTCTGTGTCCCTCATCAGGAGGGGTAGCCTCATTTTACAACTTGCATGTCTTCTCTGCCAAGTGGGGTCTATACTAAGATTTTATACAGCAAATCATGTTCAATTTGTGATGTTCTGATAACAGCGTACTGTATCAACAACAGAGCTCTAGTTAGTATGGAATGTGGAACTTGAAGCTCCATGTCTGATGATATGCCCCCAATTTTGAAGGTTTTTGTCCTATATTTGAGTGATAAAAGGTTGAAGGGTATTCATGGTATGACCATAACTGAAGAGATTAATCACAGAGTGGATAGGAGAAGGAAGAGCTTTAGAACACTGTCCGCTAATGTAATATGTGTAGGCAATAACCCACGACAGGGTGTGTGGTTATTGAGGATTGATTAACACCTCAGGTGTTTTGGGAGGCATGAGGCTTTAGGCTGAGTGTCCAGACTGAGTGTCCTCACAGCACCTGCGGTGTTGATTAATCCCCAATAACCATACACCCTGGAGTGGGTTATTGTGCTTATAACATGGGGTGTCACCACAGGTGAAAATAAGTATGAGGAAACCATGATTAATTGATGAAAAGCTAGGAACCTGTTTATGTGTTCTGCCACCAGCAGAACTACTGTGCTGCTGATACTGCTGAATTGGGGTATAGCTCCACTGTTGACACTGATGACTTTCTGACCACTGAGCACACAATACAGTTTTACAGACTACACACATACACAACATTAAATGTAACACAGGAATAATGCTCTTGGTCCATGATGGCACACTTACTCTGAATTTCATTTACAGCAAATTTGTGCTGTCGATACCCTGATGGCTTCTCGCTATCTCTCTCTTGCTCTGTGGCTGCAGCAAGTCTCTCTCTCTCCCTCCCTACACTGTTAAGCAAGCCATGGTGGGGGGAGTGCACAGTCGGACACATAAGAGAGAGAGAGAGAGAGACACACACACACACGATAAGCCCAAAGCATTGCAGAAACATTGCTGTAAACTGTGCCTTTATCCGTGTCTGTCTCTCTCGAGGTGCACTACTGTGGTGTCACAGAGCAGCAGTTGGTTTGCTGTACTATATTTTGAAACAGGGACTGGACAGGAACAGGAGGTACTGAGAGTAAGCGACACAGAGACACCGTGTCTTGTCTGTCATATACTTCAGTAACTGTCTCCTCGCTACTCCCCGATCTGTGTGTTTATGGAAACAATAAAAGATTTTGCCATTAACACTGTCTTTGATTGCACAGTTCTCAGCACAGTTGGGAGCAAGTGGGGAAGAGAGTCAGCACTTGTTGCTTGTCAGTCACAGTGAGCCTCTCTTCTGCTACACAGGATTTCAAGTGTGAGGATTTTGGTGTCAGTAATTACATAAAAACAATTTATGTTCCTAGGGCTGCTACCACTTTCTTCCATGTTAAAGGGTACCTAACCAAGCAATTTTTTAAAATTGCGAACTCCAAAATCTGGCTTCATAGCAAGATAATGTAGAGGCTGCTGTTTACATTTATGCTAAAATTGCATTTATGTAAATAATATAAATGCATTTTCATAGCTTTTGAAAAATGTAAACATCAGCCTTTCACTTTCGAAAAACAGCATTGGTTTCTCCCTAAGACATCTGCCAAGTCTGTTAAGTGATGAGTCATGATGACATAATCTGAACCAAAGACAGAGACCCACATATATTTCTATAGTGCTAACTAGTTCTTCTTTCCTTTGTTTTTAATTGTTGTACCAGAATGATCAACACCATGTATTAACTCATGGATTATTTTGATCAGTACACATTAGGCTATGATGTTGTTCATTTTGTTTACTTTAACTTGCGGAAAATGTTTTGAAATCCAGCTGACTCTTTCCTTGGCAAACTGCATTACAGTACAACACTTCAATTACCTGATGATCTAGTGGTTATGTGATGCACTGAAGTTTGTTTTTTGTTGTTAACCAGGAGAGACACACTAAGCTGAAAGTTTGTTTACAGGTGTGGCCTGGGAGCACAAGGAAGTGTAATGACTTGCTCAGGGTCACAGAGAAAAGTACTGGTCTGGTTCAGTTCCAAAGCCCATGCTCTCTTGTTAATCCACAAATAAGGCTTTCTTTTTCCATGTGAGCCTCCTGCATCTAGCCTGCCTTCTGTTGAACACCCCACCATCCATACCCTGTCCTTAGAACTGCCTGATGCCGCATATATGCTTACGGTCTCATGAAGAGAATTATCATACTTCAGATTGTGATCTTGTACCTCAGAGAGTTGTGCACACCTACACCAATATGCATCATCAGCTGGCACTGTTAAAAAATGCCTCCCAAATCACTCTCCAGTCCACATTCTCAGTGTTTGAATTCTGCTCCCACAGTAAACATTGAGTGGATCACCACCCTTCTGCACAGTGACGGTAGTATGTACAGTTCCCCTGTTGTGTTTTTTCCCACCTCATTAACCAACAACTAGGTCTTCCTGGAAGGAAAAGCAGTAAGCATCATGACCCACCAGAAAAACTGCTGTTCATGCCCTCATAAGGGCTGCACTTACAATGAATAATGATATTATTGGCAGGAGAGGCATACTAATACCTTGAGCAAATCCACCCGACTTCCAGTGTCAGTCTACTCCTTTACTTGTGATCTGCAGAACCCCGCAGGACAGTTCCCAGCAATTCTTCTCCAGTACTTTTTTGTGCTCTACTCCACAATTAGAGTTGGCTGGCTACCACCCTTTGAAATCTTGAATGAGCTATACACAACTCCCTCAATACTGTCCTAACAAACGCCAATACCCCCACCCAAGAGTAATCTCCTCCACTGAATTCAAGTAACAGTTTAGGTGCAGCCCTTCCACTCTGAGTATTTGTCCATGCTGGCTACTCTCATCCACAGTCAGGTAGTGATCACGATGTTGGCAGCCACACATTTCAGATCTCACAGTGATCTGCTCAACATCCTCCTTCATGTCTTCAACTAACCTGAATGTAGCTATACCCTGCAGGAATGGCCTCTTCAGTCCCTCTCTGGCACTCATTCTTCCACCTGCTCCCCACACCAAAAACTAGTGAGTTCACTACCCTTCTGCATCATGAATGTGGTTAGTACAGTCTCCCATGTTATTTTTACGTATTAATAATAAACATGATCTTCTGGTAAGCCAGGCTGATAGCTGCATTGCACAAGTGGAAAAATAGACTTTTATACCCATGTAAGATCTAAGTCACCTATGATTAGGCAATATTAAATGTCGTGCATAATGATGTGCACACCCATCATTTAGCAGTGCCTAATCAAAGGTAGCCTAGATCTTTCAAGGATAGGAAAGCCCATCATTCCTCTTGTTCCCTGTTGCTATCAGCCTGACTTACTGGAAAGATATGTTTATATTTGATATGTCAAAATAAAACGAGGACTGTACTACTTGCATTCATGATGCAGAAGGGTGATGAGCTCACTAGTTTTCAGTGTGAGGAGGAATAGAGAAGCATGAATACCAGAGGGGGACTGAGAAGGCCACTCTTGCAAGGTACTGCTATATTCTGGGAAGGGGGAAGACGGAGGAGAGAAATCTGAGCAGATTACTGTGAGAAATAAGATGTGGGCTGCCAGCACCTTGATCACTACCTGACCCCGTTGTCCTGACCAACATTCCCCTTCCCATAAGACCAGTTCATGCAATTGTCCAAGGCTGTGTGTGGATATTAATGTATGAAATGGCTGCCACTACATGTTCAGTCACTTCACTACCAGTCTAGTATTGCTTGTAAAGCAGTTTGGGATACAATGTGTATGAAAACCACTATATAAATGCTGATTATTCTTCTTATTATTTCCCATGGAAAAGAAGACAAGACAAGCATATATTTGAGTTTCGAGAAAGTATGAACTCTAACATTGGACTGAACAAGAACTTTGCTACAAAAAAGTGGTAGCTCTAGGGGGTGGTGAAGGGTGTGGCTGCACCCCCCCCCCCACACACACACACATAGTAATGTACTTGCGTGTTGCTGCTGCTGCATTTCACTTTGTTGAAGAAGTCTGATTTATTGACTGTACAAATGTTTACATTCAAACTATGGATTACATTTGTAGGTCCTGTCAAAAACGTACTAGAAAAGAATAGCAGAAAATATAAAGGTTTAATAAAAATGTTAAAAAGTGCATATTAAGCATGCACACCAGCCCAGCACCCGCACTGTAGCATCTTGGATCCACCATAACCACTAGACTACCAGGTTATTCAAGATTTGTACTGCACTGTGGTTTGCCACAGAGAAAGTCAGTTGGATTAAAACACACCTTCAGCATGTTAAAATAAACAAAATGAACAGAAGCAAAGTAATGCACATGGTTTTGACCATTTGGGTGAAACAATTCTATACAAAGGGAAAAATAACTAGTTAGCACTATAGAGAGCCATATATCTTTCTGACTTTGGCTCCAGTGATGTCATCACATAACACATTTGGTGGCCATTTTAGGAAGCAGGTAAGACAGTTTTTTTAAATTAGAAGGCTGATTTTACAATATTCAAATGCTCTGGAACCACATTTAGGTAAATTATGTAAATGTAGTTTTAGCCTTAATGAATACAGCAGCCTTTCCTTTAGACACCTACAGAGTCAGATTTTTGAATAGTTTGTTGTCAGAATGTTGTTTAGGTATCCTTTAACATACATCTGTGAAGAAAGGGTAATGGCAGGTCTCACCAAGCAGCAGCTGCTGTGCTTTAATATATTTCAACTATAGACTGCAGTGCGAGGGATTGGTGCGGCAGATGAGTCTTTGCCGGGGGGGGGGGGGGCAACAGAGGAGAAGCAGGACCGCAAACACTGGACGGTGCACCTTCATGCAGCTTTCACAGTCCAGATGTGAGAAGCTGAACACTGCATAATGTGCTGTCATGGAGCAGCAGTGGTCTGCTTTACTATATTTTGAAACAGGGACTGGACAGACACAGGAGGTACCGGGAGTAAGCAAAACACATACAAAATGGCTTGTCTGTCATATACTCCAGCAGCTGTCTCCTCACTGGTCCCCGATCCTTATGTTTATGGAAACAATAACAGCTTTCTTTGCCATTTACACTGCCTTTGATTGCATAGCTCTCAGCACAGTCGGGAGCAAGGGGGGAGAGAGTCAGTGCTTGTTTCTTGTCAATTTCAGCGAGTGTCTCTCTCCTTCCCTACACAGAATTTCAAGTGTTGAGGATTTTGGGGCCAGTAGTTACATGAAAAAATATGTTGCCAAGGCTGCTGTCACTTTCTGCCATGTTAACATACATCTGTGAAGAAAAGGTTGCAGGTGTCATGGAGCAGCAGCTGCTGTGCTTTAATATATTTTGACTATAGGCTGCAGTGCGAGGGATCGGTGTGGCAGGTAAGCCTTTGCTTGGGGGGGGGGGGGCAGGATGGCAGATACTAGACGGTGCACTTTCACGCAAATTTCACAGTCCCAGTGTGTGTCAAGCATCTCCTGCTGTTCCGCTATACAGCACTAGGTACAATGGCAGGACTCCTATAGTGCTGCAGGGACAGTTATGAGATCCGCAGGGTGGGTGGCTAGGTACAACCACTGCCACCAATGGGGACTGCACAGGCACACAAACTGGACTACAGAGGGTCAGGGGCCAACAAGCACCACTCGGCATCTGGGAGACAGAGAGAAGAGACAACACTACCAATTAAAATTAAGTATAGCAAAGGGGAAAGTCACCATGTTGACTGACACATAAAATTAAAAAGTTGATAAATAAAAAAACAGAAGTTGTACAGGGCCACACAGTGCAATAAAAATGAAGAAGGATGGAATAGATACAAACATTTACAAACAAAAGTAAAAAAGGAAATAAAAAGGGAAAAGGCTGAGTATGAGATGAAACTGGCTAGTAAAACAAGGGATAACTACAAAGCATTTTACGCGTATGTAAATAACAAAAAGGCAACTGAAAATGCTATTGGACCACTGTTGAATCAGGATGGCTCAGTGGTACCCTCAAAGAAACAAATGGCAGATATTCAAAATAGATATTTTGCTTCAGTTTTCAATGCAAAGCCAAAACAGGATAGTGGGATAAATCAGTTAAATATTACAAAAGTCCAGTACAGCTAGACCCAAATGATATCGGGGACAGACTAAGTAAAATGAATCCATACAAGTCCCCGGGCCTGGATGGAGTTCATCCAAGAGTTATTAAAGTGCTAGCAAATGAAATCACACACCCCCCCCCAACCTTCATCTTTCAGACATCTTTAGACACAGGTTAAGTAGTTGAGTCCTGGAAAACAGCAATATTGATCACATTATTTAAAAAAAGGGAAGTAAAAAGCACCAAGCGAACTATCGTCCAGTTAAATTTAACGTCAGTCCTATGTAAGACTTTAGAGGGGTTTATAAAGGAATTCATAGTATATTGCCTAAACTGTAATCATTTTAATGACAGGACACAGCATGCCTTCATAAAAGGCACATCATGTCAAACATACACTCTAGAATTCTATGGTAGGGCAAGTAAGACCATGGACAGAGGAAACTCAGTGGATGTTGTATTCAGGGATTTCACCAAAGCTTTTGATAAGCTACCCCATCAGGAATTGGTGCAGGTTCTCACAAAACTAGGTATTCATGGAAACATTGCTTCATGGATTAACTCCTGGTTATCTGGCAGAAAACAGAGGGTTTTAAGGAGAGAGTAGTGTCGAGTGGGGTTCTGCAGGGGTCAGTCTTGGGCCCGTGTCTGTTTAATATATATATGTCACCTCCCTTAAATACAAACCTAAAAAATGTTGGTTAACTAAGTTTGTGGATGACTGTAGACTGGGAGTTGAGGTAAATAGTACAGAGGAGACACACATTCTTCAGGAAGCACTAATCCATATCCATGATTGGTGCAGCACACATAAGTTATATCTTAACTTGAAGAAGTGTACAATAATGCATATGGGAAGGAAAAATCCCAACACTACATGTTACTTGGGAAATTCTAGTCTTAGGAAGGTAACAGAAGAGAAAGATCTGGGCATCACTGTAACAAAATGGCCTACAGTTTAAGAAGCACAGTAAGAATGTAGTCCAGAAAGCAAATAGAGTTCTAAACTGTATCATCAGGCACATTTCCAGCAGGAGTAGGGAAGTGTTCATGCCACTGTATTGCACATTGGTGAAACCTTCCATGGAATACTGTGCTCAAGTATGGTCACCATACAAGAAAACGGAAGCTGACTTGATCAAGAGGGTACAAAAGAGAGCAACAAGGGACATTTCAGATCTTAAAGGGACGGACCATGATTCTAGGCTGAGAGAACTGAACCTGCTCACACTGGATTATCGGAGAATTAGGGGAGACGTGCTCTTTGTATAAGGCCCAGACAGATTGTGATTTATGGGAAAGGTTAGGTCTAAACTTTAGGGGCCAAATCTATAGTACCAGAGCACATACTCTTCAGTTACAAGGGGAAACCTGTAATTCGCTAGAGAGACAAAAGTGGTTTAGTCAGAGGGTGGTACCTATCTGGAACACCTTACCCATGGAAATAGTGAGGAGCTTATCTGTGGATAGTTTTAAGTCCAAATTGGATATACATTACAGGAATGGTATGCTGTCTAGATAATTTTGAGGTGAGTATTATGGATTATAGCTCGGATAAACCTATGAATAAAGTGCCATGCTAACATGGAGCATCAGATTGGGACCTTCAGACTGAGTTTTATTTTTTTATTTGCTTTTCTTGCGAACTGGGTCCATAAAGGTTTGCTAGTCATTTTGATAATTTTTATCTTTTTATTTTCAGATTGTAGCTCTCAACAAAACAAAGGAACGGATGAGACCTTATCAAGGGAATCAGGAAGATGAGGATCCAGATATTAAAAAGATTAAGAAGGTAAATACTTTCTCATAAACATAGGTGAACCTGTTATAGCATGTGTGGGCATGGCTTTGAAAACAACGGAAACCAATACAGCACAGCCTCACACCTGAATTGTGTTGTGTTTGGTCCCCATTTTCTGTGACGAAGTTACACGGGTGAGCAAACTATGAGTAACAGGGTCAACATACTGGGGAGCACAAAAATCAGGAGCATTTACTATTCCGAGTGCTCTTGAACTAGTACTGTGTTAGTGTGGTTTTGTTAAATTTTTATTACAGAGTTCTCAATACCAATACGCTTGCCACAAGACTAAGATATTAGGGACTTCATGGTAATCAGACAATAAAGTCCCAGTACTGTTTTGTCTTGATGTTTTGAACGTCTCAAATGTAGCCACCACCAGACTTTCCTTTAACTCCTACAGTACGTCATGGTCCTGTGGACCACGGATTTGGCTTGAGACTTTTGATTGGAGGAACAGAAAGTCCCCATATCCACCATTTTTTCCACTGTAACTATGTCAGTTACATTCTTGTGCATCAGTTTTTTTCTATACTGTAATAGTATACATGAAGTATTTCCTTGAGTGGGATTTTTTTTTTCCAAAACGATTTCTCAGCAGAAGCTCTGCTTCCCAGCCACACACTCCAGTACTGTAACTAGGATATGCAAAGCACAGGGCCATGAGCTCATGCCATATGGAATGCCAGTATGCTAAGATATTTGTCATGTAAGCCTGGTACCTCGCTGGATGGTAGTTATTACAATATCTACTACCATCTATCTGTGTGGCTAGCAGATGTGGCAGCATAGTGCCCACAGGGTTGCCCTTCATTTCTACCATGCAGCTACAGTGGTAATTGCACAAACATTGCATGGTAGCACAGTATACCCAGTGGCATGCAAGTGCGGTACCCATTGAATGACATGTATGCTGCTACCGTGCAATGACGCACAGTGCACGGTACCACGAAACTTTTGTGCGATTACCACTGTAGGTGTGCTGGGACATCACAGTGGGGTGATTCCTCATCCCAACTTGGACCCCTCCCACCCCCCACCTTGATGCCCTAGCTCATCTAGCTGCATGGTAGGGCTGAAGGGCAACCCTGCGGGCACTTTGCTGCCATATCTGCTACACCAGTAGCCACACAGATAGATGGTAGTAGTAGATATTGTAATGACTACTGTCCAGTATGGTACCAGGCTTACATGACAATATCATAGTATGCTGGCATTCTGCATGGCATGGACTCATGGCCCCGTTCTGATGGTGGCTATGGGCACTCCAGTATCTATGGTGCTGCCCATGGCCAGTGTCTGCCTGTCCTACTGTGCAGAGGTGGCAGGGTGTCTTTGTTGGGGGCACATATACAGTTATTGCAGGGTCCCTGCTACCATAACCTGCACCCTCCAATGCCCTGCACTCCGCACCTTTATGAATTGCATGGAGTGCAGGCACATCCCCAACACTTCCCCTGGATGACCCATGCACGTAGCCATATGGCCAGAGGTGGGATCCACTGAGCAAGTGACTTCTGTAACTTCAGTGAATGCCTCTGGGGTCCGTTGGACCTCCGCTGTGCAGCATTACAACATATGGGTGCCTCTGCACCTCCGTATGGGAAACCCGCACATTTGGGCATCGGGCCTATTGTTTTTATCTATCTGTGATTCTGTACTGTACCTTGTTTAAGTTGCTGTATGTAACCCACATTACCACTGTTGCTGTAAAATCCCCAAGGACCTTGTTAAAAAATAGGTGATATAACTACAATAAATGCAGCTATCCCGGTATGAACAAGTACTAAATAATGAAAAGAAATAACAACTTTAAAAGCCGGTGTGCTCTACATACACAACATACATGTCTTACGGGTTTGGACTTTAGGAAAGCTGCTGGGGGACTACTTCAGAGTGGCAGGAGGGATATTTTCCACAAATGTATTATTATTTTTCTTAATGTATAAAATCTGTTTTCATAAAAGTAATTATTGGGGGATTCAGTTTATTATTAGAGTGAAAACATTCTTTAGAGTTTGCATGTGTTATCTTAAGGAAACCATAATGCACACACCTCTCGACAGAAATAGAAACCACTAAAGGGTCTGCATGTGTGTTCTCTGCCACTATGTGTGGCTCTGTCTCTCACCTGCTCCCTCACTCATAAAGACAAGTGACATATTTTGAGTCAGACCCTTGTTTATGGTCTCCTGTTTATACAATATTTTTGAAATTGTAAAGCTTTTACATTACAGTGAAACTTGTGTAAGACCGTGCATATTGAGAATGTCATGGTATTAAGGACATTTCTTTCAACCCAGAATATAATTTCTTAAATAATGTGCAGCCTGCATACTAAGGACAAATTGATATTAAAGATTAGTTATTTAGTCCCAGAGGTGTCCTTAATGGGCAGTTCCACTGATTTCTCTGCTCTTTATTGAGTGTAGCAGAGGCCATTATGATGTTTTCAGGCATTGTGAAAGCTGCTGTCCCTTAAGGGTTTCTTTGTGTCCTGTCTAAAATTAAGACAAATGGTGATTTCACCCAAAATTGATTGGAGATATATATTCATTTAGAATTTTTCAGTGGCCAAAATAGTAATTCACCTGTAAGGTTTGACTCTCACCCACATTGTAGTGGCACAGTAGTGATACTATAATTAGGTTTCAGTATGCTTGTCTAGCTAAACCTCATTTTTTGCACCTTTATATCATGACAGTCCCCTGAATAGAATACTTGGAAATTTTGCAGTCATACTGTCAGTGCTAGGATCGCAGAGCTTGCAAATCTGGACAGTTGTGTGGTTTGAAAGTTCTAGTAGGTTGAAAATACATAGCAAAATTGTTTTTTTGAGATTCTTTTCAGCTGTAGCACAAAAACAACGGAGTTGAAACCTGAAACTTTGAGTACAATTAGAGTTTGTCAACACTGCACTCATTGCTGCTGCTTCCTGAGTGACCTTTAGGCCCACTAGCACAGTCTGCTACAAGTCTGGTGCAATCTTTGTGTCCATGCAGTTGCTTCATGAATGGGCGGTAAAGTCTGCTACATCATCCAAAATCCAAAGTGTGAAATGTGTAAATTAAATGTTTTCCATTTAGTTTGAATGATAGCTGCTGCTTTGCACAGTAACTGCCATTTGTGAATTGGCTCTAAATAGTTGAGACTATACTGAGTACCTGAATCAAAGCCACAACGGTCCAGTTACCTTAGAGTGAAATTGATGATCAAATCAATTAACAGTTGGTATTTAAGGGCAGTTATTGCAAGACATCTCCACCCCCTGACTAAGAGGCAGTATATGACCTTGAAGTGGTGGGATTCCTGCTCCTGGTTATCTGTACCTGCCATTAATGAACTTGAAAATACCATGAATTAATAAAAGGCTAGGCAGGCATTCATGGCTCCAGAGTGCTCTCTATTAGTGGCCGTTGTTCTTTAAATTGGGGTAGGTGGACGTTGTTCTTTAAATCGGGGTAGCACCTGGATTTGCTGGTGGTGCCGTCCCTACCCTCATTTAAATGCCAAAGTCTGCTACAGGTCTGGTGTAGTTTATGTGACCATGCAGCTGCTTCATGGCTTGCCCACAGGACCACTCAGTATGTCTGCTACAGGTCTGGGGCAGTGTGTGTGTTGATGTTGGTAATTTGTGACAAGTGCAGTGTTCATCATGGGTGCAACTGTATTCTTCGTACGATGTTATTTATGATGTTAAAATATATGTTTGAGATATGGGTTGTGCTTTGGCATTCAGTTTGGTGGGGTTCATGATGGCGGTGCATGAGTGGGCATAGCTAGGGTTAAAAAACAAACAAACATTGCATTTCCTTACTTTTGACAGTTTGAGAAGATTAACCCTAACATGTGCATGAACGTAATTTGTTGGTGCAGTATATTGTAGAAATATACAGTATGCTGTATTGTATCATAAAAGGGCCTTAGTCAAAACGTGAAATCAATCTTGATAAGTCACTCACTCACTCCTCGACTGGGCACTTACTTCCCACCCTCACCGTGTCGTCAGCTCAGGCCTTCTCCCTGATTCCATCAGTGACCATCACCTAATCTACCTAGTCCGCAAAATCCACAGAGCTAAATCCCCTCCCAAATTTATATTCCAGCGCTCGTATAAATCCCTCAATCTCTCCCCCCTTTTGGACGACCTTCACCACTCTAATTGGATCCCAAGCTCATACCGCTCTAATATGGATTCAGCCCTTACGCACTTTCAGAATACTTTCCTCTCCATCTGGGATAAACATGCTCCCATACGCCGGACTAGAGTCCACGGTTATCACCTACCCTGGATAACCCCCGAGCTGGTTGCCTGCCTACAAGCCTGTGATAAGGCCTGGCATAACTATAAATCCTCTCTCCTTCCAGACGACCATACCTCCTACCGCATTCTCCGCAATAGATGCACCAAAGCCATCCGCCTAGCTAAGTCAGAATACTTTAATAACACACTTAATGCCAACATTGGCAGCCCATCCAAATTCTGGAAAGTCATTAACTCCCTTTTCTCCCCCAAAACAGCTAGCCCTCCACCTCTTCTCCTTGTCCAAGGGACTTTCCTTTCTGACCCCCAGAAGGTAGCCTCCGAGTTTAATTCCTACTTCACTACTTGTGCCCTGACCCTCCTTGACTCCCTCCCACACACATCCACTCCTTCTCCCAAATCTTCCTTTCCCCATACATCTGGTACGAACTCCTTCTCCCTTTCGACCCATTTCCCACTGAAACCCTAGACGCCTTCACCTAAACCCTCCAAAGGTAAATCCTCCGACGGTCTTGATAACAAACTTCTCTACTTATCTGCTCCCGCCCATCGCCACCCCCTCACAGCTCTACTAAACTTTCCTTCACTACCGCTGGCCACTCCTCCGCCTGGAAGAACGCCACTGTCCTACCCTCCCTAAAGGCGTGACCCTACCTCTGCATCCATTTACCACCCTATCTCCCTCCTCCCCACCCTCGAAACTCCAGGAACACCTAGTGCCTATCCCAACTCTCCCAATTCCTCTCAGAAACTAACTTTCACCCCTTCCAGTCCGGGTTCAGAAAGCACCACTCCACCACCTCCTCTGCTCCAGACTCACAGACCATATCCTCACTGGGATGGACAAAGGGCTAATCACTGCTGCTATTTTCATAGACCCTAGCAAAAGCCTTGACACTGTATCCGTCTCTCTCCTACTATCCTGCCTTTCTGGAGCTGGGTTAGCCGATTCAGCCACAAACTGGTTCAGTGCCTACCTCCTAAACAGAACCCAATCCACCAAAATAGCTGACCACATCTCTCCTCCCCTCCCAATCACCACTGGCATCCCCCAAGGTTCAGTTCTCGGCCCCATCCTCTTCTCCATCCTGCTAAATGACCTGCCTAACTCGTGCTCTTCTTCCGCCATTCATATGTACACAGACGATACTGTCCTCTTCACCTCCAAACTTCAAACCGACTTCAACAAAATACAACACTGGTTCAACAGCAGCCAACTCTCCCTAAATGCTAAGAAGACCAACTCCATGACTTTCGGTACCAGACAGCGGCTATCCAAACTCACCTCCCCTCTGAGATTCCACACCCTAAATAACACCATCCTCGAAGAAGTACCCGCCTTTAGGTATCTAGGGGTTTGGCTTGACCGTCACCTCTCCTTCTCTTCACACGTGGATGCCATCGTCTCAAAATTACGCTCCAAACTTGGTGCCTCTATAGAAACCGACAGTCTCCCGCTCTGTCAGACGCGAAATTGTCCAGAAAATGATTCTACCCTCCTTGATATTGTGATATAGTTTACAGCTCCGCTGCACAGACCACCTTAGCCAGATTAGACCCTCTCTTCCAATGCATTCTGCCGCTTTGCCCTCGCGCCCCCTCATTACACACCACTGCTTGCTTTATCGTTCCCTGTCTCTGCCTTCTCTAAGTAACCGGCACCTAATTCATTGAGCTAAATTCATTTCTAACGTCTGGCTTGGTGCCCTCCCTCCCTACCTCGCATCCGCCCTATCCCCCCCCACCTCCCCCCTTGCACGCCCTCAGGTCTGCTGACGATAGGCATCTATTCGTCCCCCATCGAAGGACCTCCACCGGCCACTCCGCTTTCTCCTACCTCTTTCCTAAACTCTGGAATGACCTGCCCACCCAGATCCGCCTTTCTTCATCCAAACTCTCCCTTTCCTATGCTCTCTCTAACTTCTTTACCCCCAACTGCTGCTGCCCCTGACCTCCCCCCCTTTACCTCCCCTTCCCCCGCTCCTCACTGGGACCAGCGGCCGGCTATTGCCTAATTAACTGGCCCATATTTGCCTCACGACTTATATCTCTCTCTACTCACTCCCCACTGTCAATTTCTCACTCCCCTTCCCTTCAACCCGCCTCCCCATCCCCTCCCTCTCACCTAACCTCCCCTTCTCAGCTCATCACCCTACTCCTCCTTTCCCTACCCCATCTTGCTCTCCTATTCCCCCCCGCTCTAGCCTGTTACATCTCCCTTTAGCTCAACTTCCACTACTTGCACTCATGCTATGCTATCATTACCCCTGTTATGAAACTTGCACTTATGTACCTCACGCTGCCTCAATGTGTACCATGTTTTGTATTCCAAACCCTATTGTTCATGTTCAGCTCTGTACCTAACTCACTGTGCAACCAAGTCCCTGTTTACTTGGTAACTGTTTAATATTGTGGCATACTTATCTGTTCTCCCTATGTATATGCTCAATTGTATGCTCAATTGTAATCCCTTCCACCTGTGCTCTGTCTCTGATTGTATTATTGCTAAGCTCAACCATTTATATGTTTACTTGCCTCCTCTGTAAACACCCCCCCCCAGGTCACACCGTGAGACGAGCATCTTTTTGCTCAGTGTGCCTTTCCTGGTAAAACATTTTCAATAAATAAATAATAAATAAGTGAGGAGGCAGGACCATAACTCACAAGTGGCAAAGCTACAAACTGGTTATGAATGTCCTGCTCCCTCACAAGTGGTGGTAAACTGTGTATTTGGAGTCAAGCCTTTGTATATTCAATTTATATAACATTAGCTAGCAGTTCTAACTTTAAATTCAATTGTTCATGGGAGGATTTAACTGTTTCTTTTTGAGTTAACAAGCTGGCTTCAGGGCAGGACAGAGCTACTGCAATGTCATTAACATTGTGAAAACTGAACTCTGATTAGTTGTGAAAAAAATGTAAGTGCAGACTGCTTGTTTGCAGCATGTGCAACATGTAAAATAAATGACTGTGATATATGCAGCATCTAAAATACATTTTTATTTTTGGGTGTTGCATATGTCACCAGCTAAAATAATTGATTTGGGCACTTTTAGCTCCAATGTTATTTTCATTTTGGGCATTCATTTCCACTTCAGACAGGTCACAAAAGAATCCTTACCATTGTGAGAGCAGTCTGAATAATGGACACCATTAAAGACACCGTTGAAAATGAGCCTCAGCTCAAGGATTTTCAAGTTACCATAACCGACGATGATGATGGTGAACAGTGACTGACAACATCATAGTTGGTTCTGCTGCAGTCAAAACAGCAGTGAAATCAAACGGGAAAAGTTACTTTTTCATAAGAAATAATACAACAGCTTTACAATTTCAGATGCAGTGCATAAACTGAACTGCTGTGGTCTGGCTCAGAATATGCCTCTTATCATTAATTGTAATGGATGGTAGAGCTTGCATTGCTCACTTGTGGCTCTGCTGTTCATGAGTTATTGTCCTGCTCCCTTACCCATGAAAATAGATGGTACATACTGAGTCAGCCCATCATGTAGCCCTGTATATCTGTTCATCTGTCTTTGCCACCCATGATGACATAAGGTCAAACTGCACTCAGAAAAAAAACAGTAATATTTTTATTAGGGCCATGGCATATTGATTTATGCCATGCCTTTTGTTATACAATGGCAAGAATAAATTCTGCATCCTGATTGCTCAGTGGCCACCTTTAAAAGTGGTGTTAGCCCAGCACAAGCTCACTGTATGAAATAGATAAACCCAATCCCAATGATCAGTCACTGTATCTCCATTGCCAATATGGACCCAGTGCGTGGATATGTGGACCTAGATTAAGAATAACACTAATATTCTCACTGTGGGTCCCCATAGTGGCAATAAATATTGGTGATATTTGCTGTTTTATATCCTGACTGGTATATGTATGTATGTATATATGTGTGTGTGTGTGTATATATATATATATATATATATATATATATACACACACACACACATGGTTGGCTCTTCCCCCATAGGGACCATTATCATGTATTTCTCTGCATACCTCACCAATTAAACGTAGTCCTCCCAGTTTGTTTGTTTTATTTATTTATACTGATAGGACCATGGGCCAAAAAAGACCTGTTTTCATGGGTGATCAGTGTACAAATAACAATTACATACACTATAAATACATACAACTTAAATAGAGACAGGTACACGTTGATATATCAAAGCATTATCATTCAATAACATTTACGCTTACATTCTGTAAAAAGCTACTTTCAACTTATGCTTAAATGAACAAAGGGAAAGATTCATACAGTCAAGAGATAATTGTATCGTATTAAGAAAAATAGGTAACATATAGGATATAGCCCTTTGTCCAAGGGAAGTATGCATTTTTGGAATGCAAAGAGAAAATTTAACTGTTGACCGAGTATTAACCTGAGAATTCTGCTTTTTAAAAATTAGAGAGAAACAATCAGGGACTCTACCAAGTATCACCTTTTTTGCCAAAATACCCAGTTGAAGTTTATATCTACCGTCCAAAGGAAGCCAAAACAATTGCTCCAAGTCATTACAATGATGAACCCTTAATGGGAATTTCACTACAAATCTAGCAACTGAATTAAGTAACACTTTCACCTTGGATAACAAACCCTCCCTTGCAGAATAATAAAACAAAACCCCAAAATCAATTAATGGTAGTAAAAAACTTTGAGCCAACAGATGACAGGTAGTATCAGTGAGTAAAGGAGATAACCTATATAAAGCCCCTAGTCGCTGGTGAGTCACCTTTACCATATGAAGAATATGAGGTTCATAGGAAAGATTCTCATCCATCAATAGACCCCAGGTGCTTAAATTGTTTAACTTGTTCAATCAAGGTACCAGAAACAGTGTATAATGACAATATAGGGTCCGATATCAATCTTTTTTTTGTATTTGCAAAAACCATGGATTTGTTTTTTTTTTCATTTAAAACCAATCCATGGGCTCGGAACCAATTCTGTACCTCCAAGAAATCATCAGCCAAATTCTTCTGTACATTTTCAAAAAGGGGTCCACAGTTACAGTTGTATACCTCCCAATTAAAGCTGTATACCTCCTGAAGGATACCTGTATACTTCCAGAGGTATGTGACTGTATACCTTCCGATTAAGGCTGTATACTGCTAGAGAGATACCTGTATACCTCCGGAGGTATACAGCCTATAAACTGGGACCCCCAACCCCCTGGACACCTACAGAGCTGCAAGGAAAAACATATCCAGCTGGTTATGATTGTTCTATGATATTTGTAATATAAAAATGTAGTGTGTGATTGTCTGTGCTTTCATGAGTGCCCCCCCCAGTTTCAGTTACAGTCAAGTGACCTGAAACCAGGAGGCAATTAAAAGACTACAGAGACTTAATAAAGGGTCTCCTATAATTAGTACTGACCCAGCTGCCAGGATATAGGGATCGTAAACTTTTATGATGTTTTAGAGGAAAAAACATTTTTATACCATGGTGTAAAAAGTCATAACATTTCTTTGATGTGCCCTGGGAAGAGGAACTGCTCAAGATCAAAGAGGGGATGTTAATTGAGGAGTCATATTGAGAAATTAGTTTTTGCTGAAGTCACAGTATTTAAAATATCTCCTGACAGGAAGATCATTGTTTGTATAATTTTTATATTTTAAAAGGAGGAGCTAGAAGACATCATAGAAGTGGTGGAAACACAGAGTTTAAACTGTATTCTGTGTTTCAACTGAATGACATTTCTTTTTGGGTTCTTAAGAAACAATATATAGGTCAAAACCCGGAAGCGGGCTTATTGACATCCACCTGTGTTTGGCAGCGCGCTTAAAGTTAAATTTTCTTGGACTTCTGGTGACGTCATGTGCATGGCTGCAGCTTGAATCAAGAGGCTCCGTCGAGACCTAAATAAATAACCTCATAAAACTGCTTATACAGCTAAAAACTCTATAAACTGGTAATCTACGAGGCTGAAAATGCCTAAAAAGTGCGACCGAGTGAAAAACGGACGTCCAGACCTGTCAGATGCAGAAGGATTGCGGGAGGACAGTTCGGAGAGCGAGGGCTCGCAGGCCTCAACAAGCTCTCATGAAGGCGGTACAGCTAATGACCAAATCCCCACCGGCATACTCCAGCGGCAAATGGCACAAATGTTAAAGGAACTAAGAGATTTCCATAAAGAAATGAGGTCCACTGCTACAGCACTGTGAACTGATATGAATAAAATTAAGAAGTGCCAGGAGCAAGCTGAATCTCAGGCCCAAAGCACAGATCAAAGGGTAATGGAAACTGAGAAAGCTATAGTGCAGCTACATAAGACAATTAAGACCCTACAAGATAGAGCAGAAGACGCGGAGAGCAGAAACCGCAGAAATAACATTAGGATCTCCGGGCTTCCGGAGGGAGTAGAAGGCTCCAATATGTTACAATTTTTACAAACCGTGCTCCGTGAATCGCTGGTCATTCCAAGCACCTTAAGCCTGGAAATCGATAGAGCTCACTGCACCCTCAGACCTAAGCCACCGGCCGGCTCCCACCCTCGGACAGTCTTGATATGGTTTCTAAGATACCAGGATAAGGAATGCGTCCTCCATACTGCATGGAAAGTAGGCACAGTGAACTACTCTGGTAACAGGCTCTATTTCAAAAATGATTACTCCCCTGAAATAATGTCCAAACGGAAGGCATATATTCTAATTTTATGCGCTGTAAAAGCAAAGGGACTCAGATTTAGGACCCCCTACCCGGCACGATTGACTGTCTTCTTTGCAGAAGGTCCACTCACTTTCGAAAACCCGAGCACGGCATTGCAAGAGCTGAGAAGCAGAAAGATCGAGGTGCAACAGCAAAGATCAAACACAGAAACTTCCATCGCCTCGAGGCTTTCCCAAAAGGTATGGCATGCCGGGCAGAGAGCGGCCAGAAGACGCCAGGGAGCAGAGGCGATATGAAGCATAGCAGAATCACTGAAGGCCACACAACAGCAGTCTGGTACAGGCCATGAGGAGGAACCAGGATTGGAAGGCTGAGCAACTTGCAAGTAGAACTGGGTTATAATAAATGAGGTTATTATGCCTTCGTACACTCACTCTGTTGTTAAAAGGAAGGACTTTGAATGGGGACTAGTTAAATGTTGATAACGATTACATGCTGCAATAAATGAAGGGGTATTTTGTAACTACAGGATGCCAAAGGGAAACTTATCTCACTGCCCCTGACTCTGTGGTTCTTGAACATTATGTTGTTTTGGCGTTCCCTCTAGCTGGGTGCTCCTCAGGGACTACCTCCAGCCCGGATAGCCTGATAGGCCTTGGGGGTGTTTTTGGAGGAACCCCAGTGCTAACAATTAACCAATTAGTGGTCCAGGGCTTTCCCTCCGGGAAGAATGGGAAAATGTGGAAAGGGGGGGAGGAAACTGTGTAGACTGGAGGGGTATCCTGAGAACCAGTCCAAAGCTGGCTCCTTTCACATACTACTGAGTCAGTTTAATAGGAATGTTAAGTTGTATCATTGGGACGGCATCTCTGAATCTGATTGAATGGGAGTGGGGGGGGGGAGAACGAGAAAAAGTATAGAGAACAATGCTGCGTACTGAGGGACTACCCCTCTGGGGATGGGGATGGACTGGGGATTAAAGTCTTGAAAACCCAGATTATAAAGGTCTGTTTGCTGGAATATGAAACCATTACATTTATTAAGTGGAAGGGCGGGGGGGGATTATGTTTTCTCTCTCCATGTGGATGAGTACCCCTCATTGTTTCACTCCTAACATACAGAACGAGACAGGCCCTGGTCATGGTTAGTGGTAGAAAATCACTAACAGGCTTCGGGGAGGTGAATTTGGGGGATTGGGGAGGTTGTGGGGACTCCTGCACTTCTCCCCAGGGGGGGGGGGAGCAGTGACTACCAATAGAGCAGACCCAGGGATTGCCTCATGATCCCATCCCCCAGATTCTCTGAATGGTTGCATTAAGTTGTAACGTTGACCTGCTCTAAGGTTCCCCTCGTAGTGGAGGAAGTAGGAGACACTGTGCCTAACTGAGAACCAGCATGAGCTGTGGCTTGGACCTATACTCCACACTTAAAGGGCGCCGCTGCAGCAACATAAACTCTCCCTGGAGTGTTTAACAAGGGATTTTGCCACCCAGGCGTGGCTAACTGTTCATGGGGTAGTCCGGTGCATGGACACAGGGGAGAGCTCAGACTCCCGTGGTCCACGAGACCCATGATGGCCAGCTTGAGCTCCTACATAACGGGAACCCATTGTTATCCTTGGATGCCTTTCTGGTTCCTCTCCTCCGGGCTTAGCCCAGTATGGGCTTACACTGGCAGTTACCGATCAGGTCCTAATGACAACCTTAATTACTCTAGGTTAAAACACAACAGATTGAAGAATGGTCTTGGCGGACCAGCCATGATGTCACCCTATTTCCCTTTTCCCCATACCCTAATAGACACTACAAGTGTCTACAGGCGACTCATTGAGAGTTGAAGCCTCAAGGTAAGGTCTGAACCTTACCACAGAATCCTTATCGGATTCTCATGATTGGAAGCCCTGACTTACCATCATCTGTGCTGAATACCCACATGGTCTCAGCACAGCATGAGTTTTGTTTATGTCTGTTTAACCTATGTTTCATAGTTAACTGCTACAATATGCAAAGTTATTGTTATGGTTGTTTGTTTAATATGACAGGTATACACCAACAGGTCTACAGTGCTAACAGATCATGTTTATTCTGGGTGCTCCCCTGGGAAAAGAATCTATTCAATGATCGGAATGGCTAATCCCTA
This sequence comes from Neoceratodus forsteri, assembly GCA_016271365.2. NCBI lineage: Eukaryota > Metazoa > Chordata > Ceratodontiformes > Ceratodontidae > Neoceratodus > Neoceratodus forsteri. The sequence continues at coordinate 316,820,644 of CM057454.1, forward strand.
TATAAAGTTATTATCCCAAAATATAAATGGGATCTCCTCCCCTGTTAAACGCTTGCAAGTTCTGTCATATCTACGCAAGAGCAAGGCAGATTTGATCTATCTCCAAGAGACTCACTTAAATGCTAACGAGCATCTTAAACTAGCCAAATTATATCGGGGAACCCTATACAGCTCATCAAGTGGGAGGGGTAGAAGGTGGGGAGTGGCTATAATTATACCATCCGGAACTCCCTTTCAACATAACCACACATTACAAGACCCCCAGGGTAGACTAAACCTGGTCCAGGGCGCAATAAATGGCATGGAGGTCACCCTAGCCAATGCATACTTCCCAACTGCTCTGCCTGTTTCCGAGCTGAGAACGCTCCTGGATAGAATTGTACAAAACTCAAAAGGTATTCTCCTATTAGCAGGGGACTTTAACCTGACACAGGATCCTGCACTGGACTCTTCCAACCGGAAAACCCCGAGGCAATCGCCAGCACAAAAGTTTTTCAGGTAATTCACAGCGGAAGTGGGTTGGGTTGATGTCTGGAGACACTTACACCCACACACTAAAAATTATTCACACTACTCTGCGATACATAGGACATACTCATGTATAGACCACACCTACACAAAGCAGGAAAACATAAACCAGCTAAGGGATGCTCGACTCGGTGATATTACCCTTTCTGACCATGCCCCACTAGTTTCATCGTGGGAGATGGGCCTACAGCCTAAAAACACTAGATGGAGACTAAACCCATATTACCTGCACTCTGAGCAGTTCAGGAAGTTTATTTCAGACAAACTATCTGAAATCCGAGAACTCAGCCGCCTCAATGATACAACCCCAGCTATCCACTGGGACACAATAAAAGCAGTACTCAGAGGTCATATATTACAGCACACTTCAGAACTGAGCAGGCAGCATAGGGAGGGCAGGGCTAGGCTGGAGGAGACTCTTCATTTCCTTCAGATGGCACACAAACAAGGGGACACCTCAGTTTTGCCTCTACCCCAAGAAACTAAAGCTGAACTGGATAGCTTGGCTTTACAACAAACTGAGATTGCGCTGACTTTTCTGAGACAGGGGTATTATGAGGTAGGCCCTAGAGCCACCAGATTGCTGGCATACCAAGTAAGAAGGCAAAGGAAGGCCTCTACGATCACTACTCTCAGACACACGCAGGGAGGCCATCCTCTAAATAGCCTACACGATATTACAGAAGCCTTCAAAGAATATTACTTCACTCTCTATACTCCGGAGGTAACTCCTAGAGATAAAGTTGATTTCGGAATACCTGCAGAGGATAACTTTACCCCACCTCTCAGTTCCCCAGAGTGAAGCACTAACCTCCCCTATCACTGAACAAGAACTTACGGTCGCAATAAGTTTCTTAAAGACATTAAAATCCCCAGGCCCAGATGGCTACGGGAATGAGTTCTATAAAGTCATGAAATAACAAACGGCACCTGGTCTTCTTGGACTGTTCAACACGATCCTGGAGGGTGACCCTCCCCCTCCATCCTGGTCCTTTGCTACTATCTCAGTCATTCCGAAACCGGGGAAAAACGCTCAGCTATGCAGTTCTTACAGACCAATCTCAGTCTTAAATACTGACTATAAGCTCTTTATGCATATTCTGGCTAAACGCCCAGATCAAGTTATGCCCCAACTAATTGACCAGGATCAAACTGGTTTCGTTAGAAACTGGTCCCCTACTGATAACATCAGGTGAACACTTCACATTACCCATAAAATGCAAACATCAATCACCCCCTCAATCTTAATAAGCCTAGACACTGAAAAAGCATTTGATAGGGTGGCGTGGCCCTTTTTATATAAAACTCTAGAGAAGCTAGGCATCCCTAAACCCCTGATAACAGTACTGCAGAACATCTATACATCTCCACAGGCATACATTAGGGTGGGGGGTCGTCATTCCAAATATTTCTTTCTCAAAAGGGGAATGCGGCAGGGATGTCCCCTGTCCCCTCTTTTATTTGCGGCCTACATTGAGCCATTAGCACAGTACATAAAAGAATCTCATGATATTAAGGGAGTAAGCATTGGAGACACAGCACATTGTATAGCACTATACGCCGATGATGTTCTTTTATACCTCTCAATTCCTGAAGAAACCCTACCAGCCATAAGACAGGCTCTGGATAGGTTTGCCCAAGTATCAGGGTACAAATTAAATCTGGCAAAAATAGAGATTCTAACTATTCATTAAACCCCCTCTACCAATATCCGCAACATGATACCCTGACGATGGAACCTGGCTAAATTGAAATACCTTGGGGTATTTATCTCTCAAAGAAGTGAATCAGCTTATAAAAATAACTATGAGAGCTTCACATCACAGTTAATGGCAGATGTGGCAGCCTGGGCTACACTTTCCCTGAGCCTTAGTAAGAGAATAGAGGTGATCCGAATGATCACCCTCCCTAGGGCCCTATATTTATTTCAAAATATTCCGACCTTCATACCCAGTAAAGTATTTAAGGCCTGGAACTGTATTATCTCAAAATTCATATGGGCTGCTCAGAGACCCAGGGTCAGGTTAAAAGTGCTCTTTCTCTCACGCCAATCCGGAGGGTTGTCTCTCCCTGACTTGCAATTATATTACTTCGCAGTGAACCTAACCCACCTGATGGCCAGACAGAATAGAACGACCATCCCGCATTGCCTCCAAATAGAACAGACACTTATCCCTGATAGGGAATACTTTCAATACTTATATAATCAAGAGGCGGGTTGAGCCGGCCCAGTGGCGCTGAGGGTTGAGGCACGGGACGCCACACCTCGCGCCACGCTGGTGACCTGGGTTCGGGGAGCGGACTCAGGCCGCGAGGCTGGCAGGGGAAGGAAGGATTGAGCATCCTCGACAGCTCTCCTTCCTTTGGGGGTGAGGATACTGCGCTGCAGTGACACCCAGCGGGCTGGGGCGTCAACAGCGTCTTGCGCATTGGACGGGGGGAGAAGCCGGCAGACGTCTCTGCCACGTGGTCGCTGATGTCATTGCACGTCCGGCTCTCCAGGGGGTATAATATACAAAAATAGGGACTCCGCCTCTATGAAGCCCTCCCCGGGGGTTCCTCTCAGGTCGCCGATCCCCCAACCAGTTACTAGGACCGCAGCCTGGAATATGGGGTGCCAGCTCTGCGGCCCCATCCTCTGGGGGGTAAGCCAGGGGAGACCGGGGGAATCGACCTCAGGGGGCCGTGACCAGGGTGGATACTTGACGAGAGTATCCAAAAAAAAAAAAAGAGGCAGGTCGGGGCCTGACTACCCCCTTACATTACTGGCTTAGATGCAGCTGGAGAACATGGCAGAGCATTAAAAGGATGCAACGGGTGTCCCCACTCCTGGCACTGATATGCCCGATAGCGAACCTTAATGATTTTCTCCCAAACAGACTGGACCACGGTTATCAAACCTGGGAGAGACACGACCTGAAATATTTGTTACAAATTTCTAATCAAGGTGTACTCTGGTCCTTTGACTCCATACAGAGACGATTTGGCCTCTCCCATCAGAACTTTTATAGGTATCTACAACTCCGGCATTTCTATCAAAGTTTGCCTCAGGAAGTCAGAACTCCAGCTAAGTACCCACCCTTGCTAATTGCCCAGCACCACCTTAACATAAACCCTGAAATCCCACATTTGGTTTCCTGGTACTACCGTGCTCTGAATTCCCAAGGAGAAACATACACTGACAATATACGTCGGCAGTGGCAGGAAGAAATAGGCAGCCCATTTACACATGAAACCTGGCAGATAGCCTGTAGGAATGCTGCTCGAGTCACTAGTTCACATCAATGGCGGGAATACGCTTGAAAGCATCTTATTAGATACTTCAGGACCCCGGTACTGACAAGACATTATTCTCCCACAGGCTCAGCGTCCTGTTGGAGACACTGCGGAGAAGAGAGGGCCACCCACACCAATGTTATGTGGTCATGCACTGCACTTACCCCCTTCCTGAATCAATTAGAAGAACAGCTTAATGAACTATTAGACCCCCAATTGCACCTAACCAAGGAAATGTACCTTTTCCTTATTCTACATAAAGAATATAGGAATACTAATACTAAATACCTTATCTACCTACTATTAACTGCAGCTAAGAAAGCTACAACAAAACTGTGGTTAACTGACAACACACCTACAATAAGAGACTGGTGGGAGATCACTAAACAATTATACAAATTAGAGTGAATTACGTACAATTTAAATGAAAGAGAAGAAAGTTTTTCTTCTAGATAGACCTGCTGGCTAATCTACTACATGCTGCAAGACCCATCATTTGTCCCATAGAATGCAGGCCCAGAGATGCCTAGGACAGCAAATCCATCCGTAAGAACTGCCTGATTAAGGGAAATTATCCACCCAATACACATAATGATTACATTACTTACCACCATTAGATTATACTCTGACAAGGAGATAACTAGACTGAGAATGGGAAAACTTTAGAATTATTTAATCACCTGCATAGCTAAGGAACACCAATCATCAGTTACACAGAGTGAAATGCACCCAAAAACTGAACTGTTAAAGAATTAATTTGAAAAGATTGCCTGTATAAGATATTTTTGTCAGTAATGCACTCTTGGATTGTTTATCACTCTGTAAGATCGAATGTCTGTAACCTGATCTAATGAGCACTATGAATTAACTGTTATTTATCTGTCAACTGTTGTCATGTGTACATGTAAATATGTTATTTTTATACAAAATCAATTGGTAACACAAGCTTTAACTGTTCAGTGTGTCATCTTAATACTGTTCAGCTCACTTGTAATTATTTTTAAAAAGGAAACAGAACTGTATCATTCTGCTTACAGTCGAGTTCCTACCTGTTTTATATTTTTTTTCTAAAGTGCAAGTCATAGTAGCCATAGTTAGGGAAGAAGATGACTTCCAACTACAGTGGGCACAATGTAGACTACTTGAGGCAGTTGTGCCAGGACAGAGGAGTCCTGTAGGTGGGAGAGCCACCAAGCAGAACCTCATGGATGTCCTGATGGCAGCAGATGCCCAGAGCATTGAGTCACAGACTGTGACTGCAAAAGACCAAACCTTTAGCATGGAGGGACCAGCGGCCAGTGCAGTGTCCAGATCCGGTGAGGATGACAGCAGGGCCAGTGCCAGCGAAGGGCCACAGCAGCAGGGAAAGGTCACCAGCATTCTGGAGCCAGAAGCACTCAGGCTGCAGATTGAGTTGCGCAGAATAGAGCTGGAGTTCCAGGAGAAGAGGGAGCGAGAACAGCGAGAGGCTGACTGTGAAGAGCATGAGTGCCAGCGAGCCACAGAGGAGAAGAGGGAGCAAGAACAGAAAGAAGCAGAGTGAGAGAGACTAGCTGCAGAGGAGAAGAGGGAGCCTGAACAGTGAGAGGTGGACTATGAACAGCAAGAGGCAGACCGTCAGGAGCGTGAGCGCCAGAGGTGATATGAACTGGAGAAGCTACGACTCTAACCACCAGCACCAAAGCAAGTAAGTGGCTTGGGTTTAACTGGAACTACAGGACTGGGTTACAGATTGAATTCCAAATCAATAGCTGAATTTAAAGAGGGGTAGGATATGGATGCTTTTTTAAATTCCTTTGAAAAAGTTTATATTCAGGCTAAAATTCCTAGCGGGTCCTGGAGCTTCCAGCTATCTCCACTACTTACCAGGAAAGCTTGGGATGCATTGGGTCAAATGGACAATGAGGACAGTAATGATTACAGCAAACTTAAAGCTGCACTTTTAAAAAAGTTTGATTTAACTGCTGAAGCACAGAGAGCTAAATTCTGTAAGCTCAGGAGAAGCCCCGATATGAGCTACAAGGAGCTAAACACGAAACAATGTCAGTTTTTAAAACGTTGGTGGGAAGCAATTGAAGCAAACTCTGTAGATAAAATTGAGAATGCTATTTTGTTAGAACAGTTTTTTTGGGCATGCCCAGCAGAGCTGAAAACCTGGTGGAGGACCGAGATCACAAAACAGTGCAAGAGGCTGCTGAACTCTCGGACCACTATGCCAAGAGCAGACCTGCTCTGAGAGAGAATGGGGCGGGCATGGCAGCGCAGAAAGGGAAAAGCGTGCCTTCAAGGCAACTAAAACCCTCACTGCCCCCATCAAAACCAGTTAGCTCCAGGTTTCAGAGAAAAGATTTCTCTGAGAAAAGAAATGAATGTTGGGTCTGTAAAGAAACTGGGCATATTGCCAGACAGAGTCCCAAAAGGATGAGCAATACACAACATGGGGCTAGGAAAGAAATGGGTTGTTTGTGTGTCCCTGGAAGCATGCCTGTGAACATGAGGAGAACACATGCACCCAGTCACGGTGAATGGTGTACAGATACATGGATTAAGGGACACAGGGGCATCCCTGACTTTAGTAAAAGGGGATCTGGTAGAGCCTGGTCAGCTTATACCCAATAAATATGTCACTGTACAAGACTTCACTGGTGAAGAGAAAACATTGCCACTCGCTAGTGTTCTCCTAGACTGGGGTGAAACAGGGGGAACTGTGCAACAGGTGGCTGTAGCCAAAACCTTAGCAGTTAATGTCATCCTTGGCAACAATTTCAAACAGGGAATGGTGTGTGCAGTTACCCGTAGCCAAGCAGCAAGGGGAAATTGTAGTTCCCTGGACCCCACAGAAGCCAGTGTGGAAATCCCTGGGAGGCCGATTCCCCAGCCTGTGTCTCCTGATATGGAGACTAATGAAAAGGGGGTAGAAATTTCCCCGGTAGCAGTTAACCACACAGCTATGAAAGGGTTACTCCGAAGAGGGAGGGGTGACCCATTGTCAGAGGGTTAGGGATGACAGTGATCCTGAGTGCCCTGATGCTAGTGCTAGGGACCCTAGTTTGGAGACTGAAGGGGATCTGTCCCATGCCTTGGGAATGTGTGAGGAATTTGCAGCTGCCCAGAGAAGTGACCCTAGTCTAGAGAAGCTGAGGACTTGGGCAGACTCTGACAGAGTACAAGGGGGTGACAGTAAACATAAGGTTTATTGGGAAAACAGACTGATGTATACTCAGGATGTGAAGACAGAGGGAGGGGTGATAGGCAGTTTGTCATTCCCCAAGGGTATTGTGAGCAGTTGTTCAAGATTGCACATGATGTTCCCTTGTCTAGTCATCTGGGAATTGCATGCACTACACAGTGGTTGACCCAGAATTTCTATTGGCCCAACTTCACTTAGCAGGTAAAGGAGTATTGCAGGTCTTGTCACCGGTGCCAAGAAATAGGGAAGGCAGGTAAGAAAACACAAGCTGCCCTAATTCCATTGCCCATAGTGGAGGAGCCATTCTAGAGGGTGAGAATGGATATTGTGGGGCCTTTAAATATCCCAGCTCCTCCGGGAAGAGGTTCATCCTGACTGTGGTGGATTATGCCACCTGGTACCCCGAGGCAGTCACCCTATCCTCACTGAGGACAGACAAAGTGGCAGATGCCTTACTTGGGATTTTCTCCCATGTTGGGTTTCTGCAGGAGGTTATCACCAATCGAGGGGGTTCCTTCATGTCGGACCTGATGAAATGTTTGTGGGAGAAGTGTGGGATGGTGCAAAGGCGCATAACACCTTATCACCCGCAAGTCAATGGGCTTGTGGAAAGATTTATTGGTACCCTGAAGTCAATGCTCCAAGCATTTGCTGAACAGCATGGGAGGGACTGGGAGAAATACCTTCCCCATCTGTTGTTTGCATACAGGGAGGTGCCCCAAGAGTCAACAGGATTTTTACCCTTCGAACTCTTATATGGACGCCGGGTACGTGGGCCCCTAGACTTGATCCGGGAGGACTGGGAAGGCAAGCACGCCACCCAGGGAACTCCCATAGTGGATTACGTCCTTAGGTTCAGGGAAAGGCTGAAGGAGCTTATGGGGTCAGCCCAGAGCAAACTGGCAGCTGACCAACAGAAACAAAAAGTGTGGTACGACCACAGAGCCAGAGCTCGCTCATACATGGTGGGTCAGGAAGTCATGGTCCTTATTCTGGTCCAAAAAGACAAGCTGCAGGCTGAGTGGGCAGGACTGTACAAACTAGTTAGAAAGGTAAGTGACGTGAACTATATCATAGAATTACCTGACAGAAGACAGACAGAAAGGATGCATCATGTCAACATGATGAAGCCATATGCTAATAGGGCTGACATGGTGTTTGCAGTATGTAGCCCTGGGGAAGGGACAGATGAAGGAGACACCCTTCTGGACTTGCTGGAAGAAAGCAAGTGGGAGTCCTCTGTGGAGGCAGTTAAATTGTCTCCCCAGCTGGCCCCAGACAAGATCCAGGAAGTAAGGGAGGTTTTAGCAGACTTTGCCCCCCTGTTTAGCACCAAGCCTGGACTAACCCCCTTAGCAACGCACGATGTGGAGACAGAGACACAGATGCCCATACAGCGGACAGCATATCGGGTGTCAGAGGCTGCCCAAAAGGACATTAGGAGGGAGGTGGAGGAAATGCTGGATTTAAGGGTAATCCAGAGAGCCCACAGCCCCTGGGCCTCACCCGTAGTCCTTGTACCCAAGCCAGATGGTTCTACTCATTTCTGTGTGGACTGTCGTGGACTGAATGCAGTCACGTAGTCAGACGCCCACCCGATGCCCCGGATGGACGAACTCCTGGACAAGTTGGGAGGGGCAACCAACCTTACTACTATTTACCTGACCAAGGGGTATTGGCAGGTAGAGTTAACGGACAGAGCTAGGGTGAGGTCGGCCTTCATCACTCCAATAGGCTTATTTGAATTTAAAGTAATGCCTTTCCGAATGAAGAAAGCCCCGGCCACTTTCCAAAGGTTGGTGAACCTGGTGTTATATGGTGCTGAGGAGTACGCCGTGGCATACCTGGATGACATTGCCATCTTTAGTGCCAGCTGGGAGGAACACCTGTCCCACCTTAGGGAAGTGCTGGGCAGGATACAGAAGGCCAGGCTCACTGTCAAAGTTGAGAAGTGCCAGGTGGCCATGGCTTAAGTGGCATACCTCGGGCATGTTGTAGACCAGGGACAGCGCCGTCCTAACCAAGTAAAAATAGAGTTGATCAAGGCGTGACCCAGACCAGTGATGCAGAAGCAGGTCAGGTGTTTTTTAGGGACAGCAGGGTACTATAGGAAATGTGTACACAATTACAGTGCCCTGGTTTCTCCCCTATCTGACCTGGTAAAGAAAAGGGTACCTAAGAAAATTACCTGGCAACCAGCCTAAGTTAGAGCCATACTTATACTGGCAGCATTTTGAGGTACTAATAGACCACAACCACCTGGTTTGGCTGATGCAAATGGGAAAAACTAATGTGACCATTAAGATGGAATCTTGCCTTGCAAGGGTATATGACATGACAATCTTACATAGGGCTGGAGTGACCAATCAGAACGCCGATGGCCTGTTGCGTGTTTATGATAAGTGAACTGATTTGGGAAGCTCATCCCATGCACGGTATAGAGCCCCCAAATTCAGTCTAGGTGGGGAGGATTGTGACGCTTGGCCAGCTGGTTATGATTGTTCTATGATATTTGTAATATAAAAATATAGTGTGTGATTGTCAGCGCTTCCATGAGTGCCCCCCCCCCCAGGTTTCAGTTACAGTCAAGTGACCTGAAACCAAGAGGTAATTAAAAGACTAGAGAGACTTAATTAATGGTCTCCTGTAATTAGAACTGACCCAGCTGCCAGGATATAGGGATCGTAAACTTTTATGACGTTTTAGAGGGAAAAAAAACATTTTTATACCATGGTGTGAAAAGTCATAAAAATCCTTTGATATGCCCTGGGAAGAGGAACTGTTCAAGATCAAAGAGGTGATGTTAATGAAGGAGTCATATTGGGAAATTAGTTTTTGCTGAAGTCACAGTATTTAAAATATCTCCTGACAGGAAGATTATTGTTTGTATAATTTTTATATTCTAAAAGGAGGAGCTAGATGACATCATAGAATGGGTGGAAACACGGAGTTTAAACTGTATTCTGTGTTTCAACTGAGTGACATTTCTTTTTGGGCTCTTAAGAAACCATATCTAACTTAAGCACTGTATAGAGGTAATACATTAGATAGAAAAAGTCTAATTGTATTGTGGTAGGAGTTTGTAGTTTTTCTGTATGTGATTGTATGCTCTTTGATATATTGTTCTGTGTTTACATTTAACATATTTTTATCCATTTTAAGTAAACCTTTTATTCCAAAGATTGCCGGGTGTGTCTTCGAAGTTGTTTTTGCATGTGACATATAGAGGGTTAAGACTGACAAAAACTGTTCAGAGCTTGATGGTGTTACTAAACTGGGAAAAGGTAAGAATATACCTAAGGTCTTTTATAGAGTTTTAAAGGTTCATTTTGGATACCTGGTTAGGTGCCCTTAGGTGAAAGATATCTGGAATACCCGCAAAGAGCAGATTATCTGAGCCTGTACATTTGGGTATGCTAGCATAAGGTTCACAGTTTGAATTGCCCCAGAACTTGAGACCAAAGGTGAATCGGACCCACAAGCAGACAGGAGCGTTACCCTGTCTGTTACCTGTTCACAATACTGCGCTCAGAGGTTGGCACTGTGGGAGCAGAAGACCTGACCTGCTGAGTGCGTTTATGACATACCTCACCAGTTAAACATGTAGTCCTCCCAGTTACAGTTGTATACCTCCCAATTAAAGCTGTATACCTCCTGAAGGATACCTGTATACTTCCAGAGGTATGTGACTGTATACCTCCCAATTAAGGCTGTATACTGCCAGAGAGATACCGATATACCTTCAGAGGTATACAGCCTATAAACTGTTGGGACCCCCCTTCCCCACGGACACCTACAGAGCTGCAGGGAAAAACATATCTAAAAAGAAACCCTCCCCTCCCCTGTGTGGAAAACCCACCCCCAGGACATGTGGGAAATCTGCAAAACAAAAAAACAGTTGGAGGGCACAGACAAGAAACCTTGCCCCCACCCCCAGTCCTAGAGCATTCAAAGCCTGTAAATAAAAACTGTTGGAGGCACCCCTCCCTGACCTGGAGCTCCCAAAATCAGAAAAGAAAAACATTTGGAAGATGGCTGCAGGGAACATACTAAAAATCTGTCCTCCTTAATACTTAGCAACAGCCTTTTCCCTCAGTGCTCCAGCTCTTCTCAGTGGCCGTGCCCTCCACACTGCTGCTGCCATTTCCACGCTGCTTCAGCCTGGCCCCAATGACTGATGCCACTCCTGACCGCAGCAATGACCACAGATGATGCCACATGCCCCTCTGACTGCAGATCATGCTCCCAAGTGCTGCACAGCACTGCACACCACTTGACCACCACCAAAGCTAAGGATGGCCAACTGCAAACACACCCCTTTTTTGTAGAGGAACCCTGCACTACAGAAAGACAGTAGGGCCAAAAGATAGCCCAGTACCAAAAGGCCACTACCAATGGAAACACATGAGGCCAAAAAGGAAAAGGCAAACCACATAAATGACCCTGATCACAGCTTGCCAGAAACCACCCTGCACCCCAAGATAAGGTAAACTTACAACAATTTAAATTACTTTTTTTAATTCAGTATGCTTTATTGAATTTTAAGCAGCATACATGATAAGATACAGCTGTAAGCAAGTCAGGAAGAAGCAGCAACAATTTAAATTTATATAGATATACATATATATTTATGTAATAGGTGTGGACACAAAAGGCACTTGATAAATGCATTTATCAGAGCAACTATATTGTATAAACTGGAGAAACCGCATATTCATATATATAGTAAGTGTGTTATCACTGATTTGTACATATAGGGTGCTATGCACAAAGGTGCAGTGGGGCTATGTGCTGCATAACATGGGCACATAGCCACCCCACACCCAGTGTGCCCCCCCATACAGGATGCACAAACTGGGGACATGCAGACCCACCGCACCTGATCCCCCAATTTTGTGGACCACACTGCACTGGGGTCATTCCGGGGGCGTGCCAGCACTATGTGGTATTCACTAAACTGTGTAGTGCTGGCTGCATGGGTGTGGAGGGTGGCACAGGGTATGCCATGGTAGACCCTGCCGTAATGCTCTGCACGCCCCCAGGGACTCCAATCACTGGACACCAGGGGACCTGGACAGTGCTCTCCATGCTGCCACTGCCCACTTGGCAGCTGGAGAGGGCAGGGGCAGGGGCAGTGGGATAGGTGAGTGTCTGGGACTGCAAAGTAGCCATGGCACCAGGATGTTGTGGGGGGGTCTGTGGTACATGCCCACCTTCGGGGGCTCAGGTATGGGGTACAGGGGTATGGCCACATTGCTGGTGGTGCTCATCTGCCATTGTGGGTGTGCAGGCCAGAGGTGGGTCCTGATACCGGGGTCCTGCAGTGCACCAGGAGGGTACTGTTTGCCGAGGCTGGGCCAGTGAGCCAACAGGCCATAGGGGCCATGCCACGCTGGTCCAGGTGCCTGCAGTAGGAATGCACAACCTCGGACCCATCTGTCACAGTGCGAGGGTTCCACTGTTGGACCCAGGTCCACGACTCCACCCCTGGCTGCCCTGCAGAGTCTTGCGCACTGGGAGGGAGAAACTGTGGACAGGTGGCTGGCATTCGTGACTGCCGGTATGGGTACACCTGTCTGCAGGTGTGAAGTGCCGAGGCGGGTTCCCAACTTTTCCGCGTATACCCACCTGCATAGTGCATAGTGTCCTTTGTTAGTATGTCATAGCCCCCCATCCCCACACTGGATACCAGCAGCAGGCAGAGAGGGTGCAGCAACATAGACATGCAAAGTTTTGCAATGCACAGATTTTACAAGAACTAGCAAACTGGATGAAAAGTAAAGAGCATGAAATGTAAGTATAATATTCTCTATTCATATGGCTGACTTTATAAGGAAAAATTTACACACACACAAACACACATACAGACGTGTGTGTGTTTGTGTGTGTGTATTCTAATGGCGTGGCAGCACCAGCATAGTTAGGGTTGGTACAGCACTTCAATGTTAAATCCAAAATTTTGCACCTTAATAACTTTGGCACACTGTGACAAAATAGCCTAACATTTGGCTTGCATGGACATTCTGCCAGAGTCTCAACATGTAAAAAGTTCATGATGACATCTTGTATGGTTTTTGAGATATAAAGTAGTAAAAAACAGAAAAAAACACTGTTTTTCCTATACTTAACATGGGCTTTTTTTTTGCGTCATCTACAGCCCAGATGGAATTAATTTTTTTCCTGAAATTTTCAGGGACGATGGGGTCTATGCTAAGGGTGTGACTTTGGATGGTTTGGTGAAAAATGATCACACCATCTTTGAATTTTAACAGTTTTTGTGATAGCCGCTAGATAGGCAGGTAAATGAAAACTGTTTGAACTGTTAATTGTTAAGAATTTACTGTTGGCTCTCAGAGAAATACAGTTCATGATGTTAGCCATCTTGTTTTTTTCCCATTTATAAACTGAGTATCTAAAGAAATATTGCTTGGTAAGGAGTGAACAAGACCTGTATTTAGGTCTCCTTCACATACTTTGTTATATTTTTGTCTTACAATTTAAAAATTTACAGGGCAAATATGTCTTTTTGTGGTGAGAATCATTTTGCCCGTCACTCGCTTATGTAAGTATAGTTCGACTGGAAAAGAACTGTCCAAATGTTTTTACCGTTGGCCCTTTACTGTTTGGTCAGAGAATACTACGAACAGTAAAGGTCCATAATTGTTCGATTTGTAATAGGGTCCATGCTGCTGCTTCACTCCACACAGCTCCACAGCTCATAAACTTAAAAGAAAAAAAAGAAAAAATGTTGTGGGGGTGGGCTCTGTCGAGACCAAAGCAAAAGCCACAGCCAGAAAATACAATTACATGCTCCAGCTAATTTTACACCGAGAACTGGAGTAGAGGGAATAACCTGTGGAGATGCATCAAAAAGCACTAAATGCCACCTGTCCGACATGCTTGAATGCCGGCTCCAGCATCTATGCTCGTAGTTATTCAAGGAGATAGGAAATGAGCATGAGATTAAACTAAAACTGCATTCATAAGATCGTTGAATTATTTTCTTATTAGTGTTTTTGTGACTACATTTCAAACAGAGCAGGGCACTTTATCAATTAAATATCATATAGGGTTCCAAATGTTGATAGAATGAATGCATTGAGCTGACGCGGATTAGTTCTTTATCAAAAGTTAGTGCAAGCAGGTATCTCTAAAATAGTCTAATATGTGATTGGTGTGTGATGTCATCATTGTTAGACTATTTAAGTTGCCTGTATTACATTTGCACTAGCTTTTGATAAAGGACCTAGTCCAAAACACGTCAAGCGTGCATATGGGTGTTGAATAAATTGGATTGTGTCAATTATTTTCTGGAACCCTGCGTGTGTTATTTGGTTGGCGAGTGCCCTGCTCTCTTTGAAATTTGGATTTTTTTTGTTTGGAAGCACCAACCTTCCTTGTGCAACCTCTTTTTTGTAGCTGTCTTTGTGACTACTGTTGAAATAAAACCTTTTTTTAACTCAAACATGACTGCCTGTCTGATTTTTGAAGCAGCCCTACAGTTTTGATGGAGCGTGTGCCCTCCATGTCTGAAGATTTTAATACTGACATTCAGGACTCCCTCTTGATAGCTAAAGGCACGTGATGAATTCAAGCTGCCGTCCTTACAAAACCACCTACATTCAAAGGCTGTTCATTTCAGAGTCTGGATGTAGATGGTTGACAATTATTTCTTTCATTGTGTTCAGGCTTTGTTGATTCTAATACTTTATTGCAGACTCAGGTCTGTTCATATTGGTGGAAGCACGATGTCCATTTTTGCACTTCTGTATTGTTTTGGGGTTTTTTCTGTGTTTTTTTCTTATTTATGTTTGTATCTGATGCCACCTGAGCTGAAGTCCTGTAGGAACTATGTTAGACTGAACCTAGATTACGCTTCCCCCTTCTGGGCACCTTACAAAAAATAAGATATACAATTATTAGAGGGAGTTCAAAGAAGGGTCACAAAACCTCATACCCAGACTTAAAAATTTACCGTACAATACAAGACGTGAAGAACTAAATCTGATGACTGTAAAGGATAGAAGAACTAGAGGTGATTACTTTCAGTTATTTAATATAATAAACAATGAGGAACTTAGAACAGTATGTGAAATTATACCAGTAATGCGCCCCCTGGAATTAAAATCACATAATAGGCAATTTGAGGCTAGTAAAACCCATACTAAGAAAAGGGACAATTATTTCACTGTTAGGATGCCCATATTGTAGAATATATACCCCAATATCTAGTTAATATCACTGAACAGGAATTATTTAAAAAGTAACTACTAGCATGCATGTGTGCCACATTGAGTGGAAGACAGTCTTGATGGGCTAACGCCTTTTTCTGTCTACAAGATACAAAGTTTTCAGTGTTGCTAGAACGTTTTCTGTGTGATATCAGGTATGAATGTTTATTGGATAACAGTTGCAGAAAGTTGTGAACGACTGCTGGTAGTATTTAAGACACATATTTGTTCGTTCAGTTGGGCATTGCAGTAACCCAAGAGCATTACCTAAAACATACACGGCTTAGTCCATGGCAATATACATTTTTTGGCAGTCAGAAAAAACAAGTTAATCACTTTACCACATTACTATTCAGTTGTCTTGGTGGCTCGATTGCCTGATCCTTATGAGATGAAGTGACCACTATTTTTTGTGTGAGACAGAATTGACTTTTTTGGCAGTCAGGAAAAAAACAAACATTTTAATCACTTTGCCACAATGCTATTCAGTTATCTTTGTGACTCAGTTGCCTAATCCTGACAGAATGAAGAGACCCTTTTTTTTTTCATTATGCATCCACAAACACTTTCTGTACTACCAGGTTCTAATTATATCCACTTTTTACCCCGGACTTGGTGCATGCTTATGTTATTAAAATTGCTGGAGTCCATTCTGGTGCAGGAACAGGCAAACCAGTCATATGCTCTCTGGGGCGCAGTAGATCTCTGAGGGAGGAGAACACTGACTCCAAAACATCAAAACATCATCTCCACATCTGAGAAGCTCACCTGTGGCCAATTACAGTACCTGTAGACAAAGCTACCCCTAGCCTGGGGAGTAGCCATAGCCAGCCAGTATGCCCCAAAAAGCATAATCTGACTGTTTTGCCTGTTCCTAGTACAGAAGGTGTTTGTGGATGCATGGGGAAAAAAGTGGTCATTTCAGGGTCGTCAGGAGGATTCTAAAAGTGTGTGTTGGGGGGCACATGCCCCCATCAGTGACTTCTTCCCAAAATGGGGGTCCAGGGGGGATTTGCCCCTGGAAGAAATTTTGAACAATTTGGTGGCAAATGGTGCATTTTAGAAGCCTATTCTATGATGTCTCACTGCCACGTACCTTGAATTAAAGGATGTCACATTTGCTAAGCGACTTCAGTGCCAGTTGTGGCCATGAGCTAGCCAAAAGCAGTAGACTAAACTTAGCTAGCCTTCTGTGTGCATCCATGGATACATAGTGATGCAACAGCCACCAGCCAATCAAAATGCAATCAAAAAAATACCACCCAGAAATACAGGCACCAAGTCCTGCATTGAGTTTATGACTGCTGCATTCATACACTTAGCTTCACCAGAGCAAATAATAACAGCAACAGCAACATATTTAAACAACCAGCAGTTACACAATTAGTTATCTCTCAGCCAACATTACACAGTATCAAAAATACATACCAATTGTGTGCCTGATTTACCTTACATACTGTCAGTCATCAGTGTTCTTTGAAGTTTTTAAACTTATACCCAGCCATGCATGATGCATATTTTATGTTCCATATGACTGATTACCCCACATTCACATCCACCATGCCCGAGAGTCCCTCCATCCTGACTACTCTGGCCATTACAGTGGTTTGTATCTGTATCAAATAAACAAGATTTGGTCATCAACATTTTAATTTCTGGTCTGTGGCACTAGCAGATGCAAACTGTAATCTCCCATTTGAAGAAGCCAAATGTTATTTCCTTCAGAAATCAAAATGGACTGTTTCCTAACCTTCAAAGCCTATCTGATTATTTAATTGCCAATGCCACCACCACCATATATGGGTAAAATCCTTTACTGTACATGTGTGATGCTGTCTTCATACATGTACAGTAAAGGATTTTATCCATATATGCAGTCTGAGGGAGTTAAAAGTAATATATTGAAGAGGTTCCTATAGAGATCCTATGAGTGCTCCAGAGCGCTGTGGCTCTGATGACATCATCATATAAGCTGGTCGTGGCCATGTTAGGCTATAGCTGGGAGCGGGGACTTTAAAAATCTCAGAGGTTTGTTTACATTTTTTAAACTTGCCAAAATGCTGGTAAAACAAGTTTATGGGTAAAACAAAGGACATTATATCACAGTAAGGGCTGAGTCTACAGCTGTACATTGTCTGATTTTGCCATCTTCATTTCATTTAATTAGCCGGTTTGGTTGTCCTTTAAGTCCCTCAGCTACAGTGTGTGTCTACTCCTGTCTCAACTGATTCCTCAGTCCATTCCTCTGATCTCTCCACTATATTAAGCCATATTACAGGATGACACAGACATATATTTTAAGCACTTCATCCTTAAGCCAGCATAGTGGGAGGTGATATACAACATTTGGTACTAACAGCAAACTTATGTATGTGCAATGCACCTGCTTTAGTATGGCTTGTGCAATGGGACTGAACTATCACCCGTGACTTTAACTGAACCAAAGGGAAACAGAGCAACTGGGGATGAGTAGTATTCTCTCCCTATTGGTGATCCGATCACACCCCATTGATTGTCATAAGAGGGCTAGGCTATGCCTTTGCCTAGCAATGGCAAGCTGGATCAGTTGATTGGGGCAGGGTTTGATGTGCATCACATCATCAACAGTGATGTTAGACTTGCACATCCACAGACTGATGCCTGTCATAACTAGCCTTCACCCCATGGCTATAAATTCAAGCACTATACTGCAGACAGCATACATAGCGATAATATACCTCCAGGAGACCATTTTTCTCCCCCGTGGTGAGTTCCACATTTCTGACCAACCAAATTGTGTTGAAATCTTTTTAACAGTACAAAGAAGTGTAGCAATGAGACATTTTATGAACCCTTCTGTTTTGACAATCTAAAGGGTGGGGACTGAAGCTCATTGTTGTGCAGCCGTGGTGGTGCAAATTTCAAAAATACAAGGCTAAAATCTTACAGTAGATGAAAAAGGAACTGCACTCACCTCACTGTTGGTCTTCCAGTGATCGGCCTCAGAGTCCACACAGCTAGCTGCTCAATCCCGACTCCCTCAAACAAAATGACAACTGAACTGACTGACTGACGGGTTCACTGCAGCCGCATCTTCATAAACAGATGGGTCCAATGAAGGGCACCAAAAGCTGAAGTGCTGCCTACTTATAGCCCCAGGTTGCGATCTCTGGTCAGTCCACATTCATGATATGTTGCCACTGGTTTGAAAATCCCACGAAAGCACTTCCTCCCCACACACAACCAATGGCAATGGGCATCATCACATTTGGGTTTGTCAGAATGTCCAGTAGCCAATCAGTTTGCCAGCCTGCCAGCAGCAAGAGCGAGCGTAGAGACATTGGGGTCGGTCGACATCAATCAGAGTGACTCGGGCTCTCCTTTTACTGATGACTCAGTCAGACTGCTGGTAGAGAGAGAGAGAGAGAGAGAGCGAGAGAGAAAGACAGGAGTGCATGAATGGAGGAGGAGTCAGTTATTGACAGAGCAGCAACCAGCAAACTGAGGTAGGAGGACGAGGTGAAGCGGAGGCGGTATTACTAGGCAGCTTCACAAGATTCAGGCTGGCAGTGCTGCTGCTGGGCTTTAAAGCCCTATAATTTAAAGGGAGGGTGAGAGAAAAGACTGGGGGGCACCAGCTTAAACTTGGGGGGGCCATGCCCCCATTTTTCAGGCTACCGACACAACTGGGTCATACCATTCCCTAAGGATTAGGCAGTTGAGCCACAGGAAGATAACTGAATTGTAATGTGTTAAAGTTACTAAAAAAATTTTTTCCCCTCTTACTACCAAAAAAGTCTGTTCTGCCTCACACAAAAAAATAGTGGTCACTTCATCTTATAAGGATTAGGCAATTGAGCCACCAAGACAACTGAACAGTAATGTGATAAAGTGACTAACTTGTTTTTTTCTGACTGACAAAAAGTTTATATTGCTGTGCACTAATCTCTGTATGTTTTAGGTGGTTCAGTGTCATAACGGCGATCACGGAAAGGCGACCATCATTGGAGTCGCATGATGCAGAGCTGGAGTTAGGAGCTTTCCTCACTGCTCCAGTATAGCCATCCAAAAACTTGCTATTTTTACTCTCCACCAGCTTTTAAATCAAGCCTCTTATTAAACTTTAAGCTCTGCAACAGCAACTACAGAGACGGGGGAGACGGCCACGATATCGGATCCCGACTTCAATCGCAGCTCCTCTAGACAGACAGATGGGGAGCAAGATGATGAAATCACCCTGGAGGCCAAACATCTGAGGCGCAGTCTCTCCCTGACAACACCGTCGGCCAGCATGACAGCCGAAATTACAACAGAACATCTTTTTCTAGAAATGGAAACAATAAAATCAGCCCTCTTCTCATTAATAGAGGACTTTAAGGACTTGAAACTGGCAGTTAAGGAGCTTAGCATTCGGGTGTCGGATGCAGAAGTCTGAATTTAATCGGTGGAGGACCTAATGGCGAAACTGGTCCCAGATATACAAGGGCTTAAGAAACAGCTTACCAAACTTGAAGCTAAAGTGAATGATTTAAAGGGGAGATCCAGGTGCAACAATCTAGTCCTGCTGGGGCTGCCGGAGGGGGAGGAAGGCACTTCTCCAATTCAATTCGTGCAGAAGCTGTGCAAAAAGATCGCCAGCCCCTCTCCCAATGGCCCCTGCTATGTAGTCGAACGGGCCCTCCGCTCTCTCCACCCAAAGCCGCCACAAGGTGATCCCCCACATCCAGTAATACTGAAAGTTCTAAATTATCTGGACAGGGACCACCTGTTAAAAGCTGCCCAAAATATTGAAAGTCTAAAATGGGAAGGCAAGACCTTGAAACTTGTCCCAGACCTCACTTATAAGGTGTGTATGGAAAGGGCAGAATATAAGAATAGCAAATCTAAGCTCTGGGCAGCAAACATAAAACATAGGATCCTGTACCCTACACAAAATTCCAAAAAACTGTGCATAAGGGTTGGGGTGCTACAGGTAAATATAAAGTATCACAGTCGCAAAAAAACAAGCACTTACCACCTCAAAAACAGTAGCTGACAGCCTGACACCACTATTGTCACATAAAAAAAGCAGCTTTATTAAAGAAACACTTGTGTGCCCACCTAACGCGTTTCAGAATAAATCCTGTATCAATACCTTTATTCCGAAACGCATCAGGTGGGCACACAAGTGTCTCTTTAATAAAGCTGTTTTTTATGTGACAATAGTGGTGTCAGCTACTGTTTTTGAGGTGGTGAGTGCTTGTTTTTTTTGCGACTGGGATACTGTACCCTGCAAAGCTGGAAATTTTCACTGATAAGGGGACTGCACGCTTCGAGTCTGCTAAAGAGGCCCAACATGAACTAGTACGTTTATTTCCTCATCTATTCACAAATCTGGGTCAATGGGAAACGTAATCTTATGCAGCCCTTGAGCATAATGCAGGGTCTAACTGGGAAGAGTTATATTCAGAAGTGTTTTTGGCCATGGTGTAAAAAATTATAAAGGTATAATTTGTGGATTCTTCGGAGCTGCAAAGGTTATTGTTCCAGGGACATTGGTTGTGGTCGGGATCGGTGTGATTCAGGGTATGAGACAAATTCCTGAACCTCTTTAAGAAGTGGCCTGAGAAATGGTTCCTGACTGTAGCTTATTTGCCTAAGCACAGCTGCTCAAACTACACTTCAGCCACAGAGCGCACGCCCTAATTTCAAATTCTCCCAAGAAGGACTAATACGCGTAACTTTATTGGGTCACCTCCTCCTCCCTTGTTTTTCAGTATGCGGTGGCATGACTTCTATATTTGAGTGTGCAGCGAGGTGTTAGAGGACTTCCACATGCAGTATTTGATTGCGCAGTTGTTTTGGTTTCCTTTATTGTCCTTCAAATGGTGAACCAGCAAAGGGAAGAGCAACTGCGGATTAAAGTTCTCGTACCTTTTCAGTAACTATTTTGAACCCAGTCCTCTGTTTTACAAATCTTAGGTTATGCTTAGCAAGTTCAGATGTTGTACCGTGTTTTCCTTGTAATGACAATTTGGAGACTTGTTTAACTGAACTCTCATTTATTTAGTTTTTTCAAGCCTATATAGGTCAGAGAGCAAATTTACTTTAACATTAGGGAAGGGTTACTGCATAGAATTTATTTTCCTCTCACTGAGGGAACGATTACAATGGCTGCCTTGGTCTTCTGGTCCCTCTCTTCCTTAGGTCCCCTTTTTTGTCATTTTCTTTTTTTTTATTAAAAGGAGGCAATGCTTATAAGATTTGGTTATACAAAGAGAGACCAGGCAACTTGACATAACAGGATATTGTTATGAGACTTCTTTACAATGTCAAATGTGTTTTAAAGTTGTAAGGTGTAAGTTTAGTCAGGTAAAGTCTTATACAGATCTAACTTCCTATTGCATTAAGGCTACTGCAGACAGCCCTTTATAATGGTGGAGGGCTACCTTGAATTCATTATATCTTTTTCTTTGGATGGCTATAGATGGGGCTAGTATTGCCCATGCCGTCACCACGGACCACACAAAATGGAGTAGGCTTAAGGCCCATGGTAGAGTGGATACATTTACTTTAGTCTTTAGTCCAGAGAGGAAAGAGCCATATGGAGGTTTTGTTCTTAAGTTATATGAGGGGGGAGGGTCTTTTTGTCTGGGAGTGGGGGGTTTATGCAGACTCTATCTTCAAGGAATACTTTCATAAGTTGTGTATAAGCTCATCATAAAAATGGCTGCTTCATGGAAATTCATCTCTTGGATTGTTAGAGGGGTAAAGGACAATAAAAAGAAATATTGTATTTTAAGGTACCTAAAATCCCTGCAAGCGCAGATAGTTTCTGTGCAAGAAACCCACCTCTCTATCGATGCTATACACTATCTTAAGAAACTATGGGTGGGACAAACGTTTGGATTTGGGGGGGGGGTACTTGACAAAAAGCGGTTGCCAACCTTATACATCATAATGTTCCTTTTACACTCATAAAGGAAATGAAAGATCAGGATGGAAGATATATATTCATTCAGGGTAGTTTGGCAATTTAGAAGTGGTCATATGGTCAGTTTATGGCCCTAACAATGAATCCCCAGATTTTTTTATGACTTTAGCAAATACTTTGGCTCCTTATCTACACCTGCCAATCATTCTTGCAGGGGACTGGAATTTAGTATTCTATTTGGAGATCGATATATCTTTTAACAGGAAGGTGGGTCTCTCTTCCACATGAAAAGCTTTAAGGGAGCTCATGCAGAGTTTGGACCTGGTGGATTCTTGGAGGACAGTGAATCCTGGGGAAAGGTCATATGCCTTCTGCTCCTCAGTGCGCAATGTCTACTCAAGGACTGAACACTTTTTGTTTAGCCAGAATTTACTGTTGTCTATTCTAAAACCTAATATTGAAGCCAGGGTCCTATCTGACCATTCTCCAATCTCCTTTTACTGGTCCCCCCCATGTCTTACCAACCCAGTGAGACCTGGTCAGTAAACTCCCTGCTTCTATTGGACAGGAAAGTGGTAGAAAATCTGAGGCCATATATTGCTTGTTCAATTCAGGAAAATCTTAACTCAGTTACTGCCTGGGATGTCTGGTGGGGGACAATGAAGACCATCTGGAAAGGGGAATTAATTAACTAGTCTCCGCAAAAAGAAAACGCAACAGGCCATGGACCAGTGTTTAAAAACTATTGCCAAACTGGAACACTCCTTAAACCCATCCTCTGATGAATCCCAGTGGGCAGAGCTCCACCGCCTAAGGGTGGAGTATTCAAAGTTTCTATTAGAGAAAGTTTCCAAAGCTGCGGCATCCATCCAGGCTTCTTATATAGGGCAGGGAGAGAAAGCTGGCAGATTACTGGCTTTAAAACTTAAACAGAGACAAACAGATAGATGGGTAAATGCCTTGAAGGACCCTAACTCTGGGGAGATTACCACTGACCCCCAGAGGCTGAGTGATATTTTCAAAGAATTTTATCATAACCTTTATTCAGCTCCACCAACTCCCCATAAATGGCAGCAGGACTTTGAGAACTTTTTTTCTTCCATACAGCTTCCACAAGTTAAAACTGACCAAAAAAACTTATTGTCTGTCAGGATCACGTAATTGGAGGTTATACAAGCTATTAATTCCTTGAAAATAGGGAAGGCACCTGGGCCTGATGGTTTTATTCCCCTCTTTTGTAAAACTTTTAGTTAAGAACTGGTCCCCTACCTCGCGCAGGTCTTCAACTACATACGAGACCACAAAATTGTGGATAGGTCCCTGCTGGAAGCCAAGATAATTCTATTGCCAAAGCGTGATAGAGACCCAACTCTACCTGAAAATTACAGCCCGATCTCTTTATTGAAAGCGGATATTAAACTACTAGCCCATACATTCGCAAACAGACTAAAAGCGGTATGGCATGAGTTAATAGGGCAAGAGCAGGCTGCATTCATATCAGGACGTCGTGCAAGTGACCATTTTCGTAAACATTTCCATCTTTTTTTGGCATCCAGGGAAGGCAAAAATTACTCTGTCTTGGTCTCTCTGGATGCCGAAAAGGCCTTTGATAAGGTCTCATGGAAATATCTGTTTGCAGTCCTCCCAAAATATGGTATCCCTGAAGTTTTTATTAACTGGATTAAAACTCCATACTCGCTTCCATCAGCTAGGGTCCTATGTAACAATATTTTGTCTTCCTCTTTCCAGATATTGCAAGGTACCCGCCAAGGTTGCCCATTATCCCCCTTATTATTCAACCTATATATAGAACCCCTGGCAAGGAAAATTATTGCAAACCCCGAGATTAAGGGAATTTCAGTAGGCTCCCTGTCATTTAAGATTTTGATGTTTGCAGATGACATTCTCCTACACATCTCAAAATGGCAATCTTCTTTGCCTGCAGCATTACAAACCTTTGCATTATTTGGCCACCTGTCAGGGTACAAGCTAAATTTACTTAAAACTAAAATATTCCCCCTATCTGTAAGCTGCACTAAAGCAGACATTCTCTCATTAGGACTGACATGGGAGAGTAAAGCATTAACATATCTAGGTATAAAACTGACTCAGGACATTAATTTACTGAAAAAATTGAACTGGGATCCTGTCATCAATTCAGTGGATCAAGATCTTCAACACTGGTCTAAACTCCCTATCTCTTTGTGGGGTAGAATAAATGTCTTGAAAATGGCTATCTTTCCTAGGTTACTGTACCCATAGATAATGCTAACTTTATCCCTCCCCAAGGCATGGTTCAATAAAATTAACACTATAAGGACAAAGTTTCTTTGGCTGGGGAAACCTCCAAGACGTTCCCTACCAAAACTCTGCTACCCAAAGGAGGCAGAGAGCATTGGTATCCCTCATATTTTTGGATACTAACTAGCAGCACATGAGGCCAAAATCTTGCAATGGGGATACCCTTTAGAGCACTGTATTTCCCTCCCGGATTGGTTAAAAATGGAATCAGTCTTAACTGCCCTATGGGGTATCTCATTGCCCTCCCTTCTCTATGTCTCATACAGTAAACTGCCCACTAATCTTAAGTGTAGTCCAGTTGGCAGGTCTATACAGGCCCACACTCAATTCTGTCACCTTTCTAAGATAATAAGAAGTCAAGACTTATCCCAACCATTATACTTAAATCCTAACTTACAAATTGGCCATCAGACTTTAAAACCTCATCAGTGGGCAAGCCTAAAAATTGAGAAAATACATGAATTTATTCAGGGGCTTCCTTTTACTCCTTTGGTGCATTGAAGCGGTATTTTAACCTGCCTACATTCTAATTTTCTAAATATTTACAGCTGCATCATTGTATTCTGAATTATTTAGGAAGGTTTTACTATAGCGCTTTGACAGCGCTAGTACCGTCATCCCCCACAATGACAGCTACCATGCTGACTGTCGGCATTGTAGCTTCAGGGATGTCGGTGCTTTCTGTCAGGGGGCTGTGCCCCTCGAACCACCCATGTGGGGATCTCCACCCCCCGGTCTCTAGGATTCTAACTCCGAGTCAGAGTTGGACCATTGGGGGGTACTACACTGGGAAATGCACTGTTGATGTCTTCTGCGCACCAGCACAGCAACTCGCTGCAGACAGGTGATTTCTCTCGCTGTGCTGGTGTTCGATGTGGTGGTGTCAATCTTGTGTCGGCACACCATTTGGGAACCCCCCTCCCCGGACTACTGAGGCAGGAACTGTGTTTGAAAAGGGGATCTAGATCTCAGTTAGGCCCAAAGCAGTTTCAGCAATGTACAAGATTCTCAGTAATTCTTTATGGAACTCTATTTCTCAAATAGCCTATTATTGGCAAAGGGAGCTGGCACTGAGTCATACTGACTCTACTTGGACTTATAGTTGGAGAAATAACTACACCTATATAAAACAAGACTGCCTCTGACTGCTACAATTTAATGTACTCTATAATTTATAATTGACACTCCTAAAATTATATAAAATGAAAAAAAAACTCCCCAGCCCATTATGTCCCCATTGTTTGGAGACAGAGGGCTCCCTAATTCATATAGTTTGGACAAGTTCCAAAGTGAAATAGGTTTGGCAGATGGTGAAAGAATTAACCACTCTGCTTTTTGGGCAGGTTAACTGCTTCACACCAGAAATATGTTTACTGGGTGATTACTCAGCCATTGGCCATAAACCACATAAATATTTCATTTCTTGCATTGCAGGGGTTGCCAAATTACTCCTTTTAAGACCCTGGACAGATTTACAGATTCCCTCCATAACAGAATGGATCCAGGAGGTACATAAGGCCTTAAATCCCGAAGACACTATAGCTTTAGTAAATAACACAAGGACAGGAGTTGGTACCCTCTGGACCCTCTTATATGAATTGATGTCTCAAAAATCATTCTGGCCAGGATAGCTTTCCTACTCCCTTCCCTTGTCACACAACTAAACAACATTACTAATTAATAACGAATATATTTACTGCCTTATCTTTAAGCGTTAGTATCTCGGTATTGACTGAACATTCATTTGCAATATATTTGGTATGATATGAGTCTGCTGGGTGGGGAGGGTTGGAGGTGGGGGTTCGTTCTCTTTAGTTTGTTACTGATGTATCATTCTTTTCTTTCCTGTTAGTCTGAGGTTTGTTTTCTTGATTTCCTTTTGCACTGTAATGCTCATTGTACATTCATGCATTGTTAAAAATTGCTTGCATATGAAAAATTTCAATAAAGTACATTAATTTGCAAAAAAAAAAAAGAAAGACGATCGTCATTATGGTGAGTGTACATTACTGCAAATCAATTTTGGCAATGTACACCCCAGGCACAAACCAAAAGGGCACCAGGGACTCGTAATTTTTAACCTCCCATACTATAGGATTCTCAACTACAGGAGGATGCATGTGGGAGGGGTGCAAAACTGTAACAAAAACAACCTACTCGGGCCAGGCGCAACAAAACATACCTGCGCCCGAACCTGAACCCAGCATCCTGACCACCCCAGCCTGGCACCCACCCACCATGCCATGGAACCAGCTCAGCAGCTCACTGTGGCACCACCCCTCACAAACCCTCCCACCCCTCACTCAGCATGCTCGCTCCCCCTGTGCGCGTGTACATATAGCGACATCCTGTCATTATTCGAGAACCCCCCCATCCAGTCGCCCTCCCTGGTGTCTTCCCCTGTCAACATGCATTGTGAGTGGGTCGCTATTTCGGTAGGCGCCCACTCGTGGGTCGCGCATGTCACAGGATACCATTTTAGGTAATGCACTTGGGTTACTGCAATGTCCAACTGAATGAATAACCCCTTAACATGCTGACTGAAAGTCAAGGCTTCTATTACATCATCGTTTGCAAACCCAAAA
This sequence comes from Neoceratodus forsteri, assembly GCA_016271365.2. Lineage (NCBI taxonomy): Eukaryota > Metazoa > Chordata > Ceratodontiformes > Ceratodontidae > Neoceratodus > Neoceratodus forsteri. Next base: position 316,847,647 of record CM057454.1, read on the forward strand.
GAGTGGCACAAGCATGATATAAAAGTTTGTGCATACAGGATACTAAATCAGTGCATAATTGGGCAATTAACCATTGCCGATTGATAAAAGATGTAGGATGATAAAACAATCTAAACTAATGTTTATAATTGATTGTGAAAGAATCACGGTGTCTAGTGGCACCCCTTCCACCCTCCAAATTATGTATTTGTAATGACTGTCATTCAATAAAGTTTACCTATGAATTTCCTTGATGGACCGTTTGGCCTCCTCCAGTCCAGAAAACTTATGAGTTCTTCCCACGTTAACATGGTATTGTGCATTTCTGGGATTGCAAATGAACAATCTGGAAATGCCCTTTCTCATTTTAGATCAATACACATCCAGCTGTTTGAAGTGTGACTTATTTGACTTACGGATGACTTACAGGTAAACATGACATAAAGCATTTCAGGTTCAGAACACTCATAGTGAGTATACTGGAGATGCAGTTTGCAGAAGCAGTACTGCATGGAATCGTGGGCTTTATGTGCATAGTTTGCAGAAAGAATGAAAAAAATGTATTTATAAAATGAGGGATGCTTCCTTAATCCACAGATGACAGGCTCTGCTTATTGCTTTTCATATTCATGTGCCCATCATACCAATATTTTTAAAATGGGGAAATACAAGCAAAATTATGTTTAAGGTACTCAAATTCAGTACTGGAGAGTTACGTGTCATGGATGAGAAGCAAATGCTGCTATACCTCCAGATTGAAGCAGAGATTCAAAGGAGAATATGTAAATCGCTGCTGATTGAAGACTGGTGAATACAAGCTTAGCACAAAGGCATGCAGGCTGGACCCCGTCCCTGAATCACTGGCAAACTTGCTGTTGCCTCTCAGTCTGTACCACCCAAACACCACCCATTTCTGTGTTTCTGACTAGTTCTAATCTTTAGTATTTTTACTTTTTTTTTATTTCAATTTTTTTTATAAAGGAGAGCGCACATTAACATATTTGAAAAACAAGTGTTTTTTTTTTTTTAAGAGTAAAAATATTTTGGCCTATATAAACATGTCAGCAGTACTGCAGTATTTTGGCTAACACTGAAACATTATTGCCTTAGGATCCATATTCTCAAAATAGGTCAACATGCTAGGCCCACAAAGGAAAAGAGGAGCAGTTTGGTCACCCCAACTCCACAGTACCAGACCCGCAGACATTTAGAAATATTCCTGGCTCAGGTGCGGCATGCAGTAGGCTGTATGAGGCAAACGTGAAGGTGCTAGAGGTGGAGGTTAGTTGCACCATGCTTCTAGGATGAAGCTCCTGCTCCTGAAGATTCCTGTGAGATCAGGGAGACATGAACTCTGCTATGGTCTACTAACAAGTTCTCTAAGACATGACAGGCATGTGAACTTCATATTGCCAACACAGCTACCAACATTAACTATTTTATATTCCATGTAGACATGATTAAATTCTTCACAGTACTGGTTCATTTTGTAGTTTCAACTGTCATTGTGGTGGTGTTTTTGGGAAAGTTAAGTTTCACAGCACACGCCCCCCAACAGACAGTTATCACTAAGGTTCTTGCAGTGGACTTCCAAGGATGTGTGAATAGGCAACCATCAATATCCCCAAGTCGTACTGGCCAAGAAGGATGCCTGGAAATTTCCAGGTGCACCCAGCGCCTAGCCACATAAACTCTGAAGGTTTTTGCAGTCATTTATTTTCTAATTAAATGGGATATTTTGGTACTGCAAGGAACTGTATGATGAAAACACAGAACTACTGTATAATATTTTAGTAAAATACTGAAATGAGTGGGTCATCCTGGGCACTTTACTATTGATTTTCCAGTTAGTCCCTTGTATCTCCTTTCCAGGTGGGCCCCCTGACCCCAATAGGACCCTGCATCTATCCCAGCCCTTCTAGAATGCATTAAGAACAATAAGACAGAAATCAATAAAAAGGCACCTGGGGATAATGCACCAGCATAATGCACATACCAGTGTTTCTTTTTTACGGCTGCAGTGGGGGTTGTCCTGAAGCTGTCTTGTGAGCACATAGAGAAAAGGGAGCTTTCTGGATACTGACCAGACTTGTTATATAGTGGAGGTGATGAATGGCAATCATTGTGTGTTCACTGTACTATTTTGTCCAGCAGAATACTGCACTGTTCACCATATCCAAGATGGCGGTGGAGTTCTGTCCGCATGTGCGACAACTTGCATGCACTGTAATTCTGGTGCTCGACAGCACAATCTGCTGTTTCTAAGATGGCCGCCGAGTTCTCATGCCAGTGAGCCATTGCGACAAGACAGAACTCACCACCATCTTGGACACGGCAGACAGTGCCATGTTCCTCCCTCAGCTTGGCTGCAGCTGTACCAGCTCTGTCCAGAATTTGCTTAACTTTTGAGTGGTGAAGAACTAGTTGGAAATTGATTTTCCTGATTAACAGAGGAAGTATTAGTCATTAGTTCAATTTGTGTATTTGTGGAAACTAATGGACACAATGAGGAAAATAAACAAGGAAAATTAAATCTGCCATCAGCATTTTGAACTATAGAATGCTGTAAATGTTGCCAAAACCTTAGTATCATCATCATTGCTAGGATTTCCAGGTCATAAGAGAGCCAATAGGCCCATATTATGTGTCTCCCACATATGTGGGTTAATCATATCAACTTAAGATTGTTGTAGTATGTTCTGTCGAGACAATTTTTGAAAGAAACTAAACTAGTGCATTCGACCACAGACTGGGGCAGTCTATTCCATACTAGAGGTGCTCTAATTGTAAAAAAGTGGTCCCTCTTGACTGTCTCCGCATGTTCAACTACAATTTTTTTGTTGTGTGACTGTAGGTTATTCCTTGTGTTACTATATTGCAGATTACATTCTTTGATACCGTGGGGGCTGTGAGATAACTTGTAAAGTAACAAGTCTCCCCTTTGCCTTCGTGCCTCTAATGAATGTAGTCTAGACTAACATTGTAACATACTATTTGCCAGCAGATTAGGCCTTACGGTCTATCGAGTCTGCTCAAACCTTAGATCCTTAGTTGGGTAGACTCTTTTAATCTTGTATGATAGTCTAGTGTTTTTAGTCGGGGGATATGTCTAGTTACTGTTCTCTGAACCCCTTCCAAAATCTTAATATCTTTTTTCAAATAGGGTGCCCAGAACTGGGAGCCATAATCCAAAATGGGCCGCACATAGGTCTTATATAGGGGTAGAATGAGTTGTTCTGTTTTATTGACAAATGCTGGCCTAATCCTAGTTATAAAAGACTGTGCTGTTTTTGCAATTTTCATACATTGGTGAAACAAGATAAAAGATCTACTTCTTGTTCCTCCATATGGAATTAACATATCAGTCTTAGTACATGTCTAGCCCATCAGGATGCAGAATTTCAGAGTCATTTATCAGTAAAATTGATAAGCTATGTGTGTTAGTCATATAAAAAGGAAATGAAAGTCTTTTCCCACTCAGTGTATAATCTTGACCTAATCTGTGATCATCAGTTTGATTATTTGACAACACCCAATTGACAGCCTAATCTATACACTATCCCACATACCACTGTAGTCAATATCAGTGACGGAATCAACCACTTGGGACTTCAGTGGCTTGTGACCCAGGGGGAGTGAACGTGCTGGGGTTCATGCTGCTGACAGTGCCAATGCCACTCTCCCTCCCTGTAGGCTTTGGGCAGGAGAAGCACAGTACTGTCACTGTCAGCATCATTAACCACAGCAATATGCAATATGCATATTGATGTTCATACTAACTCTTATCCTGGACTGCTAGTGACTGAAGCTCAGTTCTGTACATTGAAGTTCCTTAGGTTCAATCCATGGCTGATATCAGCTGTGTGTGTGTGGGGGTGCACATTAATTAGGTAGAGGGGCTTCAAGGGAGTGACCTGATAAAAATGTATGTTACATCAAACTAAGTGATAAATAAAATCATTGAAACTGCTGTTCATGACTACCCAGTCCCAGCTGATTGCTTGGTGCAAGATTTATGTTCCCCTTTATGTGAAAATTCTAATTATGAACTGTCTCACGAAAATGGGGTTTGGGCACCACATTGTCAGGCTGATGTTTGGTGGCACCAGAGGTGGGCTTCTTAGGGCTGCCACATACATAGTGGGAACGTGGGGAGGAGGGGGGCAAGAGAAGTGGTACTGGGGATGGGCACCCTGGTCTTTTTATATATTGAACATGTAAACATTTGGAACAGCGGGCAACCTGATGGGGAGGGGGAGAAAGAAGCAGTACCGGGGTTAGCCACCTTGGTACACTTAAGAATTAATTTAAGAGCTAGATAGACAGACAAAGAGACAGAGATTGAGAGAGACAGAGAGAACCGGATTGCCTGCTCACTGTTTGAACTGAAGCTGGCAGCACAACTCCAGCTCTAGTTTCAGCATTCAAGAAAGTCACACTGTTCTCATACAGAGAATGTGAGTGAACAGTTCCGCTCGCTAAGCCAGGCACCCTGGATTTTAGGGTGCCTAGGAAAGATTTTTCTGGCCATTTAAAAAAAATAGAAAAAAATACCAGAATCTGGCAAAACCTGTCTTGCTTAGCTAGGTTCAGGTGTTTGTTTTTTGAAAATATATAATTTGTATGTATTTTCAATGTTTGTGAGTAAAAATAAAATGGTGGCCCTCATGATTGGTATTTTTTTCCATATGACTAGTAAATCATGAAAGTAAGCACTCACAACAGTTGTTTTTTTTGTGTTTTTGTTTACCATTCACTTTTCTAGGGTATCCAAAAAATCCTTATAACTTTGGAATCATATAATATTTTTTCACGAAACCTTCAAAAGGCACACCCTTGGCATAGACCCCTTGAACCCTGAAAATTTAATGAAAAAAAAATCCACACCATCTAAGCTGTAGGTAGAGCAAAAAATATGCAATGCTAATTATAGGGAAACAAAACACTTTTGTTTCCTTTTTCTGGCACTCCATGTCTTGAAAACTGAACAAGATGTCACGAAACTTGTCATGTCTTGACACTCTGACAGTTTGATCATGTGTGCCAAATTTTTAGCTTTTTGGAGAAATTATGTCAGAGTTAATATGGTGCAAAAATTGGGATTTAATATTAAACAGTCAACTCAAACCTAACTATGGGGTGCTACCACACCCCTAGTATATCTAACTGTCTCTCTATCTATCAAAACTGCAAAAAACTACATTAATGCTCTAGTTAGGGTTACAGCCACAAAAGTAGAGAAATGTGGCATTGGGGTTTCCAGACCTAACACCCCACCCCCACACTGCACAGACCAACAGGCGTCGGTGTGCCTTGAGGTCGTCAACCCTAATGCTCGCTCCATTCCATAAGTAAATAAGCTGAGATGGATTGAGTATAGGAGAATAGGGTGAGCGTTAGGTCTGATGACCCCAAGGCACACCCCTGCCACCTGTTGGTGTGTGCAGCGTAAGGGTGGGGTGTTAGGTTTGGAAACCCTAATGCGACATTTCCCTACTTTTGTAGCTGTAACTCTAACTAGAACATTAACACAGTTTTTTGCAATTATTTTCCTTACTTTTTGAGATAGTATTATCGTATCCTTATTTGCCTGTGTGAGTGCAAGACCCTCTGGGCCCTGCCCTTCCATCCCTCCATAGATGAGTATATGTATGTAGCTTCCATTTATAGTACAACAGTGATAAAACTGTCTGCATAACCATCTTATTATCCCACCTCATGTATCCACCTCTGATGGATTTGAAAAATGACAGCTGTGACATTCATGAGGTGGGATAGCGAGAAGGCTGTGTTGAAAATCTGGGGTCAAAATATTTAAAATTTCCAAAGTTACAAGCATGTGTAGCGAAACTGCAACAAATGGTCATAACATTACCATTTTTACATATTTTGACCCCAGATTTTCAACATAGCATTCTTATGACCCTACCTCATGAAGAAGGGCAGGAACAATTTTCAAATCCTGCCCAAAAGGTGAATTCACCAAGCGACTGTGAAATCACCTTTTGGGTGAGAATTGTGTAATGACAGTCATAGTGTTCATACAGTGGGTCCCTAAAAGGCCATGTTGAAATTTTGGTGTCAAAATCTAAACAAATGGCTAAGTTATGCATCAAAGTTGAAACCCTTATTGAAATACATTGAACCACATTTACCTTAGTTTCTCATATTGCAGTTGCCAGTTCCAGCAGCAAGATGTGTCTTCAATGGGAGAGTGGATCTCAAACCTGGGACCTGTTCAGGTGAGTGAGGGTGAGGGAATTTGGCAGGGGAGCATGTTGGGGGGGCAACCTGTGGGTGGGGGGACACAGTCAGGAGGCGGGCAGACAGGAGGTAGGGTGGGCATACTGTACAGCTCATTGACTGTGATTGACCAATCATAGTCAATGAGCTATAATTTATGAAGTACATGCCTCCTGAGGGCTCTGTCAGCAGCCAGCCATGGTAGTGTGAGGAGGGCTTTGCTGGTTGCTGATCACAAGTTGGGATGGGGAGGGAGTGGGATGGTGGGTCTCACTGGACGGAGTGGGGGGAGGGACCCTAGACTGCCAGGAACTGATGGTTACCTCATTTGTAGATGGCAGTCAGTGACCGGGGAGGGGGGAGTGACTACTACACTATGGAATTGATGTTTTCATTATCGGGTGGGTGATTGGGGATGGGGAGGGACCACTACACTATGGAAATGTTTTTTTCACTATCGGGTGGGCGATCGGGGACTAGGGTGGGACACTACATTATGGAAACATCTTTAAACAGATCGGTTGGGCAATCGGGGACTGGAGTGGGGCACTACACTATGGAAACCTCTTTAAACAGATTAGGTGGGTGATCAGAGAGGGCATGACTGCACTATGGAACATTCAGTGCTGTATTTCAGCTCCTTGTGGGTGTACCAGGCAGTAGTTCCATCTGCCTGAACTCTACTGTGCCCGAAGACTGCCATATCTGCCTTCCCACTGGATCTCCTGTGAAACCTACCAGGTCCCAGTATGTGGGGGGGGGGGGGCTACCGGATGCTGGAGGTGGTGCAGGTGTGTTGGAGGGGCAGAGACAGTGTGCTCAAAAGCACAGCTGCCCTAGCAGCTGCACATGTCAGTGGCTCAGGAAGGAGTGGTGTGAGTCAATGGCAGGAGGCTGCAGAGATGCTGCGGGGAGGCTGGTATCAGAATGTTTTTATCTTGGTTAATGGGTTTTGTATGTTTAACAGTGATGACTGCCAGGGCACTTTTGTTACTGGGCTTAATGTTGTTGTGGGAGGGTTGCACTATAGTAGCATGGGGGCATGAGAAGATAGAGATAGAACACCAGTGGAAACTTGGGAAAGCTATTGAAGTTGCAAGTGTACTGATTAGTTCATAGTCAGGTACTTACAATTATGAGGATTGGGGTGGTGTAATAAGGTTTCCAATATTTTCTTCTACAATATTTTCAACATTGGCCACATTAGGGAGGGTCGACTGGGGAACCAGGGCAGGCCGACGCAGATTACTGGCAGCCCTGATTCATGCTGCTAGTAGGCTGTATTTATGTCTTCTTCTGGTTCTAGTGGGGGACATAGATCTAAATCTGGGCACTCCATTAACTGAAGTACAGCCTAGTAGGATAACTAGAGTGATAGGCAATAAAGGATTAATAATAACTCATGTAAGTACACACAGTCTACAACCGCATTTTGCAGAGACAGAGGCCTGGATTCAAACAGAAGGCCTAGATATCATAGGCTTGAGTGAGACCTGGTTAAAGCCACAGGTTCCAGATGAGCAAAGTTTGATAAAGGGATACAGGGTGTTTAGGCAGGACAGGGAGGGAAAAAAGAAAGGGGGAGTTTTATTGTACATTAGAGATAAATATTTGGTGCAGGAATTGGAAAAATGAACTTTTAACGAACAAATCAATCACTTAACGGTTAAGTTGATGTTTGGAGATCAAAGAGCTAAACACCTTTTTTTAACATGTTTTTTGTCGTCTTCCAAAATGTACAGACAATGAGTTACAATTTTTTCAACATGTAGTGTCATATCATGATAATAGGAGAGGGCATATAATGGTGAGAGATCAAAATTTAGATTGGAAAATAAACTCCAGCAAGATGAGGTTTGCAGATAGATTGGCTTTTGGATTCTATCAATTAGTAAACTGCCCTATCATTTTAATTATAAGACAGGGAATCATACTATATTAGACTGGTTGGTAACAAATTGGCCAGGTAACATATTGCATTGGGAAATTTTAGCAGATTCAATTTCTGATCACGGCCCATTACCAAGTATACAGAAATTTCAAAGAGAAAGTTCCACCAAAACTAATTTAAAGAAAGTGTATTTCAAGGCAAGATGTAAATTGTTTAAACATGATTTGGCTAGACTAGACATCAAACAAATTGAACACTTTGATAATCCAGAGAAGGTAGCAGTTTGGTTAACTGAAAATCTGCGTGCAACTTATGAAGCAAATATACCATACACTAAACAGTGTCAAAATATACTCTCCCTCGCTCAGAAAAGATTTGCGACAACTGAAGAAATCAAGGGGCAAAGTAAGGAAACAATATATAAAAACTAAGGATCCAAAATAGTTGATGAAATATAGGCAAAAATGAAATATGGTAAAGAAAGAGATGCAACAGGCTAAATTGAAGTACTTTCATCAGCAACAGTTAAAACGTTTAAGAAATCCAAGATCATTTTGGTCCTCATTTTGAAACATCTATAGTCCTAAGGATAGGTCAGATATTAACTGTTTACATATTGGAGACATAATTGAGTCAGGGGGACAAGACATTTTCCATTTTGTCAATCAGTTTTTAATAAATCAGACAGGAGATACCGATGTTAGCAATCAGACTACCCAGCGCAGTGAATTGTCATCCTGGGAATCACTGAGTTTAAAAGGTGGGCGGAGGAGAGGTTTCAGTTTACCCCTATTCCTGAGGAAGAAGTGCTGAGGTTGTTAAAAATGTTAGACGAGAGGAAAGGCTGTGGGCCAGATTTGCTACATTCCAAAATGATAAAGTTAGCAGCTAATGAGATTTCAAAACCATTAACCTAGCTGTTTAATCTGATTACTAACACAGGGATTGTGCCTTCTGTTTGGAAAGAATTCACAGTGGTGCTGATTTTTAAATCTGGAGACAGGACAAATGTAGCAAATTACAGGTCAATCTCACTGTTGCCACTGTTGAGTAAGTTGCTAGAGAACTGTGTGTTTAAACAGCTGGGCCTAGATATTCAAAGGAGATGCACCTAGCACAACTGAGTTGCGCTAGTGCATCCCCAGAAATGTACCCCTGGGCCATATTCAAAAGGAAGGGATGCACTGCGCAATTCTGGATGCACCACAATGTAAAAATAATGTATGCGGCGCATCTGGAGGGACATTCCCATGCATATGCAGCACATCGCAATATTCAGCCAAGATGTGCGGCACACATTTCGGAGATGTGCCACACAAGGTTAGGCATGTAAAAACACACCTAACTGATAGCCACCCACAGGCAGGCTGCTGTACTGCACAGCACATCACAGCAGCCGCCAGCCCCTGGGTGGCTAGCCTCCAAAAATCCCTGATCGTAGAATAAAATAAATCCAAACTCTGTTTCCCTTGTGGTCTAGTGGCCCCCCTCTCATCCCCAATTGTATAATGACAGAAAACAACCCTGTTTCCCTGGTAGTTCAGTGAACCCCTCCTACCAAATGTGATTGCCGGGTTATGAATAAATTGCAGTCATCCCTTGTAGTATAGTGTAACCCCCCTTCAATCCCCAAACCCGTTTGATGGGTTATGAAGAAATTGCAGTCATCCCTGGTAGTCTAGTGGTACCCCCTCCCATCCCGGAACCCGATTGTAGGGTAATCATGAAATCCCAGTATCCCTGGTGGTCCAGTGGACCCCCCCACACACACACACTGAGGTGTCCACCCCCCCGTTCCCCCCATCCCAGCATGGCCAGTTGGTCATGGAGCTGGCAGGCAGAACATTCCATCACACACCACCACGGCTGCCCGCCGACTGAGCTGTCAGTGAATGACAGCTTGCAGTACACCTAGAAGCCCACTGGTAGACACTGTCGACCAATGGGCTTGCAGTGTGTACTGTAAGCTTTTATTCGCATCACCATTCTAAGTATTCAGACTGCACAGGGGGATGCACTGGCGCATCTTCGGTGGCCCCCATTTGTGCTGTGCTCATCTTTTGTTATATTCAGATGAGATGCAAGATTGCACATCTCATTTGAATATAGCACTTTTGAGCTCCGGCGCATCTCAACTGTGCAGAACAGCCACTTGTGCCCTTGCTGGGTGCAGTTTCAATATCTAGACCATGGTGTCTTACTCGGATGAACAAGGGTTACTAGCAGAGCAACAGCATGGGCATAGACAAGGGCAAGACATGGAGATGGCTCAGGTCGGGTTGATGAGCACAGTACTAGATGCCTGTGAAAAGGGCCAGATGACAGGTGCAGTGTTCATTGACCTGACCAGGGCCTTCGATGTGGGAGACCATGAAATGCTGTTGTTAAAAATGAATTCTGACAGTATTTCTGGATCTAGTTTGCAGTGTTTTAGAAGTTATATAAGCACATGCATGCAAAGGGTGAGGATAGGTGATTTTCTGTCAGAACCACTGAAAGTGAGGACAGTGGTTCCCTAGGGATCAGTACTAGGACCCTTACTGTTTTCTGTTTATGTGAATGATTTACCTTGAGAGTTTGTGAACACAGAATGTATTTTATATGCTGATAACATGGTCTTCTTCAGCTCGGATCCCTCTGTATATACAATCCAAGGATTATTACATATAGAATAATACATGTGGTGGTGGTGGTGTGTTTAATGAGATTTTACAGACACCCTGAGGTGTTGGATGCTACATAAACCCTGTAAGAGAAGCTTGAGGGGTTTATTTAAGCATACAACACCGATAGTGTGTGAATAACATCTCAAGTTAAACACACCACCCTATGCTTTAGTCTATATAATTGCTGGGGATTTTTTTTTTGCCAGCAGTTGTGTAAAATAAAAACACATCTCTCTGCTGCTGCTGTCTGCTGCGGTTTCAGTGCTGTGTGGTTGGAAGCGGCTGCTGGAGAAAGGATAATGTTCCTTTGTTTGTTTGTTTTTTTTTATTTTTTTTAACACAGCCATTTAAAAGTTTTTTTCCCCTTTGGCCAGTTATTTATTTATTGTAGTAAATTTACAGCTGACTCCAAGTGGCAGTGTGAGGTGCGCTGGGAAATGTCAGCTGGTGGGGAAGCAGGACTGAGTGGCAGCTAGCACATGCACAAAAGGGAAACTGGACATATGTTTGCCATTATAACCCATGGGTTATAACAGTGAATTATAACCCAATTTCCCTTAGGGAAAAAACTATCCCCAGTTATTATAAAATGATTATATAAAATTGACCAAGTGGCTGATTCAGAACAAGTTGAAACTGAATGAAAAAAGACAAAGTTAATGCTGTTTGAAACAATACAGAGGTTGGCTCGAGAGGAAGAGGACTTTTGTATGGTGGGCAGCAATGGTGATGAGATCTCTGTAGTGTCGTCATTTAAGTATTTGGGTGTTCACCTGGATCCCACCCTGAATTTATTTGGGCATTTAGATATAATTGGCAAGTTGTTTAGGAATATTAATGCCCTAACTGACAAAGCCCAAATGGTAATAGACAAACGATACTTTTGCCAATCTAAGGCCCTGTCCACACTACACCATTTACAGTCTGTAACGGTTACAAACCGTTACAGACCGGAACCGTTACAGTGTGTCCACTCTGCCGGCAAACAGTCTCGATAACGGTTTGGAACCGTCACAGCCCATCCACATTGTGGGTGCCGTGTAACCATTATGGCTGCACCCTATCCCACAATGCAGTTCATGCTGTACTGGGGGAATGCTGGAGCTACTCGCTCACCCATCCACACTATGGCCAGTAACGTTACAGGGGCAGAACCGGTTTCGTAGCTGTTGTAGAAACCACCTCATAAGTGGTTTCAATAACGGTTACGAAAACGCCTTCTGTAACGTTACAGGTGTTAACGCAAACCGTTGCGGTAACTGTTTGAGCCCTCTGTAATGTTACAGAGGCATAGTATGGACAGGGCCTTAGATTATGGAGCAATTCTGTTTGTAAATCAAAGTAGTACATTAATTTAAAAATGCCAGATGATTCTGTATGACATTTGCTGATTTGAATTAAGGGTCCCTGAGAGAACTTAATGCTGTTTCCTGTATGAAGTAATGAAAATGTTGCCTCTTTTACAGAGAGTAGAATATCATGCTGTTGTCTTTGCGCTAAGGACCTATCGATGTATATTGCCACAAAGTTTATTCAAGAAATTTATTCTGTACCAGGGATCATATTTAACAAGGAATAACATGGATATTTTATTCTATCTCAGTTCCATAAAACTAGCCATATGTAAGCATTCCTTCACTTGATGTGCTCCTACCTTATTAAATGGTCTTACAGTACCAATCAAAACTGCAGACAGTTTAAAGCACTTTAAGAAATTACTGAAAGCACATTATGATAAATCCAGTTCCTGTTCTTGTAATGTTATTTAACTGTACGCATCTGTTTATTGTTAGTGATCTATTGTTATATTTTAAATGTCAGGCATGACTGAAAAATGGCTGTGCCCAGTTCACCTCCTGGTTAAAAATAAAAAATTTAATGAAATAGAAAATGTTTACAGCATCTGGGAATGGCAATCGGTGACCGAGGAGGAACCACTACACTCACGGAAAGGGTTTGTTTTTTAATTATGGGGTTGGCGATTAGAGGGCAAAAGGTTTTTGTATTATGTGGTTGGCAATCGGGGCAGGAGGAGTGACCCTAGACTACCAGGGGTATATTACCATCATTGGGGACGGTGATCGGAGGATGGAGGGGCATTACACTAGGGGACTGCGGCTGCATGGGGCCTGGGCTGGTGGGGGGGGGCCATGGTACACCAAACATGGGCCATGTAAATGGGCCAATAATGGGCAGGCTAATGGCCTGTTGCACTTTGCATGCCCAATGGTCTTATTTGCATGCCACATTCGTGAATAGGACCTTAGCACACGTGCACTGTTGTTGCTGGCCAATTCTCCTTGCTGGCTGTGGGGACAGCGCTATTAGGGTTCCTGGTGGTTTTCCTAGGTTAGCATTGCCCCCGCCTGCCCCTGTTCACCATCAGACAATGCACTGCGCTATCCAAATGTGACTAGCAGGATTGCCCACTAGCGCAACTGCGAGGTGCAGTGCAAACTTTTGCGCACCTTGCATTGTTTTGTGAATCCTGGACTTAGTTATCTAAGCATTAGCATTAATTCAACTTGTTTGGAATATACACTGTGCAAAGAGCTACTGTTTTAAATGGAAAAACTCCTCATGTTTCCATTCTACCTCAAACCATACCTGAATTACTCAAGAAAAAAAGTCAATACAAAACCCTGATGTTTGGAAGGGGAGTTTTGTACATGCATTGTAAGTGAATGCAGCTGCAAGCACTCACAGTAAGTCCCAGAAGGAAAAACTGTTCTTTTGTTTCCTTGTGCCCCGTGCTTCTAAAATCCTGTAGCAGGGCTTTTCAGCATGAGATCAAATTCTTCACAGCTTAATAATGCAAACTTCTTAATTTGGATAATTTCATTTACCCATTTAAGCCTGCCATTTTTACTGTGTTATCCCACAATCCAAACCATGGAAATAATTTGATTTTTATTTCTGAGCAAAGTAGTAAAAGAATAATCCTGAGTGCGGTTTTCTTCCCCAAGAGGATTGAGCTAAGCATCTGGTGAAAATAAAGAACATTGAAAACAATATGACAGATTTAAGGGATTCCAAACACCTGACACACAAAAAGGATTACATCTCTTGTTTTTTTCTAAAGGAGCCTGTGTGGCGGTGCAACATTTTCACATTCTTGGCCTTCTAGGCTGAAAAAAAGTATATTTTCCATTTCCACTCAAATGCAAATTTTTCTGCACTTTTTTAAAAGCCTGAACTTTAAGTTCTGTTTGACTTTTATTTTGCACACCCTAAACAACCAAAATTAAACATAAAACTTTCTTTCCTAGTAACAATTAAGTGTATGTTTTCCCCAGTGAGAACTTTTTTTTGTATAGTCTATAGCCTAAAGTGCTGGAGAGACCCCTTTCACTGAGAATGGGGAAAACAAAACATATAAAATAATAAGGGCAAGATTTTGTGCGACCTGCAACTTGTGTAAGACTGCAAATTTGAATTTATATAGATAAAGGATAAGTTTGACAAACATGTTATGCCTGTGGTAGACTGGCCCGCTCATATATCTGAGTTAAAATCCTTTTCGGCCATTAGAGCACCGGCATTAGTGTGCCAGCACATCAGGGTGCCGATTTTGGGATTTTTGCCCGCTTTTCAAGGTCTGTCCTCCCTCGGAGTTAGAATATTAATAAAGTGGGGTCTGGGGATCACAGCCCCCCACAAAAACAGGGGTCGGCAAAATCCCGGCTTGGTGCCCTGATGGCCGAGTGCACTGATGCCAATGCTCTGAATTTTTTTTTGATTTTTCATTTTATTGAAATCTAGGATTACAAATACCTTTGAGCAGGAACTGCTCGTTTACAAAGGTTCCACATAGAAGGAATGGGGGGTATGCATACATACAAAGGTCAACATAATAATACATAGTTACACAATAAAAAGAAGTAAGAGACTGAGGCTTAGGAAATTCCAGTAATTCAAAATGTGCCAAATGTTAGGTAGCATACCAGCCAAGGGCAATCTTAGAAATAAGCACTGCAGGTGAGAGGGAAGGGGGTATGCAGGCAGGAAGGCCATTGTCGGAGGGTAGAGGGTGAGGGTAAGCGCTCTAAAGGGGAGGGAGGTGGAGGGATAAAAGTCAGGAAATGCCCGGGGGGGGAGGAATCGGAGAGGGGGCAAGGGGGTAGGCAGGTAGAAGGGGGCAAGGCGGGGAGAGGTAGCTGTCAAGACTGAAGTGGAGGGCAGTGGGCCCCTGATTAGGTGAGGCAGTCACAACGACTTGTTGAAATGAGATGAAGTCAGAGTTGTCTCTTAAAAGGGCCAAGAGCAGCAGCAGTAAGAGTTTCTTTGTTGAGAGTATTGTACCACTGTGGTGCTCTGTGGGCAAAGACCCTCTGGCCCATGGTAGTCCGGCATCTGGGGGCAAGGAAGGTCAGTTGTTTTGAACTTCTAGTTCACTGGGTGTTGTGGTGGTCAGTGAGGAGCTTTTCAGTGCCCGGTGGCATGACCCCGAGGAGGACTTTTTTGGCTAAGAGGCAGGTTTGATACTGTATCCAGCTGATGAGAGGAAGCCATCCTGCCTGAGTGTACAGGTCACAAGTGTGTGTAAATCGGTCAGCCCGTTAGCAACCTGCATGCTTTGCTGAGTGCAACTGTAATTCTGTGGAGGGCAGAGGTGGAGGCAGAGCCATAAATTGCTATCCCGTAATCGATGATGGAGGTGACAGAGCTGTTGATAGCCAACCGGAGAGTGTCAGGAGTCATGCAGTGTTTGTGCCTGTAGAGCAGGCCTATATGGATGTTGGTGGCTTTGGCGACAGAATCTATGTGCCGATGGTAGGAGTGAGCTGTCCAATGTGACACCTAGGTATTTAAAATCAGGAACGTGTTCAAGTAAGGTCCCTGTTTGGTTTAGGATGGTGAGGTCACGATTTGTACTTGCTCCTGGCATTGTAGAAGGTCATAACCTTTGTTTTGCTGTAGTTCATGACCAGATTGTGTGACTTGAACCATTCTTAGATCTGCATGAATTGAGCTGTATTTGTTCTCGAGGCTCTGCGTTTGGTGGTTAGTGAACATGACTCGTCCATCGGCCAAAGCAGTAATTTCTGGTGGCAGACACTGAGAAGGTCATTGAGGAAGAGGCTGAAGAGTAGTGGCCCCAGGATGGACCCCTGTGGGACCCCTGAAAGGACTGGCTTTTCTTCCGAGGTGACACCGGTAATCCTATCCCGCTGGACCCTCTCCCCAAGGTAGCTTGAAAACCAGAGCAGCGCTTCATTGGAGAGCCCAATGTTTGATAATTGCTTGAGTAGGAGTGGGTTGTTCACAGTATCAAAGGCTTTTGTAAGGTCGATGAATACTGCCCCTACACACTTTCCTTGATCGAGCTTGGTATGGATGAAGCCTGTGAATTCTAATAGTGTAGTGGTGGTACTGTGCCCTTTTCGGAAACCATGTTGCTCAGGACACTGGATGTCGTATTTTTCCAGGTACTTGACTAGTTGGTCTGAGGCAATGCACTCCAGGGCCTTAGACAATGGAGGGAGGATGGAGATAGGTCTGTAGTTGGAGTGCAGTGATTTGTCTCCACTTTTGTGTACCAGTGTGATGGTTGCCTGTTTCCAGCGAGATGGGAACTAGGACATCCTTAGTGATAAGTTGAGGACCTTTGTCAGGGGTTCAAGGACTTCTTCAAGGACAAGTGCTAACAACTTCAGGTCAAGGGAGTCACCTCTATAGCCTGCCTTGTGAATGGCCTTCCGAATATAGGTTCCGGCTTCATGCACTGGGATCTCCTTGAAGTAGACTTGTGCGGCAGAGTGTAGGAGAGGAGTAGTTGCAGGAGGGTTACTGCCAGAGGGGGCATCAAAGAAACTAGAAGGGAGGACACTATCCAAGTTGGAGAATGCATTGTTAAAGGTGTTGGTGATTGTGTACAGGTCAGATGTTGGTGTTCCATTTATGTTGAGCATGGTGGGTGGTGACTTAGGGTCCTTACCTGTAAGGTCTTTCAGGTTACTCCAAAATGTTTTTCCATCACCCTAGGAGTTGGAGAGAGCTTCCTTGAAGTATTTGCTTTTGGCACTTCTAACTGCGCGCATGCACTCACTTCTGGCAGCTTTATATTTATGAATATCCCCAGGTTTGGATGTTGCATGGGCACAGTGCAAGAGATGATGCCTATGTTTGAGTAAAGTGATTAGATCAGGGGTTATCCAAGGGTCGGCTCTGCCCCTGAACTTCAGCTTTTTGAGAGGTGCAAAGATATTGCAGGCCACAGTGAAGTGGCTGATGAAAAGGTCTAAGGCTTGGTTTACATCAATGGCAGAGTCGATTGGTGTCCAGTCCATGTGGCTTAGGTGTGTCTTTAGTAGCTCAAGGTACCCCTGCTTTAATACTGTGGTGTGGATTATTTTAGGAGGGGGCTTAATGAATTTGTTTGTCCAGGTACATGTGACCGGTGAGTGGTCACTGATCCCATCAGAGAGCACCGAGACTTTTCAGATTCGTTCACGGTGATTAGTAAGGATCCAGTCCAGAAGTGTGTGTGACCCTGTCCTATAGTTGCATCTGGTGGGGGTGGTAACAAGCTGGGTGAGGTTCTGTGACGTGACAGCATCCTTGTAGTTTCTGGCCTCCAGTGATAGCCAATTTCTGTTGAAGTCGCCTAGTACTATGAGTTCAGAGTTATGGTGTAATCCCTGTAGGCTTTCCAATATGCTCGTAAATCCATTGGGCTGATCTTTAGGGGGTAGGTACACAGAGGCAATAGTGAGCTCCTTGTTGTGTGCCCCGAGTAGAACTTTAATAGTGAGAACTTGCAAGGGTGGTTTAGGGTTTGAGAACGGGAAGACTTGACCCAGATAGGAATTCCTCAGGTAGATGGCACAGCCCCCACCTCATTTGGAAATCCTGTCCTGCCTGAATATAGAGTATCAAGGGGTGGTGACTGCAGCATCTGGTATCTTGGGTTAAGCCATGTTTCGACAACAGAGAGTACATCAGGGCTATGTTGCTGGACCCAAGTTTGCAAGATGTCAAGTTTGTTAAGGAGGCTGCAGACATTGAATTGAGGCTAATGTGAGGGACCCCTCCCACCTTTTTGTGGCATGGAATGCTAGGCCGGTAGGCCCTGGGTTAGGATGAACATTTCCAGATATCAGAAGTAGCATAAGTAGTATCCTAAGAAGGTACACTTTAATCATTTTGCAGACTGGTTTTGTTGTAGGGCATCTAGTCCTCTTGGCCTTGCTGGTCTGCGTTTACCCCATGATATTGCAGAGCACAATATATAAAGCCATGTTCTCAGAGGTGCCACGTGATTGATGAAAAGTAATCAAATCCACAGGAAATGGTGAACTACCAGGGACCAGAAAACTGTTATTGTAGTTCAAAGACCCAGAATGTGATAAATTCCTGAAGGAGTTAAATTCCTGAAGGTGATGAACATTGGCCTGGGGCATATGCAGGATGTAAAAATCCTTTATTAGTATCTTCCCTTTGTTCTCCAAAATGGTTGTGAATAGACCTCAAAGACAAGTGCACATCCTTTAAGAACAAGTCAGACGGAAATGTGGATTCAATGCAGCACTCCACAACTCAGTACTTGTATAACAGATTTACTGACCTTACTTTTGGCTTTGATGGCTTCCCAAAAAGTTGATTTATGATGAGAATACCAATACCAGGTGGTGATGTTTTGCAGTTTCTTAGTCCAGGAAATGTTCATAGATGTTATGTCCAAGAATGGTCCAGTTCCTTCAAGCAGAAACACAGGAAAATCCACAAAAACTAAACTACTGACAGAGACAAACACAAACAGCCAGCCACACAGTTTAAACATTGTATTCCACTCTGAGGAGGGAGGAACCAATTAAAATAACTGTTGAGGGGAAGAAAAAAATGCCACCGAACACCAGAGAAGTGGCTCACAGCTCACACTGCAGCCGACAGCACTAGTTCAGCTGTGGCTGCAGATGTCGTGAAATTTCCACTGTTTTCATACAGAGAACACAGGGGAAGCGCTCCTCTCGCTAAGCTGGGCAGCCGGGATTCTGAGTGCCCAGAAAAGGTATTTGTGGGCACCAACTTAAAAAACAAACATCTGAATCTAGCTAAACAGGCCCTGTTTAGCTAGTTTCAGATATTTATTTTTGGGAATCTCTTCATTTTTATGTGTTTTCCACGTTTGTTAGTTCATGGAAAACAGTAATAAGATGGCAGTTGACATGGCACAAAAAATGTCTGGCACCCTGCCAGTTCAGTGGCGTGAATGCAAAAAGGAGCATTTGCAGCATCAAATTTGTACTTTAGCCAAGCAGTGTTATCTCAGAAACCCTACTGCACATGCACAGGTCAGAAAAAGTAACATTTAAAGCCTTATAACTGTGGAACCCTTTAATATTTTCTCATCAGACCTGTCAAAGGCACTACTTTAGGACATGGCACATGTCCCCTGCAACTTTGTGATAAAAGTTCCATTCCATGTAGGCTATAGGGGAAAGAATAAAACCCATGTTAAGTATAGGAAAAAAGTAACATTTTTACAAAAAATGACACGGATCTCAGAAACCACACAAGCTGCTGTCACAAAAATGTCAGTACATCAAGACATTACCTCCTAGACAATACATACAAAATTTCAATTAATTTCATCAAAGGGAGCCAAAGATATTAATGTACAAAGTTAGGGGTTTAACATTAAACAGGCAACTCAATCCTAACTATAGGGACACTACCGCGCCCCTATAATAAGGACGTACCGGGTCATAATGTCGCACACATAATAGCATACGACACTATGGTGAACCCGACCTATGCGCTCTCGAGTTGGACCCCCGAGTTGAGAATCTTAGTGGGGGGTCCAGGGGCGCAGCCCCTGTAACAGGGAGTGTAGGGGGTGGAGCCCCCCCCACAGAACAAATGCTGGCAGAAACTGCGCAACGTGCTTGTGCCTTGCTGCATTCTTCCATGCGACATAATGACCCCATGCCCAATAAGGAATATGGGACCTGTGTAGTACATGATTCAGGTACATGAGTACTGTTTGACCTTGGGTAACCACATGATTGGCATAAGCCATGAGTGAGTTGTCCAAGGGCAAATGACACAAATGCATAAATCATGTATTACACAAGCCCCCCCCCCCCACACACACATATTTCATTTATGTAAAAGGGCAGGACCTTGTGTACTGGCTTTTTATTTATTTATTTAAATGTCATAAAATAAGAAAGTTTGTGGGGTTATTTTGTGAAAAGAAGGTGCTCCATTTCTTGAGTGCCATTGTCATGAGCATTGCCATGGGGGTGGAGTCATGATACCATATTTAAGCTGCAACATGTCAGCTCATTGGTGGTGTTAGTGGCTGAGCTGAAAATTCTTGGCCAATATAGCAGCCAAATTTAGCGATCAATAAGCCAGAGACTTGTTCTGTGCGTGAGTCCGAAGGAAATGATGCGCTCATTAGTAGTATGTCATTATTTTGTACTGCAGTTGTTTTTAAAAGGATTGTCAGCATTCCTTTTGTTGTGGAAGAGGAGCAGAGTTTTCAGGAGTAAGAGTCAACTGATAACTGTACAGCAAGTGCCAGCATGTGAAGAGAGAGCAGCGTGGGAACATGACTGTAGTGTAAGAAAATGGAGCTAAAATTAGGTTTCACAAAGAAGTGATGTTTTGCTCTGTCTTATGTCTCGATTAAGGGAGGAATTGGAGAGAATGAATCTGAGAGGCATAGGGAGATAGAAGCAGCAGCAGCAGCGGCCACAGTGACGCTGGGGGGAGTAATTGACAACAGTTTCTAGTAGGTTACAGTGGTTTATTTGTTTAACAGTGAAAAATAACAATGTGTGCTTTTGTGAGGTTGTTTTTTTGCAGAAGTGTTTCCAAATATTAAATTGTTGTACAGTAATGTGTTGAACTATGCCAGTAGAATGTAAGGCAGTGTTGAAAAAGTGAAAGTTACTGCTGGAGTTGTAAGTGGTGCCGGCAGGCAGATGAGTTGGGATGGTGGGGTATGTATTATGTAGTAACTGTGTACATAAATGGATGGTGACATAGTAACTGTGTACGTAAATGTAAGAGTCTACATTTATCTACACAGTTACTAAAATAAATGGATTTATCACACTCCATTTATGTCCACACCTATAGTCACTCAGTGAGCACTGTGTGTCTTTAGCAGAATAGCTGTATTAAGGAGGCAGAAAGAATGAAGTAGATTATGGGATGGCTGGGAAGAAATATATCTGGTGGTAGCAGAGTAGATTAACTCCTCTGCCAAAGTTATTAAGGTGCAAAAATTGGGGTATACCATGAAACAGCCTACTCAACCCTAACTAAAGGGACAGTACTGTGCCCCTATAATATATATACCTGAGCTCACACTCGCAGCCATGGGGGCATGTTTCTTAGCCCACTCACCATCCCTGGCAGCAGCTTCCTGAGTCCCAGACCCAAGCCCTGGCAGTAAGCTCCTTACCTCTTACCCCCCAATTCCTGGTGGGATGCTACTGCTCCCTCTAGCAGACATAGCCCTGTGTTCATGCTGACAGCACCCACCCCCAATCTTCTCCTCTGGTTTCCAAATTCCACCCCCCCAGACGTGGTCTGCTACTTCCAAACACGCACATCACTGGCCTCAGGCTCCTGAGGTCCCCTACAGAGTAACCATGATGGCATGTTCCCAAGCCTGCACACCATCCTAGCATCTAGCTCCTGGGACCCTCCCCCCCACCCTCTCCACTCCTTCAGCCCTGACGGCAGGCACCAGAATCCCACTACCTTGGACATGGTCTCCTGAGCCCCTACTGCCATGTTCTCTGGCTGTTGAGCTCCAGTTGCCATGTCCTCAGGCTCCTGAGTGCTTTCCTATGTCCTGGCAATAGTTTCTGACCTACCCCCAACACACTCTTTGCACAATGCCTTTACTGACCCACCTACCACTGTTCATTTACTGGCTGAAATGAAATGACAGCTCTACTAGATGTCACTGTTGAGCCGAAGTGGCTGGGAGTTGCTGGCTAAGTCTGTTGTTAGCTGCTAACCACATAATCAGCAACTCCAGCGCCCATGTATATGCAGTAATTGTGTACTTAGGCACCATGTTGGCACTGCAGCAAACATGCGGGGCAAGATGGCAGACATGCTGAAGGTGTGAGTGAAAGCTTGGCTGCAATTCTCTTTTTTTTCTAAAATATGAGCCTATCCCCCTGGCTTGAAAAAAATGCAGAACCGGACAGTAATTATATAGGTGACAAGGGCAGAGTGGTAATTGGGAAAACCTACTATAGTAAAATAACGTAGTTGGGGAATATTTTTTGCCTTGCTTTTGGAAGGCTTAGCGTGGCGGGTCAGTACTAAACTGACTACAAAAATTATCTTGTGCACTAACAACTGCTGGTGCTGACTAGTGTCAACAAATGTTCTAAACTCCATTTTCTCTCCAAAGGGCAGGTTGTTGAGGCTTTACAGTAGAGATTGGGTGGGTGAATTGAAAAAGTTATGAACCTTTGTGAGCTTGAGTGTGGCATGATTTGAGACATGCTATTATGAATATGAAAACAAAGTTTCTGGCAAACTGGTAACCTGCTCCTTGGTCTTAACAAAAGAATGAGCTTAATAAATGAACAACGAAAAATACCAGAGAAACCGGACAGAAGGGCAGGGGAGTGTAGTGGAGAAAATTGAATTTTTAAAATCTGTCACATCGCCATTTTTTCTGCCTAATAGGAGACTGTACTTGTGTGTGTATATATATATACGTAAATAAAATAAAAACAGTAAGAAAATCATTGCAACTAGGCTCTAATCAGTTTTAATTAGTTGTTAATTAGTCTTACCTGAGCACTGTATCTTGTGCTTCCCCTTAAGGTTAAAATCTTTGTGTTTGAGCTATAGCAATTAAATATATGGCAGGTGGAGAACCGAAGCACTTTCAATGCACTACCACCAGTCATCCAGTAACAGACAGGAACAGAGTGGAAAGCGTTACAAAAAGCTACAAAGTAGCTAAAAGCAGATACATCTAACCTTTTAAAAAATGTTTGGATTACATCGGCAGGGCTTGTTTGGGTAAGAGAATCGATGCAGTACAATTTTGAGGACGGCATCCTATTAGCGTGATTGAAGGTCGTAAATCAGACACAACAATTTTTGACACATAGATGTTTAAAAAAAGCCTCTACTAAACTTTTGTTAAAGCCTTAACTATATCTGCGTTAACCCTTAACCTCTCTACTATGGTACAGTGTTGAATGTATTGGATATGTTCTCTTGCACTATTTCTTCATAAGGCATGACCGTCAATGCAAATAATTATGCTACTGATTTCTCCTTTTGTGTATTTCTTTGCTTTGAAACTGGTAATATAGCTAGCAAATAACAGGGTAACTATGTTGGAAATACCAGAATAATTAATAGGATTGGGGGGAAGATTGGGGGAAAGACTGAAGTATATTTTCATCTGATACAATTGAAGCATCATGTCTGTACTTTGGATAGCATTCCTCCCCTTCCTGTTTTGACTAAACTGGTAAATCCAATTATATTAGTGTTATCTTCTGCTCTTAGTGAAACTAACATTTTCTGT
This sequence comes from Neoceratodus forsteri, assembly GCA_016271365.2. Classification (NCBI taxonomy): domain Eukaryota; kingdom Metazoa; phylum Chordata; order Ceratodontiformes; family Ceratodontidae; genus Neoceratodus; species Neoceratodus forsteri. The sequence goes on from CM057454.1 coordinate 316,870,955, forward strand.
GCTTCGAATTTAATGGGTTAAATAACCAGCATACTTTGAAATGATTGGATCCATTAACGTTCAGCAGATAATATCTGCGGCGGGAGCTGGAAGCCTCAAGCTTGCCATAAAATGGTTTATTACTACTCAGTGTTATTATTTACTCCTATTTGCTTCTGTTGGCTTGGTGCATTGACAGGACTGCTGGAAACAACATACATGAAGTCTGTGCACTATAATTTTATGTATTTGAAATAGCCACATGGTTTGGCATATAATTAAACATCTAAAAAGCTGAGTTGTAGTCTATGCCTGTGTAATTGTATTTTCTGTCAGAAGGTTTGTAATAAGAAAAGACTCTGGAATTTGCTTAGAGCAATGGTATACAGCTAAATTACTGTATAGCAGTTTATATTAGCGCCCTATTTATTTAGCGCAGAGTGGGGTGCCGTACTGTTTAGCACATCAGCTTCATGTCCAATTTAGCGAAAATAAACTGAAAAGCTAATATTTCCTGCTATACAGTATCCAAGAAGCTATCCAAGAAAATGGAATGTTCCTATTTGTGTCTAACTGCCAACTACAACTCTGCCTCCCCCCACCCTGAGATGGCTAAGATGGATGAAAAATATACAAACATCTTCAACACATTATTATCTAGGATACTATAAATAGCTGAACAGAAGGAATAGAGTCTGATGTTAATGGAGAGAGAGAGAGAGAGGGAGACAGAGATAGAGCAGGGGATCGTTGGCTCACTGCTTCAGCTGAAACTGGCAGCATGACTCCAGCTGTGGCTTCAGAATTCAAGAAAGTCCTGTTGTTTTCTTACTGAGAACATGGGGGCATGGCTTTTGTCACTAAACTGGGCACCCAGGGTTTCCAGGTGCCCAGAACCATTATTTCCAGTTTAATTTACAAAAAAACAGACACCAGAATCTAGCTAAATGGGCCCTGTTTAAAGCCCCATAGTGGAATAGTGGTCAAATAATGGGAAACCCTAAAAAAAACAGAATGTGGATAGCGGCTGCAAATCACAGTAGGCCAGGCCTTTGGGCAGCAGCAGGAAAGGAGCCACTACAGCAAACTTGCATATTACTGAATCCACATGACACAACGTATTCCAGGTGGTTAAAGCTATCAATGGGAGGCTTATTCAAATGGACAAGAAAGTATTGAACATACTGGCTAAACTCCTCATCTGTGAGCAGCAGATTACACAGGTGGTTACTGAGGCAAAGGAAGCAGATGGCATGGGGTATCCAGTCAAAGTTGTGAAAGGAAAACGGCGCAGTTGAACATCGCGTGGATATCATAGCGTGCACACTTTTGGAGTTACTCTATTTTTATTAATGCAGTTTTGGACCACACCAGTTTTCTGGTGTCTGTACAGTGTGCTGTTTAAGCTTGCCATTTTCCTTTTGCGATTTTGACCTAATCCCTTGGCATGGCGGGGAAGTCTCTTGTAGCAACAACAGGCCTCATTAAGGAGACTCGAATCCTTAATTTGTGACTTGAAAATGTTGAGAATCAACTTTGTGCTGCCAATATTAGAGTGGTTGGGATGCCAAAATCATTTGAAGGCGATGATCCAGTTCTGTTTATGCAGAGTTTGTCTGTGCAACACTTTAGTGTCTCCCCCCCTAAGATCCTAAAAGCATATATGATCACACCCATATGGGCCCTGGAATGCACAGAGGGAGCTAGGACACTTCTGGTCATGCTGGCAAAAGTCCATAATCGGGACTTAATTTTAGAAGCCCTACAGTGAAATGGACCAGTAACATCATCTGAAGGGCTGAAGATTTCTCTTTTCCCAGACCTCAGTTTCATCTTGACGTCGTGTAGAAAAACCTTTGACTTTGTTCATACCACATTGCAGGAATTAGGGGTCTTGCACAGTTTACAATTCCCTGCAATGTAAAAATGGCCGTACGCTGGAAAAACGTGTATATATATATTTTTTTTTTCCACATAAATTTTATGCCCCATATTTTTCCCGGTCTTTTGCCCATCCCTGTTCTCAGCCATGTGTGTGCTTGTGGAGGCATGCACTCACTGCAGCTCGAGACACCCTTCGATGACTTGCCACTCCCTCCCATCTATTCCACCCGGTGGCAGCAGAACTACGGGGGAGTGCTGACCACTTCGAGAGAGGAGAGCTGCCCCACAATCCTGCTCTCACCCTTCCCCATGCCCCATGCCGGCTCCCTGGTGACTTGAGTCTGTATCCTAACCTGGGTTGCCGGCGTGATGAGAGGTAAGGTGTCCAGTGTCTCAGCCCTTTGTGCCACCAGGCTGGCAGGAAAAATGTATATTTTCAGTGATCCTAAGGATGCAGTCACTCTCAGTACAAAGATCAAGCAGGACTTTGGTGCCCAAGGCTGAGCAACAGAATTGGAAGAGGAGAAAGGCTGAGAAACTTTCACTATGGTTGTTTGCAGTTGGACTTAAGTGATTGTTCAGGTACCGGGGTGGAGTCTAGGCTGAGGCTGTAAACCTTTTTTTTGTTTTACCTATTCAAATACAAATAGTGCATCCCTATGTTGAAACACAGGTTGTGCAGTATTGTAGGGAATTCTGTTGGACTTTGGGAAGCTACTGTTTTTACTTAAGAAGGCACTGACCTCATGGCTTACCCTGCCTTCTACCTCTTGTCCCTTTGTGGTGGTTCATTACGGCAGAGCCTCAGACTTTATTTGGCACATTTAGTCTCCTAACTGCTTTTTGGGAGACATGAGAGTGGAGACGGTGCAGAGACTGTTCAGAACTTGCACACCATTAGTTAAACTGTATACAATTAGTTGTAGTTCATTTTACTAGTTAACTCTGTTTGCAAAACGTTAATGGGAACTATGGTTGACACTGTCTTTAATTTTTAATTTCACTGGGGGCTTAACTCTGTCTTCAAGTTGAGGGGTATTGTGGGATATTATCTAGTCATTTGTTGGAGAGGGCGGTCATTAATACCTTACATTTAAATGTGACAGGCAGACATATTCTGAAATCAAAAGTCTAAGCACGGAAAGCAATATTCTAAGAATTTATTATATGCTATATCCAGACTATTAGTAGCCTTGTGGCTCATTTACAAATATTTTGAATATTCAAGTTTAGCAACATTGGTCTACAGCGTGTTGGTGTATTCTGGCTTTCTTTAATCAGTTTAGCTTAGGCTCTAATTTAAGAGTTTCATGTTTATATCATTTGTTGTGTGTACTCTATTGATGTAACATCCTGGGTGAAATGTGCCTTTTTTTCTACTGAAATGTATTTGATACTACCAGTCTATGTGCTTTCATTATGGTTCAAGTGTATACATTTTTTCTTGTAACACTAATAACATATAAGTAAATAAATAAATGGGTCCTGTTTACCTAAGTTCAGGTGCTTTTTTTTTTTAACCAGTATCACTTTTATGTATTTTCAGTAGTTTTTTTTTGTTAAAGCAAGATGGTGGCCGACACAATGTATTTTTCTTTTCTCACAACAAATAAATCATGAAAATAAGGACTTGTAGTCTTTTTTTGTAACTGTTCACATTTGTCAGTTATACAAAAAATCCTTAAAAGTCTGGAGCCATATAATATTTTTTTCATGAAACCTTCGAAAGGCATGTCTTTGGCAAAGGCCCCTTCAACCCTGAACATTTCATTAAAAAAAATCTACATCATCTAGGCTGTACCTGATAGCAAAATCGAACAAACAAAAGCAATGTTAAGTACTGGGAATCAGAAAGTTTTTTTTCTGTTTTTTGGTACTCGGTATCTCAAAAACTGAACAAAATGCTATCACAAAACCTTTCACGTTGTGAGAATCTAAAAGACTGACCGTGCATGCCAAATGTTGTGCTATTTTGTCAGACGATACCATTATTATTACATATGCAGCCTACTCAACCTTAACTATAGGGGTGCTGCCATGCCCCTATAATATGGGATATGCATTGGGGTAGCATGAAAATAAATGATTTATTTTGAGTGGCTCCTTATGATCTCTATTGACCTCGTGAGTGGAGAAGCCACAAATGAGGTCTATAAAGGTCATACCCAGCCATTCAAAATATTTTCATGCAATCCATCGCATGTGTCATTTATACAATGCCAAGCAGAGTGACAGGTGAGGGTCTTACTGTAGTGCCAGCAGTTCTGCACTGAATGTTATGTACAGTGTATGATTCTGTCCAGAATATTAGGGAGTTTGTGAGTCTTATAACCCAGTTTTAGTTACCCAAATCCGAGCTTGAAAGCCAAATGTGTGAGAAACAACCTGATTTGCTTTATACTAGCCCAAGAGGAAATCTTAATTCCAGTGTAGTGGACCTTACATAAATCCCACAATGTTGTGAGTTTCACAGGACAAACAGATAACAAGTAACCCATATTATACTATTCAGTAGGTTTTATTTTAAGGAACAGACTAGAAAAGAAAAAAGGTATGTCAGCAATTAGCAAATAATTAAGCAACACTCTCTTTCAAATACATTTGTACCACTGCCCCCTCATTAGAAGAACATAACATTGCTGCCAGTCTTTGGCATCCCGAGGTAGGGGGAAGGTATGTTTTTGGAAAAGTTCCTTTTTAGCTGATACCCTCAGTGCAACAGTCCTAATTTGAGGTTACCATATTTATTTATTTAAAATTTGGTGACTGAGAAAGGCACACTGAGCAGAAGCTTGTTTCCAGGTGCGACCCGGGGACAAGGGGTACAATTACAAAGGGATGGCAAAAATCTGATATGGTATAATACAGAAAAAACATAGAATGTACAATATAAAACAGAATAAATTAATCGTTAAGTATAATACGATGAGTAGATACATTTTCATTATTGGATTACATTACAGAGTATTGTACAGGAGATTCAATAAGCATGGTGAGACAACAAGAGCAAAAAAAATCACTGATTAAAATAGGAAATGGAAGAGGGGGAAGGGAACAGTAGTTTGGTTCTGGATTAGGGCAGAGGACAGCTACAGGATGTAGCAGGGGATGACCTGAGGAGGTGCTTTAGTGCAGGAAAGCAGAGGGTGAAGCGGTTTGAGGGGAGAGGTTATATCGAAGGGAAGGGAGTCTATAAGAGAATCCTAGTTTCCCAGTTGATTTGTGTTCTCAAGGGAAGGCGAAGGAGTGGAGGCAATCTGTACATGAATTGTATGGGGAGGGGGTAGCAGAGTTTGGAAGAGAGGAGAGCTAGGAAGGAAGGAAGAGTTTCAAACCAATATTTGGAGATGAAAGTGGAGCAGTGTGATGTGTATCTTTGCAATAGGGATTGGAGGGATAGGGAGGAGTAGAGGTCACAGTGATGGGGGGATTTGAGGTGAACCAACAGGAGGCGTTGAAGAGGACATCTAGTTTAGCGAGCGAGTTGGCTGGAGCTTTGCTGAAGACAACACCAGAGTAGTTGAAAGCTGGGAGTATCCATTTGACCAGCAGGGCACGTCAGTCTGGGATGGGGAGACTACTCATATGGCAGTAGAGAAGACCTAGTTTGGGGCATAGTTTGGAATGAAGTCCTGATGATGTTCTGATGAGGACAATTTATACAGTGCTTAGTAAAACATTCACACATATTAGCCACTTGATAAACCCATGGCCGCCTTGTAAAATCTCACACCAAGACCCTTTTGTCTGTTGTCAAATATGAGACTTTAGCTAGAGAGTTGCCTGCAGTCACTGACACACACTTATTTTTACCTGGTTCATGGGGAGGGAGGAGTGATGCTTGCTGGCATTCTCTCCTTTGATGGCCCGATGTGTAGTTGTTTGGAGCTGGTGGAAGTCTTGTTCCTGAATGACTTGTCTCATCACAGTTTTTTAGGCGTAGTAGATGGCAGAGAATTCTGCATGTTGTCTTTCTTCTGAGGTCCTGTAACACTGAAGCTGCTGCAGATAAACTTGTTGCTGTGGAAAGACATGTTGCTTACAGATGACATGATAATGGTATTAGATGTTGAGAATACCATCTTGATGGTGTTGGATGTTCAGAATACCATAGCTGTTGGCATTAGATATTAAAAAGTATCACATCTTTTGATGGCATTAGATGTTGGGAAATACCATCTTGATGGTATTTCTTGTTCAGACATACAATATCGCTTGATGGCATGACATGTTCAGAACACCCTACTCTCGCTAGAGGAATGGTCATATTTTTATACAGCACATTTTATGCCTCATGTCCTCAGACATTAATACAGCTAAGCTGAATTTTGTTTACATTTCAGCTAGAAACATTAGATAAGCATGTTTTTGCCAAAGTTGACAAAACAGAGTATGAACCTTGTCCTAATTTATTACGTTTTAAAACACATTGGTTTTGTTACAAGAAATGCTAGGGAGCACTGGTGCTTCAAAAACCTCCACTGAGCAAAATGAATAATACTTATGAGGCACTTGTTTACACATATTCAATGCCACTTATCTGCTCTATTCCAAAACAAGGTTCTAGATGACACTGAATCTTACACAAACAGAAAAAAACACAACACAGCCATTTCAATCTTAAAATGACAGGCTTGCTTTTAGCAGAAATAGTGAACCAGACCCATAATACAAGTTCAAACTTGACCTGAAAATATGTGATCCTATACTGTCCACAAGCTGTATGGGAAATATCCATTGTTCTCTGAGATGGAGTGGAAATAATTGATTAATTTTCACTCCACCTCCCCATCCATGAAAATAAATGCATTTATTTTTATGCCATACCTGTGAGTACATTTCAGGGCACTTACCATTGGTTCAGGTTCAGGTTCAGGTGTATTTGAAAATGTGCATATATAAAAAATACATTTGTTAGATACATATACTTTATAAAAGACATACAGTCATTTTCCTCATACATCAGATTTAAAATTTCCTTCTCTAAATAACATCTAATATCCCATTATATCATTTTGAGTTCTATTTACAAATGTCATTTTAATTTCAATGCATATTTATATGCAAAATTTGCCAAAGCATGAATCTGGTTAGGCCTATCTATGTTAAATATTACATTCAGTTGTTCATGTTTATCCAAACTGTCTAAGTTCTTATGCATATCTCAAATCATTATCCATCTCTCTTTATGAAAAACTTCACATTCCAATGCTAAGTGTGCAAGAGTCATCTGAGCATCATTACAAACCATATATATTTGAGTTATACTTCCTGGGTATTCCCAGTTCCCCCAATTTGTAAACAGGCCAAATCTTAATATTGCAAGAGCTTTTCTGTCATTACACTATCACACATAATCAAATATTTCTCTACTGTAAAGTTTGTTTTCACTCTTTTCAAAAAGTTATAGTTCCATGCCGCATTAATACAATTTATATCTTTTTGTTTCGTATTATCCATAATTGTTTGATTTGTCATATTCACAAAGTTGTCTGGATCTACCAGTTCTCCTGTAACATAGTTACACTACAGATCAATGTGGTTTAATTCACTATTTAATTTTCCAAATCATGTGCATTGATTATTATAATTTCCAGTTACCGCTTCTAGCCAGCAATAGAAAATTATACTCTCCTGGTTTGCCTTCCTCATTTTGTTCCAATATATGGTACATCTTTTAATTATTGTGACATATAATGCAACTGTACCTGTTTCTGCTCAGAATACTGCGTTAGATATTCTTGGTACACCCAGCAGACTTTTTAGATATCTGTTCTGAATGGCCTCCATATCTTTAAAATTACTAGCCAAATCCCAAACTTCAGCCCCATATAGCAACTGCAAGTGTATTTTGACTATAAAACACCTGTATTGGGCCACATATGAGTTTTTGGCTATTTGGTTTGCAAAATGATTAACACCATTCATGGTCTTAGTAGTATGCCCCTTCATTATTTCTATATGCTTATCACTGATATTTTTGCTTCCTGGGGACCTACAGTGAAAATATCAAAAAATATTACCACTCTAGGTCCAAATATTACTATAGTAGTCCTGATTGGCTTATTCAGAACTCATTTGAATGTTCAGCCTCAGCAGCAGTACTAACCATATTCAAATGCGACAAAATATAGTATGGTACTGTAAACATGAAAGTTGCTCAGCACAACTATATCTACAAAATAATATCCAAAGAGAAATCTGGCTGCCCAAAAATTGCTGTCACAAAAGATAAACTTCCATGTTAAGTTCCGTTTATCAAAATATTTATTAAATACATGTTAAAATTCAGCAGCAGTTTTGCTTCCCCACCACCAACGTTTCACATCGATTCTGATGCTTAAGTGGTGTTTCATTTATAGCTACCTTTTTTATAATTAGCAAAACACAGCAGAAAATTATTTTTTTTACTTTTTCGACAAACAAATGTGAATAACTTTAAAATGAAAAAGGATAGCATGGTACTGTCAGCATGAAATTTATTCAGCACAAAAATATCTACAGAAACAGTGTTGTTTCATTGATAGTTACATTTGAGTTTTTTTTTTTTTTTTTGTACTCCTTGTTCCAAGAGCTAGCTCATAGAGGAAACAGAGAATAACTGAATTTAACAGCTGGCTCTCTGGATGGTGTGCTAGGAGAGGCTTTGGGCTGGTGGGAGAATGAGGGGGTCACCTGGCAGGATGAAAGCCTGTTTACTCCAGATAGGTTACACTTAAACAGGGAGGGTAAGGAAGTGCTGGGGTGGAAAATGGAAGAGTTTGTTGACCGATGCTACGGTTTAAAGTAAATCGGGGGGGGGGAGGTGGTGCTGCAAGCGAAATCCAAGAGCAGGACAGTGGACAGGAGGGGCACTCAGCCCCCCTCAGAATATGAGGCACTCCATGAGGGCTACAGATGATATGGTTAGGACAGGGAAAGGCGTTAGGACAAGGGAGGGCACAGGGGTGTCTGGTAGGTGGAAGGCCATGTGCACCAATGCTAGGAGCCTGGGCAGTAAGGTAATGGACCTAGCAGCAATCATGGCAGAAGCAGAAATAGATCTGGTGGGAATCATGGAGTCATGGTGGCATGATGGGCAGGATTGGGACATAAACATACCAGGGTATCAGCTGTTTAGAAAAGAAAGGGCCAGAAGGAGGGGGGGAGTAGCGCTTTATGTAAGGGAGGGGATTCAGGTGATGGAGGCACAGGGAAGGTGGGGAGAAGCAGAAGCATTATGGGTCTCATTAGCCATGGAAAGGGGAGAGGTGGTCTGCAGAGGGGTGATCTACAGACTACTGGGGCAGCAAGAAGGAGTGGACAACCAGATGATGGAGGAAATTCTAAGGATGTTAGCTAAGGGGAAGTGCTGCTAATAGGGGACCCAAACCTGTTGGATGTGGCATGGGACACGTTGTCAGCAGCATCCTTCAGAAGCAGGGCAATACTGAACTCCCTTCAAGTTGCCTTACTCAGGTAGATGGTCCGGGAACCAGCTAGGGATGGGGCGATTTTAGAAGTGGTGCTAACAAATGGGGACAGGGTAGAGAAATTATTGGTGGGGGGAAACCTTGGTACCTTGGAAAGGGGAGATACTGTTGATGAGAGACCTGAATATGCCAGATGTTAACTGGAGCACATTTGCTGCAGCCACATCCAAGAGCAGGGCCATTCTTGATGCCCTACAGGTAGCAGGCCTCAGACAGCTAGTTTCAGAACCCACTCGTGAGGGAGCAATCTTAGACCTCATACTCTCAAACGGGGCAGTGAGAGGATCTCAGATCTAGAAGTGGGTTGCCATCTGGGAACAAGTGACCATCAAACAGTGTGGTTCATGTTAAACTCAGCTACAGAGTCAAGCCATACAAAAGTGAGGGTACTGGACTTCAGGAGGGCTGACTTTGGCAAGATGGGAGAGTGCCTCAGAAAAGCACTAGCAAACAGGCTAGAAGGAGGTGTGGAGCAACAATGGGGAATCATCAAAACTGCCATCACAGAGGCAACAAGCCTTTGTGTGAAGCAAATAAACAAATCAAAATGAAAGAAAAAGCCACTATGGTTCTCAAAAGAGGTGGCTGTGACAGGAAGAAAAAGATAGCATTCCAGAAGTATAAGGAAACACAGAAGGAGCAGGACAGAGAGCTGTACCAGTTAAGGCAGAAGGAAGCAGGGAAGGAAGTCAGAATAGCAAAGGCCCAAACTGAGGAAAAGATAGACAACTCGGTTAAGAAGGGGGATAAAACCTTTTATAGGTACATCAGCGAGCGTAGAAAGACAAAGGGAGGGATAGTGAGGCTGAATAGAATGAACTGTGGGTGGGCAGAGGGGGACAGTGAAAAAGCAGGGATACTGAACGGATATTTCTGCTCAGTATTCACAAAAGAGGAGAAGTGCCTAATCAATTAACAGAAGCACTCTTGATAGGGGTCGATCCCAGTCATTTCACAGAAGAAAGGGTTCTGCAAGAACTCCTAAAACTGAAGGTGGACAAAGCAATGGGGCCTGATGGAATTCACCCAGAATTCTAAAAAGAATTAAGGGGAACTAGTGAAACCACTGGCTACTCTTTTAATAAATCATGGGAGGATGGTGTGGTACCCGAGGGACTGGAGGAAGGTGGATGTGATTCCTTCACAAAAGTGGGACCAAGACAGAGGCAGGAAACTACAGACGTGTCAGTCTGACCTCTGTGGTAGGGAAAGTGATGGAGTCACTTCGAAGGAAAGAATAGTTGAGTACCTAGAGAGCCAGTGGGGCACAGGACCCAAGGCAGCATGGGTTCACAGCGGGAAGGTCATGTCAGGACTAATCTAATAGATTTCTTTGACTGGGTGACCAAAGTAGTAGACCAGGGAGGGCTGCGGACATGGCCTACCTAGACTTTAGCAAGGCATTTGACACAGTCGCACACAAAGATTATGATTAAATTAACCAGCCTGGGAGTGGGTCCCAGGGTGGTAGCCTTGTAAAACATTGGCTGGACAACAGGACACAGAAGGTAATTGTAAATGGAGTCCATTCTGAAGAAAAGAGGGGTTACTAGTGGGGTACCACAGGGTTCAGTATTGGGTCCAGTCCTTTTTAATGTCTTCATAAGTGACATTGCAGAGGGACTGGAAGGAAAAGTATGCCTCTTTGCAGATGACACAAAGATCTGCAACAGGGTTGATACACAAGAAGGCATGGAAAGGATGAGAAGGGACTTGGCAAGGTTGGAGGAATGGTCAGAAGTATGGCAGCTAGGATTCAATGCAAAGAAGTGCAAAATAATGCACCTGGGAAACAAGAACCCAGGGGAAGAATACACAGTGGGGGAGGTAGTAACAACAACAAAAAAGGAAAGGGACCTGGGGGTAATCATATCAGATGACCTTAAAGTTAGCAAGCAATGTGAGAAGGCAGTAGGGAGGGCTGGGGGTATACTGGGATGCACAGGGAAAGGCATCAGCAGCAGAAAACAGGAAGTTGTTATCCCTCTGTACAGACAGTTGGTGAGACCCCATCTGGAGTACTGTGTCCAGTTCTGGAGACCCCATCTCCTCAAGGACATAGACAGGATAGAGGCAGTCCAGAGCAGGGCAACTAAAATGGTGCAGGGTCTACAAGAGAAGCCGTATGAGGAGAGACTAAAGGAGCTTAATATGTATACCCTTGAGGAAAGAAGGGGGGGGGACATGATAGAAACTTTAAGTAGCTCAGTGGAATCAACAAAGTCCAAGAGGGTAGCATCTTTCAGAAAAGAGATGTGCAAGAACAAGAGGACACAATTTAAAGATAGGGGGGGGGCAGTTCAGGGGCAATGTGAGGAAGTATTATTTCACAGAGAGGGTAGTGGATGCGTGGAACAGCCTTCCTGAGGAGGTTGTGTGTCTAAAACTGTGGGAGAATTCAAGAATGCATGTGACAGACATAAGGCAATTCTTGTGAGGGGTAGGAAGAAATAGGCTGTTGTTTAACTAGGATCTGCGGCCTATCCTGTCAGTAGGGAAATGGGCAGCCTTGATGGGCCAAGCGGTCCTTATCTGCCGTCAAAGTCTATGTTTCTATGTAAGATAAATGCAGTTCAATGTATTTCAATGGGGCTTTCAACTTTTAAGCATAACTTTGCCATTTTTTGATATGTTTACCTCAAATTTTCAGCATAAACATTTGGGAACCCCACCTCATGAACAATATGACTGTTGTTATGCAACTCCCACCTGAAAGATGATTTCATGGTCACTTGGCAAATTCACCTTTCAGGAGGGATTTGCATAATGACAGTCATACTTAGTGAAGTGGGGTCGTAAGAAGGATATGTTGAAAATTTGGGGGCAAAATATATAAAAATGCCAGAGTTTTGACCATTCATTGTAATTTCACTACACACACTTGTAACTTTGGAAATTTCAATATTTTGACCCCATATTTTCAACATAGCCTTCTTATTAAGGGGTAATAGGATGGCTATGCTGATAATTTGGCCACTGTTGTCCTATAAATGGAAGTGTAGAGCCCATAGGGCTGTCCTTCCACAGCAACCACAGCTTCTACAGCTACATACAAATACGCATCTATGCAGGGATTGGAGTGCAGGGTCCTCTGGGCCCTGCGTTCCCACAGGCAAATAAGGATACGATTATACTAACTCAGACAGTAAGTAAATAAATTACAAAAAACTGTGTTAATGCTCTAGTTAGGGTTACAGCCACAAAAATAGGGAAATGTGGTGTTAGGGTTTCCAAACCTAACATCCTCCCCCGAGGCTGCACACACTAACAGGAGTCGGGGGTGCCTTGGGGTAGTCAGCCCTAATGCTCACCGCATTCTCCTACACTGTACCCATCTCAACTTATTTAGTTATGGAATGGGCTGATGACCCCCAGCGTGGGGTGGGGTGTGGTTTGGAAACCCTAAAGCCACATTTCCCTACCTTTGTGGCTATAACCCTATCTAGAACATTAATGCAGTTTTTTGCAATATATATATATATATATATATTATAATGGAGGATATAAATATACTATCTCAAAAAGTAAGGAAATTCTTTGCAAAAAAACCTTTATTAATGCACTAGATAGGGTTAAAGTGACAAAAGAAGGGAAATATGGCATTAGGATTTTCAACGCTAATACCCCACCCCTACATGGAGGCAGCAAATCAGGCATGAGGTGTGCCGTGAGGGTCTCAAGCCTAACACTCACCCCATTCTCATTCAGTGTACACATCTATGCTTATTTAGTGATGGAATGGGGCAAGCGTTAGGCTTAAGACCCCAGCAAACTGCCACCTGATTTGATGCTTCAAGGCGAGAATGAAGTGCTAGGAAGTTGAAAACCCATCGATCATATTTCCCTACCTGTTCCCATATATGACCGTACGTCATATTTCCCTATCTGTTCCTTCCACATAAACATGGGCGGCTCACGCCCTCCTCCTTTCTTTTCCTGCCATTGCCCATTGCATGTCAGACTCCACGGCGAACACCACTGCTTCAGCCGACCGCCAAATCTTCAATTTTTACTTTTTTTCCCTCACACTAGTTAGTAATCACATTATTTTTAAAAGTGATTCCTCCTATTGTTTATGTCTTCTGTTTCTGAGAAACTTCAAACTTTGCAGGTGCGGCAAGAAGATCACCAACAGGGATGACCACTAGACTTATGTCCATTGTCTTGGCACTGACCACGACATCCAGGCCTGTGAGGTCTGCTGCAAAGTCAACCAGGCTACTTGGCAATGCCAACAAAAAGCCCTAGAAGCTTTCCTTCTAGAACAGAAGGTTGCCTACATGGAGAAGGAGTTCCAGGAAAGAATCTCCTCTGCCTCGCCTGCTCTGTTCATGGGCTCCCACTCCTCCAAGGCCTGAAACAAATCCACTGCCAAATACAAGCACCAGGATAAAGATAGGCCTAGGGCCAAGGCCTCTCCAGCATGCTGTTAGTCACCCCTGCAATCACCAGCCTTTGCTGGGTCGTCGACTGCTTTGGCGGCAACCCTCACTGCCGACCACACCCTCTCTTCCACAGGGCCAGCTTTGGCAGTACCGCTTGTTGGTGCCTCCTTGGCCAGTGCTGGCTCATTAATGTGGGACTTCCTGATGCCCTTGTCAGTGCTTTAAGCCCTATTATTTGGGTCCATATAGATTCAGGGGTCATCATCAGGGTGCTGAACCTCTTGTGGCCAGCAATGGCTCTCAATACTGGGATTTTCTTTTCCATAGGCATTTTATTCACCCAGAGCCATGGCAGGCAGCTTCCGTCCTCCAAACAGAGAGACTCTCTCTCTCCAGCTCCACCGCTCCTGTGTTAGGAGGCCCTAGAAATTCCCCATGGATTTTTCCCCGCAGTGGGGCCGAGGAGGAGGTTGCCGGCTCCCCGAGCAAATCCAGAATATGGGGACTGCTTCCGGGAGCGGCAGGCCATCATTGAACCTGCCAGGGTCAATTTTTCCATTTTCGCCTGTCCTCCCTCCCTTCAGATGTAAGGACGTCAGCTTCTAGCCTCCCAACCCATACTGTCCTCCAGCCACCGCCAGAGGGCACTCAGCGACCGGGATGACTAGTCTCCCTCCCCCCAAAAGAGGAGAGCAGTCCACTGGATGCTCAATCCTCTCTCTCTCTGCCAACCCCAGTGGCTGGAGCTCATTCCCGTACCCGGGTTGCTGGCGTGGCGCAAGGTATAGCGGCCAGCACTTCAACCTCTACCACCACTGGGCCTAAATGCTGGGAGTTTTGCATCCCCCATTGATGCCCTTGACTGTTTCATTGACGTTAGTGATTCAGCCTCCCTTGTCAATGCCTTTGGCCATTCTGTAGACGCCAGACCTTCAGCCTCCCCTGTTGATGCCCCAGACCACCTTACTGGTGCTGGGGCAGTGTCGTTGAGGCATACTGTAGGTCCCAAAGCAAAGGAAGACAAGAAGACTTTGTAAAATTTGCAAGTAGCATTGTATTATTATCAATTACTGTAAAATAAAAATTGTTCAGTGTAACTACAGTACAGTATTTACAAAGGCAGTACAAACAGAGAAAAACAAAGACCTTCATCTAAGGATATCTCTAATTCCAAGTTTCAGTCTCTGTTTCTTACTCTCTTTCTATCAAAAGCATTGCTGCTCTTTTTATAAGTTTTTACCTGGGAACTCATTAAGGAGACATCTTGTTTCTCACAAAATGTACTTGTCAGTTTCTTTGCAGGTGCAACATATAGAACATGGTAACCCGGAACTGACCTCTTGTTGACAACTCTGCAAAGAGTTTGCAAACGAGCCTGAGAGGAGCTTAAACTGCATCTCGGGTTAACCCTCTAAATTCAGAATAGCTTTTTGCAATCATTTCAACAGTATAATTATAAACAAAGGAATCCCAGTTTTACTTACAGTTTCTCACAAAGATTCACATATATTTTTATAACCGCATATACGCAAGGGGGAGGAAAAGACAGAAACAGCAAGTGAAGGCAGAAAGATAGTGAGAGGTGGAGAATTGCGAGACCATAAGAGTGATCTGTTCCTAGGTCTCACGAGAATGTTCAGTTGCACAACCAGACAGAAAAGAGACAGAAAATAAGAGGACTGAACAGATCCTCGCATTTAACTCCTTCTGCATAACAAATGGGACAGGGCATTATTCAAACCTGTCACAGGCTGCAGCTGCATTCATTGACATTGCAGGCCATACTGCTGATGCTGAGTCCTCAGGCTCTTTCATCAATGCTGCAGGCAGTGCCACAGATGCCAGGAACCCAGCCGCCCCCCCGTTAACACTGCTAGGTGCTCCACTGATACTGATTACCATCGATGTCCAAACCATGCTCTCCTCCTTCTGGGAGTTTATGTACATCATTGCTCCCCCTCCAGGTCCATTGGCATGAGGCCCTGCCAGGCTGGTTCTCATGCCAGCGTCTTCCATAGCAGTGTGCCCCTCATGCCTGTGATTGTCGCCATCCTCTGCATTCTATTCAGAGTGTGGGGATAAGAATGAATGCAATCATGATCTCCTTCCTCCTGATGAGGATGGGGGGCCTAGGAACCCTTCATCCACCTCTACTGTTTCTTCTGGTGGTGAGGACTATACTAAATAAACCCCAAGGTCCCCACTGATGACACCTCCTTCATCTTAGTGATGAGGCAGTTCCAAGCGGCTATGGGGTTTGAAGATGAGGAGAAGGATGTTACCAGGAGAAATCTGACAGAATACCTAGAACTGCCAGATTCTCTCCCTCTGATCATTCCTCCTCTTCTGGCTGCATTCAAGGATGCCACCATGGCTACCTGGTACAGGCCAAATATGATTCCTGCGATATGCAGAAAGACAGACAGATTGTACCAGGCTCCCTCAGGGAAGCCTTTCTTCACAGAGCAACCAAGTGCAGATTTAGGTGTAATAAATGCTGCCCATAATAGGTCCAAGAGACATAGAAACATAGAATTTGGTGGCAGAAAAGGACTGCTTGGCCCACCCAGTCTGCCCATTTTCCCTACCTACTGTAATACCGTAGACCCTACTTGATCTCTGTCTTAGCCCTCCCTTCCTTAATAACTACGGCTCTCTTATGCCTATCCCATGCATTCTTGAATTGTGCAACAGCTTTCGCCCCCACCACCTCTGCTGGAAGGCTGTTACAAGCATCCACTACTCTCTCTTTGAAGAAGTACTTCCTTATGTTTCTCCTGACTACTTCCTAATGTTTCTCCTGAGTCTATCCCACTCTAGTTTCATAGTATGTCCCTTTGTTCTTCAGCATCTTTTGTTTCTGAAAAATGCTTCTTTCTTATACCTCATCTATGTCCAGGAGCTACAGTATTTGAAGGTCTCTGTCATATCCCCCATTTCCCTTCTTTCCTCCCTCCAGGGTGTACATATTGAGGTCCTTTTGTCTCTCTCCTTATATGGTCTCTGGTGCAGAACCTGCACCATTTTTGTTGCCCTCCTCTGGACTGCCTCTACACTGTCTACATCCTTCCGGAGATGTGGTCTCCAGAACTGGACTTGGTACTCCAGGTGAGGTCTCACCAGTGATTTATACAGTAGTATCACCACCTTCCTCTTTCTGCTGGTGATACCCTCCCTATGCACTCTTGAATCCCACTGGCTCTCCCAACAGCCTTGTCACATTGTTTGGCCACCTCTGGGTATTCAGATATGATTACCACCAGGTTTCTTTCCTGTTTGGTGGTTTTCAGTACCACTCCCCCCATCTTGTACTCTGCTTCTGGGTTTCTGTGCCCTAAGTGTATGATTTTGCACTTCTTTGCATAAAAACTTAGTTGCCACATTCTTGATCACTCCTCAAGCTTGCCTAGATCCCTATTCATTTTTTCCACCCAACCTGGAGTGTCTATCCTATTGCAGATTTTAGTGTCATCTGCAACTAGGAACACCTTCTCTTCTAGTCCCTCTGCAGTGTCAATAAGAGGTACATTAAAGAGGACCGGTCCCAGTACTGATCCTTGTGGCACCCCACTGGACACCCTCCCTTCTTCACAGTGAACTCCATTTACCACCACCCTTTGACACCTATCCCTCAATCAATTCCTTACCCAGTTTAGATCTTTTGGCCCCACTCCCAGGCTGCCCAGCTGGTTTACTAGTCTCCTATGTGGAATGGTGTCGAAGGCCTTACTGAAATCTAGGTAGGCCATATCCACTGCTCCTGATCTACTTCCCTTTTCACCCGGTTAAAGAAATCTATCAGATTTGTTTGCCATGACCTCTTCCGGTGAATCCATGTTGCCTTGGATCCTGTAAGTTGCTGGTATCAAGATATTCCACAGTCCTTTCCTTCAGCAGCGATTCCATTAATTTCCTTACCACTGAGGTCAGGCTGACTGACCTGTGATTTCTGGCTTCCTCCCTGCTACCACTTTTGTGAAGTGGGACTACATGTGCTCCCCTCCAGTCCTCCGGGGCCAGTCCTGCCTCCAGTGAGTAGCTTGAACAGGACTGTCAGAGGTGCAACCAGTGCCTTTCTGAGCTCCTTCCATATCCTTAGATGTATCCCATCTTGCCCCATTGTCTTGTCCACTTTCAGGTTTGTGAGTTCCTTCAGGATTCCCTCCTTTGTAAATGAACTAGTGCCCACCTCCCTTCTTTTGATGTTTCTGTCACATAACTGTGGTTCCTCACCTTCCTCTTCCTCTGTGAACACTGAACAAAAATATTTGTTCACAATGCCTGCTTTTTCCTGGTCCCACTCCATATACTCCTCCCCTTCCCTCCTTAGCCTTACAATCCCTCCCCAGGTTTTTCTCCTTTCGCTTACATATCTGAAAAATGTCTTATCCCCTTTCTTTACTGCCTGTGCTATTTTCTCCTCCATATGTGCTTTTGCATTCCTGACTGCTTTTCCTGCCTCCCTCTGCATCTTGTGATATAGGTTCATAGGTGCATACAAGTTTGAGGGCAAGGCCAATAAGAAACTCACCATCATTTTGTTACTGGTGGAAATAAAATTGTTTGTCTCCCATGTATTGATCCAGTCTATATTTGAATTGTTCCATAGTATTACTAGCTATAACTTTTGGTGGGAGCGAGTTCCAGGTGGGAGATAATCTTTGGGTAAAGTAGTGATCTTACTTCGAGAAACAGCTCTTGCAGCAGGTTTCACCATTAGGACTGAAGCCAGCAGGCGCCAGGACCTCACGGAAATTTTCTAGCTAGCAGTATTCAGCGGGGACTGCCTCCAACGTCAGTCTCACCCCCGATGTCGGGCGTAGTACATAAGGAGGCAGTCCCCCCATAATCCTCAGTTCTTTTTCCGCCGTCGACTCACCAGCATCGGCCTCTCGGTCTCCTTTCTAGAGTACGACGACTACTGAACTACCGAATAACTTCGAACCTTTTTGGCTCTGCTCAACTGATGTCCTCTCCAACTCCATCTCTAGAGGGTCACCTTTCAAAGTGTGCCTGCGGTAAACAGATCCCCTTCAAGGATCCCCATTCATCCTGCGTGCGTTGCCTAGGCCCGGACCACAACACCAAGACCTGCACCCTTTGCCAGGGTTTTAATAGCCACACCAGGATCTGCCGTCAGAAGGCACTTGAAGCATTTCTTTTGGAAGAAAAGCTGAAAAGTATGGACCAGGAACCTTCCTCCCGGGGAGAATCTTCAACTAAGTCCCACAAACACTGGGACAAGCACCAGGAGAAGGCGAGGTCTAGGTCTCCTACTTGGGCCTCGGACTCCCGCAGCTCTGGCTCAAGATCGGACCGCTCTCCCTCCAGGGCTCGGTCGCAACCTCCCCCTGTCAAGGTCAGGTCTTCCAGCGGTTCTTCATTGCAGCAGCCTATCAAGACTTCGAAGACCTCGGCTTCATCAACACCCTCCAAGGCCTCTTCAAAGTCGGGTGAGTGCCACAAATCTTCATCCTCCCATCGCCGGGACACCGACTCCAGGTCGGTCTCCCAGCCACCCAGAGGTCCTGATCCGGCACCCAGGAAAACTAAGAACCTGACGTCCCTCAAACAGATGTCGGACCCGACGTTGGCCAAGCACTCTAAAGCGGCTTGACGCTCACAGGAGCTAATGACACCGGCTAGACACCTGTCGCCGGCCAGGCGTTCGCCAGGTCCGAAGACGTCGGCCAGGGGACCGATGTCGGCTACCCTGGAGCAGAAGACCGCACCCCCGTCGCCGGCGGATGCCAGTCGTAGGGATTCTACAGAGGAGGACACCCCACAGCCCGAAGACCAGGCAGGCGACACCGAGGATGCGGGGCTCCCATGGGAACCCTCCCTGGAGCGGGAGACCCCCGGGGACCCGACACCCGATCCTGGTGACAGGCCAACGGCGCTAGGCCCGTCGTCGGGTATGAACCCTGCAGAGGTAAAGGAGCACTTTACCTTTTGGTGGGACACCATCAAGAAAGATGTGGTCCCTGGACGTCCTCCTCCTACTACTCCTCCTCCTCCTACTCCTTCACCGCCTACACCCCCTCCTCCACCTAAGGGGCCAGTAGGACGACCTCCATCCCCCAAGCAGCAGACTCCACCTCCTAGATCTACCGACAGGAGAAGGCCTCCCTCCAGATCCCCCTCAGGATCATCCAGCCCCAAATGACCCAGACGACGCCGGTACACTCTGTCGGGGGAGGATTCAAGGTCGGATACTTCAGAGTACTCCAGATCACCTTCTACACTCAGCATCCCCTCTCCTGACCCACACGACCTCCCCAGGTCTCCACTGGATGATCC
Source organism: Neoceratodus forsteri (assembly GCA_016271365.2). Lineage (NCBI taxonomy): Eukaryota > Metazoa > Chordata > Ceratodontiformes > Ceratodontidae > Neoceratodus > Neoceratodus forsteri. The sequence goes on from CM057454.1 coordinate 316,890,975, forward strand.
CTCTTTCGCCGAGATCATGAGGCACATCCAGGACAACATGGGGTGGGATGCTGAGGAGCTTGACCCCGAGCGACAACGCCTTGCCTGCTACCTTTGGCAAAAAGACCCGAAACCTGTGGTAGTGCCATCCTTGGTGGACACCTTTGTGGACATCACCAAGGCTGCGTGGAAACATCCACATTCCATTCCCATGGTGCCAAAGAAGGCTAACCGCCTGTACAAGGCCCCTAGGGAGGACCAGTATTTGGTGAACCAACCTCTGGAAGATTCCCTGGTCATCACTGCTTCACATGACTGGTCTCAGAGACCACAGCATATGAGCACTCAGCCACCAGAGCAGGAATCCAAGCAATTGGATGCCCTGAGGAGGCGCACGTATGCGGCTGCTACTTGTGCCATCAGGTCACTGAACTACCTTACCCATATGGTTCAGTTCCAGAACGCCCTGTGGGAACAGGGCCAGGACCTGGTTGAAAAGTTTCCCGATGGCAACCAGAAAGCGGAGCTCCTAAACCTCCTCCACACCGGGTCAGATGTGGGGACCCAAGTGCTCAGAGCCACATACGACTCTGTGGACACTTCGGCCAAAGCTGCAGCCTCAGGCGTTTGTCTTCAGAGACACTCTTGGCTCCGTGTGTCTGGCTTTACCCCGGACATACAGAAAAACATTCTAGACATCCCATATAACGGCGAGGTGCTGTTTGGTGAAGCCTCTGAGAAGGTTATCACCAAGCTTCAAGACACAGGGAAGACAGTCCGATCTGTACAAGCCATGTACAGATCTAGGCCTAGTTCCATTCGCAGGAACGAGAGCCATTTTCGCGGCTGGCTACAAAGGCAGCAGCAATGTTCTGGCCAGCAGCAGAGGGGCACTAGGCCCAGGCCAAATCATCCCCAGGCAGAGGCCAACACTACTCAAAGTTGGCCCAGCCCACTGGGACAAACGCTGCCACAGCATGACTCCTTCCCGGCCCCCGCCCCTCCTCAGGATCAACGGGCAAAGAAAGTCGGGAGTCACATCACACGCCACCTTTCAGGGTGGCAGTCGATCACCACCAACAGGTGGGTTCTACAGTTGGTCAAAAGTAGCCATTACATAGAGTTCATAGACAACCCACCTACAAGACCTCCCCTGCTTTCCCGTTATTCAGGTCAGCATGCCCTGCTCATACAGCAGGAAGTGCTTGCACTTCTGGAAAAAGAAGCTTTAGAGCATGTACCAAGGAACCAGAGAGGACTAGGGTACTATTCTCACTTCTTCCTGGTTCCAGAGAAAACAGGGGACCTCCGTCCAATACTGGACCTCAGCGATCTCAATCTTTTGGTCGCTTACAAGCGCTCCTGCATGGTGACCCTACCGGGCCTGATTCCCGTACTGAAGCAGGACACATTTCTTGCGTCCCTGGACATGCAGGACGCCTATCTGCATATTGCTATCGCTCAGGCGCACAAGAGGTTCCTGCGCTTCGAGTTTCAGGGCTGCCATTATCAGTTCTGAGCTCTTCCCTTTGGGCTGTCATCGGCACCTCGGGTTTTCATGAAGTGCATGGCAGTCGTAGCCGTGTCTCTGAGGAGACAGGGCCACTACGTGTTCCCCTACCTGGATGACTGGCTTCTCATGGCACCCTCACGGGAGGCCTTGATGTCTGCCATTCACTGCACTCAGTCTCTGTTCGAGACTTTGGGCATTCTCATCAATTACTAGAAGTCACACCTTGTGCCGTCCCAGACGCTGCAATTCATCAGAGCAGTTCTGGACACCATCCAAGGAAAAGCTTTCCTTCCCATGGACAGAGCAGAACACATTAGATCCCTCATCAGGGAATTGTCGGTGAAGAAGACCGTCCCAGCCAGACTGGTCCTTTGCCTGCTCGGACACATGGCTGTGGCCATTGTAACAGTCCTGCTAGCCCATCTCCACATGCGGGTAACCCAGTGGATGTTACAGGTACAATGGGACCAAAGGCAAGACCATCTGCAGCATCCAGTCCGAATCACGAAGACCGTAATTCGAGATTGGCAATGGTGGCTACATTCAGGGAACCTCTTGGCAGGAGTCCCCTTCACAGCACTGTCCCTGACTGTGACACTCTCCACAGACGCCTCAGGGCTCGAGTGGGGAGCACACCTCGATGGTGTTCGGTCTCAGGGCCTGTGGACAGCCCAGGAGTCTCATCTCCACATAAATATACTGGAAATGAGGGCAGTTCTTTACGCCCTGCAGGCCTTCCAGTCAGAGATTCTACCGGGTACACTTTTGTTACAAACAGACAATTCCATGGTGATGTATTACCTCAACAAACAAGGAGGCACCCACTCCTACCCGCTTTGCAGGGAGGCCATGAGAGTGTGGGATTGGGTCTTGCAACATGGCGCAGACCTTATTGCAGTTCATGTTCCGGGAGTGGACAACATCATCGCAGACAGCCTGAGCCACACTCAGGCCGGAGTCCACAAATGGGAACTACTCCAGGAAGTGGCAGAAGATCTGTTTCGCAGATGGGGTACTCCAGAGATAGACCTCTTCGCGTCCCCATACAACGCAAAACTGCCAAATTTTGCTCGCTAGATCCAGGGCCTGGTGTTTTCTGGCGAGACGTGTTGTCCCTCTCCTGGGTGGGCAGATTCCTTTTTGCCTTTCCTCCTTTCCCATTGATCCAGAGAGTTCTTTTAAAACTCCGCAGGGAGCAAGCGATGCTCATTCTGATCGCACCTTTCTGGCCCAGACAGATATGGTTCCCTCTCTTGCATCAGCTATCCCGGTAACCTCCAGTGCCTTTGCCAATCAGCTCCAATTTACTGTCTCAGGAGGCGGGTTCCTTAGTCCATGCGGATCTACGTTCCCTGAACCTGCATGCTTGGCTCCTAGAGACATAGCCATGATGCGATACGGGTTCTCGCAAGAAGTGGCAGATGTGCTTAATGCCGCTAGAAAACCGGCTACTCATGCGACCTACGCCATGAAGTGGCACAGGTTCTGCTTATGGGCTCAAGCGCGCAGGTTTTCACCTTTGGACTGTCCAGAGAATCTGGCACTGGGCTACCTGCTATCCTTTTTCCACTGCGGTCTGGCTTACTCCTCGATTAAAGTGCACTTTTGTGCCATTTCAGCCTACCATGCCCCCATAGGCCAATGCACTGTAGCCCAGCTGGACATGACACATGCCTTTTTGAGGGGCGTCCTCCACCTTAGGCCCCCGATTAAGGATCCAATCCCTCCATGGGACTTACCCTTCGTCCTGGAGCAGCTCACGCTGCCACCTTTTGAACCAGCCACGGATTGCGAGCTACGTTTTCTCTCTTGGAAAACGTTGTTTTTGTTGCAGTTACTTCTGCCAGAAGGATTTCTGAAATGCACGCACTTATGTGCAGAGAGCCTTATTTGGTTTTCCACCAGGACAGGGTATCCCTAAGGACTAATCCTAAATTTCTGCCTAAGGTGGTCTCAGCTCTCACCCTTAATCAGGACATCGATCTGCCAGTGTATTTTCCGAAATACTCTAATCGAGGAGAAGCCCTTCTGCACACCCTTGATGTGCATAGGTGCCTCAGATACTACCTGACCAGAACCAAACAACACCGAAAGTTGGACCAACTTTTCATCTCCTTTGCCCATAGGATGAAGGGAGCTCCTGTCTTGAAGCAGTCACTGTCTAGGTGGCTTATCCAGTGCATTACGTTCTGTTACCAGAAGTGCAACAAACCCTTACCGGGCGCAGTTAAGGGTCATTCCACCAGAGGGGTGGCTACCTCTTTTGCGGCTTTAAAGAACATATCCACTGCAGCTATTTGCGCTGCAGCTACTTGGAGCTCTGTGCATACCTTTATCAGGCATTACAACCTGGACATTGCATCGAGGCGAAGAGCATGATTTGGTCTAGCAGTCCTTCAAGGACTTCTGTCCTAGGCTCAAGGATTCTACTTTTCCTCCTCCCGATGGTGCATGATTGCCATTACTGCTTGGAAATCAGTCCTAATGGTGTAACCTGCTGCAAGAGCTGTTTCTCGAAGTAAGATAGTACAGTTACGTAAGAACTTACTGTAACAGTAGATCTTCGAGAACAGCTCTTGCAACAGGTGCTTTTCTTCCCACCATCCCCAGTGGAGGTAGGTCATAGTCAAGCATCCATCTCCTAGGATGGGACATTTACTGTTGCCTTGTTTTGGCACCTGATGGCGGATCCTCGGTCTCCCCTTCTGATGTCATCCAGCGGCCAGGAGTCTCCAGCGGGAGAACTGAGGATTGTGGGGGGAACGCCTCCTTATGTACTGCGCCCGACGTCGGGGGTGGGACCAACATCAGAAGCGGTCCCCACCGAATACTGCTAGCTAGAAAATTTCCGTGGGGTCCTGGCACCTGCCGGCTTTAGTCCTAATGGTGTAACCTGCTGCAAGAGCTGTTCTCGAAGATCTACTGTTACGGTAAGTTCTTACGTAACTGTACTTTATGCGTAGTGGTTTTATTGGTCACTGTGTAAAGTTTGGAGGAATGCGACCTAGTGTTAATAACTGATACCTGATTTACCAAACAAATGGTTTGCAGTGTCAGTGGCTCAGCAGGTAGCACACTCGCCTCTGAGGCCGGGAGATCAGAAGGCTGTGGGTTCTATCCCCACACCAGGTGCTTGGGTTAATATCCCAATACTGTCACTGTAGTGCAGCATGGGCGGGGGGTGCTGCACTCCTGAGGTGCTGTCTTTCAGACGCCACGTAATACCGAGGTCCCATTCTGCCTGTTCTGGTGGTAATTCAGGTGGATGTTAAAGATCCCATGGCACTTCTCAAAAAAGAGTAGGGGAATTTCCCTAGTGCCCAGGCCAAATTTCTTCCCAATCACTAAAAATACCACCAACAGCTTAATCTGGTTCAAGGTCAGTTGGCATTCATATGTATTCCCCTCCCCCGGGTTGTGCCTGAAAATAGGCGGAATTTGTCTAGTGCACTTACCCGGTTATCAAAAACTAAAATAAATAAATAAATAAGGCAGGATCCTGAAAAGCTTTAAATGCCAAACACAAATCCCCCCTTAGTGCCCTGTATTCAAGTGAGTACAAGTTCAGATTTGTGAGTCTGTCAGTATATGTCTTACTGTCTTGGTTTTTTACTTTCCTAGTGATTTTTCTGTGGATCGTCTCTAAATCTGATTTGCTACCTATTGTGGTTGGTGCACAAAATGGGGCACAAAAGTCAATATGCGATCTAACCAGACTGGTGTAAAGTGGTATGACCTCGGCTTCTCTGCTTTTAACATGTTTTAGAATACAGTTAATGATACCATGACACTTTTTTATTACATTATTATTATTATGGGTGTTAAATTTCAAATTGCTAGTAATAATGATACAAAGTCGCGTTCATGTGAAACTTCTTCTAACTGTAGACCATTTAAGAGTATAGTTAGCCATCTGATTATTTTTGCCAAAGTGCATCACTTTGCATTTAGTTGTGTTAAAGTTCATTTTGTTATCAACCGCCCACTGAGATAATAGATTAAGATTATTCAGAAGAGACTGGATAGATTGAGAGTCATTGACAAGACAGCCTAGTTTGCTGTTGTCAGCATACTTGTGAATCCAAATGCCATTTATTGTTTGCATGGTTGCAGTCATTATGTTGAAAAGTATAGGTCCCAAAACAGAGCCTTGCGGGACTCCACTCGGAACAGTACCCCATTTTGAAAAGTGGCCTCTGATGCTAACCCTTTGTATTCTATTGGAAAGCCATGATTGAATCCATTTTATGATGTTTTGATTAAGTCCTATGGTAGTTAGGTGGTCTCTTAATATCTTATGAAACACAGTGTAAAAAGTGTTCTCAAAATCCAATTAAATAACATCCTCTGGTAAGCCTTTGGTCAGTGCTTCACTCACTGGTTCGAAAAAGACAATTAAATTAGTCTGACATGATCTTCCAGTGGTAAAACCATGTTGTGAGACATCATTGAAGCCTTGACTTTGCAAATGATTTGAAATGAAAGTTTTTACTATTCTTTCCATCAGTTTCCCTATGTACGATGTTAAGCTTATGGATCTGTAGTTATTGACATTCTGCTTTGAGCCACTCTTGTGTATGGGAGTGATTGTGGCTTGTTTCCAATCTGGTACTACAGTTCCCTCTAATATGGAAGTGTTGAATAATTGGGTAAGTATACCTGACATTCTTTCTGATAGATTCTTTTTTTCTTGACTTTATCTTTTTATTCAAACATTTTAGGAATACAATCAGACTTCCTAATACAGATATGCTGGTATGAATGTATATAAGGCACAGCGAGTATATTAAATGACAGAGTCTTATAAACAATAAGGTTATATTCTTTTTTTCCTTTTTAGTTAAATCTGATTGAAGAAAAACTATCTGTTATATTTCTCTCAGCTAAAAAGTAATAAACTTCAGTAAGTCAAAACTGTGTTCTGATAAGAGAGAGTTATGGAGTATAAGCATATTATGAGTGGAAAAAATACATTATTTACTTGTTGAGTAAAGCTTAGGGAAGTATCACTTAAATTTCTACAAAAAATAATTATATAAAGACATGAACAGTGTCTAAAAAGAAATAAAAAGTTTCTAAATAAAGAGAGACAGCATCAATTCTAAGAAGAGGGCATAACATAGAGACTGTTATAAGTATCAGAAGGTGTTTCTTTAAATGTCCATTAGTTATTTGCATTGTGAAAGTAGTTAAGATAATCCTGCCAACATTTACCATATTCATTAAGCCGATTATGGGTGGCGTAGGTAATACATTCCAGAGAGGCACATTGGGAAAGATTTTTAAGGATATCAGAAAAAGTGGGGATATTTGTTATTATCCAAGACATTAATATGAGTCGTTTAACTTGCAAGGAGAGTAAGTTAAGCCATCTATATTGAGCCTGAGAGAGAGACATTAGAGAAAGAGGGAATTCCAAGTAGGGAAAATTTAGGGTCAAAAGCGACAATATGGCCCATCACTGTAGATGCAAACTGTTGAACTTTAGACCAAAGTTTGAGAATGGGGTCACAGTACCATAATGTATGAAGTAAATTCCCATTAGGTTTGTTGCAACGCCAGCAGTTGTTGGAGTTAATTAAGCCTATACGGTATAGAACAGAAGGTGTTCTGTACCAGAGGTGAAGGATTTTTGTCTGGATTAGAGAACTGTGAGTATATATGAATGTTTTGTGGATAAGGAACCAGCACTTACGTCATTGGGAGTCTGATATATCATAGTTCAGAAGTTGGCTCCACTTAGTTTTAGCTTTTAGGATTGGTTTGACAATGTATTTCTGATATCCTTATATATGATACTGGTCAAATTAGAGGTAGAACTGATCCATGATGTAATATGTTGGTCGTGAATATCATGTATATGTAAGTGCTGAAAAGAGGTGTTACATGCAGTATGGAGTTGGAGATATTTCCAAAAGTCTTGCTTAGGGATTTCCCATTGAATGCACAGTTCATTGAAAGGTTTGAGGATGAGATTGTTTTTTATTAGGATATCCCCTAAGAAAGATACACCCTTATTATGCCATGAGTGACAAAAGATGGAATATTTCTCAAGGGCAATATTTAGATTGCCCCAAATAGGAGCATAAAAAAGAGGAGTTGGGTTAGGTTTTAGCTATTTATGGATTTGTTTCCAATAGTAAACAGAGGACGAAATTGTGGGATGAAATCTTAGCGTAGGAGGAAGGGCATTATAGATAAAGATTGTAGGGCATTTACTTATGCTGAGTGAGGTTTCCATTTCCACCCATAGTGGTGTATGGGGTGTAGGCTTGCTAAACCATTTGATGGTTTGAGTGGCACGGAAGGCCCATAGGTAAGCGTTAAACCAGGGCAATCCAAAGCCCCCTTTAGACCAGTGCAGACGCAGCTTAGTGTGACTAAACCTCTGAGGTTTCCTGTGACATATAAAATTACCAATAAGTTTGTCAAGTTTGTTTAAAAAACTGATAGGAAGAAATAAAGGGATATTAGCGAAAAGATAAAATATTTTAGATGCAATGGTCATTTTAATAGCTGCTATCTTTCCTGTGAAAGATAAGTTGAGTAGTTTCCACCGATCTAAAATGGTTCTAATATTGGATAAAAAGAGGAGTAAAATTAGCTTCCTATGTTTTCTCTAAGTTCGGGATGATTTTAATTCCAAGATATGTTAGACCCTGGGGAGCTCATCGAAAGCCCAAAGAGTTATTCATATACAGTTTACAAAGAGAGTTTAAGGGTAATGTTTCGGTTTTGCTGAATTTTAATGCCAGGCCCGAGATTGTGGTGAATTTGTTAAGTAGGTTTACCAGTGGATGACCGCTTCTTCAAGATTTTCTAGAAGAATTAAGAGATCATCTGCATACGATAGAGAGGTATAACGAAGATTACTGATGAGAATCCCTTTAATATTGCTAGATAAGTGAAGGTGAGCAGACAGAGGTTCCATCGCTAGAATAAAAAGGGAGGGTGATAACGGGCAACCTTGCCTGGTACCTCTGGCCAGAGGGAAGGAGGAAGAAAGTGTGGAGTTGGTTAGTACTCTAGCAGAGGGGGATGCATATAATAATTTAATCCAGGAGCAAAACATATTGGGAAAACCAAACAAATTTAAAGTTTGGTATAAGTAATTCCAATTTAAAGAATCAAAGGCCTTTTCAAAGTCGATCACTATAGCAGCAGTAAGTGTTTTTAGAGATTTAGCCTTATATATTAAATTAAATACTGAGCATAGGAGATCGGAGCCATTTCTTCCCTTAATAAAGCCTGCTTGGGACTTATGAGCTAGATTAGAGATAAATGGTTCCAGCCGGGAGTTTAAAAGTTTTGCAAAAGTTTTTCCATCCATATTTAAGAGAGATATTGGTCTGTAACTAGAGGGGCGTGAAGGATCTTTTATTTTTTGTTTGTTATTACTGTTATAATGGCTTCTGACATTGGGTGTGGGGAGTCTACTGGTTTGATTAGCTTCCTGGAAGACCTTAAAGATTAAGAGACATAAAATATCAGAAAGTGCTTTATAAAAGTCAACAGCGAAACCATCTCCGCCTGGAGCTTTGCCAGATTTTAGGGACGAAAGGGCATTTCAGATTTCTTGCAAAGTGAAAGGGGAGTCTAAGGCTTTTTTGTCTTGATCAGAAAGATGGGGGACATGTGTTCTATTTAGAAAGTGTTGAATGTGGGGATTAGGGACAGAGTTAGGTTGAGTATATAATCATTTGTAAAAGGACATCACGTTCTGACTAATAGAAGGACCATCAGTATGGAGCTGATCTGATTGGTCTTTAATGCCCACTATATGCCTTTCTGTCTGTTTGTTTTTAAGTTGGTAAGCTAATAGTTTGCCACATGTATCGCCTTGCTCCCAGTATTTATGTTTAAGTTTAAATAATGCCAATTCGGTTTTTCGAGTTACGAGGTCATTAATTTTTATTCTAAGATCTAAAATTTCTAAGTGGAAGGGTGAATTAGGATCAGGTTTTGGAGATTTAAAATAAAGGGATTCTTTTTCTTTAAGTTGTTTCTCCATGGTAGCTAGTTGTTGTTCTCTTACTTTTTTATGATGAGCTGCAAAACGTGTAAGTTTACCTCGAATGATAACTTTTAAGGCTTCCCATAATGTACTCATAGAAGTATCTGAGGGTTTGTTAAAAGAGAGAAATTCCTGGATTTGAATTTTAACCCATGAGATAAATTCTGGGTCTTTAATTAATAGGGGATCCAGACGCCATATGGGTGATTTAGCTAATGGTGGGCCCCAGAGTAAATGAATACAAACTGGAGAATGATCTTTCTTCTGATAGACTCTTAATAAAGCATGATGGTATGTTATCTGGACCAGCTGATGAATTAGACTTAGTTTTGTTTATAGTGGCTATGACTTCGGTTTCTGAAAATTGAATATAGTTAGCTGTGTTGTGGTTTAGATTGAGACTGGCTAATTTTTTTTGTTTAAAGACACTTAGAAAATAATTTAGTTCTTCAGATATAAGTTGTTCATTGGTATATGGTTCTGAATTGATCATTAAAGGGCCGTCCCCATCCTCCTCCTTCTGTGTCTCCTTATACTTCATGAATGCTAACTTTTTTGCCCTTACCTTCCCAGCCTGCTCTATTGAGAACCATAGCAGTCTCTTTTTCCTCTAGCTTTTGCTTACTTGCCTTATGCAGAACTTTGTTGCTTTCCCTATGGCCCCTTTTAGTGTTGCCCGCTGTCCATCCATTCCACCCATGTCCTCCCTCCCTCCCTGCCAGGGCATCCCTGAGGCATTCTCCTATCTTTGTAAAGCTCAAACCCTTCCTGGGGGCCACTGGAGATAGGAGCTTCTTAAAGCCATCCAGTCCAGGGCTGATGTGGGTGGCCTGTGATGCTGTGGACTCCTCTGCTAGAGCAGCTGCAGTTGGTGTCTGTCTTAGATGACATTCTTGGCTCAGAGTGTCCGGTTTTCCCACTGATGTACAATAGTCTATCTTGAATACCCCCTTCAGAGGGTACAGGCTCTGTAGGGCAGATGTCCAGGATATCCTTTGTGGCCTACAGGCCTCGGGGAAGACCTTGTGTTTGGTTCACTCCCTTTACCACACACAGCCAAGAGGTGGCCAGAAAGTACATTTTCGTCAGGCCTCCAACAGAACCAAACCAGGTGCCTGACAGCCAGCCAAGTGCCAAGCAGCCACAGTGATTCCCACACCTACCTTCACCACTGGGGGGCTTCTAAAGGTGGAGGTGCAGCCCTAGCCGCCGGCACTACATCAGCATGACTCCAGGTCATACCCCCACCCTCCAACACAGCAGGAGGTGGTGGTGGGGATCACTTTTCCCTGCACTTCATCCTACAGCACATAGAGCAAGGCCACATGCTAGAACTCCTGGAGTGCCCTCCAGATCTTCCTCCAGTTCAGTCAGGCTACCCTCCAGCTCAAATTCCAGTGTTCTGGAGAAAATTTACATGCTGCTGCAGAAAAGGGCCATAGAAGTAGTTCCAGAGGATCAGAGGAACAGAAGGTCCTATTTCCACTTCTTTCTAGTTCCCAAATCCATGGGAGATTTGTGACCCATCCTGGACCTACGAAACCTGAATTTCTACATCCAATACAAGACGTTCGGGATGGTAACCCTCCAAGGCCTGCTGCCTCTTCTGCACAAGGGAGACTGGATATGCTACCTGGATATGCAGGATGCATACCTGCACATAAAGAGTTGTGCCTCCCACAGGCAGTACATCTGGTTCCTCTTCCAGGGGGAGCACTACCAGTTCAGGGCATTGCCTGTTGGCTTGTGTTTTGCACCATAAGTTTTTACCAAGTGCTTGGTGGTGGTGGTAGTAGCAACCCTCAGGAGGGAGAGACTGTATGTCTTGGATGACTGGTTGCTCAAAGCTAAGTCTGAGGAGCAACTCACTCACACTCTGGCATGTACCAGACAGCTGTTCCATGCCCTGGAAATTACAGTCAGCCTACCCAAGTCAGTTTTGACCCCCTGTCAATGTCTCCAGTACATAGGGGCCATAATGGATACAGTCCAGAGTGTGGTATTCCTGCCCTAGGACAGGGTGGACCGCCTGATAGAATAGGGCCAGTTTCTTTGCAGCAACCGATATGTCACAGCCAGGACATTCCTGCAGCTTGGGACTCATGACTGCAGCCATTGTCACGGTTCCTTTGACAAGGCTGCACATGCGGATTCCCCAATGGACTTTAGGAGTCCGATGGGATCAGCACATGAACAATCTAAAATAGAAGGTTCTAGTCATGTCTCTGGTAAAGAAAGTGCTTCAGTGGTAGATGGAACCCAGCGACCTCCTCAGGGGGCGATTCCTTTCCTCATTGCCTCCCCTCTTCAAATCCTCACCACTGATGCTTTGGGGATGGGCTGTTGTGCACACCTGGGCCCTCACCAGATCCTGGGAACTTGAACTGCAGTGGAGAGTTCCCTCCACGTAAATGTCTTAGAGATAAGAGCCATCTTAAATGGCATACAAGCCTTTCAGAACTACCTGTCCCCAGGCCCTGTGCTGGTGTAGATGGACAACATCGGCATTGTGCACTACATCAACAAGAAAGGGGGACTCTTTCGTATCCCCTGTGCAGGGGAGTGATGAGGGTCTGGTATTGGGCTCTAAAACATAGTCTAGACTTGTTGGCAGTCCATGTTTCAGGCACCCAGAACATTTTGATCGACAGACTAAGTAGGTCACAGTCCAGGATGCATGAGTGTGAGCTGCTGATCTGAGTCATAGATGACCTGTTCGACAGGTGGGTCTGTCCAGAGTTGGACCTTTTTGCATCCCCACTCAACACAAAACTACCGCTTTTCTGCTCGTTTGCTCCAGGGCCTGGAGTTTTTTGGCAAGATGCATTGTCCCTCTCTTGAAAAGGAAGGTTCCTCTACGCCTTCCCTCCCTTCCCACTACTTCAGAGGATGCTGATCAGGCTTCAGATGGAAGGAGCAATAATGATCCTCATAGTTCCCTTCTGGCCTCGTCAGATCTGGTTTCCCTTAGTGCATCAGTTGGCGGCAGGAACCTCCAGTATCCCTGCCCCTATGCAAAGACTTGTTCTCCCAGGAGCAGGGCATACTAGTTCTCAAGTCTCAACACCTCAATGCCAGGCTCCTTAAGACATAGCCATGGCTTGGTTTGGGGTATCTCCAAAGATAGCGAACATCCTGGTGACTGCTAGGAAGCCCTCCACCAGGGACACATATTCCATGAAGTGGAAGCGCTTTGCTCTATGGGCAGCTTCCCATCATCTGGATCTGTTCACTTGTCCAGTGAATCAGATTTTGGAGTATTTGCTGTCCTTCTCAGATTCTGGTCTGCGACACTCCTCCATTAAGGTGCACCTGGCTGCTATCTCAGCCTTTCATGTTCCTGCTGATGGCCATACGGTGGCATAACTGGAGGTGTCCTGTCCATTTTTGAGAGGTGTTCTTCACTTGAAGCCTCCCATCCGCAATCCAGCAACAATTTTGTATCAGAGAAACTTGCTTTGGCTCCTTTTGAGTTGGCCGTGATATGTGAGCTATGCTCTCTGTTGTGGAAAGTGTTATTTTTAGTTGCTATTACTTCTGCTTGGAGGATTTCTAAGCGTCAGGCTCTGACGTGTGAGGCTCTTTATTTGGTTTTCCACAGAGACAGGGTGTCTTTGCATACCAGTCCTAAATTGTTACCAAAGGTGGTGTCTAGGTTTACCCTGAATCAAACCATCCATTTGCCTGTATATTACCCAGAACATGCCAATCCAGGGGAAGCATTGCTCCATACTTTAGATGTACATGCAGGAAATCCTTGAAGCTGTTTGTTTCTATACCCTGGGAAAGAGGGCATACCAGTTTCTAAACAGTGCCTGTCCAAATTATTGGCCAACTGTGTTATTTTCTGTTATAGGAAGTATGGTAGGGAACTTCCTGGTGTTGTCCATGGCCACTCTACCAGAGGCATGGCCACTTTGGTAGCCTGTTTCAGGAATGTGTCAGTCACTGACATCTGTGCCACTGCCAAATAGAGTACTGTCCAGACTTTCACTGAACACTACAGTCTGGGCGTTTCCTGTAGAAGACAGCCAGGCTTCAGCCTAGCTTTGATTCAAGGCCTTCTTTCCTAGGCCTGTTGCCTCCAGCCACCCAGACTGTCTTGATGTCTGAACTGCCCGGTACAACACGTTCCATATGTGTGACTTGCTGCAAGAGATCTCCTCGAAGAAGATAGTATAGTTACGTAAGAACTTACCATAACAGTAGATCTTCAAGACAATCTCTTGCAGCAAGCCATGCCATTCCACTCCATCCCTCTTTTGCTTCTCTGTTCCTGTTGCTTTTTCTCCGTGATGTATACCTTCTGTTTCACATTTCACAATGGTGGGAACCTCTGGCCCTTCATTGGTTCCCCAGGAGGAGGTCCTCTGTATATGGTCTCCGGTGGGGGAACTGAGGAGGGCGTGGGGCCACCCACATTTATCTGGGACAGATGACGTTGGCTGATGTCATCGTTGTGGGCGGCCCCTAGTAGACTGCTAGCTAGAATGTTTTCCATGTGGTCTTGGTGCCTGACGGCTATAGTTCCATAGGTGTGGCTTGCTGCAAGAGATTCTCTTAAAGATCTACTGTTATGGTAAATTCTTATATAACTGTACTTTACTGTTGTCACAGTGGATATTTTTAAAGGTTACTGTCATCACAATGGAATACTAAACCAATCAGAGAGCAGCTTCCACAATGCTGATAACATTACAGTGCCCAGTGCAGCACTGAAGCAAACTGTTAAAATCAAAGAAAAACAGCAAACTCTTCAAACAAACTACAGATTAAAAAGTTGTTATGTCTCGCTCCATGCCGGCGACCCGGGTTTGGAAATGGACTCGGGTCGGCGGTGGGTCGGCTGGGAGAAGGATTGAGCACCCAACGGCTTGCTCTCCCTTCTCCGGGGATGTGCAGCTTATCCGCTGCAAGACTGCCACCTTCTGGGTAACCAGGGGAGGTAGTTGCATAAGGGAGCATAGGCAGATAACACAAGGGGGGTTGACGCTGGCAGGGAACTGGGACGGACGCACGTCTCAACGTGCGCCTGATCCCTTGTTCCCATTGCATGCTGGCATCAGGGGAGGAGAAGAAACTTGGAGGAAAATGCCCTTCAGCCCCCTAGATGAAGTCCTCTGGAGCCAGTCTCACCATCAGCCGACCAAGGGCAGATCCCGCTGTGCAATCTCGCAGCAGAGGATGAGAGGAGAGATAAGGGGGGGGATCTCTCCTCGCTCCGCCCGGGGGGTAATCCTGGACATCTAATAGGTCCCAAGAGCAGTGAGCGTGTGGCACTCTAGGGGCAGACCCAGATGGCCAGAATGGACGTGGAGGGTGTCACTCCCAGAGCACGGAAGGAGAGGGGGTTGAGGGGATGTAAGGCGTAGAAAAATAATAAGTAAAAAAACCAAAAAAAGTTATAATGTGTCAAAATAGGCATTATATGCTCACTGGTGAGTGGTCAGGACTTCAATTTATTTATTTATTTGTTTAACATTACTCAAACTGGGATAACCCCATAAGATGCACCATCTCAGTTTTTATGGGGTCGCATGCAGGAAAGCAGCAGAAGAAAGGTAAACACAGTGCAGCAGGAGTACTTATGCAAGTAAAAAAGCAAACTGTAAAGGTAAGTTGACTGTTGAAGTAAATGACTGTTCACACTTCACAGATCAATTTAGGACCTTTTTACGTTCGCTTGCACGCATGCGCAAGCAATGTCTTGCAACAGTACGAGTTTTGGAGGTGTGTGATCCTCCTCCCCAGTGCACTGCTTAGTGTAGCAGGCATGACCCCAGGGGACCAATACATGCCAAGCTGTGTATGACAGAAGTTCGGCTGTGTTGGTCTTCACTTCTAACAAAAGGTCCGCTGCAATCAGCGGTGGTAGCGTGTATGCAATTAGCATATGTCAGACGAACTGTTGCCATGCACAGCTCGGCAATCCCTCCCGCTTCCTCCCTCTGCCACTGTCCTCCCTCTCCCTCCTTTTGTCCCCGGCCCCCACCTTGTGTGCCGAGGGGGGTGCACAATCCCCCTCGGCTCATGAACCATCCAAGCACACTGTGTGACTGATGGGGGTGCCCAATCCCCCGTTTGCTGCGCCCTGCCAAAAAAAACAATTGGCATGCTGAGAGCCCACCCCAGTGTGCTTATGCTCCCCTCCAGCACACACACTGTATGGCCGGCAGGTGCCCAATCCGCCAGCTCCACTCCCCCAACAAACAGGTTGATGACACACTAGGAGCCCAATGCCTGCTGTCCTGTGTGACATTGATGCATCCAAGATTATTGATTGAGTGATATCTGCTAGAAGACTGATTTTATGGTCTCAACTAAATAATCTCTTTCCAATCCAGTCTTTTTGTTTTCAAAGTATTTGTCTAGGTCTAGACAGCATAAGTAAATGTTTAGTTTTTAAAGCTTTTTGTTTCATCAAACTACATATGACTAAAAAAAGTGCAGAAATCATCCCCGGTCATGAGTTCTCTAATTAGTGAAGACTCTAGCTGTTTTCTTACAGAATAGCCCAGATCCCTCATGAGTTTGCCAAACTGTGAGTAGTGTAGTCTTTATAGTGCTCACTTGATAAGGAGAGGCACTTAAAATCGCAGCTGTACTTCTCTAAACTTGACATTAAATCAGCACTTCCTGCATCTGTCATCATGGACACATCACTGTCATATGGGACAGGAGGCATTGCAGGAAAAAGAAAAGCTATACAGAAATTCAGATATGGAGATCACCAGTGGTCATAAAACTGGTAAGCAAAAGAGGAAAGGGCACACTGGGCTATATCCAAGGATCAAAAGACTCTGCTTGGCCTCATTTCAGAAATTCTTCTATCTGGGACAGTGCCCCACTGAGTGAAAAATGGGACATTCTGAAGAAATAGTGGGACAGTCTCCGAGATTAAGGGGACAACTCTATATTTGAATCAGAACACAGTGTCATGATTGTATTAGAGGACAAATCTCTGCACTCGTGGGTCACAGTAAAAAAAATGTAAAATGACAAACATAAATACTGACTAAGCCTGTGGCCCCCATGCTTCAGCCCTACACAGGGCTTTCGTAAGGGTGTGTTATGGTTGAAGCATTGGGGTCACGGGCTTAGCCAGCATTCCTCACACTGGCTTGCAGTAAACTTCATTTTGCAGTGGGCTTTGCCAGCATTCCTCACACTGTCTTGCAGTAAACTTCATTTTGCAGTGGGCTTTGCCAGCATTCCTCACACTGGCTTGCAGTAAACTTCATTTTACAGTGGGGTTAGCCAGCATTCCTCACACTGGCTTGCAGTAAACTTCATTTTGCAGTTGGGTTTGCCAGCATTCCTCACACTGGCTTGCAGTAAATGTCATTTTGCAGTGGGGTTTGCCAGCATTCCTCACACTGGCTTAACATAGAAACATAGAATTTGACGGCAGATAAGGACCACTTGGCCCACCCAGTCTGCCCATTTCCCTACCTAATGGATAAGCTGCAGATCCTAGTTAACCAGCAGCCTACTTCTTTCTACCCCCACCCCCTAGAATTGCCTTATGGCTGTCCCATGCATGCTTGAATTCAGCCACTGTTTTTGACTCCACAACCTCCTCTGAAGGCCATTCCATGCATCCACAACCCTCTCTGTGAAAAAATACTTCCTTACATTACCTCTGAGCCGCCCTCCCATCTTCAAATTGTGCCCCCTTGTTCTTGCACACCTCTTTTTTTGAAAGATGCTACCCTCTTGGACTTTGTTGATTCCCTTGAGGTACTTGAACATTTCTATCATGTCCCCCCTCTCCCTCCTTTCCTCAAGGCTATACATATTAAGCTCCTTTAGTCTCTCTCTCATATGTCTTCTGGTGCAGACCCTGCACCATTTTAGTTGCCCTCCTCTGGACAGCTTCCATCTTGTCTATGTCCTTGCGGAGACTGGGTCTCCAGAATTGCACACAGTACTCCAGATGGGGTCTCACCAGCTGTCTGTACAGAGGGATAACAACTTCCTGTTTTCTACTGATGATGCCTCTCCCTATGCATCCCAGTATCCCCCAGCCCTCCTTACTGCCCTCTCACATTGCTTGCCCACCTTTAAGTCATCTGATATGACTACCCCAGGTCCCTTTCCATTTTTGTTGTTAGTATCTCACCCCCATTGTGTACTCTTCCCCTGGGTTTTTGTTTCCCAGGTGCATTACCTTGCACTTCTTAGCATTAAATCTAAGCTGCCATACATTTGACCATTCCTCTAACCTTGCCAAGTCCCTTCTCATCCTTTCCACCCCACCTTGTGCATCAACTCTGTTGCAGATCTTTGTGTCATCTGCAAAGAGACATACTTTTCCTTCCAGTCCCTCTGCAATGTCACTTACAAAGACATTGAAGAGGACCGGTCCTAATACTGAACCCTGCGGCACCCCACTAGTAACCCCCCTTTCTTCAGAGTGGACTCCATTTACTATTACCCTCTGTGTCCTATTCTCCAGCCAATTCTTTACCCAGGCTATCATCTTGGGACCCACTCCCAGGCTGGCTAACTTGTATATTAATCTTTTGTGTGGGACTGAGTCAAATGCCTTGCTAAAGTCTAGGTAGGCCATGTCCACAGCCCCTCCCTAATCTACTACTTTGGTCACCCAGTCAAAGAAATCTATTAGATTCGTCTGGCATGACCTTCCTGCTGTGAATCCATGCTGCCTTGGGTCCTGTGCCCTTGCAGTAAACTTCATTTTGCAGTGGGCTTTGCCAGCATTCCTCACACTGGCTTGTAGTAAACTTCATTTTGCAACTTTTATGCTTGTTATTTTACTTTTTTTTTCGCTGTGATTTGAAAGGCTATGTCTGTGGTTCAATGGGTGAGCAATCAGCCATGCCCCCTTCCTGAGCTATATAAGCAGTTCCTCCCAGCCTCCCTCTGAAGCACTTTTTCCTTGCTGGCCAGAGGCTATGTCAGTCTGTCTGCTCCCTTGGACCCCCCACACACACGTATACATTGCTTGTGCTTGGGCTCTGCTTAGTTGTGCTTAATTTATGTTTGTTGTGTTTCTCCTGCTTTGGTTACTATTGGTTTGCCTCTGGCTGTTACGTGCTTCCTTGTGTGCTTGTTTCCTTCCTGGTCATGTTCTTGTGTTTACTTTTGTTTGTTTCTTTTGGGCTTTTCTTGTTTTCTAAAGCCCTGTGTGTATATTGCTTATTTGTGCTTCAAGTCCCATGTTGTTGTTTCCTTACCTTAAGCTGCCCTGCACCTATGCTCTCAGGCTGCCATTTACTCACTAGATTTTGCAAGCTTGTATGCTTCATCTCAGGCTCCTGTTCCCCATTTACTTTTATCATACTTTAGTAATCCCTTGGTTTATCTGAATTTTTATCTGTGTGCCTTTTAGTTCTCCTGCTGTTTCCCTGCCTGTTGCAGTATCTCTGTGTCCACCTATCCTTAAATATTTTCACCTGCTTCCACTTACTGCCTGGCTTTCCAGTGCAGCTACAACTCTCAACTTTTGCTTCCCTGCTTACTTTTCTAGCAGTGTAGTGTGGCCTGCTGCATTTACTTTGCTTTCTTCAGCTGTTCATTGTTCTACTGCTGCCTCAGCTGTCCTTGTTATCATTCACATTTAATTCAGTGTTCCTCCCTGCATTCTGCCTGCTGCTCAGTTGATCCAGATCCTCCTGCTACATGCTCCATATGCTGCCCCTATTTTTTGGGGAGGGGGAAGGGTTCATATCCTATCACCATTATGATTGCTGTTTGGTCTCATGGTGCTCTCTTTGTGGCTTCCCTGTTATTTCCATGGCGGGGAACTGTGTTGCCACAGTGGGGCACTGTGGTTTCAAGCAGTAGGAGCTTGCTTTTATGTAAACTGTGCTTCAGCCTACTTCTTTGTCTACCTGTCTTTTCAGTCATCCAGGCATAAATACTTTAGCCTCAGAGCCTACATTGCTTTATGATATCCCTGCTTTACCTCAGGTGCTTTGCATTCCTGTAAGGTTTCTTTACTGTTTACTTAACTCAGCAGTTTATTATTTACTGTGCATTTCATTACATAACCTCTCAGTTTTCATATAGCCCTTTTGGGGATTCCAGTCTGCTCAAACATGTTTATTTGCACTCAGTGGGAATCTAACCTGAGTCTGCTGCAATTCTATATTACTTTCCCCGTGGGACTCAAACCAGCTTACATGCAATTGTACCAAGCAATTATTACTGTTTTTTTTAAGTGCATTATTGCCTTTGCTTACAATTCCTATGCTTATTCAATTGTTCAGCTCAGCTACTGCTGGAAGCTATTAACTAATTACTGCTTGAAGCTGTTAACTACTTGTGTACAATGCTTCATTATACTCTGAGGTCAGCTTAGCTACAGCTGTCGCTGTAAACTAATTTTAAAATCCACATGTGGGTCATGGCGCTTTACCGTGGCATCTTTGTTTTTCCTACGACGCAGGATGAGGGGGTTGTAGTGGAGAGTCATGGCCCCATGTAGTTCAAATAACTCATGTTCACATACTGCCTTTGTCGCTAAAATCCTCAGAGTATTTGTCACCTTTAATTGGCATTCATTGATGGGCTAGTTGGCTTGTATTCCTTCCTCTTTACTTGCATTACTCGTCCTGTAATCTTGCCAGGCAAGCTTCTCACACTGGATAAGGGACCAGGTTAGCCAGAATTGTTTGTTCAGTTCCTACTGCTTAGCTTGCTTCTGCGTACTATCTGTTTACCATGCTGCACATTGTCAGTTACTCCTTGCATAACCGTGTACTGCCTGCTCTATTGCTAAAGGAAACTAACCGACCATGCCCATTAATTTATTGGTTCTGAGCTCACTCTCAGCCGACGGTCTTGCTCTGCACCCTAGTCTGCATCTTTAGCATGTGAAGCCCGGGTTGGGTCCTTCCTCTCTGATCCATAGCGGGAGTGTCCTTACTCCAGGTGGAGTTTTAGCTGATAATGACTCGGCGGCACCTCCTGATGTAGAATTTATGACTAGCTGTGAAGGGTGGTTACATGCAGTCAGCGGTGCCTCCTGATGTAGAATTTATGATTAGCTGCAAAGGGTGGTTACATATAATCTACTTTGGCCATAGTATTAATTTACTACCATCAGCACCTTCAGTGCATTCTCCCTACAACTGCTTCTGGTTCATCTGGTTTGTTTTCAGATCAGTAGGCCGGCTGAGTGCCTCAGTGGTTGTTGCTGTCCTCCTCCTGCCTTGGAGGAGCTTGTTGCAGAGAACCTCAACAACTCTTAACGGCATTCCTGTTTGAGGGATAGAGTGAGAGCCTTCCACCACATTGGAACATTTTACACCCCCCTTGAATTGGATTTAAAATTGAAGCAGCTGAGCCATCACTAAATAAAAATATCCCAAGCCTGGAGGGAACGTGACCTAGGCCTTGGATCCCCAGAGATTTCCTCCTCAACATTTTTTTTTCTCTCCTCCATACTGAAGATCATAATACTTAGTTAATTTTTAGTAGTAGTCCCTAGTTTACTTGGCTAGGTTCTGGTGTTGGATGGAGGCAGATGGTGACCCTACTCGCCATTCCCTCTCTCCTTAGGAAGCCCCCTGCTGTCTTTAGTGCAATTCATTTTATCCGTGCTGTTCTGCTATCCTGTGCTTCTCATTTATGTTTCATTAAGCTGCCTGTTGCTGTCAGTCTGCTTCGCTACCTCATAATCAATAATCACTGCTAATGTTCTTTATGGGGGTTTCTTCCTAAGGCATCTTTAGCCAAAGGAACCTTCCTGTGGCACCTTTAGGGGTGGAGTCCTCTTCAAGGGTTCCTTGCCTTTGGTACCCCTACAGGGTGGCAATTCCTCATGGAACAGAGTGTGTAAACAGCCACAACAGAGTAACACAGTTGCACAAGCATAACACTATACTGGTTGTGAAGGCCATTCAATTGAAAGGCTATGCCTGTAGTTCAATGGGAGAGCAACCAGCCACGCCCCCTTCCTAAGCTATATAAGCAGTTCCTCCTAGCCTACCTCTGAAGCACTTTTTCTTTGCCCAGCCATTCTCCTCTCTTCCTCCAGCGGCTTGCCTCTCTCCTCTGGGGGTTCTTCCTAAGGTACCTTTTGCCAAGGAAACCTTCCCACAGCACCTCTAGGGATGGAACCCTGTTCAAAGGTTCCTTGCCTTTAGTGCCCCTACAGGGTGGTAATCCCTCATGGAATAGAGAGTGTGAACAGCCACAACAGAGTAACACAGTTGCACAAGCATAACACTATACTGGTTGTGTAGGCCATTTATCAGTGAGTGCAGAGAGTTGTCCTTTTTTGTTTGTAGCAGGCTGGCTGCCTAGCTCTGTACTGCCTCCTGTTATCTGGGCACACCAGTTCCAGTTTTGTTCATGGTGGTACTAGGTATGGTAACACTGAATTTCAGCACGCCTGCCAGGAACTGTGTGCCTATATGTGTGTGTGTGTGTGAGTGTGGGGAGGGGGTTCAGATAAAGTGCTTTTTTTCTGAAAAAAAAAGACAGTTGTCTGCGGGGGGCATCGCTCTCAAATTTATGTTGGCACTTTAAGCTGCCAGCCCTTATCTCTCCTTCATCAACTCACCAATAGGTTCCCCCACCCTATCAGTTAAAACAGAATAGGTTGGTAGTCTAGGTAACACAGTTTTAGAAGTGAGAAAGAAATAAGTACCCCAGCTGGGATTTGAACTCTGGTCTGCTAAGAATACCATTCCGCTGCACTAACCAGCTATGCTACCAAGACAACTGGAACTAGAGGATCCACAAGGGCATGCAACTTTTTTCTCAAAATGGACACCCTGGTGCTACACAAATTAGAGTTGCATCTTTTTTTTTTGTATTGTATATTTATTTGAGTTTGTTAGTAAAACTTGCAAGACAATCCATACATGAAAGGGTAGCAAGGATAAAGTATTTCTAGACCATCAATCATAACAATAGCATGCAAGACACCTCCATTTGTGTTACATCATAGGAGGAAAAAACAAATATAATCAGGATTAAAAACCATTGCATGCAGCTCAGAAAGTCTACAGGGGAATCACATGCCCTACAATATAAACCCCACTATCATATGATCAGACCAAAAAAGACATGGTCCAAGCAGATTCCCCAACACAGTACAACATCATATAAGTAATAAGAAAACTCCTTTGCGCCCATTATACAAAGAACAATACTCGAAGCACTAATTATGGTAAGAAAATTTTAACCAAAATGATCAGCATGGTTTATGCCCGGCAGATCGAGAAGAATGTCGCAAGTGTCTATACAATAAGAAATTTCTGGTATAGTAATAATCAACTGAATAAATCATGTAGATAGCCCTAGTCTGGAAGGTAACTGATCTAAAATCTAATGGCTCTCAACAGGAAAGAAAGGGCAACATCACCATAGTCTTTAAGAAAAATCCGCACAGTGATTCCATGAAAATTCTAGCTTTCATAACAGAACATAAAAGTCCTCAGCTCCCGGCCCAACAAGTAACTTACAGCTGTGAGGCCAAGCCCATACATTGCGTTCAGTCCTTCTCTGATGAACCTGCACCATCCTCTGTCACTTCCATTTCGTTTGATGCAAGTAATAAGCTTAGCCATGTCCTTGGGGTCATTGAATTGATATTGTCACCCCTGCCACAATACTCGGAGCCGCGCAGGAAACAGTAACTGGTGCTGGATCTTTAGCTGGCACAGGCGGCTGCGAATACTGTCATAGGCCTTGTGTCTCTGTCAGGTGGAATAGGACAAATCTGGGAAAAGCTGGATGCAATCTTCTCTGTGCTGCAAAATCCGTTTTCTCTGAGCCAAAATAACTAAGCACTCAGTCTCTGTCCCCTATGCTAGTACAGACCACCACCAAAGTGTGAGGAGCCATTGTATCCTATGCCATATGCCTGGGGGTGAGGCAGTATGCCTTCTCAAGAGAAATAGGAGCGTCCTCCTCAGAAAGTCCCAGGATTGCAGGCAGGAATGAACGAAACCCAAGCAGTCTTCTCCCTTGGAGTTTTCAGGCAGACCTAGCACTCGTATGTTCCACTCCCTTGCCTGATCTTCTACAGCCTCCAGTCACTGATGCAATGGAGTGTTTTCTTTAATCAGTTTAGCTGTGGTATCATAGGCTTTTAACACTGAGGGCTCTGAGTGCTGGACCGTCTGTTCACACTGGTCCATCCTAGTTTCCAGGGTCGAGACCCTGGGAGTTAAAGAAGCCAGCTTTTTATCTGTGTCCTGTACTGATTTCACTAACTGGTTCAATGTAGTCTGTATAGATAAGAGTGATGCTCCGTCTGACAAGGAACATTCTGGCTCTGAGGCTGTACCACCAGATGCAGGCTGCTCTGCATTTAACTGCTGTGACTTTTTGAAGAAAAAATTCTGCAGACGAGGCAGGGGCTCCATGATGTTTCCCCATAATGGCATTCTTAAGTACTTCCAACACCTATTCTCACACTTTATTCCAAAAAGGTAGTAATTTTATACTAATTTTATGTTGAAAAACTCAGGAGCTCTGGGATGTAGCCGCTTCCTTAGTAGCTGCTCAGCAGCGCCCCTCAGCTACATCTTCAATATAAAAGAGTGTGGTGTGCAGGTGTAACCCCCCCACAAATGGGGATTCCCGAAAAGTCTTCCTTGAGCTTGCCTAAATGCTCACTGCCAGGCTGGTGTCCTGCGTTTTAGCAGTTTAAATGTGATTGCCAGAGAGTGCCTGTATAGCATCTGTGTACTGTCTCTTTAAGAGCTGCCTGGATTGCAGTCGTAAGTAATCTGAGAGGGAACTTGTTGAAAGATGTAACTATTTGCTGAAAATCATTTAAAGTGATAATGATAATGTAGTTTGTCTGACCTACCTTCTTTGCAGCAAGGACTGTTTTGTTTACCTCCACTGTCTTGATCCTGGACTGCCGAACTGGACCAATCAGTACTGGTGGGACCTAAAATAGAGCTGGACTACAGGAGCTGTCTGGAGTCAAAATCTGTAGGAATTGTTGTTTTGGTCTTTTGGTGCCTTTTTGCACCTGAAGGGGGAGCCTTTGTCGTGACTGACAGACAGATCAGCAAACCAAACCTTTTGGACTCTGGGGAAAAGTCCCTGGCTTGCCGGCAGTTGTCAGATCTCAGTTGGGAGCTGAAGAAGCAATAGCTTGAGACAGCAAGCAGCTGTCTTAGTAGTTTTGTGCAGGAGAACTGTGGAAAGGCCTGAGTTGTGGCCTGCATGTCTGCATTCTGTCCCTGTGAGGGAGAGAAGAGAATTATTTTGGACTAAATCCAAGTTTGTGAGAACGAAGTAAGCCACCGATTTTTTTTACCAGGCTCATACCTGAAGAAGACTGAAGATTTTGTTGAATGCGATCGGCCTGTCAGGATTTCCAGCTGCTTTTGAATCCCCGGTTTGTGCAGAGACTCTGCAATCATGACCGGAGAGCAGTTTGTCTGGTACAGTAGAATTTCCTTACATGTAAATGTGCTGTGAGTTGTTAGTGGGTCGTGATTTGGTTCCCCACTGTGTGAACTGTGTTCTGCTTGCTGGAAGCTGTATCCAGCCCAAAACGAACTGTATCTGAATTTGTCTCCATTTGGCCTGGGCCTTGCCACACTGGCCCAGCCAGACTACCTGCTGCACAGAGAAAGCAATTGACGAGAGACCTGCTTGGGGATCAGCCCCCTGCTCCACGCTTGAATAGGAATGATGCCTCAGTGAATTGTGTGGGCCCTGCTTCTCCTGGCACTCCAGATCAACCACCTGCAGTCTCAATTTTCATCCAGCCTGTGTCCAGTCTTGGGTATCGTGAGTAATCATCAGGGTAACTCCCTGCAACAACAGCCTAATCTAAAAGTGTGTCATCTGATTGTCTTGTTTTCTTTTCATGAACTGAGCCCTCCGGTTCCGGATTATAATTTGTGTGTGTGGTGCATGTTGTTTTCTTCCATCACAGGGCACCAACCAGCTGCAATGTTCCTGGCTAGCCCACCATTCTCCATCTGGGTACCCTGAGTGTGTGACTGTTTATGGACCCTGAAGTGCATGCATAACTGTTTGATTGATACAGCCTTTAAGCAAATTAACCTGATTACGCACCTCCCTTGTTCAAGTCCCTTAAATAAATCAGATCTAACTCTTTTTTGCATTTACCCTGACTGTGGTTCCAGTCTGTGCAAGAGTACTGTACTGCTGTTATTTTCTGTGTATAACCTTGTTTTACAGGGGGTCCCCAGGGTCGAGCCAGAGGAAAGCCCTAGTGGTAAGTGCGAACAGTGTGGGTACTTGTGTGGTGTATCAGGGGTATTGTGAAAGTGATTATTGTGTATTGTTCTGGCCACTAGTAAGGAAAGAGGGGGGTTACAGTGTCCTGGAGGGCTGTGCCCTGGTTAGCTTGACCACTACCAACCCTGAACTCTGGGTGGAGGCACCCATTTCAGAATTCAGGCCCCTTAACCTGCTACTAGCCAAACAGGCAGGGGTAATAGCCCTTGGGATAGTGCCACCTCGAGGTTACACATATATGTTTGAAACACAGTTTTAAAAGTGAGAAAGAAATAAGTGCCCCAGCTGGGATTTGGACCCAGGTCTCCTTGGAATACCATTCTGCTGCACTAATCATCTGTGCTACCAGAACAGCTGAAACCAGAGGATCCCTAAGGTCACTCAACATTTTAGTTTAGTTTGTATGGTTGCAATTTTTTTTTAACTAGTAATTTTTTGCATTTTCCTTGTTTTCTCCCCAAGGATCCCAGGACTCCGGCAGACATCGCAGTGCGTGCGCGTGGAGGTGCACACACACTTCGGGTACCAGCTCGGCCTCTTCCACCTCACTCTTGGCTATCACGGGGTTCCCGATTGCCCAAACTGCCATCCGTCCTCTACCAGGTGACAGCCAGGGAAAACTCTCATCCCTCCCCGGGAGAGGAGAGCCGCCTCACGGCAGCTTAATCCTGCTCCTTGACCTCCCCCCTGACAACCCCCGACAACCCAGGCTCATTCTCGAATCCGGGTCACTGGCATGGTGTGAGGTGTGGCTTTCAGCACCTCAGCGCCACTGGGCCGGCTTGTATGGTTGAAATTTTAACTGCACTGTGGCGTAGTGGTAGGGCACCGTGAATTGTGAAACAGGAAGTCAGAAGATCACATAAGCTACTGACTCACTGGGCAGGATTTTCTGAATTTTTGTTTTGATACAAGTCCCAATTTTGTGTCAGGATTTTCTATCTCCACATTACACCATTGGGGCCCCTTGCATCTGCATTTAGACACAAACTGACGTCAGGAACATCCAAGTGCTTCAGATAGGCCCCCTGCCTGAAAATTAGATGCAGATTTGTCAAATGGACTAGACACACCACAAGCACTGAAGTGTGCGGCCTCACCTGCGTCCTCAAGCATTTTGTACACGTTCAAACATTTTGTCTGCTGTATTACCCTAAGTAGTTTTTTTCCCCCCTGTGCTTCAATCCTGCCAGCTATAAACGTTGGTGGGACTTGGACCCTACTAAAGACAGAATATTGCACCTCATTTGGGCTGTGATGGGAAGATAAATTATAAAATGTATAAAAAGTAAACACACGCAAACAAAGAAGTGTTGTAATCACCAGCAAAGCTGAATGATATTAATCTGTTCACTCCTAAACTGAGGACTACCATGTTTAAACATTAATTTTCTTATCAGGATCAATATACATGGTGTATTTTACCTACAGTACTTATACTGTATTGCGGTCTTCCCAGTCACTGAATGGTTGAGGGACTGTATACTTACCTCCCTAAAGTAATAGGTTAGCTGTATAACTACAGTATATCTGACATTCGTACGAGTAAAGGAGCGTGCCTGATGTTAATGCATTTAGATATGTATAGTTATTGTTGGTATTATATTGATGTACAAATGCTTTGTGTTAAATATGTTATAACTCACTGCTGCTAGCTTGCCTGGGCCCCTTACAGATGGGTTGTATATCTCATCGGGTACATCATCTGGGTGAAATGAATGCATTTGAATTAGAATCCAAGCCCTAGTAATAATCACTGTGCATCTGTTTGTCTCCTAGGTGCAGAGCTTTATGAGGGGTTGGCTGTGTAGGAGAAAATGGAAAACAATTGTTCAAGATTACATTTGCTCCCCCCATGCCGAAAGCATGAGGAAGAGAAACCAAATAGTGTTCAACATGGTGGAGGCTGAATCTGAATATGTGCACCAGCTGTACGTGCTAGTCAATTGCTTTCTTAGACCCCTGAGGATGGCTGCCAGCTCCAAAAAACCTCCAATTAGCCATGACGATGTTAGCAGCATTTTTCTCAACAGGTACTGGTTTTGCATAGCATTTAATTGACTCCATTAGAGAACAATGTTAATGGGCCTTGCTGGGAAGGCCTGTGTTTTAAACTGCCAAATCAAACATAATGTTCGATTAAGGCCAATTTTTTTTAAAAAGCACTCAGAAGTTAGAACCATCTTCCAGGTTAACAGAAATAATAAGACTGTTTCTAATGCATGTTAGTTTAAGGCAAATTTTATTAAACAAAAAAAAAAGCACTCAGAAGTTAGAACCAGTATCTTCCAGGGTAACAGAAATAAATCTAACTCACAGTGAGAAGCTTTTTAGATGATATTCTAAGATTTTTCTTTTTTTATTTTGTCATGCAGGATTACTGAAGCTGTGAACAGAATGTGTTAGACTGAGGTTTCACTCTATATTTTGTAGCCCAGTGTTGAAACTATATTTTGTGAACTTTAGGAGCTCTGGGGGCTCTATTTTTAAACAGATTTCATTGTAAGTAAATAGCAGTGGGACATCCTTCAGAATTCATGAGGGGATTTTGCAGCTTGGAATTTAGGAACAGCAGATCCCTAATAAGCATCATGCCAAAATTCAGAATTATGAATTGCATCATTTACAAGTGACAAGCCTGTCTGTAACTCTGATTTCACTGTTGTTAAAAGTTGATTTCAGAGAAGGGCTACTGATAGTATCATGTGATGTCAGCTAGGGCACTCACAGCCTGTTCTGCGCTGTTTGTAGTACAGTATGCAAACAACCCATTTTGTATGTAATTTGGCATTTTCTAAGATGAAATAACACTTAAAAGGCTTTTTTTTATTTAATACATGTTCAGCCTTTATCACCAGTGTATAGGTTACTGTATATGATGACATGATCTTATCAGTGTCAGTATCTCAGCAGGTTACATGCTCTCCTCTGAGGCTGGAAGTTCAGAAGTTTGTAGGGTCTAGCCCCACACCCAGAACTTGCGTAAAATCCCAGTACTGACACTGTACTGCAACACGGCAAGGGTGCTGCACTGCTGAGGTACTGTCTTCTGAATGAAATGTTAAACCAAGGTCCCATCTGCCTGTTCTGGTAGTTCAGGTGGATGTTAAAGATCCCATGGCACTTCCTCAATCCCTAAAACTGTAGGGGAATCTCCCTGGTGTCCCTGGGTAAATTTCCTCCATTCACAAAAAATATCACCAACAGCTTAATCTGGTTCAGTTTTAGTTGGTTTTCCATCTGCCCCCCCCCCCCGTGGGATGAGTCTGAAAGTGGATAGGACTGCCTAGCCCTCCTTTCTCTTACAACACTAACTAACTAGCTAACTATAACTAACTCACTCTCTACACTGTCTGATCGTCTTATGGACATGAAGACAGCCTTGTACTGTACCTAGAAAGTATATGGGGTATGCAGTTATGAGACATTCTAAAATCCACACCCTGTCAAGGCTTGTTGCTTATCTTACACAGAAAATAGAATGTATGACATAAAGTAGCACTGGGACTATGGGGTGGAAACATTTTGGAAGCAGTATGATTATGGAATGTGTTGGTTGTGAATCTTGGAAACAAAGTGGGAAGTGTAACCCTCTGAAGAAGTGGGGGTGTACATTTCAGGAGCTAGGTTATAAATTTTAGAGCATGTCTGTGAATCAGTTTTGGAAGGGGTGCAGGGCACACATTTTGTAAGTGGTATAGTTTGCTAATTTTAGAGGGATTAGAATATATAGTCATTAAGGGTGCAGGGTGACAATTTCAGGAGTGTGGGGTCTAATTTGCATGAGGGTTGTGGGGAAACCTTTTGGAATGGTGCATGAAACACAGTTTGAGAGGCTTACAGGGTATAAAATTCAGTTACAGTGTGAATGCAAAAATTCAGAGGGGTTTGGGGAACAAATTCTGGGAGGGGGCAGATGCAAATTTTGGTAAGGTTATAGGAGCATATTTTGGGAGGGGATGTGAGAGCAAAAATTCAGGAAGGATTTGGGGTACAAAAGCAATCTTTATGAATGATGTAGGGGGCATGAAATCCAAGTGGGTGCGGGGCCGAAATTTGGTAAGTGTGCAGGGTGAAAATTTTAAGACAGGTGCTGGGTGGTTTGGGAGGGATGTGCGGCAGAACATTTGGGAGAGGGGTAGGGCGTACATTTTATAAAGAGTATAGTGTGCATATTTTGGGGTGGACGTGGTGTGAAGTTTTTGTGAGGGATGTAGGGTGAAAATTTTAGTTTGTGTGAAGGAGTCATGATACTCACTGGGGATCTTGCTACTCATAAATTTAAATTTATTCCTGTTGTAAAAGTTGGCGGTAGTCCCCTCTTTAAAGGTGTCAAGCTCTGTGGACATCCCATGAGTCCAACACTGATATAGCCTCTGTAGATCTCTATGTCTAGTGTAAGTGGCACCCAGCTAAAAGTTGTAGGAACCATGAATTTCCTTCACAGCTGTGTTTGATACATTCAGAAACAAAATCTTTAATCCGTATATCAAAAATCCAGACTGTGAGAGATATTGATTGGGCCCTAATAAAAAAAAACAAACATTCAAAACAAAATAAATACTGTATAATCTGCTGTAGATTGAAAGCATTTACCAAATCCCACAAATTATAGAGAAAACATTATAAACCTTTGTTTCAGGCCTGATTTACCTAACTCTTGTTGCTACTGTATAAGAAGAAGAACTAAATTGCTATTGTACATTATTAAAGCTGGACACTTCTGATCTAAATACAGAGCGGAGACACGTTAAAGTAGCAGCTGTAAGACCTATTTCTTTTTCCTCTGACTGTCAACAAGTAAGAAGCTCAGAAATACAAGATGCAGATGTAACAGTTATTGGCATCAGCAACTAAAACAAAAAACCCACTACTTGCCAGAATACTCTTGTGAAGGAGGTTTACACAGCAAATAATCCTCTTTAGTTCCCTGTTTTCTAACACTTTATATAAAAGTGGTGGGAGCTACATATAAATAATGTAAACAAAAAGTATACCTAACCATGAATAATAAGGGTATGATACTGCTGAGGGTTTTGGAGACATTTATAAACCACGAGGTAGTATTGCATCCTTATTTTTGTAGGGTTTGATGTATTACAGTAGATGTGTTTTAGTATATAAGACCCTTTTCTGAGCCACTAAAAGCCAGTGAGGGAGTGGAAAGAAAATGCATTTGGGTCCTGATGCAGTCACTGCTACACCATTCTGAAGATTTGAAAGCTGGCAGAGGAAAACAGAAATGTTTTCAGTGTTTGGATCCAGTGCCATTACTGAGAATCCTGGCTGTGATGCTTTGAGGTTTACCCAACTACTTATATAATTCATTCAGCACTGACATCAGCACTAAACCGTTATAAGGCTGTGAACTCCTACAGCTGATACAGGTATAACGGTTGACCATAAAGTACATATTAATTACACATGATTAATATGTAGCTGTTTCTGTTATTCCTATGAAGTTCTTTGGCAAACCTCATAAGTAACATACATTTTAGTATTCAGGCAAAAAATAATATACAAGTCTGTATTAAATCACTGTTATTCATAAAAAGTCTGCTGGAATTGTCTATGAATTTTGTGGAACTTGTATTATATATCCAGAGTGCTTTCATTTGTTTGGTAAATAGTGCATCTGTTGAGCTATTAGTAGTAAATATTAACAGTACAGAGTCAGTAAGAAATGCTGAACAATATCAGTGTGCACATACAATAAATGAAATATAAATACTGGTACAATATATTTTTATCTGCAGCCTATTTACATCACTAGCCAGGGTCACCCCATCTGCCCCCGAGAACCACGTGGCCCTGCCACCCCTACTTGTGGTGTTCCTTTCTACACTATGGCATGTCCCCAGGAACAGGATTGGGAGTCCCCTCTAGAGCATAGGTCAGTGGAGGAAACTGAAGGTTGTGCAGGTCCCAAATGTGCCTAGTGCCATACTTGAAGGCCATATTTCATTGTCCCTTTTCCCTCCTGTCTTAAGGATGCTGGCAATGAGGATTGCTATTCCAGTGTCTCGATGCTGCACTTATTATTCATTTATTATTTATCATTGTTGAAGCGGGGAAGACTCTGTTGAGTGAAGCTCATTTTCAAGGATGCCCCAGAGGAGACAATTACAAGTCACAATAGTGAAACCAACTGAACAAAAATGCAAACAGCACTGAGTTATATATTGCTACATACATCAGACATACTTGCGCAGTACATACAGCGGGAATTACAACAGAATTTTACAGCTTCTCCACTGCACTGCCTCACTTTCAGAATGACAGAGATCACTGCCCTCCCCAACCCCCGATAAGGCTCCTGTGCTCATCATCCGGTCTGTTACTAGAAGTACCACAGATGAGAGAACAGGCTGGAGTAGGAGGCCCTTTTCCTTCACTGCCACATCCTTTTGGAATAAGCTTCCACAAGAGGTCCAAAACTGCTCCCCCATCCGCAGTGTTTAAGAAAAGTCTTATGGCCTATTTATTAGGAGGCAGTCAGCGAAAGTGTCACCACTGATGTTACTCCTGGTTCTACTCAAGGTTGTTAGGATCACTGTCTGCGAACAAGTCCTCCCTCGATAGGGATTAAACTCTGCTGTATGTGCACTGGGCGATGTTATCTAATATTGATTAACCTGAATGTATTTCTATATATTCCATATTGTCTCTGCATGTAATTTAGCAATGTGCTATGAATGCTTGACTATGTAAATGCAATTCCTGTTCTCTGAACATTCTGAGCAACATCATAGCTGTGTGTAATTGACGCCGGGTCGCCCCTGAAAAAGGGACACCCAATGAATGAATGAATGAATGAGTAAAATGATCAATTGAGCAGCACATAAAACTAACCCAGTAGCAATTACAGATACTTACACAAAAGTGATTTAGCAAATTCTTGCAGTGTATGCATGTGCACATAATTGCATGCTGGTGTGTGGATCAAGCTGGTGTCTTTCCTCCCCACCTACTCCTACCTACACTTTCCTCTGTGGTCACTGTGGGCAGTGTGATGGTGGAGCAGGTGCCCACCTTCCCAGGAGTAGGAGAGTACCCTCTGGAATGCTCAATCCTCTCCCCTCTCACCACTTTTTCTTGATCTGCTTTTATTCCCGAATCTGGTTTACTGGTGTTGTGAGCAATGGCAGACCATCATAAAATAATGGCACATCTTATAACCTACTAGTGGTACCCTGTAGTTGATGAGGTACAGTATTCCAAAGGACTGCATATGAATAGCCTGTATAATTCAATATGAACTCATGTGTAATGCATGTGCAGTATAGATCCATATGTCATGTAAAGTATTACCAGCCATTTTAAATAAATAAAAATACGCTGTCAAGCATGGCAATAGTAATGGATCAAACATACAATAATTAGATTTATTTAATTCCAGAAGGCTTGAAGTGAGCTACTGTCTAAACTCTTCCTATTACTATCATGTGCAGGCTGGTAGCTGAACTTAATTTTCTTTATCTTGTCTTGTAGTGAAACCATAATGTTCCTTCATGAAATATTTTACCAGGGACTAAAAGCCAGAATTGCTAACTGGCCATCTTTAGTTTTAGGTAAGTCTTTATGTAGCAAAGTAAGTTATTCATTGTATTTTAATATAGCATACACATCTGATAATTATTTAAAAGCTCCACTTACAGGCTCTTTTATTGTAAAATATATATGCAGCTTTAAGGCCAGAATACATGAATCTATCAATTATTTCATTGTTCTGCACATTTTCACATAGTAGAGAATAAGTGTTTTCCAATGTTTTTCTCTTCTTTGACTTTAACTTGCTGGGTCAGAGTCAGGCCTTTATCAACTTAATAATCCAAAAAGTACTCATGCAAAGCACACTCAATGCAAAACAACAAACATACTGGTATTTATCATCTTTCAAAGCTTTTGCTGGAAAGCAGATGAAAGGGAATAAGATTTGGGGTCAGTAAGGATAACTGAATATTTTTTTGCTTACTTTGCAGTGGATTTACTATGCACTAATTTGGAAAGATATTTTCTTTGAAAACTCACACTAGTCTTGTTTTTTCCCCTTATGTACCAAAAATCTGAAAATGTTTAAAAAGCTTTTTTTATTTTTTAAACATCTGTAGAACATTACATTGATGAGATTACAACACTTCCACAGTAACGTCTGTGTGTTTAAAACACATCATCCTCTTAACAGTCATATCAACTGGGCTCCAAACTTTCATTAAAAAATTAAAAGTTCTTTGTCTGAAAGGCCCCGAGGTTAGCCCTTTCCTTTGAAAGGGGCATTTTTTTTAGTGAAATCTTGTAGCCAGATCAGCATAACTGGACTCTGTCAGGGCTTGAGCTGCATACTGGGGGTGCCCCACTATGATAGGAAAAGAATCTGTCAGCACTGCACAGTCCCAGGCGTGGTATGTTCCTGGGCTTGTGCTGTCCCAACAAGTACCTGTGGTCATGTTCAGCCCCTCTGCTGGGTCCAGAGGGCTTGGAGCCCATGTGCCTCTTGGTTGGCAGCTAATGTATTCATTTGTTTTTCTTTAATGATGCTGTGAAAAGGGATACAGCTGTCCTGTCTGTGGACTGCCATATTCCATGACTCTTTGCTCCCATGGAGAAGGGGATCCACGTCTTAGTCAGACCAGATTTCTGATTGGAAGCTTGGTGCCCTGGACTAGTCCACCTCCCCAAGCCATTTCTAATCATGCTGCCATCTGCTTGGTGAGAGGCAGTACCAGGCCATAGTGAATTATGGCCCCACATGTCCTACTGGGGCCAGCACTGCAGTGCAAAGCTGGCAGCTTGGTACATGCCTTTTCTGGAGTATATCGAACCCCATTTATGTATATGTATAAATGTTTTCTGATTTAGTATTGTAGATATTTTAGTTACTAGTTTATATTTTAGTTAATAGTTCAGCATATAGCACAGTGCATTGATTCGGTACCTTGAATAAATAAGCTATTTGCTATGATAGGATGTGGGTTACTATTCCTGAACTGCATGTCCAGGTGCATTGTGAGGCATGAGGTGCTTCCATCATAGAAACATAGAAACATAGACTTTGACGGCCGATAAGGACCACTTGGCCCACCCAGTCTGCCCATTTCCCTACCTATTGGATAAGCTGCAGATTCTAGTTAACCAACAGCCTACTTCCTGCAACCCCCCCCCCACTATAATTGCCTTATGTCTGTCCCATGCATGTTTGAATTCCCCCACTGTTTTAGACCCCACAACCTCTCCAGGAAGGTGGTTCCATGCATCCACCACTCTCTCCGTGAAAAAGAATTTCCTCACATTACCCCTGAGCCGTCCCCCCTCTAACTTTAAATTGTGCCCCCTTGTTCTTACACATCTCTTTTTCTGAAAGATGCTACCCTCCTGGACTTTGTTAACCTTCAGCCACCTGAAACTGTGGTTCAGGTACAGTAACCCACACCCTGAAGTGTCTTATTACATGTATAAAATGGGTCCATTTTAAGCAAAAAAAAAATAAATTGAGATAAGTTTAGCAGTGTGGTTACCATTGCTAAACAACACTGCTTTGTAGCCTTCCCCACCAATTGGGAAGCAGGATTTTCCCTACCCATTTTATAATAGTTTCATAATTAAGTAATACTATTTAAATTTTTTTTATAAATCTACAGTATGTTCACATAAAATTGATAAAAAAAAAATACATTACACAGCAAAACATTGTTTTATATGATTTTACTGAATGCTTGTAATTCTGGGCAGACTAGGTGGGCTAAGCAGTTCTTATCTGCCCTCAGATTCTGTTTTTCTATGTTTATTTGCTAATTTCTTGTTTTGTGTATTCCCCAAAATACATTACAAACTTTGACACGTGAATAATAATAATAATGCAATTTTCTGAAATGTAAGTCTACTGTCTTTTGGAAGAAACTAGTGTTTTTCTACTGGGAGAACTATAATGTTATTCTTGTTTATTTCTTTGGGAAAATATAATGTGGCAACTATCAAAGAGCAATATATTTTTGCCATGGCCTACACTTTGTTTACAGTTGCTGAAAAATACATAGAAACCATCCATAACAACAGAGGAGATGATTTTCCATTCTATTGTGCAGTCATTTTTTCTGATTGAATGGTGTTTTTTTTTTCTTCTAAGCAGAGTTGATCCAAGGATATATTCAGTTAGGAAGACTCCTTCTTCCTTGACTGGGTTCCCTGCCCACAGTTATAACAATGACTAATCAGTAATTAATGTTGGAACTAGTCAATGTAGTAAAAATTAATATTTTTACAAATGTTTGGTCTTACCAAATGAACCTTTTTGTTGATATACATCTAAAAGAATTAATAGCCATGGACTGACCAGTATTACTCTGCAACAACCTTCCTTCCTTTCTTCGCCCCTCCTCCTCTTCAACCTTTTCTCTCAAGTCCTAGCTCCATGAATTCTCCTCTCACACTTGCTTGTGCAGCTAACCTTATTCCATGTTCATTCAGCACTTTTCCTTTCCCTTGTACTCCATAGCAACAGTGGTTTCAGACTTAATAGGTGTTGGTAGAGGGGTACCCCAGGGATCAATATTGGGTCCCCTGTTGTTCAACATTTATGTTAATGATATAGTATCTATAATGTCCAATAGTGCAATCCTGCTATATGCTGACGACACTGTATTAGTGTCATCGGCTGATAGCTATGATCAGTTGGGAAAGCAGTTGCAAAGTGATTTACTATGTATGGAAGAGTGGTTTGTTAACTCCGCTCTGCAAATAAGTGTTAAAAAAAATCAGTGTATGATCTTTACATCAAGTATCAGAAGGTCTGAAACTCCTGCATTACAATTGAGACTGATCGATGGTACTCAGTTAAGAAATGTACAGGCTTATAGATTCTTGGGGGTGCTAGTTGATTCGAGATTAAAATATTCTGAGCACATTTGTCATCAAGTAAGTAAAGTTAATCAAAGATTAGGATCTCTAAGGAGGTTGTCGGGGTGCTTCACAATTAAAATGAGGGCAAGGCTGGTGAATCAGTTGTTAATCCCTGTTTTGGAATATGGGTCTAGCATATATATGAATTCTCCCAAGATTTATCTGGACAAAATAAACCAGGCTTATTATAGGCTTGGTAGATTTGTGATTAAAGCTAAATTTGTAACCCACCATTGTAAAATTTATGGAAGTCTTGGATGGTTGAAACCAGACTCAAAACGATTATATCATTGGTTGACCTGGTGTCAGAAATTGATTTATAATAGACATATGCATCCCCTAAGTCAATGCGTCTCATTAGAACCCTCACAATTGTTAACTACCTCTTTAAGGAATTCAGAGTCACATATACCTAATGTCAGATCTAGGAGCAGAGTACGGGATACTACCCTGCAAAATAACCTTGCTGTCCATTGGAATAAATTGCCTAGAGAACTGAAACTAATACAGGGACATCTACAGTTTAAAAGAGTTCTGAAAAGTTATTTGTCTGAGAACTGCACTTGTTTTTGTTAGTAGATCGTTTATTGGAGGACTGGATGATAGATTATTTTAATTTATATGTGTAATATGTTTATAAAGTAGTGTGAGTGGAGTGATAATGTACAGTACATATAATGTATGTATATTGTGAACTGGTAGATGATTGTTTGAAATGGGAGAATTAATTCACAGGACATTGTTGAAAATGGGCTAGAAACCCGACAATTTGTATCCTGTCTAAAAATACAATCTTTATCATCATCATATTTGCAATTTCTCCCCCTTTTCCTGCCCCAGATTGTATTTATGTAACACACTATATTGGCCTGCTGTTTCTACTTCACTTTGCTTTGAATTCTTTCCCAGTCCCCGTTGGCCCTGTTAACTGTTCTTCTTTATTGTATTCATAGTACTCATCTACTGGTTTCCCAGTGCCAGACATGCCCCACCATTGTTTTTTGCTATATTGTATAACCCTCAGGGCCCCAGGAATTCCTTGATGGATTCCCTTACTCTACAGAACAGTTCTCTGGGCCAGCTGGTGCCAAACATGCCCGGAGGCTTGGGGGTGGGATATACAGTTGGCAGTTGTTTTTTTTTTTTAACTTTTTGTTTATTGGTTTTTAACAAACTGCAACACATGTAAAGATACATATATTGTACATTCCCCTCACGAACAGATGGTGTAAACATACCCACTATATGAAAAGATACTTTTTCAAAGATGTAGTCCTTTCTCTACACAGATAATTCTTCATTGGGGGATCCAAACATCCCAGTGCTAACAGATTTGCCCTATATAATCTTCTAATAAATCGGGTCAAAATAAGCTTTGCATGGACAATATATCCAGAAAGAAAATAAATCAAGGACTAGCAAAAAGGTTTGTGTGCTAAGAGCATACCCCTGCTTTCCTGACTTAATTTATGTATGCAGTAGTGCATGATAGGGTGTGTGATTATAGGTGTTGTTAGGCACATGAGGCGCTTGCGTTGAGCCCCTTTAAACACCCGGAAGAGAGAGAGAGAGAGTAATGTGATTATTACCATAATCACACATCCCTGGAGTGTTTTATTGCACTTATGACATGTGTAAGAAAAAATCACACCTATCCTAAACCACACAGCCCTCTTGATGTCCCCAGCGCTTCTTGTTCACACAGTTACTGAAAGTGACATGCTGGGGTGCGAGAAACAGAGTGGGTGCCACTGTCAGTTTTACTTTACTTACTTTTTTTTAATTGAGAGTCATTTAGTGGTTCCAGTCCACTGGTGCAGTGATAGTGCTCCCAACTGCGACACTGATGACCCGGGTTTGGGAATGAGCCTGGAGCATCAGAGCGCCAACCAATGGGTGGTAGAATGAGCATTCTATGGACAGCTCTCCTCCTCGGGGGGGGGGGGGATTCCTGGCACATGAGTGACACCTAGTAGATCTGGGATGTACACTGGCCAGGACTACACACTAAGGGGTGGAGGCGATGGCGGAGGTCTGTGGGATGTGTGCAGGAGTGCACAGATCCCACGCTGACATCACTGCATGTCTGTGTCTCCAGGGGGAAATGAAGCTGAAAACCCTTGGGCCAGTTGCAAGATGATGCCCCTGGACCTCCACCCAAATGACACCCCAGATATAAGCCTCAGCTGGGGCTTCAGGTGGATCTCGGTCTCTCCCTTCAGGGAGCCCTATCACAGGAGGCAAGCTGTGGGCCACCCAGTCTGGGTGACTTGGGGGGGATACTGGGAAGAGGGTTCAGGGATTGAACGTGGGGGCACATTCCCACCTGTCATTTGAGTGACAAAAAGTTAGAAAAAAGAGTTACTTAATGCAACTCATTCAATATCCCCAACACTTCCTTCAGTCACTGAGAGGGACGTGCTGGAGTGGCTTGCTGGCTGGCTCGAGCAGCATGATGGGGATTTGTGTTGTTATGAGGCTGATACCTTGTAAGAAATGCAGGCATGTAATTATGAACACATAATTACATGGGTGTACTGGTGTTTCAGCCAATCACAGCATCAGATTTTTCTTATGATAAAACTAGTTTTAACTTTTGTAACTTTTATAATAATTACAGATCTAGAATATTTTATCCAATCAGTATCATTTTCCGGTATGTTGTATTCAGTAACAGTAAACAGCCACAGTATAGCAGAGTTCTGCAAAAGTCCAGTTTTGTACAAAGTAAAATTAAATCAAATCAAATATCTCACACAACTATGGCACTATATCTGTTTGCAAGAACTACCCTGAAATAATGTCGGGAAAAAGACAAGTAAGCAGTACACCGATGGAGGAAAGTGCCATTTTAAACCTTATGCAGTAACAGTGAATCTTCTTTTTTTAACCAACACATTTCCCACCTATAACTGATCTCTTAATTCTATCTCAAGTTCAAAAATAAATGTAGTGTTAGAAGTGTTTCATTGTCTTGTCATATTGTTACCCAGGTCGCATCTGGAAACAAATGGTTTTCCCGCTCAGTATGCTTATCTGGTAAATCTTGTTAATAAATAATAAATAAATAAATAATCGTACCCGCTGCCCAATTAATCCTCCTCCTTCGATGAGGATGTCAATATATCCTGTGGCTGCCTTCGGTGCTTGCCTTGCTAACGCTGCCCTGACAGTGATTCCTCCTGTTGCTGGTTGTGTTCCTCCTTCAGCTGCTATGCCCAGCAGCACAGTGCTGAGACATGAAGGCATAACAATATTTGGGTAAGATACTTGTGCAGTTCAGCCTGGAGCCATTAAATTGTTTGCAATATTATCTGGCCATGTAACTCAAGTCTGGATAAACTCACCCGGGGTGCTGGCTAGGGAGGAGGATTGAGTGACCCAGAGGATGCTCTCCCCTGGAGAGGGTAGGACACTGTTGTCGCTGCAATACTGCCACCTAGGTGACAATGCAGCTGAAGGTGTAAGAGGGAGGGTGGACATGGGCCGGAGGTTTGACACGATAGCACGCTTGTCATGCACATGCGCCGTGGACCTTCCAAGTGTGCCTGTACCTGTAGGGGCTGGGGAGATAACAACAGAAAATAGCTCCATTGCTCAGATGATGATGGACCCTGGCGGACCAAAGAGGACTGATCCTGAACCCCATGGCTAACTGTCTGACAATGACTATGCAGTCTGAGGGGCACACTCCTCAGCCCTGCCCATGGGCCATAACCAAGGCAGTGAGGAGGTGAGTAGCTGGTGGAGGGACAGAGTTCAGCAGAGCCAGGCATCTAGGGGATCCTGATGGAGTTGGAGCATTGGAGTGTGAGGGGCATAAAATGGAGAGTAAACAAACAAAAAAAGTCTGGATAAAGGCAGTCTCAGGATCCGTCTATGTAGATTTCCCATTTTATGTGTGCCAGTTGAAGAGCATGATCTCTAGCTCTAGGTCCCAGTATCACTACCAGAGCCATTTTCAGTCCCAATACCTCTGCAGCATTCTTTTGTGGCATTACTTGATGCACCCTCTTCACAGCCAGCAGCTCTCCCTCTGTATCCAACCTAAGAGCCTCTATTAGCCTACTGGATATAAACTGATACAGTGAGTTGCCATCTTCTCCTTCTGGGAGCCCAGTCTCCCACTTATTGGCAGCTGGAGCTTGATTTTCTAGAATTTTCAGCTGGGCTTGTAACAGGGGAGATCTTCTTTGGGGGTATCTCAGTCATCAGGTTACACCATAGGAACCTTCACCGCCAGAGATGGGGAATCCACACAGAAGATTTTCAGCAGTACAACTGGGACCACCCATGCTGTCGACGTCCGCCAACGTCACCAATCCTATATAGGCGTGGGTGGCCCCTTTCCCTCCTCAGTTCTTTCCTGCCATTGACGTGCAAGCACAGTCTCCGTGGAAGAGCTGTCACAGTGTTTCGTGCCTTTTTTAGCCTATGGCCGTGTTTTCTTCTACCTTTTGCAAAATCTCTTTTGGAGATTTTTCCATTTTTTGTTTATGTCGAGAGTGAACCCACCTTCTTCTTCTTCTTCTCTTTTCCAGCGCTGCTGCTGTGAGAAGAAGATTGCCTCTACAGACAAACACTTCCATTTGTGTCTGCTGTCTTGGTCCTGACCACGACGTCTCCGACTGTGAGATCTGCCAGAAGTTTAACCAGATTACCCTTAGGCAATGCAAGAAGGCTCTCAAAAAATTCCTGATGGGCAGCAGGTAGCCAACTTTGGGCAGGGGTCCTCCGGGGCTCTGGTCGCTTAGTAGCCCACCGGATCTATGAGCACCCAGGCCTCCAAGGCCCGAGACAAGTCCTAGGAGAAAAGTCACAGGAAAGACCGGGATCGTGACCGCTCCCCCTGGCAGCCATCCATCCCCTTCCCCACTGGCCTTTCCTTCTTTGGAGGGGCTCTTCATTGATTGCAGCTGCTCCAACAAAGAGTCCTGCTGTTCAGGTCTCTATCCCTTCCAGACCCATACCGACAGCTTCCTCGCCCGATTCCCAGGGCACCCAACTGTCGACCTCCGGGTTGTCAGCCCCATCTCCGTTGATGATGGGCTCATCATCAACAGCCACCCTCTGTCAAGACCAACCCCTTCCTCTCCAAGGGCTACAGGCTCATTGGGCTGTCAGGGCAGAGGGCTGTTGACTTCTGTGCCGTTGAACTCCCCTCTGTTGACGACTATGGATCTGACCGAAGTGCTTGTTAAGTTTACTAATGTACTCATTCAACTGTTCAATGCCTTCAATAGTCCGTCATTGTTGACACCTGTTCATCGCCCGCGGGAGGTTCCCTGTAGACCGCCGATGATCACTCCAATGTCAGACCCGGACGAGGAGGTTGACATCAAGGAAGAGTACCATCCTGAGCTGTACCATCCTCCCAGATGATATGGAGAGTGAGGAGGATGAGGAGGAAATCCTCATTTCTGATAGCTCCACTGTCTCTTCAGTCAGTGAGGACTCAAGTCAAACATACCCCAAGGTCTCCTCCTGATGTTGCTACCTTTTTAATGTCATGAAGCAGTTTTCTGCTACTATGGGCTTCCAGACTGAGGAGGAGGATGTCACCAGGAAAGACCTGGTGGACTTCCTGGAGGTTCCTGAGTCTCCCCCCAAGATTATCCCTCCTGTGCTGCCAGCCGAAAAGAATGCCAACACGG
The DNA here is from genome assembly GCA_016271365.2 of Neoceratodus forsteri. NCBI lineage: Eukaryota > Metazoa > Chordata > Ceratodontiformes > Ceratodontidae > Neoceratodus > Neoceratodus forsteri. The sequence goes on from CM057454.1 coordinate 316,933,243, forward strand.
CAGCCTGGCACAGATCAGACACAGTGCCAGGTATGCAATGAAGGGCAGAAAAGCTTTATAATGCTGCTCAGGACCTTCCCTATTTTGCTGCCTAGGCCAAAACTGACTCTGTAGTGATTAAGGCAGTCCATGACAGGTCTGAGGTGCCTAAGCACCTTAGTTCCCTTCCCCCAGATAAGAAGTCCTGCAGGATTGGCCTCTGGGGTAAAAGAGTTTATACCTCCTCTACCTTGGGCCTAAGGATTGTAAACTACCTGTCACATATGGTTAAATTCCAGAATGCCAACTGGAGAAAGGGCAAAGCTGCCACTCAGGTCCTTTCAGATGATTCACAAAAGCAGGAATTTCTCCAATGTTTTCAGACTGTGGAAGATGACAGTAAATATCCCCTTAGGGCTCTGTATGACATGGCAGGCACAATGGCCAGGGCAGCTGCCACAGGCATATGCCTTTGCAGTACTCATGGCTCAGGGTCTCTGGATTTGCAGCTGATGTGCAAAACAAGGAACTTAATGCCCCTTTTAATGGCTTCAGGCTCTTCGGCCCTGATGTCGAAGACCCCATCAGTGATCTGCAGGCCTCTGGCACAGCCATTAAGTCTGTGCATTCTGTCTACCACACTCAGTCCCATGATAGAGGGTGGCCTACTTTTCATAAACAGGCCAATAGGCCAGGCTCAGGCCTCCATACCCAGGTTAAGCACAGAGCCCAGTCTTCCTTGCCCAGCCCTTCCAATGCTGGAGTGGTGGCAAAGCGTCCCCAAAATGATGGGCCAGCCTCCTCAGCTGGTCCCTCCTCAGCTTGACTCCTTGCCAGACCCCCCTCCTCTGGTCCAGAGCCCAAAGGTGGTGATCAGAGGTCAGTTTTCCTTCCATCTGAATCAATGGAGAACCATAACTTCAGATGCATGGATCCTGCAGATCATAGAATCAGGCCATACCCTGGTGCTTATCCAACAGCCTCCAGGTACTCCTCCCTCCAACTATCCCCTGGCTCAATTGTCTGTTCTCTGGGAGGAAGTACAGTCTCTTCTGTGCAAGCAGGCAATTGAATTGGTGCCAAGGTGGCAGAGGAACCAGGGGTTTTATTACAGGTTCTTCCTGGTCCCCCAGAAGACTGGAGATCTGTGACCCATTTTAGATCTGAAGGACCTCAGTCTCTTTGTCCAGTACAAAAAGTTCTGGATGGTAACTTTGCCAGGCCTCATGCCCCTTCTCAAGACAGGGGACTGGCTCTGTTCGCTGGACATGCAGGATGCATACTTGCACATTTTGGTCTTTCCTCCTCACAGGAGGTTTCTCTGATTTTTCCTTTCAGGGCGAGCATTACCAGTTCAAAGTGCTAGCCTTTGGCTTATCCTCTGCGCTGCATGTCTTTACCAAATGTTTAGCAGCAGTTGCAGTAGCTCTCAGGAGACAGGGACTGAGCATCTTCCCTTACCTGGACGATTTGCTTCTCAAGGCCTCATCCAGGGAGCTGTTCCTGCCAGCTCTGGAGCACACTTTGCAGCTCTTTCAATCACTGGGTATAAAGGTCAACCTGCCCAAGTCGGTGTTAGTTCTGTCCCAAAGTCTGCAGTACATCAGGTGGTTCTGGACTCTGAGCAGGGGAAGCCCTTCCTACCCCAAAACAGGGTGGAATGCCTTATATCCCAGGCTCAAGAAGTTGCTCAGAGCTGGTACATTCCTGCCAGGCTGTACCTCAGGCTTTTGGGGCTCATGGCTGTGGTCATTCCCACCATTCCACTGGCCAGGCTTCATATGCGCATCCTTAAGGGGACCCTTAGAGTGCAGTGAGACCAGTGTATGGACAATTTAGACCATCAAGTCCTGGTCTCCTCCCCATTTCGCAAGGTACTGCACTAGTGGATGGATCCCTTGAACCTTCTTCAAGAGATTCCCTTTCAGCTCTCCTCCCCACATCAGATTCTTACCATGGATGATTCAGGGCTATGTTGGGGGTGCAACTGGGCCCCTTTCAAACCCAGGGCTCCTGGTCTCAATGGGAAGCTGCCCTGCATGTCAGTGTCCTGGAGATGAGAGCAGGCTCTACGCCTTGCAGGCTTTTCAGGAACATCTAGCTCCTTGCCAGCTGCTGGTGCAGTCAGACAACCTGAGTGTTGTCTATTACATCAACAAGCTGGGTGGGACTCAGTTATACCCCCTTTGCAGGAAGACCATGAGAGTGTGGTATTGGGAACTGGAGCACAGTCTGACACTCGCAGCAGTCCACGTGCCAGTCATCCTAAACACTCTGATGGACAGTCTCAGCAGGATTCAGTCCAGCATGCACAAATGAGGGCTTCTCTCTTCCATAGCAGAAGATCTGTTTGATAGATGGGATCATCCAGAGTTGGACCTTTTTGCATCCCCACTCAATGCAAGACTTCCCAGTTTCTGCTTGCTAGATCCAGGGCCTGGAGTTTTCTGGCGAGACGCATTGTCCCTCTCTTGGAACGGGAGACTTCTGTATACATTCCCTCTGTTTCCACTAATTCAGAGGGTGCTGATCAAGCTACAAATGGAGGGGGCCAGCATAATTCTGGTAGCTCCATTCTGGCCACGCCAGATATGGTTCCATCTGCTTCAGCAGCTGACGGAAGAACCTCCGGTCCCTCTGCCCCATTTTGCAGGAATCTACTGACCCAGGATCGGGGGATCCTGGTCCATCCCAACCTCAGGTCCCTCCATCTGCATGCATTGCTGCTGAGGACATAGCCATCACCAGTTTAGGGGTCTATAACAGGGTGCTGGATGTCCTGGTGGCTGCCCACAAGCCTTTCACCCATGCCACTTATGCCATGAAGTGGAAGTGGTTTGCCATCTGGGCTGCCAGGCATTCTCTTGACCTTTTCACCTGTCCTGTGAAGCATGTCCTGGACTACCTGATTTCTTTGTCTGACTCAGACCTCCAGTATTCCTCCCTCAAGGTCCACCTTTCAGCTATTTCTGCCTTTCATGAGCCTGTGGGTGACCGCACTATAGCTCAGCTGGATGTCTTCCGTACATTTCTCAGGGGCATCCTGCATCTGAAACCCTCAATCTGTTTCCCTGTCCAGGCTTGGGACTTAAATTTTATTTTGAAAAAGTTGACCCCGTTTCCTTTTGAGCCAATTGTGACTTGCAATTTGCGCTATCTCTGTTGGAAAGTGCTATCTTCAGTTGCCATTACTTCTGCTCGAAGAATTTCAGAGCTTCAGGCCCTCTGGTGCAAGGGGCCTTATTTGATTTTTCACAAAGACAGGGTATCTTTGCTCATAAAATCTAAGTTTTGTACATAAGGTGGTTTCTGAGTTCTCACTTAATCAGTCTATCCACCTTCCTGTTTATTTTCCTAAGAATGCCAATCCAGGGGAAGCACTGATCCATACACTAGATGTGCGCAGAACTTTGAAGTATTATCTGCTTTGGACTAAGGAGTCCAGAACGTCTAAGCAGTTGTTTGTTTCTTTTGCCCCAGGTAAAGAGGGTGCTTCAGTTTCTAAGCAATAATAATCCAAATGGTTGGCAAATTGCATTGTGTTCTGCTACAAGTATGGCAAAGAATTGCCTGGTGCTCTCAAAGCTCATTCCACCAGAGGTGTGGCTACTTCAGTGGCTTGTTTCGTAGGGGTCTTAGCCACTGATATTTGCCTGCTGCCACCTGGAGGACAGTCCACACCTTCATCGAGCATTACAGTCTGGACTTTGCTTCAAGAGCCCATGCAGGATTTGGCAGGGCTGTGCTACAAAGACTCCTGTCTTGAGTTTATGAAGATCCAGCCTCCCAGACTGTTTTCACTTGTCACTGCTTGGTACTCGTTCCTACGGTGTAACCCGATGACTGAGATACCCCTGAAGAAGGCAGAACAGATACGTAAGAACTTTCCATAACAGTAGATCTTCAATAGGATCTCAGTCATTAGGTATGATTTGTCTCCTACCGCCCTCCCTTCTTTCGGCTGCTGTTCAGGATCTGGCTGTCTGCTGTATTCCATAATTTATATCTAGAGCTGGGTTCCTCAGTCTCTCTTTGGTTCCCCAAGGTGTTAGCCTTGCTTCCTTCATCTTGGGAGGGAAAGGACTGAGGCTGCCAATGTCTGTATAGAGTTGGTGACATTGGTGGACATCGATGGCGTGGGCGGCCCTAGTTGTACTGCTGAAAATCTTCCGTGTGGATTCCCCAACTCTGATGGTGAAGGTTCCTATGGTGTAACCTCATGACTGAGATCTCCTCGAAGATCTACTGTTATGGTAAGTTTTTACGTAACTGTTCTTTCTCCTGAATAAGCTGGGTCAAAACTTGGCATGCATGGCCTGCTGCTGCATTACAACCAGCAATTTCAGTTTGAAAAATAGTGTCCCCTTTATAAAATAAACACTGCACGGTGGTGGTCCCAGTTGAAAAGCACTATCTGTATCAAGAAAAACTTACCCAGGGAACTCAGTTTGCTTGTGCCTTGGCATACTTTTGTAGGTCAATCCTTTCTGTATTGCTCCACATTGTCAGTGTGGAGTTGCATATGGGTAATGAACACCCCTACTGAGGTAGTGGCACAGCCCAAAGCTGTCTGTCAACATAGAACTCTGGGCACATGAACATTCTGAGAGCAGTGATTCTCCGGTCTTTGCTGTACCACTAGAGGGGTAGGACATCATAGGTTGAACTCTCTCTATGAAGCATCTGTCTAAAATTCTGTTATTTTTCTGATCGAATTGTGCAATTGTGAAGCAGGTTAGGATTGCCTGGTGTCAGGGAGCACCCTCAAATTTTGAAATTGTGTCTGTTAATCTGTTGCAAATTGACTAACCTGCTATTTTCTCCCATTTTCACTGCCTACTGTGCATGAATTGGGGTCCACTTGCCACTGCAGTATTTAGGTGTTTGACCAGTCTATGACCCTCGTAGCTTGGTGCCGAAGGTAAGTGACACACTGGGGAGGGGATCAGTTAGTCAGATGGTATTTGGGCTCAGTGTTAATCTGAATCTCCTTCTTCACCTACATATTCTGGTTGTGCACTCTCCCTTCCCCTTGTTTAGGGGATTTTAAGTAAGCTACAATGTTTTTTCTCGGTCTCCTGAGTAGTGTAGGGTCATGTTGGAGAGAGTCCTTGTGCTCTTTTCCTGATTGCTGTTTGTTAGTTTGGGGCAATCAGTTCTTTAATTTAAAGCTCCTGTTTTGCTCTGTTCCTCTGTGCTTTCATTTTTTAGGCAGTCTGTGTGATATTATCACTTTTAACCACTTCGGGGCAAGCAGTGCTTTTTTGTTTGGCTCTGTCGAGCCCATGGTGTGCCCGCTTTTGTTGGCATTCTGCAGTCAGGATTTGCACCTCTTCCTCATAGGGGCTTAAACGTGCATCTGTTTTCACATTTTTCTTGGGCCGGACGTGACTACACTTGATATGGTGACATCACTCACATTGGCATGACATCATCAAGCTCCACACGCCTTTCCATCCTGTCCTAGGCTCACTCTATGCACTCTGTCCTAGGCTTGCTCAGTATGATTACTGAGATGTAATGCTGATTAGGAAGGGATTTGCTGGTAGTTTGTTTTGTGAGCAGTCTCAGTCAGCAGTCCTGCAGGCAGTTCCCACACTGCATAGGTGCAGTTTGTTTTTTGCTCTGTTGTTTTATCCTGGTTTCCGCTTGCTCTGTCCAGCTGAAGGGGGGGGGGGGTCAGGAGGCAAAAGGGAAATCATTTCCCACCTATGGTAGCTCAAGACATAGGAGCCCTTCAGATCAGGTTTCCCTTGCTGTATTTCTATTTTTCCTTTTTGTTCATTTTGGGACTTGCCTTCAGCATTGGCATCATGGCTTACAGGAGACCTATCATGTTTAAATGATTTAAGGCCTGCAGGAAGATGATGAGATCCTCCCCTTTAGGGTCTTTCTGCCCTAATTGTGTAACACAATCTAGCCTGTCTATTTTGTCCCCCCCCAGCCAAACCCCTGAGCTGGTGGGGTTGCACCTCGGTACCGACTGGCAGTGAGAGGGGATAAGCTGTGCAAATTTATTTTGTTGTTCTTAAATTAACTACTAAGTTCTAATGTTCTGCAAGACATCTCCTCCAACACATTGGAACCCAAGGCAGGACCCTCAGATCGGGGGGGGGGGCATACAGGCATGTCAAGGTATGCCAGAGCAGAATGATACTGCCCACCTACATCTACAGGCAAGCCCTGACCTTGACAGTGTGGGGGGTCGAGATGAGGCTACAGGGGACCATGAAGAAAATCCTGACCTGTCCATGATATTTCATAAAGAGGAGAACCCCTCGTCGGAGGAGGAGAGGGAGTGGATGGAGCCTAAGAAAACGATTCCGATCCTTCCCCTGTTTGATACAAAATCTCTGTCCTATCTTATAAAAGAGCCTTTTTGAACATTATAGCTGAAGGAGGTGCAAGTTGTGGAGTCTCTGGAAGTGAATCCAGTCCTGTCCACTTTCTCCACTTCACTGAAATGTTTTCCAAACTTTGTGCACTGCGCGACCAGGTTATTGATCAGGAATGGGCTGGCATGGGTAAGCACAAGCACTTCATTAAGCCGAGGGTGAGATGTTATCCATGTTTTGGAAGAGAGCGCCCAGAAGCTTGAGGTTCCCCCTTTGGCAGATAAGGCTGTATATAACTGTTAAGCACACAACCATACCTATTGAAGGTTCTTTGGCCCTGACCGACACTGACGATAAGTGGGTGGATGCCTCATGCAGGAGAGCCTTTGCCTCTAATGGAATAAATCTTTGCACCTTTTATGCATATCTTATTGTTTCCACAGCCTTGAACTCATGAGTCACTGCCCTGGGTAGTTTCATTTCCCCCCCTGGACTCTGAAGGGGTAAACGTTCTGCAGCTGGTATCCATGGCATCTGTCTTTCTAGGGGATGCCACAGTGGACAATTTACAGATGTCAGCATGCTCTGCTTATCTCATTGTGGCAGTGATGTGGGGTGTTTTGTTCAGGCATTGGGTTGCAGATCAGGCATTGAAGGTGAGGCTGTTTAACCTCTCCTTTGAAGGTGGACTGTTATTCGGATTTAGCCTTGACAACATCTTGAAGGACGTGCAGGATAAGAAGGGGCAATTTCTGGTGCCAAAACAGCAACAGAAAACAAACTCGACATCAAGAGAGCGAGGAGGTGCATGTTGGCATCAGTCCCAAGGCAATATCTGTCTCTTTTGAAATTTTGGAAACCAGCGGAATAGGAGAGCCTATTCCATATTTAATGGCATCAGTAACAGAGGATTTTTTGCCCACAGGCATAATGGAAGTATAGGATGAAGAGGAGGTAACTTCCAGTGAAGGCACACAGGTCCATCTCTGCCCACTTTCCTTGGTGGAAGACTACAGAACTTTTACCACAAATAGGCCCAAATAACATCAGAGATATGGGTGCTAGAAATCCTGGCTCTAGGATACGCAATAGAGTTTTCAGCAGTCCACGTGAGAGGTTGTTTCCTGCAATCCTCTGTGCCCCAAAATCCTTTGAAAAGGCAGGTGGTAGCTCGGACATTAGATCACCTGATATAGATTGAGGCACTTGTCCTGGTGTCCCCAGCAAGGAGTGTCTGGGATTCTGTTCAATTTACTTTGTGGTCTCCAAGAAGTCGGGGGTGGGGGGGTCCAACTGATTTTAGACCTGAAGAACCTAAACAAGTTTGTCCTCCACATGACCTTCAAAATGGAGCCCTTATGGTCAGTCATCCAGGCTATCCAACCAGGGGACTATTTAGCATCCTTAGATTGGAAAGATGCCTGTCTTCACATCCCCGTTCACCAGTTGCACCAGAAGTTTGAGGTTCACGATTCAGGAGCAATATTTCCAGTACCAGGCACTTTCCTTTGGGCTGGCGACAGCACCCAGGGTATTTTTGAAGTCCTGATCTTTCTCGTGGCACAACTGAGACAGGAGGGACATCACGTGTATCCCTACCTGGACGACTTGTTCATCTGAGCGCCATCTGCTCAGATGGCAGGGGGTTGGTGTCAAGGACCCTGGAGATGCTGGAGACACATGGTTGGGACATTAGGTGGAAGAAGAGCTCCCTAATTCCATCAGAGACCTTGGAACACGTGGGTGCAGTGTTCAGGACAGATGAGGGGAGAGTCTTCTCTTCAAGAAGGAGACTCTGAGATGAGTGGTTCAGTGGCTGAGAAGCCAGTTATCGGTTTCTGCTGACAGGCTTCTTTGGATTCTGGAGCTGATGACTACAGTGATAGAGTTGGTTTCATGAGCCCGCTTACATATATGGTCCCTCCAGATGCTGGAGGCCTGAAAACTGATCTTGGAAGACTAGCAATCCCCAATCAAGCTTCCGCGGTCAGTTCAGAGTCCCTAGCTTGATGGGGAAGTCTTGAGAACCTCAGCAAGGGGTCCCTCTTGGAAGTCCCACCAGAGTTGATCTTTTGTTTCCCCCTGCACTCCCAGGTGGCCCCCTTCAGCCCATTCCTGGTCCCAGTCCTGTCACCCTGACATCCCCCAGGGCTTTCATGGGTCCCTCGCTGTTCCCCCAGAGCTTTTCCCTTCTGGCAGGGGCAAAAAAGACACCCCATTACCTTCCATCACAGACAGAATCCACTTGGGGAGAGATGGTGCCCACCAGAGCTGATCTTGAAGACTGATGTAATCCTGGACTGAGTCTTGTTACAGGGGGTTAGGACCCCTTAGGAGCAGTGACTACAAATAAACATCTTGGAGATGAGGGCAATGTTGGTTACCCTCCTTCACTTTCACAGTCAAGTACAGACAAGGCCATGAAAACATGGTCAGACAATGCCTTCAGAGTGGCATACATGAACAACAAAGGAAGCATAAGAAGAAAGGAGATGCTGTCAGACACAACCAAAGTGCTGCTATGGGTGGAGAAAAACCTTCTGACTCTCTCGGCTGTTCATCTGGCAAGAGAACTGCATACACAAACCGATTGGCTGAGTTGAGAGACAGTCCATCCAGGGGAATGGATGTTGAACCTGGAGGTGTTCAAGCTTCTGTGCAGAAGGTTCAGTCACATGCAGAACGATCTGTTTGTGTCAAAGGATAGTGCTCAAGTATTGAGGTTCTCCAGATGGTACTTGGGCAGAGGTGGTGGATGCTGTGTCCCAGACGTGATATGTTTTCAAGGCGTACTTCTTCCTCCTGCTACCATTTCTACCCAGGGTAATTCACAAGATAAGGTGATTAAAAAGAAGCTTCCTTTTGATAGCCCTAGAATGGCCAATAAGGCCATGGTTCTTAGATCTTGTGAATCTAGCTCAGCAGGTCCTGTTCCGATGTCCACTGTAAGGGGACCTTATCTTCCAGGGACTCATTCTGCATCCAAACCCAGAGGCAATGCAGTTGGCATGGCTCCTGAGAGGAGGAAATTGCTAAGACAGGGTTTCTCCAGGAAAATGGTGGATACCCTAATGGCCACCAGGAAGGTGTCTGGGTCTGCAGCATAAAAGTGTGTGAGGAATATCTTCTCAGCTTGGGCCAGAAAGAGAGGCATCACAACTTCTAAAGCTATAGTTCCAAAGATACATGGAGAAACATTTTATCTCAGCACCCATAGCAGCATAGCAGAAAAAACATACAAAAACTGTCCAAGTACAAATAAACCGTTGAATGCAGAAAAAGTGCAGTTAACACCCAGACTTACACTACAGTTGGTTGAACCCATTGAAGCATAATAATGACATCATGACTGCCCGCCACTCACAACTGATGTTTCACTTGGCCAACCTGAGCTTCCTCAGAGTTACCCAACACTTTCAGTAGTGCCCCTATATACCCGAAGGTATTCAAATTAAAATGCCCATATCCAATCAGATGATCAGAAATTTAACTACTTATACCCACTGTTTATAAACAAACATGATGTTAGGATCACTCAGAGGAAATCAAAAGGGGGTAGGTTCAGTCCTTACTTCAAATGGGATCCTTACAGATGAACTAGACATAGCCACTGAATTAAACACATGAGGCCTGATTCCAAAATGACTTACACATAGCGTAAGGTGCTTTACGCCAGACCCTATGGTGTAAATCGCACCTTGCACCATGTGTTCCGCAAGTTGAAATTCCAAGTTGCAGCTTATGCCATGCTGTAGGCAGGTCACACCACAGGTGGGCTACAGCACCCACTATGCCCGCAACTCACTGAGGCATGGTGCAAGGGTGGGTTACAGCAGCACCTGTGCCCTATTCTGGAAGGGTGGCTGCCATAACCCACTAATGTAATTCCAAGTTGGGACATGGCACAGCGGGGTTAGACCAGCATGGAGGTGGTCTAAGGGACATCCGTCCTGGCAAAATGATGGATACCCCTCTCCACAGCACTATGGTACACATAGTCCCATGCCCCATGCACACCCCCAACACAGTGATACCTCTTATCCCCCAAGTCCAGGGTGCCACCCATGTCCATTGCACACCATGCCCCCCCTTGTGGTTGTGCCAAGCAGCCATCCCCCCCATGGCCCCCCTGAGGCTTGCGGTGGTTGTACAGGGTGGGGGGGCTCTGGGGGAGCAGTTAATTGCCAGATGCGACTTGCGGCACTCGGGGTCATTGTGCCATTCCCGTGGCACACACCTGCAGCTGCTACAACTCATGGGTTGTAGGTGCCGGGGACCCTGCCTGTCTTGGAATAGGGTGCAGGGTCCCCAGTATAGCGCCACATAGCGCTACTCACATATGCCAGCGAGTTGCACCATGCATCTTGAAATCAGGCCCCTACTTTCTCAGTGTGTATGAACCAAAGGAAAAAGTAGTAATGCCTACTATAACAACATCAGATAACTACCTTCCCGTTAGTGAGAATGAAGTCAGAGAAGCTATTAAAGTCCTAAAACCTGGTAGTTCAGCTGGCCCAGATGGTATTACAGCTAGAGTCTTGCAGGAGCTTGAAAAGGAACTGTTGGGACCACTAACCTATTTATTTAATCTATCCCTAAAAAGTGGTAAAACACTACCAGAATGAAGAACAACTCTCATAACACCAATTCATAAAAACGGTACAAGATCTGACACTAAAAACTACTGGCCTATAAGTCTAACCTCGGTTATAGGAAAGGTGCTGGAAAGAATCATTCAACATCATATTATAGATCACATAAACAATAAGCAACTTACAGACATAACACAGCACGGATTTATTCCTGGCAGGTCTTGTCTCACCAATTTAATATCATTCTTCGAACCTGTGAGTGCAGCCCTGGAAAAAGGGATACCGGTAGATGTAATCTTTCTGGACTTTGCTAAAGCATCCGATAAAGTATCACACAAAACACTAATCAAACAACTTTATAAAATTAAACTACAAACAAATATTATAAATTGGATAAAATCATGGTTGGAGAACAGGAAGCAAAGAGTTACAATAAAAGGATATCAGCCTGATTGAGGTTATGTAACAAACGGAGTACCACAGGGCTCAGTTTGGGGGTCTGCTTTATTTAATATGTTAGTATCTACACTTCAAACATCTGAAAATGCATGGCTTAGTAAATATGCAGACGACTGCAAATTAGGCGGTCTAGTACAAACACAAAGTGACAGAATTAAACTTCAGGCAAACTTAGACACACTATCGGAATAGGCCAAAAACAATAGAATAACCTTTAATATAAATAAGTGTAAAGTGATACATTTTGGATCCAAAAACCTGAATTTGATTTATACGCTTGACAATTGGGTACTAGAAAGTACTTCTGAAGAAAGAGACCTGGGAATAATAATTACAGATAAACTCTCATCTGATGTACACACAAAAGTGACTGCCAAAAAACACTAGTCTGTATTCTTTCCAACATAAAAAGCAGAGAACAAAAAGTGATTCTTCCACTGTATAGCAGTCTGCTTCACCCACACCAGGAATACTGCACACAGTTTTGTGCGGCATCTACTGTTAGAAGTAAAAAATTAAAAGAAGGTGTACAAAGAAAAGTAACAAAAAAAAAAAAAAAATTAAAGGTCTACAATATTGTAACTATAAAGAAAGATTAAAGCATCTGGTGTTGTACTCCACTGGCTTTCAAGGCAATAAAAGATCCCAGCTCATGGAGACCATTGGATTAGAAAAACTACATGAACAAAATAAAAAAAAACACGGTCTCACAACTACAGATTAAAAGGAGAAACGAACTTATCTAAGAAGAGATGTGAGTTTTTCACCCAAAGGATTACTACAAGCTGGAACATATTGCCTATGCACATAGTAGAAAGCAATAATATCACTACCTTCAAAAACCGATTAGACCTTTATATGGGAGATAGAAAATACATGTTCCACCTGTGAAGACTAAAAGGTGGCGAGTTCACTAAAAGACAAATAGTCTAAAAGAACTCGTATTCTACTATAAACCTATGTCACATTACATGATAGGTTGGCAGAATATGCATAGATTTCAGGAGCCCATATTGTGTTTAATCTCTAACCAAGTAAAAATATTAGAACTAATTGATAAACTGAATATGAACCCATTAGACATATGTGGGCTTTAAATATAGTACAACTAAAAAATAGCCACAAAAATTGACGTGACTTAAAAATGTTCCTACTACATTCCCCATTAAAACATATACACTGCCTCCTATACATGACCGGAGACACCAGGAACAAAACTTGAAATGTGAAAGTACAACACGGTCAGCAGAATATCCAACTTGTGATTAAAACACTACAAAATTAGAGGAAATGTTCCACAACAGCAGCAACTCATTCATGACTGACATCTACAGTTTGTGCAAGAATATGGACATATCAATGTTGTCATTTAGGCCCCCCTCTTCCAAGCACCCAGTTTGTAAATCCAGTAAGTTTTGCGGCTCCCTATAATGTTTTCAGTGCCCCCCCCCCCGGATCAAGACTAACTTCCTTTATGCCAATGAACTCTATTTTGTGTTGTACATTTGGCATGTTTTTGGCATGTTTTGCAGTGGTTCCACAGATACTGGATTTTTTGCAGGTGGGGTAGACAAAGGGCTTGTGTTGAGCACCCTGAGAGACCAGGTGTCCATGCGAGGAGCAGCCCTGAAAACTTTCATGGGTACGTCCTTGGGGACCAGTCTAAGAGTGGTCAGCAGAAGCATATCGTTGTTTCAATCTCCCATACCTCTGTGGGACATGAATATGGTGCTGAATGCTCTTTGTAAGTTACCCTTTGAGCCTCTTTTGTCAGTGCCACTGGACATCCTGTCCTACAAGGTGTTTCTTAATTGCAGTCTGCCGAGCCAGATGGATTGGTGAATTTCAGGTGCTGTCCCACAAAGAACCTTATCATATCATTCATAAGAAAAAGGTGGTATTGAAGACAGTTCCATCCTTTGTTCTAAGACACCGACAGCTTTTCTTGTAAATCAGGAACTCTGTCTACCATTGTCCTGTCCTAAGCCAGCAAATCCGAAGGAGCATGAGCTGGATTTATGCAGGGCAGTCAGGATGTTCTTAAAATGACAGCACAGTTCAGGAAGTCTGAAAGTCTGTTCTTTCTGGAGCAGCAAAAAAGGATCAAAGCTTCCAAGGCCACCTTGGGTAGGTGGCTGAGATCTTGTATTGTCAAGGCCTGTGCAGCGGAGAGGAGGAAAGCTCCGCCCCTCATCAAAGCTCATTCCACCAGGGCTCTGGCTACTTCCTGGGTGGAGAGAGGGGAGGCATCTGTGTTAGAACTGTGCAAAGCAGTGACATCGTCCTCCATTCATACATTCACTAAATACTGTGCATGGGATGTTCAGAGCTCTGCCGATGCAGCCTTCTGTTGCAGTCTTGCAGGTGGTGGTTAGCAGATAGTTATTATTTATCACCCACGTGCATCATATATGGGACAGTATTCTCCCCCAGTCAGTCAGGAAATGGGTACTGTTTCTTAGAGCTCATATGTATTAACTCCCCATTGATAACGTGGAGTGATACAGAGAGGAGAAATTAATTCATACTTACCATCATTTCCATTTCTGTTAGCTCCGGCATTGTCAATGGGACTTCTCCTGGGAGCCCCTTGCTCCTATCGGAGAATATTGTTCAATATATCTAAGGACTTTGGATATCAGCAAAGATGGTTTGTAGGTAAATTTAGCTGCTTATCCAGAATTATCTGTTACCAATCAAGACATTTGCAGTTTATTGGATTACAGCCACGCAGGTTAACAGATTGAGATTTCCAAACATTGTGTGGTGCTTCACTTTTACAGATCAGTGCTTATCTTGTTTTCTGCAGTCATGCTTACTGTTATTATTGTTCATACATTTTTATCTTATAGGTGTTATCAGCAGCATAACAACCCTGTCAAGGGACAAGTGGTTGGACGCTTTAAAGGAAGGAGAACAGATTTGGTTGGCAAGACTCTGCCAGGCAGCTCCCCAGACTAAATTATGGTGTCAAGTTATCATTCTTATAATGTCAGATCTTTATACAGATACAGTTGTTGGTGTTAGGTTAAGGAGAGAGTTCGATGACCTGGGTGTTTTGCAGATTACTGATTACATAGCAGTATACAGGTACTGCTTGGACAAAAGTGACTGGAGAATCACTGTTCTCAGAATGTTCATTTGCCCAGGGATTCTATGCTGATTGACAGCTTTGGGCTGTGCTACCACCCCAGTAAGGGTGTTCATTCCCTATATGTATTAACTCCTCATTGACAAAGTTGGAGCTAACAGAAAAGGAAGTTATGGTAAGTATGAAGGAGTTTCTCCTTCATTACTTTCACAGGCATAAAATTCATTTGTTAGCATTGCTGTAAGTAATCTACAATACAGACAAAACATCTGTGTTCTCAAACCAAGAACTGCTTGTAGGTATATTTCCAACTTGCTGGTACGGGGAGGAGCCAACGTCACCTGACATAGCACCTAGCTGACATTTCAGATACACCTTTGTCAGAGCTCTAACAAAGATATATCCAAAAATGTTAGCTGTGCGCTACATCAGGTGACATTTGCTTCTCCTCATACCAGCAAGGTAGAAACATATCTGAGGAAGTCACATGATGAGCTTAGTGTGAGAGGCAACTTCCCTCTCAGCTTCTTGGACAGAGACAAAGAAACACGACTACAACCTTTTAAAATGCTTGTTTTGTATTTCCAAAACTTAATACATCATTCATGTCTAGCAACAAGTACCTATACAAATAATTTCAGCAAAAATGGATGGTCCAGAGTCTCAGAAGATGGACTTGTCAAATGCCTTTACCAGTGCCATCTTGCGGTCAGGCACCCAAGTACCACAAGCATGGCTTTCCCTTGGAATTGCCTCCAGAGACTGATGGCTGTGAGGACCTAGCTGACAAGCTGGACAGATTCTTTAATGAATTAGCCATGATAAAACTCACCATGCTCAAACTAACTGGTGACTTCAGAGCCTTTAACCGAGCTCCTGAGTCCCTCATGCATTGGTTGGAGACACAGAGGTACAGATCAGATCAATGGAGAACTGGCACGAGAAAGAGAGTACTAAGCTACAGGAACTCTGGAAAAAGGTGGTGAAACTGGACAGATTTGATGACCAGGAGGGGAGAAGTATGCAAAATAACCTGGTACTCTTTGGAATAACTGAACAAGCTTAGGGCAACAACATGTTAGCTTTTATACAGAAACTACTTCAAGAAGTCATCAGTCCCCCTGAAACAGGGACAGTGTATACAGTGGAGAGGGCTCACAGGTCTCTCCAACTGCAGCCACCACCCAGCAGAAACCCCAGAGCCATCCATCATCTTAATGTGACTAATATCCAAGGAAAGGTTTATATTCAGAATCAGGCATGTAAACATGGCACCATCTCATGGAATGGGTTCTGATTTTATATCTTTAGTGATGTCACCCCCACCATCAGAGATAAGCAACTGGCTTACAAAAACATTAAAAATTCACTCAATGCTACCCAGATTACGTTCAGAATGCTTCATCCAGCCCATCTCATAGTGACCACTGCCAAGGGGAGTCACAAGTTTGCCAACATGGACATCACGCAAAGAGAGCATCCAAAAATCCTCTCGAGCATTTTTTCTAAACTAAGTCTGCAAGACCAGTTCCTAGGAGCAGCTTCCAAGAAATGAACAATCTATTCCCATCACTTCCCCACTATTTCTGATAATTTCAGCCATAGATTCTATTGGGAGTGCGAACAGTAATGGGGAGAGGGGGCACCCCTGTCTTGTTCTCCTCTCAAGCTGGAACTACTCTGACAAGTCTCCATTAATCAGAATATTTGCTCTTGACCCCCTGTATAACAGCTGCACCGTCTCAATAAACTGGTCATTAAGACTGAAAGTACTCAGGATGTTGAATAGGTAGGACCATTCTGTTCTGTCAGAAGCTTTCTCAGCATCTAAGGAGAGCAGGGAGTCTCCCCCTGGATGCTAAGACCCTTACTGCAAGACACTAAGTAGTCTCCTGATATTATGTTAGGAATGCCTTTGTCTTCACAAACCCTGTCTGGTCACTCCCTATCAGGTTAGGCAGGACATTTTCTAGCCTTCAGGCCAGCACTTTGGCCAATACCTTGACATCGCAGTTCAGGAGTGTTGTGGGCTTGTAGGCTACACACCCCCTGGGGTCCTTGCCTGCCTTGTGTGTCACTGTAATGGTAGTGAGATTGCAGGACCCTGGGAGCCGCCATCCTCTTTGACCTCTTTGAACATCTCAAACACACTGTAGGCTGCCATGCCGAATCCCCCAATACTGTTGGCAGGCCATTGGGCCCTGCTGCCTTCCCCTTGGCAAAACCTGCTGCCTTTCTGACCACCCCCATAGTAAGAGGCTTTCCAAGTGCCTCAAGCTGCTCCTCTGAAGTCTGGGGCAATGCCAACTTCCCTATAAATTCTGCAGCCTCCCTCTTCTTGTTCATACTACACACTTACTACTATATAACCTGGAGTAAAACCCCAGGAAGGCCTTATTCATTTACCTGGCTTGATTCACCATGGTGCCATCCCCTCTCCCGATTGTAGAAACAGTATTAGATTTCCTCCTCCCCCTGCCAGTCTAGCTAGGATGGAACTGGGCTTGTTATCAGAGTCCTAAAACCTTTGATGTGCATAAAAAAATGCTGTGCTTGCCCTCCCTTTTAGTTCCCTATTTAATGCTTCTCTTGCTTCCCTAAGCAGCCTGTGCACCTCATCTGTCAGTTGAATAAAGGCTTTCATTGCCAGTTCCTTTATTCTTTTCTCCATTTCTTGAAACTGTTCTTTCTTTTTCTTATGTTTGGCTGCCATAAATGGCTCCACTGCCCCCCTCATGAAAGCTTTCCCAGCTGTCCAATGAATTATAATAGAGGTCACAGTGGCTGCATTCGTATCCCTATAATGTTTCCACTGTTCTTTGAGATATTCTTTAAATCACTTATTCTGTAGCATGTATACTGGAAACCTCCAACTCTTCTCTTGTAGCTTTGATTAGGTCATTCAAATGATCACCATCACCTTAGCATGCTTGGACACAACTGTTGGACTAATCTGTTTGTTATTAACCTTTTGATACCATGTTCTGGTTATCATCAGATACTCATTGCTGGATTATGACATGTGGAGGTTCGAAACAATGCGGTGCACTCCTTTTGGTCAGCACTCCAACAGCAAAACAGGAAAAAAGACCTTTACAGCGACATTCGTGGTAATGGTCCTTTTTCCATGTTTCGCCTTCCTCCAGTGTTCCGCCCCCTCCCTTGACCAACTCCGATCTGGAGTTGGAATCCTAAAGTCCGGAGGGTGTGGGGGCACAGCCCCCCACAGAAAACACCTTTAGTACAGGCGCACAATACCATGTTGGTATTGTGCCGTTGTTATGGGGAGGTCGACATTGTCACTGTCGACCAAACTTGGTGCTTCTGAAACAATGTATACTCCTTTATCTCAAGGTTAGCTTCCTGTTAAATGTCTGTTTAAATCAAGCTCACAAAGCCCCACTCCCCCTCTCGCAATTGCAGGCTCTAGATGCCCACTCCCCTGCTTGAGGATCCAAAGTGCAATTAAAGTCTCCAGCTAGGCTTAGATTAGGGAATTGTTCCTTGTGGAGCAGGGCCAACAGTTAGTCATAATTACAGAACAAAAAAAAAAGGTCCTGCTTGGCTGGGGCATACAAATTTCCCAGGGTCACCCTCCCCCCACAGATCATACTTCTCCCAAACACGTTCCTGCCATTCCTAGGTTCTACTATAACCTTTTCCTCTGTGAAGGATAAACCTGTGTGCAAGAAAATCACCACCTCTCTTTTGTGGCCATTAAATGAGACTGTGTAGCAGTGACCCACCCATTCCCTAACCAGCTTACGATGCACCTGGTCATTGAGGTGTGTTTCCTACAACATTGCTAGGTGTATGTTACTGTGTTTCAGCACATTTGTATTTTTGTTTTTGTTTTGTTTTGTTTCACTTCGGAGGAAATTCCCTTGACATTCCAGGTGTACACTTTAAAGACATTCCCTGGTGTTTCAAAATCCCATTTTTCTGATGTACTTAAAAAAGTTTTCAAGGTTGTTTTCTGGCACAAGTACTGTACATTCTTAAATATATGGAGGCATTGTTAGAATAATGAGTTATCCTACTGTGTCATGTCCAGTTATGAATATATGTACATGATAGCAGAAAGGAAATTAGTTCTCATAGTTGTAGTAGTTGGTATCATTCACGGCACTTTACCTACATATCTGTCTGTCTTTGGTTACACTGTTTATTTTATGTTAAAGTCCTTGCCATTCTGCGTGTACTTTTGAACTGTGTGAATTGCTTTCTTGCAAGTTTTATTTTTTATTGGGATGTTTCAATTATTTTTGTTCTGAGCCGACCACCTCTGAAACCGCAACTTTTAAAGCAGATATAACCAAAAGATGGCAATCCCTATATTTCTTTCTGATTCTATATTCATAACCCCCCCCCCTTTTTTGGGGAATATCAGTTTAAGAGGGTGCTATAGCATTGGTAAGTTACTCTTTATTTTTGTATTTCTGGAAAAAAATTATGCAAGCATCATGATAAATGATGTGTCCTTGTTTCACTTTTTTCTTTTATGCTCATGTTGACATCTAAAATATTGATGTTATAACCACATAAAACAATCTGACCCCTTCCAGATTTTTTCCATAAAGTGGGATTAAGTCTCACCAATGTAACTTAAAAATGAACATGGCAACCCATGTTTTTTTGTTGTGGATTTTAAATGTTTCAATGACCATCATGTACTGGGCAAGAAAGTATGACTTTGACATGGGGATGCTGAAACACCAGGGAATGTCCTTAAGCTGCTCCATACAGTAATTTATACATCAAGTGGTGGGTCTGGAGCAGGGCACTGCCCTATCATGCACAGATCCATCACAACCTCTGTCAGTGTTACTCCCCAGCTGCACTTCTCTCTTCCTCTTTATACGTGTATTTTCTCATTAGGCAAGATCTTCATCTGTTCCAACAACATTACAACTCTTAACAATAATAGACTATAATGAACACATTCTGGTTCCAAACTTGTTGTCAACTGAGGGAGGGGCATCCCCTTCTTACTGCTACCTAACCCCTATTCTCAAAGCTGCTTCCTGGTATATCCTCGCATGTAACCAAGAGACCACGATCATGCCAGTCTGCTCCTCTTCACTTTCTTAGTGTAAGACACATCCCTCCCTCCCCCACCCCCTGCCCCACAGCACACAGGTATGCAGTAGTGAACATTTCTTTCATGTCACCATCCCTTCTCAACTACCTCTTCCAAATTTCTTTTTTTTTAAACTTTGGTTTTTATTGGATAGTTTTGTAACAATAAAACAAGGGATGTGAGATATATCTTATACAGATTATAATCAATCAGCACAGCAATTTGTGCACAGAAGTTCAGAGATACATTCTGTACATAGTTATTCCTTTGCTTAAAACAAATAAGAAAATGTATACACAAAGAAAATAAATCGGTGAAACTGTGGGGTTCTCTAATCTGGGAAGAAACCAAGAATCTATCTTCGCCACACTCATTACTCTGAGGGTCTCCTCTTGCTGTGACCAACGCCCCATCTATTTGCTTATCAATAATATCATGGAATGAAATGGGGGTCTTGCAGGGTGGTGTACATAATCAATGTTTGCCATCTAATTTCAAATGAGGTTCCTGTATTTAACCCCCTGAACTTGAGTCTTTCCAAGGTGTAAATTTCACTCACAACCTTGAATCAATCCTGAATCGTAGGGGGAGTACACTGACCCCAGAGGTGTGTAATTGCCTTCTTAGCAGCAAGGATATACGTAACAAGAAGAGACCTTCAAGGTATACAGACACCCTCAGGTGGGACTGCCAGAAGTACCATTTCAGGAGTAAGAACTGCCTCTTCTCTCACCAATTCCCCAAGTGCTTGAGCTATCTCCTGCCAAAACCCCCTCAAATGGGGACATGGAAATGACTAGCCTTTGTGTCGCCACATATCCTCCAGCATTTCCCTATCGGTTCATCTATAAGTTTAGCTATCTTAGCTGGGGTATTAAAAAATCAATTTCTTGCCTTCCACGAGAACCCTCTCCAGTAGGGGGCACCAGAGACCTGTAAGGATAGCGTTGTGTATTTTTCCCAGTCCCCCTCCGAAACTGGAATTTCAAGTTCTTTGTTCCAGGCTTCTAAAATTGACTTAGTTGATTCCTTAGAGAGCTCTTGCAGTCTCTTATACACCAACCCAATAAAGTGAGGCCATGTCTGTCCCTTCAGGGTAGTCATGAAGAGATGTAATAGTGGGGGGGGGGGGACTCAGCATAGCACCTCTGTGGGGTCCTTTCTGTATTAAAAGTTCCCTAACTAGGGTATATATCTGAAGGTCTTCATGCCGCACCCCATGTAATTCCTGTAACTTAGGAAAAGAAAGAAATCCCTCTGAATCTATAACTTGAAACATAAATTTGAGGCCTCTCCTATATCGGTGGTTGATCATGCCTGAGAAGGTAGAGATAGCGCCTCAGAAAATAAGCTACTGTTTCAAACTCCATAGAAGAGTGAAGTTTATACCAGATCCCCAGGTTAGATTGCATACCCTCCAAGTAAGAGCCAATTCCTGCAGAGAGGGTGCTCAAGGAATAAATCACCTGTATGACATCATGAATCTGATTTAAGATTAGCTCCAAAATCTTCCAAGGGGGATTGTAGGCCGGCTTGCTCCAATACATAACTCTAGCTAATACCCTAGCCTGTGCATATTTAAGTAAATTAGGAAGGACCAAACCTCCTCTCTCCTTTGGGAGCTGAAATATACTCCATCTGATTTGTGTTTTTTTTTTTACCCATCCAAACAAACCTGGCCAGTGTTCGATTCCATGAAACATAGAAACATAGAATTTGATGGCAGATAAGGACCGCTTGGCCCATCTAGTCTGCCCATTTCCCTACCTAACGGATAAGCTGCAGATCCTAGTTAACCAACAGCCTACTTCCTCCTACCCCCCACTAGAATTGCCTTATGTCTGTCCCATGCATTCATGAATTCCCCCACTGTTTTTGACTGTACGACCTCCTCAGGAAGGCCGTTCCATGCATCTACAACCCTCTCTGTGAAGAAATACTTCCTCACATTACCTCTGAGCCACCCCCCCCATCTTCAAATTGTGCCTCCTTGTTCTTGCTCCTCTCTTTTTCTGAAAGATGCTACCCTCTTGGACTTTGCTGATTCCCTTGAGGTATTCGAAAGTTTCTATCATGTCCCCTCTCTCCCTCCTTTCCTCAAGGCTATACATCTTAAGCTCCTTTAGTCGTTCTTCATATGTCTTCTGGTACAGACCCTGCACCATTTTGGTTGCCCTCCTCTGGACAGCCTCCACCCTGTCTATGTTTTTGCGGAGATGAGGTCTCCAGAACTGTACACAGTACTCCAGATGTGGTCTTACAGAGGGCCAACAACTTCATGAAATAAAATAAGTAGAGGTAGGGAACATAGGTATTGTTTGGAATAGATACAGCAATCTGGGCAGAATATTCATATGAATACGATCAATCCTAGAATAAAAGAGGAGATGGAGTTGGGACCTTTCATGAATATCGCTTTCTATTTTTTGCGTAAGAGGTTCATAATTTAGTAATATAATATTTTGAAGATTCTGAGGGAGGTTTACCCCTAAATGTTTAATTCTCGTGTTATCTTTTTATTGCATTGGTGGGTGTATAATTAAAGGTCAGGACCTCCGTCTTAGAAGAATTTATTTTGTAACCAGAAACTTGAGCAAAATTTTCCAATATTTCCCATAGGGCCAGGAGGGATTTAGCAGGCTCTAACACAGAAAGCAAAATATCGTCCACATAAAGGGCCAATTTCCAGTCCCTTCCTCCCACCTGCATTCCTGAGATGTCCCGGGACTCCTGGATTGCCATCGCCAGTGGCTCAATATAAATGGTGAAAAGGAGCAGGGAGAGGACAGCCCTGCCGTGTTCCTCTCTCCAAGGGTATAGGGGTAGAAATGTCCCCATTAATTCTGATATAAGCTTTGGGCGAGGCTTAGATCCCCTCTAGCCACTTAATTACTTCCTTCAGAAAGCGAAAGGATGCCAAGCCTCCACAAGAACCCCCATGAGACGCTGTCAAAGGCCTTGTAGGCATCCAAGCTGATCAGAAGAGAAGAGGTCAACCTGCAGGACATATGTTCCATTAAGTGAATTGTGCACTGTACATTATCAGCCATTTGCCTCGCTCTCAAGAATCTGGAGTGATCAGTATGGATTAGATGTGGTAAAATATTTTCCAATCTTCGAGCCCAGATGGACATGTAGAGCTTATAATCACAATTCAGGATTGAGATGGGTCTATAAGATTCTGTAGATAATGGTTCCTTCCCTGACTTCAAAATAGCTGAGATTACGGCATACGCCCATGAGGTGGGGGGGGGGGTCTCCTTCCTGTATCTCCACAAAAGCTTGCCAGAGGGGTTGTACTAGTAAAGGAGAAAAGATTTTATACCACTCAGCAGCAAAACCATCTGGTCCGGGACTTTTCAGAGTTTTACCTCGGCCAATTGCGGATTGTAGTTCAGTAGTAGTTATAGGATTTAACAAGCAAGCTTGTTGAATGTCAGTGAGCTTTGGGAAGGTCAGGGGGTCAAAAAGGCTCGAATATTATCAGACGATGGAGGATTTTGCTCAGTGTATAAGGTTTTGTCAAAGCTCTGAAACAGCTTCATAATGTCAGATCATTGATGGAGAACTGCGCCTGTGTCCGAATTCCTAATTTTGGTTATAGCTGCCGAATGTCTAAAGGCCCTAGTCTTTTTAGCTAAATTTCTTGCACCTCAGGGACCACCTTCGTAATAAAACTTTTTAATTTATAGAAGGGCTGTCTGAACCTTAGAGTCCAGTATTTCTTGAATTTCAGATTGTATTTGTCTAAGTTCATCTGGAAGAACCCTCTCTCCTCTCGCCCTTCTACCCTGCAAATCTGCAAGTAATGCTTGTAATTTTCTATACCTAGTGTCCCTTAGTTTATTCTTGCGCATGGAGTAAGCGATGATTTCCCCCTTATTCCTACCTTTAATGTGTCCCATAATAGAACCGCAGAAGTGTCTGAGGTCAGGTTTTCAGTAATGATCTGGGGAATACAGGCTTCCATCTTAGCTTTAAAGTCTGGATGCTTTAAAAGAGAAATGTTCAACCGCCACAGTGAAGTTTTCCCTAAGTATACCCAAATTTACTTTCAAAACGAGGGGTGCATGGTCTGATGTAATACGTACCCCTATCGCAATATCTTGTAGCCTATGCATAAATTTAGAAGATGCAAAAAAATTACCTAATGTAGAAAATGTATGATGGTGAGAGGAGTAAAAAGTATAGCCTTCTGAAGTAGGGAATTAATGGTGCCAAATGTCCATCAGTCCCAATCTAGGAAGCTGAGCCCTAAGGAGTTTTTGTGTAGGGGTATTTCTATAACCCTGGAGATGGGAAGAATCTTTCTGGGGCACCAGTGTCACATTAAAGTCTCCCCCAACCAGCATAATACCCTTCTGGATATCCAGTAATTTATTTATGAACTGCCGCAAGAAAGTTGGAGGGGCCCTGGGTGGAAGATATGCATTTGCCATCATGACTTCTGTTTCTGTTAACCGGCCCTAGACTATTACAAAATGCCCACCGGAATCTGCATATTCTTGTTCTTTTACAAAAGGGGTGGCCCATGGGATCAGTATTGCTACTCCTCTACGCTTCCCATTTCTGCTTGAGTATTTACTTCCAGTAGAGAATTTGGTATGTTCTGGCTGAGACAAGTGTGTTTCTTGTAAATATATTAAATCTACCCCCTGCTGGTGTAGGGATTGCTGAAGTCTGGTTCTTTTAATGGGGCTATTAACGCCATTTATATTTAAAGAAAATACTTTAATTACCTCTACTGCCATGGTGAATCACTAAGGTTCTGTTTTCTCCTGAGATAGCTATTACTCCTCATCTGGTTATTATCTGAAAGTTTTCCCTCGAGCATCTGACAACTCCTAAGTGATTCCCAATTAAGCAACCCCTGCAAATGCCCCCAGCTTTACTTGTAGACGTCAGGCCCTAGCATATGTCCAGTACCTTTTTCATTTTCTGGAGCGAGCACCCACAGCTATCCTGCAAGGTGTCCAATCTATCTACTATGTATCCCCAAATGTGCCATTCTTTCTCACTTGTACTGTCTGGTAATAAAAAAAAACAATAAACCATAAGTATTCTATAACCAAGAATCCTAAATAACTATTTACAATAACAGTAACTGGTACTACTAGTAAAATCAAACTGACTTCCAACCATGGGGAGATGTTTTTACTCCTCCCTATTTCCATCAGGAGAACCTCATAAAAAAACTGCGATCCCCATGTTGGAGAAGGTAATTCCGACTCTCAAGAGAATGGGGCCTCATGCAAATTAGATAAGTGTTCCCAAAACATCCTGGAGATAATAATAAAAGAAAAAAGAAAAAGTGAAGGGGAAAAATAGATCCTACCAAAAGGATCTAAGGATATATTCCCCATCAATGTACAGTTACTACATTCATTGTCACGTCCTCCTCGACTATCAGAAATTTTTCTAAATACAGCAAAGCTGCATCTTGCTGAATTATAAACAAACAGACGGTAAATTCACTAGAATGTGCTTGCACTGTATAACGAAGTGCAGGTCAAGAAGAGAATAAGAATGTTCGCACTGTCCAGCTTGTTAAGCATAGTCCTCTCCAGTACAAAGGTTTTAACTGCAAAATAAGGAAGCTAAGGTCCCCTCAGCCACAAGTCAAAAATAAGTCAATTCAAATATCTCAACGGAATGTCAGTATTTGAGGACAGAGATTAATAGGGGTATAAAGGGATGGTACGGATCTAATATTACCCCAACTCCTGTTTTGGGGAAGGGGGGTCTGTTCCACTCTACTCCCGGCCGACAGCCGGCCTGAAGCTAGCCCACATGTAGAGGGTCTGCCTCAGGCTTAGAGTCTGGCTGCCACAGAGCAAAACCAAAAAAAATCCCTGCAAGGGATATCCCCCCCCCACCAGATCCACCATCTACTGTACCTGAATAAGGCATTATTCAATTGACAAGCTTCATGTCATAGAGGCCTCTGCTTCTCTCCTATAGATTGCACGTGCATTTTTTACTGCTCCAAGGTCTGGCTGTTTCCCCCCTCTGCTTATGAGCGACTCTCTGCCAGCACGCAGGACGCTGCTCCAATGCTCTCCCCTCCAAGGGCTTTTCTGGAAACTGCAAGCCTGTCTTGGAAAGTTCAGTGCATGCCTCCTGGGCAGTGGCAAATTCTCTTTTCCCTGTTTGCAGTTGGACTACCAGACGTGGTGGGTACAGGGTAGTAAACTTGTAACCAGCAGATTTCAAAACTGGGAGTAGTGGTAAATATGCTGTTCTAAGACGCATCATTTTAGGAGCATAATTGTGGTTTAAATTTACGCGCATTTGTCCATAGAACACTTTTTGTCTCCTCCAAGCAGTGAGGACTACCTGCTTCTTCATTGCAAAACTGTTAAATCCAGCAATTATGGATCTGGGGGGAGCATTTTATGAGGCACATTTCGGTGCCAGTGCCCGGTGGACACGCTCAAGGTGCAGTTCAATGCCCTTTGGTAATTCTTGGGCTGTATGCAGCAAGGCCTCCATGAAATCTTTCACATTAGAGCTCTCAGAACCCTCCGGAATACTGTAAATTCTAATGTTTTTTCTTCAAGCATGATTCTCAAGATCTTTTTGGTGCAACTCCATCTGGTCTTGGTGCTCTTTTAGTTGCTGTAGGGCCATCTCTAATCATCTACTCTGTTCTCCGTTGCGGTCCCCTGCCTTTCTTGGTTATCCATTCGTTGCTCCAGCTGCATAACATCACGGTGGAGCTCCCCATACATTTCCTTAATTTCAGCGTTAAAGGTCAAAAGCTCCTGGTAAATCAAGTCCAATTTACCTTTTTTGTTTTTCACTTTGCCCTGTTTCGGCTTGGCTTTGACTGCTACACAGCGGGCCTCTCAGGAGGATGCTTCCCCATGCTCCATGTAGTCGGAGGCCTCCGAGTCAAATCTATCAGGAACCTTGTTCTTCCCACTTCGATTCAGGTTTGCTGCAGCTTTATCTTGGTGCAGGTTCTCACCGGCATTGTGTAGTGCAACAATTAGCTTGTATTGCCTGATAGCTACTGTGGAGAGATTTTCTTAGTCGGGGAAGATGCAAGCAGGTTCTCTATGCTGCCATCTCAAGTGGAGTGGAACCGGAAGTCCCTCTTCCACATTTCTTATTCTGGCATACTGATATGGGAGGTTTTCTCTCATTTACCTTATAGTCCCGTTTTGAAAACTGACCCTTGAAGAAGCAGCAACTCCTAATTTTAGAAGCCTGCTTTTAGGTGTACCATGTTCTGTTCCTTCATCCCCTTCCCTGTCCAAGAGGACTGTGCTCTCCCAGCAGCAAAAATATCATCCCCTCCTTTCTCCCCTGTGCATTCCAGGGGGTCTTTGAGCGGAGATTTGGTTTTCACGCTCCTCCCTCCCTCCCCAACTCCATGGAGTCCTAGCCTTCTGCCTCCCATCTCCAGCCCACACACATCATCATCATACTAAAAATGTCTTCACGAGCACTATATAGCCTTAATCTCTGCACAACATGACAGTTCATGGAAAGGCTGCCACTGCTTACAGTAGGAGCCCTCCCCTCACAATTCCTGGACGCATCACTTGGGATTAATGGTAGACAACAACATGTCTGTTCGAGGAGGGTGCTGATTTTCCATCAGGTCTCAGCCCTGGTGAGGGTCCATTTCAGACTTCACAGTTCAGTTTCATTAGGCAGGCAGCCCCATAGTACTTACCCCTCTACCTCACAGTCTCACAAGGGGTTTAGAGTCACATAGCCATCAGCTTATAGTCTCTGCTACTTCCTGCAGATGTGAAGTCTTTCCATGCCACTGCTGCAATGTGGTCGGTGGATGGTACCAAAGGGCAAGAAGGCCATCCACACCTTGTGGCATGCACCAGTTTTAACATGTAACCACCCAGTCCCTTGGGGTTACTAGGAATCCCCTCAGTTACAGTGCTAGGCAGGGAGAGGCAGCTAGTGACTAACTAGTTAAATGGGGTTTTCACCTGCTCACTCTTCTGTTTACTTGGCTTCAGCTGAGATGGAAGTGATGAGCTCATGATCCTGGGGTTGGGGGACAGACCATATAAGGAGAGACTGAGAGAGCTCAATATGTATACCCTGGAGGAAAGAAGGGAGAGAGGGGATATGATTGAGATCTTCAAGTGCCCAAAGGGTTTGAACACAGTAGACACCAGGTATATGTTCAATCTGAAGAGCAGAAGGGAAACCACGGGACACTCTATGAAGTCGGAAGGGGGCAGGTTCAGGAGGGAACTGAGGAGGCATTATTTCACAGAAAGGGTGGTGGGCAGAGTGGAACGCTCTGCCATTGGAAGTCATATTGCTGCATAGTGTTGGGGGCTTCAAGAGGGGTGGGACCGATTCAAGGGAGGTACAAACTGGGAGGGAGTGGGAGTGGGGAGGGCATATGGGGGGGCAACTGCAGTCTAATGGATTGAAGTGCTGCACATTCGAGCAGAATAAATAGACCAGATGGCCTATATCTGCTGGCAATTTCATATGTTCGCATGTTCATATTTGGAACTCTCGCAGTAGCATAAGCCTTAGCCAGCTGTGAGAAGGGAGTTTAGAATGTTGAGACGAGAGTCAGTGTGAGTCAGCAGCTTGAAGCTGGAGTAGTGAGAACTGCTCAGCTGAGGGCTTTGAATTGAGGGCCCTGCATTCTCACTCTAGTCCTGGTAATTCTCCAGTTTGCCAAGAGAAGTGGTGCAAACCGTTGTCTACAGCAGGATCTCCTGATTTTCATCCCTGGAGGGGTGAAAAGGACTGCTAGTGGATGGATTCAAGGGGCAGTCTTTTTTTTGATCCAGGATGTTTTGAAGCTACCCAAAATGTCTAACGGTGAGTAGGATCTGACTTTTGCTTCAGAAAGCAAGCATCTATGCTGTTGTGTTCTCTGGCTAAAAAGGAAGTGCACAACTTTTCTGTGAAATTCAGAAGTGTGAGACTGTTCTCATCTAAAGTTGGCTGAAGTGTGTGATGTACAGACAGAGGTATGACTATATCACATTGTTCGGGACTTTAGTTTTTTCCACTACCAGTATAGTGATTCAAATGCTGGATGCCAAAGTTTCATTCAGTAAGCATTTTCCAAAGTATATTTCAAATGGTTAAGGTATAACTCTGAAAGAATGGCTGAGCATGGATTTGGGAGCAAAGGGTTGGCAGAACCCCATCTGGAGTAACCAGTTCAGTACTACAGGTTCAGTAAGGGTGCCTGGTTACTTTAGACATAGGGCCAATGTCTGAAGAGGATTTTACTCCCTGAAGTGGGTTGTGCTAATTCTTAGCAAAATGTATGTTCAGTTGTGACCAGTGCCACTGGAAGCAATCTTCAATGTCCTGTGACATGTGGGACACAAGTTGCAAGTGTTCTGTCAGTAAATGTGTTTTTAGTTGTGGTCAGTGCCACTGGGAGAAATGTTCTATGTCCTATGCTATATGGGAATACAAGTGCAAGATGTTCTATGTCCTACAGTGTGGGACTATAAAGAGAGTTTTCTGTCAGGTATAGTCGATTTTGTTGTTCTGCAAGTTCCTGGTGCCACGATGTGTAAACCTTGGGGGTCCACTCTTGCTTTAGTGAACATCTTTTGGAATAAAGTCAGACTCTAGAACCCCAACTATGGTTTGGACAGTTACAGTATTGCTTCCTGTGTGGAGTTACTGGGTACCCATCCAGAAGATAGGTCTAGCATAGCCCTAGCAAAAAGTTCTCTCCTCAGGACCTGGTTTTTGTAAATACCTATTAGGTCATATTGCTTTTGTACACCCCACTCCTTGATCTCTAGAAGAATGAGCCTGGTGTGCATTCCCAAAGCTAGGAGTGGTACCAGTTGTCTAAATGTATTGAAGTCTATGCCCAGTTTGGGTGCCAGGGGTAGCTAACTGTGTAAAGTAGCGGGGTACAAACATACAAGTGTTTGGTCTCTGTTCAGTAACACGAAAAAGTACCTGTCATAACTGTAGTGTTCACTCCACAAGTTTACAGTCCATGCAGAGTTTTACTTCCTCAATCTGCCAAACGAAAACATTTTCAAATTGCAATTTGATCACTAGGACAGCATGATATGCAGATTTGAAATTTATTCCCTTAGAACAGCGCTTGTTTGTCAGGGATACATACTCTTTCCTCTTCAGTCACACCAGTCTGGAGAAATCCTGGAAAAAGAGTATTTGGCTATTGCCCACCTTCACAGTGTCAGCCTTTCTATAAGTCTGCAAGATTAGCTGTTTGTCCATGAAGTGGTGCAAACACAGCACCACTTGTCTGGGGGTTGCCTCATCTATCAGTTTTGTGCACAACACTTGGTGAGTCCAATCCATTCTGATGCGTTCCATAGGGCAGTTTATTCTGAGCACCTTTTGAATCCAGGACTACAGAAAAATGAGCATGTTTGAGACCCCCCATTCCTTCTGGCAACCCCTTATGCATATATTACTGTGCTTCTGGTTGCATTCTGCGTATCAAACTGCTTTCGCTGGTCTGTTAGCTCCTTCTCGAACCTGGCCCCACAGCTGGGGAATCCTCCTACCTCATCCTCCAGAGAGGACACTCTGGCTTCCACTTCTGCTACCATTTTTGCCTGCTCCTTGTACTTTGCCACTACAGTATCAGTTTTAGAGGTCACTGCTTTTGTCTTCGGGTGTAATGTGGCTAGGACCTGCACCGACACTGTCCGATCCAGCGCCTCCATGTCTTGTCTGAAACCTCCTGAGTGGTCTTGATGTCTGGCGTCCAACTGGCCTTGGCCTTCTTTGCGTCCTTCTTCCTGGTAGCTCTTGCTAATTTTCACCTGCAGAGGTGAGGTAGGTGTCCATGTTGCCTAATTTGAAAATGGAGGTAGTCTGTTTGAAAGTAATTTTGATGGATGCTGATTTTGAGTTTTACATAGAACACAGAAACATAGACAATGACAGCAGAAAAGAACAATGGTTCATCCAGTCTGCTGAAGTTCCCTATTTAGCCCTGGGACCTACTGTTCCTCCTGGGTCCTAGCTCTCCCCATCCTTCCCTCCATTCTCCTCCCCATTGCTGCCACCCCCAGCAACCACTATACCCTTCATTCTATCCCAACTGTGCTTGAAACTACTAATGGTTTTAGCACCCAACACTTTGGCCCCACCCTACTTTCTGTAAGATAATACTTCCTCATGTTCTTCATGAACCTCCCTCCTGTCAGTTTCCATTCATGTCGACATGACTGCAAACTGATATTCAAGCTAAATAGTTCCTGGTACTTCACCTTGTTAATTCCTTTTAGGAACTTGAAAGTCTTTATCATACCTGCTCTCTCCCTTCAGGTTTCCAGCGAATACATATTCATTACCTTGAGATGCCTCACAAGACCTACCCTTTTGGTCCTGAATCATTTTTTTTTTACTCTATGCTACACCATCCCAGCCTAGCCTTATCCTTCCTGAGGTGAGGGCTCCAGAACTGGGTGCAGTTCTCCAGGTGTGGCATCACTAAGGCTTTATACAAGGGGAAGTATTACCTCTTCCCTTCTGGTATTAGTACTCCTCCAGATACATTTCAGCATTCTACTCACTTTGCTGTATGCCTTCTGCACTGACTCCATTGTTTGAAGGAGTTGCTGATGATAACGCCAAGGTCCTGTTCCTCAGCTGTAGTGTTAAGTCTCACCCCACCCATCCAGTACTCTGTCCTTGAGTTCTTGTTTCTTGGTGCATTACCTTGCCCTTTTTTGGCATTGACTTTCAGGTTGCCAAACCTTAGACCATCCCTCGAGGTTTTATAAGTCATTCTGCATTTCCCTTATCCCTCATCATTATCACCCTCCACAGAGCTTAGTGTGAACTGCAAAGAGACACAACCTGCCCCAGATTCCCTCTCCAGTGTCACTGATGAACATTTATTTATTTATTTATTTAGCTTTTGTTTACCGGGTAGGTACACTAGACAAGTAGTATGCCTATTTTCAGGAACGACCCGGGAGAGTACAGAACATACAGAATACATACAAGGCAACTTAGGAGATACATCTTATAACAGGAGGTACTAACAATTGTGGTAAGACATATACACGGGCAGTAATAACATCACATGACAGTCGATGCGTAGGTAGACATTTGTGACAGCTGAGATTCATCAGGGAGATTAAAAGAGGCATCCCCCTACGGAGGCTTGAAACAATTACACACTGATGATAACTTTAAGTGCGACCACAGGGTTGAGCGAAAAGACCCATGGGAGGGGGCCATGCGGACATGATCTGGTAGGGAGTTCCAGAGTCTAGGCACGTAGGCAGCAAAGTCTCGACCCCCCATGAGGGTCCGAGTGGAAGGAATTTTGAGCAGTCCAACAGACTGTGACCTAAGCTTGTAGGGCAGAGCGTCCATAACTGGGAGGAGATCCGCCAGTCCCTGGGGGGAGCCAATAGTGAGCACCTTCTTGGCGAAGCATCCAACCCCAAAGTCCAGGTATTCAGCTGGGGGCAACCAGCGGAGTCTATCATAGAGATCACATTGATGGGTGAGTTTAGGGATGGCAAGTGCAAACCGACATATATTGTTATATGCCGTGCTCCACCGGGCAAGGTGGTTTTGGGGGGACTGGGCGAATAGGGGGAGTCCGTAGCTGAGAGAGGGAAGAAGCACACCTCGAGCAAGCGCGAGTCTTGCCCCTGGGGTCAGGTTGTATTTGGCCCATAGGCCATACCCAACTACAGTGTGTACTTCTACAGATGTTGAGGATATGACTTCATGTCAAGTTAGTCGAGAGAGTAACTCCAAGATATTTGATGGAGTTCACCAATGGCAGCGGGGATCCCCCATCACAGGTTATGTGGAGCGAGGATGATGCGGCTTTTATCTTGGCTGCGGAGCCAAAGAGCATGGCCTGCGTTTTATTGGTGTTCAATACCAGCCTATGGTGAGTAACCCAGGCCAGGACTCTCCCGAAGTCATCGGTCAGGCTCTGGTTTAGTGCAGCGACAGTGGGGGAATGGGCCACTAGTACCAGATCATCTACATATAAAGTGGCTTGGCAGTGAGAGGTCACCAGTGGCAGCTGATTGATAAAGAGCGAGAAAAGGAGGGGGCCCAGCACTGATCCCTGGGGGACTCCCAGAGTCATCGCCCTTGACTCCGAGAGGACCTTGTTGAAGCAGGTGCGCTGCTGTCTACCCTGCAGATAATCCGTGAACCAATTTAGGGCATGGGAGGAGAGACCAACGGCCCTTAGTTGCTCTCCAAGAAGGTCATGATTAACAAGGTCAAACGCTTTTGTTAGGTCTATAAATATTGCACCAGACAATTTACCTTGGTCCATGGCAGATCTTATACTGGAGGTGACTGTGATCAGTGCAGAAGTGGTACTGTGACCCTTTTGAAATCCATGCTGTGCTCTGGAGAGCAGTGCATGAGAGTACAGATACTCAGAGAGTTGCTTTGCCACCACCTTTTCAAGAAGTTTGCTAAGGGACGGAAGGATAGCATTGAGGCGGTAGTTGTCAGGAAGCGTAGGATTGCCCTGCTTCAGAACTGGAACTATCCTTGCTTCCTTCCATATGACGGGAATAGTCCCTGAGTTAAGGGATAGATTGAAGATGTGTGCAACCGGAGAGGCAATGATGGGCGCTCCTAGTTTGAGAAGTCGGGGTTCCAGGAAATCGAGGCCAGGGCTGGAATACTGGGCCAGGGCAGCAAGAAGTTTCTGAACTTGGAGGACTGATACAGCCCTAAGATTAAACACGCCCCGATGTTGAACTGCCTGACTCGATAGGGACGGGATCGTGGGCGAGCTCCCCCAGCTCATTGAGAGACGGGAGGTGAGGGCCGAGTGGTCCGAGAAGTGACGGTTTAGGGCGTCAGCTATGGTTTGGGGGTTATTGCAAGAGACGCCATTTAGGACCATATCCGTGACACCCGTGCTGGAGGACCCACTGACTAAGGTTTTAATGTTACTCCAGAACCTCCTGGGGTCACTGGCAGAGCTGAGTAATGCAGACTTACAAAAGTCGCTTTTTGCTACCCTTATAGCCTTCTTACACTGGTTCCTGAGGTGCCGATATCTCTGGAAGTTAGAGAGATCACTGGATCGCCTGGCCTGGATCCAGCATTGGTCTCTTTTGCGTAACTTGGCTAGCAGATTTCCATTTAGCTAGTAGGTGGCCGTCCCCCTCACCCTCCAGGTGATCATGGGTGCGTGCCTGTCCTGGATGTCACCAAAGGTATCAATGAAACAGGAGGTAGCTACTTATTGAAGAGGACCAGATCCAGGACAGATCCATGTGGTACCCTGCTCATGACCTCCTCTCTTCTGTTTTGACCAGTTGACCACAACCCTCTGCTGCCACCCCTTTAGCCAGTTGCCTGTCCAGTTTACTATGACCTTTGCCCCCACCCAGAACCTCCATATTCTTCAGCAGGTGTCTGTGTGGCACAGAGTCTAAAGCCTTGCTGAAACTGAAGTAGAGCAAATCCACAGCATGGCCTCTATCCAACTTCTTTATCACCCATTTAAAGAAAATCAGGTTAGTCTGACAAGCTGTCCCTGCCACAAATCCATGCTGTTTACTGTCCTGGAGACCGTTGCTTTCCAAGTAGTCCATGAGATCCTGTTTGAACATTGACTCCATCAGCTTCCATCCAATAGAGATAAAACTAACTGGTTTGTAGTTCCCTGCTTGTTCCTTGTCCCACACTTATACAATGGAACTACATCTGCCTCCCTCCAGTCCTTTTGAACTACCCCCATCCTTAGAGAGCTGTTGACTAGATCAACCAGGGGTTCAGGTAGTTCTGTTGCTAGCTCTCTTAGTAACCATGGATGCAACCCATCTTGTCCCAGGGCCAGGGAACTTATCTATCTTTAGCCTGCCAGCCCTTTCTGGACCCTTTCACTTGTAAATATTGACTGTCTCATCTCTGGGACCCCTTAGTGGGCACATTAAAATGACACTTTCTGGTACAGGCCTACCGTCCTCCCTAGTGAAAACTGAGCAAAAATAATCATTAAGACTGGCAGCCTTTTGCCTGTCCTCCTCTATCACCCTACACCCCCAACTAACCTTACAATTTCCCCCCTTTTCTTCCTTTTTCCCTAATATATTGGAAGAACCGTTTTTCTCTGTGTTTGGCCCCCTCCGCAGTATGCAGCGCTGTGACTGCTTTAGCATCCCTAACCACCCTCTTTGCCTCCCTATTTTTCAGTAAGTATTCTCCCCATTCCTACTCGCTCTTCTTTTCTTTATACTTGTAGAAAGGCCTTTTTCTTGGCTCTTGCCCCTTCCCTGACTCTTGCTGAGACTCATAATGGTCTCTTGAACCCGTTCTTTTTGGTTACTGTTCTCATACACACCTTAGATGCCTTAAGAATGGCTCCCTTTATTGCCCCCATTTCTCCTCAACCCCTCGTGTTGTCAGCCCTAACTGACTTGTCCCTGACCAGCTCCATCAGCCTGTTGAAATCACCCCTTCTAAAATCAAGGACTTCAGCTTTTAATTGGTTTTCCTGACCCAAGGGCTGGTTCGAAACAATTGGAGTTATGGTCACTGTTCCACAGTGGCTCACTTACTCTCACAGTTCGTATCACCCCCGAGTTGGTGAGCACCACATTGAGAATTGCAGTCTGTCTGGTGGGTTGCTTAACTAGCTGTACCAGTAGACAGTCCTGGAAGGCATCCAAGAAGGCCTGACTTATTTATTTATTTCTATGTCCTGAATACAGGTCCTCACAAGCTCCCACTGCTCCCCACTCTCCCTCGCCTAACAAGTCCTTACCAGCTTCCACTAACCCCTTCCCCCCCCCCCAACAGGTCCTTACAGGCTCCCACTACTCCCTCCCCCTCCCCAACAACTTACCAGCACTTGTACCCCGGCTATCTCGGGCCCATCTGCCCTGACCAATCAGGTTCTCTAGCTCCCTCAACTCTCCACTCTCCCCCTCTCTACCTAACAACACTTAAACCCCTCGTACCCCTCCCCCACCTTCACACACACCTGCTTATCTTCCCTGCCCCCACTGCTATCATCTACTGATATTTCTCCTTCATACCCACTTAGACTGCTGCATACTTTCCCTTAACTACAATACTGACTCCAGCTAATGATCCTTCATTGTCCATGACATGAACTGACAAGGCTTAGTAGCTGCAACCTGGGAGTACCCAAAGCTTGCATAGTTTGACTCTGCACTTTAAATACCTCTGGTGGCATAGGACTATCTTCCTCTATGTTTTCGGCCCCTAGGCAATGGCCTAGCTATGTTACTGATATTCTTATCACACTATTTATAATATTTAATGGGGCATATGTAATATGTACTCTAATTGTTGTGTTACTGACAATGACTATCCACATCCCATTCAATTGTCTTATGCCAATACCTGTCCTTTCACGGAAGAAAGGGTTCTGAAAGAACTCCTAATATTGAAGGTGGACAAAGCAATGGGGCCTGATGGGATTCACCCCAGAATTCTAAGAGAACTAAGGGGAGAACTAGTGACACCACCGAATACCCTTTTTAACAAATCAAGGGAGGATGGTGTGGTATCTAAGGACTGGAGGAGGGCGGGTATGGTTCCCCTTTACAAAAGTGGGAGCAAAGCAGAGGCAGGAAACTACCGACCTGTTAGCTTTGACCTCAGTGGTAGGGAAAATTATGGAATCACTACTGAAAAAAAGAATTGTTGAGTACCTGGAGGCCAGCGGGGCACAGGACCCAAGGCAGCATGGATTCACAGTGGGAAGGTCATGTCAGACGAATCTAATAGATTTCTTTGACTGGGTGACCAAAGTAGTAGACCAGGGAGGAGCTGTGGACATGGCCTACGTAGACTTTAGCAAGGCATTTGACACAGTCCCACGCTAAAGATTAGTAAACAAATTAGCCAGCCTGGGAGTGGGTCCCAGGGTGGTTGCCTGGGTAAAAACTTGGCTGGACAACAAGACACAGAGGGTAATAGTAAACAGAGTCCTCTCCAAAGAAAGGGGGGTTACTAGTGGGGTACCACAGGGTTCAGTACTGGGTCCGGTCCTTATAAGTGACATTGCGGAGGCACTGGAAGGAAAAGTATGCCTCTTTGCAGATGACACAAAGATCTGCAACTGGGTTGATACACGGGGTGAAAGGATGAGAAGGAACTTGCAAGGTTGGAGGAATGGTCAAAAGTATTGCAGCTTAGATTCAATGCAAAGAAGTGCAAAGTAATGCATCTGGGAAACAAAAGCCCAGGGGAAGAGTAACAACAAAAGTGGAAAGGGACCTGGTGGTAGTCATATCAGATGACCTAAAGGTTAGCAAGCAATGTGAGAAGGCAGTAAGGATGGCTGGGGGGGTACTGGGATGTATAGGGAGAGGCATCACCAATAGAAAACAGGGAGTTGTTATCCCTCTGTACAGACAGTTGATGAGACCCCATCTGGAGTACTGCATGCAGTTCTGGAGACCCCATCTCTGCAAGGGCAAAGTCAGGATGGAGGCAGTCCAGAGGAGGGCAACTAAAATGGTGCAGGATCTGCAGCAGAAGCCATACAAAGAGAGACTAAAGGAGCTTAATATGTATACCCTTGAGGAAAGGGCAGGGGGGGCATGATAGAAACTTTCAAGTACCTCAAGGAAATCAACAAAGTCCTAGAGGGTAGCATCTTTTTGGAAAAGAGATGTGCAAGAACAAGGGGACACAATTTGAAGATAGACAGGGGATGGCTCCTGGGCAATGTGAGGAAGTATTTTTTCACAGAGAGGGTGGTGGACACATGGAATGGTATTCCTGAGGAGGTTGTGGGGTCAAAAACAGTGGGGAAATTCAAGAATGCTTGGGACAGACATAAGGCAGTTCTGCTGGGGGTAGAAAGAAGTAGGGTGTTGGTTAACTAGGATCTGCAGCGTATCCAATAGATAGAGAAATGGGCAGACCAGGTGGGCCAAGTGGTCCTTATCTGCCATCAAAGTCTATGTTTCTATGTTACGTTTCTATGCAATTTATATTATGTAATATGTTGTCTAATTGTTATGTTACTGACAGTGCATATCAGCTGCTACTGTTTTCTCATCAATCCATGTACCTTTATTTGTTCCCCCACCCCACGTTTGATGAGGATCCTTTGTAAATGAGCTTTTAGCTCAAGGGTTTGTAATTTCGATTCTACAATAAATAAATAAAATTCGGATTAATACCTTTGATTCTCCTGGATCTCACAGTGGCGTTTGATACGGTGGACCACAAGGTGTTACTTGACTGGCTGCAGTTCTGGTGTGGCCTGTCCAGTACAGTCATCCAGTGGTTCAGGTCATACCTGTCAGGCAGGGTGCAGAGGGTAGTGATGGGGCTTGCCTCATCTAGCCAAAAGCCTCTGACCTGTGGAGTTCTGCCAGGCTTGGTCTTGTCGCCTCTATTGTTCACTGTATTGTATATATGCTGCTGCTGGATGACATCCTCAGGCGGTGTGGACTGGGTTTTCATTGCTACACTGATGATACCCAGCTATTCCTGTCTTGTGCACCGGGCAGCCAGATGGTGGGATTCTGTGCTTAACAGCTGCCTGGCTGAAATCCAGGCTTGGATGTCTCAGAACTGGTTAAAGCTTAACCCAGATAAGACTGAGGTGCTGGTGGTGGATCCGGGTAGTTGTGGGGATAGGACTTGATGGGATCCCCCAGTCTTGTTCTGGGGGGGTACCTATGGTGCCCTCCAAGTGAGTCAAGGATCTGGGCATAATCCTGGATGATGGCTTGACACTTGATGCCCAGGTGTCGGCTGTCTTTAAGAGTGGATTGTATCACCTGAGACCTGAAGAATATTGCCCAGACCTGACACCTGCTACCACATCAGGACCTGACCTCACTAGTGCACACTTTGTCATGTCTAGGCTGCACTACTGCAATCCCCTTTGCCAGGGGCCTTCTGGAAATAACCTCTGACGCCTGCATCTGGTACAGAATGCGGCGGCTTGATTGTTGATGGGCGCATGAAAATATGATCACATTATGTTCGTTCTCCATGGACTGCACTGACTGCCAGTAAGATGGAGGATTATCTTCAAGGTCGGTTTACTGACCTACTGTATAAGGCCCTGCACGGTCAGGGACCAGTCTACTGGCATGATCTCCTCATGCCCCACTGCCCGTCTCAGACTCTCTGTTCTACCGAGAGTTGCCTCCTTAGTGTTCCTAGGGTAAGGCTTAAGAATTCTGGTGATCGAGCCTTTTCAGTTGCCATGCCCACCCTTTGGAACGCTTTCCCTCAACATCTTTGGGAGGCATCCTTGGTGGAATCCTTTAAAAAGGGATTAAAAACATTTTTATTTCACCATACATTTGACGGTTCTTAATTATTATATTATGTTAAATGGCTCCTGTATTTGCTATTTGCTCTGTACTGCATTTATGAATGGTTATTTGTTTTATTGTGTGTTTTTAAATTGTATTGTAAAGTGTTCTGAGTCCCTGGAGAGGGGTGCTATATAAATAAAATATTTATTTATTATTTATTTATTGAATTTTGATGACCAGGTAGACCCACTGAGCCCCGAAGGTCCCTTTTTCAGGGGCGACCCAGGAGACGGAAACAGTACAATACAGTCAGTACAGGGTGCAGAGAAAGTAGACATGAAATTCAAGGTTACAATAAAGGCAATATTTCAATATATTGAAAATAAGTGCAACAATTGAGGAAGTTGAGGCATGCTTTTGGAGTCGTTTTGGGTGAGAAAAGGAGAGGGATTGGTGTAAGATGTGGGACCGGGGTTGACTATCCAATACCCTGACAATGGCACAAGTTTGCCCCAAGCAAGTGGGACTTGAGCCTTGTGCAAAAGTTTAACAGCGATGGGGGGAGTAATATCTATCTATCTATCTATCTATCTATCTATCTATCTATCTATCTATCTATCTATCTATCTATCTTTGAGCCAAGTGGCTCTTTTACAAAGATTCCAAGTTGATTAAGTACATAATACAAGACAAGTGGTACAAACATGATAGAAATTAACAGAGTGGCATGGTATACAGCTAAACAGAAGATTGGTAGTTACAGAAGTGCAATGCCTTAACAGCAGCATCCTCTTGTATGAGTATACAGTGGTCATGAGCAATGAGAACACTTAGGTTGCTGAAGTGCCAGACAATGGATAGGTAGCAGCCTGAGTAGGCATTGTCAGGATAAGGGAGAGAGGTAGGGGGATAGGAGTATGGAGAGGAGGAATGTAGTAAGAGTGGAGGGTGGTCAACCATGAATAGGTCACAGGGAACATGCGATCAGGAAGGGCGATCACAATTATTTGCTTGTGCTAGGAA
The DNA here is from genome assembly GCA_016271365.2 of Neoceratodus forsteri. NCBI lineage: Eukaryota > Metazoa > Chordata > Ceratodontiformes > Ceratodontidae > Neoceratodus > Neoceratodus forsteri. The sequence goes on from CM057454.1 coordinate 316,973,019, forward strand.
GAGATGGAGGTCTCTTTTGAAAGGGGCAATCTTTCCACCATCTTAACAGGGGAACGGAGAGGTCATTAAACTATTGAGGCCCCTAAACGGAAAGGACTCACTGGGCAAAGGTGGTATGCCTAAAAGGGACATGGAGTACACCCTTCGATGATCTTCTAGTTGTTTTGGAGGTTTGAGAGTGATGGAAAATGCTAGCCATTGAGGCAGGAGTTAGTCCATGTAGGGCCTTTTTTCCAAGCATGCAGACCTGATTCCTGACCCATTGAAGCAGGGAGAACCACCCTGTCTCTGAGTGAAGACTACAGGTGTGTCTAAATTGACCTGCTCCTAGGACTAGTCAGCAGGCTTTGTAAAGGAGTATCTTAACCTTTTCAGAGCTGTGTCCATAGTGGCGCTGTAGATGATAAGTCCATAGCCGATTGTGGGCAAAATAGAGCTCCTTGTCACCATGCTCAAAGCCTCAGGAGTCATTGCCTGCCTATGGCGATAGAGGATCCCGAGTTTGATGTTCGCTGTTTTGATAACATGGTCAATGTGGCCGGTGAAGGACAGGGTGTCATCGAGGTGTATGCCAAGGTATTTGAAGGAGTGGACTTGCTCTAGAGTGTCTCCTTTTTGGTTAAGTAAGTACAATGTTTTTTTTTTCTTATTTTGGGGGAGTGTGAATTGCATAACTTTTGTTTTTTTATAGCTTAGAAGGAGTTTGTTATGGGTAAACCATGTCTGTAGTTTCCTGAAGCTATCCTGGCAATTTCAGTTGTTTGGAACCCTGGTGTGGAGATTATGGCATTGTCTCTGTTCAACAACATTTTCGCTGTGCATGCAGAGGGTAATGAGTTTATGAAGAGACTGAAAAGCAGCGGGCCGAGTATAGACCCTTGGGGCACCCTCATGGTCACATCCCTAGGGTTGGATGCTACTCCTCTTATTTTCACTCATTGTGTCCTGTGTGATAGGTAACTAGTAAACCAGGTTACTGTATCGTATGACAGGCCAAGAGCCAGGAGGTTGTCGAGTAGGATCTGATGGTTCACAGTATCAAATGCTTTTGTGAGGTCTATAAATATAGACCCTACCAACTTGCCGCTGTCAAGAGTGTCCTATAGGTATGTGGTGTGTTCAGTAAGTGCGGTGATGGTGTTATGTTTTTTTTTTTTTAAATCATGCTGTTGTGCACACAGTAAGTTGTATTTATTTAGGTACTCTATCACTAGATCAGCTACAATTCGTTCAAGGGCTTTCGAGAAAGGCAGTAATATTGATATGGGTCCGTAGTTTCCCAGGCAGGTTCTGTCTCCACTTTTGAAAACACTGGGGTGACATATGCAATCTTCCATTTATCTGGGAAGACTACTGTTCTTAGTGATATATTGAATAGTTTGGTGAGGGATAGAGCTCCTTTGTCCAGAGTGAGAGAAATGAGTTTCATGTCTATCATGTCACTTCCAGTCCTTGTTTTACCTAGGGCCCTTCTAACATATATAATGGTGTGCACTCTAGAGATTTGTTTAAAATAAAATAATGGTTTTCTGGAGTTCCGGGATGGGTGCAAGTTGTCACAAGTGGACTTGCTTGAGGGTTGGATTTTAAGGTACTCTGGAGGTAATACCACGCTTAGGTCCATGAATGCAAAGTTGAAAGCATTTACCAGGTTCTTAGGCTCCTGCAAGGTGTTGGATGCCATAATATTCGGGTCTGGTGGTGCTTTGGACTCTCTGCCAGTCAAGGTTTTTATATTGTTCCAAAACTCTTCTCCTTTACCCCAGGACCTACCCAGTAATTCTTTATAATAGTTTCCTTTGTATTCCTGACCAGGCTTGTGCACTTATTTCTTGCTGCTTTATAGGCAGTATAGTCGACCAGCTTACCAGTAGCCCTAGCTGAGACTTCTTCCACTCGTAGCCACTGGAACATCCCAGTTGATGTCTGGCAGGTTCAGATCACCCACCACCACTACTTCCCCCTTTGCCACCACTCTTTCAGATTCTTCCCTGAACTATCTGTCCCTCTCTTCCTCTTGTCATGGAGGTCTATAGATTACCCCCAAGTGCAGTTTCTTTTCTGAGGCTGCCGTGAGTTGCATCCACAGCAGTGGAGGATTTGGAGCTCAAGGAGATGCATCTAGTTGTGTTGCATGCATGTGCACAGTCCCACATTGTAATTATTTTTGCACTATGCATTTTCTGTTTTCAATCATGCTTGTTACCTGTCCCCCTTTTCCAGTAACACCTGAAAATGGGCACCTGTTCAGTGCAGTCTACTGGACAGTACTATCAATGAATACATACATAAATACGTACATAAATAAATAGTGTGATAAAGAAAACCCAGATCCAGCTTAGATTTTACAGGGACATAGCACTTCAGATAGCTAATTAAATATTGCATTGCATGCCTGTGACCTTAGTTGCATGTTTTTGAGGTTGTCCTGTAGGTACATGTATTCACTGTAATTTTTTTATTTTTATTTCTATAGCTTCCTAACTGGACTCAGAAATAGTTAACATTAGCTGGCCCGCTGGCACAGAGGCACGATCGCTGTCTGCAGTGTTGATAACCCAGATTCGGGAATGGACTCAGGAGTCGGAGGGTCGGCCAGGGGGAGTAGGACTGAGCACCCAGTGGATTGCTGTCATACTCTGGGGGGAGGTGAGGTTGAATGTCCAACGCACGATGGACCCCTGGCTGAGGTCGGGGGTTCCGCAGCTGTTGGCACCTGCACGTTCTGGGGGTAGGGTGGATGCGGGTCATCATTACACATCCCCACCCCGTGGGGTTTCACAGTCTACTAAAAATACCAGCCTCTGCCAATGAGCCTGCTCCATTGTCATCCCCTCTGGTCACCAGAGTTCGCCTGTCGGTGGCCCCACTCGGGGGGGGGGGTCAAGCCCGAGTATGAGGGGCGGCTGATGGAGCCTGGTGAGCCCATCGGGGCTTGGGGAGCTGGCACAAAAAAGTATAATAATAAAAAAGAAATAGCATTGATAGCATAATAACTAAAAATTAATACAGATAGCTGCTTAACTAACCCCTAAAAATGAGTGTACAATCTAAGCTTTGCTGGGTAAGGCTTAAGGAATTAGACAGCACTACAACATTTTCTTAAAAATGGAAATGGAGGAAGCCAAATGGTTTTCTTGAGAGAGAGTTCTATAGTGTTAGCATTGCTGAACTGGGATGTAGAACACTCCATGACACACTGAGCAGGAGGCTGTCACTGGTGCATAGAGGTCAGGAGTCCCCAGATATCGGGGAAGGGGTGCCAGTCTAGTCAGGATTTCAAAAGTCAGTTAAAGGTCAACTGGTTTGGTGGTATCAGTAAGTGGTGTGCATAGTGCTAGTATGCATGAGACCTAGGTTTGTGATATGAACTAACATCCACACGTTGGGTCAGTGGAGCCTAGAGCATGCTGCAAAGTCAGCGTGTCCAGGCTCCAGAAGGCTTAGTTCATGTGCTCTAGTTGCTTCTCCTGCAAGATAGAGAGGCGCCATGATGTTCTTATACTAGATTCTTATGGTAGAAGGCTTTTTAGCCCATAATAACTGTTCCCCACATTAGTGGATCATATACCAGAGTTTGATAATAACCATCTATCTACCAATTTTTTTGAACCCACTGATTGAACCACTTTCAATTATTTCAGTTGGCAATCTGTTCCAAAGTCTGCCAGTACTATTAACAAAAGAGAAATGTTTCTTATTATTCCTTGCTGTATTTAGCGTAATTTGCTTTTTGTGTCCCTTCAAACTGGCTAGTTTGTCTTGTAGGATAATATCTAATTCGTTCTGTAGTTTAGTGTCATTCATTATCCTATATATGACCATTAGATCTCCTCTGGTTCTTCTAAGTTGTAATGAAAATAAACCTGTTTTGTTTAATCTGTCCTTGTAACTTTACTTGCTAAGTGTTCCTATTAATTTAGTAAAACGGCTTTGTAACTTTTCTACTCTATTCCTTTCACCTACCATGAATGGATTCCATAATTGTGAACCGTAGTCCAAGAGGGGTATAATTTTAGGGGACACATTTTATATAATGGCATTAAGCATGCTACACTTTTGTTTACAAAGCTTTTTCTTATATTTCTCATCATTATGTTTGCTTTCTCTATAACTCTAGTTCTATGATTTCTGAAACTCATACCTTCATCTATCCATATGCTGCAATCCCTTTCCAATTTAGTCATGGCTACTTTACTATTCATTAAAATGTATTCTTGTTGTGTTATTTTTTCCTACATGCATCACCATGCATTTATTGACAGTTAAGGGCATCTTGTTTATAATTGACCATTTCTCAGTTTTTTTCCAAGTCCTGTTTTAGGGTCTGTTGTTCTCTTTTAGATGACACTGGTCCCTCCCAACTTGAAGTCATCAGCGAATTCTAAAACTTTATTCTGAAAACCTAGGTGTAAATCACTTATAAAAAGTGAAAACAGCAATGGTCCCAAACCCGACTCCTGTGGTACCCCACTGGATACCACAATTGGGCTAGAATATTCCCCCAAGATTACTACTCTTTGTGTCCTTCCTTCGAGCCACTTGGTGATCCAGTTAATCAATCTTCTGTTTATACCTATTTTTATCAATTTCTGCACTAAGCCTAAATGAGGGACCTTGTCAAATACCATGTAGAAATCAAGATATATTATATCCAAGGTATATTTTTGCTCATTTCCTTATTTATATATTTGTGGAAACTTAATAAGTTGGTAATAAATCCCCGAATTTTTTTAATCCATGTTGTTTTACATCATCAAAATCCAAAATATTTAAGTTTTCCTTAATTTTGTTCTTTAGTATTGTTTCTGCAATTTTCCCTAGTATGCATGTTAAGCTTACTGGTATGTAATTTTATGTTAATAATTTGTTACCCTTTTTAAACAGTGGAACCCCTGTTGCTTTTTTCCAATCATCAGGAATTTCCCCATTTGTCAGTGGAGCATTGATATCATAGCTAGGGGATCCTTAATATATTCAGCTGTTTCATGAATTAACTTGGGACTGATTTGATCCTGTCCAGCAGACATATTTGTCTTTATTTTCTTCAGTAAATTAACTATTTCAACTACAGTAACCTCCATTGACAGTTGACCATGAGTGTTAATATTATCCCTTACTTCACCACTCTGCTGTGGTTCATATACTGTACCAAAGTATTCAATGAATACTCTAGCCATCTCAATTGGGTCATAAATCTTGTTATTATTTTCCAATACTGGTCCTATTTTGTTCTCTCTTCTATTTAGGGAGTTGATATATGAATAGGAACTGTTACCACCATCCTTAATATTTGATACTTTAAATTCCACTTTATTTTTTTCTGTCCTGATTTGTTTCTTTGAATCCCTTAGTGACTTCTTATAATGCCTGATGTTAACTTTTGACTCTTCGTTTTTCATTTTCTTAAAGGCCGGCTTCTTTTTACCACTTAATCTTAATACTTTATTAATACACCATAATGGTCTCTTACCCTTCATAGTATAAAGTTTCAGGTTAGGCACATACAAATCTTCCGGTAGTAATAATTTAGTTTTAAAAGCAGATCACATATTGTTCGTATTTTTACCTTTAAAGTAATTTCTCCAATCCCAATCTACTACACTTTTTTATCTTTAAGAAATCTACCTTTTTGTAATTCTTTACAACTGTTGCACCCTTACTTAATACGTCTGAGACTAGACCTTTTTATGATAAATTCTATTATATTGTGGTCACTGTTGCTTAAATGTTCCCCAATTGTTATTTTATTTACCATCCTCTCATTGTTAGTAATCAACAAATTTGGTATATTGTTTCCTCTTGTAGGCTTATTAATCATCTGTTTTAGGCCCATGGTATTCAACATTTCAACAAAATGGTTGTGTCTCTGTGCTTTATTATGCAACTGATCCCAATTAATTTAAGGTAATTGAAATCCCTGATACTACAGTATTACCCAGCAGAGCCATTTCAGAAATTTCATTCTCTATTGTGGTGTCTAATTCTCTTAATGATCCGGTGTCAGTGATATACACTTATCAGGAGCTTTTTATCCATAAGTCCATTTAAAGTTAACCATAATGATTCAGTATTTGATTCCTGCAGCTTTGTGTATAATGTTGTATTATGGGTGTGTGGCATTTTGGTATTTGGTCTGCCACTAAAGGACCTCTTACATTCTCTGGTATACTGCCTTCCCATCTGGTGCTTCTGCTGCAGGAATCAGTAGGTACCAAACGAATTGAGTCGGACACATAAAATAAAGAACAGGATAAGGTTTATTCAGCAAACAGACTATATCCTTCTATCTCCCTATTCCATTCTATACCTTCCTCCCAACAAGTTTCTGTTATCATACAAATGTTGACATTTGCTCTGGAGAGCATTACCTCTAGTTCTGATTTTTTCATGATGTGTAAGCTTCTAATATTCAATGACCATATTTTTATCTCTGTCACTCCTATCTGTTGTTTTTATTCTATATGCACTTATATTTTCATTTGATGCCATAATTCCCTTATTCATGTGTGTACATCTCATTTCTCTTCTCACCAGCTCCTCTAGTTAGAAACTTTATTTACACATTGCTTAACTGAGACTCCCAATTTCTTACTGCCTCTCTTACTTAAATTAAGCCATCTATTCTGTAATAGCATTGGCACCATACAGCACACTGTCACTCACTTTGGGCTCAAAATATATGCCAGGCCAATCCTGGAAGTGCAGTTCCAGTCATCTGACCTCCTCAGATCACTCACTAAACTAAAAACAGATTTTCAGCCCAAATTCGTAGTTTTAAAATGCTATTAAGAAGTTCTTGTCAGTTCCTCAAACCCCCCACATTAACAGCAGCACTGTTTAGCCCCAGGACAAGCTAAGTACTTGAAACAGGCACCGGCAGCTTGGAAATATGTTCAAATTAAAAAGGGAAAACTTTATTGTTGTTTTATAGATTTTACCTCTGCGTTTGATAGTATCAGCAGATACATCCTTTGGGAGAAATTGTATAAATTGAACATTTGTCCGGACTTATTGAATGTTTTAATAAGAATACATAGTCACATTTGGGCTAAGGTCCAATATGATCATTTAAGAAATACAACTACATATTTCTATACTAATATAAGGGTACAACAAGTTTTCCTTTCGGCTCCAACCTTATTTAATATCTATATTAATGAAATACTCATAAAGCTTCAACACCCTGACTTTCATGCACCCAAGATAGGAAACATCAAAGTAGATTGTTTAGCATACGCTGACGACCTAGTGCTGATATCAACCTCAACCCTTGGGCTACAAAGAAAACTTAATTGTCTAACTGATTTGTGTAAAGAACATAAATTAAAAATTAATATGACTAAAACAAAACTTCTAGCGATAGGACAACAGACTAAAAATAAACATCCAGTATGGATTAATACAGAGAAGGTGGAACAGGTAAAATTTTATGATTATCTGGGTGTTAGATTTTCAGAAAATCTTAAATGGACTAATCATACAACTATGATATGTAATAAAATAATAATTGCATTTAATGCATTTAAAATATTTAATGCCAAAATGGACCGTATGTCTGTAAAAGGTGGAATGAAGGTGCTTGATGCTAAGATAAAGTCAAGTCTGTTATATGCAGCAGAAGTTTGGGGCTTCTCGAGCTTAAAAAAGTGACAAGTGATTATCAATAAATTAATTAGATACATTCTTATGACCCCACAGTCAGTCCCAGAGGAATTCTCAAACTTGAAACAGGACAATTTCCAATTGCTACATTAGTTGCTGAAAGACAAATAATATCTGTCATTAAAACACTTAGATTAGAAGAAAATAGATTACCAAGATGTTGTTTGGAAGAAGAGGTTGCTTATTCTTCCCTGGGCTTCGAGGCAACAGCAATTAAAATAATCAAGAACCTTCTATTCCCTAATGGATTGGGCCATATTTTATGGGATATTTATTAATACCCATGGGATAATATTATCTTGATTAAAAACAGACTTCGAGATATAGAAAGGTCAGATATGAAGGAGAAATTAAATAACTTAAAACTATTCAGATGGTATAAATATATTAAGCATAAACATGAGATGGAACCATATTTGTTAAAATTATCTGACCCTTCAAAAAGAAGAAAAAACTCAATTCAGATTTGAGACTTATAAAGCAAATTATATATATATATATATATTACAGACAAAAAAGGAAAAACATAAACTCTCCTTTCTGTAGATGTGATAGATGCATGGAAGACGATGCAAAACATATCATTATAGTTTGTCCTTTATATACAAGACAACGGGAAAAGTATTTGGGTGGTGTCTTGGCTAGTCTCGCCCTCCCTCCTGAAGATGTGTTAGCATATCTATTAAAGAAAACTAACTATCATATTATGGAGAAACGTGCTTCATTTTTAAAAACTGTACATTTATGAATATGTTTATAATATGTTTAAAATAATGACAGTTTGTAATAACACAAATGGCTGAGTAGACAACAAGTTTGTGATAGAAATATAAGAGGATTACTCAAGTTTTAATTAGATATCATAATCTATTTAAGATCATGACATGTCTGTAGTATTTTATCTTGATGTGAAATTTTACTGATGAATTAGAAATGTTGAGGTTTTGTATTGTTGCACTATGTATTCACATGAACACATTTTACAGATTGTAATTTAATATTGACATGGTTTTTAACCGATCAGTAAAAATTTCTGATTCATTCACTGGCTGGAAGCGATGGTGCTTTGTAGTCATAGTAACAGCTATGGACTACAACTTCCTAGTACCTTGTTCCTTGTCCTTGACCTTGCTACTCTTTTACTGCACAAACTTCAAGCTCCTCACAACAGTATATGGTCAGGTTTGCCTCAGCACCATGAAGGTAGTCGTGCAGCATAAGCACCATACAGCACACTGTCGCTCGCTCGGGGCTCAAAATTTATGCTGGGCCGATCCTGGAAGTGTAATTCCCGGTCACGTGGCCTCCTCAAATCGCTCACTAAACTAAAAACAGATTTTCAGCCCAAATCCGTAGTTTTAAAATGCAATTAAAAGCAGCTCTTGTCAGTTCCTCAAACCCACATTTACAGCAGCACTATTTAGCCCCAGGATAAGCTAAGCACTTGAAACAGGCGCTGGCAGGAAGTGATGGCGCTTTGTAGTTCTAGTAACAGCTATGGACTACAGCTCCCTAGTACCTTGTTCCTTGTCCTTGACACTGCTACTCTTTTACTGCACAAACTTCAAGCTCCTTGCAGCAGTATATGGTCAGATCTGCCTCACCACCAAGAAAGTAGTCACGCAGCATAAGCAGTATACAGCTGGATGACAATGCAAATGTATCCCTCCTCCTCCTTGTAGCCCAGCGCTGGCAACAGACTGAAGTCAGTATATCAAAGGAGGTTGGAGAGACAAACAGAAAAAACTCTCTGGTCACAGAATAATGTCTGATAACCACCCACTATGTCACATAATGTAGCACTGCCTCCTGTACCTGCCTCCCCTTCCTGCTTGCATGGACATACAGTGGATTCCACTTGTATGCCATTCAGATGTATGCCCATTCTGGATATATGCAAAAAACCATTAAGTCCCAATTCTTGCCCTATTCCAGCAATGTTAATTATTTTGTTTCCATGCACAGTGTTTTCCGGTTATATGCACATTTGTTTTTCTTCTTGACGTGTCCCCCAGAAGGTGTTTGTCACCTCTTTGACAGTTGTACTCAGTTGTCATTCCCTTGCAGCCAGTAGATTGTCTCCATAGCTAATCCACCTATCACCTGATAATGCCAGAGCCCAGTTAAACCTGTCCCCCCTGCACCATAGTGATAGTGATTGCTGTTAGTTTTCAATTCTGATTAACTCACAGAGGGTGATGGACTGATGGCACAGGATCTGACTTCAAAATTCATGCAACTCACTGAAAGCCGCATTCACTCTCGCTTGCTGCAGTGGAAGTAGATCAGCATCAGTGAGTAACCAGTTTAGCAAAAAAAATGTTTGTGCTATGGTAAAGGCTGTCATTTCTCATATTGCTTAAAATAACATTTAACAGCATTTAGGATGGCTTAAGTGTATTTGTGAACATGTGTCAAAAATACACTGGGTCCCCATTGATTTCAATATGCACCTATTCATTTCTATGGCGTTCTGGTTGTAGATGCATTCTGGTTATATGCACAAATTGAGCTTGTTCCAAGCATGTGCATACATCAGGAATCCACTGTATTTGCTTTGGTGGCCTATCAAAGTAGGCCAGGACCCCAGTGTTTAGTGGGTGGGTTCTGCAGGGGTATGGGCAGGTGATGGAAGAGCATGGCCAGTGCTCTGAAGAGCAAGAGCAGCCAGAAGAGGAGAGGGATGTGACCAGGTGAGAGAATAAAGAGAGAACACCAGAAAGAAAGTCAGCAAACTAGCCTTGAGGTTGTACCATCTAACTGGCAGCCACCGCAGTATACGAGTAATATGATCTGATCTCTGACTGGAGGTCAGAAACCTCACTGCCTGTTCTGTACCATATGCAGATGTTGGATCTGGTTGCACAGTAAGGCATTGTAGAACGCGTTGTAATAACACATTTGTGATGAGACGAAAGTCTTCACAAGTGCATGTAGCTAATGTACAGTATACATTGTGCAAGTGCAGAATTACGTTAACAAGAGCTGTTGAATATGGATACATACAGATATATTGTCAAGGATCAGTATTATGCTAAAGGAGGAAATGTGGCCCAGCTGTTATAGCATAAGAACATGAACTCGTGAACCAAGACATCCTGATTTTAGTCCTAATGTAGCCACTCAGTGTGTGTGTGACACTGAACAAGTCATGTGACCCTCATGTGCTTCATCCTTCTTTCGGTAGAAGCAGCAGCTCAGTGTGAATAAGACTTTACATGTCAGTTGGGCTATTTTGTGATAAATACATTATAGTGGCAGGGTGGTGTGGCTGTATTGTTGAATTGTGATTTTTAGCCGCTTGTATCACAGTCATTTTTTCACAAATGTTTGCAAAATGTTCGAAAGCATGCATTTAGCCAGAGTAGCTCATGATCTGCCAGTTTCAGTAAAATTTGGTTCAGTGTTTTCTTGGCTAGAGGTAGAGGGTGACATGAACCCCCACTTCCACTATTTCAAAAGAGAGAGTAATTTACAAGCCGCAGCCTCTGACTAATGTAGAACATTCAGAGATATATGAATTGCACTTATGAGGGCTCTGGAACTAACAGCCACCATTGCTCCAGTGCAATAACAGGCAGTCGAGAAACCCATTCTGCCAGTAGTAGTGGTGCTGATATGTGTGTGCTTCTCTCTCCCTTCCACTTAACCCCCAGATGTGTCTTATGCGATTGTGAGCTGACCCCATCTGCCAGTACCATTTTTGCCACCCACTGCTTCATCTCTGTCTCCCTTCCTTTAGTACTTGAATACCCACACCAAACCAAATTGGCACACCCTCAATTCTCACTGCCATCACCCTCCACAAAACAGGATTTTTCAGGTCCCATGTCATATTACCAGCACAGCCCTCTCTCCAGCTGGCTGGCTGCTGTCTACTGAATGAAACTGAAAATGTGAAAAACACCCAACAAAAAGATGTCTGAAAAAGTATGAACTGGAGGGGGGGGGGCGTGGCTTGGCCTTGTAGGAAATGGCAGCATAGATTGATCTCTCTCTAGACAATCAAACATCATCCATCCTCTTCCAAGCTGGTTTTTTTTTGTACCATCTGTGGAGTGCCAGATATGTCAACTTCCTACACAGCAACAGTAGGTTCATCTACTTGCTTATTCAACTTCTTGACAAAAATCTGTCTGCTGAACATTTCTGGCCTACACTGCTTACAACATGGTGGATCTTCATTCAAACTCCAGCTCTCTTGTCAGGGTGGAAGCTATGTTTACTCAATTAGTATCAGATATTAACAATTTAAAAATTTCCACCAACATAATGCAGCATCTCTAGAATCGTTTAATCATCGCATTTTTCATGCTGAAAATCAAACTTCAGGCAACACTACTGCTATTCAAGATATGCATGCTACCATTAGGAATCAAGACAGAATTATTAAAAACCTTCATTCCAAACTCGACGATATTGAGAACCACAATCGCAGAAATCATCTGCGCTTTTTCGGATTTCCAGAGGGCTCAGAATTAGGTGCCACAACAGAGTTGCTCCTACATGTTCTCCCTTCTATGCTAAAACTGCCTTGTGAACAGCAATTAATCATTGAACGCTCTCATCGGTCCTTAGGTCTCAGGCCCAAACAGGAACTGAGACCTAGACCCATTGTGGCAAGATTTTTTAATTACGCTCACACTGAGTTAATATTAAACCGAGCAAGAGAGATTGGGGCTCTGACCTGGCAAGACTTTAGGATCCACATTTACAGAGATTATTCCAAAGACTTATCACTTAAAAGAAGAACATATAATTCTTTAAAGTCAATCCTTCACCAAAGAAACATTCATTTTGCTTTACGTTACCGTTCTACAATAGGCCTCTTTTTGGGATCTTCATTTAAAGACTTTTCTACCCCTGAAGCCCTTGCTGTTTTTTTTAATGTCCCATATAAGGATTGTACCTCACAGGCCTTTGGAGAGAGCGATCGCTCAAATGCTGACACTGAATCCATACGGATTTCTGATACTGCAGAACAGGTTCGGGGAGGAACTGTTTCAGAAATTTCAGTCCCCAGCACAGTCACTTCTACTGTCCCACCTGTTAGACCATCTAATAGAATTATAGAGAAACTTGCATCTGGCTCTAAAAATGTAAACCATTCTTGCTGCCAACCTGAAAATCATCTTAAATCTGTTTCAATGGAGAACTCTCAGTCATATGTGATTTCATCTATCCTTCTTAGTAACAAGTACGCCCTTTAGCTGACGACTTGCAGTCTTCTCACGAGGATTTGCTAACACATAGCAATGAAGAGAATAATGCTGAAACTTCATGTGCTGCACTACAAAATAATGCATCTGCGGATATCTCCTAGGCAGAAGCGGTGGCGAGTTCTCCCTTAAAATCACTTTGAGCCATCCAAGAAGAAACGCAAATCTAAATCCAACAGTAAAATGAATGTCTCAAGTAATGAAGTTCACAAGCAAGTGATAACTTGAACTCCCTTGGTAGCTACTGTTAGCTTACTCTGTCTGTTTACTGACATTTAGTCAGATCAGAACTTTATGTTTAATTAAAGCTGTCTGTTTGTATCGCCTATAACCTGCGATGTTTAGCGACCTCTACCTAATGTATATTACTTCCAGCAGGTTTTTACAATGCAGGCTGTACATCGCGACTGGTACTAATTACAATACTACTTTATATTACCTACCTATTGTTGCTCGTTCGATATATCTGTGGAATCTCTGGTATTCTTCTAATACTTTGGACATATTTTATCATCACAATGCATAATGGCTGCATATACCAAACTTAATTTTATCTTTTTAGTTTATGTTTTTGGGTTAAAACCTATAGGATCCACCATTAACATTACTGTTATATTGTAGCTTTAATCTGTATTGATCCCTTTACAATCACCTCCGCAGTTTTGGGTTACAGTATTACAAAATGCCCTTTTCTACACCTCATTGCATATCTATTTTCCTAAGTACCAATAAGAAACGGTTGCTTCCCTCTTACTATATATGTAATACTTGTTGTATAAACTTTACTTTTTAATTAATTATGGGCTGTCTGCTATTTTTGACATACTGTTACAACTGATAACTCAGTTTCACTTCATGTATCTTTCCTTACTACTCGAAGCCCATACTTACATAGAGTTGACTAACATTGAACCATACCTATATATTGGTGGTTCACTGAGCCTGCTGCATAGACTCAGTCACCCCATTATAAGTCAATATAGGCAATTTTCGAGTTTGGTTATTCCACTCCTTCACAGGAGCTTTCTAATGTTTCAGTCACTGTCAAAGCTGGCGTTTCTCAAATTTACCTTTGGCCTTCAATCCAGGACTATTTCCTATGATGTCATAATTACCCTAACAAAATGCACTCTACCCATAATGTTTTTGGTGCATTTTATTTCTGAAACTGCTATAGTACCATTCTCACACAAGATTTTTGGTAATGCAGTATACCTATTATTTCCTTCTTTTATATATAGACCTATCCTTTTCATGAACAATACCAGCTTCCACAGAGTTATCTTTCAGTCAATGCAAAGTATGTGAGTTTCTTGACATATATAATACAGATTTAAAAACTGTAATGATAGGCTTGTGATGCTTGATTGATCTATCCATTATAATATTAGGTCTGGTAGTGTTTGTTTCCCTGTTTTCTTTTCCAAATATTTTCTTTTTATCCGTATATGTAATTTCAATTACTAGTTTGATTCCCTATGACGCATATGACTATATTAACCCTTGGCTCAAGGTTTTTACATCTGTATTTGTTTGTATTATTATTCATTAGATGTTGACTGTAAGGTTGACCTTTTTTATAGGTCTATTATAGTCCTTCCACAGTGTATGCCCAGTGGTGTGGTGAGAGAGTCTTAACAACTGTTTGTTGACTCTTTCTCTCTACATTCACAAGTGTTTTTCTCTACTGTTATTGTTAGATATAGCTATAATCAATAGTGTATTCTCTATGTCATTCTATGCTTTTATAGAGATATGTCTATATCTTACTTTCCCTATAGATACTGGATGGATACTGCCAACTTCTATATACATAATTTTCTCTTTTTTTTTTACTCTGGTATATCCTCCGCTTACTCCTACAGTCCTTCACTATTAGATAAATATAACATATACCTTACTCTGGTACTATGACAGATCTTCTTTTATATACCTGGAATGTGAAAGGACTTAATTCACCTTCTAAAAAGAAGCAAATTCTTTCATATCTTAAAAAGAAAAAAGCCCATATTGCTTTCCTACAGGAAACAAAATTATTAGTGGAGGATACCTTCAGACTCAAAAAAGATTGGGTCGGTCAAATTTAAGAATCATCGTCTACTTCAAAAAAAAAGAGGCGTAGCCATATTACTTCATAAAAACCTCTCCTGGTCTGTTACAAAATATACTACCGATTCTGAAGGTAGATAGATTATTGTCACTTTTAATACCCCCTCTGGCCCTCTTATGCTTGTTAATGTATTTGCACCTAACTCTGACTCTCCTGAATTTTTTCATAACTTAGCCCAGCAAAAACTTTTAAATAATGTTAATAATTCTCCCATAATTCTTTGGGGTGATTTCAATTTAGCTGTGGATGCCAGTATAGACCGCAGTAATATATCTACTGATGCTCATCCTAGAAGTATTAATGCTCTTTCACTATTAGTGAAGGATTTTGGATTAATAGATATATGGCATATCCTTCACCCTCGTAAAAAAGACTTTACATTCTACTCTGCCTTGCATAAAACATATAGCCGTATTGATTATTGGTTCACTTCTGCACCTATTGTAGAAAAAACTATTGAGTCTTCCATTTACCCTATTCTTATCTCGGACCATTCCTCTGTCAAGTTACAATTGCAATGGGGCCCACCCTCTTCTAATTCTTCTTATTGGCGTCTTGATCCTCTTCTCCTTAGAGACCCTGATTTCTTACCCTGGATTAAATCCCAAATTCAAGAATTTCTTTCTTATAATAACCCTGCCAATACCTCTATGAATACTCTATGGGAAGCTTTAAAAGCCACAATCCGAGGGAAAATAATTAGTTATGCAAATCACCGGAAAAGATCCAGGGAACAACAACTGGCTGATCTAGAAAAATCACTTAAAACCAAACAAAGTTTATATTTTAACTCAACCAATTTAAAATCTGACTCTTCCCTCCACTTCGAAATTCTTCACTTGAGGACCAAAATAAATTTCATTTAATTTCATTTCATTGTTTATTCGGAAAATACTTTTGAGTCAGAGCCTCCTTTTCAAAGGTTCCACGTCAGACACAGATACAACCTGGGGAACTGTACAAAGTAGTTCATCAAGGGGACACAAATAACAGTGTAACAAAGAATGGTACAAGAAATACAGTAAAGGCTAACATTTGGAGACTAGTAGAGTCAATGTATTAGTTTCAGAACAATTACACAAGTCGTTACACATATAACCTCTACAAATTAGCAGTTCAGGGAGGTCAGGTGGGGGGGTAAACAGCCAGAGGCCTTAGTAAGATGAGAAAGGGAGTTAGGGCTGGGCTAGGATCCAAGGCAGTCACAGGGATTGGAGGACTGTAGATTATTCCTGAGGTGTGCTTTGTAGGTGCCTATACTTATCATGTTTGCAATGGCGCTTGGTAGGTTATTTATCCAGGTAGGGGCTTGGAAACCAAAGGATCGTTGGAAAAGTGAGGTGCGGCAGCAAGGAACTACAAGGAGTTGCCTGTTTGCGCTACAGGTGTGCTGGTAAGTAGGGGCTTGTTGGATAAGCGGTGAGAGACCGGGGGGGCCAGACCAAGGGTAATCATTTTGGCCATGAGGCATGTGTGATCCCTGATTCTGTCATCTAGGTTGAGCCAGTTTATGGCATTATATAGGGAGCAAGTGTGAGTTAACTGATCACAGCCCAGGATGAGGTGACATGCTTTGTTGAGGGAGTGCTGCAGCCTTGTCAGGGTCAATGAGTTGGCAGCGCTATAGATTAGGATGCCATAGTCTAGAAGGGAGAGGACCGAGGAGGAGACTGCTAGGCAAAGGGTGTCTGGGGTAAGACAGTGTTTAAACTAGTAGAGGAGGCCAAGCCGGATATTGAGGGCAGTAGACAGTTGATGGACGTGTTGGTGGAAATTAAGGGCCGGGTCGAGTGTGATGCCCAGGTATTTAAAAGAGTCCACTTGTTCGAGGGGGGTCCGGTTGGTAGTTAGTACTTGGGGGCAGTGTGCTTTCTTATAATTAAGGGAGTGTGAGAAGAACATAACCTTAGTCTTCTTATAGTTAAGGATGAGGCGATGTGTGGTGAACCATTTTTCTGCTTCCCTGAAAGAGGATTGAAGGGAGAGGTGGAGCTGGGTAGGGTCAGGATTGGAGGAGTAGAGTACGGCGTCATCTGCATAGAGTAGGAGGTTGCTTGAGCATGAGGGAGAGCATTAAGGAAGAGGCTAAATAGTAAGGGTCCAAGAATGGAACCCTGGGGGACACCGGAGCGGACTGGTAGTTTGCTAGACAAGGTTGTGCCAATTTTGACCTGCTGACAACGGCCCGTTAAGTAGTCCAAAAACCAACGGAGGGCATCCTGCGAGAGGCCCAGCTTACAGAGGGTAGCTATGAGGAGGAAGTGATTGACAATGTCAAACGCCTTGGTGAGGTCAATGAAAATAGCACCAGAGATATGACCCCTGTCATGGGCAGTGTGGAGCTGAGTGGTGAGTTCGTGCAATGTGGTAGTCATACTGTGACCTTTGCAGAAGCCATGTTGCTGCTTGCAAAGTATATTGTGTTTACTGAGGTGGTCAGTGAGTTGATCGGAGACAAAACGCTCAAGTGCCTTAGATAGGGGAGGGAGAATAGAGACGGGTCGATAGTTGTTGGTGGACGTATGGTCTCCACCTTTAAATATTAGGGTAATTGAGGCAGATTTCCAGTGCATGGGGAATTTCCCAAGACATAGAGAGTGGTTTATAATGTGAGTGAGGGGGGTAAGCACCTCATGGAGAGTGAGCCGCAGAAGTCTCAGGTCTAAGGAGTCACTACTGTACTGGGAGTGGCTTAAGGCTTTTTTGAGGCAAGGCTCTGCAGACCTAGGGGAGATGCAGCATAGGTGAAATGGAGGGTGAGCTGGGTTGGGAGGGGAGGAGGGATCACTGGCCGGGGGTGGGTCATAGAAGTTACGAGGGGAGGACATGGCTGAGGTTGGTGAGGACGTGGTTAAATGCTGAGGATATACGAGAGGGATCGGAGGTCAGGGCCTCATCAACCAGGATTTGCTTTGGGGCAGGGTTGGTGATTTTGCCACAGATATCCTTTATATTATTCCAGAATTTATGCCCAGAACCCCAGGTTGAGGTTAGGGCGGATTTGTAGTACTCAGCCTTGGCTTTGCACAAGGACCAAGTGCATTTGTTTCGGGCCTCTCTGTATTTCTGTCTGTTAGTTAACCAACCAGTCTCGGTGGCGAGGTGCCATAGGGAATCTCTGATCCTCATCAAGGCCGGGAGGTGGTCAGAGATCCAGGGAGCTGGGTTTCCTTTGACCATCATTTTGGTAAGAGGGGCGAGCATGTCACATAGTTCATTAAAGGAATACATGAAGAGATCAAGGGCACTGTCTGGGTTGAGGGTGTTGGTTATGAAAGACCAATCCATGGCATTGAGATGAGCTTTTAGAAGAGCAAGTTTTCCAGAACCAAGTTTATGTCGTAGGATCATTTTAGGGGGGGATTTTGGGGCCTTGCTAGACCGGGAGAAAAGGACCAGGGAGTGGTCGCTGTTTGCATTTGGTAGTACAGTAGTGTTAGTGATTCTGAGGGGGCGGTTGGTGAAGACAAGGTCCAATAGGGAGGAGGAGGACCCCGAGAGCGGGTTCAGCCGGGTGGGGAAGGGACAATTTGAGTAAGGTCCTGGGCAGAAGCAGCATCGATGAAAGGGGTGGCGGTCTTGGAGAGCTAGTTGATATTAAAGTCCCCTAGTACAATTGTTTCATGTTTGGATGGTAAGGTGGCAAGGTAGGATAGGACCAAGTGGAAGGCAGCCTTTTGGTCCCTGGAGGGTATGTGATCATCCAGTGGTAAGTTTGAGCGTGAGGGCCTGGGGACTGGGTACGAGGTGGGGAGTAGAGAGCGGCTGTACGTTTAATGTGTCTTTTGTATAAATGGCACAGCCTTCCCCCCCGTTTACCCAGATGGTCAGCCCTGAAAACATTATACCCGGAGAGGGTCACCGAGGAGTCCAGGATACAGGGGGAGAGCCAGGTTTCTCCCACTGCGATGATATCAGGTTGATGTTGAAAGATCCACCCCTGGAAGGAATCCCATTTTTTTAGTAAGCTGCATACATTAAGGGTGGCAAACTGCATGCCACCTGATGGTAAATATGAGGGCATGGTGGTTGTTGGTGGTCCGGGGTTAGGGTGTATATTGCCAGACATAATGAGCAGAAGAGACCTGAGGATGGGATTCCAGGTCAGTTTTTTAGGAGAGTGAGATTTGCGTGCTTGTGGCCCTTTGGGACTAGAAAAAGTGGGAATGGGGAATTTTTGTGTAAGGGTGGGAAGCCAGGATGAGGAGCAGTGAGGGGTGGTATGGTCTAGAGGAGTAGAAAGCTGAGCTCCCATGTCTGGGGGTGGCCGTGGATCCAGGGAGGTGGTGGTTCAAACAAGGGAGCATTTGTAGTCCTGTAGGACATGTGGTATGTTGTAGTGCTACTGTGTAAATTGTAGGTTCTGGCAGCAATTCAGGCACAAATAAGTGGATTCTGAGGGTGTGATGATACTCAGGGAAAAATAACAGGTGGAGGTGTCAGCAATGGCAGCAACAGCGCAAGGAAGGGATGGAGTAGTATCGACATGGTGACAAAGCAGAGGGAGGTTTGTGTGCCCGAGGAATAGCCCGAGAGGAGGTGTGGGGAAAAAAAACATAAAAAATGAGCTTGTCTCTCGTAAAACTGAATTAGCCATGTTCAGGCTTAAACATAAATATTGGGAACATGGGGGAAAAATGGGAAACTCCTTTCTTATCAAATTAGATTGCAACAATCAGAAAGACATATCTCATGTCTTACAGATAGATACATGTGATAAAACCTATACCGATAATCCTTCCTTTACTCCAATCACAATCATTCACCCATTTCACACATTCAACACTTTCTAAATGGTTTACAACTACCACATCTTTCCACTACCGATAAAAGCGACCTAGATGAACCTTTTACTCTTCAAGAAATTAAGTCAGCACTTGCTTCTTTGAGATCTGGTAAATCTCCTGGCGGAGATGGCTTTCCGGTTGACTTTTATAAATTACTGTCTGACACCCTATGCCCCCTTCTCTTTAATGTTTTTCAAGAGGCCTTGAATAAGGGTAAGCTACCTCCGTCCTGTACCGAAGCAATCATTACTTTAATTCCCAAAAAGGACAAGGGTCCTTCCCTCTTGGCCAGTTATAATCCAATTTCACTTCTTAATACTGACGGAAAGATTTTTACTAAACTTCTATCAACCCGTTTAGAACCACTTCTTCCAAAGCTAATTCATCCGTCACAAGCTGGTTTTGTTAAAAACAGGTCAGGATCAGATCACTTACATTCCTTATGTAATTTGATACACAAAGCCAAGACACTTAACTCCCCAGCCCCTGCCATAGCTATTGACTTTGAAAAAGTATTTGATTCTTTAAATTGGAATTATATATACCAAGTTCTTTCTTATTTTGGTTTTCTCCACCAATTCTGTTGCTGGGTTAAACTATTGTGAACCTCACCCATGGCAAAAATTCTCACTAACTCAACTCTATCTCCATTTCTTCAACTTGAAAGAGGGACAAGACAAGGATGCCCATTATCACCCTCATTATTCATCTTGGCTATAGAACAATTAACAGCTAGTCTACGGCAAGCCATTGATATTAAAGGAATTCCCTTTGGTAACTCTAGATATATATATCTCTTTCATATGCAAATGACCTCCTAATTCTACTCGAAAACCTAAGTGAAGCCATACCTCCTTTAGTTAAAACACTCCAGAAATTTACTGAGATATCTGGTCTGGCTTTGAACCTTGGGAAGTCTGAAACTTTACCCCTTAACAATCACTGTAAGATTCCCATGAGCTCTCCTCTCAGACTTCATTGGGAACCAAAAGGAATTAAATATCTTGATATTAAGATTTCTTGTAATTTGGAAAAAATATGGAGCTTAAACTTTGACCCTCTTCTAACTAACATCAAGACCACTCTCAACAGGTGGAAACTCCTTAATCTCTCACTTGTAGGTACAGTAGCTGCCATTAAAATGACAATTTCCCTCAAAATACTTTATTTTACAACATCCCTTTAAGACTACCTACCAATCTCTTAGTTAAGCTTGATAAAGTGATTAGTGACTTCTTATGGGAGGGCAAGATTCCGAGATTCAGCCGCATCAAATAGCATTCACATTGGAAAACAGGAGGCTATGGTCTGCCCTGGATTAAAGCCTATTTATGGGCCTTTCGAGCAGCACAAACCATTAAATGGTTTGTCAAACCCACGTCTCAAACACCGCTTTGGGTTACGATGGAATCTTCATTATGTCCAGGCAGAGTCCCCACACTTTTCATCTACAATCCCCTCCCTTCCAAAATTAGATTGCATCCTTCTATTTCATCCTCAGTTTTCTACTGGAAACGTCTTCATAAATTTTTAAAATCCAATTCATTCCTCTTCTCATACATGCCACTTTGCGGTAATCCACTCTTATCCTTACAAAATGAACCCATCTTTTGCCATACCTGGAAAAACAAAGGAATATTTTATATTGGAGATATTTTTGACCCCAACTCCATAAGCTTAAAATCTTTTTCAACATTGCAGCAATTATGAAACCTTCCCAAACAGGACTTTTGGAAGTACTTACAACTTCGAACCGCCTATAACTCCATCCCCAATCATCTATACAAACACACCTTAAATGACCAACATACAGTATCTCACATTGGATTAAACTTTCTACAAAATGGGGGAAGCACTATCTATAAGGCTATTATAGAAAATCTACCAGATTAATCCATAGCACCCAAAAATAAGTGGAGCGTTTCACTCAATTATAACATTACTCATGCTCAATGGCGTAAATGTTGGCGCCTGCCTCATAGCACATTCAAAGACTCCCGTAGTTCCTTTATTCAAACAAAAATATTACATTTATGGTACAGAACCCCCTCAGTTTTATTTAACATGGGTCTACTAAATAACAACAATTGCTGGCACTGCAACTCTCCTAATAGCAATTTATTACACATTTTATGGTCATGCAGGCCCATTAATAAACTCTGGTATAAAGTTCTTAAATTTGCTTCACAAGTTATTGGGCAACCAATCCCTTTTAATCCCAAACTTTTTTTGTTAGGTATTTCTCCCCTCAAACCAAGTCACTCTATCTAGTGCTCATTTTAGATGGTTGAATATTCTCTCTCTTTCCGTTAAACGTCTTATCCTTATGAACTGGAAATCTTCTGTCATCCCAACTCTTTCAGATATTTTCCAGAATCTTTCTCACTACGCTTCATTGGATAAATTATCTTATACTATCTCTGACCGACTCTCTTTGTATAATAGCTGTTAGCAGGATTTTCACAGATTTATTAATAATTACGGTAATTCCAGACTTTGATAAAATGTTATATAGACATTATCTCTACATCTGATCCTTCTATTATATCTATACTATTTACTCATCTTCCCTGATATCTCTCATTTCCTTCTTCTCTCTCCTTTCCCTATCTTTTATACTTTTTCTTAATGTCCTTTATCTCCCTTCTAATACAATTCTCCCTATTATACTCTCCTCTATTACTATGCAATACTGGATTATTATTTATATCACATTATACATTTATTGTGATGCTTATACAGATTTTGTTAATTACTTTAGGTCATATTAGACTATGCATCTAACATATATACCTCCCCTTTTACTAGTGTATCTAATGTGATTAATGCAGTCTCATTGGAGATGTATTCTAATGTCTGGATTGTTTCCTTCTTGTTAATATAACCTCAATAAAAAGGTCAAGTTAAAAAAAAAGTATGAACTGCATATGCACACAGACTTCATTTTTGTTTTCAACCTTGATTTTCTTTTGCTTATAACTTTGACAATTTTAAATATTTTTGGACCAACATTTTTTATAAGTGCAAGTTGCTGCCCTATCACATGACCACATAAGGGGTAACTTTGAAATCTAACCAAAATTACGTTTTTGGGGTTGCACCAAAAAAACATTTTGGCTGGGATTTGAAAGTTGCCGCTTAAGTGGTTATGAGGGAGGATGGTAACTTAAACATTATTGACATTTTAAAGAACAAATATTAAAAAATGCTGAAGTTATAAGCACAAGTAAACTGAGTTTAAAAAAAGTCCCTGCACATGTGCAATTTTTTCTTAGTCTGAAAAATGTTTTTGTTTTACTTATAACTTTGACATAGCTTAATATTTTTACTCCACAATTTCATCGATGTGCCTGTTATTCTCTCTCATAACCACAAAAGTGGCAACTTTTAAATTCCAACTACAGTGGGTTTTGGGGTTGGACCCTAAAACATATTTTGGATGGGATTTATGAGTTCCAAACACAAGAAGGCTCAGTTTACATTGTACAAATCTTTTTTTATAAATGTTACTTACACCACAGTGTTGCTGCCAGCGTTTCGTTACTATAATATCTAGTTTAGCTGCTTAACCAATACGATGTAACTTATACACATATTACGTGTAAATGGGACATTGACTGAAAAAAGTAACCATTGTACTCCCTGAGGAAGTGGCATTATAGCTATGAAACATTGGAGGCAATATTGTGGTGGAAGTGATATTTAATTAAAAAAAAAACATTTATACCATAAGTGTCAAGCCGTCATGTGTTTCATGTGCTTGGATCGCAGTATTGCCTTTGAAATGGTTTCCTCTGACTTATTAAGAAATACAAAATCACACATACCCCCACAGTGCAAAGCAGCATGGGATGTATTTGCAAATCAGCATGAAAATGTAGGCTGGCTCTGCTTTAAGCTGGAATGCATGTTGCGGAAGGGCCTCTCAAACAATATGCAAACAGAAGACCCAGACACATGTTTTGTCCTACACAGGACAAATCAGTGTTCCTCATCTGAATCTCACCCATGGGTCCTGGGTAGGACAAAACATGTGTCTGTGTCTTCTGTTCTCAGCCTTTGGAAATGGTGTGAGAGGCCCTTGGGCACCATACATGCCATCTTAAAGCAGAACCAGCCTAAATTTCCATGGCAATTTGCATATATATATATAGATATATAGATATACTGTATCTATCCCATGATGTTTAGCACTGTGGGAGTATGTTTGATTTTTTTTATTTCTTTGAAACCTGACTTTGTTGCCAGTGCCCTTTTTGGGTAACCCTTGCCTCAGCTCTTTTGTGCAAAGGTTCTTTGTCTTTTTATATTAAGGGTCCCTTGTAAAGGGAAGTGGGCATCCTGGGACTTATCCGATCAGTATTTAAAAGTTACCACTGATGTGGTCATAAGGGGTGGGGAGTAAATGCTGGTAAAAAAATTAAAAATGTGGATGTTATGGGTTAAAAACACCAAGGTAGAGGTAAAAACTAAGTTCATGCTCATGTGCAGTTCCTTTTTATTAGGACTTATTTTGCATCTTTTTGGGTGAAAAAAGACCGTAAAAAGAGCAAACTGCACAAGCATAGTTTTGTTCCCATCTTAGTTTAAAGCAAGCTATGGTTCCAGTCCAGGGTAGTACCAAACGGTACAGCTGCTTTTTGTATTGTTTGCAGTGGCATGCAGAAAGTAATAAAACACGTGGAACTGTGCTAACACTGGGCACAAGGGTGGGTGCAGGCAAAGCAAAACCGAGCAGGAGAACACAGAAGCTGTTGCACTCTAAAGTCCAGGGCAGTACCCCATACCTACTTCATATATGGCCCACAAAGCTAGCTAAAGTGATCAGGTACTTTCTGTTTCAAAAAGACAGAAAATTAATTTAAAAAACTTTGTTAGCACACTAGTTAGGGTTGCAGTTTTTGGGTAAGAAGTTCTAACTTAAGCACTGTCTGACCAATCAGAGAAATAGCAGTCTCACACCAGTGCTTGCAGGAATGATGCTGAAGCTAGGGCAGCACCAGTGCTGCATTGCGTGATCATTCAAACCCTCAAGAACACGACTCAACAGATTCAAGAAGGCTCAGAGGTCTTTTTATGCTTGTGCTGCAACCTTAACTTATGGATTAAAAATGTTTTT
Organism: Neoceratodus forsteri; assembly: GCA_016271365.2. NCBI lineage: Eukaryota > Metazoa > Chordata > Ceratodontiformes > Ceratodontidae > Neoceratodus > Neoceratodus forsteri. The sequence continues at coordinate 316,997,919 of CM057454.1, forward strand.
GCAATTCATTTTTAACAGTAGTAGATGGGGCATTAGACTGAGGAAGTATTAAGTGGGTTTCTCCTGGTGACTTGTGTAAAGCTGGTGCTTTCTAGAATTAGGGATTATCTTTGCTACTCACTCTTTTGTTTTGAAACGGCACTGTGGCATGAGTCTTTTACTTCGTTCACAGAACGAGAATTTACATCAGCACTGTGTTAATCATTGCAGCCATTCTTTCTGAAACACTGTGGAGCAGCTTCAGTCGGCATGGCTCTGGAGCACTGTAGATGCTCTCAGAGAAGTTCTGGCATTTCGAGGAGGTGCCGGGGGGGTGGTGGTGTGCTGGAGTTGGGGTGATGCTGTAGAATGGCAGGGGTCTTCAGACCTGAGTTCAGCTGAAGGTTGTTTTTAGTAGTTTAAAAATAGCTGAACTTGGACAAGTGGCTCTTTTTGCAAACCAAGGACTCAAAATTGCAGAAAACATGGTCTCAGAGTTGAGCCGTGACACTGAGCATGTGCATATGCATACGTACATGCCCAGTGTCACAGCTCGACTCTAAGACCATGTTTTCTGCAATTTTCAGTCCTTGGTTTGCAAAAAGAGACACTTGCCCAAGTTCAGCTGTGTTTTAAGCTTCCAAAAGCAGCCTTTAGCTGAACTCGGGTCTTTAGACCATCGACGAGCCTTCTGGTGCTACAGCTGTGAGTGCACTTGGACATCAGGGCATGTATAGGAGCGCTCAGTGTGGGTTTTCTTTAGTGAAAAAAAATATTCCAAGACATATTAGTGGCCTAAATGACTGCAGCCAGCTAATGCAGCCTGGGAAACAACCACAAGTGCAAGCTGGGAAAAGCCTGTCACAGCATTGTGGGTGGTGCTGGCTCTTCACACAGTTGAGCAGAATGGCACATCACTGCACAATCCCATGAAAACGGAGATCGTGATCACAACACAACGTCTAAACAAACAACAGTGCAGTAAGTTTACACACGCAGCACCAGAAATGTTGTTGGTGGTGTACAGCAGCTACAATGGCGTAGAATTGGCCGTGTGAATGGGGCTTTTGAGGCATACCCTGATTTGCCTGTAGTGTGGCTGGGTTGGAGGAACTTCTTGCATTTAAGTATGAATGTTGATGTTGATAAGTCAATACAGCTCTTGTGTTTGGAGAGAAAGTTCAGGATCTTTGTACAAAGTTGTGTGTTTATACTTCACTTTCTTTGGGATAATTATGACACCTTCATTTTGTATTACATGGAGTTTTTCAGTAACTGTGATAGCACTTGTGGACCAACCCATGCTGACGGGACTGTCCATTCAGATGGCAGTTTTATTGCCAATATGGTTAGTAATTTGGTAATGTGAACTAGAAGTCTGGAGCACTAATCTTGGGATTTATGGATATGGTTGCTAAAAGAAAGATGTACAAATTGACCCCTAAGATAACTCGTATGCAGTAGCACGTTGAACATTTTGAAGAACTGCATTCTTTTTGGGATTGCAAAATCTATTAGCCAGATTAGAAGGTTTGGAAGATGAATGAGCACAATGACTTTTGTCAGTACTAAAGGAAACATTCTTTTTTTAGATGTTTAGAAACATTGTAAAGATCTTTGAAATGTTTGTCAGCATTTACAGTAGATTTCTTAGCAAATAAATAGGTGTTGTCACCAGCACTGTTGAAGTCTTCAGAATGCAAGGAAGCTAGAAACAGAAACATTCCTAGAATAGAACCCTGAAGTACTGTTTTATTCTCTCAGAATGGTTAGTCGATTAGTGAGAACATGTGTGTAACCCCTAAATGGCGCTATCCCAGGGGCTACTACCCCTGCCTGATTTGCCACTAACAGGTTGAGGGGCCTGGATCCAATGGCGGGTGCCTCCACCCAGAGGTCAGGGTTTGCAATAGTTAAACTAACTTGGTCACAGCCCTCTGGGACACTGCAACCCCCCTTTCTTCCCACTAGTGGCCCACACAATATATCAAATTACCTTCACAGTATACACTTACCCCCAGGTCTGGTTCCGGCACTGGGACCTCCTGTGAAATGAGATACAGTGCAACAATCACAGTACAGTACTTTAACATAGACAAATACCTCAGGCAGTATAACTTTGCTGAAACAAGCAGCTCTGATTTATTTAGGGGATATAACAAGGACAGGGGAAATCAGGTTAATTGGCTTATCACTCTAATAATCTACTTATGGCTCTGTGCACAGGCCTATCCCTATCAGTTACTGTCCTTGGTACCCAAGCCCTAGTGGCTAGTCCAAACCGTGGCAGCTGGTAGGGGCCCTTTCACAGAGAAAAGGAGAATTAAACAGTCAGCAGTACAGTAATTCCATTTGGTTTAATGTGGCAATTCAACAGGAGCACCCTGAATTAGTACTCACGACCTCCAAATAAGATAGGGTCCTTCAATGTCAGCAGGGCTCACTTGAGGTACACAAACCTCTTCACACATCCATATAAAAGAAAGCACTATACCAGGCAGGCTGCATCTGTATCCCGATCGCAATTACTGCACAATACCCGGGAGAACACACAGCGATTCAGTTCCGACAGACAGAGTGCAATTTTCAGCAATTCCTCCAGTCTTCTACAGGGTGAGCCTGGTTTCTACTCTTCAGAGATCCTTTGATTCTTTTCACAGGACGGATTCAGTCCTAACAAGCTGTTACACAAGCTGCAGACCGGAACTCTGGGCCTTACACACGTTTTTGACTAAAACTGCACACTGAAAAGCACAGGGCTCCTTCCTTCTTCACTGCCAAAGCTCAACTGAAACTCCAACCGACAAAAACGGGCACTTCCTTTGAGTTCCTCCCAGTTCTTGACTGGATTGGCTGTCACTCACAATAGACTGCTGCTGTTGGTCCAAAAGGCACTGAAGTCTAAACTACATCTCCCAGAGTCACTGCCCATACAATCCTCTTGTGGCTGGCTCAGATTACGAGTCCAAGTTCTGATCGTCAAGGCACCATTTAGAGCTAGCTTACCCCACACTGATTGGTCCAGTTCAGCAGTTCAAAACTAGAATGGGAACTAGCAGACACAGTTCTGACTGCAAAGCAGGTTAGACAAACTGTAATTTCATTATTACTCTAAATAATTTCTGGCAAACAGTTACATCTTTCCCATAGGTTCCCTTGCACTCCTAGTGACTGCAAAATGAAGTGAATTGGCAGCAGCTCGGTGGTACTCAGAGAAGAAACACACAGTCCCCCATACAAACTAATTATGTCTGCAAGCAGACAGCTCTTAAAGAGACAGTACCAGAGGTTCTAAAACACTCACTGATAAATGGCTTAAACGCCAAACACCATTCAGGCTTGGAGCATTCAAGCAAGCTCCTGGAAGTCTTTTGGGAACCCCCATTTGCAGGGGGGTTACACCCTTCCTGGCCTGGGAAAGCTTGACGTCCGCGTCAAGCAAGTACCCCCATAACTTTCAACTGCAACCATATACATTTGCATTAGGCTCACATGTAATCATCAGTCAATATATCATTTTACCAAGAACACATTTCTGAAACATTGCAGTACGTCACTCTTTACACAGTATTATACACATTGTACCATAACTCAAGTTATTACCTTGTACATGAAACCTGAAGAGAGCCCTTCTATCAGTTACCTTGGGGCTGGGACGGGGCAAGGGCACCATATAGAGCAACACAAGTAACTTGGAGTTAGCACTGATGCTCAGTTTGGGCAATGAGCTGGGGACACATACACTCCTTTATGGACAACATTGAGAGGCAAATCCACAGGCCTCCCAAGGGAATCATAACTGAGGTGCACCACAGGCTTTACAGCTCGACCAGTCTTTCTAGGGGAACTGTTACAGTCTCTGCCTCTGAGCCTCATTTTCAGCATTGTCCTCACTTGTCAGGGAGTCTCCATGGGGGTAGAGGCTAGAACTTGGGGCACTTTCAGCTCCAGGAGTTACAGTTTCTGAGTCCACAACATTTGGCTTGCATGGAGAGCTTTCGACACTGGCAGTGGACTGTCAGGGCACTCAAAATACTCTTCTTGTTGGGTGTATCACCAGTCTGCCCCAATCTATCATTTTCCTCCCTGAAAACTCAAACAGTTCAACCATGCACAATGATTCCATTTCATCTGATCTGATGCTTTGCACTTCACTTTCTGGGAGCAATGGCTCCAGGGATGAAGCTGGGGCTTAGACAGTCCAGAAGGCCCAGCTTGTCTCCAGTATTGACTAGGGATTGCCCCAAACAATTGACTCAGTTCGTAAGAAGGATAGTATTCAAAGTCACTCTCACTTTCTTCCGATATGGACTGACAGTCATGCTCAACTGGGACTTGTGGAGGGAACACTTTAACTTTGCTTCTGTAGGTGCAGACTTTCTTGATCTTTTCTTAGCAGCAGCTCTAGTCACTGGTCCAGAGGGGCATCTTCTAAGGGCTCAGACTCAATTAAGATTTGTCCAATGGGCAGTAAATGATTTCTATGCATTGTTTTTACATCTTTGAATTATTCTCAGGCCTTACTTTGTACACTGGCAGATCATCTAGTTTGCCCACTACAATGTGAGGGAGATGGTGCCATCTGTCAGCAATCTTGTGCTTGCCATGCAGTCCCAGATTTCTTAGCAATACCGATCTCCTCCTGGAGTTCCTGTGCTTTCACCTTTATCATACCTTTCTTTGTTGGCCAGATTTCTTTTGGCAGCCATGGTTTGAGCCAGTTGGTAGCATGAGTTAGCTGGGCCTTTAACTTTTGCACATACTGTAAATAGTTGTCAGCTTGAACCCCATCAGGAGAGACCCCAAAACACGTCTACTGGTAGTCGAGCTTCTCTTCCAAACATCAGGCGTGTGGGGAGAATCCAGTGGCATCACTTTGGTGCAGTTATAAGCATGTACCAGGGTGCTAATTTGTTGGCTCCATCTAGGCTTGTCCTTTGGGTGCAGGGTGCCTAGCATATCTAGCAAAGTGCGTGTTGAAACGTTCAGGCTGTGGGTCCCCTGGGGTGGTAAGGAGTGGTTCTGGACTTTCACACTCCCCACAGAGAAAGCATCTCTTTGATCAGACGACTCTCAAAGTCTCTCCTTGATCAGAATGGATTCTTTGTGGAGCCCATAGTGAACAAAAAGTTTTCTACAAGTACTTTGGCCACAGTGGATGCTTTCTGGTCTTTGGTGGGGAAAGCTTGGGCATATCTCGTGAAATGGTCAGTGACCACCAGCACATTACTGATATTTCTTTGATCTGACTCCAAACTCAGAAAATCAATACAGACCAGCTCCATGGGTGCACTGGTGGTGATGTTAACAAGGGGGCAGCCCTCTGGGGCAAAGCTTTCCTCTGTAGCAGCGACTACAAGTTCGAATGTGTTGCTCCACATCAGCCCCCATCTTAGGCCAATAGAATCTGGATCTCACCAAGTCAAGTGTTCTGTCTATACCAAGGTGCCCCATGTGGTTGTGCAAGGACCTCAGTACTGAGTCTCGAAGGCAGTGGGCAGCACTAGTTGTTGTTTGTCTACTTGTCCCCTCTGTCTACTGTTTCTCTGTATAACAGTTTATTGATCAGTTTCAACTTAGGACCTTCTTTGTATAACAGTGCAGTTCTCAAATCAGTGGAGCGTAATTTGGACACATCTTTTCCTGCATAGAGGGCTTCTAAGCTGCTTTGATCATGGGATCGGGGATTGAGCCCGCGAATACTGTCATTGTCCAGCTGAGGCAGTGCACCAATGTCTATTGCAGAAAAGTGGCAATAAGCAGCAGGTATGCAATTCTCAGAGCTCCCAAGCAATCCACCATGCAGTCCACTGCGTCCGTGGACATTGTTCCTCCCTGTCAAACTTCGGCAGAGTGCCCGAATGTCAGGTTCTGCCAATCGGACCCAATCATTCTGGGGAACAGGCCTCCGGGAGAGAGCATCAGCATCTATGTGGTTCAGACCTGCCGTTATTCGAGAGCATAGTCATATATAGATAATGCAGAAAGCCACCTATGGCCAGTGGCATCCAACTTAGCTGAGGTCTGCATAGGTCAAAGGATTATTGTCAGTTTTACTAGTATTTTAGCCCCATACAAGTACTCATGGAATTGGTCAACAATAGCCCACTTCAAAGCTAGGAACTCTAACTTATGTACAGGATAGTTCTTTTCGGATGGGGTCAGGCTTCTACTGGCAAAGGCCACTGGTCTCAGGCCATTCTCGTGCTCTTGGTACAACACAGCCCCCAACCCTTGCAAGCTAGCATCAGTGTGCAGGACGTAAGGTTTTCTTGGATCGGCATAGGCCAGCACTGGAGCATGGGTAAGTTGATATATGATCTCATGAAAGCAGTCTCACAATCAGGGTCCAGCGGGCCCCAAATACTTCACTCGGATGAAAATACACTCTTTCAGTCTTGAGGACGCTGACTTTTGGTATTTTTGTGGGTTGGGATACCCTTGAGTAAGGTTAAGTAAAGGCGGATCACTCTTGAATAGTCCTTGATGAGCGCCGATAATAACCACAGAATCCCAGGAATCTTTGCAGTTCTTTTAGATTTTGGGCTGTGGCCAGGTGGTCAAGGCCTCAACTTTACTTGGGTCGGTCTCTATTCCTCGGTGGATACTATGTGTCCCACATACTTTACTGATGTTTGAAAGAATTGACACTTATCAATGGACAGTTTAGGCCAAAGTCCTCCAGTCGGTCCAATACCTTAAATAATCTGCTCTCATGTTCCTCCAGTGAGCTGCCAACACAATAACATCATCTAGGTATACCAGGCACTCTAGTAAGTTCATGTCCCCACTGCACGCTCCATCAATCGTTGAAAAGTGGCTGGGGCACCTGAAATCCCTTGAGGCATCCTCATGAATTCATAGAAGCAAAGCGGACAGATAAAGGCCGTCTTCTCACGGTCCTCTGGGGCCATCGGGATCTGGTAGTACCCACTGCGGAGATCCAGCACAGAGAACCACTTACTCCCGTTTAGGCAGTCCAAAGCATCCTGAATGCGGGGCATTGTGTACTGATCAGGGATAGTCCGCCGGTTTAAGGTGCGATAATCCACACACATCCTTACTGTTCCATTCTTTTTCCTCACCTACCACAATGGGGAAGCATAAGGGCTTCTGGATTCTTGTATTACACCAGCAGCTAACATCTCTTGCAGATGCCGTCTCACATCATCTATGTCAGCAGGTGCCAGGCGTCGAGACCTCTCCACGAAATGGTCTTTCAGTCATGCAGGCGGATATTGTGCTCAGCTCTTGCACACATCCTACATCCCATTCCTTTAAAGAAAACACCTGGTCTCTCTGGGCAAGCTTCTCACTGATCCTCACTTTCCATTCAGCTGGCAGCGGGAGTGCAAATCAAACAAGTCAGGCGTTACTCTGTCATTCTTCCTTGAACTCTTGCTGCTGGGTAGCACTGCAGTGTCTGCACAATGCACATTAGCCAGGATGCAACTCTGTTTACTAATGTCTCTTTCAGACACATTATGGACTTGGACCATTACCCTTCTGGCATAAGCATGGGCTCTAGCGGGCAAAATACTAGGCTTGACCAGCAGTCCCTCTGGCAATTTTCCATCGCCTGGTGCATCCAACATTAATATTTTATTCTTAACATCCTTTCTGATACGGACCTCTCCTGTAAGGTACACTGGGCATTTGGCGCCAGGATCAGAGACTCAGGATCCTTCTTCCATACAATTCGACCGGTTCCTCTGGTTCTGTTTTTCAGCATCTCTCTGTGCCTCATAGGCCTTCTTAATTAAAGCCGGAACTCTTAAAGCTCTACTAGTCTTTGACCCTGTTTTCATAACACAACTGTGCCAGCCTTCCGAACATATGAGCATTTGTTCCAATCAACAAAGGGACACCATCATACAGTCCAGTGGGGGACACACTAAGGCTAGGGTCTCTACTTGTTCGGCCACTCCAGCCACGGAGGTGGGGAAAGACAGCCAAATTCGGATATACCGGAATAGGGTAGGCCTTCTCCTTAACCCCCATACATGCAGTCCTTCTAATGGTTGTAAGGGTCGTCTGACAAATGCTTCTGATACCAACCTGGAACATAATTGTCACTTGGGAGCCACTGTCTAATACAGCTCTTGTAGACACTCCATTCACCTTTACAGTGGTCTCCATGGAGGACCCACTATTCTGGACCAGTCTGGAGAGGCGGTAGTGGGGGCCTGGGCAACTGACCTTGCCACAAAAGGACGTGAATTAGCATTTTGGTGCCCTCACTGGGATCATGTCGTGCACCTCTTAACCACTGATTTCTTCTCCAAGCTCTCCTTGTAGCCTATATGCAACTTTGTCAGTGTCTTTTGGGGACTGGCATTCCTTTTCATGTGCCCATCTTTCCCACAATTATAGCAAAACATACTTTCTGGAGTTTGAGCTGGCCGAGGCGCCACACTGGGAGCCAGAGCGGGTATTACTAACTGGAAACCTGGGTGCCATCTCTGTCTCTGCGTGATAAGCATTTGGAGACATCTCACAGTTTCTCCACTTCCATGGTCAAGGAATTGAGTTTGGAGCTGTTATCAGCAGGAGATACATGGGTGGGTACCCCACCCCATAGCAGATGCAGTCGGATATAGGTCAGGAGCCCGTACTTGCAGGCGTGGCCTTCACTTAAAGGACTGTTTTGAATTCCCGGATCTCTCTCAACAGTTAGCCCCATTGTGGCATATCTTTTCCTTGTCAGAGCACTCATTGACTGTCAACCTCTGCCCCTGAACTTCACTTGATGGGTCACCCTCAGTCACTCGGGTCGAGCCACAGCTGTTGGTGCAGGTCCTCCCGAGGTCGCCTTTTCTCAACTCCTCGAATTTCTCTCATTAACTCATCATAGGAGGGTGGATTCCAGTCGATTTGCCAGGCGTAACTGAAGCAACAGCAGTTCTGAGAAGGGGCAGACTTAAGATTCTGTCCAGTCTGGTTCGGTCCAGTTCAATCGCTGGCAAACTACCCTTTCTGAGGCATTCTTGCAACAATTTTTCCAGCCGAGAGACATACACAGACAACAACCCCTTGGTACTGTTGTGCATTTCTTACTCTCCACCATAGGTCCTCATCAGAATCTGGGCTCCCATCACATTCTCCAAGGCCTCAAGATAGGCCTGTGCAGTCGCTTCAGGGTTACTGCCCGTTTAGCACGGATGGTAGCCAGGGCAGGACCTCGGAGCTCTCACTAACCCTCTTTAGCTTTTAGCCTTCCGAGCATTGCCATTCTAGCACTTGGGGGCAACATAGTCTATCCAGGTCTCCCAGTCATCCTCCTTGGGGGTGGGGAGGTGCCAGAGAAGATCCTCAACCTTGTAAGAGTCGTGACTAATGGCAGGTGCAGAAATAGGAGTCTGCATTGGTTCAGCCACCATTACGGGCACTGGAGCAGGAGAGGGTGTTGGGGAGGAACACCCCAGGTGGCAAGAATAGTTTCTTCAAGTCCTCCATAGTTTTCCCTCTCCCAGCAACCATTCAGCAAATTTCTCCTCAAAGTTTCAGATAGTGGTGGGGCTGATTCCCCCGGTCTTTACTGTCCTTAGTTATCACTCTCCAAGCAGTGAGGGCTCCCTCTGGGGTAATGGTCTGTGGCACTTTGGAGCTATCTATGGGATCCTTAAACTCTACTAGGGCCAGGAAAGTGTGGGTGAGCAGATTAGCATGCCGACCCACCACCACAGGGTTTTGTAAACCTTCCACCTTGGAAAGTACTCCCTGCACAGTGTCCGTATTGATACCCAGGGGGATGTCCAGGATAAGCATAGCATTTTGGGGGTCGATCTCCTCCCCAGTACACCACTCCACCAGCCGGTGCACAGCCACTTCTGTCGGGGTACCCATTTTTTTCTTAACAGTGGTTCGTAAATATGGCCACTAGAGGACACACAATCCCAGCGGTGAGCCTCCAAGATGTAACCCCTAAATGGCGCTATCCCAGGGGCTACTACCCCTGCCTGATTTGCCACTAACAGGTTGAGGGCCTGGATCCAATGGCGGGTGCCTCCACCCAGAGGTCAGGGTTTGCAATAGTTAAACCAACTTGGTCACAGCCCTCTGGGACACTGCAACCCCTTTCTTCCCACTAGTGGCCCCACAATATATCAGAATTACCTTCACAGTATACACTTACCCCAGGTCTGGTTCCGCACTGGGACCTCCTGTGAAATGAGATACAGTGCAACAATCACAGTACAGTACTTTAACATAGACAAATACCTCAGGCAGTATAACTTTGCTGAAACAAGCAGCTCTGATTTATTTAGGGGGATATAACAAGGACAGGGGGAAATCAGGTTAATTAGCTTATCACTCTAATAATCTACCTATGGCTCTGTGCACAGGCCTATCCCTATCAGTTACTGTCCCTGGGTACCCAAGCCCTAGTGGCTAGTCCAAACCGTGGCAGCTGGTAGGGGCCCTTTCACACAGAGAAAAGGAGAATTAAACAGTCAGCAGTACAGTAATTCCATTTGGATTTAATGTGGCAATTCAACAGGGCGACCCTGAATTAGTACTCACGACCTCCAAATAAGATAGGGTCCTTCAATGTCAGCAGGGCTCACTTGAGGTACACAAACCTCTTCACATCCATATAAAAGAAAGCACTATACCAGGCAGGCTGCATCTGTATCCCGATCGCAATTACTGCACAATACCCGGAGAACACACAGCAGATTCAGTTCCTGACAGACAGAGTGCAATTTTCAGCAATTCCTCCAGTCTTCTACAGGGTGAGCCTGGTCTCTACTCTTCAGAGATCCTTTGATTCTTTTCACAGGACGGATTCAGTCCTAACAAGCTGTTACACAAGCTGCAGACCGGAACTCTGGGCCTTACACGTTTTTTGACTAAACTGCACACTGAAAAGCACAGGGCTCCTTCCTTCTTCACTGCCAAAGCTCAACTGAAACTCCAACCGACAAAACTGGCACTTCCTTTGAGTTCCTCCCAGTTCTTGACTGGATTGGCTGTCTCCACAATAGACTGCTGCTGTTGGTCCAAAAGGCACTGAAGTCTAAACTACATCTCCCAGAGTCACTGCCCATACAATCCTCGTGGCTGGCTCAGATTCTGGTCCAAGTTCTGATTCGTCCAAGGCACCATTTTAGAGCTAGCTTACCCCACACTGATTGGTCCAGTTCAGCAGTTCAAAACTAGAATGGGGAACTAGCAGACACAGTTCTGACTGCAAAGAAAGCAGGTTAGACAAACTGTAATTTCATTATTACTCTAAATAATTTCTGGCAAACAGTTACATCTTTCAATAGGTTCCTTTGCACTCCTAGTGACTGCAAAATGAAGTGAATTGGCAGCAGCTCGAGTGGTACTCAGAGAAGAAACACACAGTCCCCCATACAAACTAATTATGTCTGCAAGCAGACAGCTCTTAAAGAGACAGTACCAGAGGTTCTAAAAACACTCACTGATAAATGGCTTAAACGCCAAACACCATTCAGGCTTGGAGCATTCAAGCAAGCTCCTGGAAGTCTTTTGGGAACCCCCATTTGCAGGGGGGTTACACGTGTACTGTATCTTAGCATGTACACCATTTGAAAATTATATACGTTCTTGAAATCTGCAGAACCAAATGAAGCATGGAATCTAACAGGGAGGATGTAGATGGCCATGGCATTGATAACATTGACTCTGGAAGTGACAATTGCCTCTTGCTGTCCCCTTTAACGAGACACTCTGGCCTTCCCATGCCACAGGTTAAACTTTCTTCTTTTCAGATTAAAACTTTTTTTTCACTGTTTAGTGCCTTCTGTAGCACTGCTTTTTGTACAGTAACTGTTTACCTACACTGTTCTCAAGTCCAGGCTCTCCTCTCTTACTGTACATATGTACATACTATACAGTGGTTCTGTAGGTTGCATGCTTACATCTGGGACAAGAAGATCTTACTTTGAGAGGGCTCTTGCAGTAGGTAATAACCATTAGGACAAGATCCGTCAGGCACCAGAACCACACGGAAAACTTTAGCTAGAAGTGTCTGGTTAGGGGGGCCTCCCATCTGACGTCACATGACGGACATTAGCGTGACACTATATAGTGGGCGGTCCCTACGCCCACCCTCTAGTTCTTTCCCACCATTGACCTGTGCATGTCAGACTTCGCAGAGAATGCTGCTTTGGTCGACCGCCATTTTCAGATGAGTATTTCATCACTTTATTTTCCTTTCTGTAAATCTTTGACAACTATTATCTTTTTCGTGCATGTCTTTCCGACGCCTTCTGAGTCACATGAGAACAAGTGTGATTCCTGTGGCATGCAGCTCCCTCACAAGGATGGGCATTCCCTCTGCCTCTTCTGCCTGGGGACCAGAGCACAAGACCGATGACTGTGAGACCTACCAGAGTTTCAACCAGGCCACATAGAAACACTGCCAACAGGCCCTGGAAGCCCATGTTCTCAAACTCAGGATGGCTTCCATGGAGAAGGAACTGCAGAAGCTGCAGGAATCCTCCTCCTCCCTTGGGGGTTCTTTGGACTCCTACAAGAAGAAGAAGAAGGACAAGGAGAAGGACTGGGACTGTGATCAGTCTCCTTCCCACTCACGATCTCCTTCAGGGGCCGCGGGTGACGAGTGCCCTCCTGCTGGTCCGGGTACCGCTCCTCTGATCAAGCCTGCCCCTTCCTCTGGGGAGCAGCCCTTGGTCCCCCCGCCTGAGCTGGTTACAGTTCAGGCGTGTGTCTCTGATCCTCCGGAGAGCCCTGCCACCGTTTGGCACTTCAAAACCCCAGGGCCTAAGCCTGGTGGCATGGCCGATAAGTCGGTTGTCAGCCCCTCTGATGAACGCCCAGCCCAGGCTGTTAAGTCACATCCCAGCTCCTCTGGCATCTGCCCAGCCAGTGCACTTCTGTTGGGCCCCGATAACATGCCTGACACCAATCCTCCAGATCAGCACATGCTGCTGCTTTTGCCGCAGCCCTCCCCAAAGGGTTCTCCCTCTCAGCATCCTCCATCACCACCTCCCCTGGTGGTGACTTCTGGCTGTCCTGCACATTCAGAGCTGGAGTTGGAGGAGCATCCATTCAACACATCCCTGGTGCCGGGGTCGGAATGCTCGATGCCAGAGCTCCCTCTGGAACTGGTGTCTCCTGCACCGCAGGCTCCCCATCTGGGCCAGCTCCCCTGCCCCAGACTCTGGTGGGACCCTCGGTCCCTTGGGGCTGATGCCAGAACCTCCTCCAGGGGGGATCCGGCACCAGGCCTAACAGTACCAGGCCCTGCATACCCTTTGTCAGGGTCCCCATAAGGTCCTTAAGCCCCTCCTTTAGGGCCTACACCTGGCTGCCCACTGTCAGGAACTCCGTCAGGACCTTTGGCTCCTCTGTTGGGTTCTACGCCAGGTTACCTGCAGTCAGCGCCTCCAGCAGGTCCCTTGGCTCCACGTTTGGGCCCTTAGCCGGGCCTTTCAACGCCAAGCTACCCTGTGCCTCGGTACCTGCCACCAGGGTATCATAAGCCAGGGTATCCCACTCGGGGTATCCAACACCAGGCTATTCACCCTATGGAACGCCGGGTTACCATTACCTGATGCAGAGCTATACAATGTGGGGGTTTACCTTCCAAGGATACCCACCCATCTGTCAATCCCCTCCTCCTCTTCCTCCACCACCTCAGTCTCAGGTGGATTTAAGGGAGGCATTACAGTCTTACTGATGTGAAACCAGGACACAGTTGGTCTTGGAATTGGACCAGCAGCAACTGGCCGTGGCTTCTGTGCCAGCCCACATGGACCCCACACCAAGATCCCCTTCTCCAGTGGAGTCTTAACCCTCTACCTCAAGACAGACCTTGCATCCTAACATAGTAGCTGGTATCGGTAGGGGCCTTGTGGTCTCACTGCAGGAGATCCCGCTCCCACGGGCTCTGTCTCTGGACAGAAGCCCGCCGTCAGACTCGGACACCACATACTTCTCTGCCTCGGGTTTTGAGACCCCCCCTCTCTGGTGGATCCAAAGCCCAAAGATTCTCCCAAGTCTCCTCCGGAGGACCCCTCCTTTACTGAGATCCTTCGGAAGATTCAGGAGGCAAACAGGTGGAAGACAGAGGATCAGGATCTCCAACTCAAGAGGTTGGTGGAACACCTGGATATGCCCGAGCTGTCCCCGCTACTCATTCCTTCGTAGACTGGACCACATGAGGACCTAGCCTCCATGGTCTGACAGCAACCTTTGTCAGTGGCCGCAGTCACCAAGAAGGCTGATAAACTGTTTCAAGCCCCCGAAGGTAAAGATCACCTTAGTTCTCACCCTAAAGTGGACGCGGTGGTCATTAATGCGGCCTGTGACCATACGGCTAAACCTAAACACATGAGCACCTCTCCTCCAAACAAGGAGTCACAGCAAATAAACCAGTTTGGACACAAGGTTTACCCATCCTCCACTCTGGCCCTCAGAGCTTTGAACTACCTGGTACACATGACTATAGCCGAAATCTATCCTCGGACAGCTGAAGTCAGAATGTGAGGATTTGCCCAATTCCAAGGCTAAAACCGAAATTTCCCAGTCAGGACAGCGGAAATCTCCTGCTGTCATTCCCTCAGATCAACATATGATGTGGTAGACGGAACCCGGAGTACCACCATGGCTATTAGCATGTGCCAGTACTCCTGGCTGCAGGTATCCAGATTGGCCCAAGGTGTCCAGTCTGCCGTCCCGGATGCCCCTTTCAGAGGACCAGTCCTTTTTGGAGGTGATGTCAAGGACATAATCATTGAGCTCCAGGACAGTGGCAAGGTACTGTGCTCTTTCCAGTCTATGTACTGCTGTAACACCAAGCCAAAACAGCCATTTTGTCACCAGCAATGGTGCCAGAATAGGCAACAGCCAGCCTGACATCAGAACAAATGTCAGGCCCCATTAGTGGGAGCCACCCCTCCAGCCAAGTCCTAAAGGGCTGCCGGGGCTGTGCTCCCCCACACACCCTCCTGACTCATGGCAGGCCCCCCAGCCTCCGCCACCAGCTCCAGAGGAACCAGTAGGGGGTAGAGTCGCCATCCACCTGGCAGAGTGGGAGGCGATCACCTCTGACACTTGGGTCCTTCAGCTCATTGCTCAAGGCCACATCTTCAAATTCACAGAGAGGCCTCCAAGAAATCCTCCAGGTCTGTCTCACTACCCAGTCAGCCACATTCCTCTCATAAGGGAAGAGATCCAGGCTCTTCTGACAAAATCAGCTATAGAGCCTGTTCCTCGGATCCAGGAAGAAAAGGGATATTACTCCCACTTCTTTCTGGTCCCCAAAAAGACAGTGGAGCTCCGTCCGATCCTCGACCTCAGCAAGCTAAACCTGCACATAGAGTACAAGAGATTTTGCATGCTGACCCTACCGGATCTATTGCCTCTTTTGCACCAGGGTCATTGGCTGTGTGCTCTGGATATGCAGGATGCATACCTGCATATTCCAATTTTTCCCTCCCACCACCGCTTCCTACACTTTACCTTCAAGAGGGAACACGTCCAGGTTCAGAGAGCTCACCTTTGGTCTCTCCTCAGCACCCAGGTTGTTTACCAAGTGCCTAGCGGTGGTGTCAGTGGCTTTACACCACCAGGTAATATATGTGTTCCTGTACCTCGATGACTGTCTCTTGTCAGTGCTGTCAAGGGACAGCCCGGTGACCTCCCACACTGCTACCCTGAATCTCTTCAGGCAAGTGGGGGTCATGGTGAATTACCCAAAATCCCACTTTTTGTCTTCCCAACACCTCTAATTTATTGGGGTGGTGTTGGATACTGTTCCGGGTCAGGCTTTCCTCTCTTTGAACTGGGTGGAAACCCTGTGTCAGCAGGCCATACAAGTGGCCACCAGCCGGTGGACCCCAGCCCATTCAGTCTTATGCCTTCTGGGCCTCATGGCAGTGGCTATTCCCACTGTAACCCTAGCCAGGCTCCACATGCGGAATACGCAGTGGACCCTTCAGGTTTAGTGGGACCAGAAATGAGACGACCTGGCTCACAGGATTCTGGTGTCCAGCCCCATGTGTCGGGACCTCCTTTGATGGCAGGATCTGTCCAATCTCACTAGAGGGGTTCCTTTTCAGATGCCTCATCTGGCCCAGACCCTAACAATGGATGCTTCTGGTCAGGGCTGGGGTGCCCATCTGGGCAAACATAGGACACAGGGATCCTGGTCTCTGCAGGACCTTTCTCTACACATCAGTGTGCAAGAGATGTGGGTGGTACTATATGCCCTTCAGGCTTTGCAGCCCTTTCTCCTTCATTGGCCCCTACTGGTACAGACAGACAACATGTGCGTGGTCTGGTACCTGGACAAACAGGGAGGCACGTGGTTGTATCTTTTGTGCAGGGAAGTGATGCGCATGTGGCATTGGGTGATACAGCACAGCCTGCAGTTGATGGCACTGCATGTTCCAGGTATTCAGAATATCAAAGCGGACACCCTCAGCTGCACTCGGGCAAGGGTGCACAAGTGGGAACTGAGGCAGTCAGTAAGCGTAGACATCTTCGATTGGTGGGGTTGCCAGATCTTGATCTGTTCGCCTTCCCATCCAATGCAAAACTACCCTGTTTCTGCTCGCACGTTCCCGGGCATGGTGTTTTCTGGTGAGACATGCTGTCTCTCTGCTGGACAGGGAAGTTCTTGTACGCCTTCCCTCCCTTTCCACTGTTGTAGAGGGTGCTTCTGAAACTACAGCATGAAGGGCCCTATATGATTCTCATAGCCCCTTATTGGCCTTGCCAAGTGTGGTTTCCTCTGCGTCAGCAGTTGAGAGTGGAGTCTCCGGTTCCCCTACACCTCTGCCAGAACCTGCTGACTCAGGACCAGGGCAAGCTGGTCCATCCAGGTCTCAAGTCCTTTCACCTTCACATGAGGCATCTGCTGACATAGCAGTTGCACACTTTGGGGTCTCTTCCAGAGTGGCTCAAGTCCTTGTGGAGGCCCGAAAGCCATCCACAAGAACCACATACGCTATGAAATGGAAGAGGTTCTCCATTTGGGCATCCAACAAGGATTGGGACCCTTTCTCTTGCCCTGTCCCATGGATCATGGAATACCTGCTGCATCTCTCTTACCATGGCCTTAGTTATTCTTCGCTGAAGGTCCACATGTCTGCTATTTCTGCCTTCCACACTCCAGTGGATGGCAAAACTTCGGCTTAGTTGGAGGTTTCCAAAACCTTTCTGAAAGGGATCCTCCATCTGAAACTCCCGGTCAGGAAACCTGTTTCTTCGTGGGATCTGAACTTCATCCTTGAGAAACTCACTTTGCCTCCCTTTGAACAGGCTGCAAGTTGCGGCTTGTGCAACCTTTCCTGGAAAGCACTCTTTTTAGTTGCCAATACATTGGCTCGAAGGATTTCCGAGCTTCAGGCCCTGATGTGTAAGGATCCTTATTTGATTTTCCACAGAGACCCGGTGGCTCTGAGTACAAATCCTAAGTTTTTATCTAAGGTGGTTTCTGAATTTACTTTGAATCAGACCATACATTTGCCAGTGTATTATCCTGAGCATTCTAATCAAGGGGAGGCCATTCTGCACACTTTCGATGTGTTTAGAATCTTGTGTTATTACACGAACTGGACAAAGTCAGTCCATAAAACGGATCAGCTTTTCATTTCTTTTGCACCCAAAAGAGTGGGTGCGGCAGTTTCCAAACAATGCTTATCTAAATGGTTAGCAAACTGCATTTTGTTTTGTTACCAGAAGTATAACAAGCCTCTTCCAGGGGAAGTCAAGGGGCACTCAACCAGAGGCATTTCTGCATCTACTGTTTGTTTCAGGAATGCGTCTGCCACAGACATTTGTGCAGCAGCCACTTGGAGCTCTGTGCACACCTTTACCAAACATTACAGTCTGGACGTTGCCTTCAGGCACAGGGTGGATTTTGGACTAGCCGTCCTTCAGATCCTCCTGTCTTAACCTGGTACCTACTGCAGAGCTTTCCTACCTCCCGTGCTTCAGCCTTTGTCTGAATTTAACTGATTGGGACTCAGTCCTAATGGTTATTACCTACTACAAGAGCCTCTCTTGAAGATCCACTGTTACAGTAAGTTCTTATATAACTGTACTATCAGAAGGTTGTGAGTTAGTCCCACACTAGGAACTTTGACTGATACCCACTACCGGGGCAGCAGCACTATTTAAGTGTCAGTCTTTGGATGGTGTATTAAACCAAGGTCCCTTCTGCACATCTCTGGGGACTATCCAAGTAAAACTTAAAGACCCCATGGCAGTTATTTTAAAAATAGTAGATTCTCCACTGTCCTTGCCAGCATTCCCCCTGCCAGTAAAACAGATCCATGCAACCCACTCCCAGGATGCACCTGGAAATGAGTTGCAGCAATGCAGTGTGCCTTTCCTGGTCAAAAATTCCAAATAAAATATCAAACATCATACAGAAATCTTTTTGGGCAGTCAACGGGATGAATTGGGATATCATGAAAGATGGTAGACCTCAAATTTTCTAGATATGATCTGGGCCCAGATATTCGGAAGTGCATGCAAGTGCAGTGTTTGTACTGTGCTGCACTTGCGTTGGTCCCTTAGCATGCCATATACAGAGGCATTGTCCTGGTGCTAAATTCTATGAATGTAAGGTGGATTGCATGCCGTGCAAATGGCAGGTGATTGTACAGCGCAGTGCAGCAGTGCAGCTCTGAATATAGCAGAGGATAGCATTGAATACAAGGGAGCAAGCAGTGGCACAGCCATGACCAGAGCACCAGGTACGGAGCTGCACACTGGGTGTGGCTTTGTGTAGACAAAGAGGACATTAATGACAGACACACAACACAGCAACATATGTAACAGATATAAATCTTAATAGAACAAACTGGCAACAGGCCATACAAAACCAAAAATAAAACTGCAACGGGGTGAAGAATACAAAACAGGGATAACCACCCATAAATGGGGGGGAAGGAGGGAGAGAATCTATGGGGACACAGATTACCCCCACCAATGCTGGTCCCACATCAGTGGTCTGCTGTAAGTGGTGGTGGTGCTTAGCAGTTACTGGTACTGCATCACCGCAGTGAGGTCCCTTATTGCCATTGTAGTTTCCCTGACCTGCATTACCAGGAGTCTGAAGAGGTGTAAGTCATCCCTGAACTCCCTTCCTAGCATGTCAGTTTGGTGACCTCTGGCACGGGGGCACCTGTGGAAAACAAGACAAATAATTTAGCTAGTGGGGCACACAGGACAAGGGACACAGGATTGGCATTACTTGCAGAAGAGGGGTACTTCCAGCTGACACCTGGCCTGCCATACCACACATAGGTGGAGGGTGTCAGGCAGCCCCAGTAGTACGTGCATGGCATACCAGAGAGAGCGTGGTGGACCGCACATTAGAGGACTGCACATACACCAGGTGTGCCATACTGCTACACAGAGGGACACAGGCAGGCATGCCAGACATGGAATTGCAGTACAAGACTAGTGGTGCAAAGCCTGGGCACCATAGACTGTACAATGTCTGGGGATGCAGTGAGCTGGACACACACCCTATGACCTGCACACAAGCCATGCTGCACATAGCCCAAAGCAGGTGTGTGGGATGACAGACAACTTGGACCCACCCTTGTTGGCTGCAGGGTCCAGGCCAGCCATACACATGTGACACACAACTCAGCTGTCTGTGGAGGGCAGCAATATGCCATACTGTGTGCAGCAGCCAGAGTACCACATGTGTTCCATGGTGCTGTACACGGGTGGTGCACTATGCACACCCTCCTTGTTGGCATATCACTGGTGTGCAGTGCAGACCCACCTGCAGGCACCCTCCCTACCCTGCAGATGGCATCACCGCCCTAGGTACAGGGCTGCCACTCAGACTATTGCAGTGCAGGACACAGGCCTGCAAAGACCCCTTTGATGCCTAATGTATGCATGCCCCCCCTCCCAGTACAGTGGAGTAATCATACCCAGTCATCACTGTGTTGGTAAGACACCACTGTGTCTGCATAGCAATGCTAAGCATGCATGGTACACTACATGCACCACCCACCAATGGCCCCAGCATCCGCCGACCCCATAGCAGATATGCAGGGCTCCAGTGAGCCACAAAGGTATAACACACAGTGCATATAGTACCAGAAATGGCACTGCTGCAGGTGGACTACCACGGTGGCTGTGTCATGTGCAAAGCAGGACATGGTAGTGTACCGGTTCTACAGTGGCCAGTGCCAACCACCTGATGTCAGCCACACATACAGAGTCCTGAGCATATGGCAGTACATACTTGACCGACACTCATGGGGTCACAACCGAGGCTATGAGCACTGCTACTGGCCTCCTTTGGCACCTGGTCAGTGACACAGGGGACACACCCCTGCATGGTCAAAGGCATGCCACAGCATGATGGACAGACACAGGACTCCATGCCAGCAGCACATGGGTGCACAGCAGTAGATTGCACAGATCATGACACACCACAGTGCCACTGGTGGGCCAGTGCTCCAAGTTCAGGTTGAGTGTCCCTGACCACAACCCATGAGGTAACGCCCCTACAGGCATGTATCCTGCATGTCGGGCCACACAGGAACATCAGTCACCGACCACAGAGACACGCAGCACACTTTAGACATGGGTGACGGATCATCCTCACCTGTATTGCTGCATTGATTAAGTGTAGAAAATAGTATCCTTCCACCACCGACCGACAGCCAGTGTTGAAACTGGATATCTGGAAATGTCCAGGACTACCCACCCCCGCAGGGTTCATGACAACCATCTAAACCCAAACATCTGTGCATACAGTATATCAGCTATTGTCCAATTAAGTACAATATTTTCCCCTGATTGGGTACTGTTCTTACTCACTATCTTTGTGGGTTGTTTGAAGTTTAGTTAGACTTCTTTGATGAGTTTTAGAGTGTTATCTATTCGTGTTTTTTTTTTTTTTTTTGACTCACTAGCAGGAAGGATATTCCCATGATTATTATGATTTCCTGTACATTTTTACTCTCTGTATTCTATGGGTTTGGAGCTGGATTTTTGCTGTTGTATTTCTTTATTGTAAATATGTTTCGAATCTTCAATAAAATGTTATAATAATAAAAAAATAAATATATGTTTGCACTGCGAGTAGATATAAGAGGCAAACACAGAGTTAGTGTATCACATTGACGTAAAATGCTGACATACGTTTGTCACCGTAGGCCCTCCCCTATTGATTTTCCAGGTGGGCCCCTGTGTCTACTTTACAGGTGGCTCCCTAGTACCCCAGTCCAGCCCTGATGGCAGCGTCCCTCTATGCCATGCCCCCCCCCCGGTCTGCCCCATCGTTTATATTGGTAAAGTCTGACCACTGTGCTATAACCTAGTAGGCCAGGACCCCTGCCCATCCCCATCAACAGTACCAAGACCGTCCTGTCCATAAGTTGGATGACACCCTGCATGTGGCACCCTCTGCATGGCATGCACAATCCACCAGTGTAATACATAGCCATGAGTGCTTCAACAGATATAGCCAGGTCCAAACACCTTTGCAGGTGGTAGGGTCATGGCCATAGTGGCCCATGCTGTTCCGGTACCTTCCGGTTAAGTGTAAACATGTAACCTCAACTGCGACATACAACATAGGGTACTTACATGGATGCCCCTCCTCTGATCAGCTTCTACAGGCCCCATCATGGCCTGGCGGTCTAGACTGGTCCTCCTTGCGCCTTGTCTGGTTCTGCTGATTGGTGCCCCTGGCTGGGGCCGGCTGTCCGCTGAGGTCTATGGAGGAGGGAAAAGGAGGTGTGATCAGTATCCTGCAGTAGAACACAGTGCACCATTCAGTACACACTACACAGTATAACTGCCCTTATGCCTGTAATGTACCCCTGCCACCACCTGTGCATGATATGAATGGACAGGTCCGAGCAGATCCGCAACGAATCTATAGGACCACCTGTGGCACCACAGATATGCGAATCATGGTCTATGTGTAGCAGATATGATACATCCTCCTGTGTCAGCACCTTGCACAGTGTACTACAGCCCATGTGGTGCCCACATCCTGCTAGCCCCTCAGCCCTTGTAAAGCAGACCCATGCATGTTGGGTGCAGACCCTTTCAAGGCATACTATGCATGGGTATGCATGGTGTTCCTGGTCACAGATGACAGAGGCTAGCAAGGCATATCTGCACAGTGGCTGGGGGGGGGGTGCGACTCAGTAGGTGTGGCCCCACACATTGGCCACTACATGTCTGGAACACTCTGTACAGTGAAGTAGTATCCCATGCTGTACCTGACAGAGTCATACCAGTGTCCATGCAGCGTAGTTGAAACAGTGCGCACAACATAGATTTGCACATCCACATCCTGATAGGGACACCTACCAACACCGCTATGTGTTGGACACATGTGCCACCCTCCCGAGTCATACCCTGCAATGGGCAGTGACATGTCATGGTAACCATATATGGTAGACAGACTCTGCATAACATGCCATGACATTATACATGGTCCTTTCATGCACCCTGACACTGCCGCTGTGTCACTATGGTGGCCCACAACTGTGCAGCCCAGGCAGGTGCATGCCTCAGGCATCCATGGTGTGTGCTGCCATGCTCAGGGGACAGAGCCGTCCCATGGAACAGGGGTCCCAGACACCTGCATACATACTGGCAGCCCATGCTGTGTAGGATGTCTTATAGCATACAGTGGAACAATGTGGACACACAGGTAACGTGCACAATGCCATGGGGCAGTAGCCCTCTTACACCCTGACATAACACAAACCTGCCCACAGGCCATTACACAATACATACAACCATCTGTACCCACCTGACCTGGTCACGGCGCTACTGTTCACCATTGCCCGCAGATGCTACAGGCAGTGCACCTCCCTCCTTTGGAGATCATTGTTACTGGTGCCTGCGCTGGTCACCAGTGCAGGTGACCCCAGTTCTCCGTGTGAGGTGCCACCCCACAGACACTCACACCTCACTCCAGGGCCTCTCTGCCCCTGCTGCCTCCCTCAGCAGCTGTTCCTCTCTGGCCACCACCAGGTCAATGAGATTGGCCAACTCAGTGGTGGTCCACCTATGATCCTACTGCTGAATAACCTTGCATCATCTACTAGACATTTCCTTCCCATTACTAGGCATAGTGCTTGTACCACACTGCTGCCTTGTTCTGGGCTGTCAAGGTGTGTCCTGTAGTGTTGCAGTGTATGTTGCTATGGTAACACTGCACTGTGTAGCATTGTGTTGTACAGTGCACATATCCGGGGGCAGGGGCAGGACAGAGAGCACATGTCCGGCATGGGCTGGCGGCATGTACATGGGACACGCATGCATGTGTTGTGCATGCACAACCCTACGCAGTGCTCTAGTAACTTCCATTATATAATATGGAGGGCAGTGTAGCCAGTTGTCCTGTGTATCCAGTGTAAGGTCACGGAAACATTTTTCCCTGTACATGTCTCAGTCTCCTGATGAAGCCCTATTGGAGTGAAGCACTGAGGTGCCTTTTGCTTTGGTTGTATTGATAACTTTGAATTATGCATTAAAGCATTTATTCTGTACTTTCTGAGTCCTTGAGTTCATGTGTGGAGTGCTTTATCTTTTGGAACTGAATGTGTCTCAATTGCTTTGAACAATACAGAAAGCCCTGTAAATCTGGGTTCCCAGCTACATTGCAAATGGTTAGGTAGGGGAACTCTCACCTCCAGATTTCTAGGTGCTGGACACGTTAATTGTAGGTGGTAGTACTCAGCTGCAGTAGTCGATGGGACAGGATGTTAGAGGTGGCGGGCCTCTCATACATGTTCCAGTGAGGTGATTGAATGGAGTTCCTGTGACTCCTGCCCATTGTAACCCCAGTGTGTATGCTTTGTGCAGTGGTACCCAGAACATATGGCAATGGTGGACAATTGCAACCACATCTTGTGGCGGTGATGTTGCCATGTCTGGTTGGAGGCACCCCGTTACCATAGTCCATGCTGCACACTGTCAGCAGAGTTGCCTCTCATGTACATGTGCAGGTGGTGGTGGCCCTGATTTCCAGTGTGCTCTTGCCCATATCCACTGCTGTCTGTGACCTTTGCAGTGGCTGTGTTTGCACATGGGCAGGCCTGTGTCATGTGGCCTTGGGCTATTGTATAACGTGCATTGCCAGGACACCTGTGTCGTCGGTGTGGGAGGGGGCTACACCATGGATCTGTTCAGCTGTGTGCTGCTCTGTGTACTCCTCGGTCACCTGTATTGCACTTCCTTCTCCAGCAGGTACCATGGAGGACACAACAGAAGTTGGGACCACCCCTTCTCAGTGGAGGAGTTACAAGGTCTGGCACAGGCCTACAAGGCCAGGGAGGAGGTCTTATCCTGGAGCAAGAGAATGAATGCCCAGGTACGGTGGGGCTGGGAGGAGATAATAGACAAGGTCATTGCTGCTGCCAGCTGCAACAGGCCCATGGAAGCAGGCGAAGTGCTTTGGGATCGAGGAAGTGGGATCTACGCAGATCATGGCTACACAGCGTAAGGAGTTACATGCCACAAGTGGAAACCCATGGGTATTGGCAGCTGCATGTACCGTGGATCCTATAGAGGAGGCCATAGCATCCATCCTACAGCCCATGTGCATGCCACAGGTGGGGTCCATGGGCATCATCAGCTGCACGTACCCTGAATCTTGTAGAGGAGGCTGTAGCATCCCACCTACCACCCTTGGAGGTTAGAGGAGCACCGAGTGGAGGGTACGAGAGCCAAGTGGGTTCTGCCCAGCCATGTGAATGACAGTCAGTGCGACATTCCATCAGCCATGTGTGTATTATATATGGGTGTATATACAGTAGGTATGGGTGAATGCATATGCCAGTGCTGGGTGACACATTGGGTGTAGGCAAGACTACTGTTTCCCTGTCACCCAGTGTGTAGCCATCTTTGTACAGATCTGCAACTGTGCCCCATGTGTGGTTGCTCTTGTGCTCCCCGGTTCTGGAATGTGTGCTGTTTGTTGATGGTCTGTGTGCCCACTGGTGCTGGGTGTGTTCACTGGTGGTTGGGTATGCAGTCACTGGTGCTGGTGTGTGCCTGAAGGTGTTGTGGTGTGTGCTGCTGGTGCTGGGTGTGTGTCCAGAGGTGTTGGGGTGTGTGCTCTTGCTGGTGCTGGGACATGTGCTTACTAGTGCTGGGTTGTATGCCCCATGGAGATGGGGTGTGTGCTCACTGTTCTAGGGGTGTGGGGTGTGTAGGGACACAGGGAGTACAGGTGGTGCACAGCACACACAACATGAGTGAACTGTCACCGTATGCTGGGCATGCATCCTGCCTCAGCCCACACATCTCTGTCTATATTATGGTGCTATACAATTCACCTATCCTCTTCCAGCAGCACACCATGTCATACCAGACACAGTGGAGGATGCTCCAGGATCATCTTGCCAGCAGCTTCCCCTGCTGCCCACCCAACTGCACCAGCAGCGAGGAGAACATGTAAGAAAAGGACAACAAGACCTACATCGGGAGCTGGGGATAGGAGGGATCCACCCCAGACTGGAGCAGGCTGCCTCCCCCTGCCAGCCCTCACACCAGTGGGGAACAGCTGCTGTCCCAATGTGGCCCAGTGGTTACAGTGGTACAGCCCACCATGGCATCTGGCTCAGCCACCACTGAGCTATCCAGGACCCCAACTGTGGCATTGCCATCGCTCTGTCACCCCTAGCCAATACCGCAGGGCCAGTCACCGCTGTGCCTCCCCATGATCCATCCTCCAGCACAGCCACAGCCCTGCCTCCCCATACTCATTCCACCAGGCCAGTCACAGCCTGCCGGCAGTGCTCACTGTAGACCACAGCACCTACCACAGTACTGCACCAGCCCATACAATGGCCGAGGGTGCAGCCTGATCCTGTCTTAATGGACTGTCTCTGGTGAGAGCAGGATGCAGACAATAGCCAGCAGCTGCTGCTTTCCATCATGGAGGCACAGAGTGTCGCACAGCAGGAACTGACATGCCTCTGCCTCATGCTGCACAAGGACATGCAGTGTGCTGAAGAGCGGGAAGAGGTATTCCATGCAGAGCTTATTGCAGCCCTACATGACCTGCACTGGCTGCTGGCATGATTTCTGCATGGATCACCTGTGTATCACCATGCTGGAGGCTGCAGCCATTGTGGCAGGTGCTGTGGGGGCCTGTCCAGTGGGAGTAGTGCTACCTCACAATAGACACCATGGCATACGCCCATGCCACGAAGTGCCAGGATGAGCATGCCTAGCACACCTGAGACTTCTAGGTCACCCAGAACACTGTACACACCAGGTCACGACCTGCTCCTCCCCAGGGGCAGTATTATGTGGGGCCATGGCTGGGGGGCCGGTCATACCGTCCCCACACTTATCCCTCATACTGTGGAGGAGGTCCCCCTCAGCTGTATCAGGTAGTACAGACACACCCAGGGAGGTGGTAGGAGACACACATGGGTTGTACATAGCCACCCCTTGCCAACTTGTTCCCTCTCCCCCACAGTACCCATGTGTCACTGCCATCTTCCCCTGTGACCTAGCCCAGACTATCCTAACCCTGGCATGGATGACCTGTACTACATCACCCCCCCATCTGACTGGTTTGTATCTATGTATACAACCCTTTTGGCCCCTCCCTAACATGGCCTGTCTTCATGGGTACCCAATTTGCTACCCCTTGCCTGGCAGACCTGTAATTCCATGCATCCCTCGTTCCCCCCCCCACCTGGGTGGCATGTATCTCTATTGACACCCCTTTAGAACCTCCTGCTAACAGGGACTTATTTGTATAGAAACATAGAATTTGACAGCAGATAAGGGCTGCTTGGCCCACCCAGTCTGCCCATTTCCCTACCTAATGGATAAGCTGCAGATCCTAGCTAACCAACAGCCTGCTTCTTCCAACCTCCACCCCCTAGAATTGCCTTATGTCTGTCCCATGCATTCTTGAATTCCACCACTGTTTTTGACTCCACAACCTCCTCAGGAAGGCTGTTCCATGCATCCACAACCCTCTCCATGAAAAAAAAAACTTCCTCACATTACCTCTGAGCCATCCACCCTCTAGCTTCAAATTGTGCCCTCTTGTTCTTGCACGCCGCTTTTTTTGAAAGATGCTACCCTCTTGGACTTTGTTGATTCCCTTGAGGTATTTGAAAGTTTCTATCATGTCCCCCCCTCTCCCTCCTCTCCTCGAGGCTATACATATCAAGATCCTTAAGTCTCTCTTGATATGTCTTCTGGTGCAGACCCTGCACCATTTTAGTTGTCCTCCTCTGGACAGCATCCATCCTGTCTATGTCTTTGTGGAGATTGGGTCTCCAGAACTGCACGCAGTACTCCAGATGGGGTCTCACTAGCTGTCTGTACAGAGAGATAGCAACTTCCTTTTTTCTACTGGTGATGCCTCTCCCTATGCATCCCAGTATCCCACCAGCCCTACTTACTGCCCTTTCACATTGCTTGCCCACCTTTAGGTCATCTGATATGACTGTCCCCAGGTCCCTTTCCATTTTTGTTGTTGTTAGTATCTCACCCCCCATTGTGTACTCTTCTCCCGGGTTTTTGTTTCCCAGGTGCATTACTTTGCACTTCTTAGCATTGAATCTAAGCTGCCATACATTTGACCATTCCTCCAACCTTGCCAAGTCCCTTCTCACCCTTTCCACCCCACCTTGTGTATCAACTCTGTTGCAGATCTTTGTGTCGTCTGCAAAGAGACATACTTTTCCTTCTAGTCCCGCTGCAATGTCACTGATAAAGACATTAAAGAGGACTGGTCCTAGTACTGAACCCTGCGGTACCCCACTAGTAACCCCCCTTTCTTCAGAGTGGACTCCGTTTACTATTACCCTCTGTGTCCTGTTCTCCAGCCAATTTTTTACCCAGACTACCACACCCTATTTGCTACCTTCCTGCCTGGTTGCAATGCATTTCCATTTCCCCCCTTTTGTTACCTGTCTGGCATGATGCCAGGTATGTACTGCTCTGGGTGTTTGATAATACATAAATGCGGTCTCCTGTGTGGTCTCTACCAACCCGTCATGTCTGAAAATGTTTCTTTTGAGTTGGGCTCTGTACTCTTGGGCCCTTCTGGCCATTCTGGTGTCATGTCTTTAGAGCTGCTCTGGTATCCTGTGGTCCTCCTCTGAATCCTCTGCAGGTTATTCCTCTTGGGCCATGCATAGTCCACGGTTGAGTTCCATGTTTTGTCATATACAATAGGCAGGGAATATGGCGCAGGCCATCTGAAGGGTGTACCGTATGGCACCACCAGAACAATCAAGGCAGTGGAACTGCATCTTGAGCAGTCCAAAGACATGCTCGATGATGTTACATGTGGTGCTATGTGCTGCATTGTACCTATCTTCTGCAGTGGATGTGGGATGTAGGACAAGTATGAGGAACCAGGGAGACAAGGGATAGTCACTGTTCCCCATGTATGTAAAGGAAATTGATTAGTGTCATCATGTACAATAAGGAGTGAGGGGTGGCTTTTGGGTATACTCATCAACGAGGTGGCCAGTTAGGGATGTCCCCACATTCAGACCTCTGGTGCAGGATAAAGCTGTGACATATGAAGGCATTGGGTGCGCTGCTGGGGTACCGTGCTAGGACATTGATGCACCCTGTTACATCACACACCACCTGGCAATTGATGGGGTGGTACCCCATCCTACTATGATAGACCTCCACTTCCTGTGGGTGCCCAGATGGCAACATGGATGCAGTCTGTGGCACCAAGTACAGATGGTAGGCACACAACCCAGTGGATCTGCTGCATGGTTGCTGTTCGCTCGGCTGGTGTGCTGGGGAATACGATGGACTCTCCAGCATGAGCCAGCAGGACATCTAAGAACTGACCCAACAGGCACGAGGCAGGTGACTGTGTGATAGTGGTGGTGTCCTCCAGGTCTGAAATATTCTAGTGACCAGGAAACACAGTGCATCCATCACCTTGAGCTCTGCAGATGACGCATGGCTGCCCTGGGTGTCTGTCAGGAGCTGGTCATGCACATGGACAGTACTATCTGTGTGCAGTTTAGTGCCTCCATGGCCTACGTCTGGGCCCAAGATGGGCACGGGCCCTCTCCTCATCCTCTAGGACATGCTGCATGAGGTAGATGATGTTCGTTCCCACCAGCACCATCTTAGACTGTGGCCTGCAGTGTCTTTGCCCACCTCTAGGGTTTGCCCCAGTTTAAGACAGTGATTTTATAGGCAGTAATTGCACAACACTAAGTTACCTGTGCAAACCCATTTGCACAGTGGTAGCATGCCGAATATTATGCTACCCCAGTATGCATGGCCCCGCCTTCACCTTTTTGTGCTGCATACATTATCTCTGCACTGGTGTGCAAACGCTTTTAGTGTGCGTAGAGGTACCCTTTAAATATGGGATTTCGGTGCAAACCCATGCACAATGCAAGTGCAGTCACTTAGAGCCTGGCACGAAGCTTTGAATATCTGGGCCTTGATATTCATTGGTAACATGTGCAGAAGGGGAAACGACACTCTGTTGTTGAATGCCCCTTCCCATTGTTATCTTGAAGGAATTCAATATAAATTATTTTTTTTTCTAATCAAGAAAGTTTCAGTTTCTATTAAAACTGGTACCTTGATTTTCACTGGCATCTACTCTATATGAAAATATTGTTTGTTAGGGTGGCATCCAGCATTCAGGTGAAAGATGGTGCTGGAGAGAGCAGACAAGGTGTAAATTGTTGCTACAAGCTCCCCCTGAAGCCCCCTGCTTTTTATTTACGAACTTCATGGCTTGAGTAACAGCACTACTTAGACTTGTACTTTGGTATAGAAGCAATCCACTGATGATATAATTACCTTGATGAGTCACATCTGTTGAAAACACATTGTGACCATGCAGGAATTATACAGCATACATTTCGTTAAGTGTGCTTGCAAGCCTTCCAGTGCCATACTTCTCTTTACATGTGGAATCTGTTTGGCCAAACTCAATGCACAGAAGCGAACTGCAACTCTTATTACCATTAAGAACTTTTCTGCATAGTGAATTAGATAACTTGTGGCTATGTCTGACATGCAAAACAAACCTTGCATGGCAAAAAAGTTGCCTCCATATGTCCAGATATTGAATCCACCACACTTCTGAGAGAAAATTGTTCTAGAGCTTGCAAATGTCAAAAGCCTGAATACTAAACTTTCTTTCTTGCCATTATCAGCAGTACCACCAATGTCGAGTCCCATATTCTACTCTGGGGAAGCATATGTGTCCTCATAGCCACTACTAAAATCCTCTGCCAGCAGTACAGATATCAACCAGCTGGACAAGACAAAAAAAAAAAAGACTTCTTAATTAAGTTGCCGGCAGTACTGATTCTGGTGCAAATAGTACTATTAACCATAACAGACCTCTTGAATCTTGGAAGCAATAGCCAAGAGAAAATGGTCATACAGTTGCAGGCTCAAGTCAACACGAACCTGACCCTTAAGCAATGAATGCCCTGAAACAGATACCTCTAAGTCAGATGGGAGTCAAAAAGTGAGGTGCACCAGGTAAATTCTGGTGCAGAACAGCCGTCCTCTTCAGAGCCTCTGCCGAACAGTCATGTTCTCACTGGCACAGATGGAACAGGAGAACAAAAAGGTGCAATTGTTCTTTTCAGCCATTATAAAAGCAACCTCAAAAAACACCAGACAATATTAAAGGAGCTAATGTAATTTGCAGTGTCAGGGGCTCAGTAGGTAGCACACTCGCCTCTGAGGCCAGGAGATCAGATGGCTGTGGGTTCAGTTCCCACATCGGGCACTTGGGTTAATATCCCAATACTGACACTGTAGTGCAGCATGAGGGGGTGCTGCACTTCTGAGGTGCCGTCTTTCGGATGAGACGTTAAACCAAGGCCCCATCTGCCTGGATTGGTGGTAGTTCAGGTGGGTGCTAAAGATCCCATGGCACTTATTGAAAAAGAGTAGGGGAATTTCCCTGTTGTCCTGGCCAAATTTCTCCCATTCACTAAAAATACCACCAATAGCTTATTCTGGATCAATTTCAGTTGCTTACCATCTGTATCCCCCCTCCCCCCCGGTTGCCCCTGAAAAAGGGACTTCTAGGCCCAGTGGGCTTACCGGGTCAACAAAATTCAATAAATAAATACATTTCTGTACCAGGGTCTGGTTCTTCCATTTCTGTAGATAAGCCACAAGAATGTAAAGATTGTAGTGATATATGTGAACCTCCAAAGAGAGAGAGGAAACAACCTGCACTGAAACTGAGCTCTGTAATAGTAGTAATAGTAATAATAATGAGCTAAAGCAAATAGATATACTAAGAAACCCGACTTCTATAAAGAATAGCATTAATGTGTGTTTGGGTCAGACACCAGAACTAATGGGAAAAGGCCATGCTGCACTAGAAATCAATTCCCCAGAACAGAACACTATTAAGCTTCAAGCAGTAAGGATATAGAAAGAGACAGAGAAAAGGAGGTATTATATTATCAGATTCAGATCCAGAGTGACAAGTTTTAGATTCAGACACAGAAACAGAAAAAGAACAGGATGCCATGCCAATATGGGCTATGCTTATTTTAAAAGAAATATGAATCTTAAAGAAAGAGGTTGCCCCACTTAAAGAAATTAAGACTCAGTTTGATTCTCTCTTCCAACAAATGTCCTTGTTTTTTGTTTTGTTTATTTAAAATCTGATAAGACCGTGAGCCAAGGGCCCATTTACAAGGGGGAGCATAACTTATGACAGTGTACAAAACATACATGTGGCATGTAATACAAGTAATACAACCATAAATGTACAAGTTCACAGTCAAATACGTCTATCCAGAGATGCATGTACATTTACAATTAACTGTAAAAACAAAGTCTGATTTGATTTGAAATAAAAACAAAGGTAGAGAATTGTGAAAAGATGGCAGTTTGTAAAATGCTGGTTTTTGACCAGTTGAAGGTTTCATCCTGGGGACAGTACATTGATAATGAAAAGATAATTGAGTGGACACACTACTAATATGTTTTTTAAAAATTGAATGAAGTGATGATGGAACGAGATCAAGAGTAACTTTTTTTTACAAAAGTATCTAAATGCACTGAGTCCTGTTGTTCTAACAGGAAGCATCCCACCAGTTTGTACAAGTCACGATGGTGAGTGCAGTGTGGCAGTTGAGTAATAAATCTTGCCACCTGATTGTAGAGGTCTTCACCCTGGCCAGCAACCTCTCTCCAGTTGGATAATAAAATAAAATAGTATGCCGTATTCAGTTACCAGTAAAAGGAAGCTCTGTGCCAAGAGCATCCTTGTAGCAGGCACAAGTAGTGAGTGTAACCTATATAGTGAACCTAATCTTTGGTGGATTACTTTTACCATGATGTTTACATGCTGTTAAGTGGAGAGGGTGCTATCCATGATGAGGTCAAGGTATTTAAATTATTTCACCTGTTCAGTTTCCTCCCCCTTTAAGGTGCACAGGGAAAGAACTGGTTCAGCAGGCAGCTTCTTTCTTGAGTTGTGTAATACCACTGATTTAGTTTTTTTTGCATTCAAAACCAATTTGTTTCCAGGAACCATTTTTGTAGGTCAGCAAAATCTGATGCTAGTAGATCCTGAATCGTGGGGAGGTTGGGGCTGCTCACGAGGATCACTGTGTAATCGGCATAAAGGAACATCTTAGAACTTTTGCAAATGGATGGTAATGAGTTCAGAAATAAAGTAAATAAAAGGGACCCAAAACTGAACCCTGAGGAACACCCAGTGAAATGGAAGATTTGGGGGATCGTGACTCTTAATTTTGTGGTTGCATTCTACCAGACAGGTAATTCCAGCACCAGACAGTAGCATCCGTGGACATGCTCAATTTGTCATACAGGGCAGCTACTAGTAAATTATGGTTTACAAGGTCAAAGGCCTTGGTGATGTCCATAAAGATGGACATGGCAAAGTGGCCCTTATCGAGGGCCTTACGTACCACATGTGAGAACCCCACCAAGGCCGTCACCCTACTGTGTCCAGGTCAGAACCCATGTTGTGCTGGCATCAGAATCTCATACTTTTGCAAGTACTCCGTCTTCTTGTCAAAGATTATACATTTTGGAACGTTGGATAATGAAGCCAGTAAAGAAATGGGGCGGTAGTTTAGTACATTAAAATACATCACTTGTTTTATGAGTGGGAACAATAATAGCACCTTTCCACCTATCAGGAAAATGACCAGTGCAAAGTGACAAATTGAAAGTTTTTGTGAGGGGGTAGCAAAGAATATCAGCAGTGATCATCACAAGTCCAGGATGAAGTTTCAAAAGGTAATTCAAAACCTCCCCTGTGGAGAGTGCCCTAAAATAAAACTTTGGGTATGTAGACATGGAAGGAATGGTTGTATCACTATTTTGATTTGTTGAGAGATCTGATTCATCGTTGGGGATGTAGCAAAAAAAGAAAAAAAATATTAAATACCTGTAGCTAGAGGCTCATTAAGAACCCAGCTAGACCATTTTAACATTTGAGGGGTATAATGAAATTTTTTGGTGGGCAGTTGATTAATTAAGTCCCAGTTGGCTGCTACATTTTTCCCAGCAAACTGCCTTTGTTTGTCAAAAAAAATAGCTTTTTCGATTTTTTTTAATGTAGATTTGCATTTATTAAACACTTGTTTTTAGGCCAAAAGGGTTGCTGTTTCCAGGTTCTTTCTGCATGCCTTCCATTTGTTTTTTGTCTCTGCCTCTTGTGAATTGGAGCTGCTCAGCAGCGACCCATTCTTGTTTGTTTCCTCCAATCCTTAAAGTTTTTAGGGGGCCAAATGTATCACTAATAGAATTAAAGCAGGAGCAGAATGCTTCTAGTGCAGCATTCACATTTGCAGATTGGTCCATAAAGACTATCAACAGATATAAGAGCCTCACAAAATTTTATTACATCCAGTTTTTTAATATTTCTGTAATCAGTATATACTGGGGGTACTGGTTTCTTTTTTGCGGTCCAGCAGCAATAGACAGGGCAGGGCAGTGGTTGCTGACACTGTCAGGCAACTCACCTGATAGTACTATCTTGGTGGTGTGAGAGACCAAAATCCAGTCAGTCACCGTTGAGGAGCCAGTTTTATAATGGACCCTAATGGGACTGTCGGTGATCTGGGTAAGTCTATAATAGAGAAAAGCAAAAGTCACAGCACTCACCACTCCAGTTCTTAAAATAAGGGAGTCCAGTATCGGGTTAAGCTCGAAACGTCCCAGATATTTATTGCAGACACAAAAGGACACAGCAGAGTGAGAAGCATGTTTTCCAGTCCAATTTAAATTTAGATCTCTCAGAATGACGAACTCACAGTTTAGTGGGATGGCTTTTCTATGAGCATGAATTAGATTTAGTCCTTCTTCATAATAACCAGAGGGAGAGGGGCATATATAAACATAAGGAATAACTTCCTTAATATCTTTCAATGTGAAACGTCTAACAAAAAGAACAACAGAGTTAGAAAAAATAACCTCCAACTTAGAAGATGACTCAGTAATTCTAAAACATACTACAAAAGATCAAGATAAGAACATCTGAGAATTGAAAACCAAACTAACTGGTGGATTATGAATCAAGGGTGAGAAGAAAGAATATAAGAATTGTTGGGGTACCAGAACATTGGGGTGCCGATGTCCCCTTTTAATACTACTATGAAAAATATTTTTTCTGTCTTCATGGATGTGCCCATAGAGCAGTCAAACTTTGAATCAGACTGAGCACACAGATCCTGCCACCAAGTGGCAACATTTATCAAAAGCACAGAAAGGGACCAAACTATGCAAATGGTGTATGAAAAGGAACATATTCAATTAAAAAAGGCACACTCTCAGTTTATCACGACCTACCATGTAATGATTAACCCACTCCAGAGTGTGGGTCTCTCAAGGATTAATGTATGGCTTGGGGGGGGGGGGGTGGCCAAGTGGTTCCAACCTCCCAGCCATACATTAATCCCTGAGAGACCCATGCTCTGGAGTGGGTTAATTCACTTGTAACATGGGCAAGAATAAGGGTTCGGCTCCCTGTGTACAATGCTTTCTTGCCCATGTTACAAGTTGTTATGCATGTGCTGATGTTGTACTGTGATATTGTGTTGGCTGGAAACTCCCTGGTTTCACCCGCACCTAGGATTAGTAGTTGATATGAGAGTGGAGAATGATAATGTTGTGATTACTTCACAGTACAGATGGTCTGACCGAACATTTCTCCTTTTCCATTGTCCTCTCCGTGGTGGTCTCATTTCTCAGGAAATGGGAATCTGTGTTTCTCTAGAAGGAACCTCTCTGGAACATGTCTGCGAAATAATAAAGGGGACATCTTTACTTATTACGTGTGGCATTATGCAGAAGCCACTACTGAGTGAAAGGGATCTACAGGTAGTAGTGTTTGAAAGTTTATGGCCTGTGTCCTTCACCCCCGGTAGTGCACTGTACCACTGGCATGTTGTTCGGTGAGAGGCACAGAGCATGGGATTGCAGTGCGCTCCATTCACGTCATGGGAGGCCATTTTCGTTGGGTGCAGAAGGCAGCGATGTGTCTCTAACATATCTGCTAACTAAGGTGCAAATGTTTTAATTCACTACTGTTGAACAATATTTCAAACATAAAAAAATGTTTACTGTGTACATTAATAAAAAACTGGTGTATTGCGGCACTGTGTGACAAGCTAGGATATCGGAACTGTGGTGACAACCTATACAACATGTAACATTATGTATCCTGTGCATTACAGAGAGTGCAGGATCATCAGTGGATTTCAGAAAGTACAGTCGTGGCCAAAAATATTGGCGCCCTTGCACTTTTTCAAATAACTCACAATTTCTCTAAACATAAGTTGAAATTAACAACAGTACAGTATTTGGTCTCCACAATTCTTTATTTCTCTGTTAATATTACAGAACCTTTGTTTTTGATTCAGAATTTAATATATCCTTGTAAATCAGAAAATGAAAAGAAATGGCATTGACAAAATTATTGACACCCTAGACTTAATATTTGGTAGCACAGCCTTTGGTCAAAATAACTGCAATCAGCACGCTTCCTATAGCCATGGATGAGCTTCCTGCACTTCTCTACTGGCAGTTTGGCCCTCTTCTTGTGCAAACTGCTCCAGTTCTCCAGATTTGAAGGTGCCTTCTCCAAACTGCTGTTTTCAGATCTCTCCACAGGTTTTCAATGGGATTTAGATCTGGACTCATTGCTGGCCACTTCAGAACAGTCCAGCGTCTTGTCTTGAACCATTCCTGGGTGCTTTTTGAAGTGTGTTTGGGGTCATTGTCCTGCTGGAAGACCCATGATCTTGAGCGGAGACCCAGCTTTCTGACACTGGGTTCAACATTGCGCTCCAAAATGGCCTGGTAATTCCAGATTTCATGATGCCATGCACACTGCCTCAGTGCACCCAGTGCCAGGGCAGCACAGCAACCCCAAAACATCACCGAACCTCCTCCATGTTTGACTGTGAGGAAGGTGTTCTTTTCTTTGAAGGCTTCATTTTGTTTTCTGTAAACATAGAGATGATGTGCTTTACCAAAAAGCTCTAATTTGGTCTCATCTGTCCACAGGACATTCTCCCAGAAGGATTTTGGCTTGTTCAGGTGTGTTTTGGCAAACCCCAGTCGGACTTTCTTATGTCTCTCTCTCAGCAGTGGGAGTCCTTCTGGGCCTCCTACCATATAACCCCCTTTCATTGAGTTGGCTTAATGGATGGATGGTAGATGAAACTGTCGTACCTTGTGTCTGAAGGTCAGTTTGAATCTGTTTGGCAGTTGATCGAGGTGCTTTCTCCACCATTCGAACAATCCTGCGCTGCAATCTTCTATCAAGTTTTCTCTTGCATCCACGTCCAGGGAGGTTGGCTACAGTGCCATGGCCCTTAAACATTCTGATAACATTATGTACAGTGGAAACAGGAACATCAAGGTCTCTGGAGATTGATTTGTAGCCTTGAGATTGTCCATGCTTGGCTACAATCTTCTGTCTGACCTCCTCAGACAATTCTCTGGCTGTCTTTCTTTTCTCCATGCTCATTGCGGTACACACAGTGACACAAAACAGGAGAATGAGTCCTTTCCTCTATTCAAACTGGTTGAATGAGTGATTTTTATATTGCAGGCACCTGCAACTCACCAAAGGTGAGTTTAGTTCCAAAGTGAAGGAGAATCACCTGCTTGAAATCTAGTTATTTCTAACTACTTCTAGAAGGTGCCAATAATTTTGTCTGGACCATTTAAGGAGTTATGTGTAGAATAAGCTAAGACTTCGTAAATTTTTCTGCTTTTTGTGTTTTATTCCACTGCAAACCAAAGAAATACATATGTGGATACCAAAATATTTTTTTAATTTCAGCAATTTTCTGGAAGAAATGGTGCATTATTAGAAAAAACTGCAAGGGCACCAATATTTTTGGCCACGACTGTAGGTGCACCGGGAGAATGACACCATGCATTAATCCCAGTGTGGCCATACATTCATTGAGAATTAATGTATGAACATGCTGAGGACACGTGATGGCATTTGTCCAATCAGTTGTAACTCTTTTTCTTGCCCATATTACAAATGAGATTATTCAAGCAAGAAAGAAATTTGAGAACTTCAGAACACTATTATAGAAAAGTCACTTGAAATCTTTGTTCATACTCCCTGCAAGGTTTAAAGTTATTTTAAATGATTAGTGTTTAGTCTGGGATACAGCCAAAGAAGCCTACAAAGAGTTACATTTAAGATTTCCACAAATATTTAATACATGAACAAGAATAATTTATGGACTTCAATATGTTATCTTTTCCAGTTACACTGGGATAAAGGGTCCTTCATAATCATTTATTATAGGGGAATGTAAAAAAGAATGAATATATTTAACATACTTTTTTCTTTCTTTTAGTAATACAGTATAACCTCATTTATTGGAGTGTGCTGAGGACAATGCAATTATTTGGATAAATGGGGTTTTGGATAAGTGAGGGCACTTTACAATTAATTCTTCTAAGCTGGGAGACGCACCACAGTTTTGGATTACTAAGAATTTTGGTTAATTGAGGTTTGGATAACTAGAGTTTTACTGTATATGGATAAACAAACATTTGCAAACTAGAAAACCAGAAATTTATTAAGTAACATTATCAGTAATGAACCCACCCAGATAAGCATAGAGTGGCTAGCTAAGCCAGAAAAAAATAGAAAACGGTAAACAATTATTGACAATAGATGCAATTTGCTCTACTTCCTTAGTGCATTCTTTTCCTTCATGTAGGCTTGAAAACTGGGACTTTTACTGTTTACCATTTTCTTCCTTTATTGTTAATAGTTAAGAATACAAACTGGTCAATAGTCAGTGGTATCCCAGTTTGTTAATACTTGGAGAATATACATAGTTCATAGAAAATACAGTAGAAATGTGACTCCAAAATAAATACTTCTACTATCTTTTCTATTCCTGCCTTCAGTTCTGTTTTTGGATAACTACTGGGCAGTAGATGCGTTTTTATGTAGGAAGATGTTGGGTATCTGATTTTTTTTCCGTAGTCAAAACAAGAAATGAAAAACGGCAGGATATACAGATTTTCAGTAAGACTAGAAATTGTTCTTGTTTAGCACCAACCTAAGTTTGGCACTCTAGTGAAATGTAATATCCTTTTTTTCCATCATTTGTTTATCTCCTGAGCTGCCCCAGCTGCCTTCTTCCTACTGCTCCCTTCTGCAGCCCTGTCACCCAGCTTCTCCAGGATTTACCTTTCCACCATTATCCTCTTCCACAGGACTATGGAGGATGCTTAGTCACTGGTGTGGGGCCTGAGAGAGGTTGGTCATCATCCTGCAGCTGGTGTTTTTCCACGGATTTTCTCCCTGGGCCCACAGGATGTGCAGTGGGTGCAGTGTGCAAGTTCCGCCTCTATGGAGATGACCTAAGCACCCTGAAAGTGGGTTCCCTTCCTTCTCCTGCTGACATTGTGTGCTCTGCTGCCCAGCTACTGCTGGGTGGCAGTCAGCGACCCACAGAAATCCCACTCCCTGAGGGAGGTGAGCACTCCTGTTGATGCTCAATCCTCTTCTCCTGGCCAGCCCCTGAGTGACCCGTTTCCATTTCTGAACCCGGATCAGCAGCATGGTAGGATGTGAGGCGCATGGCACTTCAGCTCTCCACACCACTGGGAAGACCAATTTAATATCCCTTTATTGGATATATAGATAATAGTTTGTTGGGATGGGTCTAATTTTCACTAATTATTTTTTGAGCAGTAATAAAAATGGAAATTTTTTTTTTCTCACTTCTGTTTATGCACCTCGACCCGGCTCGGCGTGGGGGATATACCCCCTTCTCAGCATCCAGACCTCATGCCTGGCATCCCCCCAGGCTGCCCGACTGGGGAGGCCTGCAGTTTGCCACTGCGGTGGGGTTCCCTGAGGGGAGGGACCAAAATCTACTGAAGGTCCCAGCCATGACTACCCCGGGGCATCATTCGGGCAGAGGTTTGGGGGCATCATGGTGCAACTGGCCCAGGGTTTTTCCCTTTGTAAATTTCCCCCACAGGTGCAGACTTCCAATGACATCAGCGCAGGTTGGGAGTGTTCCTGCACCCTGCACCCGACCTACAGATGTCTGCTGTCGCCTCCACCTTTAGAGTGGTCCCAGCGGTTACACACCCAGCCTCCACTGAGTGCCACTGATATGCCAGGCAGCAACAACCCTCACCCGCAGCATCCTACCTCTCCCCGGCCAACCCTCTGATGCATTCCGCTCATTCCTTAATGTGGGTTGTCAGCTCCGCAGGTGTTAATTCTACTGCTGTGGCTGTGGTCTGGCCTAAAAAT
Source organism: Neoceratodus forsteri (assembly GCA_016271365.2). Classification (NCBI taxonomy): domain Eukaryota; kingdom Metazoa; phylum Chordata; order Ceratodontiformes; family Ceratodontidae; genus Neoceratodus; species Neoceratodus forsteri. The sequence continues at coordinate 317,037,640 of CM057454.1, forward strand.
GAAAAAACATCTGCATAATATAAACATATCTAAAAAAAGGGAAGAAAAGATAGAAAAATATTAACATATGGCTGCCATAGCTCAACAGATAAATGTACTGCTGGCAACATGGAATGTTCATGGTATAAACTCACCTATAAAAAGAAACAGAATACTATCTTATGCAAAGCAACATGACATCGCCACACTGTTTTGACAAGAAACACATTTGGATGACACAGAGGTTCAAAAACTAAAATCTGGTTGGGTGAAACATACTTATTTTTCCATAGGTACCATGAAAAGTAGAGGCTGTGACATACTTAGAAACATAGACAATGATGGCAGAAAAAGATCCATGGTCTATCCAGTCTGCCCAGGTTCCCTAAATCCCTGGGATCATTCTTTGAAACTAATTTCCCCCAAGGTACTAACCACTATTCCCTTCATTCTGTCCTAGGCCTGTTTGAACCCTGTATTGTGCTCACTCCCTCCACCTCAGCTGGCAGACCGTTCTAGGGCTCCACCACCCTTTTTGTAAAGAAATGCTTCCTCACGTCTCTCCTGAACATCTCACCTACCAACTTCCACTTGTGACCCCATGATCTTGAGTTTGTACTCGGGCTAAATGATTCCCCACAGTTCACGCTATTAATTCCATTGAGGAATTTGAGGGTCTCAATCATATCGCCCCTCTCCCTTCTGGTTTTCAATGAGTACATTTTAGTGCCCTGAGGTGCTCCTCATAGGATTTAGCCTGCTGTCCCTGAATCATTTTGGTCAGTCTGCATTGCACTGTCTCTAACCTATCCTTGTCTTTTCTGAGGTAAGGACTCCAGAACTGAGCACAGTACTCCAGGTGAGGCCTCACCAGGGCTCTTCAGAGGGGTAATATCAACTCTTTTTTCCTACTGTTTGTCCCCCTCCCAATGCATCCCAGCATCCTGTTGACCTTCCTGTAGGCCTTGTTGCACTGACTAGTTTGTTTAAGGGAGTTGCTGATGGTAACTCCTAGACCCTGTTCCTCATTTGTAGTGCTAAATCTCTCCCCTCCCATCCAGTACTCTGTCATGGGATTCTTTTTCCCTAGGTGCATTTCCATGCACTTTTTTGTGTTGAATTTTAACTGCCAAACCTTTGACCACCCCGCTTAGCTTTACATGTCCTTTTGCACATTCCTTATTTTTTCCTCATGATCCACCCTACCACATAGTTTTGTGTCATCTGCAAAAAGACACAACTTGCCCTTGATTCCTTCTCCAGTGCCGCTAATGAACATGTTGAAGAGTATCAGTCCCAGAACAGATCCCTGTGGAACCCCATTTGATACCTCATTCTCTTCTGATTTAACCCAGTTGACTACCACCCTCTGTCGCCTACCTGCAGGCCAGTTTCCCGCCAAACTCACAAGAGTTTTTAGATGCCCCAGGTCCTCCATTTTCTTAAGCAACCTCTTGTGTTTTACTGAATCAAAGGCCTTACTAAAGTCAACGTACATCAAGGCCACCTCGTGGCCGTTGTCTTTCTCCCTTGTCACCCAGTCAAAGAACACTATCAGGTTGGTCTGACAAGACTTTCCTGCAACAAAACTGTGTTGTTTATCATCCTGGAGTCTGTTGCTTTCCAGGTATTCTATGATGTCCTCTATTTTTGTTTCTAGTATTTGTTTAGCCATTTATTTCCTGTTTTTTCCCACCCTCACTTCCTTGGCATAAGCATCCGTGTGTGGAGGCATGTGCACGTCGCGCAGTGTGGGACACCCCACCCTACCAGTCGCCCATTACCCATCTGCACTGCCACAGGATCTCCACCCAGAGGTGGTGGGACTGTGGAAGGGAGCTGTTAGGCAGCTTGATCCTGCTCCCATCATCCCCCTCCCCCCATGAAAGCTCCCCGATGACCCGAGTCCATTCCTGAACCTGGGTTACCGGTGTAGCATGAGGTGTGGCATCCAACGCCTCAACCCTCAGTGCCAGCGGGCCTGCTTATTAGGTACTCTTTAATCAGGGACTCCATCAGCTTCTCCATGATGGAGGTTGGGCTTAGGCCTATAATTCCCTGGTTGCTCCCTGTCTGCCCCCTAATGTAGCGGTACTACATCTGCTAACTTCCAGTCAGCTAGAACTACCCCAGTCCTGAGTGAGCTGTTGAACAACTCAGCTAGTGGATTAGCCAGTTCGGTTTCCGACTCCCTCAGTATCCTTGGGTGCAACCCATCTGAACCTGGGGTCTTGTCAGTCTTGAGAGCTGCCAGCCCCTTCAGGACTGTTTGCCTAGTAAACACTGGCAGGCTTATTTATTTATTTATTTAAGAGATTTACCAGGAAGGCATGCTGAGCAGAGTACCGCTCGATTCCAGATGCGCCCTGGGGTAAGGGGTTACAGGAGTGCAGTACAAAAATACAAAAATACAAAAATCAGTACACGCAAAATCAGCAGGTAACAACAGTGGCCAAAATTCAGCACATGAGTAATTAGCAGCTAGCAACAAATGGTCCAGAAGGGTGGATGCAGAAGCTGAGATGCATATGGTAGGTACAATGAAAACGGATGAGGAGTATGACAGGCAGTGTTGTATTAGCATAGAAAATTTCTCAATTACATCGTGTGGTTAGAAATACAATACTATTTGGGTAGGCAGGCGTATCTACAGCAGCAGTTGAGAGGAGTCAGTGGCAAAAAGGTGCTGAGTAGAGAATGGGCCTGAAGCTGATAAGAGACATGCAGGGAATTTTAGCGATGGGGAAAGCATGTGCAATTGGTAGCAAAATGCTCTTTGAGGAGGGCATTACATTGGGGAGTACTTATAGTGAGTCTGATGTCGGCTGCCAGTGAGTTCCATAGTTTGGGCAGTCTGAAACTAAAAGCTACCTGACCTGATCGGGTGGATCTGTGGGGAATGTGAAGGAGCCTAGCGTCAGTGTTCCTGAGATCATAGGTAGGTGGGGGGGCGGCGGTTAGAGATGTTGATAGATAGGAGGGCAGCATGTGAGACCAGAATTTAGCAGTGATTCTAACACCGTGCAGCAAATGCCGATTTTCAAGTGACGGGAGGTCAAGGGACCGGTAGAGGTCGCAGTGATGGGTATTGGGAGGGAGGTCCAAGGCGGAACCGGCAGAAGGAGTTGAAAATGGGGTTTAACCTGGCTAACGATGTAGGTGGGGCGGCACCGTAAATGACGTCGCCGTAGTCAAAAATTGGGAGGATCATTTTTTGCACCATTTCTTGCCTGGTTGGTAGGGGGATGCAAAGTTTGTTGCGGTGGAGAGCTCCCAGCATGGGATGTAGTTTTTTTTGCAGTGCGTCTACATGTGCAGAGAAATCCAGGTGCTGATCTAGCCAGATGTCGAGGTAGCGATATGTGGAGCATGCCTCAAGTGGAGACCTATCCAAGGTATAGAATATGGGCACGTCGGGAAGCCGGGATAGTTTGGCTCGGGAGCCGAAGGTGAGGGAGACAGTTTTTTTTTTGAGTTGAGGAAAAGTTGATTCTCCAGAAACCAGTGTTGGACGGAGTCGAAATCCTTCTGGAGGTAAGCTGATACGGTTGCACCAGTTGGGCCAGAGGCGAAGAGCACCGTATCGTCCGCGTACATATGGATGCCAGATTTTGTGCAGACAGTATGCAGATCATTTAAGAAAATTGAGAAGAGCAGTGGGCCAAGTACAGACTCTTGAGGTACGCCACTGGTGACAGGGAGGGTGGGGGATAGAGCCGTACCGATGCGGACTGCTTGGGATTGGCCAGTTAGGTAAGAGTGGAACCAACAGAGTGCAGATGTTGACAGGCCAGTTTGGGCAAGTTTGGATAATAGTAGGGGGTGTGAGACCGTGTCAAAAGCTTTTGCCAGGTCAATAAAAATAGCTGCAGTTATGTCACCTTTGTCAATGCCTGTGAGGATGGAGTTGATGAGACGAAGGAGGGATGTGATGGTGGAGTGATTTTTTCTGAACCCGGCCTGAAAAGGGGTGGAAAAGGAGATTGTATCTAGATAGGTGTGCAACTGGGATAGGACAAGGTGCTCTTGAATTTTGGCTAGGATTGGGAGCAGAGATATAGGCTGGTAGTTCGTTGGGGAGGAGAGGTCCCCACCCTTGGGGAGGGGGAAAATAGTGGCCTGTTTCCAATTTGTGGGGACGGTGCATAACTTAAAAGACAGGTTGTAGAGCATTTCTTTGATTCCCTTTGAAGTTGCTTTGATGCTGCTCTCAGGCAGGGACCCCATCTTCTTCCTTAGTGAAGACGGAGCAAAAATAGTCATTCAGAATGGCGGCCTTCTGCCCATCTTCTTCTATCATCATACCCTCCTCCACCAGTCATGCGATACCCCCTTTTATGTTTTTTGCTAATATATCTAAAAAAACTGTTCTTTCCCTTTCTTCACTCACTCTGTGATGCGTAGTTCTGTGTCTACTTTTGCCTCCCTGATGGTCCTCTTAGGCATCCTGGCTTTCTGAAGATATTCCTCCCATTCTGCCTCTCCTTGCTTGCTCTTGTATTTATAAAGGCCCTCTTTTCGGTCCCTACTGCTTCCTTGACTCTAGATGAGAACCATAGCAGTTTCTTGGATCTATTTTTTATTGTCACTACTTTTACGCATGTCTTCAATGCCTCAAGGATAGTCCCTTGATTGCTTTCCACTTCTCCTCCACCCTGCGTCAAAAGTCCTACAAGGAAAGACTCAAGGAACTAAAGCTGTACTTTCTAGAGGAAAGGAGGGATATAATAGAAATGTTCAAATACCTCACAGGTATTAATAAAGTACAGGAAGGCAGCATTTTCAATAGAAAAAAATTCTCCAAGTCAAGGGGTCATGCTATGAAGCTGGGGGGGGGGGGTTCTAAGAGGAGATGTAAGGAAATACTTCTTCAAGGAGAGGGTGGTGGATGCCTGGAACAGCCTCCCAGCAGAGGTCATGGATGCTAAAACAGTAACAGGATTCAAGCATGCATGGGATAGATATAAGGGGACTTTAGAAGTAAGGCAACAGGGGGGAGAAGACCGGAGATTGAGTTCGGTCTTCAGTGGCACAGTAGGTAAGGAATATAGGGCAGACTAGGTGGGCCAAGAGGTCCTTATTTGCCAACAACTTCTATCTTTCTATGTCCCCCACCCCTTCTAACGTGTCCCTGACCAGTTCCATCATCTTAATGATGTCAGCTCTTCTAAAGTCAAGGACTTCGGTTTTTGAGTATGGCTTACAAGCCGTTGAGGCCAGTTCAAACCACACAGAGCTATGGTTGCTATTCCCCAGTGGCTCCTCCACTCTCACAGCACCCACCAGCTCTGTGTTGGTGAGTACTACATCTAGGACTGCAGACTGCCTTGTGGGTTCCTTAACTAGTTGTACTAGGAGACAGTCCTGAAATGCTTCCAGCAGTGACTGACTCTTCGCGCTGTTGGCCACCGGTATCTCCAAATTAATGTCAGGCAAGTTTAACTCCTCCTACCACTACCACCGCTACAAAGTGGTATCCCATGTTCCGACATCATCCCCTGAACCCACTACTGAATTCAGCTATGTCGGTACACCTAATCCTGTCCTGCTTCCCTGCCTGGCCCCCCACATAGGAGGACTTTGGAGAAAGCTGGGGAAGCTGAGTGCATTGCCAGTCTGTGCCCCAGTCTATGGAAACTCTGCTTCACTGCCTCTACCAACTGGTTGGCCAGATCGTAGGTACCTAGGTATACCAGTACCCCAGCTCCCCCCCTTTCCCTCTCCACTACCCTCACTCTTCTAAGTCTCGATTGGTTGATGCTCCAGAGTCCAGGCAGGCATCGAACCAGCCCTCCTCCATCTGCCCCCCCAACACCCTGTTCGCACTGCTAACCATTGAGTCCCCAATCACTAGTGTAACCCCCCTGCAAATGGGGGTTCCCAAAAGACTTCCAGGAGCTTGCTTGAATGCTCCAAGCCTGAATGGTGTTTGGCATTTAAGCCATTTATCAGTGAGTGTTTTAGAGCCTCTGGTACTGTCTCTTTAAGAGCTGTCTGCTTGCAGACATAATTAGTTTGTATGGGGACTGTGTGCTTCTCTGAGTACCACTCGAGCTGCTGCAATTCACTTCATTTTTGCAGTCACTAGGAGTGCAAAGGGAACCTATCTGAAAGATGTAACTGTTTGCCAGAAATTATTTAGAGTAATAATGAAATTACAGTTTGTCTAACCTGCTTTCTTTGCAGTCAGAACTGTGTCTGCTAGTTCCCATTCTAGTTTTGAACTGCTGAACTGGACCAATCAGTGTGGGGTAAGCTAGCTCTAAAATGGTGCCTTAGGACGAATCAGAACTTGGACTCATAATCTGAGCCAGCCACAAGAGGATTGTATGGGCAGTGACTCTGGGAGATGTAGTTTAGACTTCAGTGCCTTTTTTTGGACCAACAGCAGCAGTCTATTGTGAGTGACAGCCAATCCAGTCAAGAACTGGGAGGAACTCAAAGGAAGTGCCGGTTTTGTCGGTTGGAGTTTCGGTTGAGCTTTGGCAGTGAAGAAGGAAGGCCCTGTGCTTTTCAGTGTGCAGTTTAGTCAAAAACGTGTGTAAGGCCCAGAGTTCCGGTCTGCAGCTTGTGTAACAGCTTGTTAGGACTGAACCGTCCTGTGAAAAGAATCAAAGGATCTCTGAAGGTAGAAACCAGGCTCACCCTGTAGAAGACTGGAGGAATTGCTGAAAATTGCACTCGGTCTGTCAGGAACTGAATCTGCTGTGTGTTCTCCGGGTATTGTGCAGTAATTACGATCGGGATACAGATGCAGCCTGCCTGGTATAGTGCTTTCTTTTATATGGATGTGTGAAGAGGTTTGTGTACCTCAAGTGAGCCCTGCTGACATTGAAGGACCCTATCTTATTTGGAGGTCGTGAGTACTAATTCAGAAGTAGCTCCCTGTTGAATTGCCATATTAAATCCAAATGGAATTACTGTACTGCTGACTGTTTAATTCTCCTTTTCTCTGTGTGAAAGGGCCCCTACCAGCTGCCACGGTTTGGACTAGCCACTAGGGCTTGGGTACCAAGGGACAGTAACTGATAGGGATAGGCCTGTGCACAGAGCCATAAATGAATTATAGAGTGATAAGCTAATTAACCTGATTTCCCCTGTCCTTGTTATATCCCCCTAAATAAATCAGAGCTGCTTGTTTCAGCAAAGTTATACTGCCTTAGGTATTTGTCTATGTTAAAGTACTGTACTGTGATTGTTGCACTGTATCTCATTTCACAGGAGGTCCCAGTGCCGGAACCAGACCTGGGGGTAAGTGTATACTGTGAAGGTAATTCTGATATATTGTGTGGGCCACTAGTGGGAAGAAAGGGGGGTTGCAGTGTCCCAGAGGGCTGTGACCAAGTTAGTTTAACTATTGCAAACCCTGACCTCTGGGTGGAGGCACCCGCCATTGGATCCAGGCCCCTCAACCTGTTAGTGGCAAATCAGGCAGGGGTAGTAGCCCCTGGGATAGCGCCATCTAGGGGTTACACTAGTATCTCCTTTACAGTCTTACCCTCCTTGGGTGCTTATGTGCCATCTGGTCTGTCACCTGAGACGGATTCTGTGTCCCCCTTGTGGGGTAAGGAGCTTGAGCCTTCTCCAGAGGTGTGAAACGATTTGCTGTCTGGATGCAACTGGGCTGGACAACTTCTTTGAGGCTCCCCCTTCTCACACTTCTGCATCCCACCACCCTCCACCCTCCCAGACCAATGTATCTCTGGAGGAGTGGGGGTGAGGTAGGTAGGCCCCTGCTGAGATGAGTGCCAACTGGGTAGTTTCTATCCTGGTTGCTATGCTATGGTCCTACAGAAGAGGCAGCATCCTCTGCTCCAGAGTGCTTTCCTGTAGAAGAGTGCACCACGGTCCTACAACTGAGTGCCATCCTCCTTTTCCACATCTTACCAAAAACCATATTGATGAGAGAATTATTTATGTAGTATGACTATGATTACAATGCACTTCCCACCTAGGTGGAAGAATCTAGTTACACAGACTAATTCAGCTATATGGTGGTAGTAATTATACAAGCATACAAAAGTATGTCCTTGAGTTGTTAGGTACTCAGGCTGAACCCCAGCTGCAGACAAGAGACCAACAACCCTGTAGAATCCCTTCACACCAAGAAACAACCTCCCAAACAACAGGGTATTTTAAGCACTACTCATACTTATTCAGATGCATTACTTGGACTCATACTTATTTGGAAACATTTAGATTTTAAATATGAATCCTAATTATTCTGATAAAATGTACTACTATGGGACAGAAATGTATTCTTAGATTGTTTATACTTTATTTACAGAGTATAGAGAGTTTTCACTTAAACTTTTAGAGGGTTTCGTAAATTTGGGTGAAGGGGCCAGAATGATAGGTGCAGATCTGAATGTCTTATTCCAGACTTGGATAAAAATGCAGCATATTCAGGGCTTGCTCTGGCTTTTTATTTTTCTGTGCCATTATCATAACCGAAAGGTTTCGTTTTGCACCCTATCGTAAGCAGGACTTATTTTTTTAAACTTTTCATTTATAGTTTGCAATAATTATTACAAGCATCACAGAAAGTTAACAAATTATTACAAAACAAGTACATTCTCTTAAAAAGGATGCAAAGGACCCCTTCTCTTCCATTACATCATATAGGGAAGTACCAATATGTAAAGCAATTCCAAACAAGGTACTGTATAGGGCATAAAACTCGGAACAAAGTCAGGGATGAATTAAAAGAAAATCATATATACCTGCTTACCATCTGGGTATTATACCTTCATCATCCCCAATAGGTGGGATAAGTCAGCACTGAATCTAACTTAGTGCCTAGGAGAAATCAGTAGTTAGCACATCACACCTGGTCTAAATGAAATAACACTGCTTAAACAGCAGCAGATATCATACACTGAGCTATGGCATATAACAGGCTTACTAAACTATCAGCATTGAACAGTAATCATTTGAAAACAGAAAAAAAAACAAAAAAAAAAACAAAGGCTTTGTGCAAATATCACACTCCATGTGACAATACTTGGGGAGGACTGATCCCTCACATCTTGGGAGCCATGGATTATGTAAAGGACTCTTACATGAAAGTTACAAAGGCAAGTGCTGGCGTCTTGCGGCATACAGAATAGCCTCTGTGCACTCTCACTACAACAGTTTGGGGGTGGGGGGGGATTTCGCAGAGGTGAGAAATACCATGTTCTAGGGATGTGGATATGGTGCACTAGCCACAATTCTGGCAGGACCTCCTTTCCTTCTGAAACTTGCTGGAAGGTCTTTGAGCTAGCTCCCCCCACCCACCCAGGTGCGATCCTCCTCAGCACCACCCCATGATGTCAGATCTTCCTTTCCACTGGAAGCATCAAGTTCTTTCCTCTCAGCTTTGCGTTTAATGTAGGCCTAACTTTACCGATGTTCAAGCCATTGAAATTAGTGAGCTTTTGGGTTACCTTACCCTTTTTTCTTGGATCATGGTGAACCCAGATTGGGTCCTGGGTATAAGCGATGTACAGCATGTTCACAGAAAATGTTGCACATCAGGGGTGCTGTGGAGCACACCTACCAGCAGGACATGCCAACAGAGAGCTCTGTTTAACAGCAACTTAAAAGCCAGAAAACTAATTTTTTATAGAATAAAATTGGAATTTGCCTCCCAGAATCAGATTCTACTCATTCAGCAGAATCGAACTATATGAAAATTGCAGCATGGATCGCACTAATAAGGCAGCGGGAGCCGGAGCAAAAACCCCACCACTTGCAGAGATGGCACCTGCGGCAGAACCTCAAATTCAAATGGCGGCTGATCCCCCATGGAAGGCCCTTCGGAAATCTATGCATGCCATAGATAACAAAATAGAGCTTGCACTGACTCATATGGCCGAACAGGATGGCAAAATTGAAGTAGCTACAAAGTCAGCAGGAGTCAGGGAATTAATGGCGACGAAAGCAATGGCATCGACTGCTAAAATGACCCAAGAAAACTCCCAATTGAGGTACCGTATTGAGGCGCTGGAGAACACATAAAGATCTCAAAATGTCTGTATAGTGGGGCTGCCAGAGAACTGTGAGGGAGATAGTTTGCTAGAATTCTTACGCTCTTGGTTACTGACTACCCTACAATTAACAGCAGATCTCCCTCCGTCTAGTTTTGTGATGGTGTACTGTATCCCACCAAGGGCTGCTGGGAGTCAGGGAGATGCTCCCAGAACAATTCTACTGGTTACGGGTAGCTCGGGTGTGAGGGATCTCATGCTGCAAGCTGCCAGAGGACCACAAAACTTGACTTACTGTGGCAAGACCATCCACCTCTTCCCTGATCTTTCGTTCGCCACTCGAGCCCGTAGAAAACGTTTTGATGGAGTCAGAGCGAGGCTCAGGAGCCTGGGCATAGCCCACATGTTGTTGATGCTGGCTCATCTGAGAATCTTCTACGGGGACAGACATACCAATTTTCGGATCCTGAAGAAGCAGGGAAAAAAGTGGAGGGAATCAGAAGAGAGTTTAACCGTGCTGCTACAGATGACTCAGACTCGGAACGGGATACTTGAATAGGACTTTTAGAGCAAGTATTCTGTGGGAATGTTTGTTATAATTAAAGTTAAAAATGTTGTTCAATTACTGCCTAGTGTTTAAATTACATACTGAATGCAGTAAGGCATTTCTTTAAAATAATATTCAAGTGAGAGTTTTGTTTGTGATTATAGAGCCGATCTGAGTTATGCAGAGGCAGGGTTTATTGATGCATAGCAGTTGCTGCGTGGTTCTCTCTAGGCCCTTATGGCACTGGCCCCTTACATCGGGGCTAAGGTTTCCAAACTCTGTAAGTGGCTATCTTAGTTTGTTGTATTTTTCTCTTCCATAGCACATAGGATCTGTATAACAATTTTTCATTGAAAGGGGGTCATATCAACACTGGAGCTTGAGTTTCTTTGTTTGTATAACATATTGATTGGCATGACCACCCAGAGCTTTGTAGGGTGCAACATATTATAGACATTCTTCTTTGGACTTGAACTCTCATGGAATACCCCCATATCCATGATTCAGACTGCATAGACTACATATTCTTAATACATTGAATGTATCAACTGTTGAATAGAGATGATCTCTTGCATGAGACAATTATATGTAGTTGTTTTAATTACTAAAGCAATAAAATATAATCTCGAAAAAAAAAAAAAAGAATATGTTGCACATCAATCTGCACACCTCGTGCTTCTGTTGCCTGGCGGCCCAGCATGATCCCCAGGCTTGCCACCTGTGCTGGACCATTTAGCCCTACACATTGGAGGATCACTGCACCTGCCTCCTGTTAGGCTGCCTGGACCAACGGGATCCACTTGTTTGGTCTAAGGATGCCTTCAAGGTGGTTTCTGTTGTGGCCGGTTCGGCTGTGCAGCTTGCCGCCTTCGAGGAGGCCGCAGCCCAGGCTGCTTCAGGTGCTGCTTCATCTGCCTTGGTTCTGGTGGGGTGGGTGCTTCGTTTTATCAGGGCATTCAGGAACTTGTGTCAGTCTCTGCCTACTCTCGGGGAGGGCCCTTCCTAATGGTCTTAATCTTTGTGGGCCTCTAAACCTAAGAAGTCTTGTCTGAGGTCATGGAATCGGGAGTGGGCTTGCTCCTCGTGTTCCTGCAGTTCTGCTTCTAGCTCAATGGCTGTTGAGCCATCAGCTTCAGTGGACACTTCTGCTGTTCCAGTTCAGGTCACTGGCCCCACGATATCCACGTCAGGCTTGCCAGCCAAGACAGAGATCCACCAGTTGGCTGAAATCTTTCTCAACCTGATTGACTTGTTGTTGGAGGACAGTAGGGATGATTCCCTTTCAAGGAGTCGTTTTTACAGCCCTCTCACCGTAAGGGCTGGGTAAGCTGACTGATTTAGCTGCTTACCCTTGGGAGATTAACCCCTCAGGGATTCCTTGGCGTACTGCACCTTCCCTCGTGTCTCCTCCCCAACGACCTGTCCGTTGTCATTCAAGGTCGCGGCCGAGGTCCTGATTGGGCTCTTGGTCGAGGTCACGGGACTCCTGATGTTCCCACTCTCGACCGTCTACTAAGAGGTGCCATTGATGCTCCTTGTCCACTTCTTCCTCTTCTTTTGACAAGGAACGGCTCAACCATAAATTGTGGTGCTGATGGAGGAGCTTGTCTGGCAACAGTGGATTCTCAGCCACAGCCATGCTTCACAGCAGATCCTGGTGCTCCCTTTGTTGCCTTTGCCACGGCCTATGCTGATTCTTCCTGCTGAGCTGATGCCAGCCTCCACAACCATTCAGATGGAGCCACTGCCTCTGCAGCCCTTGCATGAGGCCTCTTCCAAGGCTGCATGTCCCACTTCTTGGCTTCCAGGCTGGTTCTTGGTGCAGATCTCAAACTCGGATGAGCTGTGAATTGTCCATGGGGAGCCAGGGTCATGGGCAGTGTTTGTCCTTCGACTCAGAGGACTCCTCCATGCACTCTCTTTGGACCCAGGCATTTGACTGGGAGTCTTGCGAGGAGCTCTCTACAGAGCAAGGGCCAGCTTCCTTTGGGGCTGTGCTCCGCTTGATCTTGGACTCCATGGGTATCCTGATGAAACCAGTACAGAAGTGAGCTGAGTACCCCTTGGCCGAGATTTTGGACATGGATAACTCCCCTGGGGTTGCCTTCCCTGTGGCGGTGGCCATTCTTGGTCTCATACTGGAACTGTGGCAGTACCCTGCCTCCTATCAGGTGCTGTCCACCCATATGGTCATGAGTATGCAGTCCACATTGGATCTCTCCCCGGGTTCACTGATCATCCTTCGGCTGAAGGTTTGGTCGCCAAATCTGCAGTCTGATGCATGGGCAATGTCGGGGACATTGACAAGGCCCCAGACAAGGAGTCGAAAAAGTTAGACCAAGTGGTGAAGAAGGTCTGCACTGCTTCGTCCCTGGGCCTCTGGCAGGCCACTTTGGCCATCATGATGGCTAACTTTTCCCATGCTTTCTTGAGAACTCTGGACTAGATTATTTCCCACTTTCCTGCAAATCTGCAGCTTGTGGTTAAGATGGTCCGGGACCAGGGACGCACTGTGGCCAAGCAACAGTTCTAAACAGCCCTGTCATCGGTGATTCCTCTGCCAGGTCTGGGGCTGCAGCGTTGGCCATACAGTCCTGAGTGTGGCTAAGGATCTCGACCTTTACAGCCGATACCCAGCACAAGTTGGTGGACATCCCCCTCTTGGATACTGACTTGTTTGAGCCAGGTGTTGATGGTCATCTCACCCACATTGAGTAAGTCCAGTGCCACCCTGGACTCTGCCACATCCTTACAGAAGGACGTTAAAGGCCAAAAACAATAAAGGAAACCCTTTCAGTTTCGATCCTACTCAGCACCTCCATTCAGACTGCCGCAGCCCCAAGCAGTGCAACATCAGGTCTGGTGTCCCAAACCTAAGCCAGCCTCTTTTGGCCCCAAGAAATCTGGAAGCTGGGGGGCCAGGGCTCCCATGGCAGCCAGCTCCAGAGCTGCTTCCAAGCCTGCCCACTGATGGGTTGGGGGGTGTTATTCTCCCACCTGTCTTGTCCTACCCGGCAGTGCCCATGGGGGGCCAGCTCCACCATTTCACATATGACTGGTCCATCATCACATCAGACAAATGGGTGCTCGAAGTGGTGGGTCGCAGTTTGCCTTTGGAATTTGAGGCTCTCCCACCCAGTCAAGTCCATGCCCATGGGAAGATGTGTCCATGAACATGTTGTCCACCCTTCAGCAGGACATTGCCCAGCTTCTTCTAAAGGAAGCTGTGGCCCATGGCCCAGACTCCACTGCCGGTCCGGGGTTTGTCTCCAGATATTTTGTGGTTCCAAAATGGATGGAGGGTTAGTGTCCCATACAAGATCTTCACAACCTCAATCAGTAGTTGTGGTTGCAAATGTTCTGGATGGTCACTCTGAATCAGATCATTTCATCCTTAGAGCAGGACTTGTGGTTCTGCTGTATGGATGTCCCGGATGCCTTCTTCCACATCCCAGTCTGTTCATTCCCCGGCAGTTCCTGTGGTTCCATTTGGAAGGAATACTTTACGAGTTCCAGGCCATGCCATTTGGCCTTTCCTCTGTCCCCAGGGTCTTCATCAAGTGCACAGCAGTGGTGACAGCATTCCTGTGGCACTGAGGAGTCAGGGTGTACCCTTACCTGGATGACTGGCTGATTACCGATTTATCCACGGAGGAGGTGGAGCAGTCCAGGGATCTGGCCCTTTTGACTACTCAGCCTTGGGCCTTTTGGTCAACCTGGCCAAGTCAGAACTTAGTCCCTCACAGGTCATCCAGTTCATCGGGGCAGAGCTTGACTCCCTTTAGGCCAAGGCATGACTCCCAGTGGAAAGGGTGGAGGAGCTTGTCTCCTTTGCCCGATCATTTTGGGTTGGATAATCGCGCCCTGCCTGGGACTTCCTGCGGTTGCTGGGGTACATGGCATCTTGCACCAGCTTGGTCCGGTGGGCCTTCTGGCAGATCTGCCCCCTGCAGTGGGAGCTGGCCTGTGAGTGGTCACAGCACCTTGGTCACCTTGATCAGCTGGTCACGGTGATGCAGCCGATGTGGGATGCCATCCAGTGGTGGCACATCCCGGAAAATCTGCAGGAGGGGTCCAGTTCATCCACCCAGATGCAACAGTCTCTCTCACAAGTGACACCTCTCTGGGATGGGGAGCCCACCTGGGGCCCACAGGGTCCACGGGTTCTGGACCCATAAGGAGCCCTGATGTCACATCAGCCTGTTGGCCCTCCATGCAGTGCATCAAGCTCTGATGGCTTTCACTCCAGTTGTGCAGGTTTAGGTCATTCAAGTCCAGAAGGACAATATGACAACCATGTACTACCTCAACAAGAAGGGTGGGGTGCATTCCCTCCTGTTATGCTGAGAAGCTCTCCACTCCTGATCCCTCATACTCCATCTGGCTGCGAATCTTCTGGTGATTTGTGTGGCTGGTGCCTCCAACTAGCTGGCTGACACCATCAGCCGAGTAAGCGAGGTGTCTCATTAGTGGTCTCTTCACCAGGAGGTAGTCGATCTCCTGTTCTCCCAGTGGGGTACTCCCCTGGTCAACCTGTTTGCTTCTCAGGAGAAGGCAAAGCTGAGGCTGTTTTGTACCCACGCCCCTCAGTGCGGGATACTGCTGTGGGATGCCGTCATGTGGCCCTGGCCCCCTGGCCTCATGTATGCCTTCCCTCCCTTTCCCCTGATCCACAAGGTGTTGCTCAAGGTTTGGAGGGACAAGGCATGGATGATCCTGGTGGCTCTGGACTGGCTGAACCAATTCTGCTACATTGTTCTCCTCAGCCTCAGCAGCAGGCTTCCATGGTGATTGCCTCTCGACCTGGACCTGCGCTCTTGCTCTCAGAGGAGGATCCTCCACCCAGACCTTCAGTCCCTGCACCTGACAGCCTGGTTTCTGAGTGGCTAGAGTTCCAGGTCTTGGGTCTCTCTGGCAAGGTCCTCTGTATCATTGAGGCCTCGCAGAAGGAGTCAACTCACCAGTGCTATGCCTTCAAGTGGAAGAGATTTTCCATTTGACATCAGGGCAAGGAGCTAGACACCCTGTCCTGCCCAGTGGTGAGCTTCTTGGATTACTTATGGTCCCTCCCTCAGTCAGGCCTGAGGTTGACACCCTCAAGGTGCATGTGGCAGGCAGCCATCTCTGCATACTGGGTGCAGACTGGTATGCTGATGGTGGAGCAGGAAAAGGTGATTGGGCACTTTTTCAAGAGCCTTGACCATTTGTTCCTGCCAATGCATGAACCACCACCAGCTTGGGACTTGTTGCTGGTTCTGACAGTGCTCATGGGCAAGCCACTCAAACCCATGCACAGCTGCCATATTTCCCTCCTCTTGTGGAAGATCACCTTCTTGGTGGCTATCATCTCTGCCAGAATGATCAGTGAGCTTAAGATGCTTTTGGTGGAGTCTTCTTCTTTGGTTTTTCACAAGGACAAGGTTGTCTTCCTCCCCGGCCCGAAGTTCCTCCTGAAGGTTGTTTCAGAGTTTCACTTTAACCAGGTGATTAACCTCCCATTGTACTTCACGAATCCAGCTTTGGATGCCAAGCACAGGCTCCATTCTTTGGACCTGAGGCTAGTGCTCGCTTACTGTAAGGAGCACACTGCTGGAGTTCAGTGAGAGGTTCACCAGTTCTTCCTCACCTATACTGAAGACACATCTGGCAGACTGGCAGTTAAGCAAATGGTTGGCAGGTGGATAGTCTCCTGCATCAACTTCTGCTACAGGGTGGCTGGTAGGGATCCTCCCGTTGGGCTTAGGGCTCATTCCACCAGACATACCACTGCCTCAGTGGCTGCTTCTAGGGACATCCCTGTCCAGAAGATCTGCAGGGCTGCTATCTGGAAGTCAGCACACACCTTCATCTCCCATTACCACATTGACCTTGAGTCATGCTGGGATGCTGGTTTTGGGGCCTCAGTTTTCCAACTCCTTTTTCCCAAGTAGGGTGTGCACTTTGCCCCCTCCTCCTGGGGAAATGCTATGAGTGTGCATGAAGTGTGGCTAGTGAACCATATCCATGTTCTTAGAAATGAGGGTCACTCGCCTGTAACTGTAGTTCTAGAAGTGGTATATGGTGCACACCCACACAACCCACCCGACTTAATCCTGTCAAGTGGCATATGGATCATTGCTTCCAGTGTGCAAGGCAAGTTTTAAAGGGAAAGCAAGTACTGCCAGAAGTGTGGACGTGCACCATGTACCACTGCTAGAACTATGGTTACAGTGTGGCACAGTTATTGTAATACCTGTAATAAGCTCGCTGATCCACCTGCACTAACCAAAGTATTTTACATTTAAATTTTGGAATTGTACCCCCCCCCCCATAACCACACACAAAACTGTACTACATATCAATAACTAGGTTATAGCCAGTAACTGTGAAATGGCACCCCAATAGGACTGGACCTAGTAGGTAATGTGGAGAGTTTACCACTTAGAACGTATACATCCACAGTTACAATTCACAGCTACAGTCATTGTGAGTACAAGTCCACAAATCTTTCAATCCTTGGCCAAGCCCTCTAGGCCTTCCTCTTCATCTTCATCTCCTGCCATCTCTGCCTCAGTGTTCATAACCAGTCTAGAGGCATCTTCTGGGTCATTAAAGAGATATATGTGACAATTCCAGAACACTTATTTTTTTTTTTGCTGTATTATTTCTTCCAAGCTTCCAGCTTCTACCATCAGTTATCCCCCAGTGCGCCCTCCCCTGAAGTTTAGACCCCCTCCCTTGTGCACCCCACGACTTACCCTTTGTGGCAGGGTAGTGGGGAGCGACTCAACCCACCCCAAATGGATCCATGCCAGGGAGGTGCCTTCTCAGAGGTGGTGCGCTGCAGGGACCATGTCATCCAGCTGGAGCTTTTTTCCACCTTGCTCCCCTTGTGAGGAGGCAGGGTGTGCAATGACGCCTGCAATGAGAGCGCACACGCTACCACACGCACTCTCACCAAGCATCTGCCTGTCTTCTCCCCTTCAGCTGTAGCATCGGCACGCTGCCCCCAGCAGCCGCTAGTGGCCAGTGGAGCACCGACAGCTAGTGTCCCCCCACCCCAGAGAAGGAGAGCAGTCCAATGGACACTCGATCGTTCTCCTCCCTGCCAACGACTCGTGCTGGTTCCCGAACATGGGTCGCCGGCGTGGCTTGAGGTAAGGCAGAACACCTTTAATTTAGCTGGCACCAGGAGTTGGTGTTGAACTTTCAACATTTTAAGAGCACTTCTGACATGGTCAAAAGCCTTCCTGTGAAGTCGGATGCTATAGGATAGGTCTGGAAAAAGAGAAATGGCAGCTTCTCCATACTGGAGTCATCAAATCCATCGTGCCAGTAATGATGATTGATCTCTGTCTCCAACCCTGGTGTACACCATCAGGAAGGTACATGGGGCTGCAGCATCTCCAGGGGCTAAGCTGGTATGATTTCTCTATAAAAAAAAAAAGTGGCACCTGCATGGGAGAGACCCACAATCTGAGGTAAGAACCTTTTTGCAAAGTCCAAAGGCTCCTCAACCCCTACTGCTTCTGGGAGTCCGATCACTTTAATATTTTTCTCTTGTGCATGGTTCTCAAGATTTTCATTGCACTGCTGCAGAAGTGAATTTTCCTTAACAAGCTTGCCTGTAGCATCGGCTGCCTTACGAGTGGAGCCCTCCGCCTGCTTTATCAGCCACTCTGCACCATCTAAATGGGTTTCTAGGGTGGTTACTTGAGGTGTTAGACTGTCAGATTTTTTACCAATATCCTGGACGGTGTGAATTAGGTGAGCTGTGTTGGCGTTCAGAGTTTGTAGTGTAACCGCTTCCGGTTCAGAATCACCACTTCCCGAGGCTGCCTCATGCTACTGAGGACTAGCATCCCTCTGTTGAGCAGTTTTTGGCTTAAAAAAGTCTGTATGCACAGCAGAATTCTTCTGTTTTCCCACATTTGCCTTCTGCTGCTTTCTAGGCAGTATTTTTGTCAACGTATGTCAAGGCTGGAGCTTAAAAGTTGTTTTTAAATGTATAAATATCTGACTTTTCCCAGGAGCCAATCTAAGGCGTGTCTGCTCTGATCATTTGCTAAGCCACGCCCGCAGCGGAACTTATTTTAATCAACATTTTATAGCACCAAACAGTTTTAAAGCTCGCTGTTTAAAGCTGCAGTGCAACAAAAAATGTTTTTCCAGAAAAGCTAGTTTCAGCTACAATTAATATTTATATAGACACATTTGTCAGATCTACTTTTATAGGTACTACTTATGCTGTGCACCAGGAGTTTTTTATTTTCTTGATCGTAATCCTTACAAGGTCTAAAATGCTATTTGTACACTAAATGAGGTGGCTATCTTTTTCTTGAGAAAAAACAAAATTAAAACACTGATGAAATACTTACATGTTGCTAGAACTAGAAAATGTTACCACCAACAAAACTGGAAGACACCTGGAATATTTAATAGTGAAAAAAACAGATGGGTCAAATTGTTTGCCCCATTTCCTTGCACTGCTGCTTTAAGAAGAAATATATTTTTTTGACTCTAGTGGTGAGAGGCAGAGCTACCCTGCATACGCATCGTGAAATAATAAAGCAGCAACTATGATGAGGGAATTTTTGCAAGACCAGCATTTTGCAGATATTTGGAGGCAACCAAAATTAGATGATATGCTTTCTTTTTTAATCCAACAGGGATGTCATCTAGTCATGATTATTTGCTGTGGTCCCATTCATTTTTACAAAATATTACAGATACAGAATTACTAAATATACATCTGTCAGACCACACCATGATAAAATGTTGTAAAATGTTCTCTGACTCCTACAGGAAGTGAAAGTAGAACACCCCAGTGAAGATCCAATAACTCACCGTTGCAACAAATTTGTAGACCATATTACTACTTCCAAGCAGGAATTCTGATATGTCACCTATACTGGAACACAGCAGATAATCAAATTATGGGATGCTTTTAAAGCAAATGTGAAAGCATAAATAACATCGTATGAAATCAGGAAAATCATTGTTAACAACTTGGAAAGAGAATTAAAAGAGTTAGAAAGATCTTGGAGGAGCAACAATGAAAAATCTGAAAGAATAAAGAAAGATTACAGCTACAAGAAATTATTCACTTAAATTCAGAAAACTACATGAGACTGTTTAAAAACAAGTTGTACTAACGGGGACAAATCCTGAAAGCTGTTGGCACAATAACTGAAAAAAGGACAAGGAAAGGGATATGATTGTAAAGGCAGTAAATTCACAAGGAGACTTAGTATTAGATGAGAAATTAATAGGAGATACTTTTGTTTAGAATATGATCTCATAGACCATACCTTGTTTATACAAAGGTTGAACAACTTGGGTATGTCATTGATTTCTTGTAGGTGGTTTGAAAGTTACTTGATGGGAAGGGTGCAAAAGGTTGTTAGGTGATGTAAAATCCACTTTGAGACCTACTGATATTGGTGTCCTGCAGGGGTCCATTCTTAGATCTTTAGTCTGTTTTTGAATGATCATCCTTCTTCCTGCCAGAATTGCAAGCCAGTTCTTTATCCCTGTGATGCAGTCCTGCCAACAAGGGGAAGATCAGTATCAGATTCAATGGATCCTGAGTTCAGAAGTGGTTCATAGACATCATACATCATTTATGTTATAAATGTAAAAAAAGAAACAAAGTCAATAATCTGTGGGTCATCAAAAAATTTAGACAAGGCTATAGAATTAATTAATATACTGTAACTACTTTGACTGGTGAAGCTGTGGAGCAAGTAGACAGTTTTAAGTACCTAGGGGTATATCTGGATAGCACACTGCCCTGCTTAAAGAATTTATGTTGTTAAACAAGTTAAAGTAAGATTGGGCCTGCTGTACAGAAACAAAAGTAATTCTATTCAATAGACATAAATTGGCTGTTCAGGTTTTTATTTTGACAATTGTTGATTAAGGCCTTGTAGTTTATGCTTTGGCATTAGACAGTGTGCTAACCAGACTACATATAGTGTTGAATTGAGCATGCAGATTTGTTTCAGATGCTAATTAGAATGTTCATCATTGTACACTATTGTGGTCGGGTTGGATGGCTTCCTATTGATGTACATATTAAGTATTATAATTTTATCTAGTGCTGGAAATTAACGGTAAAGGTACAATTAATTGAAATAAAATGATGATGCTTTGTTACACTATTTACCACATAAGGTCAACTATGAATATCAAAATTGAGTTGTCAAGATTGAAAACTTCATTTAGACAGAAATATTTTAAATATGGAGGACTGTTAAGTTATGGAATTCATGCCCATACTCTATTGATGGCAGCCAGTCTTTGGTGAGTTTAAAAAAAATTGTATTGTACGTTACTTGCAGGATTTTAATATGTGTAATTGTTTTAAATAATTATGTTTAGGTTTTGCAGTACTTATATGATGATGTATTATATACAAATTATGTGTGGAATTAATTTTGATTGTATTGTACTGTATGTTGTATTGTATACATAATGACTGGGTCACCTTCGAAAATATGCACTTGTTCCCTAAAGGTTTTTCCCTAATAAAAAACAATCAATTAAGCAATCAAACTATATACCAGTCTCAAAATATGAACAATTAAAATTAGATCAAAGATTATAATACATTTTCCCATCTGAAATATGTAGGAACAGAACGTACTACCATCTCTGAATAGGATATTAAACAAGTTATACAATCAGTCCTCAACGATAAGGCCCCTGACAATGATGGATTAACCATGCAATTTTTTCTCCACTTTCAAAGATATCTTAACACCATGATTATTAAAATTAATTAATTTAACAGTAGAAACTACAGATATATCTCAATCATTTCTCTGGTCATTAATTATACATAAGGAAAGCAAAAATCCACAACTGCAGTACTTGAAAACTATAGGCCAATAACATTGCTAATACAGGCTACAAAATCTTAATGAAATTATTAGTTAGAAGGATCAAGAATGAGATTCCACAGTTAGGTCATCATGCCAAAACAGGATTCATAAAAGGCCATACAATATTCGATGGTCTTAAAAAAAAAATACAGTTGATCAGTGACACTTATAAAAATTCAAAAGAAGAATGCCTTGCTATAGCTCTCAATGCGGTTCAGCTTGATGCAGTGGTATTTTATGCTAGAATGCTTGCCAGAATGTGCTTTTCCACAAACCATGGTTAGTGTTATTAAAGCCTTTCATAGTAGACTCTTAGTCATATTTAAAGTTACATTTAATGCCTTGCCGGCCCAGTGGTGCTGAGGGTTGAGGTGCTGGAATGCACACCTCGTGCCACACTGGCAACCCGGGTTTGGGAGCGAGCTCAGGCCACCGGGGCTCAGCAGGAGAGGGAGAGGATCAAGCATCCAATGACAGCTCTCCTTTCCCGGGGATGGTTGGGTACGTTGTCGCGCCCCTTGGCTGCCTTTTGATGGAGGCCGGGGGCAGTGCCAGAGCTAGGGAGATGAGGAAGCATGGCAACATGGCATGCACACACCTCCATGCATACATGTTCACGGCCATGAGGAGAGGAACCAAGAAAATGTGAAAAAACTGCTGCAGGCTCTATGAAGTCCCCCTCCAGCATGCTGGTGCCGGCACCCTAGGACCGCCTGTAATTGCCCTTCCACATATGTGTCTCAGGAGGGGTGATGATGGCCCTCCCCCTTTCTGCCCCACCATGGGGGGTAATCTGTGTGGGAGTAAGGGCTCGGGGGTACCGGGGGGTGCTGACCGTGAGCCTGGAGGGGGGGCAGATCTCCTGCCCAGAGGGCCGAGGAGCATAAACAATAGGGGAAAAAAAAGAAATTTAATGCCTAACCTTTGCTTATGACTAAAGGGATTTGACAGAGTTGTACCCTGTCCTCCATACTTTTTATTCTTGTTCCTGATCTGCTTTTATTACATATAAGAAGTAACATCAGTATTACAAACTTAGAATTACAAGGGGAGCAAGTTAAGATAAATGCTTATGCGGATGACGTTATGATACTAATGTCAAATCTGACAATGTCATTATCAGCTCAGCTCCAGGAATTTGAGGAGTACATTCACCTGTCTGGTTACAAACTTAACTCATTTTCACCTGGGCAGTCATTTTGTATTTGGTTAATCAATGGATGGTTTGGACTTCAAACAGAGTTATTGGAAGTAATTTAATTGTCAGTGTCAGTGGCTCAGTAGGTAGCACACTCGCCTCTGAGGCCGGGAGATCAGAGGGCTGTGGGTTCAGTTCCCACATCTGGCACTTGGGTTAATATACCAGTACTGACACTGTAGTGCAGCATGAGAGGGGTGCTGCACTTCTGAGGTGCCGTCTTTCGGATGAGACGTTAAACCGAGGTCCCATCTGCCTGGATTGGTGGTAGTTCAGGTGGATGTTAAAGATCCCATGGCACTTATCGAAAAGAGTAGGGGAATTTCCCGGAGTCCTGGCTAAATTTCCCTCATTCAGTAAAAATACCACCAACAGCTTAATCTGGTTCAAGGTCAGTTGGCATTCATCTGTATTCCCCCTCCCCCGGGTCGTGCCTGAAAATAGGCAGGATTTGTCTAGTGCACTTACCCGGTCAACAAAAGCTAAATAAAATAAAAATAAAATAAATAAATTTACATAAATCAGTCATTTTTCCAATAATGCCAGTGTTGGCTCAGGTATCCACTATTGCAAAGGATATGAAAAACAGAATGAAATACAATGTTTAGGTATTATTCTGACAAATGACAGATCTCACTTCAAGGAAGGCTTTTGCAGTAGGCCACACCAATAGGACTAAGCCACCAGGTGCCAAGACCACACAGAAAACGTTTAGCTAGCAGCCTACCATGGGGGACCGCCCACCGTCGACATCAGTCAGCTGACATCAGCCTAGCCTATATAGGTGGGTGGTCCCTCACACCTACTCCAGTTCTTTTCCCACCATCAACCCTTGCATGTCTGAGTTTTGGGGACACCACAGCTACAGTCAACTGCCATTACCCACGCTTGCCACGCTTTTTTATTTTTTGGTTTCTTTCAGTTCAAATTTACTTAAACATTGAATTTTCAGTGTTTTCTTTGAGTTTATGTCTTCTCCACCAGCCTCAATCAATTAATCTTGATTTTACCAGGCGAAGCACCATTGAGTGAACTCATTTACAGGGTGGACCTGGACAGGTACACATCAAAAATCAAAGATTTATTTAACTCTAAAAATTGATTAGCGTTTTGCTCATAAAAGTGGGTTCTTTGTGAAAATGCTTAGCTCTTGCCTCACTGTGTTTAACAAACACAGCACTTCTAGAAAATCTATATAAATACTTTCTGTACAGTTGGTATAGTCCCAAGAAAAAAACTGCTAATCAATTATTTAAAACTCTGAAAATACAACAGTGTAGTAGGATACATATAAAGAGAATATACAAATAGTTAATACTGGAGTACACAAGGGTAGAAATCACCAATTAATACATAGAAAACATAGCATTATATACAATGTATACAAACATGATATGTACAGTAATATATACAGTGTATACATGGAGATCACCTGCGAAGGGGTACAAAGGGATAAGGAGATGATATGAATAAGAGAAGGAGTAACAAGGGGATAACCAGAAGGGCACAGTGGTAACACCAAATATTCATTAGAAGGTCATCAGGAGAAGCATTTGCCAGACTCCTTGAAAGAGTGGTTGGAAGATAAGCAAGCCTCATCTTCCGACCACTCCACAAAGTGTGTGTCTGTGGCAAACAGATCACTGGATAGGATGGCCACTCTCTCTAGGCCCCAGCCATGACACTGAACCCTGCCAGCATTGCCATACATTCGACCAGGCCACCTGAAGATGTCATTTAAAAGCACTGGAGAACCATCTTTTAAAGCAGAGGTTGGTCATGATGGAGAAGGAGCTGCAGTCAAGGAGCTCCTCAACCTCACTGGCATAATTATCTGGGGCCTCTTCTGCTTCCCGCAAGATGATGTCTGGAAAGCACAAGCACCAGAACAAACACTGGGACTGGGACCAGTCAGCTTTCTGTAACCCCCCTGCAAATGGGGGGTTCCCAAAAGACTTCCAGGAGCTTGCTTGAATGCTCCAAGCCTGAATGGTGTTTGGCATTTAAGCCATTTATCAGTGAGTGTTTTTAGAGCCTCTGGTACTGTCTCTTTAAGAGCTGTCTGCTTGCAGACATAATTAGTTTGTATGGGGGGACTGTGTGCTTCTCTGAGTACCACTCGAGCTGCTGCCAATTCACTTCATTTTTGCAGTCACTAGGAGTGCAAAGGGAACCTATCTGAAAGATGTAACTGTTTGCCAGAAATTATTTAGAGTAATAATGAAATTACAGTTTGTCTAACCTGCTTTCTTTGCAGTCAGAACTGTGTCTCTAGTTCCCCATTCTAGTTTTGAACTGCTGAACTGGACCAATCAGTGTGGGGTAAGCTAGCTCTAAAATGGTGCCTTGGACGAATCAGAACTTGGACTCATAATCTGAGCCAGCCACAAGAGGATTGTATGGGCAGTGACTCTGGAGATGTAGTTTAGACTTCAGTGCCTTTTGGACCAACAGCAGCAGTCTATTGTGAGTGACAGCCAATCCAGTCAAGAACTGGGAGGAACTCAAAGAAATGCCCGGTTTGTCGGTTGGAGTTTGAGTTGAGCTTTGGCAGTGAAGAAGGAAGGAGCCCTGTGCTTTTCAGTGTGCAGTTTTAGTCAAAAACGTGTGTAAGGCCCAGAGTTCTGGTCTGCAGCTTGTTAGGACTGAATCCGTCCTGTGAAAAGAATCAAAGGATCTCTGAAGAGTAGAAACCAGGCTCACCCTGTAGAAGACTGGAAGAATTGCAGAAAATTGCACTCGGTCTGTCAGGAACTGAATCTGCTGTGTGTTCTCCCGGGTATTGTGCAGTAATTGCGATCGGGATACAGATGCAGCCTGCCTGGTATAGTGCTTTCTTTTATATAAATGTGTGAAGAGGTTTGTGTACCTCAAGTGAGCCCTGCTGACATTGAAGGACCCTATCTTATTTGGAGTGTGAGTACTAATTCAGGTCGCTCCTGTTGAATTGCCACATTAAATCCAAATGGAATTACTGTACTGCTGACTGTTTAATTCTCCTTTCTCTGTGTGAAAGGGCCCTACCAGCTGCCACGGTTTGGACTAGCCACTAGGGCTTGGGTACCCAGGGACAGTAACTGATAGGGATAGGCCTGTGCACAGAGCCATAGGTAGATTATTAGAGTGATAAGCTAATTAACCTGATTTCCCTGTCCTTGTTATATCCCCTAAATAAATCAGAGCTGCTTGTTTCAGCAAAGTTATACTGCCTGAGGTATTTGTCTATGTTAAAGTACTGTACTGTGATTGTTGCACTGTATCTCATTTCACAGGAGGTCCCAGTGCCGGAACCAGACCTGGGGGTAAGTGTATACTGTGAAGGTAATTCTGATATATTGTGTGGGCCACTAGTAGGAAGAAGGGGTTGCAGTGTCCCAGAGGGCTGTGACCAAGTTAGTTTAACTATTGCAAACCCTGACCTCTGGGTGGAGGCACCGCCATTGGATCCAGGCCCTCAACCTGTTAGTGGCAAATCAGGCAGGGGTAGTAGCCCCTGGGATAGCGCCATCTAGGGGTTACATCTTGGAGGCTCACCGCTGGGATTGTGTGTCCTCTAGTGGCCATATTCACGAACCACTGTTAAGAAAAAATGGGTACCCGACAGAAGTGGCTGTGCACGGCTGGTGGAGTGGTGTACTGGGGAGAGATCGACCCCCAAAATGCTATGCTTATCCTGGACATCCCCTGGGTATCAATCACGGACACTGTGCAGGGAGTACTTTCCAAGGTGGAAGGTTTACAAAACCCTGTGGTGGTGGGTCGCATGCTAATCTGCTCACCCACACTTTCCTGGCCCTAGTAGAGTTTAAGGATCCCATAGATAGCTCCAAAGTGCCACAGACCATTACCCCAGAGGAGCCCTCACTGCTTGGAGAGTGATAACTAAGGACAGTAAAGACCGGAGAATCAGCCCCCACCACTATCTGAAACTTTTGAGGAGAAATTTGCTGAATGGTTGCTGGGAGGGGAAAACTGTGGAGGACTTGAAGAAACTATTCTTGCCACCTGGGTGTTCCTCCCCAACACCCTCTCCTGCTCCAGTGCCCGTAATGGTGGCTGAACCAATGCAGACTCCTATTTCTGCACCTGCCATTAGTCACGACTCTTACCGAAGGTTGAGGATCTTCTCTGGCACCTCCCACCCCAAGGGAGGATGACTGGAGAGACCTGGATGAACTATATTTGCCCCAAGTGCTAGAATGGCAATGCTTCCGGAAGGCAAGAGGTTAGTGAGAGCCTCCGAGGTCCTGCCCTGGCTACCATCCGTGCTAAACGGGCCAGTAACCCTGAAGCGACTGCACAGGCCTATCTTGAGGCCTTGGAGAATGTATGGGAGCCAGATTCTGATGAGGATCTATGGAGAGTAAGAAATGCACAACAGTACCAAGGGAGTTGTTGTCTGTGTATGTCTCTCGGCTGGAAAAATTGTTGCAAGAATGCCTCAGAAAGGGTAGTTTGCCAGCGATTGAACTGGACCGAACCAGACTGGACAGAATCTAAGTCTGCCCCTTCTCCAGAACTGCTGTTGCTTCAGTTACGCCTGGCAAACTCGACTGGAATCCCACCCTCCTATGATGAGTTAATGAGAGAAATTGAGGAGTTGAGAAAAGGCGACCTCGGGAGGTACCTGCACCAACAGCTGTGGCTACGACCCGAGTGACTGAGGGTGACCCATCAAGTGAAGTTCAGGGGCAGAGGTTGACAGTCAATGAGTGCTCTGACAAGGAAAAAGATATGCCACAATGGGGCAAACTGTTGAGAGAGATCCGGGAATTCAAAAACAGTCCCTTTATGAAGGCCACGCCTGCAAGTACGGGCCCTGACCTATATCCGACTGCATCTGCTATGGGGGTGGGGGTACCCACCCATGTATCTCCTGCTGATAACAGCTCCAAACTCAATTCCTTGACCATGGAAGTGGAGAAACTGACGAGATGTCTCCAAATGCTTATCACGCCGCAGAAGGAGAGACAATCCAGGTTTCCAGTTAGTAATACCCCGCCTGGCTCCCAGTGTGGCGCCTCGGCCAGCTCAAACTCCAGAAAGTATGTTTTGCTATAATTGTGGGAAAGATGGGCACATGAAAAGGGAATGCCAGTCCCCAAAAGACACTGACAAAGTTGCATATAGGCTACAAGGAGAGCTTCGGAGAAGAAATCAGTGGTTAAGAGGTGCACGACATGATCCCAGTGAGGGCACCAAAAATGCTAATTCACGTCCTTTTGTGGCAAGGTCAGTTGCCCAGGCCCCCACTACTGCCTCTCCAGACTGGTCCAGAATAGTGGGTCCCTCCATGGAGACCACTGTAAAGGAGAATGGAGTGTCTACAAGAGCTGTATTAGACAGTGGCTCCCAAGTGACAATTATGTTCCAGGATTGGTATCAGAAGCATTTGTCAGACGTACCCTTACAACCATTAGAAGGACTGCATGTATGGGGGTTAAGTGAGAGAAGCCTACCCTATTCGGGTATATCCGAATTTGGCTGTCTTTCCCCACCTCCGTGGCTGGAGTGGCCGAACAAGTAGAGACCCTAGCCTTAGTGTGTCCCCCACTGGACTGTATGATGGTGTCCCTTTGTTGATTGGAACAAATGCTCATATGTTCGGAAGGCTGCACAGTTGTGTTATGAAAACAGGGGTCAAAGACTAGTAGAGCTTTAAGAGTTCCGGCTTTAATTAAGAAGGCCTATGAGGCACAGAGAGATGCTGAAAAAACAGAACCAGAGGAACCGGTCGGAATTGTATGGAAGAAGGATCCTGAGTCTCTGATCCTGGCGCCAAATGCCCAGTGTACCTTACAGGGAGAGGTCCGTATCAGAAAGGATGTTAAGAATAAAATATTAATGTTGGATGCACCAGGCGATGGAAAATTGCCAGAGGGACTGCTGGTCAAGCCTAGTATTTTGCCCGCTAGAGCCCATGCTTATGCCAGAAGGGTAATGGTCCAAGTTCATAATGTGTCTGAAAGAGACATTCGAGTAAACAGAGGTTGCATCCTGGCTAATGTGCATTGTGCAGACACTGCAGTGCTACCCAGCAGCAAGAGTTCAAGGAAGAATGACAGAGTAACGCCTGACTTGTTTGATTTCGCGACCCCCGCTGCCAGCTGAATGGAAAGTGAGGATCAGTGAGAAGCTTGCCCAGAGAGACCAGGTGTTTTCTTTAAAGGAATGGGATGTAGGATCGTGCAAGGAGCTGAGCACAATATCCGCTGCATGACGAAAGACCATTTCGTGAGAGGTCTCACGCCTGGCACCTGCTGACATAGATGATGTGAGACGGCATCTGCAAGAGATGTTAGCTGCTGGTGTAATACAAGAATCCAGAAGCCCTTATGCTTCCCCCATTGTGGTAGTGAGGAAAAAGAATGGAACAGTAAGGATGTGTGTGGATTATCGCACCTTAAACCGGCGGACTATCCCTGATCAGTACACAATGCCCCGCATTCAGGATGCTTTGGACTGCCTAAATGGGAGCAAGTGGTTCTCTGTGCTGGATCTCCAGTGGGTACTACCAGATCCGATGGCCCCAGAGGACCGTGAGAAGACTGCCTTTATCTGTCCGCTTGGCTTCTATGAATTCATGAGGATGCCTCAAGGGATTTCAGGTGCCCCAGCCACTTTTCAACGATTGATGGAGCGTGCAGTGGGGGACATGAACTTACTAGAGTGCCTGGTATACCTAGATGATGTTATTGTGTTTGGCAGCTCACTGGAGGAACATGAAAGCAGATTATTTAAGGTATTGGACCGACTGGAGGACTTTGGCCTTAAACTGTCCATTGATAAGTGTCAATTCTTTCAAAACATCAGTAAAGTATGTGGGACACATAGTATCCACCGAGGGAATAGAGACCGACCCAAGTAAAGTTGAGGCCTTGACCACCTGGCCACAGCCCAAAAATCTAAAAGAACTGCAAAGATTCCTGGGATTCTGTGGTTATTATCGGGCGCTTCATCAAGGACTATTCAAGAGTGATCCGCCCTTTACTTAACCTTACTCAAAGGGTATCCCCAACCCACAAAAAATACCAAAAGTCAGCGTCCCTCAAGACTGAAAGAGTGTATTTTCATCCAAGTGAAGTATTTGGGGCCGCTGGACTCCTGATTGTGAGACTGCTTTTCATGAGATCATATATCAACTTACCCATGCTCCAGTGCTGGCCTATGCCGATCCAAGAAAACCTTACGTCCTGCACACTGATGCTAGCTTGCAAGGGTTGGGGCTGTGTTGTACCAAGAGCACGAGAATGGCCTGAGACCAGTGGCCTTTGCCAGTAGAAGCCTGACCCCATCCGAAAAGAACTATCCTGTACATAAGTTAGAGTTCCTAGCTTTGAAGTGGGCTATTGTTGACCAATTCCATGAGTACTTGTATGGGGCTAAAATACTAGTAAAACTGACAATAATCCTTTGACCTATGTGCAGACCTCAGCTAAGTTGGATGCCACTGGCCATAGGTGGCTTTCTGCATTATCTACATATGACTATGCTCTCAAATACCGAGCAGGTCTGAACCACATAGATGCTGATGCTCTCTCCCGGAGGCCTGTTCCCAGAATGATTGGGTCCGATTGGCAGAACCTGACATTCGGCACTCTGCCGAAGTTTGACAGGGAGGAACAAATGTCCACGGACCTAGTGGACTGCATGGTGGATTGCTTGGGAGCCTCTGAGAATTGCATACCTGCTGCTTATTGCCACTTTTCTGCAATAGACATTGGTGCACTGCCTCAGCTGGACAATGACAGTATTGAAGAGGCTCAATCCCGCGATCCCATGATCAAAGCAGCTTTAGAAGCCTCTATGCAGGAAAAGATGTGTCCAAATTACGCTCCACTGATTTGAGAACTGCACTGTTATACAAAGAAGGTCCTAAGTTGAAACTGATCAATAAACTGTTATACAGAGAAACAGTAGACAGAGGGAGACAAGTAGACAAACAACAACTAGTGCTGCCCACTGCCTTTCGAGACTCAGTACTGAGGTCCTTGCACAACCACATGGGGCACCTTGGTATAGACAGAACACTTGACTTGATGAGATCCATATTCTATTGGCCTAAGATGGGGGCTGATGTGGAGCAACACATTCGAACTTGTAGTCGCTGCTTACAGGAAAGCTTTGCCCCAGAGGGCTGCCCTGTTAACATCACCACCAGTGCACCCATGGAGCTGGTCTGTATTGATTTTCTGAGTTTGGAGTCAGATCAAAGAAATATCAGTAATGTGCTGGTGGTCACTGACCATTTCACGAGATATGCCCAAGCTTCCCCACCAAAGACCAGAAAGCATCCACTGTGGCCAAAGTACTTGTAGAAACTTTTGTTCACTATGGGGCTCCACAAAGAATCCATTCTGATCAAGGGAGAGACTTTGAAGTCGTCTGATCAAAGAGATGCTTTCTCTGTGGGGTGCGAAGTCAGAACCACTCCTTACCACCCCAGGAGGACCCACAGCCTGAACGTTTCAACCGCACTTTGCTAGATATGCTAGGCACCCTGCACCAAAGGACAAGCCTAGATGGAGCCAACAAATTAGCACCCTGGTACATGCTTATAACTGCACCAAAGTGATGCCACTGGATTCTCCCCTCACCGCCTGATGTTTGGAAGAGAAGCTCACTACCAGTAGATGTGTGTTTTGGGTCTCTCCTGATGGGGTTCAAGCTGACAACTATTTACAGTATGTGCAAAAGTTAAAGGCCCAGCTAACTCATGCGTACCAACTGGCTCAAACCATGGCTGCCAAAAGAAATCTGGCCAACAAAGAAAGGTATGATAAAAAGGTGAAAGCACAGGAACTCCAGGAGGGAGATCGGGTATTGCTAAGAAATCTGGGACTGCATGGCAAGCACAAGATTGCTGACAGATGGCACCATCTCCCTCACATTGTAGTGGGCAAACTAGATGATCTGCCAGTGTACAAAGTAAGGCCTGAGAATAATTCAAAGATGTAAAAACAATGCATAGAAATCATTTACTGCCCATTGGACAAATTCTGATTGAGTCTGAGCCCCCAGAAGATGCCCCTCTGGACCAGTGACTAGAGGCTGCTGCTAAGAAAAGATCAAGAAAGTCTGCACCTACAGAAGCAAAGTTAAAGTGTTCCCCTCCACAAGTCCCAGTTGAGCATGACTGTCAGTCCAATCAGAAGAAAGTGAGAGTGACTTTGAATACTATCCTTCTTACGAACTGAGTCAATTGTTTTGGGGCAATCCCTAGTCAATACTGGAGACAAAGCTGGGCCTTCTGGACTGTCTAAGCCCCAGCTTCATCCCTGGAGCCAATGCTCCCAGAAAGTGAAGTGCAAAGCATCAGATCAGATGAAATGGATCATTGTGCATGGTTGAACTGTTTGAGCTTTCAGGGAGAAAATGATAGATTAGGGCAGACTGGTGATACACCGAACAAAGAAGAGTATTTTGAGTGCCCTGACAGTCCACTGCCAGTGTCCAAAGCTCTCCATGCGAGCCAAATGTTGTGGACTCAGAAACTGTAACTCCTGGAGCTGAAAGTGCCCCAAGTTCTAGCCTCTCTACCCCCATGGAGACTCCCTGACAAGTGAGGACAATGTTGAAAATGAGGCTCAGAGTGCAGAGACTATAACAGTTCCCCTAGAAAGACGTGGTCGAGCTGTAAAGCCTGTGGTGCACCTCAGTTATGATTCACTTGGGAGGCCTGTGGACTTGCCTCTCAATGTTGTCCATAAAGGAGTGTATGTGTCCCGAGCTCATTGCCCAAACTGAGCATCAGTGCTAACTCAAGTTACTTGTGTTGCCCTCTAAGTATGGTGCCCTTGCCCCATCCAGCCCCAAGGTAACTGATAGGAAGGGCCCCCTCTTCAGGTTTCATGTACAAGAGATAATAACTTGAGTTATGGTACAATGTGTATGTAATACTGTGTAAAGAGTGACGTACTGCAATGTTTCAGAAATGTGTTCTTGGTAAAATGATATATTGACTGATGATTACATGCGAGCCTAATGCAAATGTATATGGTTGCAGTTGAAACTTATGGGTACTTGCTTGACGCGGACGCCAAGCTTTCCCAGACCAGGAAGGGTGTAACCCCTGCAAATGGGGTTCCCAAAAGACTTCAGGAGCTTGCTTGAATGCTCCAAGCCTGAATGGTGTTTGGCATTTAAGCCATTTATCAGTGAGTGTTTTTAGAGCCTCTGGTACTGTCTCTTTAAGAGCTGTCTGCTTGCAGACATAATTAGTTTGTATGGGGACTGTGTGCTTCTCTGAGTACCACTCGAGCTGCTGCCAATTCACTTCATTTTTGCAGTCACTAGGAGTGCAAGGGAACCTATCTGAAAGATGTAACTGTTTGCCAGAAATTATTTAGAGTAATAATGAAATTACAGTTTGTCTAACCTGCTTTCTTTGCAGTCAGAACTGTGTCTCTAGTTCCCCATTCTAGTTTTGAACTGCTGAACTGGACCAATCAGTGTGGGGTAAGCTAGCTCTAAAATGGTGCCTTGGACGAATCAGAACTTGGACTCATAATCTGAGCCAGCCACAAGAGGATTGTATGGGCAGTGACTCTGGGAGATGTAGTTTAGACTTCAGTGCCTTTTGGACCAACAGCAGCAGTCTATTGTGAGTGACAGCCAATCCAGTCAAGAACTGGAGGAACTCAAGGAAATGCCGGTTTTGTCGGTTGGAGTTTGAGTTGAGCTTTGGCAGTGAAGAAGGAAGGAGCCCTGTGCTTTTCAGTGTGCAGTTTTAGTCAAAAACGTGTGTAAGGCCCAGAGTTCTGGTCTGCAGCTTTAGGACTGAATCCGTCCCTGTGAAAAGAATCAAAGGATCTCTGAAGAGTAGAAACCAGGCTCACCCTGTAGAAGACTGGAAGAATTGCAGAAAATTGCACTCGGTCTGTCAGGAACTGAATCTGCTGTGTGTTCTCGGGTATTGTGCAGTAATTGCGATCGGGATACAGATGCAGCCTGCCTGGTATAGTGCTTTCTTTTATATAAATGTGTGAAGAGGTTTGTGTACCTCAAGTGAGCCCTGCTGACATTGAAGGACCCTATCTTATTTGGAGGTCGTGAGTACTAATTCAAATTAGCTCCCTGTTGAATTGCCACATTAAATCCAAATGGAATTACTGTACTGCTGACTGTTTAATTCTCCTTTTCTCTGTGTGAAAGGGCCCTACCAGCTGCCACAGTTTGGACTAGCCACTAGGGCTTGGGTACCCAGGGACAGTAACTGATAGGGATAGGCCTGTGCACAGAGCCATAAGTAGATTATTAGAGTGATAAGCTAATTAACCTGATTTCCCCTGTCCTTGTTATATCCCCTAAATAAATCAGAGCTGCTTGTTTCAGCAAAGTTATACTGCCTGAGGTATTTGTCTATGTTAAAGTACTGTACTGTGATTGTTGCACTGTATCTCATTTCACAGGAGGTCCCAGTGCGGAACCAGACCTGGGGTAAGTGTATACTGTGAAGGTAATTCTGATATATTGTGTGGGCCACTAGTAGGAAGAAAGGGGGGTTGCAGTGTCCCAGAGGGCTGTGACCAAGTTAGTTTAACTATTGCAAACCCTGACCTCTGGGTGGAGGCACCCGCCATTGGATCCAGGCCCCTCAACCTGTTAGTGGCAAATCAGGCAGGGGTAGTAGCCCCTGGGATAGCGCCATCTAGGGGTTACATTTCCATTCACGGTCACCTCTTAGGCCTCTGGTCATGTCTGGGTCATCCTCCCATGGGAGGCTGACCTCTTCAGCCCCAATAGCCCTCTCTTCCTCCGGGCTCTCGGTGGCTCCATCACCTGCCCTTATCTCCATTTCAGGCGGTGGCTCTTCCAGGCAGGGGGCTTCATCTCCTGCTCCCCCAGCCCCTGAAGCTCAGGCCCATATCATCCATGTACTCTCAGGCAGTTGGTTTGGCCGGTGTTGGTGCCTTGAGTGTCGGTTCTACCACCATCGACCCCCCCCCACGGCCACGGCACTGCCTTCATTGCCTCCCACTACTGGGACCAATGTTAGTCCTAATAGGCAATGCCCACAGCAGGCACTCGCTGTCTCCTCCTTACCAGCATTGCCTCTGGAGTCCCCATCCCCTCAGGCACCAGCTTCTCCATCTGGACCAGTGTCAGGGGATCATAGTCTCCTGCACACTCCAGGCCATTGCTTTTGAGGCTACTGCCAGGGCAGCCACAGCCCCAGCTGGTGGGCCTAACCCATCATTGCTCCTGCCACTTCCTTCACCACAGCTGATGTCTGTCAGGTCAACGCCGGATCCTCAACTGGCACTGGGCGGCCCTTCACCAGGGTACCCTTTGCTGGCTCCTCAGCTGTCTCAACCCTCATTGCTTTTCTTGCCAGTGTACAATATCGTACTTCAGGTGGATTACAATTGCCCTTTTTTAGGTGGGGTGGTCCTTTATGCAGCACCAGACCCCCGCCCCGCAAGGGCCGATGCTGGCTTCTCCCCACCATTCTCCCCAGGACTCTTAGCCCCAGGGCACAGACAGGGCTGATCCTAGTAACCTGTGTATGTTGGGGTCTTCAAGGGATCAACCTGACGTTGGGCCAAGTTCTAGATGGGATGAATGTAGGCAGCCTACGTTTGTCCCAGAAACAGATACTTCAGAGAATGATTCTGATTCTTCAAGGTCTTTTTCCTCTCCTCTCTTCTGAGGGGAAGGACCAACCTAAAGGCATGCCCAAGTTCCCCCCTCCCGACGATACATCCTTTATGAATGTTATGTATCACATCCAGTCCATTATGGGCTGGGAGATGGAGGAGCAGGACCCAGAGAAACGTCAGTTGGCTCAGTACCTCAGACAGCGGGATGCCTTCCCCATGGTGGTGTCCCCCTTCATTGAATCCTATGAGAATGTCACCAAGGTGGCATGGAACCACCCTTCCACCACTCCTCCTCTGCCCAAAAAGGCAGACTGCCTTTACCACACCCTGGTGAGCAAGCCCTTTCTGGGAACTCACCCTAAGGCCGATTCTGTGGTCATTTGTGCAGCGCGTGACCATATTGAGAAACCTGAACACCTTAGTACTCTTCCCCCAGACCATGAGTCTAAGCAATTGGACCACCTTGGCAAACGGATCTTTGCCTCTACCACCCTGGCTCATCGGGCCATCAACTATCTTGCCCACATGGCCCAGTACCAGAATGTGCTTTGGAACTGAGCCAGGATTTGGTGCAAATATACCGGAAGACCCCACCAAGTCGCAGCTTGCCCATCTGATGAAATTGGGCTCAGACATTGGTAACCATGTTCTTCGAGCCACTTATGATGCAATTGATGCCTCAGGGCGTGGGGAAGCTGCTGGGATTTGTCTCTGGCATCATTCTTGACTCCTTGTTTCTGGCTTTGCCTTGGATAAGCAAGCAAGAATTTTGGATGCTCCCTTCCGGGGGTCGGTCCTTTTCGGCGGAGATGTCCAGAACATCATCTCTACCTTGCAGGAGTTGAGACAGGTCCTCACATCAGTCCACTCGCTCTATCACACTCAACCTAGAGCGAGCCAATGTCAGCCCTTTTGCAGGTCCTCCTGCAAGCAGTCTCAGACCCAGCCTGCCAAGGTTCAGCACAAGCATAAGGCCCTAGCAGCCCCTGTTGCTGCTGCCACCAGAGCCTCCAGGGCCTCCATGGCCTCCATGCCAGCCCCCACCTCCTGACTCCTTGGCTGACCTCTCCTGTCTGGCTGAGACCCTGAAGGAGGCGGTTGGGGGTCAGTTCTCCCTACACCTGTAAGGGTGGCAGGGGGTCACCACAGATAACTGGGTGCTCCATATCATAGAACACAGTCACACTCTGGAGTTCCTAGAGTGGCCACTAGAAAACCTTCTAGTTCCCTCCATGTAACCCCCCCCCCACACACACACACACACACACATACCTGTCTCTGGTTTGGGAGGAAGTTCAGGATCTTCTTCAAGAAAAAGCCATAGAGCCTGTCCCTCAGGCTCAATGGGGACAGCGGTTTTACTCCCACTTCTTCCTCATTCCCCAAAAGACTCTGAATCTGTACATCGAGTACAAGCACTTCAGAATGGTCATCATTCAGGGACTGTTACCTTTTTTGCACCGGGGGGCTGGCTCTGTTCTCTGAACATGCAGGATGCCCATCTGCACATCCAGGTCTTTCCTGCCCATTGTTGCTTCCTCCTCTTCCATTATCAGGGAGCCCATTACCAGTTTTGGGTCCTCCCTTTTGGCCTGTCCTTGGCCCCCCCCCCGGGTATTTACCAAATGCCTGGCAGTGGTGGCTACTGCACTGAGGAGGCAGGTCTTCTGTGTGTTCCCCTACCTGGATGGCTGGCTGCTTGCAGACCCCTCCAGGGAACATTTAGTTCAAACCCTGGAATCAACCTTCCATCTTTTCCAGACTTTGGGGATCACCATAAATCTGCCAAAGTCCTGTCTCTGTCTTTCCAGCACCTCCAGTACATAGGGGTGGTCCTGGACACCATTCTGGGCAAGGCCTTTCTGCCTGAGGACAGAGCGGAGCGACTAATGGTGCAGGCCTGTCTGGTTTCCTCCATTAGGCAGATCCCAGCCAGGGTTTTCCTACACTTTCTGGGCGCCAATGCATGGATGACCTGGACCAATTGGTCCTGGTCTCTGATGTGGTCTGAAGGACTCAGTCGTGGTGGTTGGATCCAGCCAACCTCTTTTGGGGAGTCTCCTTTCAGCTCCTGACCCTCCGACAGGTTCTCATGACAGACGAATCCAGCCTGGCTGGGGCACTCATCTGGCCAACCATCAGACCCAGGGTACCTGGTTGCAAATGGAGCAGGGTCTTCACATCAACATTCTGGAGATGCAGGCAGTTTTTTTACACCCTGCAAGCCTTTCTGACTCATCTCCTCTCCAGTCCACTGCTGGTGCAGATGGACATGTTTATGGTATACTGCATCAACAAATGGGGGGCCGGGGGCCCAGTCTCACCCCGTGTCTGGAGGTGATGAGAGTCTGGTACTGGGCCATAGAGCACCGTCTGGAGCTCTCGGCTGTGCATGTACCATGTTCAAAATGACTTGGCCAACAGTCTTAGGGCTCTAGGTTGCAGGCTCGTGAGTGGGAACTTTTTAACCTCAGTGGGCAAAGATCTCTTCGACAGGTGGGGCCATCGAGAGTTGAATCTCTTTGCATCCCCACTCAATGCAAAACTGCCACTTTTTGGCTTATTTGGTCCCGG
Organism: Neoceratodus forsteri; assembly: GCA_016271365.2. Taxonomy (NCBI): domain Eukaryota; kingdom Metazoa; phylum Chordata; order Ceratodontiformes; family Ceratodontidae; genus Neoceratodus; species Neoceratodus forsteri. The sequence continues at coordinate 317,075,376 of CM057454.1, forward strand.
GCCTGGAGTTTTCTGGTGAGGCGCATTGTCTCTCTCTCTTGGAAGGAGAGGTTTCTGCATGCCTTTCCTCCCTTCCTGCTCTTGCAGAGGGTTCTGCTCAAGCTCCAGTTGGAAGAAGCACAGATGATTCCCATAGTTCCCTTCTGGCCACACCAGATTTGGTTTCCCTAGCTGCAGCATCTGGCAGTGGAACCTCTAGTGCCCCAGTCCCTGTGCACCGGCTTGCCCTCCCAGGACCAGGGCACCTTAGTCCATTCGAACCTCAAGTCCCTGCATCTCCATGCGTGGCTCCTATGGACCTAGCTATTGCCCACTTCAGGGTATCCTCTAGAGTTGTTGATGTCCTGGTGGTGGCCAGGAAGCCCTCCACCAGGGCCACTTATGCTATGAAATGGATGCCATTTGGATCCTTTTACCTGCCTGGTGAATGGAGTACCTCCTTTCCCTTTCGGAGTCAGGCTTGGGATACTCCTCCCTTAAAGTGCACTTTTCCGCCATCTCTGCATACCATGTACATATGGAGGGCTAAGCTGTCACTCATCTTGAGGTGTTCCATATATTCCTGCGGGGCATTTTGCATCTGAAACCTTCCATTCCAGACCCGGTATCTCCATGGGACCTCGACTTTATGTTGAAGAAACTCACTTTTCCTCCCTTTGAACCAGCCGCGAGTTGCAAGCTGCACTTTCTGTTGGGAAAGCACTCTTTTTAGTTGCTGTTACTTCTGCTCAAAGGATTTCTGAGCTACAGGCTCTTATGTGTAAGGAGCCTTATTTGGTTTTTTACAAATACAGGATGTCTTTGCATACTAATCCTAAATTTTTACCTAAGGTGGTGTCTGAGTTTACTTTAAATCAATCCACCCACCTACCAGTTTATTTTCTGAGTATCAGGGGAAGGCATTGCTCCATACCTTGGATGTTCACAGAATGTTGCGGTATTATAGGAATCATACCAAGTCTTTGAGGAAAACTGACCAGTTTCATTTGCCCCTAAGAGAGAAGGCGCTTCTGTTTCCAAACTGTGTTTGTCTAAGTGGTTAGCTAATTGCATTGTTTATTGCTACTACAAGTACAACAAACCCCTTCTGGGGGTAGTCAAGGGCCATTCCATCAGGAGTATGGCTGCCTCCACAGCTTGCTTCATAAATGTGTCTACTGTGGACATTTGTGCAAGTGCTGCCTGGAGTTCTGTCCACACCTTCACCAAGTATTACAGTTTGGACATCACCTCCAGGCACAGGGCCAATTTCAGCCTGGCATTCTTCAGGTCCTACTGTCATGAGCTCTTGGCTGCTGATGTGTCCTCCTCCCGGTGGTGTCACCCTGGTGATGCTTAGTACTGCCCAGGACTCAGTCCTATCAGTGTGGCCTGCCACAAGTGCCTTCCTCAAAGTAAGATAATAGATATGTAAGAACAGTAGATCTTCGAGGGAAGCTGTTACAGCAGGCCCTGCTTTCCCTCCTTCTTTCCCTTTGCTACTCTTTTCCTCTTGCACTGCTTCTAGCTTTCTTTTGGCTCTTGGAAAACCTCCTCAGTTCTCCCTTCAGCTGCCCATACAGGGTCTCCGGTAGGAGAACTGAGGTACGTGTGTGGGACCGCCCACCTATATAGGCTAGGCTGACGTCAGCTAACTGACTTTGGCGGTGGGCAGTCCCCCATGGTAGACTGCTGGCTAGAAGTTTTCCATATGGTCCTGGTGGCTTAGTCCTGTCGGTGTGGCCTGCTGCCAGAGCCTCTCTTAAAGATCTGTTACGGTAAGTTCTTACGTAGCTGTACTTTCCAAACAGTACAGAAAAATGTAGCAGAAGTTAAAAACAAAATCACAAATATGCTGTACAGGTGGCAGAACCAATTATCTTCTCTCTGGGGCAGAATCAAGGTAATAAAAACTATGGTGCTTCCACGTTTATTGTATATGCACTAATCAAATATTGCCACATTTTCTACATTAGCTGACTTCAGGGTGCTTCTTAAAACACTTCTGGTGTGTGGAGGCTCACCGTGTATTGCCTGGCAGACCATTTGTATTCCAAGAACAAAGGGTGGCAAAGGATGCTTGGATCTAATTTTATATTGTAAGGCAGTTACGTTAACCAAAATTGGGCTCTGGTTATGTAAAATTAAAATAGAATATAATAAATCTGTTAACTAGTGGAATATCTTATTAAAAACACAAGGGGTTAATATGCAACATATAGAGAATAATGCATAGGGTACTGATCATTATGAAAATTAATGTTCACCCGAGGTGAGGGATGCATCATTAAACCCGAGGCCCGAGCTTCGAGGGTTTATGATCATCCACACTCACCGAAATTAATATTTCTTAGTGATCAGTACCTGTCTTATTTTTTAAAATTGCTGACGCAAATTTTTTCCTGACATAGATTAATTACACACAAAAAAAAGCTGAATTCAAATAAGGTTTTGTTTTGCTTGCTGCAAAAAAAACAGAACTCACTTTCAAATACAAGTCCATGCAACATTTTGTTTCACTCAAAAAAACAAATCCCAGAGCTGTGAGACCTCTGTGGGAACTTTGTATTTCTGTATGCTCGCTATCCATTGCTGCACGATAGTTCATCGCCATGGCTACGGAGGTCGTCTGACGAAGTCCCTGAAATGAACTAAGGGACAGTGTTACAATTCTCCTGTTTCTGTTTTTTTTTTCAAGTGTCCAGACACAGGATATTTTCACTCAACGATTAGACTGAAGAGCAGCTTACAGGTTGTTGGAAATTAACAGTTTTGCGAGTGCCTCATTCCCTAGCTGTTTGATTGTGTGCTCTAACCCTCGCGCTGAACTAATGTGTATGCATGAAACTCATAGCAACTGACTGGTGATTACGGGCAATATCAACCGTTTTTTCCCACTGATAAAAATTTGCACCAGTAATTATACAGGTTTACATCCCAGAGCATTCAAGAATGTTAAAAGTTAAGTAGTCATAATTTATTAAAATAGGTAAGTCAGTCAGATATCTGAAAATTATGACTTACCATAGTCCTGTCTCCCTCTAGGTATGGACACTTCCAGTACTTGCCAGTCTAAAGCAGATAAAAAATGACCTATAAGTAAGCTTTATAGGCTTAGGATCTATATGTGGAGAGAAGTGAGAAATCAAAATAATCTGATATAACATACTGTATATAATGAAATAAAAAAGCTGATAAGATGCAATTCTCATGAATAGAATATAATAATATTTTACTTCTAAATACTGTAGGTCCATGCTTAGAAGCATTAAGTGGGAAACATACCTATTGGGTAAACAGACTATTTTGTATGACAGGTTAGTTAACACCCAAAAAGCATATTAGTAAAAAAACACATATATGCAAAAAAAAAAAAAAAAAGTAAATGCCATAGAAATTTAATAGAACTGAATAATAAAATTGAACTCTTCAAAACTGAAATAAACAAAATAAATAAAAAGCAGGAAACCTCTACAAAGATAGGCTCCGAAGAATAGAACTAAATTTGAATGAATGCCAACAAACAATATGAATTTAACGAAAACAAAACAATACAGTATAAATTAATTGCCAGAGCATGTTTTACACCTAATATATCAAAACATTTAGGTAAAGAGACATTTTGAAAACATAACAAAAAAACTCCAAACAGATCCATTATTTTTCATTGCCATCCAACAGAGTAGTCTCGTACCCACTAAAAATGGGTGGTAAACAGTGAAACGTTGTCTCCTGATATTTATGTCTATTGCATCATTGGCAAATAGTGGGTTTATATTAGTGGACAGTTGTATGATGATTATTAAACAGAGTGACTTATGAAATAGAATGACTGCCATGTCTTTTTTTTCCTTTTCAGCGGATTTGTTTGATATCTTATTACCAATGTTGAATATCTATCAGGAGTTTGTTCGAAATCATCAGTACAGCCTGCAAGTGCTGGCAAACTGCAAGCAAAACCGTGACTTTGACAAACTTCTTAAACAGTATGAATTAAACCCAGCATGTGAGGGACGCATGCTAGAGACCTTCCTAACATACCCAATGTTTCAGGTAACAAATATCACTATTCTTTCCCCCTTGAAAAAAATCATAACATCCTGTCTCCGCTTAGTATGATTGAACATTCAGTATGATACAGTTAGTATACTTTGTGAAAGTACTATGAAAGATAACAAATGGTTGAGGGAATGACAACTGTAGTGTTTAGATCTGCTTCACGGATATTGCTTTCATTAGGCCACACCTTCGGAACTATACCCCGCATCAACACTAGGACTGCAAGGAGACTTTCGCTATCCAAGAGCCGTCCCCAATGATGTTACACATCACCAGCTACATAAACATGGGCATCTCCATCTCTCCTCAGTTCTTTTCTTGCTGTCAGTCGTACTCATTGGACCTATTGTGGAAATGTTAACCAACTAGCCATTGTTGTTATTATTTTTACCTGAGTGAATCACCAAAATTTTAGTGATATTGCTGCCTCTGAATGCTGCAGAAAATGGTGACATTGTGCCAGTACTGTGAGTGGAGAGGAAAGATTTATAAGGAGAATGCACATGACGTGTGGGTCTGCTGTCTAGGCCTCACTCACAACGTCAGGACTTCTGAAATTTTCCAAGGCTTCAATCAAGTGACCAGGTGAAACAGAAGGAAGGAAGGCGCTGGAGAACATTTTACTGGAAAAAACTCTAGCAGCAATGAAAAAAGCCCAGGGTCATAAAGTAGTGTCACCAGCCCCATTGACTGGCCCGTGGTCATAGAAATTGAAAGACCAAGAAAAAGTCCAGTCGTTGGGACACAAGCAAGAGCATAGGAACCAAGACAAGTCTGGATCCACGGCGAGGTTTAGGTCACTGTTGCAGCCTGCAGGTACTTTACCTTCCTTGTCATGATCCACCTTGGTGGTGGTGATGACAGCCCCACGACCATTGACCAGACATCAAGGTCAGGGCTTGACTCAAGCACTACCATGCTTACTACAGATGGTATATCACCATTGTCAATGGGTCCAGGCCTGTCATCGACTCTAGCAGTCACGGCCCCTAGCTAGGGTGTCGTTGATGTGCAGGTAGTGCTGGCATTATTTTCAGATATGATGAGCGCATACTTCCAGGCTTACCTATGCAGCCAGTATTTCTGTCGATGGGTGTTCCTGTGTGACAGGCCACGTCAACATTATTGGCTGGTTCACAGCAGATATCTATGGAGCAGTGACCTCCAGCATCCTTAGCAAGGTCGACAGTTCTCATCGCTGACAGGGACATCGACAAGGAGGAGGAATATATTCCAGACCTCATAATGGAGGAGGATTATGAAGAGGAGGAGGGTTACGGAGAAGAACAATATGTAGCACATTCTAACTCCACTGTAAGTTCTTATAGTGAGGATTCTGAGGTGTACACACCCAGATCTCCCTCTGAAGACCCTACTTTCCAAACTGTGATGATGCAGCAAATACAGAATGCATTGGGCTTTGCTGTGGAAGAAGAGGATTCCAGTAAGAACCTGATGGAGTTATTGGAGGTACCAGGTACCATGCACTCCCTCAGTCATTGTTCTTCCAGTTTATCCTGCATTGGAGGATGCCACATTTGCTGCGTGGTACAGGTCAAATTCAATACCATCTGTGCGTAGAAAGGCTGACAAGCAGTAAGTACCCTGTTCTTGCTGCCAAGACTTATTATGCCAGCCAGCCTGAGACTGACTCAGTGGTTTTAATGGCTGCCTAAGATAGATCCAAGGCACCTAAACACATGAGTACCTTGCTGCCTGATAAGTTATCCAGGAGGCCAGATGTGAGGGTCAAGCATACATATGCCTCTGCCTCACTAGGCCTTTATATTGCAAACTAACAGGTCCACATGATATACAGTAGTATTAGAATAGCCTGTGAAATCTGCCAAAACTGCAGCTCAAGTTCTTCTGTGAGGGAAAGCATAAAAGCAACAAAGATACAAGGATTACAGGGGAGGCAGAGGTACTATGGGTGACGAAGGAAATGGAGAATGGAGCCACTGTTCACAATGGAGCTATCTACAGACATCCAGCATAGGGGGAGGAACTAGATAAGATACTAGTGGAGGTGTTTGTCAAGATGGCAGAAAAGAGGGAGATGCTGCGGGTGGGGGACTTCAACCTGCCAGAAGTAGATTGAAGCCTCTCAGCAGCATCTTCGGCTAGAAGCAGGGACATCCTGGACTGTCTGTAGGGGGAGGGGGGTGCGTTCCTCAGGCAAGTAGTCAGTGACCACCTGGAAAAGACCTCTTGCTCACGACGGTAGTCTCAATTCAGTACCAAAGTGGCTTAGGAGAAGATTTGGCCCAAACACAGATTTTGTGCAAAGAATTCACACCTTTATTAAATGCCATATATACACTGCAGCCCAAGTGCAAACATATGATTAGCAGGGAGGACCCAGTGGAGCCCAGCATTTCACGCCTGCCACTCCTGGCACTTTTTCAAGGTTTGTTTATGTGGCATTTAATAAAAAATAGTGTTTGTGCCTTTGTGGGCCGAGTGCCAGATCTTCTCCTAAGCAGCTACAGTAGTCAGTGAACCCACTTGTGATGGGGCAGTACTGACTTGATACTCACTACTAGGGACAGTGTTGCAGATGTCAAGATGGGAGGCCACTTGGGGACCAATTATCACTGTACGGTGTTGTTCAGTATAAGGATGGGTGGGGAATCAAACCACACAACAGTGAGGGTCCTGGACTTCAGAAAGGCAGATTTTATAAAGATATGTGAATGCCTCAGGGATGACCTGGCAGGGGGAAGGGGATGGCCTGGGTTGAGTGGAGGAACAGTGGGCAAAGATAAAAGGGAGCATAGTAAAGACAACAAACCTCTGCATCAAACAAGTGAACAAAAAGAAGAGAAAAAAGAGATCGCTGTGGTTCTCAAAATAGGTGGCTGAAAATGTAAAAGCTAAAAGGGTAGCATTCAGAAGATATAAGGAGATGCAGAGGGAGGAGGATAGGGAGATGTATCAAGGGGAAATAGAGGGAAGCAGGGAAAGCAGTAAGGAGCACAAAGGTGCAAACCGAAGAGAGAATAGCCCAGGAGGTAATGAAAGGAAACAAGGCATTTATTAGGTATGTAAGTGAAAAGAGGAAGACCAGGGGTGAGATTGTAAGCTTAACAAGGGAAGGGGAGACTGTGCAGAGGGGGACCAGGAAAAGCAGACATCCTGAACAAATACTTTTCAGTGTTTACAAAAGTGGGGGGGCACAATAAAGTAACAGAATCTTTGGAGGGAGGGGGTGGACATTAGTCCTTTTCTGGAGGCGAGAGTCCTGAAGGGACTTGCAAATCTGAAAGTGGATAAAGCAATAGGGCCAGATGGGGTGCATCCAGGGGTATTAAGGGAGCTCAGGGAAATACTGGCTGCACCGCTGACAGTTCTGTTTAACAGCTCACTGGAAACAGAAGTGGCTGCAGAGGACTGGAGAAGGATAGATGCAGTTCCAGTACCATAAAAGTGGTAGCAGGCAGGAGGCTGGCAAGTATAGGCCAGTCAGCCTGACATCGGTGGTGGGAAAGTTAATGGAATCACTGTTGACGGAAAGGATTGTAGAATATATTGAATCCAGTGGGTTAAAGACCCAAGGCAGCATGGTTCATACAGATGAACAATGTCAATGTAATGCATTCCATAAATAAGCAAGGGGGAGGGGGGACTCATTCCTGTCCCCTTGTGTTGGGAAGCAATGAGAGTGTGGTACTGGGTGCTGGAACATGGCCTAGGATTGTCAGCTGTACATCTCCCAGGTATCCAAAATATATTAGCAGACAGGCTAAGCAGGTCACAGTCCAAGATGCATGAATGAGAACTGCTGACCTCAGTGGTAGATGACCTCTTCGAAAAGTGGGGTAGTCCAGAGTTGGACCTTTTTGCATCCCCACACAACAAAAAACGACTGCGTTTTTGCTCGCTCGCTCCAGGGCCTGGAGTTTTTGGGCCAGATGCATTGTCCCTCTCTTGGAAATGGAGGTTTCTGTAGACATTCCCTCCCTAGAGAGAGAGATTACTACTGAAACTGCAAATGGAGGGTGCGACCCTCATCCTCATTGCAGCCCTGTGGCCTCAGAAAATATGGTATCCGCTACTCCTGCAACTAGCAGTGGAGCCTCCAGTACTTCTGCCACTGTGCAGGGACCTGTTATCACAGGACAAGGATCTCTGGTGCATTTGGACTTGAAGTCCCTGCATCTGCATGCCTGGCTTTTGAAGACATAGCCATTGAATGTTTTTTTGCGTCACCTAAAGTTGCTGATGTGTTTGTTGTGGCCAGAAACCCTTCCACCAGATACACAGTTTTGAGGTGGAAGCGTTTCATTTTGTGGACCATTTCCAGACATATGGACCCATTCAACTGTTCAGTAAATGCAGTGTTGGAATGCTTGCTGTCACTGTTAAGACTCTTTCTGCAGTATTCCTCACTTAAGGGTGCATTTAGCCGCTATATCAGCTTTCCATGCCCCTATTGATGAGCGTACGGTTGCCCAACTGGAGGTTTCCCATACCTTCTTGAGAAGTATTCTACATGTAAAACCTCCCATTTGTAATCCAGTCCTGCATTGGGACCTGAATTATGTTCTTGAAAAGTTTACTTTAGTTCCTTTCGAGCCAGCTGTGACTTGTGGCTTATGCTTTTTATCATGGAAAGTGTTATTTTTAGTTGCAGTCACTTCTGCTTGAAGAATTTTTTAGAACTACAAGAGCTAATGTGTGAGGCTCCTTATTTGATTTTCTCAAAGACAGAGTTTCTTTGTGTACTAATCCTAAGTTTTTGCTAAAGGTGGTGTCTGAGTTTACATTAAGTCAAACCATTCACCTTCCTGTTTATTATCCTGAGATCTTACTTCGAGATAGAGCTCTTGCAGCAGGCTATAACAATTAGGACTATGCCGTAGGCACTAGGACCACACGGAAATACTTCTGCCAGTAATACCAGCGGGGGACCGCCCCCAATGCCGGCCCCACCCCGACGTCGGTCAGGGTACAAGAGGGGGCGGACCCAGCTCCACCTCAGTTCTTTCCCGCCGCGTACCATGCACGTGAATAGCTGCTGCCTGCGATTCACCAAGCGAGAAAAGGATCTTCAATCAAGTTTTTTCGACGGTTTTACCATTTTTTCTTCATTACCGTGACCAACGCCTGCACGGTTACCGCTAGTGGCTCGGTTTTTTCGAGTGATTCGTCAAACTTTCCCTCAGTGTTTACCGCCGTTGGTGCTGACGTCAGTACCAGAGTTTGTCCACGGGTTCGATGTCTTCCCGGGCGTCTCTTTCCCCAGAACACCAAAACAAGTGCGAGTGCGGTCGGCAAATTTCCGCCAAAGACAGTCATCAGCGGTTTGTTTTCTGCTTGGGCCCGGACCACGACACTGCTAACTGCGCCGACTGCCAAGCTTTTACAAGCCGGACTCGCGTCCGACGCCTGAAGGCCCTGAAGGCCTATTTGTTAGAGAAGAAAATGGACCTGCACGCATCCGAGGGGAAGAAGAAGGAGAAAAAAGCGCCATGGTAAAGAGCGCAGTCGGTCCCGGCACCAGTCCCGGTCTCGGTCCCGCGCGTGGTCGCGACCTTCCCCGAGGAAGGCCCATCCTTCGGGCTCGGGTGAGTCGCCGTGTTCGTCCCAGGCTAAGGCTGGCTCGCGCCGGGGAGCAGCCGGCTGGACGGCGACTCTGATCTAAGTCATCGTGAAAGTCCATGGCAGTACCTGCTTCGCCCTCATCTGCCCACGGCACCGTGTGCCGCTTGCTGGGTGCGCCCGAGCGTAAGGACTCTCCGCGCCCCTGTCATCACCCCATCGCTGAAGTTAAGCGATACCGACGCCCGGGTCGAAAGGGGGCTGGAAGGGACCCGGGTCGGCCATTGTCCTGCCGACGTCCCCGCTGCCCAAGTCCTCCCCTGGGCCATCAGAAGAGCTCACCATCGCACCCGCCACGCAGGAAGCTTTTCCGCAGCGGCGGCTGAAATATTCTCCCCAGACGAGCTTAAACAGCTTTTTTCATTTTGGTGGGGGCAGGTTCACAAACGTACCACCCCGTCGCCGGCCCAGACACCGGTACCAGATCCTGCGGGTGAACCACAGCCAGAGGGTGAGACCTCCCCATTGAGGTCCCCGGAGCGCCGCTTTTCGCCCCCGTCTAGGGCTCGTTCCCGCTACCGATCCAAGGACCACCGACGTCGCTCCATAGTTTCGACTGACCGACGTCGGTCCCGGTCTCGTTCCCAGAGCCCTTCTCGCACTCAGCAAGACGGTTCCCGACGTCGGTCTCCTGACCGACGTCGGTCATTGCTCCGTCATCGGTCCAGGGACTGGAGTCGGTCTTCGGACTGTCGCCGGTCTTTGGACCATCGTCGGTCTTCGGACTGTTGTCGGTCCCCTGCACACCGACGTCAGCGTAGGCATGGACATGAGGCAGAACCAGACTACTCTAAGTCGGATAGTTGGTCCTCCTCTTCCTCATCATCCTCTTCATCTTCCCTCAGCCTCAAGTGCTCCCCTGAGGAGAAGAACATGCCTCGCTCGCCTCCAGACGATCCCACGTTCATGGACGTCATGAGGCGTATCCAGGCTTCCAATGAGTGGGACACGGAAGACCTGGACCCGGAACGCCGGAGATTGGCCAAATACCTGAGGCAGAAGGAGCCAAAGTCTTTGGTCATTCCTCCTCTGGTGGATACTTTTCAGGACCTGACTAGATCCACCTGGCCGGCGGTTCCCAAGAAGTCGGACAGGCTTTACAAAGCTCCAAGGGCTGAACCCTTCTTGGCAGAACACCCTCAGGCTGACTCCACTGTGATCACAGCTGCTCATGACAAGTCTCGACAGCCGCGGCACCTCAGCTCCCAGCCTTCCGACTTGGAGTCCCATTACCTGGATCAGGTGGGCAAAAAAGTTTACACTGCCTCCACCTGCTCCATTAGATCCCTGAACTTCCTCACGCATATTGTGCAGTTCCAAAATGCATTGTGGGAACGGGGTCTTGAGCTGGCACAGGCCATGCCAGACTCCGATAAGAAGATGGAGCTTCTGGCCCTCTTACAGTCGGGCTCGGACGTAGGCACTCATGTTCTGAGGGCCTCGTACGATACTGCAGATACGGCAGCCAGAGCAGCCGCTTCTGGGGTTTGTCTCCGGCGCCATGCCTGGTTACGGCTTTCGGGCTTCCACCAGGATCTGCAGTCCGGTATCCGAGACCTGCTGTTTCAGGGTACCGTTTTGTTTGGGCAGGAGACGGAGGGCCTGATCTCCCATCTCCAGGAATCGGGTAAGTCGATCTGGTCGGTCCGCCAGATGTACCATGGTGACCAGCGACGCCCCCATCGCCGTTGGCTTTTTCCAAAGTCCTCAGGCAATCAGACTTCAGCCCGAGGTTCCCAGCAGGGGCAGAGAGGTGGCTTCCGCTGGAGATCGGGAAACCAGCAGTCTGGTGGACCTTCCGGCCGTGAGCCCAAGTCCTCCCAGGCCTCTCTCTCCTTACCCCCGGTTCCGCCCAATGACTCCCTTCCACCCCCCCCATGGTCAGACGTCCAGGGGGAGCCAGTTGGGGGCCGCTTCTCCCTTCATCTCAAAGATTAATGGGTCTTGGACATCATTCAGAGAGGACACACGTTGGAGTTCACAGAGTTCCCTCCATGTACTCCGCCAAAGCTCTCCCGTTATCCTCCTTCTCACATTCCACTCTTGGAAGGAGAAATTCAGGCCCTCCTGCAAAAGAGAGCAATAGAAAGGGGGTGGGGAACCAGATGATCAGATGGATAGGCAATTGGCTCCAGGGCCGGACCCAGAGGGTCGTAGTTGGTCGGATAGTCTCATCCCCAAGGAGGGTTTTTAGTGGGGTCCCACAGGGATCAGTCCTTGGCCTCTTCTGTTCAACGCCCACGTATCTGACATAAGGACAGGAATCAGGAGTGAGATGAGTCTCTTTGCAGATGACTCGAAACTGGGGGCGGTGGTGGATGGGGAGGAGGGGAGGGTGGCCCTACAGGGGGACCTGGAGGCTCTGGAAAGATGGTCTAGAAAGTGGAAGCTGAGGTTCAATGCAGGGAAATGCAAGGTACTCCACCTGGGGGCCAGAAACCCAGGCCAAGTGTACACCCTGGGGGAATGCTACAAGTCTCGATGGCTGAGAGGGACCTGGGGGTGGTGGTGGATGTCAAGATGAACAACTCTGAGACTTGTAGGAGGGCAGCAGCCAAGGCCAACAGGATGCTGGATGCATCGCTGGGGATCACCTCCAGAAGGAGAAGTGATACTCCTCTGTATAACTGCTTGGTGAGGCGCACCTTGAGTACTGCGTACAGTTTTGGAGGCCACACTTAAAGAGGGACATTAACCTCCTGGAGTGGGTCCAGAGGAGGGCAACCAAAATGATTTGGGGCTTGGGGGACAGGACCTATGAGGAGAGGCTCGAAGAGCTAAATATGTACACATTGGAAGAGAGAAGGGACCGGAGGGATATGATAGAGGTCTTCAGGTACATGAAGAGGGTAAATAGGGGAGGAAACAGTCAGGTGCTTCAAGGAAGGAGGAAGGGCACTAGAGGGCATGGGTGGAAGCTGGAGGGGGAAGATTCAGGGAGAAAGGAGGAGGTGCTACTTCACTGAGAGGTGGTGGGAGCCATGGAATGCGCTGCCTAGGGGGCTGGTGGAGGCAGAGACAGTGGAGGGTTCAAGAGGGGGTGGGACAGGTACAGGGGAAGGGTTCTGGAAGCAAAATCCAATGCAGCAAGAATATCCGGAACTGGGAAGGGAGAAGCCAGAGAAGGCGAGGGGGACAGCAAGATCAGCACCCAGGGTGGGGGCTGACCAAACGAGCAGACACAAAAGACCGTTAGGCCTATTCTGCTGGCATTTTAGTATGTTAGTATGTTAGAAAGAGTTTCCATGGAGCAGTGGGGTCAGGGGTTCTACTCCCACTTTTTTCTGATCCCAAAAAAGACGGGGGACCTTCGTCCCATTCTGGATCTCTGTCCTTTAAATCTCTTTTTTGGTACAAAAAGTTCAGGATGGTTACTCTTCAGGGTCTCCTCCCTCTGCTGCACCAAGGGGATTGGCTCTGTTCTCTCGACATGCAGGATGCGTACATGCATATCGGTGTCTTCCCTCCCCACAGGAAGTTTCTGAGGTTCCACTTCCTAGGGGAGCACTATCAATTCCAGGTGCTCCCATTCGGCCTCTCTTCCGCTCCGCGAGTCTTTACCAAATGCATAGCAGTGGTGGCTGCAGCTCTCAGGCGATCAGGCCATTATGTTTTCCCTTACCTTGACGATTGGCTTCTCACAGCCCCGTCAAGGGACGGCCTCCTACGCTCTCTCGGAGATGCCTATACTCTGTTCCGAGAGCTGGGGATCACCCTGAACTTAAGAAAGACATCCCCGGAGCCCAGTCAAACCCTCGCCTTCATTGGAGCGACTCTGGACTCCGTCCAGGGCAGGGCTTCTCCCACAGGACAGGGGAATTCGCCTGTGAAGTTTGGCAGAACAGATCTCCATAGCACCTCGAGTTCCAGCTTGGAACTTCCTCAGTCTACTGGGGCATATGGCGGCGGCCATCCCAGTGATACCCTTGGCCCGCCTCCACATGAGAATCCCACAATGGATGCTCAGGGTGCAGTGGGATCAACACTCCAACGACACGGATGCTTTTGTCAGGATCTCGGAGCCAGTCAGGAGATCGTTGCTTTGGTGGCTGGACCCCAGCAATCTGGAGAAGGGGGTCAGCTTTCGTCCGGAGCCTCCAGGTCAGACTCTGACGACGGATTCCTCAGACCTGGGTTGGGGGGCTCATCTCGGTGTTCACCGAACACAAGGGGTTTGGTCACCCAAGGAACAGTCCCTCCATATCAATGTCCTGGAAATGCGAGCGGTCCTCTACGCTCTTCAGGCGTTTCAAGAGGACCTAGTTCCCGGCTCTCTTCTAGTTCAGACGGACAACATGGCGGTCGTCTTTTACATCAACAAGCAAGGAGGCACTCATTTCCTATCCTCTTTGCCGAGGCGATGAGAGTCTGGTACTGGGCTTCTGGAACGGGAATTGTCTGTTACGCGTAATGCTCCAGGAGTCTCAAAACAAGCTGGCCGACGATCTCAGCAGGTCGTGGGCCAGAGTGCACGAGTGGGAATTGCTTCAGTCCGTGGCGGATCAGCTCTTCGGAAGGTGGGGCCTTCCCTAGCTAGATCTCTTTGCGTCACCACGCAATGCCAAACTGCCACGCTTTTGCTCACAAGAGCACGCGCCTGGCGTTTTTTGGCCAGACGCGTTATCCCTTTGTTGGGCAGGGAGGTTTCTTTATGCCTTTCCACCCTTCCCTCGGCCCAGAGGGTCCTGCTCAAGCTACAGGCAGAGGGGGCACGCATGATCCTTGTGGCCCCCAATTGGCCCCGACAGATTTGGTTCCCACTCCTGCAGCGGTTGTCCCAGGAACCTCCAATCCCGCTGCCCATATGCTCGTGACTGCTGTCCCAGGACCAGGGTTCTCTGGTTCACCCGAATCTCAGATCCCTGCACTTTCATGCTTGGCTCCTCCAGACGTAGCTAACAGATACGGGGTTTCCCTGGAAGTGGCTGAGGTCTTAGTGTCTGCAAGAAAGCCCTCTACTTGCTCCGCTTACGCTATGAAGTGGAAATGGTTCTGCCTTTGGGCCTTGCCTCAGCATTTGGACCCAGTCACCTGCTCTGTGAACTCCGCTTTGCAGTATCTCCTCTCCTTGTACGAGAAAGGCCTGAGCTATTCCTCTATCAAGGTGCATATGTGGGCAATCTCGGCCTATCATGCTCTTGCAGGAGACGGAGCATTGGCCCAACTGGAAGTGGCCCACACCTTCCTTAGGGGGGTTCTTCACATGAGACCTCCCGTCAGGGACCCTGTCCCACCCTGGGACCTCCTTTTTGTGTTGGAGAAACTCACCCTTCCCCCTTTTGAACCCGAAGCGACTTGTGAGCTGCGATACCTGTCTTGGAAAGTTTGTTTTCTGGTCGCTGTTACTTCCGCTGAAAAAGTTTCCGAGCTGCAGGCTGTGATGTGTAAAGAGCCCTATTTGGTTTTTCATAGGGAAAGGGTTTCCCTCAGGACTAATCCTAAGTTTCTTCCTAAAGTGGTCTCGGAGTTGACCCTCAACCAGTCGGTTGATCTTCCCGTTTATTTTCCTTCTCCTTCCAATAGAGGTGAGGTTCTCCTCCACACATTGGATGTCCACAGGTCTCTGAGGTATTACCTCAGTAGAATGGTTCAACACCGTAAATCGGAGCAGCTCTTTGTGGCTTTTGCACCACAATGCTTGGGTCAACCGGTGTCCAAGCAGACTATATCCAAATGGATAGTCCATTGCATCTCGTTTTGCCACGAGCATCACAACAAACCCCTGCCGGGTCCGGTTAGGGGTCACTCCACCAGGGGTGTATCAGCTTCTTTTGCCACGATGTGGAATGTCGCCATTCAGGACATCTTTGCGGCCGTGACCTGGAACTCGGTGCATACCTTTGTCAAGCATTACAGCTTGGATATCATCTCCAGATGCTGTGCTGGCTTCGGCCTAGCAGTTTTGCAAGGACTCTTGTCCTGAAGGTCTCTAGAGTCAGCATATTCCTCCTCCCGGGGGCGACTGCCTCTTCGCTAGGGAACTGCTTGGGACTCAGTCCTCATTGTTATAGCCTGCTGCAAGAGCTCTATCTTGAAGTAAGATAGTACAGTTACGTAAGAACTTACCATAACAGTAGATCTTGAGAGGGAGCTCTGCTGCATGCCAGTTCTCCTCCCCCTCGGTGTGCAGGTATCTTCTTCTCTCTTCTTCAATGATAGGCTTCGCTCCTTCTTGTCAGGCCATCTGCTGGGTACTGGTGGGAGAACTGAGGTGGAGCTGAGTCCGCTCTTTGTACCCTCTGACTGACGCCGGGCGGGGCCGGTGTCGGGGGCGGTCCCCCGCTGGTATTGCTGGCAGAAGTTTTCCCGTGTGGTCCTAGTGCCTGCAGCATAGTCCTAATTGTTATAGCCTGCTGCAAGAGCTCCTCTCGAAGATCTACTGTTACGGTAAGTTCTTACGTAATACTATACTTTTGCCAATCAGGGTGAGGCATTTTTCTACACTTTAGATGTACACAAACTGCAGAAAGTATCTCAGCTTTTTGTTTTGTTTGCCTCTGGGAAAGAGAGCACCCCTGTGTCGAAACAGTGCTAGCCCAAGTGGCTAGCACATCCTGTTAAGTTCTGTTATAGAAAGTATGGTAAGGAACTTCCTGGTGCAGTTTGTGGGCATTCCTCCAAGGCTATGGCCACTTTTGTTGCTTGCTTCAGAAACGTCTCTGTGGCTGACATTTGCGCTGTAGCCGCATGGAGTTCTGTCCACACTTTTACTAAGCATCACAGTCTGGACAGTGTTTCTTGTAGACAAGCAGGTTTTGGACTTGCAGTTCTGCAGGGCCAGCTGTCCTGAATCAGACTGCACCAACCTGCCACTTAGCTTTTGGGACTGGTTGGAACACAGTCCAAAGATGTGGCCTAATGGTAGAGAGATCCTTGAAGAAAACAGAAGTTACACACTTACTGTAACAGTAGATCTTCGAGAGAATCTCTGCCATTAGGCCATGCTGTCCCTCCCTCCTTCTCACTTTTTCTAATCTGTAGGGAAATATGGCATCTGATTTCTGCCTTGGTAATTTCCATAGCTGTTATCTTCAGCACCTTTGCTCACCTATTAGGAGAGGTGATGGTATAATCTCCTGGTTTCCCAAGTAGGGAGTTCCTCCAAACATAATCTCTGGCTGTGAATTGGGGAGAGATGGAGCCGCTCATGTTTAGGTAAACGCTGATGTGGAACGTTGTCGTGGGCAGTTCCTAGCTAGCAAAGAGTTCCCATTAGCTCTAGCACTGACGTGGGTATAGTTCCAAAGCTTTGACCTAATGGAAGAGATTCTCTTGAAGATTTACTGTTATGGTAAGTACTTAATTGTTCTTTCTTTCACCCATGAAAACAAGCTCCAACTCACTGTTCATTCACTCTGTCACAAAAAAATCAGTCAATCAGTATTTCCCATCTGAAGTAATAATCATTTGCTTACGATCTCACAGTTACTTTTTTGGTAGCAGATTGTTGTGTTGTCACAAAGAGAAGACTATGACTGCAAGCAGAGAATGAACAGCAAGGGTAGACAAACTCAAATATGCAAGGGCCCAGTTTTCTTGCCAATATCCTTAAAATTAATGAATGGAAGACTGGGCTGCCTGATGCCCCAGTGGTCAGCGTGTTACATAGAAACATATAGAAGTTGACGGCAGATAAGGACTGCAAGACCCATCCAGTCTGCCCATTTTTTCTACCTTATGAATGTGCCATAGGCCTGTACTCTGTCAATGGCCCATCTATTCATACTCATCTGTATTGCTCCCTTTTGCCTATCCCATGCCTGTTTGAAGCCCTGCACTGTATTTATATCCACCACTTCCTGAGGTAGGCCGTTCCATGCATCCACCACCCTTTCTGTGAAAAAGAACTTCCTCACATTACCCCTTAATCGGCACCCCTCTAATCTCATGCTGTGTCCTCTTGTCCTGCTATTTTTGTTATATTGAAACATGTTAGACTTTCACCTTGTAATGCCCTTAAGAAGTTTGAATGTTTTGATCATATCACCTCTCTTCTTCCTTTGCTCTAGGGTATACATATTGAGCTCTGTTAATCTGTCCTCATATGTTTTCTGATGCAATCCCTGCACCATTTTGGTTGCCCTTCTCTGGACTGCCTCCATTTTATTAATGTCCTTGTGCAGGTGCGGACTCCAGTACTGCATGCAGTACTCCAGATGGGGCCTAACCAGTGTCTTGTAAAGAGGAATTATTACCTCCCTCTTATGACCTGCAATGTTGTACTCCCATGACAGCTACTCAGGTTTGGGTGCAGACTGGGGGACCAGGATTGGCACTGTCATGTAGCAGTGCTTCCAGCCAGAGAGGGAGGGCACCAGGTTCTGCTACTTCAGCGACCCTGTGACAGACCATCAAGCTTTTCTCCTCCACAGGGACGAAGCTTTGTGCTGTGAGACTGAAAGGACATGGCCCAGCAACTAGTGTGTAGAGGGAGGTTAGCGAGACAAGGGGGAAACCAAGAAAAAGCCCTATGTCTCCTGGGACCATGGAGTGACAGTTGCCAGTACTCCTGAGCTTCACATTGATCCCTGCTTCCTCTGATAGCGGGGGGGTGGCTTTTGGGGCTAGGAGGTCAACAAATGATAGCTTGGGGTAAAATGCTATGTGAAAAAAGAACATCAAAAGAGCAATACTGAAAATATTTCAGTAATATGTTCTACTGTATCTAAACATTATGGGCTGAATTTTCAGCTGGCTACAAGTGATGAGAGATCCACTTTAGTCACAATTCACACTATTGAAGTTGAAAAGTAGATAATCTCTGAAGTGGTCTAACATTTGTGTGCAGTTGCCATGAATTGGGATAAATATGGCACCACTTGCTTCAAAAAAGTAATGTATGTATCACATTTTTGGTAAATGTAGTAGTAGTAGGTAGCAGTAACTTAAAGGCACCCTTCCATGAATGCTCAGGGTACTGTACAAGAACCGACAGGCAAGTAAAACCAGTACAATAAATCAGTAAAATACATAAACAACATAAAATAAACAAAACAAGTATAAATAAAATGTTTCCTTTAAATTAGAACAGTAGCTGAATCACAGGGAATACTAAAAACTTCTTTTGGTCTCTGCTTTTAAAGACCTCCAGTGAGAGTGCCTTCCTCAGCCCCCAGGCAAGGTGTTCCATAAAATGGAGCCGGCCACTTTAAATGAATGCTCACCAGAGGACTGAAGCCAGGTTCTCAGGACCGAGAGGAGTTCCTTGGAGGAGGAACAAAGGGAACATATGGACTGGAGAGGATTTAGAAGATCTGCCAGGTTGTTAGTGCCCAACCCATGTAGGGCTTTGTAGGTTAGCAAATCAGTCTTGAAGGTAACTTGCCAGGCAGCCAGTGTAGATCATGCAGGACCAGGGTCACATGGCTAGACCTTGAAAGGCCAGCCTAAAAGCTGCCACAGAGTGTGTCAGCTGTCATAAAACCTCACGCACCTTTGAAAATTAGGAGTGTAAGTTTTGGCACAAATGGGAGGATGCATCTGGGGCCAAATATAAGCCAATGAGCAATGTATAAAACACATTGGGAAGTGACAGCAATCATGTTATGAACCAAAGCAATAGACCAGGGCAGTGCGGTGGACATAGTGTACCTAGACTTCAGCAAAGCCTTTGACACCATCTCTCACAGGAGGCTGGGAAACAAACTAGAGCACACAGGGTTAGGAGATAAGATAGTTAACTGGGTGAGGAATTGCCTAAAGAATAGAAAGCGGAGAGTCTTGGTCAATGGGGCTATGTCACAAGAAGGGGAAGTGACCAGCGGCATAACACAGGGGTCAGTGCTGGGTACAATCCTCTTAAACATATTCATCAGTGACATCACAGAAGAATTGGAAGGGAAGGTGTGCCTGTTCATGGATGATAAAAAGCTCTGTAACAGGGTGGCTACACAGGAGGGGGCCACAAGCAAGGTAGCTGACCTCAGGAAATGAGAGAAATGGTCAAAACGATGGCAGTTAAAGTTTAATGCCAAGAAAAGTAAGGTCATGTACTTGGGAAAGCAAAACCCAGAGGTAAAGTACACACTGGATGGACACCAATTGGAACAAAGATGGAAAGGGACCTTGGTGTACTCATCACCAATGACTTAAAAGTCACAAAACAGTGTGAAAAAGCTGCACAGAGAGCAAGTGGAATCCTCAGATGTATAGGTAGGAGCATTACAAGCAGAAAGCAAGAGGTAATAATGCCACTTTACAGATCCTTGGTAAGGCCACACCTGGAGTATTGTGTCTAATTCTGGAGGCCACACCTGAAAAAGGACATAGACAGATTAGAGACAGTGCAGAGAAGGGCTACTAAAATGGTGCAGGGGCTATACCATGAGACATATGCAACTAGGCTCAAGGAACTGAAGTTGTACTCACCAGAACAGAGGGAAAATAGAGGAGACATGATAGAAACATTCAAATACATCAAGGGAATAAACAAGACAGAGAACCTCTTCCATGAAAACACGGGAACTTGGACAAGGGGGCACAACTTGCGTCTAGTGGGAGGCAAGTTCAGGAGCAACTCTAGAAAGTACTTCTTCGTGGAGAGGGTGATAGACTCATGGAATAGCCTGCCAGCACAGGTGGTGACAGCTAAGAAAGTAAGAGAATTGAAACAAGCATGGGACAGACAGTGTGGACAGCTTGACTGGAGCAATTAAAAGGGAGAGGGGTAGCCACCTTGAGCAGACTAGATGGATCAAATGGTCCCCATCTGCCGACACCATTCTTATGTTCTAGCACGTGAGCACTATAGTTTGGAAAGTTAAAACTTGATATCGAATATGGATAAGAGCAGCGACAGTGGCTCAGTAACTGTGGCAGTTGCCTAGTAGGGTGCACGCTTGCCTCTAGGGCAAGAAGATTGGAAGGTTGTAGGTTTTACTTCCACACCAAGAACTTAGGATAATACCCAATACTGATAGTGCAGTGAAGGAATGGAGGGAGGGTTGCTAAGTGCCATCCTTCAGATAAGACATTAATCCACGGTCCATCTTGCCCATGTCTGGTGGTTGTCCAGGTGGAAGTTAAAGATCCCATTGCACTTAATGTAAGAGTATATGATTTTCTGTGGTGTCCTGGCAAACATTCCACCTGTCAATAAAACAGATCCATGTAACCCATCCCCCCAGGATGCACCTGGAAATGGTCTGGCAGTTCAGTGTGCATTTCCTTTTCAGTGCATTTATTGCATTCATTTTTGATGGCCTTCTGCAAGCAATCAGAGTACCTTACACAATAATATTCCACATAACATCACACTGATAACACAATATCAAATACATCAAATGCAAAACACAGATATTCAACATGCTGTTACTACTGTTATTTTATTATATACTTGTCTTCCTCCTCCTCCTCCTATCTACAGTTCCCCCCCTCTCAGGTTACATCTGTAAACCAGATTATTCTTTGCATTGCTTATCTAGTAAAACAATTTTAAATAGAGCAAGCATTTGTAAATGCCGAATGTCTGCTGCTGGTATTGCTGTTGTACCAGGTCTTGCTTGTACACATTTTTACTACAGATTTACCCAGGATAGAGCAAATGAGATACGGTATCTCATTTTTAGTGGTGTCCTGCTTTGGCACATTGTTAGATTGTAATTACCCAGGATAGGGCAGCTGAGAGGCAATATCTACTTTTAAGTGGGCTCCCATATTTTGACCCCAAATGTCCAGCAGACTTTTTATGATCTGACATTATGATCAAGAAAGGTGGAATTTTTAAAGTCCTATATGAAAGGTGATTTCGCTGTACGACTGTAGAAACAAGTTTCAGAGAGGATTTGAAAAATTACACCTGCCATGTTCAGGAAGTGGGGTAACAGAGGGGTTATATTGAACATTAGGGGCCAAAATCTGCAAAAAATAAAGTTATGAGTAAATGTTAGAACAATGCATTTCCTCATAACTTGTTGGTTTTTCACATTTGTACCCAAAATTTTCAACATAATCTTTTTATGACCACTCCTTCTGAGCATGACAGGTGTCATTTATAAAACAATGGCTGAAATGTCATTTTGCACCACAAGTGTTAAATCACATTTTGGGTAAGTTTTGAGAAATGACAACTGTCACATTCATAAGGTGGTGTGAAAAAATGACTGTGGTGAAAAATTGGGGTCGAAATGTTAAAAATTACCACAGTTATGAGCGTGCATGGAAAAATTGCAACATAGACTCATAACTTTGTTGTTTTCCCATATTTTTACCCCAGATTTTCAACATAGCCTTCTTATGAGCCCACCTCATGAACAAGGGTGGAGGACATTTTCAGTTTCTGCCCAAAAGGTGATTTTGCTCTACAAGTGCGAAAACACATTTTGGCGAGGATTTGAAAAATGACAGCTGTCACATTCATGAGGTGCTGTGTGCTGTGACAAAATGGCTATGTCGAAAATTTGGGGTCAAAATATTTGAAATTACAAAAGTTAAGAGCCCGTGTTTGTAAATTTCTACATAGGCTCAAAACTTTTTTTTTTATATTTTTACCCCAAACTTTCAACATAGCCATCTTATGACCCTACCTCATGAACAAGGGTGGAGAAAATTTTCATCTCCTGCCCGTAAGATGATTTTGTGCAGTGCTTGCAAGATCATCTTTTGGGACATGAAAACACATGTTGGCCAGAATTTGAAAAATGACAGCTGTCACATTCATGAAGTGTTGTGAAGAAATGGCTATGTTGAAAAACTGGAGTCAAAATATTGAGAATTACCAAAGTTTGAAGCTTGCATTCAACATTTCAATGTAGGCTCATAACTTTGTTGTTTTTCATATTTTTACCCCACATTTTCAACATAGCCAGCTTATGACCCCACCACATGAACAAGGGTGGAGAAATTTGTCAATTCCTGCCTGAAAGGTGAATCTGCATAGCAACCGAGAAATCATCTTTTAGGACATATTTGCCTAATTTCCCTACATGAGGTGGGGTTCTGAAAAAAGCACGTTAAAAATTTTAGGTAAAAATATTAAAAAATTACCAAGTTCTGCCACTAAGTTCAAAACCCCATTGAAATACATTGAACCACATATCTGATTTCCTCACTTCACAGTCTGGTACTGAAGAGTGAAGACATGTCTACGGTTCAGAGAGGATTACAGCACTGGATCCATTGGTGGTAAGTAAGGGCTTGGGGAGGGTTGGGTGGAGGGGGACTAATGGGCACGGTAGCAACAGACATTAATGGACATTTTTCTTTTTTGCAGGGTATGTTAAAAAAACTACAAGGGACAGTTTTCTTTATTTCAGGTGGTGAGACTGGGGATTGGATACCTCCTAGTGAGGGGGTCTGAGAGGGAGGGTTGGGTGGGGAACAGTAATGGCACTGGCAGCAACAGACGTCAATGGATGGTTTTCTTTGATCTGACTTTGGGGATATCTCTTGCAGCAGGCCACACCAATAGAACTATAGCCATCAGGCACTAGGACCACACAGAAACTTTTCTAGCTAGCAGTCTACCTGGGGGCTGCCCACTCCAACATCATATGCCACCGACGGCCTAGCCTTTAAGAGTGGGCAGACCCTGTGCCCTCTTCTGTTCTTTTCCCACCATCAGACATCACACGTTGGACTTCAT
Source organism: Neoceratodus forsteri (assembly GCA_016271365.2). NCBI lineage: Eukaryota > Metazoa > Chordata > Ceratodontiformes > Ceratodontidae > Neoceratodus > Neoceratodus forsteri. The sequence goes on from CM057454.1 coordinate 317,098,600, forward strand.
GGAGATCAACCAGCTTCAGTTTACTGTCGTAGCACTGAAAACATTTGTCGAACTTTTACTTCTTAGCAAGAAAGTGATTTCTCCTCTCCATTTATGCCAAGCTCCTCTTCCAGGAACATCTTCAGAAAGTGTGCCTGCAGGCAGAGGATCCTTGAGAAGGATCACCATGAGGCTTGTGTCTGCTGCCTAGGCCCAGCACTTGACATCCAGGCTTGCGTGATCTGCTGCGGCTTCAACCAGGCCACCAGGAAACGCCGAGTGCAGATCCTCAGAACTTTCCTGCTGAAGCAGAAGGTCACCCAGATGGAGAAGGAGCTTCAGGCCCGAAGTTTCTTTGCTTCTCCCATGATGTGCTTGGGCTCACATCCTCCAAGACCCAGGACAAGTCATTGGGGAAGCACAGAAATTGAGACAAGGACCATCCTAAGGAGGAAACCTGGTCCTCCTCATCTCCTTCCCAGTCCCCGCTCTGTGTGTCGACCGTGGTGGGGCCATCCTTCTCATTGGGGGCAGCCCCTTCTGCCTCACACGCCCTTTCTCCTGCAGGGCTACTGTTGGCAGCTTCCTCTCCAATCTTTCGGTGGGGGTGCCAGTTCCAAGGACTCTGGCACCCCACTGACTTCTCAGCCCTTGCTGTTCAGGCCCTGTTCTTAGTGGGTATCCAGTCAGGTGGCTCAACTGACTTGTTGACAGGCTCAGCATTGGTGGTCATCGGGCCACTGCCTAGATCTCCTTTGTTGACCTCAGTCGTTTCTTCGGCTACAGCCTCGGGCATGGGGCCTCTTACTTCTTTTGAGTCTCACTGTCCCGAGTCCCAGTCGCTGTTGCCTTCCCCAATGCCGACTCATGCCGAGGAGCTTCCCAGCAGGCCTCTGCCTGTTTAGCCACCCTTCCCAGTGCCAACCCCAGTGTTTCCCTCAGCAGAAGCTGGTGGGTCTGATGCCAATATCGGTGGATTTTCACTCAGTGCTTACAACCGTATGGGACTTTATGTAAGCCAAGCTTACTCATTCACAAGGCCCGTCCCCACAGTGGCCTCCTGCCCCTATAATAGGGCCACGGACCACATCTCAGGACCCAGAGCCCTTGCTCACCCCCTTAGGTCTCGGGGATAAGGACATTGGTCATCCGGACCTCATTCCCATTCCTCCAGATGAGGACAATGATCATGATGACGGAGGAGCCACTCTTTACAACTCCTCCTCCATGGTCTCGTCTGACAGTGAGGAGACCCCGAGGTACATCCCTCCCCCCCGGAAGACACCTCTTTTGTCTCGGTTAAGAGACAGTTACAATCAGCCATTGGCCTTGACACCGAGGAGCAAAATCTTGCTCAGCATCAACTGGCCACTTATTTGTGATTGCCAGATGCTCCTCCTCTGGTCAATCGTTCTTTTAATTGAACCCTTTGAGGATGCCACCATGGCCACCTGGCACTGGCCAAATTTGATTCCAGCTGTGCCAAGGAAGGTGGACAGATTATGCTAGATTCCAGCAGGAAGGCCTTTCTTCACTGACCAGCCTCAAATGGATTTGGTGGTAATAAGTGCTGCCCATGACCGCACCAAGAGGCCAAAACATCTCAATTCCTTGTCCCTGGATGAGGAGTCCCGGAGGCTGGATCACATTGGCAAGAAAACCTTTGCCTCTGCCACACTGACTATCAGGGTGTTGGACTACATTGCCCATATGGTTCAGTACCAAAACCAGCTCTGGGACCAGGCCCATCAAATCTGCCTGGGCCCTCCCGGAGGACCTCCTAAAACAGCACCTGCTGCAGTTCCTCAAAGCAGGTTCCAATGATGGCACACACCTTCTTAGAGCTGCCTACAATGCTGTAGATGCCTCGGCCATGGCTGCCGCAGAGAGCATTTGCTTGTGAAGACACTCTTGGATGAGGGTGTCAGACCTTGCCCAGGATGTTCAATTGGCTATCCTGAATGTCCCCTTTAGGGGCTTCAAACTGTTTGGGGCAGACATACAGGACATACTGCCCAACTGCAAGCCTCTGGCTGCATTTTGTGGTGGGTCCACTCTATGTATGACACCAACCATCCCAAAAGTGGTCAGCGAGTGCCCTTTCAGTGGTCTACCCATAGACCCAAGTCTTCTAAGAAGCTTCAGGGTAAGTGCCGGACTGCCCCTGCCTTGCCTACCCCCTCCTTCACCATGGGAAAATCCCCCAGAGGAGGTGGTGCACCCCAGCCACTCCTGCTAGTTCAGCCTGACACCTTGCCTGACTCCCCCCCCCCCCCAGTCAGGCTGGAGGAGGTTGTAAGGGATCATTTCTCCCTGCTCTTGGACAAGTGAAGGGAAATTATTAGAGATGTCTGGATACTGCAGCTAATAGAAAGCAACCACACTCTGGAACTTCTGGAGCATCCTCCAGAAAAAAAAATCCAGTGCTGTACTCTTATCCTCTGAACTACATCCTAGTGCTCTGGGAGGAAATCTACTCTCTGCTACACAAAAGGGCCATAGAACTCGTCCAAGAGACCCACCAAGGCAGAGGTTTCTACTCTCACGTCTTCCTGGTCCCCAAATGTACAGGGGATCCCAGACCCATTCTAGACCTCTGGGAGCTAAATCTGTTCATTCAATACAAAAAGTTCCAGATGGTGACACTTCCAGGTCTGTTGCCCCTTCTGCACCAGGGAGACTGGATTCACTCCATCTACATGAAGGATACCTACCTGCATATACAGGTACATTAGAAAGCAGTAGGAGGTGGCTACTTGAAATGCCACCAGTGCCATGAAGTTAGTATCAATGTAAGCAAGAAAGAAGTCTGGCAACCCAGCGTACTGACACAATAACTGACCTCATGGATGCTAGGCTACATTAAAACATATATATTTATTCAAAAGATACAAATGACAAACAGCACCCTCTCACAGTCACAAACGTTTCACGTCATACTCATGCTTTTCAAAGCATGGCTACCTGTGCTGCACGTACAGCTTATAAAGTGCCTGTTTAAAGTGACAGTACATAGATAGCTGAGCAGCCTGGCAGTCAAAACATACAGATACCACAATGCATATTATACATTACTATATTTACATGTCTGGATGCATTTTAATTAATTAAGTAAACCCTGCCTATGAATACTAATACTTATAAATATCTATTGTAATTCCTAAAAAGAATGTTTTAGAACTCATTAAAGCTCATCTCCATTGCAATGAATACTAAAATCATATGACCGTCCTGCCCCTAGATTTAGATACAAACTATGTGGACTGCACAATTATTACATAAACCTCACAATTTTTACTTATTTTTTAAAAAGGCGCTAAACTAAACATTTAATTAAGTTCTTTAGTGCCATTGGCTCGTAAGGTATATTACCACTTGCTCTCCCTTTGAACAATGTGTTGTTTAGATCCCCCCATGAATATTTAAAGCAACTTTGTCAAAGCCCTGATGATGTGTTAATATATACTTTAAATATGAATGAAGGCTTGCCTTACATCTTGAGCAATTTGTGTTTGGTAATATTTCAGGGTTTAAGATAAACTGGTCCAAAACTGAATTAATGAAGTCCATTGGGCATTCACATCCTTGTATTCCCCCAATAGGTTGTAATATTATTAAAGTCACACAAATGAAATCTCTTGCAGTGGTTATTGACCAAAATCTTTTGAATTTGTTGACCTGAACTTTACACTGCTTAATTTGCAAACTGCGGCCAATTTATCCCATTGGCATGATCTTACTATTTCTTTAATTGGAAGAACCAATGTACTGAAGATGAATATTATACCTAAATATCTATACCTATTTCAGACGCTACCAATATTGCTTTCAGATATATTTTTAAAAAAATTGGCTGCAATGCAGAAAAAATTTCTATGGAAGGGTAAATGCTCTAGGCTAAAAATAGAGAAGCTTTACATTTCGAGTGAGCAGGGTGGCCTTTCTCTTCCAACTTTTCAAATCTATTACTATGCAGCCAATTTGACATATCTATATTAAATATTTAAAGAAGGATATAATTCTACGGAAATGCAAATTGAAGCCCATTCTACCCCATATGTCAATCTGAGATTATGTCTGCTGAGTGGCCCTAGGAGAGCTAAGCAGAAGGAGTACTTCTAGTCACTCAAAACTCTCCATTTTATATGGGATAATTTAATAAAAGTTATAAAATCGGATACTGTTTATACTAAATCCACTCCCATATATATGAATGGACATTTTCCACCATCTTTGGGCAATTCTGTTTTCAAGGTCTGGCATGTAAAGGGTTTGCAAACAATTGGTCAGTTGATGAGCAGCAATCAGATCAACACATTTCACACTTTAAAACTCCAATATAATTGATCACATAAACATTTCTTTGCTTACATTCAGATTAGACAGGTTGTGCCTGAAAATAGTCATTGCTATGGCTAGTGCACTGACCCAGTAAACAAAAACTAACTAACTAAATAAATAAATAAATATCTACAAACACTTTATCTCTGGATGACACATTATATGAAGAGATTTTGGCCACATTACATTTGTCAGAGGGAAAAAAAATAATCTCATTCTTCTATAAAGCAATTATATCAAATGTGCAATATGATAAATATATATTGGAACTTAGAACTACATGGGAAAGGAAATTGAACTACAGTTTCACTTCAGAACAATGGGATCAGATAATGAATATGAAAGAGTGGGGTTTGAAATCTACAAAGTTGACCCAAATTTATTTTAATATCCTTCATAAGATATATTATATTCCTCACTGAATGCATCAATTTGATGTTAACATTTCAGACAGATGCCCCAAAGGTTGTGATCTAGATGCTACTCTGGAACATATGATCATTACATGCCCCAAATTAAATAACTGGTGGAATGGAATATTAAAAATATTTACATTTGTAGAAGGAATTCAGTTCCATAGGGATATAAAATGAATGCTTCTTGTTTTGGGTGCTTCTCTATCCCAAATTAATAATGGGTGGATTACATTTATAAGACTTTGCCTTACACTTGCTTTTAAAGTTATTCTTATGCATTGGAAGGATCATAACCCTCCAAGCTTAAAAATTTGGATTAACTCTGTGATTATGAGTCACCAACTGGAGAAAGTCCATTATACATCCATTAAGCAAAATAAACACTATGTAATTATGTGGACCCCTTTTTTAGATTTTATAAACTCAAATCATTTTCATAGTTGTATTGGTTGTAGAATGAATTGGGCTTATTAATGTCATTATTCTAATGTTCAGTAACCAAAGCAATTGGATGAGGTGTGACATTATTAAGTAGACTGCACCTTTGCCACACAGGTTATCTTGCTCTTATAAATTCAATCTGGTGACCTTAAGTCCCGACTGCATCATGTTAAAATGCAAAATCTAGCATAATGTGATTTTTCCCCGACTATAATGCTCAATTCTCCTAAGTGTCCCCATAAGTAATTTATTTATTGTGACTACAATGAATGCTATCTGAAAAATCATAATAGCAATTGTTGATATATTTAGATAGAATTGGATATTTGTGATTGCCGTGTTTTCTTGTGTATATAATATTGTAATGAATAACGAAAATAAATAAATAAATAAATAAATAAAATGTGTCCAAGCCCTGGAAAGAAAAGGAATGTCCCGACCCTTTCTGCATTACATGTACTGCTAGAGCATTAGTTTTATCCTGTTTAATAATGCTCCTCAAATGTTCAGCAGTTCTGATTTTAAAAGATCTTTTTAGTTTTCTGATGTAAAAGTCATTATATATACATTTTGCCACATAAATAACATTTTTTATATAACAGTTAATGAAATGTTCATTTTCATTTTCGAACACTTGTCCAGAAAGAGGATGTACAACAGTTTTACCAAGCTGTATATGTTGGCAAAATACACAGTTGCCACACTTCTGTGTCCCTTTTAGTAAACTTCTCATTGTTGGTTCTTCTTTCTGTGGTAGACCATGCCGGTGGGGGGAAGGGGGGATCCTTCACATAACTTTCCAATTTGGGCTCCAAGTTTAAAATATTCCAACTGATATTCAGGATTTCTCTGATTCTATAGCTTTGTGGCATAAATTTTGAAATAAAATTTAAATGATCAGTGTTTGTTTGCCTATTTCTATTTTCAAGAAATTCTGCTTTCTCCATGTTATCAACAGTATTTTTGCCATTGTAACACTGGTTCTATCATTTCCACTTGCATAAAACCTCTCACATTAAAGCTCTACATTTTTCTCATAATCATGCGGTTCACTTGTGTTTCTCTTAAGCCTCATAAATTGCCCTTTTGATATGTTACATACCATTATATTTTATTAATTTTATGTAACACACAGCATTACATTACATCACCTACAGGTAGACATACATACATATAGTCAATTATTAAGCACATTTTTTTTGCAGTAACATCACAAGCAATGCCCCTATATAGTGTTACTACATATGGGGGATAACATGAAAATTCATACCATTTGAGTCCATAAAAAATAATCCTGTGCATCATGTATATTAGAATATCCAAGTCCAGCAAATATATGTTGCAAAAGATGGCATGAACAACCGTGAGCAGAGGTGTCAAAATATTATTTAGATATCCACATCGCTCACCCTGTGAAAGGGTTAACATCCCCATCTGTAATCGTCAGCAATAGAAACATATGCAGTCATCCACACAGATATCCACAGCTAGATTAACCAAAACATCGATACTTGTAACATATATATATAAATATGTTAGTTAATACTACTATCGCTGGCATAAAAAACACCTCTTAAAGACCTTGTATTCGGTTCTTGGTTTAACTATTCAGGCCTAAATTAATTAATTAGTATAGAGAGAAAAAAACGTTTGTAATACAACAACTAAACACAAATCCCTCCTACCCCAGTCCATCTCCTGTTATAAAAAGTACCTCATCCAGAATATGTCATCCTGTGATTGTTCGGGAGCTGGACGTTACATGTATAAGGGCCCATTTTAACAATTTCTTTAAACCCACCAACAGTACTTTTTTCTCCCCGCTACCCCTCACGGTATAATCTGCCATAAAGGGTACTCAGTTCATGTTGCCAGCTCCTCTTCAGAGTCAGAAGCCTCTTCTCGTGCCCCAAATTGAGTCTCTATTTTGTCCAGGAGTTTGGTGGCTTCTGAAGACTCAGAAAATTGATCTGTCTTGCCACCGTAAACTATCCTAATACTGGCAGGCATCAACAGTACATGATGAACCCCCAGGGCTCGCAACCTTTCCCGTATACCATCAAAACCTTTCTGGCACAGTCTCGTTGCATAACTTAGGTCCAGAAATAAGTGGACCTTGTGCTCATTCCATGATAGAGGACTAAGATTTTAGCTTGCTGCAGCAAAAGTTTCCTCTCCACCGTAATGCAAAACTCCAGCATAAGGGTGTATGGGAGTACAGATCTAGTTGAAGCCCTATGATTGCCACCACGTGGAGTGATCCGGTAGGCCTTAATTAATTCAAAGTGTTGTTCAGTTTGTAACAGTTCTTTTAACCACGTCTGTAAAAAAGATATTGGTTGCTCCCCTTCCAACTCTTCTGGCAGTCCCAAGAGATGAATATGTGTATATTGGGCTGCATTTTACAGATTTTCCAGCCTCTTCCGGAGTAGGCCATTTTCTCTAATGAGCCCTGCTGTCACCACAAGGGCCTTATCAGCTTTCCAGGTCACCTTGGAGTGGAGTTGCTTAAGCTCCGAGCTGAATTCTTCAAGTTTCCGATCCAGCCCCTGGATCACTCGCAAGAGCACCGCATTAGATGGCTGAGGCCTTCATACTCAGGCGCCTCGGGGTGGAGATCTTTACTACCTCCCACTCTCGTCTCCTTCTGGCAGATTCCTTCCATGGGCACTCCCACTCCCACTTGTTCGACCCATGATTGTCTAGCCTAAAATCGTTCAGTGGAGATTCTGGTATCAGACAGTAGCTCTTATGCTGCTCTTTCCTCTAAGGCCAGTTTAAAAGGGGTTTTCCCACCTGAAAAATGTATTTGCAGCCTATAAAGTTGTCTAGATGTGGAGCTGTGGAAAGAAGCTGCTCCTAGCTCGGCTGTTGGCTATGACCCCAATACATACCATGTGTCTCGGGTGACAACTATCATATGTCAACAGGGCATTTCTGCCTGTACTTTTCCTATAAAGGTTGTTTATTATACCCATGTTCCCATTTTTTGTATCACTAAATCAAGAAATTCTATCCTCTCAGTACTGCTTTTCATGTTAAACTTCAAATTGGAATTAGTAGATTCCAGATAGGGAACAAATTCTGCCAAAACAGATGGGATCACCTCCACAACACTAGAATATCATCTATAAAGTGCCGATAAAGATGTAAATATTCTCTGTATGGGTTTGAATCTGTCATCACAAACTGTTTTTCCCATTGTAACAGGTAAATATTCGTGTAATTTGGTGCAAAGGAGTCCCCCATCACAGTTCCTTTTACCTGTAAAGAAACCTCTTCTTTAAAGACAAACATGTTGCACCGCAGGACTTTTTCTGTTAAAACCAGCAAACATTCGATAAAAACATTTGTATATCCTGATAGTTCAACTAGAACATATCTAAGGGCTTCAATCCCCCTTTCATAGGGTGTATTAGTGTATAAAGCATTAATATCTAAAGTGACCAGAATAGGTGCTGTTTGTTGTTTGTATCTTTGAATAAATACATGTTTTAATGTGACCTAGCATCCACGAGGTCAGCTATTATATCCAGGTACATCCCTCCCACAGACAGAACCTAAGGTTTCACTTCAAGGGGGCATACTTCCAGTTCTGGGCCTTGCCCTTTGACTTGTCCTCGGCCTCTCGGGTGTTTACCAAATGCTTGGCAGTCGTAGAAGCTGCTTCCTACCTGGACAACTGGCTTCTCAAAGCACAATCCAGGGAGTGCCTGTTACGGACTCGGGAACATACCACCTGCCTTTTCCAGGATCTTGGCTTTACAGTCAACCTGCCAAAGTCAGTTCTGGCCCCATGTCAGCACCTTCAGTACATAGGAGGCCATCCTGGATGCCTCTCAGGGCATGGCCTTACTGCCCCAGGACCAGGCAGATCACCTTATATCTCAGGCCCACCTGCTGTACAGCAGTCACGATGTCTCAGCCAGAACCTTCCTCCAGCTCTTGGGCATGATGGCTGCAGCCATGTGCCTCTAGCCAGATTGTACATGAAAATTCCCCAATGGACATTAAGGTTCCAGTGGGACCAGCATACTGATGACCTGGAACAGCCAGTCCTAGTCTCCTGTCTGGTAAAAAGGGTTCTACTTTGGTGGGTGGAACCCAGCAACCTGTTTTGAGGGGTTCGTTTCCCTATTCCTTCCCTTCAGCAGATTCTCATAACAGATGCTTTGGTGTTGGGGTTGGCAGGCTCATCTAGGGCACCACCAAACACAAGACACGTGGTCTAAGCTGGAATCCTTTCTTCACATTAATGTCCTGGAGATGCAGGCCATTCTTTATGCCTTGCAGGTTTTCCAGGCTCAGCTATCACAAGGTATTCTGCTAGCACAGATGGAAAACACCAATGTAGTCCACTACATCAACAAGCAGGGGGAACTCACTTGTACCCTCTCTGCCGAGAAGCAATGAGAGTCTGGTATGGGGCTCTGGAACCGATCTGGAACTGTCAGCTTTTCATGTTCCAGGCATTCAAAACATCCTGGAGGACAGCCTAAGACAGTCATAGTCAAAAGCACAGAAGTGGGAGCTGCAGACTCCAGCAGTAGAACACCTGTTTGACAGGTGGGTCATTCAGAGTTAGACCTTTTTGTGTCCCCACTCAGTGCAAAACTGCTGCATTTTTGCTTGCTCGATCCAGGGCTTGGAGTTTGCAGGTGAGTTGTGCTGTCCCTGTTTTAGAAAGGGAGGTTTCTGTAAGCATTTCCTTCCTTCCCCCTGCTTCAGAGGGTTCTGATCAAGCTCCAGATGGAAGGTGCCATGATGATCCTCATTGCCCCCATCTGGCCTCATCAGATCTGGTTCCCTTTACTGTAGCAGCTGACAGTGGAACCTCCAGTACCTCTACCTCTGTCCACTGGCTTGCTCTCTCAGAACCGGGGTACCCTGGTCCATCTGGACCTTAAACCCCTGCAGCTTCACACCTGGCTCTAGAGGACATAGCCATGGCTTGGTTTGGGGTGGCACCTCAGGTGGCTGATGTCCTGGTGGTAGCTAGGAAGCCTTCCTTTAGTGCCACTTATTCTGTGAAGAGGAAACATGTTGCACCGTGGGCTGCTTCACGTCAGCTGGATTCCTTCACTTGTTAAGTGAATCAGATTCTGGAGTACTTCTCTTTCAGACTCAGGTCTGAGATACTTCTGTCTTTAAGGTGCACATGTCTGCCATCTCTTCCTTCCATGTGCCTATTGATGGGTGCATGGTGGTACAATTAGAGGTGTCCCATATATTTTTGAGAGGCATTCTTCGCCTGAAGCCTCATATCGGCAATCCAGTTCTGCCTTAGGACTTGAATTTTGGGTTAGAAAATATTACTTTGGCTCCTTTTGAGCTGGGTACATGTGAGCTATGCGTTCTGTCATGGAAAGTATTAGTTTTAGTTGCTATTACTTCTGCTCAAAGAATTTTAGAGCTACATCCGCTCATGTGCGAGCAACCTTATTTGATTTTCCACAAAGAGGTACTAACTCTAACTTTCTTCCGAAAGTGGTGTCAGTTTACTTGAAATCAATCCATCCAACTTCCTTACATTCCATTTACTCCTTCTGCATGAACATGCAGTGGCATTATAATCTTGCATTTATGACATCATGGTCTGTTGCTACGTGAGTGACTATGATGCCATGTACAGTGTGCAGAATTGTGACTTCACTGCATGCTCTAGCAGCGGGAGTTGATGGGTTGTTTGGAAAACAGCTGTTGTTTATTCTTTGGTATTTTAAACAGTTAGTAATAAGGGGAGAAATACCAAAATACCACATTAAAGGCAGATGGACTTTTTTCCCCAATTGTTTAACCAGGAGTAACACACTAAGCTGAAGCTCGTTTACAGGTGTGACCTGGGAGCACAGGGAAGTTAAGTGACTTGTTCAGGGTCACACAGTGTTCAAGTGGGGGCTGTGGGATTCAAGCCCAGGTTCCCAGATTTGCAGCTCAGAGCCCTAAACCACTGCGCTATACTGCCTCCATCATGATTATTTTAATGATTGCCATAGTATGAGACTTTAAGGTGAATAATTGATAAGATAAAAGCTGACAGAGAATGAAATTATTCTGTCTGTTTAGATTCCTAGGTATATTATAACACTTCATGAGCTTCTGGCTCACACACCACATGAGCATGTGGAACGAAAGAGCCTGGAATTTGCCAAATCCAAACTCGAAGAACTATCAAGGTAAGTTATCTGCGTTTATTTAAGTTGATCTGATATGTCTATCAGTGGGCATGTGAACATTCTTAACCTGTTTCCTTTCTCTCACCAATAGCCAGTTTATGAAACATGTTATTGGTGAACTGTTTATGAAACATGCTATTGGTGAACTGTAATGAGAGCTATCATTTAATTATATATTAAAAGGACACTGTCCTTAGGTTTCAAAGTGATCTTGTTTAAAAAATACACGTTATAATTGGTCCCATTCTGTAAATTTTGCTGGTGTAGGTGGTAGTTTGATTCTGATCTTTTTTTTTTTTTTTTTATAAAAGTGAAAAATGGACCACAAAACTGGTGTTACCACACAAAAACATGTGTTTATTGTTCTTGATCAACTCCCGCTGCAACCTTCTGGAACTTGGGAGCACCACTAACATAGTCTAGACATTCAAGATGTGTAGTAGGAGAGGGAACTATTGTATTATGAGTGACTGCACTGCTTGGGGTGTTTCTAATATTCAGGAAGTGTGCAGTAAGTGTAGATCAAGGATTTGAAACAAAATAAGGTTGGGTATAATTACACCATTATCATGCGTTTAAGTTTGACTAAGAAAGAAAGCAGATAAAACAACCAGCAACCTCAATGAATTTTAGAGAAGATAAGCAGTCACAAACTGGGGGTTTTCAGCTAGAAATAATATGATGCAAAAAAGGTTGACAGTGTCCCTTTAAGCAAAGATACCCTCCACAGAGGTAACTACCCAAGAACATAGACTATTTTATGCCATGTAGCTTACTATTGTTGCAGTGATTTGTCAAATAAGGCATACATGGTCTTTTGTCTTTGTAGTGTGTTTGGTATTAATTTTCACTACAGGAAAAGGCGATAAAATACTTTGACCACATTAAAAACTTCCTTATAGTTGGGTGAGATGACAGCTCTTAAATCAAAACTGAAAACTTGTCTGTTTAGAAAGACATTGAGAGATTGATGTTTTATAATTTGAATGATGTATTTTTGTTCAGTTTTTCTGCATGTTTTGCCAGGAGAGCATAGATAAATGAATAAAATCTATCAGTCAGGAGCAGATTAGACTAGGGGGAAGCTGAAAAAGGAAATGAGCACAAAGGCAGAGTGAGGCAGCACAGTCACAAAGAAAGCTGATACCTGAAAATGTCAGGAGCTGAGAGAGGGAGCACAGAGCTGAGGATAAGATACAGTGCCAGTTTCAGAATGAAAGTAGGTGTAGTCAGAAGAGATAGAGTGGGTGTAAAGAAGCAGAAAATACATGCTGTATGAAGAGGGACTGGGTAAGAAGGAAAAACTGTAGTGCAGCTACTTCTTGCTGCCCAGGGTGCCATGTCTTCTGAATACTGGTGTTAGAAGTGCCTGCTCAAATGCACAGTTACGAGAGGAAACTTGGTCCCACACAGCACAGCACAAATTATGAAACTCTCCCACAATACACCTCCTGTACCTGATGTTACTGTATAAATTGTATGTTTCTTGCACCTGTTTGTAATCTCTGTATCTTGTACTTTCCTGGGTCGTACCTGAAAATAGGCAAGCATTCATGCTTAATGCACTTACCTGGTAAACAAAAACTAATAAATAAATAAATGTACAACAAAGAAGGAAAATAGAAGGGAATGCCAGTTCAGACTAGGGAAAGCAAGGAAACTACTAATGCAGTGTATGGCACTAAAATTAAAGTGCCAACAGTACTGAGATGTGCCAAAGTAGGGATGTGTCATTTTTTGTATAGTGGAAGACATTTACGTGCTAAACAATATACATGCAGATGCTGCACAATACAGACATATACTGCACATACACACAGGTAAACACATACACCTCAAAAAATAAACAAGCAATCACCAGCCCGGTGGCATAGAGGGCTGAGGTGCTGGTGCCTTACCTGGACCCACGCAGGCGACCCGGGTTTGGGAACGAGCCTGGATCACTGGAGGTCGGCATGGGGGGAGGGCGGAGCTGGATGGAGCTGCTGGCAGGCAGCTCTCCTCTCCGGGGTTGGGGGATGTGGCATCCCTCAGCAATGTCTGCCCGGTGGAGGCAAGGAGACAATGCAGGCCACAGGGTGCTCAGCGTTGAGCCAAGGGGTGGGTGGGTGGGTGGAAGGGGTCATTACTAGGGCCAAGGTGCATGCGCCTCAATGCACATCGCCATTCTCCGGGGCCCTCAGGAGAAAACGGAGGCTGAAAATGCTGGCGGCAGGATGAGAACCGACTCCCCGCAGGCACCGCACCTGGGCCGGGCAAAAGGTAAGCCCCAGTAATTCCAGGTGACAAAGTCTGACATTATAAAAAAAAAAAAATTAAACAAGCATACCCCACACAATTTACAAACTCAAAACTTTTAACCTGATCAGTTACTGCACTGGGCCCTCTAGAATCGGCATGATATTCTGTCAGCTTGAAGTAATGTTGCCCATGTTGCATTCAAACCTTAAAGTCTCAGCTGGAACTTTTCAAGTTATCAGCAATATAGAACTTGAAACCTTGCTGGAACTCTATCACTAATACTGTATCAGCAATGACATCTAGCAGTGTCTCTGGATTTTAGTAATGAACAGTCTGTCAGATTGAATTGTTTCCCAAGTTGCATTCAAACCTCAGTGCCTCAGCTGGAACTTTTCAAGTTATCGGTAATACAGAACTTCAAACCTTGCTGAAATTCTTTCAGTCACATCAGCAATGACTTGTAACAATTTCCTTCATACCAGTCTACATGACTGTGTATTTATAGGTTTGTTTTTAACTGCTGGTTGGGGATCTCATCAGTTTTAAATTTACACATGCAGATCTGTTATTTAGTAGTAAAAAATTATTTTTTTCACACAAGCCTATGTTGGTACACTGACACCATTAGGGTTACAGAGTCTTATTTACTATGTGGTCTTGTACAGCTTTAATGTTCACAAGTAATACTGACAAATGAACACAAGGTTATAGACGGTACATGTTTAAACAGTGCAAGCTAACATTCACTAATGATATTGACACATGAACACCTAGTTATAGACAGAAACATGTTTACCCAATGCCAGCATTGAAAATGTAAGTGTAATGTGTCTCTAATTCCATCAAGGGCTTGCACATAGACACACACACACACTTTTCGTTATTTTTGTTAATCTTTAGTAAGGTTTCAGCATTGGACAACATTACATCTGCATAGCATTATTTTTCTTGTATTTTACCTTCACACTGCTTCATTTTTGTGGTGTTTTTTCCTTGTCTCTAAGTTGTGCATCCTAGCTAATTACTTCTGTAAAACTGATCAGAAAATTTATGGAACTCCTTCTACACAACATTCCTCCTGCGACATTTGACCTACACAGAACTAGAGGTTTAATGATGTTTTCTCATCTCTGGTTGTGTTCTTATCTAATTACTAATCTGTCACATTCATGTGTAAAATGTTTAAGCTATGGGTATTTTGAAAGTGTGCTCTTAAGGAACCTGCCATTTTCTTTCTGAAGAAGAACTTTGTAGATTTGAAAGCTTAAAGTTTTTTTCTGTAGAACTTTGTTGGTCCATTAAAAGTCATTAAATCACCAATTTTGTGCCTCATACTACATAAATTATAGTGAGAAAGAAAAAAAGTGTCCTGCACTGGGGATCAAACCCAGGCTTGTGTAGGTCAGAAACCCTATACCAAGACCTAAAAACCCTATCATCATCAGTGACATCATGCAGCTGAATTGCGTCCACTGAATGTACCTTTGAATTTGACTAAATGCAAAAAAAGAGCATGCATGATCACAATTGATGCTTATATGCTGTTGGGACCTAAAAACAGACTGAGCAAGACCTACAGGTTACAATCTTAAATTCAATGGGTAGTGTCAGTAACAAGAATGAGAAGTAGTTTCTTTCTATTAGGCGATAAAAGGGACACAATCCAGGTAATTTTGTAGGCCAGGAACAAAACTCAGAATGATGAAGGAAACCTGATTTACAGTACCTGCAACATTGGCTCCATCATGTCAAAATTAGGCTGTGGTCAGATTTTTTTTTTTCAATCACGTTTGATATAACAGATAGTATTTATGCAAGAATTTTATTTATTTATCTTATTTATTTTTGGTAACCGGGAAAGGCACATTGAGCTAAGGCTCGTTTCCAGGTGTGAGCTGGGGGCGAGGAAAAAAAGGATACAGGTACAAAGTAAACTGTCAGGCTGGTTACAAAATACTTCAAAAGAAGCCGGGCTACACCAAACAAACTGACTCACCCAAACTCATGTTAAGTTTTCCGTTCTTCATACTGTTTATTTAAAAAAAAGTTTTAAAAGCAGCAGTAAAATTCCCGACACCGAACGTTTTCGTGTCCTCACAACACTTTCTCAAGGTGTTAATCACTTTTTTCCTGTGACTGGTTACAAAATTGCCTGCAGACAAGTTTAGGATTCAAAGTTTTTGTCAGGCTGATTACAGATAGCCTGGTCATTGTACAGTATACACATTTAATACACGATTAAAAAAAATGACATCATTACGTACATCAAGAGCACTTAGTTGGGCCTCGTTAGCTCAGAGAATGAGATAGTGCATCTTAAGCAGCCTGGAATAGGTAGTATTGGACTTAGCCTGGCTAATAGCAGGAACAGGAGGGAGGTAGAGAGTGGGAGTGGGTGTGTTTAAAGTGATATAGTGAGGGAAGCATACTCATTGGAAGGGTGCTTTCCCCTAGTTATGGGGGAAACGTTAGGAGAAAGCAGCCTTCTTGGAGTTTGAGTGGGGACGGGGAAGGGAGGAAGTGTGAGGGCCTCTAGAGCAGAGATGATAGGCAGGGACCCTGGTTTTCCATTTTTACCGGTAACACCGGTAACAATCACGGAATCCTGCTTGGTTTGCTGATTTTGAATTCTTGTACCGGTGCCTCACGGAAATTGCATGTCACTGCACAGAATCTCTAAGATTTCAGCATCTTTTAACATTTTTTTTATTTTCTTTTTCTATGTACCCTTCTCACAGCATTAGTCTCTACTTTTCAGAGATCCCTAGGTTGCGTATCCTATAGCTTCACCCCCAGGAGCTCCTGTGGGCCTGCCCCATCTTGCCTGGATTGTACCCCCCCAGGTGGGAAGGGAAGGGACCCCAGTTCACCCCTCCACACTCCCTTAGTGTGTGTCGGGCAGCTCAGTGGGTCCCTCATGGAGCCTGGTTATGAAGTCTGGGGCACCTGGGTCCTTTCTGCCAGTGGCCAAGTGATTGTTCCTGGTTTCCTGGTCTCTGTCCCTGAGGGCACTGGCACCAGAGGAGACCCAAGGAGGTAGGTTACATAGAGACATGCCACTGCTCCAGATCCTGGCTAGCGTCCTCCCCTCCTGATCACTCTGCAGCACCATTGCACCACCACCCGTGGCCACACAGGTGGTGGTAAAGCAGCAGGACCTGCAGCCCACCCTCTCTGGAGGAGGAGAGCAGTCCCCCAGGTGCTCGATCCTACTCCCCTGGCCAGACCTCCAGCAACTCGAGTTCGCTTCTGACCCTGGGTTGCTGGCATTGCAAGCAATACTGCTACCAATGAGCCAGTGGGCCAACCAAGATTTCAGCATCTTAAAATGAATGTTGCTGTGCTTTGCATTCTTTCTGTTTTGCTGCATATAGAGTCAGTAAGGAAATCACCTGCACTGCTTTATTGTAATCAGCCGTTCAGTTTAACCACCCATGCCTAGTGGTTAGAGCAACAAACT
The DNA here is from genome assembly GCA_016271365.2 of Neoceratodus forsteri. NCBI lineage: Eukaryota > Metazoa > Chordata > Ceratodontiformes > Ceratodontidae > Neoceratodus > Neoceratodus forsteri. The sequence goes on from CM057454.1 coordinate 317,115,654, forward strand.
GTGATTGAACTGGGTACATCCAGCAGACCTGGATTTGATTCCCACAACCTCCAGTTGCATACTGTGTGACTCCAAGCAAGTCACTTAACCTCCCCAGTGTTTCTAGGTCACTCCTGAAAACAGACAGTTCTGCCTAGTGGGCCTTACCTGCTTTGCAAAGAATATAAAAAAAATACCAATATATGTTTACTACGTCATAGAATAGTAGCCAGGGTACCACGTAATTTACCTGAGTTTTACTTGGGCTGCAATGATTTTGTATAGGTAAAGATAAATGTTCAGATACATTTTGTGTGTTTTATAAGCTTGTTTTTAGATTTTAGACAGGTTTTTATTGTATTCTTTGCATATGAGCATCTAGGTTGTAGATTTCTAAATGCAGGATTACAGTTACCAACTTGCTTATTCAAGTTTATAATCAGTAGGGCCATTCAAAATCCTCAGTTTGAATGAAAAGTAGTCTGAATGAAAGTATGTTCACAAAGAAGAAACTGCCTTACTACTTATTAAAAGACTTTACAGTTAGCACCCCATTTAGGTGAATTGGACCATTTGCGCCTTTTCTCCCACCTGCTGTTTCAGTCTTTGTGACAACAAAAAGTTTTCTGATAGACTGCTTCAGCAAAAAGCAAATGTTAATTATTTAAGTGCACTTATGTTTGGTCAGTGGATTTTGAAAGCACAGTCAATGACATACAGAAGGTAAGACCCCAGGGGCTGTATGATGCTGGTGGGCAGAGTGGTGCTCAATGTACATCTGAACAAAGACATGAAAACTGGGAGACACCCTTTTCATGGACACCAAGTTAAAAAAAAAAGGCATCCACATGTCTGGGAGATGCATGAATCCATTTGAAGGTCCTCCACTAATCACTTGTGGATTTTTTGGTGAAGACACTTTATTTCAAAGAAGCAAATTCAAGCATTTTTTTTGTTTTGCTCCTCCTACCCCCTGGCCATCCACTCCTTCAGGCCAGCCAAGGAGCCCTACCACCACTGCTGCGTCCTGACCACCATCCACTGCCCCTTACTGCTGTGCTACTAGGTAACCCAAAGTAACCCTTCAATGAGTGTGCCCCTACCCGTGTGGGTGGCTGCCAGGGGAGGAGAATTGCCCCAAAGAGCTTCCTGTGTATCCTGGGCACGTGAGGGTCAGAACGGACAAATGTCTGGGGCTTCTGGCTATGGAGGGACCAACAGCCGTCCCTTCGTTAGTCAGCGGTGCTTTCACCATTTTCTTGGGAGCATGACAGGCCACATGATGTCAAGGCACAAGCCGGCATCCATCATGCTCCCTCCTGCAGTGAGGGCTGACATTGTTGTGCCTCTGGCCTCAACCAGAGGTCAACAGATGCTGAGCCATGAACCCACCCTCCCTCCCTAGAGAAGGTGAGTGGTCATTGGACACTCAAGCCTTCACTCACCAGCTATCTCTCTCCCAACACCCAAGTCTGTTCCTTAAGCCTGGTCAGCAGTGTCACAGGCAGAAATCCAATTCAGGCAGTTAAATTATAGATAGGAAAAAACAAAGGTAGTTCACCTTAGCGGTGATGGTTCAGATTAATTCACAGCTGAGTTCTAACAAGCAAAGAGACCAAGTCATTTGTAACTTGTGCATGTGGGTTGTGGGAGTTGAAGAAAGGGGATCATAGTGCTGTCACTACTGCCATCACTCCTGAGGATGTGGACTGCATTGTTGCTACTGCCATCACACCGAGGTGTGGGGCTGTAGTGCTTCTGCCATCACCACTGGTGGATGGGGAATGTAGTACTGCTGTCATCCCACCTGACGGATGGGGCCATAGTGCTGATACTGCCATCACACCCGAGGAATGGTGAATGTAGTACTGCTGCCATCACACCTAAGGGATGGGGGCCACAGTGCTGCTACTTCTGTCACACCTGAGGGAGGGAGGTCGTAGTGCTGTTTCTACTGCCATCACACCAGAGGGATGGGACCATAGTACTGTTGGTGCTGCCATCGCACCTGAGGGATGGGGCTGTAGTGCTGCTTCCATCACACCTTAGGGATGGAGGCTGTAGTGTTGCTGCTGCCATCACATCTTGTATCTAAAATAACTTAAATTGGTACAAGGATGGAAGGATGTGTAATAGTGGAGGTCAACATTACTAAGATGCATGTTAGTAGAGATAAAAATTGTTAAATAAAGTACACAAAACCAAACACTGGTAAAACCGGATTTTGGCTTAGCAGACACTGGTGACAATACCATTTTTTACAATGTGCAAAATGGAATATGCCCTTTCTCAATCCCGGTAAACCAGTGTCCCTGATGATAGGTGAGGGTGGTAGGGGAAAGGAGGAAGGCTAGGTAAGGGGTGAGTGAACCAACCAGTACTTGGCTGTGAAGATGGAGGTGTGGTGGTGGTGACGGTGGGAGGATAGAAGGGAGAGAGATAGGGTGGAGTATAGGGTGCAGTGTGAGCAGCAGGAGCAATGCAGAGTGATTTTAGCAGGTTGGGATAGGTATAGGGAGGATTTTGAATGATTGTAAGTTCTGCAAGTGGTGGTGGAGAAGGAGCTTGTCATGGTGGAACAGAGACTAGGAGTCATGTTCATGGGGCTGTGAGGACAAGTACTGGGTACATAATAGTATAGCCAAAGAAACCATGGTTCATTAGTTCCCAGAAATCTACTGGTTTCGCTCTCAGTGCAGTGCAAGCAGCCTTACCTGCCAGTCATCCAGTGCACCTGGTGATAACAACATGTTGAGAAATCCAGAAGCATACCAGTTTCTCCCAGTTTCTTCTTCAAGTGTATCCAGTAAGCTATTTGAGATAGAAGTGATCCATCTAGAAATGTAAAACCCATCATCTTCCACTCTCTGCTCAATTGCTTAAAGCCCTATCCCTTGTCACTAGTAGATTCTGAAAACAGCATAAGGGAAGGGAGTCAAACGCAAGCATAAACATATTTTACAACTTCAGTTGCATGATTTATGTTTCTTGGCATACAAAAAACAATAAATAAATTCAAATGATCTGATATTAAATCATTTTGTCTTGTATCATGCTCTGTCAGATTGTATTATCCTCGCTATAATATTTGCTCATTTATCATACTTGTATCTACTGCCCTGCCAAATGACATCTGAAGGTACATCATTCCACAGTGGCAAAAAAATGAAATCATCTTGCAGTTGATGCCTCAGTGCCCAGTTCTTCCCTTGAAGTATGCACTAGCCCTTCCGCCACCACCAATTTACTGTACCTAAAAAACAAAAAAAAAACAAATGGCTTGTCTGTGATGTGTGAGTATTTTACAGATGAAACCAAAAATCCACTGAAATTGTTTCCTTTGCATATAAATAAAATCAAATTTAAGATTAATAATAACTAATAATAATTACTTTTAAGATAAAAAAATAATTATTTTGGCTTCAGAAAACAGCACATTTTCCTCCTCCTCCTCATCATCCTCCCCCTTCCACCATTATGAATAACATTTTCCTCATCTAGCATCACTGTGGCATGTGGGTGACACCACCTTCTTCCCTTTCTGCACATTGCACAAAGATGGTACAGAAGGACTGGTATCATCACTGTAGGAGGTAGTACTTTGTGTTGTGGGTGTGTACAATTGGCTGTCTGCCTTGAGGCACTATAAATAGTGCTCTTTATTATTTTCATGCAACCCTTCATGTGTTCATTCAGAAGTCATGTTTTCTTGTCATATAAATAAAAAAATATAGTTAAAGTATTTAAAAATGCATATTATATATAGAATAATACATGACGGAAGTGCATAACGAGAATTCAATGCACAACCGAGGTGTGGGATGTACATATACCCCGAAGGCAAAACCCAAAGTGTTTATCAATGCATCCCACACCGAGGGTGTGCATTAAATTCAAGTTTTGTACTTCCCTCCCATGTGTTGTTTTATATAATTGCTGGGGGAGAATTTTCTCACCTGCTTCCTTCAAATTAATAAAAGAAATGTGTGGTCAGAACATTGTGCTGCTGTTTCCAGCAATAAAGCAGCATTGATATAAAATTGATTTTAAATCCCCAGCTGAAGTTTGTGATCACTAACCCCCCCCCCCCCCATGCTTTCTCACTCATTCTCTGCTTGTAGCACAGTGTTGCTAGGGGAGCTGCAGTGGCAGTGGTACAGTAGTTCAGACGTGGTCAGGCTACACTCCATGATTCACTTCACTAGTCACCCAATCAAAAAATCTATCAGATTCATTTGACATGACCTTCCTGATGTGAATCAGTACTGCCTCAGATCCTGGGCACCAATGGATTCCAGATGTGCCACTATCCTTTCTTTCAGCAGTGTCTCCATGATCTTCCCCACCACTGAGGTGAGGCTGACTGGCCTGAAGTTCCCCGCTTCCACCCTACTGCCACTTTTGTGCAGTGGGACTACATGCACCCTCCTCCAATCCTCTGGAACCAGGCTTGTGTTGAGTGACTCTGTGAACAGGGTGGCCAGAGGTGCTGCTAGTTCCCTCCACAGCTCCCTTAATATCCTCAGGCATATGTCATCTGGCACCTTGGCTTTGTCCACCTTCAGCTTTGTGAGTTCCTCCAGAACTCTCTCCACTGTGAATGGACTGGTGTCCATTCCCCCACCCCCCCCCGATTGCCTCTGCTCTCCAACTGTGGTCCTTGACCCTCTCCCTCCTCAGTGAATACTGAACAGAAACATTTGTTCAGTATTTCTTTCTGCCTTGTCTAGATTCCCCTCCTTACACTCTCTCTCTCCTCCCCTTTGAGCCTCACAACCCCCCTCCCGTTTTTTCTTTAATTGCTGATGTACCTATACAATGTCGTGTCCCCTTTTTTCACAGACTGTGCTAAACCCTCCTCGGTCTGTGCCTTGGCTTTCCTAACAGCCTTCCCTGCCTCTCTGAGACATTCAAGGTACACCAACCTGTCCTCCTCCATTTCGGTCCCCTTATACTTCCTGAAACTTGCTCTTTTTAGCCCTTACTTTGTCTCCCACCTCTTTAGAAAATCATAGTGGTTTCTTTCTTCTTTTCCCTTTGGCCACTATCCTAATGCATTGGTTAGTTACCTCCAGAATGGCTCCTTTTAGTCTCCCCCACTGTTTCTCCACCCCTCCATTACCTCTACCTTCTCCAGGGCTGCTTTTAAACATCCACCCATTTCATTGAAATCCGCCCTCCTGAAATCTAATACTTTTGCCCTTGTGTGGCTTAATTGAGTCCCTGTATCCATGTCAAACCACACCATGCAGTGGTTGCTGGATCCCAGCTGCCCTTCCACCTGGATTCTTTTGACTCTGTTCCCATTGGTCCATACCAGGTCTAGAATCAATTTGTCCCTGGTTGGCTCATGCACCAGCTGTCTGAGTCCAGCTCCCTGCAGGGATTCCAGGATGGCTGTGCTTCTGGCTGAAGCAGCTGCCTGGATGGTCCAGTCCATGTCCTGCATATTGAAATTTCCCATCAACAGGATTTCGCCATTAGCTGCCATGTCATGAATTTCCTCCACTAGTACCATGTCCACTTCCTCCCTCTGTGCCGGAGGTCTGTAGATCACCCCTATATGTATTGCTGTGCCATTTCCTGGTTCAAGGGTGACCCCCATTGCCTCAGCCTCCCCCTGCCTTCCCTGTACCTCTGTAGCCTTTATGCCTTCTCTGACATACAGGGCCCCCCCCTCCTTTTCTTCCCTGTCCCTTCTGAACAGTCTATAGCCTGGTACATTGATGTCCCAGCTGTGAGTAGCAGAATGCCATGTCTCTGTTATTGCTGCTTTGTCAAGGTCTGCATCCGTCATCAAGGTTTCCAGGTCTGGAACCTTATTTTCCAGACAGCAGGCATTTATAAACATGACCTTCCATGTTTTACTCCCTGCCTTCTCTCTGTTCCTGTTTTCTCTACTTTTCCTCTTCTCCCTACCCCGGTATTCATGCTTATGTGCTCTTGTCCCCCTTTTATCCCCCCTTATAAAAGTTTCCCTGTCTGCCCCTCACTGCTCGCTTGCATTGCTCCTGTTGTCAGTTTGTACTGTTGCATGTTCTTGCGGGGAGGGGGGGTTCCTAAGCCATCTGTCTCTCCCCCCTTGGCCAGTTTAAATGCTCTCTGCTGAAGCATTCCAACTTTTCACTAAGGACTGAGGTCCCCTTTCCGGACAGATGCAGGCCATCTTCCTGATACAAGCTCGCATCTACCCAGGTTGGGCCTCGGTCCCCTATGAAGCCAAATCCTTCCCTTACACACCAATCCTTCAACCAGGAGTTGAAGGTTTGGATATGGAGTGCCCTGGCTTCCCTCTTGCCTTGGAAAGGTAGCACCTCTGAGAATGACACAGAATGTGCTACCTGTTTCAGGTCCTCTCCCTGCTTACTGAAATCCTCTTGGACTCTGACTAACTCTACCCCTCTCCTCACCAAGTCATTGGTCCCCAGGTGGACAATGACATCCAGCTCCCCCCCTCCTGGCTATTGCCCTAGCGATCCTATGGATTCGCTTCCATCCCTCCATGCAGCACTTCCTGGGAGGCACTTGACCGCCTTCTCCCCCTGCTAGTTGTCTCTAATTTCACACCCCATACAATAGAGTCCCCCACTAGGAGAAGCTTTTCTCTCCTCTGGGGTCCCTTGCGCCCCTTTCCTGGGACTCCGGATTGGAGGTCCTGACCATCCTCCATGGTCCCAGCTGTGGGTGCCTGTGTGGAGCATTCCCATTTCTCCAAAAAACTTAGGAGTTATTAAGTTAGACTGGTTGGGGGATGTGTCTCTGACCCCTCCCCACTCTCCCTGAGCCCACTGTGGTCCAGTCATCCTTCTTCCTGGCAACCTTTGAGGTTGATGCTGTGGACCCAGTGGTCTCTGGGTGGGGGTGGATGCCACCTGTAACCTGGCCACCTCTGCACAGAGACAGGCAACCTCCTCCCTCAGCCCAGAGAGGTGCCTGCAGATAGGGCAGCATCACAACCTCCAGAACGTCTCCCTGAAGACTGCTCCTATACAGCCACTGCACAACACCACTCCTGTCATGTCTGATATGACCTGGCCTGCAATATAACCTAGGTATGCCCTCTAGATGAACCCTTATGCTCCTCCCTTTCCTCGGTGTGGAACTTCCTGTGTGATGTAGGAAGGTGTAACACTATGGGCCCACACCCTATAAAAGGAGGACTAGCCCAGGGGTGGGCTGGAGCGTGGGAGTACCTTCTGTCTGAGTCCAGAAACAGTCAGTCGAGGACCCCATTGCCCTATGTTTGTAGAGGACAAGCCCCAATGAGAAAAGAAAAAACAACAACAAAACAAACAAACAAAAAAAAAGATTCCCACAAAATCCGTTGAAATATGAGACCTGCCCTAAAGGTAACAGACTCAAACAAGTACAAACAGTTCCAAGCTTACCAGCAACTAAATCCTTCACTCCTGCCCCTCCACAAACTTAACAGCAACAGAAAGGTACATCTGTCTGAGCCAAACTAAGTCTGCTTCTGCACTAGTGCTGTGTGAGAGAACCCACTCGCATTTAAACCACAATTAGCTGTAAATTGATCCTAGCTGAGGGGAGAGAACAGAACTTTCCAGAAAGCTGCTACCAATGCCTGTTGAAAAAATAAATGAATCTCCAGCTCACACTATAGATCACACACTCAAAAAATACACTGTATTAAACAAACTCAGCACTACTACCCTAAAGGTAACAGACTCAAACAAGTACAAACAGTTCCTAGCTTACCAGCAACTAAATCCTTCACTCCTGCCCTTCCACAGACTTAGCAGCAACAGAAAGGTACATCTTCCTGAGCCAAGTAACCCAATAAAGAGAAAACAATTACTTAAATACCGTAAAACCCGGAGGTGTGGTATAAGTTTCCTACAGAAAACACACTTGACCCCTCAGGAAGCTTTAAAATTCAAGAATTGGGATACCCCAAAATCTTTCATGCATTTCTTGAGCATGGGAAAAAGTTGGGGGTCATGACCCTGATTCCCACATACTTCTCATTCGAAGAACTAGAGGTAGTGACAGACCCTAGGGCTAGATTCCTGATAGTTACAGGGACTGTTCAATATATCCTGGTCACTCTTGTCAACGTATATGCCCTGCTGGGCTCCCCAAGTGCCTTCTAGATGAGTCTGCTTAAACAAGTAGCTGAGAGGTCAAGAGGCATCCTCATTATAGGAGGGGACCGGAACCTAACATTAACTAGAAAGCTGAGCACCGCCTCCCTGATCCCAAGTGCAAATAACAGAATGACTAAGCAATTTAAGTCACTTCTACAAAAACTGGGGATAGAGGATGTGTGGCAGACTAAATATCCAACGGCAAAAGACTATACTTGCTATTCTCCCAGATTCAAAATGTACTCTAGGCTGGATACTTATTTCACTTATAAAAGAGATATGACCTGCTTTTCCTCGATGTGGATAGGGATGTCCATTCTGTCTGATCATCAACCAGTTTTCCTGGAAGTGGATCTCCATATCCCTCTAAGGAAGACTCACTGGAGACTCAATGTCTCCCTTCTCAGATATCCCACCATCATAAAAGTTTTAAAATCAACTATACACTCAGCAGTTACACGTAACAGCAAAACAGGCACGTCCCGCAAATATTGTGGGACACAGTTAAATCTGTACTACGAGGGAAATTAATTTCCATTGCCATCCATAAGAAAAGAGAATGGCAAAAACAACTAACGGATCTCACAAACACACTTCAGGAACTTAAATAAAAACAGAAACAACAAGCATTTGTCAATACCGAACATTTAATGCTTGTTAAACAATTTTTTTTGTTTTTAATGTTTTGACCCCAACTTTTGAAGAGTCTTGTTTTAGGATTCACCTTATAGGCATGACATGTACCATTTATAGTATTTTGGCTGAAATATAATTTCTCACCAGAAGTGCAAAAACATATCTCGTGCAGGATTTTAAAAATGACACGTCATGTTTGAGGTGATGTGTAAAAATTGCTATGTTGAAAGTTTGGGGTCAAAATATAAAAAATGACGTTATGAGCCTGCTTTCATAAATTCCAACATAGGCTCATAACTTTATTGTTTTTTAACATTTTTGTCCCAAATTTTCAACATAGCATTCTTATGACCCCACATCATGAACAAGTACAGAGAAAATTTCAACTCCTGCCTGAAAGGTGATTTCACACAGTGACTGCAAAATCACCTTTCGGGTTGTGAAAACATATTTTGGCATGCATTTGAAAAATAACAGCTGTTATATTCATGAGGTGCTATGAAGAAATGGCTATGTTGAAAGTTTGGGGTCAAAATATTGATAATTGGTAAATGGGTGACGTATTTGGGCATCAAGAATGGGGATTTAGTCAAGATTGCTTATGACTGGTAACTGTTTTTGCTTTGTTAAGGTGGTAGGTGATGCGGGGGCAGCACCCTGAGCATCTGTAAGAGATTGACCCCTGGATGACTGTCTGTTTTGGATTGTAGTAGTTACTTGTGTTTGTTTACAGCAATATACTTTACAATTTTCGCTTTTTGTCATTGGTATTTCTGTACTGTATTAATGTGATGTTCGTTCTAATAAGACTTTTATATACAAAAAAATATATATTGAAAATTACCAAAGTTACGAGCCTGTGTTCGTAAATTCTAACATAGGCTCATAACTTTGTTGTTTATTAATATTTTTATGCCAAATTTTCAACATAACCTTCCTATGACCCCACATCATGAACAATTGTGGAAAGAATTTTGAACACTTACCCAAAAGGTGATTTATTGCAGCGACCACAAAATCACCTTTTGGGACAGATTTACCTAATGTCACTTGCATTGTTCATGAGGAGATGTCCCAAAAAAGGCATGTTGAAAATTTAGGCAAAAATATTAAAAAATGGCCAAATTATGCTACTAAGTTCAAAACTCCATTGAAATACATTGAATCATATACCTGATTTCCTCAGTTCGTAGTCAGGCGTTAAAGAGTGAAGATGTGTCTGTGGTCAATAAAGGAGTACAGCATCGGCCCTCCAGTGAGTAAAAGGGCTGGGGTGGGGTGGGGGTGCTGAGTGGAGGGTCGAGTGGGGGGGTGGAATAATGGCACAACAGACATCGATGTATGAGTTTCCTTTTTACAGGTTTACAAAATTTTAAAAAATTACAGGGGACAGTTTCCTTTGTTACAGGTAGCAACATTGGGGGATTGGGCACCCCCCAATGTTTCTGTTATTTTGGCAGCACTGGGGGTGGGCTCCTGGGGCTGCAGTACTAAAAGGGGCAGGGTGGGGAGTGGCAGCTGGCATGGGGGACTGGGAACTCCTGTGCCCTAATAATAATGTGGGTTGGCCGGGGGGGAGAGTTATGGTGGGGGCTCGAACAGACATTGATGGACGTTTTTTAATTTTTACAGGTTTTAAATGATTAAAAAAAAAAGAAAAACAAACAAGGAGAGAGGGACTCTGGGGGATTGGGCGCACCTAGCATCACTGTTATATTTGGCAACACCGGGAGTAGACTCCCTGGTTCTGTCTAACTAAAATTGGCAGGGTGGGGGTAGCAGCTGGCACAGGGAATTTGGGCAACCTTATGCCATTATAATAACGTGGGTTGGTTTGGGGAGGGGCAGCTACTACAGACATCGCTGGACGGTTGCATTTTGTACAGGCTGATAGGCTTCTGCCCTGAAAAGTCGATCAGCTGTTTGCTGACCGGCTTCATGTAAATCAAAGGACCGAAGAACTCTCTGATTAGATCAGCTCAGTCCTTTGAAGTATACAAAGTTTCTGCCCACTAGGCAAAGAGTGATGTCAGGACCACAATGTGGTGGTCTTTGGTGTAGACTGCCAAGCCCATTCTTTTGTGAACTGCAATGGGCTCGGCAGTGCCTGTGGTAGGTTGTGGGATGAAAGACACTGGCAACAAAGTGGAATCCAAATAAAGGCGGAATGCTGTGATTTATTTTTACTTTAAACGTAAAATAAATAAATCAAACGTCAACAAAATTAAACACCAAAGGAATACTAATGGTTAACAAGTCTTTACACCAAACAATAGAATCCCTTCTAGAAATAGCTAGAAGGCTTGCTAGACTATGTGACAGGTACCACTGTCCAGCACAGACTGACTTCTCAATGTTAGATCTTCACTTTTATGTGGTTGCTAAATCATGTGACTTAGCTCCTCCCACATTTACCAAAGTTTTATTTTTATTTTCTTTACTACTACGTTAAAGTTCATTCCATACAGCACAATAGTGTATAAAACACAATCTTAAATACACTCTTCTTTAAATTACACATAATGAATGTTTATAACCCATTTAGTCTACTCCTCGTTGTTCGCAGAAGCTTATCCCAATGTCCAAATGGTATAAAGTACCAAGACCAATGGCCGGCTGGTTCCTAAGGAACAATGTACAGGAGGTTCCAGAATGAGGAGAGTGAGGAGAATGAAGTGAGCATTGCGGTTCTACGCAGCACCCAAGCTTTTACAACAGCAGCTGATATATATAAGTTTATACAGACTTCTGCAAAAATACCGCCCTCTCGAGCTGATAACAGTGTCTTTATGTATTCATTCTTCATTTGTTTTTACAAAGAAATTTCCCAAACCTTTTGTACAGGCATTACTTTTATACCCCATTCATACCAAATAGTGTTTCACTGTGTAACTATGCACAACACAGGCTGTGGGGCTAATGGCTGTAAAGTAAATCACTAAACAAAAGGAAACAGCCGTAATTCATTTCTACAAGGCAGCACCTTTTCACTTAATATTTTCCAGCTTTGTGGTCCTTATTTTTATTTAGTCTATAGTGTATGCTGCACAATATTTCCTTTACTGGGAACGAGTGAGAGAAGGGGTTGGCGGCAAAGCCAAAGACGGCAAGCCGACTCGGATCTCACTTTAATTGCAAACTGCAGTTGCGTACACGGTTGCAAATTATTCTTTAGGAAACAAACAGGATTATTCAGAATGGTATTAGAAGCCAGGGTCTACACAAGTTCGTTTATTAAAAGGGGTTACCAAATTTATAGCGTAACAGAGGAATGGAAGGAGAACAATCTGACTTTCTGTGTCTGTGGAGAAAAAAATTATTTTAAAAAGACAGGCGGCCAACCTGGAGTAGCAAAGAAACAGAAGTATAACCAAAGGGATAGAAGAGATAAGTTTGCTGTTGCGCAACAGACCGAGGATAGTTAAGCATAAAGGAGAAAGAATCAGAAAATGGACATTTGAAAGAGAGTCGTTCCCTATGACATTCCTCCCTTCTCTAAGACACAAATACTCTCTGTATTTTGATTCAAAAGCTTCTTTTTTTTTATATTATCTGTCAATAATCAGATCTTCTCCTCCCAATGAAGGGGAAGATAGAGCTCCAGCCCACCCACTCCCAGAGCTCCACCTCGGGGTCCCTAATTAATATCTACAACTATTACTGAAAAGAGGTTTACATTACGTAGTTATCTTTATTCTTTACCCCGAGGTCTGATTCTATTCCATTTGTCACATTCTGACAGTGAACTGCCCCATAGCGGGACATATAATCAGCATTCTTATGTGCTGATCCAGGTTTATGGCTTATAGAAAACTTACAGGGCTGTAGCGTCAGGTACCATCTCATGATACGTGGATTTTTATCTTTCATTACCATTAGCCAACACAACGGGTTATGATCAGTTACCAATTCAAATTCAACACTCCATAAATAGAATTTTAAGCTCTCTATTGCCCATTTCATCACCAGACATTCTTTTTCAATTGTTGAATACCGTGTTTCCCTCTCGTAAGCTGCTATATATATATATATATATATATATATATATATATGATGGGATGCTCTTCATCAATATCCTGTGACAGTACAGCCCTAATCCTGTAGCAGAAGATCAGTCTGTACTAAAAGGGCTGTGTAAAATCTGGGCTTCTTAATATAGGTGAGGCGCATAACAATGCTTTGATAGTACTGAATGCTTCTTTACATTGAGGTGTCCATTTTACTTTTTGGGGATTTGCCTTTTTTGGTAAGGTCCATGAGGGGAGTTGCCAAAGAGGCAAAATTTGGAATGAATCATCTGTAATAATCAGCCAGTCCGAGAAATGAACGGACATGTTTTTTTGTTTTTGGCCTTGGGCTATTTGCCACTGCATCCATCTTCCCTACATCAGGTTTTACCATACCATTTCCTATAATGAAACCCACATAACGTGTCTCTTGCATGGCTATAGCACATTTATCAGGATTAATAGTAAGGTCAGCCTATGTAAGGGCTTGGAAAACTGTGGACAAGTGGTTAAGGTGTTCTTGCTAAGTAGGGCTAAATACAACTATGTCATCTAAATACGCAGCACTGTAGTCTGTATAGGGCTGTAGAAATATGATCCATCAGCCGCTGAAATGTCATGGGTGCTCCATGTAGCCCAGATGGCATCATAGTAAACTGGAAAAGCCCTATTGGTGTCATGATGGCAGTTTTATCTCTTGATGAAATATCTAATGGAATCTGCCAATATCCTTTTGACAGATTTAGTGTGGTAATATACTGAGCATTGCCCAGTCTATCCACAACGTCATCTATCCTCGGCATGGGATAACTATCAAATTTAGATATGGCATTCAGCTTCCTAAAATCTAGGCATATCCTTATACCCCCTTCTTTTTTATTAACTACTACCATGGGAAAGGCCCATTCGATAGTTGATGGCTCAATAACCCCTAATTGTTGCATTTTTCTGATTTCCTGGATTACATCATTTCTCACCTTTTCTGGAAGATGATAAGGCTTTTGTCTAATAGGGTTAGACCGGGTCACTTCAATATGATGTGTCATTTTATCAGTTCTACCAGGTAAGGTGGAAAACGTATCCTGATATTGTTCTAGCAGTTGCTTAAGCTCATGTTTCTGTTGGACAGAAAGCTCTGAGTTAATCTTCAGATCTTTTTGATTTTCTGTCCCTTCCAGTCTGCTGTAAGCAATTTCTAGTTCACTTTCTTGTTGTTCTGGATATATAAAGCAAGCTGCAGATAATCTTTCCACCCATTTCTTTAATAAATTTACATGATAAATTTTCCTCTTGAACCTTCTGTCTGATAGTTCTATCTCATAATTCACAGGTCCCATTTGTTGTTTCACAATATAGGGACCCTGCCACTTCATTAACAGTTTGTTGTCAGAAGAAGGTAACAAAAGAATAACTTTATCTGTGGAAACAAATTGTTTCTGACTTACCCCTCTGTCATATAATGTTTTTTGGGTTTGTTGTTGTTGTATCCTTTGTTAATGAGCTATCTTCACATACTTAAGTAATCTTTCCCTAAGTTTTAATACATATTCAAGAGTTGGTAGGGGATCCTTATCCTCCCATTGCTCTTTTACAATATCTAGGGGCCCCCTAGGGTTTTTGCCATATAATAATTCAAAGGGGGAGAACCCCGTAGAGGCTTGGGGCACCTCACGGTATGCAAACATCAAAAATGGAAGATAGATATCCCAATCAGTACCCTCATCCTGTGCATCTTTACATAGCATATGTTTAAGGGTCTGGTTAAACCTTTCTACAAGCCCATCAGTCTGGGGATGGTGTGGGGACGTAAAGATAGCATGGATATTGAGGCCCTTGTATAGATGTTGTAATAATTGAGAACGAAAATTGCTGCCTCTATCAGTTAAAATAGTCTTTGGAATTACTGTTCGACCAAATGCTTTCATTAATTCCTCAGTTATTCTTTTAGTAGTTATAGTACGAAGAGGTATAGCCTCTGGATATTTGGTACTGTAATCGCAGATGACTAAGATATATCTATTTTCTTTCTTTTTTTTTGTAACGGACCCACAATATCCATGGCTATTCTTTCAAATGGGGTGTCCACAAGGGTAGGGGTTGTAAGGGTACTTTATCTTTACGTCCCACCTTAGCTATGCTCTGACATTCAGGACAGCTTCGACAAAATTCTTACACCTCTTTATGTATTCCTGGCCAATAAAATCTAGCCAAAAGCTTTGTCAAGGTTCAGTCTCTGCCTAGATAACCCGCCAGGGGAATGTTATGCGCTATCTGTATTAATCCCTCTCTGTATTTCTTTGGTACCAGCAACTGTTCCACTATTACAGAAGTTGTAGGATTTTTACAGACTCTATAAATCAACTCATCTATCACAACATATCGGGGAAACATCTTTATATTTCCCTGATCTTGAGAAGCCTGAAAGAAAAATGTAGTTAGTGATGGTTCTGTATTCTGTTCCTTTTTAAATGAATCCTGTACTTCATAAAATGCTTTAGAGTTTTTTACATCAATGTCCCCTTTTTCTTTAGTCCATTGACGTTGTTCCTCTCTCCGCATTCTTTTTGATTTCCCTGGAGGTCCAAACAGGCTATCATCCAGGGAAGACAAGTATTCTTGTTTTTCTCTCTCACTTTGTGATCTAGTGGTAACAGCTGTCATGGATTCAGTAATAATTAAATTTGAAAGATCAGGATGGTCTTGACCCAATACTACTGGGACAGGTAAATGAGGTACTAGTCCAACTTCAAGATCTCTGGAGGTATGGGGTGTTTTCAAATTTAATCGCACCACAGGGTAGTGATGAACGTCCTCATGAATACGCATGACTCCTGTGTTATTTCCCTCATTTCTGTCACATTGCACCATATCTGATCTTACCAAGGTTTTTCTGCTTCCTCAATCAATTAAACCGGTTACAGTTATAGCCCCAATTGCTACGGGAATAGTGTACTGTCCCATATTAGCCAAAGCTAGATGTACATTCTCCATAGTTTTCTTTTTACAGTAACAAGCTATATGTCCCTTTCCTTGGCAGTTGTGACAAATAATGTCCGGGTTGAAAGGTCTTCTTGGTGAACTATTCTTACTTCCCCCAGAATTTATAGTCACTGTCTTATTAGTAAGGTTAGAAGTGGGTCTTACCGTGGGTGAGGATCCACTCATCCCTGGATGCTGCTTCTGTCAATATGGGCGAGCTGTCAAATAATCCTCTGCTAAGGAAATTGCCTTTTCTGCCGTGTCGGGATGGTGTTCCTTCACTCACAGTTGAACGTGCTGGGGTAGCACTCTAATAAATTGTTCTAGGACGACTGCTTCCATAACTTGGTCTATTGTTTTCACCCCCAGTTGCAGCCATTTATAGCCAAGATCTTTTAGTCGAACATAGGCTTCTCTAGGGGTGTCCGCAGCATGAAAGCAATATGATCTGAAGCATTGTCAGTATGTTTCGATACTAATATCATATCTCCGTAAGATCTCTCGCTTCACTATATCATAGTTTTCAGCCTGCCTGCTGTCCATGTTACCATAGGCGAGTTGCGCTTTCCCAGTCAAATATGGGGCAAGGCAGATCACCCATTGTTCTCTGGGCCAACCACAAGCACCCGCTACTCTTTCAAAGGTGGTCATATAGGATTCAGTGTTATCACTGTCTCCCAATTTTGTCAGTTTAATATCTTTAGGATTGTCCATAAGTCCTGCTGGAGAGTGAGGGGTGCTTAATGCATGTATAGCTCATAAAGTCTCTGTCCGTCTGCGCTCACTTCTCTCCTCCATTTTCTCTCTGTCCTTATCCATAGCCAATTGTTTCAGGCATAGCCCCCGTAATAATTCATTAGTCTCTTCAGGAGGGTCTGTTGTTTCTGGCCCACCAGCAGATGCCCCCTGCAATATTTCTTCATCACCCTCCTCAACAAGTCCCTCTGTCTTTCTCTCCATTTTGAGCCTGTCCCTCTTTTTCTCCTCTAAACCAGCAAGTAAAGGCTCACCTGAGGAGTCATACATAGTCCTTGTCTGTACACCTTTGGGTCTTGTTACTGGGTCCCCTTTTGGTTCCTCCATCATGTGCCTCTTCTCCTGGAAATAGTGCCAAGAATATCACAGCATCCCGCTTCTGACACCATGTGTGGAAGGTCGTGGGATGAAAGACACTGACAACGAAGTGGAATCCAAATAAAGGCGGAATGCTCTGATTTATTTTTACTTTAAACGTAAAATAAATAAATCAAACGTCAACAAAATTAAACACCGAAAGAATACTAATGGTTAACAAGACTTTACACCAAAAATAGAATCCCTTCTAGAAATAGCTAGAAGGCTTGCTAGATGATGTGACAGGTACCACTGTCCAGCACAGACTGACTTCTCAATGTTAGATCTTCACTTTTATATGGTTGCTAAATCATGTGACTTAGCTCCTCCCACATTTACCCAAGTTTTATTTTCTTTACTATTACATTAAAGTTCATTCCATACAGCACAATGGTGTATAAAACACATTCTTAAATGCACTCTTCTTTAAATTACATGTAACCCCTAGATGGTGCTATCCCAGGGGCTACTACCCTTGCCTGATTTGCCACTAACAGGTTGAGGGGCCTGGATCCGATGGCGGGTGCCTCCACCCAGAGGTCAGGGTTTGCAATAGTTAAACTAACTTGGTCACAGCCCTCTGGGACACTGCAACCCCTTTCTTCCCACTAGTGGCCCACACAGTATATCAGAATTACCTTCACAGTATACACTTACCCCAGGACTGGTTCAGACACTGGGACCCCTGTAAAATAAGAAGATACAGTGCAACAATCACAGTACAATACTTTAACATAGACAAATACCTCAGGCAGTATAACTTTGCTGAAACAAGCAGCTCTGATTTATTTAGGGGATATAACAAGGACAGGGAAATCAGGTTAATTAGCTTATCACTTTACTCATCTCATCTATGGCTCTGTGCACAGGCCTATCCCTACCAGTTACTGTCCCTGGGTACCCAAGCCCAGTGGCTAGTCCAAACCATAGCAGCTGGTAGGGCCCTTTCACACAGAGAAAAGAAAAATTAGTTAAACAGTCAGCAGTACAGTAATTCCATTTGGATTCAATGTGGCAACTCAACAGGGAGCGATCCTGAATTAGTACTCACGACCTCCAAACAAGATAGGGTCCTTCAACGTCAGCAGGGCTACTCTTGAGCTTCACGAGACTCCTCACACATTTATATGACAAACTGCAACAGGCAAAAGGCCTTTAATGGCAGCAAGATTCACTTGAGCTACACAAGCCTCCTCACACATTTATATGGTAAAAAGAAAGTACTATTCCAGGCAGGCTGCTTCTCTATCCTGTTCATAATTACTGCACAATACCCGGGAGAACACACAGCAGATTCAGTTCCTGACAGACCGAGCGCAATTCAGCAATTTCTCCAGTCTTCTACAGGGTGAGCCTGGTTTCTACTCTTCAGATATCCTTTGATTCTCTTCACAGGACGGATTCAGTCCTAACAATCAGTTACACAAGCTGCAGACCGGAACTCGGGGCCTTTCACACGCTTCCGACTAAAACTGCACACCGAAAAGCACAGGGCCTTCCTCTTCACTGCCAGAGCTCAACTGAAACTCCAGCAGACAAAACCGGGCACTTCCTTGAGTTCCTCCCAGTTCTTGGCTGGATTGGCTGTCACTCACAATAGACTGCCCTGTTGGTCCAAAAGGGAAGTCCAAACTACATCTCCCAGAGTCACTGCCCATACAATCCTCTTGTGGCTGGCTCAGATTACGAGTCCAAGTTCTGATTCGTCCAAGGCACCATTTTAGAGCTACCTTAACCCACACTGATTGGTCCAGTTCAGCAGTTCAAAACTAGAATGGGGAACTAGGCAAACACAGTTCTGACTGCAAAGAAAGCAGGTTAGACAAACTGTACTTTCATTATTACACTAAATGATTTCTGGCAAACAGTTACATCTTTCGGATAGGTTCCCTTTGCACTCCTAGTGACTGCAAAAATGGAGTGAATTGGCAGCAGCTCGAGTGGTACTCTGAGCAGAGAAACACACAGTCCCCCCATACAAACTAATTATGTCTGCAAGCAGACAGCTCTTAAAGAGACAGTACCAGAGGCTCTAAAAACACTCACAGATAAATGGCTTAAACGCCAAACACCATTCAGGCTTGGAGCATTCACGCAAGCTCCTGGAAGTCTTTTGGGAACCCTCATTTGCAGGGGGGTTACATACACATAATGAATGTTTATAACCCATTTAGTCTACTCCTCGTTGTTCGTAGAAGCTTATCCCACTGTCCAAATGGTATAAAGTACCAAGACCAATGGCGGGCTGGTTCCAAAGGAACAGTGTGAAGGAGGTTCCAGAACAAGGAGAGTGAGGAGAATGAGGTGAATGTTGCGGTTCTACGCAGCACCCACGCTTTTACAACAACAGCTGATATGTATAAGTATATACAGACTTCTGCAAAACTACCCCCCCCCGAGCTAAATTTCCCAAACCTTTTGTACAGGCGTTACTTTTATACCCCATTCATACCAAATAGTGTTTCGCCGTGAAACTATGCACAACACGGGCTGCGGGGCTAACAGCTGTAAAGTAAATCACTAAACAAAAGGAAACAGCCGTAATTCATTTCTACAAGGCAGCACCTTTTCACTTAATATTTTCTAGCTTGTGGTCCTTATTTTTATTTAGTCTATAGTGTATGCTGCACAATATTTCCTTTACTGGGAACAAGTGAGAGAAGGGGTTGGCGGCAAAGCCAAAGACGACAAGCCAACTCAGATCTCACTTTAATCGCAAACCGCAATTGCATCTGCGGTTGCAAATTATTCTTTAGGAAGCGAACAGGATTATTCAGAATGGCATTAGAAGCCAGGGTCTACACAAGTTTGTTTATTAAAAGGGGAGGGGGGGGTTACCAAATTTATGGCGTAACAGAGGAATAGAATGAGAACAGTCTGACTTTCTGTGTCCGTGGAGAAATAAATTATTTTAAAAAGACAGGCGGCCAACCTGGAGTAGCAAAGAAACAGAAGTATAACCAAAGGGATAGAAGACATAAGTTTGCTGTTGCACAACAGACTGAGGCTAGTTAAGCATAAAGGAGAAAGAATCAGAAAACTGACATTTGAAAGTCTCATTCCCTATGACAGTGCCACACTTCCGAATCCCTAGTATACTTGATAAACTTGATAGTACAAGGCAAAAGAAGGCCTACAGACCCATTCTGATTGCCTTCCCACTCCGAGTGAGTGTATTAGTGACTTTTCCTGTTTGATATCAACATATTGTCTAGCCCTTGCTTAAAGTTATTAAATAAAGTTGTGTTTACCAAGTCTAGAGGAAGTTTATTCCATAAGTTGTCTGAGCAAATGGTAAAGAAATTTGATCTTTTATTTGTTTTTTTTCCCTTGGAATAATTAATTGTTCATTGTGTGATCTCAATTCAGTCAATCTTTCATTGAATTTCAGACCACATTGTGCCATTAGATCCTGGTTCCAATATATTGTAAAGGAACAGAAGAGCCCCACCCCCTTGTTCTCCTGTCCTTCAAACTATATAGATGTAATGCAGATAGTCTATCCTCATAACTCGTATGTTTCAATCCCCTAATGAATTTTGTAGCGTGCCTTTGTGTTCTTTCAATTTGATTTATATCCCTGCTAAAGTATGGATTCCAGAAGGGGGATCATCAAGGTGAGGCAATACATATGTTTTATATATTGGCAAAATGCAATACTTGTTTCTTGAAACAAAGGAGCGCTGTATTAATCTTAGAGGCCAGTTTGTAGTATTAGACAACTGTGTGCAATGATCCAATGATGTTAGTTTGTTGTTTACTATGATGCTCAGATCCCTTTCCTTGGATACCAATGTGAGTTGTCACCTTAACACCCCCCCCCCAAAAAAAAAATCCAAACGTTAGTAGGTGCTTCTTTATAATTGTTAGCATCAGAAACTGGCTGATGTATTTGGCACCACCAATGCTAACAGCCAATCACAGCTTTTTGCATGCTCCCTGGTGAGTTGGAGACTTGGAGTGTGTCATCAGCAGTGTGCAACATGAGGACCAGGTCTGTGACCATAGGTGGTTCAGTGTTGGACCTGGTCCAAGACGTGTGCGGATGGGTCAACAGCAGCAGCCATGGGCCTGCTGTCATAGTAGTCACCCACAAGCCACCCAGGTGCCCAGTCAGAACTGACTCAGAAGGACAGAGGAGTAAGAAGAAACTGCTTGAACCAGGTACAGCCTGGACTCCGAGCAAGGGTGGGCAGCCGGCTTGGCAAAGGAGAGGGAGTGCACCGTGCTCCGGGCCAGGCAAGAGAAGCCACATCGGTACTGTATAGATTGTGATTGTGAAGGGGTGTATGCAGTCCTCGAGTCATGGACTCTCTCTATGGAGTGCAGATGGATTTACCGCCTGTTTGTAATTAAACCGAAAAAAATCATTCTCAAACTGTCCTCTAACCTATGAGAGATGATCTTGAAGAGGCACTGTTGTTTTTTTGGCCTATTTCAGCCGTGTAATAGAAACATTTACTGAATATTTATCTCTCTGAGGGGGCATGGGTACCTCTGAGTGAGTGGTATGCTCTAAAAGCAAACTATACACAGTCCCATCCTGATATCACCCTGTGGGTTCATTGGGCTAGTTATGAGAGCAGGTTGCTTCTTGCAGTCCAGCCTGTGTTCTCTGTGTTTTATTTCCAAATAAATATGCATCCCAAAATAACATGATTTATTTACCAAATTTATTCACCCCTAGTGTGGTCTATTTTTAGTGATAATTAGTCATACACAAAACTGGATGACACTATGAGAGTCAGTGTGAGGAAGAGTGCAAAGTCAAGAGACACAGTCACATAGTATGAGGAAGATGTGTCCTTCACATCTTGTACACGGATGATAGAGGATAACAGTGGGCTTACAATGAGTGAAGATTCCGATCGACTCAGTGAGGCACCAGTGTGTTCGGCTGGGGTTCAAGGGTAAGCAGATTTGGATTTTCATGTCCCAGGACAGTGAGGCTGAATGCCACATAGATTTGATTTGGGGGGGGAGTTGGAGCTCTGGCTTCATAAGTAAGGGGATACTTTGGGGGGGGGGGTGACTGAGCCCTGGCTTTATCAGTAAAGGGGATTGCCTTTGTCACCCAGTTAATATAGTCGGGTGACGATCGGTGTTGACTCTAAAGGCAGCTGCTCAAGCATCCTCCATTTTAAATGTACAGTAGGGAAGTGTGATTTAGTGGTTAGAGCACAGAAGTGCGAACCCGGAGATTACATGGTTCAAATCCCACCTACAATGAAGGACTCACTGTGACTATGAAGTCAGCTCCCCTCTATTTGTATTGCAGTAATTATATTGTTATATAGTCATTTATTTCATTTTAGTTTTTAAAAGTCTTCCAAGGATGGACTGCATTACAGCATCTCATTTACAGTGAAGTCCTGCTTATAATTAGCTCCTCATTGAACCCTATGTCTGTTGGAGGTGAGTGACCTGATGAACAATAGACTCTGTGAATTGAAGGTGTAATATTAAAGTGTAACCATTCTATACTATTAAAAACCAAATGTGGCTACAAAATACAGGCAAATGTGGGTACTGTGCTGGGATTTCAGTGGTATTTGTTTATACTGTGCTGTCTCTTCAGTAAAACCCACAAAATGCGTCATAGAACATCAAACACCCTAGAGCTTCTGGGGGCCTTGGCAGCCCCCAGACCCCTAGCCATTTGTTGAGCCCCGGGAAAATAAAAGTCAGCTCCTATGGCCTGATGTTTCCTAATGCTTGCTCCTAGTAGGTGGGTTGGGGGGGCAGTGTAGTCCGACTCCAGCCCACATGCTGGGAGGACAGAGACATTGGGAGGGAGGGACTGAGAGCTGGGAGGGAGGGACTATTTAAATTTCTGTAGCCTCCAACTCGCACGACCTGTGCTGTAGTTGAGTCATGTGACTCATGTTGGTTCTTGGTGTGGCGCAGCAGGAATTACAGCAGGGAAGATGGAGCTAGATTGAGTAGCTGCTCTGCTGTGCTCTGCATCTCTCAGTTGGTAGTGGGGTAGCTGAAAAACCAGAAATGTTAGTAGCGGAGGTAGACAGTAGGGACTTGAAGGCAGTCTCTTCTGTGTTGCAGAAATTCTTGAAAATAAATTTAAAAAATAGTAGAATCAAAGCAACAGCCACTAGTGGAATAAGTGTGGGGGGAAGGTCT
Source organism: Neoceratodus forsteri (assembly GCA_016271365.2). Taxonomy (NCBI): domain Eukaryota; kingdom Metazoa; phylum Chordata; order Ceratodontiformes; family Ceratodontidae; genus Neoceratodus; species Neoceratodus forsteri. The sequence goes on from CM057454.1 coordinate 317,138,614, forward strand.
TAACATGCTGCTACTGAAGCAGGCATTTCAGTGCCTTAAGCTTTGCAAATTTAGCAAAATCTTTTTTTTTTCTTGCAATCCAAGGAGGGTGGAAGGTATTTTTTTTTGGGGAAGGGATCAAGGGAGTAGGGGAGTACTAGGCAGGCAGGGACTGATTGGGATTTGATAGGCACAAGTGAATGGTCATCATCCTGCTGTGTGCAGTTTGACTGCTGCACTGTACCCAGTGTGTGACTCCTACATGATGTGCTGGGTGGGCCCAGCCCATCATCCTGCTGTGTGCAGTTTGACTGCTGCACTGTACCCAGTGTGTGACTCATACATGGCATGCTGGGCGGGCCCGGCCCATCATCCTGCTGTGTACAGTTTGACTGCTGCACTGTACCCAGTGTGTGAGTCCTACATGGTGTGCTGGGCAGGCCCAGCCCATCATCCTGCTGTGTGCAGTTTGACTGCTGCATTGTACCCAGTGTGTGACTCCTACATGGTGTGCTGGGCGGGCAAGGCCCATCATCCTGCTGTGTGCAGACTCATACATGGCGTGCTGGGCTGGCCAGCCCATCATCCTGCTATGTGCAGTTTGACTGCTGCACTGTACCCAGTGTGTGACTCCTACATGACGTGCTGGGTGGGCCCGGCCCATCATCCTGTTGTGTGCAGTTTGACTGCTGCACTGTACCCAGTGTGTGACTCATACATGGTGTGCTGGGCTAGCCAGCCTATCATCCTGCAGTGTGCAGTTTGACTGCTGCACTGTACCCAGTGTGTGACTCATACATGGCGTGCTGGGCTGGTCGGCCCACCATCCTGCAGTGTGCAGTTTGACTGCTGCACTGTACACAGTGTGTGACTCCTACATGACATGCTGGGCTGGCCGGCCCATCATCCTGCTGTGTGCAGTTTGACTGCTGCACTGTACCCAGTGTGTGACTCATACATGGTGTGCTGGGCGGGCCCGGCCCGGCCCATCATCCTGCTGTATGCCCTTGACTGCACTGTACGCAGTGTGTGTGACTCCTACATGGCATGCTGGGATGGCCGGCCCATCATCCTGCTGTGTGCCCTTGACTGCTGCACTATATCCAGTGTGTGACTCCTACATGGCGTGCTGGGCTGGCCGGCCCATCATCTTGCTGTGTGCAGTTTGGCTGCTGCACTGTACCCAGTGTGTGACTCCTACATGCCATGCTGGGCTGGCCGGCCCATCATCCTGCTGTGTGCCCTTGACTGCATTGTACTGAATGTACCCTACCCAGTGTGTGACCATGCGCAGCCCAGCACCCATTTCTGTGGTATGTTAATACATGCCAGAAATAAAACCTAGCTGTAGTTATATTAAAGTCACACATGATCATTTCTTTCTCCCCTTATATTAGACAGATTTTATTTCTTTTTGTCCTCAATTTCACGTGTATTTCACTATTATCTTCATTACTGGCAGCATGTCCTCAATTTCACGTGTATTTCACTATTATCTTCATTATTGGCAGCATGTCCTCAATTTCACGTGTATTTCACTATTATCTTCATTATTGGCAGCATGTCCTCAATTTCATGTGTATTTCACTATTATCTTCATTATTGGCAGCACAATTAAAAATTAGGGTTCGAGTTCTAAAATGTTCTCAAAAAGATTAGAACCCTAGAACTTTCTCAAAATTTCTAGACTAGAAATTGAACACAGAACTTCAGAGGGTTCTGACAACCCTAATTGTAATACACAAAACTCACTTTCGAAAATGGCAACAGATCATTTCCCAGTATATCTGGATTGCAAAATTCCCAAAACTTAAATATCACCTCTTATAGGCTGCCAAAATCTTTGGGGGTAGAGCATTGCCAGAACTGGAAGACTATTACCTAGCGACACATCTCAAAACTATACTCCCAATACTCCAGATAATGTCGGCAGGTAGGAGTAATTTGTTCATCAATTTCAAAATATACGGTCCTATGCACTACTGGAGCATAGTGGCTACACGTGTGTATCTGGCAGGCACAGCCCCTCCACACCCTACGTGCCCCCTGCACAGAATGAACTAAGAGGGGTGCACAACACCTACATGCGTGATCCCCTGGCCACACGAAGAGCAGTGCACCGGGGACAGGCGAGGGGCTGTCCGGCACTATGCGCCATACACTAAGGCGTGTAGTGCTTGCTGTGGGGGTGCAGAGGAGGGCGCAGGGTATAACAGGAAGAACCCTGCCATAAGCTCCCTATGTGCCCCACACACACTAATGTGCACTGCCCGGATGGGGCAGTTAGCCTACTCTGCCAACAGGACCAATGCTGCAGGACCACCCCATGGCCACCCGGTACCACACAGCACACATCAGTGTGCGGCATCTACTTGGCACCCCCCCACCATGCCCACATGGGCACTGGGCAGTGGATGCTCTCCCCCCGAACTGGTCAACCCCTGCCCCAGGCCACCCAGGCCCCCCCATCCCTGTAACCCACCAAGGGGCTGCATCGTGAAAGGGCTAGCGGCACTGCCCTTCTCTCACTGCCTCAGTCACTGGCCATTGGTCTTCCACGGGGCGTGCTGCCAACATGCGTCCTGCCACAGAGGTGATCCACTCTGTGCACTGGTTCAAGCATCCAAATGGATGCCTGGCTGGGTCCGTGTACCCACCCCCGGTCGCCCTGCGGAGTCCTGCACACTGGGAGGTAGAGCCGTGGACAGGTGGCTGATGGTCATGAATGCTGCCGGTGCACACCTGTCCATGGGTGCGCAGCTACATGGGTGGGGTACTCGTGGATTCTGCGTTCCCCCGCCCCAACAGTGCATAGGGGCCATTGTGAGTAAAACAGAACTGGGATGTGTACAAGTGCTGTACATCTGGAAAAAAATGCTCCTTTTAAATCATCAGTTATGTTATGAGGCACTATTGCATGGTGTGTGCAGCATTTACAAATGTTGGGTGAGTATTGGTACTCATTAAAAAATTTCTGAAGAGTATTTCCTGAAATTAGATGAGTAAAATAGTTCAGTACTCACCTTATCTGGAGCCCTGTATACTCCTATGAACCATTCCCAACTACATAACCAACTGGAAGATGATTGAGCAGAGGGAGGAGGGGTGTCCACCTCTGGGAGTGAGGGGTTTGGAACTGTCCTTTAATAAGAAAAATGGGGATTGGACCCTACTTTCTGTGCACAACACCTTAAGTGACACCTATAGAGGATGGGAAAAATTCCACATAGGGCACCTCCTCTGGCCCTTTAAATGGTTTGCATGGAATGACTCCTCCTTGCCCTCTTGAGTAGACCTAACCTTCCGGAGATGGACCTGATGGAGTCTCTGCTGTCTGCTATCGCTTATGGAAGGGGGTATCATTTCAGACTTTCAAACTCTAAAACAAGAATTCTATCTGTTGAACTCTTAATCATTTTAGATACCTTCCTATATGGTCCTATTCAGTGTCTTCATCAGTGATATTGGGCAGGACCCAGAAGGCAGAATTTCCCTGTTCGTGGAAGAACAAAGGTCTGTAATGGAGTGGACATGCCAGAGGATGTAGACAGAATGAGGAGGGACCTGCAGAAGCTTGAAGAATGGTCATGGGTTTTGCAGTTGAAATTCAACGCAAAGAAGTGCAAGATAATGTATATGGGGCACAAAAACCCTGAAACAACATATCAAGTTGGGGGGGGGGGGTGATGATATAGCATGCACCAAGCAGGAAAGGGACCTTGGGGTTATCATCTCTGATGACCTCAAGGTAGGGAAACAGTGCAACAAGGCAGCAGGTAAAGCAAATAGGATGCTGGGATGTATAGGCAAGGGCATCACCAGTAGGAAAAGGGATGTCATAATTCTACTATACAAGACTCTAATGAGGCCCCACCTGGAGTACAGTGCACAGTTTTGGAGACCTTACCTACGTAAGGACATAGGTTCGAGAAGGTTCAGAGGATGGCAGCAAAGATGGTACAGCGATTGCATCACAAGTCCTATGAGGACAGGCTGAAGGACTTGAATATGTACTCCCTGGAAGAGAGGAGGGAGAGAGGTGATATGATAGAGACATACAAGTACCTTACAGGGAGAAACAGGGTGCAGGAATACACTATTTTCCAGTGAAAAAAGTGTTCCAGGACTAGAGGGCATGGGATAAAGTTGGAAGGAGGGCAATTAAGAGGAAATGTGAGGAAGAACTTCTTCACAGAACTGGTGGTAGACAAGTGGAACACCCTGCCAGAGGGAGTGGTGGGGGCTGCATCAATCACGGGATTTAAGAATGCATGGGATAGACATAAGGGAATTCTGGAGGTCAGGGGTAAGGGACAACAGGCTTCTAGAAAAGTGTAAAGGGAACTTACAAGCTCAAATGGGCAGACTGGGTGGGCCATAGGCCCTTTTCTTCTGACAGTGTCTATGTATCTGTCTACGTACCTTCAACTAAAGACATATGTAATAAACCAGAGTAATACAGGGTCAGACAACCCATTAGCGAAACTGCTGTTTGACACTATGGAAGCAATCTTGAAACAGGAAACTACAAAAGGGCATATTTCAACCCTATAGAAGGTCCTCAGACTATTACATGATGATCGTGCCTCATCCATAAAACAAAAATGGATACAAGAAAACAACCTAGATCTTTCGGATAAGGACTAGGAGGTGTTTTTTAGATCATGCTATGAAATCTACTAGCTCCCCTCTATGGCAAAAATTTGTCTGGAAGATCACAAACCACTTTTTCTACACACCAGTCATTCAAAGCAAATGGAATGTGCACTCCTCTCAAGCGTGCTGGAGAAGGTACACGGAATTGTGGGCACACCACTTCAGCATTTTTTGGGCATGCCCATCCCTGACAAATTACTGGCAACAGATCCATGCCACATTACAAAATGTATTTTCCACTAATACTCCACTTGATATTTTGCATATAGCCCTGGGTCTTCTGCCAACTAGAGTTGTAGGCCCAGATAAGACATATTTTTGGAACATTTTATTGACCTCTGCCTGAAAGGCCATAACTCGAAATTGGTTCAGAGAAGAACCACAAACATTTCAGCAGTGGCTAGATATACAGGAAATACAAAATATGGAAGAGTTAACCTATAAGTTGAATCTTAGACTCACTCCCCAGTTTTATGAGGAGATGGGCACACTGGACTCTATACAGAGACGCCCCCCCAGATGCCACAAGTCCAATCCGCAGGCAGAGTGGGCAGATAAGGGGAAGGCCTATGTCCACTAGACCGGGAGCAGATCAATAAGGGGTATCCTCATTATAATCATACATTATCATGCATAAGGAAACATACCTTTGGATCTTACTGGGTTGTTGTACCATGCTTTGTTTTGCTCTATGAGATGCTAGGCTGGTCCTCTCTTACTACTAAGAGGAAGAGGAATGTATCTCTTTAGTTTCACAGGGCAATATCAAATAAATTTCCTTCATACATCTCCAGCCTGTTTACATGAAACACAGGTCCTACTGTCTGAGACAATACTCATTTGTCACGTTCAATGTCCCTAAGATCCAAACACAACACAACGCTGCAGCTACTAGCTTTGCTCTTCCATCCCTATGGAACTCCCTGAAGAAGGCCCTTAAGTTTATTACCATCCCGGGGATGTCCATCTTTAAATCCCTTTTCATACCTGTCCTGAAGGAAACTTGCACATGTCTCAGATAATTTCTCAAGACTACCGTTGACCCATTACCGCACTTGGCCTGTCATGACAACTAAGCATTTATTGTTCCTTCCTCCCTCTACCACCACCCTCCTCTCCTCTAGACTTCCTGTTCCTTCCCCCTGTACCACCACCCCACCCTCTTTTCCTTAGTCTCTATCTGTTATTAGATTATATTGTAATAATACATGTTCGTCCTTGTGACTGTAGCTAGTATCTCCTGTAACATTCTTAAGATGTAACGATGACTGTAATTCCCTATATGTATTAGTTGTTTATCTGTATACCACTGTCATTTTATTGTTGTCAGTTGCATATGTGTTGTCCAGGACCATCTTGCAAAGGAGCTTGCTCAAAGGTGTAAAGCTCGGTTAAATAAAGTTTGATTGATTGATTGAAAGATCTGTAAATATGTTATTGTACTTCAAAATATGGCAACTGCTGACCTTTACATATTTCCTTTTTGAGATATCAGTAATGTACCCAAATTGTTCAATAAAGATGAATTAAAAAAATAGAAGTCGACTAGTTCTAACCACACACAATTCATTATCACAGATCATATTATGTTATATAAATACATATTATACTGTCATCACATTACTATTTATGCAATAGGCATCTGTATAAAAGCTATGTGACAAATCCATTTATCTGAGTCACTGTGTAGACAAATGTATTTATACAATAGTGGTGAGCTGATATCCCCTTTGATAAAAATGTTTATTCACACCCCAGTGAAATAAATCCTGCTGATGTAGGCACTGTAATAATATCTGACATTTATACACACAGGCCCAGATATTCAAAAGGGTTATGCATGGCGCAACACTGTTGCGCCATGCGCAACTCACTGATGCACCCCGGAGTGATATTCAAATGTGGATTGTGCCTGGCACAAATCGATGCGCTACTGCAGCGCATCAGTCAATATATGCACAGGTGGGGGCGTGCCCATGCATACTCCATACATCCTGATATTCAGCCCGGGATGTGCTGAGTCCATGCATGCACAACCCCTACTTGCGCTGCACACAGGTGAGCCAAAAAAAAGGAACAATGGCTGGCCACCCACAGGTGAGCTGCTGTATTGCAGGGCGCAACACGGCAGCTGCCACCTGTGGGTGGCCACCCGAGCTACGGCTGCACCTCCGTGGCGGCACCCCCATGCCCGATCACGGACATCTGTATAAATTATTAACGTCCTATCTCCCTGGTGGTCCAGTGGACTGCTATCAGCCCGATCACAGGCTTTAGTATAAAATGACAAAGTCCTATCTCCCTGGTGGTCCAGTGGACTGCTGTCAGCCCGATCGCGGGCTTGAGTATAAAATAACAAAGTCCTATCTCTCTGGTGGTCCAGTGGACCGCTGTCAGCCCGATCGCGGGCTTGAGTTTAAACTAACCATGTCCTATCTCCCTGGTGATCCAGTGGACTGCTGTCAGCCCGATCGCGGGCTTGAGTATAAAATAACAAAGTCCTATCTCCCTGGTGATCCAGTGGACCACTGTCAGCCCAATCGCGGGCTTGAGTATAAAATAACAAAGTCCTATCTCCCTGGTGATCCAGTGGACCACTGTCAGCCCAATCGCGGGCTTGAGTATAAAATAACAAAGTCCTATATCCCTGGTGGTCCAGTGGACCGTTGTCAGCCCGATCGTGGGCTTAAGTATGAAAAAACAAAGTCCAATATCCCTGGTGGTCCAGTGGACTACTTGCAGCCCGATCGCAGGCTTAGGTACATAAAAATAAAGTCCCATATCTCTGGTGGTCCAGTGGACTGCTCGCAGCCCAATTGTAGGCTTAGGTAAATAAAAATAAAGTCCAATATCCCTGGTGGTCCAATGGACCACTGTCCAGCCAATCGTGGGCATTTGTATTATTAAATTAAGTCAATATCCCTGCTGGTCCAGCGGTCCCCCCTCCCCACCTGCCCACTGACCCCACTGCCCCGCTCCCCGGTCAGCGGTGGGCAGCAACACCACCGCCTGCCACCGCTGCCCGCCGACTGACACCGTAGGTAGGGCTGTCGCCCATTGGTCACAGTGTGAGCCTATGGGCGTGCAGCCTGTACCATACTACACATTCCAGATATGTGAATGGATCCATTCACATATCTGAATGTGTAGTACAATATGGGATGCACGCCCATTGGCTCATGCTGTGGACCAATGGGCATACAGCCCTCCCTACGGTGTCATGCGGCAGGTGGGTTGGGTGCTGCTGACCGGGGGGGGGAGCGGGGCAGTGGGGCTCAGTGGACGGATGGCGAGGGGAGACCACTGGACCACCAGGGATATTGGACTTAATTTAATAATACAAATGCCAGTGATCGGGCTGACAGCGGTCCACTGGACCACCAGGGATATTGGACTTTATTTTTATTTACCTAAGCCCGCGTTCAGGCTGCAAGCGGTCCACTGGACCACCGGGATATAGGACTTTATTTTTAATTACCTAAGCCCACGATCAGGTTGCGAGCGGTCCACTATGGATATTGGACTTTGTGTTTTCATACTTAAGCCCTCGACCGGGCTGACAGCGGTCCACTGGACCACCAGGGATATAGGACTTTATTATATATTTGAGCCCACGATCGGGCTGTGAGTGGTCCACTGGAGCACCAGGGATATAGGACTTTATTTATTATATACTTAAGCCCATGATCAGGCGTGCAGTGGTCCACTGGATCACCAAGGATATGGGACATTTTTAACTCTCTGTATGCCGCATTGCCGTGCTGTGCAGGGGGCGTCGGTCCCCGATGGCTGCTGCCTGGCAGGGCGCCAGGCGCAAGTCCCAGGGATCAGCGTACCTGCATGCAAATGGGGCCATAATGACATGCAAATGGCCCCATTTGCACCTTGCATACATTATGGTCCCAATTGCAAGTGCACTTTTGAATATCGCGGTTGTTGCACATAGCGCAAGGGAACTTGCACTAACGCATCCCCTTGCTCCACTCTGGCCACTTGCGCTGGCACAGTGCCACTGCGACATGCACACTGCAGGTGGCCAGGGTGTGATATTCAATGATGCTGTGCCATGGTGCAGTTCCATTGAATATCACCCAGTCAACGCCCCTACGCAGCCAGGTTGCGCTGCGCCCAGGCTTGGCCCACAGCCTGGCACAGTCTGAATATCCAGGCCAATGTGCCTATGTTAGCAGGTGATATTATCACTGTGCTGACATTATCACTGTGCTGACATCGGAGAAGGCGCCTTTTGTCTAACCTGCCTGACCGAACTACTTTTCACTGCAAGTCACCTTTGAATACCACATATCAGCAGCATTTGCCATAATATATTCTAGTAACACTCAAATGGCAGACATGGCACACATCATACCACCAAACATTTAATGAAATCTTCCTAAAACTGTACCTGGAAGCAACACTGACCCCGATAAACTTAACCGACGGTGGGAAGGAATAATCACTCATGGCAGACAGAGCCCCAGTAACTGAAGCACAAGTTTCAAAAACATGTACTGGAAGCACTAATCACGCCAGTGGACTTAACTGGCAAAGAAAAGCACTAGTAAATCTGCTGAAATTTACCGGCAGTGAGAAGAAGCCGACAACAGCTGCTGAAGAGTTCCACCGAACTGAACTGGCACACAGTACAAAATGTAAATAGCTACACAGTTATAAAATGATTTGGCCATGCAGCAAAACACTTTTTATTTAAAATTTAAAATACCTGTGTAACCCCTAGGTGGCGCTATCCCAAGGGCTACTACCCCTGCCTATTTGACTACGAACAGGTTGAGGGGCCTTGGTCCAATGGCAGGTGCCTCCACCCAGAGGTCAGAGTTTCCATTAGTTAGACTAACTTGGTCACAGCCCTCTGGGACACTGAGACCCCCTTTTATTCCTGCTAGTGACCCCCACAATACACCATGAGTGTCTTCACTATTTCCACTTACCCCTGGGACTGGTTCAGTCAGCTTGACTCTGAGGACCCCCTGTAAAATAAGATGATGCAATACGATAGCCACAGTGCAATACTTTAGCATAAATGAATACCTCAGTCAGTGTAACTTTGCTGAAACAAACAGATCTGATTTATTTAGGGGATGGCAACAAGGATGGGGGGAATCAAGTTAATTAGGTTAAACACATCAATAATCACCATACTGTGCACATATTCAGAGTCCCAAATTGTCACTTTCACTGGGTACCCAGGATGGGTGGGGGGGCTAGCCAGGATCTGTGCAGCTGGTTGGGGCCCTGTGATGGAAAAACACTTGCACAATACCCAATTGTATTCCGGAGCCAGATGGCTCAGTTCATGAAGAAATAAAACTGCAACAATTAGATGACGCACTTGCAATTTGATAAACAGATGGCAGGGAGCTACCCTGCTTGTACTCACAAACTCAATGCTGAAAACTAGATGGAAGGCAGATTGTCCTGGATTGCCAGGAGGAGCAGAACATGTGGATAAGGTCATTGTGACTGGACCTCACTGCAGTTTATAGCAAATGGATGTAGTCCGGATGAAGCTGGGGTTTACTTCCAGCTTCATGCACTCAATTCACTGTACAGGGGATTTTAAACATGATTCCCCACAAGCACTACACACATTTATATGTAAAAAGGAAAGTACTATACCAGGCAGGCTGCTTCTTGATCCCAGCCGCAATTACTGCACGATACCCGGGAGAACACACAGCAGCTTCAGTTCCTGACAGACCGAACGCGATTCCGCAATTTCTCCAGTCTTCTACAGGGTAAGCCTGGTTTCTACTCTTCAGATCTCCTTGATTCTCCTTACAGATCGGATTCAGTCTGAACGGGCGCTTGCACAAGCCACAGACTGAAACTCAGGCCCTTACACGCGCTTCCCGCGCAAAACTATACACCGCAGAAGCACAGAGCTCGTTGTCTCTTCACTGCCAAAACTGATCTAATCTCTCCAGTCCCTGGGCAGTGCATTTCCTTTAGCTTCACGCTATTCTGTTGGCTGGTCCGGCTGTCACTCACAATAAACTCCCCCTGTTGGTGGAAAAAGGTGCCAAGGTCAAAACTACATTTCCCAGAGTCACTGGCCATACAGTACTTAGGTGGCTGGCTCCACAATGAGAGTCCAAGTTCTGATTTGCCAGCAGCAGGCTCCATTTTAAAGGTCCCCCCAAACTGATTGGTCCAGTTCAGTAGTTCAAAACCAGAATGGAGGGCTAGGCAAAAACAGTTCAGACTGCAACGAAAAGCAGGTTAGACAAACTGTATTTTCATTATTATTCTAAATGATTTCTGGCAAACAGTTACATCTTTGAAAGTGCTCACTCTGCCTACTTACCGACGGCAGAAACGGAGCGATTTGGCAGCAGCTCAAGCGGGACTCAAGCAGGGAAACACACAGTCCCCCCATAACAACTAAGTATGTCTGCAAGCAGACCGCTCTTAAAGAGACAGTACCAGAGGCTCTAAAAGCACTCACAGATAAACGGCTTAAACGCCAAACACCACTCAGGCTTGAAGCATTCAAACAAGCTCCTGGAAGACTTTTTGGGAACCCCTATTTGCAGGGGGGTTACACCTGTGTAATACTAAACTGAAAGTCTTAAGTAAAAATGAAAGTACACTTTCAAATTGAAAGTCTTGGTAACACTCAAACCACTTAGGTCTTACGGACCGGTGACATAAATCGGACCGGACAAAGAAATAATATAGAAACATAGACTTTGACGGCAGATAAGGACCATTTGGCCCTCCCAGTCAGCCCATTTCCCTACCTACTGGATAAGCTGCAGATTCTAGTTAACCAACAGCCTACTTCCTGCAACCCCCTGCTATAATTGCCTTATGTCTGTCCCATGCATGTTTGAATTCCCCCACTGTTTTAGACCCATCGACCTCCTCAGGAAGGTGGTTCCATGTATCCACCACTCTCTCCATGAAAAAAAATTTCCTCACATTACCCCGAGCCATCCTCCCTCTATCTTTAAATTTGCCCGCTTGTTCTTACACATCTCTTTTTCTGAAAGATGCTACCCTCCTGGACTTTGTTGATTCCCTTGAGGTACTTGAAAGTTTCTATCATGTCCCTCCTTTCATCAAGAGTATACATATTAAGCTCTCTCAGTCTCTCTTCATATGGTTTCTGCTGCAGACCCTGCACCATTTCAGTTGCCCTCCTCTGGTCTGCTTTCATCCTTTCTATGTCCTTGCGTAGATGAGGTCTCCAAAACTGCACACAGTACTCCAGATGGGGTCTCACCAACTGTCTGTATAGAGGGATAACCACTTCCCTTTTTCTACTTGTGATGCCCCTTCTTATGCATCCCAGTATCCCCTGGCTCTCCTTACTGACTTTTCACATTGCTTACCCACCTTTAGGTCATCTGATATGACTACCCCAGGTCCCTTTCTATTTTTTTGTTGTTAGTACCTCCCTGCTATTGTGTACTCTTCTCCTGGGTTTTCTTTCCCAGGTGCATTACTTTGCATTCTTTGCATTGAATCTAAGTTGCCATATGTTTGACCATTCCTCCAACCTTGCCAAGTCCCTTCTCATCTTTTCTACCCCCTCTTGTGTATCAACTCTGTTACAGATCTTTGTGTCATCTTCAAAGAGGCATACCTTTCCCTCCAGACCCTCTGCAATGTCACCTATAAAGATGTTAAAGAGGACTGGACCCAGTACTGAGCCCTGCGGTACTCCACAAGTAACCCCCCTTTCTTCAGAATGTGTTCCATTCACCATTACCTTCTGTGTCCTGTTGTGCAGCCAGTTTGCAACCCAGACTACCACCCTGGGACGGACCCACTCCCAGGCTGGCTAACTTGATTATTAATCTTTTGTGAGGGACTGTGTCAAATGCCTTGCTAAAGTCTAGGTAGGCCATATCCACAGCCCCTCCCTGGTCTATTACTTTGGTCACCCAGTCAAAGAAATCAATTAGATTCATCTGACATGACCTTCCTGCTGTAAATCCATGCTGCTTTGGGTCCTGTGCCCCGCTGGCCTCTAGGTGCTCAACAATTCTTTCTTTCAGAAGTGATTCCATCATTTTCCCTACCACTGAGGTCAAACTTACAGGTCTGTAGTTTCCTGCTTCTGCCTTGCTTCCGCTTTTGTGAAGGGGAATCACATTTGCCCTCCTCCAGTCCTCAGGTACCACCCCACCCTGCCATGATTTGTTAAAAAGCGTGGTCAGTGGTGTCACTAGGTTCTCCCTTAGTTCTTTTAGGATTCTGGGGTGAATCCTGTCAGGCCTCATTGCTTTGTCCACCTTGAGTTTTAGGAGTTCTTTCAGGACTCTTTCTTCTGTGAATGGACTGGTGTCAACCCCCCTACCCAGAGTGCTTCTATTGTCTTGTTTAGGTAACTCCTCCTCATCTTCTTTTGTGAATAATGAGCAAAAGTATTCATTCAGTATCTCTGCCTTTTCACTGTCTCCCTCTGCCCACCTCCCCTCTCCTTTATTAATCTTCACTATCCCTTCCTTAACCTTTCTATGCTCCCTAATGTACCTATAAAAGGTTTTATCCCCCTTCTTAACTGAGTTGGCTGTTTTTTCCTCATATTGGGCCTTTGCTATTCTGACTACCTTCCCCACTTCTTTCTGCTTTAATTGATACTGTTGCCTGTCGTGCTCCTTCTGTGATTCCTTATACTTTTTGAATGCAGCCTTTTTCTCCTTAACCTTCCCTTCCACCTCTTTTGAGAACCATAGAGTTTTTTTACTCTGCTTTGTGTTCCTTATTTGTTTCACACAAAGGCTTGTTGCCTCTGTGGTGGCAGTTTTGATTTTTCTCCATTGTTCTTCCACCCCTCCTTTTTGGCCAATTGGTAGTGCATTCTTCAGGTATTCACCCATTTTGCCAAAGTCAGCCCTTCTAAAGTCCAGTATCTTTGTTTTTGTATGGCTTATCTCCATGGTTGTGCTCATTGTGAAGCACACTGTGCAGTGGTCGCTTGTTCCCAGATGTCTTCTGACTTCTTAATGTGTGATCCTTTCTCCATTTGAGAGTACCAGGTCTAATATTGCTCCCTCCCGAGTGGGTTCCAACACTAGCTGTCTAAGGCCTGCCCCCTGCAGGGCATCGAGAATGACCCTGCTCTTGGATGTGGCTGCAGTACATGTCATCCAGTTAACATCTGGCATATTCAGGTCCCCCATCAACAGTATCTCCCCTTTTTCAGCCATTTTGAGAATGTCCTCTATCATTTTCTTGTCCATTTCCTCCCCTTGAGATGGGGGTCTGTATACAACCCCTGTGCAGATTGTGATGCCATTCCCTGTCTCCAAGGTGACCCAGAGTGCCTCCTGTCCTCCCCCTTTACTTTTTAGTTTTGTAGTTTGATCCCTTCCCTTATGTATAGAGCTACTCCACCTCCTCTTTTACCTTCCCTGTCCCTTCTGTAGATTGTGTACCCTGGTATGTCAACATCCCAGTCATGGTTCTCTATGTACCATGTTTCCGTGACTGCCACAATATCCAATTGTTCATCTTCCATCAGGGCTACTAGCTCAGGAAGCTTGTTTCCCAGACTACGGGCATTGATACTCATTGCCCTCCATTTAATGTTGGCTTTATCCTTTTTTCCCCCATCCCTGCTCTTATTGCCCTTGTCTATTTTTCCATTTACCCCGTCCTGCCCTGTGTTGAGCTCTGTACCTCAGTGTTTACCTTACTACCTGCCATGTAGTAAAAAACTCATCTGAAATTCAGAAATAAAGCATTTATCTGCATGCTCTGTGCCCCGATTCTCCAGCCTCCCCCACAATATGTTGATATACTGTTATAATCACAACACTCACCCTCTACATAATCGAAATAAATTGTCCAAAACACAAAAAACTCGTCTGAAATTCAGAAATAAAGCATTTATCCGCATGCTCTGTGCCCCGATTCTCCAGCCAAAGTCCCACACTCTAACACAAAACAGCCAGTCATGAACCACACTGCCAAAACAAATAACCACACAAATCTGACACACCCTATCTCATAACACAAACAGAGCCCATTCATTCCCATTCACACCACGGACCGACCAGACATGCAAAAACTCTCCATTCACAAATACCAGCGTTCTGCAAACATTAAACAAGTCGCATAAAATAAGGGGCCCTATTGTATAAATCACACACGATGTGCAGTCATGGGATATGGAAAATATTGCCATGCCTGCAGAGTGACCTCTGGATAGTATCACTCATGGCTCCGCTATGCTCCACCACTCATGAGTATCCAGAGGTCACTCTGCAGGCATGACAATATTTTCCATATCCCACTCCTGCCCATCATGTATCCCCTGTTTATCTAAACAGTTACTATGTCACACTTTGTTTATCTACACAGCTTCAATGTCACTGCCCCTCCCCCATCCTGCTGCTGGCACTGCTTCAGTTTCACACACACACCGCATTTCACAAATTGGACAGTAGGCTGCTAGGTCTCTCCTCTCACATCAACTGCCAATTCCATCCCTATCCTACAATGCCACTAAAAAAGCACTCTCCTAGTCACAGTGCCCATCACAACACCCAAAGGACAAGAAACTCAAAGTAAAATAAACAGTAAAAAAGCAGCATTTTACTTTTCTCCCCATGGAACTGCAGCAGTCTGCTACATATCCTGTCCTTCCCCGCCCCTTCAGTACCTCACTTTATCTCCTTCAGTCTGACTGCTGGTTCTTGTAATGTTTATCTCCTGAGGTCCAAATAATTATTACAACACATTTTCCCCAGGAAACAATAGTACCTTTGTTTTGCTGCTTCAATTTCTCTCTCTCATTTGCTCTTTCTGCTCCTGTTTTTCCACAGTGTCTGCTGTACGCTGCCACTCCCCATCACACAAGCTGAGCCTGATGTAACAAAAAATAAAACAAAACATGTCTCTTTTAACATAAACACACTGAAATGCGAAACCGTCTTCTTTAGTAGTTACTTTCTGATGCCGGGACTGAAGGCATCCACTATACCCAACGTGCTCACTAAACACTGGTGCCATTCTTCCTACAAATCTTTCAAAGCCTCATGCTGCACAATTCTGGAGTGACATTAGACGTCACGTCCTTAGTAACGTCCTTAGCAACCAAAGGCACGGTAGCACTGTCTGACCAAATAAACTCACAAACATTACTGAATACTGTAAATAAAAAAAAGAAATCTTAAAAAAAAGTCTCCCACAAGGTCCCTGCCTGTTGCATAAATGAAATATGCAGGGGGGGGACCTTGTGTGATAAATGATTTATCTACACTCATGCTGTTTTGACCTTGGACACCTCACTTATGGCTTATGCCACTCGTGAGGTTACCCGAGGTCAAACAGTACTTGTATAGATAAATCATTTATCACACAGCCCCCCCCCCATCGCATATCCCTTATTTATTATGTAATGTATAAAATGCATAAAAACAATAGATAATATAACATAATATTCATATTATAAAAAATATAATTGTAAAACCTGTGATACAGAAAGTGAGACTATAGTAAATGGCATGAGGTAATGAAGAGTCAGAGAAATTTGCCTTGTGATTAGCAATGAATAATAACTATTACCACACCTCCCCCTGCTATTGTGTACTCTTCTCCTGGATTTTTATTTCCCAGGTGCATTACTTTGTACTTCTTTGCATTAAATCTAAGTTGCCATATGTCTGACCATTCCTCCAACCTTGCCAAGTCCCTTCTCATCCTTTTTACTCCCTCTTGTGTATCAACTCTGTTACAGATCTTTGTGTCATCTGCAAAGAGGCACACCTTTCCTTCCAGACCCTCTGCAATATCACCTATAAAGATGTTAAAGAGGACTGGACCCAGTACTGAGCCCTGAGGTACTCCACTAGTAACCCCCCTTTCTTCAGAATGTGTTCCATTCACTATTACCTTCTGTGTCCTGTTGTGCAGCCAGTTTACTACCCAGGCTACCACCCTGGGACCCACTCCCAGGCTGGCTAACTTGATTATAGCATTAGAGTTACGATTAGGGTTAGGGCTAACTTGGTCACTGGTCCATATGTCCATACTGGGGACCTGTTATCCAGATGGGGTTCAGTGCTACTACACCACCAGCAGTCAAGGGGACAGCAACATCCTCCTCCTTGACTACTGTTTCTGAGCCAGAGATTTTGCGAACTCTCTCACTGATCCTCGTGTTGCTGCTTCTCCCAGCATCCACCCGCATGGATGCCACAGATGTGGCAGAGAATAATTTAGCAACACGAGTGCCACCACCCCGCTTCCAACAGCTACTCATTTTGGTTTTTTTTTTGGGCATAACTCAGTTTATGTTGAATCTGTCTGAAGCTTGGTATGGTTGTAGTCCCAGAAGAGTTGCACATTTGGTGCACTTTCGATGATTATCAGACTTAAATAATAATAGTTAGGTACCTAAAATATTGTAATAACAGTTTATTTTACCACACTAGGTACCTAAAATATTATAATCTGTTGTTACTCTATCATAATAAGAGCTGCTGTGAAATGTGTTGCCCAATAATGTTGTACTCCTTGTAGAATATGTCCATTGCTGTTTATAATTGTATAATGTGTATGTCACTGTGTTATGTCTGTCTGTAATTAACCCCGGGTTGCCCCTGAAAAAGGGACCATCTGGTCTCAGTGGGCCTACCCAGTTATCAAAATTAAATAAATAAATTATGGATTTGGCATCATGGTGAAGTTGGGAGGTAATTTTGGGGTGCTGTGTATGCCCCATGAATTTTTCTGGGGGTGTTATGTGCTACTATTGTAGTACTCATTGTGGCCTTTGTTTGGATATATAGAGTGCCCCTTAACTTGAAAGACTGGTGGAGTCATGGCTTGTTAAAGTTGCAGTGTTAGCGTATGGGACATTAGAATTAGGGTTACGATTAGGGTTAGGGCTACTGTGGTCAGTTGCAACCTATGTAATAAACGTGTTCCCTGGGGCAAGCAGGGGACCCACTTGGGTACTGGAGGTTAGAGGACCCATCTCATGGCAAATCACTGGGCTGAGTGAGGAAAAGCAGAGAGAAGTGGTGAGTGGAGGTGGTGGCACATTAGTGCCAGCAGTGGTACATTAGTGCCAGCAGTGGTTTGTGGAGGGCATAAGGGAAGTTTACATGTCATGGGGCACACCCTTTGAAAGCAGCAGCGCCCTCTGTTGAAATTCAAGCTTCCCCTGAATGAGCAGCACCAGCAGCACCCACACAGCCACCAGTTTTTTTTTCTTTTTTTTTTTTAACACAAACAATACGAGACAGGGATTTCAGGGACTAAGGGGACATGCGCAAGACACAACTCAGGTGATTATAATGACGTTATTGTGTACAAGAAAAAACACTGATTTCAATAAAAAAAAAATGAAATCAAAATAGTCAAACTACAGTGACAAAAATAATTCAGTATAACACATCCAACTGTTCTACAGAACAAAAATTACAAACCGAAGAAAAAAGGAAAAAAGCAAACTAAACACAGACTGCAAAAGCACTAGTACTGCTAAGACAGAAAAGGCTGCCAAAGCTGCATAATAGGTGTAGAAGAGAACTGTGGAAGCACATGACCAAACTGCTGTCTGGTGTGCTTCCAGAGTGCTCTGTTGAATGTCCACTGGTGCTGTTTATGTGGCCCTTCCCCTCCACGGGCCGCTTAAGCACACCCCCTTCATGGGGCTCTATTTTTTCTTCCACAACTGTGGAAGCGACGGCCACCATGCCCAAGATAACGGTGCTGACTCAGACTGTGCATGCACAACTATTGCACATGTGAGTTTTTTTTTTTAAATCAAAGTTTATTGTTTTTTAGAACAAAAAGAACAGATCCAATCATAATAATCTGAATTGTAAATGAAACCAGAAACAGTACTTCACTGCATACACTGGAGCTGTTCCCTCCCCAAGCCTAATCCCCACCCCCCATACTAAAACTCCCCCTTCCCATACTAAAACTCCCCCTCCCCATTTAGCACAGCTCAAACTTATTAGGTGAATTATCAAACTCTAAATTTGACAAAAACATGCAATATGCTAAATGGTAAGCAGCGCGTGAAATGGTTCCCAAATTTTCTTATATCTATTCATTCTGTTACTAAGACTTGCCACCATTTTTTCCGTCCTGAGATTGGCTAATAATTCTTTAAGCCATTCCAAATACGAAATATCTCCATCATCTTTCCAATGACGGAGAATAACCTTTTTTACCGATAGGGAGATCAATGCTATATAATATCGCCTAGCAATTACTGGAATCAGGGTATAGTCACCTAAAAGACATACCTCAGGAGTGAAAATATCCGAAAGGCCCAACAAGGGATCCATCTTCTGTTGGATGTCCTTCCAGAGAGTGGAGGCCTTAGGACATGCCCAAAATATGTGAAACAGTGAACCCTCTGCCTGCTGACAACGGGAGCAAGTGGGTGTATCAATAAGCCCATACTTATATAATTTTTTGGGGGTATAATATATATTATGTAAAATGTGAAACTGTGTGAGCCGTAATCTATCCTGAGTGATGTATTTATGGCAATTCAACCACAGGGTTATCCAGTTTATCTCCAGATCAGGAAAACATGAAGCCCAATACCTCTCAGATGCAAAACTAGTCGGATACTTATAATTGTATAAAATTTTATACATGTTGGACACAGAATGGGCCATACCAGACGTAAGTGAGAGTTCGTCCAGGAAAGTTTTCGTACTTTTTTGGGCGGGTTCGGCCCAAACACCTTCATTATTAGATGTTTTAACTGGAAAACTTTAAACACAAGCTTACTAGGAATGTTGAAATTATTTAGTATTTCAATATTTGAAAGCTATGAATTGTCCAGGGCAACGAGTTGAGAGAGCTTAGCACCTTCCAACTGAGGAAGCCACCTAGGCTTAATTGGCTTATCTATTTTTAAATTTGGGTTACCTCCGATAGGTTGAGCTAAGTCTAAGGTGTGATTATATTTCATAAAGAGGCATATCTGGGAGTGCACTCTGACTGATGCCGCAATGGGGGTTGATTTCAAAATTAAGGGAAGGGCACCCGGCCTGATATGAAACAGCGACGCCAGCGAAAGACCACTCTCTTTAATAAGAAACAACTCAATTTTGAGCCAAATAGGAATAAAGGCAGAGGGATTAACTTCCCTCATCTGTTCTATCCACCTCATGTACTTAACCATGTGACTTGCCCAATAATAAAAAGTCAAATGCGGAAGACGGAGACCTCCTTTGTCCTTAGGAGCCGCTAACTTGTAGAATGCAATCCTAGGTTGTCTATTAGCCCAAATAAATTTTGTAATCAGGCCATTGATTTTACTGAACCAAGTTAAAGGTATCCAGTTATTAAGCAAATACAAAGGGTAAAAAAATCCTAGGAAAAACATTCATTTTAATTAAGTTCACTCGGCCCCAAAGTGAGATGGATAGTTTGGCCCATCTGTCTAGGTCTGCGCCTATAATATTTACTAGGGCATCCAAATTCAACATTTGAAGTGAAGCTGGGTTCCTGGTAATTTGAATGCCCAAGTATCGTAAAGATTTCGACGCCCAGGACATACCTGTCTCTATAATAATTGATTTACTCACTTTATAGTTAAGCGGGAAAACAAGGGATTTTTCAATGTTTAATTTGTAATTCGAAAAATTGGCAAATTCTTCTATAATGGATAACATGGCAGGTATTGATTTATCAGGGTACGATAATTGTAATAATAGGTCGTCGGCATAAGCCGATACTTTAACCTCGTATCCCTGAATAGTAATTCCTTGAATCATCGGGGAAGATTTAATTTGGCGAATAAGGGGCTTTAAATATAAATTAAAAAGTAAAGGGGTTAGTGGGCAGTCTTGTCTGGTTCCTGAGTGTAACATGAATCTTTCGGATATGACTCCATTAGCCACCACTCGAGCCGAGGTGGTATTATAAAGAGTTTTAACACAATTTTGAAAAAGCAAAAGGAACTTATAAGCATTAAGGGCCCTAAATAAGAAATTCCAGTCTACCCTGTCGAACGCCTTCTCAGCATCCAGAGAAACCAAAACAGCTGGAAATGAGGCATCCCTGGATGCCGAAAGGACATGCGACAGGGTTCGGAGGTGGTCCATCGAAGAGCGCTCTTTCATGAATCCCACCTGTTCAATAAGATCAGGCAGCACTAATGCAACATGATCCGCTAACATTTTAGCTAATATCTTGATATCCTGATTCGTCAGGGATATTGGGCGATAACTCATGGGTCATTCTGGGTTTTTTCCCGGCTTCAATATGAGGACTATTAAAGCCTCCCCTAAAGTAGAGTCCGCAAGTGCACCCGATAGAATATACTGAAATAAAGAGACTAATAAAGGTAGTAATTGTTCTTGAAAAACTTTATAAAAATTAGCTGAGAAACCATCTGGGCCAGGTGATTTATCTGAAGGTAAATTTTTAATAACCGTGAGAATTTCTTCAGATGATATTGGGGATACTAGCAATTCCTGTTGAGGCTCAGAAAGCGAAGATAAGAAGGATGTCCCTAAGTAAATGTCTAGGCTCCGTTCTGATAATGAATTTATCTTAGAATAAAATTTGTATAATACCGCTGAATTCCAGGACTATATCCTCTGAAGATGTTTTTAGGGTACATCTAATTGGGAGCGGATTGATGGGATATATCTATTCGCTTCCAGTTGTTTAATCCGGAGTGCCAACAACCTTCCTGCCTTCTCTCCCTGATCTGAGTAATTTGCCTTAGCTTTCAGAATAGCGAATTCGGCTTTATCCCTTAATATTTCCAAATAAGCCTCATTTAATTTTACTAGTTCTTGCTGAAGGGATTCTGAAAAATTATGGGAAAGTAGTGATTCTTTTGAACAGATTAGTTCAAGAAGAGAAGTTAGTTCCCTTTCTTTTTCCTTTGTGTAGCCATACTGATTAATACTCCCCTAATGAAAGCTTTAAAAGCGCCCCATATTAAATCTGGTCTGGAGATAGATTGAAGGTTAGTTTCTATAAAATGCTCTATATGTTTATTAATAGTTTTAACTATGTGGGGATCCTTTAACATTTGATTATTGATCTTCCACTGGGAGGATTTCTTGGGAAAAAATGAAAGGGCAAGCTGACATGTTACCAGTGAATGATCGGAGGGTGGACCCGACTGTATAGAGGCTTCTGTTACTCCCGGAAGAAAGGCTTGAGAGAGAAAAATATAGTCAATATGTGTAGCTGTTTTATGTACTGGCAATACAAAAGTGAATTCCTTCTCTGAGGGGTGCAAGACCCTCCAAACATCACACAGAGCATAATGTTCTATGAATTCCTGGAAGGCCCTTTGTGCAGGAGAGCAGCCTCTCCTCAGAGGAGAAGAACGATCCATTAATGGATCCATAATGGTGTTTATATCGCCCCCTATGATAAGCGGTAGGGACAGAAATGGGTATAGGATTTCAACTAGCTGCGTAAAAAAATCGGGAGAATCTACATTAGGCCCATAAAGACTTCCCAGGAGAATCTCGGTGGCATATACAATACAGTGAATGAACAGAAACCGACCTTGCGGATCTTTAAGCACCTGCTTAAGAACGAAAGGAATTTTTCTATTAATTAAAATCAATACCCCGGCCCTGTTGGAAGCAACCCCTACGGAAAATACATAGCTAATTTGCTGTCTTCTCATGCAATTTGCCTCTGAGTCCAATAAATGTGATTCTTGTATTAAAGCGATGTCTACAGACAACAAGGCAAGGTGCTTGAGAACCTTATATTGTTTCACATGCTGTCTCAATCCTTTAACATTCCACGTTGCAATCTTGATAACATTAGCCATTATTACTCGTTCCTTGCAATGTAACTTAAACAGGTAATGTGCTCCCCAAATTACTCAGTCCTAAGAAACCTAGGAGAGCTGTGCTGAATCCCTCCCCCCAAACCCCACTTAAGCCCCTCCCACCCTCCTCCAACAACAGTCAAGATACAACCCAGCCCCCCAAGCTATCACAGGTTTCTGCTCTGCAGCATACCAATACCATTTCTCTCTCTCCCCAGCCACCCTTGGGTAACCCACAACATAAATTTTGCAATAGTGGGCGAGGTAGATAAAATCTAAACATCATTCAGAATAACTTCTAAAACTAATACACGCCAAAGAAAACATGTATAGGCTTGCTTTAGTAAGATCCTAAATGGCTGTGTCCCCTAAAGGTTATATTTTTATGCTGCGGTTCTTTTTGTAGTTTAAAGACCCCTGACAAAATAATCAAAATTGGTTTAATCTACCTACAGCCCCTTAAAGATTAAATTCCAAACTAAATCCTGTTTTATGCCCCATATAAGTAGTGTCAGCCTGCTATGTAACAGTATAATATGGTCTGCTGACACCCTCTAGCGATCGCAGCGAGCAATACAAACTATGCTCCCTTCCTACCTCGAGAGCTAAAAAGAAATATGATCTTTTGCTTTGAAGTTTTACATAGTTTTTAATTCAATCCAACCCCTTTTAATGTCAAATACTAATGTCCTGCCTCTCTTGTTTTTGCTCTGCCAGAAAAGCCAGGAAACTAATGAGAGGAACCCGCTGGTGTTTCTTTAGCAATCGTTTCTCTTTCTGGAGACAGAGGAGCAGATTTCTGAAGCTGCTTTCTCGACCAAAATATTGTGAAGTAACCTTTAATTTCAAACTTGGGAGTAAAGGTTACTCACACTTAGAGCTGATTTGGTATACCTGCAGCCCCTTAAAGATTAAATTCCGGAGAAAATCCTGCTTGGTGCCCCATATAAATAATTCCAACATGCTACCCAAAACTATAGTTTGATCTGCTGGTCCCCTCTCAGAATCACAATAAGCAATGTAAGCAATATCCCGTTCTTACATCAGGAGCTAAAACACATATTGGAGTTTTTATTTTGAAGATCTACACAGTTTATTACTTCAGTCCAATCCCTTTTAATCTCAGATACTGATGCCATGCCTCTCTTGCTTTCGTTCTACAGAAGAAGCAGGAAACAAATGGGGGGTACCAGCTGGCATTACTTCAGCAAACATTTCTCTTTCTGGATAAAAAGGGGTAGATTTCTAAAGTTGTTTCCCAGCCAAAACGCCATGAAGCGCTTTTTAATTTCAGAATAGGTGCTAGAGGCAACTCAGACTTCCCGGAACAACTCAGGCAGTGATTCTTTTAAGCCAGTACGAGCTGCCTCTGGGTCGTTGAAGTTATGCAAGACACCCGAAATTAGAATCTGCAAACCCGCCGGATACAGCATCTTGAATCAAATTCCAGCTGCTATTAACTTCGAGACATAAGGATGAAAAGTGGTGCGTCGCTGCCTGACAGTGGCTGGGAGATCATGGGCAACTCTTACTTTCCTGCCCTCCCAGGTGATATCTTGTGTCTCCCTGAATTTCTTCAAGAAGTGCTGGCACTCGAGAAAATTGAGAAACCTGAAAATCAGGGGTCTCGGTGGTGATCCAGATGGGGGAGGTGATCTAAGGGCCCTATGTGCCCTCTCTATAGAATACTTAGCCCCAAAAGGCGAGGGACCAGCAACATGCTCCACAAATTTCTGAATAAAAATAATTGCATCGTGCCCCTGTTCGGCCTCAGGCAATCCTATCAGGACTGCATTGTTTCTTCTACTTCGACCCCCGAGGCCCTCCAGTTTAGCTTCGATCCTGGTGATCTTCTGCCTAGTGGCTACCAGATCCGGCTCAATTTTATCAATTCTTTTTTCCAGAGAATGAACTTTGGCTTCAGAGTCCGAGGTTCTTTGGGATACTTCCTCCAAAGCAAGGGATAACGCTTTAATTTCAGTAGTCAAAGATATGAGCTCCTCTTTGAGGAGCCTGAATTCAGCTAGAAACCTAGCCAAGGTTAACGGTTCTTGCTTGGCTGTATTAACAGATGCTTCCCCTGGGTCAGCTGTACTTGCAGGTCTAGGCTTCTTGGGCCTTTCTTGGGAGTGGAGGGCGGCGTTCTTTTGGGTAAATTCTTCATTTCCACCCCCATTCGGGACAGTATGTAATCTCGAAGTCAGACGACCCTTTTAGACGTCCTTCCCCCCCCTTTTCCAATTACTTGCTTTACTCTAAACTCAAATATAAATGTAAATAGCGATCGGGTAGCTGGAGCAACCAAGAGAAGCCTGCAGTCGGTACCTACATCACGTGACCTCCCCGCACATGTGAGTTCTGTTGGTGCTGCCATCTTGTGAATGCCAGACTCTGGTGTGGCAAGAGTTCCGACTATTCTTTTACTCGCTCTCGATGCACTCTCATCACTTCGAGCAGCCTTATTGGCTCTGACCAGAATTTGTTCTTGCTGGAAGTTGCTGAAGCTAAGCTCCCCACCTCACCCCACAGCACTGTTTTACTACACAATACAGAAAATGAAACCCCACAAAAATATTACAAATAATTGGTGATCTAAAGGTACAAGGCACAGTAGACACTTAATGGAGTTATTTGTTGGAAACAATGCGCCTTTTAAACTTTCCAAAGGTTTTTAGGTGCAAAGATACAGAGCACATTTAACACTGCCTGTCTCTTCCTCACACTGCACCGAATTCAGCCTGCACTTGGCAGTTCAGCTCGTTGCAGCACCATGTGACCTATAATCCTATGGATCCTTGCAAACTTTGCCTTACAGCCAACATTTTCAGTGAAGTTCATATTTTCGCCATTCATGAAGTTCTCCTTTAAGGAGAAATTGGATAAAATTTGTAAATTTCTCACAGAGTGAAGTTTTCTAATTTCACCCATCTCTACTTCTCTGTGCTCCTTCACTGCTCCTCACTCAGGCTGTATCATGCTTTTTCTGAGGTGACCTTACTTGGGTAGTCTCTGCTTTTGTGATGGAACTGCAGAGTTATTTACCCCTTATCCAGCTGGTTTTTTAAACTGGATTTATTTTTTGTTCCTAATTTTACAGCCTTAACCTCTTTTGTGTGGTTTAAATGCATCCTGGGTGTTCCCTATCTGGGTATCCATTGAATGAGCATTTCATAGTATGTTTATGTGTCACCCTAACCTGGGTGGCCGTCTCCTTGTAGTCTAATAGTGTCCCTGGTCTGCACTATTTATTGACAAAATGGGGTTGATGATATGGAATGCGTGTATGGCTGTGGTCTTACTGGGTGTACATCACATCACTAACTCTCTTCCCTTCTTAAACACCAGGCCCTTAACCTCTGAGGATTTCTTAATGTCTAACCTCCTAGTCTGTAGGCAGCTCACTAAGTTAATCCACTATATTTTGCCACCCCTCGCATAATAAAGCTGTCTCACTTTATTGGCGGGGGGGGGGGGGACTCTGTGGAGCCTGCAGGAAACGCAGCTCTGCATTACATAAATTTATAAACTTACAAATTCTGCCTTTAACATACAGATACACCAGCAGCTAAGATACCCACATTTAAATCAGTGGCTTCCAGCTGGGTAAACCAAGGAAGAGTACTGCAGCAGGGGATGGTCACAAGGAGCCATCAGGTGCAGCAGCAGCAGCAGGGCCTACCACGAGGTCATCCCAGCCAGGACCAGCAGACAGTGATGGCTCGAAGCAAACTGCAATCTCTGGGGCACAAGATGAAACTGCTTCTCTTCTCTGTGACTAATACGCCATACCAAACTGGATGACTTGTCTGATAGACTGACTTCAGCAGAGACTGCCATGGACTAGCTGAGGGTGGAAGTGGAGGACTTGAAAAGGCACTCAGACAAATGCAGAACAGAGGCTTTGGGATGAATTAAGGAGACCCAATATATCAATAATCAGCTTGAACATTTGGAAAATCAAATCCAGAGTGCCAGTCTCCAAATTCTAGATCTCCTAGAAGGATTGGAAGGGGATCATCCCCCACTTTTCACTAAGGATTGGCTTGTGGAATAGTTTGAGGGGCAATGAGATCTCTCAGATGTGAGGATTGTAAAGGACTACAGAGTGAGACCATGAAGCAAGGTTTTGGAGTAAGCCCTTTGAGCCCTGATGGTGGTGGTCGACAGTATGGGCATCAGGGACAAAATCCTCAATATGGCAAAGCATCATGGCTCCCTCAGTGCTGAGAGCCACACAGTCTATCTGATCACTGACATACTGTATGCCACTCGCCAGCACCAGAAAAACTTTGACCGGGTAAGAGTGAAGCTCTGGGAACTTAACATAGCACACTCAGTACTTTCCCAGCAAAGCTCCAACTTATCCATGAAGATTGGGTCTACATTTTCACTGATTCAGTAGACACTGAGAAGCTGGCAGCGAGTATCAAGGACCAACATAAGCGACACCCGGATCAGCAAGACCCAGAAGAGTCGAATGATGAGACCTGAATGATACCTTCTGACACCAGAAACTCTGCTCACCATGCAGCAGGTTATTTTTTTCTTTTACCTTTTGCCCTAAATGTGGCTGTTTGTTCCTAATACTCAGAGGGTGGGATATTCAGACTGTGCCAGGCTGTGGCGCAAGTCTGGGCGCAGCGCAACTGGGATGTGCCAGGGCACTGACAGGGGTGATGTTCAGCGGTGCTGCGCCCAGCGAGCTGCTGTTGAATATCACTCTGTGGCCACCCGCATTGTGCATGGCGTAGTGGCACTGCACCAGCGCAAGTGGCCAGAGAGGGGCAGGGGGATGCGCTAGCACGAGTGCCGTTGCGCTAGGCGCATCAACCGTGATATTCAAAGGTGCACATGCAAATGGGGCCATAATGCATGCAAGGTGCAAATGGGGCCATTTGCATGTCAGTATGGCCCCATTTGCATGCAGATGCGCCCATTCCTGACGTCTTTCGCCTGGTGCCCTGCCAGGCTGCAGCCGCCGGGGACCGACGCTTCTATACAAGTGGCAAAGTGCCCACAGCCTGATCATGGGCATAGGTATGTAATACATCCTTCCTATATCTCTTTAGAATGCCGCAGTTTCAATCGCTGGCATAAGTATAACATAGTATCCCCATATGTCCAGCGGACTCATTACAGTCCGATCGCTGGCAGTTCAAAAAGATAGAACTCATCTGGTGGTCCGCGGTACCCCTCTCCCACGAGTTTTCACACTACGCTTCGGTCAACGGTGGGCATCAGTCTCACCGCGAATCGGCCCGCCGCCGGCCGGTCGATTGACTGCGCATAGTACAGTTGTAGCGTCGATGGTCCACAGCATGGGCTATCGGTGTGCAGACCGTGAGTCAGATATATAGTCCAGATATGGGAATGAATCCATTCACATATCTGACTGTGTAGCACAGCAGTGCGCATGCACTTCATTGGCCCACGCCAGGACCAATGGGCATACAGCCGCTGTACTGTACGCAGTCAGTCGGGCGGCAGCCAGGCAGCTTGGGTGGGAGCTGCTGCCCGCTGCTGTCCGGGGGGGGAGCGGGGTGGCAGGGCTCAGTGGGAGGGTGGGGAGGGAGGTACCGCTGGACCACCAGGGATGGGATATAATCTTTTTTTAGACTTCTGTCTGCGATCGGGCTGCGAGCGGTCCACTGGACCACTAGCGATATAGGGAATTATTATATTTATACTTATGCCCGCGATCGGGCTGTGAGCGGTCCACTGGACCACCAGGGATATAGGGGATTATTATATTTATATATGTGCCCGTGATCGGGCTGCGAGTGGTCCACTGGACCACCACGGATATGGGACTGTTTGATTTTCACTTTGCCCAAGCATCGGCATGGGGGGGCGCATTCGACGGAGGCTACCGCCGGAGCTCGGGTAGCTGCCATGTTGCGCCTGCACACGTCAGCTCACCTGTGGGTGGCCGGCTGTTGCTCCTTTATTTTTGGAACAACTGTATGCGGCGATATAGGTTGCACTCAGATGGCCCGCACATCCCGGCTGAATATCGGATGTGCGGGTTTACATGGGCACGCTTCACTTGCGCCAAGATACATTACTGATGCACTTCAAGATCGGGATTTGTGCCATGCACTTTCCCCTTTTGAATATCGCGCCAGGGCGCAACCCTTCTGAATATCCCACCCAGAGTTTATACATTTCTGAGGGTTATTAGCATATGTGTTTACTATCTCTTTGCAGGACATATTGGACCCAATGGACATTTTGGACTATGAACTATATCCCATAGTACAGTTTTTATTATAATACATGCTGTTGACATTAACTGTAGATGTATTATATTATATGTGGGGTGTAACTGTGCTCCTCCGGCTACTTTAGTAGAGTTAACAGCTATTGTTGATGCTGAATTCTGTTTATCCTCTATCCCTTATATATTACCGGGTGGGGGCTAGGATCTGCTCTCCCCCATGATGGACTATACTTTAATAATGAATGTGGTACCCGTGGACCGGATAGGGTGAGGCATTTTGTTAGACATGTTGCAGGCTACCATTTGTTCTTCTTAACCACATGCTCATGAGCTATAGTTCCACAGACAATCTTTCCGTCTTTTGGAAATTATTAAATATAACTTAATTCAGCCTTCCCAGTTGTAGCAACTATCTGGAGATACTCCTTCATTGTGTAAACATGGAAATGTTTCCTTATTTTGTAAGTATACATTACGCTGTTTCCAGGATGAGATATATGTTCTGTAAGCTTTCATGTGAAAGTTAATAAAACATCATTTTTAAAAATGGAGACAGCTCTGGGTAATTTGAAATACAGCCCCCCTTATCTACCTAAACAAGATCCAAAGGAGCCCTGTGCTCTTGCGGGCACCGGTGGTGCCACCGAGGGTTTAGCCAGAAGCCATCTCAGGGCACACTACCAACTGGAAATGGTGCACTCTTAGAAGGACAGTAGATAACAAGCAGGAATCTGGAGAAGCAAGTAATTAAACTTCGTAATTTGAATGTCACACAGTACAGCACGGCTGAACAATACCCCAGTGCTTCATTCCCTTGACCTTCCTCGGGGACCCCTGAGGGAGGTTGAGGGACAGAAGCGCTGGTGTATTGTCCAGCTGTGCTGTATTGTGTGAAGTTCACAATCAATTCTGAAGTTTCATTATTTGCTTCTCCAGATTCCTGCATGTTATCTGCTGTCCTTCTGAGAGTGTACTCTTATCTACCTAGCTGTAACTCATCTCCTATCTATAGGAGATTTTGAGCTTAAGCCTGATCCTACCTCTGCCCACTTTCCCTCTTGTCAAACCTAGACCATGACAAAATACCAAGGGCCTAAAAATAGCTCATCTTAATATAAGAAGCCTTTTTTCCAAAATGGATGAGTTTACCACATGGTTAGGACTGGGCAAAATTAGCAAATTTCTTAACATTTGGTGAAATTTCATGCAGTTTTGTGGACTTTTCTGAAATTCTTTAATTGGTCATATCTCAGTCAGCATTATAGCTGGAGATCTACAGTTTGGCATGCTTACTGTTCACAAGAGGCCCTAAAAGGTTACAAGAGGTATGACATTTGGATGAGGCGCGGGGAGGTTAAAGAGGCTCAGTCTGGCAATTTATGATTAATGTGAACATTTCTGAAAGTATTTCTATGCTTACATCTTAGCCACCCTTGGAGCTAGATAATTGAAAATGTATATGCATACTTTCTTGGAAGACTCATAGAAACTGCTAAATAGAGAGGTTATTGGTTGTAAATTATAAGGTACAAAAGTTCAACATTTCACAATTATTTGTTAAATTGTATGAAATGTTCAAAATATGTGGATGTTTATAGCTCCACTGCTGTTGCAGCTATATACTCAAGTGTGGTTCAGTATGGTAAAATCTTTTGTGGATACTTTAGAAATTGTCAACATTTGCTCAAAAATTCATGGACACAAAATAAATAATGCCACTAGAATTCCACGTGTGGAATTTTACTTTCACAAAGAACGTATCACCACCGAATCACCTTACCTGCATTACCATCGTGGCCCTGCCGTACCCTTCCAGTGCTCCTGTGACAGTGATGTCCAGCATCATGTTTCATCATGTTCCATGCAAAGATGGTTAGAGAATTCAAACTATCCTGGGAGAGACATAGTGGGATACTGAAAAAAGGTAGTATATCCTAAGGGGGTAGTCAGACATATGGGCAGATTAGATGGGTCATGCGATCCCCATCTGCCATTATATTCTTATGTTCTTATGACTAAAGATATCCATATACTTCTGTCATAATGGTCTAAGTCGGAACTAGTTGTATGACTTGGCATCACTTGCTGCCACTGTTGCCAAATAGTGAAAATACACATTATAATCTACAAGATTGTTAAAGAGTCAGCAGGTGGCATTGTACTGAAACAGTGTTGCACATGCGTGTGCTTCCACAAGTCATTAAGTCAGTGAGCTCTAGTGGTTATCTGGCATATCGCAAGAATTCAGTTTAGTACATAGTGATGTCCATTACTATTCTTACTGGACACTTAACACCACTATACTTTTACTGTGGAGCCTCCTATGAATCCTACCATATTGCCACTTTACCCTTCCTCTGCAATGACAACTCAAGTGTATGACTGGGCAAAATATATGGCCATGGTTTTAGTAAAAGAGTCGCAACATTACACAATTGCACAAAAGGTCAATAAATTCAACTTTATCTATTTATTTATTTAAAAAGTTTAACAAGGAAGTACATATTGAGCTGAATAACAGCTAATTTCCAGATGAGTCCTGGGGGAAAGGGGAGGGGGAGACAGCTAACAATATAATGACAAAGTAAATACAAATAAGTAATACAAGCAGAATCAAAAAATATAAAGGCAAAATACAGTAGTAAATGAAGCCAAACAAGAGAATTAAAACATGCTCAATATATACAGAAAGAAAACAAAAAATGGAACATCAAGAGAGGGCAAGACTAGAGAAATGGAGAAAGGAAGAGGGGTCAAAGGCAGTTGCAAGTTGGATGACAAAAGTTAGAGAAGACTTTAGGGAGGAGGTAAAAGAGGCAGAATGAATAGAAAGGGGAAGGGAGGACCAAAGCTTAGGAAAATGGTAAGAAAAAGCAGATTGACCAAAAAAAGATTTTCTAGGAGAAATATTAAAGGGGACAGGAAACCATTTCCAATTGGAAGCTGTTTATAAAGTTCTTATTCTCAGAAATAATATACATTC
This sequence comes from Neoceratodus forsteri, assembly GCA_016271365.2. Lineage (NCBI taxonomy): Eukaryota > Metazoa > Chordata > Ceratodontiformes > Ceratodontidae > Neoceratodus > Neoceratodus forsteri. Next base: position 317,170,213 of record CM057454.1, read on the forward strand.
CTCTAAATTATCCATATTTAATTGTACCTGAATTAAAAGTGATACAAAAATTGCATTCTGCATTGTTTTGTTTTTTATGGGCAGCATTCTGTTACAGTTCTCTTCATAGAACCAATAATGTGGAGTTTTTACTATGTCACAGTTTGTGTATAGAATGTTAATTTTGAGCTGTTAACCTATCAGAACTATGCTTAGAGTTCTATGGGCAAACTGTGACATAGATAAAACTCCAAATTCCTGGTTCCATGAAAAGATCTGCAACAGAATGCTGCCCATAAAAATAAAACAATGAAAATACAGTTTTTCTCTTCACTTTTCTTTCAGGTACAGTTAAATATGGATAATTTAGGGGACTGCATAACATTTCTGAGAGTAATAACTTCATAAACAACTGCCAATTACAAATGATTTCCTGTCGTCTTTAAGAGAATAGGAAGTATTGTTGCAAAGAGGGTAGACAGAAGAAGGATGAGAGGAAAGAAGGGATTTTGAGATGAGGGAAGGGAGTCGAACCAGAATTTGGAGAAAAAAGGGACGCAATGGGAAGGGTGCCTAGCATCAAGATAAGGGAAGGAAAGAGCTGAGTAAAGAGAGCAGTAGTGAGTATGGTAGGGGCAATCTAAAGTAAAGTGTCAGAAGGAATGAAAAAGGGGTCCAGGCAGACAGTGGAGGTTTTAGGGGTGCTACAGCAGACTAAGTCACCATAGTTAAAGCTACCAACTCTCCGAGGCCTAAAACTGGGACGGTCCATCCTGACCATGACCCCCCACACCGTGTCACTCTCATGGGCACCACTGTGGACAATCAATTACATTTTGCTGCTTGCTCTGGCCATGCCTCCCCACAGTAACACCAGTAGCAAACATTCAGATTAAACCAATACATAATTCTGCTGCTGCAAGTTCCAAATCATGATGTACAGAAAGTTCATTAGAAGCAAACCTGCGTTAAATTGTGATCAGACGTTCAAGCTGCATGTATTGCTCCTCCTTACAGTCCCATCCAACCCACTTACACTCACCTCATTTGTTGAGCAAACTTCACTTTAGTGACTCCCATCACCATATCAGATTGCTTTCACACACTTCCCTGCAGCTGATCAGGTTCAGGTACTTTAGTTCCCCACTGCCAGTCTCTTCTCTGCCTGGAGTCCCTCTCAGCTGCTGGCAGGCAGATGTTCACATGTGCTGTTTGCACCACTACTCAGTCTAATCTAACAGGAACAACATGCTTTAATGTGCTCCCACTGACATGCTTGCAATGCAACATAGGTGTAGGGATTGAAGTTGCAAACTGCTGTTTAGCCCGAGCAGTGCCACAGTGGTGCTGAAATAACTGTCACTCACGGATTAGCAGTCAGTAAAAACAAAGTGACAAAACTAGGATAACCTGTGGGGACACTGGGACATGCTGCCTAAAATAGGGACTGTCCTGGGAAAATAGGGACTGTTGGTAGCTTTAACCATAGTGAAAGTTATTTTGGAACCTTAGGCTGCTTATAACTTGGCCAACCTTTGAGCAAGCTATTAAGAGTTGACACACACACAGACTTTTTTTTTCCATGTTGTTTTTTTCTCCTGTTCAGCAGCTTATTTCTCAGGGATATACCCTGTTCACAGGGACATACTCTGATCAGGCTAAACCAAGCCATCATTCAGCTGCTTATCAGGTTTTTCTCCCACATTTTTTTCCCTCCCATCTCCCCTGGTAAGGGTGGTGCCTTTGCCAGCCTCACACAGCCACAGCTTCCCCTGCAGCAGAACCAAGCACCATGGCACAGCTGCAGAGGGCACCATGTTGGTGGAACCCCTGAGTGAGATGCACTGCAGAATGGCAGCTGTCTTGGCCATGGCCTTCTTTCCGATGATATTTCCTAGGCTCACTTCCAAACCCCAGTTGTCAGCATTGCAGCATGACATTCTGCTGCTGGGCTATAGGGGTGGCCTCAGTGCCTAATATTTAGGGTCAGTGTATTTATAACATTGGTGGTATTCTGTTTTCTAGTTTTAAAGTTATAGGGGCATACAATTATGCCGTTTACATAACAGCAAAATGTAATTTAAAAATTTCCAGACGTTTGAAGGCTTATAACTTGGTCATCTTTGAAGATGGAGATCTATATCTTGGTACACTTCTGTAGGGCTCTTGGTAGAGCCATCATAGCAAATTAGGTGCAGTTTGGACCAATACAGTACTTTTTCAATTAGACACAATTACCTGAAAAGTTTGCATAAGTTAAATCAGAATTTCACAAACATTTCGTCACTGCCAACCAGATGTTCTAGGGGTATCTTCGACATGGCTAAAACCTACCATTCCAGACGACCTTTGTGCTGTCCCTGGGTATGGTTTCCTCCACAGCGATCACACAGGCTCAAAGAAACAGGGTTGCACTTTGGTATATGACAGATCTCATTTGAATGTAATAAAGCCAAACCATCCTCACCCACCTGAATCCCCTATCGAATGTTACCATTGTGTTGTCCTTTCACTGGGTGGCATAAAAAAGGCTGCTGTACATCTTTTCTGTGACTGTATCCCCCCAGCTGGAAATGCAAACTTGCTCAAGGGCTCTTGTCACTTAATGCTTAAGGAGCAGGAAATGACCGAAGCCCCTAGGTAGTTCCTATTTGTATAGATTATAATAATCCAAGTTTCCACCATCTGAGATGTATCTATCTAGTTTTTTTTTGAATACATGTTTATTCTCACTTATTATGATGTTTTCTGGGAGTTTGTTCCATAAGTTCCCAGCTCTTTGTGTGAAAAAATATTTCCTCTTATTTGTTCTAAATCTGTTGTTTTTAACCTGAAGTGGATGTCCTCTAGTGTTAGAATTCAGCTCTTTATACTCTATGTCTACTTCACTTAGCATTTGTATGTCATTCATTATATCAAAATAAAACAACAGATCCCCCCGTTTTCTTCTTGTGTCCAGACTGTGTAGTCAAAGTTTTGCCAATCTGTCTTCATACTGTGGTGTTTTTAGGCTCTTTATAGATAAAGTAAATCTTCGCTGTACTTGTTCCAGTCTGTCTATCTCCCCCCCTTGTGTGTGGACACCAAATCTGGCTACAAAAATCCAGCTGTGGCCTAACGTATGATAAGTACAGAGGCCTCAAGACCTCCTGCAATCTACTCGTCACATTCCTTTTTATTGCCCCTTATGTTCTGTTTGCCTTTCTGACTACTGTTGTACAATGTTCTTTTCAGTCTAAGTTTTCATCAGTTATTATGCCAAGATTTTTCTCATATGTTTTGAGATTATTTCTTTATTTCCTAATAGACGTTTGTTTGATGGATAACACAGCATTTTTCTGTGTTTAGGGACATATCCCATCTACGGGACCAACTTGTTATGGAGTCCAGATCTTCCTGGCTCTTGGTAGGATTCTTTGTTTGGTGGTCCTGGACTTTTGAAAAAATGGGGGGGGGCGCTGAAATCTGGGAGTTCCTGAAATTGTTTTGGGTCCCCATTAAAATTAATACAATAAGTCTGACTGCAGTGTCCCACGGCTGCTGCTTTATGAAACAGCATGCCCTGAAATTGCCCCTTCCAGCTGCATTGCTTTGGGGTACAGTGTATATTAAATGCAAACTATTTTCCTTCTTTTCCTTTCTCACACAAATACATCTGCAAAAAAGTAAAACACTATCTTCGGGGGTGCTAATGAGCCAGCAAGACTAAAAACGTGTCTCTACCTCGCTCCGCTGTGTGTTGCAATTTAAATAAAATAAAATACCTGAATCTGAAAAGGAACATAGCCAGAAAATACATCAAACTGTTCTGGAGAAGATGGATGAATTTATAATCCAGAACCCGACTAAAAATATCCACGTGGCTTCCAAAAAATCAAAGAAAACAGCCACCGGCATCTCAGGTAGAAGGTGCAGGGCCCATCTCCCTGTCTGCTGCCAAGGTGAGCATGCTTGAGAGAGAAGTGACCCAGCAAGTCTTGGCTGTGTTGGGACTGTGCTAGTGAGTATGGAATCTAAAATTGATCCTAAGCTTCAGGAACTAGTAGATCTACAGGCTGCCCACACGACCTGCTTGAATGAAGTGAAACAGTGGGTCTCCAACATCGAGGATGTCATGGCTCCTATTCCGGATCAAACAGCGGCCTTACAGAAAACTCGAGGAGTTCAAAGATCAGTTTGATTACAAGGAGAATTATCAAAGGAGACTCAATATTAGGCTACAGAGGCTCCCGGAAGGTATGGAAGGCCCAAATATCCTGGAATTTTGCACCAAAACACTCACAGAGCTACTAGGACTGTCTCCAAAGCATGTGCGAATGAAGTTCAAAAGGGCACATAGTGCTGTCATGCCTAGGCCTGCACTGGATCAGCCCCTGAGGCAGATTGTGATAAGATTCCACAATTACCAAGAAAAGGAGGAGATCCTCAGAGCGACATGAAGATTTGAATTTGAAGGGCACAAGTTATACATTTCTCAGGATTCCTCTACGAGGCATTTAAAACGAAGGCACGCTTTCAATCCGGTTATGGCACAATTGCGAAAAGCCAGGCTCGAGTGCTTTATGCTGTATCCAGCCACCCTCAAAATAAAACATGAAGGGGTTACCTACTCATTTTGGGAGATCCAGAAGGCAGAGAGATGTGTTCAGGAGCTGGAAAATAAAAGCTGGAGTGACGATTAGCCTGCAACAATGCGTGTGCAAACTTGGTGAGATTAGGCTCTCAGAGCCTACTGCAGATATGGGACAATGTTTTTTGAGACAGTATTCCTTAAAATGTGCACCTGGCTTCTCATAGGTTTCCATCAAGATAGCGGACTATGCAGCAAACTTGAGATCAGTTTCAAAAGGTTCTGCTGAATCATCGGGCTGTGTGAAGATGGGGACAACCTTTCTTTCTTTTTTTTTAACAGTGTACACGAAGAAATTTAGCGGGGAACCCTATTACATGCTGATTGAAAAGATAGTAAGGACTGTCTATTGAAGGGGAAACCGATGTTCTGGCCAGAGTATTGTGGAGAAGATGCCTGTGAAAATGATATAAGGTAGGCCGGCCTGGGGGGAGAGTCATGCAGCATGTGAATTTGAATGCGCAGCCCGCTTTCCGACTGGGCAGAGGCTAACTTGTAAATCGAGGGATGTTCGGGGGGAGGGCCTGGGCTGTCTTGCACATGGCATTTCTCTGTTTGAGTAATTCAGCTTCCTCCTGGCATTCCCCTTCTCGGCTCTGGGAGGGGGGAGGAAGAGGTAGTCGAAAGCATTACAAGAGGAGCCTCTTGGCTGGATGTGGGGGAGACTGGTTGGGTGTTTGAGAATAATAACAGAAATAGCTATTTCACAGAAAAACTAATATAGAGACTTCAGGCAAAGGGTGCGGTGCTCAACGGGGTTGGGGAGATGTGTCTACCACAGGGGGAAAAATGTGTAAGATTTTTGCTACATGCAGTTCTTGTTACAATCAGGGTTATCAAGAGGGGTTAATGCAAGGGGAGGGAGGGAGAGATATGAATTCAAACAATTAAAAGTTGCTGGAAATGAGGGATGGAAGAGGGGAGGGGGTATTGGGTGTGTATATAGTTATTCAATGTTCAGTGTTTTACCATTTATGTTTTCTGGTCCACAGCTACAAAATGTTCCAGTCATCTTTCTGAAATGTGCTTCTGGCAGATGGGTGGGGAGAATGTGGTAGGGACAATGTATTACCAACATCCATGGCTACCTTAAAAAGAAATAGTGGTTATATCGTGAATGTGGGGGGTCTCATCTCTGTTAAGCCTACAATGTTATTAACTGCATTAAAAGACAAGGGCCCATTGTGCTCTACTCAAGAGACCCATTTAACGGATAGAGACATGCTAAATTAAGCAGGGGATGGGTGGGAGGGTGATACACAGCATCTTGTAATTTCAATAAGCAGGGAGTTGCCCTCATCCACAAAAAGCTGCCATTCAAAATGGGAAGGGTGGTAGCTGACCCTGAAGCCAGTTACTATCATCTTTGTAGAGGAGACTTATATGGTGAGAAAATAACATTTGCAAGCATACTGTATATGCTCCAGTGGCCCATGACCCGAGCTTCTGTCAACAGCTTATGTCCATAATGGTCAAGGAGCAAGTACTGGGATTAATACTGGGAGGGGATCTGAACTGCCACATGGATCCAGCACTAGACCACTCTCATAATAGAGGGGCACCTAAAGGGGCAATTAGAGACTGTCAGGCTGGAATGGCGGATCTGGATCTTATAGATGGATGGCGGACAGGCAACCCAAAGCTCAGGGATTTTACATTCTTCTCGCACCCACATAGGACATGGTCAAGATTAGATTACTTATACCTCCCGAGAAGTTGGTACTTTTGGATGATTAACATAAAGCACAGCCCAATACACATCTCCGACCATGCCATGGTTAGGATATCTTTAAGACTGGGCGTTGAAAGGGAGGGCTTGCCACCTTGGAATTTCCCCAGTTATTTACTAGCTAATGGAGATTTTTTAAAATATATACAAGATCAATGGAAGCAGTATGTTTTAAATAATCTTGCTACAGCCTTGTCCAGAGTATTTTTTGGGATGCTGGTAAGGTATATATGAGAGGGATAATTATAGGATTTGTTACGAATCACAAGAAGAAAGTTAAAGAGAGGAGAGAAAACCTGGAAAAGCCTCTCAAGGTCCTGGAGAGGAAGGCTGCCATGGGGGAGGGAGGGGATACACCTCAGTTTTTGACAGTTACTAGAGAAACCCTTAATAATTTACTCCTAGGGGAAGCTAGAAAGACATGTCTATTTGTTAGGAAACAGCTTTACGAATGGAGAAACAAACCAAGAACTATGTTAGCTAAACTGATCGGGGGAAAACAGGTGCAAACATGGTTTGTGCGATAAAGGGGGATGATGGAGTCTACCGAAAAGAGAAGCTGCAGATAAGAGAAAGATTTAGGCAATTCTACCAAAACCTCTATCACTCTGAGGGTGGCAATGCTGGACCCCTTATGCAGGAATTCCTGAATCGCACAGCTTTGCTATGCCTCCCTAGGACCCAGAGGGAGTGGTTAGACTCTAAGATAACAAAGTAAGAAATAAGTAAGGCTATTTCAGGTTTGGAAAAATGGGAAGGCAAGCGATCCAGATGGCTTTCCAGCTGAATACTATAAATCCCTGAAAGCCGAGATGTTTGACCACTTGTGGGAAACGCTTAATGAAGCCAGGGAGGAGGGGAAGGGACTCTCCAACTCATGGAGCAATGCAGTAACCTGTGTGATCCATAAAACCGGAAAGGATCCATGGGAATATGCACCTTATAGGTCCATTTCATTTTTTAATAGTGATTTTAAGATTTTGGTGAAGATCCTAGCGGGTAGGCTCGATGGAGTGCTGTCCCAGTTGATTCACCCAGACCAGACCGGGTTTATCCGAAAAAGACATTCCTACCATAATATGTGGACCCTGTTAAATGTGATAGGGACTGCTTCTGGAGGAGGAAAGAGGACCACGTCCTTCTATGAATGCAGAGAAGGCTTTCAACTGGATAGAATGGGGTACCTGATAGAGGTGCTCACCCGGTTTGGTCTGGTGAAGAGGGTGAAGAGTTGATAGGGATGGTTCTACTAATCTACAGAGAACCTATGGCCCAGGTACTAGTGAATGGTGCTCTTTCAGATCGATTTAAACTGGGTAGGGGGACAAGACTGGGGTGCCCCCGTCGCCTCTTCTCTTTGCATTGGTGCTGGAACCTCTGGCAGTAGCTATCAGGAGTAACCCTGATATAACTGGCATCCCAGGTAAATCAGGTAGAGAATATAAGATCACACTTTATGCGGACAATATATTGCTTTATGTTGTCAAACCTCGGCAATCTATGCCTCATCTGCTAAGGTTGATCGACCACTTCTCTAAGTTTTCTGGGTACAAATTGAATTTAGGTAAGTCTGAAGTGCTGTGTATGAGGGGGCCAGAAGAGAGAAGTAAGGGGAATGAGTGGGAATTAAAAGTAGTTCAGGATTCTTTCATCTACCTGGGAATTAAGGTAGGGAGAGAGATTAGAACCCTGTATGACCTGAACTACACACCAGTCATACAAACCATAATAGCAGACCTAATAAGGTGGAGAGCAATTCCTATGTCTTGGATAGGTCAAATTAATCTAATTAAAATGAACGTACTCCCTAGACTTCTGTATGTGATGCAGATGGTCCAAATGGGTCTGACAAGGGCAGATATTAAAAGATTGGAAAGAGCTTTTTCAGATTTTATCTGGCAGGGTAAACATCCCAGGGTCAGACTGGTCTGACTGAAGGCAACAGGAGAAAAGGGAGGTTTGCACTTCCTAGAGTTTAAAAACTACCATCTAGCCATTCAGCTTAGGTACATTCAGAACTGGAGCAGTAGGCCTAGGGATGGCTGGATCTGGAAGAACAAGGATGCCCAGGGAGGCTATCTGCATTGTTATTTATAAAGGGTAGGAAAGCATTTAGGGGCATGGATAGGCCGAACCCACTGCTTTATCAGTACTGGAGAGCTGGGAAAATATAGGCAAAATACAGGGTATCGGGCAGGAAGACACACTATTTATGCTGGTTTCTGGAACCCCTTCTTTGTACCTGGGATAGGTGATCCCGGATTCAGGGAATGGGAGGGAAGAGGAATACTATGCCAAAGAGATCTATACACTAGAGAGGGGTTGGACTCTTTCAAGGGTTTACAGGAGAGAACAGGATTATGACACCAACACTTCTTTAGATTACTACAAGTCAGAGCATAATGCTGGAGCACAGGCTGAAAACTGAGGTCAGACTCCCTACTAGGACAACTTGAACAAATGGTGCAGGATGGTATCAGGAACCCTATAGGTACTATTCGCCGAGGGGCCAGAGAAGGTAGGACACATCCACCAGACCTGACAGGGAAAACTAAGCAACTGTGAGAAAGAGACATGACCGTGACATTTTTGGAGGCCAATTGGAGACTGGTGATGCAGCTCCATTAGGGAATTTTAATTTGCAATAAATATAAAGAATCCTACTATAAATTTATTCACAGGTTATACTGCCCTCCTTTGATTGTTAACAAATTCAACCCCAAGGTGACATCTATCTGTATTCGCTGTAACAATAATCCAGGATCCTATTTTCACTACTTCTGGACCTGTCCAGTGCTACAGTCATTTTGGGAGGAAGTAGTAAGAGAGGTGGAGGGAATGTTGGGGAGGAGGGTACCGGTTTCTCTGCTGACTTTACTCTTCGGAGTGGAAGATGCAGGCGAAGAAGAGTGGTGCCCACTACCTAGATGGGCGAGAGTGTTATTAATAATGGCTAGGCACTGTATCCTTAGTACCTGGGTATCAGGGATCGGGCCTACTGTACAACAGTGGAAGACCCTGACTCTCAAGGCATTAGTCATGGAGAGACTTACCTTTGTTCTGAAAGAGAAGGGGGAACTGTTTTTTAACATATGGAGATCCTACTTGTCCTCATTGACTGTCGCAAAAACCAGATATTGGGGGAAACACATTACTGTTAGAAGATGTACAAAACATAACAGCTAAAGGGGAGGTTCTGATAATGGGAGACTTCAACATGCCAGATACAGATTGGTCAATACCAGCAGGAACATCTGCCAGAACTAGACACATGGTGGATTCCCTGCAGGGGGAAGGCCTCAAACAACTGGTACAACAACCCACAAGAGACAGAGCTATCCTAGATCTAGTACTAACAGGGAAAGGATCTCAGATCTCCAGGTAGAAGGTCACCTGGGGGCCAGTGACCATCACATGGTGTGGTTCAATTTGGACACTACAACTAAATCATCCCATTCCAAGGCAAAAATATGGAGCTTCAGAGGAGCTGACTTTGATAAGATGGCCAACAGAGTTAAGCTAGCCCTGGCAAAAAGAAAGACAGGTGAGGGGTACAGGCAAAGTGGACAAGCATTAAGGATGCAATACTTGAAGCAATATCCCATTGTGTTAGAGAGAAAAGGAAGTGCAAAAGAAGAAGGAAACCACTTCTGTTCTGTTCTCAAAAACAGTAGCAGAAAATGTCAGAGCCAAAAGGCTGGCCTTCAGGAAATGTAAGGGAACACAGTGAGATGAAGATAGGGAGGCATACCAAACTTCCCTAAGGGAAGCAGGGATGGCAGTAAGGCAGGCAAAGGCCCAAACCGAGGAAACACTAGCACAAACAGTAAAAGAAGGTGACAAGACTTTCTATAGATACATTTAGTGAAAGGAGAAAGTCAGAGGGGTATTAGCTAAGATCAAAGGAGATAAGGGTGTGAGGAGGAGGACCATGTAAAAAGCATCTGTCCTAAATAGATACTTCTGCTCAATATTTACTGAAGAGAAGGTAGGGCAGGGCCCACAGCTCAGCACCATGGACACAGGGAGGGGGGAGGTGAGCACTAGTCTCTTAACAAAAGAAAGGGTCCTACAAGAGCTCGCTAAGCTCAGGGTGGAAAGGACAATGGGACCTGATGGCATACATCCCAGGGTACTTAAGGAGCTAAGGGTGGAATTAGCAGAACCATTATCAGAACTGTTTAGTGGGTGTCTGAGCACAGGAGAGGTCCCAGAAGACTGGAGAAGGGCTCATGTGATCCCGCTTTACAAGAGTGGTAGCAGGGAGGAGGCAGGGAACTACAGACCAGTCAGTCTTACCTCAGTAGTGGGCAAGATTATGGAGGCACTCCTTAAGGAAAGAATAGTGCAACACCTGGAATCCATAGGAGCACAGGATCCAAGACAGCATGGGTTTAAAAAAGGAAGGTCCTGTCAAACTAATCTCATAGATTTCTTTGACTGGGTAACCAGAGTGGTGGACCAGGGGAGCAGTTGATGTCGCCCTACCTTGGCTTCCAGCCAAGCTTTCGATACCGTTCCACATAGAAGATTGATTAATAAGCTGAGTAGGCTCGGGGTGGGTCAGAAAATGGTCAGCTGGGTGGCAAACTAGTTGATGGTCAGAAAACAGAGAGTGGTGGTAAATGGTATACAGTCAGAAGAGATGCAAGTCACAAGTGGAGTACCTCAGGGATCAGTCCTGGGGTCAGTCCTCTTGAATATATTCATCAGTGACATTGCAGATGGAATGGAGGGTAAGGTTTGTCTGTTTGCAGATGACACCAAGATCTGCAACAGAGTAGATGATCCAGATGGGGTGGGCAGAACGAGAAGAGATCTGGATAAACTAACAAAATGGTTGGAAGAGAATATCAACTGGGGTTTAATGCAAAGAAGTGCAAGATCATGCACATAGGAAAGAGAAACCCTGAAGCCACTGATAGGCTCGGTGGGGAGTTGTTGGCAGTCACAAGGGAAGGAAGAGACTTGGGCATCACTGATTACCTGGAATCATCCAAGCAGACCACTAAAGCAGTATGTAAGACCCATGCTGTCTTGGATCCTGTGCTCCTATGGATTCCAGGTGTTGCACTATTCTTTCCTTAAGGAGTGCCTCCGTAATGTATGGCAGCTTAGATTCAATGCTAAGAAGTGCAAGGTAATGCACCTGGGAAACAAAAACCCAGGGAAAGAGTGCACAATGGGGGGTGAGATACTAACAACAACAAAAATGGAAAGGGACCTGGGGGTAGTCATATCAGATGACCTAAAGGTGGGCAAGCAATGTGAGAGGGCAGCAAGGAGGGCTGGGGGACTGGGATGCATAGGGAGAGGCATCACCAGTAGAAAACAGGAAGTTATTATCCCTCTGTACAGACAGCTGGTGAGATCCCATCTGGAGTACTGTGTGCAGTTCTGGAGACCAATCTTTCAAAGACATAGACAGGATGGAAGCTGTCCAGAGGAGGGCGACTAAAATGGTGCAGGGTCTGCACTCGAAGACATATGAAGAGAGACGAAGGAGCTTAATATGTATAGCCTCGGAGAAAGGAGGGAGAGGGGACATGATAGAAATGTTCAGGTACCTCAAGGGAATCAACAAGTCCACGAGGGTAGTATCTTTCAAAAAAAAGAGGTGTGCAAGAACAAGAGGGCACAATTTGAAGATGGGGGGGGTTCAGAGGTAATTTAAGGAAGTATTTTCACAGAGAGGGTTGTGGATGCATGGAACGGCCTTCCAGTGGAGGTTGTGGAGTCAAAATCAGTGGTGGAATTCAAGCATGCATGGGACAGTCATAAGGCAATTTCTAGGGCGTGGGGGTAGGAAGAAGTAGGCTGCTGGTTAACTAGGATCTGCAGCTTATCCAGTAGGTAGGAAATGGGCAGACTGGTGGGCCAAGCGTCCTTATCTGCCGGCAAATTTCTATGTTTCTATGTAAGGCTAGGGAAGTTAGGGTATTAGTAGGGGTATCACAAGCCTAAAGAGGGAGGTAATAATCCCTCTTTACAAGTCACTGGTTAGGCCCCATCTGGAGTACTGCATACCGTACTGGAGGCCACACCTTCACAAGGACATTAACCAAATTGAGGCAGTCCAGAGAAGGGCAAACAAAATTGTGCAGGGACTGCATCAGAATACATATGAGGACAGATTAATGGAGCTCAATATGTATACCCTAGAGCAAAGAAGGGAGAGAGGTGATAGGATTGAAACATTCAAACACCTTAAGGGCATTAACAAGGTGAAAGAGTCTAACATGTTTCAATATAAGAAAAATAGCAGGACAAGAGGACACAGTATGAGATTACAGGGAGGCCGATTAAGGGGTAATGTGAGGAAGTTCTTTTTCACCAAAAGGGTGGTGGATGCATGGAACGGTCTACCTCAGGAAGTAGTGGATATGAATACAGTGCAGGGCTTCAAATATGCATAAGGGAGCAGTACAGATGAGTATGAATAGATAGGCCATTGACAGAGCAAAGGCAGATAGCACATTTATAAGGTAGAAAAAGAAATGGGCAGACTGGATGGGCCTTGTGGTCCTTATCTGCCATTAACTTCTGTGTTTCTATGAGGGATAGCTCTTAGGGAAAGGGGTATATGATTGAGAATCTGGAACTTACATACACAGAGAAAGGACTCTAACCCCATTGGAGGTAAAAAATATTAAGAAACTTTCAATAATAATGAAGGAAGCATTATAAAAATGTTAGTTAACTTAAGTTTGAGAAATGTGGACCTATATGTATACAAAGATCTGCAACAGGGTTGATACACAAGGAGGCGTGGAAAGGATGAAAAGGGACTTGGCAAGGTTGGAGGAATGGTCAGACGTATGGCAGCTAGGATTCAATGCAAAAAAGTGCAAAATAATGCACCTGGGAAACAAGAACCCAGGGGAAGAATGCACAGTGGGTGGGGAGGTAGTAACAACAACAAAACAGGAAAGGGACCTGGGGGTAATCATATCAGATGACCTTAAGGTTAGCAAGCAATGTGAGAAGGCAGTAGGGAGGGCTGCGGGTATACTGGGATGTATAGGGAGAGGCATCAGCAGCAGAAAACAGGAAGTTGTTATCCCTCTGTACAGACAGTTGGTGAGACCCCATCTGGAATACTGTGTCCAGTTCTGGAGACCCCATCTCCGCAAGGACATGGACAGGATAGAGGCAGTCCAGAGGAGGGCAACTAAATGGTGCAGGGTCTGCAAGAGAAGCCGTGATGAGGAGAGACTAAAGGAGTTTAATATGTATACCCTTGAGGAAAGAAGGGAGGGGGGACATGATAGAAACTTTCAAGTACCTCAAGGGAATCAACAAAGTCCAAGAGGGTAGCATCTTTCAGAAAAGAGACTTGCAAGAACAAGGGGACACAATTTAAAGATAGAAGGAGGGTGGTTCAGGGCAATGTGAGGAAGTATTATTTCACAGAGAGGTAGTGGATGCATGGAACAGCCTTCCTGAGGAAGTTGTGGGATCTAAAACTGTGGGAGAATTCAAAAATGCATGGGACAGACATAAGGCAATTCTTGTGGGGGGCAGGAAGATATAGGCTGTTGGTTAACTAGGATCTGCGGCCTATCCTGTAGGTAGGGAAATGGGCAGACTAGATGGGCCTAGCGGTCCTTATCTGCCGTCAGAGTCTATGTTTCTATGTTTCTATAGTTAATGAACTTTAATGTGTGTTGATGTATTGTCTAATGTGATGTCTGTATGAAAAATTTGAAAACTTCAATAAATATATGATACAAAAAAAAAACCCACTATCTTCTGAACTCACATCCCTTGATTTAGGATGTATTTACATGTACAGTCACACTCTCTCGTGGTCTAAGTGTCTTCTAGTAAGTATGTTATGAGCCAGAAACTCAGCTTTGCCTGTCTCTCACTCTAAATAGTTCACAAGAAAACACTCCCATAACATTCTCATAACCATTAGAGACAAGGCATAAGAGAGTTTACACACAGAAAAGAGTCACATTTCAAATTCTGACAAAAGTTTTATCCAACCAGTTTTAAACATAATAAATACTCGGGTGAAGGCTCCCTGATGTAATTTCTGTTTGTTGAACACTGAGGTAATGGAGTATTTCTTTTACAGTCTTTTGGATTGGCATTTCTGTTTTTATTACGGTACACACACAAAAGTAGATGGAGGGTCTGACATGTCAAACATTGGTGGCAAGGCAATACCCCCCAAGTGTTTAGCAGTAAATCTTAGGCCTTCACGCTAACACAAACAGAATGTACAGTGTTGTGAGCAGGAGCATGTTAGAACTCCACAGAGAGTAATTCCTTTCTGGCAGTGGTGAGAGCACTGCTAGGGTCCTATTTTGGTAATTCCCATTTTGGATCAGTTTATCTACCTTTCCTTGTTAACAGATTTTATGTGCCTCTGGATTCGAATGAATTCAGGATTCTCTTTATTTTAGTTATATTGATTTGTGGGTTGTTTATGGGTGGAACGAGGATTAGGTAATGTATGATTGTGTTGGTAGTGTATGATTAGTTGGAACTGATTGTATTTTTAGAGTGGATGATGACTGTGATTAGTTAAGATAAATATTGTTTAATATTTTGTTTTAGTCAGATTTTAGTGGAATGCAGGAGTTCTGGTCCCCTCCTAATTAAATACCCGGTGGCCTGCTGCATTATCTTCACCCCCTTTTTTTTTTTACCTTCCCCTCCCAGCTTCAGTTGTAAGATGGTGCAGGGAGGTGGTCACTAGTAGGGGGCAGGTGGGATTGCAGCAGGGCACTGTAGGTGTGACAAAGGTGAGCAGGATTGGGTTGGTAAGGAGCAGGAGGCACCCTGGGAGAAAACAGAATCATGAGAGAGGCCTGACATGCCTGTTCTCCATTCCTGGACCACATGGACAGGTAGCTAGAGGGCCTACAGCCTTCGCTGGTCCCCTTCAGGTGGTGCTGTGCAATGCCAGGTCAATGAGAAACAAGGGGGCATGCCTCAAACAACTAGTGTTGGAACCCACTCGGGAAGGAGCAATCTTAGACCTGGTACTTTCAAATGGGGATGGAGAGAGGATCTCAGATTTAGAAGTGTGTAGCCATCTAGGAACAAGTGACCACCAAATAGTGTGGTTCACAGTAAACACAGCTGTAGAGTCAAGCCATACAAAAGCAAGGGTGCTGGACTTTAGGAGGGCTGACTTTGGCAAAATGGGAGAGTGCCTTAGAAAAGCAGTAGCAAATGGGCAAGAAGGAGGGGTGGAAGAACAATGGGGAAAAATCAAAACTGCCATCACAGAGGCGACAAGCCTTTGTGTAAAGCAAATCAACAAAACAAAATGAAGGAAAAAAGCCACTATGATTCTCAAATGAGGTGGCAGGGAAGGTTAAGGAGAAAAGGATAGCATTCAGGAAATATAAGGAAACACAGAAGGAGCAGGACAGAGAACTAGATCAGTTAAAGCAAGAGGAGGCAGGGAAGGCAGTTAGAATAGCAAAGGCCCAAACCAAGGAAAAGATAGCCAACCCTGTTACAAAGGGGGATAAAACATTTTATAGGTACATTAAGGAATGAAGAAAGACCAAGGGAGAGATACTGAGGCTTAATAAAGGGGAGGGAATGTGGGAGAGGGTGATAGTGAAAAAGCAGAGATAATGAATGAATACTTCTGCTCATTATTCACAAAAGAAGAGGAGGGGGAGGTACCTAAACCAAACAATAGAAACACTCTGGATGGGGGGGAGGGTCAATACCACTCATTCACAGAAGAAAGGGTTCTGAAAGAACTCTTAAAACTAAAGGTGGACAAAGCAATGTGGCCTGATGGGGTTCACCCAAGAATTCTAAAAGAACTTAGGGTAGAACTAGTGACACCACTGACTACCCTCTTTAACAAATCATGGGAGGATGGGGTGGTACCTGAGGACTGGACGAGGGCAGATGTGATTCCACTTCACAAAAGGGGGAGCAAGATAGAGGCAGGAAATTACTGACCTGTTAGTTTGACCTCAGTGGTAGGGAAAATTATGGAATCACTTCTGAAGGAAAGAATTGTTGAGTACCTAGAGGACAGTGGGGCACTGGACCCACGACAGCATGGATTCATAGCAGGAAGGTCATGTCAGATAAATCTAATAGATTTCTTTGACTAGGTGATCAAAGTAGTAGACCAGGGAGGGCTGTAGACATGGCCTGCCTAGACTTTAGCAAGGCATTTGACACAGTCTCACACAAAAGATTAATATACAAGTTAACCCGCCTGGGAGTGGGTCACTAGGTGGTAGCCTGGGTGAAAAATTAGCTGGACAACGGGATGCAAAGGGTAATAGTAAACGGAGTCCACTCTGAAGAAAGGGGGGTTACTAGCTGAGTACCGCATGGTTCAGTACTGGGACCGGTCCTCTTTAATGTCTTTATAAGTGAAATTGCGGAGGGACTGGAAGGATAAGTATATCTCTTTGCAGATAACACACAGATTTGCAACAGGGTGGATACAGAAGGCGGGGTGGAAAGGATGAGAAGGGA
This sequence comes from Neoceratodus forsteri, assembly GCA_016271365.2. Lineage (NCBI taxonomy): Eukaryota > Metazoa > Chordata > Ceratodontiformes > Ceratodontidae > Neoceratodus > Neoceratodus forsteri. The sequence goes on from CM057454.1 coordinate 317,187,024, forward strand.
CTTGACAAGGTTGGAGAAATGGTCAAATGTATAGCAGCTTAGATTCAGTGCAAAGAAGTGCAAAGTAATGTACTTAGGAAACAGAAGCCCAGGAGAAGAGTACACAATAGCGGGTGAGATACTAACAACAACAAAAATGGAAAGGGAGCTGGGGGTAGTCCTATCAGGTGACCTAAAGGTGGGCAAGCAATGTGAGAAGGCAGTAAGGAGGGCTGGCGGGATACTGGGATGCATAGGGAGAGGCATCACCAGTAGAAAACAGGAAGTTGTTATCCCTGTGTACAGACAGTTGGTGAGACCCCATTTGGAGTACTGTGTGCAGTTCTGGTGACCCCATCTCCGCAAGGACATAGACAGAATGGAGGCTGTCCAGAGGAGGGCAACTAAAATGGTGCCGGGTCTGCACCAGAAGACATATGAAGGAAGATAAATGAAGCTTAATATGTATAACCCCGAGGAAGCGAGGGAGAGGGGGGAGATGATATAAACTTTAAAGTACCTCAAGGGAATCAACAAAGTCCAAGAGGGTAGCATCTTTCAGAAAAAGAGATGTGTAAGAACAAGGGGGCACAATTTGAAGATAGAAGGGGGACGGTTCAGAGATAATGTGAGGAAGTATTTTTTTCACGGAGACGGTTGTGAATACAGGAAACGGCCTTCCTGAGGAGGTAGTGGAGTCAAAAACAGTGGGGGAATCAAGAATGCATGCGACAGACATAAGGCAATTCTAGTGGGGGGGTAGGAGGAAGTAGGCTGTTGGTTAATTAGGATCTGCATCTTATCCATTAAGTGGGGAAATGGGCAGACTAGGTGGGCCAAGTGGTCCTTATCTGCCATCAAATTCTATGTTTCTATGTAAGACCGCAATTATGTTGGACTTGATTTCCTCAATTGACCTGGCATGCATTACAGAGACTTGGCTGGGGGATGGTGCAGGTCCAATTTTGGAAGCATCAGTCCCTGCCAGATACTCTGTGATGCATTGCCTGAGGAGGGAATGCAGGGGTTGGGATGTGATCATTTGTTTTAGATCCAGCTTGAATTTCTCCGTACACCCAATGTGTTCTGCCTTTTTGTTTGAATGTGTGGCGGTGCATGGGGGTCCAGGTTCGGGTTGCAGAATTTTCCTAGTGTACCATCCTCCAGGATCAGGTGGAGAGTTCCTGCAGGAGGTGGCAAACTTCATCACCAACAGGGTGTTGGAGTGATCTAGATGGCTTATTCTGGGGGACTTCAGTGCTTGAGTCAATGAAGAATTCTCACAATTAGGATATGACCTCCAGCTGATGACATTGTTCGGCCTTGCATAGGCAGTTGCCTCTGTGACCCACCTTCACGGTCACACCTTGGACTTAGTATTCTCGCTGGGTCTTGAGGTCACTGACCTCAGGTTTAATCATGTCATATGGTCCTATCATTGTAAGGCGGAATTCTCATTTCGGTTCCCCCACGATGGTCCCTCCCCTGTCGAGATGATCGGCTATCACCCTTTGGGGGGATTGTCCCCAGAGGGACTATTGGCAGTTGCTGATTTTTCTGGTGTAAGTGCTGCTTGTGTGATTAGCTCAGATGGGTCAGTGGCAGCCTACAACAGGGCTGTCTCCAAGGCACTCAATGCTATTGCACCGGTCTGTATACAACACAGGTCTTCTCGCTTGAGACCTCCATGGTATAATGGGGCTCTCAAGGAGATGAAGAGCAAGGGCTGGAGGTTGGAGCATTGCTGGGGTAGGACAGTCAGTGGAGGATAGACTGGCTTTGATGAATCACTATGCAATCAATCATAAGCAGATAGAGTTCCTTCCAGGGAGATTGCCGCAGGGAAGAGCAGACCAGCTCAGCTCTTTCGGACTGTATACAGACTTCTTCATCCAGTCTGTCTATAGCTGAAAAGAGCCTTTTCAGTAGCACTTTGTGAATAGTTTGCTCTGTTCTTCTCTAACAGGGTATCCTCTGTGTGGGCTGGGATCTCGCCAGTGGGTCAGGACCAGTCCCGTATATGGCAGGGGGAACTCCCTGTCACGGTAATGGACCATCTTTTCTCATTTACTGAAGCTTCGGTTGCAACAGTTCTTTTATTCTGTCTCTGTACTTGCTAGTCTAAAAGGCTGGCCACCTTTAGGCATCCCCCTGCCCCTTCCTCTTAGCTATCACCCACTTTTAATTCCTTTTTTCCTCTTTAAAGGTCCCGCTATTGGGAGGTTAAGAAAGTGAGCTATGCAACATTTTGCTATAAGGAAAAGTACTGTTACCAGTAATGAAATGCCCTGAGCAACAGTACACTCAGGACAGGATTGTATAAACTGTTATTTGCCAAAGCAAATGGCATGGATGTTTGGTTAATGGAGCACACCCTTTTATATTTCTGTATCCCTTTAGTTTCTCTGCTGCCCCATAGTATTATCTATAAAACTAAGAAATTAAACTGCATCCTGGTTGAGGGGAGAGACAGCTGTTGGGTCCTGGTTCTGTACATATTAACCTAAAACAAAACTTAGAGGACTCTTTTGATCTAAGAATAACAAAAGCTTGTGTCTGTTTCTTTAAGATGTTAAATGCCCCCTTCTGAGATATCTTTTGCAGCATACAGCATGTTCCTGCAGAAGAGTTTGGGAGTACAAAATGTTCTGACCTTTCCCAATGTTGTAAATAAACCTGCAGGTGCCAGCTGAACTGTTCTCTATGGAGCAACAGTGGCCCCTAGTGGATAATTTTATGTTATGTCTGATGTCAATCACAGGGGAGTAAGAACTTCCTAACTTCTAGAGAGCATATAAAAGCTCTAACTTGGTTCCGAAATGAGTTTGTTAGATTGAGAATGAGGGAGATAGGGTCAGTTCCTGCTGGCTGATATAGGTAGAGGACTGAGAGGAGTCCCATACTACCGCTGAGTGGAAGCTGAGAGAAGTTTGCCACATTCTAAGAACTTTATCTGTGTTCATTTTTTGTCTATTATTTTTTTATGAAGTTTTTCTTTTGTATCTGCCTTGAAATGTTTATGAAGCAATAAATATCACACTGGACAAAGTGTGTTAACCTTATAAGAACTGTGTTGTGTCCATCTGTTATCCCAGCCTCCTACACTGCAGTGGAGGGCCTGGTTGGAACAGGGGCACTCTCAATGTTTGGTCTGAGTTTTCAGTGGAGGTGGCTGAGGTCGCAGAGGTGATTTCAAAGTTGTGGCCCACTTGCTGTTAACTGGGCCCTGGACTGACTCGTCTCCTAGTGGGATGTGTCGAGGCTATTGGTCCAGTGTTCACCAGGATAGTCTGGCGTGTTTACTCTTGGGGGAGGGGGGTCTTCCACAACACCTTGAAGAAGGTGTTGGTGGAGCCCCTTCTGAAGAAACCATCTCTCGACCTTGACGTCTTGACAAATTATAGACCTATCTCCAACCTCACATTTTTAGGGAAGATTGTAGAGAAGATAGTGGCTCTGCAGTTCAAGGCACACCTGGTGACCTTTGACATCTATGCACCATTCCAGTCCTGGTTTAGGGCAAGGCATAGCACTGAGATGGTGCTTGTTCGAGTGCAAAATGACCTCCTCAGGGCAAGAGACAGAGGGGAACGGTCATTTCTCACTCTCCTTCATCTGTCATTAGCATTTGATACCATGGACCACATCATACTGTTGGATCGCCTTAGAGAGTATTGCAGACTCACTGGAACTGTCATCAACTGGTTTGAGTTCTTTTTCTCTGACAGGAGGCAGGGGGTGGTGGTGATAGGGAATTTCTCCTTCTCCCCAATACCCTTGACCTGTAGAGTTCCTCAAGGTTTGATCCTGTTGCCGATGCTGTTCGTGGTATACATGCTGCCTATGGGGAGGCTCATTAGACAGTACAGTCTGGGTTTTCACTGCTATGCAGATGACACTCAGCTGTATGTGTCCTTTGTACCGGGAACAAATGGTGCCATGGAAGTGCGGAATAAATGCCTTGCCGGAATCCATGATTGGATGAACTGTAACTGACTGAGGCTTAACCCCGACAGGACGGAGGTCCTGGTGATTGAGCCAGGTTGCGGGCATGATGAGGGTGCTTCCAGGGTGATAACAGGCTTGGTCCCGGGATCTACTCCATTGATGGCATCCTCTAAGATGAAAAATCTGGGCATAGTTCTTGACGACAGGCTGACACTTGAGGCTTAGGTGTCTGCTGTTGTCAAAAGTGTTTTTTACCACTTGAGAACCTAACCCCTAATTCCACCCAAAGACCTGCCTTCCCTGGTACACGCCTTTGTAACATCCAGGCTTAACAACTGTAATGCTGCATACTTCAGTATCAGTGGAGGGAACCTCCACCGGTTATAGCTGGTGCAGAACGTAGTGGCCAGGTTACTGATGGGAAAGTCAGTGTCTTGTCATGTGACCTCAGTCCTGAGAGATCTGTACTGGTTACAGGTCAGGTGGAGGATTCTCTTCAAGGTGGGTTTGCTCACCTATAAAAGGCCTTTTACGGATCAGGACCTGGCCACCTGTCAGACCTCCTTACTCCTGCCATTCTGGTACGCTTCCTCCTTTCCTCCACCAAGGGCCTCCTGGTGGTTCCGAGGACCAGGCTGAAAACCTCGGGTGATCACTCATTCGAGGTGGCTGACTAAGTCCTCTAGAACTCGCTGCCAAGATCCTTGAGGGAGGCCCCTTTGGTGGAGGCTTTTAAGGGGGACCTGAAGACCCATCTTTTTAATAAGGCCTTTCCTGCTGATGTATTTTAATTTTATTCTGCCTTTAATCTGCATTTTTATTTATTGTTTATTGCTTATTGCCTAGTCCATATTTTATGTTACTCCTGTATCACCCTGTCTAGTTTTCTACTGTAAGACACCCAGAGCCTCCGGGATTGGGCACCAAACAAATAAATTACTTACTTACTAATTCAGAGAGCTGAAATCGGAGTTAATAGCAAAGAGAAGTGGCATGAGATATGTCATTTGCATACTTCATGGCCCTTCTCTTCTGCTTTTGGCTCTGATTTCAGCTCTGTAAATCACTCGCAGTGACGCTCTGACACACCCCTCCTGACAACACTGTGCAACAGAACTACTGGAAGGGACGATTTCAGAGCATGCCATTTTTAAAGCAGCAGCCGTGGGACCCCTGGACTTTGTAGTGTGAGCATCTCTGGGACTTGCTGCTGAAATTTCGGAGCATCCCAAGGCCCAAAATGTGCTTAAAGGATGCGAATACCTGCATTACCAAAAGCCCTGCTGCTCTTCTCTGTGGGCATGTTGGCTTATTGGTCAAGAATAATGAGCTCATTCTGTTTTAGAGACTTTTAATATAAAGTGGTTAAATTATCTTAATAAATCCATGATGCAGGCTCTTGGTAAACTCAGTCTGTCCCAGGTCATCTCTGAGCCCACCAGATGTTCTAAAAATAATTTGATTGACTGAATCCTCACATTAAGAGTAGATCAGATCAGGTGCTCAGGTGTTCTCCCAGATGCCATCAGTCGTCTGTGAATTGCGTTGATAAATGTGACCCCTACAATTAACCAATTAAGATATTTTTCTATCTTGGATCACAGACTTTTCAAGTTAGCAGTGTGTAGATTGATCCCGTCTGTTTGAGGCTTCTGAGGTCAATCTAGCAGTAACCTTTTCACTGACCATCAAGATAAATTTGCCTCTGTCACAAGGAGAATGGTGTGTGGCCCCATCTCCAAATGACTGGACCAAACATTTCTAACTAAGCTGATTGAGAGACAAAAAAAATGGCTTGTGTTCAAGGCTCCTCTTCTGTTGTAGACTAGCTTGCTTACAGGATTTTGCATATTGATTAAAAAAGCCCTCCAGGGATACTCAGGATGAGAAAAGCTTATATGGCCCTAATATCTGCTGTGGCTAAAGTAATAATCATAAGACACTGGAAGGATGACTCCTTGCCTTCTGCATTAGAATGGCACAGATAAATATTACTTGCTTTTCAGTTAGAAAAACACATAGCTATGATGAACGATAGACTGCAGACTTAGATAAGCGGGGTACTCTTAATGCTTTACTAGTAGCATGGAAACCTTAGAGTACTACATAATCTATCTGAATGTCAATGCTTTCTTAAGAATGGACTCCTGCACTTGGCACTAATGGGGGTTGGTGAGGTTACTGATTTGTGTTTTTCAACATTCGTATAATATTTCTGAAGAATGCAGTCTCATAGATTTATGTTGTTCCCTGTTTCTGTAACTAAGACTACTTTATGGATCGTTCTCTGTAATATGAAGAAAATATGAATAAAGTATATTGAATTATAATAAAAAAGATCTTCCTTTACGCTGGGAGAAGAAAGTTCCCTCCTTACCCCTTTCCACACTGAGTAGGCCATTCGCTTTCAAGCTTTAGAAAATTGTGAAATTCTCCGTCTTCAGGTGATTTCTTCAACATCTCCAGTATGGATGACTCTTAAGTCGGCACCGATATTCAAGTGATGCATGTGTGGGCAGAAGATGTTCCGGATGGACCCGCACACCAAGTGCATTTACTGCCTAGGCCATGATCCCCAGGCATGTGGCCTTTGTCGCACCTGGCATCCTTCAACTTTGGAAGACTGGCATGCATGCTCAGCTTCTTCTAGGGCACTCTGATGAATGTGATCTTCCTGTTAAATTGAAAGATGCCCATCGGGCTGTCTCTGTGGCTGTGGGGTTCACTGAATAGCTTGCAATTTTTGAAGAGGCTGTGGTATAGTCCACTGAGTGTGCCTCTTCGGCTTCGACCTTTATGCTGCTTTTCTTAGATGCCATGTAAGGGGCACTTTTTAATTTGTGCCAGTGCCTTCCCACCTTTGGGCAGGGCCCCTTTATGGGCGCCAAATGTAAATCTTCAGAAAAAGAGACTAAAAAGAAGTCTCACCGTCAGTCATGGGATCATGAGTGCACTCGGTGCTCAGATTCCTATGCTTCTCTAGAGGTTTCAGCTATGGTCGATCCTTCAGCCCTGGCCACTGGCTCCACAGTCCCTCTGTTGGGCCAGTTGGTTGAGATGCCCGTCGACCAACCTGTTGAGATTTTTCTTGAACCGGTCAACCCATTGTCACCAGATGAGTCTGATACTGCCCTCTCTAGTATTCTGGTCCTGTCTGTTATTTCCCAGGGTGGGTAGGACCAGCCTGCTGATCGGGGCCCTATCCCCAGGATCCAGTGATCCCCGAGGATCCTTGGCTGTTGCTGGCTCCCTCCGAGACCCACCATTGGTGGCCTTGACTGTCGAAGTCATGGTCCCAATCCCGAAGCCCCGGGTTGAGCAGCCCACACTGGCATCGACTTTCCTGCTCTCAGCATTTGGGCAAGCGGTGTCGCCGCTACTCCTCTTCTTCCACCTCAGATGAGGAGAGGCTCTACCGTAAAACGTATTGGTGCTATGAAACATTCATGTGGCATCAGCTCATACTCACCAGGTTAAGCTGTCTCCAGCCTCCACCCCAGATATCACGTGGTTCCTGCCACCAAGATCTCAGCCTACCCCGGCTCAACTGGTTCCAGCTCAGCCTATTTCGGCCTCTTTGCCTATTGAGGTGGAGCCACCGCCTAAACAGCCAAAGGAGGGCCCCCTCCTAAGGATGTTCGCACTGCTCCAGTACTTTCTCATTGATTGTCTGTCACCGTGACTCCTGACAGACCCTGTAGGGTCAGTGGGGACTCTGGTGGTCAATGTTTTTTGATGAATCCTTGAAGTCTGAGGGCTTCTCCCTACTTTCCTATCCATTGGATGTCGAGTCAGGATAGGATTTATTGATGGAGCATGGTCCCAGTTCTTTTGCGGGCCTGCTCCATTAAATCTTGGAATCTATGGGTCTTCAGATGGAGCTCGTCCAGAAATGGGCTAAATACCACCTGACCGAGATTCTCGACTGGGTGACTCCCCTGGGGAGGCCTTCCTGATCAGCAAGGCCATTCCTGGCCCCACTCTGGAGCTTTGGCAACACCTTGCCTCTTCCCTGTGCCGCCGGCATGTATTGCTTACAAGTATGTGGTCCCTACCTGTTCTCTGTCGGGTTTCACTGAACATCACTCAGTCGAGGGTCTGATGGTTGACTCGGTCTTTCAGCATACAAGTGTAACCCCTAGATGGCGCTATCCCAGGGGCTACTACCCCTGCCTGATTTGCCACTAACAGGTTGAGGGGCCTGGATCCAATGGCTGGTGCCTCCACCCAGAGGTCAGGGTTTGCAATAGTTAAACTAACTTGGTCACAGCCCTCTGGGGACTGTGCAACTCTTTCTTCCACTAGTGGCCCACACAATATATCAGAATTACCTTCACAGTATACACTTACCCCCAGGTCTGGTTCCGGCACTGGGACCTCCTGTGAAATGAGATACAGTGCAACAATCACAGTACAGTACTTTAACATAGACAAATACACTCAGGCAGTATAACTTTGCTGAAACAAGCAGCTCTGATTTATTTAGGGGATATAACAAGGACAGGGGAAATCAGGTTAATTAGCTTATCACTCTAATAATCTACCTATGGCTCTGTGCACAGGCCTATCCCTATCAGTTACTGTCCTGGGTACCCAAGCCCTAGTGGCTAGTCCAAACCGTGGCAGCTGGTAGGGGCCCTTTCACAGAGAAAAAGGAGAATTAAACAGTCAGCAGTACAGTAATTCCATTTGGATTTAATGTGGCAATTCAACAGGAGCAACCCTGAATTAGTACTCACGACCTCCAAATAAGATAGGGTCCTTTAATGTCAGCAGGGCTCACTTGAGGTACACAAACCTCTTCACACATCCATATAAAAGAAAGTACTATACCAGGCAGGCTGCATCTGTATCCCGATCGCAATTACTGCACAATACCGGGAGAACACACAGCAGATTCAGTTCCTGACAGACCAAGTGCAATTTTCAGCAATTCTTCCAGTCTTCTACAGGGTGAGCCTGGTTCCTACTCTTCAGAGATCCTTTGATTCTTTTCACAGAATGATTCAGTCCTAACAAGCTGTTACACAAGCTGCAGACCGAACTCTGGGCCTTACACGTTTTGACTAAAACTGCACACTGAAAGCACAGGGCTCCTTCCTTCTTCACTGCCAAAGCTCAACTGAACTCCAACTGACAAACCGGCACTTCCTTTGAGTTCCTCCCAGTTCTTGACTGGATTGGCTGTCACTCACAATAGACTGCTGCTGTTGGTCCAAAAGGCACTGAAGTCTAAACTACATCTCCCAGAGTCACTGCCCATACAATCCTCTTGTGGCTGGCTCAGATTATGAGTCCAAGTTCTGATTCGTCCAAGGCATCATTTTAGAGCTAGCTTACCCCACACTGATTGGTCCAGTTCAGCAGTTCAAAACTAGAATGGGGAACTAGCAGACACAGTTCTGACTGCAAAGCAGAGTTAGACAAACTGTAATTTCATTATTACTCTAAATAATTTCTGGCAAACAGTTACATCTTTCAGATAGGTTCCCTTTGCACTCCTAGTGACTGCAAAAATGAAGTGAATTGGCAGCAGCTCGAGTGGTACTCAGAGAAGCACACAGTCCCCCCATACAAACTAATTATGTCTGCAAGCAGACAGCTCTTAAGAGACAGTACCAGAGGCTCTAAAAACACTCACTGATAAATGGCTTAAATGCCAAACACCATTCAGGCTTGGAGCATTCAAGCAAGCTCCTGGAAGTCTTTTAGGAACCCCCATTTGCAGGGGTTACACCCTTCCTAGCCTGGGAAAGCAGCGTCCAGCGTCAAGCAAGTACCCATAAGTTTCAACTGCAACCATATACATTTGCATTAGGCTCGCACATGTAATCATCAGTCAATATATCATTTTACCAAGAACACATTTCTGAAACATTGCAGTCGTCACTCTTTACACAGTATTACATACACATTGTACCATAACTCAAGTTATTACCTCTTGTACATGAAACCTGAAGAGAGGGGCCCTTCCTATCAGTTACCTTGGGGCTGGATGGGGCAAGGGCACCATATAGAAAGGCAACACAAGTAACTTAGGAGTTAGCACTGATGCTCAATTTGGGCAATGAAGCTGGGGACACACTTCACCTCCTTTATGGACAACATTGAGAGGCAAGTCCACAGGCCTCCCAAGTGAATCATAACTGAGGTGCACCACAGGCTTTACAGCTCGACCAGTCTTTCTAGGGGAACTGTTATAGTCTCTGCACTCTGAGCCTCATTTTCAGCATTGTCCTCACTTGTCAGGGGAGTCTCCATGGGGTAGAGAGGCTAGAACTTGGGGCACTTTCAGCTCCAGGAGTTACAGTTTCTGAGTCCACAACATTTGGCTCGCATGGAGAGCTTTCGGACACTGGCAGTGGACTGTCAGGGCACTCAAAATACTCTTCTTGTTCGGGTGTATCCACAGTCTGCCCCAATCTATCATTTTCCTCCCCTGAAAGCTCAAACAGTTCAACCATGCACAATGATTCCATTTCATCTGATCTGATGCTTTGCACTTCACTTTCTGGGAGCATTGGCTCCAGGGATGAAGCTGGGGGCAGACAGTCCAGAAGGCCCAGCTTTGTCTCCAGTATTGACTAGAGGTTGCCCGAAACAATTGACTCAGTTCGTGAAGGATAGTATTCAAAGTCACTCTCCTTTCTTCCGATATGGACTGACACAGTCATGCTCAACTGGGACTTGTGGAGGAACACTTTAACTTTGCTTCTGTAGGGTGCAGACTTTCTTGATCTTTTCTTAGCAGCAGCTCTAGTCACTGGTCCAGAGGGGCATCTTCTAGGGCTCAGACTCAATTAAGATTTGTCAATGGGCAGTAAATGATTTCTATGCATTGTTTTTACATCTTTTGAATTATTCTCAGGCCTTACTTTGTACACTGGCAGATCATCTAGTTTGCCCACTACAATGTGAGGAGATGGTGCCATCTGTCAGCAATCTTGTGCTTGCCATGCAGTCCCAGATTTCTTAGCAATACCGATCTCCCTCCTGGAGTTCCTGTGCTTTCACCTTTTATCATACCTTTCTTTGTTGGCCAGATTTCTTTTGGCAGCCATGGTTTGAGCCAGTTGATACGCATGAGTTAGATGGGCCTTTAACTTTTGCACATACTGTAAATAGTTGTCAGCTTGAACCCCATCAGGAGAGACCCCCAAAACACACATCTACTGGTAGTCGAGCTTCTCTTCCAAACATCAGGTGGTAGGGGAGAATCCAGTGGCATCACTTTGGTGCAGTTATAAGCATGTACCAGGGTGCTAATTTGTTGGCTCCATCTAGGCTTGTCTCCTTTGGGTGCAGGGTGCCTAGCATATCTAGCAAAGTGCGGTTGAAACGTTCAGGCTGTGGGTCCCCTAGGGTGGTAGAGGTGGTTCTGGACTTTGCACTCCCACAGAGAAAGCATCTCTTTGATCAGGCGACTCTCAAAGTCTCTCCCTTGATCAGAATGGATTCTTTGTGGAGCCCATAGTGAACAAAAAGTTTTCTACAAGTACTTTGGCTACAGTGGATGCTTTCTGGTCTTTGGTGGGGAAAGCTTGGGCATATCTTGTGAAATGGTCAGTGACCACCAGCACATTACTGATATTTCTTTGATCTGACTCCAAACTTAGAAAATCAATACAGACCAGCTCCATGGGTGCACTGGTGGTTATGTTAACAAGGGGGGCAGCCCTCTGGGGCAAAGCTTTCCTCTGTAAGCAGCGACTACAAGTTCGAATGTGTTGCTCCACATCAGCCCCATCTTAGGCCAATAGAATCTGGATCTCACCAAGTCAAGTGTTCTGTCTATACCAAGGTGCCCCATGTGGTTGTGCAAGGACCTCAATACTGAGTCTCGAAGGCAGTGGGCAGCACTAGTTGTTGTTTGTCTTGTCCCCTCTGTCTACTGTTTCTCTGTATAACAGTTTATTGATCAGTTTCAACTTAGGACCTTCTTTGTATAACAGTGCAGTTCTCAAATCAGTGGAGTAATTTGGACACATCTTTTCCTGCATAGAGGGCTTCTAAAGCTGCTTTGATCATGGGATCGCTGAGGATTGAGCCACTTGAATACTGTCATTGTCCAGCTGAGGCAGTCAATGTCTATTGCAGAAAAGTGGCAAAGCAGCAGGTATACAATTCTCAGAGGCTCCCAAGCAATCCACCATGCAGTCCATCGCGTCCGTGGACATTTGTTCCTCCTGTCAAACTTCGGCAGAGTGCCCGAATGTCAGGTTCTGCCAGTCGGACCCAATCATTCTGGGGAACAGGCCTCCGGAGAGAGCATCAGCATCTATGTGGTTCAGACCTGCTCGGTATTCGAGCATAGTCATATGTAGATAATGCAGAAAGCCACCTATGGCCAGTGGCATCCAACTAGCTGAGGTCTGCACATAGGTCAAAGGATTATTGTCAGTTTTACTAGTATTTTAGCCCCATACAAGTACTCATGGAATTGGTCAACAATAGCCCACTTCAAAGCTAGGAACTCTAACTTATGTACAGGATAGTTCTTTTCGGATGGGTCAGGCTTCTACTGGCAAGGCCACTGGTCTCAGGCCATTCTCGTGCTCTTGGTACAACACAGCCCCAACCCTTGCAAGCTAGCAGCAGTGTGCAGGACGTAAGGTTTTCTTGGATCGGCATAGGCCAGCACTGGAGCATGGGTAAGTTGATATATGATCTCATGAAAAGCAGTCTCACAATCAGGGTCCAGCGGGCCCCAAATACTTCACTCGGATGAAAATACACTCTTTCAGTCTTGAGGATGCTGACTTTGGTATTTTTGTGGGTTGGGGATACCCTTGAGTAAGGAGTTAAGTAAAGGGCGGATCACTCTTGAATAGTCCTTGATGAGCGCCGATAATAACCACAGAATCCCAGGAATCTTTGCAGTTCTTTTAGATTTTTGGGCTGTGGCCAGGTGGTCAAGGCCTCAACTTTACTTGGGTCGGTCTCTATTCCTCGGTGGATACTATGTCCCACATACTTTACTGATGTTTGAAAAATTGACACTTATCAATGGACAGTTTAAGGCCAAAGTCCTCAGTCGGTCCAATACCTTAAATAATCTGCTCTCATGTTCCTCCAGTGAGCTGCCAAACACAATAACATCATCTAGGTATACCAGGCCTCCTAGTAAGTTCATGTCCCCACTGCACGCTCCATCAATGGTTGAAAAGTGGCTGGGGCACCTGAAATCGCTTGAGGCATCCTCATGAATTCATAGAAATAGCCGCGGACAGATAAAGGCTGTCTTTTCACGGTCCTCTGGGGCCATCGGGATCTGATAGTACCACTGCGGAGATCCAGCTGAGAGAACCACTTGCTCCCGTTTAGGCAGTCCAAAGCATCCTGAATGCGGGGCATTGTGTACTGATCAGGGATAGTCCGTCGGTTTAGGGTGATAATCACACACATCCTTACTGTTCATTCTTTTTCCTCACTACCACAATGGGGAAGCATAAGGGCTTCTGGTTCTTGTATTACACCAGCAGCTAACATCTCTTGCAGATGCCGTCTCACATCATCTATGTCAGCAGGTGCCAGGCGTGAGACCTCTCCACGAAATGGTCTTTCGTCATGCAGCGGATATTGTGCTCAGACTCCTTACGCATCCACATCCCATTCCTTTAAAGAAAATACCTGGTCCTCTAAGCAAGCTTCTCACTGATCTTCACTTTCCATTCAGCTGGCAGCTGTGTCGAAATCAAACAAGTCAGGCGTTACTCTGTCATTCTTCCTTGAACTCTTGCTGCTGGGTAGCACTGCAGTGTCTGCACAATGCACATTAGCCAGGATGCAACCTCTTGTTTACTCGAATGTCTCTTTCAGACACATTATGAACTTGGACCATTACCCTTCTGGCATAAGCATGGGCTCTAGCGGGCAAAATACTAAACCCACCAGCAGTCCCTCTGGCAATTTTCCATCGCTGGTGCATCCAACATTAATATTTTATTCTTAACATCCTTTCTGATCGGACCTCTCCCTGTAAGGTACACTGGGCATTTGGCGCCAGGATCAGAGACTCAGGATCCTTCTTCCTTCAATTCCGACCCGGTTCCTCTGGTTCTGTTTTTTCAGCATCTCTCTGTGCCTCATAGGCCTTCTTAATTAAGCGGAACTCTTAAAGCTCTACTAGTCTTTGACCCTGTTTTCATAACACAACTGTGCCAGCCTTCCAACATATGAGCATTTGTTCCAATCAACAAAGGGACACCATCATACAGTCCAGTGGGGGAACACTAAGGCTAGGGTCTCTACTTGTTCGCCACTCCACACGGAGGTGGGAAAGACAACAAATTCGGATATACCCGGAATAAGGTAGGCCTTCTCCAAACCCCCATACATGCAGTCCTTCTAATGGTTGTAAGGATTCGTCTGACAAATGCTTCTGATACCAATCTTGGAACATAATTGTCACTTGGGAGCCACTGTCTAATATAGCTCTTGTAGACACTCCGTTCACCTTTTGCAGTGGTCTCCATGGAGGGACCCACTATTCTGGACCAGTCTGGAGAGGTGTAGTGGGGGCCTGGGCAACTGACCTTGCCACAAGGACGTGAATTAGCATTTTGGTGCCCTCACTGGGATCATGTCGCACCTCTTAACCACTGATTTCTTCTCCTAAGCTCTCCTTGTAGCCTATATGCAACTTTGTCAGTGTCTTTTTGGGACTGGCATTCCCTTTCATGTGCCCATCTTTCCCACAATTATAGCAAAACATACTTCCTGGAGTTTGAGCTGGCGAGCGCCACACTGGGAGCCAGAGGGGGGGTATTACTAACTGAAACCTTGGTGCCGTCTCTGTCTGCGGCGTGATAAGCATTTGGAGACATCTCGTCAGTTTCTCCACTTCCATGGTCAAGGAATCGAGGTTCGAGCTGTTATCAGCAGGAGATACATGGTGGGTACCCCCACCCCATAGCTGAATGCAGTGGGATATAGGTCAGGGCCCGTACTTGCAGGCGTGGCCTTCATAAAGGACTGTTTTGAATTCCCGGATCTCTCTCAGCAGTTACTTCCCATTGTGACATATCTTTTTCCTTGTCAGAGCACTCATTGACTGCCAGCCTCTGCCCTAGACTTCACTTGATGGGTCACCCTCAGTCCACTCGGGTCGTGACGCAGCTATTGGTGCAGGTCCCTCCGAGGTGTCTTTTCTCAACTCCTCGAATTTCTCTCATTAACTCATCATGGGGAGGTGGGATTCAGTCGATCTGCCAGGTGTAACTGGAAGCAACAGCAGTTCTGAGAGGGGCAGACTTAGGATCCTGTCCAGCCTGGTTCGGTCCAGTTCAATGCTGGCAAACTACCTTTTCTGAGGCATTCTTGCAACAATTTTTCCAGCCGAGATACATACAGACAACACTTCCCTTGGTACTGTTGTGCATCTCTTACTCTCCACCATAGGTCCTCATCAGAATCTGGGCTCCCATACATTCTCCAAGGCCTCAAGATAGGCCTGTGCAGTCGCTTCAGGGTTGCTGGCCCGTTTAGCTTGGATGGTAGCCAGGGCAGGACCTCGGGCTCTCACTAACCCTCTTTCGCTTTTCACCTTCCGAGCATTGCCATTCTAGCACTTGGGGGGCAACATAGTCTATCCAGGTCTCCCAGTCATCCTCCTTGGGGGTGGGGGAGGTGCCAGAGAAGATCCTCAACCTTGTGAGAGTCGTGACTAATGGCAGGTGCAGAAATAGGAGTCTGCATTGGTTCAGCCACCATTACGGGCACTGGAGCAGGAGAGGTGTTGGGGAGAACACCCCAGGTGGCAAGAATAGTTTCTTCAAGTCCTCCACAGTTTCCCTCTCCCAGCAACCATTCAGCAAATTTCTCCTCAAAAGTTTCCAGATAGTGGTGGGGCTGATTCCCCGGGTCTTTACTGTCCTTAGTTATCACTCTCCAAGCAGTGAGGGCTCCCTCTGGGGTAATGGTCTGTGGCACTTTGAGCTATCTATGGGATCCTTAAACTCTACTAGGAGCCAGGAAAGTGTGGGTGAGCAGATTAGCATGCCGACCCACCACCACAGGGTTTTGTAAACCTTCCACCTTGGAAGTACTCCCTGCACAGTGTCCGTATTGATACCCAGGGGATGTCCAGGATAAGCATAGCATTTTGGGGTCGATCTCCTCCCAGTACACCACTCCACCAGCGGTGCACAGCCACTTCTGTCGGGTACCCATTTTTTTCTTAACAGTGGTTTGTAAATATGGCCACTAGAGGACACACAATCCCAGCGTGAGCCTCAAGATGTAACCCCTAGATGGCGCTATCCCAGGGGCTACTACCCCTGCCTGATTTGCCACTAACAGGTTGAGGGGCCTGGATCCAATGGCAGGTGCCTCCACCCAGAGGTCAGGGTTTGCAATAGTTAAACTAACTTGGTCACAGCCCTCTGGGACACTGTAACCCTTTCTTCCCACTAGTGGCCCACACACAATATATCAGAATTACCTTCACAGTATACACTTACCCCAGGTCTGGTTCCGGCACTGGGACCTCCTGTGAAATGAGATACAGTGCAACAATCACAGTACAGTACTTTAACATAGACAAATACCTCAGGCAGTATAACTTTGCTGAAACAAGCAGCTCTGATTTATTTAGGGGATATAACAAGGACAGGAAATCAGGTTAATTAGCTTATCACTCTAATAATCTACCTATGGCTCTGTGCAAGGCCTATCCCTATCAGTTACTGTCCCTGGGTACCCAAGCCCAGTGGCTAGTCCAAACCGTGGCAGCTGGTAGGGCCCTTTCACACAGAGAAAGGAGAATTAAACAGTCAGCAGTACAGTAATTCCATTCCGTTTAATGTGGCAATTCAACGAGGAGCAACCTGAATTAGTACCTCGACCTCCAAATAAGATAGGGTCCTTCAATGTCAGCAGGGCTCACTTGAGGTACACAAACCTCTTCACACATCCATATAAAAGAAAGTACTATACCAGGCAGGCTGCATCTGTCCCGATGCATAATTACTGCACAATACCGGGAGAACACACAGCAGATTCAGTTCCTGACAGACCGAGGTGCAATTTTCAGCAATTCTTCCAGTCTTCTACAGGGGTGAGCCTGGTTTCTACTCTTCAGAGATCCTTTGATTCTTTTCACAGGGCCAGTTCAGTCCTAACAAGCTGTTACACAAGCTGCAGACCGGAACTCTGGGCCTTACACACGTTTTTGACTAAAACTGCACACTGAAAAAGCACAGGGCTCCTTCCTTCTTCACTGCCAAAGCTCAACTGAACTCCAACTGACGAAACCGGCACTTCCTTTTGAGTTCCTCCCAGTTCTTGACTGGATTGGCTGTCACTCACAATAGACTGCTGCTGTTGGTCCAAAAGGCACTGAAGTCTAAACTACATCTCCCAGAGTCACTGCCCATACAATCCCTCTTGGCTGGCTCAGATTATGAGTCCAAGTTCCGATTCGTCCAAGGCATCATTTTAGAGCTAGCTTACCCCACACTGATTGGTCCAGTTCAGCAGTTCAAAACTAGAATGGGGAACTAGCAGACACAGTTCTGACTGCAAAGAAAGCAATTTAGACAAACTGTAATTTCATTATTACTCTAAATAATTTCTGGCAAACAGTTACATCTTTCAGATAGGTTCCCTTTGCACTCCTAGTGACTGCAAAAATGAAGTGAATTGGCAGCAGCTCGAGTGGTACTCAGAGAAGCACACAGTCCCCCCATACAAACTAATTATGTCTGCAAGCAGACAGCTCTTAAAGAGACAGTACCAGAGGCTCTAAAAACACTCACTGATAAATGGCTTAAATGCCAAACACCATTCAGGCTTGGAGCATTCAAGCAAGCTCCTGGAAGTCTTTTGGGAACCCCCATTTGCAGGGGGGTTACACAAGCAATGACTGGGACATGGATAAACCTCCTGACAAGGAATCCAAGAAATTGTATCATATGGCCAAGAAGGTCTACGTGGCCTCTTCCCTTGGCTTTTGGCAAGCAAGTTTAGAAACATAGAAGTTGATGGCAGATAAGGACCGCAAGGCCCATCCAGTCTGCCCATTTCTTTTTCTACCTTATAAATGTACCATCGTCCTTTGCTGTCAGTGGCTTATCTATTCATACTCATCTGTATTACTCCCTTATGCCAATTCCATGCCTGTTTGAAGCCCTGCACTGTATTCATAGCCAAAACTTCCTGAGGTAGGCCATTCCATGCATCCACCACCCTTTCTGTGAAAAAGAACTTCCTCACATTACCCCTTAATCGGCCTCCCTCTAATCTCATGTTGTGTCCTCTTGTCCTGCTATTTTTCCTGTATTGAAACATGTTAGACTCTTTCACCTTGTTAATGTCCTTAAGGTGTTTGAATGTTTCGATCATATCACCTCTCTCCCTCCTTTGCTCTAGGGTATACATATTGAGCCGCGTTAATCTGTTCTCATATGTCTTCTTATGCAGTCTCTGCATCATTTTGGTTGCCCTTCTCTAGGTGACTTCAGGGTTTCTCTTCCCTATGTGCATGATCTTGCACTTCTTTGCATTAAACCCCAGTTGCCACTCTTCTGACCATTTTGCTAGTTTATCCAGATCTCTTGTCATTCTGCCCACCCCATCTGGATCATCTACTCTGTTGCAGATCTTGGTGTCATCTGCAAACAGACAAGCCTTACCCTTTAGTCCATCTGCAATGTCACTGATGAAGATATTGAAGAGGACTGGCCGAAGGACTGATCTCTGAGGTACTCCACTTGTGACTTACATCTCTTCTGACTGCATATCATTTACCACCACTCTCTGTTTTCTGCCCGTCAACCAGTTTGCCTCCCAGTTGACCAACTTCTGATCCACCCCGAGCCTACTCAGCTTGCTAATCAATCTTCTATGTGGATCAGTGTCGAAAGCTTTGCTGAAGTAAAGGTAGGCGACATCAACTGCTCCCCCTTGGTCCACCACTCTGGTTACCCAGTCAAAGAAATCTATGAGATTACTTTGACAGGACCTTCATTTTGTAAACCCATGCTGTCTTGGATCCTGTGCTCCTATGGATCCAGGTGTTGCACTATCCTTTCCTTAAGGTGCCTCCATAATCTTGCCCACTACTGAGGTAGACTGACTGGTCTGTAGTTCCCTGCCTCCTCCCTGCTACCACTCTTGTAGGCGGGATCACATGAGCCCTTCTCCAGTCTTCTGGGACTTCTCCTGTGCTCAGAGATTCACTAAGCAGTTCTGATAATGGCTCTGCTAGTTCCACCCTTAGTTCCTTTAGTACCCTGGGATGTATGCCATCAGGTCCCATTGCCTTGTCCACCCTGAGCTTAGCGCACTCTTGTAGGACCCTTTCTTTTGTGAAGGGAGTAGTGTTCATGTCCCCCCCCAACCCCGTGTCCATGGTGCTGAGCTGTGGGCCTTGCCCTACCTTCTCTTCAGTAAATACAGAGCAAAAGTATCTGTTTAGGATAAATGCTTTTACAGGGTCCTCCTTCTCACATGCCCCCTTTTCTCCTCTGAGCTTAGCAATACCCCCTCGGGACCTTCTCCTTTCACTAATGTATCTATAGAAAGTCTTTTCACCTTCTTTTACTGTTTGTGCTAGTGTTTCCTCAGTTTGGGACTTTGCCTGCCTTCCCTGCTTCCTTTAGGGCAGTTTGGTATGCCTCCCTATCTTCATCCCGCTATGTTCCCTTATATTTCCTGAAGGCCAGCCTTTTGGCTTTGACCTTTTCTGCTACTGTTTTGAGAACCAAAGTGGTTTCCTTCTTCTTTTGCACTTCCTTTTCTGTCTAACACAATGGGATGTTGCTTCAAGTATTGCATCCTTAATGCTTGCCCACTTTGCCTGTACCCCCTCACCTGTCTTTCTTTTTGCCAGGGCTAGCTTAAGTCTGTTGGCCATCTTATCAAAGTCAGCTCCTCTGAAGTACCATATGTTTGCCTTGGAATGGGATGATTTAGTTGTAGTGGCCAAACTGAACCATACCATGTGATGGTCACTGGCACCCAGGTGACCTGCTACCTGGAGATCTGTGATCCCTTCCCTGTTAGTCAGTACTAGATCTAGGATAGCCCTGTCTCTTATGGGTTGTTGTACCAGTTGTTTGAGGCCCTCCCCCTGCAGGGAATCTGCCATGTGTCTAGTTCTGGCAGATGTTCCTGCTGGTATTGACCAATCTGTATCCGGCATGTTGAAGTCTTCCATTATCAGAACCTCCCCTTTAGCTGTCATGTTTTGTAGATCTTCTAACAGTAATGTGTCTATGTCCTCCTCCTGGTCTGGGGGCCTGAAGACAACCCCATTTCTTATGGCTGTCCCATTTTCTGTTTCCAGGGTGACTCACAGTTCTTCTGGCTCCTTATGTGTATTCTGAATTTCTGTAGCTTTGATATTTTCACTGACATACAGGGCCACTCCACCCCCCCTTTTTGCACCTCGGTCTCTTCTGAACAGTACATAGCCAGGTACTGAAGTCTCCCAAGTGTGGTTACTGGTAAACCACGTCTCACTAATTGCTACTATGTCTAGTTTAGCCTCTGACATTCTTGCCTGCAGGTCTGGGATCTTATTTCCCAGGCTGTGAGCATTTGTGTACATGATTTTCCTTTGGCCAGATTTCGGTGTGTTAGTTGTTGGGTGAGGTCTAGTATTTCCCCAGTGCATCGTATGGGGAGACGGACCTTTTTTCTTACCTGGTGATGCAAATGAACTGCAAACATGCTGAATCCCTGTTTGACCACTAGCTGAGGGGGGAGGGGTGTTCTTCCCATTTGACGTATGGGGTGCTGCACCCCTCTCCCCAATTTATAATTTAAATATTCTGCAAAGACGTCAATCTTCTGCCCCAATGCAGTGACTCCCTCCTTAGTCAGATGCAGTCCATCAAATTTAAAGAACTTTCGCTCTCAAAGCTGTTTCCAGTTCCCTACAAATCCATGTTCTTTTTCCTGGCACCAGCCCTTGAGCCAGAGTTTGGCCCTTTTAATGGCCCACTTTGATCTTGCCCTCTTGGACACCCTTGATGAGGTGCTTCTCCAATTCCTGGCTGACTTGCAGACCATGGTCAAGCAGATCTGGGATCAGTGCCGAGCAGTGGCTAATCAGCAGCTGCAGACAGCCATGTACATCGGCGACACCTGTGCCTGATCTGTGGCCGCTGTGGTGGCCATGCACTGAAGGGCGTGGCTGAGGATCTTGACCTTCATGGCAGTTACCCAGCACAAGTTGGTGGATGTCCACTTCCTGCACACTGATTTGTTCGGGCCAAGGTGGAAAGACACCTCACTGGCATTGAGAAGTCCAGTGCCACCCTGGACTCTATTACCTCCACAAAGAGGGATCTCAAGGGCTCTAAGGCTCAAAAGAAGAAGCCCTTTTGGCCCCTCTCTGCTCCTGCGGCCAAGCTGTCCCAACCCCCAGCTGGGCAGCAGGCCAAGGCTTGGCATCCCTAGCCAAAGTCAGTTGCTTCAGTTGTCCGGAAGCCAGGAGGTTGAGGTCTCAGTGGTTCCTCAGCTGGTCCCTCCTCTGCCTCCAAACCTGCCCAGTGATGGGATGGGGGTGCCTCCCCCATGCCTGTCGTGACTCCTCTGGGTCCTCCTGTGGGGGGCCAGCTCTGCCACTTCCATTCCGCCGGGTTCGCTGTTACCATAGACAGGTGGGTCGTTGAGGTGATCAGTCAGGATCTGCCTCTAGAATTCGAGGCTTACTCATCTTGCTGAGCCTGTGACCCATGGGAGGACATAGTGTATGCCAACATTCTGTCAGCCCTTCAGGAAGACATTGCTCAGCTCCTCCAGAAGGAGGTTGTGGCTCCTGTCTCGGACCCTCCAGTACACCCAGAGTTTGTCTCAAGGTAGTCCTCGTACCCAAATGGATGAGGGGTCTGGCTGTCCATCTTAGATCTGCATGACCTAAATAAATTCCCTCAGCCGCACACTTTCAGGATGGTCACTCTATCTCACATCATTCCATCTCTCAAGCAGAACATGTGGTTTTGCTCTCTTGATCTTCAGGATGCATTCTTCTATGTCACAATCCATCTGCCATGCCGCTGGTTCCTCCAGTTCTGTGAGGAGGGGATTCCCTGTGAGTTCCAGGCCATGCCCTTCAGCCTCTCCTCTGCTCCCAGGGTCTTCACATAATGCATTGCAGTGGTGGCAGCCTACTGGGGGCATTGAGGGGGTTGGGGTATACCCCACATGGATGACTGGCTCATAGCGGATCCCTTCAGGGAGGAGGTGGAGCAGTCCAGGGATCTGGTCCTCCAGACCTGCTTGTCCCTTGGCTTACTGGTCAACAAGGCCAAGTCCAAACTTGTACTTTCGCAGGTGATACACTTCATGAGAGCCAGAGCTCAACTTCTGGCAGACTGGGCGGAGGCTGTCTCTTCCTTTGCACAGTCATTTCAAGTTGGGCAGTTGCTCCCTGCTCAGGACTTTCTGCGCCTCTTGGGATATATGGCGGCATGTACCAGCATTGTCCGTTGGGCCTGGTGGAGAATGCACTCTCTACAATTGGAGCTTGCCCACCAGTGGTCTCAGCATAAGGGCCATTTCAACCAGCCGGTCATTGTTAGTCCTGGAACATCTGCAGGAAGGGATGCCATTTGTCCGCCCAGAGCCGATGGTCATCCTGATGACTGATGACTCCCTGATGGGCTGGAGTGCCCACCTTGGGGACCATAGAGTTCATGGACTCTGGACCCCTGAGGAGGCCTGATGCCATATCAACCTGCTGGAGCTTTGGGCAGTTCCACTTCCACTGTCAGTCTTTGCTCCGCATGTTCAGGGTCAGGTCATTCAGGACCAGACAGACAACACCACAATCATGTACTACCTCAGCAAACAGGGTGGGATGTACTCCCTTCCTCTGTGCAGGAAAGCTGTCAGGATCTGGACCCTCATGCTCAGCCTGGACACGAATCTCTTGGCCATCCATGTGTCAGGTGTCTCCAACCAGCTGGCGGACACCCTTAGCCATGTGGGTGAGGTGTCTCACAAGTGGTCTCTCCATCCTGAGGTAGTACACAGCCTGTTCTCCCAATGGGGCACCCCTCTGGTGGATCTGTTCACCTCCAGGGAGAATGCAAAGCTGAGGCTGTTTCATGCCAGCCCCCCTCAGCACGGAACACTGCAAAGGGATGCTTTCTTGAGACCCTGGACCCTGGGCCTCCTCAATGTCTTACCTCCATTTCCCCTGATCCACAAAGTGCTGATCAAGGCCAGGAGGGACAAGGCATGGATAATCCTGATGGCTCTGGACTGGCCCTGCCAGTTCTGGTACCCCGGTCTCCTCAGCCTCAGCAGCAGGCTCCTATGGTGTCTTCCTCCCCACCTGCTTGTGCTCTCTTGCAATCAGGGGAAGGTACTCCATCCGGACCCTCAATCCCTGTACTCGACAGCCTGCCAATTGAGCGGCTAGAGTTCCAGGCTTTGGGTCTCTCTGAAGGTGTCCTCACTGTTGTCAAGGCTTCTCAGAACGAGTCTATCAGAAAATGCTATGCCATCAAATAGAAGAGGTTCTCCATTTGGTACCAGGGCATGGAGCTTGACCCCTTATCTTGTCCAGTGGCTAGCATTCTTGACTACGTTTAGTCCCTCTCTCAGTCGGGCCTTTGGTCGAGGACCCTTAAGGAGCACCTGGCAGCCATCTCTGCATGCTGGGCGTGGGCTGGTATGTCATTGGTGGCACAGGAGATGGTGATCGGGTGCTTTTTCAAAGGCCTTGACCACATTTCCCCTCTGGTTCATGAACCACCACCACCACCTTGGGACTTGTTGCTGCTGTTGGCAAAGCTCATGAGTAAGCCAATCAAACCAATGCACAAGTGTGAAATGTCTCACCTGTCATGGAAGACTGCCTTCGTGGTAGCTATCATGTCAGCCAGAAGGATCAGTGAGCTCCAGCTGCTCTCGCAGGAGTCTCCTTACCTAGTTAACAAAAAGCTAAATAATTCATTGCTGTCTTCAGGGTTCCCCCCATTTGTATTCTGTTTTATACTGTGCCACTTACTTGAGAAATGAAGTAGCTCAGCTAAATTGTTGAAGCCGAACTGAATTGTAAGGCCCCAGGTTGAAGCCAAATCAAAACTGCCTCTGGCCCACTTCTCTCACTCTTATATAGGGGTGAGGTTGCAACAAGAAAGGGTCTGTTCTTAAGACAACACAAAACTCTGTGGGAGAGTGATTAGTAATAAAGGGAGGTTCCATGTTGCTGCAGCGACAGTATATTTGCCGACCGTCATTACAGCGACGGCACAGTGCCGACAATTGGCATTGTGCCATCACTGTATGAAAGGTTTTTTTGCAGTTGGGGCTTTGTCCCCTGCACTATAGATTACCAGCTCAAAGTCAGAGTTGGTTTGGGGAGGGGGCAAACTCCCCCGAGACAGCAGCGTTGGGAAACCAGCAGACCATCACAGCGAACAGCCGATTCTGTTGCTGTGATGGTTTTCGCTGATTTTCCATCACTGTGTGATGATGTACGATTTAGGGGTTAGCAGCATGAAAAGGGATGTATAAAAGCTAGAGCTGTGGTCCTGGTTTTGGCAATTGAAGTTCGGTAGCAAAAAATGTAAAGTGATGCATATTGGGAACAAAAATCTGCAGATGGAATATTGCATCAGTGGGATCATGATGGGGCACTCAAAGGAGGCAAGAAACATAGGGGTGTTAATAAACAGTAGTTTAAAGGCCTCCCGACAGCGCAGAATGGCATATGAGAAAGCTAACAGGATGCTGAGATGCACCATGTGGGTTTTGACTAGTCTCAGAAAAGAGGTGATGTTGACACTTTACAGGTTACTGGTTAGACCACACCTAGAATATTGCTTGCAGTTTTGGAATCTGTATCTGAAGAAGAACAGGGAGTGGTTAGACTGAGACTGTCTAGTGAAGGGCTATGAAAATGATCTAGGGGCAGGAGGATATGATCTGTGAGGAAGGACTGCATAGTCTAAACATGTTCTCTTTGAAGGACTGGAGAGAAAGGGTGGATGTGATCAAAACATACAAATATTATATTATATAATGGAGTAAATCGAATGTGCCAAATGCAGTATCCTGATTGGTTGGCTGGTACCTCTCGCAGTGTGGTAAATCCTCCAGTGTACCCACAGGAAAAAGTGCCAGTCCGGTCGCTTTCACTTTAATCAAAACTGAAATCATTTGTCCTGTCGCCACTTCGCTAAAACACCACGGTAAATATTAAAAAAATGACATCCTCCTTCCAACCATACAGACCTCAGTTAGTTACAAAATATATAAAAAAAATGAATAAAACAGCATTTGCCATTATATAATATTAATTTATCCCTCCAGGGTGTGGGTATACAGGAGGACTTAACATGACTGGTGTGGTTCGCCCACTCGGTGCCAAATCACACCACCCGTGGTAAATCCTCCAGTATACCCACACCTTGGAGGGATAAATTGCTTAAACAGAGTGCACTTCACAGAGGAATTTACATACAGGAAGAGCATAACCACTAGGGGCAAAATGTTATCCTGGAAGGAGGGACATTCAGGAAGGATGTCAGAAGGTATTTCTTCACAAAGCAGGTTGTAATTAGGTGGAACACTCTACCCAGTAATGTAAGAAATGCTGGGACTAGGGTTTCAAACCCAGTGGGACATCTTCAGGGGCATAATTAGGAATAAAATCAATGCTGGGATGGAGGGGGCTCTAAAAGGGCAAAAAGTAGAAACATCAAGTCAGACTCAACAGACTCATAGTCATTTTCTGTCCTTAACCATCTATGTTTTTATGTAGCAACAGATTGTGAGTCATAAGCAGAGGATTATGATGTCATGTGTAGACAAGCAGCCAGAACAGATGACATCTGGATAGCAGTGACTGTTTTACATGCCATTTACATTTATATAGCAACTTTCATACAAGCATCTAAAATTGATATACATTCAACACACAACTCAACTTCCAGCCACATCTAGGGTGTAAGGCAACAGTCATTTTGTGACAGCTGTCATACCTTTTCATGTTCTTGTGCAGAGTTTGAAAAAAACAAAGGAAGATAAAGAAAATATATGAAATACAAGCTGAAAAGTGTTTAAAATTGTTTTCAAGCTTCCCCTGACATCAGGCTCTCTTTACGTTGCCATTTATGAGCACATTTCTAACAGTACTCTTTGGAGGACAGGAGAGAAAGGGTGGATGTGATTTACCTTGTAAAAATGTGCTGACTTATCAGCATTGTCCCATAGCATCCTGTTGATGTAATCTCTATGCTTATGAATACTATAATACTTAAATTGCTGATTTTCTTTGAGAATATCTCTTGATGCAGGTCACACCTTAGGAGCTATAGCTGTCAGGCACCAGGACCACATGGAAACATTTTTGCTAGCAGTCCATCTGGTCCCCCCTATATAGCCATGGGTGGCCCTGTGCCCTCTCCAGTTCATTTCCCACCACTGACCATCGCATTCGGACTCCATGGAGCACCGTTGCTTCATTGACCACCATTTTTTTTCTAAAACCTACCATTTTTGTTTCTTTTTTCTTACCCTAGTTCTGCAATCACTTTATTTTTTATTTTATTTATTGAATTCTAGGAGTTAACACCTTGGAGCTAGCAGCTCATTTCCAAAGGTGCTATGTCAATTTACAAGATATCCTATTTACAGCAGGTTAACAATTTACAAAGGTTCAGCGTCAAGAAGAGAGGACAAGCAGAAAAACAAACAACAAAGCAATAGACAAAATTCCATAATTACAACAAGTTCATGAGTATAACAATGGAGACTTATCTAAATACAATACAAATAGGTACCATTGTCAAATGGAGGTACAAGTATGCAATACAGTAGGCTCATACAAGTTAAATGCTTGAAGGACACGGGAAACAAAGTAAATTAGGCCGGGAGATGGAAGGAGGGGATATAGGGGATGAAGGGGGAGGTAGAGGAGTTTGAGATGTTGCTACGAGAATGGGAGGAATTGGGGGAGAGAAGCAGCTAGGAAGGCCTTGTCAGAGGAAGGGAGGAGGTGGGGGAGTGGGCGGAAGTCTGGAATAGGAGGGATTAAGTGGTGGGCCCTCAGTGATGTTTTGAATTGGTCAGTTTCTGAGCAGGACAGAAGGTCAGGGCTGAGTAAGTTTAGCCAGGTTGGGGGCCTATGTTTAAAGGGTCATTGACCTAGGGATGTGTGATGGAAAGGAACTTTTAGTGTCTGGCACTTCAGATTTCTGGTATTCCTGGTCCTGGTGTTAGGGTGGAGGAGGCCTTGTACCACAGGGGTAGTGAGGCCTAGGGTGGCCTTCTTTGCTAGGAGACAGACTTAGTAATGAATACTGTTGTCTAAGCTGAGCCAGCCAGTGCGAGAGTAAAGCTCACATGTGTGAGTTAGGCGATGGGCCTGCAAGATCAGTCTGCAGGCTTTGTTGAGAGTAACCCTGATTCTGTGAAGGGCTAAATCACTTGTACCTCCATAAACCACCAGCCTGTAGTCGATGATTGAAGTGACAGAGCTAGACACTGCGAGTCTAAGAGCTTTGTCAGTGAGACAATGTCTATGCTTGTAGAGCAGGCCGATTCTGGAGTTGACAGCCCTGGCAACCCCCTCGATCTGTTGCGAGTAGGAGAGGATGCAGCCAAGGGTGACACCAAGGTATTTAAAGGGATGAACCATTTCCAGTACTTCACTATGGTTGTTGTGGATTTGGAGTTGATAGGTTTTGTGACAGTTTTGGGATGAGGCAAAAAGCATGGTCTTAGTCTTCTTGTAGTTGAGAAGAAGTTTATGGTGCAGAAACTAGTACTCTATAGCTGAGAAACAGGTCTGCATTTGTTTTTCAAGTGTAGCCGGGTCGGCCTGGCTCGAGAACAGCACCGTGTCATCTGCCTACAGGAGGACCTGGCCTGGGCAAGCCAAGAGGAGGTTGTTCAGAAATAAGCTGAAAAGTAGGGGGTCCATGATTGAACCTTGTGGAACCCCCATAGTGGCAGGATAGAGGTCAGAGAGGGCGTCTAGAATTTTTACTTCTTGTGAATGGCATGTGAGATAGCTACGGAACCAACTCACAGATTCAGGAGAGAGATTAGTGAGGGATAGCTGATGGAGAAGCAGCTCATGGTTGACCATATCAAAGGCCTTAGTTAGGTCAAAGTAAGTAGCCCCAACTTAGTGCCCACGGTCTGAGGCACGATGTATGAAACTGGTAAACTTGATCAGGCAGAGGTGGTGCTGTGCTGTTTTCTGAAGCCGTGGTTGTTCTTTGCATTGGAGCTGGTATTTATGAAGGTTGTCCACTAGTTGGTCACTATCTTTTCAAGTGCTTTAGAAAGAGGTGGGAGTATTGATATGGGTCAGTAGTTCGAGTGGTTGGTGCATTCATCACTTTTGAAAACAGGTGTGACCACAGCCTTTTTCCAGATCTTGGGGAATTTGGCTTTATTCCCTAAAGTGAATCCCCTGCTTATTTTTGTTTATGCTGACCGGCTCTGACAACCTTTTCTGTCACTGCAGCTGCAGACAGAAGATCTATGATAAAGATGAACACGGGGCCTTCATCTGCTGCCATGGCACCGACCACAATGTTGAGGCCTGCGAGATCTGCCAGGGCTTCAATCAGGCTACTCAGCTGTGTCACTAGAAAGAACTGAAATCCTTCTTAATGGAGCAAAAGGTCGCTGCCTTGAAAAAGGAGCTTCGGGCTGGGAGCTCCTCTGTTCCCCAGCCCTGTCCAGAAGCTCTCACTCCTCCAAGGACCAGGACAAGTTGGAGAAGTATTACCACCAGGAGAAAGATAGGACGTCCCAGGAACATTCTCAGTCACCACTTCCCACGCCGACCGTTTCGAGGTTGTCGACCAAGATGGTGGATACCCCCAGTGCCACCCATTCCCTCTCTGCTACAGGGTCAGTCTTGGCTGCATTTCCTGCTGGAGCTCCTCCACCTGGTGTTGGCTTTTCATTGTTGGGCCTTTCCTTCCTCCCACCGACGATTTCTAGTACCTCCCTCACCCTTTCCTCTATGGGGGGGGACTCTGGCAGTGTGGCCCATCGCTTTCTCTGCTACCGGTGCAGACCTATCATCATCAGAGTTCTCTTCTCCCCTGCCAATACTCCCATCCCAGCTGACCACCCCCTCGTCTTGTCAGGGGCTGCAGACAAGGAGAGGCACTGGCCTGGTGGTTGCTGACGATGGTCATGCATCATCAGGTTTTAGGCCCCTTCAGCTGACGACATGCATCATCAGGTTTTAGGCCCCTTCAGCTGACACCACTGACCATTCCTGTGACATCGAGGATGCGGGCCCCTCAGTTAGTGTCTCAGCCTGCCCCATCCCATCGCTTCTTCAGCCCTCCCTGCCACCGACGGGGCCTCAGTACCCCCAGTCGCTGCCATAGGGCATCCTGCCGATACCAGTGACTATTGATGTCCAGGCCCTGTTCTCTTCTGTCTGGGATGTCATGCAGAGGATTGCCCCACCTCAGACCCATCACTGGCAGGGCCTTCTCAGCTGGCATCAATGCCATCACGCCATTTATTGTCGCAGCCGGCCCCTTCTCGGTCATCGATGTCTTAAGTCCCATTTCTGAGCCAGGGAATGATAATGATTATTGCGTTGACTTCCTTCAGCCTGATGAGGAAGATGAGGAGGCTGGGGGCCGGACTCCCTCTAGCATCTCCACTGTTTCCTCGATGGGGGAGGACTCCTCTTAATACATCACATGGTCCCCCTGGATGACCTCTCCTTCATTGCAGTGATGCAGTAACTGCAGACCACCATCTAGTTTGATGTTGTGGAGCAAGATGTTACCTGGTGGAATCTGACTGATTACCTGGACCTGCCAGATTGCTCTTCCCTCATCATTTCCCCTGTGATTAATGCATATGAGATGCCACTATGGCTGCTTGGTACAGACCTAACCTGATTCCTCCTATGCCCAGAAAGGCAGACAAACTGTACCAGGCCCTCTCTGGGAAGCCCTTTTGTGCAGGGCCCCCCACAGGTGGATTCCATGGTAATCAATGCGGCCCATGATCAGTCCAAGAGGCCCCAGAACCTCAGCTCTCTCTCCCTCTGGACAAGGAATCCATAAAGCTGGACCTTATGGGCAAGAGGGTTTTTACCTCTTCCACTTTAGCTATCAGGATCATTAATTACGTGGGCCATGTGCTTAAATTCCTGAATGACTTCTGGAAAGCAGACAGATCTGCAGCCCAGTCCTTCCCAGAGGGCCATCATAAACAGGAGAAACTGAAGACCCTCCAGTCTGGTGAGGATGTGGGTAGGCACCTCTTGCGGGTGCCTTTGATGCCCTAGATGCCTCAGCCAGGGCCTCTGCAGTGGGGAATTTGCCTGAGGAGTTACTCCTGGCTCAGGGTGTCAGGTTTTGCTACTGATGTCCAACAGTCCACCCTGAACACTCCCTTCAAGGGCTACAAGCTCTTCATTGAAGAATGCATGGGACAGACATAAGGCAGTCCTAGTGGGGGGGTAGGAGGAAGTAAGCTGTTGGTTAACTAGGATCTGCAGCTTATCTGTTAGGTAGGAAAATGGGCAGACTAGGTGGGCCAAGTGGTCCTTATCTGCCGTCAAATTCTATATTTCTATGGCCCCATCCACACTGCATTGCTCAGACCCCGTAACAGATAGAAACCGTTACAACCGGGGAGCGGTGCAGTGTGTCCACATTGCGGCAGTGTCCGTTAAGGGACGCGTACGCCGGTTCACACTAGGTGCGGGTGACCGCTACGGTGGCACCCTGTTCCCAGGAGAAGAAGGGGGATAAAACCTTTTTTAGGTACATCAGTGAGCAAAGGAAGACCAAGGGAGGGATAGTGAGGCTTAATAAAGGGGGTGGGCAGAGGGTGACGGTGAAAAGACAGAGATACTAAACAAATATTTTTGCTCAGTATTTACAAATGAAGGGGGGAGATACCTAAAACAAACAATAGAAACACTCTGGATACAGAAGTTGATACCAGCCCATTTACAGAAGAAAGGGTTCTGAAAGAACTCTTAAAACTGAAGGTTGACAAAGCAATGGGGCCTGATGGGATTCATCCCAGAATTTTAAAAGAACTAAGGGTAGAACTAGTGACACCACGGACTACCCTCTTTAACAAATCATGGGAGGATGGGGCGGTACCTGAGGACTGGAGGAGGGCAGATGTGATTCCCCTTCACAAAAGTGGGAGCAGGGCAGAAGCAGGAAACTACAGACCTGTTAGTTTAACCTCAGTGATAGGGAAAATGATGGAATCACTTCTGAAGGAAAGAATTGTCGAGTACCTAGAGGCCAGAGGGGCACAGGACCCAAGGCAGCATGGATTCACAGCGGGAAGGTCATGCCAGACAAATCTAATAGATTTCTTTGACTGGGTGACCAAAGTAGTAGATCAGGGAGGGGGCTGTGGACGTGGCCTACCTAGACTTTAGCAAGGCATTTGACACAGTCCCACAAAGATTAATGTACAAGTTAGCCAGCCTGGGAGTGGGTCCCAAGATGATAGCCTGGGTAAAGAATTGCCTGGAGAATAGGACACAGAGAGTAATAGTAAATGGAGTCCACTCTGAAGAAAGGGGGGTTACTAGTGGGGTACCGCAGGGTTCAGTATTAGGTCCGGTCCTCTTCAATGTCTTTATAAGTGACATTGCAGAGGGACTGGAAGGAAAAGTATGTCTCTTTGCAGATGACACAAAGATCTGCAACAGAGTTGATGCACAAGGTGGGATGGAAAGGATGAGAAGGGACTTGGCAACGTTAGAGCATTGGTCAAATGTATGGCAGCTTAGATTCAATGCTAAGAAGTGCAAAGTAATGCACCTGGGAAACAAAAACCCAGGGGAAGAGTACACAATGGGGTGAGATACTAACAACAACAAAATGGAAAGGGACCTGGGGTAGTCATATCAGATGACTTAAGGTGGGCAAACAATGTGTGAGGGCAGTAAGGAGAGCTGGGGGGATACTAGGATGCATAGGGAGAGGCATCACCAGTAGAAAACAGGAAGTTGTTATCCCTCTGTACAGACAGCTGGTGAGACCCCATCTGGAGTACTGTGTATAGTTCTGGAGACCCAATCTCCATAAGGACATAGACAGGATGGAAGCTGTCCAGAGGAGGGAAACTAAAATGGTGCAGGGTCTGCACTGGAAGACATATGAAGAGAGACTAATGGAGCTTAATATGTATAGCCTCGAGGAGAGAAGGAGAGGGGACATGATAGAAACTTTCAAGTACCTCAAGGGAATCAGCAAAGTCCAAGAGGTAGCATCTTTCAAAAAAAGGGTGTGCAGAACAAGGGCACAATTTGAAGATTGGGCGGCTCAGAGAGGTAATGTGAGTATTTTTCACAGAGAGGTTGTGGATGCATGGAATGGCTTTCCGGAGGAGGTTGTGGAGTCAAAACAGTAGTTGAATTCAAGCATGCATGGGACAGTCATAAGGCAATTCTAGGGGGTTGGGGTAGAAAGAAGTAGGCTGCTGGTTAACTAGGATCTACAGCTTATCCATTAAGTAAGGAAATGGGCAGACTGGGTGGGCCAAGCGGTCCTTATCTGCTGTCAGATTCTATGTTTCTATGTTTCACACTTCACCCGGTAACGTTACCAAGGCGTAACCGGTTTCTTAACCGTGGTTTCAACAACGGTTACGAAAACACCTTTTGTAATGTTACAGGTGTAAACGCAAACTGTTGCGGTAACGGTTTGGGCACTCTGTAATGTTACAGAGGCGTAGTGTGGATAGGGGCTGTGTTTCTAGGGTGGATGTGCAGGATATCCTTAATGAACTGCAAGCTTTGGGGAGAACTCTGAGGTCTGTTCACTCCCTCTGCCACACCCACCAGAAGAGTGGGCAGAGGATGCCCTTTCAGCATGCCACCCATCAACCTAGGTCTGGCACCAGACAGCCAAGCAAGCATAAAGCTGCATGGTCCTCCACCACTGGTAAGACCTCAAGAGGTGGAGACTCGGGCCCGGCCATGGTCTCCGCCTCAGCCTGACTTCTTGCCTGATTCCCTACATCTGCTTCCCCAGGATGTGGTGGTTGGGGGAGTCGTTTCTCCCTCCATTGGGACAGGTGGCAGGAAATCACAACCAGTGCCTGGGTGCTGCAGCTCATATGACAAGGACGCCCTCTAGAATTTGTGGAGATGCCTCCAGATCTCCCAGCAAGGCCTTTGGCTTACCCTCCAGGCCACATACCCGTGTTGGTGGAGAAGATCCATACACTGCTGCAAAAAAAGGGCCATAGAACTTATCCCCAAGAGTCAGTGGAACACAGGGTTGTACTCCCACTTCTTCCTTGTTCCCAAGTTCATAGGGAACTTGAGGCCCATCCTGGACTTACAAAACCTGAACTACTACATCCAGTACAAAACGTTCAGGATGGTCACTCTCCCGGGCTTGTTGCCTCTTCTACAGAAGGGACACTGGATCTGCTTCCTTGATATGCAGGACGCTTACTTGCACATCAAGATCTGTCTTTCCCACAGGAAGTATCTCAGGTTCTTGTTTCAGGGGAGCACTACCAGTTCAAAGTCCTCTCTTTTGCCATGTCTTTTGCACCTCAGGTTGTCACCAAATACCTAGCTGTGGTGGCAGTGGCCCACAGGAAGGAAGGACTTTACATCTTCCCCCACCTGGATGACTGGTTGCTCAAGACTCTGTCCAGGGAGTGACTGTCTTTCACCCTGGTGCGTACCTTTCAACTATTCAGCAGTTTGGGGATTACATTCAACCTGTCCAAATCGGTGTTGACTTTTGGCCAGTGTCTCCAGTACATAGGAGCTATACTGGACACATCCCAGGGCTTGACCTTTCTGCCCACGGACAGGGCGGAGTGCCTGATAGCATAGGCCCAGGAACTCTACCATAGACGATATGTCACAGCCAGGACTTTCCTCAGGCTCCTGGGCCTAATGTCCACAGCCATTGCCACAGTTCCCCTGGCAAGGCTGCGCATGCGCATCCCTCAGTGGACTTTGAGGGTACAGGGGATCAGTAAACTGACAATCTGGAGCAGAAGGTTCTTGTCTCTCCACCAGTAAAGAAGGTTCTTCTGTGCTGGATAGAACCCAACCATTGGTACAATGGGGTTCCTTTCCTCCTACCCACCCCTCACCAGATCCTCACCATGCATGCCTCAGGGATGGGCTGGGGTGCACATTTGGGTCCTTATCAGACTCAGGGGACATAAACTCCACTCAAGGATTCTCTCCATGTTAATGTCCTCGAGACGAGAGTTGTACTGTATGGCCTGCAGGCCTTCCAGTGCCAGCTGTCCCTGGGCTATCTGCTAGTGCAGACGGACAATATCAGTGTGGTGCACTACATCAAGAAGCAGGGGGCCCATTCTTTCCCTCTGTGCAGGGAGACCATTACGGTTTGGTACTGGGCTGTGGAATGCAGCTTAGAACTCTTGACTGTTCATGTTCTAGGTGTCCAAAATGTCCTGGCAGACAAGCTAAGCAGTTTGCAGTCCAGAATGCACAAATGGGATGTGCTTCCCTCAGTGGTAGAAGACCTGTTCGACAGGTGGGGTCACCAAAAGCTGGACCTTTTTGCATCCCCACACAACAAAAAACTGTTGCTTTTCTGCTCGCTCAATCCAGGGCCTGGAGTTTTCTGGTGAGACTCATTGTCCCTCTCTTGGAAAGGGAGGTTCCTCTATGCTTTCCTCCTCTTTCCTCTGATTCAGAGAGTACTCATCAACTCCAGATGGAGGGCATCACTCTGATTCTGGTGGCCCCCTTTTGGTCTCGTCAGATTTGGTTTCCATGGTTGCAGCAGTTGGCAGTGGAGCCACCAGGGACCCTTCCTTTATCCCTGGGCTTGTTGTCACAGGAATGGGAAACCCTTGTCCATCCAAACCTGCAGTCTCTTTACCTGCATGCCTGCTCCTGAAGACGTAACCATTGCCAGGTTTGGTGTCTCCCCTAAAGTTGCTGACACCATGGTAGCCGCCCGGAAAACCTTCCACTGGGGTGTTTTATTCCATGAAATGGAAGTGCTTTGCTTTGTGGGCAGCTTCCCATCATCTGAATCCCTTCACCTACCCAGTGAACTAGGTGAACTAGATTCTAGAGTACTTACTGTCCTTGTCAGATGATGGACTAAAATATGTTTCACTAAAAGTGCATTTGTCCTCCATATCAACTTTCTGTGTGTCCATTGAGGGTTGTACAGTGGCCCAGCTGGACGTGGCCCGTACTTTTCTAAGAGGTATCCTATGCTTAAAGCCTTCCATTCATAACCCAGTCCCAGCCTAGGACTTGAATTTTGTTTTAGAGAAGCTCTCTTTGGCTCCTTTTGAGCCTGCCATGACTTGCAAGCTACACTTTCTGTCAAGGAAAGCATTAACTTTAGTTGCTATTACTTCTGCTTGTTGGATTTCCGAGCTACATGTGCTCATGTGTGAGCAGCTTTATTTGATTTTTCCAGAAAGACCAGGTGTCTTTGTGCATGAACCCTAAGTTTTTGCCAAAAGTGGTGTCTGAGTTCACTTTGCACCAAACCATCCACCTACCTGTTTATTACCCAGAGCATGCCAGTCCAGGGGAAGCATGGCTTCATACTTTATTCTCAGATATTATGTTCATCACACCAGGGACTGCAGGAAGTCCTCACAGCTGTTTGTTTCTTTTGCCCCTGGGAAAGAGGGCATACCAGTCTTTAAACAGTGCCTGTCTAAATGGTTGACTAACTGCATTATTTTTTTGTTGCATGAAATACGGTAAGGAACTTCCTGGGGTAAGGGCCAGTCTACCAGAGGCATGGCTACCTCTGTTGCCTGTTTCAAAGGGGTTTAAGCCGCTGAGCTTTGTACTGGTGCAACTTTGAGTACTGTCCACATTTTTACTAGGCGCAACAGTCTGGACATTGCCTCTAAAAGGAGGATGGGGGTGGGGCAGTCTATCTGCAAGATCTCCTCCTTCCTCATTGCCCATCCTGGGCTCTCCGTTCTGTCCAGGGTGGCCTCCTTGGAGTTCCTAGGGTTAGGTTGTGGCATTTGTGAGATTGGGCATTTTTGGTGGCCGTACCTACCCTGTGGAACTCACTGCCTAGACATCTAAGGGAGGCCCACTCAGTAGAAACCTTCAAAACGAGACTAAAGACTTTTTTGTTTCAGCAGGCTTTTAATATTTGAATTGCTTTTATGCTATATTGCTATGAAATAGATTGTTTGAATCTGATGGATGAATGTATGTTTGTTTTCATCGTACAACGCTCCTAGTCTCTGGAAATGGGTGTTTTATAAATAAAGTTTCTATCTATCTATCTATCTATCTATCTACTGCAGGGCCTTCTTTTATAGACCCCTGACTTCCAGCCACCCAACCTGTTCTCCTCTGCAGCACTGCATGGGACTTGTTCCTAAGGGTGACCTGCTGAAAGAAATATCCTCGAAGAAGATAGAACAGTTACGTAAGAACTTACCATAACAGTAGATCTTCAAGAGAATCTCTTGAAGCAGGTCATGTTGTCCCACCCTCTGTCCCCCTTGACATTTGAGTTTCTCCTTCCTGTTCTCTTTTTTTTTCAGGACACTCAGCCTTCTGTTTTCCATGCTTCTTCTGGCGTGTATTTCTGGCTCTTCCTCAGTTCCCTCAGGAGCACGTCCTTCGTCTCTGGCCAGGAACTGAAGAGGGCATGGAGCGATCCCAGACAAACTGCTAGAAAAACATTTCCAAGTGGTCCTGGTGCCTGACGGCTATAGTTCCTAAGGTGTGACCTGCTGCAAGAGATCCTCTCAAAGATTTACTGTTATGGTAAGTTATTTTTTTTTTTTTGTCAACTCTTTTTCCCTCCTGGTCACTGACTGTCGGTGCATCTCTCAGGTGGAGACCCACTGGCCAACCTGTTACCACCCACCTGAACCCCCTCTGTCAAGTGAGGAATCGGGTGCTGGGTCCCCCCTCCCGCCAGCCCCATATGGGAGGAGGCAGGGACTACTGAGAGTCAAGTCGGGTCAGGGGCCAGCATTGGGCATGTGGGCTGGACACTTGAGTCCTGCCATCACCTCCCCAGTAGCCAGGGTTTTCCTCCTTTGTTTCCCCCGAGGTGCGGACATGCAATGACATCACCTGGCGGAGGGCACACAACCACCGCTCCCCACAGACATCTGCTGTCAGTTCCCCCTTACAAGGTCCTGCTGGCGTGTAGTGTTTGCAGTCTCGACTGGGAGCAGCTACACAGTGGGGAAGCCCCTGAAACCCTCCCCAGGAGAGGAGAGCAGTCCTCCGGATGCTCAATCCTCTCCTCCCCCGGCGACCCGAGTCTGCTCCTGAATCTGGGTCACCAGTGTAGCGTGAGATGTGGCATCCAGCGCCTCAGCACCACTGGGACAGCTTTGTGGTAAGTTCTTACATAACTGTTCTTGCCCTTGATTATATGTGTCTAGTCTAAACCTACTTAATCCTCTTCAGTGTACATGTCCCTCATCGTACTGATTGCACTGCATATTATGTTTTTTGTCTTTTTTAACTACAGACACATTGCTGTGTTTCAAGTTTCTTCTTCTCCCCACAGCATGTTGAATGCACTGCAATTGTATGTATTTCCCATAAATGCATTACTTTACTCTAGATTTGTCACTGTAACTGAATGCACTGCAAATTATGTACTTTCTTTAAAGACGTTTTTTCTTCTGTTTGATGTATGTTTCTCTCCACTGTATTTTGTAATCACAGTGTATTTCCACTGTCTGCATTTTGGTTGTAATCTCATGGGTCACACCTGAAAATTGGCATCAGTTGCCTAGTGTGCTCACCTGGTAAACAAAAACTAAATAAATAAATGTGAATTCATTCGTCGACACACACTAACAGAATCCTGACTTGAAGAGCTAGCATCCAGAAAATCAAATAGATTTGAGCTGTCTCATGTGCATCTGTCATGCCTTGCACCCCACTCCCTCCATCAGCCAAATCTTTAATTTATGCTGTAGATACTGTTGTACTATGGTTTCTACTCCACACCTATTTAACTCTCCTTTGCATTTTGATGCACATACCAGTTAGGAATGTCTGTTTCTATTTTATTTAGTTTTGGCACTGTTCCCACTCCTTTCAACATTTTTAAAATTATTTATTTACTGATTGTATCTTTCCTGGCTCCTTGTGATCACTTGAAGGGACATCCCAGTCCTCAGGTGGCATTAAGCCTTGCAAAGCCTGTACATGAAGTGCTGTCCAGTCAGAAATAGGTCTTGTATGGATGACAGCAGGATCTTTTTTTTTTTTTGAATTTAATATGTTTTATTCCTTTATCAGAAAACTTCACAATATAGATAATACATTGAACATTATAGGAGATGTACAGTAGTACTAATACCTATACATTTCAATAACACGACAAATCCTAACCTTCCCCCTACCCCCCTCCCTCCTCCCTATTATCCTGTACTCCCCCACCCTCTCGTCCGAAGCCAGTCTCCAGATTATGATCTTGCAGGCCCGCGTCACTAACCTTCTCAGAAACAGCCAAAAGAAAGGCACTACCACTTCTCCAAGCAAAATACTTCAGCTTAATGTAACGAACCTATTGTCCATAACTCATGAAACTTCTCCCATGTAGCAAAAAATTTTATGCAAAGTATTTCTATATTTAGCTATAGTATTCTCTGTTCTTAAGTTGTACAATAGCCCAGCTAGCCATTCATGGTAGGTAATAACAGCTTGATCTTTCCAATGTTTTAATACTAGGGCCTTGACTGTAAGTGATATTAAATTAATGTAATATCTCCTTTCCCTCATTATAACTGTTGAGTAATCCCCCAATAAACAAATCTGTGGAGTAAATAAATCTTGAATCCCTAACAGAGGATCAGCTTTACTTCTAATCTCGGACCATAGAGGGGCCACCAAAGGGCATTCCCAAAAAATATGAAGCAGGGAGCCTTGCATTTGACCACATCTAAAGCAGTCATCCTTTGATAGTTTCCCCATTTTAGATAGCTTGACAGGGGTCAAATGCATAGTATGGAGAATGTAAAATTGTATCAACCTGAGTTTGTCATTAGCAGTGTATAAGTATACACCGTTCCATATACTTTCCCAATTACAACTGTTCTCCGGGAATATGTCCGACCAATATTTAGGATGCACTACTTTATTTCGGAATAATCTCCCCTGCAGAGCAGCCACAAAACCAGAAACTGCATGGAGTCTGCCAGCAAGGGATCGAAATAATGAAAAGACCTCCCCTGCTTTGTTATCCCACCAATTGACCCCAAACCAGGCAACGAGCAAGTGCCTTATTTGATATATAAAGAAAGTCCATTTGGATGACAGGTGAAAGCTCTCTAATATTTCCTGCGATGACTTCACTTTCCCCAAATCACTTACATCACTAACCTTTGTATTAGGAGGCAAACCCCAATTATAAGCTGTGAGGATCTCTCCCCCAACCTTAAAATTAGGATTGCCAAACAATGGTTGTGAAACATCTCGAATATGATTAATCCCCAAAGACCTACACATTTGGTTGTGCACCTTAATCGATGTGAGAAGGACCGTTGACTTTATCTGTTTAGAGACTGTCCTAGGAAGTACAAACCATAAACTTTCCGGTGACAAGTTAGCATTTTTGATCATATTTCTCTCTATTTGCAGCCATAAGGGAGTATACTCGACATCAGAATCGACAGAGTTATTTGTCCACCTCGTATATTTAGCCATATGGCTCGCCAGATAATAGTAGTAAAAATTGGGGAGTTTCAGACCATCCAAATCTTTTGGAGCGCTCAACTGTTTATAAGATTTTCGTGGGGGCCTTTTTTGCCACAGAAATTTCGTAATTATACCCTGAAGTTTCCTAAACCATGAAGAAAGAAGGTATATATTCAGCATATTCAAGGGATAAAAAAACCCTAGGTAACACATTCATTTTAATAACATTAACTCTCCGTTGAAGGGATATGTACAAGGGAGACCATCTGATTAAATCCTGCTGGATGGTACATAAGAGGTTATCTAAATTCTGTTTCTTCAGAAGAGACACTGATGGCGTTAAAGTAATACCCAGGTATGTAAGCCTCTTTGTCCAAATCATTTGAAATCTACTTGTGTCCCCTTTTTGAACATATATATTGAGCGGCATAATTTCGGTCTTACTAATGTTCATCTTATAGTTAGAAAACTTACTAAACTCCTCTATTATATCTAACACTTTAGGGATAACTTTAATTGGATCTGACACATGAAGTAGAAGGTCATCTGCATAAGCTGACACCTTCAATTCAACTGAGCCAATTGGGATACCTACTATATCTGGGGATAGCTTCAACCTGCGGATCAAGGGTTCTAAATATAAATTAAATAACAAAGGTGAGAGCGGACACCCTTGCCTTGTACCTGAAAATAAGGGGAAGCTGTTGGAAAGAATCCCATTGCAATAAATTCTGGCCCTGGGGTTAGAGTATAGATGTTTAATCCACCCAATAAACTCAGAAGGAAGCCAAAGTGGTCCGTGGTATTAAACAAAAATCCCAATTTACCCTATCAAACGCCTTCTCCGCATCCAGGGAGACCAGCGCCATCGGGCAGTGCCCCTCCCTAGATACGGAGAAGATGTGGGCCAAATTCCTAAAATTATCTAAGGGGTTTCTACCACCAATGAATCCTGTTTGCTAGGAATAATTAAGGTGCCCCAAATGCTAGTTACTCTAGATGCCAAGATTTTAGCTAAAATCTTAACACCATAATTCATTAAGGAAATCGGCTTATAATTAGATTCTTTGTCTCTAGGTTTCCCCGGTTTAGGCAAGACAATAATAGTTGCTTCTAGTAACGTCATATCTGCAATACAATGGGTACAGATATAACCATATAACTTCTGTAGAATAGGAGTGAGCTCCTTCTCAAATGTCCGATAAAAATTGGGAGGGAATCCATCTGGCCCTGGAGCTGTATTAGGCAGTAGAGATTTAATAGCCCCTATAATTTCAGCCACCGAGATAGGGGTAGTCAGCTGGACCCTTTGTTCATGAGTAAGAGTAGGAAGGGGAGATTTAGACAAATATTATTGAATCTCTATAGATGTAGTGCTATTATCTGGGGGACCATATAGCTTTTTATACAATTTCTCAAACTCCTCTACTATAGCATTAGGTGTAACTACTGTATTCCCCCGACCATTGTCGTTAAGCACGTAACTAACCTAGATTCCTCCTGCTGTCTTAATTTCAAAGCTAAAAGGTGTCCAGCCTTGTCACCTTGATCTAGGTATCTAATATGTGTCTTAAACAATGCGTATTCAGTCTTTTCTTTTAACATATTTGCATATTGATCTTTAAGGACCGTTAACTCATGCCTATCTTCTTCAGTTGAAGAGAGTTCCACCCTCCTCTCTAGACTCTGAATAGAATCCAGCAGCATTTTAACAGACTTTTCTCTAACCCTTTTACGGGTAGCCGCCAACCTTATGAACTCACCTCTCAGGTAACATTTCAGAGAGCACCATAATTGATCAAATGCAACTACTGAGCCCCTATTATGTTCTAAGAATTGACTAATTAACGTACGTATCCTATCTACTAAATCCTCTTGTACTAGTAACTGATTGTTAAGCTTCCATTGAGTATGTTTAGGGACGGCCTGGGGTAACGTCCCCTCATACCACATCAAAGAGTGGTCTGACAACACCCAAGGGGAACTTCCAGAGGCTACTAGGCCCATCAGGATAACTCGATTAACTAGGAAAAAATCCAACCGAGAATATGACTTATGGCTGGCTGAGTAAAATGTATATTCCTTCCTATGTGGATAGAGAAAACGCCACGGATCTACCAGGCCCAACCCCTCCATCATTTCCTTCAGTGATTTCTGTGCTGAGGACATAGGCTGCCCACTCCTAGTAGTTCTATCTATCTTGTCATCATAGGTAAGGTTCCAGTCTCTGGCCCGTATTATTGGAAGGTGTTTAAAGGGGGCTAATTTAAAAGCTATTCGAGAGAAAATTTCAGGAGAGGCACAATTAGGGCCGTAAATTGTCCCTACAATAAGTTCACCAAAATTCAGCAACGCTCTAATTAGCAGAAATCGACCCTGTGGGTCCCCTATTTCTTGTAAAGATTGAAACTGCACCCCTTTAGTAACCAAAATTGCAACTCCTCTTTGAGAAGTGGAATTACCAGCCCCAAAAACCTGTCCAATATGTTCTCTGCGTAATAAGTTGTTTTCCCCAGCTAACATATGTGTCTCTTGTAAGAAAGCCAGATCCAGACGCATTGGAGCGAAATGTTTAAGAATTTGGTGTCGTTTTAATCTAGTCCTTACCCCTTTAACATTCCACAAGGCAATTCTCATACCCCCTTGCCCACACAAAGGTAGAAAGCCTCTCAAATTTGAGTTCTTGAAAGGTGGCCTGCAAGCTTGCCCCAGGATAAAAAAGACCTTTAAAGAGACTGGCTATGGGCCCTCCCCCCAAACCTGATCCCAAAAGTCCCACTATATTCCACAAAATACAACTCTGACCCTTAATCCCCAATAGTATCCCCCCGGGCATAATCCTACTATCATAAAACATGGCCTTGTAAAAAATTCTAAGAATAACTACCCCAGTCCCAAAGACCACACCACCAACTGAGTGTTCGGCGCAATGTTTATCATACAACCCTGGATTACTCATCTCACCCCCCACCCTCCCCCATCTACCTTATAACACTAACCTCTAACAATGCATATTTCGCTACCTTACTTTTAAATGAAATACAACAATAGTAATAGTTCCCTCTCCTCCACAAACCAATATCCTGGGTAACAAATATTAACATCTTTTAAACATTAGCCGTAGAAAAACAAAGAAATGAGGAGGGACAGAGAACAAATAATGACAGTCCAATTGTGATTCCAAGTTACCCAATCCCCTTGGGTAACAAAAAGTTCTATCAAACATTAATAGCAACCATAAGTCCCCGCACCCCATTTGTCAAAGGGCTTCATACATTCTCAGCGCAGAATTAACTGTCTATAATATATGTGACCAGCCCCCAACATTTAACAATATCCAAAGAGGCCTGGAAGCGCTATTCCTTTATCAATTTCAGTCTACTAATAGGTAGCCAACATAGAGTTCACCTCCTTTACCACCCACCGAAGTTCCTTCCATAAGTTAGATCAGGCATATCATGCACAGAAGAAAAAAAAGGCAGACCGATCGCATTTCAACTTAAAGTCCACAAGATGGCAGGCTTCCTCCACTAATCTTGAGTCTCTATCATTTAATTAAATCTGGATACCATTTTTTACATGACTCCACAGCTGGCTCCAATGACTCAAAGGAATGCCAGTGTCCATCTCTACTAATCTGGAGAGTAGCTGGATATCGTACTCTAAAGCGAATGCCAGCTGATATTAATTTTGATACTAAAGGATGGAAGGCTGAGCGGTTCTGCCACACTGTATAAGGGAGATCCTGAACCAGTCGAATGTGTTTCCCTTCCCACTGCAGCTCATGTATATCTCTTATTTTAGACAAAATGAACTGTTTATCCAGGAAGTTTAAAAGTCTGAAAAGAAATGGGCGAGGGGGGGATCCTGCTGGGGGCACCGGCCGCAATGATCTATGAGCTCTTTCTACTATAAATACAGGCTCATTAGGGGAAGGCCCAGCCAGCTTTTCACACAACTTTTGAGCAAATACAATTGCCTGCCACCCCTCCTCACCCTCCGGAAGACCCAGCACCACCAAATTATTCCTCCTCGAGCGGCCCTCGAGATCTTCTAACCGATCCTCAGCCTTTTTAATCCTGTGCCGTAGGGCAACTATGTCAGGGTCTATTCTTGCTTTCCAATCATCTAAAGATGAGATCCTGGATTCATTATCTTTCATGCATATATTTAGTTGCTCTAAAGATAGTTTCATGCCCTTCAAATCAGCTGCAAGAGTGAGCAGTGTTTCTCTCAAGGGGGCCATCTCTTCTAAAAAATGCTCCTCCGTTAGCATACTCTGCTGCTTGGGAGTAGTAGTAGTCTCTGACCCACTCGCTTTTGATTGCTTCGGGTTCTTATCCTTTGATGGAGTCGGTGGGGGAGTATGTCGGAGGGCCGACCCCTTCATTTCAGCATCCATCCCCAAACTGCACACCAGTAAACGCTAAATCCGTTCTCAAGTGACCTGGTAACGTCTCGCTCGTTATTCATGGAGACGGGGCCGTAACTACCGAAAACAACATGGTGTAGGAGGAGGTTGAGAGAGCGAGCAGAGAGAGAGCTCTTCACAGGGCAGCCATTACGCCGGAAGTCTCCGACAGCAGGATCTTTTTAAAGTAGCTGTAAAGCCGCTTTCTGTAGTGAGACTGCACTTGCTATGCTGTGAGCTCTGCTGACTTGTGGAACAAAGTCTGGTGTGAGTGCATACCCCAGCATGGGACTGATCAGAACTGAGCTCCAGACAGAGAGGAGCTGCTGCTCACCTTCATAGTGAGCACTCCAATGAGCTCGGCATTTGAAACTTCATGTGGCAATTAGAGATGCAGCGAAATTTAATTTCTTCGGCAAAATCATGGCAAAATCGCCAATTTCGCCTAGCGAAACACTTTGTGAAATTATGGCCTTTTGACGAAATTTCACTGCCAATTTTGCTTGCACATCTGAGGTGAAATTGGGCATTTTGCTCTGCTGGTGGTCACATGGTTGAGTCTAAACAGGCAGTAAATAAGTGGTAAATTTCTTGTGCTATGTATCTTGAGGAAGCAGGCAGCGTTTATACTCCCTTTGACTGCAGAGTGCACTTTTACACCTACATTGCTTAATATGTGCTATTTGTTTCTCATTTTTTCTTGTTTGTCTTTGTCATAGTTCATATTATAGTACCTGTGATTGTGTTTGTGTATGTGTGTATGTGATCTCCCCCCACCCCGGCTCTCTCCGAGTCTCTGTCTCTGCTTCCTTGTTTTGTTTGTTTGTTTGTTTGTTTGTTTGTTTGTTTGAATTGGTGGTGTTTGTGGATTGTGGACATAATGAAGAAGGTTGAAGACTGTGGGGGCACCTGTACGTGCATTTCAGCTAACCATCACAAATGAAATGCCACAGCAGGAGGCTTTTTGCTCCAACACTAGCACTCAG
The DNA here is from genome assembly GCA_016271365.2 of Neoceratodus forsteri. Classification (NCBI taxonomy): domain Eukaryota; kingdom Metazoa; phylum Chordata; order Ceratodontiformes; family Ceratodontidae; genus Neoceratodus; species Neoceratodus forsteri. The sequence goes on from CM057454.1 coordinate 317,231,947, forward strand.
CAGCAAACTGTGCCCCCTCCCCAGCAGCAGGAGGAGACAGTGCCCCCTTTCCAAGCACGAGGAGGATACTGGTTCTCCACCCAGGCAGCAGGAGACAGTGCCCCCTCCCAACCAGCTGGAGGAGTCAGTGCCTGGGGCATTATCTGTGGCAACCCCCCCATGGCTCCATCATCCCCGAAGTTCTCCTGGAATTTTTTCTACTTAATATTGATTGGTGACCCAGTGGTCACCTGTAACTTATGCAGGCAGGAAGTGCATGGAGGAAAGTGTGGATCATACTTTGGGACAACCATCCAGCATAGCCACATTGTCCACCACCACCTGCCGCAATGGTACCTCAAATTGCGGGAAGTGGCGGCATCATCAAGTGCAGCTGTGGGGAGCAGTGCAGGTGTAAGCACTGAAGGGGCTGAGCAGGGAGGAGGCATGGCTGGACCAGTTAAACGTCCTCGCTGTACCAGAAGACAGCAGCAATCAGTAACATCAAGACCCCTCCAGGGCCCACCCCCATCCAAAGCCAGTAACACAGGCAGCCCCCACCTTGCCAGCAGTACCAGTGACACATGCGGACTTGTCTGCTGTCCTGTCTGCAGTCCAGCATGTCCGACAAGAGTTAATCGATTTCAGACAGGAATTTTGTGATGCCTGGGGGGAGGGGTTTCTAAATTGCAGTGTGATGTTGACAAAATCATGTGCTTCCTGTCAGAACTCTGTGGTGGCCCCACTGGCACTTAATGTGGCAGCACAAATTAATTTGTCTGTTTTGTTTCCATTTTTCTATCTTCCATTCTGTTATTATTATGCCCCCCCCAAAAAAAGCGCTGTTCTGTCCTCTTTAATCTACATCCATTCCTTAAGTCCTCTTGTGTCTTTACTTTGTACGTAAAATAATTTTATTGACCATTGCTGTTGTTTGTTTTTATCTTATGTTCCCTATAGAATTCAGTCTCTTTTCTTGTTCTCTCTCTATTAGTTATCCCCGCTCAGTGTTGTATTACCCTTGTCCTCCTCATTCTCCAGAATTCCCAAAATGTTTCCCAGAAAATGTTGCATTTCATTCAATCAGAAATCGGGTGTCAGACATGCAGTTACATGGTTCACATCCACCATCAGGAGGACCCAAATCTGCTGTTTTCTGCACCATTTCTAATGATTTTCAGATCTCACCAAGGTGATGCCACTGGCTAACATGCCCCACAAATCCATAAATGTTTCCCAAAATATTTTACAGTAAATTCAGACCTAAATCACGTGTTAGACATGCTGTAATATGTTGCACGCCTTTTACCTGTACCAAAACATGATGTTTGGCCCACGGTTTACCAATGGTTTAAGGCCTAATCATGGTGCTGCCACTGCCTAACATGGCCCAGATGTCCAGAAATGTTTTCCAAAACCTGTTACAGCACATTCAGACAGAAATCAGGTGTCAGACATGCAGTTACAAGGTTCACATCCACCATCAGGACCCAAATCTGTTGTTTTCTGAACCTTTCTAATGATTTTCATGACTAACTGTGGTGGTGCCACTGCCTGACATGCCCCCATATATAGTAGGGTCAGGTAGTAAACACCAGCGGTGTAACAGAGAGGAAAGGGTTAATATGGTAAGCAAATTAAACAGAAAAATAGAACGCTGCAATGCAGATGCTAGATCACAATTTTTATTTCTGTGAGCAATTCAACAATGCAGCGCACCTGGATATGGACAAGTCAAGTGTTCAATGTCCACGAATAATTCCAATAAAAAAATAAAGCACAAAAGTGATTCAGCAAAGGAAAACAGGAACAGAACTACTCAGAATAAGTGACTGTTCAGATAAAGTTACCCAAAAAAGGGTCAATATGTAACAAAAATATATCAAAGAAGTAGCACACCAACAAAAATATTAAGACTTTAAAGACATTACAGAAACTCACTCACAACTTGTGAGAAATCTGTCAAATATTAGGAACTAGCCTGCTCTGCTTTAACATGCACACACAGACCACATGGTCGACCCGGCCCCACTCAGCTCCCTCACAGACACAGACACAGAGAAAACTAAAAACACTACCTGAGTTTAACTAAGTATTATCCAAAGATACCAAAACAAAAAAGGTTCACTAGCAGCATTAGGAATCAAATTAAGATTGTGGGAGCAACTAACTTTCAAAAATCACAAATTAAGAGGTTTTTGAAGGGTTTATTGGCTGTGCTGCACTACACTGAACTGCTTTCTGACTCAACAGGCAATATACTGCACAGGAAACAGCCTGCACTTGATATTTCAGCTATCTACCCACAATGCATTGCAGTTTTGCTGGTGAAATTAAAAAACATTGGCGAAATTAAGGATAATGTTGAAATTTCACATTACACGAAAGCGAAATTGGGTGAAACTGGACAAAATTTCACATTATGCGTAAGTGAAATTAGAGGCAAAATTAAAAATCCTGCGTAATGCGGGAATTACGCTAAATATTTGCTAGGCGAAATTTTCCAGTGTCGCACATCTCTAGTGGCAATCTGACAGAAACAGGTGCACAGCTAAACTTTCAATAATGTGTGACATTCTCTTAAGTTTCTGGAATTAAGGGTCATCTTCAAAATGTGGATCCTTGTGCTTGCCATTTGTTTGGACATAACTCTAATAGTAAGTAAAGTATGCAGTCTTCATTTCAGGTGGGGGAAGAGTAACGGTGGCATCAGCAACAGATATCGATGGATGGTTTTCCTTATTTCAGGGTGTAATTCCACCTCAGCAGGCTGATCATGACAGATCAGCAGTGCTTGCTGGGAAGTGTAGATCAAAGGAAAAATACACAAAGTTTTTGCCCAGGAAGTCAGGCCAGTGTCATGGTTAGACTGGCTGATGATTGGTGTGACAATGACGAGCCCCTTGTAGACCATTCTGCATTGGACTGACAGTGTCACACCCCTCAAAAGTCACTCGCCTAACAAAACGTTTGTTGTGCATGCATGCACGGCGAACATAAAAATTAAGCACACCATTTTCTAAAACCCAACACCCACCTCCATCTCAGGCATATCTAATAATAAATACAATGAATTAAACTCTTCCTACCATTTCTTTTATTTTATTTACTATCAAGGCCTATTTAGCTCCTAACCTCTGGTGTCAATTTTTTGCTTCACACTGCCAAATGCCATGCAGTCTGTCTACTTTGAGTGAAACTGCTCTTGCTTGTGCTTGATCTCCTGTGTCAGTGACAGGTACTGTGCTATTGATCCTGCTGCCCTGCTCCTCAGACAGTGCTCAGCCCTGCCACAAGCCTGCTTTCAATACACACACACACACATTTCTCGAGAGACACCTACAGTGCAAGTGAGAGACAATGCGAGAAAGGAAGTGTAACTGCTGAAACCCAAAACAGCACATCACTTACATTGTCACACTAACACAGCACTAATGTTGTGCAAGGCCAGAGTGGGTAAGACAGGGGGGAGGAGTGGCTGTTCACATGAGAGATAGCATTAAAGCAACAGGGAATACAGGGAGGGGTGGCGGTACTGCGGGTCATCCTAAAGATGGGGAATGGAGTAGCTATTCATACTGGCATGCTCTACAGACCTGCAGCACAGGGAGAAGAGATGGGGTTCTGGTAGAAGCCACCCAAGGGATGGCAAATATTGGGGAGGTGCTGCTGATGGCAGACTTAAAATCTCCAGGTATAGATTTGGAGCAACCCGGCTGCAGCTTCAGCTGGGAGAAGCATCATCCTGAACTTCCTGCAGGGGACATTCCTCAGGCAGCTAGTGGGACAGCAATATTGGACCATGTATTCACCAATGGGGACAGTGTTGCAGACATCACATTGGGCGGCCACCTGGGGTCTAGTGATTACTGTACCATGTGGTTCAATATAAGACTTGTGGCAGAATTGAACTGCACAAAGGTGAGGGTTCTGGACTTCAGGAGGGCCGACTTTACAAAGATGAGGGAATACCTCAGGGATGCCCTCACGATGGGGGCGGAGACTTGGGTGGAGTGGAGGAACACTGGGTGAAACTAAAAGGGCTATAGTGAAGGCAGCAAACCTCTGTGTCAGGCAAGTAAGCAAAAGCAAGAGGAAAGAGAGACGACTATGATTCTCAAAGGAGGTGGCTGGAAAGGTAAGGGCTAAAAAATCTGCATTCAAGAGGTATAAGGAGGCACAGAGGGAAAAGAATAGGGAGATGTATCAGGAGAAGCAGAGTGAGACAGGGAAAGCAGTCAGAAGCGCAAAGACACAGAGGAGGAAATAGCCCAGGCAATAAAGAAAGGGGACTAGACATTTTTAGGTATGTAAGCAAAAGGAGAAAGACCAGGGGAGGGAGTGTACAACTAAGGAAAGAAGGGGGAGTGTGTTAAAGGGGACCAGGAAAAGGCAGACATCCTAAATAAATATTTTTCTTCAGTGTTCACAGAGGATGGGGAAGGTGAGGGACTACAGATAAGGGACAGGAGCATCGAAAATGAAGGGAGATGGACACTAGTCTGCTTACAGAGGAGAGAGTTCTGAAGGAACTTGTAAATCTGAAAGTGGACAGAGCAATGGGGCCAGATGGGATACATCCAAGGATATTAAAGGAGCTCAGAGAGGAGCTGGCTGCACCTCTGACAGTCCTGTTCAACCACTCACTGGAGACAGGAGTGTTTCCGGAGGACTGGAGGAGAGCAGATGTAGCCCTGCTTCACAAAAGTGGTAGCAGGGAGGAGACTGGCAATTACAGGCCAGTCAGCCTGACTTCGGTATTGGGGAAATTCATGGAATCACTACTAAAGGAAAGAATTGTGGTATATCTTGAATCCAGTGGCTTACAGGACCTAAGGCAGCATGGATTCACTGGGGGAGATCATGTCAACCAAATCTGATAGATTTCTTTGACTGGGTGACCAGGGAATTAGATGAAGGTGGAGAGGTGGATATGGCCTACCTAGATTTCAGTAAGGCCTTTATTGCTTTCATTCAGCCTTAAGGATCTGCAAGTAAAACATAGAAACATAGAATTTGACGACAGATGAGGACCGCTTGGCCTACCTAGTCTGCCCATTTTCCTACCTAACAGATAAGCTGCAGATCCTAGTTAACCAACAGCTTACTTCCTCCTACCCCCCACTAGGACTGCCCTATGCCTGTCCCATGCATTCTTGAATTCCTCCACTGTTCTTGACTCCACGACCTCCTCAGGGAGGCTGTTCCATGCATCCACAACCCTCTCTGTGAAAAAATACTTCCTCACATTACCTCTGAACCGTCTTCCCTCTACCTTCAAATTGTGCCCCCTTGTTCTTGCACATCTCTTTTTCTGGAAGATGCAATCCTCTTGGACTTTGTTGATTACCTTGAGGTACTTGAAAGTTTCTATCATGTCCCCTCTCTCCCTTCTTGCCTCAAGGGTATACATATTAAGCTCCTTTAGTCTTTCTTCGTATGTCTTCTGGTGCAGACCCTGCACCATTTTGGTTGCCCTCCTCTGGACAGCCTCCACACTGTCTATGTCTTTGCAGAGATGGGGTCTCCAGAACTGCACACAGTACTCCAGATGGGGTCTCACCAACTGTCTGTACAGAGGGATAACAACTTCGTGTTTTCTACTATTGATGCCTCTTCCTATGCATCCCAGTATCCCCCAGCCTTCCTTACTGCCTTCTCACATTGCTTGCCCACCTTTAGGTCATCTGATATAATTACCCCAGGTCCTTTCTATTTTTACTGTTGTCAGTATCTCATCCCCCATTGTGTACGCTTCCCCTGGGTTTTTGTTTCCCATGTGCATTACCTTGCACTTCTTTGCAGTGAATCTGAGCTGCCATACATTTGACCATTCCTACAACCTTGCCAAGTCCCTTCTCATCCTTTCCACTCCATCTTGTGTATCAACCCTGTTGCAGATCTTTGTGTCATCTGCAAAGAGACATACTTTTCCTTCCAGTTCCTCTGCAATGTCACTTATAAAGACATTAAAAGGACCGGTCCCAGTACTGAACCCTGCGGTACCCCGCTAGTAACCCTCCTTTCTTCACTGTGTACTCCATTTACTACTACCCTTTTCGTCCTGTTGTCTAGCCAATTTTTTATCCAGGCTACCACCTTGGGACCCACTCCAAGGCTGGCTATCTTGTATATTAATCTTTTGTGTGGGACTGTAGCAAATGCCTTGCTAAAATCTAGGTAGGCCATGTCCACAGCCCCTCCCTGGTCTACTACTTTGATCACCCAGTCAAAGAAATCTAGTAGATTCGTCTGACACAACCTTCCCATCGTGAATCCATGCTGCCTTGGGTCCTGTGCCCCACTGGCCTCTAGGTACTCAACAATTCTTTCCTTCAGAAGTGATTCCATCATTTTCCCTACCACTGAGGTCAAACTAACTGGTCTGTAGTTTCCTGCCTCTGTCCTGCTCCCACTTTTGTGAAGAGGAATCACATCTGCCCTCCTCCAGTCCTTGGGTACCACGCCATCCTCCCATGATTTGTTAAAGAGAGTAGTCAGCGGTGTCACTAGTTCTACCCTTAGTTCTTTTAGAATTCTTGGGTGAATCCCATCAGGCCCCATTGCTTTGTCCACCTTCAATTTTATTAATTCTTTCAGAACCCTTTCTTCTGTAAATGGACTGGTATCGACCCCGTCTTCAGAGTGTTTCTTGTTTGGTTTAGGTAACTCCCCTCCTCTTCCTTTGTGAATACTGAGCAGAAATATTCGTTCAGTATCCTGCTTTTCACTGTCACCCTCTACCCACATTCCTCCCCTTTATTAGCTTCAGTATCCCTCTTTTGGTCTTTCTTCGCCTCTAATGTACCTATAAAAGGTCTTATCCCCCTTCTTAACAGAATTGGCTATCCTTTCCTTGGTTTGGGCCTTTGCTATTCTGACTGCCTTCCCAGCCTCTTTCTGCTTTAACTGATAAAGTTCTCTGTCCTGCTCCTTCTGTGTTTCCTTATATTTCCTGAATGCTGTCCTTTTCTCCTTAACCTTCCCTGCCACCTCTTTTGAGAACCATAGCGTTTTTTCCTTCATTGTGTTTTATTGATTTGCTTTACACAAAGGCTTGTTGCTTCTGTGATGGCTGTTTTGATCACTCCCCATTGTTCCTCCACCCCTTCTTCTTGCTTGTTTGCTAGTGCTTTCTGAGGCACTCTCTCATTTTCCCAAAGTCAGCCCTCCTAAAGTCCAGTACCCTTGCTTTTGTATGGCTTGATTGTATGGCTGTGTTTATCGTGAACCACACTATTTGGTGGTTGCTTGTTCCCAGATGGCTACCCACTTCTAAATCTGAGATTCTTTCTCCGTCCCCATTTGAGAGTACCAGGTCTAAGATTACTCCCTCCCGAGTGGGTTCCAATACTAGCTGTCTGAGGCATGCCCCCTGTAGGGCATCAAGAATGACCCTGCTCTTGGATGTGCCTGCAGCAAAGGTGCTCCAGTTAATATCTGGCATATTCAGGTCCCCCATCAACAATATCTCCCCTTTTTCTGCCATTCTAAGAAAGCCTTCTATCATTTCCTTGTCCATTCCCTCCCCCTGAGATGGGGGTCTGTATACAATCCCCATGCAGATTGTGGTGCCATTTCCTGTCTCCAGGGTGACCCAAAGTGCCTCATTTGCTCCCTGTTTACTCTTTAGTTCTGTTGCTTTGATCCTTTCCTTTACATAGAGAGCTACTCCTCCTCCTCCTCCTCTTTTACCCTCCCTGTCCCTCCTGTAGATTGTGTATCCTGGTTTGTTGACATCCCAGTCATGGTTCTCTGTGTACCATGTTTCTGTGACTGACACAATATCCAGGCAACCCTCTTCCATCAAGGCCACTACTTCAGGGAGCTTGTTAGACAGACTATGGGCATTGGTACTCATCACCCTCCACTTTTTGATAGCCCTACCCCTTTTAGCCCCATTTCTGTCCTTACTGCCTTTGCCTTTTTTTACATTTAAATCTGTTCTGCTCCCTAATATCTTCTGTACCTTGGTGTTTACCTCACTAATCACCATGTTTTGTGGGGGGAGGCTGGGATTTCCCTGCTCCTTTTCAGTGCCTCCCCCCTTGGCTAGTTTAAATGCTTGCCAATGAAGCATTTAAACCTTTCACCTAGGATCCTGGTTCCCCCCTGGACAGATGCAGACCATCACACCAGTATAGGTCTGCATCCCTCCAGGTGGTTCCCCAGTCCCCAATGAAGCCAAAACCCTGAGCTCCACACCAGTTTTTCAACCACTCATTGAATTCCCTGGTGAGGAGTGCCCTAGCATTCTTCTTGCCATAGACAAGCAGCACCTCCGAGAAGGTTACTGTATGCGCTACTTGTCTAAGGCCCCTTCCCAACTCTACAAACTCCTCTTGCACTGCTCTGATCCCATTCCTAGCCAGGTCATTTGTCTCTAGGTGGACAATGATATCCAGCTCCCTCCCTCATGCAGCTCCTCCCACGATCCTGAAGATTCGCTTCCTGTCCCTCCAAGCCGTGGCTCCAGGAAGGCACCTTACCTCCCTCTCCCCTTCCTCCCCCATTTCTACCTCCCTAATGATTGAGTCCCCCACCAGGAGTTGTTTCCTTCCCCTGTGGGGTCCCATGCCACCCTCCTGTGGGTCTCTTTTGTGAAGGTTCCCAGCATCCTCCTTGGTATCCACTGCAGGTGCCTCCATAGAAGAATCACTATCCACCAGAAGAGCGAATGAATTGTGGAGAGGTACAGCTGGAGGGATGCAACTCTGTTCCACCACCCTCTCCCTCCCTGAGCCCACCCTGGTCCAGCCTCTCCTCTTTCTTGGCAACCTCTGAGGTAGTGGCATTAGCCCTGGTGGTCCCTGGGTGGGGGAGGAGGTTTCACGAATCCTAGCCAGGTCAGCCTGGAGATGGGCAACCTCTCTCAGACCAGAGGTGCCTGCAATAGGCAGCATCGCAGCCTCCAGAATGTCTCCCGGAACACTGCCGCCCACAGCCATTGCACTGCACCACTCCTAACATGTCTTATTTTGTGTCCCTTCTACTGTTTCTCTGGATGCTTACTCTCTCCTCTCCTTACAACTCTCACCCTTCCTGTTCTGGGACAGCAACTTCCTATCTTCTTCAGTAGCCTCCTTCTTCCTTGCTCAATATCAGACCACCAGCAGCTGGGGTGGGGAGGGGGAGTGAGCTACTTTTTTTCCTTTAAGGTTGACACAACCAGTGTTTCTCTATGATCCTTTCCTTCCTACTGCCAAACAGGAAGTTCCTGTTGACAGTCAAATCCAGTGGCTATAAAAGTAGAACTAGCTGTGGGTGGGTGGGATGGAGGGCAATTAGTAAGAAAAAAGGCTAGCAACAGGAAGTTGTAATTTGACTCACCTGCTTTTATAGTGTCTAAACCACACCCCCAATTAAGTTTTCTTTCCTCCAACTGGTTTAGTAAAGTCAGCTGATACAGTACCCTTCCCAGCACAGAACACACACTGACTTTCTTTCTTTTTTTAACCCTAAATAAGACCCCTCCTACTTCTAATAGTTATCTGTCTACTTAATCTTAACAGACGACTCCTGCTGAGATATAAGTTTTAAATTAATAAGAAAATGTAGCTTCTTTTAGTTAGCTGCTTTCTGCTCTACAAGCAAGGCTAGCAACAGTCTAGTATAAAGTATAAACAAATTTACGATCGTGTGAGGATGCAATTTTTTTAGCAAATGGAAATGCAGTAAAATAACTTCTTATTGTGTGATCAGAAGTTTTAACACAGATGTATACTTTATAGTTGTTTCAACTTTAGCCATGGCTCCAAGATTACTTCTCTGGAGCAACTGTAACAAACTTTCCACATCTTCTTTATAAGTGGTGAATGTCACTAGGTCAAGCTACTCGTGCATCTGGGACATCAGTAATGCTCACAATAATGTTACAGCATTTTTGCTGCAAATGAGGTGCCAGCATGCTAATCGTCAAACCTCTACTAGGCAGTCCACTTTCCCCTACTGCCTGCTCCTCTGGCAGAGCCTCCCTCCTATCTTCCATTCCACTTTTTTCTCCTTCTCTTTTGCAGTGCTCTACTCAGACTTCGGCATACTGGGCCAATATGTTAGACCACCTAAAAGGTGGTCTGACATGTACAGTATGTGTGCAAAAAGCATCATTTGTGGCACTTTGGGTTCCATTTGCACCAAAAAAGTGACAGTTGGATCACATTCTGGATGCAAGCGGATGTAAAGCAGGGAAGCTGTTGCAGTTGTGGCAAAATGTTTGAAAATGGCAAATGAATGCTTTGCCGCATTTCACTGGATGCAGTTTCAACTCTGTGTTGAAAGCTGGAACTGCATCCTCCACTTTAAAAGTCCCCCCACTTAAAGTACAAATGCAGCTTTTAGGCAGTGTTGTAATTACAAGGGGGCTTGCCAGGGCTCAGCTCCAGTAGCTCTGAAGTGAGCCCCAGTAACTCACACATCACTGCCATTGACTTATAATGGGAAGGGGAGCCCAATTTAAAGATAGGAGCTTTATGGGCCCCCCTAGCTCACAAAGCTCAGAAAGTGTAATTCCAACACTGCTTTTAGGCCATTTTTACCATAGAAAATAACAGGGAATGAGACAAATACAGTAAATCACACATCATGTGTTGCTGGATAAGGCCTTAAGTAAAGGTGACAGCATGAACCGTAACAGTAGCTCTTTCAGAATAAGTGGCAAAGCCAGCTCATAAGTGAAGATGAAGCTGTTAATTAGCAGTACCAGTTTTGCTAAAAATAAAGCAAGTACTGCAGTCAACTTAATTGCCAGCTCCTACACACCATGATTTTGTTACCTTGAACATAAATATAGTGTTTGAATTTTAGTGGGTAGTGTCTTTTCCTAGGTCCCTAGATTAATAGTAATAAAAAAATGATTGTTTTGTGTTCCTACCACCTTTATTTGTTGCTACATCGTAGGATGCTATGCTTCCTCTTTCTTTCAGGGTTTTTGGGTAATTTGTTTTACTCATGTATGAGCATTTGTTAATTGCTTAAATATGTATTATTGTTAATGTATTTTAGTTTTGCAAGGGGTGGAGGAGGGATGTTGGATGGAATAGCACTGTACTACTCATGTGAAAGAATAAAAATGAAAAGCTCTGCCCCCCATGCTCATGTCTGTTACTGCAAGAAAAGGACGTACATGTAACCCCTAGGTGGTGCAATCCCAAGGACTACTACCCCTGCCTGCGTGGCTAGTTGCAGGTTAAGGGGCCTGAGTACTGAAATGGGTGCCTCTACTGGGAGATCAGGGTTGTTAGTGGTCAAGCTAACCTGGGCACAGCCCTCCGGGACACTGTAACCCCCCCCCTTTCCCTTCTAGTGGCCTGAACAATACACAATAATTACTTTCACAATGACCCTTATTCACCAGGCAATTACCCACACTGTTTGCACTTACCACCAGGGCTGGTTCCTCTAGCTCGACCCTGGGGACCCCCTGTAAAACAAGATTATGTACAGCAAATAGCAGCAGTACAGTACTTTTGGCACAAACTGGAACCACAGTCAGGTTAAATGCAAAAAGAGTTAGATCTGATTTATGCAGGAGACTTGAACAAGGGAGGGGCGTAATCAGGTTGATTTACTTAAAGGCTATATCAATCAGACGGTTATGCACGCACTTCAGAGTCCCTATACAGTCACACACTCTGGGTACCCAGGTAGGAAAATGGTGGGCTAGCCAGGAATGTTGCCAGGGGTAGGCTGGCGTCACATCTGGTTGCGGCCCTGTGATGGAAGAAAGCAACATGCACAATACACCATTTGTAATCCAGAGCCTGAGGGCTCAGTTCATGAGAGAAAAGACAACAAAGCAATCAGATGACAACATGTTAAATTTAGCTGTTGTTGCAGGGAGCTACCCTGATGTTTACTCACGATACCCTGTACAGACACAGGCAGGGCGAAATCGAGACTGCAGGTTGTTGAGCTGGGGTGCCAGGAGAAGCAGGGCCCACACAAATCACTGAGGCATTGTTCTTGTTCAAGTCATTGAGCAGGGGGCTGATCCTCAGGCAGGTCTCTCATCGATGATTTTCTCTGTGTAGCGGGTATTCTGGCTGGGTCAGTGTGGCAAGGCCCAGGCCAAATGGAGATGCAATGCGGATTCAGTCCGTGGGAGCTGGATGCAGCCTCTAGCAAGCAAAATACAGTTCAGCACACAGTGGGGAACCAAATCACGACCCACTAACAGCACACAGCACATTTACATGTAAGAAATCTACTGTACCAGGCAGATTGCTATCCAGTCGCAATTACAGAGTCTCAGCACAAACCAGAAGTTCAGAGGTGGCTGCCTGACAGGCCGGTCACATTCAGCAAATCTTGGGTCTTCTTCAGGTTAAAGCCTGGTCACAGTCCAGTGGCTTAAATCATTCTCACAACTCTGATTCAGTCCGAAAAAGGCACAGGTTCCCTCTCAGGGACAGCAGGCAGGCATGCAGGCCAAAGCTCAGGCCTTTCCACAGTTCTCCCATGCGAATCCACGCAGGACTTGCTGCTTGACTGTTTTGAGCTGTTACTCCTTCACTTCAGAACTCAGATCTGACTGAAACTGTAAGCAGTCTGGGACTTTTCCTAGGATCCAAAAGGTTTGGTTGGTAGATCTGTCTGTCAGTCACAACAAGGGCTCCCCCTCCAGGTTCATCTAGGTGCCAAAAGCCCAAAACTACAATTCCTACAGAATTTTGCTCCCACAAAGCCCCTGGGGACAGGCTCCATTTTAGAGTCCCCAAAGGCACTGATTGGCCCATTTCAGCAGTCCAGGACCAAGATGGTGGAGATGAACAGAAATGTCCATACTGCAAGGAAGGCAGGTTAGACAAACTGCAGTAGTATTACTATTCTAATAAATGATCAGCACACAAGTACATCTTCTGACAGAGCTCCCTCTGCGCAAATAGCGATGGCAGAAATGGAGCGATTTTCTGGCAGCCCGGGTGGGACTCGAGAATAGAAACACTGAGCCCCCTGCCCCGATTAATTATAACTGCAATCAGGCAGCTCTTAAAGAGACAGTAAACAGAGGCTATACTGGCACTCTTTGCCAATAATGTTTGAACGGCTAAAACGCATGGCACCAGCCTGGCAGTGAGCATTTAGGCAAGCCCAAGGAAGACTTTTAAGGAACCCCTATTTTTAGGGGGGTTACACCCTTCCCTGCCTGGAGAAAACTTGAGATCCGTGTCAAGTCGGTACCATCATGTATCAGTTAACATAAACTTATTACTTTACTATACATATTCACTACACTTCACAATACTATATCCATACTGACAGTATTTATGCATGTTTCATGCAGATAATACTGATTTCACTATGATTAACATACTTTGAACATCACTATACTGATTTGTGTAATAACTTCTTGTACATTAAACAATGTAAGAGGGGGCCCTTTCCTATCAGCTAACTTGGGCCTGGATGGGGCAGGGGCACCATGGTGAGAGGGAAGAACAAGTAACCTGGAGTTGGCCCTTAAGCTCAGTTTGGGTAGTGAGCTCTGAGAAACATAAACACCTTTGTGAACCACATTGAGAGGCAAATCCACTGGCCTCTCGGGAGAATCATAACTGAAGCACAATACTGGCTTGACAGCTCGGCCAATCTTTCTGGGGGAGGGACAACCACAGTCTCTGTACTTTCAGCAGTAGTCTTGGAGCTTTTGTCACTCATGAGGGGTGCCTCTGCACAGAAGGGAATGTCCAAACTGGGAGCACTGTCAGCTCCTTGCTCTGTAGGCTCTGGTTCCACAACACTTTGCTCATTATCTTCTGACAAGATCCCAGCTGGCTCATTTTGAGAAAGTTCTGGCACAGTTAGGCTCTGTGGCACTGAAGGGGGGGCTGTCAGCATTCTGATATTGTTCTTCAGGTTCTGGTGTGTCACCAGAGAGACTCAGACCATCAGCCTCTTCTTCAGACAAGTCACACAGTTCCATGAAACACAGGGAGTCCGCAGCCTCAGATGTAATACTTTGCACTTCACTTTCAGGGAGCATTGGCTCCAAGAATGAAGCTGTAGGATTAGACACTCCAGAAGGCCCAGCTTAATCCCCACAATTAGTCATAGGTTTACCCCAAAACAGCTGACTCAGTTCATATGATGGGTAATAGGCATTGTCACACTCGCTATCATCAGAGGTGGACTGACAGTCACTATCATTCTGGGCCTGCTGTGGGGAAAACCTTAAATCTGTAACCACTGGAGTAGGTTGACTCTGTCTCCTTTTTTCCAGCAGCTGGAGTCACTGGCCCAGAGAAGGCAATGTCTGCTGGCTCAGCTTCAATAATAACTTGGCCGATAGGCAGCAAGTGGTTACGGTACATGGTCTTGATAGCTTTGGAGTTATTCTCTAGACGTACCTTGTACACTGATAGATCATCCAACTTTCCAACTACTACGTGAGGAAGATGGTGCCACCTGTCAGCAATTTTGTGCTTGCCATGTAGTCCCAAATTGCATAACAACACACAGTCTCCGGGCTGTAGCTCTTGAGCCTTTACTTTCTTATCGTGCCTCTCTTTGTTGGCGAGATTTCTCTTGGTGGCCATTGTCTGGGCCAGTTGATATGCATGGTTCAATTGAGCTTTCAGTTTCTATACATACTGCAGGTAGTGTTCGGCCCGGACACTGTCTAGTGAGACCCCAAAGCAGACATCAGCTGGCAGTCGGGCCTCCCTTCCGAACATAAGATGGTAGGAGAGAACCCAGTAGCGTCATTTTTGGTGCAATTGAATACATATACCATAGTGCTAATCTGCTGGCTCCATTTATGCTTATTTTTTGGATGGAGGGTGTCCAGCATGTCTAGAAGGGTGTGGTTAAAACGTTCTGGTTGAGGGTCTCCCTGAGGGTGATTGTGGGTCGTTCTTGACTTCTGCACCCTCCACAGAGAGAGAATTTCTTTGATTAACCTACTTTCAAAGTCTCTGCCTTGGTCAGAGTGGATCCACTGGGGCGCACTATAGTGGACGAAGAATTTTTCCACTAGCACCTTGGCCACGGTAGAGGCCTTCTGATCTTTAGTTGGAAAAGCTTGTGCATACCGTGTGAAATGATCCGTAACCACTAACACATTGCCAATATTCCGTTGATCAGGTTCGAAACACAAAAAATCTGTGCAGACCAGTTCCATGGTGGTGCTGGTAGTGATATTGACACGAAGAGCAGCCCTCTGAAGCAGGGCTTTTCTTTCGAGGCAACGACTACAAGTCTTTACATGGTGCTCAACGTCGGCCCCCATCTTGGGCCAGTAGAATCAAGATCGTACCAGGTGGAACGTCCTGTCAGTACCAAGGTGCCCCATGTGATTGTGGAGGGACCTCAGTACCAAGTGTTTAAAGGCCGTGGGCAGGACCAGTTGTTGCTTGTTTACTTGACCACTACGATCCACTGTCTCTCTGTATAACAACTGATGGAGTAACTTCAACCTGGGGCCTTCTTTAAACAATAGGGCAGTTTGCAAGTCAGGGGAACATAACTTAGAGACATCTTTCCCTGTACGCAGGGCATCAAGTGCGGGTTGAATCATAGGATCTTGGGATTGAGCCCACTGAATACTGTCATTGTCAAGTTGAGGTAGTGCACTAATATCTAGAGTAGAGAAATGGCAATAGGCAGCCGGTATGCAGGTATCAGGAGGGCCCAAGCAATCTACTAAACAGTCCACTGTGTCTGCAGACATCTGTTCATCTCTGTCAAACGTTTGGCACAATGCTCGGATGTCAGGTTCAGACAGCCTGACCCAATCACTCTTGGAAGTGGGCCTTCATGACAGGGCATCAGCATCAATATGGTTCAGTCCCGGTCTATACTCAACTGCATAATCATAGGTTGACAAGGTGGAAAGCCACTGGTGCCCAGTGGCATCTAACTTAGCTGAAGTCTGTACATAGGTTAATGGGTTATTGTCGGTCTTCACTAATATCTTTGCCCCATAGAGGTACTCATGAAACTGGTCAACAATGGCCCATTTTAGGGCAAGGAACTCCAGCTTGTGCACAGGATAGTTTCGCTCTGATGGGGTCAAGCTCCTGCTAGCAAAAGCTACTGGTCTCAAACCATCCTCATAGTCTTGATTCAGCACAGCTCCTAGGCCCTGCAGACTAGCGTCCATATGCAGCACATAGGGCTTTGTAGGGTCAGGTGAGGATGGGGGTGTGGGTGAGCTGGTATATGACTTTGTGGAAGGCTACTTCACATTCAGGTGTCCAGCGGGGCCCAAAAGGTTCACCTGTTCAGAAGTACACTTTCTCGGGTTCTTTGACAGCCCAATTTTTGTATTTATGGTTTGTAGAGGGGTAACCCTGGGTAAGATTCAGGAGTGGGGGAATCACCTTGGAATTGTCTTTTATGAACCAGTAGTAGCCACAGAACCCCAGAAAATGTTGTAGTTATTTCAGGTTATGGGGCTGTGGCCAAGTAGTCAGTGACTCAACCTTACTGGGATCAGTCTCTATCCCTTCTGCAGATACTATGTGCCCCACGTACTTCATGGAGGTTTGAAAAAACTGGCACTTGTCAATGGATAGTTTGAGGCCGAAGTCTTCCAGTCAGTCTAGGACTTTAACAGCCGGGTCTCATGTTCCTCTAATGTGCATCCAAACACAATGACATCGTCCAGGAACACTACACATTCCAGCAAGTTTATATCTCCCACCGCATGTTCCATCAGTCGCTGAAAGGTGGCCGGGCACCCGAAATCCCTTGTGACATTCTCAGGAATTTGTAGAACCCCAGAGGACCAATGAAGGCTGTTTTCTTATGGTCCTCTGGGGCTATTGGAATCTGGTAATATCGGCTGCGAAAATCCAGTACCAAGAACCATTTGCTCCCATTCAGGCAATCCAGGGCATCTTGTATATGAGGCATGGTGTATTGATCTGGGATGCTCCGCTGGTTCAGGGTTCGATAATCAACACACATTCTCACAGACCCATTCTTCTTATGCACAACCACAATGGGAGAGGCATATGGGCTCCTTGATTCTTGTATCACACCAGCAGTGAGCATTTCTTGCAGGTGTCTCCTCACATCATCTAAGTCCGCTGGGGCAAGGTGTCAGGATCTCTCTCAAAATGGACGGTAATCATGCAGGCTTATGTGATGCTCTGCACCCTGGACATAACCCATGTCCCATTCTTTTAATGAAAACTCTTGGTCTCTCTGGGTGAGTTTCTTGTTAATTCTAGCCTTCCATTCAGCTGGCAATGGGGAATCATTAAAGTCAAATAAGTCCAGGGTCACTCTCTCCTCACCTGAGCACTTGTTGCTGGGCAATACAGCAGTGTCTGTGCAGTGTACTGTAGCTAGGGTTCACCCTCTGTTCACCTGGATCTCCAGATCTGACACATTCTGAATCTGGACCATCACTCATCATGCATAGGCATGGGCACGAACAGGCAAGATACTGGGTTTGACCAGTAATCCCTCTGGCAACTTTCCATCGCCTGGTGCATCCAACATCAGTATTTTGTTCTTGACATCTTTCAGGAGGCAGACCTTCCCATGAATGGTACACTGGACATTGGGTGCTAGTACCAGTGTCAGGATCCTTCTTCCACACAATCCCCACAGGTTCATCTTGGTCTACTTCCTCAGATTTCGATTGCAAGTCATAGGCCCTTTTTGATCAGAGACGGAATTCTTACGGCCCACCCAGTCTGTTGCCCTTGCTTCTCCTAACAGATTTGTGCTAGTCTCCCAAACATGTGGCATTTGTCCCAATTAATAGATGGACCCCATCATATAGTCCGGTAGGCGGACACACTAAGGCAAGTGTCTCGACTTGTTCATCTACTCCAGCCACTGAGGTAGGGAAAGACGGCTATATCTGAATATATCCTGAATATGGATAAGACTTCTCACTCAACCCCCACACATGTAAACCTTCCAAGGGTTGTAGGGGTACATCCGGCAGATGATTTTGATACCAGTCTTGGAACACTATGGTCACTTGAGACCCACTGTCAAGCACGGCCCAGGTGGATACACCGTTCACCTTCACTGTAGTCTCCATTGAGGGACCCACCACCTTGGACCACTCAGGTGAGGCAGACTTGGATGTCGACTTGGCAGCTGCCTTGGACGAATAACTCTTCCAAGCGGCTACACCTTGCTGCCAATTATTGCTCCGTTGCAGCCAGGCTAGTAGCCTAATAGTAACCTTTCTCAAGTTCTCTGGTGAGCGTCAGGTGAACTGAGTTTGCCTGTCCTCCCCGCAGTGGTTGCAAAAATTGGGTTCTCTAGAGTCTCTGAGTAGTTGCGGGCCGTCTCCCTGCTTGGGGGCATATGGGGCACCTCGGGGCCCTTCTTTGACTTGTGGCTTGTGTTCTGGGTCCTCTGGACTTCCACCAGTGTTAGTGGGTTGTGTGGCTCATAATAGGTCCCCCACCAGGGCTAACAATTCTCGTACTTCTTCCAGTAGGTTACCCTCAATCCAGGTTTCCGAGGAAATGACGTGTACCCCTGCTCCACTAGGTGGGGTCTCACTCTTTAACTCAGGAAGTGCCTGGTAGAGGTTATTATCTCTAGCCACCTCGGCGGCTTGTTGACTGACTCTCCACTCTGTCAGTTCTTTGATCAGTTCTCTAATTTGCTGCACCTCAGTCTCATCACTTCTCTCAGGAGTTTGGCAGGTACAGGCAACCACAGCATAGGGCTCCCATCCCTCTTCATCATTCTCTGCTTCACGAATCTCTTTCATGAGGTGACAGTACTTGGGAGGATTAGCCTTCCTATCTTGCAACTTAAGTTTTAGCATCATCACACTAGAGTACGTGGCTGACTTGAGAATATGGTCCAACCTGACCCGATTCAGTTCACTTGCAGGCACCCCTCCTTTTCTGTGAGCCCTCTCAATTCTGGTAACAGACATAGACAACTTCTCATTCTTCCATTGCTTTACAGATTTTAATTTCCGTAGTAAATTGTCTCCTGACTCAGTGCTTCCAAAAACCCCCTCCAATGCAGAGAGGTATTCAGCCGCAGTGGCCTCTGGGCTTGTGGCTTGTAGGAAGCAAATGGCCTCCAGTGCAGGGCCCCTGAAACTTTCCATGAGTGTTTTTCTTTCCTCCCCCTCAGAGCACTGCCACTCCTGGACCAGGGGGGTTGCATTGTCCATCCATGTTTCCAGGTCATCCTCCCCTAGGGGCGCTGGGACTGTACAGAAAAAAGTCTAAGTGTACGGTACGAATCCAGGTACACAGATGGAATTACTATGGGGGAGATGACCACAGGGAGACCCTAGGAGAGGCAGGAGATGCTGTCGGGAACTGCAGTGGTGTGGGTTCTTCAGAAAGGTCTAGCACCTTCAGTAACTCTTGGGCAGTTTGCCCCTCACAAACTAACAACTTAAGCAGCTTGTCCTTGAACCCCTCTATACGGGGGGACCCTCCTGGGGTAGCCGGATCACTGTGCAAGTGGATGACTCTACACCCCTTCTGGGCCCCTTCTGAGAGAATAACGGGGTACTTTCTCTGGATCTACGGGAGAACTACAGGAGAGTAGAACCACCATGGTCTGGTCAAGCAGGTCCAAATCCCTTCCCTTCACTTCAACCTTCCCCAAACACTTAACATGCTCCACAGCTTCTACAATAACAGCATTAGTGGTCCCTAATGGGACATCCATTAACAGGAGGGCCTGTAGGGGGTCTACCCCCTCAGTCTTACTCCACCCCATCATTCAGAGCACTAACAGCTCATGGGGGGAAATCTTGAGCTTACAGTAGGTGTAGCAAGCTCCTCCATTTTGTCACCAGTTCTAAACATACTAGGGTAATTCCCACCTCTGGCCACTAGAAGGCACAAAATCCCAGCAGTGCGCCTCCAAGATGTAACCCCTAGGTGGCACTATCCCAAGGGCTACTACCCCTGCCAGTGTGGCTAGTTGCAGGTTAAGGGGCCTGGGTACTGAAATGGGTGCCTCCACCCAGAGGTCAGGGTTGTTAGTGGTCAAGCTAACCTGGGCACAGCCCTCCGAGACACTGTAACCCCCCTCTGTCCCTTCTAGTGGCCTGAACAATACACAATAATCACTTTCACAATGACCCTTATTCACCAGGCAATTACCCACATTGTTTACACTTACCACCAGGGTTGGTTCCTCTAGCGTGACCCTGGGGACCCCCTGTAAAACAAGGTTATGCACAGCAAATATCAACAGTTCAGTACTTTTGGCACAAACTGAAACTACAGTCAGGCTAAATGCAAAAAGAGTTAGATCTGATTTATTCAGGAGACTTGAACAAGGGAAGGGCGTAATCAGGTTGATTTACTTAAAGGCTGTATCAATCAGACAGTTATGCATGCACTTCAGAGTCCCTACACAGTAAAACACTCTGGGTAGCCAGGTAGGAAAATGGTGGGCTAGCCAGGAACGTTGCCCAGGGTAGGCCGGCGTCGAGCTGGTTGGGTCCCTGTGATGGAAGAAAGCAACATGCACAACACACTATTTGTAATCTGGAGCCGGAGGGCTCAGTTCATGACAGAAAAGACAACAAAGCAAGCAGATGGCAACACTTTAGATTTAGCTGTTGTTGCTGGGAGCTACTCTGATGTTTACTCACAATACCCAGTACAGGACACGCAGGGTGAAATCGAGACTGCAGGTTGTTGACCTGGAGTGCCAGGAGAAGCAGGGCCCACACGAATCACCGAGTCGTCATTCCTGTTCAAGGTGTTGAGCAGGGGGCTGATCCCCAGGCAGGTCTCTCGTTGATGACTTTCTCTGTGTAGCAGGTATTCTGGCTGGGCCAGTGTGGCAAGGCTCAGGCCAAATGGAGATGCAATACGGATTCAGTCCGTGGGAGCTGGATGCAGCCTCCAGCAAGCAGAACACAGTTCAGCACACAGTGGGGAATCAAATCACGACCCACTAACAGCACACATCACATTTACATGTAAGAAATTCTATTGTACCAGGCAGATTACTATCCGGTCACAATTACAGAGTTTCTGCATAAACCGGAAGGTCAGAGGTGGCTGGAAATCCTGACAGGCTGATCGCATTCAGCAAATCTTCGGTTTCCTTCAGGTTAAAGCCTGGTCACAGTCCAGTGACTTAAATCATTCTCACAACTCGGACTGACTCCGAAAAAGGTACAGGTTCCCTCTCAGGGCTAGTAGGCAGGTATGCAGGCCAAAACTCAGGCCTTTCCACAGTCCTCCCGTGCGAATCCATGCAGGACTTGCTGCTTGACTGTCTTGAGCTGTTACTCCTTCACTTCCCAGCTCAGATCTGGCTGAAACTGCAAGCAGTCTGGGACTTTTCCCCAGGATCCAAAAGGTTCAGTTGGCTGATCTGTCTGTCAGTCACAACAAAGGCTCTCCCTCCAGGTTCATTCAGGTGCCAGAAGCCCAAAACTACAATTCCTGCAGAATCTTGCTCCCACAAAGCCCCTGGGGACAGACTTCATTTTAGAGTCCCCAAAGGTACTGATTGGCCCATTTCAGCAGTCCAGGACTAAGATGGTGGAGGTAAACAGAAATGTCCATGCTGCAAAGAAGGCAGGTTAGACAAACTGCAATATTATTACTATTCTAATAAATGATCAGCAAACAAGTACATCTTCTAACAGTGTTCCCTCTGCGCAAAAAGCGATGGCAGAAACAGAGTGATATTCTGGCAGCCCGGGTGGGACTCGAGCATAGAAATATTCAGCCCCCCCCCCAGATTATTTATAACTGCAATCCAAGCAGCTCTTAAAGAGACAGTACACAGAGGCTATACAGGCACTCTGCCAATAATGTTTGAACGGCTAAAACGCAGGACACCTGCCTGGCAGTGAGCATTTAGGCAAGCCCAAGGAAGACTTTTCGGGAACCCCCATTTGTAGGGGGGTTACATACATTTTAAAGCCTTCTGCCATCACCTGAATGACTTTCAGATAAGACTAAAATCTGTTGGACATGTTTTCAGTCAGAACTGAAATAAATAATTTAGTTTTACCTTAGATGCACTTATTGGTTTTCTAATGAATTTTACTTTCAAGCTATTAAAAAGGGAATTACATAAACTTCAGTCTCCCAGGTGGGCACACAATGTGCTACTGGTGTGCCACTGGGTCATGAGTGTAATACTTAAAGAGATTTTCCAGCAAACAGTTCACAGTTGGTGACAGCAGAACTCCATTGCCCATAATTACTCAAAAATTAGAATTTCAAGATAATCCATTTGATAATATGGGGAATATTTTCATTCACATGTGTTTCTTTCCCTTCTACTCAGTTTGTTCACATCACTTATGCCTGTTGCAGGGAACTCATAATCCTCTGGTTATGAAATTACAACCTGTTGTCATGGGAATTGATTAGAGGATTGTGAAGTCAAGGCTGACAAAGCAGCTGGAACAGATGAACCCTAAGGTGCAAAGAGATTGTTTTTATGCAAATGTATATAGTGCAAAAGAATGGAATGTCCTGATATTAACATTTCTATTTATTTTTTTTCATATGCAGTAGCTTTTTCCCACAGGTCGGCATGGGTGGCTCCTCAGTCCTGGCCCGCCCCCATCTGGTGACCACCTCAACCCTACGTGACCGAACACAGAGGCCCCACATGGATTACACCCCTTCCCCCATGGCTGGGCAAGGGGCGAAGGCCGTCCTACCCCAGCTGGAGACTCATATCCAGAAGGTGGCACAGGGTGGTGGTCTGGCAGGTGAACTTCATGTCGCCACTGCCAGCCACTTTTCCATGTTCTTCTCTGTTCCCCAGCCATGGTGGCACATGATACTTGTGTGCATGGAAGCATACATGTCATGGAACCACAGCACTCTTCAAGAAAAATTCCTTGCCATCTCAAGCATGGCGCTACTTCCAGGCCTCCACCTGGGGCAGCCAGGTGCCAGCATGACCCACTGCCCCACCATGGGAGAAAATTGCTGTCCGTTAGATGCTCAGTTCTCCCCTCCCCTTCCTAGCCGACCCCCAGCAACCCGTGCTCATTCCCAAACACAGGTTGCTGGCATGGCAGGAGGTGAGGAGTTCACCATCTCAGCCCTCCATGCCACTGGGCTGGTTTGAATGTTCTGAGATTTGAGTTCTGTGGATGCCATCTGTAATTTATGTGCATGAAACTGGAAAATCACTTTAAAGGGGAACAATATATTTGCTTACCCCCAGTTCTCTTTTTGTATATGTGTCTATTTTTAGGTCTCTAAAAAGCCAGCTCAGCATGTAAGACAATTCCCAGCCACCTCTACTACCATTTTGATGAAGAGAAGGTGCACTGGCAATTACCTCAGTGACACCTCCTGTGTCTGGGGGTAATGTAGATGGAACATCTAGCCAAGGATCACCCCCTGCCTGTCTCTCCCGGTCTGGCTTTCCCCATGCCCTCGGAGGCTTGGCCCACAGAAGGGATGTCTACTAAGTTCTACACCACTCTCATGGAAGCTGTTCTGGCCATGCTGCTTGTACTCCTTTGTGTGAGACCACTTATATCCTCAGAAGATTCAGTAATACTTCAGATACTTGCAACCCTTACCCCAGCCAAGAGCGACATTTTGCAACCAGGACCCCCCCCCCAACTTGTATACAGACAAGGCAACTAACCACATGTTGGCATAAACAAAGGTACCACCCCTGGCTTTAGGGTAAATACCTGACTTGGCATCTAAGAGGTCGGGGGGTCAGGGCACAAAATTACATTTATATTTACACCAAGTTCTGGAAGAGAGTTGCTAGGGCTATGCTATGTCTCCTATCTGATGGGACCCCTAATAATTCAATCTTGTAAGCACAGATGGAATGTCCACTACCAGAAAATGGGATTGTATGGTATGGCTTAATTTTCTGACAAAGATGGAAAGGCAGAAATGGGTGGTTCCCCAAGTTTGGAACTGTCACTACATGCAACAAATGCAGTCAAGAAATTGTGCTTTCTCACAGAACAGGCAGTACTTGCATTTCACATAAGAACTTTTCCATAAAACGAACTGTCCATCCCTCTGGATTGGGATCTCTGGACTTCTTTTACACAGTGTCTAATAGGTGGGGGTTGCCACACACTTTTACAGTTAACATCCTCCTAACGAGATGTACTAAGTTAACACCCGCAGGGTAAACTGTGCCTTTCAGGTAACCAGTTAGCCTTGACTAGAATTTCAGGTGAGGGTCTGCCCATCCTGGCCGCAGCCAGCCTCTGCTATTCTTTCCAGGACACACGTTGGATTCTTCAATCCCCCTCAGATTGCTAAAGGCATCCACACATTTAAACTTTTACATTCAGCACATATTTGTGGTGAAACTGGGGTTCTGAGTGCTGTAATCTAGCCTTGTCTCTGGGCACATATACCACCAGCCGACTCCCCTAAATCATGCCAGTGTTGCTGTACTCAGGCTTTGTTTGTTTGTCCCTTTTGTTACAGACATCAGACCTTTGAAGAAAACCTTTTCTTCCCTTCAATTCCATAGCTTTAACCACTGAGACTCTCTCTTAATCTCTGCTCTTGGGCAGCGGGACAGTCTTCTAATCCTTCAGGGAATTGCCCATTGGACCTACTGATTTCTCAATCCCATTTTCTTTTCATAGAAATGACCCACTGTGGTTCTGTTGTCACAGGTCTCTACCACTTCTTGAAGATAGGCTGTTGTTCCACTCACTAGGGTGAGAAAAAGATGACCAGAGGTTCTTCACCCAGCCCAGGGTAGGCCGACAGACACCTCTACACTCAGAGTTCCACTCTGGATGCTGACTGAATGACAAACACTGAACAACTGAACCCAATAATCTAAACTCCCTCCCCTGCACCTGTCAAAGGATTATGCTGCTGTGAGAGTTCTAAATGACATCACTCATTTTATACCTAGCCTAAGTAAACAATGAGCTGTCTGCAGAGGATTTCTAAAAAATCCTCTACAAGCTGCCCAGAGACCCTACCTGGTCTAACACTGATGGGATTCCAGTAACCCCAGGGGACTGGGTGGTTACATACTATTTTGCTGGACTTGTACCCCTTACCTCAGTCTTCTGTCATGTTTTTTCCTTTGGCTCCAGGGACAAATAGAACCACCTTTGGTATGTCACAAAATATAGATCTGATGTCACACCACACTGTACACATTGTATCCCAGAAGTGCAGCTTAGTGGTAACATAATTTATGACAATTCGAGGTCATAACTTCATTGCAGTTGCATTTTAAACACTGTACCCTTTAGTAAAAATGCTGGAACACGGCATGAGACTTCATCTTTCCTTACAAACTCCAATTTAGTGATTTATGAACAAGTGCTTGCACAACACTGTCAAGGTGACAGTAAGTATACAGCCAGAACCCTGACCACATCTCCCATCTATGTCCCAGACATCAGTTGGCATTCAACAGTCATCATTATTTGGCACAAACACAGCAACTCTGTATATTGTCCCCAACTAGCCAGTTGTGGGTTTAATCCTAAACAGCATTATTATAAACATATTTGCAAAGTGACATTAGTGACACATTTGCCCATACGCATTGGTGACATAATTCAAAGGATGATACTCAAGTTACATGCACAGCCTTGAGCTGGAAATGGAACTGGGTGTACCGGGCCCTGTTCATCACAGCATAATTTGGTGCCTCTGGTGGAGGTTGAATAAAGGGTATACCCTCTGAGAGCAAACAGTGCATCCAACCTGGATGAGAACTAAGTATAAAGTAGATGCCTTTTACTACTGCCCCTAGCCCCATGCCCTCTGGGGATTCAGATTACAGCACCAACACGGTCACAGCAACAGGCGCTTACTGGTTCACTTTGTTCATCCCTTCACCCTAGGGTTCAGGTTGTCAGCTCCTGCCAACTGCCCTGACTCTTGTGTAGCACATATATTTCACCGTGAGTTCTTTTAAGCCACATGCCTCTGCCAGAATATGTTTTCCTCAGCTAATGCGTTTTTCATTCTTTACCCTGCAAATAATGATGTATATATACTGTATATAATTTATAAACAGTGATAGCAACTGACTCTTCAGTATTGCAACTGCATCCTCAATTATCCGCTCACGTTCGTACAAGAAAATCTGGGTGGATAATCGAGGGTGCTGGATAATAGGGAGTGTATAATCGAGGAAGCACTGTAGTTGTGACTGAAGATATTGTGACAGTAGTATCAGGATGTATTTAATCATGATGGAACCACGGGCTGGGCATCATTGCAGGTGCTCTAACCATTGACATCACTGGTTGCTATCTATCAGTGGCTCCTACTGAGGATACCACTATTTGCAAATATTGTTACATGGATGAAAATGGAACAATTTCTCAGTGTGCTCAGTAGCATCTTATGTGGGTACAGTAGTGGTATCAGCATTGGGAGCCACTGACTAATTGCAGCCAATGCTGCCTCTGGTTGCTACACCTACAGGTTCAGTTTAGGAGGGGGGTTATATAAAAAAGCTAGTTGTAAAGGTCTGGAAGACAGAAAACAAAACAAGACACATTTATAGAAGTATAACTTGGGGTGGGCAAATGTAAATCGTGGCTGCTGCAGTGCTTCTATTCCCCTTTAAGTGAATGTGTTCACAGTTCACTAATTCTGAATTCAAGTGTGAGTTTATTGGTGTAGTACCATTTTATTAGTTCTGAAATGCACTTTATATGGTTCAGTTTTTCTGTCTCATCAGAGCATTCATCATTCTGTAATTTTTTGCTTCAAAAAAGACAAATGATAAAGCAGTAGTAATTTGGTCTACAGGCTGCACTGAACTTTAACCAGGTTAAAGTACACTGTTTTGTTCACAGAATAATTTTTCAGTCTTAAAAATATTGGTGAGCCCGTTGGTGCAGTGGTAGCCCCACCACTTGTGACTCCGGCCACCCCAGTTTGGAAATGAGCTCATATCGTCAGGGGGCTGGCCGGGGATGGGAGGATTGAGCATCCCATAGGGCACTCTCCTCCTCTGTGGAAAGAGGGTTTTGTCCTCCACCATGATACTGCCACCAGGATGACCACAGTGGTAGTGTGGCTGGAAGACAGAGAGAAGGGTGGGGACATCGCTGATGTCAGCATGTGGACACATGCACAATGTGTGCGGACATGCCTTAACATTCCCATATGCAATGTCCCCAGGGGACAGGGGATGGAGAACATGGAAAATGGCCTCAGCATCTCTGCTGCAGAAGGCTGATATTCTGTCAGTTATCTGCTATGCGATTCTGATTGGCTAAATTTTCCATGCACAGCCGGTGACTAGCAGCTGCAAACCTTGAACAACAGCACTGTACTGTCACTAATTTAATTCTGTTGTACCCAATATTTCATCCTACCCTATATGATGTTTGTTTAAAAAGAGCTTAAAGACACTTGTCAGCATATTCAAACATCATGTGGAGCAAACTGAGTTTGTGCCTCACAAATTGGATAGGGAATGCCGAGTTGACAGTTTGCAAGGCAAGAACAATATTGGAAGCAGCAGTCTGTGAGGCATGTAGGTGTAAAGCATATGCTAATGAGAGGCTGAGCTGTGAATATGAGTCCCACTCTTATATTGGAACCCATAGCAAATGCAGTAACTTCCATTTATGCTCCTAAAGTTAAACATGTTTTAACTAAGCACAAATGGCTGCAGGCCCCAGCAAACACTTTAAAATGGCATGTAAAAACAGCAATACCATGCAACTTGCAGCAGTTGAGGTATATATTTAGGAACACAACCAAATCACTGTTGCATTGTTACAGCATTGTTATTGTAACAGATGACCATACAAGGATAGCCACATATGTTAGACAACATCTCAGCATTTACCCATGTCTGCAACTTGAGTGGGACACCAGAGGTTACATGACATGCTCAGGGTTATGTGTTAAGCATGTGGGCCTTGGGGAGTTTAAACCTGTGATCTTTCTGCTCCAATCAGGTGCCTCCTCCCCTTGTCCACTCCAAGTGAGTATTGTCACTATAACCACACACCTACTGCAGCATCCACTCATTGGAGTGCATCTGCAGTCACTGTAACAGGTATTGCATCTGTTTGTTGAGATATACATTGCTGTCAATCAGATGTTTAGTTGGAATTAGTGTAGAATAGGATCATTAGCATGTTTTGCACCAATATAGCATTTTTGTACAGTAGTGCTTAAAGATCAACTGCAGCTGTATTATAAACATATTATACACTGTACTCCTTTTTCCCTAGCATAAGAACACCAGACCTTATTTATTACATATGAAATGAAGAAACTGCCATTTGTCATGCTCAGATACTATTTTAATGCTCTCCTACTGGTTGTCCTTATGTTAAGGAAAAGGAGTAAAGTTTGTAATATGTTTATAACATAGCTGCAGTTGAGGGTTTCTGCCTTGCACAGTTCCAACTTATGCGCAGTCTGAACCCTGTCAGGTGGTTTTCAAGTTTGCTTACAAGTGTGTTCTGTACTTGTACTTGAGTTTGTGCTTTGCACTGGTCTCACAAGGGTATGTTGTACACCTGCTTGTGTGGTCACCCCTTACAGTGCACTTCTTCCAGTATACATGCTGCTGGTCTAGTATACACATTTACATTGTTCCAGGGGTTGGTGCTAGTTTCCAGTAAGCTGCTCCTAGTACACTGCCCAAATTAATATATATCCGTTGTTTTTCCCCCTTTTGTTAATTAGATAATACTCCACCTGACAGTACCACTATAGGTGTGATATGTGTGCAACTTGGTAGCTGACATAGTAGCTCTATATCCCTTCATACCTAATCAATATTGTGACCTCATTGATAGTGATAGTGATATCAAAGTTGACAAAGGAGAGTCACTCACCCTCTACCAGATGGGTCCCTAGTGATGTCACAGTGAGTGAGGTGATAATGTTGATGTGACATGATGGGGAATAGAACTAGATATGTACTGTTATGCATGTCACACCTAATTTTATCTAACTGAAAAACTAAAACTAAAATACTTCTGAAATATAATGCACATTTGAACATGTTTACTTTTTGGCTTAGTTTTTTATTTAATCCATGTAATTTCTCTGTTTTATTCCACTCCAGTTTGGTTCTGTTCAGTTCCAGCAA
Source organism: Neoceratodus forsteri (assembly GCA_016271365.2). Lineage (NCBI taxonomy): Eukaryota > Metazoa > Chordata > Ceratodontiformes > Ceratodontidae > Neoceratodus > Neoceratodus forsteri. The sequence continues at coordinate 317,260,903 of CM057454.1, forward strand.
AGCTCCCACAACTTTTCTAACACTTTTAGTAATTTATTTTTTTCTAAATTACAGTTTCTTCTTTATCCCCAAAATTAAAACCATCAGGTGGCTATAAACCCTGCAGGGGCCATAGAAGGTTTATGCTAGTAGTTGATGCCCATGGCAGGTCCCTAGACTGCTCAGGCCTAGAACACCTGTTGTTCAAGAACTTTGACGCTATATATATATATATATATATATATATATATATATATATATATATAAACTGAACTTACAAACTTAAATGGGCAGACTGGGTGGGCCATAGGCCCTTATCTGCCGACACTGTCTATGTATCTATGTATGTATGTATCTATGTATATGGTAGTATATAAAAACACTGGTAGCTAGACATGCAGAATGCACAAGCCCAGTGCTCTAGGGGAGGAAATATGTTTCTCTGAATCATTGACCAAGCACTGGCCCCTATATCAAATAGGGGCTGCAGCTCCATGCATTCTGGAGCAGGTGGAAAATACCTTGACTTTGGCTTTGGGGGCTGAAGATAAACCAAGGACCATTGTGGTTATGGCTACAAATCCCATTTCAGTTCTGGCTTCTGGTTAGATCATTCTTCAGATGTCGGCTCCAGCTGCAAACCAGGTTTTAACCCTGTCTTAAAAAGTAAACCCTAGTGATCTGAGTCCAGCTCTGCTGACCACCACTTGGGGTTCTGTGTACATGACTCCGGTTACACTAGAAGCTGTGCCAAAGGTCCTAAATTTCAGTCCTGTTCCTCAAAACCAGGAAAAAGGAAAAGGACCATTCTCCACTTGATTTTGACTCTGGCTCCAAGTCTTTATCTCCTGGTTTCTTATACTCAGAAGTTACTCAGCCCATTAGTTCTCAGTGTCCCTCAGGCTCCTGCTCCTACAGCTATGACCCAAGGGGTGAATTTACACCTCTTAATATGGCTTTCCATGGGCGGTCAGAGTAATCCTAGGCTGACAGCTGCACTGTTTCCTCAGTCCTCGGGTTTACCATTAGGAAGGGGGCTCCTCCTTACCAGTACCCTCTATACAATCCACTCCAGTTAAGCCCATGGCTCCTTTTACCTCTGTGGCTCTCTCAACCTCTAGGCAGGTGTGGTAACCCAGACCCTGAATTTCAGGAGTCTGATCCAGATGGTCGCTATTACTGGTCAGGAGAGACGTTGTACACCCCTTTTGATGTGCAAGGAGATTATAATAATGGGATATCTCCCTATGAGGATTATTTAATCCTTATGATATTTTTTCAGTAGGATGGCTAAGGGCCTAAATATTCCTCTACTGGACTTGGACACTGAACAAGGATTACAATTTCTAGATATTCTGTGGAAAACTTCATCAAGCAAGGTTAACCTCTCAGTGAACAAACCCTTAACATCTTAGGCTTAAAGGACGTGGAAGAAACTCCTTTAAGGACTAGGAGGTCCTCTGGGGAACTGTTCACAATGTAGACTTCCTTGGGTAGATGGTGGGGGAAGTATCAGGAGCGTGGTGTCTGGGGCACCCACGAAGAAGGCCTTGTCAGGCAAGGGGTCTCCCTTGCTCGATTCCTGTTCCCCAGGCTCTTGAGTATTCTGGTCATCAGGTAGCTAATGGACCAGCGGACTAGCTCCTCCCCTAGGACAGTACTTTGTAACACCAGGTCTCCAAGGAATAAAATGGCTGTAATGGACACTTTCATTGTGGATTTGTTGGCAGATCTGGTATGTATCATGGAGACCTGGTCGGGGGATGACTCTGAGCGTGTGCTTGAGATGGTCATTCTGCCAGTATATTCTGTGGTGCAATGTCCTAGGCAGGAGCATGGTGGTGGGGCAGCCATCTGCTTTACATCTTTATTATGACTGACTGCATAACCCTTGGGAGAGACCAGGTTTTTTGGATGCATGACGGTGAAAGTTGGGCCAGTTGCAAGATTGTGCTTATATACCGTTCTCCAGGATATGGGTGTAAATTCTTACAGGAACGTGAGAGTTTCATAGCCAACCTAGTGGTTGAGTCACCCAGGCATTTGATCTTGGGTGACTTTAAAGCTTGGGTCAGTAATGAAGCACCTCTTTTTAGAATGCAATTCCTCCAGGTGATGTCTTCCTTGGGCTTCATACAGGCAGATTCTACTGGTAATCATCAACATGGCCATGCCTTGGACATGGTTTTCTCATTGGGTTCTGATATTAGTGATGCCAAGGTTACACAGATACATAGACACTGTCAGTAGATCAGGGCCTATGGCCCACCCAGTCGGCCCATTTGAACTTGTAAGTTCACTTTATGTTTTTCTAGAAGTCTGTTGCCCCTTACCCCTGACCTCCAGAATTCCCTTTCATCTATCCCATGCATTCTTAAATCCTGTGATTGTTTCAGCCCCCACCACTTCCTCTGGCAGGGTGTTCCACTTGTCCACCACCCTTTCCGTGAAGAAATTTTTCCTCACATTTCCTCTGAATTGCCCTCCCTCCAACTTAATTCCATGCCCTCTAGCCCTGGAACATCTTTTTCACTAAAAAATAGTGTATTCCTGCACCTTGTTCCTCCCTGCAAGGTACTGGTATGTCTCTATCATATCCCCTCCCTCCCTTCTTTCCTCCAGGGAATACATATTCAACTGCTTCAGCCTGTCCTCATAGGACTTGTGATGCAATCCCTGTACCATCTTTGTTGCCTTCCTCTGAACCTTCTCTACTCTGTCTATGTCCTTACGTAGGTAAGGTCTCCAGAACTGTTCACTGCACTCCAGGTGGGGCCTCACTAGTGTCTTGTATAGAGGAATTATGACCTCCCTTTTCCTGCTGGTGATGCCTCTGCCTATGCTTCCCAGAATCCTATTTGGTTTACCTGCTGCCTTGCTGCACTGTTTCCCTACCTTGAGGTCATCAGAGATAATAACCCCAAGGTCCCTTTCCTGCTTGGCGCATGCTATATCCTCACCCCCCAACTGATATGTTGTTCCAGGGTTTTTGTGCCCCATATGCATTATCTTGCACTTCTTTGCATTACATTTCAACTGCCAAACCCTTGACCATTCTTCAAGCTCCTGCAGGTCCCTCCTCATTCTGTCTACACCCTCTGGTGTGTCCACACTGTTACAGAGCTTCATGTCATCAGCAATCAGGGAAATTCTGCCCTCTAGGTCCTGCACAATGTCAATGATGAAGACGTTGAATAGGACCAGTCCCAGTACTGATCCTTGTGGTACCCACTGGTCACTCTTCCCTCTGTGGAGTGACAGCCATTTACCACCACCCTCTGTGTCCTGCTGCCCAGCCAATTACCCACCCACCGCTCTACTGTCCTGCCCACTCCCATATTCCCTAGTTTGTTTAATAGCTTTCTGTGTGGCACAGTGTCAAAGGCCTTGCTGAAGTCCAGATAGGCCACGTCTACTGCCCTCCTCAATCCACCTCCCTTGTCACCCAGTTGAAAAATTCAGTGAGGTTGGTCTGGCATGACTTACCCCCCAGTGAAACCATGCAGTCTTGGGTCCTGTAGTCCGCTGGCAACCAGATGTTCTGCCAGTCACTCCTTCAGTAGTGCTTCCATGATCTTCCCCACTGCTGAGATCAGGCTGACTGGTCTGTAGTTTCCCGCTTCCTCTTTGTTGCCGCTTTTGTATTAGGGGACTACATCTGTTGTCTTCCAGTCTTTGGGTACCTCCCATTTCCAGTTATCGGCTAAACAGGATTGCCAGAGGTTCAGCCACCACCTCTCTTAGTTCCTTTAGGAGGTTGATCCGGTTGTTTAGTTGGATTATTATGACATACTGTTTCTTTGCTGATCTTCCTGTTTAACCTCCAAGAGATGGTCAGTTATCACTCTTTTATGAAATCTGGAGCCTCAGAGTCTCCTGGTTGCTCTGGACATCTCAGGCATGGAGACGGCCTGTGCTGTTGTAGTCGAGGTGGCCATGAAGGGCTATAATGTGTCTCTTATGGCTGTTGTTGACTCACTAGCACCTCTTCGTGTCTAACCCTTGATTTCCTGCTACAAGTCACCATAGTTAGATGGTGATCTGAGGAGGCTGAAGATTAAGGGACACAGGTTAGAGTGTTGTTGGAGGAGGCACTGCTTAGAGGAGGATAATTTGGCACTGAGGGCTTATTACGATGAGTAGCAGTGTGCACTCACTCTGAAAAAGTCAGTATTCTTGTCACGAGTGGTTGCTGCTGAAAAGAACCTGCCAGCTCAGCTCTTTAGTACTGTTGACAGACAATTAAATCCAGCCTGTCTTTAGTCCTGCAGAGCCTTTTCCACAGATAAGTGTGAGAAGTGTAACTAGTTCTTTCTGGACAAGGTGTCCTCCATTCAGGCTGGGATATCCTCAAGTAGCCTGTTATTGGTCAACAGTGTCCAGTCTGATGGACAGAGGCACTCTGTCCTTGTGGGTACAGTTTGAGCCAGTGTTGGCGGATGATGTCTTTTGGGTGGTTTCTGGACTGCATCTCACCTACTGTATGTTGGGGCTAGCCTGGCTTCTTTAGAGTGCTGGAGCTCTCTTGGTCTGATTTTTGTGGAGAACATTGGGTTTTTCTTTATGGAGGGGATTTTCTCATCCACCCTGAAATAGGGCCATGGTAAAGCCCCTTCAAAAAAAAAAATACTCAGACTCTGATGCTGTCTTCAGTTAAAGGCCTGTAGCCATCCCAGTGGCATGGAGGGCTAAGATATCAAGCCTTACCTCCTCCCGTGCCGGCAACCCATGTCCGCATGTGAACACAGGTCGCTGGGGGTCGACTGGGGGGTGAGGGAGGGAGGGGATCGAGCGTCCAGAGGACAGTTCTCCTCTTCTGGGTAGGGTGGTTTGGAAGTCCCACCGCATGACTGCCTCCAGGTGGACGCCTGAGGGTAGGATGGGTCGGGGATGCCAAAAGAAGGGAGGGTGCTGCGGGACTCCACATAATGCATACACCTCCAGGTATGCACCTTGACGTGTCACACCCCAGCAATGGAGAGGGAAGGGAGAAAATGGAGGAAAGACCTCCCGGGTGGCAGGATGAATGACTGACCCCCCACTGGCCCTGCACCAGTGGCCAGGCACAACTATGGTCCTTGGGCTGAGGCTGAAGGCACAGGTAAGCCCCAGAGGATCTGGGTTACAGAGCTGGGGGGTTCAGTCAGGAAGGGGGCTGCCAGGGAGAGTAGGGGGCTAAAATACAATATAAAAAAAAAAAATTACAGGCCTGTTTCAAACCTTCATTTTCTGGGGAAGTTGATCGTAAAGGTGGCGGTAGTGCAGCTGGAACAACACATGAAGAAATATGACGTCTGTAAGCCTTTCCTATCCTGTTCTGGCCTTGCCACAATAGAGATAGGTCCAGTTAGGGTGCTCCATGATCTGCCTCTAGTGAGGGATAGTGGGTGTCATTTCATCCTTGTCCTGCTTGACCTTTATTTGGCTTTCAACACGGTGGATCATGGGGGGCTATTGGCTCATCTGAGGCACTGTCTAAGACTCGCGGAAATGATGTTATAGTATATCTGGCAGAGTGCGGCAGGTGGCACTTGACTCTCTTATCTTGAGCAGTTCTGTGCTCTGCTGTGGAGTGCCTCAGGGGTCAGTTTTAGCTACTGTGGTGTTTGCCATGTATATGTTGATGTTGGGGGAGATCCTTATGCACTGTGGCATGCGCTTCCATTGTTATGCCAGGGATACCCAGTTGTATATGTCCTGTGCCCTCGACGATGGTGCAGTTCCTTTGGATCTGAGCGAGTGCCTTAGGGAAATCCAGGAGTGGATGGCAGCCAGCTGACTTATATTAAACCCAATGAAGACAGTGGTGTTACTAGTGGAACTGGGTCAGTTCAGCTCAGCAGTAATGGGCAGTACTGCTGTCCTACCTTCATCGGATGGCATGACACTCAGAGCTGTAGATAAAGTGAGAAATCTGGGGTCATTGTGGACTCCAGACAGACAGACAGACAGACAGTAGAATATCACATGTCATTTGTTGTCTGCAGTGGCTTCTACTAACTTTGAAACATCTCCTGGATCAATCCCTTTCTTGAACCAATTGACCTAGCAATGCTGGTTCACACCTTAGTCACGTCAAGATTGGATTACTGTAACACTCTCTACCTTAGGTCATCCACAAAGTTGTTGCATCACTTTCAGCTAGTCCAGAGTGCGGCAGCTCAGCTGGTTACTGGGACCTCTTAGTTTGAGTGTGTCACACCGGTTCTTCATGCTCTGCAGTGGTTGCCAGTGCAGTGGGGTACCACCTTCAAAGTGTGCTGGTTTACTTACAACTGCTATACATCCCATGGAGTAGCCCTAGTCCACACCAGTGACAGGGTTAGACAGTGAGATCCTGGCCCTGAACTAGTGCTTTGACCCCTGCAAGAGTTTTTACCACCTCTGTGCAAGGGGTGAGCCATAGGTCCTGGGCCCAGTCTCATCTCCTCACCAGTGCTAACCTTGCCACCTGCACAAAGCCCAGACTCTAGGCCAGGGCCACCAGAAGAGTCGGTCTGGAACTCAGCACTGCAAATGGTGCCAGGACCAGGCCTAGCATTGTGAATGGCCATGGGATCCAAAATGGCACCAGAAAGGACTCCAGCACTGACCTGTGTGGTAGCCCTGGTAGAGACTTTGACCCTGAGCCAGGCTCAAAACCAGACCCAGGAAGACCTTCATCCTCACCAGCCCTGTTCACAGGCCCAAGGTTGGTGCCAACACCCTTCCTGGGTCATTCGACTGCTCGGGGGAGGAAATTACAGTAACCCTGTAGGTCAAGAGAGGGACTAGCTCTAGAAGCTTTCCTTCCTCTGGCACCATGAATGGTGCTGGAGGGGGCCTGGTTTTGTAGTCGGCACTGCATGGTCAGTGGTTCTGGCCTTAATGCCCACCGATGAAGACCCACTGCTGTGACCCCTGTTAGAGTTGTACCATCTCAGGGCAAGGGGTGAGCTGTAGGTCCAGTGCCCAGTCTCACCACTAGGGGTATCCACTGCACCAAAGTTCTGATAGACTGGGAGGGGCGCTCAGCCAACCTCCCGGAGGAAGCCAGTTGTCCACCCAACCCCTCCCCAGGGCTTCCGACATCTTGACATACCTAGTGCATGGAGGGCCCTTGTCTTCCTCAGTACATGTAATACTGGGAAGGGGCTTGGGGAAGAGCCCAGAGACTTTACCTTGGCATCCCTGGTGTGGTGCCTGCCTCCAAAGGAGAGGAATTTATGACCCCACTTTATTTTGCAGAGTTCAAAGGTGTGGTAGTACACAAGGAAGCAGGTGTCACACTTATGCATATCGTGGTCAGCGCTGGTTCTTAATGGCAGTGTAGCCCCCACACGAGCACAGACATATAGGGGGCCACCAGGATTCATCACAATTCTTCTTCTTCTTCTGCATGACTTCTTGCCCTTACACTCCTTAGGAAGTATGATGTTGAACTGAATGATGAGAACTGAGTAAAGTACTCTTACACAGTTGTGCCAATAAAGTTCCCACAGTGTGCACATGACAGTGGGAAAAACAGAACTGAGGATTCTAGGGGCCAGCATCAGTTACTGGCCAACCCACGAGCATGACATCATGATATCTGCCTCATGGCAGCGTCAGCACTGACATCGGTCTCCAGTGCTGCAAAACACTTTGCTCCCATTCAGCCCTAGTGCCTCTGGCTTAGATCCATAAGTGGGAATGAATGGTGAAGACTGATTCTTGGAAACTTTATATGGTGACTAACAAATACTGCTGCTTTAAGTAAACGTCTGGAGAACATTGTGTTTGCTCAGCTAAATGACTACATTAATAAATACAACTTAACATCTGTGCAGCATGGGCTCAGAGGTGTCACAGCAGCCACACTGCTTTAGTCAAGGTCAGTAATCATTTGTGTATTGTGTGTCCATGAATGGTGGTTGTTTGACTAGTGCTGTATTTGTGGACTTCGAGGCTTTTGATCTGGTTTCCCATGATTTCTTACTCTCCAGGTAACATTCCTTGGGTATGCCAATAAATTCACTTAATGGGCTTCTATAGAAGGCCCCAACAGGTCTGTTTGTGTAATACTGCCTCCAGCTTTCTTATAGCCACTAGAGGTGTCTTCCACGGGTCAGTTTTGGTTCCCTTGTTATTTTTTTTCTGTTTAGCAACACTGTCCTTGTTTCTTTTAATTCTGTAGTTAGTTATTTGTTATATGCTGATGACTTACTCTTTTATCACAGCTGTATGTCCCTTAATGTCATCTTAGACTCCTACACTCAGGACTTCAGGTCCCTGCAGGAATGGCTTTTAGATAGTCAGTTCTTGCTCAATTGTAGTTAAACCTAATCAGTGTTATTGGGATATATTGGATCTGCATGGTGTTCCTCTTGAGTAAGTGACTTATTTTAAATATCTTGGTGTTGTGTTAGACCCCCATCACTTCTACTCTGGCTTTCTTGCATATGTCTGGAAATTTACCAGTCAAAGTTTGGTGGCTGCATATAGACAAACACATTACCTTATTGCTGAGGTGCTGCTGCCTATTGCCAATAGCTGTCTACTCCCTTGTCATGATTATTATTCCTCAGTATTTTTGAATGCTGTTGCAGCATATCTAAAGCTGAGACAAACCAGTAAGGCACTCCAGGTGACAGAAGATTCAAAAACACCAGAAAGTTGTATGCAAGTATATTTATTCCAAGTTCAAACACTTAACATGGAAGACAGCGTTGCCTCCCCCCCACGATGAAGGCCCACGTGTTGGACCAAAGTGCTGGGGACCATGCTGTCTTCCATGGTAAGTGTTTGAACTTGGAATAATTCTATAGTGCTTGCATTCGGCTTTCTGGAGTTTTTGAATCTTCTGTCACCTGAAGTGCCTAACTGGTTTCTCTTTGCTTCTGAATTATGAGGGTGAGCCCCCTCATGTGGGGCACCAGCAGAGTTTTACCAGAGACGCACCTACTGCCTTGTGTTTGAACTTGCAGCAGATCTAAACAGTTAAATTCGGCCTGTAATAATAGTTGTCAAATCACTGGGATCTGTACTCCAATTTAATTAGTTGTCCCCGGAGGATAAGTAGGTTTTTTCTTAGGCTGATTAATTGACAAAACACTTTCTAACTTAATAAACTCTTTATAAACTGAATTGCATCTGGTCCAGTGTACTCACTGGGACACCAAATCAATCAATCGATCATTTAATAAATAAATAAACAAACCAAATAAATAATAAAATTAGATACCTCCTTCCAGATTGCCACAGATCTGGCAAGATACTTATTCCCATGAATGGGTTCTGTTGGATAGCATATTTTAAGTGTGGGGAACCTCAAAATTGATCTCTTTAGCAGGCCCAGTGGTGCAAAGGGCTGAGGCATTTGCACCTTACCTGCTGCCATACTGGCAACCAGGTACGGGAACAACCTCAAGTTGCTGGGGGTCGGCCAGGCAGGAGAGGATTGAGCATTCCAGAGTCTGCTGTCCTCTCCCCGGGTGGTGTGGCTAAGCCATCTCCACTTTTGACTGCCACTGGGTGGAGGACATGGGGTAGTGAAGGTTCCAGATGACTTCAGTGGGAGTGGCTGCGGTTCTGCAATGCGTGTGCGCCTCCATGCACACTCACTTGCATGCCACTACAGCCAGGGAATGGGAAGAAAATGAAAACCGAGCCAGGTGGGTTTAATGAAGCCTCTCCCTTCCCACACTACCACTATGGTCCCCAGGCCACTTCTGGATTTGTGTGTGTGGGGTGGGGAGGAAAGCCCTCCCTCCTCTGTCCGAGCCATGGGGGGGATCCATGTTGGATTCAAGCACTGAGGGACAAGGGAGGTGGTAGCTAGTTGGGGGAGCGGAGACGGGGCTGAGCAGTCTCCTGTTGGACTGTGGGAGAAAAAGCTACATAAACACAAAACATAACAAAAAGTTGCTCTCTGTCTTTTGCTTTTGGGAAAATAGAAAACTTTCCATTCATGCAAAACCACCAGGAAATGAAACAATGTCTGTGGAGACTTGTTTTTTGAGGGGTGATTGGGGAGATTTAGTGATTTGTTCGGGGTCACACAGTATGCAAGTGGAGGCTGTGGGAATCAAACCCATGTCTGCTGTGAAAGTAGTGATTAGTTTATTCAAGAATATACCCACATATAGGAAATATCAGAGTGGGCAATTTAAAACATCTAAAATCCTATTCATTCTCTTCTTAGCATTATATGGGGATCTTTATTCCAGTTTTGGCCCTTCTAGCTTTAGAATTCTTCGTAGCTCAAATTTCAGTGCTTGAAATATGATCAATAAATTTGACTCAATCAGAGAATGGTTAATTGACTATCATCCTGATGTGGTAATTATAACAGAATCCTGGCTAAATAATAAGATTGACGATACACAAATTAATATTCTAAATTACCAGGTACCTAGAAATAAAAAAGGGTGAGGACTATTAATTGAAGTGAAGAATGAATGAGCTGTTGTTCACAAAAATTGTTACAAAGAAGGATTTGAGTTGATTAGAAGTATTAATGCTGCAACTAAATCTTCCATTTAGAAAACCACTATTAATAAACATGGGTATACCGGCCACCAAATGCAAAATTAAGTGTTTTTTTCAGGGGTTGCAGGATTCGATTGATTTCCCGTATTCACACGGACTGTTAGCTGTTAGGTGACTTTAATGTCAGCTGGCACCTTATGAATGATACTCATGTATTGAGTGACTACCAGCTAAATTTGAGACTCAGCCAGTTGATCAAAGAATCCATAAGTATACAAATAGCACTTCTAATTACACTCATAATGGGTCTTCCTAGCTGCATTTTCAGACCATCAATTGATTTTCTGAGTAAAGAAAAATATAAAAAGCAGAGCCCTACTTCATTTATTACATGGAGGTCTTTAAAAAATGTTTGATTACATGCAATTTATGTTGGATTTGGGAAGAATCCACTGGAAACGAATACAGCTGATGCCAACGGCTGGTAACGCATGGTTATTTTTCTTAAATCCATGAAAATTTGCAACAAGTATGCACCAATTCAGTAAAATTAAAGTACAGTAATGTCCCTTGGTACAGCGTGATTTTGAAAAGATATAAAATGGATAGGTATGCAGCTTGATGCAGAACAAAAAAATGTAATTTAAAAGTGAACTGGGATAAATATAGACAGGCTTGAAACAAATATCTAAAGGAGATTAGATTAGCAAAATAAAATAACAAAAGCAAGTTTGTTGATAGTAATAAACCCATGTGACTTTTGGAAAACTATTTTGCACCTTTTGAATAATGATAAAAATTAAGTGGTGGGTTCTTTTCAGATTAAAGGCCACACCGTTCCCCTAGGCCAAACAATGGTTGAAAGTCTCAAAAGTTATTTCATCAAGGTGAGCTTCGAAGCCCTAGGAAGTTTACCTCAATTACATCAGGAGACACTTTTTCTGGGAAATCAAATTTGAAGAACCTCTCAGTTTTCTTTTGCAGATATTACTGTTAAAGGGTTGAAAACAGAGCTCTTAAAATTGGATATTCATAAAGCAATTGGTTTGGATAATATTCTGTCCAGGTTATTAAAATCTGCATCTTCACTCACAGCTTCTTGGCTAGCTCAAATTTTTAATGTATTCCTAAGGACTGGAGAATTTCCCGAAGCCTGGAAATGGACAAAAGTAATCCTGGTATTTAAAACAGGAACTAGACCTAAAATAGAAAATTACCTCTCCCTCTCCCTATTACCCCAGTAACTAAAATCTTTGAAAAATTGGTCTGTGCACAAGTAAAACTATTTTTGGAAACAATAACCTGAAAAAGTTTCAGTTCAGTTTTAAGTCTAGACACAGCACAACCTTGGCCTTGATAACAGTTGTGACAGATATCCTGCTCACTCCAGACAGGAGGATATCTGTTGGTTTCATTTTTGTTGATTCGTTGAAAGCTTTTCACTTTGGACCATGATATCCTCCTGTTCAGGCTGACCTTGATAGGCCTGGTTGATGACCATGTTCGGTGTTTTAGTTCATATCTAAAGGGGCATCATCAGTTGGTAGCCATAGGTGACTATAGAAACAACTTTGCAGTAAATACTACTGGAGTGCAACAGGGGTCAATATTTGGCCCACTTTTGTTTTAATATTTACATGAAGAAATTTTGTTTTAACGATGCATTTGTTTCTTATCACTTATATGCTGATGATACTATTGTTAATACAGCAAGTAATTCAGTAACTCAGATTCCAGAAAAAATGCAATGCACTTTTGATCATATTCAATTGTCCTGAATCCTAAAAAAGGCACACATTGTACTCTTTAGTTGAGATAAGGAAATTAGGTCAGTTAATACTGATTTAATAATAAAAAAACAAAATACTACTCTACAGAAAGTAAATTCTGATAGATACTTGGGAATGTGGCTTGACGAATGATTGAGATAGGATATCCATATTGAAAAGCTAATGAAAAACTTGAATAGGAGGCTGGGAATTCTACACCAGGTAAGGAAGTTAAACAGCAAGTGGTAACCTCAGCTGTACTTGTTACTGGATTATGGTGATATTTTATATGCTGGGGCATCAGGGATGGAGCTTGCAAGACTGAATTTATGTTACAACAGGCTTGCTCATTTCATCCTCGATGCCCCCCCCCCCCCCCACATTTTTTTATTTTATTTTAGTCTTTGGTAACCGGGTAAGGCCCACTAGGCACAAGTGCCTGTTTTCAGGGATACCTGGGAGCACTGGGCAGTTAAGTGACTTGTTGAGAGTCGCACAGTATGCAAGTGGAGGTTGTGAGAATCAAACTCAGGTCTGGTCTGCTGGATGTATCAAGCTCGTTCACACCTCGTTCCTCTAACCTCTAGGCTATACTGCCAGCCCATATCATTGCATTTTGTACTTTGCCTAGAGCTGGATGCATCTGTTGGATTGTAGGAATGAACACCTACTGACTTTTATGCACAACATTTGGGTAGATGATTACCAGAGTATACACTGGAGAATATCCATATTCGCCAAGAAGAGAGCTTCATTGTGATCTGCAAGTGGTTTAGAGATTATTGTTCATATGTATAACCTGGAAGTTGGCAGCTAGATCTTTTGTTATATGGGAGCAGTAGTTTGGAACTCCAGCCCATGTAATTTAAGACCTGTAAATGGGGAAAATCAAGTTGGGCCATATAAAAGATTGGTTATATTATAACGCTAAAAAAACACTCAACCATGCTGCAACTGATATTGAGAGGTTCTCTCTTTCATAATTTCTCAGTTAGTAATGAATATGTATGATTTGTATTAAATCTCAAAGCAAAATCATTTGTAAATAATACTACTCAGTGGTGCGACATATTGCAAACATATGTTTGTATTGCACTGTGTGTTTTTACTATTTACTGTTCACAGTATTGTGTTGTTGATGACCTTTACAATATAAATTTGATTGTGATGTAATTACTGTCTGCTGAATGCTAATGGAACCTTATTGTAAATGAGCATTGGCTGAATTTTTAACCCTGTTCATATTTTTGTATGAATCGAATTTTACCATGCCATACTATACCATGCTGGAAGTACTGTACCAAGCTCATTAACAGCTCATAACTATAATCTCTAGTCTATACTGCCAACCCAAAAGGTTAAAAGGGAATGGAGGTTCCTATATGTTTTCCATCCTTCCTGATTCTGTAAATGGTCCACCAAGACTAAGCCAGGATGATTCTCATAAAAGTAGGTTGGCCCAGAGTGGTTTCATTCTCTGATGTCTTTTATCTGAGTCCCCAGTCCTGTCCTCTTTCCCCTCTGGCAAGATATTCTCACTAGGACCGAGGCAAAATTTGCTATTCATTCCTTCAGTTAAATAACCTAAAGGCTTAGTCCCTAAGAGGTTAAAATTCCATGACATGGACCGCTCACGTGAGGTGCTTAAGGTGATGTGGAACCTTTGTAAAAGAGCCTTGGCTCAAAGGTGTCTTCCAAAATAATAATAAACATAAACAAGGTTCTGGTAGTCTCAAAGATAAAGGACCATAAAAATCTGGTTAACTAGACCGTAGGTTACCTGGGATCTGCAGCTTATCCGAAAGGTAGGGAAATGGGAAGACTGGGTGGGCCAAGCGGTCCTTATCTGCCATCAATGTCTATGTTTCTATGTCCGAAATGCATCAGGCAGGCCTTTCTGTATTAAATTAATTTTTAATTTGAATACAGTCTTTGCCATCCCTCTTTTGAGGTGGTGAGCGCCCAAAACCAGCATGTGTACTATGTTCATATTTTTCAGAGCACCACAATCCTAGTGCGCACTTCCAAGTTTGAAGATAGTCTCAAGGAAACCAGCTACCAGAAACACATATTCTTTAAAATGGAGATGGTTTATTATTTGGTGTAGTAAGTGGCTCCCTCTTACTTACCTCCTGTCTAGTTGCTAGCGTACTTGATTATTTACTGTCCTTGGTATCTTCAGAATTGAAAACATCCTCCATGAAGGTAACCCTTCTGTCATATCAGCTTTCTGATCTAAGGAATATTACCCTTTTTGCAGCAAGTTTTTTAAGGGACATACGTATTTATACTTTCATTAGTACGACCTTGTTCCCTAAATAGGATCTTAGTTTGTAGTACAGTTCTCATTAATCTCTCAGGCCGACTCGGTTTTTGCATCATATTTTTAAAGTTGGCAGTGTGTTTGAAGCTCACATTGTGTTGTGTTGCAACACTTAGCTAGCTCAAGAGCAACATTTGTAAAATGCTGCCGCTAATCTGGAATGCATCTGCAGCTCCATTGTGCATGACACAGTACAAAACTGAGTTAAACTTATTAGCAACAGTTTTTGTGTGACTTTGTTCTGGATTCAACAGGACTTTTACAACTTACCAAGAAATGCAAACACAATTTCATGAAACCTGTACCGTAGTTCTTTTCAAAACTGCTAGAGCCTCTTTTTAAACATTTGGATTCCTCCTGAGACTTTAATTTTAATGGGAGATGGCACTTCTAGTAGTAGTGACCTCAGCCAGTGGGGTGAGTGTCAGGCTTTCTTCAGTGACCCTGACTGTTTGGTCTTTGGACTCTTCCAAGGTTCTACCTAAGGTTGTCTGTTAGCCAGGTTGCGTGATTGCTTGTGTTTTTTCTTAAACTAGAGGCCAACAGAGGTGAAGCAATTCTTCATTATCTAGCTTTGAAAGGGGTACTTAGTTTTTATGTTAATAGGACTGAATCCTTTAGAGGTGATGTTAAACAGTGGTTTTTGTCTTCTGTATGTTCTTCCCTAGACTGCCCTGTGGACAAAATATCCTACCTTGCAGGATTGTTTCCTGCATCTTATATTGCAGAGCACTTGCCTCTTGCCCTGTACCTGAAGGACTGTGAAGGACTGCACGCCCGAAGAAATGGGGATGTGACCACATTTGTTGCAGCTGCTAGATTTACTTATTTAGGGAAATCTGAAACGTGACCACGAGTATCCGCCCACACATTCACTTTACAGTACAGTAAAGATAATCATTATTGTAGGGGTACAAATATTTGTTCTGTTGTGCTGAAAAGCCTATTCCCCCAAACAGACTTCGTTTATCCCTTCCCCCAATGGTACTGCTTATAGCCTCTGCTACGGTGTGGCTATAGATGAATCCATGTTCTTATAAAAAGTTACCTTTAACTGTGTTTCTTGTATTGTTATAGTTCTATAGCCACACACATCCAACCCTTCCTCTCCAGTCAGTGCTGTTATAGAAGTGAGTGGTTTGAATTAATCTGAGAAGCAGTCCCTTCTGCAGGGAAGATTTGATGGTTGGAGCTCGCCATGCATGAGACATGGGTGTAGTGCACAGAAAGCTTTTGGAAAATTCAGAGTGCCAGCTCCTCAATCCTAAACTCCAAGTGTGTTGCTATTGAAACATTCCACTTGAAGAAGCACCGTTACAAGTACTTAATTTTTTCTTATCACCCCTAGACACGGAGACAATTTTTGGTAGGATCTTGTCAAAAGAAACATTTACTACCTGGGTTAAACTGCTGTATTCAACACCTTCAGCACTAGTTCTCTGTAACAGAGTATTCTCCGCACCAATCAATCTCTACAAGGGCACAAGGCAGGGAGGTCCCCACTCCCTGTTATTTAATTTATTTTTAGAGCCCGTTGTCTAGTGAATTAAGTCACACCCTGGGATCACTGGTATCACCATAGAGGGAACACTATATAAAATGTCTATATATGCAGAAAGCATTTTATTACCTGTTACTCATCCTAAGACATCCCTACCTGCATCGCTTCAAGTAATCTCAGAATTTGGACAGATATCCAACTGTAAGTGTAACAGTGACAAAACAGAAGCTCGTACTTCAAGGAAGGCTTTTGCAGCAGGCCAACACTGGTAGGACTAAGCCGCCAGGTGTCAGGACCACACAGAAAACTTTCTAGCTAGCAGTCTACCATGGGGGACTGTCCACCACCGACGTCAGCCTATCCTATAAAGGTAGGTGGTCCCCCATACTCTCCTCAGCTCTTTTCCCACCATCGAACTACAGACATCGGACCTTAGTGGACACCGCAGCTATAGATGACTGCCATTTCTCGCGCTTCCCACACTTTTTTATTTTATTTTCCTTTTGCAGTCTACCATTGAATTTTTGGTGTTTCAGCCATTGAGTTTATGTCTTTTTCACCAGTTTCATCCTCTGACTGCTCCACAAAGTATGCCTGCAGATAACAAATTCCTGAAAAAGACGGCCACTCTGCATGCATCGTTTGCCTAGGTCCCAGCTACAACACCAAAGCTTGCTAGATCAGAGATAAATTCAATCAGGCCACTCAGAGACATTGTCTTAAGATTCTGAAGAGCCATCTTATTAAGCAGAAGCTGGTTGCAATGGAAAAGGAGCTACAGGCCACGAGCTCTTCAGCCTCACCAGCACAGTCCTCTGGGGCATCATTCTCTTCTCAAAAATCCAGTGTGAAGCATAAGCACTGGGACAAACACCGAGACTGGTCTGCTTCCTGCTCATGGTCACCTCACAAACCCTCGACTGTGTCAGGATCGTCCTCCTGCAGGGGGTCGGCTTTCTCAGCCCTGCCAGCCCTGTCCTCTTCTGGGCTACTGGTGGCACAGCTGCCCACCCTTATTGCTAGTATGGGTGGTGGCTCCTTGGGGCAGGGGACTTCCATCTCCTGTCTCCCAGCCCATGACGCTCAGGCCCATTTCATCCACGGGCTCTCAGCCAGGAGACAGCTGGTGTTAGTTTTTCATGCGCTGGTTCCTCCTCCATCACCTGGCTGGCCAAGGCACTGCCTACATTGGTGCTCCTTTCTGGGCCTGACTTCAGTACCTTAAGGCAGCATCCACAGCAGGCTACCACTGCCCCCTCTGCTCTAGCATCACCTCTGCCTTCTCTTGGGAGGTCTCCTTCCCCCCCAGGTGCCTGCTTCTCCAGCTCGGCCAGCACCGGCAAATTGCAAATCTTTCCCCGGGCACTCCAGGCCAGCCCAGTGGGGCAGCTGCCAGTACTGCCGCTGCTCCAGCCTGTGGGCCTGGCGCCAGCATCACCTCTTCCACAACCTGTGCCACAGCCGATGCCTGCTGGCCTGCTGCCAGATCCTCAACTGGCGTCGGGTGGTCCTTTACCAGGGTACCCTGTATCGGCTCCGCCGCAGTCTTACCCTTATCCAGTGCTGTCCTACTCATATCTGCCAGTCTATAATTCCCCACTTCCAGTGGACTGCAACACCCTCTTTTCAACATGGTGGTCCTTTGTTCAAAGGCAAACCCCCACTCCTCAGGGCCTGCCCTTGGCATCCCCCTTGGGATCTGCCACCCTGGGATCCAGGCCGGTCTGGTGCCAACAGACTTCAGACTTTGGGGTCCTCTGAGTCTCGACCCAGCATTGTGTCTGGCTGTCGCCAAGACAAGCACCAACCACAGAACAGTGACCAAGACAGCGAGACCAATTAGGATGACTCTGTTCTGGCCCTTTCTCCTTGCCAGGGGAATCATCTGATGGTGAAGGGCCTCCCAGGGCGATTACTAAATCTCCCCCTGACAATCCATCTTTTATAAACATCATGCATCATATCCAGTTCATCATTGGCTGGGAAACAGAGAAGCAGGACCCAGAGAGGCACTGCCTCGCAGTATATTTAAGGTAGCGAGATGCCCTCCTGGGGGTGGCACCACTCCTGATTTGACTTTTACTAGGATGTCACAAGGGCAGCATGGAATCACCTCTCTTCTACCCCTGCATTGGCCAAGAAGGTGGACCATCTTTATCATGCTCCAGCTGGTAAACCCTTTTTAGGCCGTCACCCTAAGGTTGATTCAGTGGTCATAAATGCAGTACATGACCATACCAAAAAGTCCAACCACCTTAGTGCCCTTCCTCCGGGCTGGGAGTCTAGGCAGCTGTACCACCTGGATAAGCGTGTTTTTGTGTCCACTACCCTAGCTATCTGGGCCATTAATTACCTGGCCCATATGATCTAATAGCAAAATGTCCTCTGGGATCAAGCCAGGGACCTGGTGCAGGCTTTACCAGAAGACCCCACTAAGATGCAACTCACCCACCTCTTGAAGTTGGGCTTGGACATTGGCAACCACATTCTTCAGGCTGCCTACGATGCCGTGGATGCCTCCGGGTGTGGTTCAGCTGCTAGGGTTTGCCTCCAGCGCCATTAGTGGCTCCGGTTATTCTGGTTTGCTTTGGATGTGCAATCCAGCCTTTTGGGTGCACCATTCCAGTGTTCTGTCCTCTTTGGTGGGGATGTTCAGGACATCATCTCCACCCTGCAGGAGTTGGGGTGAGCCCTAAAGGTGGTTCATTTGCTCTATCACACTCAGCCTATAGCAGGCCAACATCTGTACTTTCATTGGTCCTCCTGTAAACAGGCCCCAAACCAGCCTGCTAAAGGCCAGAACATGCGCAAGGCAACAATGGCCCCTGCAGCTGCTGCAACCAGAGCCCCTGGGGCACCTGAAGCTGCCCTCCCAGTGCCGGCCCCCACCTCCTGATTCCTTAGTCAACCCCTCCTTTCTGGATGGGAATCTAGGGGAAGGGGTCAGGGGTAGGTTCTCCTTCCATCTAGCAGGGTGGCAGGAAATAACCACGGACAACTGGGTGCTTCAGCTGATAGAGCACAGTCACACTCTAAAATTTCTAGAGTGGCCTCCAGAAACTCCTCCAGTAACCTCCTCCTTCACCTCGACCCATCTGCTCCTGGTGTTGGGGGAAATTTAAGTTCTCCTCCAAAAAAGGCCATAGAGCCCGTGCTTCAGGTTCAGTGGGGAAGGGGTTTTTACTCCCACTTTTTCCTTGTCCCCAAAAAGACCAGGGATCATTGATCCATCCTTGGTCTCAGTCACCTGAACCTGTACATCGAGTACAAGCACTTTCAGATGGTCACTTTTCAGGGACTGTTACCCTTTTGCACCAGGGGGATTGGCTGTGCTCTCTGGACATGCAGGATGCATATTTGCATATCCAGATTTTTCCTGCCGCTTCCTCCACTTCCACTTCCAGGGGGCCCATTTTCAATTCCAGGCCCTCCCTTTTGGCCTTTCCTTGGCCTCCAGGGTCTTTACCAAGTGCCTGGCAGTAGTGGCAGCCACTCTGCAGAGGCAGGGCTTCTATGTGTTCCCCTACCTGGACGATTGGCTGCTAGAGGCCCCCCTCCAGGGTAGCCTAGTCCAGACTCTGGAATAAACCTTTCACCTATTCCAGACCCAGGGGATCACCATCAGTCTGCCGAAATCCTGCCTCTCCCCTTGCCAGTGCCTTCAATATATAGGGGCATTCCTGGACACCAGCCAGGGCATGGCCTTTTTGCCCTTGGACAGAGCGGAATGGCTGATGGAGCAGGTCTGTCTGGATTCCTCCAGTTGCCAGGTCCCAGCCAGGGTTTTCCTGCATCTCCTGGGCCACATGGCAGCAGTCATTGCCACAGTCCCCCTTGCCCACCTCCACATGCGGGTTCCTCAGTGGACCTTGCTGGTTCAGTGGGACCAGTGCACGGATGACCTGGACCAGTTGGTCATGGTCTCCGACCTGGTCTGGAGAGTCCTGTCATGGTGGCTAGAGCCAGCCAGACTCCTTCAGGTGGTCTTTCAGTTCTTGATCCCCCATCAGATTCTCATGACAGATGCATCCGGGCTGGGTTGGGGTGCTCATCTGGCCGATCACCAGATCCTGGGCACCTGGACGGAGTTGGAATGTAGTCTGCATATCAGTGTCCTGGAGATGTAAGTGGTTCTTTAGACTCTGCAGGCTTTTCAGACTCATCTCATCCCCGGTCTGCTGCTGGTGCAGATGGACAACATGTATGTAGTGTACTACATCAACAAGCAAGGGGAGGGGGGGGACTCACTCCTTTTTCTTTTTTTAACTTTATCACCAATTTTGCCTGTGGAACTCCTTTCGGCATCTTCAGGGAACTTTCAGCCGCTACTTCCTTCCGTGGCTGCTGCTCCCCTCCTTCCTGACCCAGCACCACTTCTGGGTCTATACCCTCCGGAGGTAGGGTCACCCTATCCACCCAGGGCACTCTAGTTCAAGGGCAAAGTGCTGGTCCGAGAAGCTGGTTAGAGAGGAGACAGTCTGGAGTTAGGAATGTGAGCATAGAAGGCCGAAGTGCCATCATCTATCCCCAGGAGTGGGGTTTTCTTCTTAATGTACTGGTTCTTTCCCCTCGGAGTGCAGCTCGCAAGGCAACACTATGCCGCAACTCCTCCCCTAAGTATCCACTGCGTCGCCATGCTGGGCACCTCCGATCACCACCAGAGATCACTCCAGGAGTGATCGCATCTCCCCAACCCTCCCCGGGAAGAGAGAGCAGTCCTGCGGACGCTCGATCTCTTCCCCCCCACCGACCCCCAGCAGCCTGGGCTCGTTCCTGAACCGGGGTCGCCAGCGTGATGTGAGGTGTGGCGTCCAGCGCCTCAACCCTCAGTGCCACCGGGCCAGCCAAAGAGACTGACTCTTAACTGTATCGGGAGGTGATGAGAGTCTGGTATTGGGCCATTGAGCACAGTCTGGAGCTGTCAGGCATACGTGTTCCAGGTGTCCAAAACATCCTAGCAGTCAGTCTCGGCCACTCCTGTTACAGGCTCACAAGTGAGAGCTTCTGACCTCGGTGGTCGAAGATCTCTGACAGGTGGAGTCATCCAGAGTTGGACCTGGCTGCTAGGAAACCCTCAACTAGGGCCACTTACACCATAAAATGGAAGTGTTTCACCATTTGGGCTGTTTCCCGCCAACTGGACCCTGTCACCTGCCTGGTGAATCAAATGTTAAAATACCTTCTTTCCCTTTGGAACTTGGGCTTGGGGTACTCCTCCCTCAAGGTGTACCTTTCTGTCATCTCTGCGTACCATGTGCCTATCGAGGGCAAGGCTGTGGCTCAACTTGAAGTGGCCCGCACCTTTTTGCAGGGCATTCTGCATCTGAAACCTCCCATTTGGGTCATGGTCCCTCCATGGGACCTTTATTTTATGTTGGAGAAACTCACTTTACCTCCCTTTGAACTGTCCATGAGTTGCGAGCTGCACTTTCTCTCATGAAAAGCACTCTTTTTAGTTGCTGTTACTTCTGCGCGAAGGATTTCTGAGCTTCAGGTTCTTACATGTAAGGAGCCTTATTTTTTTTTTTTTTTTTTTTTACAAAGACAGGGTGTATTGGCGTACTAATCCTGCGTTTCTTCCCAAGGTGGTGTCAGAGTTTACGCTGACGCAGTCAATCCTCTTTCTGGTCTGTTATCCTGAGTACTCTGATCAGGGGGAGGCTTTGCTCCATACTTTGGATGTACATAGAATCTTGCGGCACTATACACACCAGACCAAGGCTTCTAGGAAGTCTGAGCAGTTGTTTGTTTTGTTTGCCCCCGGAAGAGGGCACTCCTATTTCTAAACAATGTTTGTCTAAGTGGTTAGCCAATTGCATTGTTTCTTGTTTCCGTAAGTAAAACAAGGACCTTCCAGGGGTGGTTAAAGGCTATTCCATCAGGGGTATTGTTGCCTTCATGGCCTGTTTCAGAAATGTGTCTGCTGCAGATATCTGTGCAGCTGCCACCTGGAGGTCTGTCCACACCTTCACCAAGCATTACAGTCTGGATATTGCCTCTTGGTGCAGGGTCAGTTTCGGCCTAGCAGTACTTCAGGGCCTTCTCTCCTGAGCTCTTGGTTGCTGATTTGTCCTTCTCCCAGTGCTGTTCTCCTGGTTATACCCAAAACTGCTTGGGACTCCGTCCTACTGGTGTTGACCTGCTTCAAGAACCTTCCTCGAAGTAAGATAGTACAGTTATCTAAGAACTTACTGTAACATTAGATCTTTGAGAGGAGCTCTTGCAGCGGGCCCTGCTTTCCCTCCCTCCTTCCCCCTGCTGTTCCTTGTTCCTCTCGCATTACTTCTGCCTTATCTTCCTTGGCTCTTGGGATCCTACTTGGTTCTCCATTTGCTGCCTGCTTGGGGTCTTCAGTGGGAGAACTGAGGAGGGTATGGGGGACAGCCTGCCTTATAGGATAGGCTGATGTCAGTGGCTGACATCGGCAGTGGGTAGACTGCTAGCTAGAAAGTTTTTTGTGTGGTCCTGGCACCTGGTGGCTTAGTCCTGCTGGTGTTGGCCTGCTGCAAGAGCTTCTCTCGAAGATCTACTGTTATGGTAAGTTCTTAAGTAACTGTACTTTATGTCTCTAAATCATGGTGTAGGAAAAGCAGAAATCACTGACTTAGGGCTGAAATGGAAGAACTGATCCCTGAAATACATGGGCATTCAGGTATGAATACATCCACAATCCATGTAGGCCCTGAACTTAGATTCTCTTCTGAAAGAACTAACACAAGATCTAGACAGATGGGCAAAATGACCTCTAACACTCTGGGGAAAAATAAATATTATAAAAAATGAATCTCTTACCCCATGCATTATACTCCCTAAGTATACTGACATTCTCTATACCTGAAAAATGGTTTGATATCTTGCACAGTATAATTTCTAGATTCATTGGGCGGGCAAGGCAGTCCTCAGTCTATCACAAACTAACGATGCCAAAATTGATTAGGGGGGGCTCTTAAGCTCCCAAATCTTTACATTTACTACCTGACCAGACATTGTAGTAAATATCTTAGATGGTGCACAGAAGATACAGTGGTGGAAAGAAGAACTTACATGCCACAATGGCTGCAACTTGAAAAATCCCTCTGCTCGAGAGAGAATATTGGCATTCAGGTTTTCATACAGTATATGCCTATCCAATAAATATACCAAAGAAACTCAAGGGTACCCCGATAGTCCATTCAGTACAGGTTCACAACCAGTTATGCAGTTTTCTGAAACTGGAAGCACATGGTGACCTGACACAACCATTACTGAACATCCCCAATCTGTGCATAGCTGGACACCCCATAACCACAGCCCCGGGCCACACCCCATAGACCACCCTCAACATCACAAGACTGGAACCACTGGTGTTCGATGGGAAGATTATATCTTTCACCACTTTTCAAAAAAGGTACAATAAGCCAAACAAATACGTGTTCTTGTTTTTACAACTGGCACAGGTAATCACAAAACATATTGCAAATGCCCCTGGTCTAACAATCATGGGAAATTATAATGCCTATGGCTCAGTGGAATCAACTAGTACATCCCATCACAAATCTTTACAGATGCATTTATGCCCCTCATCGCCTACAGAGTGGATGGTGCAGCTCCATAATGGCAGGAACAGTTAACAGAACAAGATGGTGAATATGACTGGCAAACCATATAGAAGGATTTATGCAAGCATACCAAATTTGATAACTGTAGGCTAATGCAGCTTAAAATACTGCATTACATATACTGTATACCACAGAAGCTCCTCATACTGCAAAACCTGGCCTCCGATGTGTGTACGAGATGCCAGGAAAGCACAGGTACTTTACTACATATACTCTGGCACTGCTCTAAAGCAAAACTGCTCAGGGAAGCTATTCAGCAGAAGACTGACCTCCTCCTTGGTCTAGACTAAGCCTTTCAGAAAGGAAAATGGAACTTATTTAACAAGGAAAGGCAGATTAAGCCAGAGCTTGTTTCCAGATGTGATTGAGGAGCACAAGGAAGTTAAGTGACTTGCTCAGGGTCAGACACAGTATACAAGTAGGGGGTGATAGGATTTAAACCCAGGTGTCCAGGTTTGCAGCTCAGTGCCCTTAACCACTATGCTATACTGCCTCCATTCAGAAATTTGTATTATAGGAAAATTTGAGCATAAACACATTGAAGCCCAAAAGTTCCATATTGCCTTCATTCCAGCGTGTGCTGAAAAAGTCATACTAAGGCACTAGCTTACCCAGGTGGTACCTAGCTATAAAGAATGGCATGCAGAACTTTTGTTTGCACTAAAAGCTGTAAAACTGATAGTCAGCTTGAGGAATCCGAACAAGGCATTACAGAGGATTTGGGAAAAGCAATATGTACTAATAGAGCTGGAGTAAGTGTATACAAGGAACAACCAGATTAATGTAATTACATACATTGTGTATATGGTCCAAACAACTGGATCAAGTATCTTTCATACTGATAAGAAGATATGTCAACACAGAAAGATGAAATGTAACTCTGTACTTAAAGTAAGACTGGGAACCTTGAGGGGAGGGAGGCTTGTTAAGTCTGCTGTGATTTGCTGCATGTCGTGCAGTAAGGTGACAGCACTGCTTGCCCCCCCCCAGCCATTGACGTGACACTAAAGGTCAGGACTTGGTGCAGGCATTACCAGACCTAGGACGGCTGGTATGTTGCTGTCGATGTTGATGATTCACCCTCCCTCGTTCACTTCTCCAATCACACCCGTATCTGGTCAATGTTTGTTTCATGAAATATCCAATAAAGCATACTTAATTAAAAAAAACAAAACTTTTTTCTTATCACTAACAATTTCAGATGTGCAATTTGGTAAAGTTACAAAGTGAAATTAATCTCTTCCAGCCATTATGACTGGTACTACCTGGGGAAGTTGGGGAATGCTGGGACCCTACAGGGACAGTAGTTCCCAGGGCTATATAGGTAATTCGAGCAGACTGGATGGACCATGGGTCTTTTTCTGCTGTCATTGTCTATGTTTCTGTGTTTCTAGATCAGAAACATTTTAACAGAATCGTATTACATCTACAACTGTCCCTTTTTACAATTCAGGGTAATGCACGATGAAGTGAGCGACACAGAAAACATCAGGAAAAATCTTGCAATAGAGAGAATGATTGTGGAGGGCTGTGATATATTACTAGATACTAGCCAAACCTTTGTGCGGCAAGGTAGGTGTATGTCTCTGTTGTAATGTGCAAAATACAAGGTTCAAAATGATTTACATTGCATTACTGCTGTTCAAGCCCCCTTAACAGTTCCTGAAGCTGTCTTCCAACTTTTAAGACATTAATCTATGCCAATGGCACATTAATTTAGGCCATGCAAGCCTATATGTATATGTAAGGCAAAATTTTAAAAGTCCTGTATCTCTTTCATCAGGCAACACCTATGGTACTGTAAGCTACCAGGCACTAGGACGACAAGGAAACTTTTGCAAGCAGTCCATCAGAGGCCGCCCACAACAACATCAGGCGTCAGCTCTCATATAAACATCGGTGGCCTCTCCTCTCCTCAGTTCTTTTCCTGCCATAAACAGACCCATCAGACCACTGACAGAAGTGCCGCTACAATAGCCACCATTTTTCTTTTTCCGATAAAACAGTGATCACTTTCATAGTGATTCTTCGATGACCCGTGTGTCATCAAAGATGCTGTCAAAATGATTCCGGTAGGAGCCAGTCCAGTGGCGTGGAGGTCTGAGGTGCTGAGCACCTTGCCTCCTGTCATGTCAGTGACCCTGGTTTTGGAATTAACCGGGGTGCTGGGAGGGAGGGAGGGGGCTGGGAGAGAGTTGAGTGGCTGCTAGGCAGCTCTCCTCTCCAGGATCAGGGAAGTTGGCCGCACTGGCTCTTGGCTGCCACCACATGGAGGCCTGGTGGTAAGCCTACAAGAGTACCAGGAGGCAGCTGTAAGTCAGAGGGAGGGGGAAGGAGTTACAACCTTGAGAAACATGCATGCCTCCACATGCATGCGCTACTCGAGGAAGCCACAGCTGGGGATGAAAGGGAGAAAACCAGGAGTAAAACGGTCGGCATAGTGGGAGCATATGATGTCCGCACATTGCACCCCCACCTGCTTGGTCACCAGGGCAGCCCGTGGCGAACAACTAGATTTCAGGCATCAGGGTGGGGGGGGCACCTCTTCCCCTCCCAACCCCACCACGGGGGGGGGGGGGCAGTCCTTGGGGCCCCAGCTGCAAGGTGAGTCCCCAAGGAAACTACAGATGGTGGATGGGAGTGGTGAAGCTAGCAGAAGGGAACCTTGCCCCACTGTGACCAATGGAGGATAAATGCATAAAAATGATTCTGGTACTGCAGGTGTGGAGAAAAGATTTGCACTGGTGACTCCCACACTGTCTCTGTCTGCTTCCTAGGCCCAGACCACAGCATGAAAGCCTGCCAGATTTGCCAGGGTTTCAAGCCTGTGACCAGCCAATGCCGAACAGGGCCGTAGAAAAACACCTCTTAAAATAACAAGTAGCCACTATGGAGAAGAAGTTCTAGTAAAAAGCTGCAGCATTTCTGACCCTGTCAACTGAGTCCGGGTCCTCCCAAGTCCCAGGAAAACTCGTCAGGGAGTTACAAATACAAGCACTGGTATAAGGACAAGGAGGGAGCCTCCCAGGAGTATTCAGGTCTCCCCTTCGCTCTGCAGGTATTACCTCTTCTGCAGAGTCGTGCAGTACGGTGACAGCACTGCTTGCCTCCCCACCCCAACCCCAGCCGTTGACATGACACTAAGGTCAGGACTTGGTGCAGGCATTACCAGACCTAGCACGGCTGGTATGTTGCTGTCAATGTTGGTGATTCACCCTCCCTCGTTAACTTCTCCAATCACACCCGTGAACCATATGGGTGCTGATGTTCAGGCAATTCTGTCATCCTTTACTGACGTGATTAGATGCCTGTTACTTAGTCCCCCTCTTCCAGGGAGCCCATCAACGGCACCTACTGATCTTACTTCAAGATACAGCTCTTGCAGCAGGTAATACCATTAGGAGTGAAGCCAGCAGGCGTCAGGACCCCACAGAATTCTTCTAGCTAGCTATCTTCGGCAGGTACCGCCCCCGACGTCGGTCCCGCCTCCGACGTCAGGCGTAGTACATAAGGGGGCGGTCCCGCCAGATTCGCCAGTTCTTTCCCGCCGTCGGCTTGCATGTCTCGACCCTTCGGATCGTTTCTAAGTGCGCGACACACGGTTAAGTTCTTCCTTCGGGAAAACATTGTTTTCTTCGGCTCAGTTGCTGTTTGATGTCCTCTCCAACCTCCGCTGAAGGCCATCCCTCGAACTGTGCCTGTGGGAAGCAAATCCCGTTTAAGGATCCGCATTCAGCCTGCGTCCGGTGCCTAGGCCCAGACCACGACACCCGGTCCTGCAATTTCTGCCAAGGGTTCAACAGCCGGACCCGGATCGTCGCCAGAAGGCTCTGCAGGCGTTCCTGCTCGAGGAGAAGATTAAGGCCACGGACACCTCCAAGGGGGATTCAGCAGAAAAGGCCTGGAAACACTCTGAGAAGCACAGGGAGAGGGTTCCTTCCAAGTTCCCATCTAGTGCCTCTGACTCCCGTAGTTCTGGCTCCCGGTCCAACCGTTCGCCCTCCTGGACCCGTTCTCAGCCTCCCCCTGCTGCGGTGAAGAAACCTTCGGGCTCCTCTTCCTCTTCACAGGCCAGGCCCTCTTTGTCGTCTTCCTCCAAAGCCCTGGTTAGGTCTGGGGACCGTCATCATCATCACAAGTCGGGTTCCCGCCATTCCGAACCCGACGTCAGGTCTGTCTCCTTGTCTCCTCCTCCCCAGAGAAAGACCAAGGAGCTCACCTCTCTGAAGAAGCCGTCAGACCCGACATCAGCCCGTCCGACGGCCACCCATCACAGGTCCCAGGAGCCATCGACCGCCAGATGCCCATTGCTGGTCAGGCTTTCGCCCTCTCGGTCGTCGGCAGGAGGGCCGACGTCCGTACCTGTACGTTTAGAGAAGAGGACCCCGACGCCTCCTACCGACATCGGTCAGGAGACTATCACAGAGGAGGAGTTGACGCGGCCGAGGACCAGGCAGGCGAACCCAGTCCTGTCACACCTCCCAGGAGCCCTCTCC
The DNA here is from genome assembly GCA_016271365.2 of Neoceratodus forsteri. Classification (NCBI taxonomy): domain Eukaryota; kingdom Metazoa; phylum Chordata; order Ceratodontiformes; family Ceratodontidae; genus Neoceratodus; species Neoceratodus forsteri. The sequence continues at coordinate 317,289,018 of CM057454.1, forward strand.
ACAACCTGAGGCCCTGAGGGCTGGCGCCGGAACCCGACGACCGGCCACCGGTGCCCGGTCCGTCATCGGGCCTTTCCCTTTCAGAGGTTAAGGAGCTCTTTTCTCACTGGTGGGATACCATCAAAAGGGATATGGTTCCCACACCACCTCCTCTTCCTCCTCCTCCTCCTCCACCACCTGCGGCCCCTCCGGCTCCTGCGCCCCCTTTCCCATCTGGGGCTGCAGGCGGAGTACCTCTCCCCCAGGAGCCTACGGACCCTCCAAGGGGGAGACCTGATAAAACGAGATCTCCGTCTAGATCTTCTTCAGGGTCACCCAGTCCTAAGAGACCCAGAAGACGCCGTCGTTCGTCTACGGAGGTTACGGGATCGGAGTTCTCAACAGGATCCAGATCCCCCTGTCCTCTTCACATCCCCTCTCCGGACCCACGTGAGCTTCCTAGATCTACTCTGGATGACCCATCGTTCTCCGAAATCATGAGACATATCCAAGAGAACATGGGATGGGATGCGGAAGAATTAGACCCCGAGAGACTACGCCTTGTGAGGTATCTTCGGCAGAAAGATCCCAAGCCTGTGGTGGTACCACCCTTGGTGGACACTTTTGTGGGCATCACCAAGGCAGCATGGAAGCGTCCACACTCGCTCCCGGTGATGCCGAAGAAAGCTGACCACCTGTACAAGGCCCCTAAGGAGGACCAGTATTTGACTCAACATCCTCTGGCTGACTCTCTGGTCATAACAGCCTCTCATGACCGGTCCCAGAGACCGCAACATTTGAGCACCCTGCCACCGGACCCGGAGTCCAAACAGCTGGATGCTATGGGCACGTGCACGTATGCTTCCGCTACTTGTGCCATCAGGTCCCTGAACTACTTGACCCACATGGTACAGTTCCAAAATGCCTTGTGGGAACAGGGACTGGATCTGGCGGAGAAATTGCCAGAAGGTGAGTAGAAGGAGGAGATGTTACAGCTCCTCTGTATGGGTTCAGACGTGGGAACCCAGGTGCTGCGAGCCGCGTACGGTTCCGCGGACTCCTCGGCCAGAGCGGCAGCTTCAGGCGTATGCCTCCGGAGACACTCATGGCTCCGTGTCTCCGGATTTACACCAGATGTCCAGAAAAACATCATGGACGCCTCTTTCGAAGGAGAAGTTCTCTTTGGTGCACCCTCTGAGAAGGTTCTCACCAAGCTCCAAGAGGCCGGGAAGGCGGTGAGGTCGGTCCAGGCAATGTACCGACTGAGGCTTAGTTCCTTTCGTAGGAACCAAAGCCGTTTTTGTGGATAGACACAGAGACAACAGTCCCGTACCGGTCCACAGCAGAGGGGCTCCGGTTCCCGCAGAGCCCAGGGAAGACAGCCCGCGTGCCGAGGTCAGCGTCCAGCTAAACTGGCTCAGCCCGCGGGCCCCTCTGCCGCCACAGCCTGACTTCTTCCTGGCCCCCTGCCCCTCAGGATCAATGGGATATCAAGGTCGAGGGTCATATTGCGAATTTCCTGCCAGGATGGCAGTCCATAACCACCGACAGGTGGGTTCTGCAGTTGGTTGAAAAAGGCCACTTTATAGAATTCGCAGACAAGCCACCCTCGAGGCCTCCTCTGCTCTCCCGTTACTCAGGTCAGCACAAATTGCTTATCAGGCAAGAAATACTTGTGCTCCTGCAAAAGGAAGCAGTAGAGTATGTTCCAGAGAACCAGAGAGGGTATAGATATTATTCCCACTTCTTTCTGGTTCCGAAGAAAACAGGGGACCTCCGTCCAATCCTGGACCTCAGCAACCTCAATATGTCGGTCGCCTACAAATGATTTCACATGGTGACCCTGCAGGGTCTTATTCCCATGCTAAAGAAGGACGCCTTCTTAGCATCCCTGGACATGCAGGACGCATACCTGCATATACCCGTAGCTCAAGCGCACAGGAGGTTCCTGCGCTTTGAGTTCCTCGGCCACCACTTCCAGTTCCGAGCTCTCCTGTTTGGACTGTCATCGACCCCCATGGTCTTTACCAAATGCATGGCAGTCGTGGCAGCGTCTCTAAGGAGACAGGGCCACTATGTGTTTCTGTACTTGGATGATTGGCTTCTCATGGCAGCCTCCAGAGAGGCGTTGTTGATGGCTATCCAGAGTACCTAGACTCTGTTTCGGTCTCTGGGCATCATAATCAATTACAAGAAGTCTCTCCTTGTACCATCACAGAAGCTGCAGTTCATAGGCGCAGTTCTGGACACCGTTTAGGGGAGAGCATTTCTTCCAGACGACAGAGCGGAACGCATCAGATCCCTCATCAGGGATCTCTCGGCGATGAAGACTGTCCCTGCCAGGCTGGTCCTTCATCTGCTCGGACACATGGCTGTGGCCATTCTGACTGTCCCTTTGGCAAGGCTCCACATGCGGGTTACTCAGTGGATACTCTAGGTGCAGTGGGACCAAAGGCAAGACCACATGCAGCATCCGGTCAGAATCACGGACGCCGTGATTCGAGATTGGCAATGGTGGCTAGATCCAGGGACACTTTCTGCGGGTGTCCCGTTTACAGCGCTGTCCCCGGAGGTAATCCTCTCCACAGACGCCTCAGGGCTGGGGTGGGGAGCACACCTGAACGGGGTGAGGTCCCAGGGAACGTGGACCCCTCAGGAAGCTCATCTCCACATCAACATTCTGGAGATGAGGGCGGTCCTTTACGCCCTGCAGGCCTTTCAGTCAGAGATCCCACCAAATACTCTCTTGCTCCAAACAGACAATACGGCGGTGATGTATTACCTCAACAAACAAGGAGGCGCACACTCTTACCCCCTTTGCAGGGAAGTAATGAGAGTGTGGGATTGGGTAATTCGACACGGCGCGAGCCTGATTGCAGTTCACGTTCCCGGAGTGGACAATACAATCGCAGACGGCCTGAGTCGTTCCCAGGCCAGAGTCCACAAATGGGAACTTCTTCAAGGGGTAGCAGAGGATCTGTTTCTTCGATGGGGCACTCCAGAACTGAACCTATTCGCTTCCCCATCCAATGCAAAACTGCCCAATTTTTGCTCGCTAGATCCAGGGCCTGGTGTTTTCTGGTGAGACGCGTTGTCCCTCTCCTGGGCAGACAGATTCCTCTACGCTTTCCCTCCTTTCCCGTTGATCCAGAGAGTTCTTCTCAAACTGTGCAGGGAGCATGCAACAATGATCCTGGTAGCCCCATTCTGGCCCAGACAGATCTGGTTCCCCTTGCTAACGCAGCTGTCCCGGGAAACCTCCAATTCCGTTGCCTTTCAGCTCCCATCTCTTGTCTCAGGAGGAAGGTTCTCTAGTCCATCCGGACTTACGCTCGCTGAACCTGCATGCTTGGCTCCTAGAGACATAGCCATTTTGCGACACGGGGTCTCGCAAGAGGTGGCGGAAGTCCTTTCCGCGGCCAGAAAGCCGGCAACGCATGCGACGTACGCCATAAAATGGCGCCGTTTTTGCCTGTGGTCGCAAGCATGCGGCCTTTCCCCTTTAGGTTGCCCGGTGAAAGCAGTGTTAGAATACCTGCTCTTCCTTTTCCATTCGGGTCTCACCTGCTCCTCTATTAAGGTGCACCTCTGCGCTCTTTCTGCTTACCACTTCCCGGTGGGACAGCGCACAGTGGCGCAACTTGACGCCTCTTGAGATTTTCTGAGAGGGGTGTTACAACTTAGGCCTCCCATTAAGGACCCTGTTCCTCCATGGGATTTACTCTTTGTCCTGGAACAACTCACGCTCCCCCCTTTTGAACCTGCCCGCGGATTGCGAGCTGCGTTTCCTGTCATGGAAAACGTTATTTTTAGTTGCTGTTACGTCAGCAAGGAGAATTTCCGAGCTTCATGCTCTCATGTGTAAGGAAACTTATTTGATTTTCCACCTGGACAGTGTCCCTGAGGACGAATCCTAAGTTCTTGCCTAAGGTGGTCTCTGCACTCACTCTCAATCAGGACATTGACCTGCCTGTATATTTCCCTAAATATGCTAATAGAGGAGAAGCGCTGCTCCACACCCTGGATGTTCACTGCTGTCTTAGGTATTACCTGAACAGGACTAAACAGCTTGAAGTCGGAGCAACTCTTCGTTTCTTCGCTGACAGGATGATGGGCCAGCCAGTATCGAGCAGTCCTTTCTCGCTGGCTTGTCCAGTATATATCATACTGCTATGATACAAAGCAGAAACCCCTCCCGGGTACAGTCCGGGGCCATTCCACTAGAGGGGTGGCCACCTCCTTTGCAGCACTTCATAACGTCTCCTCCTCTGCCATCTGTGCTGCAGCCACTTGGAGCTCTGTGCATACTTTTATCAGGCATTATAGCCTGGACATTGCTTCACGCGAAGAACCGGTTTCGGCCTGGCCGTGTTACAGGGTCTCCTGTCCTAGAGTCAGGACTTGGTATGGATTTTCCTAGTTTCCTCCTCCCAGAATGCTCACAAGCGTTATTGCTTGGAAATCAGTCCTAATGGTGTTACCTGCTGCAAGAGCTGTATCTCGAAGTAAGATAGTACAGTTACGTAAGAACTTACCATAACAGTAGATCTTCGAGAACAGCTCTTGCAGCAGGTACCTTCCCCCTTGGAGGAGGCATGGCTTTCCGAGCCTTTGGCAGGGGTTTATGCCCTTTTACCTTCTGATGGTGGATCCTCGGTCTCGCCTTCTGATATCGTCCTGCGGCCGGAAGTCTCTGGCGGGAGAACTGGGGAATCTGGCGGGACCGCCCCTTATGTACTACGCTTGACTTCGGAGGCAAGACAGACGTCGGGGGCGGTCCCCGCTGAAGATAGCTAGCTAGAAGAATTCCGTGGGGTCCTGATGCCTGCTGGCTTCAGTCCTAATGGTGTTACCTGTTGCAAGAGCTGTTCTCGAAGATCTACTGTTACGGTAAGTTCTTACGTAACTGTACTTTATTTCCCCAATTAACATCACAAAGAACACCCTTGCCACAGCCACATCCTAGGGCACCACCGACATCGCCAGCGCATTCTCTTCTCCCCTTTGACCCACTCAACGATGATGAAGAATAGTCCTGACTTGATGCAAGATGAGGAGGAGGAGGAGGAAGAAGCTGAGGATTATGCTGCAAGTCCCTAAGACGGGACACCAGCTCCACGGTGTCCACTTCCACTGAGCACTTGGTGAGCAACACATCATGGTCCCCTGCAGAGGATCCCACTTTTCTCACCATGCTGCAGCAGTTGCAGGCTGCCATGCGCTTTGACCTGGAGGAACTGGATACTACTAAGAAAAATCTTACAAAGTTCCTGGAGTTGCCAGAATCTCCTGCAGTTGTGGTGCCACCTGTACTCCCTGCTTTGGAGGATGCCACCTTTGCTGTCTGGTACAGGCCAAGTAATATTCCAGCTGTACCAAGGAATGCTGATAAAATGTACACGGCCTCTTCTGGGAAGCCATTTTATGCCACCCAGCCTGAGGTAGACTCAGTGATCAATAATGCTGCCCATGACAGAACTAGGGCACCTAAGCATCTGAGCTTCCTCCCTCCTGATAAAGAATCCAGGAGGCTGGATATTTTAGGCAAAAAGACCTTTACCCCAGCATCTTTGAGCCTTTGTATTGCTAATTACCAGGTACATATGCTAAAATATCAGAACACCCTCTAGAGAAAGGCCAAGGCAGCTACACAAGTCTTACCAGAGGGCATCCCAAAACAGGGGCTTCTTAAAACCCTTACTTTTGGGTCTGATGTGGGCAAGCTTTTGCTCTGCACAGCCCATGAGCTCTTGGATGTTTCTGCCGGGGCTGCAGCCTCTGGCATTTATCTCAGGAGGTATTCATGACTCAGGGTGGCAGGGTCTGTGAATGACATGCAGCAGTGTGTTCTCAGTGCCCCAATTTTGAGGACACAAGTTGTTTGGTTCTAATGTCCAAGGTATTCTGTCAACACTTCAGGCTTCAGGCAGAACCCTGAAGTCTGTGCATTCCCTCTACCATACCCAGCCAAGGCGTAATAGTAGGGGTCCTTTTTGTCTGGTTGGTGTCAGACAGTGCCCAGCAGCCAGACAGCAGGGCGGGGCAAGGGAACCACACCAACCAGCTCCGCCTGACTCCTTCTACGCCCCCCAGCTACCTTTACTTCCAGGGGTGGTTGTAGGGGGTCACCTTTCCCTCCACTTAAACCAGTAGAAGGAAGTGACAACCGATTCATGGGTTCTTAAAATCACAGAACAGGGACATGCACTGGAACTTCTAGAAGTACCTTGAGAACATCCACCCTAGTGATGCACTATCCTCCATAACACGTACCTCTGTTTCTGGAGGAAGTACAGACTTTGCTACAAAAGAGGGCCATAGAAGATGGCCTGAGGGCTGAGGCACTGGATGCCTTACCTTGTGTCGTACCAGCAACTTGGGTTCGGGATTGACCTTGGGTCGTCGGGGAGCCAGCATGGGGGCAGGGAGAGAGCAGGATTGAGCAGCTGAAAGCCAGCTCTCCTCTCCCAGGGGAGGTTGCTTGTCCCCCTGTAGTTCCGCTTCCATCGAGTGGAGGTCCGATGGGAAGCGTGGGTGGAGGGTGTGGCAGGCGATTGCCTGGGGTGGGGCAGAAGTGGCCTAGCCAGTACTCGGTGTGCATGTGTGCCTCCACGCACAGGTACGTGTGTGTCTGCTGGGGTCCTGGGCGGGGGAGAAAAGCGCAAAAATTGTAATAAAAAAAAAAAAGGCCATAAAATCCGTGTCCCTAGAACAAAGGCAAATGGGTTTTTACTCTCGATACTTCCTGGTCCCAAAGTGGACAAGAGACCTGCGGCCAATCCTGCATCTCAGAGAGCTGATCTTCTTCACAGAATACAAAAAGTTTAGAATGGTCACATTGCAAGATCTACTCCCACAGCTGCAGGCAGGCAATTGGATCTGTTCCCTTGATATGAAGGATGCTTACCTCCATATCAAAATCCAGAAGCCTCAAAGAAAATACTTGAGGTTCCTGTTTAAAGGGGAATATTACCAATTCAGAGTGTTGCCCTTTGGCTTGTCTTCTGCACCCTGAGTTTTTACCAAATGCTTGGCAGTAGTGGCAGCAGCTCTTTGCAGGGAAGGCCTTTATCTTTTCCCCTACTTGGACAGCTGTCTATTGAATGCGCACTCCAGGGATCAACTCCTGAGAACTTTAGCTCAAACCAGATAACTGTTTAATGCTCTGGGGGTAACTGTCAACATACCAGAATCGGTATTGACACCTTGCCATACATAGGAGCAGTCTTGGACATGGCCCAGGGCTCAACCTTCCTGCCCAGGACATGGCCCACAGCCTGGTAGCCCATGCACAGCCAGTGCACGACAGCTGGTATGTCTCAGCTAGGATGTTCCTACGCCTGCTGGGCCTCATGGCAGTGGCCATTGTGACAGTACCTTTGGCCAGACTGCACATGTGGATTCCCTAGTGGACCCCAAAAGTCTTGTACGATCAGTTCACGTATGATCTAGAACAAATGGTTCTAGTCACATTCCCTGTGCGCAGAGTGCACAGGTGGTGGATGGAGCACAGCAACCTATTAAAGGGTGTTCCCTTCCTGATTCTCTCCTCTCTCCAGATTCTCACAACAGATGCCTTGGGGATGGGATGGGGTACACACTTGGGCTTCCATCAGATGCAGGGTACATGGACCTCAGTGAAAAACACCTTGCACGTAAATGTTTTAAAAATGTGAGCTATTCTGTATGGGCTGCAGGCCATGCAGAACCACCTGTCCCTGGCCCTCTGCTGGTACAGATGGACAATGTCGGTGTGTTGCATTGCATCAACAAGTAGAGAGGACTCATTCCTACCCCTATGCAGGGAAGCAATGAGGATTTGGTATTGGGCTCTAGAACACAGTATAGAACTGTCAGCAGTACATGTTCCTGGTGCCCCAAACATCCTGGCAGACCCAGTCCAGGATGCACAAATGAGAACTGCCAACCTCGGTAGTCAAAGACCTGTTTGACAGATGGGTTCATCCAGAGCTAGACCTTTTTGCATCCCCACAGAATGCAAAACTGCTGCTTTTCTGCTCACTCACTCCAGGGCCTGGAGTTTTCTGATGAGGCGCGTCATCCCTCTCTTGGAAAGGAAGTTTCCTGTATGCCTTTCCTCCCTTTCTTCTAATTCATGAAGTGCTACTCAAACTCCATATGGAAGGTGCAATTCTGATGCTCATTGCTCCCCTATGGCCTCAACAAATTTGGTTCCCCTTACTGCAACAGTTAGTGATGGAACCACCAGTACCACTGCCCAGATGCAAAGATCTACTGTTACAGGAACAGGGAAGCCTGGCCCACCTGGACCTCAAATCTGTGTTTATATGCATGGCTCCTGAAGGCACAGCCATTGCTCATTTTGGGGTTTCCCAAAAAGTGTCTGATGTTCTAGTGACTGCTAGAAAACCTTCTACCAGATCCACTTATTCTATGAAGTGGAAGCATTTTGCTTAATGGGCTGCTTCCCATGGCCTGAATCTGTTCACCTGTCCAGTCAGTCGGGTTCTAGAGTATCTGCTGTCCTGGATTCAGGCCTGCAGTATTCCTCTATCAGGGTGCACCTGGCTGCTATATCAGCTTTTCATGTGCCTATATAGGGTCTTACGGTTGCCCAGCTGGAATTGGCTTATATGTTTTTGAGCGGCATTCTTCATCTGAAGCCTCTCATCCATCATCCATTTCCAGCTTGGGACTTGAGTTTTGTTTAGGAAAAGCTTACCTTGGCTCCTTTTGAGCCAGGCGTGACTTGTGGCTTACACTTTCTTTCTGAGAAAGCATTGTTTTTAGTTGCAATCACTTCTCCTCAAAGGATTTCAGAGCTACAAGCAGTAATGTCTGAGCCTCCTTATTTGATTCTCCACAGAGACAGGGGTCTGGATTTTCAGAGCCCTTGAAAATCCCATAGCTGCGGGAAAAACCCGGCGCAAGTAGGTTGCCTCTTGCTGAGCCACAGTTTTTCCCACAGCTACAGTAGTCTCAAAACTGGAGCCAGTTTAACCGGCTCCACGATTTATGGCAGCTTGCAGGTGTTTTTCACCCCACAGCCACAGGAAATTGTTACGGTTGGTAGAACCAGGGGTAACATCTCCTGCAGCTGTGGGGGACTGATAATATAAATCTCTGCAGCTGTGGAGAGTGTGGTCCTCAACTGGAGTTGTGGAGTGGGATTTAATCTGAGTAAGTTTTGAAAATCCGGCCCAGGGTGTCTTTGAATACCAGTCCTACGTTTCTAACAAAGGTGATGTCTGAGTTTACTTTAAATCAAACCATCCACCTGCCAGCTTATTATCCTGAGCATGCCAATCCAGTATGAAGCACTGCTTCATACTTTAGATATACACAATACTCAGGTACTATATAAAGCGTATGAAGAACTTTGGAAAGTCCTCACAGCTTATTTTGTTCGCCCTCGAGAAAGAGGGCGCCGCTGTTTCCAAATAGTACTTATCCAGATGGCTAGCCAACTGCATTACTTTTTGTTACAGGAACTATGGTAAGGAACTTCCTGGAGTGGTTTGTGGTCATTTCACAAGTGGCATGGCTACCTCTGTTGCTTGTTTTAAAAATGTTTCTGCTGCAGACCTCTGCAGTTGCCACATGGAGTACTGTCAACACCTTCACTAAACACAACAGTTTGGACAGTGACTATTTCAGAAGGTGCTGGCTTTGGCCTAGTTTGCTACAAGACATGGCCTAATTTCTTAAGCCAGAAAGCTCCAGCCACTCAAACTGTTTACTGTCAGTATTGCTTGATACCCATTCCATAGGTGTGGCCTGACGAAAGAGAATCTCGAAGCAGACAGAGCAGTTACATACTTAACAGTAGATCTTTGAGATAATCTCTTTTGTCAGGCCATGCCATCCCATGTTCCTTCCCCTTTATGGACCTGAGGCTCTTGCTTTGCTGCTCCTATTTTCATTCTAGTTTATCTGTAGCTCTCTGCCTCGCCTGAGTTTGCAGAGTACTGGGTTGTCTCCTGGCTCCCTAAAGAGAGGTCCTCCAAGTTTGATCTCTTTATTTATTTTATTTAGTAAAAATCGGAATTGCAAACCTTTGTGTCAGGGACTTGTTTATAAAGGCTCCTTGTCGGGAAACAGATAGTATATACAAATACAGACATAGTTACATAGAGTACAGATGGATGTAGTTGACGTTCTCTGGTGGGAAACTGAGGAGAGATGGGGCCACCCAGGTTTACATGAGAGCTGATGTCTGACATTGTTGTGGGCAGCCCCTGGTGGACTGCTTGCAAACATTTCTGTATGGTCCTAGCACCTGGTATCTTATAGTTCCACAGGTGTGGCCTAATGAGAGATTTTCTCGAAGATCTACTGTTTTGGTAAGTATGTAACTGTTCTTTCTTTGTCTTCCTGCTTATACTCTTGTGTCATCCTCACCTTTTTTCTTTCCTTCCAGTCTGTTCCTTTTCTCTTTTGATCTTCTATCGCTCTGTCTCCCTTCCTTTCCCTTGCTTTCTAATTATCTGCTTCATTCCATGTTTTCCCTTTTTTTCTGCTGTGCAAATGTTTGTAAGTTCAAAATTACAAACATCTTCAGTCATATCTGTCTGGGTTAGCTGCACTTCCCCCAGCTGGTAACCCCTCCTTGAATTCTTCACCCCAAAATGCAACACCTTGCACTTTTTGACATTAAACCCCAGTTGCCAGGTGTCTGACCAGGTTTCAAGCTTTGCCAGATTATCCTGCAACCCCTGCCATCCCCCTAGGTCATCCACTACCACTCCCATCTTAGTATCATCAGCAAACAGATTGATCTTGCTCTTGATGTCCAATGATATGTCTGCAATGAATATCCCAAACAACACTGGTCCCAACACCAAACGCTGTGGAACACTGCTTGTCACTACCCTTGGGTGTGAGAGCTCCCCCCCCACCACCACCCTCTGTTGCCTTCCCTGAAGCCAGTTCCCTACCCATCTCACCAGCTTTGCATCTGCCCCTGTACCTTCTAACTTACTTCCCAGCCTCCCATGCAGCACCAAGTCGAATGCCTTACTGAAGTCTAGATACAGGACATCCACTGCAATGCCCCTGTCCAGTTGCCTAGTTACCCAGTCATAGAACTCCACCAGGTTGGTTTGGCAGGATCTGCCAAGTATGAAGCTGTACTGTCTGCTGTTCTGTAGTCCTTTGGCCTCTTGGAGGGCCACTAGCCTCTCCTTCAGGATAGTCTCCATCAGCTTACCCACGGTAGATGTGAGTCTCACCACTCTGAAGTTCCCCGGTTCATCCTTGGGGCCTCTCTTGTGGAGGGGGCACCACATGAGCCATCCTCCAGTCCTGAGGTTTACACCCTGAGTGTAGTGGGGCATTAAATAGGTCTGCCAAAGGTCACAGGAACACACCAACTCTTTAGTGCCCTGGGGTGGATACCATCTGGGCCTGGCGCCTGTGCACCCTCAGTGCCTTCAAACCCTCCCGAACTTTGCCCTCCATGATTTCCCCATCTGTTACCCCTCCCTGTTTCTGCTGTTCCTTCCCTTGGTATCACCCCCTTCTCCTTAGTAACCCTTACAAAAGTTCTTGGAATACCACTGTAATACCACTCATTTGCCATTGTAATACCACTATGATTACCACTGTACTACCATTAAGGTTTTCATGGTATCACAGTGGTTTGTTTCAATTCCATTGTGATACCATTGTACCACTGTCCTACCATATCAACAAAAATAATCAAAATTTAAACTACCATAGTACAACCATGGTACCACTGGGTAGTACCATTGCACATTTTGAGCTCACCACTGTGTTGCCATCGTGGTGCCATGGTGTTGCCATTGTGTCACATTTTGTAAGGGAAATAATGAGCAGAAGTAATCATTTAGCACTTCTGCCTTATCGCACCCTGTTTACACCCAGCTCCCTCCTTCCTAATTCTTATTATGTGGCCCTTACAGCTCCTTTTCTCCCTGATGTATCTAAAAAGGTCCTTCTCCCCCTTCTTAATGCCTTGTGCCAGCCTGAGCTCTGTAGATACCTTGGCTCCCCTTACTGCCCATATCACCTCCTTCGAGTCCGTCAGCTACTCCTCCCTGTCTTCGCACTCACTGTTTTTTTGTACCTCCCAAAGGCAGCTCTCTTCCTCCTTACCTTTTCTATGACCTTCTTACTCAACCAGCTCAGACCAACTGAAATGTTTTGTATTTTAATGATAGCATTTTAACTGTTCTTCAGTGTATTTTGATTGTACGGCACCCAGAGCCTCAGGGATTGGGTGCCTGAAAAATAAAATTTGACTTGCCTAGTTTGCAAACATTTTCATCATATTTTTTTTTAGCAAAAATGCATCTCTGACATCTTGAGAATCATAATTAAAAAAAATCCTCAGATATTAAAAAACAGTTCCTATAAGTATTGTTTTAGTTAATGACTCAGGTAGATGGCCTACATGTTTACTATTTAAAAACATCTAGGCATGTTTTGACTGTAAATCCAGGACTTATACTCTCGATGTATCATGATGGGACTAGCACATGTTTCTGACGGTAAACAGGACAGCACCACACCAAGATGTTTAATTTTGTCATGGTGGCATTGCAAAGGATAAAGAGCATTTAGTAACTTAAGAATCACATATCTTAGTTCACGATTGGAAGAAAATGAAAATTGATGTAGTGATTTTTTTTGTCAGAACTGCAGTACATTATTACTAAACCAATGACATGATGACTAACAAATACTGCTGCTTTAAGACTGGATGGAACTCTAGGTCATCACGTCTGCTTCTTGCCTTATAAGCAAGGACCAAAAGTATGCAGTGCAAACGTAGTAATTTATGCTGATTCCCCACCCACCTGACTACCCAGCATACCCTGCAAACCCCAAGGTGAGCAGAACTGTGTCCATGCTTACCCTGAAGGCCTGCACTGTCTTCATATCTACCAATGCACCAGTATAAAACACCTTACAAAATATGTGCTGCAGTACACCAGAAAAGTGTGAATTTGTCCTTATTCAACCCCAGATATCACTTAATGTTCATGTTATTTAGTTTGTTTAGGGTATTCGGTAATTGGGAATTCTGGAATGGTGGCAAAAAGGGAAAGGCGGTGATCAGTCACCCGAGGTGTTGTGTTGCCAGTGCTTCTAAAAGTTATCTTTATGCTGGACCTGAAGAGAAGGAGCAATCATTCAGTAGTCAAGTGGTCTTTTTCTCTTCTAGCCATTATGACCAATGCTGTAGTGCTGGTTGTAGTAGTTCACCCATATTAGGATACCTACCCAATGATATCAAAATCCTTTCCTTCTATAGTATGCAGTGAATGTAATGTATATGGGACAAGCAGCAGAGGGACAAAGTTTGATGACCTCAACATAGCAGTCAGGATTGTAGAAGGCAATCTATACTTCACATATATAAACACATTGAGCATCTACACGTGTACTTTATAGTCAAATCATACTTTGGGATCTTCTTCGAGGATGTCTCTTGCAGCAGGTCGTATAAGTAGGAACATCCTGCCATAGGCGCCAGATCTACCCAGAAGATTTTCACCAGCTGATCACCTGGGGACCACCCACGATGATGTTACGTGTTGTGATGTAGCCTGTATAAGCATGGGTGGTCCCTGATCTTCCTCAGTTCCTTTCCCGCTGCCGACCTGCATGCGTTACCTCTCGGAGGAGTCTCGCTACAGTTGACCTAAACCTTCTCGCTACTTACTGAATCGCTGTTGTCAGTGCATCGCAGTAAAGTGCTGCATCATCCTGCCCTTTGATGTCTTCTTCAGATGCCCTCTAACAGCTTTGTGCCAGTGGACAGAAACTTGCCATCAAAGACCTTCACGAAGTCTCCGTGCATTGCCTCGGGCCCACTCATGATACTCACCAGTGCACCCTTTTAAAGACATTTAACAAAACTACTGATTGACGAGGACTACAAACTTTGAGAGAAGACTTGATGGAACAGAAGATTGCCTTGTTAGAGTGGGAGCTACATGCTAAAGCCTCCCACATTTAGTCAACCTCGTCCTTGAGATCCCATCACTCTAAATCCTGAGGCAACTCGTCGATGGAGAAACGCCATCGCTGGGAGAAACATAAGACCTCCCATGAGCTTGAAAAATCTCATTCCTCATCTGAAAAAGGTGGATGATGTTCTACTACAGCTGGATACCAGAAAAAGTGCTGGCGCTGACACCCTAGATCCATACTTCATAAAGATTGTGTATGTATTAGCTGTGCCTATTACTCACCTATTTAACTTATCACTCTCTCAGGGTATTCTGCCACCTATATGGAAAACAGTGCATGTCATTCCCCTCTTCAAATCAGGTGACCCCCTGTTATCTCAATAACTACAGGCCGATCTCCCTTCTTCCAATATTGTCTAAACTACTGGAGAAAATTTTGAATGCAGATTTGAGAACTTACCTTGAAACCTTGAATCTACTAAATCCCATGCAGTCTGGCTTCAGAGCTAAACATAGCACTATTACAGCTCCTGCCAAAGTGACTAATGATTGGCAGTGTGATCTGGATAGCAGGAACTTCATCTGTGCTGTGTTTCTGGATCTAAGTAAGGCCTTCGACACTGTCAGTCATAGTCTGCTTCTCTCCTCCCTGCGGACTATTAGCCTGGACTCTTCATCACTGCGATGGTTTGCTGACTATCTAACAGGACGCCTTCAGCAGGTTAAAGCCGAAGGTGAACTATCACCCCTCAAGTCTCTTCAAAGAGGGGTGCCCCAGGGATCTATATTAGGTCCCCTGCTGTTCGCAATCTATATTAGCAATATTGATAACTGTATAAACAAGGCCAATATTCATCTGTTTGCTGATGATATGGTACTTTACTTAGGCCGCCCAACGTCTGAAGCTGCCTGTGGAGATCTCCAATCTGAATTTAAACTACTGCAGAGCCAACTACTACACAAAAAGCTCCTTCTCAATGCCAAAAAAACAAAAGCAATGCTCTTTTTCCCATTTATCCATTCTGCAAACCTGGCGACCACTGGATCAGTTCCCCAGATTACCACAATTCTAGGAGAAAAATTGGAATTTGTCACAAAATTCAAGTACCTGGGAGTCTGACTAGACCAGAGACTTTCCTTCATGGATCATGTTGAGGACCTGCTAAAAAAACTAAGGCAGAGAGTGGGCCTTTTCTTTAGAATTAACCATTTTCTTACCAGAGATGCTAAGCTGCGGCTGGTCCAATCAACTTTTCTGTCATTGGTAGATTACACTGACTTCCTATACTGCCAGTGTCCCATCTCCTCCTTGGCAAAACTGGACATGCTCTACCACAGAGTCCTAAGGTGTATAACAGGACGTCCCTTAGCCATGTATCACTGCTCCCTGTATGCAACCGTGGGGTGGACCTCCCTCAAGTTCAGGTGAGATAGAAATGCTGCACTCTGGACCTTCAGAGCTATCTCCAAAACACTGCCACATTATAGTTCTGGCTACCTTCCACTAAGTGCAATAGGTAACTGTGCTCTAAGAAGTTACTCATTTATCTCACACAAAGTACCTAAGGCTAAATCTCGCTTTGGTAGAGCGGCCATAAGCTTTGCACTGCCTTCTTTATGGAACAATCTGCAAAAAACTCTTAAATTGAGCATCCCTGTTTGTCTGTCTGCCTTCAAGACACTGTATTCTTTCTCAGTCAAAGAGGTATGCAACTGCTTCGCCCATCCAGGATCTGCATCAGTGCCTGCTATGGTTCCCCATCCTGCCCGGATCCATGTATAAGGCTTAGGTATCTTGAGTCCTGTTCACCTCTCTCTCTCAAGCCTAGCTGTCCCATCATCTCCCTTTGCATCCCCATCCTTCTTTACAACTGGAATCCCCTATCTTAATTTCAATCATTGTCTCCCATCTTCAGGATAGGAGTTCCTCACACCCTTGGTTGAGGCCTATCTCTTTGCACCTTCCCCTGTACTCTGTGTTCCCTTTATCCCCTTCCAGTTCCTTTCCATCATTCCCTGTCCACTCCCCCCCACCCTATTTTGTTCCTCCCTTTGTATATTTATTAGTCCTATGGTTCCCCCCACCCCTCTATCCTGACCGTTCTCTGCTGGCCAAGCTGTTACTCAGTCCACTGTAGTCTACCATAGTATCTAACTATGCTTATTTTTACTGCGCCCAGATATTGTATGTATGTATGTATACGTTGTCTATATTTTTAACTATTGCCTTAAACTGTACAAGTTCTTATGGGCTCTTGTTTTTGGGTGCCCTGTATTCAGTATTTGTACCTATTTGCTCTGACGGTATATAAATGTACTGCCTTGTGTTATTATGTCTGCCGTGTTCCACCCAGGTCCATCTTGTAAATGAGCATTGCTCAATGATGATTGCCTGGATAAATAAAGACTTGATTGATTGATTGATTGATTGACAACAACATTGTCATTGTCACCTCTGTCCACAGTCCTGCAAGCTGTGCTCAACACATGGGCTGCCTTATCTGCTTTGTCTACAGGCCTTACACAATCCAACAAGCCTTCATTGTTGATGCCTATGGCCCTCTTAGAATCTCTGGGCCCATTGATGACACTGTTGATGACTTCTTCTGCCCGGTGCACCAGTTCTGGAGTTTCTACCACTGCCCCACTGATGTGTATGGCCCTCTAAATTGCCCCAGTGCTCACCACTCCCAATGGGACAGAACTGGTCGTCGACCGCACTTATTCCTGGGGATGGACATTTGCAGCAAGTAGCAGGCCTGCTTTGCTCGTTGACACCCCTACTGTCATCGACAACACCTCTCCAACCCATTCTTACAGGGCTTTCTTCCTCATTGATGAGGGCTTGTCCCTCACAGCTGGTACTCCCAACCAGCGCCAGTACCTTATATATTGACTATAGGACAGTCTTCAATCCATTCAACCACTACCCAACAACCTCAAGTAGCTATGGTAGACATCCAGGCTCTAGTTCACACTATCCAGGATCTTACTCAAAAGGCAAATATAGCTACCACTGGATCTATTTTGCTACAGCCTACTCCTCCTCCTCCTCCTCAACACCCAAGTGCCCATGTGGCTGGTGACTCCTCAGCCTCTCCGGCTACCTTGCCCGATCTGGACCTCAAGGAGGAAGACTGTGAGAAAGACATTTATCAAGATGAGGAAGAGGAGGATGAGGAGATGAAGGTTTCCACTTCTTCCACCTCATTGGCTATGACATCCCCAGGGAAGACATGATTCAGTACCTCCTCTCCTCACCATCAGATGATCCATCATTCATTGAAATACTGCATCACCTGCAGCAAACTTTCAGTTTCGAGACAGTGCAACAAGATGTCACAAGGAGAAAGCTTGCACACTACCTGGGGCTGCCTGACACTCCTCCTCTGGTCATTCCCCCACTGATGGAGGCTTATGAGGACACAATATTGGCAGCCTAGCATCAGCCCCACATTATTCTGTCCATGCCCAGAAAGGCTGACAGGATATACCAAGCCCCTGAAGGGCAACCATTCTTTGCCGTGCCACCCCAGGCAGACTCTGTGGTCATTAACATGACCCATGACTGCTCCATCCATCCCAAACACCTCAGTGTGCTGCCCCCTGATAGGGAATCAAGAAGATAGATTCCATGGGAAAGTGAGTTCTTGCATCCCCCACACTCATCATGTGCATCCTAAATTATATGGGTCACCTCAAATACCAGGAAGAGCTTTGGGAAGTGGCTCACGTCACCACCCTATCACTCCCTGATATGTCTCAGAAATATGAATTTATGAAGACCTTAAAGACTGGTACTTTGGTGGGGTGTCATTTGCTTAAGGTGGCCTACAATGCCATGGATTCCTCAGCATATGCATTTGCTAATGGTATATACCTCAAAGTATTCCTGGCCACAGGTGTCTGATTTTGCAGCAGATGTCAAACAGTCTATTCGTAATGCCCCCTTCAAGGGGCATGAGCTGTTCGGGGCAGCTACCCAGGACATACCAATGGCATTACAAATGTCAGGCAGAACACTGAAGTCCATCCACTGTTTATATCACATCCAACCAAAGTGCCCTTACAGAAGTCCCTTTCAAAAGGCTGTCACCAAAACCAGACCTACCAGTAAACAGCCTGTCAAGCACAAAGCCACAGTGTCTCACGTCCCCCACAGGGATCCCCCTCAGCCTGATCCTCCCCTGACCCCTTGGTTTTCAGGCCCCAAACTACGGAGGTAGGAGGCCATTTCTCTTTACCTTCAGAGAAGGCAGGCCATCACAACAAACACCTGGTTGCTTCAACTGATAGAGTATGGCCACGCATTAGAACTGATAGATATCTCCCCTGGATGTGCCACTCAGGCATACTTCGTACCCACCTGATCACGAGTTGGTTCTGCAGACCGAAATCATGGCACTCCAACAAAAGAAGGCCATAGAACCAGTCCTTCACCACCAAAGAGAGCAAGGATTTTACTCCCACTTCTTTCTTGTTCCTAAGGTCACAGGAGATCTCTGGTCAGTGCTGGATCTTTACCAGCTCAACCTCTTTATCCAGTAAAAGAAATTTTGAATAGTCATTTTACCAACCTTCCTTCTATCACTTCAAAAGGGAGATTGGCTGTGTTCCCTAGATATGAAAGATGCGTACCTTCATATCATGATCCATCTGGCTCACAGAATGTATCTAAGGTTCAGTTTCAAGGACCAACACTTCCAGTTCAGGGCCCTCCTGTTCAGCCTTTCCTTGGCCCCCAGGGTGTTCACAAAATGCTTAGTTGCGGCAGCCTTGAGACAAGCAGACTACTATGTTTTTCCCTGCCTTGACGACTGTCTTCTGAAAAGCCTTGTCCAAGCAACAGCTTGCATCTACTCTGTCTCATACCCTGGCTCTATTTACATCCCTGGGGATCATGATCAGCATCCCAAAATCCAAACTCACACTTTGCCAACGTCTCCAGAACATTGGGGCACACTGGACATAGAGCTAGGGTCTGCATTTCTACCTTCAGATCAGGCAGACAAGCTTATCCAACAGGCCAAGAAATTATATAACAGCAGGTACAGCATGTTACAGCTTGCACTTACCTAGGTGGTGTGACAGCAATCCATCCCTACAGTCCCTCACACTCATCTTCACATGCGTATTTTTCAGTAGACACTGACAGTACAATGGGACCAAAAGATGGACAAGCTTGAAACACAGGTTCTGGTCTCCACACCAGCAAAAACAGTCCTCCTCTGCTGGATGGACTCCTCTCATCTACAACTCAGAGTCCTCTTCCAGATCCCAACACCCCATCAAACACTCACCACGGACGCTTACTCCATGGGTTGGGGGCTCGCTTAGAGACCATACAAACTCAGGGGACCTGGCACCCCGGGGAAGCTCACCTTCATATAAACTTACTGGCTATGCATACAGTCCTTTACACCTTGCAAGCCTTCCAGGCCGTGTTGCTCTGTGGCACCCTTCTACTGCAAATGGACAAGAACAGTGTGGTGCACTACCTCAACAAACAGGGAGGCACACACTCATACTCTCTCTGGAGGGAAACAGTGAGGGTCTGGTACTGAGTGCTCGACCACAGCATACATTTACTGGCTGTCCTCATTCCCAGCAAACTGAAAACCCTTGCTGACATGTTTAGCTGATCCAGAGTTTGAGCTCATGAATGGGGAACTCCTCCAATCGGTAGCCAATAACCACTTTGAAAGATGGGGTCGTCCAGAACTGGATCTCTTCATCTTACCCCAAAATGCAAAACTGCCTCATTTTTGCCCACTAAAGCCAGGGCCTGGAGTTTTCTGGCTAGATGCATTGTCCCTCTCCTGGACAGGGAGGTTCCTGTATGCATTCCTTCCATTTCCACTCATACAGAAAGTGCTACTCAGACTACTTCAGGATCAAGCAACGATGATTGTAGTGGCACCACTCTGGCCCCATCAGGTCTCGTTCCCCCTATACAGCATTTAGCAGTGGAGGAACCCATTTCCCTCCTCATCTGCCCCACACTTCTAGATCAGGATCAGGGGACCCTTCTGCATCCAAACCTACACTCTCTTCACGTGCATGCCTGGCTTCTGAAGATGTAGCTCTCACCCGATACCATGTATCTCCTCAGGTTGTGAAGGTCCTTAGGGTGGTTCAAAAGCCCTCTACACCTACACTTGGAAATGGTTTGCTGTGTGGGCTTCTGACCATGTGGTTGACCAGTATTCTTGCCTACCTCAACAAATTTTAGACTACTTGCTGTCTTTGTCTGACGCCAGCCTTAAATATTCCTCCCTGAAGGTACATCTTTCGATCATTTTGGCTTCCCATGTCCCAGTTTCTGATCACCAGCTGGCTCAATTAGATGTCATGAAGATGTTCCTAAAAGGTATTTTACACCTGAAGCCACCCGTATGCAATCCTCTCCTTCCTTGGGACTTTAATTTTTTTTTTTGCATTATCTATTTACTTCCCCACTGCATCTCGAGTGGCCTCTCCTTCGGGCTGCCAAGGACTGAGCTCACCTCCCCGGGAACCCCTGTCACCAACTCCCGCCTCATATCACAGCCAGTTCCAGGGTAACTCAACGTATCCCTTCGTTGGATAGGTTCTCTCCTTCCGGGGAGAAAGTGCCTTACGGCTTTCACCTTCTTGGCCTTGAGCGCTGCTGAGGTCGGTCCCAGCTGTCTAGGGGTTCTGTGGCGGTGATGGTCCGGGTGGCCATCATCTGGTCGCTCGAGACACTATTTTCCTCTGTTCTTGGCCCAGTTGTAGCTCTGCTCTGTAGTGCTCCTGGTTTCCAGCAGGAGCCACTACAGAACGAGGCAAGCTCCCCAACCCACCCCAGGAGAGGAGAGCAGTCCTTCGGATGCTCAATCCTTAACTTCCCCCGCCGACCCCAGCGCCCGGAGTCCGTTCTCGAACCCAGGTTGCCGGCATGGTGTGAGGTGTGGCATCCAGTGCCTCAACCCTCAGCGCCACCAGACCAGCTGAATTTTGTTTTAGAAAAGTTGATCCTGCCCCTGTTTGAGCCAGCTGCCACATATGGGCTTAGCTTCCTTTCTTGAAAAGCGTTATTTTTAGATGCTGTTACTTTAGCTCGATGTATTTCGGCTACGGGTGCTTATGTGGAAGCAGTCTTATTTAATTTTCCATAAAGACAGAGTGTCTTTACATAGTAAGAGGTTAGAGGAATGAGGTGTGAATGATCTTGGTACATCCAGCAGCCCAGATCTGAGTTTGATTCTCACAACCTCCACTTGCATACTGTGTGACTCTGAGCAAGTCACTTAACCACCCAGTGCTTCCAGGTCACCCCTGAAAACAGGCACTTGTGCCTAGTGGGCCTTACCCGGTTACCAAAGACTAAAAAAAAAAAAAGATAAAAAAAAAAAAAAGTAACCCTAAGTTTCTCCCCAGTCGTATCAGAGTTTACTTTAATCCAATCCATACAGCTTCTAGTATATTACCCGAAGCATGCCAATCACAATACCAAAATGGGAGCCGTGGTTGATGACAGTGAGGGGTGGAAGGGTTTGCAGGAGGACCTGACTAAACTGCAGGAGTGGGCAGAAACATGGCAGCTGGGTTTCAATGCCAAGAAATGCAAGATGTTGCACTTTGGAGCAAAGAACCAGGGGAGGGACTATCACTTGAATGGAGTGCAGTTGGGAAGTACCACAGAGGAAAAGGACCTAGGAGTAATCATAACAGGGAGCATGAACAACTCAGCCCAGTGCAGGAAGGTGGCAGCACAGACCAACAAAATGCTGGGGTGTATAGCAAGGGGGATCTCTTCCAGAAGGAGTGAGGTTATACTGCCCCTGTACAGATCATTGGTCAGGCCACACCTGGAGTACTGCATGCAATTCTGGCACCCATTTCTGAAAAGGGACGTAATGTCATTGGAGGGGTGTAATGCAGGGCCACGAAGATGATACAAGGTTTGGGGTACAGGCCTTATGAGAACAGATTGAGAGAGTTGAAAATGTACTTGTTGGAAGAGAGGAGGGATGGGGGGATATGATAAGAGATCTTCAAGTATCTGAAAGGGATTAACAAGACTAACATAGAAGGGATCATTCAGCTAAGGAGAGGGTGGAACACGAGGGCATGGATTGAGATTAGAGAGGGAAGGTTTAGGAGGGAGGTAAGGAAGCACTTTTTCACAGAAAGGGTAGTGGACAAGTGGAATACTCTACCAGAAGATCTGATGTGCTATAAGACAGTGGGCAGTTTCAAAGGGGTGGGACAGAGTAAGGGAAGAGATATGTTGATGGGGGTGGGAGAGGCAGCTGCAAGATGAAGTACTAGCTGCACACTCGGGCAGACTTGATAGACCATGTGGCCTGTTTCTGCTGGCAGTTTCATTTGTTTGTATATTCGTAATCTAGGGAAGCATTGCTCCACATGCTGGTATGTACATAGAATCATAAGATACTATATTTCGCATACCAAAGATATGCGCAGATCCATGCAACTTCTTGTTTCCTTTGCCCCAGGAAAGGAGGGCAAGCCCACTTCTAAGCAATGCTTATCCAGATGACTGGCCAGCTGCATCACTTTTTGTTACAAGAAGTATGGCAAACAACTTCTGGGAGTAGTCAAACTGCAGTCCATTAGGGGGATGGCTACCTCAGTGGCATGTTTCAGAGGAGTGTCTACTGCTGAAATTTGTGAAGTGGCCACTTGGATTACAGTCCACACCCTCACTAAACATTACAGCGTGGATATTATCTCCAGGAGATGAGTGAATTTTGGACATGCAATACTACAAGGACTTTTGTCCTAATCAACCAGCAGTTCTCCACCCCTTTCATGCCAACTGCTAGGGACTTGTTCCTACTTGTGTGACCTACTGCAAGAGATATCCTCAAAGAAGATAATACAGTTATGTTGGTATTTACCATACAGTAGATCTTCGTGAGAATCTCTTGCAGCAGGTCAAGCCATCCCTCCCTCCTTCCCCATGTGGCCTGCCTGGCGGCCTTCTGCTCTAGCGGGGCATATCTTCTGCTCTGCATACAAAGAACCAAAAAGGATCAGGGACTGACCATGCTTATTTAGGCTACTCCACAGCACATGACATTGTAATGGGCGGTCCCCAGGTGAACTGCTGGTTAAAAATTCTCTGGGTGGATCTGGCACCTATAGTGGGATGTTCTTACTTGTGTGACCTGTGCAAGAGATTTTCTCAAAGATCTACTGTTACAGTAAGTACCAATGTAACTGTACTTTTTAGCACCACCAATGGCAGAAATGGTCCCTTTCCTCATGCAAGTTGTGTTTCTGATACCTGCAATACAACGTTACTAAATGTACTGCTTCCAGCATGCTGTCTGACAGTTCCTCTTGCTTCTCTGACTCTGCATTACCACTTGCAGACTCTGAAATGGGGACTGCTTGTAGTGGAACTTTTTGCCCAAGCCCATGGTGGAGCCCACCCCTTACAACATTCTGTGACAACCTTGTCTCAACTTATGTCAGCTAACACTATTTACCTGGTCTGTCTCTCTGCCTGTCTGAATGTCTGTGTGTCCATCTTTTTGTCCCCACATATCACACTTATACTGCAGCACACCATTCTCTTAGAGTTCAGCAGAGAACCAGTATAGCCAAACAGGCTGGTCAAAATATATATATATATATATATATATATATATATAGAATGGGCACCTAAAATCCTGTAACCTGATTGGTCAGCTAAGGTCTTTACCTGTGGGTAAATCCTGGAATAACCCATGGCTGAGGAAAGACATTTATAAAATACATCATTAAACACATTCTAAATTTATTTTACATATGAGTCCATTGTATAATCACAGTAAAGCACTCCAGGCATAGGTTATTGTGGGATTTACCCACTTCTCACTTGGTTAAGTCACTTGGCTGCACCTTGTGACACACCACATAAGGCATGGGTAAATCCCCCAATAACCCATGCCCGGTCATGCCTTATTGCTTAAATGTCCTAACACAAAGAATTTGCAACTAGATGAGATAATATGACATGATGCTTGTGTAACTAGATTTGCTTTGTGGCTTTCTGCGCCTCTATCTGTGGGCTATACCACCCTGTAGGGGTACGACACAAGGAACCCTAGAGGAAGGTTCCCCCCCCTACAGGTGCCGGGAATGAATGCGTCAGCTAAAGGTAGGTTAGGAAGAAGCCCAAAAAGAATACCCAAATGTGTCAAGCTTCGAAGAGGTGAGGATGATGAATGAATTCTGGGAAAAGAAGGGCTAACTTCCTAAGGAGAGAGGGGAAGATGGGGCCACCATCCGCCTCCATCCAACAGCGGAACCTAACTAACTAACTAACGTGAAGAAAGCACTAATTCTAACTAATATTGTGACCATTGGCAAGGAGGAGAGGAAAAACCCCTTTGAGGAGGAAGAATCTGGGGATCCAAGGCCTAGGTTGCCTTCTCTGCAGGTTGATGACGTTTGATTTGTGGAGGTATGTCGATAAAGAGAATGCTTCATAGATGAGGGATGTAAGTAGGGAGGATGATGATGGTATAGGGAAAAAACTGCAAAGAAGCACAGATTAAAGAAGGAACATGAGGCAGCAGAGACCCAAGGAGGGTATGCTCGAGTAGTCAATGAGAGATAGTAGATCAGTGGAGCAAGGGGTATCCATATGTGCTCATGAGGAGATTTCAGATGTGCTGATGAGACTGAAGATAATGTATACTGAGGGAAAAACTCCAAAGAAGCGATGGATGATGATGGAATAGGAAAAAATCCCAAAGAAAGCACAGATCGAAGAGGAAACATGAAGCTGCGTGCAGATTGAAGAAGGAGCATTAGGCAACAATGAATACTGATGGTGATGATCACCGCAGTAGGGCAGCAGGTTGATGAGGTAGCATAAGATCCAATGAGAGGTATGATTGATTGAGCAAGGTGAGTAAGTAGACAATGAGGCCAATAAGGCAGGATTATGCGATGTGAATTATTAGATCCTGATGCTGTGGACAATGAGTAGCAACGGATTCAATGATGGAATGTTCGAGTAAGCGATATAAATAGATAAACCTTCAGGCAAGGAAAAGAGAAATGTTGAGGTAAGGATGAGTGAATGAGGACCAGAGTGATGAACCTGATACATGTGGCTGGATAGCTGCGAGTTGATGAGCCAGGATGATTATGCCCAAAAGAAATATCAATTGCAGGCCTCGATTGGAGGGAATCCTTAATGGCTGGTATGGAATGTGAATAAGAGGAGACAGGAATGAACTTGAACATGAACTTGAACAAATGTATCATGCTGTATAGAGTGAAGCGAGCAATGAGGCTCCTCGAAAGAAGGCAGACTCCAAGGCCAAGAAGGCATGTCAGGAACCAGAAGGTATGCAATCCAGAGGGTATGAGCTCAGGACGGGCGATCAAGAGGAGCCAAACTGGATGATGTACAATGAGAAGGGAAGCCATGACAGCCAGGATGAGAATAGGCACTAGGCTGAGAAAGGTAAAATAGGAATGGATGAGGTACAATGATGGATTGACGTCATGAAGGCAGGTAGTGGAAGGTGAGGTATGAAAGGATAAAGGACGGTAGGGAGGTCAATAGGGTAGCATAGGACCCGGCTGGTATGGGATGAGAACTGCAGTAGGATGAGTCAGATTAGGTGGCATATGATCTATGACAGGTATACCCAAAGAAATATCGATAGCAGGCCAGATGGATCAAGTGAATAGCGCAGACGTGGCAGTGAACCACATCAAGGCATATTGATGGAGCGATTGAATTAGAGGAGCAGGTCAAGGCGAGGTATCGGTGAGCAGACGCTGAGGCTGATGATGCATGCTTGATTATGCAATGAATCCTTGACGGCTGAGGATGGATGGAATAAGGAACCTGATACATGCGGCATGAGAGCCGTGGATTGATGAGGTGGGCATATGAGTAAGGATAGGTAAGCCCAAAAAGAAATATCGAGAGCGGGATGGATATGAGATATGCAATGAGCAGAATGGAGGGAAAAGACCAAAGGAAGCCAAAGCTGCACAACGAACAAGGAATAGAGACAGTGCAGGCAGTGAAGTACAGGCAGGAGAGATGATATCGAGCGGAAGCCGTGAGCGGAGCAAATCCAGGATGGCCGGTATGGAGCCAAAGAACTGGGCACCTGCATAGAAATGGCCCACTCATGGCTGAACAAGAAAGAGCAACAGAGAGCAAGGTCACATATCAAGGCAGAGTCATAGAGCGAGATAAGGAAGTAGGCTTCTGAAACTCAGGAAACTCCAGAAGAAACAAATAGGTTAGTAGGGCAGAGGTAAAACACTCCACCAGCAGGCACTGACAAATCTGACAGAGCAACAAGGCAATGGAATGAGTGAGCACTGCACAATCCACAATGCCATGGAAGCCCAGACGCTGCATTAATGGACCTAAATGGCATGGGAATTCAACTACTGGCAGCAGTGCATGCAGCTGTGCACAGTCCCCCCCCCTCCACACTGGAACATGAATCCGAGAGTGATGCAGAAAGGAAGACAGCGATAGGGAGAGCTAAATGTTGATGAGAGGAAATATGCTGGCAGTAGACATAGACTCCGAACTGGATGGCAGGAAGAGAACTCAAGAAATGCGTTCCAGGGATAGCGGAGGGAGGCGGCCCGGCGGTGAAGGAATTGCCACAACACGGTCACTGATTGCCAGTCCCAAGGGAGAACAGGAGAGCGGTCGCTGGAAGGCAAGCGACACGGTTGGCAGAAGCTGGCGGGTCAGCGACAACTGGAACCGCAGAAAGCAAAGTCAAAGGGGCAGAGGCCAAGGTAGAACAGCGAGGTAGTGCAGAGGGGGAGTGAGGCAGAGGAGAGCAGTAGGGAAATAATGAAAGGAGGGGGACAGACGGGCTGCAGAAGCGGCAGACAGGAGGGGGAAATGGTGGCTGCAATGCCACCCGAACAAGACGCAAACAACGGGAGTCAGGGAAGCACCAGGCCAGCGAGAATGGCCAGAAGGCAGGGTAGGAGAATGGGGTGAGCGGCAAATGCCGAAAAACAAATGAGCAGGAAATGGAAGTAGCAGGTGGCCGGAGGCGACCGTAGCAGAAATAGAAACGATCCAGAAATGGAGAGACGAAGGGTGGAGCGAGTAACAGCAGATCGCTCTATGAGAAATACAAGCCAGGGAGGCCAAATGAGCAGAGAATGGAGCAGGGGAAAGTGCAGCCGCCCAGGCATCCAATGTGGCCTCCGGTTGCAATGAAAAAGAATCCTGGTGAGGCCCAGGATGTTGTGACCTTTTAAGCTCGATGGGGGAGTGACGCTGTTGCTCTGCCCATCGAACCTCAGGCTAAAAGCCCTCCCATTGTGAACAATGTTTTTCTAACTAATGGCTTTATGTTTCATGCAGTCTGTGTTTGTTTGATCCTAGTGCAATACACCCTTCTCAAACCTTGACATATGGAGAACTGACCCCATTAAAACTGCAGAAATAATTGATCAGGGTTGGTGGACTAGTGAACCCATGATGAGAATATGATGTTTACGTTATAGGTGGGAAAACTTTGTTTTGATTTTTGGTGAAAGAAACCAACTCCCGAGGTTCAGTGAATTTGATGGTTTTGCAAACTGTTCTTTTCAATTTTACTTCTTCTTTAGCTTTTCCTCTTTCTTTTTTTTATCTGTCCATCTCCTCTGTTTCTTTCTCCTGGGTACTTGCATTTTGGCTACAGTAAAAGAACTCACTATGAAATCAACATGTTGCTGCTTTTAAATCGATCTCTGCCCAGTATACCATGTCCATCTTAAGCAAATACATTACCGGCACTTGCAAACTTTGACCCCTTGGGACAACCATTCTAGGGTGTATATTACCTTTACTGCTAATTTGCTGTTGCTTGTACCTGACCAGGCTCCCCTTGAGCTAGTGAATGTATGTTGTGTTTCTCATTCCTTGTACTAGTCAGATAAGACACCTTGGCAAAAGAGCACTTGTGCTCAAAGGTGTTTTAGAAACAGAGAAACATAGAAGTTGATGGCAGATAAGGACCACGAGGCCCATCCAGTCTGCCCATTTCTTTTTCTACCTTATGAATGTGCCATTGGCCTTTGCTGTGTCAATTGCCTATCTATTCATACTCATCTGTATTGCTCCCTTATGCCTATCTCATGCCTGTTTGAAGCCCTGCACTGTATTCATTTCCACCACTTCCTAAGGTAGGCCGTTACATGCATCCACCACCCTTTCTGTGGAAAAGAACATCCCCACATTACCCCTTAATCGGCCTCCTCCTAATCTCATGCTGTGTCCTCTTGTCCTGCTATTTTTCTTATATTGAAACATGTTAGACTCTTTCACCTTGTTAATGCCCTTAAGGTGTTTGAATGTTTCGATCTTATTACCTCTCTCCTTCATTTGCTCTAGGGTATACATATTGAGCTCCGTTAATCTGTCCTCATATGTTTTCTGATGCAGTCCCTGTACCATTTTGGTTGCCCTTCTCTGGATTGCCTCAATTTGGTTAACGTCCTTGTGAAGGTGCGGTCTCCAGTACTGCATGCAGTACTCCAGATGGGGCCTAACCAGTGTCTTGTAAAGAGGGATTATTACCTCCCTCTTCCTACTTGTGATACCCCTACTAATACACCCCAGCACCCCCCTAGCCTTACCTACTGCTTTAGTGGTCTGCTTGGATGATTTCAGGTCATTGGCGATGATGATGCCCAAGTCTCGTTCTTCCCATGTGACTGCCAGCAGCTCCCCTCCCAGCCTATAGGTGGTTTCAGGGTTTCTCTTCCCTATGTGCATGATCTTGCACTTCTTTGCATTAAACCCCAGTTGCCACTCTTTTGACCATTTTGCCAGTTTATCCAGATCTCTTCTCATTCTGCTCACCCCATCTGGATTATCTACTCTGTTGCAGGTCTTGGTGTCATCTGCAAACAGACAAACCTTACCCTCCAGTCCATCTGCAATGTTACTGATGAAGGTGTTGAAGAGGACTGGCCCCAGGACTGATCCCTGAGGTACCCCACTTGTGACTTGCATCTCTTCTGACTGTATACCATTTACCACCACTCTCTGTTTTCTGCCTGTCAACCAGTTTGCCGCCCAGCTGACCAACTTCTGACCCACCCCGAGTCTACCCAGCTTATTAATCAATCTTCTATGTGGAACAGTATCAAAAGCTTTGCTGAAGTCAAGGTAGGCAACATCAGTTGCTCCCCCTTGGTCCACCACTCTGGATACCCAGTCAAAGAAATCTATGAGATTAGTTTGCAGGACCTTCCTTTTGTAAACCCATGCTGTCTTGGATCCTGTGCTTCTGTGGATTCCAGGTATTGCACTATCCTTTCCTTAAGGAGTGCCTCCATAATCTCGCCCACTACTGAGGTAAGATGGACTGATCTGTAGATCCCTGCCTCCTCCCTGCTACCACTCTTGTGCAGCAGAAGGATCACATAAGCCCTTCTCCAGTCTTCTGGGACCTCTCCTGTACTCAGAGACTCACTAAACGCTTTTGATAATGGCTCTGCTAGTTCCACCCTTAACTCCTTTAGTACCCTGGCATGTATGCCATCAGGTCCCATTGCTTTGTCCACCCTGAGCTTATCGAGCTCTTATAGGACCCTTTCTTTTATGAAGGGACTAGTGCATACCTCCCTCCCCCCTATGTCCATGGTGCTGAGCTGTGAGCCATGCCATACCTTCTCGTCAGTAAATACTGAGCAGAAGTATCTATTTAAGATAGATGCTTTTACATGGTCCTCCTCCTCACACGCCCCCTTATCACCTTTGATCCTAACAATACCCCCCTCTGGACTGTCTCCTTTCACTAAAGTAGCTACAGAAAGTCTTGTTACCTTCTTTTACTGTTTGTGCTAGTGTTTCCTCAGTTTGGGCCTTTACCTGCCTTATTGCTTTCCCTGCTTCCCTTAGGGAAGTTTGGTATGCCTCCCTGTCTTCATCCTGCTGCATTCCCTTATATTTCCTGAAGGTTAACCTTTTGGCTCTGACCTTTTCTGCTACTGTTGTCGAGAACCAAAGTGGTTTCCTTCTTCTTCTGCACTTCCTTTTCTCTCTAACACAATGGGATGTTGCTTCAAGTATTGCATCCTTAATGCTTGCCTACTTTGCCTGTACCCCCTCACCTGTATTTCTTTTTGCCAGGGCTAGCTTAACTCTGTTGGCCATCTTATCAAATTCAGCTCCTCTGAAGTCCCATATTTTTGCCTTGGATTGGGAGGATTTAGTTCTAGTGGCAAAATTGAACCATACCATGTGATGGTCACTGGCCCCCAGGTGACCTTCTACCTGAAGATCTGTAATCCTTTCCCCATTAGTCAGTACTAGATCTAGGATAGCCCTGTCTGTTGTGGGTTGTTGTACCAGTTGTTTGAGGCCCTCACCCTGTAGGGAATTCACCATGTGTCTAGTTCTGGCAGATGTTCCTGCTGATGTTGACCAGTCTGTATCTGGCATGTTGAAGTCTCCCATTATCGGAACCTCCCCTTTAACTGTCATGTTTTGTATATCTTCTAACAGCAATGTGTCTATGTCCTCCCCCTGGTCTGGAGGCCTGTAGACAACCCTAGTTCATATGGCTGTCCCATTTCCTGTTTCCAGGGTGACCCACAGTTCGTATGGCTCCTTATGTGTATTTTGAAGTTCTATAACTGTAATATTTTCATTGACATACAGGGCCACTTCACCCCTCCCCCTTTTTGCACCTCGCTCTCTTCTGAACAGTACATAGCCAGGTACTGAAGTCTCCCAAGTGTGGTTATTGGTAAGCCACGTCTTGTTAATTACTACTATGTCCAGTTTAGCCGCTATCATTATTGCCTGCAGGTCTGGGGTCTTGTTTCCCAGACTGCGAGCATTTGTGTACATGATTTTCCATTGGCCATATTTCAGTGTGCGAGTTGTTGGGCAAGGTCTGGTGTGTCCCCTATGCATCGTATGGAGAGATGGACCTTTTTCTTTACCTGGTGATGCAAATGAACTGCAATCATGCTGAACTCCTGTTTGACCACAAGCTGAGGGGGGAGAGGAGTTCTTCCCATTAGAAAGATGGGGTGCTGCACCCCTCTCTCCATTTGCTAGTTTAAATATTCTGCAAAGACATCAAACTTCTGCCCTAATGCAATGACTCCCTCCTTAGTCAGATGCAGTCCATCAGGTTTAAAGAACTTTCGTTCCCAAAACTGCTGACAGTTCTCTACAAATTTGTGTCCTTTTTCCTGGCTCCAGCCCTTGAGCCACATGTTTAGCTCCCCATCTCTCCTTCTCTGACATTCCGTCTATCTTCCTCCCTCTCCCAGACTGGCAGATCTCAAAGAAGGAGATGCCAGATGAAATGGATGATAGTTTGTCACCCAGCCTGGTCAGGTGTTCCTTGGTCTCCACAACTGACCGGCTGGTGAGATCGTTAGTCCCTGTGTGTACCAGGACATCAATGTTTTCTCCTGATTCCTGAACAATTTTAGCTATGCGGTCAGTGTCTCTCCATGCTGATGTACCTGGGAGACATCTGACCATTACCCCTGGCAGGAGATAGGTATCAACTCCCCAAATTATGGAATCTCCTATGATCAGAGGTTTCTTGGATTTCCTTTTTAATTTTTTTGTTTTGGTTCCTGTTTTGGTCGAGTTTTGTTGTGCTAGCTCCTTTGCTGCAGTGTCCTGCTCTGCAGTGTCCTCTGCCCCTTTGTTTGATTTTGAAGACAGAGGCAGATTTATGTTTGTAGTTTTTATATGCTTTGTGGAGGTAATATTTTGGAGAGCACTGAGTGATGGGGCACCCGATTTGCCCCTTCTAACCACCCGCCAACCTCCCAGACCAACTACCCTCTGCGGTCGAGGTGCTTCTGTTGGATGTTGGGGAAATGGCAGGTGGTTCTTATAATATATTTCCTCTTGAATATGCAATTTGAGGTATGCAATCTCTGCCCATGCTGCCTGGAGTTGAGCCCTTAGATCTCCAATGGCCCAGCATGTAGGACAGGGTCCTAAATCCTGTAAATCTGCCCTTCTAAAAAGTGTTCCGCAATACCTGCAGTTAATGATATCCCTTCCAGATAAGTTGCTAGGTTTATAACCAGGTCAGAGTAATTAAAAGAAAGAAAATGAATGCAAAAGTTTGATTTTGTGTTTTGTTTGTTTGTTTTTGTATAACTTGCTATAACAAGTTAAATTATTAGTGCACCTGTAAATGAGGTCACTGTGTGGATACTCCTCTGATCCGCCCCTTCCTGCTTTGCCACAGGAAATGTCACGACTGTGCTACCCTATAAAAGGAGTGTAGTGTGGGGTGGTTGGGGATGGGGGTGGGTGGCTGGGCGGCTGGGCCCTTCCCCTGCCGAAAAAGAACAACCACGGACAAAATAAACAAGGAGGTAAGAGCAGAAACAATCAGCCAGCAACAAATGCAGTAGCTCTGAAAGCTTATCTTCATGATAGATAAAACTGTAAAACCTGTAACGTACCTCCTGTAATTATTTCATAGAAGATATACTCTGTAAGAAACACTTTGCTACAAAGAAAAATAAAGCAGTAACAGAGGATATACCTTGCAAAAGACAATTTGAATCAGAAGATTACAGCAGTAATCTGTTAGCACACACCTGAAGGCACACCCTGTAATAATGCAGCAGAAGGTATACCCAGCAACACACAATTTGAATAAGAGAAAAATAAAGCAATAAAATGTTAGCAACAAGCAGTAACAATCCCTGTGAGTACAAAATAAAAATAACACACAGTAAATCTGCCTAGCCAAAAGAAGCCTTAATCCTTTCCTTTGCTCTGGTAAGGTTCTTTGCTCTGTCCTTTCAAGCAACCTAGAGAAACAGAGCTCAGGTGAAGCTAGGTGCCTTGGCCAGCAAACTGCAGTCTTCTGAATGATAAATAAATAAAATTAAAAAATAGAAAAGTAAGACTCCCAGGGAAGAGGAAATATTTGGGTTTGAGTTTTACCTTCCCCAAGGTGGTGCATAGGATGGGACTACAATCATAGAATGTTTTTAGAAGCACCAGTTTTCAAGGGATTTTCAGTAGTAGATATTGTGACTTTAATTCTGCTACAGCTGTACCTGCTAGCAGTCTTTTTTTTTCTTTTTTTTTAAGGTAGGTGCAACTGGCTTTAAAGGGGAAGGGAAGGGAAGAATGACAGCATTCCCAGTTCCTTTTTTGCTCATCCCCGCTTCTCTTTCAGCACAGTACACCTCGCTTTGTTTTTTGTCTCCATGATATTTAAAACCTGGGTGCAGTTCCCTGTTATGCCACTGAGACAAGCCACGCTGTGTTCAGCAAATGTATTTTTCTGGACTAGGAAGTTGGATGTGAAACCTTTGTGACGAAAGACTAATGCACCCAAAATGAGATCTGGGTTTAAATTCTTAAACATGATCTGGTTTAAAATATCATAATGTCAGATTTTGGTAAACAATTAAAATATAATACCACATTTTGCATCCATTTTGGCTTGAAAGATCAACTAAAATACCCAGCAAGGGGAACCATAATCTGCAGTCAGCAATACTATAACTCACATCAAAAATGGTGGCTTGTAGGCTAGAAGCCTTTTTTCCGTTCTCTTTATGTGGTCTGCAAAAGCTACTGCTATCATCATTGGCACTTCCCATCCACGGAGCTCTCCAAATCTGCATTGGCAGCCACTGAGAACTCTCTTCTGTTTCTGTGTTGCCCCCCCACCCCCTGTCTGTGTGCTCCTTGAAATTATATGTCCCATCTATCCAGCTTCCAGCAACAAGGAGGCACTCAAATGTTGATGTCAGAAACTCCTGTTAATGCCTTTCTTTGGGATGTCATAAGTTGGCATGATTAGACACACCAAGAGTACAACCCACTCAGTATAAATCAGCTTCACCCTGTTAATCTCAGTCATTTCAAGTTTACCCTGTGTATCTCATGGAAATTTTTATATGTTTTATCATGACCTCCTTTTCTCTCCTTTTCTCCACGGTATACATGTTGAGGTCTCTCAACCGTTCAATCATATGCTTTCTTCTATGGTCCTTGAATAATTTTGGCCACTCATCTTTGCAAAGTCTCCACCATGTCACAGTCATTCCACTGGTGTTTGCTCCAGCACCTTGCACTGCATACCAGATGGGTCTGAATCAGAGACCTATACATGAAAAGGAACACCTGCTTGCTCTTAGTACTGATACCTTTTTCTATGCACCCCAGCTCACCGCGCTACTCTTTTGTACTGGCCTGATTCTTTCAGGCTGTCTGAGATTATCACTCCCCGTGTCTTTCCTCAGCCATTGTCTCAACTGTAACCCCTCCGATCAAGTATTGCATTTATGCGGTTTTGATCCTGATGTGTGGCAAATGTTAAATGTTTAACAAAATGCTGCTTAGTTCAAAATTCAAAACTAAGTTGGACATGAAACTCTAGCTCCTCAGTCTAAAACCACACGCAGTTCTTATTCTATTGCAAATACTACTGAGCTCAAATAGTTTGTTTCTAATAAAGAATGGGACTATAATCTCCACTAAGTTCTGAAGCAGAATCTAAATACACAGTTTTCACTGGCATCCACAAAATAACATCATGAGAATGTTTTTCTTTTTCCTTTTTTAATTCACATGTTATGCCTGATATCTTTAGCCATGCAGTCTACTTCCCCAGTCCAGTTACATAATCATACACTGTTGCATGACTTCTCCAGTCCTCCTCCATTTTACCATGCCCTGTTGCCCCATCTCCTTCAAACAGGATCAAACAAGGAGGCAGGGATTTTTAGGGAACTCAGATTAGCAAATGGCATGTTAGTGGATTTGGGGGCCCACATATCATATGCAGCTTTCATCCCCTCTTCTTTTAACCCTATCCCTCTCATCCATGATGTAAGACTTCTGCTTTCACTTCTGAAATTGGAGTTGGAAAGAGGTGATGATATGCAAGTTACTCCTATGGTCTAAGCTGCTCTGCACCCAACGGAGGCACTTGTGTGTAAAAGGGGCCAGCACTCCCCCTCCAGAATCAGAGTGCATTGCCTCCACAGTGCCACCTGAACACCATTAGTCTGGGACTGGGTGTTGGGCTTAGGATGCAGACCTTGGTCTCCCACATGCTAGTACAGTGTGTGGTCCCCATCTCCACTAAGTTGGGTGAGTAAAGGGTTTCAAAATAGAAACTGAAATCTCAAATTTCATGGGGATAAAGACTGTGTTTCAGCCAAGAGCAGACATTTTAGGCCTTGTTGTTAATCCTGTCCATTTAACTTGGGATCTGTGTTTCTTGTTAGTACAATGTTTTGCTCCCAAACACAATAGTAGCCATTTTGGAAAAGAAATGTTATCCACAAAGGACATAACTGCTTTAAATGCAGTGAAGAGAATAAGCTCAGAAGGGTGAACAAGTGATCCCAGCATTGCAGAATCTGCATATCACTCGCATGATAACATCTTCCAGTGGTTCTCCTTGTCAAGTTCCTTCTTGTTTAATTATGTTGTGACATTACTGTCATGAAGCCCTGAGTAATGATTAGACATAATGATTGGAAAAACATGGCAATTAAGAATTAGCAGTGATGGCACCACCCATTCTTGCCAGTTCATGACCCAAATGTGGTGATTGACAAGATTCGGTTAAAAAGAATGAAGCACTGAGTACCACTGTAGACATAATTTACTCAAACAACCAAAAATGAAGACACAACGCTGTATGACTTTACTATCAATCACAACATCTCAAGTACTTTTCTTTTGACAATCTCCAGGCTCCCTTATACAGTTGCCTTCCGTGGACAGGGGAAAACTCAGTAAAGTCCGTCTGGGATCATTATCTTTGAAAAAGGAAGGCGAAAGGCAGTGTTTCCTATTCACAAAACACTTTTTGATTTGTACACGAAGTTCGGGAGGGAAACTGCACTTACTTAAGGTAGGATTTCTTTAGAGCAGCTCTATTCATAATTTTGCTGCACCCTCCAGACTAATTTATTAATGTCATAGACTGGTGTGCATCACCACTTGGCCTCAGTGTTTAACTTCCCATTGTGTTATTGTAATAGGAAACAGTTTTTTACACCTTTAGGTGTCCTCAAATTGTCTATTTGGTGTCTAGCAATTATTCTGATATGTTTTGACATGTTTTGTTAAGTTAATAACCTAATTTATTTATTTATTTTGCTTTGTACCTACCCAAAAGCTGTCGCTGCTCTCTCTTCTCTCTTCATACTGTCTGAATATTCTGTGTCGTCACTAATCCCATTCCAGGCCACTCAGAAGAATAGCATGGAGTGCTGCAGCTGAATTCATGGAACAACTTAGAAATACGACAAGAAATAGCAGTAGCTGCTGAGGATAGCAGAACTCTGTATAGAGCTCAGGGCCCCCCAAAGCTAGATTGTTTATCAAAAATTTGTTGTAGTATATTAGAGTACATAACTGGCATGGGAAGAAAAATGGGACAGTGTGTAATGATTTAAAAATCATTATTTTAATTATTTTAAAATCATCTTGCTAATATTCTAGCATGTTTTGACATTTGCCACTGGATGCTCTTTCATCGTATCGTCTGAACATTCTGTGACGTAACCAAACCCATTCCAGGCCATTCAGAAGAACAGCATGGAATGGTGCAGCTGAGGTCATGGAATGTCTGAGAAATACATTGAGAAAGAGCAGTAGCTACTGAGGAGAGCAGAGCCATATGTAGAGCTAAGGGCCCCCAAAGCTAGATAATTTATCAAAAACTGTTCATAGCACATTAGAATACACAACTGGCATGGAAAGAAAAATGGGATGGGATGTAATTATTTAAAAATAATGTCCTGTCATCTTAGCTTGGTAATCCCTGCTGTGCTGCACTAAATGGGATGCTCTTCTTCAGGGATATCTCAGTCGTCAGGTACCACCGTAGGAACTTTTATTTAGTAATTTATTTTATTTATTGAAATGTTTTACCAGGAAGGTACGCTGAGTGACAAGTCGCTCATCTCTCAGTGCGACCGGGGGGTGGGAGGGGGGATAGGGTACAATATGAATGAGACATTAAACAATCAAGTTACAAGATCAACATTAACATACAGTTGTAAGGCAGGTGTTACAAACAGTGTTGCGTATAATAGGTAGAAAGAGTGGACAATAATAAGTGCCAGGTTAATAAGTAAACAAGTGCTTAAGTGAAAGAAAAGGGGAAAAGGAGAGGGAGGGAGAAGAATAATTTCCCTGGAGACCTCTTCAAGATGCGAGGAATCCTGCAAGGGGACTGGGGGGACCAGAGAGACTGGGATAAGGCAGTCACCCAGAGAGACCCCTTCAGAATGTGGGGAACCCTGCAAGGGGGCTGTGGGGCTAGATAGAAAGGGGGATAAAGCTGTAGGGATTTAAATAGGGAGGAGAGAGAAGGAGGAGGTGTGACTTAATGCTAGGAGGGGGAATCAGACCTAACCTAAGAAAGGACCCTTCAGGATGCAGGGTACCCTGCAAGGGAGTTAGGGAAGGTCAGTAGATAGGGATTAAGAGAGTGATAGGAGAAGGGAGGGTGTGAGAATTGAACTCTTGAGGGGATGAGAATTTGCACCTTTGGAGGGGATCAATAGTCCATCGGATGCATTGGACCCTGTTAGTAGTCAAGGAAAGCCAAGATAGTGGCTAGATAGAATAGGGGAGATATGCTTAGGCTTAGTTGGACCCCTTCAGGATACTGAGAACTCTGCAACGGGATTGTGATGGCCAGGGAAAAAGGTAGATGGGGAGGGGAAGGAGAGGAGACATTCACCATCAATGATGGGAGTCCACACGGAAGATTTTCAGCAGTATAATTGGGGCCGCCCACGCTGTCGACATCAGCCGATGTCACCATCCCTATATAGGCATAGGAGGTCCTTCTCCCTCCTCAGTTCTTTCTCGCCGATGACTTGCAAGCACAGTCTCTGCTGAAGAGCTGTCACAGTGTTGGCGCCTTTTTTGGTTTATGGCCTGTTTTTCTGCTAACCCTTACCTAAATCTCTTTTAGAGATTTCTTTTTTCTTTTATGTCAGGAGTTAAACCTTCTACTATACATCTCTCTTCCATCGCTGCCACTGTGGAAAGAAGATTGTCCATTAGAACAGTATGAGTCAGAACTTCTTAACTTAATATCTTTACTCAGTTTAAAGATCAAAGCTTAGTTTTGCTTGGCGGTGCTGCAGGCAGCATGTTGCATTGTCAGGTAAGAGAGCAAGGTTAAATCCCCATCCCCAGACCAGAGGAGGCTGAAGAGGGGTGCAAAAGAATACATCAACTTGGGAGGGAGGGGGAGTGCTGTGTTTTCCCCACTGCTTGAGTGCCCTCTATACTTGGACCTGCACTGGCATTGGACTGTTTGGGTGACCACACATCATTTTGTGCTCCCCCCCCCCCCAGTAGATGTGTCACTAGCTGGGGCAGTGCATTTCAGGAGAGGAGGTAGAGTCTTAAGGGTGGTAAAATAGGAAATGTGATAGGTTAATGTCTGACCTCCCATGCACCACCTGTCTTTTGGGCTGCCTTAGCAAACCCTGCTTACACATTTGGTACTGGAGGATGAAGGAGGCGAAGTTCCTGTGGTGAGTATGTTATGCAGTGGAAGCAGCTCAGCAGTGCTGGCGTCCACTACACAGATTACCAGCTAAATCCTGGAATTAAAAAGCTAAGGACCTGATCCACAAAAGTTCCCCAGATACACGCAAATCTCACACATCTGGGATGCACTGACCTGCAACCTCTGGAGTCAGCGTACCTGCCAGAATTCACAATCCATGGCCCTCCAGGAACTGTGCATGGAGTACCTTGTGGAAGGACCAGGGGCAGGTTTGGAGGAGATGTTATGCAGGACCCTTTGCAGTCAGTAAGATGCCCAGGCTGTCTCACTACAGGATGTCTGCCTCTGCAGGAAGCAGAGGCTGGCGTGATGGGACAGTCCTAAAAGGACTGCCGTATTGCTGTCAGAAATAAATTCAAAATCTGTTTTTCACCTGGTAGTGCTACTACAGCTTGAGCCCTCTGTTGAGGCTCTGAGGGCTGGTGGATTTGGGGGGGGGGTGCTGCTGATGCCCTGAAGGGTGTGCAGTGGCTATGCAGAGGGGTTGCATATCTGTTACTGCAGCCCTTAAGGCAGTATAACTTCTACCCCTTCTGCCATTCCTCCACAATGTGGACTTTGTAATGTGAATGGAGTGCATGCCACCCCTGCCAGTGCATCCACACTGACCCAACCAGGTGCATAGGAGTACTGGCAGCAAGGGACTGGGTGTGGAAGGGACACACACAAAAGGCTGTGACTGCACCATGGTCTCTGCGTGTGCTGAGTGGGACCTCTGTGCACCACATGGCTGTACCAACACCCCTCTGTGGGTGTATGTCAACCTGTCGATCAGGCCCTAAGCAAAAAAAAAAAAAAAAGGAAGCTGTTTTTAGTTACAGTAAGTCATTCCAGGGTGTTTAACTGTGATATAATGACACTTCTTGGGTGTGTAAAGCAGTTTGCTTTGCCTCATGCCTCACTATCCTGAAACGTGCCATTATACAGTAATACATGCCCTGTTGTGTCTTATATTGCTTAAGTAACTGAACTCCTGTGTCAAGTAATTAGCAAGCAGATTTCAGTTGTCTGGTGGTTCAACTGGATGTGGGTGGCAAGCTCAGAATCCATGTGAAGTGCACATGGCAGTTTCCATTCATTGAATGTTCTCTGGAGCCAAGTCTTTTTAAGTATATGTATTGTAAAACTGTGTTAATGCACTAATGCCCAGTTGCATTTATGATCCATACTGAGTTGAAATCTGCTGTTGCTGCAAGTGTATTATGCATAAAATGACAAATGGTTACAAACTAGAAGCCTTTTATTTGAATGAAAACAACAAAGCTTTTTTTTCCCTCTGTAGCTTAAGAAGACAGAAGCTTCACAAACTGAAAAAAACTGAGTAGCTATTTTCATGATAAGTTTAAAATAACAAATATTAACACCTGAACCAGTGGAAAAAAAATCATTTCTTCAAGCCTGGATACCATAGCAACAGGCTGAAGTCATGGGCCCCTATCCAGACTGCAAGATACTGTGATATTTTTAACCCTCTGTAAATTAACATGAAGTGAAGCACACAATTGTTACTTGCATTATTTACCTTGTGGATATAGGCTCTCCCTTAATCTGTTCAGCAAGCCCCTCACCACCACTGGAGCAGGGATTGCTATCCTAAGGTACCTTCCAATTATTGCCTACTCAAGACTTATTTTCCAGGTGGGATTGACTAACCAGGCTGGGACTGCAGTTGGAACTATCCATACTTGGTAAGAATTGGAGACCTTGGTGATCTGAGTACCACAGCTGGGCAGGGGAGCATGGTGGTGTCATACACCTGAACTTTCTCCAAACCACCTCCCACTGGGGTGCTGTCTACAGAAGGGGCTGTGGTAGCTGGCTGCAGTGGCTGTGAGTCATGCCACACTGGTTATCCAGTCACCTGACCTGGAACTGGATGTCCTGCTGTCTTTGTTTCAGGCATCAGCATCCCACATAATAGTAGTAGCAGCAGCAGCAGCAAACCCCCTTTAATGAGTTGCATAATCTTTCCCATATGAGTACCCCTCTTGGGTCACCAGGGGGCAGTCATGAAGCAGCAGCAGTGGCTACCCACCCTTCCCAAGGGAGGGAGTGTACAAGGACGATGCTTGCAATTTCTTTAGATGCCCAAAGTGAAACGACTTGTAGGACATGAACCCGGGTCATTGGCACGGTAATCCAACTCATATCTTATTACAACATGGAGTGTCCCCAACACACACAGTTTTAAATTCAAACTATGTGACTGGTCAAGGGACTGACTGACACATTAACCTTTTACCATTGGATATTTGAGCATCATCTTAGCCTATAATAGAATCTGATGGTCTCAGCTGAGTCCCTGTTTATTTACTGACCTTTATCTAAGCAGAAAAAATCTCACTAAGATAAAAAAATCTCTTTAACAACAGTGACCTGGGCCAGGGGGAGGGACATTCCATCAGGATTGGCATATACCATATGGTATTAGATTAACACATTGAAAGCTAAAGCAGTTAAACATAAAACTACCTATCACATTGTAAATCAGTAAGATCACTCTTCAGCCATGAAGGAAGTTAACACAGTTTGACATGTGCCACCACTGCGCTGCTATACTTAGTATGTGCAATGCAGCCCAGTGGTAGTCTTTAATGAAAATGGGAGTAGACAGTCTCATTCCATTACGTTCAGTGCAGATGAAGTTTATAGTCTGAGACACTATAAGCACTATTTAATGTATATTGTGCTTTACTTTAAATCGTGCTTTATTGTTCCATTTCCAACACTTTGTAATATACTCCCTGAACTCATCTCATGCTAAACATAGCCTGACTAGCAATTTGAATTGCTGTCAAATGGAATAACAAATAGCATATAATGTATAACATAGAGAATAATGGCTAGGTAAGTGTGTTATGGATTTTTTTCACACACCTGAGGTGTGTGATGATTCATAAACCTTGAGAGCGCTCGAGGTTTATGTGGTCATCACACACCTTAGGTGTGTGAAAAAATCCATAACATTAAACTTACCTAGCCTTTATTTTTTATAATTGCTGGTGTGGAGGTTTAGACTGTATTTCTAGAAGCTTGAAAGAAAAAGACATTTTTTAGCTAGAGTGCAGTTTTATTTTTGAAGAAATTGAACTGTACATGAATAAAACACATGTTGAAAATACTGCAGTTGAAATACTTTTTGTGAAACAATGGAATGCAACAGTTTCTTTGGGGAATGTCATATCAACCAGATATTGGATTATTATGAAGTGTCATAACCAGATTTCAGGTTATTATTTACTTTGGAGCATAATAACCCAAAATCCGGTTGATATGCATTTTCAACAAAACAGTTATCCGGTTGATATTTATGGTCACCACTAATTATAAGTTAAAATAAAGAACAAATCTGTTTGTCTCCTTTCTATAAACGTTACTGTTTTATTCATATACAGTGGGCTGGATATTCAAACTGCGCTATTTTGTGGCGCAAGCCCTTGCGCTGCACAAAATAGTTGTGCAGGGGTGTGGCTGGGGCGATATTCAAAGGAGTTGCGCTATTGAGCAACTCCTTTGAATATCACCCCCCAACCACAGCCACTGTGCATGGTGCAGTGGAACTTGCGCACACCGTGAAGTGGTCAGGTGGAGCATTCAAGTTGCAGTGGCGCAAGTACCATTGCGCCATGCTTAATTCCCATATTCAAAGGTGACATGCAAATGGGGCCATAATTCATGCAAGGCACAGAGGGAGCCATTTGCATCTATTTATAGCCCATTTTGCATGCCATTAGGCATGCAGGTGTGCCGGGATCCCCGAGGACTTGTGCCTGGCGCCTGCTAGGCAGCAGCCGCCGGGGACCGACGCCCTGCAGCCGATCGCGGGCAAAGTGAAAAAAATCCCCACCCCGACTGGCCCGATCGCGGGCAAAGCTAAAAATCTCCCCACCCCAGACTGGCCGGTAGCGGGCATAGGTTAAACCCTCCCACTAGCCCAACCGCGGGCATAATTGTTAATGCCCCCCCACCAGCCCGATCGCGGGCAGCACAAGTCCACCCCCAGAACATATCCCTAGTGGTCCAGTGGACCGCTAAGCCTGATCGCGGGCAGCAAAGTGAAAGCTCCCCCAAGACCATATCCCTGGTGATCTAGTGTCTCCCCACCCCACCCACCCACAGAAGCCCCACCACCCGCTCCCCCGCCCCTACACTCATCCCTGGAGGTAGCATTTGAGGTGGGGGGGAGAGATGGAAGAGAGTCAGGCAGTACTACTAATTGCATGGCCATTGGAACTGATTCCTTTGGATGCTTTTGTATGGGGACCAGGGGGAGGGAACCCGGAAAGGGGCCACCTCCTCTGTAAGAGCCTTGCGATGGTAGGCACAGTTACCTCAGGCAGAAATCTGATGAAAGAAGCCCCATCCACAACCTTTAGTAGGAGTGGGCTACAGGAATTTTACAGATCTTAGAGTAGTTTTTGAAGTATGAAGGCCAAAAAGGGCTTCTTCAACATCAATCATGTCCAGTCTGTCGCTTTAAAAAGAATATTCAAAACTGCCTATTGCACATCATTGGCAAAACCAGCCACTCTAAGCCAAGAATATCTCTTAATGCAAATGTCAGAAGCAGCAGCCCTGGCAGAAGCATCCGAGACATCATAAGCTGAACGGAGCAAATGTTTCCCAGCCTCAGCACCAGTAGATAATGTTTTAAGTTGATCATTCTTGGCTGAGCCATCAGGGCAGGCAAAGCCTGAGCTGCAGTTTGAGCACCTTTCTACAAGCTGTTCTGATATTTTGTCATGTAGGCCTGGTAGTTAACAATCCTCAGGCCCAGTGATGCAGAAGCATAAGTACAGTTGCCCATTACATCTAGCCTCCTAGATTCTTTATCAGAAGGCAAAGTACTCATGTGTCTAGGGGCCCTAGACCTATCGTGTACAGCCACGATGACCACAGAGTCAGTTTCTGGTTAGCATAAGGCTTAGCAGATGGTGCACAATACTGCTTATCAGCCTTTCTAAGAACTGCAGGCAGTGAGTTTGGTTTGTACTATGCAGCACAGGTAGTATCCTGTAATGCAGGATATATACTATAGGTGGAATTATAATGGAGGGGGAGCAAGGTACCTCCAAAAATTCCATTACATTTCTTTTTGAGGAATT
This sequence comes from Neoceratodus forsteri, assembly GCA_016271365.2. Lineage (NCBI taxonomy): Eukaryota > Metazoa > Chordata > Ceratodontiformes > Ceratodontidae > Neoceratodus > Neoceratodus forsteri. The sequence goes on from CM057454.1 coordinate 317,332,566, forward strand.
GTCCTCTTCCACTACAAAACCCATGGCAGTTTGCATTTGCTGCATCATGGCTTGGAAAGTAGGATCCTCAGGAGGAGATCTCTGGGTATAAACCACTGAGTCCTCACTGCAGGATGAGAGGGTAGAACTAGTGCAAGGTGCCAGAAATTGTTCTCTCTCATATCCCTCCTCTAAATCCATGAGGTTGGGATTGTATTCCACTTTGTCATCATCAGCCCAGTCAGTGATGGGAGCTGCAGAATTAATTGGCAGCAGCTGGTATGGAGGAATCTGTGGCATGCTAATGGAACCCGCCAATGAGGACGGAGTACCAGGAGGCCTTGTTGGCGGAATAACTGCTTGCATTGGTAACCAGGCAGAATGTGTCTTATCATTTCTGAAAATGATGCCAGCACAACCTGAGAGTCACTGGTATACTATAAAGGGGCTGTGATTACTTGCATTAACAGGCCATTACCAGTCAATGATGGCATCCTGCCATCCATAGTAGGCATGGCAGCACCTAAGCCAGTCCCCGACCTTGGTGTCTCATTGACATTTGCGGGGGCTAAAGTCAGCACTGCCGGAGCAAGCGATGGCATAGGTTTACCTTGTCTGAATGTAAACTGGGAACTCTCCAGCGAGGCAGATTTTTCTTTTCTCTGTGTTTGTGCTTATAGCCGGACGACGACAAGGGCAGCGACAACAACCCTTTCCCTGTCCTGATCCTTTTCAGTGGCCACCAATTCTTAGATTTCAGTGGCTACTTTTTGGTCGACAGTGATGAAGATGCAGACTTTGGGCCTTGTTTTTGATCCATGGCTTTCAATGTCTTGAGAAGAAGGAATTTTTGAGAGCTTTCTTACAGCATCGCCTTGTAGCTTGGTTGAAGCTCTCGCAAATCTCACAAGTCCTCAAGCTGTGAGACAGGCACAGACAGCACACACAAAGCTGCATATGTGTTTTATTTGTAAATTTTATCTCCGCACTTACAGTATTGAAATAAAGGCTCTTGTGACTTTAGCGGCATGCAGAGACAGCAAAATAAAACACTAAGTAAAATAAAAGAATAAACACCAGTCGTTAGGTTGACAGCATTTCCTTTAGGTCTGACAAGAATAGTCAATGGTGGGAAAAGAACTGAGGAGGGATGGGGCTGTCCACATTTATATACTTGCAGACGACACATGTCATTGTGGGTGGCTCCTGCAAAAGTTTCCATGTGATCCTAATGCTGATGGCTTATATTTCCAAAGGTGTGGCCTCACAGAGGAGATATCCTCGAAGAAGATCTATTGTTCCTTGCTCCTGGGCAATGGTATTTGTAAACACATAAGGGAAGTAAGGGAAAACTAAAGTGAACCAAAAACTGACCAACTTGTGGATCTAAAAGCCCATGTGAATAAAGAAACTCAACACTAAGTGAAACAGAATTGAGTTCATGACAAGGAAGTGAGCTGATCTTCCAGGAATCAGTATTCACCATTAATTCCTACCTATGGGTCAGAGTAACGAGCTTCCTTTTTCCATGAGGGAGGAGCTGGCTCATTCTGAGGGAACAAGATCCCCTAGCCCTCAGTGTAGGGGAAAACATCTGAGGGCAGGGAGTCCTTATGGGTCTGGCAGGACCAAAAGCTCCTGTGGCATGACAGCAGGAGAGCACTTGCCTACTCTCACTTGACTGTGCAGGAGAAAAAATAAGCCCCTTGGAAATGTGAGACCTTCTTCAAGGATATCTATTTCATCAGGCCACACCTATGGAACTATAGCCACCAGGCGCTAGGACCACACAGAAACTTTTTGCAAGCAGTCCACTAGAGGCTGCCCATGACTTCTTATGCCGACACCTCCCATATACACGTGGGGGTCCCCTTCCCTCCTCAGATCTTTTCACACCATCGACCATACTTGCCGGACCCTCCACAAAGACGTAGCTGCTACAGTTGACTGCTATTCACAGTTTTTCAGTTTTCTCTACCTAGTTCACCATCACTTTTTATAAGTGATTGACGTTGTCTTGCATGTCATCTAAAGAACCCGTGAAGCTCTTTAGATAATGTGACTGCAGTGGGAAGATTTACTCGGACGATTCACATGACATCTGCATGTGCTGCCTCGGCATGACCCATAATGTTAAGGCCTTGAGATCTGTCTAAAGTGCAACACAGCTACCCAGTGACACCAAAAGAACACCCTGGAAACCCACCTTTTAAAGCAGCAGGTAGCCAGGATGGAGACAGAGCTCCAGGAGAAGAACTCTACCATATCACTGGCCTGCTTCTTAGGCTCCTATTCCTCCAAGTCCCGGGAGAAATCCTCCGGGCAACACAAACATAAACATCGGGAGTGGGAGTGGAGCACAGAAAAATCCTCCCTGGTATGCTCTTGGTCATCCCCTCATACCATGGCGACCACCTCAGTGACATCGACCTCATCGGCAGTGATACCATGTGCCACTCAGACCTCTGAATCCACCAGGTTGGGAGAGGCTGTGATTTCCACCAGGCCTATCATGGCTGGTGAGGGGCCATCAACGTTGGGGGGTGACACCTCCCCTGTCGACATCTTAAGGCACACCTGTAGTGCGAGCAAGTGCTGACATACAGGCAGTGCTCTCGTCCTTCACTGACATGCTGCATCATCTACTGCCTCCTCCTCCTGTGACAGGAGTGGTGTCAACGGGGCATTCCAGGCAAGCCACAGAACCGACACTTATTAGGTCAACGCGCCATGTGCCTTGTAGGGCGACAATGTCTTCTATTCCATCCTTGAGGCCTGTGGAGCCCATCAACGAGTTTAGGAATATAACCCTGACCTCATAATGCAAGAAGAGGAGGAGGAATATGTGGAGAGCTCTTATGAGAGGTTCAGCTCCACTATCTCCACAGGGAGTGAGGACTCCACTGTGGTACACTCCGAGGTCCCCTCATTCATCTCCATGATGCAGCATCTCCAGGCTGCCATGGAGTTTGAAGCTGAGGAGCAATATATTACAAAAAGGAATTTGGTGGGGTTCTTAGAGCTACCAGATTCTCCACCCATCATTATTTCTCCTCTGATGCCTGCCCTAGAGGATGCCACTTTGGCTGCCTGGCACAGGCCAAGTATGATTCCTGCCATTTCAGGGAAGGCAGATAAAATGTACCAGGCCCCCTCAGGAAAACTCTTCTGCAGGCCAACCTGAGGCTGACTCAGTGGTGATAAATGCAGCCCATCATAGGTCTAAAGTGCCTAAACAACTTAGTTCTCTCTGTCGTGACAGGGAGTCCAGGAGACTAGATATTCTGTTGAAGTGGACCTTCGCTTCTGCTACACACTGGGCCGGAGAATTGCAAATTATCAGGCCTATATGGTAAAATACCAGAATAACCTCTGGAGGAAGGCCAGTGCAGTGGCTCAAGCCCTCCCAGAGGGTACTCCTAAGCAGGAGCTGCTAAAGGCCCTCCAGGCAGGGGCAGATGTAGGTAAACATCTACTAAGGTCTACCTGTGACATTTCTGATGCATCTGCCAGAGCAGCAGCTTTGGCTATCTGCTTAAGAAGGTACTGTTGGTTGAGGGCGGCAGGATTTGCCAATGATGTGCAGCAATCCATCTTAAATGCCCCATTCAGAGGATACAAGCTGTTTGGAGCAGACATACAGGATGTCCTCTCAAACCTACAGGCTTCGGGCAGGACTTTGAAATAAGTACACTTCCTCTACCATACACAACCCAGAAGTAGGCAGAGGGTGCCTTTTCACCCAGCCAACAATAGACACCATTCAAGAGCCAGACAACAAAGTAAAAGCAATGGAGGATCAGCTTTGCCTGTCCCAGGGCCCACCCCAGGTGCCCACTCAAACACCCCTAGAGGTGGAGATGCGGCTTCAGCCACAGGATCTGCATCTGCATGTTTCATTCTTAGACTCCCACCCACCTGCACCTTTGAAAGTGGCAGTAGGGGATCGTTTTTCCCTCCACGTGGACCAGTGGAGGAAGATCACATCAGGTGCTTGGGTCCTGCAGATAACAGAACAGGACCATGCTCTAGAGCTTCTGGAGTTACCTCCAGACCATCCACCAACTCCTTCAGCCTATCCTCGAGAATGGAAGCACCACTGTTTGTCGACAGCAACTCTGCCGACATCCCCTACAGCGACGGCACAATGCCGGCACACGGTATTGTGCCATCTAGAAATGAAGTGTTGTTTTGTTGGGGGCTGTGCCCCCTGCACCCCCACAATTATATATTATCAACTCCAGGTTGGAGTTCTTTTGGGGAAGGGGCAGAACACCGGGAGATGCCACATCAGTGAAACCTGGACCATTACAACAGCTTTCACTGTAAAGGTCTTTTTTTGGGTTTCGGACTTGTGGTGTCACTGTGCAGTGGGCCACTGCTCCAGAACACATACTGCTGCTGCTAGAGGACATGCATACCTTAATGCAGAAAAGGGCCATTAAACTGGTTCCTTGGGAACAAAGAAACAGGGCATTCTATTCTCACTACTTCCTAGTCCCAAAATGTACAGGGGATTTGAGGACCATTATAGACTTTAGGAATTTGAACTTCTTTATTCAGTACAAGTACAGAATGGTCATTCTACAAGGCCTGTTACCACTACCACAAGCAGGGGACTGGATGTGTTCCCTAGACATGTAGGATGCTTAACTGCATATCAAGATTTGTCCCCCTCACAGGAAGTACCTCAGGTTCATTTTCCAGGGGGTACACTACCAGTTCAGGGTATTGCCCTTTGGCTTATAATCTATGCCATGGGTCTTTACCAGATGATTAGCAGTAGTTATAGCAGCCCTTAGGAGAGAAGTACTGTATGTCTTCCCCTGTCTGGACTACTGGCTACACAAAACTCACTCCAAAGAGCAGCTCTCATCATCATCATCATCAGTATTTATTGGAAAGCAAATTGAGAGAAACTCTCATTTACAACTGCATCCAAAATTCAAAAAACAATACAGAATACAATTAAACAAATGACTCTTTACCAGACCTTAGCACATACCAGGAAGTTGTTCAATGCCCTAGGATCAAGATCAATCTGTCCAAATCAGTCCTGACCCCTTGTCAGCACCTGCAGTATATAGGATCAGTCTTGGACACCGAAGGCTTTCTGCCCCAGGACAGGCAAAATGCCTGATTGCACAGGCCCAGATGGTCTACAACATGTATGTCACAGCCAGGACATTCCTGAGACAGTTGGGCCTGATGGCAGGAGCCATTATTACGATACCACTGGCCAGACTGCATATGAGGATTCCCCAGTGGACATAAGGAGTCCAATGGGACCAATGCACTGACGACCTAGAGCAGAAGGTCTTGGTAACATCCCCTGTCTGAAAGGTGCTTCCGTGTTGGATGGGACCTGACCATTTACAGAAAGGGGTTCCTTTCGTGATTCCCTTCCCTCATCAGGCCACACCTATGGAACTCATTCTTATTCCCTATGCGGGGTGTCTTCGAGGCACAGGTCAGGAAGCACAGGAAAACCAGGAGCAGTTATAAAATTTGCAAGTGTTATCAATAACAGTAAAATAAAAAATACAAAAAAATGGTCCAGTATGTACAAAGGCAGTACAAACAGAGAAAACAAAGTCCTTCATCTGAGGGTTTCTTTTCAATTCCAAATCTCAGTCTCTGTCTCTCACGCTCTCTCTCTAGCAAAAGCGTTGCTGCTCTTTTTATAAGTCTTTGCCTGGGAACTTGTTAAGAGACAGCCTGTGTCTCACAAAATGTTCTTGCCAGTTTCTTTGCAGAGTAGGCTTGCAAAAAGAACAATGTCTCAAGCTGGCCCCCTGCTAACAGCTCTGCAAAAGAGTTTGCAGACAAGCCTGAGAGGCGCTCAAACTGCATCTCAAGTTACATAGATACATAGACACTGTCAGCAGATAAGGTCCTATGGCCCACTCAGTCTGCCCATTTGAGCTTGTAAGTTCGCTTTATGTTTTCTTAGAAGTCTGTTGCCCCTTACCCCTGACCTCCAGAATTACCATATATCTATCCCATGTATTCTTAAATCCCGTGATTGTTTCAGCCTCCACTACTTCCTCTGGCAGGGTGTTCCACTTATTTATTTATAACTTTGATAACCAGGTAGGTGCGCTGATCCCAGGGACTGTTTTCAGGCATGACCCAGCCCACGTACAATGGCAACAGGGTAAATAGTACAGTACAATAAAGCACACGAGTACAGGATATTGAAATACATTGAAATACATAGGTCAGGAATACATATTAAAGAATACATAATATATACAATAAATACAATAGTACAATAAGATGGGACAGAAGGGGAGTGGGAGAACAGGCAAGATGGGCTACTCAGGGAAACAGTGGCATGCAAAATTTGCGAGGAGGCAGAGTTTGAGTCAGGATTTAAACCCACTGTGGGTGTCTGTTGATCAGAGTTTGGCTGGCAGTCTTTTCCATAGCGTAGGGGCTGATACCGAAAATACTCTGCCTTCCGTGTTAGTGGGACTTGTCCACCACCCGTTCTGTGAAGAAATTCTTCCTCACGTTTCTTATGAATTGCCCTCCCTCCAACTTCATCCCATGCCCTCTAGTCCTGGAACATGTTGGAAAATAGTGTATTCCTGCACCCTGTTCCTTCCTGTAAGATACTTGTTTGTCTCTATCATATCTTCTCTCTCCCTCCTCTCCTCCAGGGAGTACATATTCAAGTCCTTCAGCCTGTCCTCATAGGACTTGTGATGCAATCCCTGTACCATCTTTGTTGCCCTCCTTTGAACCTTCTCTACCCTGTCTATGTCCTTATGTCGGTAAGGTCTCCAGAACTGTACACTGTATTCCAGGTGGGGCCTCACTAGTGTCTCGTATAGTGGAAATATGACCTGCCTTTTCCTGCTGGTGATGCCCCTACCTATGCATCCCAGCATCCTATTTGCTTTACCTGCTACCTTGTTGCAATATTTCCCTACCTTGAGGCCATCAGAGATGATAACCCCAAGGTCCCTTTCCTGCTTGGTGCATGCTATATCCTCACCCTCCAGCTGATATGTTTTTCCAGGGTTTTTGTGCCCCATATGCATCATCTTGCTCTTCTTTGCATTGAATTTTAACTGCCAAACCCTTAACCATTCTTTAAGCTTCTGCAAGTCCCTCCTTGTTCTGTCTACACCCTCTGGTGTGTCCACTCTGTTACAGAGCTTTGTGTCATCAGCAAACAGGGAAATTTTGCCTTCTACGTCCTGCGTAATGTCACTGATGAAGACGTTGAATAGGACCAGTCCCAGTACTGATCCCTGTGGTACCTCACTGGTCACTCTTCCCTCTGTGGAGTGACAGCTATTTACCACCACCCTCTGTGACCTACCACCCAGCCAATTATCTACCCACCAGTCTACTGTCCTTCCCACACCCATATTCCCCAGTTTGTTTAATAGCCTTCTACGTGGCACAGTGTCAAAGGCCCTGCTGAAGTCCAGATAGGCCATGTCCACTGCCCTCCCCTGATCCATCTCCCTTGTCACCCAGTCAAAAAATTCAAGTGAGGTTGGTCTGACATGACCTCCCCCAGTGAAACCATGCTGCCCTGGGTCCTGCAGTCTGTTGGCAACCAGATGTTCCACCAATCTCTCTTTCAGCAGTGCCTCCATGATCTTCCCCACTACCGAGGTCAGGCTTCACAGTCTTATCTCCCACTTTGACATCTGTTAAGTATTTGCACCAATTTGCTAAGGACAAATCTACTCCAGTGTTACCCTCCTTATTTTATGGCAGTTTCTTGCAATATGGTCTGGCTTGTTACAGTTATAGCAAGTAAAGTATTTGGATGCAAATTTTTTACCCCCACCAGAGTACTTATCAGACTTGGACTTAAATCAGTAAAGAGAGGGTCTTACTGGTGCCTGGCTGTTATGTTGCTGCTGTGGCATCTGTCTGGCCATCTGGTATTCTTCAACCAACAAAATGGACTTTTCTTCACTTTCTGGTCATTGTTCTTTTACCCAAAGCTGCACGTCAGTAGACAGGATGTTGATGAACTGCTCCACTGCAAGTGTGTCGATGATCTGTGAGACTGTTTTGCCCTCTGGTTGGAGCTATTTAATAAGGAGTTCTCTGAGTCGGATGATGGCTTCTCGAGGATTGTTGTCTGAGTTGTACTTCAGGGACCGGAATCTTTACCTGTAGGTCTCTCCTGAGATGTCATATCTGCTCAGGATTTCTCTTTCCACCAAGTCATAGTTTTCTGTGTAGTGTCCATATTGCTGTAGGCAAGTTCGGCTTTACCTGTCAGGTAAGGTACCAGCCTGATTGCCCATTGCTGCTTTGGCAGGCTGTAGCAACCCTTTCAAAAGTTGTCAGGTATGCTTCAACATCATCTGAGGGACTCAACTTTGTAAGTTGCTTCTGTTGCTGCATCTCTTCTCTTCTCTGCTCCTCCTGTTGCTGCATCTCTTCTCTGTTGCTGCATCTCTTCTTTTCTCTGCTCCTCGAGTTGCTGCATCTCTTCTTTTCTCCATGCCGCAAATGCTGAATCTCTTTTTCTCTCTACTGCATCTTTTCTCTCCTTTGTCTCTCCATCTCTTTTTGTTGTATAGCCCACCATTTGAAAAAGGCAGCCAGGCATTCAGATTCTGTCACTGCTTGTTCCTTTTCCGTCACTGGTGCTGGCTGTAGTCTCAGCTTGGACTGTTGTCTCTGCTAGTTTGGCTGCCATTCATCTGGTAATCACTCCTGGACTTGCAGCTGCAGAATTCATACCTTTCTTCTATGCTTCCCTGCTACCAGGTCTAGTACCCATGCACAAAACTCCTGGCTTAGAGTATGCATAGCGTACATCCCACTTAGGCTGACTCCATCTGTCATTGAGGCACAGGTCAGAAAGCACAGAAGAAAACAAGATTAGTTATAAAATTCACAAGTAACGTTGTATTATTATCAATAACAATAAAATAAAAAAGAATTGCTCAGTATAACGATGTAGAAAGGCAGTACAAACAAAGAAAACAAAGTCCTTCATCTGAGGATTTTTTTTCAATTCCAAATCTCAGTCTCTGTCTCTCACTCCCTCTAGCAAAAGTGCTGTTGCTCTTTTTATAAGTCTTTGCCTGGGAACTTGTTAAGAGACATTGGTTCTTTTTCAAAGACTTATGAGGGACGCAAGATGCTTGCATCAAACAGGTGTGATGCAACTTGCACCTTGCATCAAACTTTGCAGCATACCCGATTCAGAAACATGATCTGCATCTGAATCGAGAGCCACTGCATTCTTGTGGTGCTGCACCACCCTAGCGGCCAAGATTAGGGTGCACCATGCTGCAAGGGGGCTTGCACCACAGCAGGCCTGCAACATCCCCTTTTCTGGGATGCAAGAAACCCCGCCATGGCTGCATAAAATGGCTGAAGATAGACCATTGAAAACCTGATCTAAGCTCCTTGCACCACTGCAGACGCTGTGGGGATGTGTGGTTAGGGGGCTGTAATGGGCATTTATGGGGTGGCATAGGGCACGAAGTGGCACAGTTGCGGTTGGGGAAAGGTGGGTGACCTTGTCATTGTGGATGCACCCGGTTGGGGTGCTGATTATAGCATAGTCTGGTCCCTTCATCCCGCACCATGTCAAATGCTTGCTAAGTAGTCATTCTGAGTTCCTGTGTAATCCTTGAACTGCTAAGTCATCATACTAAGCTCCTGACAAATCTACCTGGCTGGTTTAGTACTACTTCCTCCTACTCTGGTTGTTTTTTTCTCTGTACCCTTGTCAATCCACCCTGCGTGGTGGTCCTATGTTGCTGTGTATATACCTGTCTCTGTTATATTGTGTCCCCTTACTGTTGTACACTCCCGGGTCATGCTTGAAAATAGGCAGTTTTTTTGCCTAATGCACTTACCTGGTTACCAAAAGCTAATAAATAAAATAAATAAATATTGGAATGGACACACAATAGGGAATGGGGGGGTATAGCGACACACAGCGCCAGGGCCTCATGTGGGCATGGCCCTAGGGACTGCTGCCAGGCTGTGCCAACATGGGACCATGGCACTGTGTGATGCTATACCCCCCATTCTCCATTGTGTGCCTATGCCAATATTGTGCTATAATCGGCACCCCCACCGGGTGCATCCACAATGACAAGGTTGCCCACTCTTTCCCCAACTGCCACTGTGCCATCTCATGCCCTATGCAGCTCCTGTACCCCACTTGCTACCCATGTGTGTGCCCCCCACCCCGGCCATCCTGCCACCTCTTTGGTTGCACCGGGGGAAGGGCACCAGAACCTAATAATTTACAATGTGCCATTTGCTTTGCACACACCTGCGGTTATGACAAATCCTGAATTTTTGGTGCAGAGACCCTGCTCTTTTTGAATATGGTGCAGGGTCTCTGACATAGCCGGGATGCAGTGAAACCCTTAGATCGCCACAACTTGTGGCGATCTAGCGGGTCTTTGAATATCCGGCCCATCCTGTTTCTAACAAAATGCTCTTGCCAGTTTCTTTGCAGAGTAGGTTTACAGTTGGAACAATATCCCAAGTTGGCCCCCTGCTGACAGCTCTGCAAAAGGTTTGCAAACAAACCTGAGAGGAACTCAAACTACATCTCAGGTTAACCCAAGTTCCAAACAGCTTTTTAGAATAATTTCAACAGTACAACTATATACATTTCAAACAAAGGGATCCCAGTATCACTTGCAGTTTCACACAAAGATTCACATATATTTTTTAACCAGAGATATGCAAGGGGGAAAGAGAAGACAGAAACAACAAGTGAAAGCAGAGAAATAGCAAGAGGTGGAGAATTGCAAGACTGAGAGTGATCTGTTCCTAGGTCTCATAAGAACTTTTGGTTGCGCAACCAGACAGATAAGAGTTGGAAAGAGGACAGAACAGATCCTTGTGTTTAACTCTCTCTGCATAACAAATGGGAAAAGGCCTTATTCAACCCTGTCACACAGGGAAGCAGTGAGGGTTTGGCATTGGGCTCTGGAACAAAGGTCTAAAACTGTTGGCAGTGCATGTTTTAGGCATGCGAAACATCTTGGAAGACTGGCTAAGCAGGTCACAGTCCAGAATGCATGAGTGGGAATTGCTGACCTTGGTATCAGAACTGTTTGACAGGTGGGGTTGTCTAGAATTGGACCTCTTTGCATCGTCACTCAAAGCAAAACTGCCACTTTTCTGCTTGCTTTTTCCAGGGCCTGAAGTGTTTTGGTGAGACTTGTTGTCCCTCTCTTAAAAGGGAAGGTTTCTTTACACCTGTCCTCCCTTCCTGCTAATTTCAAGGGTGTTAATCAAGCTCCAAATGGAGGGAACCACTCTGATACTCATTGGTCCTCTTTGGCCTCGTCAGATCTGGTTCCCCTTACTGCAACAATTGACAGTGGAACCACCAGTGCCTCTGCCCCTGTGCAAGGGTTTACTGTCTCAGGTACAGGGAACCCTGGTCCCTCCGGACCACAGGTCACTCCATCTCCATGCATGTCTGCTGAAGACATAGCCATCGCTAGGCTTGGCATATCTCAAAAGGTGGCTGGTGTTCTGGTGGCTGCCAGAAAACCTTCCACAAGAGCCACTTATTCCATGAAGTGGAGGCAGTTTACATTGTGGTCCGCTTCCCATCACCTGGATCCTTTAACATGTCCAGTGAATCAGGTTCTAGAGTATTTGTTGCCCTTGTCAGACACAGGACTGCAATACTCTTCTATCAAGGTGCACTTTGCTGTCATATCAGCTTTCCATGTTCCTATAGATGGTCGTACGGTTGCTAAACTGGAGGTGGCCCGTACATTCTTGAGAGGCATTCTGCACTTGAAGCCTCCTGTCCACAATCCAGACCCGGTCTGGGACCTGAATTTTGTGTTAGAAAAGTTTGCTTTGGCTCCTTTTAAGCTGGCCGTGACTTGTGGCCTATGCTTTGTTTCTTGGAAAGCGTTATTTTTAGTTGCTATTACTTCTGCTCGAACAATTTCAGAGTTGCAGGCTGTAATGTGCGAGACTTCTTATTTGATTTTCCATAAAGACAGGAGGCAGGATTTTCAAAACTCTTAGATGGTTGCAAGCCCCGGTGTGCTGATGAGATGGTGCATGTGGCTTGCAGCAATCTAACAGGATTGTCTATCCCATACAGCAGTTGTCACAAGGTAGACCAACTTTTTCTGGTCTACCTTCCAGCACTCCTGGGGGATGTTTTACAGAGCTTGCGCCAAATATTTGGTACAAGCTCCTGTAATAATGAAAACTGTCACAACTGCGCATTAGACTGTAAATTCGGGCATAGTTGCAGGGGAAGGGTTTGGTGCACCGCCAGAACCAAAGTGTTGTGGTACAGGACTGGATGCAGGCCCTGTGCCACGTTTTGAAAATCCTGTCCTGGGTGTCTTTGTGTACCAGTCTGAAGTTTCTTCCTAAGGTGATGTCTGAGTTTACTCTAAATTAAACTATCTGCCTGACAGTTTATTTTCTTGAGCATGCCAATCCAGGGGAAGTATTGCTCCAAATGTTGGATGTACATAGAATACTCAGGTATTATATACGCCATATGAAGGACTGCAGGAATTCCTCACAGCTTTTTGTTTCCTTCACCCCAAGAAGTGGGTGTACCCATTTCTAAACAGTGTCTGTCCAAGTGGTTGGCCAACTGTCTTACCTTTTGTTACAGGAAGTACGGTAAGGAACTTCCTCACGTTGTCCATGATCACTTCACTAGAGGCATGGCCACTTCTGTTGCCTGTTTTAGGAATGTGTCAGCTGCAGAGATATGTGCTGCTGCAACCTTGAGTACTGTCCACACCTTCACTAAACACTACAGTCTGGACATTGCCTCTTGAAAAAGGGGCGGTTTTGGCCTAGCTGTGCTTCAGGGCATCCTTTCTTTGGTCTGTAGGCTCCAGCTACCCAGACTGTTTTATTGTCAGTGCTGCTTGGCACTCGTTTCATAGGTGTGGCCTGAAGAAAGAGATATCCTCAAAGAAGATAGAACAGTTACTTACTTACGGTAACAGTAGATCTTCCAGAGAATCTCTTTCATCAGGCCATGTCATCCCACCCTCAGTCCCCCAAACACATGGAGCTCTGTAGCACCTGTCTCTTTTTCCAGAACACTCTGTCTGCTGTTTCCAACCTTGTCTGGTAACTGGAACCTTGGGTTCTCTCCCAGTTCCTGAGACAGAGGTTCTCTGAGTATGATCTCAGGCAGGAAACTGAGGAGGAAGGGGTCACCCACGTTTATATGGGAAATGTCAACATAAGACATTGTCATGTGCGGCCCCCTAGTGGACTGCTTTCAGAAAGTTTCCATGTAGTTCCATAGGTGTTGCCTGATGAAAGAGATTTTCTCAAAGATTTACTGTTATGATAAGTATGTCACTGTTATTTGAGCAACTTGCACCAGGTCAAAGGTGCCATACTGGAAAGGCAAAGCCACACCATCTGCTGATGCAGACTGTGGTCCCTACAAGCTCGGAAGCCACCTCGATGGCAACGTATGATGCCTTTGATTGGTGCCTTGTCAGCTCCAGCCCTTTAGCAGAAAGGTAAATGACTTGCCTGACTAATTCACTTGGTAGCAGTGCAGTCAGAAGCTCACCTAGCTGCGACCACAGGCACCTCTTTTAGGCTCCCTGGTGTTCCTGATGAGCAGCAGTGCACCATCGTTACACATGCGGAGGAGAACACCTTCCTCTCTAAGGTATCTGTCTGAGCAGACTCAACCGTGAGAGGTTGGGTCCACATATGACGTTTAGGCCCTGTCAGGATCTACAAGACCTTAAGCCCCAACGTGGGGTGAGGTACAGCCCCTGCAGATCCTGTGGGTGTGCAGTACAGAAGCCTAAGGTCCTTGGGGCTGAAGGGCAAGAGAAAGGATGCCTCCAGACTGTCCTTGGTGATTCCTCAAAAGCCCTAGTCCAAGGAGGGATGACTGAAGAGCAGCTGCTGAAAGCTCTGAGAAGCCCAGGCTCTAAGAAGCCCAGGCTCTAAAGATACAAGACCGTGACTAGTGTTAAAGCCTACTTTTGGCACCTCTAGCATGTCTGCCAGGAATCTCTGGTACACAGTGTACTTGGAGGCTGAGGACAGGTGGAGGAAAAGTTCATTGTTCTCTGAGGAGGGTGCTGATGGAGAGGAAGTGCTGAAAACAGAGGGAGGTGGTACCAGAGGAACAGGTTGAAACTGGATCCTGTTGTTATTCCTATAGTACTGGTGTAAGCCAGCAGCTGCCCCTCTGAGGCCTCAATGTGATTTATGAGTGTTGCTTTTCTGCTCTATTTGTGTTCCTGTTCTTGTTTTGTGCCATGTGTACATAGACCAGATGGATAAGCCAGGCTTTATAGTCAGCTGATTCTTACCACATTCTTGTACATCAAAGAATTACTCAACTCTGTCTTTGAACTGAGGGTCCAAGAGAGTTGTTAGGATATAGTGGTCATCTGTACGCATTTTTGAAATGTATGTGTCATTCTAGAAAGATGATCTCATCCTTTCTTCAGGGTTGACAGCAGTGGTATCCTTTTCCTCATATTAAGTTTTCATTACCACCCTCGTGGCCTCCTCAAAGAGCATGAGCACAGTGCAGAGGGTCTCCATCAGGCGCCACTGATTTGGACTGATGTTGACACCTCCTTTGTCAGTCCAGTGCTCAGTGGCATACTAGTGGATAGCTTTTTGTTCTAGCAGCTGTTTCATCATGTTATAGGTGCAGATCCATCATGTTGCTGCATACTGTTTCAGGTTGTGGAGGGGCAGGTGGTTCAGCTGCTGAATGTTACATAACAGCTTAAGTGCCTTTACAAAATGGCTGCAATGATCACAGACCTTTTTGGTCAGACCTACTCATTTCTGCACAGTAGTGCTATTCTCATCTAGGAAGCCCTGTAATCAGTAGTCTGACCACTGGTCAACATGTCAGTGGTGAATGGAACGACTGAAACAAATGATGATTTCAGGGCATGTGATATAGCCTTGTAGACTCTCTGATACAAATCAGGAAGAGCCACCATGGAAAAGTAGGTATGGCTGGGCACTTGATACCTTGGCATTGCAACTTGAATTAGCTATGGAAAACCAGTATTGCTTATGAAAGAAGAATGGCAGCAAGTCAGTGTGGCTAGTATTTTGACAGTTGCTACTCTTAACTTTCTTGCTTGTGGTCTGTTGGCTTTATTATACTGGCCCTTTTCCAGGGACTCGACCAGTGAGAGTTGAGTGCTTTTTCATCTGGATGTGACAGCTGCCTTCTATTTTTGCCACATGGGGTGTGAAAGTGGCTGGGGATTTGTGGCCCCTCTGAGGTGTGGGAGTTAGTGGGCTAAAGAAGTGATGATTGGAAGATATTGGCATTGTGCATCAGCTATCCCCTGAAGGACTTTTTTTTTTTTTTCCTGTTTCCTCTCTACCTGGTCTTCTAGGAGTCGTAATGTTCTCTTCCCCCTGACCATCATCGGCTCACTGTCTGGTAGTGCTTCTCTTGATGCTGTACATTGGCATGCCTTCTCATACTGAGATAGGTAGACTTCAGCAAATGCCTTTTCATGGTAGATGATCCCTGCCGTGTTCCCTGCTTACCCCAACTCAGCCTTTACATAAAAGACACACTACATGCGTCTGTGATTCTTTGTCCACCCTAAAGTTATTCCAGACTACCAACATCACTGGTTTGGTCTTTCCTGCTGGCACTGTCAGCTGTTTCCTAATGGGTGGGCTACTGGGGGCCGCTTCCACATCATCACCCTCTTCCTCCTCCTCCTCCTTCTCTTTCTCCACTAGTTCTAGAGGGTCAGGGAATGGTTCATCTTCCTCTTCTGTTATGTGTCCTCGGACACTAGTTTTGTCTGTGTCTTCTTCATCTGTTGTCTTTTTTTTTTATTTTGGTTTTACCACCACGTTTGGTCGTTTTGGTTCTGTTATGTGCACATGCCCCAAGTTGAACTCCCACCTGTCCACCCTCTCTTCCTCCCCGGAACTGCTGCTGTTATCACTTTTATCGGTACAAAATCACAGTCTGTATTTTCTGTCCCCAAGAAGCTCCAACAGATAACTTTCCTCCTGCTCCTCTGCCTGTCTTACTACCGGACACACTCCTTTATTATTCCCTTTTTTTTCCTGTAATGATTGCTTGTGCTGCAACCCTTGCAATGCCACTGTGAGTGGTTCCTACAATGCGTGATACTTTATGGCCTATTTGACCACTACTATCATCTTCCTCTACACTTGTCGTTCCAACTGAGGCAGGCCCACCTTGCTTTTGTTTTTCTTTGATGTGACTGGAATTGGATGATCCCATGTCACCATCTCCTTGACTTGTCTGTTGCTCTATTTCCTAATCCTACAGGACTCAGCCACTTGGGTGATGTGAATGATGAAGACCTATATTTTATTTAATTTTGTGATATTTTTTTTTGATCAATGGATGACTTATATTTTATTAAATTGTGTAATGTTTTTTTAGATTTTTTTGATCAATGGAAGACTTTTATTTGTGATATTTTTTTTGTTATTTTATCAATGGGATGCCACCAAGGATTACCAGAGACCAGGCACCAACTCGCTGCCAGCTGACACAGGAGCCAGGCACTGGCATGCTGCCAACTGGTATACAGTTGCTGCCCACAGCACAGATCACACTGCCCAGATCACACTACAGAAGGCTGCTTCTGGACTCAGGAGGAAGAAGAGAAGGAGGAGGAGGAGGACGGAACTTCAGGAATGTGCAGAATTTTTTTTTCTTTTCTTTTTTTTTAATGGGATTCCACCAAGGTGCCAACTACCAGGGGCCAGACACCAGCACACTGCCGGCTGGTACACATTTGCTGCCCACCACCCAAGTCACACTGCACAAAGCTGTTTCAGGACTCAGGAGGAGGAAGGAATAATTTTTTTAAAACTTTTTTTAATGGGATGCCACCAAGGCGCCACCTACCAAGGGCCAGGCACCAGCTCACTGCCAGATGGTGCACACTTGCTGCCCACCATCCAGATCACACTGCAGAAGGCTGCTTCAGGACTCAGAGGAGGAGGAGGAGGAAGAAGAAGAAACATTTTTTACTTAACCTTTTTTATGAGATGCCACCAAGGTGCACTTAGTAGGAGCTGGGCACTGACACACTGCCAGCCCAGCTGGCACACACTTGCTACTCACTGCCCAAATCAGACTGCCTAGATCACACTGTAAAGTGCTGCTTCAGGACTCGGAAGGAGGAGAAAGACTAATGACTAAAAAACTACCACAAAATGAATTAAAATTGAAGAGGATACCACTAAGGTGCCAACTACCTGTGGCTAGGCACTGTTCTGCTGATAGCTGGCACACACTTACTGCTTAGCCCAGTAAAAGTCCTAACAGAGTAACTCCCAAAAAGCTCTTCCAGGGGCTTATAATGCCCTACTGAAATGCTATTTCTGCAACAAAAAAATGTGCACTGGCAGACTGCCACCTCATGCCCCTATCTGTCCAACCGAAAGCACACTCCTCCTCCACCCCACCAGTTATGCAAGCCCCAGGTCCCAGAGGCCTGCTGCAAGCCTGCAAGCTTCAGCACTGCTGCTGCTGGGTTTTTTACTTCCTTTTCCTTCCTATCCAAGTTGCAGCCCTGCTGTTCAGCCAATTGTCTAATTGAACTTTTAGTGGTGAAGGAATTAAATTTCCTTTTTTTTTTCTTAGCTAATCTAACTAGATTTGTACAATACCCTGCCTGAGCTACCTATCAGTCCAATGCCGAGTGCGCGACTGAGCTCTCCTGCTGGCTCATGTGGGGTTGAGCTGCGTTAGCTGCATCCAGAAGGAGGCTGGACTAGCCTGTGACTCACAGTCACAGTAAGTAAAGTTAACTGTTTCATGTGTGAACTATGGTTCAACAAGTCTGCATCATTCGTACCCAGTTGAACCAAATGTCTGCCTACTTAACCTAAAAGTTCACCACCGTCTGAAAGAATTGAATACTCAATGTTTGAGGTCTTTGATTCTTTGATGGAACCAAACTTACATCACTAATTGATGATTTTTTCCTAAGAACTTTCCTGGATGTCAGCAGTTTTTTCAGCAGTAGCCACAGTACATCTAATCCTTGAGTGAAACTGCAGATTCCACCATAGAAACATCACCTTGTTCTTAATGTCCAAATTAGCCCCCAAGTCAAACCTCTAGAGCAGGTCTCAGTTCATTCTGTCTATTAAGATGTGTTTTCCTGTAGTAATCCATTCAATGTAAAGTATTGTGTGTGTCAGTTTCAAGCATAGCTTTGCAGAGAATGTAACCCCTGGCCAAAAGTGTGTCACTTGGTTTGGTCCTGCCCCCATGCTGGCTTTGCCAGATGGTATTACCTCTAGGCATAACAAGCATTTGTCAATGCCGAACATTGTCTGCTTGTTAAAAAAATTGTTTATTGCAATTCTGACCCCAGATTTTGAAGATACTTGTTTCAGGATTCGACTTATAGACTTGATATGTGCCAATTATCGTATATTGGCCAGAATGTAATTTCGCACCAGAGGTTGAAAACACATTTCATCGAGGAATTTAAAAATGGCACATGTCACATTTATGAGGTGGTGTGGAAAAATGGCTATGTTGAAAGGTTAGAGTCAAAATATTGAAATGAATGAAGTTATGAGTCAACGTTGAAATGGTGTAATGTTCAAACATAAGCTAGGCATTTTACCATATTTGTACATATTAGGCTAGATATTCAAAAGTGTGCCTGGCAATGGCGCAAGTGGTTGCTCCACACAAATGAGTTGCTCTGGAGCAACAAAGGGATATATTCAAAAGAGATATGCCGTGGCGCATCTCATCTAAATATACCAAAAAATGCCCACAGCACAAATACAGTTTGCCAGTGCATCCCCCAGACAGGTCTGAATACCAGGAATGGGAAATGCGCTAGCGCATCAGAGATACGCCGTGTGTAAATTCCTGATAGACACAAATATGCAAATGTGGCCATAATGCATGCAAGGTGCAAATGGGGCCATTTGCATGTCATTATGGACCCATTTGTATGAGTTGTGCAGGGCTGGCCATCGAACTGCACCTGGCACCCTGCACAGCATGCAGTGCTGACAGTGGAGGTCCAGTGATACCCCCCTTCCCACCCGTAACCCCGATCACCATAATAATGTACTGATAAACACTCTGGTGGTCCAGTGGTTCCCCCCTCCCCCCATAACCCCAATCACTGTAATAACGTAATTTTTTAACTCCCTGGTGGTCCAGTGGTTCCCACCTCCCCGCCTGTAACCCTGATTGCTGTAATAATGTCATTTTTAAACACCCTGGTGGTCCAGTGGTTCCCACCTCCCCACCTGTAACCCCGATTGCCGTAATAATGTCATTTTTAAACACCTTGGTGCTCCAGTGGTCCCCCCCCTTCCCGCCAGTAACCCCAATCGCTGTAAAAATGAAATATTTCATTCCCTGGTAGTCTAGTGGTCCCACCCACTCACACAGGACCCCCAGCCCCACCCAGGTCATTGGCGGGCAGCAAACCCACCTGCATATCTCTGTGGCTGCCCTCCGAATGACAGCTTATAGTATCTGCTGCAAGCACATTGGTCCACACTGAGGACCAATGGGCTTGCAGTGCATACTGTAATAGTCACAACTTTATGAATTTCAGTTGTGACTGACTACTACAGTATGTATTGCAAGCCCATTGGTCCACAGTGTGAACCAATGTGCTTACACCAATACATAACCTGTCATTCAATGAGCAGCTGCAGAGGTATGTGGGTGGGTTTGCTGCCCACCTATGAAGGGAGCTGGGTGGGCTGGGGTCTTGTGTAGATGAGGGGATGGGTGACCACTGAACTATTGGGAATGAAGATTTCATTTATTCAGCGATACGGGGTTGGCAGAGAGGGAACCACTGGACCACCAGGATGTTTAAAAATTACATTAATACGATGATCGGGGTTAGGGGCAGGGAGGGGAGGGGACCACTGGACCACCAGGGAATGAAAGATTGTGTTATTATGTGCCAGCAGATGCACCACACATCCCAGGCTGAATATCGGGATGTGCCGTATATGCATGGGCACGCCCCCTGGAGATGGGATGCATATGTTATCTTTGCGCTGCTGCACATTGGTAATTGAGTGGTGCAGTTCTTCCTTTTAAATATAGCCCTGGGGTGCATTTCTGTGGTTGTGCCAGGCACAACTCCTTTAACTATCGAGACCCAAATGTTCAGCATAGCCTTCCTATTAGCCCATTTAATTAGCGCAGCAGGTGAAAATGTTCAGTCCCCAATAAAATGTCATTTCATGCCACAGGTACAAAAACACATTTTGGCCAGGATTTGAACAATGACAGCTGTCACATTTATGAGTTTCTATGAAGCAATGGCTATGTTGAAAATTTGAGGTCAGAATATTAAAACTTACCAAAGTTACAATCCTGCATTCACAAACTTCAATTTAGACTCATAACTTTGTTGTTCTTTAATATTTTTATGCCAAATTTTCAAGATAGCCTTGTTATGAACCCACCTCATGAACAATAGTGAGGAAATTTTCAAATCCTGCCCAAAAGGTGATTTCACGCAGCAACTGCGAAATCACCTGTTGGGATGCAAAAACACATTTTGGCCAGGATCTAAAAAATGACAGCTATCACATTCATGAGGTTATATGAAGAAATGGCTATGTTGAAATTTGGGTACAAATATTGAAAATTACCTACATTAGTAAATTCTAACATAGGCTCATAAGTGTATTTTTTTTTTTAACATTTTAGCCAGGATTTGAAAATTGACAGCTATCACATTCATGAGGTGCTATGAAGAAATGGCTATTTTGAAAATTTGTGGGCAAAATATCGAAAATTACCAAAGTTATAAGCCTGCATTTACAGACTTCAACATAGGTTCATAAATTGTTGTTTTTTCAATATTTTTATGTCAGATTTTCAACATAGCCTTCTTATGACCCCACCTCATGAACAGTGGTGGAAGAAATTTTCAACTCCTGCCCGAAAGGTAATTTTGTGCAGTGACCGCAGAAATCATCTTTCAGGACAGAACTACCTAATGTCACTTGCATTGTTCATGAGGTGGTGTCCCAAAGAAAGTATGTTGAAAATTTGGGCCAAAAATATTGAAAAATGCCCAAGTTATGCTACTGAGTGCAAAACCCCATTGAAATACTTTGAACTACAAACCTGATTTCCTCAGTTCACGGTCGGGTGTTGAAGAGTGAAGACATGTCTGTGGTCCAAAGAAGATTACGGTGTTGGACCTCCGGTGGGTAAGTAAGGGCTTGGGGTGGGTGTGGGGTGGAGGGTGCTGAGTGGAAGGGTCAGGTGGTGGGTAATAATGGTGCAGCAGACAACGATGGACGGTTTTCTGTTTTACAGGTTTAAAAAAAAACAACAATGTGGGACGGTTTTCTATATTTCAGGTGATGACACTGTGGGATTGGGCACCCCCAGTGTCTGTGTTATGTTTATGGTGGTGGGGTAGTGGGTGCTGAGAGGGAGGGTGGGGTGGGGAACAGTTAAAAAAAAAAACTAGGAGGGACAACACTAGGGGGTTGGGCACCCCCAGTATCAGTGTTACGTTTGTTGGTGGGGGCTACTCAGAGGGAGGGTCAGGTGGAGGGAGCAATTACAGGGATCCAGCTACAGACATTGAGCGACAGTTTTCATTGTTGCAGGCAATAGACAGATAAATAAAATACAATTAAAAAAATAAATATGAAGTGGCAACACTGAGGGAGTTGGGCACCCCTAGTGTCAGTATTATGTTTGGTTAAAACAGACTGGTTTAAAAAATGTTACTATTAACCAGAAAAAATATTAGGACATATAGTGACCAGCAGGGATGCAGAATAAAGGAACCCTTTTTTCCTGGTTCTGGAAAGGGAGGCAGGGTGGGAGTTTAAGCATACTGAGGGATCCCCTGGAAGAAACAAGATTACTGTGGTTATTTTTTTCTTCAAACCCCAGGAATCCCTTAGTATGCTTAACTAATGCAGACTATCAAGCAATACCTTTGGAGGTAGGGCACAGAACCTATTTAGGGAAAAGGTTCTGCAGAACTGTTGTACCAAATCTGGCATCACTTCTGAATGTACGTCCAAGCAGTACTTCTTGGTAAACATGTGAACAGGTTTCCATGTAGCTGCTTTGCAAATTTTCAGTAGGGGTATGTCCCTTGCTATAGCTACTGATGTAGATGTACCCCATGTAGAATGTGCCATGAGGCCCGGGGTGGGGGTGGGGGGCTGCTTACCAGCTTTGCTGTAAGAGACCTGAAAGCAGGCCACTATCCAGCATGCAGTGGTTCTTCTAGAGGTCGGTTTAACTTTACCCACGTCCCCATAAGTGAGGAATAACTTGGGTAACCTCTGGCCTGTAGGCCTTGGTCCTGTCAAGATAGTGGCTGAGTGCCCTTTTGACATTCAGGCTGTGCAATCTCCGCTCACCTGAGTTGGAGTTGGCAGCGAAAAAGACTGGCAATGTGCTAGACTGATTCAGATGAAAATCTGAACCACTTCAGGCAGGAATTTCCTGCTAGTTCTGAGCACCACCTTATCTCTGTGGAAAGAAATGTAGTTTAGATCTGTGCACAGGGCCTGAAGCTCACTTACTCTCCTAGCCAAAGTAATGGCTACTAGGAAGACAGCTTTCCAGGTAACATACTTTAGATCTGCAGTCGTCATAGGCTCAGAAGAAGGTTCCATTAGACTGGCAATGCAAATGTTCGGGTCCCAAGCCAGAACTGGCTCCCTTGGTGGGGTGGGGGTTGGGGGCTGAAGGTGAAGACCTTTAAAAAACTTCCTGAAGACAGGGTGAGATACCAGAGACCTGTCCTTACAGGCTGAAATGTATGCAGAGACCCCAGCCAGGTGTACCTTCAAGGTAGAGGACCTAAATCCCAGTGAATTTAAATGGGCCAGGTTGTCCAAAAGGACAGACAGCCCAGCACCAGCAGGTTGGATACCAGTGTGGCCACACCAGATAAAAAATTCTCTTCCATTTGGAAGCATATGTTTTCCTAGTTGAGGGTTTAAGAGAACCCCTAAGGACATTCAGTACCTCTTCAGCGAGGTGTAGACTGACAAACTCTAAGTCTTCTAGAAGCAAGCCTTCAGGCAAAGAGATCTGAGGCTGGGGTACAGTATCCTGCACTGCGAGGATGTCAGCAGATTGTGCCTCTGAGGGAGGTGAACCAGCTGGGCCACTGATAGGGCTAACAGGAGGGAGTACCAAGGCTGTCTAGCCCAATCTGGTGCAACCAGGGTCATTGTTGCTGATTGTGTCCTGTCCAAGAACCTGAGAAAGAGAGGAAAGGGAGGAAAGGCATACAGAAATCTGCCTAACCAATCCAATGTCAGAGCATCCACTGGCAAAGTCCCCTTGGCTGGAGGTCTGCAACAGGACTGTGGCAACTGGTGGTTGCTCATGGAGGAAAAGATATCTGTCTCTGGTGTGCCCCACCTTCTAAACTCTGATTGTAGCACTTGTGTGTTTATGAACCACACATGGTGGGTCTGGCTGATCCTGCTGAGGGAGTCTGTCAGATTGTTGTCCTTTCCTGGAAGGTGGATGGTAGACAGGGACACCTGCAGGGAGTAAGCCAGGTTCCAGACTTTCATGGTCTCTGTGCACAGTAAGACTGACCTGGTGCCTCCCTGCTTGTTGATGTTATTCATGGTGGTTGTGTTGTGTTGTCTGTTCTGCACCACCTTGCCCTTTAGTTGAGGTGCAGATGACTGAAGAGCCAGGTAAACTACCCTGAGCTCTAACAGATCGATGTGAAGGAATGACTCCTGGGGGGGGCCATGTACCACTGGCAGTGAGGTCGAGTATGTGTGCCCCCATCCCAACAGGGAGGCATCCATAGTGAGCACCAGTGAAGGGATCTCCTTTTGAAAGGGAGTTTCCTCTCTGAGATTCTCCCTATCTAACCACCATTGCAGGGCCTGTATGAGGGTTTCTGAGACAAGCATAAGCCAGAGGATCCTTCCTTTGAGACCAGTGAGCCCTTAAGTAGAGCAGGATGTCTCTCATCTGGAACCTTGAGCCTGGCACCACGGCCGTGGCTGTTGCCATGTGGCCTAACAGTTGCAGAAAGTGTCTTGCTGGCCTGGGTCTGTTTAGTTTGAAAGATCCTGCCTGCTCCAAGTTACCGTTTACTCAGTACTTAGGAAGGAATGCCCTTCCTTGCAGGCTGTCCAGCTCTGTCCCTATGAAGTCCATGACTTGTACAGGTTTCACTTGGGACTTCTGGGCATTATCAGGAATCCTACAGATTCCATAGTGCTCTGAGTGAGAGCCAGGGAGTCTCTGGTGTGCTGAAGGGCTGTCCCATGACTAGCCAGTCATCTAGGTAAGGAAATACTGTGACCCCTTGCCTTTTCAGATGAGCTGCCACTATGGCTAGGCACTTGGTAAATGCCCTGAGGGCTGAGGTCAGGCCAAAGGGCATGGCTGCAAACTGATAGTGACCTGAGAGCAGTCTGAACCTCCGGTACCTTCTGTGGCTGGATCAGATTGGAATGTGGAGATAGGTATCCTTAAGATCCAGGGATGCCAGCCAGTCCCCCTGCTAGAAAGTAGGGATTATCATAGCCAAGGTGACCATTCATAACTTTGGCTTTGTCAAATGCTTGTTCAGGAGTCGGAGATCTTGTATGGGCCACCAGGCACCATTCTTCTTTTGTGTGAGGAAGTATCTGGAGTAGAAACCCTTGCCCCTCTGTGATAGAGGGACAGGTTCCACTGCTGTGATGTGTAAAAGGTTGGCCACTTCTGATTCCAGAAGCACCCTTTCTGGTGGAGTTACTGGAGGAAAAATTCTGCTTCTCAGCCTGAGGAGTGTTTTGAAATTTAGTGACAGGCGCTGGCTCACTGCCTCCAAGACCCACTTATCTGTGATGGTGGTTTGCCAAGCTTGGAGGAAGTGAGCCAGCCTGCCACCTACTAGTAGGGGGGAAGTGACCTGTCCAAGCACTTCAGGATTTTGTTTCGGTTGAGCCTTTGCTTGGGGGGTGGCTCAGATCATCTCATGGCCCTTCTGCCTCTACCTCTGAAGTACCCTCTGATCTGTTGGTAGTCTGTCAGTGCCTGGGCCTGGAAAAAAGGCCTGGAGTAGGATTCCCTACCCCTGCTTCCCCTAGTGTGGGATCTGTTGGATTTGAAATGACTGTCCCTGGCAGAATTATTCCTGTAGGTGGTCTTGTACTCTTACACTTTTTCATGTAGGCCTCTGTTTTGTCCCCAAAAAGAGAGTTATTCTCGCAGGGTAAATCCACGGCCTTAGTTTGGGTATCCTGTGAGAGATTTGTGGCCCTAAGCCAGGCAGTCCTTCTCATGGAAACCGTGAGGGCCATAAGCCTGGCAGCAGTGTCATTGACATCCACTGCCATATGAAACTGATATTATATGGCATCCAGGACTGTTCTGGCAGTCTCACTCAGATCCACTGCCACCTCCCCAGGAATCTTAGCTGTCATGGCTAGCACTGTAGTCCAAAGGGCTTTTTGATATTTGTCAGCAAACATACGGAAAGAGGCTGCACATGGAAAGGGGTGCAGGGTTATAAATAACAATAAATAAAAGCAAAAAAAAACCCACACTCACCAACCCATAGAGGAGACTGCTCAAATAATGTAAAGGTGCTTCATTTTATTGAAAAACAGTGCCAGTGTGCAAACACCCTGACGCGTTTCAGAAATCTCCCAATTCCTTTTTCAAAGGGTATAGCTAGTACACTGGGAGGCACTTTATATACATGTAAAACCATGACATCATCAGACAGCATGAGTAAAAATGGTGAAAAAGTGCTTCAAAAACAGTGTAAGACAAAAGTGCAAATGCACAGGTTAAAAAGAGACATAAGCTCAGTACAAAAAAGGCAACTATCACTACTAGAT
Organism: Neoceratodus forsteri; assembly: GCA_016271365.2. NCBI lineage: Eukaryota > Metazoa > Chordata > Ceratodontiformes > Ceratodontidae > Neoceratodus > Neoceratodus forsteri. The sequence goes on from CM057454.1 coordinate 317,358,378, forward strand.
TAAAACTGGATCCTGTTCAAAATGCATGTTAATGTATACACCACTCATCTAAAAAAGCAAATAAATCACATGAATGCCCCAGACTAAAAGTCCATGCAACCATCCATCAATAAAAATGCTTGTCAAGCTTGTATCTAGGAAAGAAAGTTGACAAATTGAATAATTACTAATACATTTCAATATTTAAAAAACCTGTACAAAGTTATGTCAGTTCTCAGCCTTGACTGAATTAAGCGCATGTTAAGAGTCAGATATAATTCTAGGGCAAGGCTAAATCCTATACTGTTATTTATTTATTTATTTAAAAGCTGATAACCGGGAAAGGCACACTGAGCCTAGTCTCGATTCCAGGTGCGACCCGAGGCAGGGAACTGGATACAAAATTCAAGATACAAGCGATTTACAAGATGATATACAGTAATTACAGCATTTACTTAAGTATGGCAACCAGCATATACATGAGTGAGTTTAATAAATTATAACATACAATCAAATCATCATCATAAACATATAGACTATTCATATAAATAAAGCAGTAAAAAGCACTGTGGAATGCATACTATTTTTTTCTTTCAGATAAGGTGTCAGATCAAATCTTTCATTTAGTCCTGGTTCTTTAAATGCTTTTAAAGTATAGATCCAGAATCCTTTCCTTTCCTTTTCAAAATGAAATTGTCATGATCCCCACCCCTTGGGTTATTAAACACCTTTTCTAAACGTCTAAACAGGAAAGTGTGCTTTTGTCCATCTCCAGACTGCAGAACATGTAGGGCAGTAGCATACTTTGGATTATTGATTTCTGCTTGCCCTAACATGTTCACCCACCCTTAGCTTGAAACTTCTCTTGGTTTTCCCTGCATAAAAAGCCCCACTGTCACATGTGGCTAGATATATTACTCCACACGTCACAAGTAATAAGATCTTTTATCTGATAGGATTTTACAGAGTTGGGGCTATGAAATTCCTTTCCAGGTGACACACTTGTACAATAAACACATTTTGACACTTAAAACAACCTGTGATTCGTGTAAGCCATGTCTGTGCTGTTGGTAGGGCCTGCCTGCTATGGACTAACTGGTCCTTCAAAGTAGTGGCTTTTCTATACGACATCCCGGGTCAGGGGGTCGTGTGATACAAACTCAAATCTGGGTCACCCTTCAAAATATTCCAATTAGTTCTGATGATTTCAGCTACTTTAGATGCATGCATGGAGTAAGTTGTAACAAAATTCAAGGTGGACAAATTAGACTTCTTGTATTGCTCACACCTAAGGGTAACCTCCCTTGGGGTATCCAAAACCTTCCGGTGAGCTGAACTAACCAGATCCCTCTGGTATCCTCTCTCAGTAAATCTCCTCTCCAGATCTTTTGCAGCTACTTCAAAACTTGTTGTATCAGTACAGTTTCTCCTAATGCGTAAAAATGGACCCTTTGGGATATTTTGTATAATGTGTCTGGGGTGACAGCTGGGGGAATGCAGGGGTTATTCCTCTCCCAGGGTTTTCTAGAAATTTCAGTTTGAACACTGTCATTATCTCCTTTGGAAATAAGTAGATCTACAAAGTGGATGCTTTCCCTGCTGGCAATGTACATGAAATGGAGATTGGGATTGGAAGTGTGTAAATATTTAACAAAGTTATCAAATTCAGCAATATTACCATGCCATATAATGAATATGTGAATTAAATAAGATATTGCAGACACTATGAGCCCAACCCAGTGTCAGAAATACTGAATTAAATAAAACATTGCAGTCACTGGGAGCCCAACATGGTGTCAGAAAAACTGAATTGAATAAAACACTGCAGACAATGGTAGCCCAACCCGATGTCAGAAATACTGAATTAAAACATTGCAGACACTGGTAGCCCATCCCGGTGTCAGAAATACTGAATTAAATGAAACATTGCAGACACTGGGAGACCCACCCGATGTCGGAAATATTAAATTAAAACATTGCAGACACTGGGAGCTCAACACAGTGTCAGAAATACTTAAATAAAACATATGGGACTGGAGGGAGGAAGGTTCAGGAGGGAGATGAGGAGACACTTTTTACAGAGAGGGTGGTAGCTGGGTGGAATGTGGCACCTGCAGAAGTGGTATCCAGTAGAACAGTGGACTGCGGAACAGGACAAGGGGGAGGGTCAAGGAGGGGAAGGGTGGAAGGGAGGGGCAGCTGCAGAGTAAGGGGTGCTAGCTGCACATTCAAGCAGACTTGATAGACCTCTAGGCCTTTATCTGCTGGCAAATTTCATATGTTTGTTTGTTCGTACATTGCAGACACAGGGAGCCCAACATGGTGTCAGAAATACTGTATTAAATAAAACATTACAGACACTGAGAGCCCAACCACAGTGCTGCATAAGATGTCCCCCTTCCCGTTCCAACACCAGGTGCCCAATCTATGTTAGGGTTTTTCCAATGATTTGAGCGATCATGTGATGCAGTCTCCGTAGTGCCCTAACTTACGAGCATTTTTCTGTGCCTGGAAAGATGGTGTCGAAGTTAAGACAGCACCAGCACAGTGTTGCAAGATCATTTAAATCCTCAGAAACACCCCATCATGGATTCATCATGGCCAATGGGGAATGTTTTTACCCTAATGTTGCATTTCATTACTTTTGTTATGGGGCAACTCTCTGATACCTTAATCTACCAAAAGGAGGCGTGTCACACAAGGCTTTGTTTTAATGGGGGTGCAACTTTGGGGTGCTATAACTTTTTAACCAGAGGGAAGCGCATTGAATTTTTAATGCCCCTCAACAGTAGAGCAGATCTACTATTGTATATGTTTGACTGGAACAGGGTGTCTGACAGTAGGTACCTGCTCTTTAAATGTGATTACCAGAGCCTGTATAGCCTGTCTCTTTAAGAGCTGCCTGATTGCAGCTGTTGTAATCTGAGAGGGAGCTCTGTTGAAAGATGTAACTATTTGCTGAAAATCATTTAGAGTGATAATGATAGTGTAGTTTGTCTAACCTGCTTTCTTTGTAGCAAGGACTGTTTTGTTTGTCTGCACTGTCTTGGTCCTGGACTGCAAATTGGACTAAACAGTACTGGTGGGACCTAAGATGTAGCCGGACTACAGGAGCTGTCTGAAGTCAAAATCTGTAGGAATTGTAGTTTTGAACTTTTTGCACCATTTTTGCAACTGAAGGGGGAGCTCTTGCCTTGACTGACAGCCAAATCAGCCACCCAAACCTTTTGAATCTTGGGGAAATCCCGGGCTGCTTGCAGTTTTCAGTTAGTTCTGAGCTGGGAAGTGAAATGAGAAGAGCTCAAGTGTATTTTGGGCAGCAATCCTGAGTGGATTTGCATGAGAAAACTGTGAAAGGGCTGAGTTTCTGGCTTGTATGTCTGCCTGCTGCTCCTGAGAAGGAGAGAAGAGAATTTTTTTGGACTAAATCCAAGTTTGTGGACTAAAGTGAGCTACTGAAGTGGGCCAGGCTCAACCTGAAGAAGACCGAATATTTTGCTGAATGCGATCAGCCTGTCAGGAGTTCCAGCTACCCCTAAGCTCCCCGTGTGTGCAGAGACTTTGCGATTGTGACCGGGGAGCGCTTTGCCCAGTACAGTAGAACTCCCGTACATGTAAATGTGCTATGAGCAGCTAGTGGGTTGTGAGTTAGTTCTCCACTGCGTGAACTGTGTTCTGCTTGCTGGAAGCTGTATCCAGCCCAAAACGGACTACATCCAAATTTGTCTTCATGTGGTCTGGGCCTTGTCAGACTGGCCCAGCCAGACTACCCACTGCACAGAGAAGCCATCAACAAGAGACCTGCCTGGGGATCAGTCCCTGCTCCATGCTCGAACAGAAATGATGCCTCTGCGACTCGTGTGGGCCCTGCTTCTCCTGGCGTTCCAGATCAACCACCTGCAGTCTCGATTTTCATCCGGCCTGTGTCCAGTCTTGGGTATCGTGAGTAAATACCAGGGTAGCTCCCTGCAACAGCAGCTTAATCTGAGTGTGTCATCTGATTGTCTTGTTGTTTTGTTTCCTTTATGAACTGAGCCCTCTGGCTCCGGATTACAAATATTGTGTACTGTGCATGTTGTGTTTTCCATCACAGGGCCATAACCAGCTGCGACGCTGGCCAACCCCAGGCATCAGTCCTGGCTAGCCCATCTCTTCTCCACCTGGGTACCCAGAGGTGTAACTGTGTGGGGGACTCAAAGCACATGCATAACTGCTTGATTGATATAACCTTTAAACTGATTAACCTGATTTTGCCCCTTCCTTGTTCAAGTCCCCTGAATAAATCAGATCTAACTTTTTCTGCATGTAATCTGACTGTGGTTCCAGTTTGTGCTCAAAGTACTGTACTGTTGCTATTTGCTGTACATAACCTTGATTTACAAGGGGTCCCCAGGGTCGAGCCAGAGGAACCAGCCCTGGTGGTAAGCGCAAACAGTGTGGGTACTTGTGTGGGGTACCAGGGGTGTTGTGAAAGTGATTATTGTACAGTGTTCAGGCCACTAGAGGGGAAAGAGGGGGGTTACAGTGTCCCGGAGGGCTGTGCCCAGGTTAGCTTGACCACTACGAACCCTGACCTCCAGGTGGAGGCACCCGTTTCAGAACTCAGGCCCCTTAACCTGCTACTAGCCAAGCAGGCAGGGGTAGTAGCCCTTGGGATAGCGCCACCTAGGGGTTACATCTTGCTCCAGGCAGTCAGGGCTCCTTTGGGGGTGATAGTCCATGGCACTTTGGAACTGTCTACTGGGTCCTTACACTCTACTAATGCCATGAAACTTTGGGCAAGCAGATTAGCCTGTCGATCCACCACCACAGGGTTTTGTAAACATTCAACCTTGGAAAGTACTCCCTCTACAGTGTCCTTATTGGTACCCAGGGGAATATCCAGGATAAGTATAGCATTTTGGGGGTCGATCTCCTGCCCTGTACACCACCCCACCAACTGGTGTACAGCCACTTCTGTTGGGGTAGCCATTTATTTTTAACAGCAATTTGCAAATTTGGCCACTAGGGGAGTACTTTCCAAGGTTGAATGTTTACAAAACCCTGTGGTGGTGGATCAACAGGCTAATCTGCTTGCCCAAAGTTTCATGGCATTAGTAGAGTGTAAGGACCCAGTAGACAGTTCCAAAGTGCCATGGACTGTCACCCCCAAAGGAGCCCTGACTGCCTGGAGCAAGATGTAACCCCTAGGTGGCGCTATCCCAAGGGCTACTACCCCTGTCTGCTTGGCTAGTAGCAGGTTAGGGGGCCTAAGTTCTGAAACGGGTGCCTCCACCCGGAGGTCAGGGTTGGTAGTGGTCAAGCTAACCTGGGCACAACCCTCTGGGACACTGTAACCCACCTCTTTCCCCTCTAGTGGTCTGAACACTGTACAATAATCACTTTCACAATACCCCTGGTACACCACACAAGTACCCACACTGTTTGCACTTACCACTAGGGCTAGTTCCTCTGGCTTGACCCTGGGGACCCCCTGTAAAACAAGGTTATGCACAGCAAATAGCAACAGTACAGTACTTTGAGCACAAACTGGAACCACAGTCAGATTAGATGCAGGAAAAAGTTAGATCTGATTTATTCAGGGACTTGAACAAGGGAGGGGCCAAATCAGGTTAATTAGCTTAAAGGTTATATCAATCAAGCAGTTATGCATGCATTTTGAGTCCCCCACACAGTCACACCTCTGGGTACCCAGGTGGAGAAGAGATGGGCTAGCCAGGTCTGATGCCCGGGGTTGGCCGGCGCCGCAGCTGGTTATGGCCCTGTGATGGAAAACACAACATGCACAGTACACAGTATTTGTAATCCGGAGCCAGAGGGCTCAGTTCATAAAGGAAACAAAACAACAAGACAATCAGACGACACACTCAGATTAAGCTGTTGTTGCAGGGAGCTACCCTGGTATTTACTCACAATACCCAAGACTGGACACAGGCTGGACGAAAATCGAGACTGCAGGTGGTTGATCTTGAATGCCAGGAGAAGCAGGGCCCACACGAGTCGCAGAGGCGTCATTCCTGTTCATGCGTGGAGCAGGCGGCTGATCCCCAGGCAGGTCTTTCGTCGATGGCTTTTCTGTGCAGTGGGTAGTCTGGCTGGGCCAGTCTTTAGACCCAGACCACATGGATACAAATTTGGATGCAGTCCGTTTTGGGCTGGATACAGCTTCTAGCAAACAGAAAACAGTTCACACAGTGGGGAACTAACTCACAACCCACTAGAAGTCCATAGCACATTTACATGTATGGGAATTCTACTGTACTGGGCAAAGCGCTCCCCGGTCACAATCGCAAAGTCTCTGCACACACCGGGAACTTAGGGGTAGCTGGAACTCCTGACAGGCTGATCGTATTCGGCAAAATATTCGGTCTTCTTCAGGTTGTGCCTGGCCCACTTCAGTAGCTCACTTTAGTCACACAAACTTGGATTTAGTCTGAAATAATTCTCTTCTCTCCCTCTCAGGAACAGCAGGCAGACATGCAAGCCAAAAACTCAGCCCTTTCATGGTTTTCCCATGTGAATCCACTCAGGATTGCTGCCCAAAATACACTTGAGCTCTTCTCATTTTGCTTCCCAGCTCAGAACGAACTGAAAACTGCAAGCAGCCCGGGACTTCCCCAAGATCCAAAAGGTTTGGTTGGCTGATTTGGCTGTCAGTCAAGGCAAGAGCTTCCCCTTCAGTTGCAAAAAAGGCGCAAAAAGTTCAAAACTACAATTCCTACAGATTTTGACTTCAGACAGCTCCTGTAGTCCGGCTACATCTTAGGTTCCACCAGTACTGTTTAGTCCAATTTGCAGTCCAGGACCAAGATAGTGGAGACAAATGAAACAACCCTTGCTACAAAGAAAGCAGGTTAGACAAACTACACTATCATTATCACTCTAAATGATTTTCAGCAAATAGTTATATCTTTCAACAGAGCTCCCTCTCAGATTACAAGAGCTGCAATCAGGCAGCTCTTAAAGAGACAGTACACAGAGGCTATACAGGCTCTGGTAATCACAATGCTTAAACGCAGGACACCAGCCTGGCAGTGAGCATTTAGGCAAGCTCAAGGAAGACTTTTTGGGAACCCCCATTTGTAGGGGGGGTTACAAGTACATATTATGATACAAAACCTAAAAATATTAAGAATAACAAAGAACTGCTTAGATCCATTTGCTTGTCCAGTTAACCAGTTTCTAGAGTATCTGCTGTCCTTATCATATGCATACCTGCTGTATTTCTTAATCAACATGCACTTGGCTGCCATTTCAGCTTTCCACGTGCCTATTGAGGGTCGTATGGTTGCCCAGCTGGAGGTGACCTGTATGCTCCTGAGAGGCATCCTACGCTTGAAGCCTCCGCAATCCAGTCTCACCTTGGGACCTGAATTTTGTGTTGGAAAAAGCTTACTTTGGCTCCTTTTGAGCCAGCTATGACTTGTGGCTTACACCTTCTTTCAGGGAAAGCATTGTTTTTAGCTGCAATTACTTCTACTCAAATGATTTCAGAGCTACAGGCTCAAATGTGTGAGCCTCTTTCTTTGATTTTCCACAAAGAGATGGTGCCTTTGCATACTAATCCTAAGTTTTTACCAAAGTGGTGTCTGAGTTTACTTTAAATCAAATTATCCACCTGCCAATTTATTGTCCTGAGTATGCCAATGCAGGGGAAGCATTGCTCCATACTCAGGATGTACATAGAATACTCAGGTACTATATACACCACACGAAGAACTGCAGAAAATCCTAACAGCTCTTTGTTTCGTTCACCGTGGGGAAAGAAGGTGCCCCAGTTTCTAAATAGTGCCTGTCCAAATGGTTAGCAAACTGTATTACATTCTGTTACAGGAAGTACAGTAAAAAGCTTCCTGGGGTTGTTCATGGTCATTCCACTGGAAGCATGGCCACATCTCTTGTGTGTTTCAAAAATGTGCCTGCTGCAGAAATCTGTGCAGCTGCCACCTGGAATACTGTCCACACTTTCACTAAACACTACTGTCTGGACATTTCCTCTTGACAAAGGGCTGGCTTTGGCTTAGCTGTGCTCCAAGGCCTACTTTCTTAGGCCTGTAGGCTTCAGCCACGCAGACTGTTTTGTGGTTAGTACTGCTTTGTACTTATTCCATAGGTGTGGCCTTATGAAAAAGATGTCCTTAAAAAAGATAGAACAGTTATGAACTCACCGTAACAGTAGATTTTTTAGAGAATTTCTTTCATCAGGGCATGCTGTCCCACCCTCCTTTCCCCTACAGGGTCCTGAGAATCTAATTAGTGCTGACTCCTTCTCCATGAGTGTCTACCTGTTGTTCTCTGCCTTGCCTGGGTGGCACAGCCCTAGGTTCTCTCCTGGTTCCCTACAGGGAGGTCCTCTGATCATGATCTCCAGCGGGGCAATGAGGAGGGAAGGGGCCGCCCATGTTTATATAGTAGCCAATGTCTGACGTTGTCATGGGCAGCCCCTGGTAGACTGCTTACAACAGTTTCCTTGTGGTCCTTGCGTCTGGTGACTATAAGTTCCATAAGTGTGGCCTGATGAAAGAGATTCTCTCAAAGATCTCCTGTTACGGTTAGTACATAACTGTTATTTCTTCTGAAGATTTTATGCTTCCTCTTTTATTTGAACTGCTTACTTAGTACTGCATAAGTTTACTGTGATCTCATCAGCATTGTGAAAGAAACAGTCTGAATGGTTTAGTAGTCCAGTGTGTTGTATCCAGCCTTCCAGATACATCTTCCATCCAAGAAACAATCTCAGTAGTCCACTGTGTTGTATCTAGCCTTCCAGATAGATCTTCCTTCTAAGAATCAATCTTCACCATTTATTCCCACCAGTGGGTCAGTGCTGGAGGCACTAGGACCCCACAGGAGCATAGTCTTTCTGCAGCCTACAGCTAGGGGCCGATGTTGGTACCAGCACCACCCACGAGGCAGACGTATTATGTGGCGCTCGTGGACTGACCAGTAATCAGCTCCGTCCCCCTGCCTTCCTCAGTTCTGTTTTACTCACCATAGAGAGCACACCAAAGGAGTGCTTTAGTTGTCATTTATCTGTGTCGTACTCCTTCCTCAGGTTGCCAATGCCCCGTTCAATGCCATACCTTGGCACCATATCCACTTTGGTTCCGCATTTATTATTTTTCTCTCTGTGCAATGTCGAACCCTTTTCTATCCTTTATTTTCCTTATTTTCCATTAGGCGCAGTGTCCAGTTCAGAGGAGCCCAAGAGGAAGTCTTCTCAGGAGAAGAACAAGGACAGACCCTCCACATGCGTGGGTGCTTCTACGAAGGTCACATTGCCATCCAGGACCAGCACGATGCCTGTTTGATCTGCCTTGGCATTGGCCATGATATGGACAGATGCATTTGATTACCTGCTTCTCTGTGGACCACTGCACCTTTGAGATCTGCACATTGAAGTGGGGGTCACAAGCCCCCCACTTACAGAGGCAGATATCACACCAGGGATGCCAAGGTGAGGTCCCTAGGCTCTTCTCCTGAGCCTTTTCTCAGTATGATACATACTGCTGAAGGATGGGCCTCTCCTCTCACTTGCCTCACCGAGACGTTGCAGAGTGTGTGGGGATGGGGTCTGACAGATAGTCAGTCTCCTCTGGGGAACCGGCTGAGTACCCTTCTCAATCCATCGGCCCTTTTGAGCAGCAGACGCCCCTGGTGGTGAGGTTGAAGCTATACACTGAACCTATACTGATGGGCTCCTTGGTGTTGTAGCCCAGTGCTGGCTTGGCTTCCGGTACTCAAACTGATACTGGTGAGCAGGGCACTGCCAGTCACAAGGCTGGGCTCCCTCCCAACACTGTTCATGGTGCTGGGAGAGGGAAGGCTTCTGGAGCTTGTTCCTCTCATTCCCTAGAGGTACTTTGAATATCTTCCCTGGAGCAGTTGGATGACTTGGGGGAAGGTGTCAGCGATGACCTCTGGAATGTTGAGGGCTCTGGTGATGACAGAGGCCTGCCTGTGCCTTGTTCTGGGCCTAGGTCAGGGTCAGGGTCTCCTTGGGTGGTTGTGCCTGTAGGTGGTGCTGCAGCTAGCACCAGGGCCCCTCTTGGCACCATTCATGGAGCCAGTTCAGGTTCTGGCATCGTTCTTGGTGCCAAGACCCCTGTTGGCACTGTTTGCAGTACCAGTTTGGGTCCCGGCATAATTGCCGGTGCCCCCACTTGTCCTGGTGCCATTTGCGGCATTGGACATGGAGTTGGTGCCATTTGCAATGCTGCTTCTAGCATGCCACTGTGGACTCTGTTCTTGATTCTGGGCCTGGCCCAAGGGACAAGGCCAATCTTGATGAGGAGGGAACCTTGAGGTGTAGATTGGTGGCTCACTCCTTGCACAGAGTAGATGGCAGCTCTGGAAAGAGTTGCAGCACCGGCTTGGACCTTCATTTCTCTCCGGAACTGGCTAGTTCTGTCAGTTGCAAGGATTGGGACTGCCCCATGGGACCTGTACAGCTCTGCTCTCCCCAGCTGGGGGCTTCCCCCAAAGGGCACCATCCCAATCGGTCCCCAGCTGTTGGCCATTTGCTGATGAGCAAATTTGCCAGCCCCCCCCGAAGAGGTTTCCTAAGCATTCTTACAGCCCTAGCAGAGAACCCAGCCTGGTCTTGCATGACCCTTCTCCTCCCCTTTTCCTCTGCCCCCTCCTCCTCTTCCAGGCATTCTTGGTCTTTTTGGTCCCCTGTCCTGGGAACAGTTCACGGAGACAGCTGGTACTTTTCCCCAGTATCTCCATAGGTTACACCTGGCCATTTTCTGGCCTGAAATCTCTGTATCTCTACCCCCTGATTCCAGCTCCTCATCTTCTCATACTTCCTCCTCCAAGGAAGAGGACATCTCAGTCCATCTCTCCTCTGACGTGGAGTACACCCTGTACCAGCGGTTCCTGGGGGAGATGATGTAGCAGTTGGGCCTGCACCATTTTGCTGGTTGCAGTCCTGCTAACCTGCCACTATCATTCCTGGGTGAGTGCAGCAGAGACTCCTCAGTCATTCCTTCATTGCCTTGGCCCTTCAGGGAGGCTTCCAGGGATGTCTGACTCTATTCCTCTGCCCCTTCTTCATCCCCAAGGGATATCCAGTGCAGGTATTGCACTCCAGTGGGGGTCTTATGGTGCCATGCCACATCCCGCTTCTGGGATTCTGCTCCTGGACACCCCCCTCTGGGCATAGATGCCCAGTGCATGACCACCCCCCCCAACTCTGATTCCACAGAGTTTGATGTCTGACACAGAAGTGTTTTTTTGGCGGCATGCACCATGCTGTGCATCTCTGCACATCACTGCCATTTGGTGACCTATGGGAGGCAGCTGTTAATGATGCGGTATCAACTCCTAGTGTCAAATCCAGGCTGTGAGGCAACCAGACAGGCCATTCACCTTTCTACCCAGGTCCTGGAGCTGGCGAAGCTGCAGGTGAGGATATCTTATGATTCCAGTGAGGCAACATCCAGGTTGGTGGGAACTGCAGTCTGCATTTGGTGGACAGCGTTGGCTTTGCCTATCCAGGTTGACACTCTTGGCCTGGCGTAGGGTGCTTACCTTGCACTTCTAGGGGGGATCCACTTCTTTTCCTGCAGGGTCAGGCACAAGTTATCGGGGCACATTCCTGCTCCCAGGCCACGGGAGTCTCTGCTTGCCCCTGATCAGTCTTGGGTCCTACCAGAGCCATGAGAGGTCCCTGCCTTCTTGTGGTTATTCCCCATAGAGGGCTGAGGGAACTGCCTTTTACCACAGGATGAGCAGCACCACCCTTCTGGGTGGTAGTTTGGTACTCTGACCCAATGGTGGGAATAAATGGTGAAGATTCATTCTTGGAAGATATAAAAAATATGCACTCACGGTATTTCTTGATCTTCCAGAATATCTTCACCATTTACCTGACACCCACCCACAATCCCCCAACTCTAGCGCCAGGGCCTCTGGGCAGCTCATCCGATTCTTCATTCATTTTTTCACTCTTGCTACTCCTTTACCCCCTTTTTCCTTGCAGCCTCCTATTTTGGGAATCCTTTAAAGAAAAAAAGAAAAAGGAGCAGGAAAATGTTCTCTTTTGGGCGATTTCTACTCCCCCTCTAAAAAAAATTAAATAAAATTAAAAAAAAAAAAAAAGAGTTATTTTTTTTCCAGGGAAAGCCTGCCACCTGCCCTCCTCGTTTGTTGTCTTCCCTTCCCCTCAGCCCAGTTCCTGTTGTGGCTACCTTAATAGGCCTCTCACAGCTGCTGCTTCAGCCCCCTGGATTTAGATGTCTTCTAGCCTCCTCTTAGCAGCTGACAGTGATACTCTACCCTTTGGGTCTCAACAGCATTCTCTCAGGGGAGGACACTTCTATTTGATATGTTTTCCCCCTTCCCTCTCTTCTTCCCTAGAGCTTCACATGTGTACCCCTTTTTCTTTCCGCCTCTTTTTCCTCTTTGCTCTCTTTTCTCAGATGCTTAATTTACAAAAAGAAAAAAGGGGTATGAAGGGGGATCCCTTTGTCCCACTTTTCTGGCTAGAGCCATCTTCTGGCTACTGCTTTTAACCCTGTTGCTTAAGTGGCCCTATGATCTGGCTCCCCTTAACCGGCTACCATTAGGCCCATTATTAGCCTGCTCTTTTAGTTGGTAGTCCGGTTTTATTGTTTTTATGACTTTATATCCCATATCCTTTTCCTGTCCCCTTGGGCTACTCTTCCTTAGTCCTTCACTCTCTCTTTTTTTTTCCCTCCCACTTGTTTCCTCTCCAGGCAGCAGAACTGAGGAAGGTAGGGGGGCTGGCATTAGTTACTGGCCAGTCTACAAGTGCCACATCATACGTCCGCTTCATCAACGCCACCATTAACATTGGCGTCCTAGATGTAGGTTGTGGAAAGACTTTGCCCCCGTGGGCTCTTATTGCCTCTGGCACAGACCCCATGGTGTGAATAAATGGTGAAGATATTCTAGAAGATCAAGAATTATGGTCGAGTACCTAATTTTTAAAATATTGTGACACACCAGACTTGCAAGACAACATGTTGTCTTGTAAGCTGGGTAACAGGACAATGCATTTATAATAACTGGGTATTTTTTTTTCCCATAGGGAAACCTATTGCATAATTTACCGTTGTAAAGAAGTGTTTATAATGGCAAAGACGCACCAGGTTTCCCTTGTCCTTTGCATGCGCCACTGGCCGCACTTGCCTTCCTCACTACTGGATGCCCTGACTTACCATCGGAGCTGACACAGCCATTCGGACTTGGTGATAAGCCAACTAAAAAACCCACAAATGCTGAGAAAAAACCTGAGCTACTTAAAAAAAAATATAAAAATAAAAAATGAAAAAAGGTTGTCTTAAACAGCCACGTCCGACCGCGGAACCCGCTGAAACCCAGTCGGACCGCGGCATGGCTGTATGGAGAAGTCTTCTTATTTTATATAATTGCTGTGGCAAAAAAACAGTACTCAGCAATTATATAAAATAAAACATGGGCATGTGTAAAACTCGAATTTTATATACACCCTCAGTGTTGGATGCTTAGATAAACCCCTGGAGCTTCACTCTCGGGGTTTATGTAGCATCCAGCACCTCGGGTGTGTGTAAAATTTTTGTTACAAACCCCACCCCATATATTATTGTATATATCTTGCACAGTATATGTTTACGCCTGTTGTGAAAATTAGCATAGTACGGCTTCCTGGGTTGTTGGAGGTACTGAGGTATGTTGATATCCCATTATAGCACATACCTTGTTTTATCTTATTGTTTGAATACTATATATCACTTACTAATGTTAAATATCATTATTTACTGTAATACTAACAGCCTGTTTGAAACAGCACCATTGTTAGCCTAAAGAGTTGAACCTGTATATATAGTACAGTACCTTAATAAAAAAGAAAAAGAGTAAATCACTTTTCCATTGTTGTTCAAGTCTCTGGTAGCTGTCTAGAAAACATATTGAGATTAATATTAATGATGAAAAACATAGTTTGACAACTTTTCTTTTCAGTGCTTTGCATGCTCTTTTTCTGCAGACGGGAGGTGTCCTGTCTTTGATAGAATGCACTTTGATTGAAGAGGCCGATGCCAGCGATGATGAATGTAAGTTATGCCAAACATTTTGGCTGATTTTAGAACAATTTACATTGCATGAAATTACTAAACAATTTCATAAGGATTTATACAGAGTACTAATAATGTATGTGGTCAGACAGTGGCTGGTTCTCCCTCTGTTGCCAAAGGTAGACAGATAGAGATTTGGTCACCATTTATAGGTAGACAGCAACTGTCACTTTCTAAGGGTAAACCGTTGTTTGGACAAACCGTAAAAGGACAGTGGCAAGGTCACCCTATGTCGACACACTGTGACCAGGAAGTGATTAAGCCATGCTTTGAACAGAGAGTGACTAAGTCATATTGTGACCAGGCAGTGACTAGGTCATCCTATGGACAGACAGTGACTGTTTCACCCTGTTCATAGACAATGAGTAGTTCACTCTATGGACAGACAGTGACAGGTTTACCCTGTTAATAGACAGTGAGTAGTTCACTCTATGGACAGTGACAGGTTTACCCTGTTAATAGACAATGAGTAGTTCACTCTGTGGACAGACAGTGACAAGTTAATCCTGTTAATAGACAGTGAGTAGTTCAATCTGTGGACATACAGTTACAGGTTTACCCTGTTAATAGACAGTGAGTAGTTCACTCTATGGACAGACAGTGACAGGTTTACCCTGTTAATAGACAATGAGTAGTTCACTCTGTGGACAGTGACAGGTTCACCCTGTTACTAGACAGTGAGTAGTTCACTCTGTGGACAGTGACAGGTTCACCCTGTTACTAGACAATGAGTAGTTCACCCTGTGGACAGACAATGACTGGGTCACCCTGAGGACAAACAGTGACTGGGTCATCCTATGGACAGACAGTGACTAGATCACCCTATGAAGACACAATGACTGGGTCACCCTGTTAATAGACAGTGACTGGATCAATCAGTAGACAAACAGTGACTGGGTCACCCTATAAACAGACAGTGACTAGAGCACCCTGTTTGGGCAGAATACAAGTAGCTTATCCTCTGTTGCTCTTTATTTACCAGCATTGGCTGCTGTAGGCCCATCTTTTTGGGCAGACTCTGACTGGTCAACTTCTGTTAGCAGAGAATAATTTTTGGGATATATAGTCAATAGGTCATCTATTGCAAAGCATCCAATGAAAAGTATTTCATTTTGGGATAGATTGTATGAATGAGTATATTAAAAAATTGTGCATTTTGTTATATTGTGGGCAAACTGTAACTGTGTCACCATCCATAGGTACAGTAAGTTTAGGCTAAATTAATCTGTGGGTAGGATGTTCTCATTTGCTGCAGTTGAATAGGTGACTCCCCCTCTTTGGGCATTCACCTGTTTGAACAATGAAGATGTTCCTTAGAAAATGTGTGTAGTTCTTCAGTTGGAAGATCTATTCTTTAATCATCTTTCTAATTTTTAAAATTAGAATGTTTCATCCAAAGAATTAAAGTGTGTCCCTTTTTGCCCCTAGTGTGTGCATATGTGTGTGTGGTGTGGGGTTGGGGTTACAGATCCGGGGTGCATGTGTTTTTGTTTAGAAATAGCTGAACCATGTCTACCATCTTAATGGCATATCTAATGTTTGGGGGAAGGGGGCTGTTATAAATAACAAAGTAGCTTGCTGTTGGCAAAACTCATCCCCAGTAGGGATTCCAAAATCTTGATCGTCAAGCGTTTTAAAAGATTCGTTAAACAAAATTATATTACATGGTCTGTGTGTGTAATGTAAGCTTGAGCACTCAATTTGTTGTCTTACGTCTGGTGTAAAATGATGTGCTGTATGTAAACCCTGGAGAGTTTTGCCTGCAGCACACATGAAATTCACGAGCTTTGCTTGATTCTCAAACGCTTTCAGTATCAGAAAAGGGCACCTTTAAACAGAGTGGTTCAAAATGACTTTCGGATCGTCCCAATTTGTTGGCCAGAGCCAAGCATGCTCGTTATTTTGAAGTGTGTTTGATAAGACTAGAACCATGCAAAAATAATTTACAGCAGCCTTAAAAGTGATTGTACCCTAGACCATCTTTTGTGAAGATGTGTAGTTTTCAAAATGTTTCAGATACAGTGATAATGATGACCATTCCAGAGTCACTCATCCTGGTAAAATGGCTAAAGTCACATGCAGATACTTTATGTACGATGGCTACATTGTAATTTCTTTAGTAATTACTGTGACAAGGGGTTGCTCAGTAGCAGTAGGCATTGTGTTGGTAATCTAAGGTATGTCTTGCTTGCTCCCTCTAAATTAAGGGAACGTTTCATGTGCACAAACCTCTTAGAAGTAGACTACTTTCACACTGACTAGGTACAGAGGCTGGTATCTATAAACTGCTTGTCTTTTTGAGACCGAGACACAGGAGTTGAGAAATTGCTTTAAAAACTGGGTGTCTATCTGAAAGAGGAAAATTAGAAGTTTAGCAAATGCAGTAAAAGCTAAGCTGACCTGTGAATAAATAAAAAGTGCAAGATCCATTTTATTTCTGAGGTCTTCACCATCATGACTGTCGTAACAAAGTATTGAACATGTCAGTATACATAAATTATATGTGACAATAAATCCGGATGTTAGACAGTTTATGCAGATCCCTCACTTGCATGAAAAGCAGCCAGAACAATCGTTTACCTCTAAGCCCATGGAATAATGGAGGTGTAGAACTTTAACTTTCCTTTATCTTAGCTGCCAGCTGCTCATACTGTAGCTACTGTACTGAGGTCATCCTGTGCTTGGCACTCAGGATCCAATCAGCTTTTTTTCCAGTACACAAAACAAAAGTGTGCACTAGGTCAGAGGTGCAGGGATAAATAAGCAATAACAGTCATGAGCAAAATCCCGCACGCACCACCACCAAGGACAATCAAAAATCTGCTCGCAAGTTCAAAGTGCTAAAAACTTTATTCAAGTGCCAGTGTGACACATCTTAACATGTTTCGGAAATGAAATTCCTTTTGTTCCACTCTAAGTTATCACCATCAGCAGAGGCACTGTTTATACCTCTTTCACAGTAGCGCTTCATATAAAGAGCAGCAGAAACAACACTGTTCTGCTTCTTCACAGGGTTTCAGTGTGACAAGCTATAGTTTGGTGGTTGCTGCCTTTCTTTCTGAAGTATGGACCAAGGAGTCTAGGAAAGTCTTTAAAAAATGTTGCTTACTCTAAAAAGAAATCCAGTCATTGAGCAAATGCAAAAAAAAAAAGCTATGATGACCCATGAGCCAATGAAAATAGTACATGCTGGCAGAATTTCAAAAAAGATCTGGCCACCCATATTTTTTTATGTGAGTGTCCATCCAAACTATTCGACCATCTGCTGGATTGCCTAATAGAATCCAAATTTAAGACACAGTTGTATCTGGAAATGTATTTTTATTTTGTTTAAACGTTTGGGCCCACCTATTCAAAGGAGATGCGTGGTGCATCCCTGCGCTTCTCAGGACTTGCGATGGCCTTCAGGGGCGTGGCAATATTCAGAAGCCCCTGATATGCCACACAAACCCAAATGCGCTGCGGTGCAGAATAGTGCAACGCGGGCATGCAAATGAGGGGTCCCGCATGCATATTTCCCACATTGCAATATTCAAAATTCCCCTGGGGAAGACACGGCCAAATACTCCGGCACAAAGTTAGGAATCCAAAACCCTGTCCTAACTTTGTGCCTGGCAGGGTGGTGCCCCACGCAAAGTCCTGGGCTGGTCACATGATCCCTCCTCCCAGCCCCAATCCCCACGATATGAAAAAATAACTATCCATTCCCCTATTTTCCATAGTGTAATGGACCTCCCTCCCCAGCCCCTCTACTTACTTTATGAAAGAATAACGGTCCATTCCCCTATTTCCCATAGTGTAGTGGACCCCCCTCCCAGCCCCGATCTCATTGTATGAAAAAAGAACTGTCCGATCCACTATTTTCCATGGTGTAGTGTCCCCCCTCCTGGCCCTGATCCCCATAATAATACCACGTTCCACCCCGGTTGACCCAGGTGGCCTAGTGGAACCCCTCCCAACCTGATCTCCTTATGTCCAGAAACCGACAACCCCAGTATCCCCGGTGTTCAAGACCCCCCCCACTCCCCTACCTTGGTAGGACATGGCCTTCACCTGCCCCCACCCAACTGAAGCCAGCGTCTGGCTGACCCTCCACACACCACCACTGCCAGCTGCTACTGAACTGTCAGTGAGCATGTACAGTACATAGTACCTGCCCTTTGGTTGACCGCAACTAATGGGTGGGTGCTATATACTGTACATGCTCATTGACAGTACAGTCAGTGGCTGGTTGTGGTGGTGTGGAGGACTGTGCTAGTCATCAGCTCTGGTCGGGTGGGGAGGAAGCGATGTGGTGGGCCACGTCCTGCTTGGTTGGAGGGGTTGGGGTGGATTGAGCACAAGGGATACCAGGGTTGTCATTTTTTTGGACATATGGAGATTGAGCTGTTTTTCTTCCCACTAGACCACCAGGGTCAATGGGGGTGGAACGTCGTAGGGGGCGGAACGTCGTATTATCATGGGGATTGGGGCCAGGGAGCAGGGACACTGCACTATAGAAAACAGTGGACCAGACAGTTCTTTTTTCATACAATGAGGATTGGGGTTGGGATGGGAGGAGACTATACTATGGAAAATAGTGTTCTTTTCCATAAAATGTGGATCAAGGCTGGGTGGGGGGTCCACTACACTATGGAAAATAGGTGAATGTACCGTTATTCTTTCATACAGCGGGTATCAGGGCCAGGGAGGGGTCTGGCCTGGCACATTCCGCATGAGGCCCCTTTACGCCAAGCATGCTCAATGAGCTAATTAGCATATTTCAGCTAAATATCACCCTTGGGGGGGGAACGGCACATCCAGGTATGCGCCGCGCAATCTCCCATTGGCAGTCTTCAGCCCTGAACCCTGAATGCGCTGCGCCAAACATGGCTACCACCTGCTATGTGCCGTGCATCCAGGGTCCGATATTCAAATAGAATACACGATCTGTTCTGATCACGCATTCTGTTTGAATATCCCATCAGAGCTGGCCAGCCAGTTTTTTTTGTGCGGTGCATCCATTTGCACCGTGCATCTGCCCAGCTCTGAATATGAGGCCCATGGTTACCGGGAAAGGCACGCTGAGCTGGGGCTTATTTCCAGGTGTGACCGGGGGGAGGGGGTACAAGTGTACATACACATGGGAAATTGTACAGACATTGCAATGGAATTCATATAGGTACAGTATAAATAAGACAAGAATAGTTAATGCTGCGACAACATATATAAAATACTGTAAGTACTGTACATTGTGTTAAGTATTTATAACGAGTAGGATATATTCAGAAGTTATATTACACAGCAGAATGTACATTTGCATTTTCACGGTTACTTAATGAGTTGCAGCCGATTCAGTGTTGTACATTGGATGTGGAATTGGATTAGCAGGAGCATGTGCAGGAAGGCAGTAGGCAAAGCTGCTGTTTGATAGAGTGAAGAAAAGTTTCTGATGGGAGGGGAGCGTTTATTCCACAGGAAGGGGAGCCTATAGGAGAAGGCAGATTTGCCAGATGAAGAGGATAGTTGAGGCAGTGAGAAAGACCTGGAATCCCTGGACTGCAGGCTGTATGGGGATTATTTTGCTGAGGATAGACCCGCTGAGAGGTAGCAAGGTAGCAAGTTCAACCAGTATTTGGATGTAAGAGTAATAGAGTGGATGTGGTGGTGATGGGATAGTGGTGCGATACTGAGAGAGGCATATGGGGAGCAGTGGTGTGTTCTAAGGTGGGGAGTTTGTGGCAAAAAGGCAGAATGCATTAAGGAGGGTGTCCAGTCTGGATAAGATTGTTGCAGGGGCAGTGCTGTAAACTACGTTTGCATAGTCAAAGCTGGAAGTGATCATCTTAGTTAGGATTTCACGTCTGACTGGCAATGGGAGGGAGTCTCTGTTTCGGTAGAGCATACCTAGCTTGAGGCATAATTCTGAGGTGATGGCTTCTATGTGATTTGAGAAAGTAATTTGGGGGTCCAGCCATATGCCAAGGTATTTGTATTTTGTGACAGAGTCCAGTTGTGTCCCATGCAATGAGATGATGTTGGGGAGCAACTCTGGCAAGCTTTGTGCCATCCCGAACGTCATTGACACTGTTTTAGAATTATTTATTTTCAGTTGATTGTTTTTGAACCAGGTGTGCATATTGTGGTAGTTCCTTTGAAGGTGTGATTGGACATTGAATAGGACAGGAACCGGAGGTGAAAAGTATAGTGTCATCCACATACATATGTATGTGGGAATTTGAGCAAACAGAGGGAAGGTCACTTATGAATACTGAAAATATGATGGGACTGAGGACTGATCCTTGGGGTACACCTGTGGGAGGGGGGAGGAGGAGTCGGCCACTGTGATGGATTGGAGCTTAAGTAAGATTTGAACTACTGAACTGTGGTGGAGGCTAGACCTGCAGCCTCAAGTTTCATAAGGAGGTGGGAGATTGAGCCGAAGGCCTTTGCCAGGTCAACAAAAACTGCAGCTGTTAGATGGCCTTGGTCAGACGTGGTGTGAATGTGTTCTGTGAGTCGCAACAGAAAAGAGATTGTGGAGTGATGTTTTCTGAAGCCTGATTGGTAGGGGGAAAGGAAATCAGTTGTCGTAGGGTACTCTGTTGGTCTGGCTTGGACTAGTGTTTTGCACACTTTGTGAGGAGCTGGCAGGAAGGAGATTGGCCTATACTTACCGGGCACCGAGGGGTCTCCTGTGTAAGGGAATTACACATGCTGATTTCCAGGCTTGCTGAATACTTCTTGTGGAAAAGAGTGGTGTTGCTATTTCTGGGGCGGATATGATTAGCAGCTTAAGGTGGACCCCATCAGGACTGGACTTATTGATATTTAGAGAGCAGAGGGCATCAAAGACTTCCTGTGAAGAGTTGGGTGCGAACAGGAAGGTTTTGTTTAGGGTTGTCAGAACTCGTTCTTCAAAGATTCGAACCCTCCTCGAACCCTGGTGTTCGAGTTCTAACTTAGAACTCGAACACTAAAAGGTTCGCAAAAGGGTTCGAATCACCTTGTGCGAGACATCTGTTGCGCTTGCGAAGTTGCGTATGTGACGTATGGGTCAGGTGGGGGTCGAGTAAGCTGCGCAAGCCGCGGGATCTGTGGGGGTATTTAGGCAGATGTGCCACGAGGAGGAGCGCCATTTGCTGAGGATCGGAGCGGAGGCAGCAGCAGCCTAGCTAAACTGTACTACTAGCGTTAGCGGTTAGCGTACCGCTACTCTTGTCCAATACTGGCCACTAAAATTCCATCATCCATTTTCCTGTGAGACCGAGAACGAGAGAAAGGCTGAAAAATGGCTCAAAATCAGGTGGGAGTGGGACTAGGGGGAGGTTCAGGACAGGTGGAGGGATTAATCAAGAATTGGGAAGGGACTGGGGAATAGGGAGGGATCGAGACCGAGATCAATCAATATCAGGAGGACTCGGAGAGAGAATAAAAAAAAATAAGAAGAAGTGAAGAACCTTTGTGAAATGTGATTATTTGAAACTGCAGCACTGCTCAATCAGTGGTACACACTGCACACTCGGCAGCTGCCAGCAACAAGCATACAAGGGGGGCAAACAAAGGCAAATAAATCTGTACCCTTCCCAGTGTAGTGTGTGTGTCACAGAGAGAAGCCCAGTGTGTGCCCCTTGACTGCACTGTATCCTACCCAGTGTGTGTTACAGAGAGAAGCCCAGTGGCCAGTTGTGTGGTGGCATTAACCTTACATGACAGAAATGTAGAAATATAATTCTCATTCCCTGGGTTGCGTATGTGACTCCGTCTCCTGTGGTCAGCCCATCACCCTGCTGCTGTGTGCCCCTTGACTGCACTGTACCCTACCCAGAGTGTGTGTTACAGAGAGAAGCCCAGTGGCCAGTTGTGTGGTGGCATTAACCTTACATGACAGAAATGTAGAAATATAATTCTCATTCCCTGGGTTGCATATGTGACTCCGTCTCCTGTGGTCAGCCCATCACCCTACTGCTGTGCACCCTTTGATTGCTATGTGTATGCCTGTGCCCAGCAGCCCAATCATTCTGTAAGCCTTGAACCTGAGATCCTTTAGTTGCAAACTGTCATATTCTTCAATTACTTTCAGTCCACGGTATCACAGTGTCACACAATCAAAATAAAATTTTGGAGTTGTAGCCAGCGATCACAGATCACATTGCTTTGTTACACAGGAATTGTTTGGGTGTGTTCACCGCAGTATACTGGTAGTACTGGTGCTTACTGTCTGTGATGGCTGACACCAACATAGATGAAGCATCTAGTGCTGGTGTTGGAGGTAGTGGTAATCCTGGTGCTAGCAGAAATAACCAAAATGTTTCACGTGATAAAAATTCAACAAACAGCAAAAGAGCAACAGTGAAGTGTGGTAAAGGGGGACCTTTTAAGAAAACCTGTACAGCTGCTGGGGTCACACGGAGAGGCACCGTAAGGTATGCCATTCATGCTGTTAAGATCCTGTGACTAGCAGCAATAATGCAAGTGACAGTGAGTCCTCTCTGACTCAGACAGTAGCTCTTTGTCTCAGTCCGACACTGTTGTGTCTCACGACAAATCATTACTTCCTCAACAAAGTGAAATGAGCAAGTCTGCTGACAATGAATCAGGTAGTGCACTTGCAAATACATCCAGCACTGTTGGCAATGAAAAGGACATATCCATTGAATCCACCACTTCTGTGTTGGCCAGCAATGAAAATCCATTAGAGTCTTCTGCCCACTCTTCTAGCACCAAGGAGCATGTCCCAGGTTCTGTTAGGACAGGTGAAAAGACACACAGTCTTTAGCTATCTTCCTAGCACTTGAACAAAATCTGTCACATCTGAGGTGTGGAATTATTTCTCTGTCAGTAAAACTGATCTATGCAGAGCAATTTGTTCCCTTTGTAAACAGAGTGTAAGCCATGGTAAAGTTGTGTCATGTCTTGGCACTACAGCTCTTAAGCGCCATCTGAAAAAGCATTTGGTTTTGCTTGATCATCCAAAACCCATGTCCTCCATCTTCCAGACCGCATGTGAGAAGGGTCAGGAATCTGAAATGGATACTGATTTGTCTGAACTTGATGCGGGCAGAACCACTGCCAGCCCTAGGATCACTGTTACTACCAGTGCCAGCACCATTAGTATCAGTTGCACATCCAGTGATGGCACTGAATGTATAAGTCCTAGTCCACCATCTCTGCGTCCATCTGCCCATCGAAGCACGGGTGTATAATAAACCAGCAGGGACATGTTGCAAACAGCTAACACTGTCTCAGGCATTTGAAAGGAAGAATACCTTTACTAGAAATCATCCAAAGACCCTTCATCTTAATCACCAATTGGTGAACTGTTAGCAGAGCCCTTCTCCATACTCTTTGGTAGATCCACGAGGATTTTAGGGAGCTCATGACATTAGAGAACCTCGTTACAATGTTCCTCATCGAAGGGTACTTTTCCTATGTTGAAATACCAAACATTTATCAGGTTTTAAAAGCGACAGTGATGCCTGCACTTAAAACTGCGGAGGGTGGGGTTATTCATGTCACAACAGATATGTGGACCAGCACTCAAAACATAGATTACATGTCCTTACGCTCATTGGGTCCATGTTTTCTTGTGCTTCTTCAAAAACAAAGACACCCCAAAAGATGGCTGCTGCATATAAAGGTTTGGGCAAGTCATACTGCTGCAAACATCTTGCAGGAACTAAATGACCTCCTTGATGAATGGGTTTATTCTCACGGTCTAAAATGTGGCTTCATAGTAAGTGACAATGGAGCCAACATCTTAAAAAGCAGTACATGATGGAGGATTTCTGCATGCTTCTTGCTTTGCACATTGCTTACACTTAATTGTCACGGGATTTCTCAGCAATGAAACACAAGTGGATGGTATGATTGCTGTTTGCAAAAAATTGTGACTCACTTTTCACATTCAACCAAGGCTATCACGGACATTGTCCGAACTGCAAAAACACAAGCTGCCCCAGCAAAGCTGATTCAAAATGTTTCCACTGCTGGAACTCAACGCTTTATATGCTGCAGCGCCTCTTGAGCAAAAGCAAGCTGTACATGAGTACTGCTCCAGTTACATTATTGGAGATGGCATTATGCTGTCTGTGCTGCAGTGGAAATTAATGGCGACAGTGTGCTGTATCCTAGCTCCTTTTGAGACAGCTACAAGGGACATGTCTTCTGAAGAAGCATCTGTGAGTCAGGTTATCCCACTCATAATGCTCATTTCACATCATCTTAGTGTTCTAAATCTACAAATAGAAAAAGACAGATCTGAAGCGCAGACAACATGTTGTCTGTATCATGGGAATCTCGTAAAGAGAATGAGCGAGCACTTCAAAACCAATGACAAATTAGTTGCAACGACGAAATCAAAACACTACATCCTTGCAACTCTCTTAGATCCCAGGTTCAAGGCTATACATCTTCCGAAAACAGATGATATAGTGCAGTACAAATGTATGTTGCTAGATGAGCTGCAGCACTCACAGGAGTCAAACACAGACACGCACAGTACCCTCAGGTTGTCATCACCACAACATGCAGGTTCATCTTCACAAAGGGATACAGAACTGGAAAAGTCACCAAACATTAACAGTAGTTGTTCCACAACTGCCACTTCTTCAACCCTTTGTAGCAAGCTAAATCTGTGGCAAAACCTTTTCCAAATTGCTGCCATACCAGCTTCTGCTGATTCCTCTTCTGAGTGGTCTCTGTCCATCATGGTAGACAGTTACCTGCAAGAACTGCCTATTCCTATTGATGCATGCCCTTTTGAATACTGGAGATCAAAAAATTCAGTTTGGACAGAGCTGTATGATGAAGCCTGTAAATATCTTGGTTGTCCTGCAACAAGTGTCTCTTCAGAACGCATGTTTAGTACAGCTGGCAATATTGTGACAGACACCAGAAATAGGTTGCTGCCAGAAAATGTACACACGTTAACTTTTATTAAAGTTAATAAGTCAAGATTTTCGTATCCCTACAAGAGTATACAAACTGATCCTGAAGTGATTGATGTTGTGGATGTTGATGGTGATGACAACTCAGATGGTGGTGGCTGGTAAATACTGTGTGGACGGTCTCTCTGCACCAAAGGGAAACTTTTACGGACTGTGATGACTTTGGTTGTCGTCTCTCCTTCTCGATCTACTACCTTGGACTATATACCCCCAAAACTTTCACCATTTCATGGCAAACTGCTTTGTAGCTAGGGTCTAAACTAAAGTCAACAAGTTTTACATACAGGGCAATTTTAACATCAGTGGGAACAGGCCCAAATTTGGCATAAAAGGGACACTGTCACGTTAGTCCTTTCTGTATCATATTATTTATAGTTAAAGTGCAAACATGTATTTTTGGATTTACCTTCTGTGACTTTGTGGTGCATCAGTATGGGCTGGGACAGGAGACTGTCTATTTTTCAATTTTAAAGAGGACAAAACAATGAGTTCTAATTGGTAGCTGTTTATTATTTTTTCAATTACAGAAATGTTAGCCATAAACGAAAAACGGATGCTAGTACATGGGTGAGGGTTGTGGGTTGGTTTAACATGGGTGTAAGGTGGCATGGGTGCTACTGCACAGATGAGGGTGGTGGAAGAAAAGTGGAATGGGTGATGGGGTGAAAGGTGGGTGTTGTTTTAGTTCTGTCATTTACAGATTAGAGCTGATCAGCTGGGGATGGTGAGGAAAAAATGATGACAGACCGAGCCTACTGTACACATAATATATATTCTTATTAAATACATTGCAAACTGCTCCACCTAGCACAATTGTCCTGTCCCCTTTAAAAAAGAATAAAGGAATCAGAAATAAAAGAAAATCTGCATCAGCAGTTTTCACAGAATGTGACGTATCATAAAGTATTTTTGCTTTACAAGTAGTGATAATTTGATACATAATGGGGTTGACAGACGCTGTCCCTTAAACATCACATGGCAACTGCTACAGCTACATTAAATGCTCCTTAGTATGTGGTGAGGAAACCACTTTTTTTATTTATGTGACTGAAATACAGATTTTATTGAAGTATCAGCTGCAAAAATGCATCATCTTAGAAAGTTGTATGTATTACTTCAATTTGCCACCAAAAATGTTGGTATATGTATGCATTACCTTAGAAAATTGCATGCATTTTTTGCCAGCAACAATGACTGGCATATTTTTCTTATTCAAATGTCTTGATTGACTACGTTATGACATAATATGTTTTGCAACAGTTCCACATGCTGCTGCTGTAGTACTTGGCTTGACTTTGTTATAAAAGCTTTCTTTTAAACATGGCAACTTTTGATTTACTCATTTAAAACAGAAAGCAGCAAATAGCTGAAATTAGGTAATATCAGTTATTTTTTCTCATAATTCATGACGATGAGTATATATAACTGAGTACATAAATGGCTAATGTGCCTCTTTCTTTCACTAAGGAACTATGATGCAGCTGCAGCAGGAAAACTTTTAACATATGGCTGGGTGGGTGGGCCTGTTACGTGTCAAGTTGCTGGCTTTAGCAAACAGAAGAAACCATAGATAAACCTAGTTGTATTCCTATCAATGTCACACATGATAATTTCTCTCCCCCTTATATTGAACAGTTTTTCCTTTACATATATTTTATTACTATCTTCGTTACTGGCAGCACAATAAAAAAATAGGGTTCGAGTTCTAAAAAGTTCTAAAAAAGATTAGAACCCTAGAACTTTTTCAAAAGTTCTAGACTAGAACTAGAACCCAGAACTTCAGAGGGTTCTGACAACCCTAGTTTTGTTGCAGGTGTTTTGGGGGGTTCCTTTGGGGGGAGGTGGTCTGGGAGGACACAGGAGGTGAAGAATTTATTTAGAGTGTCAGCTATGCTGACTGGGTCTGTGATTGGTAGACCATTTAGCTTTAGGGCAGGGGTATTAAATTGAATAGGGGGACCTATAAGGGAGTGTGTTACCTTCCAGAAGGAGGATGGCTGTGCATTACGCAGCTGAGATCTAAAGTAGTCAGCTTTTGCTCACCTTATGGCCTTGGTGCAAGCATTATGGGGGGAGTTATAGATTTCCCTGGCTTGTGGGGTTAGTAGAGTTTTAATTGAGACCAAACCTTTACATCAAAAAACTATTCATGTGTTGTTTTGGCTTGAACTGCTGCAAATCCTGGGAACTACCACAAAAATTAGGCACTCTTTGGTAATAGGACTTGGAGCATAATCCAGCAGACCAGAAACTCATGCAGAATACACATTTGCATCTGCTGATTTAGAAAATCTCAACCCATGTGTATTTGTAAGGCATGTGTGCACATGAGACTTTTACCTTGCTGTGTAGACTGTCCCCCTTTGTGTAGCATCAAACTGAACAAACACTTTTGTTTGTTACTTGCAAAGAGCTTTAAAATTGCATTTGTCTTCAGCAAAAGGTTCAGGTCAAGTTTTCGGACATCTTGATTTTAAAATTGTGGTGGAACCTGCTGAAACAACTCCCTTCACAGTTGTTCTGCTGGCCCCTTCTCGGCAGGAGAAAGCTGCATGGACAAGTGACATAAGTCAGGTAAGTGGAACATTACTAATTTTATACCAGGGGTGAGATATTCAAAAGGGTTGCGCATGGTACAACAGGGTGCAACCCACCAGTGTGCCCCGGCACGATATTCAAATGGGCAAGTTGCACTGCACAACTCCCGATGCACAGGGGTGCATCAATAATATATGCAGCACAAGTACGGGTGGCATGCCCATGCATATGCGGCACATTATGATATTCAGCCTGGGATGTACGGTGCATATGCTGGCACAACCCTGCCTTGCGCCACTCAGGGGGGGTTCAAAGTTGTGCCTGGGAAAACCAGGAGCAAGTCCTGGCCACCTACAGGAGAGCTGCCATATTGCAGGGCACAACATGGCAGCCGCCAGCCGTAGGTGGCCCCCCGCCCACCCAGAACACTGTCCTCAAGCTCCCTGCCCTGGGAGCATTGTGCTCTCCCCATTTCCCGATTGCGAGCATACATAAATGACAACCCTGGTGGTCCTGTGGACTGCTCTCCATCGCCCGATCACGGGCATATGTTCAATACATCCCTGCTGGTCCAGTGGACCACTCTCCAATGCCCAATTGTGGACATCTGTTCAGAATATCCCTGGTGGTCCAGTGGACTGCTGTCCATCGCCCGATCATGGGCATCTGTTCAGAATATCCCTGGTGGTCCAGTGGACCACTTTCCATTGCCCAATCGTGGGCATCTATTCAGAATATCCATGGTGGTCCAGTGGATCTCCCCCCAGCGCCCGATCATGGTTGGAAATAGCAATCGCAATCCTGGTGGTCCAGTGGTACCCCCCTCACCACCCACCCACTGAGGTCCCCCACCACCGAGCACCCCCCCCAGTCAAGTGGCGGGTGGCGGCACCCTGCCCGCATGCCGCCCAGGTGCCCACTGACTGACAGCGTACAGTACTGTTTGTACACCTATTGGTCCACTGCGTGGGCCAATGAGCGTAGAGACCATACTGTACTACACAGGCCCGATATGTGATCAGGCATTGGAGTGTGGTCCACTATACCATCAGGGATGTATTGAACATATGCCCACGATCATGCGATGGAGAGCAGTCCACTGGACCACCAGGGATATTATACACATATGCCCGCAATCGAGCGTACGGGTGCAGGGTCTGCCAAGGGACTGCAGGGAGTCAGTACTCGGTGGCTGCAGCCTGGCAGGGCACCAGGTGCAAGTCGCCGGGGATCAGTGCACCGCATGCAAATGGGGCCATAATGACATGCAAATGGCCCCATTTTGCCTTGCATGCATAATGGACTCATTTGCATGCCCAGTGCTGAATATTGCGGTTTGTGTGCCTAGCACAACCGCACTTGCACATCCCCCGGCTCCCCTCCTGCCACTTGCACTGGCTCAGTGCCACTGCACCGTGCACAGTGCGTGTGCCCTCAGTGCCATATTCAGTGGTGCTGAGCCATGGTACAGCACCGTTGAATATCGCATGGTCCATGCCCTGGTGCAGTCTGAATATCCCACCCCATGTGTATATATGTTTATGTGCACGTGTATGTGTTGATTTATAAATTAGTAACTGGGAAAGGCACACTGGGCCTAGGTTCATTTTCAGGTGTGACGGGGGTACAGGGAGTGTGATACAGTTCTAATGTAAATGAGTGAAACATTCAAGTAATACAAACAAAATAGTAAAGACAAAATGAAGCAACTTGCAGTTCATAGAAGTAACAAGTAACCAATTTGACTGGTGGAAGAACAGCACAAAATACGGGATGAACTGAGAGGTAAGCAGGAGCAGGAGGGAGAAAAATGATTGCTGAGAAGTTACGTAAGAGACGTAGAGGCAGGGTGAGTGGGAAGGGTGTACCAGATGTTGGGGAAATGGACAGAGAAAGCTGTATGACCCATGGAGGTATTGCAGTGAAGAGTAACAAAGATTTGGGAGTCAAAAGAGCAGAGAAATTGGGATGGGGAGGCATGGGGGTGGGAGAAGAAGGAGGAGGAGAAATGGAGGGGAGAAAGGAGACCTAGTACTTGGAGAGTAAAAAGGAGTAGTGAGTGTGGTGTCTGGACTTCAGAGAGAGGAGAAAAAGTTTTAGTTAGCGGGAGCAGTGATGAATGAGAGGAAGGGAGTTGGAAGCAAAATGAAGGAGTGAAAAAGGGAACCAGTCTGACTAAGATTGCTTAAAAGTGGCACCATAAACCACTTCTGCATAGTCAAGCACTGGCAGGATCATTCTGAGAAGGATCTTGCAGTGAACTGAGAGATAATGTAGGATTTATTTCAATAGAGAGCTCCAAGCGTGGGCCAGAGTATTCTGTGAATGGCATTGATGTGCCAGGAAAAATCAGTGTTTTATTCAGAAACACCTCACAAGGGTACTTGAAGTGTGAGACCTCTTGAGGGGGGGCACCATCCAGGTTTTTTCTTTTATCATGACATTATTTGTCACAACTTCCGTGGACCCAGCAGGGGCTATGACCCCCCACATCCTCCAGCTCATCTGGGCTATCATGGGTCCTGCCGGGTCAGGGTATTTTTTCTTCATTTTTCTCCCCCACACCCACACCCATGCAATTGGCACAGCAGCCATCTCCACCTCCGTGGAGGCAGCCAAGCACCCTGGGCATGGGCCGAACCCCTCTTGTTGTGATGACACACGCAGCACAAACCCCCCACCCTGAAGAAGGAGAGCAGTCCTCCGGATGCTCAATCCTTACCTCCCCGACCGATCCCCTGAGCAACCCAAGTCTGTTCCTGAACCTGGGTCGTTGGTGTGGTGTGAGGTGTGGTGTCCAGCGCCTCAACCCGCAGTGCCACCGGGCTGGCCACTCATCCAGGGTTTTTTATAAGGAGGAGAGGTGTGAAACCTAATGAGCTTTTGCCTTGTGCCAAAGGACGTGAACATTGTCTTTTTGGCAGTCAGCACCAGCTGGTTAGAGTGGAGCTAACACTGAATGTTGTTAAAATGCCACAGATTTCTTTTTGGCATTCAGCACTAGCTGGTTAGAGCAGACTAGCACTGGATGATGTTGAAGTCACGCTGTAGCAATGATTCCAAGTCAGCATCTCAGGCACCCATTTAGTGGTTTGCAAAGTTGGTGACATTCGCTCTGCAAAAAAATTCACAAATTTCAGCAAATTCGTGAAGGTGACAACTGCTATTCCCATTGTTATCCACCAGTTGAATTGGCCAAATTCACATGGTGAATCTACACGAATGACGAATGGGCGAATAACAATGTGAGTTGCTTGCCACACCACTTCCCCTACCCAAAAATGTTATATTAATTGATATGCCCCTCACATCCTCTGCTGGCACCCTTCCCCTGCCCCAGCAAATTGTAGGGTGCAGCAAGAAGTCATCCCTACCTTTCCCACACCCACATGCTAAACACACTCCCACCACCTCCCCCCACCCAAGTCCCACTGAGCAAGTCACTCGTCAAGAGTGTCATTATAACATTTCCAAGTCCCCACCCAGCACCACCTCCAGTCCCACTGCTCTCCTTCCCCCACCAGCACCCAGAAAAACAACTTGTAATTAAGAAAATGGTCCCCCGGTGCAGATAGTCTGCCTTGTTCAGTGTCCACCTCATAATGCAGATGGATGAATGAATAGTGACATTTTTGTTCCCAGTAAAAACCAAAACACTGTTCATTCACTTTATGAGATGAACACTGAACACAGTAGATGCTCTGCATAGGGGGAACGTTTCTTTATTACAGGTTGATTTTCTGGGTGCTTATGAGGGGAGGAGGGTGGTGGGGAGCAAATGGGTTTGGGCAGTGGACTGGGGGTGTTTTTTATGATGAGGACTCTTGACAAGTGACTTACTTGGTGGGACGCAGGTGGGGGGTAGGGGAGTGTGTTTGGCACATGGGTGAGAAGGGTAAGGATTACATTTTGCTGTAGCCTGAGCCTGCAGTTTGCAAGGGTGGGGGGAGGCAGGTGCCAGTAGGGGGATGGAGGCTTGCATCAATGATTTATAATGTTTTTGGGTGGGGGAAGTAGGGTGGCTTGTGAGCACAGTATGTGGGGGAGATTGTTAAAGCTTCAGGGTTTAAAATTTTTTTTTAATTGTGCAGCATAGTAAGTGTGTCTGCTGCGAGATTAGCAAATTTTACAAATTGCGAATTTCCACGGATTCTTGTCAGCGAATCAACACTTCACAAAACCTCTACACAAGTGGCATAAAGAACTGTGTCATCAGCAGACAAGGAAGATAAGGCAGACGATGGGACTCAGGATACAGCCCTGGAGGACCCCAAAGTTGATAAGGAGGAGAGTGTAGTAGGCATTGCTTATCTTAACTGATTGGATTCGGTCAGTGAGATAGGAGGAAAACCAGTTGACTGTAGGGTTAGTCATGCCTCTTCATTCTATCCAGCAGGACTGAGTGGACCACCAAATCAAAGGTTTTGGCAAGGTCAGTGAAGATGGCAGCAGTGCAGTGCTCCATATCTATCCACTTCAGGATAAATTAGTGGCAGGGAAGAGGGATAACAGGTTAGAATAGTGCTTCCTAAATAGCGCCGTCTAAACTGCGCTGCAGGAACCTTGGTATACCTGAATAGTGACAGGGGTAGAATAGCGTATGTCAATTACCACTACCCTTGTGGCTATTCACACAATGAAGGAGGAGGGAAGGAAGTAAGGAAGTAGAGGAAAAAGTATGGAAGCAGTCCGAGCTGCTCCTATGATGGAGAGGGCTAAGGCAGAAGCAGCTTGGGTGATACGGCTCGGGAGACCTGGGTTCTGATCGCAGTCGGAAAAGTTTCGAAAAAGATCGCGGTCAGTCCGAAACATGTCGGGCTGATGTTTTAATTCACAGATTAAAATAAATTATTTTATTTTATTCCTGCGTCCCTCTCTTTTGAGTTTGTATGTGCCAGAATCTTTGTTTCAATAATTTACTTGGTTGGTTTTTTGTGCACCACGTCCCAGAGTGCACTCATTTTGGAAAAATTCATGATAAACTCAGCTACAGAGTCAAGCCATACAAAGGTGAGGGTACTGGACTTCAGGAAGGCTGACTTTGGCAAGATGGGAGAGTGCCTTAGAAAAGCACTAGCAAACAGGCTAGAAGGAGGGGGTGAAACAACAATGGGGAAAGATCAAATCTGCCATCACAGAAGCAACAAGCCTTTGTGTGAAGCAAATAAATCAAAATGAAAGAAAAAAACACTATGGTTCTCAAAAGAGGTGGCGGGGAAGGTCAGGGAGAAAAAGATAGCATTCAGGAAATATAAGGAAACACAGAAGGAGCAGGACAGAGAGCTAGTACCAGTTAAGGCAGAAGGAAGCATCGAGGGAAGTCAGAATAGCAAAGGCCCAAACTGAGGAAAAGATAGCCAACTCGGTTAAGAAGGGGGATAAAACCTTTTATAGGTACATCAGAGAGCGTAGAAAGACAAAGGGAGGGATAGTGAGGCTGAATAGAATGGACAGTGGGTGGGCAGAGAGGGACAATGAAAAAGCAGGGATGCTGAATGAATATTTCTGCTCAGTATTCACAAAAGAGGAGGAGGGGGAAGTGCCTAATCCAAGTAGCAGAAGCACTCTGGATATGGGGATCGATCCCAGTCCTTTCACAGAAGAAAGGGTTCTGAAAGAACTCCTAAAACTGAAAGTGGACAAAGCAATGGGGCCTGACAGAATTCACCCCAGAATTTTAGAAGAATTCAGAGGAGAACTAGTGAAACCACTGACTACCCTTTTTAACAAATCGTGGGAGGATGGTGTGGTACCTGAGGACTGGAGGAAGGTGGATGTGGTTCCCCTTCACTGAAGTGGGACCAAGACAGAGGCAGGAAACTACAGACCTGTCAGTTTGATCTCTGTGGTAGGGAAAGTGATGGAATCACTTCTGAAGGAAAGAATTGTTGAGTACCTAGAGGCCAGTGGGGCACAGGACCCAAGGCAGCATGGGTTCACAGCGGGAAGGTCACGTCAGATGAATTTAATTGATTTCTTTGACTGGGTGACCAAAGTAATAGACCAGGGAGGGGCTGTGGACATGGCCTATCTAGACTTTAGTAAGGCATTTGACACAGTCCCACACAAAAGATTAATAGTCAAATTAACCAGCCTGGGAGTGGGTCCCAGGGTGGTAGCCTGGGTAAAACATTGGCTGGACAACAGGACACATGAGGTAATTGTAAATGGAGTCCACTCTGAAGAAAGAGGGGTTACTAGTGGGGTACCGCAGGGTTCAGTACTGGGTCCAGTCCTTTTTAATATCTTTATAAGTGACATTGCAGAGGGACTGAAAGGAAAAGTATGCCTCTTTGCAGATGACACAAAGATCTGCAACAGGGTTGATACACAAGAAGGCGAGGAAAGGATGAGAAGGGACTTGGTAAGGTTGGAGGAATGGTCAGAAGTATGGCAGCTTGGATTCAGTGCAAAAAAGTGCAAAATAATGCACCTGGGAAACAAAAACCCAGGGGAAAATTACACAATGGTGGGGGGTAGTAACAACAACAAAAATGGAAAGGGACCTGGGGGTAATCATATCAGATGACCTTAAGGTTACCAAACAATGTGAGAAGGCAGTAAGGAGGGCTGGGGGTATACTGGGATGTATAGGGAGAGGCATCACCAGCAGAAAACAGGAAGTTGTTATCCCTCTGTACAGACAGTTGTTGAGACCCCATCTGGAGTACTGCGTCCAATTCTGGAGACCCCATCTCTGCAAGGACATAGACAGGATAGAGGCAGTCCAGAGGAGGGCAACTAAAATGGTGCAGGGTCTGCAAGAGAAGCCATACAAGGAGAGACTAAAGGAGCTTAATATGTATACTCTTGAGGAAAGGGGGGCATGATAGAAACTTTTAAGTACCTCAGTGGAATCAAAAAGTCCAAGAGGTAGCATCTTTCAGAAAAGAGATGTGCAAGAACAAGGGGACACAATTTGAAGATTGGGGTGGGGTGTTCAGGGGCCTTCCTGAGGAGGTTGTGGGGTCTAAAACTGTGGGAGAATTCAAGAATGCATGGGACAGACATAAGGCCGTTTTTGTGGGGGGTAGGAAGAAATAGGCTGTTGGTTAACTAGGATCTTCAGCTTATCCTGTAGGTAGGGAAATGGGCAGAATAGGTGGGCCAAGCGGTCTTTATCTGCTGTTAAAGTCTATTTTAGATGAATGATAGGAGATTGCTGAAGCATAAGCATTGTAGCAGCAATGATTCATTGACTAAAATTGCCACAGTCTGGGACATAAATTTACATAGAAACATAAACTTAGAAACATAGAGTTTGATAGCAGCTGTTTGACTGCTTGACCTAATGACCGGGTGCGCTGCCATGGGTGCCCTGAATGGATGGAACTGAAATAACAAAGCCATTTACAGTACATAAGCTCATGAGCTTGCAGGATAAGCAAGGTCCCTGTTTCAGGTGTTAGCCAGCTAATTTTATTAAGGAAACATTTTAGGGTTGAAGTACGGTAAATATGAGATGCCTGACTATTACAAATGTTGAGGTTGTGTAATCTGAGTTAAAGAGCAGCAGGCATCTCCAGGAGAACTTTAACAAACATAAAATTTTGACACAGTTCAGCTTGTATTTCATGTTAGCATTGTATTTCTTCTCATCATTTAT
Source organism: Neoceratodus forsteri (assembly GCA_016271365.2). NCBI lineage: Eukaryota > Metazoa > Chordata > Ceratodontiformes > Ceratodontidae > Neoceratodus > Neoceratodus forsteri. The sequence goes on from CM057454.1 coordinate 317,393,510, forward strand.
TTCTGAGATCATATTCATGAAAAAAAGGATCTTTCTTCCTTGAGAGTTCATCAGCTTCTATTGCTTATTCCCTGACCAGTGTAATAATACTCTGTGACACCACAGTTATTCTCATGGCAACAGACTATGACATCAACAAAAAAGTATTATGACTTCAAGTGGGGAATGAACTGCTGAAACAGAGGAACTGTAAGGGATAAAGATCCTGTTTTCATGCAAATTTTCTTTGTCATGTATAAGGGGAAGAGAAATTTGCTAAAGATATATTAAATACCAGCTACATTATATTGTGTCTAAATATTATATTTTCGAAAGTTTTCGCAGAAGCGTCAGCAGCTTTTAATGTAAGACTGTTGCAGTCTAGGAATATTTTTCATACATATGTACTGTAGTAAGAATAGACAAGCAGGCTCAGTCACATATTCGTATCTGAAGCTGCCTGAATAGGTATGTATTGGCATACTCTGACTTAAATTACATGTTTGAACCCTGGATCTTCTTTGGGAGTATCTCAGTCATCAGGTACCACCATAGAAACTTCACCATCAGTGGATGGGGAATCCACACAGAAGATTTTCAGCACTATAACTGGAGCTGCCCACGCCATCGACTTCTGCCGATGTCACCAACTCTATATAGGCATTGTTGGCCCCACTCCCTCTTCAGTTCTTTTTCCACCATCAACTTGCAATCACAGTCTCCGTGGAAGAGCTGTTGCAGTGTTTGCACCTTTTTTGGCCTACAGCCTTGTTTTATACAACCCTAACAAATCTCTTTTAGAGATTTTTTTCTTCTTTTCTTTTATGTCGAGAGTGAATCTATCTTCTTTCTCCCATTGCTGCTGCTGCAAAAGAAGATTGTCTCCATTGAGGAACACTCTGTGTGTATCTTCTCTCCTGGGCCTTATCACAACGCCTCGGATTGTGAGCTCTGACAACAATTTAACCAAACCACCCTTGGGCAATGAAGGAAAGCTCTAAAAATCTTCATAGAACAGCAGGTAGCCAGCTCTGAGCCGGTGTCCTCCTGGGCACCGGCCACACAGTCACTCTCCGGGTCTAAGAGCTCCAAGGCCTCCCAGGTCAAAGACAAGTACTCGGGGAGGGGGTGGGAGTCATAAGAAAAAACGGGATTGTGACCACTCCCCCCCCCCGGCGCCCATCCCTTTCCCTATTGTCCTCTCCTTCTTCGGGAGGTCCTTCGTCTCTGGTGGTTGCCCTGATGAAGAGACCTGCTGTCCAGGTCCTTTTGTTCACTCCAGACCCATACCGACAGCTGCTTTGCACGATTCTCAAGGCACGAGACCATCGACCTCTAGGTTGTCAGCACCTCCTCCATTGACGACAGGTTTGTTTGTCGACGACGACCCCTTTGGGACCCGCCCTTCCTGTCCAAAGGCCACAGGCTCATTGGGCCTACAGTCGGGTTCGTCAGCCATGGTGCCATCAACTCCTTCGGCGACTGTGGACTTGAACGAAGTTCTCATCCGCTTCACCAATGTTCTAGCCCAGCTGTTTGCTGCCTTTAACAGGCCTTCATTGCTAGGACCATGTCATCAACACCCATTCGTCAACCATGGGAACCTGCTAAGGGACCGTTGATGGTGCAGCCATCGATGGACCTTGAGGGGAGAGGTTGACATCAAGGAGGAGTATCATCCTGACCTCATCCTCCCAGAGGAAGAGGAGGAGGCAGAGGACGAGGACCAGTACTATACTTCTGATAAGCCTACAGCCTCTTCAGTCAGTGAAGAATCAGTCAAGCACACCCCCAGGTCCCTACCTGAGGATGCTACTTTCTTTAATATTATGAAGCAACTGTCTTCCACAATGGGGTTCCAGACAGAAAAGGAGGATGCTACCAGAATGGATCTAGCAGACAACTTGGAGATTTCCAGAATCTCCCCCAAAAATTATTCCTCCCATGCTTCCAGCACTTAAGAATGCTACTACAGCAGCCTGGCACAGACCAGACATGGTGCCAACTATGCCCCGTAGAGCTGATAAGCTCTACTGTTCCTCTCAAGGTCTCCCATACTTTGCTGTCCAAACTGAGACTGACTCCGTGGTCATCAAGGTGGCACATGACAGGTCTAAGATACACAAACACCTTAGCTCCCTGCCCTCAGACAATGAGTCTCGGAGGATTAATCTCTGGAGAAAAAGGGTGTATGCTTCCTCCACCCTAGGTTTGAGGATCACCAACTATACCTGTCCCACATGGTTAAGTTCCAGAACACCAACTGGAGGAAGGGCAAGACTGCTGTCCAAGCCCTTCTGGATGGTGCCCAGAAACAAGAGTTGCTTCAGTTCTTTCAGACTGCTGAGGATGTTGGCAAGCATCTCCTTAGAGCCATCTATGACTTATCTAATATAGTTGCCAGGGTAGCCGCCACTGGCATCTGTCTATGTGGACATTCTTGGCTCAGAGTTTCTGGGTTCACTGTTGATGTGCAAAATAAGGTGCTGAATGCCCCTTTTAATGGCACTAAACTTTTTGACCCAGACGTCCAAGACCTTATTAATGATCTGCAGGCCTCTTGTATGGCTCTTAAGTCTGACCACTCCCTCTGCCACACCCAGCAGCATGGTAGGGGGTGTTCTCCTTTTCATAGGCAGACTAACAGGCCAGGCTCAGGCTTTCATCCCCAGGGAAAGCGTAGAGTCCAATCATCCTTGCCTGTCTACTCCCAGGCTGGAGCAGCAGTCAAGCGTCCCACAACCGAGGGTACCACTTCTACAGCTGGACCCACTTCAGCTTGACTCCTTGCCAGAACCCCCCTCCTCTGGCCTAGGCCCAGGAGGTGGCAGTCGGAGGTTGGTTCTCCCTCCATTTGAATCAATGAAGAACCATAATGTCAGATACTTGGATCCTGCAGATCACAGATAGCAGTCATACACTGGAGCTCATTTAGCAACCTCCAGACACCCCTCCATCACCCGCAAATTACCCCCCAGCTCATTTATCTGTTTTCTGGGAGGAGGTACAGACTCTTCTGTTCAAGCAGGTGATAGAATTGGTGCCAAAGTGACAGAGAAACCAGGAGTTGTATTCCAGATTCTTCCTGGTTCCCAAGAAAATGGGAGATCTGAGGCCATAGTCTTTGCCCCTCCTCAAAACCACAGACTGGCTCTGCTCCCTGGATATGCAGGATGCCTACCTGTACGTTGCGCTTTTTCCTCCTCACAGAAGGTTTTTCCCACTTTGCCTTTCAGAGTGCGCATTACCAGTTCAAGGTATTATCCTTTGGTTCATTCTCTGTGCCGCATGTCTTTACAAAATGCTTAGCAATGGTTGCAGCAACCCTCAGAAGGGAGGGACTGTACATCTTTCCTTACCTGGACGACTGGCTTCTCAAGGCCCCATCCAGGGAACAGCTGTTGCTGACTCTGAAACATACCCTCCAGCTCTTTGTCTCTGGGCATCATGGTCAACCTGCCCAAGTCTGTTGTAATACCATCCCAAAGATTACAGTACATTAGGGCGGTTCTGGATTCAGAGCAGGGGAAGGCCTTTTTGCACTAAAACAGGGCAGAATGTCTTATTGCTCAAGCTCAGGAGGTCATTCAGAGTTGGTACTTTCCTGCCAGGCTGTACCTCAGGCTCCTGGGCCTAATGGCTGCAGCTATTCCCACTGTTCCACTAGCCAGGCTCCACATGTGTACCCTTCAGTAGACTCTGAGTACAGTGGGACCAATGTCTAGATGAGCTGGACCATCTAGTCCTGGTCTCCTCTCCAGTACACACAGCATTGCAGTGGTGGATGGACCCCTCGAATCTTCTTCAAGGGGTCCCCTTCCAATTCTCCTCCCTGAATCTGATCCTGACCACGGATGCTTCGGGTCTGGGCTGGGGGGCACACCTGGGTCTCTTTCAGTCCCAGGGCTCCTGGTCCCAGTGGGACACCGCCCTGCATATCAGTGTTCTGGAGATGAGGGTGGTGCTCTACACCATGCAGGCATTTCAGGAGCACCTAGCCCCAGGTCTACTTCTGGTGCAGTTGGACAATCTGAGTGTTGTCTACTACATCAACAAGCAGGGTGGGACACACTCATATCCTCTTTGCCATGAAGCAATGCAAGTGTGGTATTGGGCTCTAGACCACAGCCTGAGTATCTCTGCAGTCCATGTGCCAGGGGTACTAAACACTCTAGTGGACAGACTCAGCAGGACTCAGTCCATCATGCATGAATGGGAGCTTCTCTCATCCGTAGCAGAAGATCTGTTCAATAGATGGTGTCATTCTGAGTTGAACCTTTTTGTGTTCCTACACAATGCAAAACTGCACAATTTTTGCTCACCAGATCCAAGGCCTGGAGTTTTCTGGTGAGACGCGTTGTTCCTCTGTTGGAGCGGGAGGTTTCTGTACACATTCCCTCTGTTTCCCCTGATACAGAGGCTGCTGATCAAACTACAAATGGAGGGGGGCCAGCATGATCCTGGAGGCTTCATTCTGGCCCCACCAGATATGGTTCCCTCTGCTTCAGCAGCTGGCAGAGAAACCTCTGGCTCTCTGCAGGAACCTGTTGACCCAGGATCAGGGGACCCTGGTCCATCCAAACCTTAGATCCCTCCATCTGCATGCATAGCTCCTGAGGACATAGCCATTGCCAGGTTCGGGGTTTCTAATAGGGTAGCGGATGTACTAGTGGCCGCCCGCAAGCCTTCCACATGTGCCACTTATGTCATGAAGTGGAAGCGGTTTGCCATCTGGGCTGCCAAGCATTCCCTATACCCTTTCACCCGTCATGTGAAGCATGTCCTGGACTACCTGATTCCTTTGTCTAACTCAGGTCTCTAGTATTTCTCCCTCAAGGTCCACCTTTTGGCCATTTTGACTTTCCATAAACCCATAGGTGACTGCCACCATTGCTCAACCAGTTGTCTCCCACACCTTCCTTAGGGGCATCCTGCATCTGAAAACCCCAATCCATTCCCCTGTCCCAGCTTGGGATTTGAATTTTATTTTGGAAAAGTTGACCATGTCTCCTTTTGAACCAAATGAGACTTGTGATTTGGGCTATCTCTCTTAGAAAACACTCTTTGTAGTTGCCATTACTTCCCCTTGAAGAATTTCAGAGCTTCAAGCCCTCTGGTGCGAGGAACCTTATTTGATTTTTCACAAAGAAAGGGCATCTTTGCGCACCAATCCTAAATTTCTGCCTAAGGTGATTTCTGAGTTTACACTCAATCAGTCTATCCACCTTCCTGTTTATCTTCCTGAGTGTGCCAATCCAGGGAAAGCACTGCTCCATACGCTAGATGTGCTCAGAACTTTGAAGTATTATCTGCTCAGGACTAAGGACTCCAGAAAGTGCAAGCAGTTGTTTGTTTCATTCACCCCTGGTAGAGAGGGCGTCTCAGTTTCTAAGCAATGTTTATCCAAATGGTTGGCAAATTACATTGTGTTCTGCTATAACAAGTATGGCTAGGAGTTGCCTGGAGCTGTCAAAGCCCATTCTACCAGAGGTATGGCTACCTCGGTGGTTTGCTTCAAAAGGATCTCGGCCACTGATATTTGTGCGGCTGCCACCTGGAGTATAGTCCACACTTCCACCAAGCGTTACAGTCTGGACATTGTCTCAAGAGCCCGTGCTGGTTTTGGCAGAGCTGTGCTGCAAGGGTTCCTGTATTAAGCTTATGGAGTCCCTTGACAAGTTCAGTTTGCAAGGTCTTCTGTCTTAAGTTTATGAAGATCCTTGGCTGGGTAGCTTTTTTCGATTCTCCTGTCTTAAGTTTGTGAAGATCCAGCCTTCCAGACGACCTGTTCCTTCTGTCACTGCTTGATAGTCATTCCTACAGTGGTGCCTGATGACTGAGATACCCCCAAAGAAGAAGACAGAACAGTTACATAAGAACTTACCATAACAGTAGATCTTTGAGGGGGATCTCAGTCATAAGATATGTTTACCCTCCTACCACCCCCCTTCTAGGGGCTCCTGTTCAGGACCTGACTATCTGTTGTTTCCATCCTTTTATCTAGAGCTGGATCCCTCTGTCTCTCCTCAGTTCCACTGGGTGTGAGCCTTGCTTCTCTCATCTCCAGGGGGAAAGAACTGAGGAGGGAGTGGGGCCGCCCATGCCTATATAGGGTGGGTGATGTCGGCGGATGTCGACGGCGTGGGCAGCCACAGTTGTACTTCTGAAAATCTTCTGTGTGGATTCCCCATTCACTGATGGTGAAGTTCCTATGGTGGTACCTGATGACTGAGATCCTCTCAAAGATTTACTGTTACGGTAAGTTCTCATGTAACTGTTCTTTCTGATCCCCTGACTGCTCCAACCTGGCATTGATCTTATGGCCTGATTCAGCTTGGATTTCATGCCAGGTGAACTGGAAACATATTTTTCATTGTTGTGGGATTGGTGGTTCAGCATGTTTTCTTACTGCTAGAGTACAATATATAGAATAATGCATTAGCGGGGAGTGCATAATGAGAATTTAATGCCCACCTGAGGTGAGGGATGCTACATACACTTCGATGGTGAAGCCCAAGGGTTTATTAAAGCATCCCGCACCAGGGATGGGCATTAAATTCTTGTTAATGCACTTTACTCCATGCATTGTTTTATGTAATTGCTGGCTTGCATTTTTTCTCCTCATGGATTCGTGTGAGGACAGCACACAGTAACAGGAGAGAAGAAGGAAACTAATCTTTGCAGAAAATGTTAAGAAAGGTTAATGAACTCTGATAGAAACTTGCAGTTTTGTGGTAAAACGTCTGTAAAATTATTCTTTTTTTACTATTTTAGTCCTTTTCTTAGTTTTGTTTTGCTTGGCTTTCTCTGGTGCAGTTGCCTCAGAGATATGTTAATGAGGGTGTTGATGTCAGATGGCATCACCCACATTAGCATATCTCTGAGGCAACCGCACCAGAGAAAGCTGAGCAAAACAAAAACCTCGAGGAAAAAGACTAAAATGCTAAAAAGAAGAATTATTTTACAGACGATGGCCGCTAGTTTGAGAACTGCAATGCAGTTTGTCAGGTGATTTTGTCCACTTCACTGTTTGTTGTGCCATGCGCTGAGGTGCAGTGTGAGCCAGGAGAAGGAGCAGGTGGCGCATACTCGCTGCTATAACCTGTGGGTTATAATGGCAAATTATACAATGGCAATGAAATTTCCTGGACTCTGATTGGTCAGTGTGTGCCTCGGACAGTGATGATATTAAGCTATAACATCACTGTATTAAGTCCAGGCACACACATATGACCGCATAACACAAATCATGCTACCAGTCCTAGAGACACTGCTGCTGTGAAGCCTCATTAATCCGTGACACTTTTAGCGCCAGGCGGCCCCCCATTTCTTAGGCTCACATTAACAACAGCCACCACAATTGAGTCGAGAATTGAATCAACAGATTTCCTGCCAGCATTTCGCATCGAAACCAATGCTTGAGTAACTCCGCTGTGACCGCCCTGAAGCAGCTTCAAACAGTCCCGCTTCTGCCCTCGCTTTCATCGCAACTAAAGACAATGCAAATCACATAAAACTACCAGCCTCCATTGACATTCGCAACTGTTGGTTGCTTACCATGCTCACAGCTACTTTCGAACATTCAAAAGAAACAAAGCTGTGTGTGGCTTGACATTTTCAACGTCCTCGCGTCACATAAGAGAACCTCAATGACAGCGCTTCAGCACTGTTCACACAGCATCAGCCACAACAGCGCCACCCAGTGGTACAAAATAAAAGGGATTTCTTTTTGAAATGTGTACTTACCCACAGAAAAATCTAATAAAAATAAATAAAAAACTTTTTTTTTTTTTTTAACACCACGAACCATTGTATAATAGCAATAAGGCCTCTCCAGGGATGTGTGTATGGGTAATAACGTCACTCCTGGGGTGGTGGAAGCACCGGCTCGCCTGGTTGCAACCCACCCTAGGAGTGACGCGGCTACACCATAACACACACCCTGTCGTGCCTTATTGCTTAATTATAACCTGCTCCTTCCATGTGAAAAAAACGCAAGCCACTTAGTACATATATATTATTTTTTAATTTTAGTTTATTTCCATACTCAGGTGGCCTAGCTTGAGATGACATTGCTTTGATCTCAGATAGCTTAAACAACCTCCTACTATATGTAGCAATCTGTCTCCCTCACACACACACACACACACACACACACACTCTCTCTCTCTCTCTCTCTCTCTCTTGCCTGGGCACTTTTAATTATAGTAGCTCAGAATCCTTTGATTAAAGAAGCAAATGGAGATCAGTGTGCGGTCACTACTAGCTCACCCCATCCATGCAATAATGGCAGCAACATTGTGGAAAGTGACTAACACTATGTTATTTACTAAGTGTCAGCTATTAGACTTGCCCATGCTGAGTTCTTACTGGCTTTTTTTGTTCTGCAGTGCATAGACAACATAAGATGCAATGGCCTGATGACCAGTGTGTATGAGGAAAGCTCCAAAGTGACTGTGCCACACATGATTAAGTAAGTGTTTTTGTTGTAACTTTGCAATATAATGTGCTTGTTACCTGACTTGTCTTCGATAAGAACAAAGAACAGCTCAAATAAAATATTGCGAATGCTGACACTATGACTAGGATGTATTAAAAAAACTCTAGCTTGTGCCTGCAAACCTTTTGCTTCAGGAGCAGCTTGGTGCCTTGAGCAAGCTACCAGTATATTGGAATATATCCAGAACACACAGGTAATGCTAATGTCATGTTCCAGTATACCGACCGAGTCAGGCAGTATCCTGGTTGCTCCTGCAAACTACAGACCCCCTACTGGCCACATGAGATATGTGGCTAGTAGGGTGTTATGGGGCTTGCAAGAGCAGGTGGGGTTTAATTCTTGCAAAAGAGTGCATTAAACTTTTGGTGGAAGCCCTGATGGTTTCCATTCTTGTTTGCACTGTGTTCCTTGTGTGTTTTGGAGGGGTACGGGGTGGGACAGGGGGCTTAAACTGGATGTCATTGCTATAGGTGCAACTACAGTAAGACACAGGCTAGGGAAAGGAAAATCAAGTACTGTACAAGAGAAGGGAATGAGTAAACAATTAACATAAATGACATGGGATGTTCATGGGGCAGAAACAAAAGAAAAGAGATGTCAAGTGCTTAAACATTCTTCAAAAAATTAAACTTAGTGTCACAGTACTTCAAGAAATACATATTAAACTGGAGGATGTCCTTTTTTTTATTAAGGACTTGGCATTCCTAGCCTGCGGGGCAGGGGATGATACAAGGAAAAGGGGAGTGGTAATTCTAGGGGACGGTACAAGGAAAGGAGAGTGGTAATTCTGTTTTTCAGGGATACACAAATTCAGATCTACCAGAGTAACTGAACCTGAAGGTACTTATGTACAGTATTCTTGGCAGGAATGTTAGAGAACATTGAGGTAGCTATCGGAAACATTAATGGACCTGATGTAGGCTGTTCTGACTTTTTTATGACCATTTTATCTCAGTTGGCTCCCTTTGTGAACTAACCACTTCTGTTAGGTGGTGGCTGGAACCTGGTCCAACAGGTAGAAGTGGACAAATCGGGTAATAGAAGAATGGTTCTTACATCCACACACACAGTCCAGAGCACTATGATAGATACCTTGGGGTTAGTGAACCATTGTCGCATGTTAGCTCTGCAGGCCAGCCAGTATACTTTTCTCAGTACCTCACATAGCAACTCAGTTTTGAGATTTGACTGTTTTTTGTGCAGCCAGGACTTTATCCATGGCCTTCATCAGTGTTAGGTTCAAGCATGGGTAATTTCCGATCACTCAACAGTACTGTTACAGCACTGCTTCATACAGGGTGGTAACCATGACAAAGCATGGAGAATTAACAACCAGCTACTCAGAGACAGAGAAATGACTGATAAAATCAAAATGGCCATTAAAGATTTTTTAAGACCCATACAAAATGCTTAGATGAAGGAGAGGCCCTTGAAAAGCCTCTTGTTCAGTCTCCAGTGCAGTAACCATATTGATTCTAGGTACTGGGCACTTAAGAGAACCGCGCATTGAGTTGTAATCATCCGATCCCTACCTCAAGAGGCAGGTGTTGCACACGTGCAGCCTAGGCAAGGAAGTTAGGCCTTTCCCCGGGCCTGTTCCTGGAACATCTGGTTCCACAGAAGCACAGAGTCCTCCTCGGCCTCACCTTGCTGAGGCATTGGAGGCCTTGGTGGTTGGGTGTGTGGGACAGCAGGCTGCTTCTGGGCAGTTGGCTGAACACCCTCCAGAGTCTATTTGCCCTGACCAGCAGATGTCCCTGGTGGACACCTCGCTGTCATTGTCTAATGTCGCCAATGTTGTTGTCACCATTTGTGGTGGTGACCAATCAGGTGGCACCAGAGATGATGCCAGGCCCCCTTCTGACGCCATTAATTATGTCAAAAGAGGGATTGACACCGAGTTCGTCATCTTGCTGTTGGGTCTCCTCGGAGTTCCCAATATCAACACAGTTCTCATTTCTCCATGGACTAAGGCCTTTGAGGAGGCATCAAGGGCAGTTTGGAGGTATCTCTTCTCTCGTCCAGCCACCCCCCAGGGATCTCCTCATGCAGTATTGTACACCCACAGGTTCTGCAGGTGAGGTACTTTAGTCCTCTTCGGGACTTGAGGTACTTCAATTCCCTGCGGGGCCTGGATGGCTCATGCATGGTCGACCTTCAGAGGCAGATTCCGCTCAGACTGATGCTCTTGGCAAGAAGGTGTAACCCCCCTGCAAATGGGGGTTCCCAAAAGACTTACAGGAGCTTGCTTGAATGCTCCAAGCCTGAATGGTGTTTGGCATTTAAGCCATTTATCAGTGAGTGTTTTTAGAGCCTCTGGTACTGTCTCTTTAAGAGCTGTCTGCTTGCAGACATAATTAGTTTGTATGGGGGACTGTGTGCTTCTCTGAGTACCACTCGAGCTGCTGCCAGTTCACTTCATTTTGCAGTCACTAGGAGTGCAAAGGGAACCTATCTGAAAGATGTAACTGTTTGCCAGAAATTATTTAGAGTAATAATGAAATTACAGTTGGTCTAACCTGCTTTCTTTGCAGTCAGAACTGTGTCTGCTAGTTCCCATTCTAGTTTTGAACTGCTGAACTGGACCAATCAATGTGGGGTAAGCTAGCTCTAAAATGGTGCCTTGACGAATCAGAACTTGACTCATAATCTGAGCCAGCCACAAGAGGATGTGTGGGCAGTGACTCTGGGAGATGTAGTTTAGACTTCAGTGCCTTTTTGGACCAACAGCAGCAGTCTATTGTGAGTGACAGCCAATCCAGTCAAGAACTGGGAGGAACTCAAAGGAAGTGCCCGGTTTTGTCGGTTGGAGTTTCAGTTGAGCTTTGGCAGTGAAGAAGGAAGGAGCCCTGTGCTTTTCAGTGTGCAGTTTTAGTCAAAAACGTGTAAGGCCCAGAGTTCGGTCTGCAGCTTGTGTAACAGCTTGTTAGGACTGAATCCGTCCTGTGAAAGAATCAAAGGATCTCTGAAGAGTAGAAACCAGGCTCACCCTGTAGAAGACTGGAGGAATTGCTGAAAATTGCACTCGGTCTGTCAGGAACTGAATCTGCTGTGTGTTCTTCCGGTATTGTGCAGTAATTACGATTGGGATACAGATGCAGCCTGCCTGGTATAGTGCTTTCTTTTATATGGATGTGTGAAGAGGTTTGTGTACCTCAAGTGAGCCCTGCTGACATTGAAGGACCCTATCTTATTTGGAGGTCGTGAGTACTAATTCAGGGTCGCTCCTGTTGAATTGCCACATTAAATCCAAATGGAATTACTGTACTGCTGACTGTTTAATTCTCCTTTTCTCTGTGTGAAAGGGCCCCTACCAGCTGCCACGGTTTGGACTAGCCACTAGGGCTTGGGTACCCAGGGACAGTAACTGATAGGGATAGGCCTGTGCACAGAGCCATAGGTAGATTATTAGAGTGATAAGCTAATTAACCTGATTTCCCTCCTTGTTATATCCCCTAAATAAATCAGAGCTGCTTGTTTCAGCAAAGTTATACTGCCTGAGGTATTTGTCTATGTAAAGTACTGTACTGTGATTGTTGCACTGTATCTCATTTCACAGGAGGTCCCAGTGCCGGAACCAGACCTGGGGTAAGTGTATACTGTGAAGGTAATTCTGATATATTGTGTGGGCCACTAGTGGGAAGAAAGGGGGGTTGCAGTGTCCCAGAGGGCTGTGACCAAGTTAGTTTAACTATTGCAAACCCTGACCTCTGGGTGGAGGCACCCGCCATTGGATCCAGGCCCCTCAACCTGTTAGTGGCAAATCAGGCAGGGGTAGTAGCCCCTGGGATAGCGCCATCTAGGGGTTACAAAGGTTTTTACCTCAGCATGTGCCATCACGTGCATCTCTGCACACCAGGCAAACATGGTAAACTACAGTTGTTGCCTGTAGTTGCAGCTATGTCAACTCCTGGCTGCCATACGTCAGAGTGAGTCAGTCAGGCAAACCATTTTCCTCTCTGTTCGGGGCCTGGAAGGAGCTCGCACCAGTCAAGGGCACTGTACAATGCCAGTGAGATGGCCTCCAGTCTGTCAGAAACTGCAGTCCACATCAAGTGGATGACTTGACTTTGCCTCCTTTGGCTGGCACCTTTGGCCAAGAGTAAGGGGCTTACTTCACATTTCCAGATGACTCATTTCTTCCCTCCTAAGTCAGGCGGGAACTGTTTGGAAACCCTCCTGCTCCTTTGCCACAGGAGCCCCAGACTGGCACTAACCAGTCTTAGGTCTTGCCAGACTTGTAAGGAGCCCCTGCCCTCAGGTGTTCTCCCCCACACAGAGGGATGAAGGTATCCATTACCCTCGGGGGGTTGGGGGCAGCTTCTCCCTCAGAAGAAGGGGTGGTTTGGTACTCAGATCCGTAAGTGGGAATTAATAGTAAAGACTGATTCTTGGAAGATATGAAAATTATGTACTTACTGTAATTGTTGGTCTTCCAGATACCGTCACTATTGATTACCACACTCACCCACCATTCCCTTCTTTAGCAGAGACAGGGGCTTTCATTTCATTTCATTTTTTATACTTGTAAGCAAGATGAGCAAAATGCCCGTTTTGTTTTTTTTAATGCTTTTTCTCCCTGGCAACCAGTCTGCCTACCTCACACACACATCCAGGCATCCTCCAGGGGTCTCCAGCCACCATCTCGAGGACTCCTCAGCTACATGTTCAGGTCCCGCAGATTACCCCCACAGCTTGCCCCCTGCGGTGGGGAGGTGGAGAGCCCTCCTGCATTCTGCCACCAGGACTGGATCCAGTGTTGCTCCTTACTCTCAGCGCCAAGCAGATCCCCCCCCCCATGAAGACGGCCATCATGCCAGCATGACAGGTGCCCTTTTCCCTGTTCTTCCCTTGGCATGTGTGGTGTGCAATGACGCCAGTGGACAGGAGCATGCACGCTACTGCACGCATTCCTTCCCAGCGTCGGCCATAGCACATCCCCCACAGTCTGCCTGTGCCCTGCATCACCCTCAGCCATCACTAGACTCCACCAGGACACCGACGGCAGCACACACCATCTCCCCAGAGAAGGGGAGCAGTCCTACGGATGCTCTATCCTTCTCCTCCCTTGCCAACCCCCGATGACCCAGGCTCATATTCGAACCCGTATCGCCGACGTGGTGCTAGATGTGGTGTCCAGTGCCTCAATCCTCAGTGCCACTGGGCCGGTGCCAAAATGCCTGTTTTCACAAGTGACAAGTTTAATACAAAACACAATATTTCAATACGAAAATACACTTAAAAAAACATATAAACAACAACGTTTGCTATTACATATTACATTCTGGTCAGTCATATAATTACTGAAAGCAGTTGCACTCAGATTTAGTATCTAACCACTCAGTCAACCTATGTTTGAACATCCTCACTGTTCTGAGACTTGTTATTGAAAAAGGTATGCTATTAAAGAACATTATGGCCCTAAAGATAACTGGTCTTTGATCAATTGTTTTCTTATATAAGGGAATGCTATATAATTCCCTAGTCCTAAACCTGGTATTCTTTAAGCCTGTCGGAATAAGAAAAAGATCACAGGTAGTGGGGGGCAGTAAACCAAGCATACCCTTAAATGCAAATATTCCCAATTTAAGTTTAATTCTATCCAAAAGTGAAGGATAATTGGCTTCCCTAATCAAAACACAATGATGGGTTTTTTTAAAGGGAGACCTGTCATAAACTGAAGAACACCATGATAGGTGGCTTTTAGTTTCAACAACATTTTTTCATTTGTACCCGAATAAATCAACAATCCATAATCCAACAAACTTAGTAACAAACTATGTGCCACCAGTTTTCTGGATTCTGGAACAAGAAAAGATTTTATCCTAAAGAGTATTCCCATTCTCTGATGAATTTTCTTAATTAATGTATTAACATGATTTACAAAAAAAAAATTCAGAATCCATGGTAATCCCTGAATACTTAAAACTATCAACTAATTCAATGACATTACTCGTCAAATCTACTATGGGGACAGAGACATTTATTGGTTTCGTGGTACAAGAAAAAAACATGACCTTGGTCTTAGATGAGTTAAGAATTAAATTCCAAAAACATAGCCAGATTTTAAATCTTTCAACGTCCTGTTGGACATTAGACACGGCTGAGTCGGGGTCAGAGCCCTCTGCAAACAAAACTGCATCATCTGCATATAAGAATATTCTCAACCCAACACAAGACAAAGAGGCAGCATTCACAAAAAGGGGAAAAAAGGATGGAACCTAATACTGAGCCCTGTGGTATACCACAGGAAATTGGGAGAAACTTAACAAAAATTGGCAATAAGTAGTCTGCATATAAGAATATTCTCAACCCAACACAAGACAAAGATTGGCAATAGTAGTCTTATGCTCTCTTTTTTGTAAATAAGAAGCTAACCATGAAATAACATCTGCTGAAACACTAACCTCCCTCAAAGATTGCAGTAACAGGGAGTGATTAACAAGATCGAAGGCCTTGGCGAGGTCCAAAAACACAGCAGCCTTGGAGCTTCCTGAATCCAGGGCACACCGTACGCTGCTGGTGAACCCCACCAAGGCCGTCTCAGTATTACAGCCCTTCCTGAATCCATACTGACAATTAGATAAATTATATTTAGACAAAAAGTCTTGGAATTGATCAAAAACAATTCTTTCCAAAATCTTAGACAAAGGTGCCAGCAGAGAGATTGGACGGTTATTAGAGACAGTTTTCCTACAGCCAACCTTGAAAATTGGCCTGATTTTGGCAGCTCACCTTTCAGTACAGGCCAACACCACAAGTGCTAGGGCATCTCCCCAGTTGCACTCCCTAGGAGTGGCCTTAAAAAATATAAAAAGTGGGTCGGGAGCTCATTATTGTGTTCCCTCCCCCACCCCCAAAAACAAAAAAACTTAAACTTGGGTGAGGGTCCATTTAGGGCCCTCATGCCAGCCAAAAAAAAAAAAACTAAAACAAAAAAAGGGAAACGGAAGGTAGCTTCCTTCCTTCCTTCCTTCCTTCCTTCCTTCCGCAGATGAATGGGAGATATTATTGATGGGGGAACCTGAATATGCCAGATGTTAACTGGAGCACCTTTGCTGCAGCCACATCCAAGAGCAGGGTCATTCTCGATGCCCTACAGGGGGCATGCCTCAGACAGCTAGTGTTGAAACCCAC
Organism: Neoceratodus forsteri; assembly: GCA_016271365.2. Classification (NCBI taxonomy): domain Eukaryota; kingdom Metazoa; phylum Chordata; order Ceratodontiformes; family Ceratodontidae; genus Neoceratodus; species Neoceratodus forsteri. The sequence continues at coordinate 317,409,126 of CM057454.1, forward strand.
TCAGGAGGGAGCAATCCTAGACCTGGTACTCTCAAACAGGAATGGAGAGAGGATCTCAGATCTAGAAGCAGGTTGCCTTCTGGGAACAAGTGACCAAACAGTGTGGTTCACAATAAACACAGCTGCAGAGTCAAGCCATACAAAAGTGAGGGTACTGGATTTCAGGAGGGCTTACTTTGTCAAAATGGGACAGTGCATCAGAAAACCACTAGCAAACAGGAAGAAAGAGGGGTGGAGGAACAATGTGGAAACATCAAAACTGCCATCACTGAGGCAACAAGCCTTTGTGTGAAGCAAATAAACAAATCAAAATGAAAGAAAACAACACTTTGGTTCTCAAAAGAGGTGGCGGGGAAGGTTAGGGAGAAAAAGATAGCATTCAGGAAGTATAAGGAAACACAGAAGGAGCAGGACAGAGAACTGTACCAGTTAAAGCAGAAGGATGCGGGGAAGGCAGTCAGAATAGCAAAGGCCCAAGTGGAGGAAAAGACAGCCAACTCAGTTAAGAAGGGGGATAAAACCTTTTATAGGTACATTAGGGAGTGAAGAAAGACCAAGGGAGGGATAGTGGTGCTTGATAAAAGGGAGGACAGATGGACAGAGAGGAACAGTGAAAAGCAGGGATAACGAATGAACACTTCTGCTCAATATTCACAAAACAGATGGGAGAGGTACCTAATCCATTCAATAGAAGCACTCTGGATAGGTGGATCAATACCAGTCCTTTCACAGAAGAAAGGGTTATGAAAGAATGCCTAAAACTGAAGGTGGACAAAGCAATAGGGCCTGACAGGATTCACCCCAGAATTCTAAAGGGGAGAACTAGTGACACCACTGACTACTGTTTTTTAACAAATCATGGGAGGATGCTGTGGTACTTAAGGACTGGAGGAGGGCAGATGTGATTCCCCTTCACAAAAGTGGGAACAAAGCAGAGGCAGGAAACTACAGACCTGTTAGCTTGACCTCAGTGGTAGGGAAAATGATGGAATCACTTCTCAAATAAAGAATTGTTGAGTACCTAGAGGTCAGTGGGGCACAGGACCCAAAGCAGTATGGATTTTCAGCAGGAAGGTCATGTCAAACGAATCTAATAGATTTCTTTGACTGGGTGACCAAAGCAGTAGACCCGGGAGGGGCTATGGACATGGCCTACCTAGACTTTAGCAACACATTTGACACAGTCTCACACAAAAGATTAATAAACAAATTAGCCAGCCTGGGGGTGGGTCCCAGGGTGGCAGTCTGGGTAAAAAATTGGCTGAACAACAGGACACAGAGGGTAATAGTAAATGGAGTCCACTCCGAAGAAAGGGGGCTTACTAGTGGGGTACCACAGGGTTCAGTACTGGGTCCGGTCCTTTTTAATGTCTTTATAAGTGACATTGCGGAGGGACTGGAAAGAAAAGTATGTCTCTTTGCAGATGACACAAAGATCTGCAACAGGGTTGATACACAAGGGGAGGGGGTGGAAAGGATGAGAATGGACTTGGCAAGGTTAGAGGAATGGACAAAAGTATGGCAGCTTAGATTCAATGCAAAGAAGTGCAAAGTAATGCAACTGGGAAACAAAAACCCAGGGGAAGAATACACAATGGGGAGGGAGGTACTAGCAAGAACAAAAATGGAAAGGGACCTGGGGGTAGTCATAGCAGATGACCTAAAGGTAAGCAAACAATGTGAGGAGGCAGTAAGGATGGCTGGGGGGATACTGGGATGAATAGGGAGAGGCATCACCAGTAGAAAACAAGAAGTTGTTATCCCGCTGTACAGACAGTTGGTGAGTTCCCATCTGGAGTACTGTGTGCAGGTCTGGAGACCCATCTCTGCAAGGACATAGACAGGATGGAGGCAGTCCGGAGGAGGGCAATCAAAATGGTGCATGGTCTGCAACAGCTCATATGAAGAGGGACTAAAGGAGCTTAATATGTATACCCTTAAAAAGGGGGTATGGAAACTTCCAAGTACCTAAAGGGAATCAACAAAGTCCAAGAGAGTAGTATCTTTCAGAAAAGACATGTGCAAGAACAAGGGACACAATTTAAAAATAGAGGGGGGCAATGGCTCAGGGCAATGTGAGAAAGTATTTTTCACAGAGAGGGTGGTGGACATGGAACAGCCTTGCTGAGGAGGTCATGGGGTCAAAAACAGTGGGGGAATTCAAGAATGCATGGGACAGACATAAGGCAATTCTGATGGGGGGGTAGGAAGAAATAGGATGTTGGTTAACTAGGATCTGCAGCTTATCCAATAGGTAGGGAAATGGGCAGACTTGGTGGGCCAAGCAGTCATTATCTGCTATCAAAGTCTATATTCCTTCCTTCCTTCCTTCCTTCCTGTCCAAAAGGGTTGGTCCATTAAAAAACATGGTATAGGGCAGGTACACTGGGAGTCAGGGAAGACAGCCCTATACAGGTACCCCCACAACAACAGAAATTCCTGAGTGGTTGGCAGCACAAGCCTGATTCCATGTGTGATTGTCTTTGTCTAAATTCATTAATTAAAGTGTGAGTCTCTAGACTTTCTTTTAGGCTTGGTGCTCAATTTAGATATAGGTCCTTTGTATGTCTGGAAATTTCCGTTGTTGTGGGAGTTTATTTTTTTATCCTTCTTCTCCCTGCCTGGAGTAAACTGTGCTCAATGGGAGGAGAGCAGCTGGTGGCTGCTAGGCAGGAGCAAGACCTGGGGGTGATCATGTCATTCCAATCTGGTTTTCAGAAGAACCACTGAACAACCACCTCCCTCCTCAGGCTTACTGACTCCATTCTTTCAGGGATGGACGATGGCCTGATCACCTCTGCCATCTTTGTTGACCTAACTAAAGCTTTCAATACTGTTTCCCATCCCTGCTTCTTGTTTCCCTCTCCTCAGCTGGCCTTGCTCCGTCAGCCACCAAATGGTTTAAATCCTACCTCATCGGCAGGACTCAATTAGTGAGAATCCTTGATTCCATCTCCCCTCCACTCCCCATCAACACTGGTGTCCCTTAGGGCTCAGTGCTTACTCCCCTGCTCTTCTCCATTTTCCTTAATAATCTTCCCATAGCCTGCTCATCCTCGTCTACTCACACGTACGCTGATGATACTGTTTTATACAGTTCCGGCAAAAACCTGCTGCTGTGGAAACCAGCTTACAGCATGACTTCAGCCAAGTTCAGCTCTGGTTTGCTTCTCACCAGCTTTTTCTAAACACCAAGAAGACAGCCTCAATGACCTTCGGCACCAGGCAGAGACTCTTTAGGCTCCCAGCCCTACCCACCTTCCACACACTTGACGGGACCATCCTGGAGGACACCTCCTCATTTAGATATCTGTGGGTTTGCCTGGACCAGCACCTCAGCTTCTATGTGCGTATTGATGCTATCCTGAAGAAACTGTCCCCCAAGCTTGGTGCTCTGTACAGGAATCATAGTTGCATCCCGCTGATGGCTAGGCGTGAAATTTTCCAGAAGATGATACTCCCCATCTTTGACTACTGTGACACAGTCTATGATGCTGCTTCAAATCTTTCATGACCAAGCTGGACACACTCTTTAACTCCTTCTGTCGCTTTGCTCTCGACTTCCCTTCCTGCTTCCACCACTGTGAACTCTATCACTCTCTAGCCTTCCTTCCACTATCTCACAGACACATCTCACACTGTGCCAAACTAACCTCCAAATTCTGGTTCGGAGTGCTCCCCTCCTATCTCTCAGCCTTTCTTTCTCTCTCTCCACTCCTCCTCCCCCTACCCACTCTCTCAGATCTAATGACGCCCGCACCTTGATGGTCCCTCACCACTCCACCCTCATCAGTCAGGCTGGTTTCATCCATCTCTTCCCTAATATCTGGAATTCCCTTCTCCCTGAAATACGACACTCCTCCTCCAACTACTCCTTTACCTCTGCCCTACACAATTACCTCTCCCTCATCTGTTCCTGCTTTAATCCTCCTTAAATACCTATCCCCAGTTTCTATCTTCCTTCCCTGCCCCCCCGGCAGGGTTCTCAACATCCTGAATGGGGGAATCAGGAAATGGCTACCCCTTCTCCTCATATTCATTTCTTGCCTCTCCCCCTCTCTTCTCCACCTGCCCTTCTGGATCACTCGTGTGCACAACCTACCCCATCATTTTTACTCCAACTGCACTTGCGTACTACCTCGAGCCTGCTCCTGATACACTCATGCACTATAATGGTTCTGTTGCGTTATTACTGTTTTGTTCGTTTATATGTTCTTTTGTACCATTTTGGACATGTTTTGTAATTTACCCAATGTTCCACTACTGTTTATTCTACAATACCTTGTGTTCCAACTGTTGCATAATCTTGCAACGTTGTATTGTTTGTACTACCCACATACTATTGTAACTAAACATCCTTCACAACCCTATGTAACCCCCTTCCCCCAGGTCGCACCGTGAGAGGAGCAACTTGTTGTTCAGTGTGCCCTCCTGGTGAAACATTTCAATAAATAAATAAATCATATCAGATGGCCTCAAGGTCAGTAAACAATGTGAAAAGGGCAGCACTAAAAGCTAGTGGCATCCTGGGATGCATCGGGAGGGGCATCAGAAGCAGAAGGCATGAAGTAATCATGACCCTGTATCAGTCCCTAGTAAGGCCTCACCTGGAGTACTGTGTCTAGTTCTAGTGGCTACACCTCAGTAAGGACATAGATAGGCTGGAGATGGCACAGAGAAGAGCAACAAAGATGGTGCAGGGCTTGCATCAGAATCCATACAAGGCAAGACTAGATGACCTCAAATTTTACTCCCTAGAGCAACGCAGGAATCTTGGGGACATGATCTTGCTAGGGAAGAAAAGGTGAATTCCAGGGGCATGTGGAGTTTTAGAACTATACCATCCAAAGCAGTCAAGATGTGCTAATCTCCCTAGGCAACCCTTAGGGAAGTTGGCTACCAGCCCAGCCAGAGCAAGAAAAGTAAATGGGCATACCAATCAAAATCAGTCCGACACAGAAGAAAGGAGAGGAAATAACCGGCTTCTGCTGCAAACACAGGAGATGTACCCCATGAAAGAGCTAGAGTACTTGCCCCAATCCAGTGCATAGCACCACCTACACACAGTACAACTGCCAAGTGGAGCTAGAAACATAGAAACATAGACTTTGATGGCAGATAAGGACCGCTAGGCCCATCTAGTCTGCCCATTTCCCTACCTACAGGATAGGCCGCAGATCCTAGTTAACCAACAGCCTATTTCTTCCTACCCCCCACAAGAATTGCCTTATGTCTGTCCCATGCATTCTTGAATTATCCCACAGTTTTAGACCCCACAACCTCCTCAGGAAGGCTGTTCCATGCATCCACTACCCTCTCTGTGAAATAATACTTCTCACATTGCCCCTGAACTGCCCTCCTTCTATCTTTAAATTGTGTCCCTTGTTCTTGCAAGTCTCTTTTTCTGAAAGATGCTACCTCTTGGACTTTGTTGATTCCACTGAGGTACTTAAAGTTTCTATCATGTCCCCTCTCCTTCTTTCCTCAAGGGTATACATATTAAGCTCCTTTAGTCTCTCCTCATACGGCTTCTCTTGCAGACCCTGCACCATTTTAGTTGCCCTCCTCTGGACTGCCTCTATCCTGTCTATGTCCTTGCGGAGATGGGGTCTCCAGAACTGGACACAGTACTCCAGATGGGGTCTCACCAACTGTCTGTACAGAGGGATAACAACTTCCTGTTTTCTGCTGATGATGCCTCTCCCTATACATCCCAGTATAACCCCAGCCCTCCCTACTGCCTTCTCACATTGCTTGCTAACCTTAAGGTCATCTGATATGATTACCCCCAGGTCCCTTTCCTTTTTTGTTGTTGTTACTACCTCCCCACCCATTGTGTATTCTTCCCCTGGGTTCTTGTTTCCCAGGTGCATTAATTTGCACTTATTTGCATTGAATCCTAGCTGCCATACTTCTGACCATTCCTCCAACCTTGCCAAGTCCCTTTTCATCCTTTCCACGCCTCCTTGTGTATCAACTCTGTTGCAGATCTTTGTGTCATCTGCAAAAAGGCATACTTTTCCTTCCAGTCCCTCTGCAATGTCACTGATGAAGACATTAAAAAGGACTGGACCCAATACTGAACCCTGCGGTACCCCACTAGTAACCCCCCTTTCTTCACAGTGGACTCCATTTACAATTACCTTCTGTGTCCTGTTGTCCAGCCAATGTTTTACCCAGGCTATCACCCTGGGTCCCACTCACAGGCTGGTTAATTTGACTATTAATCTTTTGTGTGGGACTGTGTCAGCTAGACTAGATAGTGGAACAGATTGCATTTAACAGGTAATAGGGATAAACCCCAAGAAGGGGATAGAAACATAAAGTTGTCGGAAGATGGGGACCTTATGAGCCATCAAGTCTGCCCTTTGTTTCCAACCCCCCCCCCCTTACTTAGCTGCCAGCTTGAGTATCCCACATTGTCTGTCCCATGCCTGCTTGAATTCCTCCACTGTCTTGGCTCCCCCCACCGCCCAACCCCAGCAGGCTATTCCATGGTTCCACAACATGCTCTGTGAAGAAGAATTTCCTCATATTGCTCCTGAACTTTCCTCCCTTAAGTCTAAGGTCAAGCCCTCTAGTCCTATTGTAGTCTTTTAACTGAAAGAGGTTCTGCATGTGCACCCTGTTGTTGCCTTTAAGGTATTCAAATGTTTCGAAGAAAAGGGACACATTAACTGGTTATCCAGGCAATCCTGTATCTGGAGAGCCAGGCTACTGATGCAGCAGTAGAGCTACTGCTCATGGTGCTGGTGACCTGGGTTTTGAAATAAGCCTAGGCCATCGGAGGACCACCATCTCTGCTGGGAGGCTGTTCCAGGTGTCCACCACCTTCTCCATGAGGAAGTATTTCTTCACATCTCCTCTGAGCCTCCCCCCCAGCTTCAGAGTGTGACCCCTTGTCCTGGAGCATCTTTTTCTATGGAAAATGCTACCTTCCTGCACCTTATTAATGTCTGTGAGGTATTTGAACGTTTCTGTCATATCCCCCTTTTCCTTTAGAGAGTACATATTTAGTTCCCTGAGTCTTTCTTCATAGGGTTTTAGATGCAGAACCTGCACCATTTTGGTAACCCTCCTTTGTACCACCTCCACTCTATGTCCTTCTGGATGTGCGGCCTCCAGAACTGGACACAGTACTCAAGGTGGGGTCTTGCCAGTGATCTATACAGGGGTAATATGGCCTCCCTCTTTCTGCTGATGATGCCCCATCCTGTGCACCTGAGCATCCTGCTAACCTTCCCCACTGCTATATCACACTGCTTAGCTACCTTCAGGTCATCAGAAACGATTACCCCAGGTCCTTTTCTAGTTTTGTGATTGCTAATACCTCCCTGCTCAATTGGTACATTGCCCCAGGGTTTCTGTGCCCCAAGTGCATGATTTTGCACTTTTTTGCATTGAAACCCAGCTGCCATTCACTTGACCATTCTTCCTGCTTTTTCAACTCATCCCTCATTCTTTCCACCACCACTCCCCACCCGGTGTGTCCACTCTGTTGCAGATTTTTGTATCATCCGTGAACAGGCATACTTTCCCTTCCAGCCCTTTTGTAATGTTACTAATAAATACATTGAAGAAGACTGGGACTAATACTGACCCCTGTGGCACCCCATTGGTCACTTTGCCTTATCCAGAGTGGACCCCATTTACCACCACCCTCTGACTCCTATTGCTTAGCCAACTTCTTACACATTTTACTACTTTTGGAACCCCTCCCATATGCTTGTCCAAATCCTACTTGAAGCTGCTCACTGATTTGGCCCATACCACTTCCTCCAGCAGCTTGTTTCACTTGTCTACCACTGTGTCTGTGAAAAAGTGCTTATGGATGTCTCGTTTGAATCTCCCCCCTGCAATTTGTGTCACTGATGACACAAAGCTCTGTAACAGAGTGGACACACCAGAGGGTGTAGACAGAATGAGAAGGGACCTGCAGAAACTTGAAGAATGGTCAAGGGGTTGGCAGTTGAAATTCAATGCAAAGAAGTGCAAGATAACGCATATGGAGCACAAAAACCCTGGCACAATATATCAGTTGGGGGGTGAAGATATAGAATGCACCAAGCAGGAAAGGGATCGTGGGGTTATCATCTCTGATGACCTCAAGGTAGGGAAACAGTGTGACAAGGCAGCAGGTAAAGCAAATAGGATGCTGGGATGCATAGGCAGGGGCATCACAAGCAGGAAAAGGGAGGTCATGATTCCACTATACAAGACACTAGTGAGGCCCCACCCGGAGTACAGTGTACAGTTCTGGAGACCTTACCTAAGTAAGGACATAGACAGGGTAGAGAAGGTTCAGAGGAGGGCAACAAAAATGGTACATGGATTGCATCACAAGTCCTATGAGGACAGGTTGAAGGAATTGAATATGTACTCCCTGGAGGAGAGGAGGGAGAGAGGGGACATGATAGAGACATACAAGTATCTTACAGGGAGGAACAGGGTGCAAAAATACACTATTTTTAAGTGCAAAAGATGTTCCAGAACTAGATGGCATGGGATGAAGTTAGAGGGAGGACGATTCAGAAGAAATGTGAGGAAGAATTTCTTCACAGAACGGGTGGTGGACAAGTGGAACACCCTGCCTGAGGAAGTGGTGGGGGCTGAAACAATCACAGGATTTAAGAATGCATGGGATAGACATAAAGGAATTCTGGAGATTAGGGGTAAGGGGCAACAGAGTTCTAGGAAAACATAAACTGAAGTTACAAACTCAAATGGGTGGACTAGGTGGGCCATAGGCCCTTATCTGCCGACACTGTCTATGTATCTATGTAATAAAAAGATCATGTTCCCCTTTCCTTCTTTTCATAGGAATGCAATGTTCATGTCCTGCAGCCTCTCCTCGTATGTCTTGTCCCTTATTCCATGGACCATCCTGTTTGCCGTGCCCTGTATTGCTTCCATCTTGTTGCAGTCTCGTCTCAGTTGTGAACTCCAGTGCCTTGCACAGTATTCCAGGTGTAGCCCCCTAGCGACTTGTACTATGGGAGGATCACCTCCCACCTTTTGCTACTTATCCCCCTCCCGAAGCAACCTAGCATCCTGGTTGCCTTGCTTACAGCTCAGTTACAATGTGCTGTTGTTTTTAGCTTCTCCGATATAATGATCTCTATCTTCTTTTCCTCTGTGGTGCTTTTCAGCAAAGCTCCCCCTATTTCATATTACACTGTTGGGTTGCTCTTCTCATTGTGCAGCACCTTACATTTTTTTTGCATTGAAGTCCAGCTACCAGATCTTTGACCAGTTCTCTAATCTGCCTAGATCCTCCCTGTTTCCTTTTCCCTCCCTCCATGTCCACCCTTGCACAGATCCTTGTGTCATCTGCAGAGAGACAGATCTTGTCCTAAATGCCTTCCCCAATGTCTCAAATGAATACATTGAAAAGGACTAGGCCCAGCACAGACACCTGAGGTACTCCGCTTGTTACTTCCCTTGGTCATAGTTTTCTGACTGTGCACTGTCCATATTCCTGTAGGCAGATTGGGCTTTACCTGTCAGAAAAGGTACCAGCCTGATTGCCCATTGCTGTTTTTGCCAGTGGCAGGCTCCGGCGAACCTTTTGAAAGTTGTCAAGTATGCTTCAGTATCTTCTGAGGGACACAGCTTTGTAAGTTTGATATCTTTTAAGTTGTTTGTGTTTTGTTGATCTGCTGGACCTGTACCAGATCCTCCAGCTTTGATACCTTGCAAGACATCCAGACATAGCTGCATCTCTTCTTTTCTCTGCTGCTCCTGTCACTGCATCTCTTATTTTCTCTCCTGCTCCTGTCACTGCATCTCTTCTTTTCTCTGCTGCTCCTGTTGCTGCATCTCTTCTTTTCTCTGCTGGTCTTATCACTGCATCTCTTCTTTTCTCTGCTGCTCCTGTCGCTACATCTCTTCCTTTCTCTGCTGTTCCTCTTGCTGCATCTCTTCTTTTCTCTGCTGCTCCTGTCGCTGCATCTCTTCTTTTCCCTGCTGCTGCTGTCGCTGCATCTCTTCTTTTCTCTGCTGCTCCTGTCACTGCATCTCTTCTTTTCTCTGCTGCTCTTGTCGCTGCATCTCTTCTTTTCTCTGCTGGTCTTGTCACTGCATCTCTTCTTTTCTCTGCTTCTCAACCTCTCTTTGTTGTCCACCATTTGAAGAAGGCAGACATGCTTTCAGGTTCTGTTCCTGCCCATTCTTCTTCTTCCGACACTGGTTCCAGCTGTACATTCTCAGTTTGGACTTTTGTTTCTGCCTTTAGTTCGGCTGACATTCTTCTGGTAACCAATCCTCGGCTTGCTTGGTTTACTTGGTTTATTTGAGGCATAAGTAGGCCAAGGCCTATCATGAATGCCCCCCACAAATTTGTGGAACATTATTGTGAATAATCATTTAACCAAATGTCAAGTCCTTTTTTAAATATTTCAAAAGTTGTACTGTTTATCAAATTTTGTGGGATTTTATTCCATAGTTTTGGGGCCCTTATTGAGAAGTAGTTCAATCTTAGGTTAGTTTTAGCTTTTTGTACCTCTAGTTGGCATGAGTGTAGTCTTAGAACATGTTTTCTATTAGAGTAATGTATACCGCATCTCTGCATTAATGATGGTGATTTTACAAGTTTATAAAGAAATAAAAGATCTCCTCTAATGCGCCTTGTTTGTAACGAGTGTAAATTAAGTTTATGTAATCTACTGTGATAATCCAAGTGCTTTAAGTGGGGGACCATTTTTGTGGCTCTTCTCTGGATCTGCTCCACTCTGGCTATGTCTTTTTTAAGATATGGGCTCCAGAATGGTGAGCCATAATCAGAATAAGGTCTAACATAAGTTCTTGTATAATGGAAGGAAACATTCTTCAGATTTCAAAATAAATGTGTGGTCTATCCTCCTTAATAATATATTTGACCTATGGGCTACTTTGTCACAGTGGTCTATTGAAGTTAATTTATTGTTTACTAAAATACCGAGGTCGTTTTCGCTGTTAGATGTTTTTAAAGTTTTATCATTAAGTTTATATAAATGCATTGAGCTGCGTTTAACAAAATGAAGTACTGAACATTTCTTTACATTGAAATCCATTTCATTTAAAATGGCCCAATTATTAATGAAAGTTAGATCATTTTGTAGTTTTTTGAAATTATCAATGTTGTCAGCTCTGCCTCCCAGTTTAGTGTCATCAGCGAATTTAGAGAGTATATTATTGGATTGAATTACCATATCGGAAATGAATAAACAGGGTAGGCCCAAGAACCGAACCCCGAGGCACACCACTAGCCACCCTTTCGCAGTCAGACAGTACTCCATTGATCTTAACCTGCTGTGACCTATTGGTCAGCCAACTGTCAACCCAAGTTATTAACTTAGCAGAAAATACTAAGTAAGAAAGTTTATCAATCAATTTATTATGAGAAACACGGTCGAAGGCCTTACTATAATCTAGAAGTATTACATCCATGGGTGTATTGGAATCTAGTCCAAGACTAATGTTATTATAAAAGGCCAGAAGGTTGGATGTGCATGAGTATCCCTGTTTAAATTCCGTGTTGTGTATTATCATTAATAGTAAGTCTCTGTTGTTCATTTTCTAACATTCCTTTAATAATTTTTTCCAAAAGTTTACATGGTACTGATGTTAAACTAATGGAGTGATAATTCTTAGGATCTGTTCTACATCCTTTCTTAAAAATTGGGGTTACATGTGCTTTTAGCCAATCATGGGGGACTTTACATTCTTTCAAAGATTTATTAAAAATTAATGTTAAAGGTAGTTTAATAGCCTCAGCTGTTTCTATGAGGAATCTTGGGCTAATGGCGTCAGGTCCAGGCCACTATTTTTATTAAGTGTTTATAACACTTCCTCTGTTTCTTTTAAACTGACAATTGGAGTGTCTACTGTAATGTCAGCCTTTTTTTGATGTATTTTATGATTTTTTCCAGGAATACTGAACAAAAATATGAATTAAAAGTATTGGCAATGCCCCTATTACTAGTAATCAGGTTATTTGTTTTTAAAGGTCCAACTTGTCTAATTTTACCCTTTTTGTTATTTAAATAGGTGTAAAGAGATTTGTTTCTATTTTTTGTATGAGCAATTTTAAATTCCAGATTTCTTTTAGCCTGTCTAATGGCCTGTTTTAGTTTTTGTACAGAAGATTTGTAGAGTGATAAATACTCATTTTTGTTGTTATGGGAAGATTTTTTTAAGTTTGTAAAAAAGTTTCTTTTTCTGTTTTATTAGTTTTCTTACTTGGTTATTCAATCACAGTGGTATCTGCCCTTTTGCATTATATTTCTTCTTTAAGAGAACAAAGTTTACTTCCAAGTTAAGAATAGTGTCTTTGAAGTAGTTCCACCATTGTTTGAGTGTTAATGGTGATAATGCATCTTTCCACATTATGTTATTTAGGTGTTTATTTATAATTGAAAAATCTGCTTTATCATAATCTTTCATCAAAGTATTGATTTGGGAACCTCGTTGATTATAGGGTAGGTGAAAATATATAGATTTATGATCTCTATTACCTAGTTGGTCTATTAGTGTAAGATCATTGATATTATTATCAGAGGTAGAAAATAAGAGATCCAAAATATTATCCCCTCTAGTAGGTTCTTCTATTAGTTGATCTAGTCCTAGATTGACTTTAGTAGATATAAAATTCTTATCTATGGCGGTTTCACCTAATAGCGCACCCCAATTTATAGTGGGAAAATTAAAATCACCCATTAATAAAATATTGCCTTTATTTGCAATATCTCTGATTTCGTTTAATAAAGTATTGGTGTATTCATGATTGGCATTAGGTGGTCGATAACAGGTACCAAGTATTATTTGAGACTGTCCTTTAAGCTGTATGTTAAGCCATATACTTTCTGTATTGGTTTTAATAGTAGTCTCATGAGAGGAAATAGTGTCCTTAACATAAATACAACCCCCCCCCCTTCTATCATTCCGATCTTTTTGGTACAATTTATAACCTGGAATACTAGATAACCATGCTGAGTTGGTATTCCACCAAGTTTCTATTACTGAGATAATATCAAGATCAAGCATGTGGCACCGAGCTTCAAGTTCTGCCATTTTAAGTACATTCAGTGATCTAGCATTAAGATACAGAATATTACAGTAGTCCTGGGTACTATAATTAAATGTCAGAGACATGGATTTGAGTCCATTCTCCCCCTTTGAAACTAGTTTAAAGTTTTAGAGATGTACTGAGTAATTTTTTCCCCAGAATTGTACTCTCTCATCTGCTGAGGTACAACCCATCCCAGCAAAATAAAGATAGTTTCTCATAGAAGTCCTCCCAGCGAGTTAAACAAGAAATTTGTTGTCTGAGGCACCATTTTCTTAGCCACTCATTTAGTGCCTTAATTTTGTTGGTCATAAACATAGTGGCTCTGGGTACAGGGAGTATTTCTGAGAAACAAACTTCACATCCTTTTTCAATCAGAGTGTTATGTTGCTGCATCTCTTCTTTTCTCTGCTGGTCTTGTCACTGCATCTCTTCTTTTCTCTGCTGGTCTTGTCACTGCATCTCTTCTTTTCTCTGCTGCTCCTGTCGCTGCATCTCTTCTTTTCTCTGCTTCTCCACCTCTCTTTGTTGTCCACCATTTAAAGAAGGCAGACATGCTTTCAGGTTCTTTTCCTGCCCATTCTTCTTCTTCTGTCACTGGTTCCAGCTGATCATAGAAACATAGAAACACAGAATTCAATGGCAGATAAGGACCGCTTGGCCCACCTAGTCTGCCCATTTCACTATCTAATGGATAAGCTGCAGATCCCAGTTAACCAACAGCCTAATTCCACCTACCTCCCACTAGAATTGCCTTATGTCTGTCCCATGCATTCTTAAATTCCCCCACTGTTTTTGACTCCACTACCTCCTCAGGAAGGCTGTTCCATGTATCCACAACCCTCTCCATGAAAAAATACTTCCTCACATTACCTCTTCAAATTGTGCCCCCTTGTTCTTGTACATCTCTTTTTCTGAAAGATGCTACCCTCTTGGACTTTGTTGATTCCCTTGAGGTACTTGAAAGTTTCTATCATGTCCCCCCTCTCCCTCCTCTCCTCGAGGGTATACATATTGAGTTCTTTTAATCTCTCTTTGTATGTCTTCTGGTGCAGACTCTGCACAATTTTAGTTGCCTTCCTGTGGACAGCCTCCATTCTATCTATGTCCTTGCGGAGATGGGGTCTCCAGAACTGCACGAAGTACTCAAGGTGGGGTCTCATCAACTGTCTGTACAGAGGGATTACAATTTCTTGTTTTCTACTAGTGATGCCTCTCCCTATGCATCCCAGTATCCTGCCAGCCCTTCTTACTGCCTTCTCACATTGCTTGCCCACCTTAAGGTCATCTGATATGACTACCCCCAGATCTCTTTCCATTTTTTTTTTTGTTAGTATCTCACCCCCCATTGTATACTCTTCCCTGGGTTTTGTTTCCAGGTGCATTACTTTGCATTAAATCTAAGCTGCCATATATTTTTACCATTTCTCCAACCTTTCCAAGTCCCTTTACATCCTTTCCACCCCACCTTCTGTATCGACCCTGTTGCAGATCTTTGTATCGTCTGCAAAGAGACCTACTTTTCCTTTCAGTCCCTCTGCAATGTCACTTATAAAGATATTAAAGAGGACCGGTCCCAGTACTGAACCCTACGGTACCCCGCTAGTAACCCCATTTCTTCAGAGTGAACTCAGTTTATTATTACCCTCTGCGTCCTGTTGTCCAGCCATTTTTTTACCCAGGCTACCACTTTGGGATGCACTCCAAGGCTAGCTAACTTGTATATTAATCTTTTGTGTGGGACTGTGTTAGATGCCTTGCTAAAGTCTAGGTAGGCCATGTCCACAGCCCCTCCCTGGTCTACTACTTTGGTCACCCAGTCAAAGAAATCTATTAGAGTCATCTGACACGACCTTCTTGCTGTGAATCCATGCTGTCTTGGGTCCTGTACCTCACTGGCCTCTAGGAAGTCAACAATTCTTTCTTTCAGAATTTTTTCCATCATTTTCCCTACCACTGAGTTCAAACTAACAGGTCTCTAGTTTTCTGCCTCTGTCCTGCTCTCACTTTTGTGAAGGGGGATCACATCCACCCTCCTCCAGTCCTCAGGTTATTTGTTAAAAAGGATAGTCAGTGGTGTCACTAGTTCTACCCTTACTTCTTTTAGTATTCTTGGGTGAATCCCATCAGGCCCCATTGCTTTGTCCACCTTCAGTTTTAAGAGTTCTTTCAGAGCCCTTTCTTCGGTGAATGGACTGGTATCAACCTCCCTATCCAGAGTGCTTCTATTCTTTGATTTAGGTACCTCCCCCTCCTCTTTTTTGTGAATACTGAGCAGAAGTATTCATTTAGTATCCCTGCTTTTCACTGTCCCCTCTGCCCACCCTCCTTACCTTCATTAAGCCTCACTATCCTCGCTGGTCTTTCTTCACTCCCTAATGCACCTATAAAAGGTTTTATCCCCTTCTAACTGAGTTGGCTATCTTTTCCTCAGTTTGGGCCTTTGCTATTCTGACTGCCTTCCCCGCTTCCCTCTGCTTTAACTGGTGCAGTTCTCTGTCCTGCTTCTTCTGTGTTTCATTATACTTCCTGAATGCTACCTTTTTCTTCTTAACCTTCCCCGCCACCTCTTTTGAGAACCATAGTGGGTTTTTCCTTCATTTTGCTTTGTGGATTTGCTTCACACAAAGGCTTGTTGCCTCTGTGATGGCAGTTTTGATGTTTTCCCGTTGTTCCTCTACCTTCCTTCTTGCCTGTTTGCTAGTGCTTTTCTGAGGCACTCTCCCATTTTCCCAAAGTCAGCCCTCCTAAAGTCCAATACTTTTGCTTTTGTATGGCTTGACTCTGCGGCTGTGTTTATTGTGAACCACAGTATTTGGTGGTCAGTTGTTCCCAGATGGCTACCCACTTCTAAATCCGAGATCCTTTCTCCATTCCCATTTGACAGTACCAGATCTAAGATTGCTCCCTCCTGAGTAGGTTCCACCACTAGCTGTCTGAGGCATGCCTCTTGTAGGGTGTTGAGGATGACCCTGCTCTTGGATGTGGCTGCAGCAAAGGTGCTCCATTTAATAGCTGGCATATTCAGGTCTCCATCAACAATATCTCCCCTTTTTCTGCCATTCTAAGGATGCCTTCTATCATTTCCTTGTCCATTGCCTCACCCTGAGCTGGAGGTCTGTATGCAACCCCTGTGCGGATTGTGGTGCCATATCCTGTCTCCAGGGTGACCCACAGTGCCTCTTCTACTCCCTGTTTATCCTTTAGTTCCATTGCTTTGATTCCTTCCCTTACATAGAAAGCTACTCCTCCTCCTCCTCTGTCACCCTCTCTGACCCTCCTGTAGGTTGTGTACCCTGGTATGTTGACATCCCAGTCATGGTTCTCAGTGTACCATGTTTCTGTGACTGCCACATTATCCAGGTGTCCCTCTTCCATCAAGGCCACTAGTTCAGGGAGCTTGTTACACAGACTATGGGCACTGGTACTCATCACCCTCCATTTTTTGATGGCCTTATCCCTTTTAGCCCCATCCCTCTCCTTATTGCCTTTTTCTGCATTTACCCCGTCCTGCTCCCTGTTGTCTTCTCTACCTTGGTGTTTACCTCTCTAACTACTTTGTTTTGTGGGGGGGAGGCTGGGTTTTTCCTGCTCCTTTTCAGTGCCTCCCCCCTTGGTTAGTTTAAATGCTTGCCAATGAAGCATTTAAACCTATCACCTAGGATCGTGGTTCCCCTTCTGGACAGATGCAGACCATCACACCAGTAAAGGCCTGCATCCCTCCAGGTGGACCCCCAGTCCCCAATGAAGCCAAAACCCTGAGCTCTGCACCAGTTTTTCAACCATTCATCGAATCCCATGATGCGGAGTACCCTAGCATCACACTTGCTATAGACAGGCAGCACCTCCAAGAAGGTTACCGTACGTACTACTTGTTTAAGGCCCCTCCCCAACTCTTCAAACTCCTTTTGCATTGCTCTGACCCCATTCCCAGCCAGGTCATTTGTCCCTAGGTGGACAATGACATCCAGTTCCCTCCCTTGTGCGGCTGCTCCCGCGATCCTGAAGATTCTCTCCCTGTCCCCCCAAGCCATGGCGCCAGGTAGGCACCTTACCTCCCTCTCTCTTCCTCCCCCAGTTCTACCCCCCTAACAATTGAGTCCCCAACCAGAAGTTGCTTCCTTCCCCTGTGGGGTCCCATGCCACCCTCCTGGGGGTCTCCTTTGTGGAGGTTCCAAGCATCCTCCTTGGTCTCCACTGCAGGTGCTTCACTAGAGAAACCACTCTCCGCCAGAACAGCGTATGAATTGTGGAGAGGTACAATTGGAGGAATGTGCCTCTGTGGATCCATACCTTTCTTCTGTGCTTCCCTGGTACCATGTCTAGTACCCACACACAAAACTTCTAGGGTAGAGTATGCATGGCGTGCATCCCATTGCTGACACCTGCTGTCATTGAGGCACGGGTCAGGAAGCATAGGCAAACCAGGAGAAGTCATAAAATTTGCAAGTAGCATTTTATTATTATCAATAACAATTAAAAATAAATAAATTGTGCAGGATAGCTTTTTTACAAGCAGTTCAAACAAAACAAAGTCCTTCATCTGAGGGTATCTCTAAATCTCAGTCTCTCTCTCTCTCTAAAATCTGAATCTCATTCTTTCTCTCTCTAACTAACTAAACAAACATCGCTGTCTTTTCATAAGGTGTTTTCACCTGGTAATTAAATTCTGCATCCTGTTCTTGTTAAGCTGTATCTCCTGTTTTCACACAATGTACCAAACTTTGTCAAGTGTCTTTCCCATGACTAGTACATCCAGTCTTCTCAACAGGTGCAGCCAATTAAGACATTCTGGCTAGAGTTTGTTTATCTGCCGACAGCGCTGCAAACAAGCTTGTGGAAGGTCAGAAGTTTTCTCAAGGTCATCTCTCTGTGTTCCAGCTTGCTATCTTTTCTAACAAACCCCAAACATCTTTCTACAGTTCATTTCAACAATATAACTATATACATTTGCAAACCAAAGAATCTAAGTATCACATAAACATTCACATATAGGTTTTAACCACAGAGAAGCAAGTAGAAAATGAATGAACAGAAACGGCAAGTAAAGGAAGGGAGATAACATGGGGAAATCATGGGACCATCAGAGTGACCAGGTTCCGCAAGGAAATTTGATTACTTAGTAAGACAGACAAGAGATAGACAAGTGACAGGAGAGGACAGAAAAACAGAGCCTTGCTTTTAACTCTCTCTGTATAACAAATGGAACAGGGTCTTATACAACACTGCCACAGCAGTGCCAGGCTTGCTTGGAAAGCACTTGCCCTAATCTCCTTAATAACATTATATAATTGCCTCTATTATGCAGCCCCTCCGTGTATGCCCCCCATTACAAGAACACAAGTAAGTGGTATTCAAGCATCTCCCAAGAGACGAATCATGCAGGAGGAGGGTCTGTGATCCGTGTTGGAGACTGCTGTGCCCTTCATACAGTTTTCCTGGGGAAGGATGTAAGGGTGACCGGTGGAGATGGAATAAGATATGTGTGTGTGTGTGTGTGTGTGTGTGTGTGTGTGTGTGTGTGTGTTATATATATATATATATATATACACATAGGATACATGATGGGCACGAGTTTGATATGGAAAATATTTTCACTCCTTTAGAGTGACTTTTAGATATTCACCACTCGTGAGTATCCAGAAATCACTGTGCAGGAGTGAAAATATTTTCCATATCACACAAGTTCACATCAAGTATCCAATTTATACAATAGGGGCCCCTATCGGTGCAAAAAGTACCATTTGTGTGGGTTTGCATGGGTGTAATAAATATAAATATTTTCACCGTGGAGACATCAGCAGCATTTATTTAATGGGAGTGAGAATACATGTTTTTATTCATGAAAATATCTCTCAACCCCTATTGTGTGTGTGTGTGTGTGTGTGTATATATATATTATAGTGGCGCAGTAGTGTCAGTATAGTTAGGGATGAGTAAGGTATTTAATGTTAAATCTGAAGTTTTGCACCTTAATAACTTTGGTGGTGTTCAACTGAATAGCCCCACATTTTGCATGCACCATCTGGCTGGCGGTGTCTCAAAACATGAAAAGTTTTGTGATGGCGTCTTGTGCAGTTTCCGAGGTTCGGAATGTTGATGTTTAATGAATCACGCTTTTTTCCCCCCATACTTAACATAAGTTTTCTTGCTGTAACGTACAGGCTAGATAGTACAGAATTTTTTCACAAAACTTTCAAGTTAGAAGGCAAGGCAAGGCAAAATTTATGTAAGAGACGCCCAATCCCAGAGGCTCTGGGTGCCGTACAAACAGGTAAAATGCGTATATCAAAACAAATCAAATAAACAAGAAAAATAAGTATAAACATATAAATAATTAAAGCCTCATAAAAACAGTTCCCATAAATAATAAACTAAACGTCAAATTACCACTATTATAATCAGATTTAGATTGAAGGCCTGGGCGAATAGGAGGGTCTTAAGGTGGGCCTTTAATGCCTCCAAAGTGTGGGCCTCCTTAACCCCGAGGGGCAGCGAATTCCACAGGACGGGGGTGGCGATACTAAAGGCCCTGTCACCAGCTGATTCCAGCCTTGTCCTGGCAATTGACAGGAGGCCTCCACAGGGGGAATGGAGGGGGAGAACTGAAAGAGCAGGTGCAAGAAGGTCCAACAGATAACCAGGGCCCAAACCGTGTCAGGCCTTATAGGTGAGAAGACCCACTTTAAAGAGTATCCTCCACCTGACTGGCAGCCAATGTAGCTCATGCAACACCAGTGTAATATGACAAAATTTTGACTGCCCAGTAAGTAACCAGGCAGCTGCATTCTGCAGTAGCTGCAGTCTGCGGAGAGATCCTCCCATGACCCTGAGTTAGAGCGCATTACAGTAGTCAAGCCCTGCTGTAACTAAGGCATGCATCAAAGTGGGGAGGTCCAGAGGAGGAACAAGGGGCTTTATCCTGGTGGACATTTCTGAGATGGAAAAAACAGGAGCGGATGGGGGAAGATATCTGAGCCTCCATAGTCAAACTGCTATCCAGAATGACATCAAGATTTCACACCCTAGAGGAGGCATTCAATGGAACAGATCCCAGAACCAGTCCAGTCTGTGATCCAGAGGCCATCCTATCATGCACTCTGTTTGACTCCACCACCAATACCTCCATCTTATCAGGGTTCAGTCGCAACCAGCTAGAGACCATCCAGTTGTTGATCTCAGCAAGGCAGCTGTTTAGCACATCTACCACATTGGATGTTCCTGGGGCAAAGGATAAGTATAACTGGGTATCATCAGCATAGCAATGAAAACCCAAGCCATACTTCCTAATGATCCCTCCCAGGGGTAGCATGTACACTGCAAACAACATTGGGGCTAATATCGACCCCTGAGGTATTCCACAAGATAGGGGCTTGGGGTGGAGGAGAAATTCCCCATCACAACCCATTGCCTCTTGTTGGTTACAAAAGACTCAGACCAGCAGATGACAGTGCCAGCGAGTCCGCAGAGTTCTCTGAGGCAGTCAAACAACACACAATGGTCCACAGTGTTGAATGCTGAAGAGAGATCAAGGAGAACAAGAATAGTCTTTTCTCCTCGATCTCTAGCCCAGAGGACATCATTCTGCACCCAAACAAGCATGGTTTCTTTGCTATGCCTTGCCCAAAAACCAAACTGGAAGTGTTCGTACAACTCATGGGTCACAAGGTGCTCCTCCAACTGAAGCGCCACTACCTTCTCCACAATCTTTGCCAAAAAGGGAAGGTTGGATATAGGTTGGTAATTTGCCCTAACCTCCGGGTCCAAAGATGGTTTCTTTAGGATTGGTCTCACCAATGCCTCCTTCAAAGCATCAGGGAAGAACCCCTCAGATAGGGAATACCGGACAATCAGAGCAAACATTGGGCCGATGGTGTCGATGCATCTCATCAAGAAACATGTCAGCACTGGATCCAGTTCGCAAAAAGTGTGCTTCAGATTGGTCGCCACCCCAATAACCTCACTTACGTCCACTGGTCTAAACTGCCCCCAACCAGGTGGAGTTCACTCAGAACACTTCAGGCGACCACTGCCAGCTGTAGCATTGCTGACTGGGGAACTCCCTGCCAGATACCAGACACGCTGTCTGAGAAGAACCGAGAAAACTCTTTGCATTCAACGTTAGAAAAAATCTTCTTCAGCTGTAGACAGGCTGGATGAAGTAGCCTGTCCACAGTCCGAAAGAGTATAGCTGGTCAGTTCTTCCCAGCAGGAATCTCCCTGAACAGGAACACTGTCTTCTTATGGTTACTTGCCTCCTGGTATGCATTATAGTGCACACGCAGGGCCAGTTTGTCCTTCTCCAGGCTGGACCTCCTCCAGCAGCGCTCCAACCTCCAACCCTTTCTCTTCATCTGCCTGAGGTCCCCATAAAACCGTGGGGACCTCAAGTAGGAGGATTTGGGTCACACATGGACAGGTGTAAGGGAGTCAATGGTGTCAGATAGCACTCTATTATAAGAGCCCACCACGGCACCAACACCTTCAATGCATGCATTGCCCATGCCAGATAGATGAGCTGCTGCCAAAAAGCCCTCCTGGGTCAATCCCCACAAAGGACAACAGCTCATCATCTCTGTGGGGGAGAGCATCCAGTGGGAGCCCTGAACATGAACCGCACTATACAGTTATCAGACCAAACCACCCGATCAGTCTTGAGATCATTTATCTCAAGCCCCAGTGAGAACACCAGGTCCAGTGTGTGCCCACCCTGTTGTGTCATGGCAGAAACAACTTGTGACACGCCCAGCGATGACATAATCTGGAAGAAGTTATAACCAAGCCAAGAAGATTCATCGCCGGCCCAAACATTGAAATCCCCCAAGACATTACATCTGTGGGCTTCCAGTGTTTCACTGGTGATGAATTTGGCAACTTCCTGCAGGAAATTCCCCACCGCTTGAGGGGCGTGGTAAATAAGGAGAATCCTGCAGCCTGTGCCCGGACCCCCATGAACAGCCACACATTCAAAAGAACCTGGGGCACGGTGAAGCCCAAGTCAGATCTAAAACAGATGGCTACTCCATTGCCCCTACATTCCTCTCTGGAGCAGTGCACTACGGTATACCCAGGGGGAATGGCAGCCTCAAAAACTGGGCCAGCATTGTCCCCACCCCGGTCTCTGTAATTCAGCCAGATCGACCAATTAAATCAAGTCCGTAATAATCGCGGTCTTGTTCCTGATTGATCTGGCATTGCATAGCACTGCTCTCAGGGGATTGGTGGGCAAAGTGGCCCCTTAGGTTACCTGACCTCTCAGTCCGGTGGATTCCCTGGAGACAGGCACCGGACACATCTGGCCTCTCTCTTGTGCCCGTCATAATCCAGGGCACCTTCTGGAAGCGGCCTGTGCCAAGGTAGTACCTTTTGAAGGTTTTGTGAAAAAATATTAAATGGTCCCAGCATTATAAGGATTTTAAGTGTTTTTCTGAGCATGCCCAGTAAGGTTTAGCGTTAATCCTCGGATACAAACAATAAAAAAATTCATTAGTAAGAGTTTACCATTCGTGATTTATTGATCGTGAAAAAAATATAGATTGTGACAGCTGTCATAATTTTTTAAAATAAAAAACATTGTAACAACTTTAAATTGATGTCTTTTTTAAAACATATTTTATTCTCCTACGGAGGCCATAGGCTGAGACCTCCTTCTGTTTCCTCCATGTGTGCTGCCCCCTCAGCCTGAAACCCTGCTACATCCACTCCTAGTCCTTGTCTCCACACCCACCCATGACACACTCCTGTGCTGCGCCCCCCCCAACTTATCCCCTGGGGCTGTGTACATCTGTCCACTTTGGCATTTCTTCACCACATAGATCTGGTCCACCCAGGGTGGACGTGAAGATGTGGGTCAAGCTAGGAGTAGTGCAGGTCTGGCGTAAGGGTGGGCCACTGGAAGAGCACCATCTGCCTGACCTGATCTGGAATTACTGTTGCAGTGTGGGTATCATGGTCTCAGCAGCGGATCTAGAAACTATCAAGGGATCTGTAGTTTTTAAGATATGCAGCTATAGCTAGAAAACCATGCACTAGCAGATCATGCTGTCTAGTGAGGTACCTCAAACAGCCTACATGAGTACCTCTGTCTGCAGAGGCACAAGCCCCATGAGGCCTTTTGTCTGCAGAAACACAAACCCCATGTTTCTGCAGCCACAGGTACGCATGCACACTGTCCGACATACACACACAGATGTGGCTATAATTATGCAGCCACAGATACAAATCCACTAAGGCAGCACAGCAGTACTACTGTATTTGTGTCATCTGGAAACAGTTGTATGTTGTTTGTCCTACCTGATAATGGCTGCCTATGGTTGCTTGTGTGATCTTGTCATTTTGCTGCTGGGGGGGGGAGTTAGGACTGAAACTAAGTTAAATGCCAACTGGTGCATTAAGACAGTCTTTTTGCAAAGAATTTCCTTTCTTTTTCAGACAGTGGAATCATAGTAGGATAGCCTTACTGGGTTCTGGACAGGAGGACAGGAAGCACAGGAAGAAATGTGGGGAATGGTGCAATGCAGTGGTTGTGGGGCAGCATACTATAAGGAGACCTTCTGGAGACTGTGGTGCTGCCCCATCTGTGTGCACCTCTCTGGGAAGAGGGAGCAGGTAGCAGGTCTCTAGGCTCCAGGCAGTGATGGCTGTGAGTCAGGAGAACATCACTAGACTCAGAGTTGTGTTGACTAGGAATCAAGGGACCATCTCGCCCACCCAGGGGCTGCCAAGCCAGACACTGTCGCCTCAAAGGATTTCAGAAGGAAAGAGTGGTTGGAATACGGTGGGCTCAAGGAGGGTGGGGTGGTGGGATCTAGAATGTGGGGAGGATCAGGTCACAGGCACATTCCTCGGTACAAGCAAGAAAATCTTACGCTGTTCTGGTGGAGCAAAACTGCCAAAAAGTGGCACCTAAGGTAGGGGACAGTGAGGATGTGGGGGTCCTCCCTAGTGGAGTCCCCAGGATGGAGGAAGGAGGACCCCAGAGAAGGAGGAAGCAACCTCTGGTGGGGAACTCCATTGTCAGGGGGAAGGGAAGGTAGTAGAAAGGTAGAATACCTGAAGGGCGCAATGGCTCACAGGGATAGGAAGCATATCCAGTGGATCAGAAGGGCAGTAGGTAGGAAGTGGGAGCTGGATGTCATTGTCCACCTAGGGATGAATGATGTAGCTATGGACTGGATAGGCGCAATTTAGGGAACTGGGGAAGGATCTTGGGTGGGTAGCAAGCATGGTAGCCTTCACGGAAGTGCTGCCTGTCTACTACAGGGGGGAAGGGGAGGGAGCTCTGCACTAAGACCTTCAACTCATGGTTGAGTGAATGATGCAGAGAAGTACTTGTACCTGGCTACACTGGAGATTAGGGTCTATCTGGAGATGAGAGCTAATACTGGGGGACAGCAGTCCTCAGTGGATGGTTTAAATGTTACTTCTGTGGGCATTTAAACTTGCCAGGGGGGGTGATGGAAGACAAAGGGGTGGCAGTAACTGCTTTCCTCCACACACAAGCTGAGCTAGAGAGTAAAGAGATCCTGAGAGGAGAGAATCCCACAAGGATGCAAGACAATCAAGGTAGCAGGGGGTTAGCGAAGGTGGAGGGGGAGGAGGATTACTCAAAAGAAAAAGGGAAGGAAGGGGGAACAGTTGGATAAAGGGGCAAGTTACAAGAAAAGGGCTTACAAATTCTGGAAAGCCATTTGAGCCAATAAAGTCTAGGAAATAAGATCCCAGACCTGGAGGCCATCGTGGCGGAGGTAGACCTGGATATTGTGGCCATTACTGAATCAGGTTGCATGGACGGCCATGTCTGGAAAATGATCATACTAGGCTACACAATGTTCAGAAGGGATGAGGTAGGAAGGAAAGGAGAGGAGTGGTGCTTTATGTTAAGGAAAACATCAAAGTAATGGACGTACAGGAAATTCAGCTGGGTGAGGCAGAGATGTTGCGGGTCATCCTCGAGTCAGGAAATGGAGCTGCTATTCAGGCAGGAGTGATCTACAATCCTGCAACATAGGGGGAGGACTTAGATAAAGAAATGTTAGAAGTAATTGGCAAAATGGCTGAAAGGGGGGGTTGCTGCTGGTTAGGGACTTTAATCTGCCAGATGTAGATTGGAGCTTCTCTGCAGCAGCATCAGCTAGAAGAAGAGATAATCCTGGACTGCCTGCAGGGGGCATTCCTCAAGCACTATTCAAAGAACCCACTCAGGGTGGGGCTATACTGGACCTGGTTCTTACTAGCAGGGACTGTGTTACAGACATTAGGGTGGGAAGTCATCTGGGGACCCGTGATCATTGCACAGTGTGGTTCAATATAAGAACAGTGGTGGAATCCAACCACACAGAGGCACGGGTCCTGGATTTCATAAGGGCTGACTTTACAAAAATGGGAGAATCCATCCGAAAGGACCTGGTAAGTGGAGATGTCTGGGAGGGGATGAAGGGCAGATGGGTCAGACTAAAAGAGAGCATAGTAAAGACAACAGCCATGTACATCAAGCAAGTAAGCAAAAGCAGAAGGAAGAGGAGACCATTATGAATCTCAAAGGAAGTAGCAGAAAAGATAAAGGCAAAAAGAGTGACATTCAGAACCCCACTCCCTCCTTTTTCAGGCAACAACACACATGCATTACCCCTGGCTTTAGGACAACAGCTGGTTTGGGCATCTAGGGGGTTGGAGGGAGAGGTACAAAATAAACATTTCTATGTTACTCGAGCCCGTGGGAAAGTTACCTGGGTCATAGGGAGGTGGGTCACACATATCTGAGGGGTCCCAACAAGTCACACAGGTCACACAAAGATGGAATGTCCACAACAGGGATGGGATTGAACTGTATGGCTTTATTCTGACACTTATGTCAGTCAAAAATTGGTGGTGCCCCCAATGGCTTTGAAGGTGCAGAACAAGTACACAGAAATTCCACAGGTGAAGAACTTGTTACCAGAGCACACACTTCGAACATCCATCCCACTCTTCTGGGGCAAATGGAAAAATTGGGGCACCAGTGATACTCAGAACTATTAAAGCACAATACACAATGGGCAGACACAAAGCACACTTTTGGAGAGCACAAGAACTGGACCCACTGAGTCCTACATTAGAGCACAGATCATGGACCCATTGAGTCCTCAACGTTACCTGCAGGCATACATTCCCGACCTGGTGGGAGCACTTTGTTTCCTCCCCTTATTAACTTTAAAAACTGGGGGAACCAAGTTACCACCCATACACTTGTGAGCAGATTTGTCTCTCTGCAACCTGGATTCGGCCAAAGCCAGATGTCTCTGAAATTACAAAATTCACATTTTTCCCAGACACTACTGGCGTCTTTAGACATTCCAATGCATCGTTGTACTAGGCACAGTATGCCCTAGTGAACATTTCTTGTTAAGCTCCCACAGAAATTATGTTTTCTCTCAAAACTGCAGGGATCCTTTTCCATGGAACCTAACCTACCGTAGAACACTTAAACAGGTTACTGAAGTAAGCACACAGGAGCCCCAGGCTGAAGGGCTTTCTGATTTACTGTACTTGAAGTGACAGAATCCAAGATACTTTAGCTTTTCTATGGCTAGAGGCTTTGATTTTAAAACGCACAATCTATTCTGGGCAGCACTTTTAGAAGAAGTGTTGCAGGTGTGGGGATTGCAACTACTCTTTGTTACCAGTCCAAAATGAGCACATCTGTGAGGAAATCCCCCCCCCCGGGGGCACTGCAGGAGACGGTTGCCACCACATCCTGCGCACAGACCGCTTAGCTGTCAAACTGAGATGAGAAAAGGAAAGAGGGCACTCCCCTCTGATAACTGGGCTGCCACCTGGCAGAGCACCAACTGCTTTACACCAGCTCCACACTTGAACTCTCTCTGACTACTGAGTCAAAACTGTAGCACAGAGAGTAAGGGGGCTTATGCTGCTGTGAGAGTTCTAAATTACTACAGCATCCTCTGCTCAGCTGGACTGACCAGATGATTCTTAAAGGGACCCTACAGGAATTTCACCCTTCTGCTGTCCAAATCCTGCCTAAACTTATACTAAAGGGGTTCTAGTAACCCCAGAGGAACCTGAATGTTACATAAGGAAACCCAGAGAAAGGAGGATAGGGAAGTGTATCGAGGGATATGGAGAAAGGCAGGCAAAGTAGTAAGGAGTGCAAAGGCACAAACTGAGGAAAGAATAGCCCAGGCAGTATGTAAGGGGGACAAGACATTTTTTAGGTATGTTAGCAAGAAAAGGAAGACAAAGTATAGCTGTCTGTAGTATATTGCTGGCAGTATAGCCTAGAGGTTAGAGGAACGAGGTGTGAACGAGCTTGGTACATCCAGTAGACCAGACCAGAGTTTGATTCTTACAACCTCCACTTGCATACTGTGTGACTCTGAGCAAGTCACTTAACCGCCCAGTACTCCCAGATCACCCCTGAAAACAGGCACTTGTGCCTAGTGGGCCTTACCCGGTTACCAAAAGACTTAAAAAAAATTAAAAACGGAGGGATGGAATTGTGCAGAGGTGGACCAGGAAAAGACAAACATCCTAAACAAATGCTTCTGCTCAGTGTTCACAGTAGAAGGGGAAGAGTTGTGACCATGAAAAGGCACAATGAGCTTTGAGGAGAGGGAAGTGGATACCAGTCCCTTTTCTGATGAGAGGGTCGGGATAACACAAGCCAATCTGAAGGTGGACAAAGCCATGGGGCCAGACTGAGTGCACCCAAGAGTGCTGAGAGAACTTAGGTAGATACTGGTTGCACCCCTGGTAGACTTGTTTAATTGCTTACTGGAGACTAGCATGGTCCCAGAGAGCTGGAGAAAAGCAAATGTAGTCCCACTTTACAAAAGTGGTAGCTAGGAAGAGGCGGGCAATTAATGTATACGCCTGTCAACCTGACATTGGTGGTAGGGAAATTAATGGAAACACTATTGAAGTAAAGGGTTTTGAAATACCAGGAATCCAGTGGCTTGCAGGACCTGAGGCAGCATGGTTTCACTGGGGGAAGGTCTTGCCAAACAAATGTGATATATGTATTTTTTTGACTGGGTGACCAAGGTGTTGTATCTGGGAGGGACGGTAGAGATAGCCTACCTAGATTTCAGCAAGGCCTTTGACACCATTCCACATTGAAGGTTGGTAAACAAGTTGAGTAGCATGAGGGTGGGCAATAAGATGGTAATGTGGGTAAGAAACTGGTTATGGGATAGGAGGCAGAGGGTGGTGGCAAATGGAGTTCACTCTGAGGAGGGGAGAGTGACCAGCAGGGTGCCTCAGGGGTCAGTGCTGGGGCTGGTCCTGTTTAATATCCTCATTAGTGACATAGTGGAGTAGCTGGAAGGGAAGGGAAGGTCTGCGTCTTTACAGATGACACTAAGATATGCAGCAGAATGGACACTGGGGAGGTGCAAAGGATGGTAGGAGATTTAAAACAGCTGGGGGAGTGGTCTAAGGTTTGGCAGTTATGATTTAATGCAAAAAAGTGCAAAATAATGCACTTGGGCCACAGAAACCCAGGAGTGGAGTATCGAATGGGGGAGAGATACTTGCAACAACCAAGCGGGAAAGGGACTTGGGAGTAATCATATTGGATGACCTAAAGATGGTCAGACAATGTGATTAGGCAATTGGGAGAGCTAGTAGGATGCTGGGGTGCATACATAAGGTTATCAACTGCAGGAAGTGGGAAGTGGTGTTGCCCCTATATAGGTCACAGGTAAAACCCCACCTGGAGTACTGTGTCCTGTTCTGGAGACCACATCACAGGAAAGACATAGACAGAGAGGCAGTCCAGAGGAGGACTACCAAAATGGTGCAGGATCTGCATCAAAAGCCCTATGGGGAGAGGTAGAAGAGCTCAATATTAACACCCTGGAGGAGAGGGGAAAGTGGGGGGGGGATTTGTTCGAGACCTTTAAATTCCTCATGGGGGTGAATGAGGTACAGGTGGTGGGTATTATTCAGAGGAAAGGTGCTCTAGAATAAGTGGTCATGATATAAAGCTGGAGGGGGGGTAAATTCAAAAGACACATGAGGAAATACTTCACAGAAAGGGTGGTCGATGTCTGGAAGTAGTAGGGGTAAAAACAACAGTGGGATTCAACAAAGCCTGGGATATGCACAAGGGGATCATAGATGGAAGGAAAGGGATGGAAGAGACAGTGTTGTAGACCAAGCAGGGTCTGCAGCATAAACAATCACATTACAAATGGGCAGACTGGATGGGCTAAGCAGCTCTTATCTGTCGTCAGTTTCTGTGTTTCTATGTATCCTCATTCACGCAGATCCCTTCGGGACCTGCCTGAACAGATGCGATTGTGCAGGACGTTATAGGCCCTGCATCAAGGGAAGACTTCATCTGCCTACAGAAGTGCAGCAACAGATGTCAGGAATTCATGAGGTTGCCTGAATCTAGATTGTTGAATCCCACTGCTGTTTTCACCCCTACTACTTCCAGACATCGACCACCCTTTCTGTGAAGAAGTATTTCCTCACATGTCTTTTGAATTTACCCCCCCTCCAGCTTTATATCTTGACCACTTCTAGAGCACCTTTCCTCTGAATAATACCCACCACCTGTACCTTACTCACCCCCTTGAGGAATTCATGAGGTTGTCTGGTAAGCTGCAGAAGTGCAGGGCCCTCTGGACCCTGTGCTTCCATGTGACCACAGATACAGATGCAGTGGGAAAAGAGTCCACCTCTCAGCTAGAGCACAGGGCCCTCTGGCACCCACAGGTTTAGAGATCCAGGGCCCTATGCCAATAGAAGAGTTCTCTTCACTATATGGTACTTGGACAGATGCGGACAACCCTGCACTTTCCCTTCCCAGGCAGGGGGGTTAAAACCACGCGACAGTTCTGTATACCCTCCCCCAGCTTCGGCCCATCCAGTTGGCTCACTGAGTTCACCCCTGAACTGAGCTTACCAGCACAGGATCTCAAAGCATTACCCACAGGGGTAAAGGTTGACACTGCATACAACGTTTCTTAATAATACTTTTTATTTTTTAATTTTTACACCAAATTTTCAAGATGGTCATTTTGTGTCTCCCCCTTATAGCATGACATATGGCATTTATAGAATACTGGTCAAAACGTTGTTTTGCAAAACCAGTGCAAAAACACATTTTGTCCAGAATTTGAAAAGCGACACCTGTCACATTTATGAGGTGGTGTGAAAAAATGGCTATGCTGAAAGTTTAGAGTCAAAATCTTGAAAATTAGCCAAGTTATGAGTAATTACTGTATTTCAGTGTCCACACATAACTTGGTCATTTTACAGTATTTGTACTCCAAATTTTCATCATACTCTTCTTATGACCCCACTTCATGAACAATACAGGTGAAAATTTTCAAATCCTGATCCAAATATGATTTCTCAGAGTGACTGTGAAATCACCTTTTGGAGTGGATTTCAAAAACTTCATCTGCACTGTTAACTTGGTGGGGTCCCAAAAAGGCAATATTGAATGTTTGGTCGAAAAATATTGAAAATCAGCGATGTTATGAGTTAAACTTGAAATATTTCAACTTTCACTCATAATTTGGCAATTTTACCATATTTTTACACCAAATTTCAATATAGCCCTCTTATGACCCCACTTCTAGAACTCAGTAATTGAAGATTTTCAAATCCTAGCCAAAAGGTGATTTCACGCAGCGACTGCAAAATTACCTTTCAGGATGGATTTGAACATTTTCACATTACTTTTTTCAATAGGTGGGATCCCAAAAAAGCCCACATTAAAAAAAACAATTATGTAAAAACATTGCAAAATGACAAAGTCATGGGTAAAAGTTCAAAACTTTGATTCAGAAGAACTCCCAGTCCAGCCAACCTCAGAAATAAATAAAACATAATAAGGGAGTAGCCAATTCCAATCAAGGCAACAGAGGTAGTAAAAACAGACTGGAAAAACAGGCCCACTCACCCTTAAAATTAGAAATGACTTTATTCTTGGTAGCGATAGTCCATGAAAATGGAAAAACAGTACATAAATCAAACCAGCGTTTCAGAAAAGTTCTTCCTCAGGGTTATACTGGTTTTAGTTCTGAAGTAAAAATGTTTTATGTGTTTAATATTATATTTAACGCAGATTTGGTAAATAAGGCGAGTGTAAAATATTTCAACATTATTAAACACTCACATCTATGCATGTTCAGCCCATCGCTTCTTCAGCTTTTTTCTTTAAAGTGCATAAACAGAAACAATAGAAAACCTTATATTCTTCAGGTGAAGCTACCTCTGGCTGGAAGCTGCAACACTGGACTTAGGATTTGCAAGAAAGCAAGTTGTGCTCACAACAGAGGGAGGTGAACCTTACAATTTACAATTGTCTTTGGTTTGAAGTAGATTCCTTAGGAAAGTTAATATTCTTCAGGTGGAGGCTACTTCTACCTGAAAGGTGAAATAAGTAACTTACAATTATCAGAAAAGGCAGTCTTTCAATCAACAGGGGGAGGTGGACCTTGCTTTACTTTTGTTACAATTGTTAAGATTTTCAGTGCAGGAAGAGTTTAAACCCAGAGGGACTGAATACTGTTTACTGTGTCTGTCCTTGTGCACAGCTGACATGTTTTGGGGCTGACTGCTTTCAGAACACAAGTCATCAGGCTGTTTTGGGGCTGGGGAGGTTTACCTGTGTCTGATTTGGATGTTTGGATATTTCTCTGTTTGATTAGCCGGGTATTTTCGCTGTCAAATTGTCATGTAGGGCATCTTGCTGACAGGAAGGTACTCATCGCAGCGGTAGGTCAGAGCTTTTAGCTGATTGTTTCGTGAGGGCACAGTTTAGGCCCAAACCCTTCCCACCACTCACCCCACCCACCCCTGGAAATAGTTGCTTTATACTTGCTGTTCTGACATCATTTTCTCAAGAGGGCAAGGTGCATATCACTGTCATGTCCTCTCTAGCACACTGCACTGACAATATAAGCATACACATTATATAATATATATATTTCTATATAGCAAACCAATCACACACACACACACACACACACACAAAACAAAACAAAATAAATAAACAAGAAGGTAGACAGACATGGGGAGTAGTGCAATGTAATGGCTGTGGGGCAGCAGTCTTCGGGTGTCTTTCTGGGGCTGAGATGCTGCCCTGTTTGCAGACAACTCTCTGCCCTGAGGAAGGAAGTTGCCCATCTTCAGGCCACACTGGACAGTAAGGAAACCTCCCCATCCAGGGAGCACCAGAGCCACCACCACTACCTCAGAGGTTGTGAAGAAAGCACAGCAGTTGGACCACAGTGGGCTCAGAGAGGGTAAGGTGGTGGAACAGAGGCACACCTAGTCAGTTGTTCCACCCACAATCCATGCACCATTCTCGGGAGCATAGTTCCCCTATGAATGCACCCCAGAGAAGACTAAGGAGGTTGCAGACAACTGTCACAAGGGAGGCCCTCAGGAAGGAGGCAGAGGACACCACAGGAAAGGAAGCAGCTGCTGGTGGGGACTCAGTTATTAGGGGATAGAAATGAGGATCAGGGAAAACTGAAGTAAGGTGCCTGCCTGGTGCCATGGCTTGAGGGACAGGAAGCGATCCTTAGGGATCATGAGAACAGCTGCACGGAGTTCGAGCTGGACGCCATTGTCCACCTGGGAAAATGACTTGGCTCATCATGAGATTAGAGCAGTGCAGAAGGACTTTGTAGAGTTGGGAGGGCCTAAGACAAGTAGTACACACAGTATCCTTCTCAGAGTTGCTGCCTGTCAGTGGCATGGGTGAGACGAGGGTACTTTGCACCATGCAGTTTAACGAATGGTTGAAAAAATGGTGTGGAGCACAGGGGTTTGGCTTCATTGGGGACTGGGGTTCCACTTGGAGGGACACCAGCCTATACTGGCAGGATGATCTGCATCTGTCCAGGAAGGGAACAAGTCTTTTGGGCAATTGGTTTAAATGCTTCATTGGAAAGCTTTTAAACTAGTCAAGGGGGGAGGCACTGATAAGCAGCAGGAAAATCCCAGCCTCCCCCTGCAAAACAGGGTACTAAATGAGAAAAAGACCAAGGTAGAAAGGTCAGTTTTGGATGCTGCTACAGAAGGTGAAGCCATCAAAAAATGGAGAGCAATGAGTACCAATGCCTGTAGTCTTGGTAACAAGCTTCCAGAATTAGTGGCCTTGATGGAGGAGGAACATCTGGATATCATGGCAGTCACAGAAACATGGTACACACAGAACCATGACTGGGACGTAAACATACCAGGATACACTATCTACAAGAGGGACAGGAGGGTAAAGAGGAGGAGGAGGAGGAGTAGCTCTCTACATAAGCGAAGGAATCAAAGCAACAGAACAAAAGGGTAAACAGGGAGGAGAAGAAGCACTGTGGGTCAATTTGGAGACAGGCAATGGCACCACAATCCGCACAGGGGTTGTATACAGACTTCCCTCTACGGGGGAGGAAATGGACGAGGAAATGATAGAAAGTATACTTAGAATGGCAGAAAAAGGGGAGATATTGCTGATGGGTGATCTGAATATGACAGATGTTAACTGGAGTGCAGTGAAGACATATGAAGAGAGACTAAAGGAGCTTAATATGTATATCATTGTCCACCTAGGGAAAAATTACTTGGCTCATCATGAGATTAGAGCAGTGCAGAAGGACTTTGTAGAGTTGGGGAGGGGCCTAAGACAAGTAGTACACACACAGTATCCTTCTCAGAGTTGCTGCCTGTCAGTGGCATGGGTGAGACGAGGGTACTTTGCACCATGCAGTTTAACGAATGGTTGAAACAGTGGTGTGGAGCACAGGGTTTGGCTTCTTTGGGGACTGGGGTTCCACTTGGAGGGACACCAACCTATACTGGCAGGATGATCTGCATCTGTCCAGGAAGGGAACTAGTCTTTTGGGCAATTGGTTTAAATGCTTCATTGGCAAGCTTTTAAACTAGTCAAGGGGGGAGGCACTGATAAGCAGCAGGAAAATCCCAGCCTCCCCCTGCAAAACAGGGCACTAAATGAGAAAAAGACCAAGGTAGAAAGGTCAATTTTGGATGCTGCTACAGAAGGTGAAGCCATCAAAAAACGGAGAGCAATGAGTACCAATGTCTGTAGTCTGGGTAACAAGCTTCCAGAATTAGTGGCCTTGATGGAGGAGGAACATTTGGATATCATGGCAGTCACAGAAACATGGTACACACAGAACCATGACTGGGACGTAAACATACCAGGATACACTATCTACAGGAGGGACAGGGAGGGTAAAAGAGGAGGAGGAGGAGTAGCTCTCTACATAAGCGAAGGAATCAAAGCAACAGAACAAAAGGGTAAACAGGGAGGAGAAGAAGCACTGTGGGTAAATTTGGAGACAGGCAATGGCACCACAATTTGCACAGGGGTTGTATACAGACCCCTCTCTCAAGGGGAGGAAGTGGACAAGGAAATGATAGAAAGTATACATAGAATGGCAGAAAAAGGGGAGATATTGCTGATGGGTGATCTGAATATGCCAGATGTTAACTGGAGTGCAGTTGCAGCAGCCACTTCTAAGAGTGGGATTATTCTAAATGCCCTACATGGGGCATGCCTTAGACAACTATTATTGGAACCCACTCGAGCTGGAGCAATCTTAGACCTGGTTCTCTCAAATGGAGATGGAGAGAGGATCACAGATGTAGAAGTGGGTAGCCATCTGGAAACTAGCGACCATCAAACAGTATGGTTCACAATAAACACAGCAGTAGAGTCAAGCGATACAAAGTCAAAAGTACTGGACTTCAGGAGGGCTGACTTTGCCAAAATGGGTGAGCGCCTAAGGAGTGCACTAGCAAATGGACAGGAAGGAGGGGTGGAAGAACAATTGGGAATAATGAAAACTGCCATCACAGAGGTAACAAGCCTTTGTGTGAAGTAAATAAACAAAACAAAATGATGTAAGAAACCACCATCGTTCTCAAAGGAAGTGGCAGTGAAGGTTCAAGAGAAAAAGAAAGGATTCAGAAAGTACAAAGAATCACAGAAGGAGCAGGACAGAGAATTGTATCAGTTAAAGCAAAAGGAAGCTGGGAAGGCAGTCAGAACAGCAAAGGCCAGAACCGAGGAAAAGATAGCCAACTCAGTTAAGAAGGGGGAATAAAACCTTTTTTAGGTACATCAGGGAGCGAAGGAAGACCAAAGGAGGGATAGTGAGGTTTAATAAAGGGGGGGGCGGGGGCAGAGGGTGATGGTGAAAAGGCAGAGGTACTAAACAAATATTGTTGCTCAGTATTTACAAATGAAAAGGGGGAGGTACTTAAAATAAACAATAGAAACACTCTGGATACAGAAGTTGATACCAGCCCATTTACAGAAGAAAGGGTTCTGAAAGAACTCTTAAAACTGAAGGTGGACAAAGCAATGGGGCCTGATGGGATTCATCCCAGAATTCTAAAAGAACTAAGGGTAGAACTAGTGACACCACTGACTACCCTCTTTAACAAATCATGGGAGTATGGGGTGGTACCTGAGGACTGGAGGAGGGCAGATGTGATTCCCCTTCACAAAAGTGGGAGCAGGGCAGAAGCAGGAAACTACAGACCTGTTAGTTTAACCTCAGTGATAGGGAAAATGATGGAATCACTTCTGAATGAAAGAATTGTTGAGTACCTAGAGGCCAGAGGGTCACAGGACCCAAGGCAGCATGGATTCACAGCGGGAAGGTCATGCCAGACGAATCTAATAGATTTCTTTGTCTGAATCACCAAAGTAGTAGATCAGGGAGGGGCTGTGGTCATGGCCTACCTAGACTTTAGCAAGGCATTTGACACAGTCCCACACAAAAGATTAATATACAAGTTAACCAGCCTGGGAGTGGGTCCCAAGATGATAGCCTGGGTAAAGAATTGGCTGGAGAATAGGACACAGAGGGTAATAGTAAATGGAGTCCACTCTGAAGAAAGGGGGGTTACTACTGGGTACTGCAGGGTTCAGTATTAGGACCGGTCCTCTTCAATGTCTTTATAAGTGACATTGCAGAGGGACTGGAAGGAAAAGTATTTCTCTTTGCAGATGACACAAAGATCTGCAACAGAGTTGATCCACAAGGTGGGGTGGAAAGGATGAGAAGGGACTTAACAAGGTTAGAGGAATGGTCAGATGTATGCAGCTTAGATTCAGTGCTAAGAAGTGCAAGGTAATGCACCTGGGAAACAAAAACCCAGGGGAAGAGTACACAGTGGGGGGTGAGATACTAACAACAACAAAATGGAAAGGGACCTGGGGGTAGTCATATCAGATGACTTAAAGGTGGGCCAGCAATGTGAGAGGGCAGTAAGGAGGGCTGGGGGGATACTGGGATGCATAGGGAGAGGCATCACCAGTAGAAAACAGGAAGTTATCCCTCTGTACAGACAGCTGGTTAGACCCCATCTGGAGTACTGCATACAGTTCTGGAGACCCAATCTCCGCAAGGACATATACAGGATGGAAGCTGTCCAGAGGAGGGCAACTAAAATGGTGCAGGGTCTGCACCGGAAGACATATGAAGAGAGACTAAAGGAGCTTAATATGTATAGCCTCGAGGAAAGGAGGGAGAGGGGGGACATGATAGAAACTTTCAAGTACCTCAAGGGAATCAACAAAGTCCAAGAGGGTAGCATCTTTCAAAAAAAGAGGTGTGCAAGAACAAGGGGCACAATTTGAAGATGGGGAGGGCAGCTCAGAGGTAATGTAAGGAAGTATTTTTTCACAGAGAGGGTTGTGGATGCATGGAATGGCCTTCCGGAGGAGGTTGTGGAGTCAAAAACAGTGGTTGAATTCAAGCATGCATGGGACAGTCATAAGGCAATTCTAGGGGGTTGGGGTAGGAAGAAGTAGGCTGCTGGTTAACTAGGATCTGCAGCTTATCCATTAGGTAGAGAAATGGGCAGACTAGGTGGGCCAAGCGGTCCTTATCTGCCATCAGTTTCTATGTTTCTATGTAATAACACCCATGCCACTCTTATTTAAAAATGCTTGTCAAATACTAACTCAGTAACCATGGTGTACCACCTTAAAACATGTTTGTGCATACCAAAGCATACACTTTCAACTTCTAACAACCTCATTCCTATGCAGATTATAAATCTGTCCTCTAGGGAATCTCATCCCCATGTTTTTATAACCTTAGTCATTTCAGTTCATTAATTTCAAACTCTGTGTACCTATCTCTTATGCTTGGTTACTGTTGTCCCTGTTAACAATTGAATGTGATTGATTTTATTTCTGTTCTGTTTATGTTTCGGTTTTCATTCAACAGTTTGTTTTCCACAAGTAAAATGTGCTCAACCAATATAATTATTCAAGTACAGCATGCCCCTCCCCCCTTCTTGGGTAGGTGGTGTGCTCTCTCCTCACTCGCTCTTTGTACTGTGAGCTGAGTTTGAGTCGAGCATGCATATGAGCACAAACTCCCGCGGCATATGTGTGTGTGTGCGCTACATGATACATGCTCGAGCACAGTAGTGCTCGGTTTTATGCTTGATCCACATGTATGCACTTAGCAACAGTAAACAGCTAAGTGTCCTGGATGCAGTGCCATGTGGTTCAGTTATTAAAATCGCATTCTCAACTCTGCTTTACTGAACTACAGCTCGGGGCAAACATTCACATTCTTTCAGGTAAGGTTTTTAAACTAATATATTAATGATTGATCTCAATCAATAATATATTAATACCACCACCTAGACCACTCTTAAAACCATAAGAGTGGTCTCACTTACAGTCTTAGGGTATCAGAACCACTCTCCTTCAGTTCGTGGTTCTCATACCCTAAAAATATTCATGAGACCACTCTTACAACCATACAAGTGGTCTCAGCAACAGTATTAGCATTAGCATAGAGACAAAGGGGCTGCCTGGCTCCTCCTACACAAGTAATATGACTAGATAATTGTGTACCCCCCCCCTACAAATGGGGGTTCCCAAAAAGTCTTCCTTGAGCTTGCCTAAGTAATCACTTCCAGGCTGGTGTCCTGTGTTTTAGCAGTTTAAATGTGATAACCAGAGTCTGTATAGCCTCTGTGTACTGTCTCTTTAAGAGCTGCCTGATTGCAGCCTAAGTAATCTGAGAGGAAGCTCTGTTGAAAGATGTAACTATTTGCTGAAACTCATTTAGAGTGATAATGATAATGTAGTTTGTCTAACCTGCCTTCTTTATAGCAAGGACTGTTTTGTCTGTCTCCACTCTCTTGGTGCTGGACTGCAAATTGGACCAATCAGTTCTGGTGGAACCTAAAATGTAGCCGGACTACAGGAGCTGTTTGAAGTCTAAATCTGTAGGAATTGTAGTTTTGAACTTTTTGCACCTTTTCTTGCAACTGAAGGGGGAGCTGTTGCTTTGACTGACAGCCAAATCAGCCAGCCGAATTTTTTGGATCTTGTGGAAGTCCCGGGCTGCTGGCAGTTTTCAGTTAGTTCTGAGCTGGGAAGTGAAATGAGAAGAGCTCGAGTGTATTTTGGGCAGCAATCCTGAGTGGATTCGCATGGGAAAACTGTGAAAGGGCTGAGTTTTTGGCTTGCATGTCTGCTGCTGCTCCTGAGAGGGAGAGAAGAGAATTATTTTGGACTAAATCCAAGTTTGTGTGACTAAAGTAGTTACTGAAGTAGGCCAGGCTCAACCTGAAGAAGACCAAGATTTTGCTGAATGCGATCGGTCTGTCAGGAGTTCCAGCTACCCCTAAGCTCCTGGTGTGTGCAGAGACTTTGCGATTGTGACCGGGGAGCGCTTTGCCTGGTACAGTAGAATTCCCATACATGTAAATGTGCTATGAACTGCTAGTGGGTTGTGAGTTAGTTCCCCACTGTGTGAACTGTGTTCTGTTTGCTAGAAGCTGTATCCAGCCCAAAATGGACTGCATCCAAATTTGTATCCATGTGGTCTGGGTCTAAAGTCTGGCCCAGCCAGACTACCCACTGCACAGAGAAGCCATCGACGAGAGACCTGCCTGGGGATCAGCCGCCTGCTCCACGCATGAACAGGAATGATGCCTCTGCGACTCGTGTGGGCCCTGCTTCTCCTGGCATTCCAGATCAACCACCTGCAGTCTCGATTTTTGTCCAGCCTGTGTCCAGTCTTGGGTATCGTGAGTAAATACCAAGGTAGCTCCCTGCAACAACAGCTTAATCTGAGTGTGTCATCTCATTGTCTTGTTGTTTCGTTTCCTTTACGAACTGAGCCCTCTGGTTCTGGATTACAAATATTCTGTGCTGTGCATGTTGTGTTTTCCATCACAGGGCCCCAATCAGCTGCCACCCCGGGCAACAGTCCTGGCTAGTCCATCTCTTCTCCACCTGGGTACCCAGAGGTGTGACTGTGTGGAGGGAAACTCAAAGTGCATGCATAACTGCTTGATTGATATAACCTTTAAGCTAATTAACCTGATTTTTCCCCTTCCTTGTTCAAGTCCCCTGAATAAATCAGATCTAACTTTTTCTGCATGTAATCTGACTGTGGTTCCAGTTTGTGCTCAAAGTATTGTACTGTTGCTATTTGCTGTGCATAACCTTATTTTACAGGGGGTCACCAGGGTCGAGCCAGAGGAACCAGCCCTGGTGGTAAGTGCAAACAGTGTGGGTACTTGTGTGGTGTACCAGGGGTAATGTGAAAGTGATTATTATACAGTGTTCAGGCCAATAGAGGGGAAAGAGGGAAGGTTACAGTGTCCCAGAGGGCTGTGCCCAGCTTAGCTTGACCACTGCCAACCCTGACCTCCGGGTGGAGGCACCTGTTTCAGAACTCAGGCCCCTTATCCTGCTACTAGCCAAGCAGGCAGGGGTAGTAGCCCTTGGGAGAGTGCCACCTAGGGGTTACAGTTGTACACCAGATTGTGTGATGTGAAGAGTTCTAGTGTGGCACAGAATGGCCATTATCTAGAGTATCTGCTTGATGCCACAGAAACCATTCATATAACGTACTGTGTACTGTATTTGCTCTGGAACAAATCTAATTCCCCTAATATATTTAAAGTTACAGGAGGCTTCTGCCAGATTAAAAATATAGATACAGTAACATCAAAACCGTATAAAAATATGAACAGTTCATATAAAATGAAAACAGTGTTATGTTTTATGTTTTATGGTTTGATATGAAGGGAATGATTTCAGAAGTAGAAAATGAGAGACCACAATAACAGCAAACACAGCAGCACTAAATTATGCCCTACAGGAATGCATTAAACTGCTCTAAATGTAAACAATGAATATGTCAAGACAGCATTGGAGGCTCTATTCACAAGCGAGCCTCTGCTGGGAGGAAATTACAGTACTGCCTGTTATATTACATAAGACAGAAGAGTTTCACAGTCTGTAGGCCAGTTCTCTGAATCTTAGTCGTAGAAGCAATGCAGTAGAAACAGTAGTATAGTATTTTATAAAAACAGAATAGATCCGCCAACCTCTGCTAACATTTACTTCAGGTTAGGGTTGTTGCCCTTTGTTCTGTTTCTAAGGCTGCTAGACTTAAAGAGCTAAGTCATGATCAAAAGAAAAGCTAGGAAATTACAGTAGGATATTTACAATAATTACGTGTAATGTTTGTGTTTCCCTTCCTTCCTTCCTTCCTTCCACTTTCTCCTGATATTGGGCTGCTAATTACTTCAGATATGGCAATACTTATTTCACCGTGTCCTTCTAAAAGACCCTGTCCCCAACTAACCTCATAATTGCTGTTTGTGACAGCAAAGCCTATGGACATGGTTAAGCAATAAAATATCATAAGCAAAAACACTATAAGGTCATTTGGGGACAGTTAGTTGTTTTTTATACACTTTTCTTAGGCTAGCAAGATGCAAGGTGCATTATAAACATGGGAAAAGAAAACATTATTTTAAATAGAACAGTGTATGGCCATCTGTTACAGCACTCTAACACCAGCAAGGGGTTCCATCACATCACCCACCTCGAAAGCAAAGCTTGAGAGGTACTTGAAGTCATGGAACCCTGAGATGGTGTTTTGGTGCAGTAACAGATGAATTACCATACACTATTTTTTGTAATACATGGGAATTTTTCTGTTACTTTACCTTTTTTGTGGTCACCAGTCATTTTTCTACTCACCGCTGCAGCACACACTGAAATGCGCTCTCTCTCACATTCACACTGTCAGCATGACGACAGCCTGTTTCCACTGTAACAGTGCTCATAGCATGCTCTCAGTCTAGTCAAAGGAATATCCTTCCCCACCCCCGCCCCGCCCCTGAATAATTTTTTTCTTTTTTTTTTTTTTTTATCAGATTTGCTCCATTTCCAAAGTCAGGCAAGACTACTCTTCCCTCTGAGCTGGAAAGTGACTATTGAGTTACTGCGTTTGGGAAGTTGCCGTCGCCATTTCAAAAACCTAAGTGCATTCACCTGCAGAGATAGTTCTGAGTCATAGTAGCATTGATCTGACATCAGATCAATGCTATTACGAATTGGAACCTTAAAGAAGAGTACTGTTATGAACTTTGATAAGGTGATCCTCTCCGTAGAGAAACGATAAACTCATCTAATACAAAAATGTATTCTCTAGTGTACTGTAATAGCTGATGTAGCCCCTAGGTGGCACTATCCCAAGGGCTACTACCCCTGCCTGCTGGGCTAGTAGCAGGTTAAGGGGCCTGGGTAATGAAATG
Source organism: Neoceratodus forsteri (assembly GCA_016271365.2). NCBI lineage: Eukaryota > Metazoa > Chordata > Ceratodontiformes > Ceratodontidae > Neoceratodus > Neoceratodus forsteri. The sequence goes on from CM057454.1 coordinate 317,450,749, forward strand.
GGTGCCTCCACCTGGAGGTCAGGGTTGTTTGTGGTCAAGCTAACCTGGGCACAGCCCTCCGGGACACTGTAACCCCCCTCTTTCCCTTCTAGTGGCCTGAACAATATACAATAATTACTTTCACAATGACCCCTTATTCACCAGGCAATTACCACACTGTTTACACTTACCACTAGGGCTAGTTCCTCTAGCTTGACCCTGGGGACCCCCTGTAAAACAAGGTTAAGCACAGCAAATAGCAACAGTACAATACTTTTGGCACAAACTGGAACCACAGTAAGGTTAAATGCAAACAAAGTTAATCTGATTTATTCAGGGGACTTGAACAAGGGAGGGGCATAATCAGGTTGATTTGCTTAAAAGCTATATTAATCAGACAGTTATGCATGCAGTTCAGAGTCCCTACACAGTCAGACACTCTGGGGACCCAGGTAGGAAAATGGTGGGCTAGCCAAGAACGTTGTAGCTGGTTGGGTCCCTGTGATGGAAGAAAGCAACATGCACAACACATACTATTTGTAATCCAGAGCCGGAGGGCTTGGTTCATGTTGTTGCAGGGGAGTTACCCTGATGTTTACTCACAATACCCAATACTGGATACAGGCTGGACAAAAATCGAGACTACGGGCTGTTGAGCTGGAGTGCCTGGAGAAGCAGGGCCCACACGAATCACCAAGGCGTCATTTCTGTTCAAGGCATTGAGCAGGGGGCTGATCCCCAGGCCGGTCTCTCATCGATGACTTTCTCTGCGTAGCAGGTATTCTGGCTGGGCCAGTGTAGCAGGGCTTAGGCAAACGGAAATGGATACGGCTTCAGTCCATGGAGCTGGATATAGCCTCCAGCAACAAAACACAGTTCAGACACACAGTGGGGAACCAAATCACGACCCACTATAAGCACACAGCACATTCATATGTAAGGCAGTTCCACTGTACCAGGCAAATGGCTCTCCGGATTCAATTACAGAGTCTCTACACAATCTGGGAGTTCAGAGGTAGCTGGAAGTCCTGACAGACCGATCGCATTCAGCAAATCTTCGTTCTTCTTCAGGTTAAAGCCTGGTCACAATTCTGTGGCTTAATTCGCTCTCCCAATTCAGATTCAGTCCAAGAAAAAAACACAAGTTCCCTCTCAGGAACAGCAGGCAGGCATGCAGGCCAAACTCAGGCCTTTCCACAGTTTTCCCGTGCAAATCCACTATGGATTGCTGCTCAAACTATCTCGAGCTGTTATTTCTTCACTTCCCAACTCAGATCTAACTGAAACTGCAAGCAGTGTGGGACTTTCCCCAAGATCCAAAAGGTTCAGTTGGCTGATCTGTCTGTCGATCATAACAAGGGTTCCCCCTCCAGGTTATTTTAGGCACCAAAAGCCCAAAACTACAATTCCTACAAGTTTTGGCCCCACCAAGCCCCTGTAGGCAGGCTCCATTTTAGAGTCCAGGACCAAGATAATGGAAACAAACAGAACTGTCCATGTTGCAAAGAAGGCAGGATAGAACAAGCTGCACTATTATTACTACTGTAACAAATGATCAACAAACTAGTACATCTTCTAACAGAGCTCCCTCTCGGATTAATTATGACTGCAATCCAGGCAGCTCTTAAAGAGACAGTACACAGAGGCTGTACAGGCACTCTCTGGCAATACATTTAAACTGCTAAAAAACAGAACACCAGCCCAGAAGTGAGCATTTAGGCAAGCTCAAGGAAGACTTTTCAGGAACCTCCATTTGTAGGGGGGTTACACTGAAACATGTTCATGAAAGTACATGCTGAAGTGAATAGTTGCTGTTTAATCCTGGCTCTATTGATGAGAATCTGAGGATTTTCCCTTCGGATTGGCTGCACTGAGGTTCTGGGAATTGACTGCATGGGCATTGCCTTAATATTCATAATAATTTTAACTCTGAATTATGTAATCTGTAATGACAACAACTGTGTAATTTTGTTTCCCGGCAAAGTTTGCAAAGCTTTCTGCTTCGCAGTGCACACATTTCTGCAATGTTCACTTTTCAACAGAGTTCTGAAATTGCAGGAACAAAATCTCACAATTTATCATTAGTCTAAAAAAGGGAATGAGAAAACATGTAAACATTACTATTGTCTGTAGTTTCTTTTTTTGCACATATGTCAATTCGTGCAAATCTGAAACATGACTAAGGGGTCAGCTGCCCAAATACTGTACTCATATAGAAATAGGGATATGCAGTGGGTTAACTCAGAATACTGTACAGTCATTGGTTCAGTTCATTTCTTTTTAGTGGAAGCCTAAAACTTCCATGAGTTAAAATCTGGAAATCATTCCAATTTTTTTTGAAGTTAAAATACTTTCAGAATCCCAGTTGTGGAAGTCAGTATTCTAGGAAGGACCAATTTATGGATGTTAATTCAATATATCAGTGGGAAAATACAATTTCTTTCAAAAAATTCATCATTTCTGACTTCCATGCCTACAGTATTGGAAGTCATCTAATTTTGTTGTTTTACATTTGGAAGCCAGTGACTTCCTCCCCCTTTGTTTTGGAAGTTGTTGACTTATTTTTGGAAGTCATATACTCCAAAAATTGAGTTAACTGAACCCCTGTGTACAGTATGGACTTTATCTTAACATGTGAGGGGGCAGAACCATACACCTCACAAGTGGTGCAGCCACAAGTGAGTCACGACAATCCCGCTCCCTCTCAAGGGATGGTAAACTAGATATTTTGAGTTAGACTGTTGTATATTCAATTTACACAACATCAGCGTACTAGTTATAGCTTTTAAATCTGCTGTTAGTATGAAGATTTAAAGGGGAACTCTTAGCTCCCTAGAAAAAAAGCAGTGGGACCTATAGGTCCTGATTTAGAAAACCACAAAAATAATTAAATTTTTAAGACACTTACTTGTTAGAAATATTTATTTTTATCTGGTTGTTCCTGCCCCCCCCCAACACACACACACACATGTCGTTATTGGCAACTACTGTACCCCGAGTCCCCTGCAGCCAGCTCTCTGATGATGCCCATGACAGGCTATGCCACTGGAGACACCTATATACCCTTATGCATATAGTAACTTTGAAACACTATTGTGCTTTTATTACCAGAACTCCTACAAAAATGAACCGGCACCAGGTAATCATCTGTAAGAATAATTTATTTGTAGCTGTTCGAAATCCAATTTTGGGCGAAACCTGGTCGGGAGCTTTTAGAAATGCATTTATTTGCACGTTTTTTATGTACTACAGCTACGAATAAATTATTCTCACAGCTGATTACCTGGTGCCGGTTTGTTTTTGTATGAGTTCTGTTGATTCTGTTTGAACTTGGCACAGGTAACCATGAGGTTTGGAGTGGATTTTTTGATTAGTTAATGCTTATATTACCAGTAGTGATCAGCTGAAGAATGCTCGCCTCTACTGACTAGTGCAGGTAACATAAGCACGAGTATGTGTTGAATAAGTGTTTAAGAGTTACTGTATACAGAAAGGCATACTAGGTGTCCCCTACAACTTAACCCTTAGAGGACTGGCCATGGGGGACTCTGGGTACACTAGTTAGCAGTAATAAAGAAGCTGCCCAAACCTTGCAGTAGCTGACCTTTTGTCTGGGGCCCTCCCTCCCTGGACCTGGGGGAAGGGTGCCTCCTCTTGGGGTGGGCAGCAGGCCCTGGCAACACCCTAGGAGGAGGTACCATGAGGCCGCCCCTCAGGGCAGTGGCATCTGGGTGAGGGAGGAGAAGGAGGGATTAAATAGAGCTGGAGACCAGCAGCTCCCTCTCTTTCTTCTTCCTTCAGATTCCCAACCACCTGCCCCCATAAATGCAGGGTAGGGAGGCCAGTGTAGGCAGGACCCCCTTTGACCCAGCATGGGCAACAGCATTAGGGGCCGAGGAGTGAGTTTCCCTGGTTCTCCCTTCTAAGAAAGTTTTTTCTGTTTTTTTTTTTTTTTTGCCTCCTCCAAAGGGTTGTAAAACTTAGATTAAAAAAAAAAAGAAAGGGAAAAGAGAAATAAATAATAATATGAATAAAGAGTAGATAAGAGTTTAATAAAGAATGCAACAAACTATTGCAGCTATGTGAGGTGGCTTGGGAAGATCACAGACAGATAGTATGGGGGATGAGTCAGATTCTTCCGAAGGGCTCATCGCCTCTGGTTGGCATGAGGCCAGGGGACTGAAGGACCCAGACTCAGATGGGGGGTTGGGGTCACGGTCCACCCTCATAATGTTATCCTGCAAGGACAGCAGTACCAGATTTGGGGGGGGGGGTGGCGGCCGCAGGAGCCTTGGCCACATGACCTCCCCAGGAGCTACATCAGCCATTCAGGCAAACACCAGGGGTGGCCCAGGATTGAGGGCAGGTGTGGGAGGCCGCTGCACACTCTGCTCAGAAGGTATGTTCATAAACAATAAATGCATGGCTGCTGCCATTTCCTCCAATACCTGTGTTTGTGTGGTTATTCCAGGGAAAGGAGTAGTGTGGGGGGCTAACGGACAGTGGTCATTGGGCGCAGGATAAACCAGATGAAAATACTCTGTAAATACTTCTAACAAGTGCTGTAAGTGGCTTAAAAATTAAACTCTTTTTGTGGTTTTGTAAATTTGATCCTATAGGTCCACTGCTTTTGTTTCAAGGAGCTGAGAGTTCCACTTTAACTGTTTCTCTTTGATTTCAGCTGCTGGCTTACATACTTTTGTCATTAGCATTGTGAAAACTGCTCTCTGATTGGTTCAGTATGCATTGTGATGTACCCAACAGGGCAAGGTATCATCTGTGACATATCAAACTCTCAAGATGACATGATATCTTGTGAGTGATGTATAAAATAACACTTTTTATCTTGTCATTTTATCTCTATTGATGATGTATAAATGTTTTTCTGCTTAACCGTGAGGTGTTCTTATTCACCCCCCCTCAATTTTCTGCATCCTTTCTGAGGAAGGGGAGACTATTCAGACCATTGTGAAATATATCAGGTTGAAAGGTGGAAAAAAATAGAAACATGTATTGTTTTGTTTCCCCTCACAGATCAGATACTCGTCTGCATAGAGATGATGCCGACATCTGCTTCAGCAAGACTTTGAATTCTTGCAAAGTCCCACAGATCCGTTACGCCAGTGTGGAACGACTCCTGGAGAGACTGACGGACCTGCGCTTTCTGAGTATTGACTTCCTTAACACTTTCCTGCACACCTATCGCATATTTACTACAGCTACAGTGGTGCTAGAGAAGCTTGCTGATGTTTACAGGAAGCCCTTTACTTCCATCCCTGTGCGGTAAGCTCAAGCTACATCATACAGCTAGCTTAATTGAACATAAATCTCATTAAGCTCTTTACATAGATACATCATATCTTATTTTCTGCCTTTCCTCACCAAAATGTAAGACACTGACTTTCCACATAGCACAGTTGGCACGCCTTGGGAGAAAAGACAGAACACTTGGTCTCAGGTTGCAGAGTTCCATGCCAGAGTCTCTAGCATTTACCAGCACCACTTCCTGTTAAAACAATGACTACAGCTGTTTATCATAATATGGAAGGCTTCATCTGCCTGAGTGGCAGAAGACAAGCATGCTGGACTCATGGAGTCCAATTGACAAATGTGTTGGAAATGCCACAAGCCCAGGGGGCTCCGCACATATGGCACATGGGGCTTGCGCATTTCTGTAGCACTCCGCATTGTCAGTTGGTAGTGATTACAACTGGGTGTTGTGCACCACTACTAGAGGAAGTGGCACAGCCTGAGGCTGCTCACAGAATAGAATGCTGGGCATGTGAGGATTCTGGACAGCAGCAACTCTCCAGTCTTTGCCATGCCATCAAAGGGGAAACTGCTGAAAAGCTTCTTTGAAGAAAAATCGGCTTCTAGTTTTCTGGGGCTACAGTACTGCATAGCAGGTTGGGGCTACCTGATAACAGGGAGAACCCCTAAATTAAAAATGTGTCTGTTAAGCTGTGGCTTTCAAATTGGCTAACCTGCTCTTCTCATTTCCACTGCCTGTGCTTGCATTGGGGGCCATGTCTGCCACATACTTTAGGAGTGAGTATTTTCAACAGGTCTCCGATTTCTTAGTTAAAAAAAATAAATAAATAAAGTGCCTCAGTTAAGTACCTGTTTTTTCTTTGTGTGTTTAGTCTAGGGCACTCCTGGGTGCTCCCCTCCATCTCTAAGTGTCAGTTTCTCCCCCACCCCCCTGCTTTCAGGGTATTTTTTGGTTGTGTTTGACTGTCAGGTGTTTTTGCTACTCTTTGTAGGGGCATTTCCCTTTTTAATTTGTCTCTCTGCCTTACAGGGACATTTCCCTTTTTAATTTTTCTCAGTCAAAAAAAAAAAAAAAGGCTTCTGAAGTGAGAGCCTTTTGGGTCTGGGTACTCTGTGTTTTTTCAATGGGTTAATAATCTATTTTGTTCACCCTTCAGGCGGTTTGGTGGTTTTTCTAGGCTCCACTGATCCACGCTGCTTCCTGTCATTTTTCTGCTGTTCTCTGACCGTTGAACATGTGCTCCTTCTCCAGGAGGCTTCTTTAGCCTCAGCACAGCATTCACACACCTGTGTTGTGCGCGCATCCCCCTCTGGCATGCTGACATCATGCACACGTACGTTTTCAGAGAACACGTATGCGCCTGCACTTCCCCAGTGCTAGGTGCAGCAGCTCTACTTGTACAGCCCTTTTCTTTCTGGTGCTAAGCGTTAGGGGCTGAGAGGCATACTTTTTCAGGTTTCTCTCCTTTTTCCCAACAATCGGAGGTGGGGATTGTGGCAGTAGTTCACTGTATTTCATTTTGGGGAAACAACTTCAGGTTTCTAACCTTGGGCACCTACAGGACAACTTTATTTGGCACCTTAACTTATGGGAGACCACTCATTTTTTTAAAAAGATGTAAGACCTGCAAAAGGGTAATGAAACCCTCCCCTCTGGATTCCTCACCCCCACCGTGTTACTCAAGCTAATATGTCTCTTATGGTCCCCCCCCCAATTTGGACCTCTAAGATGGGGGAAGGTGCACCTGGTGAACCAGCTGGCAGTGGTAAAGTAGAATTGCGCAGCTCTTTCTTGTCGCTCTTAGGAGAGATTTTGGCCCTGATGTTCCGCGGGATATCCCATCAGGCACACCCGACCCCAAACTGGGCCCCTTGGGTCAGGGAGACCCACACAGGCACATCCAGGTATACCGCAGGAGGACAAGGCTGCTAATATGTATATGCAGGTAGACCCTGACCCTGACAATATAGAGGCTCAGGATGAGGAAATATAGGGGATCTTGGGGAACATCCTGACCCTAGGAAGCTGCTTGACAATGAGGAGGGCAAACCTGTGGAGGAGAAGGAGGAAGGAGAGTGGACAAAGTCAAAGAGGAGGATTTGTGTCCCTCCCCTGTTTGATACCAAGTCTTTGTCCTATCTAATAACTGAGGCATGTAGGACATTACAGCTCAAGGAGGTGCATTCCATGGATGCAGTGGATGTCAGTCCTATCCTGTCCACGTCTTTCTCGGCTCCAAAGTATTTTCCAAACTTGATTCACTATGACCAAATTATTGAACAGGAATGGCAGGTGCAGACCAAAGAAAATATCTAATGAAACCTAATTTACGGCGTTTCCTTTTTTGGAAGACAATACTTGTAAGTGGGAAGCCCCTCTTTTGGCAGATAAGGCTGTTCATAACTCCGTCACACACACAGCGCTATTCCTGTTGAAGGGTCCTTGGCCTTAACGGATTCACACGATGAGTGAGTGGATGCTTCATGCAGTAGAGCTTTTGCCTCTAATGGCGCAGACCTCCGCACCTCCTATGCCCCCTTTATTGTTGCCAGAGCTTTGAACTTGTAGGTTATGGCTCTGAACAGCTTTGTTCCCCTAGATTCGGAGGGCATGAGCATTTTCTGTTGGTATCTATGGTCTTCTCCTTCTTAGGAGATGCTACAGTGGAGAATTTGCGCATGTCAGCTCACTTCACTTACCGTATTGTGTCTGCTATGCAAGGAGTGTGGCCCTGACATTGGGTCATTGATCAGGCTTCGAAGACCAAGCTATTTAGCTTAGCCTTTGAGGGAGGCTTGTTGTTTAGTTTTGCAGTGTCACAGCAACAACAAAAGGCCGGTTCAACTCCAATAGATCAAGGAGGTAGCTGACAGAGGCAGTATCAAGGGGGTCCTCATTTCTTTCAGAACTTCGGGAACCAGAGGAGGAAAGTAGCCTTTTAAACTGCTTTCGTTAGTACTCTTGGACATGCTGTCTTGCAAGGTGTGTTGCTTAGTTCTATGTGCTCAGTCAGGGGGATTGGTGAGCTAAAACAACAAGTCAGTGCATACCCTCACCCCCCCTTCCCCAGCAAGGGTAAGCAGCTAACACTGGTTAATGTTTGTAAGGGGAGAAGTATGACTCTCTCATTTAGCTAGCTCCTCACCAGTTACCTGCACATTGGCTGAGGACCATACCTTAATGAAAACAATTTTAGGTTAATGCACCATATATAAAGGAAGCCATGTGAGGTGGACACAGTTTAGAGTAGGGACCCAGCTGATGGGTGACCTACCTCAATTATGGTAGCTCAGTGACTTGCAGCAAGGCCCTAAGGTGAATATCTAGAGCCCCCACTCCTTTTTAAATCAAATCAGCAAGTTGCCAATGCAGGCTGAAAAAATGTTTATTGTTACATTTATTCCTTTTGTGTGTGTGTGAGGGGTGGGGGTGGGCTGAGGTGTGCACTGACTTGTTGTTTTTGTTGATGTATGCCATAGGTGGTAGCACCTCTGACTTAGAATCCCATTTATAGTTTATGAATGAGCAAAGGTGAGCAGCTAACACTGGTTAGGGACTGGCGTGCTCCAGGCTTTGTCCCACAGAGAAACATACCTTGTCATACATAAGGTGGTGCTCCGAACAGTTCTGTCTTTTATTCTGAAGGTCTCTATGGCCTTCCACTTGAACAAGGAAATCTGCCTCCCATCCTTCTGTCTGCAGCCTACTCACCCAAAGGAGAAGGAGTTGCACAAGTTGAATTTCTGACAGGCCATTAGGACATACTTTAGACGTACTGCTGAGTTCTGGAAATCGGATAGATTGTTCATTCTTTTCAAAGCCGTGAAGCAGGGACAAAAAGCTTTCAAGGCCACCCTAGTTAGGTGGGTAAGGGCCTGTATTGCCAAGGCTTATGTTACAGAAAAGAAGAGGTCTTTGGCTGTCATCAAGGCTCACTCCACCAGGGCTGTGGCCTCCTCCTGGGCAGAGAGAGATGAGGCGTCTGTTTTAGAGTTATGCAAGACAGCTATGAGCCTACTTGTTCTCCATCCACACAGTCACCAAGCACTACAGATTGGATGTTCAAAGCTTTGCTGATGCGGCCTTGGTCACAGAGTTTTGCAGGTGGCAGTTAGCAGATAAATTCATTTCCTCTATGTGGTTGTCAAATGGGACAATATTCTCCCCCACCCAGTTTTCTTGTCTGGGTACTGCTTCTTAGGACTTGGTTGTAATGACTACTCACTGACAATGTAGAATGCTTCAGAAAGAAGTTTCTTCATACTTACCATAATTTCCTTTTCTGTTAGCGCCTGCATTGTTAATGGGGCTCGCCCAGGAGCCTCGCTCCTGTGGGAGAATATTGTCTGGTATGCTAGCATGGGGATGTCCATTGTTCTGTTATAAACTCTGATTGCAAGCCTGTCTGGACATCCCTCTATAGTTTACCTACTGCACTTGTGTTTATATAGATATGCAAAAAAAAAGAGCAGTTCCACATTAGAATGTTGGTTGCAAGCACACAGATTTAACAGGTTTGAATTTGAGGTTACCCAAGGGTGCCTCCTTTGTTGCAGGTGAGTGCTTACACCGCATGTAGTCCTTTTCAATTTAATAAGTCTGTTTCAGGTGATTCAGTTCTGCAGGACCTTCCAAGATGTTAATATTTGGAAGATGAGCCTCGATCACTCACTTGTCATCATCTGGTGATGTAGGCCACTATTTACTGTATTTTATTCTGGCTAAAGTCCTTTCTGTGTAGACAGCTGATTTTTATGTTTTTTTCATGTTACGTTGATGGGTGTGATATTTATTTCCATATTTAGAGGTGCTGCATAGACAACAGTGACTGGAGGGATGTTGCTGTTTGGAATCCTCATGTCCTAAACATTATATTTTGTTAACAGCCTTGTGCCATTTCCCCTAGTAGGAGTGCACAATACCCAGCTGTAATGATCACCCATTGACAATTTAGGACCTAACAGAAAAGGAAATTAGGGTAGGTATGAAGAAGTTTCTCTTTCTTTGCTGGCAATCAAGATTCTTGATCCTGTGTGCCAATTGCTACAAGTTAGACCAGCTTTTGCTGGTCTAACTTGTGGCAGTCTTGGGACCGTTTTATGAGGTATGTGCCAAATATTTGGCAATGTGTTTGGCACAGCTGCAGCAAAAATAGGTTCTGCACAGAGCATGACATAAGCCCTGTGTCAGCTTTCATGAACGAGGCCTGTGGTGTTTGTTTCATGTAGCATTTCCTGTGTTCCAGATATGTGAGGGGAAGGGAGGAGACACAGCTTGAAACATGGGTTCAGATCATAGTCCTGCACACTCGGCAGCAGAGAAATGAATGCTCCAAGGTGGTTACAGTGTTTGCTGATGCTGTCAGTTAAAGCAGCAGTATTTGTTATTTATCAACAATAAAGTTTTTCTAGAAAGTATCAGTATACCCATTTTCTTTTTTGCTTCCTTTTGTTCCTGAACTAAGATATGCGGATTTAAAGTTTTTAAAAAGTTCCCATTCCCATGCCATGCTGACCATAAAAAATGTAATATCTTGGTGTAGTGCTGTGCCGTTTTCCATCAGAAACACATGCTACAACCATCCTAATACATTTACAGTATGAATCTAGTATGCATATTCAACAGGCAACCACAACAAAACAGACGGCCATCTTTAATTATGCGAGTTCTGTCTCCAGTGTAACCTTCCTTTCTTTCTCTGGTGAGCTCATTCATTCTCCTTGGTGACTTAAATGTTAATTGGCTCTCACCTACATCTAGAACCATAATCCAGAAGACTGAGTCCCTAAATTTGCATCAGGTTATCTCTGAGCCAACTCAGCTCAATCCTTACTCCTCTAATCATATCCTGTTAGACTAGGTTCCATCTTCCCAGTCCCACCATATTATAGCAGCAGGTATCTTACCTGACACATTCAGTGACCACTACATGATATTCTGCGTCAGGAAAATTTGCAGCCCCCCCTCTGCTCCTAAATATGTCTGATCCAGATGCCTCTGCTCATTGAACACCAACACTCCCCTAAGCGATCTTGCTGTATCAGACTGGTCAACCTTCCCCTTGCCACCGACATTAATGTGGCGGTCTACCTTTTTATTTATTTATTTGGTTTTTGATAACTTGGTGGGTGCACTAGACATAGAGTATGCCTATTTTCAGTCACAACCCGGGACAGCACAAGTGAAATGGAAACAGTCATGAAACACTTGAGAACAGAAACAATCAGAGAGAAACAGTGTAAATGGTAAAGCTGTTTACATGAAACAGACATAGGTGAAGGAGGGGAATACACAGGAATGATAAAAAATCATAAAACTAATAAAAACTTAGAACATAATGCAACAGTGTACAAGGTACAACAAAGGAGGCTAAGTGAATACAGTTTCATACAGTTTCAGTGAGCAAGTATAGTATGCTAGGGAGGCAGAACAAAATCAATGAAGGTGAAACCAAAAACAAGAGTGAATAGTATTCATAAGTGCACTGTATTAGGCAACAGGGATAGGCAGCAGATTATGTAGGGCGGATAGGGCAGTCAAGGAGGTGGGAAAAAGGTGCAGGATTAGAGTCTAGGAGGTAGTGATGTAACTCCTTTTTTTTATATAGATGTTTATGATATTTTGTTTATTCCTGCATCCAACCTGAGGCCCCGGCACATGGCCGTGTGTGTGTGTGAAGGCACGCACACTGTGGCCCCGAGCTCAGCCCCTTCCGCCCACCTGTAACAGTGCTGCCCCCCTCCTGCCTATGCTACCCACTGGACCTCCACCCGGTGGGAGCAGAACTATGGGGGGGGGGGGTGACAACCCACCTCCCCGGGAGAGGTGAGCAGCCTACTGGCTTGCTCAATCCTGCTTCTCCACCCCCACCCCCCGTGCGCTGGCACCCCGACGATGACCCAAGGTCGTTCCCGAACCTGGGTTGCTGACGTAATGTGAGGTAAGGTGTCCAGTGCCTCAACCTTTAGCACCACCAAGCTGGTTTCTGTAACTCGTTTTTGATATGGGCGTGAGGCAGGGAGTTCCAATAGGTTGTGGCAGAGTCGGAGAAAATCCTGGGATCTCATGGTAATATTGCATCTAGGAACAGTTAGAAGGGACTGGTCACCTGACCGCAGGGGGTAGTTTAGGCTTGGAGGAGACAGTAAGAGAGCTAGAGAGGAGGGTACACTAGTTCTAATGATTTTGTCTGTTAGGGTGCCAAGATCATAGTAGCGGTAGGCAGAGACATTTTAGACTGCTATAAAGGTGACAGCGGTGGGTAAGCCTATGAGATGCCAGGACGAAGTGACAGATATTGTTATTGGACGTGTCTAATTCATGGAGATTGACTTTAGGTGCATTTTCTCAGGTGTCCACTCCATAGGAAAATGTGGGGCCTTCCTGAGCAATGGTAACTCTGATAGAGGGAGTGGGGGCATGGCTAGTTTTATGTGCCAGGCCAGGTTAAAGCTGACAGTTCTGCAGGTATTGGAGATGTATAGGCAAACTCTAGGGAGGGATCTAGCGGAATACCAAGGTATGCAAAAGAGTTTACATTTTCGAGGATAGAGCCATCTTGGCAGGAGATAGATAGATGTCAAGTGGACTTCCTAAACCTTGGAGCAGACCCAAATAGCACAGAGTATATTTTGCTGGAGTTTAGAAGTAGTTTGTTTTGGAAGAGCCATGACTGGATGTTGTGGAAGTTAGAGGTGAGGATAGAGTTTATGTCAGTGAGGAACTTGGAGCTATGGTAGAGGACTAGGTCATTGGTATAGTGCAGGGAGGAGCGAGACGAGGTAGTTTGGGATATGTCATTAGCAAAAATGGTGAAGAGGAGGGAGCCAAGGATAGAGCCCTGAGGAACTGAAATGTTCATGGTGGATAGGACGGATGTACCAGAATTGAATTTAAAAGAATTGTTGCCTGTCAGTGAGGTAACTGTTAAATCGGGTAATCAGGTCAGGAGAGATGCCAGGGGATAACATTTTACGTTTCAGAAGAGAGTGGTCAAGTAGATTAAAGGCTTTCGTAAGGTCAGTGAAAACTGCGCCATTTAGAAGGCCATTCTCCATAGCAACTGTGGCATCACCAGTGAATTTGAGGAGAGCTGTAGAGGTGCTATGGCCTTTTCTAAAACCATGCTGGGCACCAGAGAGGGAGTTATGGTCATGAAGATAGTTGATGCTCTGGGTGGAGACAATCTTTTTGAGGAGTTTGCTCAGGACAGGGAGGATGGCTATGGGGTGATAATTTTTGAAAGACCTGATGTCACCTTTCCTAGAAACAGGGACAATCTTGGCAATCTTCCATATTTTGGGGACAGTTCCTGAGCAAAGGGATGTGTTTTATTTCCATATTCTCCACAGTCTGGGACCTGCATGCTCCCCTCAGAGAGTCCAGGGTTAAATCATCCCAGTTCCCGTGGACATCCTGTCAAATCAACAAGTCAGTGCAAGTCCTGTGACCTTGCTTGGCCCAAATACAAATTATCCCTCTCCCCTCCTGATCTTCTCCATTACTGGCCTTGAGAAACAAATGCACCAAGGCTGTCTGGTCTGCAAAATCAAATTATTTCAAATCCAAACTCCAGTGTAACCTTAACTCCCCAGCTAAATTCTGGGAAGTACTGTAATCTACACTCTTTTTGACCCCCGACACAGTCTGCCCCCGTCCTCAGGGTTAATGACTCCCAGATTACTTACCCTTCCTCTGCTGCTACTCATTTCAATGAGTTTTTCACCACTTCTGCCCTTTCTTCCCTCCCAATACTGACTGTACCCCTTTGCCTTCAGCAGCACCCTTCTCTTCCTGTCAACCCTCATTGCATTTCCACTTTCCTCCCATTACCACTCACGAAACACTGCTTGCCCTCTCCTCCCATAATCACTCTCTGTCCAGTCCCGATGGTCACCAGTTACACAACACTTTATTCATCTTCAAGTACCGGTGTGGTTCCCTGTGATCCTATCTAACCTCACTCCTTTCTTCAGTCCCTCCAGCTTCATGCTCCCTTCACTCAAGGGGCCAGCAAACCCTCTCAACTCCTTACCCTCATTCCTCTACTGGACAATCTGCCTTCTGCTATCGTTTACCATTACTCTGGAATCTGCTCCCTCATTCCATTCATCGTTCCACCTCAGTAAGGTCTGTCTGTCAAGCATCAGTTGAAACATCTTGATCTACCTACCTGTACCTGTTTTGACTGACTGTACATTGTTTGTTGCCAATCACAAATTTCTACCTGCACTTGTGCAACTTATTTTGTGCTTTATCCTGTTTCTACGATTGTACCAATTATGTATTTTGCTTCTAATTGTCTACACTTTATTTGCTTCATGTAAGTTTTGTACAGTTCACTGTCTTCTCCTGTAACCCTTTCCCTAGGTTGTACCTGGAAACAGCCTTGGCTGAGTGTGCCTTTCCTGGTCACTAATTTTCAAACAAATACAAAGGAAACTTAAAAAGATTTTCAAGAATATCAGAGAAAACTGAAAATACATGAAGGTTGAATTTAAGGATGTCAGAAATACATTTTTTCTAAAAAAAAAAAAAAACTGTATGATGATTTTTGTTTTGCCCACTAGCAAATACTGCTCTTTAAGTATCATAAGGTCTGGTATATTACTGTGTGAAAGTCTTGGCATGCAGTGTGGATAAGCACCTTGTCTGGGCAGGACAGTGTGTTACTGGTACAGTATGAAGATGGATGGTTCCCCTTATTAGGGACAGTTCAGTAGGAATTACTGTCTCACAGTCCATTTGCTGTGTGCATTTTTTTTTGTATGCTGTTTATTTACGGAATTTTATGCAATATAGCAAAACGCCATATGACGCAAGTCAGAGATGGGTATACAGACCCAACTGTAAATGTACAGATTTGATATTTAAGACAGAGCACAATAAAAAAATACAGTCCATTTAGCAGACCAGGATGACCCTCACACAATAAGGAGTTAAAGTCCAGTAGGATAATATTGTAGAACAGTACGCTGTCACCTACTCTATAACACAAAGGCCTAAATATTCCCCACCCCAAGCAAGATAAGCAAATCTAGGGGTGACTGAAAAACACCAGAAGGTGGCTTATAGGATAAAAAAAAGCAGATGTCCTGGGCTCAATTAAGTTGCTTTGCACCCCTACAATCTTAGGCACACAATGATGCCATGCAGGGAAAAGTAAATGTAAAAGGCATTTTTCAACCGTTCATAAATTGAGCGGATTGTACCATCACTTCTAAAAGTATCTGCCCACACTCTGAGTGATATGTCTATTAATATTTATATTGAAAATGCAGTAAGGAGCTAAGCAAAACATAACCATGGAAAGTAACTCGAACATGCCAAAGAACTACTTTCCCAAACTCCTGGACGTCAGGTCATCAATTTCAAGTCCCCAATAATGAAATAACAGTACAGGAAACTTAGAGTTCAAGTAAGTTCAATCGGGACAGCAATCATTATCCTCTTCTGCTCCTAAAATGTCTGCTTTTGAAACTAGTGCAGTCGTTAACTTAGCCACAAATGCCTTAGCAAGTCTGGGTCCTTGAAGATATGCATTTTATTTTTATGCCATACCTGAAGTCGTGCAGGGAACAGCAATTGGGCTTGCACTCCATGCTCCAGTAAGTCCTTTTTAATAACTTAAAAAGCTTTGATCCTTGTCCGAGTCTGGGAGGATATGTCCTGGGGGAAAAAGAGCAAGTTTATTCCTCTCTCAGACAATATCACCCTGTGTAGCGGCTTGGAGCAGAAGAATACAGACTTCTGAACTGGCGAGGATAGCTATTGCGGTGAGAGGCCACTGATCATCTGCTTCACGTGGTTTGGTGTGCACAGGAATAGCAAAGATCTTGAGACTGTAGTACAAGAAGTCCACTGGCAATAAATGTCGGTCGACAAAAAATCAGCTAGTTGATTGCTGCTAACAGTTCTGTTTTCCCAGCCAGACGAGGAAGAAAGCCCACAATCTGAATATTAGCTTTTCTCTGTGCGTTTTGAAGGGCCTCAACCTTGGCTCTGAGAAAACTGAAATCCAGCACGAACTGTACATTCCATTCCTGCTGATGACCTACTTCCTGATCAGTTAAATTATAGATGTCACATTAGTCTGAATTCGCGGGCTTCCACCTCACCAAGCTTCACTTCCACTGATGTGAGACATTTGTTTCATTCCCAGTTGCTTGGATTTTCTGCAGCATTGCCAATATTTGTGAGGTCGGCATTTCAGAGGCTCTGGAATCTGCAGACATGGTCGGCCCAAGCCCTGGTCTCCACAGCCCATCCACCTGAGAAAGGCAGGCATCTGAATTCTGAGTCGGCTGTTTTTGTTCCTGTTTCAGACTCATCTTAACTACCAGCAATGCATTGAAGCAGCAGGTTTAATCCCATAAAATAGATAAAATGGACTTTTAATAGGACGACTATCCGAGCTATGAGAAATTGCATCTGCCTTGTTTGCCGCTCCACAGCACCTCCCCCCCCCCGCTGTGTGCATATTGTTCCTCAAAATCTTTTACACAAGAAAATATTTACACATTTTGTGCTTTGCTCACAAAATAGGCCAGCATAAGTGTGATTTACGCATGATGGCCCATCGACCCATGGAGGTCCGTATAGTGGCTCCTCTCGATACCTAGTGTACCGGCAGCATTCAGTGGCTCCAATTGCCTCAAAGAGTGTGGAACTGTGCACCAGACTTCTAGTCATGTGTCCAACCTGACAGCAAAGGGTATCCCATCGCTCTGGGGGGCATCATGGGATCCTGGTATGCTGCAAGTCTACAAACACATTCTCTTATGTGGATATAATGTTTGTTGTAATCAGATGAAGTATGTTGTTTAAGAAATTAAAATATTAGTAAACACTGGCCCTGCATCCTCAGTCCTCCATTACAAGGATAAGGGCTGGATATCTGCTGGCATCCATGGATGAGGCACTCCTGGCCCAGGCCTTCTAGATGTTGTACATATTCTGGTGGCACCCATGACACTCGCACCTAAATCTGACCACCTGTGTAGTTCTGTAGAAAAGCCAGGATCATGTGAAAGTGAGGTAGACAGTGCCAGTGATGGTGGGGGATGGATCAGCGGGGATTATGAGTGCCATGTATCATCAAAAGTAAAACTCTTACAATGCTTATTTTGTGGGGAAATCAATCACTCAAGTGCATGTGCTAGTCATATCTTCTAACTGCTAAATAAGTGTGAAAAAGTTCTCGTCAGTGTAGGTAGACGCTTTCCTGAGATTTACAGTGCCATTCATTTCAGCATCTCCAGTGTTGATTCTGCTCTCAGTGGGTCACTGTCAATGTTTCAGGCCAATTTTGGTTCTCTTTCCTAAACCTATGAAGGAGTGGTAAAACAATATAATAACTGATGAGTGTTTTTTCCTTTACAGAAAGCTGGGTGTAATTCGCTGTAATAACCAACTGGTTATAATGGTGAACACGCGCGTTGCTTTCTGTAAGTGAAAGCCGTGAGATACTGAGTGGCTTGTGCCACTATGTTTCCACCCTCAATCACAAAACATACAAACACCTGCCAGTACTGTAAACAGCCTCATATACTTGGCATCGCTGATTGTCCTGAAACTTACCCACAGCATTCTTTTCCTAAAATACCTGGCAAACCTAGCAAAAAGAAAAGGCGTCTCTTGCTTTTTCTTACCCCCCTCAAGTCACATACATAGATACATAGACAGTGTCGGCAGATAAGGGCCTATGGCCCACCCAGTCTGCCCATTTGAGCTTGTAAGTTCAGTTTGTTTTCCTAGAAGTCTGTTGCCCCTTACCCCTGACCTCCAGAATTCCTTTATGTCTATCCCATGCATTCTTAAATCCTGTGATTGTTTCAGCCCCCACCACTTCCTCTGGCAGGGTGTTCCACTTGTCCACCACCCGTTCTGTGAAGAAATTCTTTCTCATGTTTCCTCTGAATCGTCCTCCCTCCAACTTCATCCCATGCCCTCTAGTCCTGGAACATCTTTTTTGCTTAAAAATAGTGTTTCCTGCACCCTGTTCCTCCCTGTAAGATACTTGTATGTCTCTATCATATCCCCTCTCCTCCTCTCCTCCAGGGAGTACATGTTCAGTTCTTCAACCTGTCTTCATAGGACTTGTGATGCAATCCATGCACCATCTTTGTTGCCCTCCTCTGAACCTTCTCTACCCTGTCTATGTCCTTACGTAGGTATGGTCTCCAGAACTGTACAGTGTACTCCAGGTGGGGCCTCACTAGTGTCTTGTATAGCGGAATTATGACCTCCCTTTTCCTGCTGGTGATGCCCCTGCCTATACATCCCAGCATCCTATTTGCTTTACCTGCTGCCTTGTCACACTGTTTACCTACCTTGAGGTCATCAGAGATGACAACCCCAAGATCCTTTCCTGCTTGGTGCATGCTATATCCTCACCCCCAACTGATATATTGTGCCAGGGTTTTGTGCCCATATGCATTATCTTGCACCTTCTTTGCATTGAATTTCAACTGCCAAACCCCTGACCATTCTTCAAGTTTTCTGCAGGTGCTTCTCATTCTGTCTACACCCTCTGGTGTGTCTACTCTGTTACAGAGGTTTGAGTCATCAGCGAACAGTGAAATTCTGCCTTCTAGGTCCTGCGCAATGTCACTGATGAAGATGTTGAATAGGACCGGTCCCAGCACTGATCCCTGTGGTACCCCACTGGTCACTTTTCCTCTGTGGAGTGACAGCCATTACCACCACCCTCTGTGTCCTGCCACCCAGCCAGTTACCTACCCACCACACTACTGTCCTGCCCACACCCATATTCCCCAGTTTGTGTAATAGTCTTCTATGTGGCACAGTGTCAAAGGCCTTGCTGAAGTCCAGATAGGCCATGTCCACTGCCCTCCCTGATCCACCTCCCTAGTCACCCAGTCAAAAATTCAACGAGGTTGGTCTGACATGACCTCCCCTGGTGAAACCATGCTGCCTTGGGTCCTGTAGTCCATTGACAACCAGATGTTCCACCAATCTCCTTCAGTAGTGCTTCCATGATCTTCCCCACTACCGAGATGAGGCTGACTGGTCTGTAGTTCCCTGCTTCCTCTTTGTTCCCACTTTTGTATAAGGGGACTACATCTGCTGTCCTCCAGTCTTTGGGTACCTCCCCTGTTTCCAGTGATCGGCTAAACAGGATAGCCAGAGATTCGGCCACCACCTCTCTTAGTTCTTTAAGGACCCTGGGGTGCACCCCATCTGGCCCCATTGCTTTATCAACTCTTATTATTTCCAGTTCCTTTAGGACCCTTTCTCGTGTAAAGGGACTTGTGCCCATTTCTGCACCATTCTCACCCCTTGTACTCCCTTCAGACCCATTACCCTCCTCTTTCTCAGTAAAGACTAAGCAGAAATACCTGTTCAATATGTCAGCTTTACTGTTGTCATCCTCCACGTGGCCCCCATCCTCCCCCTTCAGTCTCACTATCCCTCCCTTAGTCTTTCTTTTTCCACTTATGTACCTGTAAAAGGTTTTGTCCCCTCTACCCACTGATTTTGCAATGTGTTCTTCTGTCTGAGCTTTGGCTTCCCTTACTGACCTCCCTGCCTCCTTTGCTTCTCCTGGTGCTTCTCCCTATCCCTTCTGCCTGTGTCTTTTTGTATTGCCTGAATGCAATCTTTTGGCTTTCACTTTCTTTGCTACCTCTTTGGAAACCATAATGGTCTCCTCTTCCTTTTCCTCTTGCTAACCTGCTTAATGCATAATTCTGTTGTTCTTGTAATCCCCATTTTAAATACTGCCCACTGTTCCTCAACCCCTGATTCCTGTCCCATTCCCCTTAATGCCTCTTTCAAGTATCTCCAAATCTTCCCAAAGTCTGCCCCCCTAAAATCCAGGATACGTGTTTTTGTGTGGTTTGGTTCTGCTCTTTCTGTGATTTCATACCACAATGACTGGTGGTCACTGTTTTCCAGGTGCTCCCCCACTGTTACCCCATCACACTGTCCCTGTTTGTGAGCACAAGGTCCAGTATTGCCTTCTGCCGAGTTGCTGCTGCTGATTTACTATAGAAAACCCTGTTGCTATTTAAGATCCTTGCCAAGCACACTGTTTGGTGCTTTTTAATAAACTTCAAAACTTTTGGACTTTACATTTTGCTTCTTTTACTTGGTGAGAGAAGGCTAATCTCTGGAACTTTTCCACTTTCAGTTCTTGAGTGTGAACTTCAAGCTCAATAAGAAATATTTCCAAGTGTAACACTTTCTGTATAAATTTACTTGTTTATTTTAATTTTAATGTGTAAAATGCCATAATTAAACTAAATGGATGCAACTGTATATCTCTGATAGTCCAGTTCTTGCTGTCTTGTATTTTTCCATAATTTACATACAGAACTGCCTTGCAGTACCAGAATTGCTGTGGGGAAAAATGTTCGTAAACTGTACATGAGGTAGTGTGTAAAAAGAATAGTTACATAAGAACTTACCATAAGAGCAGATCTTTGAAGGGATCTCAGTCAGCAGATAACACTGTTGGAACCTTCACCATCAGTGAAGCGGAATCCACATGGAAGATTTTCAGCAGTACAACTGGGGCCGCCCAAGCAGTCAACGTTCCATCAGTCTCATCAACCCTATAAAGGCATGAGCGGCCCCGCTCCCTTCTCAGGTCTTTCCCCTGGAGACTAAGGGAGCTAGGCTGTTGCCATTGGGGACTGAGGAGAGAGAGAGAGAGGCCCAGACCTAAATGAAAGCCTGGATATACCAGACAGCCAGTTCCTAGACAAGAGTTCCAAGAAGGGTGATGGTGGGTGGGAAAGCATGCCTGATAACTGAGATCCATCGAAGAGCTACTGTTATGGTAGGTTTTTAATGTAACTGTTCTGTCTTCTTTGTGGGTGTCTCAGTCATCAGATAACACTATAGGTATGAGTCCCAAGCAATTATAAGTACAAAACAGACAGTCTGGGAGAAGAGCTGTCCATAAACTTAAGACAGGAGTCCCTGTAACACAGCCCAGCCAAAACCTACATGGGCTCTTGAGGCAATGTCCAGAATGTAGTGCTTGGTAAAAGTATGGACTGTACTCCAGGTGGCAGCCATACAAATGTCAGCGACTGAGACCCCTCGGAAACAAGCCACCGAGGTAGTCATTCCTCTGGTGCAATGAGCTTTGACAGCACCAGGCAGTTCTTTGCCCTATTTGTTATAAATGAACACAATGCAATTAGCCAACCATTTGGATAAACATTGTTTAGAAACTGAAACACCCTCTCTACCACGGGTGAAGGAAACAAACAGCAGCTTTGACTTTCTAGACTCCTTGGTACTAAGCAGGTAGTACTTTAAAGTTCTGTGCACATCTAACATATGAAGCAGTGCTTCCGCTGGATTGGCACACTCAGGGAAATAAACAGGAAGGCGGATAGACTGTTTGAGTGTAAACTGTGAAACCATCTTAGGGAGAAATTTAGGATTTGTGCGTAAAGACACCCAGTCTTTGTGAAAAATCAAAGAAGGCTCCTCACACCAGAGGGCCTGAAGCTCTGAAATTCTTCAAGCAGAAGTAATGGCAACTAAAACAATGCTTTCCAAGAGAGAAAGCATAAATCGCCAGTCACGATTGGTTCAAAAGGAGACAGGGTCAGTTTCTCCAAAACAAAATTCAAGTCCCAAGCTAGGACAGGAGAATGGATAGGGGACTTCAGATGCAGGATGCCATGAGAAAGGTATGGGAGAAATCCAGCTGTGCAATCGTGCGGTCACCCATGGGCTCATGAAATGCAGAAAAAGCCAAAAGGTAGACCTTGAGGGAGGAGTATTAGAGACCTGAATCGGAGAGTGAGGTCAGATAGTCCAGGATATGGTTTATAGGGCAGGTGAAAGGGTATAAACTATATTTGGCAGCCCAGATGGCAAACCGCTTCCACTTCATGGCACATGTGGCTCGAGTGGAAGACTTCTGGGTGGCCACTAGGATATTTGCCACTCTGTTTGAGACCCTGAATCTGGTGATGGCTATGTCCTCAGAAGCAAGGCATGCACATGGAGGGATCTGAAGTTGGGATGGACCAGGGTCCCCTGAGCCTGGGTCAGCAGATTCCTGCAAAGAGGAGGAGAAACCGGAGCTCTTCCACCATCTGCTAAAGCAGAGGGAACCAAATCTGCTAAGGCCAGAACCGAGCTACCAGGATCACGCTGGCCCTCTGTATCTGCAATTGATGAGCACCCTCTGAATCAGAGGAAACAGAGGGAAGGCATAAAGGAACCTCCCGGTCCAAGAGAGGGACAACATGTCTCACCAGAGAACTCCAGGCCCTGGATCTAGCTAGCAGAAATAGGGCAGTTTTGCGTTCAGTCGAGATGCAAAATGGTCCAACTCTGGATGACCCCATCTGTTGAACAAGTCTTCTGAGATGGATGAGAGAAGCTCCCATTCATGCATGAGGGACTGAGTCCTTCTGAGACTGCCCACCAGAGTGTTTAGCATGCCTGGCCCATGAACTGCAGAGAGTATCAGACTGTGATCCAGTGCCCAGTACCACACTGTCATGGTCATCCTGCAAAGGGGGTACAAATGAGTCCCCCCCCCGCTTGTTGATGTAGTATACTATGCTTAGATTGTCCAACTGCAACAGCAGTTGACCTGGGTTGAGGTGTTCCTGAAAGGCCTGCATAGCATAGAGCACTGCTTTCCTCTCCAGGACATTGATGTGCAGGGAGGCTTCCCACTGCAACCAAGAGCTCTGGGTCTATAAGTGACCCAGCTGTGCTCCCCAGCCCAGACCTGAGGCATCCATGTTTAGGATCTCATACAGGGAGGAGATCTGAAATGGAATACCTTGAAGCAAATTCAGGGGGTCCATCCACCACTGCAGTACCTTGCATACCGGGGAAGAGACCAGGACTGGTTGGTCTAACTCATCCGTACACTGGTCCCACTGTACCCGGAGGGTCCACTGGAGGATACGCATATGGAGTTTGGCCAGTGAAACAGTGGGTATTGCAGATGTTATCAGGCCCAGCAATCTGAGATATACCCTGGCAGGAATGTATTAACTCTGGGTGACTTTCTGAGCTTGAGCTATGAGGCACTGTGCCCTGTTTTGGGGCAGGAAGCCCTTCCCCTGTGCTTAGAGTCCAGAACCATGCCTTTATACTGCAGCCTTTTGGATGGTATCAGAAATGACTTGGGCAGATTGACAGTAATGCCCAGGGAGTGAAAGAGCTGGAGAATTCGCTCCAGAGTCAGCAAAAGCTTTTCCCTGGATGGGGTCTTTAGGAGCCAGTCACCCAGATAAGGGAAGACATGCAGTCCCTCCCTTCTGAGATCAGCTCCGCCTGCTGCTAAGCACTTGGTAAAGACTCGCAGCACAGAGGACAAGCCAAAGGGCAGCACTTTGAACTGATAATGCTCACACTGAAAGGTGAAACAGAGAAACGCCCTGTGAGGAGGAAAGACCGAGATGTGCCAGTATGCGTCCTGCATGTCCAGTGAACAGAGCCAGTCCCCTGGCTTGAGAAGGGGCATCAGGCCTGGCAAAGTTACAGTCTGGAACTTTTTGTACTGGACATACAGATTGAGGTCCTTTAGGTGCAGAATAAGCTTCAGATTACCGTTTTTTTGGGGGACCAGGAAAAAACCTGGAGTAAAACCCTTTGTTTTTCAGGTGCCTGTACAGTGACTCGATGGCCTGCTTTTGCAGAAAGGACTGCACATCCTCCCAGAAAACTGACAGGTGAGCCAGGAAATAGCAAGAGGGTGGAAGTGGGGTTTCTGGAGGCTGCTGAATGAGCTCCAAGGTGTGACCCCTTTCTGTAATCTGCAGAATCCATACATCCAAAGTTATGGTACTCTATTGATTCAAATGGAGGGAGAACCAGCCTCTGACTACTGCCTCCTAGTGTGGTACCAGAAGATGGGGGTTTGGTAAGGAGTCAGGCAGAGGTGGAGCCAACCACATTGGCTGGTCCCTCACTTCTGGTGTGAATGGCCACCGCTCCAGCACCAGATAGGGTGGGCAAGGGAGTCTGGGCCTGCATTTTCCCTGAGGATGGGGAGCTGTCCCAGGCCTATTGTTCATTTTGCGAAAAAGAGGCTGTCCTCTACTCCTTGGTTTGGTATGCTAGAGGGAATGGACAGACTTGAGGGCCCTCCCTGATGTTTGCAGATCATTAATGATGTTCTGGACATCAGGGACAAAAAGCTTGATGCCATTAAAGGGGCATTATGCACTTTTTGTTGCTCATCAGCTGCAAACCCAGATACTTGGAGCCAGGAGTGCCTACATAGGCACATGCCTGTGGCACCTGCCCTGGCAACAGTGTCAGCCATGTCATACAGGGCTCTGAGGAGATGCTTACTAACATCCTCAGTGGCTTGAAGGCACTGAAACAGTTCCTACTTTTGAGTACCCTCCGAAAGGGCCTGGGCGGCAGCCATGCCCTTCTTCCAATTGGCATTTTGGTGTTTTACCATGTGTGACAGATAGTTTGCAATCTTCAAACCTAGAGTAGATGAAGCATAAACCCTTTTACCCCAGAGGTTGATTCTGCAAGACTGTTTCTGTGGGGGAAGGGAACTAAGGTGCTTAGGTGCCTTAGACCCGTCATGAATTGCCTCGATGACCATTGAGTCTGCCTGGGGCTGAGCAGCATAACAAGAAAGACCCTGGGGGGGTGTGATAAAGTTTGTCCACCCTGCGGGGCATAGCTGACACCATGTTAGGTCTGTGCCAGGCTGCTGTGACTGCATTCGTCAAGGCTGGTAACATTGGAGGAATGATCTTTGGGGGAGATTCTGGAACCTCCAGGAAGTGCACCAATTCTTTCTTGGTGGCATCCTCTTCCTCGGTGTGGAAGCCCATGGCTGAGGACAGCTGCTTCATCACATTGAAAACTGTGGGGTCCTCAGGAGGAGACCGGGGGTATGTTTCACTGAGTCCTCACTGACAGAAGAGGCTGTAGATCTGTCAGAGAGCAGGATCTATTCCTCTTCTTCCTCCTCAACATCAGGAAGAATGAGGTTTGGGTGGTACTCCTCAACCTCAACCTGTTTAACATGTGGGTCTGGCATTGGATGCACTGACAACTGCCCAAGGGGAGCTTCCTGGGGTCGACAAGGAGGCGTTGATGACAGAGTAGCCATCAACATCATTGGTGAGGAGAGCCTAAGTGCCTGGACAATCACCAAAGTGAATTTTGTCAGGATTTCATTCAAGTCGACAGTGTTTGTCGACTGAGGTGGGTCGATGGCACTTGTGTCAATGACCCACCTGTTAAATCCTGTGAACCCGAAGAACCTATTGCCCTGGAGGGAGAAGGTGCAGGTCTCGACAGGAGAGTCATCGATGATGAGTCCATCATCAACAAAAAAGGGGCAGATGACCTGGAGAACAAAGGCCAGCCACCCTGAGAATCGGGCGGAGGTGCTGTCGGTATAGGTCTGGTAGGCATAGAGATCTGGACAGCTGATTTTATCGCTGGTGCAGCCGCAGCCAATTAAAATCCCACAGAAGAAGAAGAGATCAATTGGAAACATGGTCGACACCAGGGGAGTTGTTGCGATCTCAGTCTTTTTTGTGACTTTTAGCTGAGGACTTGTCTTTTGCCTTGGAGGCCTGGGAGCTCGAAGAACTAGTTGGCGACTAGGAGACTGGGACCTTAGAGGACCCCTGCCCAGAACTAGCTATCTACCTGTTGATCCATCAGGAAATAATTGAGAGCCTTTCTGCATTGCCTGGTAGTTGTTTGGTTAAAATTGTGGCAGAGCTCACAGTCAGAAACTTTGTGGTCAGGCCCAAGACAGCAGACACAGAGAGAGTGCTCATCTGTGGAGGCAGTCTTTTTTTCTGCAGCGGCAGCAAAAGAAGAGATAATACAAAGGATTAACTCTCAACATAAACAAGTTGGAGGAATCTGTTTAAAAAAAAAAGAGATTCAAAAATTAAAGTTAGAAAAGCCGCAGGCGAAAAAAGATGCAAATACTGCATCGGAGATTCTGTGGAGACCTGTGCGAGCTAGTGTATGGCGGGAAACAACTGAGGAGGGAGTGGGGCCACTCTTGCCTTTATAGAGTTGATGACACTGACAGACGTCGATGGCGTGGGCGGCCCCAGTTGTACTGCTGAAAAACTTCCATGTGGATTCCCCTTCACCGAGGGCAAAGGTTCCTATGGTGTTACCTGATGACTGAGATACCCCTGAAGAAGATCTTGAATTTTGTGCACACCCTCAGTGCTGGATGCATGTATAGACCCCTCGAGCATCACTTGTGGGGTTTATGTAAAATCCAACAACTTGGGTGTGTGTAAGATTCTCATTATACACACTACCCCATGTATTATTTTATATGTGTACAATACTACCCACTGATGAGGGCATACTTTGTAGGAACTACTGATAATTCTATGTGCCCCATGCATGGTTAGGGCACAACAGTGGTACCTATCAAATAGGAATGTCTGACAAGGAGGAAATTATGAACACTATAATAATGACATGTTTATTTTGTGTTTTACAAATCATGTAACCAAAACCTTGTTCTAAAACTTATGAGACCAAGGATGTCAGTTTTCTAATCCAGTTGGTTATGCTCCAAGATGACATCATAGAGGTGTTATAATAATAAAATAGCTTCCTAGTCCTATGGAATCTAAAATTAGCATATGTTTTTATTTATTTGCAACTCCTGTTCGTGCTCTTATAGTACATACAACAGTTACAATGTATACTGGAGCACAGCACTAGCAGCAAGCGCAAGGAGCCAGGCCTTGTGGATGGGATGCAGGAAATATGCCTCCTTTATGTCAGGGCTAGATTGATAAGAGAACCCATCAGTTCAAGCAGTCCTAGGACTTTGTAACCTAAGATCAAGCCTCAAGTTGAGAGGGTTGACTCCAAGACTGAGGTCCTGGAGTTTAGAAGGACAGTTTTGGGAGGGTGAGGCAGGTTTTGAGGGGTGAACTATGGGAGATGGAGGAGGCAGGAGGAATAGTCAAATGACAAGGCAAGGCAAATTTATTTGTTAGGTGACCATCCCAATGGCTCTGGTCACCAGATAGTAAAACAAGAACTTTTTTTTCAGGCAAGTCAGGAAAACAGAAAACAAACATAATAAACAATAAAACCATAATTATAACTACTCGCTGGTTGCATAATTATCAGTGGGACCGAAATGCTGAATTAATAAGTTTTTAATAAAACCTTGAAAGCATTCATTGTTGGGGCTCCTCAAATTTAAGGCCTGAGAGGTCTCCCTATAATTCCATGATAGAGACTGAAATCTTCAGGTGACCAAGACTTTAAGATTGCTGCCCCACTGCTTTGGAACAGTAGGGCAGCACTCTTAAAGTCCTGGTCACCTGAAGATTTTAGTCTGGATCGTGGAATTATAGGGAGACCTGCATCAGAAAAAGGAAGAGGGGCAGACAGGAGTATATTTGGACACATGGTCATTCAGGCTGTCAGAGCCCAGATTGTAAAGAGCTTTGTAGGTCAACAAACATATTTTGAAGTTGATACACCACCACACTGGCAGCCAGTGCAGAACACGCAGCATCGGCATAATATGCTTGGACCAAGAGGTCCCAGCAGTCTGCCAAGCTGCTGCATTCTGCACTAGCTGCAGGTGACGTACCAGCCTCTTAGTGGTATGGTGGAAGTGCAGCAGCCTTTGCTGAAGTGTATGCACCACAGGCTGGGGTTCAAATCCCACAGTGGGAGATAGAAGAAAAAAGGAAGAGGGATTGGTAACCTTTTTATGGGCAGACTAGATGGGCCTAGCGGTCCTTATCTGCTGACAATTTCTAGGTTTCTGTGTTAGTGAAACAGCAGCGCAGTAATCCAATTTTGAGGTGATAAACATGAGAACCAGAGTTGCCAGATAGTTTTTAATCCCGGTGATATTATTATGGCCCACTGCTGACACCTGATGCTCCAGCATCAGTCTGCAATCCACAATGACTTCCAGATTTCTCTCCCTATCCACATCTCATAGATGTACAAACCTCTTAGTGGTATGGTGGAAGTGCAGCAGACTTTGCTGATATGTATGCACTACACGCTAGGGTTCAAATCCCACAGTGGGGGAATAGAAGGAAAAAAGGAAGGAAGAGTGGTAACCTTTTATGGGCAGACTGGATGGGCCTAGTGGTCCTTATCTGCTGACAATTTCTATGTTTCTGTATTTCTATGTTAGTGAAAGAGCAGTGCAGTAATCCTGTTCTGAGGTGATAAACATGAGAACCAGAGTTGCCAGGTCTGTAGGTTCCAGATAGTTTTTAATCCCGGTGATATTACTATGGATCACTGCTGACACTTGATGCTCCAGCATCAGTCTGCAATCCACAATGACTTACAGATAGGAACACAGAAACATAGAATTTGACGGCAGATAAGGACCGCTTAGACCACCCAGTCTGCCCATTTCCCTACCTACTGAATAAGCTGCAGATCCTAGTTAACCAGCAGCCTACTTCTTCCTACCCCCACCCCCTAGAATGGCCTTATGACTGTCCCATGCATGCTTGAATTCTACCAGTGTTTTTGACTCCACAACCTCCTCCAGAAGGCCGTTCCATGAATCTACAACCCTCTCTGTGAAAAAATACTTGCTTAAATTACCTCTGAGCCGCCCCCATCTTCGGATTGTGCCCCCTTGTTCTTGCACACCTCTTTTTTTGAAAGATGCTACCCTCTTGGACTTTGCTGATTCCTTGAGGTGCTTGAAAGTTTCTATCATGTCTCCCCTCTCCCTCCTTTCTTGAGGGCTATACATATTAAGCTCCTTTAGTCTCTCTTCATATGTCTTCCGGTGCAGACCCTGCACCATTTTAGTTGCCCTCCTCTGGACAGCTTCCATCCTGTCTATGTCTTTGCGGAGATTGGTCTCCAGAACTGCACGCAGTACTCCAGATGGGGTCTGACCAGCTGTCTGTACAGAGGGATAATAACTTCCTGTTTTCTACTGGTTATGCCTCTCCCTGTGCATCCCAGTATCCCCCCAGCCCTCCTTGCTGCCCTCTCACATTGCTTGCCCACCTTTAGGTCATCTGATGATACCCCAGGTCCCTTTCCATTTTTGTTGCTGTTAGCATCTCACCCCCATTGTGTACTCTTCCTGGGTTTTTTTTCCCAGGTGCATTACCTTGCACTTCTAGCATTGAATCTAAGCTGCCATGGTCATTTGACCATTCCTCTAACCTGCCAAGTCCTTCTCATTCTTTCCACCCCACCTTGTGCATCAACTCTGTTGCAGATCTTTGTGTCATCTGCAAAGAGACATACTTTCCTTCCAGTTCCTCTGCAATGTAACATAAAGACATTGAAGAGGACCGATCCTAATACTGAACCCTCAGCGGTACCCCACTAGTAAACCCCTTTCTTCAGAGTGGACTTCACTTACTGTTACTCTCTGTGTCCTATTCTCCAGCCAACCTTACCCAGGCTGTCATCTTGGGACCCAATCCCAGGCTGGCTAACTTGTGTTATTAATCTTGTGTGGGACTGTGTCAAATGCCTTGCTGAAGTCTAGGTAGGCCATGTCCAAAGCCCCTCCCTGATCTACTGCTTTGGTCACCCAGTCAAAGAAATCTAATTAGATTCGTCTGGCATGAGCTTCCCACTGTGAATCCATGCTGCCTTGGGTCCTGTGCCCTCTGGCCTCTAGATACTCGACAATTCTTTCCTTCAAGTGATTCCATCATTTTCCTATCACTGAGGTTAAACTAACAGGTCTGTAATTTCCTGCTTCTGCCTTGCTCCCACTTTTGTGAAGGGGAATCACATCTGCCCTCCTCCAGTCCTCGGGTACCACCCCATCCTCCCATGATTTTTTAAAGAGGGCAGTCAGTGGTGTCACTAGTTCTACCCTTAGTTCTTTTAGAATTCTGTGATGAATCCCATCAGGCCCCATTGCTTTGTCCACCTTCAGTTTTCAGAGTTCTTTCAGAACCCTTTCTTCTGTAAATGGGCTGGTATCAACTTCTGTATCCAGAGTGTTTCTACTGTTTGTTTTAGGTACCTCCCCCTCTTCATTTGTAAATACTGAGCAAAAATATTTGTTTAGTATCTCTGCCTTTTCACAGTCTCCACTCTGTACACAATAGGGAGATTTCTCTCCCTGTCCACAGCTCATAGTGTAGTCCCATTTAAAGATGGTAAAAGGGTACTATCAGTACTCATTGCTGCCCTGACTTAGCCTGGTTTCATCGGTATCACCTCTGTTTTTGATGTGTCAAGTCTGAGCCAGCTGGAGGCCATCCAGTCCTGAATTTCAGCCATACACTTGTCTCAGACTGAGACAGCACTCATCTAATCAGGTGTACAGGACACGTAAACCTGGGTGTCATCTGCATAACATTGAAACCTGTACAGTACCATACTGCCTAATGATCTCTCTTAATGGTGACATGTGCATGAGGAAGAACATAGGGGCCAGGATCAACCATGAGTCACTCCACAACAGAATGCAGCAGCCCCTGAGATGTTACCTCGTAACACCACCTGCTGTACCAACCAAACCAGTTGATCTCAAAACCACCACAAAGTTGTCCCCTGTGAGTCCTACATAAGGCCTCAATTTAACCTACAGTACAATCGAGGAGAGAGTGTTGAGGGGACTACAGCCACTAAATGGAATAAATGACTGGGCTCAGAAGGGTTGCACCAGATAGTGTTAAGGGAGATGGGTCAGGTCCTGGCAGATATCTTCAACTACTCTTTGGAGAAAGAACAATGTTCAGAAGATTGGAGGACAGCAGATCTTGTCCCGTTACATTAAAGTGAGATTCAGGAGGAGCCTGGCAAGTATAGATCAGTATGTCTGATATCTAGATTGGGGAAATTACCAGCGTCTGTAATTAAAGAAAGGATAACAGAGTTCCTGGAATAAAATGGCATGCAGGATTCCAGACAGCACAGATTTACCAGCGGAAGGTCACACCAAACAAACCTGATTAAATTCTTCCACTGGGTGACCAAGGTCATGGATAGAGGTTAGGCAGTTGATGTCTTGTTCCTAGACTTCAGCAAAGCCTTTGATTCAGTTCCACATTAAAGATGTTGGGCAATTCTGAGGGTGGGCGTCAGCATTTTGGGGAGGGTGAACAGCTAACTGAGTGACAGGACCCAGAGTGTGTGCCTAAATGGAGAACCTTCAGAGAAAGAGGAAGCCACAAGAGGTGTACCCCAGGGATCAGTTCTAGCATATTTATTTTTCAAACTGGAAAGGGGGTTCGAGGAAAGTTATGCCTCTTCACAAATGACACCAAGGTCTCTGAAAGAGTGGGCACTGAGAAAAGGATAAAGGCCATAAAGAAAGATCTGGAAACTCTGGAGAGGTGGTCGAGGGTATGGCAGCTGAAATTTAAGTGCAGGGCCATGCACATAAGGGCCATAAACCCAAGAATGGAGTATGGGATGTATGGGGTGGTAGTGGATAGCACATCAGAGAAAAGGGACTTTAGGATGTTAATAATGTAGAACTTGAAGGCATTGGCACAGTGTTGTAGGGCTGTGGGCTAGGCAAATGTGATGCTGGAACAAGGGAGAGGGATCACTACCAGAAGGAGAGAGATAATACAGCCCCTGTATAGACCCTGGTTCACCCTCTCCTGGAGTATTGTGTACTATTTTGGAGCCCGCTCTTCGGGAAGAACAGGGACACACCACCAGAATGATATGGGGGCAGTAGGGTAGGTCCTATGAGAAGTGCATGGAGGATCTAAACATGTACACACTGGAGAGCAAGAGAAAAGATTAGTGACATAATTGAGACATTCCGCAACCTCCATGGAATAAACAAGGTGGACAGCACCAAGCTGTTTGCAGTGAGGGGTAATACAGGTGCCAGGAGTAACTCCCTGAAACTGGTGGATGGAGGTACAAGAAGGACACCAGTAATTATTTTTTTACAGTAGGAGTCTGGTGATGGACTAGAACAAGCTTCCAGAGGTCATAAGGGTTGAAACAATAGAAGGGTTCAAAAGAGAATTGGGCAGGCACATAGGAATAGTGTGTATGCAAGGAGCAGACGAGGGGTTGGGGAGGTAAGGAGGACTGACAATGGCAAAGTCCCAAAATTAGACAGTTTCAGGAACACTGAATGGGCTGCACAAGTAACAATTTGTACTAGCAGTTTGCTATAATCAGTATTCAGCATGAACACAATTAATGAACTAAGGTAAGAGGTTCCTGGTTTTAGATCTCCTCAGGATAAAACTGTATTCTAATACTTTAAAAAAAAAAAAATCATACCCCTCACAGGGTTTATAAAAAGAGCCAAAATGAACCAAAAAAGCTCAGTGCTTCATTTGCATATGTTTGTCTTCCTCCTAGGTCTTTGGAGTTATTTTTTGCCACTAACCAAAACAGCAGAGGAGAGCACACAAATGATGGAAAATCTCCACGCCTGTGTCGAAAATTTTCATCCCCACCCCCACTTTCCATCTCTAGGACTTCTTCACCGGTCCGTACTAGGAAACTGTCATTGAGTTCCCCGGTGAACTCCAAAATAGTGGCTCTTGATTTGTCTACTTCTTCTTCTGCCAGTAGCCCTACCTCATCCTTCAGCTCCGCAACTTCCCCACCACCCAGTTCTGGCAAACTACCACTGGACCTAAGCAAAAGCCTGTCATCCCCAGAACAGAGTCCTGGACCCACAGAGGAGAGTTCAGAAAATCCTCGCATTGAACTGTGTAACAAGTTAAGAAGAAGCATCCAAAGAGGTACGGTATCATGTAGCCATGATTTCATGTAGATTTGTAGGGTTTATTGTTAATTATTTTATTTTTTATTTTAGTCTTTGGTAACCCGGGTAAGGCCCACTAGGCACAAGTGCCTGTTTTCAGGGGTGACTTGGGAGCACTGGGTGGTTAAGTGACTTGCTCAGAGTTACACAGTATGCAAGTGGAGGCTGTGAGAATCAAACTCGGGTCTGGTCTGCTGGATGTATCAAGCTCATTCTCACATCACTCCTCTAACCTCTAGGCTATGCTGCTAGCCCAGATTGTAAAATCATTTAATAAAGTGGGACTTTATTAATTGTATTGCTTGTTTGAAAACAATGGTTTTTATTGTGCATTAGAAAACTGATAGAAAAAGTAAAACCTCTGGGAAAAATGAAGATTAAAAAATCTGTTACTGAAATTTAAAGGAAGGAACTTAATCCTCAACAGAATGCCTCAAGGGCAAGAACAGATCATTCAAATGAGCTCCCTTGTTGGGTATTTAATGGATTTTCTAACCAAAGGAGACATCATTAGAGTCAGGAACATATTGCTTGGTAACAAATCTCTTAAACTGACATTTCAGCTACTGCTGAGTATAATAAATCAGTTGTCATTAGCAGAGAAAGCAAAGTAGAGGCTGAAGCCTGAGCAACTGTATGCTGTGCACTTATTGAGTAACATTGTGTGTTTAGAGTGTGGAGTTTAAGGTCTCATGGCTGAATTCAGACATTGAAATTTTCATATCTAGGGTCCTAGTACTGTACCAGCTTTGTAGTTCATAACCGTGAAAAGATAATTCTTACTTTACTGCAGTTTATTTTATTTTACCAGAGAAAAAAACACATTGTGGTTAAGGGCGTGTTTTGCAAGAGTGTCTTGTAGGGGTGTGCATTGAATTAGAATCTGCTTTCAAATACTTCGAATGCCAGGCATATTCAAAGAATACCTGAATATTGGGGCTGTGGGCATATTCGAGGTATTCGATGGTGCATATTCAGCAAGACTTTAAGATCTCATGAGATCTGTCAGCCAATCCTCAGGCTGCGTAGAGAGCTTTCCAGAGCTTTACCCTATGACCTGTCGTAGTTCAGAGAAACACTCTGGCTCAGAGGAAGCTGTTGCTCTCAGTGAAGGAGTTGTGCTTTTCTGAATTGACTACAAAAAAATAGTCTTTGCAGACTTTTTTGACTCTTCTTTTTAATGAATCTTAGTTGAGACTGTGGTTCTCCACTTGATCTGACTGATTTACTGCCGAGTAGTTTTTTTACAACAGAACAAATTGTGTTGTAATCTTTAGGCCAGGGTTTGTCTGCAGTTGAAAGCTAGGCTTTAGGCTAGCTCTTACTTGCTGGATAGCTGGCTGAAAAAAGGCTTGTTCCTGTGACTTCTTCAAACTTAGAATTACAGTGCTGAAAAATATATTTATATATTTTTTATTTGCAGTGAAAAATATTACCATATTTGTGCAAAAACATTAGTGTTTATTTACTGTGTTCTGAAGCTACTGCCAGTGTGCTAGGTCAGCAGCTTTACTTCCTTTTCTGTAGCTGTTTTAATCATCGTTATTAAAAACATTTATTTTTTTTCCTGATGCTGCAGTCGTTATTTTGGCAGTGCACTTAGGCAACCACTGCTGTCAGTGTATAATATACTGAAAACAATGGGGGAGCTCTGCCACCTTTACTTTGTGGCTTGATTACCAACAACAGTATAAAAAATTGTTGAAGTCTTTACTTTTTTGTCTCCGGACACTGCAGACATTATCTGTGCCTTAAGGGTAGGCAGGGCAGGGGCTGGGGGGCACCTTTACAGCCCAGACACAGCTTTCTCACTGCTGGTAAGGCAGTAAAGAGTTGAAACTACAATATAAAAAAATTGCTGAAGCCTTTTTGTCTTCAGACCATACTGCACAGACTTTATCTGTGCCCTAGGGTGGGCAGGGGCCATGGCACCTTGGCATGTGGCATAGATTTAGCTTTCTGACTGTGTTAAAGTAAAACGTTAAAGAGACAATAATATAAAAAAACTGTTGAAGTCTTTATTTGTATCAGGACGGTGGATGTCACAGACGTTATCTATGCCCTATGGTTGGCAGGGCAGGGGCAACAGGGGGCACTTTGCGGCTTAGGCTTAGCTTTCTGACTGTTGTCAAAGCAGTAAAAAGTTGAAACAATATAAAAAAATTGTTGAAGTATTTTTCTCTCCAGAGTCTGGATGCTACAGAAGTGGTCACAAAAAGCCCATGTGGAAAACTTGGAGTAAAAATACCAAAAAACACCTAGGGCATTAGAGTTTTCGACCATAACACCCTACCTTGTAGGGACTGACAGGCATCAGGGGTGTGACTTGGGATTGTCGACAGTAATGCTCATGCCATTCCACCCCCACCCACACCCTGCAGCCAGTGACAGGCATCGAGGTGCGGCTTGGACCCTTTGTCCCCAGAGTTCACCCCATTCTCCTATACTGCACCCATTTCAGCGTATTTCCTTATGGAATGAGGTGAATGTAAAGCCCAGACGCCCCAAGGCACACCTCGACACTTGTCAGTGTCTGAAGGGTAGGGTGAGGAGAAATGTCACGACTGTCATGGGCGTTGACCCAAATGCACATCTCAGTGCCTGTCCATCTCTGCAGGGTGTGGGTGGAGTTGGCGTCTGTTCAATACTTCAATGCCATTACTATACTGCATCTGTCTAACTCCTGCACTTCCACTGCTAATGCCAGTAAGCAACACTTGGCATTGACAAATACTTGTTATATATTGATACTACAAGAGACATCTGTAGCTATTTTCACTGTTCTGCTTATGCAACCAGAGAGCAGCAAACTGTTCAATACCAGTATGTTTACCAAACCATCAGCTAATCCAAGATGTCAGTACACAATGGAACAGCACATTTTATATGTTGCAATGCTTGCTGTAACTGAAGCATGTTCTGCATCAGTTATCCGTCGAGCAGGATAGTGGTTGGATACTACTGCACCAGGACTGAAGCATTATTGAGAGCATGGTCCAGATTCTGTCTCCCTTTGAGAAATGCACCCATGATTTAAGCTCCAATACAGCTTCATAGTGTCATTCACTGTGCGGGAATAATGTTTATGAATTGTGCTTGGTGCCACTTGTTTGTATATTGATTTGTTTTGGCCTTACTCATTCCCATCTTGAGTATGAGCTGATAGTTGAAGGCCCAAAAAGAACAGAATAGAATCCACCTCCTCCAACTCATGGAGAGTATGCCTGGCAGCACTCAGGAGAGGGAAAAACCCCCTTTAACGGAGGAAACCTCTGAGGAACCATGGCTACCAAGTTGCCTTCCTTCTAGGCATACCACGAGGAGATGGAAATAAAGGCTGAATGCATTTCTGCTTCGGGATTAGGAATGTATGTCTCAAAACAAGATGATGTCCATCTTCCCAGATGTTTAATGATGTAGGCTGAAACTTTCTTTCGAGATGTGGAGGTAGCAGCACCGATTCTAAATGAATGTCTAGAATAAGCAAAAGGATCAAGTCCCAGGTGTTGCAGTAGTGATCGAATAGAATCCACAAATTCTTTGGTGGTTAGAGGAGCATTATTGTGAGAAGTAAGTAGAGGAGAATCAGGACTGGATTGACTATCAAGGCTGCATAGCTGGTTCAGGAAGTAGATGGGGTACCAAGCCGTATTTGTAGGAAAATATTCAATGTCTATGCCTTCTCGAAGCCTGTCCATTTTTGATGCAGGTAGATGAAGAACATAGTAGTCAGGTTCCTTGGTAAGATGTTTGACCTTGAGAAAGGATGTTACAGAATTTGATGAAACTGTGAATTCTCCGGGGCGTAGAAATCCATCAAATGCCAAAGATATAGCTGCAAGTAGAATGGTGGAGTGTGAAGTAGGAGGTTCGGACTTCAGTAGATTAATTAGCTGTTTGAATATGATATCGTCGATGGGCAAGCGAGTAGGCATCTTTTTGAATGAGAGTTTTTGGATTGCTGAAAGAAGAAGCTTAACTGCAGAATAAGATGTCAAGGAGACAGAAGTTGGATCTTACAAGCAGAAATGAAATTGAAAATCAGCTAAGTATTGACGAGTGGTAGAATAGGATAATTTACTGGTTGAATGACAATAGGTTGTGAAAGCTGATATGGTAGGTAGGGAAATCAGAAATGCAGAGGAGGCTGTCATGGAGCAGAATGAATTGTATTTTTTCCAGGCTGTGCAGTAAGCTGATTGTGTACTGATAGATAATGCTGACCACATGAGGTTTTGTGCTGTAGTAAGGTAACTGATCATGGCATGACTAGATCCTTGAAACAAGGAGCTGGAGTTGGTAGAGGAAATGCAGTAGAAAGGAGAATACTGAATTTCTGAAATTGAAAACGGGAAAGGTAGTCAGCTGCTGTGTTGAGATGACCAGGAATATGAAGACACTGAATACAAAAATTATGAATCAGAGAACGCCATGTTAATCTCCGCAAGAATAACATGATTGTAGGAGAGGATGATCTGCCTTTGTTAATAATATCTACTGTTATTTGATTATCTGTATAAATACTGTAGATAAAGACCAGCGATGACCCCAAGTGGAAGCTGCTGCAACTACAGGATATAGCTCAAATAATGGAGAAGAGGTCATGGCTGCAGGTAAGTGTAGAAATTCATGAGGCCATGTTGAAGAGATCCAGGATTGATGGAAAATAGCAGCAAATCCATGAGTAGGCAAAGCATCCGTGAAGACTTGAGGAGAAAGCTCTTGAGAAATGTCTTTGTAGAACACAGAGCAACCATTCCATTAGTTTAGGAAGAGGAACCACGTGGCAAGGTCAGATTTTGCAGTGGCTGTAATAGAAATATGATGGTGGAGGGCTGAAGCTGAAGGGAGCAATTAGAGCAGATATGCTATGAATGTACGTCCTTGAGGAATTATACGTGTAGTGAAGGAGAGATAACCTAGCAAAGACAAGAGTTTGTGTTTTGTACAAGATGAGCGATTGGAGAATGATAGGACCAGAGTCTTGATTCTGCGTAACTTGTCCATAGGGAGTCTGGCTTCCATGCGAATGGAGTCGAGAATGATGCCCAAAAATTTAAAGGGAAGTAGCAGGACCAGAAGTCTTTTCCTCCGAAACAGGCACAGCCAATTGATGAAATAAATGGTGTAAGGCAGAAAGGGCCGCCGCCGGAGGTGCAGAAGGAGGCTCAATGAGAAAAAAATCGTCGACCAAATGGATCACTGAGGTCACCCGACAATGATTCAACAACAACCAACAAAGTGTAGAAGAAAATATATCAAACAGTTTCGCTTTTGCAACTGAATACTACTCGCACAGCAAAGTAGTAGGAATCTTCCCATTTGATGCCATAGAGATGCCAAAGGGTCGGATGAATAGGAAGGAGTTTAAACGTATCGGCAATGTCAGCTTTGGAAAGCCATGCGCCTCTGCCCATTGGTTTGATAGTCAATATGGCGTCATCAATCTTGGCATATGCCAGAGAAAAATCCCGAGAAGGGATAAGAGAGTTGATACTGGGAATGCAAGTGGTACTTGGAGCGGATAAATCAAAAATAAGGCACTGCTTTCCTGAGAATTTGTGAGTAGCAATGCCAATAGGGCTGACATGAATGAGAGGAAACAGAGGATATAGGAATGGTCCGATGATATATCCCTTATCCAGTTCCTTCTGTAAGAGGGAGGAGACCAACTCCGGTTGAGAGAGCTGTTTGCAAATTAGGAGATTCGTAGGAGTCCTGAGGAAGAGAACATATGCCAGTATGGAATCCAAAAGTAAATCCAGAGAGGAGAAATTGCACCAATGAGCGAGATGGATGATTGGCAAGGAAATGGGACAGCGTGGTGACGTTAATAGGAGTAGAGGGATGATGGAATAGTCAGGTCCTGCTTCTGAAGTTAGGGCAGATAGATTTTGCATGAGCTTCACCACAATGACTGCAAATGTGCAGCATATGGCAGGGATGAAGGGAGCAACCCATTTCATTGAAATTATTACAGACAGATCTACCAGCCATGAAAGTAATTGGATGACCATGTTTGCCATAGGACAAGCGAGGCATAGCAATATGATTGCGTATAGTCCTGGTAATAGTGGAGCCTGAAGAGGTAGTACGGGAAGCAGATGAATCTGGAATGGATAAAGGGCAGAAAGCAGCGGCATGGGAAAAGGAGCCACAAA
Organism: Neoceratodus forsteri; assembly: GCA_016271365.2. Lineage (NCBI taxonomy): Eukaryota > Metazoa > Chordata > Ceratodontiformes > Ceratodontidae > Neoceratodus > Neoceratodus forsteri. Next base: position 317,489,855 of record CM057454.1, read on the forward strand.
TCTGGCAAGTGAGAGCCTGCTGACCAGTGAAATGGTGGCAAAACAACTCATTATTGAGAGAACCCCAGTGAAAGTGGACATTCAGGTGAGATAAAGCAGCAGCAGCCTTAGCCCAAAAAGATTTATGGTAATCATAAAAGTGAGTACCTCCATAGCGGACGCCGAGGTCGACTACTAGATAGAGATAGGTATCTAGCTCCTCCCTTAGAGATTGAAAGGCAGAACACAGAACATCTCTGAACAGACTAAATGCCAAAACAAATTCAGGAATAGTCAATTTTTTGGAAAGCCTAGGGTCCTTAGAATGTAGAACAATGGAGAAGTCACCACAAGAGATGACTCTGTTCTCAATGGTATCGTGAGAAGAAATAAGCAATGAGATAAGGTTGACATCTTTCCCTTCAATGATATCCTTGCTGAGATGAGCGGAAACCAAATGAACAGGGGAGATGGCAGGCACAGAGGGATTGGAAGCCAAAATACCTGAGTTGGAAGCAATGCCAGGCACTGAAGGAGAGGGCTGAGGCATCGGGCTGGAGCAGGCATCGGGGCAGGTGGAGTCTGCAGAATCTGAGAAGAGGACTGGCGATGTTCCATAATATCCAGGCGATTGGAAATATCAGTCACAGAGGAAGCAAGATGAGAAATCAAATCCTTTAATTCAGCAAAGGCATCAGGTGCAGGGTTAGCAGGACAGGCTGGCATAGGACAAGGATTGCGATCCTGATTTTCGAGCCATAAATCATACAGTTCCTGTTTTTTAGCACCAGCAGGAACAGGGACTCCCAGAACCTTCAGTTCAGTGAGGAGACAAGGAACAGTCCAGTCCTTTAAGGAATGGTTAGACTTAGTAGACTTCTTCCGTTGAACTGGGGGGGGGGTCCTTCAGGTGGAGCAGGAGGATCCATAAAGGCTAACAACTAGCTGAATACAAGTAGACTGGAGAGCAGGAAAAGGAACATCAAATATGTCTAAATGCAGTAGTCGAGTAGATCCAGGAATCAGTGACCAAGGGAGGCCACGAAAGAATCCAGAAGCGAAGCCCAAATGAACCTCCAGGAAAAGCGGAATGACAAGGAAGAAGCTTGGAGCAGGCAGGACCGAAAAATGGCCAAACCTGCAGCAGGAAGCACTCCAGACGAACTTCAGGAAGGGCCGGGCACATAGAGCAGGAGAAGAAGAGAGCATGAGTCAGGCTGTCCAATACTCGAAACTGCGGAGGCAGGAAAGAAGAGGGGGCAGGGAGCAAGGAGAGATGACAGGAGGAGCCGAACAGAATGCCGCAAGTGGCGAGAGGAAGCTGGCAATGAGGACACGACAAAAAGGTAAGCCCAACAAAGAAGAGAACCACACGCCTGGCCCAGCGCTCAAACTGAGAACACTAAGCAGAGAGGGCTGGGCATGTCGGTATCTTATTGGGAATTCCCGCCCATTGAATTACAGGCGGGCCCTTCAATTGAGGCACAGGTCAGGAAGCATAGGAAAACCAGGAGCAGTTTCAAAATTCACAAATAGCATTTTATTTTGCTCAATAACAGCAAAATAAAAAATAAAATGTGTTCAGTATAACTATTTATAAAGGCAGTACAAACAGAGAAAATAAAGTTTTTCTTCTGAGGGTATCTCTTAATTCCAGGTTTCAAGCTCTCAGTCTCTCATTCTCCTTGTCTCTCTAGCAAAGGCATTGCTGCTCTTTTTATAAGTCTCTGTCTGGGAACTCATTAAGAGAGCCTGCTTCTCACAGAATATTCTTATAAGTTTACAGAATGTTCTTGTCAGTTTCTATGCAGGTGCAGCAAAAGGAACATAGTGACCCAGAACTGACCTCTTGTTTACAGCTCTGCAAAAGACTTAAAAAACTGCATCTCTGGTTAATCCCTTGAATTCTAAATAGCTTTGCGATCATTTCAACAGTACAACTATATAAATTTTATTTATTTTTTATTTTTTTAGTTCTTTTTCCCTCTGGTCAAGGTCTGGGGGGCCTCTCTCAGGCATCCTGCCTGATCCTCCCCAGCCTAAAGTCCTCCATCTGTACCTCCTCTCTCCTCCTCCTCTACTCCACTGTCAGTACCCCTGGCTTAACCCCTCCAGGGTGGGGCCACCCCTCCTCTTTGGGTGCTCCTTGAGCCAGACCCCGACTGGAGAGAGGACCCGGGTGAAGGAACCTGGAAGGTCAGACTGGAAGAGCCCTGCATTGGGATGGGGGCAAGTGCCGTTGCCTACCCCCATAGACTGTTTTCTTCCTTTTCTGTTCTTCTTCCCCCTTCTGTGCATGTACACATCCCCAACATAGGACGCACGACAATCCCTGCCCATGTCAGGGCATGCTAGCTACGTGTGGCCAGACATGCTGCAGTGCCCCGGTCTCCACCAGGAGCCGCTGGCATGCCGAGCAGTCCCACCCCATCCCTCGGGAAGGAGAGCAGTCCATACGGGCACTCAATCCTCACCTATCCGCCACCGACCCCCGGCGTCCTGAGCTCGCGCCCGAACCCAGGTCACCGGCATGGTACGAGGTGTGGCGTCCAGCGCCTCAACCCTCAGCGCCACTGGGCCGGCACTATATACATTTTAAACAATGTGATCCAAGTATCAGTGACATTTCCACATAAAGACTCACATATATTTTTATACTCACAGATATGCAAGGGGAGAAAAGACAGAAATAGCAAGGGAAGGCAGAGAGGTAGCAAGAGGCACAGGCAGAGTAATCAATTCCTAGGTCTCACAAGAAAATGTGGTTGTGCAACCAGACAGACAGAAAAAAAAAGAGGATAGAACAGACCCTTGCATTTAAACTCTTTCTGCATAACAAATGGGGCAGGGCCTTATTTAACCCTGTCACACAGTCTGGTAATTCTAGCTGTCCCATCTCCTCATGTCAACTGTGGAAAGTTTCCAGGAGTGCAGCACTATGGACTTGTTTCCAGAACCTGTCAAAGAACTAGTTGAAGGGTTTACTAGGGAGTTAAGATCATGTCTAAAACTGTACATGACAGTACTAGTTACATGTTTGCTTATGTGCTAGCCACAAGATTCAAATGTGAGGCACTGGACTTGGCCATGTGAAGTCACAGAGTGAGTGAGTAGCAGCAGCAACTGTGTAGTGAACTTGAATTTTATGCCTCATTGATTCTATACAAATGTCTTACTTGACATTGGCTGTAGCTCTCAACCTCGCTACCCCTTAGCCAATGTATATGTACTCTTTTTAAATGTTCTTTTGTCTTTCTCTGTATACATGATGTATTTATGATAGAAGGCATCCTTAAAATGGCAGAAAAAGGGGAGATATTGTTGATGGGGGACCTGAATATGCCAGATGTTAACTGGAGTACCTTTGCTACAGTCACATCCAAGAGCAGGGTCATTCTTGATGCCCTACAGGGGGCATGCCTCATACAGCTAGTGTTGGATCCCACTTGGGAGGGAGCAGTCTTAGACCTGGTACTCTCAAATGGGGAAGGAGAAAGGATCTCAGATTTAGAAATGGGTAGCCATCTGGGAACAAGTGAACACCAAACAGTGTGGTTCACAATAAACACAGCCATAGAATCAAGCCATACAAAAACAAGAGTATTGGACTTTAGGAAGGCTGACTTTGGGGGAAATGAGAGAGTGCCTCAGAAAACCATCAGCAAACGGGCAAGAAGGAGGGGTGGAGAAACAATAGGGAATAATCAAAACCGCCATCGCTGAGGCAACAAGCCTTTGTGTGAAGCAAATCAACAAAACAAAATAAAACGAAAGAAAAAACCACTATGGTTCTCAAAAGAGGTGGAAGGGAAGGTTAAGGAGAAAAGGATAGCATTCAGGAAATACAAAGAAACACAGAAGGAGCAGGACAGAGAACTTTATCAGTTAAAGCAGAAGGAGGCAGGGAAGGCAGTCTGAATAGCAAAGGCACAAACTGAGGAAAGGATAGCCAACTCTGTTAAGAAGGGGGATAAAACCTTTTATAGGTGCATTAGGGAGTGAAGAAAGACCAAGGGAAGGATACAGAGACTTAATAAAGTGGAGGGAATGTGGACAGAGGGTGACAGGGAAAAAGCAGGAATACTGAACGAATATTTCTGCTCAGTATTCGCAACGGAAGAGGAGAGGGAGGTACCTAAACCAAACAAGAGAAACACTCTGAATAGGGGGGTCAATACCAGTCCATTCACAGAAGAAAGGGTTTTGAAAGAACTCTTGAAACTGAGGGTGGACAAAGCAATGGGGTCCGATGGGATTCACCCAAGAATTCTAAAAGAACTAAGTGTAGAATTAGTAATGCCACTGACTACTCTCTTTAACAAATCATGGGAGGATGGGGCAGTACTTGAGGACTGGAGGAGAGCAAATGTGATTCCACTTCACAAAAGTGGGAGCAGGGTAGAGGCAGGAAACTACAGACCAGTTAGTTTGACCTCAGTGGTAGGGAAAATGATGGAATCACTTCTGAAGGAAAAAATTGTTGAGTACCTAGAGGCCAGTGGGGAACAGGACCCAAGGCAGCATGATTTCACAGCAGGAAGGTCATGTCAGATGAACCTAATAGATTTCTTTGACTGGGTGACCAAAGTAGTAAGGCAAGGCGAGTTTTATTTAAAAAGACACCTATCCCAGAGGCTCTGGGTGCCGTACATCAATCAAATAAATACAAAACAACACAGTAATAATCATTTATATAAAATATTCCAAACAGTTAAAACAAAATTTGCTACCCTCAACTTCAGCTACATTTAGAATCACTAAAACTGAATTAAACATCATTTTTTTTAAAGACAGGTAGGGACTATAAAAGGAAGGCCTGATTATACAAGGAGGCCTTGAGGTGGGCCTTAAATACTTCAACAGACAGGGCCTCCCTAACGGCTAAAGGAAGCGAATTCCACAGGACGGGAGCGGCAACACTAAATGCTCTGTCACCAGCAGTTCTTAACCTCCTCCTGAGAATTGCGAGGAGGCCCCTAGAGGAGGAGCGGAAGGGGCGGACTGAGACAGCAGGTGCAGAAGGTCCTTCAGGTAGCCAGGGAGGGACTGTGGCCTACCTAGATTGTAGCAAGGTATTTGACAGTCTCACACAAAAGATTAAAATACAAGTTAGCAAGCCTTGGAGTGGGTTCCAAGGTGGTAGCCTGGCTAAAAAACTGGCTGGATAACAGGACGCAAAGGGTAATAGTAAATGGAGTCCACAGTGAAGAAAGGAGGGTAACTAGCGGGGTACTGCAGGGGTCGGTACTGGGAATGGTTCTCTTTAATGTCTTTATAGGTGACATTGGAGAGCACTTGGAAGGAAAGGTATCTATCTTTGCAGATGACACAAAGATCTGCAACAGGGTTGATACACAAGATGGGGTGCAAAGGATGAAAAGGGGCTTGGCAAGTTTGGAGGAATGGTCATATATATATATGGCAGCTCAGATTCAATGCAAAGAAGTGCAAGGTAATGCATTTGGGAAACAAAAAGCCAGGAGAAGAGTACACAATGGGGGTTCTGAGTTAATAACAACAACAAAAATCGAAAGAGAAACATAGAATTTGACGGCAAATAAGGACTACTTGGCCCACCCAGTCTGCTCATTTCCCTACCTAATGGATAAGCTGCAGATCCTAGTTAACCAGCAGCCTACTTCTTTCTACCCCCAACCCCTAGAATTGCCTTATGACTGTCCCATGCATGCTTGAATTCCACCATTGTTTTGACTCCACAACCTCCTCCTCTGGAAGGCCGTTCCATGCATCCCACCCTCTCTGGAAAAAATACTTCCTTACATTACCTCAGAGCCATCCCCCCTCTATCTTCAGATTTTGCGCCCTTGTTCTTGCACACCTCTTTTTTTGAAAGATGCTACCCTCTTTGACTTTGTTGATTCCCTTGAGGTACTTGAAAGTTTCTATCCTGTCCCCCCTCTCCCTCCTTTCCTCGAGGCTATACATATTAAGCTCCTTTAGTCTCTCTTCATATGTCTTCTGGTGCAGACCCTGCACCATTTAGTCTAGGAGTAATTATATCAGATAACCTAAAGCTGGTCAAGCAATGTGAGAAGGCAGTAAGGTGGGCTGGGGGGATACTGGGATGCATAGGGAGAGGCATCAACAGTAGAAAACAGGAAGTTGTTATCCCTCTGTACAGACAGTTGGTATGACCCCATCTGGAGTACTGCATGCAATTCTGGAGACCCCATCTTGGCAAAGACATAGACAGAGTGGAGGCTGTTCAGAGGAGGGCAACCACAATGGTGCAGAGTCTGCACCAGAAGACATACAATGAGAGACTAAAGCAGCTTAATATGTATACACTTAGAGGAAAGGGGGGGACATGATAGAAACTTTCAAGTCTGACAAGGGAATTAACAAAGTACAAGAAGGATAGCATCTTTCAGAAGAAGAGATGAGCAAGAACAAGGGGGCAGAATTTGAATATAGAAGTGGGATGGCTCAGAGGTAACATTAGAAAGTATTTTTTTCACAGAGAGGGTTGTGGATGCATGGAACAGCCTTCCCGAAGAGGTTGTGGAGTCAGGAACATTGGGAGACTTCAAGAATGCATGGAACAGACATAAGGCAGTCCTAGTGGGGGGGGGGTAGGAGGAAGTAAGCTGTTGATTAACTAGAATCTGTAGCTTATCCATCATGTAGGGAAATGGGCAGACTAGGTGGGCCAAGCGTTCCTTATATGCCATCAAATTCTATGTTTCTACATTACTTGTACTGTGATTTTATTGCACCTGTCATGCTCTTACTGTTTCGTTGTTATTGCTGTTTCACTCTCTGTTGTATCTCCTCCCCCAGGTCACACCTGGAAACGAGCTCAGGCTCAATGTGCCTGTTCTGGTCACCACTTTGTAAATAAATAAGAGTAAAGATGCAGGAGTGGGGAAAGGTTCCACCATGCCAGTTCAGCACATTGTGGTGGTGGTGGTAGAGAAAGAGTCTACACAGGGACCAAGAGTCATAATGGTGGGAATAAGCCTGAGACAAGGACTAGACTGAGTGTGAGCTAGTACAGCCAAGGAAACCATGATTCATTAGTCCCCAGAAATTCATTAGTTTGACTTTCAAAAGCACAGTGGTCTCCATCTCCTCTTCCTTCCAGTGCCTCTACTCAGGATAGAGTAGATCCATCCAGAGTTGTAAAGACAAGCACAACCCCTGTCCATCTTGTATGGACAACACTACAGCAGCTGCCACCACAGTCACCTGTGCATTTATGTGGATAACTCTAGTCCACCTTTAAGTGCCATATTATGTCCCCCCCACCAAGTCATATATCAGCAGTAGTACCACCAAACCCAGTGCTACTGTTCAGTCACCTTATTTTTATTTTTTTTATATATTTATTATGCTTTATTCCCCTACTGCCAGCCACCCAGAACCTCAGCCTGGTCATGGACCTCAGGCTTCCACCTCCAAATCAGCCACGACCCTCCGATACCTCCTGGCTTACCCCCCAGGGTGGGGCTGTGGCACAAGCCCCCAACAGTGCTGCAAATGACGGGATAGGTCAGAGGGTCGGCCTGGAGGCTAATTGAAGCCGAGGCGGGCTTCATCTGGGGCAGCCGGCACCTGAGATTTTTCCTTGGTTTTTCTGGGGGCTGGGACATGCAGTGACATCCAGTGTCTGCCCCACCCCCTGAATGTTCTGGCACCAGTTGCTGCGGTACCCCGGCCTCTACTAGGGGTCCGTCAAGCACTGGTCGCACTTCCCTTCCTCCTCCCGGAGAAGGAAAGCAGTCCTCAGGATGCTCCATTCTTCTCCCCCCAGCCAGCCCTCTGAAGTCCCGGGTCCATTCCGCAACCCGGGTCACCGGCATCGCAAATGGAAATCCAACTGCTGTACCACCCAACTCTCTTACAATGGTTAGTACCTACCTCAATGGACTATGATGAAGTTTGGAGGTTTAATCCTCAAGTATTGAAATCCCAGTATCTAGTCAATCATCTTCAAAGGTTTATAGGGAATTTCTACGATTACAATGCCCCTTCCATGCCAAAACTTGATGTACTATGGGGGGCTTTAAAGTGTTCGCTGAGAGGAGAGATTATTCGTTTAGCTTCTGTCAGGAAAAAGAAAATCTCCCAAGAATCTTCCCAACTGTTACAACAAATTAGAGTCTTAGAACAATCCCTCTCCCACCTATTCTAACACAATAGAATTTAAAAAATTAGAGAGTCTCCGCTTCGGATATAATATCCTTCTCAGAGGTAAAGCTGAACACCTCCTTTTTTGTTCAAAAGCCACCTATTTTGATCAGGGAGACAAAGCTGGGCAACTATTAGCTATGAGGCTGTGGGCATAGGTGGCGGATAGATTTGTGTCAGCTATTCGAGATACCACTGGCACCCTCCATACTTCTCCCAGGAACATTGTCTCTTGTTTTAAATCATATTATCAATCTCTTTATTCATGTTCTCCCCTACCTTTTAATAATACTGCACTAGATCATTTTCTTCAAGGTATAGACCTTCCAAGTCTGTCCCAACATTAGACAGCTATTCTGCAAGCACCCCTGACTTTAACAGAAGTGCATGAGGCCATTGACGCACTCCCATTAGATAAAGCACCAGGCCCCGATGGTTACACATCAAATTTTTATAAAAGTTTTAAATCCCAACTCGGTACTACCCTCTTCAACATTTACAATTACATTTATAAGCATGGCCTTTCAGAATATAGTTTTACTTCTGCTACTATTGCGGTGCTTCCAAAGCCAGGCAAGGGCCCTATGTTGCTGTCAAATTACCGTCCAATATCCCTTATAAATGTTGATTTGAAGATCCTAGCAAAAATCCTTGCCAATCGGCTGGCTCAGGTATGGCAGACTCTACTAAGTCCTGAACAAGTGGGCTTTGTGGCTAGTCGCTTATCAGTGGATCACCTGCGTAAACTTTCGTATCTTATTTCTGCGTCCAGGGACTGTAATATTCCATCAGTTTTGGTGTCTCTAGATGCAGAAAAAGCTTTTGATCGAGTGTCCTGGGATTGTCTGTTTAACCTACTTCCATAATATCATATCCCTATACAATTTATACAGTGAATAAAGCTTCTCTATTCTCAACCGTCAGCTCATATACTTTGTAATGGAGTTTTCTCTCCTTCCTTCATATTACAACAGGGCACCTGACAAGGGTGTCCCCTTTCCCTTATTTGTTTAATCTATTCTTAGAACCTCTTATCAGGAAAATAAAGACCTCAGCATTAATCAGTGGTATTCCAAGCGATCATTTCCAATACAAATTGTCAGTGTACGCAGATGATATTTTACTCCGTATTACCCATCCATCTAAATCTATACCTGCCACACTTGATGCTATCCAGGATTTTGGGTGACTATCTAACTACAAACTGAACTTGTCTAAGACAGAGGTCATGCCTTTAAATAACCAGACTCTAAAAGTGGACATTCAACATCTCGGACTTTCCTTGGTAAGAGACAAGATGCGATATCTTGGCATATATGTATGTCAATCTAATTCCAAAATGAAACAATATAATTTAGACCAGCTAATAACGCACATTAGGATAGATTTGAACCATTGGGCATTACTCCCTATTTCCCTTTGGGGACACATTAATATAATCAAAATGAATGCCATGCCCTGTTTGTTGTATCCCCTTCAAATGTGTAATCAATTCCTCCCTAAGTCCTGGTTTAGCCATGTTCGTGGCATTATATCTAAATTTATTTGGAAGCATAAAACCCCTCGAAGGGCACCTTCCAAATTACAGAGAACAAAAGAATGAGGAGGGCTACAAGTCCCTAATATTTATCTTTATTATCTTTCTATTGACTGCTCAGTTGTCTCGCAGTGGTTGAAATCTGCCCCGGAATCTTGTTTGAAACACTATTCCCCATTGTGGTTACAAATAGGAAAGTTGCTCTGTACCTCATCTGGTATAGATTTTATGGTGTTACCACATCTTTCCCTTAACAGGATTCTTGGCCAGCTTAAAACCATACCCATTATAACAACTCTTTATACTCATATACAGCTTAATAAGACTCTAGGCTGTTCCTTGGAAAAGGATTCCTCTCAACTCATTCTGGGCAATCCCAATTTTAAAATTGGAGGAAGAGTCATTACTCACTCTTTCTGGCTGGGCAGAGTGGGGAAAAAGGTTATAGATGTAACAGAGAATTACAAGTTGTTAGCATTCTCAGATATAAAAGGAAATCCAACCGCTGTGCCGCCTATTCAGTCACCTTATAAGGAAGGTGACAGCAAGTATGGGTCTGAGATGAGCACTATGGTTATCTTGTCACCACAGGAAAAAGTACAGCTGCTTATGGGAGTATGGGGCAGGGCTAGGGCAAGGCAAAGTATACCAACCTAGCAGTTGTAGAACAGCAAGCCAGTAGTACCACCACCACCAAAGTAGCTGGTGGAGAGTGCCAGTGAGGCAGATATGGAAGTGGAGCTGACAGAGCAGTGACATGAGAGTGAGGAGGTGGGGAAAGGGGAAGCACATGAGGAGCAGGTGAAAAGACAGGGGAAAGCACACATTTCTTGCAAAAAGATAAGAAGGAGGACAAAAGACCAGGGAAAGCACACAGGTCTAGCAGGAAGAAGGAGGGTTAGAGCAAAAAGAAGCACTTTACAAGAACAAGAGGATCAGGGAAAGAAGCAGAAGAAAAGAAAGGGAATGATGATGCAGATACAAGAGAGGATGATGAAGAAGAGGAGCCTGGAAGTCTGATATCAGTTGTGCCACTGACTAGTGGTCATGAGTGTGACACTGAGGAATAGTGGCTATCTGAAGAAGATGGAAAAATGTAAAATGATAATGAAAAAGAGAAAAGGCAAAAAAAAGTTTCTGAGGCAGGAAAATCCAAGGACCAGCCCTCCCCCCACCATGATCTTCAGCTCTATAGTGCTGTACCACCTGCTGCTGCTGTTCTGCACAGTCATCCACAGCCACATCATACCACAGTGGCATAAAATAATAAACTATCTTGTTTCTGCCACCCAATTTCTTACAGTGCCTCTCCCCAGCAGTCCACTTATATGGCAAAAAAACCTCAAATATTCTGTAGTATGGGAATATTTTACAGATGACACCACAAATCCCCTGAAACCATATTGTAATCAGCGTGGTAGAAAATCAGTTTGGGTCAGTCTACTCAGACATTGGGAACCTTTGTTCTGACTGATCCTTTAAATTGTGAACATGGCATCTTTTTTCCCACGTAAAACTTTTTACCTTTTTTGGTGTCAGATGAGCAGGCTTTCAGCCCTGTCTGCTCTCCTCCCAACTGACTGCCTCCCGGGTCCTCCAGAGGTGATGCCCCATGGATTCCCCCTATGGCCAGCCCAGAGTGTGGATGGCCATCCTCCCCTCCAGTGCACACACATCCACAAATGCTTAGGGACCAGGTGACAGCATGAGCCAGAAGAGAACGGGCAGGGCTTCATGAAGCCCCCCCCCGGCTCCATTTTCTGTTTTCTCCCAGCAGACCCCTGCCACAGTGGCACGTGAGTATGTGCTTGTGGAGGGATACACACACGACATAACTGTGACCATTTCCTACTAGTCACTCGCACCTGCACTGCCACCAGGCTTCCATCCAGTGACAGTAAGAGAAAGCTACTGCTTGCCTCCCCTCTCTGTGAGAGGAGAGCAGTCCTTGGGATGCTTGATCCTCCCCCCCCAGATGTCCCCCACAACCCAAATCAATCCCAAACCCTAGTCAGTGACATAGCAGGCAGTAGTGCTGCTACAGAGCTACTGGATTGGCTAACATGTCATCTTTCTAATAGCCACAATCATTCCAAATCCCCACTCTGGTCAGATAGGCCAGCAGCAGTAAGTCTGATATAGGTAGTAGTGGCATTAGATAGTTTGTTCAAGTAAAGCAGCCACAATGGCAGCCGCAACAGTCAACTGATGGATCTGCAGGTACTAATACTGTTTCAAAAGCACCACTCCAACCCACACCAGCCAGAGCCAGGCCACCAGCACACCTCCTGAATTTGTTGCAACAAAATAAACAGCAGTGCCAAGGTCATTACATGCCTATGCTAAACTGCTACCTACTCACACAAATTCTGTCCGAATGACACAAGTCATTGGGCAAAAATGACCCCTTGTTCTTCAGCCATTCTTCATTGCTGTAGATACTGCCGTTTGAAGTCTGTTGCATGAAGTGAAGCCCAAATACAGAATTCCATCACATTTCACGTTTTCCAGCCATGTTCTTCCCAGTATGTACAGTTGCAGCCAAAGACATGGCAAGATATTTTGTGAAATTTCTATATCATCTCTAGAGATATTCCCTGCCTGCAATACCACTGTAGGCCACCAGAGAGACTCTCTTTAGATATACCACAAAATACCTATAAGTATCTGTGGCTGCAATGATACTGTATGTGGCACTATGCTCATAGATTGTGACATTTATGAAGATGGCAGAAGGGGGTTATGTGCATTTCACTAGTGCTGTCTGGAGTCGTAGTGCAAACCAAAGCTTCTTGAGTCTTACTGCTCATTGGTTTGTACCCAAATTAAGCTCCATCATCATTTTCACCCCCTTCTGCTACAATAGCCCCTTCAGGAGTTATACTGAAGTGGACAGCCTTGCAGAGTTACACCAATAAAAGAAGTGCCATACCTCATGTGTTGGTCAAGGAAGGAAAGTACAGTGCAGAAACATTCTTCTGTTCATTCAGTCACTGCTAGACATCTGGATATACCCTCATCATCTGTGTGTGAGAATGTTCATGATGAACAGTGCCCATAACATGCTGAAGGTGATGAATGATGGGGATTGCACCGGTGCACCTTGTTTTGCACATGCACTAAATTTGGTAGTGAGCTACAGTGGTTGCTACAGATAAGTTGCTCGGTAACATGATATTCCTTGGCAGTCATGGTACACTTAAGCGGTATACCGACTGCTACCCAGCTGTACTGAGGAATACCTCGTTAAGGCTCAGTAATGTGAAAAATTGTTAATTAATTGAATCCCTTCATTATCAGATTAAATGCACCAGGTGACGCTGTTTGTAGCCAAATTTGTCTTAGCAATTTGCAGCTGTCCAGCAAGTGTCACCACAGTCCACCCACCGTAATTCTACTTAATTGTTTTATTTTATCTTTATTGATTTTAGTTTTATGTTTACCTTTTTTTTCAAAATAACTATACAGTGTATGAAATTTCATTCTCTTCTCCTATTGTGAGAAAATGGTATTGTAACCATCAATCACAACCACTTTCCATTCCGTGGCATCGAGAATTACATCGCCATTTTAGAAAAAAATAAAAAAATATCCTTTTCATCACATTTTCATTTTACAGTCAATGTCACCATATAGATCTAACTTTTTTTTCCAGTGTTTCGGGGGGGTTGGTCAGGTGGTACTTATGCCATGCTGTCATTAAAAAAAAGATAAAAAAGAAGTTAACTTGTCCATATTGGATGGCGTCTCTGACTTTTTTTTTTTACATCCAGCAGCTGGTAACCACACTGCCAGTGATGTAGCATGGTACCTCCACCTGCTGACAGAAACCTCCCCCCATCCCCCTCCCCTTTCTATTTGTTTTGTATTTGTTTTTTGCCTCAGTAAGCTGAAGCATGCCGCAGCAGATATACTGCAGCTACAGAGAGGAAAGTTCTAATTTTTAGTACCCATCACTGACTGATGTTTCTGCTTTTACCTCTGCCACTGTCCTTGTTGGTCATGACATTACTGGGGGACAGGACCAAACACCCACATCACCCAAGTGATTGGCTAACACTCCAGGAGCCCTCAAACAGTGACTATAGGCTGTAGTGGGTGGTGTATCTGCGTGTGATATGCTCTGCTGACATTCTGCATGTAACATATATGTTCTGCTTTCATTCAGTATATAGCAGACCAACATGGCATGCCAGCTGAACAGATCAATCATTAGGACAGATGGGATAGCTCACAAGAGGCATCTTTGCCCAATGGTGTTTTCCTAATGCCCTCATGCTGTTGGGGGTGGGTTGCTCAGCGCTGTTTGTAGTCAGACAGGCAGCAGATAAACTGACTAAGAGTGGATGTAGAGCTGCTGCTGCCCTGTGCTGGATTCAGATCTGGATGAGTCTACATGCAACACTAATTGTACTGCACCCTTCATTTTGCAGCCAAATCAGTTTAAAGCAAGATGCAAAAAAAAAACCAAAAACATTAACACTAGATCAAATCAAATTGTTCAATTATGGTTGTCAGCATTGACGCACCTCAATAATTTTGGTGTACATCCTGTCTCTAAGAGGGGGACTATCAGTGACTTTGGCAAGTGCTGTTCATTACTTTTGATCCTTTCCATGTTACCCCTTATTTTATACAGTAGTTGCTTCCTTCTCTTCCCAATAAATGTGTCAGTAATGGCACCTGTTGATCTGCCTAACCTATCTCCAGCTGTATATTGTTTCTGTCTTCTCTGCATGGAATACTGTAGTAGAGATGTTTACACTTATTTATTTATTTATTTGTATTTTGGATGGCACCTTTGAGCCGAGGGCTCTTTCACAAAGGTTCCACGTCAAGGCAATAAAGACAATAAGGTACAAAACATAACATGATCATTACAATGGAACTTACCAAAAAAAAAGACAAATAAGGTTACAATAATAGCAGCCAAAGGCATTGTCAAGGAATTATGTTGCGAGTTAATTATACAGTATAAGTCAAAGGCAGCTTAGTGAAGGTTTGTTAGGAGTGGGTTAGTGGGAAAAGAGAAAGACGAGTGGTGGTGAGGGGGTGGTATGGGAGAGACAGAGAGAGGGAAGAGAGGAGAAATGGGGAGGGCATTGTGTTGGGTATGTGGTAGATGGGAAACAGCAAGAAGATGAAAAGGAGACAGATTCATCCCATACCCAGTAATGGGGGTAGGAGAGGAGGAGGAGCTGAGGCAGTGAGGAGGGATGCTTGAGGGTAGTCTGCCTGGAGGGGATTATAAGAAGCAATCACAGAAGGCACTAGCCATGAGGTGTTGACGCAGTTTACACTTAAAAGCACCAATCATGGCAATGTTGGAGATTTCTGTAGGTAGCAAGCTGAACCAGGTGGAGGCTCTGACAAGGTAAGAACGCTGAGCTTGAGCAGTCCAACAGCATGGTATTGTAAAGGTTAGACTGTCCGATCTTCTAGTTAGGCAGCGGACACGCTGCGGGGTCAGTATTGATTGGACTCCAGGGGGCATAAGGCCCAGTGATGTCTTTTTAGCTAGGATGCAGGTCTGGTACTTTAGCCTGCCACATAGCTGGAGGCAGTCAGCCTGCTCGTAAATGTCACATGTGTGAGAAAGGCGGGCAGTTGAAATAAGGAGTCTACATGCCTTATTAAGGGCTACAGCTATGTGCCGGAGTGCAGTATCAGTAGCGGATCCATAGATAACGAGCCCGTTATGCAGTTTTGCATGTGTGTATGGGGGAGGGGGCTATTTGGCAGATGACTATTGTTTGTTGCATAGTTTTATTACTAAAATTACCCAAACTAAATTAATAAAATGTTACTTTCCTACCTTACTTCATTGTAATGTTAAATAATGATTTTGACAATTGCTGATTGGTTTCCTGCCTTACTCTATTTTACTTTCCCCTCATCCCCATCCCATTTCTAAACTGCTTTACACAGATGCAGTGTTCAGAAATATTATTTAGAATTAAATATTTAGAAATGGTTCTGCATCACTAGTTCAATGCAAATATCATTGATTTGATGAAATCTATGAGCTTCACTACACTTGCACATAAAATAAAAAAGTAACAATTCATGGCAGAGCAGTTAAGACAGGGAATAAAACCTTTTATAGGTACACTAAGGAGTGAAGAAAGATGAAGGAAGGGATAGTAAGGCTTACTAAACGGAAGGGAGGGTGGGCAGAGGATGACAGTGAAAAAGCAGGGATACTAAATGAATACTTCTGTTCAGTATTCACAAAAGAATAGGAGTGGGATGTATCTAAATCAAAGAATAGAAGTACCCTGGATAGGGAAGTCAATACTAGTCCATTCACAGAAGAAAGGGTCCTGAAAGAACTCTTAAAACTGAAGGTGGACAAAGCAATGTGGCCTAACAGGATTCACCCAAGAATTCTAGAAGAACTAAGGGTATAATTAGTGACACCACTGACCTCCCTTTTTAACAAATCATGGGAGGATGGTGAAGTACCGGAGGATGGCAGACGTGATTCACCTTCACAAAAGTGGGAGCAAGACAGAGGCAGGAAACTACAGACCTGTTAGTTTGACCTCAGTGGTAGGGAAAATGATGGAATCACTTCTAAAGGAAAGAATTGTTGAGTTCCTAGAGGCTAGTGGGGCACAGGACCCAAGGCAGCATGGATTCACAGCAGGAAGGTCATGTCAGACAAATCTAATAGATTTCTTTGACTGAGTGACCAATGTGGTAGACCAGGGAGGGGCTGTGGACATTGTCTACCTAGACATTAGCAAGGCATTTGACATAGTCCCACACAAAAGATTAATATACAGGTTAGACAGCCTTGGAGTGGGTCCCAAGGTGGTAGCCTGGATTAAACATTGGCTGGACAACAGGATACAGAGGGTAATAGTAAACGGAGTTTACTCTGAAGAAAGGGGGGTTACTAGTGGGGTACCACAGGGTTCAGTACTGGGACCAGTCCTCTTTAATGTCTTTATAAGTGACATTGCAGAGGGACTGGAAGGAAAAGTATGTCTTTTTGCAGATGACACAAAGATCTGCAACAGGGTTGATACAGAAGGTGGGGTGGAGAGGATGCAAAGGGACTTGGCAAGGTTGGAGGAATGGTCAAATATATGGCAGCTTAGATTCAATGCAAAGAAGTGCAAAGTAATGCACCTGGAAAATAAAAATCAAGGAAGAGTACACAATGGTGGTGGGGGCGGGGAGTGAGATAATAACAACTACAGAAATGGAAAGGGACCTGGGGGTAGTCATACCAGATGACCTTAAGGTGGGCAAGCAATGTGAGAAGGCAGAAAGAAGAGCTGGTGGGATTCTGGGATGCATAGGGAGAGGCATCACCTGTAGAAAACAGGAGGTTGTTATCCCTTTGTACAGACAGTTGGTGAGACCCCATCTGGAGTTCTGCGTCCAGTTTTGGAGACTCCATCTCTGCAAGGACATAGACAGGATGGAGGTTGTCCAGAGGAGGGCAACTAAAATAGTGCAGGGTCTGCAACAGAATACATGCGAAGAGAGATTAAAGAAGCTTAGGAGCTAGATAAGCTCCCTACCCCTCATGGCCTAATGTGGCTATCTACGAATCCTTGGCACCCCATGTACCAACAAACCTCTATTAACTGTATACTCTTCACAAACCGTGTTATGTTTCTCCTCTTGAATGACCCATGGACATTTGTTTTTTTCCCCCTGGGCAATGCAGTTTTCTCTGAATGATGTTACTTGTTACATGCTCTCTGTCTCTGCCTTACTGTTGTACAATCCTCCTGTACAAATTATATATATTTTTTTTGAAGCTGTTTGTACAAACTGTATATTATATTTTTGAAGCTGTATAATGTACCTTATGTAAAGCTGGTGGTGTATTCAGCCCGGGTCACCCCTGAAAAAGGGATCTTTGGTCTCACTGGGCCTACCTGGTAAACAAAATCTAAATAAATAAAATAAATTAATATGTATACACTTGGGGAGGCATGATAGAAACTTACAAGTACATCATGGGAATCAACAAAGTCCAAGATGGTAGCATCTTTCAGAAAGAGATGTGCAAGAACAAGGGGGCACAATTTGAAGATAGAGGTGGGATAGCTCAAAGATAATGTGAGGAAGTATTTTTTCATGGAGAGGGTTGTGGATACGTGGAACAGCCTTCCTGAGGAGGTAGTGGACTCAAAAACAGTGGAGGAATTCAAGAATACATGGGACAGACATAAGGCAATTCTAGTGGTGGGTAGGAGGAAGTAGGCTTTTGGTTAATTAGGATCTGCAGCCTATGCATTAGGCAGGGAAATGGGCAGACTAGGTGGGCTAAGCAGTCCTTATCTGCCATCAAATTCTGTGTTCTATGAGCAGTCTGTTCTCCATGTGACTAAAAAAGGATGCTGATTTTTTTTTTGTTTAGGCAGCATGATTCATATTTTTTTTTTACTTAAATTTTATTACATTATAATCCATATACAAAAACATAGAAAATGAGTATGATACAAATATGTGTGTTCCTTTAAATCCAAGATAAAAATACTCTTCCGACATTGGCCCAGTGGTGTGGCAGACTGAAGCAGTGGTTGCCTCACTGTCTGCCGCACCGCGAGATGAAGAGTTTATTCAGAGTGAGCTTGGTGGATAAAAAGCACTTGTTGCAACAGAAAAAGTTACCACTTGTGAATACACCCACTAAACACACTTCAACAGGATACATCCTTCTTTGGCAATTGTTCACATCCTGGCTGGCTCACGGATGAATAAAAAATAAAAATCAAACATAACAGCTGCCTAATTGAATATTCAACAAAACCCAGAGTTTTGTAAATGATTAAAACATATACATTGCTGTATTTTACGTATAATTATGTGGCAGTTATTGGAAGCATCACTTTCATTTTTTTAACACGATTCAAGTTTATCGTGCAACTACATGGAATTTACGAACGGAGAAGAGAAAAAAATTCCATCAAAATCCATTCAAGCACTGTCATGCTGAGGCAGAGCAATAGTTACTGTGATTGCAATAGCTGTCACACATATGCCCAAAACGAACATAAATTAAATAAATAACACTGATTTTTGACTATATACATGATTATTGCTGAAGTCCATGGCATGTCATACACAAAAAAAGCCAAAAAACAGTGCCTGTCCCCTTTAATGTTTTGTATGTATTGACTTTATTGTTGTGGGACTTGGATTTCAAAATGTATACAGGCAGTCATTGCGTTATGTATGGGAGAATGTGGCTCTGACCGGTGCCCCAGAGTGCTAAAGAACAGCACCACACAGCTTCACAAACATTGACACTGTCTGTGTGTATGCATGTGTGGGGGGTGGGGGGTGGACAGAGTTTTGTTGCCATCCCTTAAAAAACTGTTCACTGTTCTTTCATAAGACATATGTTCCAAAATGCATGCCCCAGATTGGCACCTAGAAGTAAAATGTTGCTATTGCAAACAGTGATATGTAGGAAGACAGAGTAGCGTTGTTGGAGTTACAGAGAGCCATGTCTGTGTATAGGTGCTGGAACAGGGGGGCCACTATGACCATGGTCCTACCACTTTTGTAAGTGGCCCTATCAGTTTTTGCTATCATGTTAATTTATTACTAGTGAAGAATTTACACCTTACATCCTTGGCCCTACCACTTTTCAGACCCTTCCAGCACCAATGTGTCTGAGTGTGCTGAGTTGCCTTCAATTGCTTGTGAGAGAAAGTGCAAGATCTGATTAAAAAATACACTCAAACAAGGACCTTTTCTCAAGTTTCAATTATCGGGTAACAGAGAGCATTGTATACCACACACCAAACCACACAATTTGAAGATCAGTTGAAAGGAAACAGTAGCACACTAAGTCAAAGCTTGTTTCCAGATGTGACCTGGGAGCACAAGGAAGTCAAGTGACTTGCTCAGGATTACACACTATGCATCTAGGTCGCTGTGGGATTCAAACCCAGGTCTCCAGATCTGTAGCTCAGAGCCTTAACCCACTGCGCTATACTTCTTCACTGATTCAATTGCCAAGCAACATACTTACTGTACATACAAAAATATATGGTATGCTTCCAACCACATCACTCTGAATTCTGAAAATCTGTGTTTCACAAGGGCAAGTTATCATTATGCTGCCCTGTCCCATACAATGTCATTGACTGTCTTGTAAAATTGTAGACAAATTGTGTGGTTGTGGTTGTGGCATGCCATGAAGTGTGAACTTATTAACATAATGATGACTGTGAATTAATGGTTATTATTTGTGAGTGTTTTCAACCGATTGTGCACTGGCTCTCAATCACAAGCAGCCAATGCCCAACCAGCACACAGAGAAATAAGCACTCATTCACTCTGGCAGCATTACTCTGTCTTCCAAAATATCATTCTTTGCAATAGTGACATTTTACTGCTACTGTATGCACTAATCTGGGGTAGCAATGTTGGCTGATATATGTAACCAAAGAACAGTGAACTTCAAGTTATACAAATAAATAAAAACGCTCCCAATAGAATTGGCGAGTATGCCACTAAATGCA
Source organism: Neoceratodus forsteri (assembly GCA_016271365.2). Taxonomy (NCBI): domain Eukaryota; kingdom Metazoa; phylum Chordata; order Ceratodontiformes; family Ceratodontidae; genus Neoceratodus; species Neoceratodus forsteri. The sequence goes on from CM057454.1 coordinate 317,510,021, forward strand.
AAAATGACCATACATGAAACAAGACAAGTGATTCAGATCCAATTTTTCTTAGGCAGTGGAGGGATATAAAAAATGACAGGATATGGAGTGCAGGGCAAAACTTGTTACAGCGTGCTACATATTGTGCTACATATTGATACAATGTTTATGGGCTTATGGGCTTAAAAGCACATACACAGTGTATTATTTTTGTAATGTATTATAGCACATTGTAACAAATCACCCAGACATGTCACAGCTACAATAATAGATTCTTTATGCACACTGATGCGGTAAAGTGACTATTTCCGTGTCTTGTTCTGACTGATCTAGTTTGTGCTTACTTAAGAGGCAGTGGAGTAACCAGCCTTAAAAAAAAAGTGTACGCACCCAAAATGGAAACTATAGGCCAGGGGTCAGGGGGCCGCCTAGGCCCACAGAAAATTTTTTTTTTTTGGTGCATTCTGATGCATTTTGGAGGTCGTCTGAAGCACAATTTGCTATCCTGTTACTTACCTCCCCATGCCCAGTAAGTTGCACTTTAGCCACTCCACAGAGTCCCCCCCCCAAGTCCAGCATGTTACCTGAAGCCTGCTCTAGGAGTGCTGTAGCCATTCTAAAAGTGGGGAGGGGGGCACAAGGTCTGGGCACGATGTGGTAGCCATGAAAATGTTTTTAAAAAGCCGGGGCTCTAGGGGTTTTAGATGCTCTGTGGTGAGTTTTGGGGCTTTTAATGAAAATAAAAACACTTTTTCACATCTTCCCTACCCTTGACTCCAGGGGTATTTTTTTTTAATCTCTTGGAATTAGGGGTGTGGGAGACTCTGGCTGACCTTAAAATCTTCAGTGATTGTTACTGAGTGTGACAGGACATAATCCAGGGTTCTGTCTCAGCTCACTATAACCTTCTAACAGGATCATCCAAGCAAAATTGTACAAGCCTCCCCCATCATCCAAACTTTGATGTTTTCAGCAGATAAGCATGTCAAAGGCCATAGGGTCAGAAAAACAGCTCTCCACTGGACCTTTCACCTTAACAAAACAGTACCCAGACCCAGCCTTTTTTTTTATCTTTCCACCATGATACTGTACATAGAGTTTTGTTACTGGTGCAGAGTTTCCTTTCTTGCTGCAGTATTGATTCCTTGTGTATCTAAATAACATGTGAGGCTATCTGACAAAAACTTACTCCATTACCTTGTCAACATGATCAAACTGCACTTCTAGAGGTTGGGTGGTGGCAGGGACTAGAGGAGAACAAGACAGTCACACGATGGTATGGCAGGCTGGCAGTGACTAAAGCACCGGTGGTGGGTACTATCTATGGCCACAGCAGTGGCTCAGGAGCAGCAGGATGATAACAAGGTGGGGGCGTGGGGCCAGGCAACTTCTTCACCAAGCAGGAGGGAATTGGGTTCGGCTGCAGCACATTGCTGCTTGATGAGTCCCAGAACGGAAGACTGGAGACGGCACCACAATGCTAACTGCTACTACTGACTGACTGAGTGTGTGTGTGTATATGTATATATATATATATATATATATATATATATATATATTTATATACATACAGCACAAGGCTACCCATCTCCCTCCTCTTCCTCTGTTTGGTATCCATTATTAGGCTGTTCAGTATAAACAATAACTGTCTTATTCCCCGTGGGACGTGGGTAGCTGCCCCCATTATAATGAACACTGAACCAGAATAACTGCAGATGTACAGCACAAGCACATGAACAAGCTTTCTGAGTTTATGAGCACTGCATGATCAAAAAATGTGGCAATCTAACAAAAAACGAAAGAAAATAAAAAAGGCTTTGTAGATTCCTGCAGTGATTACCGTGTCAGCCTAAAGGCCAACATATCACTGTACAGTAAATAAAAAGGCTTCAGTACAACAGGCAGATTTTACTTTCATTTTCTGCTGTATATATCACAGCACCTCTCATGACTCTGGGCTCTCCAGATCAAGACTAGTATATTTATTCCCCACTTTGTGCAATAAATAAGTACTGTAGAAGCGGTTAAGCATTTGCTAAGAGACCTCTTGGGTCAACAATGCTTTTTTTTGCTGCAAGTCAGTGTGTGTGGCACAACTTCCACAAATACTGGCAAAATAAAACTTGATCCCAAATTACCAGACCAGAACCCTCCACACGGCTTGATGACACCTAGAAGCAAGATGCTGTAACTTACACTTTTAGCAATAAACTTAATAACCTGCTGTCATTTAACACACACAAAAAAGGCAATCGATACTGGAGGAGCTTTAGTACACAAACACTACTCTTCCCCCGCACATACAAATGAGAGATGGAGACCAATGAAGTGGAGTCTCATCTAGCCTAATCTTAACAGTTTAGGAAGAGTACTCTCAACTTCCGCCAGTTTTGAAAAATAATCTCTCATACCCGGTGAGTAAATGTTGGAGGACACCAGCAGTACTAAACAGAGGGAGTATTTACAAATCTATCACTCTTTCTGCATGCATGAACTATCGAACACTTTACATGTTTGCTACAGGGAATGTTGAAAAACACACACAAACATATGAGTCAGTTAATCCCCCCCACATTGCTTCTTTACCGCGATGAGAGTGTTGTTCCTATGCTCAGCCGAGGCAGACTCTGGGTCCTGCTGCTGCTGCTTACTGGCCAATTTCTTGGCCTTCTGCTCTAGGGTACACTGGTAGAGGTTCACCGTGTCTCGGCGCTCCAGCTCCAGCCTCCAGCTGCTCGACTTGGGCTTGCTGGTACCTGCTCTCGCAGCTGACATGATGCCTGCGATAGGCTGACTGTCTGGCCTCACTGGTGTCCACCTGAGTTGTGAGTGACAGCAATGTGGGAAAATTACAGGGGCAACCATTGCTGGAGATGGGCAGTCTTGTGGCTCAAAGAAGCAACTGCAGCACATGTACAAAAAGTGTCCAATTGCTCTGCTGCAGCCTGCCCACCTCATTAAATTCACTTGCATGGCGTCATGTTGTCCGATTTGTATCCCCACCCACCCAACGGCTGATCAGGGTGTGAGAGTTTGGACACAGGCAGCTTATTACAAACAAAACATTTTATTTTAAAATGGGGACATTTTTTTCTACGCAGTGGCGTACAATAAGTATGCATGGTTACGCAACTGCTAAGAGGCTGTTAAAAAGAATCATGTTGCCTGTGTGAAGTTGTAAAAATGAATTATGCCACCTACAGTGTATATGAATCACTGGTTTGGGGAATATTGGTTTGCCACTGGAATAAATACCAAAAATGACTAGGATCATGACCAAATATTATAGGTTAAAACACACTTCATTATTTATTCCTATGGCAAACCAACATTCCCCAAACCTGTGATTCGTATACTGTTCACTTATGCAAACCAGAAATATACTGTACACTGTAGTGCTAACTTTGATTCTACGGGACTGCTGTGAAGGTGTCTCACCTGTAAAAGGGCTGATTTTGTGGCTTTTACAGCTATCAGGGACAGATATTTGGCTCAATCGCTAAATGCAGCACTGATGAAATCAACAATTGTCCATCACTTATTGACTACCAAACATTCTACAATCTTTTTTTTTCCTTTTTCAAGTTTTCACTGTTTGGCTGTGTGGAACGAATGGAGTAGCATAGTCTCAACAAGTGCTATGCTTGCATACTTTATGAAACAAACTGAGCGGATCCCAGTGCTATGGTCTTTTTGTAAACAGGTGAACAAATGCCTAGTCTATATAGGATGATCTATTTGCCTCAGGAATGGTAAATGATTTAACAGCACTCTATCCCTGATTTCAGCCTGGACATCAGTTGAAAATACTAACAGTGGTGTGATAATGACTCGTGCTTTTGTGGGATCCCCTTTTGAACTGCAAGACAATTGCAGCTCTTAATGAGCTGTTAATCACACTAGCCCATCTGGAATACAAATAGATTAGCATGAGGGCTAACATACTAAAGAAGCCAGCAGATTAGGCCCTATGGTCTATCAAGTCTGCTCAATGATCATTGCCTTCCCAGGACACCATTTTTAGCCACCCCACTACCTCCCTACAAGGTCCCCCACTCCCCAGTGGGACTCTGGGATGCACCATCCCCCTATACCTATCCCAGGCTTTCATGAACCCCTCCATAGCTGTAGTAGCCACTAACTCCCCATGCAGCACTTTCCAGGGCTCCATCACCCTCTTAGTGAAGTAACATCACCTTGTTTCCCCCCTCAGTCTCCCCTGTCCAGCTTCATTGAGTGTCCCCTGGTGGTCCTGCCCCTACCTCCCTCTGCTGAAGCACTCCCTCAAGGCTTACCCTATTCATTCCTTTGGGATATTTGAAGACCTCTATCACACCCCCCCAATTCTTTCTCTCCTCCAGCGAGTAAATTTTTTTTTCAAACTCTTTTTATCTCCTCCTCCCCTGAACTCTCTCAGGCTGCCCTAGCACACTGAACCCCTCTGCCACCCACCGTGGTCCTCTCTTCCTCATATATATCACTGCCTCTCGACGGACCCACACCAGACAAGCCCCTTGACTCTGAGCCCCTCAGGGCAGGGCCACCAACCACTCCTGGCATTCTGTCTACAATTCAGATTGCCTGGCTGAGCTGACGAGAGGCCGAAGGGGTGGAGAGAGAGAGAGGACCCAGTCCTGGGCATGTGGCAGCCAGCCCTGTAGGGAGCCGTCCCTTTTCAGGAGTGCAGTTTTTTTTCCCTTTATTATGCCCTTCCCTCCCCCCTCAGAGCCCAAATGTGCAATGGCATCCAAGGACGTCCATCGTGGCTCTGCGTCCCATTACTTATCCCTAAGCATTGCAGTGCCTCCGGTCTCCACTGGGGGCCGCTGAGGTGTCGGGCTCTCCCTGGATCCCTCCACGAGAGAGGAGAGCAGTCCTCTGGATGCTTGATCCTCTCTCTCCCCTGCCGACCACTGGCAGCCCAGGTTCATTTATGAATCCAGGTCGCTGGCATGGCGTGAGGTGTGGCGTCCAGTGCCTCAACCCTCAGCACCACTGGGCCAGCCCCAGTGAGTACAGGTTGAGCTCCTCCAGTTTCTCCTCATAGGGCCTTTCTCCTAGCCCCGGTATCATCATGATCACCCTCCTCTGTACCCTCTCCAGTAGAGCAATGTCCCTCTTTAAGTAGGGATGCCAAAACTGCATGCAGTATTCAAGGTGTGGTCTAACCAGACAGTTGTACAATGTAAGGATCACCCCTCGACTCCTTGAGGTTATCCCCCTGGCAGTGCACCCCAGCATTTTATTTGCTTGGGCTGCAGCCCTTCTACGCTGCTCTGAGTTATTCATTTTGGCATCCACCACCACCCCAAGGTCCTTTTCCCACCCTAGAAACCTGCAGTGCCCCCCCCCCCCCAAAATGTATACATGAGTTGGGTTTTTGGCCCCAGGTGCAGAACCCTGCATTTCCCAGCATTAAACTTTAGCTTCCAGGCTTGTGACCACCTCCCCAGAGTCTCCAGGTCCTCCTGAAGAGCCAGCTTCCCCTCCTCCCCTTCTATCACTGCCCACAGCTTCGAGTCATCATCACAGAGGCTCATCCCACTCCCAATACCGCTTCTGATGTCTGAGATATAGGCGTTAAACAGGAGTGGGCCGGGTACCGACACCTATGGGACACCACTAATGACTCTCCTGAAGGATGAGACCTCCCCCCCCATCCTCACCCTCTGTATATGCCCCGCTAGCCAGTTTCATATCCGCCTGACCATCTGCCCCCCACCTCATATCCTCCAGTTTCCTCAGTAGCCCAGGATGTGGCACCGAGTCAAATGCCCTGCTGAAGTCCAGAAAGAGGACATCCACTGGCATGCCCTGATCCAGCACACTCGTTACCCTTTCATAGAACTCCACCAGGTTGGTCTGACATGATGTGCCCATAACAAAGCTATGCTGGTGATCATCTAGGTGACCCTGTGCCTTCAGAAGCCCCCCCCAGCCTCTCCTTCAAGATGACGTCCATTATTTTGCCCACTACTGATGTCAGGCTAACCGGCCTATAGTTTCCCGGTTCCTCTCGCAAGCCACCCTTGTGTATAGGCATGATATGGGCCATCCTGTAGTCATGAGGCACCCACCTGACTGCAGGGAGGAGTTAAAAAGGTCTGCCAGGGGTGCAGCCAGGGTATTAGCCAGCTCCTTAAGCACCCTGGGATGGATTCCGTCTGTGCCCGGTGCTTTATCCCCTCTAAGGGCCTTGAGGGCTTCCCCACCCTCCCACTGGGGATTGCAACATCCATTTCCCCCACTTCATCTGCTGATCCCCCTTTCCTCTCCTCTTGCTGTGCCACCCCCCCAATCCTCCTTGGTAAAGACTGAGGCAAAAAAGTAATTTAGTACTCTGCTTTCTCACCCGCCCTCCACCCACCCACTCCCCATCCTCAGCCTACTAATCTGCCCCTTCCCTTTCTCCTTTCCCCAATGTACCTGAAGAACCCTTTTCCCCTTCTAATCCCATGTGCCAATCTCAGCACCGCCCCCACCTTGGCCAACCTCACCACCCTGGTGACCCTCCTGGCTACCTTATCATACTCCCCCTTAGATATGGCCCCCCGAGAATGTTTGTATTGGCTATAAGCAGCCTTTTTTTCCCTCACCGCATCATGGACCTTCCTTGTCTACCAGCTCAGCCTCCTAGCTTTACCCCACTTGTGTCTCTCCCTTGTGCAGGCCTTGGTAGTCTCCAGGAGCCCCCTTTTAATAATTTCCCACCATGCCTCTGTGCCCATGCTTGGCCTGATCTCATCTAGGTAGCCCCTAAGGATCCACTCCATCCCCCCGAAGTCCGCCCCTCTAAAATCAGCCACTGTCATTTTTGTGTGTTCTACCCCGCTCCCTAGGACAAAGGAGAACTAAAACACAGTGTGATCACTTCCCGCCAGTGGGTCCCCAACAATTAGGTCCCTGATGAGCTCACCATCTGACAGGACTACATCCAGGATGCACCCCTCCCTCATCGGATCAGTCACCAGCTGGGCAAGGAACGCATCCTGGAAGACATCCAGCAGGCACTGCTCCCTGCCCAATGAGGATGCCATAGTTCTCCAGTCTCCTTCTGGCATATTCAGATCTCCCAGCACACAGTTTTACCCTCTCCCTTACCACAGTGGTCCCTAAGTTTAGCCACCAGGCCTTCCTCCTGTTCCTCCCCCTGCCTGAGTGGTCTATACACTACCTCCATCTTCACCCGTTTACCCCCTGGAGCCTGCAGGGTGGCCCATAGAGCCTCCACCTGATCCCCCCACTTCCTCAACCTTGCTTATCCCTATGCTGTCCCTAATGATAAACACTACCCCCTTCCCTCCACTCTATCTCTTCTGCACGTGGTGTACCCTAGTAGGTTCAGGTCCCAATCATGTCTGGAAGTGGCCTAAGTCTCTGTGACAGCCACCACATCCATTCCCCCCTCCACCAACAGTGCCTGAAGCTCTGGCATCTTGTTTGCCATGCTCCTGGTGTTAATCAGCAGCACCCTCCAACATGTCCCCTTGCTGTCCCCTCCTCTGCCCTGAGGTCTCCCTGTTCCCTGTCTACAAGGACCCCCTCATACACTATTGGGTGTTCATGCCCTGTGTCCCCTCCCCCCATGTGTGGGAGAAGGTTAGGGCCTTCCTGGCCTGGGCTAAACAGGGAGCCTCTGCCTCCCCCACAAATTTAAACCCACCTGAGCGGATAACTTGCCAATTTAAGCTGCAGGACCTCTTTCCTCTGAACTAAGGTGAAGCCTGTCCATTGAATACAGTTTCTTGTCCTCCCAGGTTGCACCCCAGTCCCCACCCACCCATACGCCCTGGCCTCACACCATTCACCGAGCCATACATTTACATCCCTTATTTTTTGTTTATTCTCCACACTGGCCCTAGGCACTGGTAGTATCTCTGAGAAGAAGACCGAGCACCCCATGTCCTGACAAACCCTGGCCAGCTCCCTAAATCTAGCCTGAATCTACAACTCACTGTTCCCCTCTATATCATTTGTACCCAGGTGCACTAATATGTCAGGGGTCCCACCACACTCCTACGCTAGAGAATAGACCAGATGTTTTGTCTGATGCACTGTCAAGCCAGATATACTCCTGGACTTAACACCACAGGAAGTCCCCCCCTCCCTCTCCACCTCATCCCCTTAATCATGGAGTCCCCTAGGAGAAACACTCTTACTGCCTCCTTTTCCCTAGACCTGCTCGTTATCCCAGTTGCCCCCTTCTCCCCCGCATTACCATGCACGTCCCCTCCCCCTCATGCCACATTTGGACCCGTTCCTCCCACTCCAACTCTTCTCTCCCTGACCTGACCTCCTTGGCCTCTTCCCTTCCTGCTATAGCACTCTGGTCCTTTCTCATTTTTCTCCCAGGAGCAAGGGCCCCCACTGCCCCAAGGTCTTCCTCCTCACTGACCTGTACACCTCAGCCACTTTCCTTCTCCTGGCTATGTCTGCCCCCTTCTCTTCTCTCTCTTCACCAACAAACTCAGCAAACACTGTGGCAGGAGCTCTGTGGTACAGTATGCGGATGATGCCGTCATTTACCGCCCCTCCTCTAATCTAGGAGACCTCAGCTCCTGTCTACAAGATGACCTGAGATCTCTAGAGCAATGGCTTGTCACTAATAGAATGGTCATTAATGCCAACAAGACCAAGGCCATGCTGTTTGGACATAGAGCCCTTGGTCGTGACAGAAGCCAACACCTCCAGCTGACTACTGTGTCAGGCAGGTCTATAGTGGCCTAATCACTAAAATACCTTGGCCTTACTCCTGGACCAGGGCTTCACCTCAAGGACCACGAGACCAGGTAACTAAAAATATTCATACGAAACTTGGGACTCTATACAGGTTGAAAGACCAGTTGATTCCAGCTGCCAGGGCCTCTATTGCCACCAGCGCCCTACTCCCGACCATTACCTATGTGGCCCCGGTGGTCCAGGGAGTAGCCAGACAAGAGACAAACCGACTCCAAGTTCTCTATAACAAGGTGGCTCGGTTTGCCACACAATCCAGCCCCAGGACCCATCACTGCGCACATTGTCACAACTAAATGGCCCTCCTGGGAAGCCCGGCTCCAGTACCCTTTACTCTGCCAAACCTTTAAATTACTCAGCCCTCCCTCCCCCAGCCTCTCCAGGCTCATCACCCTAAAGAGTAACCCTAGGCTCCTCCAAGACGATTGGACCGGACACTCCTAGTAGAAAAGCCCAGTCAGAATCAAGGCAGGGGCAGTCGTTCGCCCCCACCGTCCCCACCCTATGGAACTCCTTGCCCCCAAGAGTCCAGGAAGCTACCTCCATCAACAGCTTCCGCACAGGGCTTAAGGCACATATGATGTGCACCTCCAAGTGCAACTGCTAAAGGAATGGGGCCCGCAAGCATAAGCCTAAAATATCACAGCCCTACATCCACCTATGAAACAGGGGGCTACACCCCCCCTACACTTAGGGTATTGTCTTTTATGATTGCGCTAACCTAATGCCTAACTCAGCATATGTAACCAGCTGACGTACAACCATGTATAACCCTGTAGTATGTTTGAATGCGTTCTTATATAATGTACTATGTTGAATTTATACCTTGTAAACCCTGGGTTGCCCCTGAAAAAGGGACCTTCGGGGCCCAGTGGGCTCACCTGGTTACCAAAATTTAATAAATAAATAAAAATAAATAAATGTCTGGGACTGACCCCATATCTCCCCAGGAGCAAAGGCCCCCCTGCTCTTTTCCCTCTCAGATCTGTCCTCCACCACCACCACTTCCCCTCCTCCTACTGTTCCAAGACCCAACTCAGTATTTCCCCTAGGAACATGGGACCCCCCCGCCCCACTTCTTTTACTAGGTCCCTCTCCCCCAGCCTCCCCACTGAGCTCCTCTTCCTTGCCATCCCTCCCTTCACCTCCTGTGGCCTGACTCTCATTTCTCTTGCCGCGCCATGCATCCTCCATATCCTGCCCCCCACCGAGATCTTATGCCTGGGAGTAACTCCTCCTCCCTTACTTGATGAGCCCACTTCCATCCCCACTTACCTACCTCCAGAGGAGCCTCCACCTCTCAATATTCCCCTCCTTCGCTTGTCAGTGTCAGGGTTGTGAATCTGTTATTATGCTATATGATATTTGTCTGGCCTCCCCCTGCTGTCTCTCACCCCCTATCAGTTCTCTTCTGCCCATACCCCGGCGCCCTTCTCCTAACCTCTTGCCCAGACCCCTGTTTCTTATTTCTCCTAACCTTGTGCCATTCCCCCTGGTCCTTATTTTGCTCAGGGCCACCCCAACTCATGCCCCTGGTGCTCCCCTCCTTCCTCCAGGGTCCACTCCCACCCCCTCTTTTTGATAGTGCAATCCCTTGCTCTCATGCCATCCTTCTCCTATCTGATCCCTCCCAATTGGGGTGCCTCACCTGAGTCCACTACCATTTTCCCCCTACTGCCCCCCCCCACAGAGCCACCCTCCTTTTCACACCCTCTTCCCCCCAACACCCACCTTAGCCACTTGACCTCCTCCCTGAGATGTGTCAACCGTTGGCACACCATACAACCCCCATCCTCCACGCCAGGGCTAGCACTATGGACGACTCACACCCTACACACCCCACTACCCTTCCAAAGATACCAGCCCTGCAGACTACAGCCTGCAAAAGTTTAACTTTATTAACAGCTGTTGAAAACCTGCACTTGGTTCTGGGATGGTTAGTTTTTTTGAATGTACCACATAGTTGTGTGATTTTCCAGCCCATTTGTAATTCCCCCATCCAATTATGAGAATATGATATATTTACTTCTTTCAAAAAAATGGTTTCCCACAAGTTCTCTTTTTTAGGAAAGAATGGCTATTCATACAAATCTAATCTAACTTGGGTAAATCACGGTCTTGAAAGGGACACAGTCTGTTTCAAATTGACTTTTTTTAATTCTGTTGAGAGATGCCCTGCAGTTAAGATGAGTCTCTGTGGCATTTACTACTTGGTTCTGTCGATTTCTTTTATGTTAGTGACCCCAGATCCTGAATTAATTAATTCATTGATTTTTTTACAGTCACAGGGGCACACACGTGTGATTTGAAAATGCAGATGGCCAGTGTTACTTTATGCTTGCATAAACTTTAAACTTGTGTTCGTATAGTGTCATAGGGACACTTATTTGGTTTATTTCATGACTTTACACTTTATGGGTAAAAAAAGGGAAACTTATCTTTCACTAAGTGCCCTAAGATGGCAGTGGTGACACCAGTCTGTCCACCTGCTGTTTGTTATTTTTTGTCTTTTTTGTCTTGTTTTTTCATCTACAATATCAGCTATTCTGGAGCTTGGATTGGAACCAGATGTGAGAAGTGTTTTCGATTTGTGAGTTTATTTATGACAATGCTGCAGAGTTCTGCCAAGTCTGGATATTTGGGTGCATCTAGGGTGTGGTGATATGGTGGGTACACAGTGAAGGGCTGGTGGAGTGGGTTCTTTAGGCTGTGCTTTGTTTTATTTTTTCATATTTGAATGTAAGAAAATCATAGGATACAGGGAGGAGTGTTATCTGATTCACAGCATTGTTTTTTCATTGGGAGGGAAGGGTTCCCACTTGAAACCCTTGAATTACTGCCACTGATACTAATGACGATGTCAGAATGCTAACAATTTGGCAATATTGGTACAGTTATGTTTTAATTGTGTATGACCCTCTATCCTAACTTACCTCACCCACTCCACCACATAAAATGCATATAAGACCAGGGGTATTGTTGATTGCAAGATCTAAACAAGAGTGATTTTTTTCTGGTGTTTGACTGAAAAGTTGTGTGAGCATGGGACAAACGCTGCTAACCATGGCAAATACAACACTGTTCCAAGAGCAGCAGAAATACAAGAAATAATAATGCAATTGATGATGAAAGTCTAGTCCATGATCAAACGGGACCGGGCAGGACTGAAACTGACCATCACAGCTTGTATTTTGAATTTTATAGTGTACATGTGTAACCCCCATGTGGAGCTGTCCCAAGGGCTACTACCTCTGCCTGACTGACTACTGACAGGTTGAGGGGCCTAGGTCCAATGGCAGGTGCCTCCACGCAGAGGTCAGGGTTAATACTGTCTGGTATGACTTGGTCACAGCTCTCTGGGACACTGCAACCCCCTTTTCTTCCCACTAGTGGCCCACACAATGCATTAGGAACATCTTCACAATGTACACTTACCCCCAGGACTGGCTCTGTCGACTGGACTCTGGGGAACCCCTGTAAAACAAGATGATACAGTGAAAAGCCACAGAACAATACTTTAACATAAATGAATACCTCAGACAGTGTAACTTTGCTGAAACAAACAAATCTGATTTATTTAGGGGGATATAACAAGGATGGGGAAATCAGGTTAATTAGGTTAAACAAATTAATAATCACAGTACTTTGCGATATTCAGGGTCACAAATTGTCACTTTCACTGGGTACCCAGGATGGGGGCTAGCAGGATCGGTGCAGCTGGTTGGGGCCCTGTGATGGGAAAAAAACACTTGCACAATACCCAGTTGTAATCCGGAGCCAGATGGGTCAGTTCGTGAAGAAATGAGAAAACAACAATTAGATGACACACTTGCAATTTGATAAACAGATGGCAGGGAGCTACCCTGCTTTGTACTCACAGACTCAATGCTGGGATCTGGATGGAAGGCAGATTGTCCTGGATTGCCAGGAGGAGCAGAACCTGTGGAAAAGGTCCTTGTGACTGGACCCCATTGCAGATTAGAGCAAACAGATGTAGTCTGTATTAAACTGGGGTTTACTTCCAGCTTCATGCACTCAATTCATTGTACAGGGGATTTGAAACGTGATTCCCCACAAGTACTACACACATTTATATGTAAAAGGAAAGTACTGTACCAGGCAGGCTGCTTCTCAATCCCGACCGCAATTACTGCACGGTACCCGGGAAAACACAGCAGCAGCTTCAGTTCCTGACAGCAGTTTCTCCAGTCTTCTACAGGGTGAGCCTGGTTTCTACTCTTCAGATCTCCTTGATTCTCCTCACAGGTCAGAGTCAGTCTGAACGGACATTTGCACAAGCTGCAGACCGAAACTTAGGGCCTTACCCGTGCTTCCTGCGCTAAAACTACACACTGAAGAAGCACCCAGCTCCTTGTCTCTTCACTGCCCAAACTGATCTGATCTTTCCAGTAGACAGAGCCGGGCATTTCCTTTGTGTTCCTCCCAGTTCAGTTGGCTGGCTTGGCTGTCACTCACAATCAGACTCCCCCTGTTGGTGCAAAAAGGTGCCGAAGTCCAAACTACAATTCCCAGAAGCATTGGCCATACAGTACATAGGTGGCTGGCTCCACAATGAGAGTCCAAGTTCTGATTTGCCAGCAGCAGGTTTCATTTCAAAGATCCCCACACTGATTGGTCCAGTTCAGCAGTTCAAAACCAGAATGGAGGGCTAGGCAAACACAGTTCTGACTGCAAAGAAAAGCAGGTTAGACAAACTGTATTTTCGTTATTACTCTAAATGATTTCTGGCAAACAGTTACATCTTCGAAAAGTGCTCACTCTGCCCACTTAGCGACGGCAGAACAAAGCAATTTGGCAGTAGCTCGAGCAGGACTTGAGCAAGGAAACACACAGACCCCCATCCAAATTAATTATGTCTGCAGACAGACAGCTCTTAAAGAGACAGTACCAGAGGCTCTAAAAGCACTCACAGATAAACGGCTTAGACGCTGAACCTCATTCAGGCTTGGAGCATTCAAGCAAGCTCCTGGAAGACTTTTTGGGAACCCCATTTGCAGTGGGGTTACACATGCTTCCAGAGACATCTCACCTAACTATTGTTTAATGAATAAATAAAAAGTATTATTTACAGTATGTTTTCAGTAATTAGCAAGTGTAGTGTGATGCCATTTAATATTGTAAACAAAATGTACAGTATATCCTGACCAAGCTAATTACTGCTTAAAAGGGCCTACACAGTTTTAGTTTTGTAAAATAAAAGTCTGTTATTACAAACATACGAACATACAAAAATGCCAGCAGAAGCAGGCCTTACAGACTATCGAGTCTGCTTGATTGTGCAGCTATCCCTCAACCTGCAGCTGCCCCACCCTCCCCACCCTCTTCATCATAACCCCTCACCCTGTCCTAACCCCTCTTAAAGCCACCCACCGTTCTGCATGATACCACCTCCTCGGGCAGAGCATTCCACCTGTCTACCACCCATTAAGTGAAAAAATGTCTCCTGAATTCCCTCTTGAATCTTAACCTCTCCAGTCTCAGCCAGTGCCATCTCATATCCCTCCCTCTTCAAAGCTGGAAAATCCCTTCTGTATTAGCCTTATTTATCCCCTTAAGGTATTTAAAGTTTCAATCATATTCCCCCTATTCCTTCTGTCCTCCTGAGAGTACATGTTCGGCTCACTCAATCTATCCCTGTAGGACTTTCCCTCCAATCACTAGATCATCTTGGTCACCCTATGTTGCACCCCCTCCAACGATTTGATGTCTTTCTTCAGGAATGGGCACCAGTACTGCATGCAGTACACCAGGTGCTGCCTGACCAGAGATCTTTACAAGGGAAGGAAAACCTTCTCATTAATAATATTTGAATTCATTTTCTACTAAAATAAATGACTTCCCTTTCTATTGCTGAAGCCCACTCAAATATTATTACATATTTTTCATTTGGGCATAGTATTCCTAGTTTTTTAAAGAAAAGAAATGCAACAGAATATCAGATCTCTGGAAACCTGCAGGGCCCCATGTAATAAAATGGTGTTTGAATGGTGCGGTTCTGGCATGGTGATGGTGTAAAAACTTCCCCTGATAGTCTAGCAGCCCCCCCCCCCCATCCTCAATGCTGGCACACAAGATATTAAAATGAGCATTTGTCAGTGTCTTGCAGTGGTGTTTGGCACTTGGACATGGCTTAAAAAAATCAGTGACAAAGAAGTAAAATGAGGAACAGTTTAACAATTGGTTCTATCCCCTGAAGCAGGCAGCGTAAGAGTGTTGGTGTAAAATACCTTGTCTGCAGAAGAGCAAGGGCTGGATTTTTAGACTGCGCCTGGCAATGGCGCAAGCATGGGTGCAGTGTATCTGCGATGTGCCAGGGCCAGGACCAGGTAATATTCAATGGTGATGCACCATGGCACAGGACCATTGAATATGGCATGGACTGCACATGGCGCAGCGACACTGCGCCGGTGCAAGCCACAGATAGGGAGCACAGGATGTGCCAGCGCAAATGCAGTTGCACTGGTTGCAGCACCTGCGATAATCAGAGGGCATGCAAATGTGGCCATAATATATGCATGGTGCAAATGGGGCCATTAGGATGTCATTATGGCCCCATTTGAAGCCCGGTGATTTGCGCCTGGTGCCCTGCATAGCTGCATGCAGCAGGTATCTACCCTGGTGGGCTAGTGCATCACCATGCCGTATGCCTGTTTGTACCTTTTTGTACCTGTGTAGTACAGTATGGTCTGCAGACCCATTGATCCACACTATGGACCAATAGGCATACAGCACATACTGTACACTGTCATTCGGCGGGTGGCGGGTGGTATGCGGGCGGGTGCTGCCGCCACCGATGACTGGAGGGGAGCTGGGTGGCCGGGTCCTCTGAGGGTGGGGAGGGGGGACCACTGGACCACCAGGTAATGGAATTCCTTTACCGATGCCTGCGATCAGGCATGAGGGAAGGACCACTAGACCACCAGGTAGGTGTGTATTTCACTGATGCCCACAATCGCTCATGATGGGAGGGGGGCCCACTAGACCACCAGGGTATACTTAATATTCCATAAGCCCACGAATGGGCATACTGGGGGGAGGGTCACATTGGGCAGTGGGGAGGGGGTTTGTGTGCTACCAGACGGTGTCCCTACTGGGTGGGTGGCCACTCATGACTGGCAGGTGCTGCGTTGCACCCTGCAATGCAGCAGCCCACCAGTGGGTGGCCAGGATTTGTTCCTCCTTTTCATGGGTTCAGCATATGTGGCGCACATCAGGTTTGTACCAGCATACGCGCCGTACATCCCAGGCTGAATATCGGGATGAACCACATATACATGGGCACGCCCCCTGCATTTGCACCACATACATTACCATTGCACCCCAGCACATCGGGATTTGCGCTGCACCTGACAGCCTTTTGAGAATCCCACCAGGGCACATTGCGGGGTTGCATCGGCATACCCTCTTTGAATACCTGGGCCCTAGTCTGTAACTCTGTTTGACAATATTGTGAGCATACAATATACCCAATGTTCAGTCACAGAAAAAAATTTTTAGGAGGGACAGGAACATTTTGAGGCAAATCAGGGACAGCTAAGAGGCATGGTCCCTCTTTCCCCTCTCTTTCTTCCCCCCACTGTCTCTCTCTCTCTCTCTCTCTGTCTCCCATTCCCTATTATCTCTCTCTTTCTTCCTCTCTCTCTCTGTCCTTCTTCCCCTCTGTCTCTCTCTTCTCCCCCTCTTCTCTCTGTCTTCTCTCCTCTGTCTCGCTCAGCAAACAAGCATTTATCAATGCCGAATGATGGCTTGCTGGAATTGGCATTGGTAGTGCAGGAGTTAGAGAGATATATAATAGGACTGGCTGTGAAGTACTGAACTGACGCCAACCCCGGCCCCACCTTGCAGAGAGTGACAGTCATAGGGGTGTGCCTTTGGGTCATCAGCCATAATGCTCATGCCATTTCACCTCATCGTACCCCGCAGACATTGAGAAGTGTTGCAGTGTACCTTGGGGTCTTCAGGCCTTACGCCCACTCCATTCCATAAGGAAATATGCTGAAATGGGTGCAGTAAAGGAGAATGGGGTGAATGTTGGGGCTGAAGAGTTCAAGGCACACCTTAGTGCCTGTCAGTGGCTGCAGGGTGGGGGTGGGAGTGAAATGGCGTGAGCATTACAGCTGACAATGCCAAGTCACACCTCTGATGCCTGTCAGTCTCTACAGGGTTGGGTGTTATGGTTGGAAACCATAACACCCTGGGCATGTGTTGTTATTTTCACTCCAAATTTTTAACATGGGCTGTTTGTGACCCCACCTCATGAACAGTGGCACTATGAGTTCGTTAGCTGAAAGGTGATTTTACACATAACTGTGCCATTTGGTGCCTCAGATGCAAAAACACATTTTGAGCATGATGTGAAAAATGACATCTGCACTGTTAATGAGGAGGTGTAAAAAAATGGCATTGTTGAAAATCTGGTGTGAAAATATGAAAAATTGGTTACGAGCATGCGTAGAAACTGCGCACTGCACGCACGTCACACTATTATTTTCAGGGATGTTTTTAACCAGATTTTCAACATAGGCATTTTGGGACCTCTGCTCATGAACAGTGTCACTGTGATTTTGTTAATGTGTCCTGAATGTTGATTTTGCACAGTGACTGTGCCACTGTGTGCCATGTGTGAAAACACATTTTGGGCAGGATGTGAAAAATGAGTGCATACTGTTCTATAAGGAGGTGTGAAAAAATGGCAATGTTGAAAATCTGGAGGAAAATATTAAAACTGTCAGTTATGAGCGTGCATTGAAACTGCACAGTGCACATTATAACACAGTCATTTTTAGAATTTTCCACCAGATTGCAAGATAGGCTTTATGGGACCTCACCTCATGAACAGTGGCACTGTCATTTCATTAATCAGTCTCAACAGGTAATTCTGCACAGTGACTGCAAAATAACTGATTAATGAAATGACAGTGCATGTGTTCATGAGGTGGAGTCCCAGGCACTCCCATGTTGAAAATTTGGATGCAAAATTTAAAAAAAATGACTGATATCTCTACCTAAGTTGAACCCCCCCTCCCCAATTTTGCCATTATACAGCTTACCGGCATTTTGTTCAGTTTGAGGCCAGCTTTGAAGAGTGCAGACGTGTTCTGGATCCACTGAAGATCGCAGTGCCGACCTCTGGAGGTAAGTGTGAGGCGAGAGGGGTGTGGGGAGGTGGGGTGAGCAGAGGGTGTGTGCAGGTTGGGGAAGGGGTCCAGACAGCAAGGGATCATTTTCTTTGTTTCAGGTAATAAAAAAAAAAAAAAAAACGAACACCGCGGACAATTTTTGTTCTTTACTCATGTAAGAAAAATGTTGAACACACTAGGGTGGGCTCCCAGTGTGCCCCATGACTTTGGGGGGGTCTGTGTGCACACTGGGGTGGGCTCCCAGTGTGGCACACAATGGGGAGTAGGCAGGGGGAGCAGGAACATGCCGACTGCGATCGGCTTCTGAACACAGGAGGCACACTGAAGTGGGCTCCCAGTGTGCCACACAGTCTTGGGGGTTGAAACATACTGACAGGGGGATTGGGCACCCCCGAAGTCTGCTTTCTGGGGATTGTGTGTGGCAGACGGTGGTAGCAACCGCTGCCATGTTTATTTAAATACTTCACCAGAAAATGCTCATCAGGAGGTGTGTCATCAGTGTCACTGCATGACAAGCTTGTCTCTAATTGCAGTGTCACTTTTCTTAGAAGTTGTGTCCACTTTGTATAATGCTGGAGTCAGCGCTAGCATGCTGGCTTATTGGGGAATGAGGGACACACCTATTAAAGCATGCCCTGCATTCACCAACATAGACACACCTCTGAAATGTGCTACTAGTACAAGACGTTCCTTGTGCATGCGTGCAAGCGAATGCAAAAAAAATTCCCTGGTAGTAAAACTTTGAAACATCTGCCTGCTTTAAATGAATATACACTAATCATTTTTACATTCAGCTATTTCAAAGCAATGCAAGTGATGAACATTCAGCACTGACAGCATTGATAAATGCTTGTTTTAAACTTTATGATTTGTACCAAGAAAGAACTCCCCCATAGAAGACACGTTTGTTCTAATTGTAAACCAGGCTTGCCTCTACTGAAACTAGTATGTAAGAAAGATTAATTAGTCACCTTGACAACAAACAGCATGTGGTGGACTGACATTACTTGAGCAGTATACTCAATTGAAGTTAGTTGGGGGAGAGGTGTGCCTTAGTCATTGTAATTGATTGCTTATTATACAATGGCAACAAAGAATACTGGACTCTGATTGGTTAGTCTGGGACTGGACCCATGATGTTATCCCAGTACAACATCATGGGTCTAGTCCCAGCACACAGATGACCACATCAGCCATTAATTAAGAAATTACTCAACACTCTGTTAGTGATCCCCGCTTGGAAACCTACTTTCCCGCTCACAAACCACCCTCCATATTGCCGGTGACACCGGCTCCTTTACTCCCACTAAGTCACCCAGTGCACAAAGCTTAAAAAATAAATGTAAAATTGCTAAAAATTTAAAACAATCATTGCCGTTTCTTTCTCAAACCAACTGTCTTCAGTGAACCACGAGACTGTAGCTGCTGGTCTCGTGGTTCACTGACGTTGCTCGGTCATGGAACATATGCAAAACAACCACTGCCACCCTGTCACTATGGCACAAATGATTATATAAAAAAATGTATTTTTATAATCATTTTTACCAGCTTCATCCTGCTGTACTTTGTGCAGCCCAACTGAAACGGCCCATACGGTTGTCAATTAAAAAAATCAGTCTAAACTGTCAGGGTGATCTCCTTCACAGCCACAGAACTAGAGTTCTTCTCTTTTTCTGTAGTTGTGAAGCCAGTTGTTGTGAGGGCTTTCAGTAATGGGTAGCGGTATCATTTTTTTTCATCCTTCACTCCCCTGCTTGCTCGCAGTGCCAATGGCTTTACTTACAACACAGGGGCTCTGCTTCACATGACCACAGCTGAAGCTCCATTCACTTGGCTCCTGAACAGAACTGCAGCACCTCACAATGATCTATGACAACAAAACCCACACGAAAAGTAAAACTGAAGGGGAAAAAAAAACTCTTTCAGCTTCCAGTACTGTGTGTGTTGGGGGGGGGGCTGCAGTCTTGCACAGTTCAGCTGCACTACCTTACCTGCTGGCTGGAACAGTGAAACAGAACTTTTTTTAATATGTATGCCTACACTTCTAAAAATTTACTGAAAAGGTCTTTAAAAAGTTTCTTTTAATGTTTTTACTTTTTTTCTTTATACTGGAGCCATTGTATAATAGCAGTAATGCACTCCAGGATGTGTGTTGTGCTGGGATAATGTCACTTCTTGGGTGTTGGACGCACTCGGCCTACCACCCAAGGTGTGACATTATCCCAGCACAACACTCTTTTACACATACTCTAAATGCAATGTAGGCCAGCCTGCTGCACAAATAGGTCAAACTTGTTTCTGATGGGGAGTTCTTCCTTGGTGAGGGAAGGACCAGATCCGACCTCGGAGATCAGGGAAGGGAGCTGGTAGACTAACAGGGAAAGTTTTTTTTTCACATACAGTAACCACAAACGAAAGCATCTTCTGATTCTTAGACTGCAAAAGACAGATTATGACTCTCCTTCTGCTTATGCATGTATTCAGATGATTCAGTCTGCAAGTCAAGATCCTCTGTCATTTCACAGACACATTCATTTACCCCTCATCACTCACCCAATATTAATGCATTTTACATAGAAACATAGAATTTGATGGCAGATAAGGACCGCTTGGCCCACCAAGCCTGCCCATTTCCGTACCTAATGGATAAGCTGCAGATCCTAGATAACCAACAGCCTGCTTCCTCCTACCCCCCCATTAGAATTGCCTTATGTCTGTTCCATGCAGTCTTGACTCCCCCCACTATTTTTGACTCTATGACCTCCTCAGGAAGGCTGTTCCATGCATCCACGACCCTTTCTGTGAAGAAATACTTCCTCACATTACCTCTGAGCCGTCCTCCCCCTATCTTCAAATTGTGCCCCCTTGTTCTTGCACATCTCTTTTTTTGAAAGATGCTGCCTTCTTGGGCTTTGTTGATTCCCTTGAGGTATTTGACAATTTCTATCATGTCCCCCCCTCTCCCTTCTTTCCTCGAGGCTATATATCTTAAGCTCCTTTAGTCTTTCTTCATATGTCTTCTGGTGCACCATTTTGGTTGCCCTCTTCTGGACAGCCTCCATCCTGTCTATGTCTTTGCGGAGATGGGGTCTCCAGAACTGTGCACAGTACTCGTGATGTGATCTTACCAACTGTCTGTACAGAGGGCCAACAACATCCTGTTTTCTGCTGGTGATACCTCTCCCTATGCATCCCAGTATCCTCCCAGCCCTCCTTACTGCTTTCTCACATTGCTAGCCCACCTTTAGGTCATCTAATATGACTACCCCTAGGTCCCTTTCCATTTTTGTTGTTGTCAGTATCTCACCCCCATTGTATACTCTTGCCCTGGGTTTTTGTTTCCCAGGTGCATTACTTTACACTTCTTTGCATTGAATCTAAGCTGCCATACATTTGACCATTCCTCCAACCTTGCCAAGTCCCTTTTCATCCTTTCCACCCCACCTTGCATATCAACCCTGTTGCAGACCTTTGTATCATCTGCAAAGAGACATACCTTCCCCTCCAGTCCCTCAGCAAAGTCACTTATAGAGACATTAAAAAGGACCGGCCCCAGTACTGAACCCTGCGGTACCCCGCTAGTAACCCTCCTTTCTTCACTGTGGACTCCATTTACTATTACCCGCTGTGTCCTCTTGTCCAGCCAGTGTTTTACCCAGGCTACCACCCTGGGACCCACCCCCAGGCTGGCTAATTTGTTTATTAATCTTTTGTGCAGAACTGTGTCAAATGCCTTGCTAAAGTGTAGGTAGGCCATGTACACAGTCCCTCCCTGGTCTACTACTTTGGTCACCCAGTAAAAGAAATCAATTATATTTGTCTGACATGACTTACCTGCTGTGAATCCATGCTGTCTTTGGTCCTGTGCCCCACTGGCCTCTAGGTACTCAACGATTCTTTCCTTCAGAAGTGATTCCATCATTTTCCCTACCACTGAGGTCAAACTGACAGGTCTGTAGTTTCCTGCCTTTGTTTTGCTCCCATTTTTGTGAAGGGAAATCTCATCCGCCCTCCTCCAGTCCTGAGGTACCACACCATCTTCCCATGATTTATTGAAAAGGGTAGTCAGTGGTGTTACTAGTTCTTCTCTTAGTTCTTTTAGAATTCTTGGGTGAATCCCATCAGGCCCCATTGCTTTGTCCACCGTCAGTTTTAAGAGTTTTTTCAGAACCCTTTCTTCTGTGAAAGGACTAATATCAACGCCCCCTATCCAGAGTGCTTCTATTGACTGGATTAGGTCCCTTCCCCTGCTTTTCCATTGTGAATACTGAGCAGAAATGTTTGTTCAGTATCCCTGCTTTTTCACTTAATTATTATTATAGCAGCAAACATGGTGTTGGTGGGGGGGTGGGGGATCGTGGCCGAGGGTGCAGCGGGAGGAATTAGTTAATTATTATTATGGCACTGGGCATGACTGGGAGGGGTTGGATCTTGGCAGAGAGTGGAGAGGGAGTTTTTTTAATATTGTTACCTCACCAGGTATGACCAAGGCCCCTGAATTCTGGGTAGTTCTCATGTTGCGAATTTGCCGCAGAATCTACTCATGCCTAGAATATATAGTAGTGCCTTAGAATTCATTGTTTTGGTGAATTTTCATATAAATATACTGTTTTTCCATAGTGTCAGACTTTCTTTCCCACCTCGTTTATCCTGAAGCCCCTCCTCTGTGCTCAGCATATGATGTCATCAATGACATCACATCATATTTAGCCAATGACAGGACTGCATTCTGCCAGAGAAATAAATAAATCATGCCGCAGAAATCAGAAAATACTGCTACAGAAGTCATAGAGCCGTGCCGAAGAAATCAGAAAATTCTGCCGCAGAAAACCAGGGGCCCTGGGTATGACTGTGTGGTGTGTCCTAGCAGAGGGTGAACTGGGAGAGATTTTTTTGTTTGTTTCAACTCTTCACAACTACTGCAATCACTACAGTAAACAATACTAAGTGCAGACTATGCTGTGTTAAAACAATTTGCAAGAAAAAAAATTACACAGTAAACAGACTTTTAAAAATATTTCTGCTGCTCAATTTCTATGCATTGTACACTACAGTACATATAGGGTCCTTGAGCAACAACACCCAATCTGACCATTTTTGAAAACATTTTTTATTTTTCTGTCTTTTACACTGACCCAAACACAGCCCTTCTGTCTATCTCCCCCTTCTCCCTCAGGTTCCCTTTACACACAGTTTCTGCACTAACTGTGGTCCCAGTAATTCATTAACAATTCCTCAACACCCAATCTGGCTCTTTGTTAAAAGTTTTTATTTTTCTGTTTTTTTACACTGACCTAAGTGTGTCTTTCCCCTATCTCCTTTCCATCCACTTTCCATTTTCCACCAACTTCCAGCCCTCCATGTGGTTCGAATATTAATTATTGAGATCCATTTTTGAGATCCATATCTATTTTTTTAATAGACTACTGTGTATAGAGTGCTGATGATTGCAAAGTAATACACCTGGGAAACAAAAACCCAGGGGAAGAGTACACAATGTGGGGTGAGATACTAACAACAACAAAAATGGAAAGGGACCTGGGATAGTCATATCAGATGACCTAAAGGTGGACAAGCAATGTGAGAAGGCAGTATGGAAGGCTGGGGGGATATTGGGATGCATAGGGAGAGGCATCACCAGTAGAAAACAGGAAGTTGTTATCCGTCTGTACAGACAGTTGGTGAGACCCCATCTGGAGTATTGTGTGCAGTTCTGGAGACCCTGTCTCCGAAAGGACATAGACAGGATGGAGGCTGTCCAGAGGAGGGCAACTAAAATGGTGCAGGGTCTGCACCAGAAGCCATACGAAGAGAGACTAAAGGAGCTTAATATGTATATCCTCGAGGAAAGGAGGGAGGGGGAGCATAATAGAGACTTTTAAGTACCTGAAAACAATCAATAAAGTCCAAGAGGGTAGCATCTTTCAGAAAAAGAGATGTGCAAGAACAAGGGGGCTCAATTTGAAGATAGAGTGAGGGACAGCTCAGAGGTAATTTGAGGAAATATTTTTTTCATGGAGAGGGTTGTGGATACATGGAACGGCCTTCCTGAGGAGATAGTGAAGTCAAAAACAGTGGGTGAATTCAAGAATGCATGGGACAGACATGGGATGATTCTAGTTGGGGGGGGGTAGGAGGAAGTAGGCTGTTGGTTAACTAGGATCTGCAGCTTATCCATTAGGTAGGGAAATGAGCAGACTTGGTGGACCAGGCAGTTCTTATCTGCCGACAAATTCTATATTTCTGTGTTTCTATGATGATGAGTGGGGGTACCTGTAAGGGCTAGCATTCCCAGCTGAGAAAAAACATCTGACAAGGAATGGAATAATCTTGGAATATTTGCTTCTTTTTTTGTTTCTCTTTTTTAAGCATAAAAAAATGTTTTTTCCCAAGGAGACTTCAAATTTGGTTTGCGAGAATTTATAGTTTTAACAAACCTACTTCATTGTTAATCTTAATGCAGATAGTCATGGTTGCCCACCTGGGCTAGAAACATCGAATCTGATGGCAGATAAGGACCGCTTGGCCCACTAGTCTGCCCATTTCCCTACCTAACGGATAAGCTGCAGATCCTAGTCAGCCAACAACCTACTACCTCCTGTCCCCCCACTAGAATTGCCTTATGTCTGTCCCATGCATTCTTGAATTCCCCCACTGTTTTTAGCTCTACAACCTCCTCAGGAAGGCTGTTCCATGCATCTGCAACCCTCTCTGTGAAGAAATACTTCCTCACATTACCTCTGAGTCATTCCCCACCCCATCATCAAGTTGTGCCCCCTTGTTCTTGTACATCTCTTTTTCTGAAAGAAGCTACACTCTTGGACTTTGTTGATTCCCTCGAGGTATTTGAAAGTTTCTATCATGTCCCCCCTCTCCCTCCTACTAAACCAAAATGAAGTAGTCAGTCCAAAGCAAAAGTAAACAAAGGCAGTGATCACAGTACAGACCAGGTAACAATCCAATTCCAGTAAACCAGGAGAAAATGAGCACTCCACTACACTTAGGAGATTATTGACTTTAATAATGACAAAGTGCTCTTAGTGCATTTACTGTAACTGTTCAATATTTATATAAGGGGGATACAAAAAGGAACAGTAACTGGAACACAGCAAACTACAAACCCATTTCAGTATATGAATGAATATATATTGCTAATTTGTAATACTAGGAAAACATTAGTATTAGAGTCCGTGAACAAATTCTTTCTTCTGCTGAACCCAGAGCAGCTACAGTACAGTAGCCACATTGTGAGATACATCACAGAACATTTCTCTTCTGCATAAAAGTGTTAAATCCCGATTACTAAAATACACTTTGCTGCCATTAGTTGTTTGAGGGGAGATTTGGGAATGATGAATTTGGGGACAGTGATCAGAGGGTGGTGGCACTAGTAGAGACAAGAGAAAGGATGAACACTACTCTCACTGCATGAGAGGGAGGGGGGTCAAATCAGTCCACAGCAGTGTGTTGGTGTATTTAAATAATTATTTTAATGAATTTTCATACCAAATCAACACACAACAAGACCCATTAATGACAAATGGACTATTGAGCCTAACTCGGCCTATCTTTTACTATGCTAGTGTGTCTGAAAAAAGACAGCAGAAAGATGGCAAATGCTTGGGACTACTGAGATACAGTACTTCATTAGATCGGGCGGTTCAGTAATGAGGTTTTTTTAGAACATTTACTTCACAACAATTCCACATAATGAACTACACATAAATAATCTTGTTTTTTTCCTTTTTATAAAACATAGGCTTAAATCATGCAGCTTTTAATTGCTTCAGATACCAATTTGAAGAAAGAATAACCTTCCTTGGTCTCGGACTTCAAGAAATACAACTTTAAATCCTTAAATGTGCATCTTAATGGATACCAAGGCCGTCTTCTCTCCAATGCATGAATCCTTTCAAATAACTAATAAAGTGCAGAAACAGTGCAACACAGTGAGGATTCCAAAGCGAGTGCTAGTTTACTGTTCATGTTATGTGCAGCAAAAATAAAATTCATTTTATCTGTGAATAGATACTGCTGTAACTTCATTCAATATATTCTTATTCTGAATATCGCCTAATGCTTTTTATTTATTTTATTTATTTAGATTCACGGAAATGATACAGTACAATAAGCTACTTTACCATTTCTCAAATGAAATTCAGAATAAAAGATAAATAAGATAAATGTTGAATGACGTTATAGCAGTATCTATTCACAGATAAAACAAACTTTATTTTTACTGCACATAACTGAACAGTAAACTGTTGCTGTCTTTGGACACAATATTCTTAAGAGCCAACTCTTCTACCCTCTTCTTTTCACTCCATCCTCAACCAAGAACCTATAGCAAAGCAAATTGGACATGCAAAGGTCTGAATAGTGCAGTTGGATATTATTTCCTCACTAGCTATCAAGTGGGATGCATTTGTCAGGGTGCCACCGACTGGTCTCATGCTGTACAGTGCTGTATCAGTGTGGCATCTGCTTATGAGGTGCACTTCTTCTGTAGGTTTGCAGTTGAGTATAGTTTTTTTATTTTAATTTTTTTATTTACGTTTTGCATCTTCGGGATTCTGTGAGAGTGACTGGTACTGTGGTTTTTAAATTTAGCAGGTCTTCAGTCCCACAGATAACATTATTACAGGGAGAGGGTTTGCAACCAGAACATTTTTGTCGTGGCAGGAGGAGGAATTGATCTTATTACAAATAATAAAAAGCAGTAGTTTGTAGATAGAAAAAAGTTGAATAAAAAAGAAAAGTACCCGTCCTGAGTGCCTGTGGAATGGCACATTACAAAGGAAAACAGAGTGCCATACAGAACTTGGGGCATATCAGGGATAATGATCACAATGAAAAAATAATTATGTACTGTATGAAAGTTGTGTGGGGGGGGGAGGGGGGAAAGCAGTCCGGGATGATTGCTAAGCAGTTCTCAGCAGAAATATTTTTAATGTTTTGTAACAATTACATATAGCACTTGGGGCATATCGGGGATAATGATCACCAATGAAAAAATAATTAGGTACTTATACGAATCAGGGGGCACTGCACAACAGGGCTTAGTAAGGCAAAACAAATGCTTACAAAAATGCCTTTTTAAACTTTTAGGTTTTTTATTGTCATTTGTAGAGCTGCCATTCTGCATTTCTCTACCGATTTACCAAATCAGTTACATGCCACCTGCTGGTGCACCCATATAAAAAGCCAAGAAAAAAAATTATGACACTTCAGGGCTTCTGATGTTGCTGTCACCACTTCATGGATTAAGGATGCATTACACTGTGCAGCTAAGTATACCACACCGCAGAATTACAATATGTGCCACACCGGGTGGTATACTGAGAGGTATACTGCTGCACTGGTCGCATTCCACAGGACCAAGCTACTTATCTATAGCAACCACTATATGTGCATGAGAAACGTGCACAGTTAAAAGAAAGACTTGACACGGTATGGGACTAGATATTTCTATCACTCCCCAAATGTACTAATCTCCTCCACTGTTACCAGCCTCATCACAATATTTCTCACCATTGCTTAGCTAAAGATGGTGCCACAAGGTGGAACTCTGTCTTTTATATAGTGGAGTGACATGTGGAACAGAAACATGTATACCAGGCTGTGCAATTTGATGAAGTGGCCTGAGAGGGATGTCCATTATGGGTGCAGTGATCTGTTCTGCAAAAGTTTGTTCCACATCTGTGACCAAATGAACAAGCCACTAAAGATGTCAGTGAATAATCAGCAAACCTTAACATGGCCACATGTATTTATGATCTTCTACAGCAATTTATCAAAGCAAGGCTGATGGTATTGGTAGCCATGGTGGCACTGGTGGGCACAAGAATGACAGCAGTGATGGTGGTGGAGGAGTGAGTGGAGACACTAGTTCTGAGTCATTGCAGCAGTAGCATCAGCAGCAACAGTAGAAACATAGAAACATAGAAGCTGATGGTAGATAAGAACCTCATGGCCCATCTAGTCTGCCCATTTCTTTTTCTACCTTGTGAATGTGCCATAGACTTTTACTCTGTCAATGGCCTATCTATTCATACTCATCTGTATTGCTCTCTTATGCTTATCCCATGCCTGTCTGAAGCCCTGCACTGTATTCATATCCACCACTTCCTGAAGTAGGCCGTTCCATGCATCCACCATCCTTTCTGTGAAAACTTCCTCACATTACCCCTTAATCGACCTCCATCTAATCTTATGCTGTGCTCTCTTGTACTGCTATTTTTCTTTTATTGAAACATGTTAGACTCTTTCACCTTGTTAATGCCCTTAAGGTGTTTGAATGTTTCAATCATATCACCTCTCTCCCTCCTTTGCTCTAGGGTAAACATATTGAGCTCCGTTAATCTGTCCTCATATGTTTTTTGATGCAGTCCCTGCACCATTTTGGTTGCCCTTCTCTGGAGTGCCTCCATTTTGTTAAAGCAGGATGCAGTACTCATTAAAGAAGTGGCAGAGATGTTTTTGGCATAACTTGCAGACAGGTTAACATCTTTAGATCAAACATGCAATGTGACATGGAAACACTACTAGATCTTACTTTGAGGGTATCTCTTGCAGCAGACCACACCTGTGGAACTATAGCCACCAGGTGCCAGAACCACACAGAAACTTTTCTAGCTAGCAGTCTACCAGGAGGTCACCCACTCCGATGTCACATGCTGATGACACCCTATCCTATAAGAGTGGGCAGCCTCCTTACCCTCCTCAGTTCATTTCCCACTGTCTACTATTGCATGTCGGACTTCACAGAGATCCCTCTAGCTTCAGTCAACCACCATTTCTTACATTTTTATTTTTTATTTCTCTCCTTAGTGTAGCATCACTTTAATTTTAAAGTAATTTCCTTCATTTTGTATGCCGAGCTCTGTCTCTGATAACCTCTTCAGGACTTGTGCCTGTGGGAAGAAGATCCCAGAGAAGCCGATAACAAAGCTTATGTCCATTGCCTAGGCCCAGTCCATGACACCCAGACATGTGAGATCTGCTGCAGCTTCAACCAGGCTAACAGGTGGCACTGCCAGAAGACCTTGGAAATGTTCCTGCTTCAGTAGAAGGTCACCTGCAAGAAGAAGGAGCTGCAGGCCAGGAGTTCCTCTGCTTCCCTGGACCCATCTTCAGGTTTGCCCTCCTCCAAGGCCCAGGACAGATCGGGTGGGAGGCACAAGCACTGGGACAAGGACTGCACCAAGGACTGGTCCTCCCTGACTTGCATGCGGTCACCGCTTCATGCTCCTGCCACAGCAGGGCCATCTTCCTCTTTAGGGGATGGCCCCCTCTGCCTTGCATGACCTGTCAGGGCTGCTACAGTCCCCCCCACCAACCTCACTTGGGGGGGGTCAGTTCCTTAGGCTTTGGTGTCCCACCAACATCTCAGACCCTGCTGTTCCAGTCCATGTTTTTCTCAGGTCATCAGTCAGAAGGCTCTGCTTGTTGGACTTCATCCGGCGCAGACTCTGCATTTTCAGGAGTTCAAGCCACTCCTCTGATGCTGCACTCAGCTGTTTCTTCGGCCACTATCTTGGCCTCAGGGCTTCTGACTTCTCCAGCATCGCCCCAGGCCATTCCTTGGTTGTTTTCTCCCTCTACAATGATGGCCCATGCCAAGGAGATTCCCCAAGGGCCTTGGCCTGCTTGACTGCCCTCCCTGGTTGCACTGCCGGTGCCGGCCCTGATCCTTCCTCAGCCAATGCCAGTAGGTGTCCTGACACCGGTCATAGTGGAGTTTCAAGCCATGCATCATTCACTGTGGGATTTCATGTAAACTAGGCTTGCTCTCCCACAAGGGCCAACACCACAGAGACCTACTTTTCCTGCCCCCATGCCCTCCTCCCTATGGAGCCATGGCATGCACCTCAGGATGGGGTGCCCCCTAACTCCCCTCACAACCCGGGGATCGAGGATGAATATCATCCAGATTTCCTCCTCCCTGATGATGAGGATGAAGGGGATACTGGAGATGAAGTAGGCATTACCCTGTCCCACTCCACCTCCATGGTGTCATCCAATGGTGAAGAGACCTCGAAGTATATCTACAGCCCCCCCCCCGCTGACCCTTCTTTTGTCTCCATTCTGAGACAATTGCAGGCTGCCATGGGGTTTGATACAGAGGAGCAGGTCCCTATCCTGTGCTGTCTGTCCAATTACCTAGGCCTGCCAGACACCCCTCATCTTGTCATTCCTCCTTTGATAGAGGCCTGTGAGGATGCCACCATGGCCACCTGGCATCAGCCCAGCTTAGTCCCTGCCATGCATAGGAAGGCAGACAAGTTATACCGGGCTCCTGCGAGGAAACCTTTCTTCGCAGAACAACCCCAGGTGGATTCTGTGATCATTAATGTGTCCCACAACAGTACCAAGAGGCGCAAACACCTCAGTTCCCTTCCCCCAGACAAAGAATCCTGGAGGTTGGACCTGATTGGCAAGAGGATATTTGCCTCTGCCACTTCGATAGGGTCCTTAACTATATTGCCCATATGGTCCAATATCAGTGCTAACTCTGGGCTCAGGCCAAAGAAGCAGCCAGATCCCTCCCAGAGGACCCCCTGACACAGCAGTTGCTTCAGAACATTCAATTATGGGCCAACATTGGCAAGCACCTTTTTATGTTCTGCGGACAATGCTGTTGATGCTTCAGCCTGGGCCTCCGCTGCAGGTATCTGTGTATGAAGATTTTCTTAGCTGCAGTTGTCAGGCTTTGCCCAGGATGTACAACAGTCCATCTTGAACGCCCCCTTTAGAGGGTATAAACTGTTAGGGGCAGATGTGCCGGATATACTTTCTAACCTGCAGGCCTCAGACCACATGTTCCAGTCAGTCCACTTTATGTACCACACCCAGGCTAGAAGTGGTTAGCAGATGCCTTGTCATTGGGCTACCCCTGGGATGGCCAAGTCCAGCACCAAGCCTCAGGGTAAATGTAGAGCAGCCATAGCCCTGCCTACCTCTACCTCCACCACTGGAAAAACTCCCAGGAGAGGCGGTGTGGCCCCGGCCGCAGCTTTTACTACAGCATATGACTCCTTGTGCGACCCCCCCCAACCAGCAGGGCAGGAGGCAGTTGTAGGGTGTCATTTCTCCCTGTACTTGGACATGTGGAGGGAGATCACCAGAGATACCTGGGTCTTGCAGCTCATAGAATACGGTCACACTCTAGAGCTCCGGGAGTGACCTTCAGAAAAAACCCTGGTTCAGTCCTCTTTTCTTTCAGGACACATTCCAGTGCTGTGGGAGGAGATGCGCACATTGTTGCACAAAAGGGCCGTAGAACCAGTCCCTGAGACTCAGCAGGGCAGGGGGTTCTACTCCCACTTCTTTCTGGTCCCCAAATGCACTGGGGATCTCAGACCCAGCTTGGACCTTCAAGAGCTAAACTTCTTTATTCAGTACAAGAAATTTCAGATGGTGACCTTTCAGGGACTTCTGCCCCTTCTGCATCAAGGAGACTGGATATGTTCCCTTGACATGCAGGTTGCATGCCTGCATATTAAGGTGTATGCTTCCCACAGGCAGTTCCTCAGGTTCCAATTCCAGTGAGAATGCTTCCAGTTTCGGGTCCTACCCTTTTGGTTATCTTTGGCCCCTCAAGTGCTCTCCAAGTGCTTGGCAGTAGTGGCAGAAGCCCTCAGGTGGGATGGACTCTACGTCTGTCCCTACCTGGATCACTGGCTCCTCAAAGCTCAGTCTAGGGAGCATCTGCTACAGACTCTGGAACGTACAACCCAACTGCTTCAGGACCTGGGAATCACAATCAACCTGCCTAAGTCAGTCTTGACCCCCTGTCAGCTCCTTCAGTACTTGGGGCGGCTCTGCATATGGTACAGGGTATGGCTTTCTTGCCCCAGGACAGGGCAGACTGCCTAATGGCTCAAGACTGCCTGCATAACAACAGCAGATATGTTTCAGGCAGAACCTTTCTCTGGCTCTTGGGCCTGATGGCTGCGGCTATCGTCATAGTGCCTCTAGCCAGATTGCATACGATGATACCCCAGTGGACATTGAGGGTGCAGTGGGTTTAGTGCACCAAGGACCTGGAACAGCAGGGCCTAGTCTCCTCTTCGGTCAAAAAAGTATTGCTTTGGTGGATGGAACCCGGCAACCTGTTGAAAGTAGTTTCTTTTCTCATCCCTTCTCCTCAGCACATTCTCACCACAGATGCTTCACAGTTGGGCTGGGGGGCTCATCTGGGGACCCGCCAAACACAAGGGATGTGGTCCAGGGCGGAGACTACTCTCCACATCAACGTCCTGGAGATGTGGGAAGTCCTATATGTACTGCAGGCCTTCCAGCCTCTGCTGTCCCCAGGGCTTCTGCTAGTCCAGATGAACAACATCAGTGTAATACACTACATCAACAAACAGGGGGGCACTCATTTGTACCCTCTCTGCCAGGAAGCGATGAGAGTCTGGTACTGGTCTCTAGAACACAGTCTAGAACTATCGGATGTCCATGTTCCAGGTGTCCAAAACATCCTGGTGGACAGGAGCAGCCAGTCGCAGTGCAGGATGCACGAGTGTGAACTGCTAACCTAAGTCATGGAGGACCTGTTCGACAGGTGGGGTTATCCAGAGTTGGACCTTTTTGCATCCCCACTCGATGTTAAACTGCCACTGTTCTACTCGCTCACTCAAGGGCTTAGAGTTTTCTGGCAAGACGCTTTGTCCCTCTCTTGTAAGGGGAGGTTTCTTTATGCATTCCCTCCCTTTCCCCTGCTTCAGGGCACCCTGATCAAGCTCTAGATGGAAGGGGCTACTATGATCCTCATTTCTTCCTTCTGGCCACGTCAGATCTGGTTCCCTCTACTGCAGTAGTTGACAGTGAAACCTCCAGTACCCCAGCCTCAGTGCACTGGTTTGCTGTCCCAGGAGTGGGGCACCCTGATCCATCCAGACCTCAGCTCCTTACATCTTCATACCTGACTCCTGAAGACATAGCCATGGCTCGATTTGTAGTGTCCCCCAAGGTGTCAGATGTCCTGATTGGCAGCTAGGAAGCCCTCCACCAGGGGCACTTATTCCATGAAGTGGAAACACTTTGCTTTGTGGGCACTTTGCGTCAGCTGGGCCCTTTTACTTGTCAGTGAACCAGATTCTGGAATACTTTCTATCATTTTCAGACTCTGGTGTGAAGTACTCCTCTATTAAAGTGCACCTGTCTGCTATTTCAGCCTTCCATGTGCCTGTTGACAGCTGTATGGTAGCACAGCTGGAGGTGTCCTATACATTTCTGAGAGGCATTCTTCGCTTGAAGCCTCCTATCCATAATCCAGTCCTACCTTGGAACTTGAATTTTGTGTTAGAGAAACTTACTGTCTCCTTTTGAGCCAGCCATGACATACGAGCTACGCTTTCTGTCGTGGAATGCATTATGTTTAGTTGCCGTTATTTCTGTTTGAAGGATTTTTGAGCTTCAAGCTCTCAAGTGTGAGCCTACTCATTTGGTTTTCCACAGAGACAGGGTGTCTTTGTGGATGATCCTAAAATCTTACCTGTATCAATCTTCACCATTCATCACTGGTGGGTACAAGACATAGGCGATAGGACCCTGTGGGAAGCTTCCTAGCTAAAAACTTTTCTATGGAGGAGGGGCCAGCCCTCAAGGCCAACGTAATATGTAGCCCTCGTGGGTTGGGCAGTAATGGCCATTGGCCCCTCCACCACTTTAGTTTTTCCTTTCCCGCCATTGAGGTGCATCACCCTGTGGGTGCAGAGCTGTCCCTTTTGCTATGCAGCGAAATTCAAATCCTACCAAAATTCTGCCGCTGTTGTTGACTCGCAATGCTTTAGAAGTCTTTGGAACTGGTAAAACTATTCTTTTATTTTTTTACTGTTTAATTGTTTTCAATGGCACTGAGTCTGTTCTTTGTTTGTTTATTTCTTAGCTCATCTGAGCGATCATGTCTGGTTCAGGGCCTACTTCAAAATCCAAGTCAGGGCATGCCCCTATGCATCGTGATCGCTGTCTCTTCTGCCTGGGTCCCCATCACAACATGGACAACTGTGACGCTAGCTTCTCCGTGGACTGCTGGATCCTTAAAGTCTCACAATGATGGTGACTCAGGATCCTCCCAACTTCAGTGGGCAATGTTGGTCCCAGGATGCCAAGGCCAGGACTTTGGGCCCTTCCCCCCCCAGTACTATATGTACCAAGGAGGAGCAGGCTTCTGCTAGTTTCAGTCTCGCTGATACGGGAGGCCTGGTGAGGGGTCAGTTGGACAGTCTGCCTTCTCTGGGAGGTTGGCTGAGCACCCATCATGGTCCGCTACCTCCTCAGAGGTGCAGACACCCCAGTGTTGAGGTCGCAGCTATATGCTGGGCCTGAGCCAGTGGAGTCCTCGGTGCCACCTGTCAGCACTGCTTCAGCTCCTGTCTCCTCCCTTGGGGCCGGTGAGTGAGGCGGTGCCACTGTCGGTGCAAGGCCCCCTTCTGGTGTCGCCAGCGGACTGGGAGAGGGAGGGTTTCAGGGGTGGCTTCTCTGCTGGTCTCCCTGATCTCCTCACAGAAGGATGAGCGAGATGACCCAGAGTAGATGCCTGACTCTTCAGGAGTCTCATAGCTCTTCTTCACCCAGCTGTGTAGTCTCTGGTGTAATGGGTTTGGATGCCTCTCTAGCTGTCCCTGCCCTTGGAGCTGACTCCTCCATGTCCTCCAGTGCCACTTGCAGTGCCAGGGATGCCTCTGGCACTGATTATGGCACCGGGGGGGGCAGTGCTGAGGGTGGCACCATGTTGGAGTCCAGTGCCGACCCACACAGTGAGTCTGGTTCCGATGCCGTGTGCAAGGTCGAGTTGAATTCTGGTGCTGTACCCAGTACCAGTTCCAGTTCTGGCACCGCACGTAGTGCCAGGTTAGATTCCGGAGCCAGGGTGGGTTCTGTGATAGGCTTTGGCACCTCCTCTGGTGCCGGGATTGTTTCAGAGCCCCTAATCTCTGGAACTGGGGGCAAGTCAAGGAGCAAGTCCCTGTCTGGGGAGTTGGGCCTTGGAAAGTCATGGTTAGCATGCAGGTCCTCTTCCAGAACTGATGGTGGCTCTTAGAGGGGTCACAGTGTGGACCCTTCACTCCTCCACTCACCAGACCAGGTAGGGTCTGGAACAGGTGGGTCTAGGGGCTGCCTGCAAGGGACAGACTGCTCTGATCACTCCATCATGGGGTCCTTTCCTATGGGCACCACTTTAGCTGCCCCTGTCTGATTGGGCAACCTGCAGTGGATGAGTTGCGCAGTCACCCCCTTGGGAGGGGTCTCCTGCATGTTCACATAGTCCTATTAATGGTCCTACTCTGGCTTTCCAGACTTCTCCTCTGCTGTCAGATCCTCTGCCTCCTCCCTCTTCTCTACCAGGCCTTTCGGGCTCTTCAAGGCCACTGACCTGGGAGCAGTTCAGGTTGCCGGTGGCTGCTGCCCCCCAGCACCTCAGAGCCCTGGACAAGGTCATTTTTAGACCTGAGCCTCCAGCTGCCTGACTGTGAGCCGGGCTGCTCTGCCTCCTAGTCTTCCTCCCCTGAGGAAGAGGATCCTTCTGTCTACCTGTCCTCAGAGACAGATATAACAGCTATCAGTGATTCCTGTCGAGGATGCTAGGGGAGCTCCACATCTCCCACTTCGCAGGCAGCAGTACTGACCATGCAATGTGCTTTCCTCAGGGAGTTCATTGCTGAGAACATTGTTTACCTCTGTGGCCTGTTCCTTTCACTGAGACATCACATCGGGTCTGGCAGTGTCCCTCTGCCCCTTCCTCAGCTCTGAGGGACTGTCAGCACAGATATTTCGCATCCCTGGGATCTCCAGGTACTATGCCCCAGCCCTCTTTGGGAGTGTAGCTCCTGGATACCCCTTCCAGACATCATCGCTCAAGGCACAACCGCCCCTTCCCCAGACTCTGACTCGGCTGAGTCTGATTGCTGGGGCAGGAGAGTTTTCTCAGTGGCATACCTCCTTTTGTGTATCTCAGTACACCAGGCTGCCTACATTAGGCATCTGTGGAAGGTGCTGGCACAGCTCCTGGAAACCATGCCAGACACAAAGGCAACCAGTCAAGCCATTTCTGCGCGGGGTCTGGAGCTAGTGAGATAAAAGGCAAGGGTATCTTATGACACCAGTGAGGTAGCTTCCAGGCTGGCAGGAACTGCAGTCTACATTAGGCAGAGAGCATTGCTTCGCTTTTCCAGGTTATTATCATCTCTGGCCTGGCATAGGGTGATTGCCTCTCCCTTCCAAGGATCCCACTTTTTCTCCCCCAGGATAAGGCAAGAATTGTCAGGGCACCTCCCTTCTCCCAGGCAGCGGGAGTCTCAGCCTCACCCAGACCAGTCTTGGGCCTTGCCAGACCTGTAAGGGTGGTATCCCATGAGAAGGGTGACTGTTATTGAGTGGTTACAAAAGGGGCGACTTAATAGTGGTGCCTGTTCTCAGGGCTAGTGGGGGAGGGGGCCAATGCGGGTATAGCGACATCCTGTCACTATATGTATACATGCGTGGGGGGGGAACGAGCATGCCATGCAACGGGCGGAAGGGGAGGGAGGGTTTTTGAGGTGTAGCACAACGGTGGGTTGCCGAGCTGGCCATGTTGCTTGGTGGGTTCGTTGCAGGCTATGGTTGGGAGGGTGCTGGGTTCAGTGTTGGGTTCATCAGGATTTTTGTGCTGGTCCAAGAAATTTACTTCATTTTTATTTTTCACCCTCCAGACATGCACCCCCCCCCGGAGTTGAGAATGTTTAGCAGGAGAGTGCGGGTCCCCCGCATAAACAAAAAATCAAGTTCCTGGGGCCCTTTTGCTGTGAGCCAGAATTCGCACTTATGGCAATTGCCTTTCCATGATTGCTGTTATCGCATAGACCTGTAAGGGTCCTTTTCCTCTCTGTTTTTCCCCCATAGGAGGCTGAGGGAAGTTTCAGCCCTCAGGGAGGTGCCAGCACCACAGTTGTAGTGCTTAGTACTTGCCCATCAGTGATAAGTGGTGAAGATCGAGACAGGCAAGATGTAAAAATTACGTACCTACCATAATTCTTGATCTTCCTGTATATCTTCCCCATTCATCACTGCTTCCCGCCCACCTTCCCTTCTTGGTCCCCAGTCTCTTGGGCAGTGCCTCCACCCTGCTAGCCTTTCTCCAAATTGAGGCCAATTGCAGGTATAATCTGGCTGGCACTCCGGGGTTTCCTCTTGCTCTCTCTGCACTAGGGGCTCCTGGTAGCCCTTTACAGCCTTGATGGGAATTCTATGTGGAGGGCCCTGTTATTCCAGGGGTGCCCTAATTTTTCTTAGGGGAACTCTTAGCTCTTATGTCCATGCAGGGGTTTTGGGTTTCCTCTTCCTGGATCCTTGTCTTCATCACTGGAGCGCCAGGGACCTCCGATCCTTTTCTTGGAGTCTTAGCCGCGCCACTTCTCTTCTCCTTGGTAACTACTTCTGGTGCCCATGGGGCAGGT
This sequence comes from Neoceratodus forsteri, assembly GCA_016271365.2. Lineage (NCBI taxonomy): Eukaryota > Metazoa > Chordata > Ceratodontiformes > Ceratodontidae > Neoceratodus > Neoceratodus forsteri. The sequence continues at coordinate 317,547,339 of CM057454.1, forward strand.
ACCCTCTGACCTTTTTAAGATCTCTTACATCTTCTAGAGGCTTAAGGCCTTTCCCTTCACCCCTCTTAGTGGTTCTAGGTGTGAGGGAATCAACATCCTTCTCAAGTTTTGGGATCTTTCCCATTAAGGGGGTCTTTTGATGGGATCCTGTCCCCGAAGTGGGTCCTGTCTCCACTTATGTTCAAAATAGGGGAGAGGGAGTGAGAGATCCTTAACCCCTTCCTTCTCTGGTGAATCAGGAGGGCAATTCTTTGTGAGGCTTGACACTGACTTTCTGTGAGGTTCTTCACACTTGTGAAGTTTGTTACCCAGCTATGCCTCGGCATCCTGTGGTTCTTCTAGCCTCAAACCCTCTTCAGCCTGGTATGCTTATTCTGCAGCTTCTCTCTCTCTCTCTCTCTCTCTCTAGCCTTGGGGGGGCCTCCCAAAAGAAATAAAAAAAGGAAAAGGGGACAAGAGTAATTTGGATACCCCCGTGGTCTACCATAATACCTGTTGGGCCCTCTCTTTCTCTCCCCTTCCCTCCCTTTTACTCCATATTTTTTTGTTTTTTTCTTCCCATCCATTCTTCTCAACACCCCCCACCTTGGCCTGCCCCCAGATCTCCTGGAGTTCTTCCTTCCTCTTGTGGCTGGCTTATTCCTTTTTCAGTTTATATTCTTTCCTTTCCTTTTTCTAACCCTTGGGCTCTCTAGCCCCACTCTCCAACCCTTTTCTCTGACTCAGTTTTCCTCTCCGACAAGCAGAACTGAGGTGGGTTAGGGGCCAACAGCTGTTACTGGCCAGCCCGTGAGCACCATTTATTACGTTGGACTGGAGGGCGGTGCTGTCCATGGTACCAGCCCCTCCTCCATAGAAATGTTTTAGCTAGAAAGCTTCCCATGGGTCCTAGCGCCTCCGGCTTGTGCCCACCAGTGATGAATGGTGAAGATATACATCAAGATCAAGAATTACAGTAGGTACGTAATTTTAATTTACTTCCTAGGGTGGTGTCTGAGTTTACTTTAAATCAGTCCATCCACCTGCTTGTTTATTACCCAGAACATGCCAATCCAAGGGGACGCATTGCTGTAATATTCAGATGTGCATAGAATTCTGCATTACTATACACACCATATGAAGGACTGCAGGAAGTCCTCGCAGCTGTTTGTTTTTTTTTTGCCCTGGGAAAGAGGGCATTCCTGTTTCTAAATGGTGCTTGTCCAGACAGTTGGCCAACTGTATCACTTTTTGCTGCAGGAAGTATGGTAAGGCTCTTCCTGGCATTGTTCGTGGTCATTCCACCAGAGGCATGGCCATTTCTGTTGCCTGTTTCAGGAATGTTTCAGTTGCAGACAGCTGTGCTGCTGCCACTTGGAGTACTGTTCACACCTTTACCAAGCACTGTAGTCTGGACATTGCCTCTTGGCATAGAGCCAGTTTTGGCCTAGCTGTGCTTCAACCACTCAGACTGCTTCTTTGGCTGTCAGAACTGCTTGGAACATGTTCCATAGGTGTGGCCTGTTGTTAGAGATACCCTCAAAGTACAGTTACATAAGAATTTGCCATAATTGTAGATCTTTGAGAGGATCTCTTGCAGCAGGCCATGCCATCCCACCCTCCATCCCCCTAGGCTTGTGGGTCTCTCTGTGTCTTTATCTCCTTCTCCTTAACAGACAGCCTTCTGCCTTTCTGTTATTTATCCATTGGCAAGAACCATTGGCTTTTCCTCGGCTCCCCTGCAGGAGATCAGTTGCTTATGGTCTCCAGCAGGAGAACTAAGGAGGGCACGGGGACTGCCCACTCTTATAGGATAGGGCAACGTCAGCATGTGACACTGGAGTGGGTGGCCCCCTGGTAGACTGCTAGCTAGAAAAGTTTCCGCGTGGTCCTGGTGCTTGGTGGCTGTAGTTCCGTAAGTGTGGCCTACTGTTAGAGATTCTCTCGAAGAGCTACTGTTATAGTAAGTTCTTACATAACTGTACCATCCCATTTATGTAGAGGTGTTGTATACACTTATGGTGCAGAAGCAAAGGTAGCTTGAAGGAAGACTGGATGGGCCTTGTGGCCCTTATTTGCCATGTATTTCTATGTTTCTATGTAAGAAACCAACAACAATGTACATAATCTTTTGGTTGTACATCTCCTCCTCTTCTGCAAACTATGTAGTGCTAGGCATCACTGTGACATGAATGAAGTCTTGGATGTTGATGACCAATGGCATTTGGGAGTTTTTTTATACTGAATGCTGGTGCTGCTCAGACATTTTGAAGGAAGATCCGGGTATGTTACCAAAGTACATGATGCAGGCTTATCTAGCAGAGCCACTAACTAGTCGAAATAGTGATCCAATCAAATTCTGTTTATGATTGTAGTGCTTATGAAATAATATTCCACTGATTCCTTTAATGTATAATGTCATGTATATTTTTCTTCCATCTGCCACAGAGAATTAATTCTAACATTTCAGACCTTGGTCCTTTATCAAAGACTGTGATCCTTTATCAAAGATTGGCTTAAAAAAATAAATGTTGCAAATTATACGTCAGTTACTTTTTTTGTTTTTGACAAATGATTTATAAAAAATGTCTTTAATTATATTTCGTTAAAGGTGGAACCAAGCTGCATTAATACATAGCATGAGTACCTTTGCATTTCAATTCCTATTTCAGCATATTGTCTCTTATATATAGGTAATTCATTTTGAGACAAAAAAAAAGTAAAAATGGCTGTAACCGTATTTGAATGACTTGCTAAATTATAGGAGATCAGCAAAAACAAAATATTTTTGCTAGGTAAAGATAGTACCTGTATTAGGCTAATGAAAAGTTAAAGATACAAGATTTCAGGTCCTGTAGTAGTGCCTTTTCCTATGGTGTAATGTAGGTTGAGGCACCATTTGTAGGAACGTGGTTCTGATTAGCAATGCAAAAAAAAGAAGTAAAAAATACTGCAGAGGTTTGAGTAAAATTTGATCTTCTAATTAATATCAAAGCAGGAGGAATAATAGGACTATTTACATTCTAGCTGTTGTCACAGTATTAACAGGAAGTTGTTAGGGATGGTCAGTTCCTGTTGTGATCAAAATCAGGAAGTGTTTTGCAGCTGTTCCATTGTAATGCATTGGGGTACTGGGATATGCTTTTTTATGGCTTTCAGTGAGTTGTGCCTTTCTATATGCTGCTTGCACTTATCTATAATGCTTTGCTAACTTTCTCTTGGCTACAAGGAGGAGAGTGCATAAGAGCATGTTGAGCAAGTAGCAACTCTCTCATGAATGTATAGCTGACTTACGTGTTGTTTAACATAGCCACCCCTCCCCACTGTGGTGACAAGAATGACAATGAATGAGCTCAGAGGGAAGTACAATTATCAGTCTGCAAGACTTTGTGAATAGAAAGCTAACCTTTATTTTTTTGTGGAAAAAAAATGAAATTTCCTAAATAAAACTGAGCGTTTTCATGCTACTAAATTATTGCAATGCAAAAGGACAAAGAATAGCATAGCTGTGGCACCATTTGATGCTTATAGGAACTAGGAAGTATCTCTTTCAACCTTTCTGTATAATCAGAAAAACAGCTGAGTTTCCAGTCAGCTGGACTAGCTTGATCAGAGACTGGAAGGGGCCAGGGTGAGGCAATTTATAAAACAACACTTAGCCAATGTAACTTTCATACCCACTGTATCCCGAAGTGGTTTACAAGGCACGAGAAGGCCAGACAAAGAAAAATAGAGAATTTCTGGTGAGAGGAAGAAGAAGGAGAAGGAGAGGAAGAAGAAGAAGTAGGCGGTGGTGGTGGTGGTGGTGATGATGATGATGATGATTTCCCTCTCTCCCAAACTACCTGGTGGGTCCAGTATGCAACCCAGCCTGTAATGACATAAAAAAAATACTGTATGTCCCCCTCACCCCAAACAACCTGACATATCCGGTGCCCAAACTGGCTCATCGTGTAATTTTAAAAAAAGTTCCCCTCTCCCAACAGCCTGACAGGTCCAGGTCCGTGGGAGTGAGGAGAGGGCTGTTCTGGTCCATCTGGGTGGGGGGAGTGTCCATGCAGGTCCGTGGCGGTAGAGAGAAGGAGCGTCCTGGTCTGTGGGATTGAGAAGAGGGGCTGTGCAGGTCCATTGGGGTGGGGATAGTGACTGTGCAGGTCCATCTGGGTGGAGAGAGGGGCCATGCTTGTCCATGGTAGTGGGGAGAGGGGCCATGCTGATCCATCTGGGTGAGGAGAGGGGCCATGTAGGTCCTTCTGGGTGGGGAGAGGGGCCATGCAGGTCCATCAGGGTGGGAAGAGGGGCTCTGCTTGTCCATGTGGGTGAGCCTTGCTGGTTCTTCTGGGTGGGGAGATGGGCCTTGCTGGTTCTTCTGGGTGGGGAGATGGGCCGTACTGGTGGGTCTGGGTGGGGAAAGGGCCCATGCTGGTGGGTTTGGGTGGGGAGAGGGGCCATGCTGGTTTGCCTGGATGGGGAGAGGGACCATACTGCTCCATGGGGGAGAGGAGAGGGGCCATGCTGGTCCATCTGGGTCGGGAGAGGGGCCATGCAGGTCCATGCGGTTGGGGAGAAGAGCCATGCTGGTCCGTAGGAGTGAGAAGAGGGGCTGTGCAGGTCCATTGGGGTGGGGATAGTGGATATGCAGGTCCATCTGGGTGGGAAGAGGGGCCTTGCTGATTCATGGGGTTGGGGAGATGGGCCTTGCTGCTTCACCTAGGTGGGGAGATGGGCTGTGCTGGTCCATGGGGGTTGGGAGATGGGTCTTGGTAGTTTGTCTGGGTGGGGAGATGGGCCATGCTGGTGGGTCTGGGTGGGGAGAAGGGCAATACTGGTTTGTCTGGGTGGGGAGATGGACCATGTTGGTTCATGTGGATAGGGAGAGGGGCTGTGCTGGTCCATGGGAGTGAGGAGAGGGACTGTGCTGGTCTGTGGGAGTGAGGAGAGGGGCCATGCATGTCCAGACTGTGGAGAGTGGCCATGCAGGTCCGTGTGGTGGAGAGGTGGGCCATGCTGGTCCATGGGGGTGTGGGGAGGGGCTGTGCCATGCTGTCAGGTTGGGGAGAGCAGCTGTGCTGGTGAGGTGGGGTGAGTGGCACTGCTGTTGGGGTTCACTGGCCTGGTTGTAATTTCAGGTTTCAGCTTGGGTTTGGGAGGGGTGTATAGCCTGGTGGTCATCTTAGGTTTCAGCTGGGGGGTATAGCGTAGGGGGTTAGAGGTTGGTTCTGTTTGTGAGGTGTGAACACTGTGCATGGAAGAATGGTCTAGTGGGGACACTGACCGTGGAGGTATGGTGGACACTGGGTGGGGATACTTGATGTGTTGGCGTGGGCACACTGGTCTGGTGGGGTGGGCATGGTGGCTTGGTGTGGTGTGGAAACAGACTGTGTTAATGGGGTGGGGACATTGATCAGGGTGGTGTGGTGGACACTTGGCATGTTGGTGTAGGGATACTGGTCATGGGATTGGGACACGGGCTGTGTTTGTGTGTCACTGGAGTGGGGATACTTGTATTATGTGTTGGTGGGCGTACTTGATGTGTTGACGTGGGGACACTTGTTTATTGTGGTGGTATGGTGTGAACCAATGCTGACCTGTGGTGAATAGAGTGGTTGTACTGGTTTGGCAGGGTGTGGAGAGTGGCTGTGCTGGTTCAGGGTGTGGAGAGTGGCTGTGCAGGTGCATTGGGGTGAGCACTTGAGCTTGGTTCTGGTGTGCTGTTATGCTGAGCTGCCCTGCCAGCTTTGGCTGCTAGTCTGCTTTACCAGCTTCCTTCAGCTGATGATGCCCTTTCTGCTTCTTTATGCTGCCAATGACCTGGCCTAACCTACCTTTCTATCCTCTGCCATAGGACAACTGCCTAAGTGCATGCCATAGTCTGGTAAGGTTTTTTTTTTTTGGGGGGTATAGCACTGCTGCTGTTTGTATGGGAAAGCAAGGGAGGGAAGATGGAGATGGGTGGTTGCATGAGTTGGTATGCTTAATTAAAAAAAATGATCATGTTTTTGATATGTTATTTTTTTGGGAGTTACCAGTAGGACAGGTCAGTCCTTTGCTACTGTGATCTCTTGTTTGTGGGTGAAAGGACAGGCCTGGCAAGTACTGCATGTTTAAATGAAATTGTTCAGACCTTGGTTGCTGTGGGGTGGGGGGGTGGATGGGCAGACTGGCACAGAACCATTTTTCCAACATGTATTCTTGTCCATGCCATGCTCCAGTGGCTTGTCGTTGATGGCTGGCGGACTGGTACACATGCTGGGAAAAATGATTCTGGCCTCTGGTCATGGAGGATGGAGGGGTGGACGGGCATACTGGCACAGAACCATTTTTTCAGCATGTATGCCAGTCTTCTGGATCTGTGCCATGTTCCTGTGGCTTGTCGTTGATGGTCGGCAGAGGGACGGGCTTGGCTGACTGGTACACATGCTTGAAAAAAATGGTTCTGGCCTCTGGTGATGGAGGAGGGAGGGGTGGATGGGCATACTGGCACAGAACCATTTTTTGAACATGTATGCCAGTCCAATGGGTCTGTGCTATGTTCCTGTGGTTTGTCGTTGATGGTTGGTGGACTGGTACATGTGATGGGAAAAATGGTTCTGGCCTCTGGTGATGGAGGAGGGATGGGTGGACGGGCATACTGGCACAGAACCATTTTTTTCAATATGTATGCCAGTCCGCTGGGTCTGTGCCATGCTAATGTGGTTGGTCAGCCCTGCTGCATGTAGGGTCCATGGTCTCTACCCGGAGCCAATATGGAGCAGGCATACCCTGGAACCCACCCCGGGAGGGGAGAGGAGAGCAGTCCGGACTCTCAATTCTTTCCCTCCCCAGCTCGCCCTCCGATGACCTGAGTCATTTCCAAACTGGGCGTGGCACGAGATGTGGCATCCAGCACCTCAACCCTCAGTGCCACCAGGCCGGCTATGATGATGAGTTCTTCAAAGGAGAACTACCAGCAGAGGTGAAGCCATAACTGCTGTATAGATAAGGGCTTCACGTCTCTGGTCCCCCTCTGTAGGCACTAGATTAAATAAATAATCTTTGTACCTGGCCCTCAAACTGGTACATTCTCCAGTGCATGCTGCATTTTCATTTTGGCACTCGTGAACATCCCGCGCTCTCATGAACTGTTGACATGACCTTGCCCCTTCCTCAATAGTGCGCTTATGCATGGAGATTGAAGTTTATATCTCCAGTGCCCTTTTATAAATCCCATGGGTGTGCCTAGCACACTATTGCACTGCCTATTGAGGAAGAGGCATGGCAACGCCATCAGCTTGCAGTGCCGTGAGCAAGAGCACATTAAGTTCAATAGTGCCATAAATTAAAATGCTGGGCACACCGGACTAGTGATCAGGCACAAAGATTAATTTATTTATGTTGACTACAGGGGGGATAGGAGAGATGAAGCTCCAATCTGTACAGAGGCTGTGGCTTCACCTCTGCTGGTAGGACTCCTTTTATGAGTTTGAGCTCCGACATGAAAACTAAGAGGCTCCATTTTCATGAAGACCAAGTCAGAAATTACCCAGTTTACGGTGGGTGTAATATTGGATTGGTTTATTACTTGGGAGAGATTGTGTATCACTCCATTAGCATCCTCAATCACGTGTAGATTTTTTTAATTGGGTGCACTTTGTTTACAAGTAAACCAATTCAGGCAGCTTAAATGTTAGATAGGGACTGAACCAACGGAGTTCACTTGGCGTCTGGTGGTTTGACTTAATTCATGTCTGAGCTCAGACAGACAAGCTTTGGTACATGGCATTGTTGGACGAGTACTGTCATGATGCCTCTGTGGTCATCTCACCTAAGGGGTGGGGCTTCAGTGCTGCACCACCTGCTGTCACACCTGAGGGGTGGGGGCTTCAGTGTTGTATCTGCTGCCGCCACACCTGAGGGGTGAGGGATGCAGGCAGCAGAGATGCACCTGCTGCTGTCACACCTGAAGGGTAGGGGCTACAGTGATGCAGCTGCTGCCATCACACCTGAGGGGTTGGAGCTTCAGTGCTGCACCACCTGCTGTCATACCTGATGGGTGGGGGCTTCAATGCTTCACCACCTGACGTCACACCTGAGGGGTGGGGGCTTCAGTGCTGCACCGCCTGCTGTCACACCTGAGGGGTGGGGGCTTCAGTGTTGCACCTGCTGCCATCACACCTGAGGGATGCGGGCTGCAGAGATGCACCTGCTGCTGTCAAACCAGAAGGGTTGGGGCTGCAGTGATGCACCTGCTGCCGTCACACCTGAAGGGTGAGGGCTGCAGTGATGCACCTGCTGCCATCACACTTGAGGGGGTGAGCGCTGCACCTGCTGCTGTCACCATTGCACCTGAGGGATTGGAGCTGCTGTGCTGCTGCTGTCAAACTTTCAGGATTGAGGGGATACCGCTGTTACCATCTTGCTTTGAGTTGGAAGTTGAAGTCACTGTACAGTGCTTTCGAGGATGTATGTCTGAGGGATATGGGGCTGCAGTGCTACTGCTTTTGTCACACCAGAGGGAGGGGGGCAGTAGTGCTGTTGCTGCCGCCTTCTCACACCTAAGGGATAGGGGCTGCATTGCTGTTGCTGTTATTGCACCTGATGGATGGCGGCCATAGTGCTGCTGCTGCTGTTGCTTCTGTCACATCTGATACCTAAAATAACTTTTAATTGGTACTAGGATGGATGGATGTACAATAGCGGATGTCAAAATTGCTAAAATGCATGTTAACGCAGTTAAAAATTGTTAAATAAAGTGCACAAAACCAAACACTGGTAAAAACGGATTTTGGCTTGGCAGACACCGGTGACAATACCGTCTTTTACAATGTGCAAAATGGAATTTTCCCTTTCTCAATCACGGTAAACCAGTGTCCCTGATTTTAATGGTACGTAACGTTCATGTGGCTTGAAGGGTAGACAGATCTGGGTCAAGTTGCTGGGCTGCAGCCTGCAGCTGATGCTGAGCTGGGCAGTATCTACAGTAGCCAGGCGCAGGGGATTCAGCTCAGCTGCTGCTAAGACTACTGCTGTGGTTTCAGCAGTGTGTTGCAGGGAGAAACCATCCAGGGACAATCTGAAGCTGAAACATAGAAACATAGACTTTGACAGCAGATAAGGACCACTTGGCCCACCCAGTCTGCACATTTCCCTACCTACTGGATAAGCTGCAGATTCTAGTTAACCAACAGCCTACTTCCTGCCACCTCCCACTACAATTGCCTTGTGTCTGTCCCATGCATGTTTGAATTCCCCCACTGTTTTAGCCCCAACAACCTCCCCAGGAAGGCAGTTCCACTCATCCACCACTTTCTCCGTGAAAAAAGATTTCCTCACATTACCCCTGAGCCGTCCTCCCTCTATCTTTAAATTGTGTCCCCTTGTTCTTACACATCTCTTTTTCTGAAAGATGCTACCCTCCTGGACTTTGTTGATTCCATTGAGGTACTTAAACGTTTCTATCATGTCCCCCCGTCCCTCCTTTCATCAAGGGTATACATATTAAGCTCTCTCAGTCCCTCTTCATATGGTTTCTGCTGGACCCTGCACCATTTTAGTTGCCTCCTCTGACTGCTTCCATCCTGTCTATGTCCTGCGTAGATGAGGTCTCCAAAACTGCACACAGTACTCCAGATGGGGTCTCACCAACTGTCTGTACAGAGGGATAACCACTTCCCTTTTTCTACTTGTGATGCCCCTTGCTATGCATCCCAGTATCTCCCTGGCTCTCCTCACTGACTTCTCACATTGCTTACCCACCTTTAGATCATCCAATATGACTACCCCCAAGTCCCGTTCCATTATTGATGTTGTTAGTACCTCCCCTGCTATTGTGTACTCTTCTCCTGGGTTTTTGTTTCCCAGGTGCATTACTTTGCACTTCTTTGCATTGAATCTAAGTTGCCATATGTCTGACCATTCCTCCAACCTTGCTATGTCCCTTCTCATCCTTTCTACCCCCCTTGTGTATCAACTCTGTTACAGATCTTTGTATCATCTGCAAAGAGGCATACCTTTCCCTCCAGACCCTCTGCAATGTCACCTATAAAGATGTTAAAAGAGGACTGGACCCAGTACTGAGCCCTGAGGTACTCCACTAGTGACCCTCCTTTCTTCGGAATGTGTGCCCACTCACTATTACCTTCTGTGTCCTGTTGTGCTCCAGTTTGCAATCCAGGCTACCACCCTGGGACCCACTCTCAAGCTGGCTAACTTGATTATTAATCTTTTATGCGGGACTGTGTCAAATGCTTGCTAAAGTCTAGGTAGGCCATATCCACAGCCCCTCCCTGGTCTATTACTTTGGTCCCCCAGTCAAAGAAATCTATTAGATTCATCTGACATGACCTTCCTGCTGTAAATCCATGCTGCTTTGGGTCCTGTGCCCTGCTGGCCTCTAGGTACTCAACAATTCTTTCTTTCAGAAGTGATTCCATCATTTTCTCTACCACTGAGGTCAGACTTACAGGTCTGTAGATTCCTGCTTCTGCCTTGTTCCCACTTTTGTGAAGTGGAATCACATCTGCCCTCCTCCAGTCATCAGGTACTACCCCATCCTCCCATGATTTGTTAAAAAGTGTGGTCAGTGGTGTCACTAGGTCCTCCCTTAGTTCTTTTAGGATTCTCGGGTGAATCCCATCAGGCCCCATTGCTTTATCCACCTTGAGTTTTAGGAGTTCTTTCAGGACTCTTTCTTCTGTAAATGGACTGGTGTCAACCCCCCTACCCAGAGTGCTTCTATTGTCTGGTTTAGGTAACTCCTCCTCATCTTCTTTTGTGAATACTGAGCAAAAGTATTCATTCAGTATCTCTGCCTTTTCACTGTCTCCCTCTGCCCACCTCCCCTCTCCCTTATTAATCTTCACTATTCCTCCCTTAACCTTACTATGCTCCCTAATGTACCTATAAAAGGTTTTATCCCCCTTCTTAACTGACTTGGCTATTTTTTCCTCAGTTTGGGCTTTTCCTATTCTGACTGCCTTCCCCACTTCTTTCTGCTTTAATTGATACAGTTCCCTTTCGTGCTCCTTCTGTGATGCCTTATACTTTTTGAATGCAGCCTTTTTCCTCCTTAACCTTCCCTGCCACCTCTTTTGAGAACCATAGTGTTTTTTCACTCTGCTTTGATTTCATCTGTTTCTCACAAAGGCTTGTTGCCTCTATGATGGCAGTTTTGATTTTTCTCCATTGTTCTTCCACCCCTCCTTTTTGCCCATTTGCTAGTGTATTCCTCAGGTATTCACCCATTTTGCCAAAGTCAGCCCTTCTAAAGTCCAGTATGCTTGTTTTTGTATGGCTTGTCTCCATGGTTGTGCTTATTGTGAAGCACACTGTGCAGTGGTCGCTTGTTCCCAGATGTCTACCGACTTCTAAATTTGTGATCCTCTCTCCATTTGAGAGTACCAGGTCTAGTATTGCTTCCTCCCGAGTGGGTTCCAACACTAGCTGTCTAAGGCCTGCCCCCTGCAGGGCATCGAGAATGACTCTGCTCTAGGATGTGGCTGCAGTACATGTTATCCAGTTAACATCTGGCATATTCAGGTCCCCCATTAACAGTATCTCCCCTTTTTCAGCCATTTTGAGAATGTCCTCTATCATTTTCTTGTCCATTTCCTCCCCTTGAGATGGGGGTCTGTATACAACCCCTGTGCGGATTGTGATGCCATTCCCTGTCTCCAAGGTGACCCAGAGTGCCTCTTGTCCTCCCCCTTTACTTTTTAGTTCTGTAGCTTTGATCTCTTCCCTTATGTATAGAGCTACTCTACCTCTTTTCCCTCCCTGTCCTCCTGTAGATTGTGTACCCCGGTATGTTGACATCGCAGTCATGGTTTCCCGTGTACCATGTTTCTGTGACTGCCAGAATATCCAAGTGTTCATCTTCCATCAAGGCTATTAGCTCAGGAAGCTTGTTTCCCAGGCTACGGGCATTGGTACTCATTGCCCTCCATTTAATGTTGGCATTATCCTTTTTTCCCCCATGCCTGCTCTTTTTGCCCTTGTCTATTTTTCCATTTACCCCTGTCCTGCCCTCTGTTGAGCACTGTACCTCAGTGTTTACCTTACTACCCGTCATGTTTTGTGGGGGGAGGCTTGACATTTCCTGCCTCTTATTAGCACCTCCCCCCATGGCTAGTTTAAAAGCTTGCCAAGGAAGCATTTAAACCTATCAGTTAGGATCTTGGTTCCCTTCATGGACAGATGCAGGCCATCGTGCCAGTATAAACTCTCCAGGTGTACCCCCAGTCCCCAATGAAGCCAAAGCCCTGTGCTCTGCACCAGTTTTGCAACCATTCATTAAACTGCATGGTGTGTAGTACCCTAGCCTCACCCCTGCCATGGACTGGCAGCACCTCTGAGAAGGTAACTGTGCTTGCTACCTCTCTGAGGCCCCTCCCCAACTCCACAATTTCATCCTGCACTGCACTGATCCCATGCCTAGCTAGGTAATTTGTCCCAAGGTGGACAATGATATCTATTTCCCTCTCCTGTGATGCTGCTTCTGCAATCCTGAGGATTCACTTCTTGTGCCTCCAAGCCATGGCACCAGGCAGGCACCTTACTTCCCTCTCTTCTTCCTTCCCCAGGTCTACCCCTCTAACAATTGAGTCCCCTATCAGAAGCTGTTTCCTTCCTCTGTGGTGTCCCTTGCCACCTTTCTGTGGGTCTCCCTTGTGGGTGTCCTCAGCATTCTTCTTGGTCTCCACTGAGGATGCCATCATAGTGGAACCTTGCTCTGCCAGACTGGCGTATGGTTTGTGTAGAGGTACAGCTAGGGGGCTTCGCCTCTGTTCCACCACCCGTACCCTCCCAGAACCCACTGTGGTCCACCTGCTCCTCATACTTGGCAGCCTCTGTGGCAGTGGTGCTCTTTGGGTGGGGGAGGCCTCCTTAGTCCTTGCCAGTTCAGCCTGAAGGTGGGCCGCCTCCTCAGAGCTGACAGTTGCCTGCAAATAGGACAGCAACGCAGTTTCAGAATGTCTCCGGAAAACTGCTGCCCCAGCCAGTGCATTGCACCACCCCCACATGTCCCTCTCCTTATAATATACAATATGTGATATATATATATTTTTCTTCCTTTGTGTGGTGTGTTCTTACCCTTTATGCACTGTGCTGGGTTATTAAGAGTATGACAGTTCTGCCCCAAGACCTGTTGAGGAAGTGATGTCAGAACCTTGGCTATAAGGAAACATCACACCTGGGGGTGGGGTCTGGGGAAGGGGTGGGTAATCCACAACCACTGGTGACTGTTAGAAGCAATCAAATACACCACTGCTCCACCACCCTGGTGAGTACTGCTCTTTATAGTAATTCAGCTAATCTCCAGTAACTGATTTGTCAACTATTTAAAAGTAATTTGATGCAAACTGTTACAGAATACTAGTAGACAGTTCAGTTAGCCACAAAGAAAAATCAAATATGCAGTTATTTCAACCCTTCTGAAGTTGCTCACAAGATAAGTAGTTTTGAAAACCCCCTTCCTGATTTAAAAATGAAATTAAACACAAAGCAATACCAATGTAAGACTGTAAAGTAAGGAAAACTTCCCTCAGATGTAAGTAAGAGAGATCAGTTGCAGATTTCTAGTCCAATATAGTATATCCCATGCAGCTTCTCAATTGTATCAAAGCACAGCCTGTTACACCACTTGAAGAGATGGGCTTCTGTTTGAAACAGGATCACACCAGTAGTTTATAGTAATTGATCAATGCTAGAATAGTCCTCCACCCAAAACAATTGGCTGTGATGCAAGGTCTCCCTGACTAGTGAAGACAATTTCCCCCACCTGCTGCTGCCTCTGCCTATTGCATCATTTTAAAGAAATAGGTCGAGGTAAGGGACTGAGGCAGTGATGGCGGGCACCTCACAGGTACAGGATAAAAGACAATGACAAAGAAAAATGAGCAAATCCGGGACTTGTTCCAGACTGGTAACAGTACAGATCAGCAGAAACATCACCAGCCAAATCTCTGATGGAGTGGCTTTAACTGAGGGAACCGTGGTGCTTTTACAGGTGCAGCGGGTGAATCTTGTGTACACAGGTAGTACTTGTACACATTTGTTTCCCACAGAAGCAGGCAATTATAAATGACAAAAACTGAAGACTGAACAACCTCCCTGCTCACATTTTTCATTCTGAGTAATTTTGCTGGAATTTGGTACCCCCACCCAGGCGATAACCTTTCAAAGCTTTTTTTTTTGTCCAAAGCTTTTCCGATTGTTACTCAGTTGTTTTAAATTCGCCTCTCCTCTACAGCAAGGCAATAAAAAATGTTTCTTTATTTCATCCATCAGTATTAGTGTGTGTTTGGAAACAAGCTTGATGCACCAGTGGTCTCCCAAAGTCGCATATGAACATTTAAGTGCAGTTACCTTCCCAAATCAAGTCTTGTGGCGGCGGAGGTGCTGTCATTGACTGGTGTGTGTTGTCTTTACTAATAAACAAACATCACCCCACACCCCCATTCAGTAAAGCTGTTGTAGTAATGGACACATTCAGACATGTCACTTGTTTTCCTGTCCCATTCAGTTTTCCTGTTTCAATGAAACTGTACTTGGGATGGTTTGTGGTACCCCTCGCAGTCCTCAGCCCTGGTTCATTTACTAGTGACCACAAATATTTCTGACAGTATCGGGAGACATCTGGCATATTCATTATAGCGTGCCCTGTTTAAAATCTCTCTATATATAACAGTACCCCCTCCCAAAAAAATAAATATTAGAGATGTGTATAAAAATTAAGGTCCCACTCTCTTTCATAGTCTGTGTCTTATCAGTCAAGGTCTGTCATAGTCTCTCATTCTTTTGGAGATCCGCTCTTTAGAACTGAAGTCTCCATACTTCTCAATGACCATCTTTACTTTTATTTTTAATCTCGCTTCCATAACCAAGAGATTACAATAAAATGTTGCTCCTTCAGTCGTTTCCCCCTCTTGCTCAGATATTCCGGCCTGGGCAGACAGCCATGCCAAGCTCTCTAAAAGCTTTAATATCCTGAAGATTGTATTGCTCCTGCACTGAGTTTCCAACACAACATTTATACCCCCCCAACAAAAACTACTTACTGTTCCAAAGAAAACAGAAGCCCCCATATCAAGAAAAGCTTAATTTCTTAGGTTATTTTTTTTTGCTAAACCAAATTGTCAAAAGTCTCCTAACTCCTTATTGATTTTTTTTCCCAGAGAAGTATCAAAAGCTATAAAAAAATGCCACAAAATCACTGCAAAAATTGTAAAATTTTCCGGGGGCCACCTCGGCCTTTGTTTCTGAATTTTGTTGGCCTTCCACATTAAAGTTACTTGAACCGCCCCTATCTGTACCCCCCTCCCCTCAACAACCTGACAAATCCCAAGACAAATCCAGCCTGTCAGGGAATAAAATAATCTGTCTCCTTCCCCCCAGACTATGTGACAGATCTGATATCCAACCTGGCCAATCAGGAAATAACATACAGTAAATCTGGCATTCTCCATCCAATTACCTGACCGGCCCAATGACCAACCTAGATCATCACAGAATAAAAAGTAAACATGGTGATATGGGGGAAGTATAAGTGAGGTTGGGGCCGGGGAGATGAAACTAATTGCCTGGTGGGAGTTTAGCATGTACTCCCTGGAGCAGAGGAGGGATAGGGGGATATGATTGAGACCTTTAAACATATGAAGGGAAGAAACAAGATTGGAACTGACGGGATTCTTAAGTTGAGGGAAGGGAGGGACACGAGGAGGCATGATCAGAGACTGGAGGGTGGAAGATTCAGTAGAGAAATGGGGAGATACTTTTTTATGGAAAAGGTGGTGTCTATGTGGAACTTGCTGCCTGAGGAGGTGGTGTCCTGTAAGTTGGTGGGCAGTTTCAAGAGGGAATGGGACAGACTGAGGGGAAGGGTCACCATGAGGGGGTTAGGGGGGAGGGAGGGGCAGCTGCAATGTAATGGGTTGCTAGCTGCACACTTGAGCAGGCTTGATAGACCATATGGCCGGTATCTGCTGAGTTTTGTATGTTGATATGTGTCGGGTGGATTGGAACCACTGTGTACAGTTTAGGGAGCATTACTAAAAAGCTGTGCTGCTGTGTCGAGCCCTCCCTCTTGGCATTATATTCAGAAAATCTATGAAACTGATGTTGAATGTGGTCCTCATATACAATAACTACACTTATAATTGTGAGACAGTAAGGCCTGCTGCAAAAATCAACATAGCTAACATAAAAAAGCACAAGACGGGCCTTGTTGGCACCAGCCAAATCTTGTTTTTTTTTGTTAAAACCTACAGCTAAAGAGCTACAGAGATTTTAAAACATTAGGGCTAAAACCAGCTTTGTAATGCTGATTTATATCAAACGGGCTGAGCAGAAGGTGTTACGGAACAGTTTATCTATAGCTTTTAGCAGTCCAATTGCTGTTTGTTTAATAGCAAGGGAAATGTTTGTGCTATGTTCAATGGCTATTAAATAGTGGAACATGAAACCTCTGTCTTTATTGAGGACAGACTCCAGGATGTTAAATGTTTGCATTCATTTGAACTCTGAGGCCTCTGCCCCCTTCCCCCCATTCTGAAGTTGCCCTACAAAGGATTGCCACTTGCATGTCACCCAAAGCATGTGTCAAGCTGGAGAAATGCTTACCCACTGGTGTTTTTGTGATCTGGTGTTTAATACTGTAGTGATGCAGGTTCATTCACTTCCTAACAGTCTGTCCTGTTTCCTCCACATAAAGATCTGTGTTGGTGCATTTTGAGCACATGATCAGATAAACAATATTAGTGGAGCAGCAGCTGAAAAATCCCTGTGTTTTGTAGTCCTATTTCAGTGAGGAATGGGGACTGTGTCTGTTGTTAGGATGTGAGTGCATTTTTGGCATCATCTGTAAGCAGCAGAATAACCCCAATGTATTATCATCTGCTAGTACCTTGCTTCTGACAGTTAGTTGCTGTAGATTGTGGGGTTCCCTATATGCCAGAGGTGGGGGTTGTGGAAAGACAGCTTGCAGTCTGTCACCATCTTGGAGAATAGGATTGAGATCTTTAATGATCTTGTGCAAATATTTAGTGTGGGGGCTGTATGTGACAACCAGTTCACATAGATGAACACTTCCCTTGCTAGTAACCAAACAGCAACCGTACTGCTACATAATAAAAGCTATAAATAAACAGTTTCTTAAGGTCTTCTGCTCAGCCCTTGTTTGATGTAAATCGGGATTGAAAGGCTTGATCTTCCAGGAATTAATCTTCACCATTGTTTCACACTAATGGGTCTGAGCTAGAGGTGCTAGGATCCTTTGGGAATCAGGACTTTTCAGGAGGCTGTTGCCTGGTAAGCTACGTACAGGCGTGGTACCACAAGACTGGCTCAAGCTACTGTACATGGCTTACCTTGGCATCAGCACTCAACTGCCTCAGTTCCTTTTTTACCTGTGTGCCTCAGTATGTCGCCCCCGGAGTAAGAACTTCACCTCTGCTCAATAACAGCATTCAGTTCTTCTCAGTTTTTAGCGTTTAAAGTTAGACTTTGTTATTTTTATGTCAGTTTAGTGATTTTACAAAAATGTCCTCAGTCTCTCATAGCCCTGCTGAGTCAAAGGTCAACAGCCATGGACGACGATAAGGAGCCTTCTCAAGCAAGCTGCTGTTGCAGCAGGGCAGTGTCTGGTCCACGTCCCCCTTTGGGGGAGGGTTCTGCTGACAGGCAGTCCTGTGCCCCAGAGGAAGGGCAGTCCTCCCGGAAGCACAAAAAAGAAGTGGGCCCGATCCCAGTCGGGGTTGCTGTGCCGCTCGACCTTGAATTCTTTTTCTTCCCATAGGCGCTCTCATGGGCTTACCGCCTTTTACAGTCCTTGACACCTTAGTATACACCTTAATAAGCGGTACTGCTTGACACTACCCTCTGTAAGGTCTGCCACAAGATCCTCAGTCTCCTGGAGCAGAAGGCCCTAACTGGCACCGATAGTGCCACCAGGGGTTTCAGTTCATAAGAAGTTGAGATTTTGGGCCCAGAGTACCTCTCTGTCTCTTAGTGGCAACTCCAGTGGGCAGTTTCACCTCTGGGCAGCTCTTATGTGGGTGCAGAGTCTGGCTTGTTTGCCTCTGACTACAGAACTGGTTCCTGGACCTTTTGGCCAGTGGGACCAGAGCCACAGGTAGGGCTTTTAGCTGGGTGGAGCATTTGGCTCCAGCAATAGCCCCAGGTCCCTTGTCGGTGACCATGCTTCTGACTCCTATCCCAAAGACTGCACCCCTATTCCATGTTACTGTGATAGGACCAGCAGTGGTACCCTTGCTGGTCACTTCAGTGCTGGCTAGAAATCGGCATCAGGGTCGGTGCCGGGCTTAGGTCTTTCAGGACCTGTCTTGATTCTGCCTCTATGCTGAGAAACCCCCCGGCTCAGGATTGCTTTGGCCGTGGTACCACCTTTGATGTGGGCTCCTTGTAAATTGTGGCCCGTGTTGCCAAAGCCTTGTTCTGGATTGAAGGCCCTGTGATCCACCCCCCCGCCTGATTCTCCATCTGGGGGGGTGAAGCTGGAGGGGGATGAGTCTAACCCTGAATTAATTATTTCTGAGGGCTGTGACGATGACTCTTTCTATAGCCTGGACTTTTCAGACCCAGGTCCTTCTCCAGTTCCTCAGGAGAATTTAATGTTCTAGGCCTTGTTAAAACTATGCATTCTGTGGTGAACTTGTACTTATCTGTAACCTGCAGCTGAAATTGTTGTGAATGTATTTTGTGAACCAAAAAGAGAAAATCCAATAAAAACCTTTATGATAAAAAAAATAAATAAAATATATGCATTCTGCACTTGATTTTGAACCTTCAACTAATGACCCAGGTAATAAACGTCTCCGTCTGCAGTGGTTGAACATTTCTACCATGCCGGTCAGCCTGTTTCCCCCTATTCCTCCAGCATTTGAAATCTTGTCAGATGTAGTCTGGAATAAACCTGATTCTGTCCCTTCTGAATGTAGGCAGATAGATAAAAAGTACACTGCTCATAAGGAAGATCAGTGTACATTTCTAGAGTTGTCAGAACTAGTTCTAGAAAGATTAGAACCCTTTTAGAACCCATGGGTTCGAGTTCTAATTTAGAACTAGAACACCCATAGGTTCTAAGTGTTAAGGGTTCTAATTACTAAAAAAAGCTTTTTTTCTTCATACATTTGAAAAACAGGGGATGCCAGCCTGGAAAACAAAGTAGTTATTTGGAATTACATGCTAAAAATGTTTTAGAGGGAGAAAACGAGAGAATGTGCTGCTCATATGCAGATGTGCTAAAGGCATTTAATTGTGCCACTTGGCATTTGTACTTTGAGAGGCTCGATGTGTTTCTCTTTTCTACACGGTCAGTGAACCAATATTATGGCTGTGCTGAGAGTACAGCTCTTTTTATGTGTGTTTTTTTCTCCTCTCTGTATCTTTATCTGTTCTTTCTATCCAATCCTGCACATAAAACTAGTTTAAGTTCTAAAGAAGATAAGAACCCTAGAACTATTTGCAAAGTTCTAGCCCAGAACCAGAACCCAGAAATTCAGCAGGTTCTGACAACCCTATACATTTCTCAGCTTATAGCTGATGCTATAGTTATTCTTGCTGAGAATGACAAAGCTATTCTGCCCCAAGAGGTCACTGCACACCCTATTAACAAGAAGTCGTGTAAGATAGGTAAACACAGTGCGCAAGCGAGCTTTTGCAACTGCCATCCTTGGCATGCGAATTGCTAACTACCAAGGGTATTTTTCCAAGTATGAGTATACCCTTTGGAGCTCACATAAGACTCTTGCAGAGTTCTTGCCTGACTCTAAGATTAAACATAAGATCCTGCAAACTGTTACTTATAGCATCGATCTAACGGTCATTAGCTCAAAGCAGCTGTGGATGTCTTTGACACTGCCTCTCACTCTGCTGTAGTGGGCATTTGTAACAGAAGCCACTGCTGGCTTCATACCACTGTTTTTCCTCAGGATGTCCAACAGAAGGTAATGAACATTTCCTTCGATGGTACTTACCTCTTTGGGCAGCAGGTAGAGAAGTCTCTTGAAGCATCTCAGAAAACTCAAGTGACCATAAATACTTCCACACCTGCCCCTGCTAACCTTCATAGGTGAAAAGGACTAGGTTTCTTTCACAACAGGCAGTCCTTTTGAAGAAATAATAGGGGAGCCCAAAACAAACCTCAGGCACAATCAAAGGCACAGCTGCCGAAAGCACCGATGCCACCCACTGAACCTCCAGCTCTGGTCTTGCCTCAGCTGCTTGAGGCAGACCTCTCCTGCCCTGAAGGGGAGCACCTGCCCAGTTTTACTGTAAATGGGAGTCCATCACGATGGACAATTGGGTCCTCTGGATCATCTGAGAGGGATACTCCCTGAACATTACAGAAATACCTCCAGATTATCCACCCAGAAGGCAGCCCCTCTTATTAGCCCATATAGCAGAGCTTTTTGTGCAAGAGATTGTGGGCCTTCTGAGCAACAGAGCAGTGAGGGTAGTGCCAGAGTCAAAATGAAACACAGGCTTCTACTTCTACTACTTCCTAGTTCCAAAGAAATCAGGGTGCACGTGCCCTATTCTCAACCAGAGAAATCAGAATGAGTTCATGGATTGAGAGAAATTCAAGATGGTTTCTCAGGGAGCTCTGCTTCCTTTCCCGAAGCCTCAGGATCAGTTACCCTCCCAGGATATGCTGGAGGCTTACCAGCATATCATAGTGCATCTCAGCCACCACGAATACCATTGATTTGTTGTGGTGGGCCAGCATTGTCAATTCAGAGTCCTGCCCTTTGGACTATCCTTGGTGCCTCGAGTCTTTACAGAATGCTTCACCACACTCGCAGTGCATCTGAGAAAACTAGGACTCCAGGTTTACCTTTATTTGAATTTTAAAACTTTATTTTTATTAGTTTGCAATTAATATTACAGTACTATAACCATATCCAAGACAGATCATAGTGAACACATTATATAATTCACAGTATATAATCTGTGGAGAGTAACCTTTCTCCTTAATCTTAAAATATATGCATCTAGGATATTGTGATACCACATGTATATTCTATGTAAGTAAGTCCAACCAGTAAGAAAAATATTTTGCTGCAGTTAAAGAGCCGATGAGCAGTATGACTGACTTCATTTACTAAAGTCCCATAAATAAAAGTCCAACTTTGCATGCCCTTATTGAAGGGCTCATGGTGTCATACTTCCTACCTAAAGCGAACAACAATTAGTTATATTATAAGGCAGAAAAAATAAAGGAATTAAAACCAATGCAAAACCTTGACCCTTTTTCTTAATTGTACCCCAAAGGAGTGCCTCTGAACAACATAGATTTAGTAACTGTTCTGCAGTCCCCCCAAAACGATCCTAGAGCTAAGAGCCCTACGAACAAATTAAATCTGTAACAGCATACATTTTCTTCATAATGTTATTGGAGTTAAAATGAATACAGAACTTTTTAAAGTCTGTTTAGGTTTTTGATCAGTACTTATGGTTCAGCATCTCAGTCTTCATCAAAGTCCTCGGGATCCCTGCCTGTAGCCTTAAAGGATCACCGTTGGTTCTGGAGGTTAGGTGGCGACCAGATGGCCCATTTTCCAGCTTCAGTTGGGTCCAGAAACACCCAGATCTTCTTGTCATGGACAGTTCGCAAGTGGGCAGGAAACACCATTGCATGCGATATGGAAGCCTCTTTAAGCTTCTTCCTGACTGCATTAAACCTCTTGCATCTCATCCTCATTGCATAGCTGACATCGGGGAACAAATGTATAGCTTGGTCATCTTGCGTTATAGGACCTGCTTGCCTGACCAGCTTCAGAATTTTATCTCTGGTTCCCACACCATCTGTCACCATCAACAAGGTACATGGGAGAGTGGAACCATCACGGTAGCCCCTGGGAGTGATACAGTAGGCTTTTTGGAGGTTGAAAGTAAATTGCTGACTTGCCAGTATGATTTTTTCATGTAACCAGTCCTGCAGGAACATAAGGGGATGGTTCCCTTCTGTTCCCTCCAGGAGACCTAGGATCTGTACTTGTGAAGATCGGGCCTGGTTTTCCAGTGTTTCCAGTCTGTCCCTTAAGTGCGTATTCTCTCTCTTTTTTTCCCCCCATTCTTTGTCACTCTTGTCATGGCCTGCAGTGTCTCTCTCAGGCATCCTGCCTGTTCCTGCCCACCTGATGTTCCCTCGACCCTGAGCCTCCTTTCTCCCCCCGTCTCTACAGCCAGCACCCCTCAGCTTAACCCCTCCGGGTTAGTGTTTCCCCTGCTCTTGGGCACTCTTACAGTTTAGACTCTGGCTGCAGGTAGGGGCCCAGGTGGAGGAACTGGAAGGCCAGTTCAGGTGGATCGGCATGGGGGTCAGGTGCCATCGCCTACCCCTCAGAGCCGGGATTTTCCTTGTTCTGGTGTTCTTCCCCTCCTCCCCCACATGGTGCACTCAGATGCTTGGCGCATGGCAACCCTGCCTGCATCAGCCACGCTGATGTGCAGTGCCCCCAATCTCCACTGGGAGCCGCTGATGTGCTGGACATGCCCCAACCCTCCCCCCAGGGGAGGAGAGCAGCACAGCATGTACTCGATCCTCGTCTCATCCCAGCCGACCCCCAGCACCTGAGCTCACTCCCAAACTCGGGTCACCCACGTGGCATGAGGTGTGGCATCCAGGGCCTCAACCCTCAGCGCCACTGGGGCTGGCCTGCGTATTCTGTTTTGCCACCATCGAGGTAGCGGCCACAGCATTTTCTGATTGCTGTTACACATTGGCCATCTCTGTTTGCAAAGTTCTGATGGTGATCTCTACCACCGTAACTCTGGTGCCAAAAGTGTCCAGTTTAGCATTCATATCTGATACAGAGGAGATCAGGTATTGCAATTTTATTCCAATGGTGGACATGGTTTCCTCCGAGTCTGGCATGATTGCAGCCTGCATTTCCATTCCAGACCTTGGAGGCTGGGAACTCCTAGACATTTTTCCTCCTGTTCCAGCTCCCCTATCTTTACGAGGGTTCCCCATCTTAGGCAGCTACAGGTCCTCTTTCCAATGGTATCAATCTTGTCCAGAAACTTTAACTCCAGATAGGTAGCCTAGTTAAGAGTTTTATGTTTTCCTGAGAGCTACGAAGTTTTGCTGCTTTCTAGCTCAGGCTCAACAGTGTCCCCCTACACTTATCCCCTTATCTGGATGATTGGCTGATAGCCAGTTCATTGAGCCAAGAGACAGAACAAGCAGAGGCCATAGCCTCTCAGTTTCTTACCTGCAGGGGGGTTCTGCTGAACTAAGAGATGTGTCAACTTCAACCTTCATAGCAGCTACTGTTCATAGGAGCTCTTCTGGATACTACCAAGGCCTGTGCATTCCTTTCAGAGAGCAGAAGGCAGGCAGTCCTGCAGGTGGCATGCTAGACAATGGAGCACAAATCTGTGTCAGCACATTGCAAGCAATGCATGCTAGGTCTGAAAGCCTCCTCGGTGTTCACAGTGCCCCTGGCATGGTTGCACATGAGTATGGCTCTGTGATTATTTAGTGCACAGTGGTCACAAGCATCACATCTTCAATCCTACTTCATTCAGGTGACTAAGCCCCTAGTTTAGTCACTTACATGGTAGATAGTGGAGGACAATCTCCTACAGGGCTTTCTTTTCTCCCAACCAGTGCCTCAGGTGACTGTCACCACAGATGCCTCCCTGATTGGATGGGGTGCCCACTGTCAGGGTCTCCAGACACAAGGTGCCTGGAACCCCTCAGAGACTCATCTCAACACAATTGTGTTGGTAGTGAGAGCTTTGTTGTACGGTCTGCGAGCCCTAGTAGATCTTATCAGCCACAAAACAATCCTCCTCTGACAAACATCAAGTCTGTCATATTATAAACAAGGACCTCTTACCCTCTTTTTTTCTCTAAGGGAGTCAGTGAGAGTGAGGGAATGGTGCCTGGAGTTGGGCATCCTGCTCCAAGCAGTTTACCTGCCAGGAGTACAAAATGCTCTGGCAGGTGAGCTCAGATGAACAGAGGCCAATCCTCTCAAGTGGTCACTAGCTCCAGACATTGTGTGATTGCTGTTTGATGAATGGGGAACACTCAGATGTGGACCTTTATGCATCTCCACTCAATGCCAGACTGCCTCAGTTCTGCTGTAGAAATCTAGGACATGGCATTTTCTGTCAGGGTGTATTTAGACTGCAATGCAAACTCTTGTTCTGTATACATTTCCTCCAATCCCTCTGGTGCAGAAAGTACTGCTCAGACTGGAGGCACACAGGGACAAGATGATTCTAATTGCCCTCTGCTGGCCTTGACAAACATGGTTTCCTCTGTTGAACAGACTATCAGTCAGCACACTGTAGGCCGTCCCACTCAGGGTGGACTTACTGACTCAGAAGTACCTGGTCCATCCCAGCCTGCACTCCCTTCACCTTCAGGCCTGGCTCCTGAAGAAATAGAAGTGAACAGGTACAAAGTGTCTTACAGGGTCTCTAAAATACTTTTGGCTGCCCATAAACCTTCCACCAGGAAGACATAACACAGCCAGTCAGAAAATATTTTCAATCTGGTGCTCCAAAACCTGCATGGACCCCTTTCAGTGCCAATTTGACAAGGTTCTGAAGTAGTTGCTGGACCTTTCTGGTGCTGGCTTGCAGTATTCCACAGTCAAGGTCCCTTTGTGTGCTATTTATGCATACCACAAGCCCATTGGTACCCTTTACCTGGCTCAGCTGCCACTCTTTAAGAGGTTCCTTAAGGGCATTATACACACAAGGCCCCCCATCCGGAAGCTGTTAGCTGCCTGGGATATCAACCTTGTGCTGCACATGCTCACTTGCAATCCCTCTGAGCCTCTTGTGACATGCAAGTTAAAGTTTTTAACTTAGAAAGCAGATTTTCTAGTGGTCATCACTTCTGCTCCCAGAGTGCCTGAAATGGCTTGGTCACAGATCCCCCATATACTGTTTTCCACAAGCACAAAGTTGTTCTCCGTACACAGCCTAAATTTCTACCGAAAGCAGTGTTGGAGTTCCATCTGAACCAGCCACTAGTGCTGCCTACCTACATTGCTAATTTCCAGAATGAAGGAGAATGCACTCTCTATCCTCTGGATGTTAGGGAGTCCTTAAGTTTTACCTGAACAGAACTAAGGACTTCAAGCAATCCAGACAACTCTTTCTCTTTTGGCCCTAATCAGAAGGGTTAGCCTGTTATAATCAAGTGCATTTCTGTCTGGACTGTGAGCTGTATACACCACTGCTGTGCCATGGGGCAGGTCAAGCTAGAATGTCAGGTACATGCCCACTCTATCAGATCAGTTGCCACATCCCTGGCAGAGATTCGCTCTGTACCTATCAGTGATACTTGCAGCGCTGCAACTTGGAGCACAGTGTCCACTTTTGTTAAGCACTGCTGTATGTCTTGAGTGTTCATAGCAGGCAAAATGCCTCCTTTGACAGCACTATCCTGAGTTTTTTCCTGTCCTGAGTGAGCTTCAGCACCTACCATCCTAGTCTGGGTTTTTTTTTTGTCTGAGCTTGGTACTCTGACTCATTATGTGAATCAGTGGTGAAGACTGATTCCTAGAAGATACAAAAATTATGTGCTTACCATAATTCTTGATCTTCTAGGAATATCTTCACCACCGATTCACATGCCCACCTGCCATCTCTGGGTCTCATTCCAGTCTGTTTGTTAGTCTTCCTGCCTGTTCTTGGTTTGGGCTGTTAAAACACCATGTGATGGGTTTGTTGACCCTTCTTATAGGGGTCACCAGAACTATCTTATGTCCTTAGGCTAAGTGCATAAGTGCTAGTTAGGTTATGCTGTGCATCCTTGTTAAAAATGGTACTGAGGCAGGTGAGGGCTAGTGCGAAGGAAGCCACGTAGCACAAACCAGTCTTGCGATGCTGCTCATGCATGCAGCTTACCTTAGTGCCAACCCTCCTGAAAAGTTCTGGCTCCTTCAGGGTCTTAGCACCTCTGGCTCAGGCTCATTAGTGTGAATCAGTGGTGAAGATATTCCTAAAAGATCGAGAATTACGGTGAGTATGTAATTTTCATTTTTAGCCCTAATATTTTAAGAAAATCTGTTGCTGTTTCCCGGTATGTCTTTTTTTCCCCCAATCAGTAGGTTTTCTCCCCTCTGGGCTGTCTGATGACACCACCCTTTGGCCCCGTAACCGACCTTCTCCCAGACTTACCAGTTATCCACTACTTGCTCAGAATCTCGTTGGGAGGGTGGCCCACCATGTCAGTTATTCAAGAGCCTGTGGTAGGTTTCAGCTAAGGGCAGCCCTCCATGTTTTTCCTCCACTTTGTTCCTCTGGGCTGGAGCATTGGGACGTGTGTGCCAGCACGTCACACTCCAGCCCTGTTCACATGCAATCTGCTGCGCTACCCTGGCCTTGGCTGACTGGCAGTCTCTGCATGGGATCTGTTGTACTCCTTCACTGAGGAAGAGAGCTACCAGTGGGCACTTGATCCTTCTTCACCCTGCCGTCCCACTGAGCAACCCTTATCCATTCCAGGATCTGGGTCACCTGCTTGGGGGACAGAAATGCGAACGCTCCTCCACTGGGCTAGCTCCAATAACTGCATGTCTTTGGGGAAAAAAAAATTCCTGCTTATTTTGTCACAACAGCTGGAATGTAAATCATGGCATTATCTCTACTGCTTTGATATTAATTAGAACGTCAAAGTTTAGTCAAACCTCAGCAGTTTTGTCTTTTTCTCTTGTGTTACTAATCAGAGCCAAGCTCCTACAAATGGTGCCTCAACCTGCATTGTAACATATCTGAAGAAGAGGAGTTGCTATGTGTCTTGAGAATTTGTATCTTTGACTTTTTGTTAGCCTAATAAAGGTATTATCTTTATTGTACCTAGCAAAATGATTCCCTTTTTGTGTCTTTCCTGGTTTTGTGTGGGTTAAGATGACAGAACCCTAACTTTGCTAAATTATTCTAATAACATTCACACCAACTAATTCTTTAACTTTTATTCATGGGTTGTCAGTAATTTGAGTGTTATAGCTTCATCTCTTTTTACTTTTCTGTTTTTTTTAAACAATTTTTATTGCGAAAATGCAGAATACAGCAATAACAAAACAAGGCAATTTAAAAAAGAGCATTAAAAAAATTAAAATAAGCAGGGACAGAATTACATACAGCTTTGACATATTCAACCTTGGTCTACATTTTCATTTTCTCTCTGCCATTGTTCTGATAAGGACATACTTATAATTAATTAATGCATGGGAATACTCTGAAAAGAGCTAGCAATTGAGTTATCAAATAGTGAAGAATGAGAATCAGAGATCAAAGTAAAACTGTACATTTCTAAGAAGAGAACTATTGCTTGGAAAACAAGCAGTCACTCATGCACCGACATGATAAAGAGGGCCCAAATGCTGCAGAATCTATTGACCTTGTGATTAGCTAGATGGGTTAGTGTTTCGTACTCAGCCAGCTTGGAAAGCACAGACAACCACTCTTCCAACATTGGGGAAGATGGGGATCTCCACTTGAGAAGTATCTGTCATTTGGCTTTCAAAGCTTTTGCATGTTGCTTAAGGAGCCAAAGGGCAATAGTCCTCCAATATCCAGATTACAGGGTCAAGTGGGATTTTGTGGACTATAACCAGATTGCAGAAGGTAACAACTTGCATCCAAAACTGCTGGAGGATGGCACCTCCAGCATTGGTCCATAGACATCAGACCCATTTTGCAAAATGCTGCAGGGGTGCGGTATCACCTGTGTAAAATATTCTTTTCAATTAGCTGATACCATATATCCCTGAAGTCTGAGCAGGCCATCTTGAGCATCAGACCCAATTGTCATCTGATATAATTATCTGCAGCTCTGTCTCTGAAGTAGTGTGTTGCTGCTTAAGGGTAGGACAGTGTGGCTGCAACAGAAAGTCATATATTCTTCCTATGAAGTGACAGGGGTTTGCTATCCAGAGGTTGATGTGGTTGCAGCTTGCTGACCAGGGAGCCCTTTATGGTAATGCCATGCTGCAACTGTAACTATCTCAGAAAATCCGAATGGGGAAGGCCCAACTGTTAGAGAGATTTTGAAACAAATCCAGTTCACCCAAAGGGGGGAATAAGAGATACCCTAGAATTGTTAGACCTCTGGTTAGACAGGTAGACTACCATACCGGCTTACCCTCAATGGTCAATTCAGGCAATTGGGATCTCTTGAGACAAGAAAAGAAAGAAGAATAAAATGAAAAATGTATGAAACTATTAAGGCGTAACTGGCATTTCTTTTCCCTTGTAAGCCTTATCATCCACCCACCAGCCTCCAACTGAAAACTGAAGATATCGGGAGGGAACCCGCATTCCTTGGATTTGCTGTACAATTCCTGATTGAGCCACAGGGCCTTCCATTGACCCAAATGAGTCATTGAACCTGTTAACCATTTCGTAGGGGTTTCCCAGGTTTGTCTGGCAAAATGATGAACAGGGGGGTCTTGGGCTGGTGTGGAGGACTGGGATTGACAGGGTCCCTGGAAACCTGGGGAAATACCCATAGGCCCCATTTCTAGTGGAAACCACACAAGAGATTGGTCAGAAGGTGCCAACCAGTGAAGATTATGTCTGATCCCTGCAGCCTGGTGATAGACCCAAAGTCAGTGTAGAGCCCAGCCACCTCTAAGTCCTGGACCTCTTAGTCTTTTCAGGTTTAATCTGGGCTCCTGTTCCTTCCACAAGAATGACCCAACCAATTTCTTAAACCACTGGAATTTAGATCTGGGGGTAAGGACATGTAGGCTGTTGAGACAGAATAGGATTTTGGTGAAGGCCATCATTTTGTAGGCCACAGTTTCTCCCCAGAAAAGAAAGTAGGAGCTTCTTCCACCTACAAAAGTCCACCTCTAGAGAGAGGAAAATGGGGCTAAAGTTGAAATCTAGTTGGGAACCTAGGTCTGCTGGTAAGTAAATCCTGAGGTAGGTAATGTAGGCAGGGGTCAAGCAGAGGCCAAGATGTTGAATGGGGCCTTCTTGAGTACACCTGTTTAATTGTAGGGCTTCAATTTTGCTCCAGTGCACCTTAAATCTTGAGAGATGGCTGAATGTATTCAAAATGGTCAGCAAGGCAGGGTATAAGGAGGTTGAATTTGACAGTACCACAAGCAGGTCATCCGCGTATGCAAGGGTTTAAGTTGTGAGCTGTCACAACTGATACCTCCCACCTCCAGAGCCTGTCATAGTTTCTGTAAGAGGGGATCCATGGCCAAAAGAAAGAGCATGTGAGAAAGTGGGCAGTCCTGCCTCGTCCCCCTACCCAGGCTTACAGGGTGGAGGTGACCAAGCCTGTTCAAAAGTGTGCTGTTGGGCTTGAGTAAAGCAGTTGCACCCATTTTATAAAGATGGGACCTACACCCACAGCATGAATGACTTGGTAAATGTAGGCCCACTCTACTGAGTCAACCGCCTTCTATATGTCAACACTAACCAACAGGGAAGGGCTAGTCTGATTAATGGCAGACCAGATGCAGCCTATAGCTGCCCTTAGGTTATCCATGGCCATTCGGCCTTTAGCAAAACCCACCTGGTAGTTACCAATAAGGAGTGGAATCACTTTCTGCAGCCAGCTGGCAAAGATCGTAGTCAAAATCTTTGCAACTCAATGTTGAGAAGAGAGATGGGGCAGTAGTTAGCCACCATCTGTGAGTCATTCCTGTGTTTTGGTAATAGGATGATTAGGGCTTCAGACATGGATTGGGAGGAGTCCTTTGGTCATAGGCCTCTAAGATGGTGGCCAGCAGGTGATGCTCAATTTGTGAGCTGAAGAAATGATAAAAAATCCACCAGAAATCCACCCAGACTCGGAGATTTACCTTTAGGGAGTGCTTGAATCGCTACTTGTAACTCTTACAAAAGTTAGAGGGGTACCAAGCTGACAGAGCTGAAAGTCTCACACCTTGCAACAAGTCATTAATGTGTGGGGTTGCGGAATCCCATTTGGCTGTATAAAGGTTCGCATAGAAGGAGTGAAAGGCAGCATTTATGTCAGTAGGTCTGGTCGTGACCTGCCCAGATGGAAGATGTATTGCACCAGTGTGCCTGGTAATCTGCTGTACTTTTGCCCAGTAAACAAGAAGGCATCCTGCTTTTTCTCCGGACTCTCAATACCGGTGTGAGGTCCTTCGCAGAGCTCTTACTACTGCCTCAGAGGTGAGTATGTTAATGTGGTACATGAGATGCAGGATATCCTATTGTATTTTTTATTTATTTTTTGCCTGATTCCCCCAGACTTCCGACCCTCCACCCTGTACACTGCCACCCCATGCCCAGGCTTACCCTCCTCCCCAGGAAACACAGTCTCTAGCCCTGGCTTACCTCCCACGGTGGGGCCACGGGAGCAGGACCCCTGGTGAACTTTAAGTCATAACGGGAGCGGAGGCTGGGGCATCATGAATGTGGGCTGGAATTTTTAATATGCTTATCGCTGGGATTGGGGACATGTAATGATGTCCCACATCCCCCCCCCCCACCTCCCACAAATGACTATGCTGGCACGGTAATTTCCCAGTCTCCCCCAGAGGTCCACGGTGTGCCGAACACTCAACCCCTCCTCCTCCCCCCAGAGAAGGAGAGTGGTCCCTAGGAGGCTCAGTCCTTCTCCCCCCCAAGCTGGCCCTCTGTTGTCCCGAGCCCATTCCCAAACTTGGGTTGTCGGTGTCACAGACGGACTCCCTGCCTCTGCGCCGGCGGGCCGGCCTATCCCATTGTATTTGGTGTGAATGGAAGTCCAAAGAGCTGTACTTGTTTTCTTTCTCTTTCAGCTTCTGTTCTAGGTCCTCAACCTCCTTTAGACACTGCTTTTTAACAAAGACAGCATAGCTAAAGATTCTACCATGCAAGTAGGCTCTCAGGTTGTCCCCAAGTACCGCTTTAGAGATATTCAGGGTATCATGAAAACCCACGTAGGAAGTTATTTCCTTGGAAAGCCATAGCTTGAAATCTGGTAGGGACAGCAGGAAATGATGTGGGCCACACTGGCAGTAGCTGGGCCCATCCCCACTGTAGGGTAGACACAGGGATGGTCAAAAATGATAATCAGCCCTATAGAGGCAGGTTGGCCATCCTGTAGTTGCTTGTCAGGCAGAAGAAAGAAATCAATCCTGCTACTGGTTTTATGTGGGGCAGACTGGAATGTGAAATCCCTTTCTGTGGGATATAGGTCCCTCCAGGAGTCGTTGAGATGATACTGCTCTGCGACAGCCTTACGGGCTCTTCTAGACTTCATGAGGGTCAGGATATGACTCCTTAGCTTGTCTAGCAGAGGATTCCATAGCTTGTTAAAGTCCCCTCCAAATAGTAACTTATCCCCTTGAAGAAGCATGTTGCCCAGCGCCTGTGCTGTCTCAGGGAAGAAGACATCTGAATCATGGATGGGACTGTAGGTATTGCTGAATACTACTGCTTGGGAATTAAGGAGGACCCTAGTCAGGATCCACCTGTCATTCTTAGGATGCTCAGATTAAAGGATTTGGGCTTGAAGCTTTTTGTGGGAAAGGATGGCTACCCTACTGGCCTTCTTAGAGTACAAGCTGCCCACCACCTGTCCAACCCACTCTCTAGTCAGTTTCTGAGTCTCTGTGGGGAGCAGATGAGTTACCTTCAGTAAAGTTATATCACATTTCCCTTTTTTAAGGTGTGCTTGTATCTGCTTCTGCTTAACAGGGGAGTATAATCCCTAAACATTCCAAGAAATTACCTGATAGAATTTGTAGGTAGAACCCATTGTTGCTTGTTAGAGGAGAATGATAAATGAGGGCACCTTTCAAGGGAAAATTCACAGAGACCCATGCTGCCAACTGAATTAGAATTTCCTAAGAGCATCTGCACAGGCCTGTAGTAATTGGAGTTGGTCCCCAATCCTGTAAGCAGTTGAATAGACTCTGATTAATAAAAAGGCATAAAGAGCACCACAGGAGAAGTAAACTGACTAACCACACTGGTGCCATAGGGTGTAGACCAGCATACTCACTGTACACATTTGTGTACAGTTTTGTTGCGTGCCTGTCTCAAACCATATTCCTTTCTGTTAACGTTATCAATCTAATCTGTAGTATTTCAGTTAGTGTAGACAGCTGAGTTATGTCTCTATTTAAACTTCTCTTGTTTAGGAGACAGATCTGTGTATAACCTCTTTAGAGATTAGAGGAGTCATCTGACAACAACCTGATTTGTTTGTAAAGGGGGCAGCATTTGAGAAAGATGTGTAAATTTTTTTTAATGGGGGGGCAGCAGCTGAAGACTGTATGTGCAAAACAGAAATTTCTGGCTATACCCCTAACCTACATCATGCTGTAAGAACCAAGGCAAAAGTCCACAACCTCAGAAGGAGAGGCTAATAATACAGTGCCCATGGGAAAGAAATTCTATCCACAATGGTAACTGCTAGACTCTAGGCTCACCAGGTCCCAAACTGAGTGACCAATGAGCTAGGGAAGCTCCCCTCAGGCTGGGGGAGGACTATGCATTCAAACTGATCAGTTTACAATAACAATGGTGCATTGAGTATCATCACTATGGTACTTAATTGAGGATGCCAACGTTGACTTGAGACCTCTGTACATGCTGGCCCTGGCCCCAGCACCTCCGGAACTTGTGGGGACGGTGAGGAATCGCTGAGTTAAACATAGCCTATATATTCTCAACAAAATTAGGAGACTCACGAACACCCCAGAAGGAATAGGTCCCCTCTCACTCATCAGATATGAAGCAGGGTTTTTTCCCCCTGCACTAGACGCAGGATACGCAAGTTTGGGGAGAAGGGCCCCTCATAGGTTTATACAGCTTATTGAGGGGCAGAGATGCATAACATTTCATCAAGCCAAAGACAAATTTGGGTGGACTAATTCAGAATTTCTTCGCTATATGCAGGTTAGGCACTTTAGTAACACTGGAGACAATATTCATCTCCTGACGAGACCATATACTGGGTGGGATGAGTTCTTCTATGGAGTGGTGACCATTAAAGGAATCAAGGGACATATATCAAATATTTATAAAATCCTGATGGCCCAAAATGGAACATCTCTAGACTCCCCTGAGAAGGAATTGGGAGAGGAAGGCTAATAGTTCCGTCAGCGAGTCAGATTGTACTCGCATATTGGGGTAGGGATGGAGGGTAACCTTGGCTCCAGTGTGGCATGAATTTTTCAGGAAGATTCTAGTTAGATTCTTTCAGACCCCAACAATTACCTATCATTACAGCCACTCAGGCTGCAGGGCATGCTTGCAGGGCTGTGGGGCTATTGGGAGCCATTGGCATATTTTCTGGGGCTGCCCTGTGTTGGACCCTTACTGGCAGTCCATAAAGCAGGCTGTACAGGATATTACTGGAGTGCTTTTCCCTTTGCAGTTTGAGGAGTGCGTATTGGGATTCCCAGGGGCCACTAGTCAGAGGGGGGGGCTCAAGGGGAGTCCTGTTGACATTAAGTGTATCACAGCTAATTGGTTAAAGCAGGAGCCTCCTACACTGGGAGAGTGGATTTCAAGAGTTAAAGGAATTCTGTCAATGGAAGCTCTGACAGCCAAATTGCGATACCGGTATGAGCAGCATGAAACAAGATGGCACAGTTGGGAAATCTGGCTTTTGAATAGGGACACATAAGAGGTTCTGGCTGGTCTGGAGGTACTTTTCCAGGGCAGGGAAACACTGGTATCATAGTATGATAGATGTTTGAAGTGGTGATTTTGGGGCAGTCTTTTTCTCTTTTTTCTGTGTGAGGAATGTTAAGAACCAGTATGCTTGGGGGGAAGGGGTTAAGCACTCAACGGCCAAAAAAGTTAAGACTGAGGAGTTTTAGCCCAGTAGTTTATTTGTTTGTTTGTATTATATATTCAGAAGTAGGTTACAATCTCTCCTTGTGGGGGATATGCATTCAATTACTTTTCAGCCTACAGCAAGCCAAATCCTTTTCTTCCTTCTGTACAAGAAGCCACATTTAATAATATCAGAAATCTGAGTGCCTATAGTAAAGACTTTCATATGATGATTGATTAAGTAAATCTTATTAAATCACTGTATGTTATTTAAGTAATACTGTTTTGCTATATGTGTAAATTTTACATGAAATAAAGCTGATTTTCAAAAAAAAAAAAAAATGCATTGGGGAAAAGTCCTGCTGGACGCGCTTCATGACGTTCCTGTTGTGCTGCTGCCACCGCATAGCAGGCCTGGGACTTCCTGCCAGGCACCAGACACAGCAGTTCCAGAGAGAATGAGGGGAGCGCTGGCCCCACCCTTGGGGGTGTAGCCAGGGGTAAACCAGGTAAGGCGGCCTCCAACGCCACTGTGATGTTGGACGCATGTACAGTAGAGGAGCTGATAGGGGAAAAATCCATCCTGGATAAAAGCATACTAAGTAAAAAAAAAAAAAAAAAAATGGGTTAAAAGGGTTAAAATGTCTGTTGACCCCTAGTCATACTTGTGACAGTAGGGGTATCTGTTCAAATCCTCCACTGTCAGTGGCCTGAATGGGCAGCAGCATGACAGAGTAGGGGGAAGGGGTAATAGAGCAGTGGGTTGGGGGGGCAAAGCTGCTAGTGTACTTATTGCTAGACCACTTGCCTGAAAGCAAGGCCATGTGGACTGGCAGCCACCTCAAGATGAGGTGCAGGTACTGGGGGTGTCAATGCCGTAGGTGAAGCTTACCTCTTCAGTGCCCTTTGGGTGCATCTCAGGCACTGCATTTGAACTTCTGGTCCTTAACAAACCTTGCTGCAAATCAGGTATGCTAGGGAGCTCAAAGAATGAACAATCAGCTTGTCTCACTCACAGGAGATGATGCACTGTCCACCCCACTGCACTCCAGTATGTGTGGACAAGGGCATTGCATATGGTATCCGTCTCACTGTAAACGCATTGCTTAGGGTTCTATACCACCAAAACTTGTTTTTGAGAGGCAGTTGTACACTTGCATGGAGGGACAATTTTGCAGGTAAAATAGGGCTATCCTAAGACCTTGCAGGTATCAATACCTGTGCCAGCCTCCTGTGAGCAAGGATCTGGCACAGAGGCAAGAACCAAAGTATACTATTTAATTATGCAGTGGGCCACAAAACACCTGTGCACAGCTGTCCTCTGCTACAAACAACCATTGACATCTCGTGCACACTGCCATGCAGCTGGACCCCCCCACACACTCAGAGAGATGGATATAATTACCACACACAGCAAGGACACCCTGAGACCCGAGGATCCCCGAATCCACAATCAACAAGGTAAAGTTATGCTTGCTGCCAGCCATACCAATCCAGCCCCGGTCAAACATGAGCAGTTAGCCAGGTGAGCTATGCATAGGGATATGAAGGCTAATGGGAAGGAGAGAATGTCACCAGGATTTGAGCCTTATTGAATCCCTCCTCCACAGTACAGGTGTAACCCCCCAACAAATGTAGGTTCCCAAAAAGTCTTCCTTGAGCTTGCCTAAATGCTCACTTCCAGGCTGGTGTCCTGCGTTTTAGCAGTTTAAATGTGATTACCAGAGCCTGTATAGCCTCTGTGCACTGTCTCTTTAAGAGCTGCCTGATTGCAGCTTAAGTAATCTGAGAGGGCGCTTTGTTGAAAGATGTAACTATTTACTGAAAATCATTTAGCATGATAATGATAATGTAGTTTGTCTAACCTGCTTTCTTTGTAACAAGCACTGTTTTGTTTGTCTCCACTATCTTGGTCCTGGACTGCAAACTGGACTAAACAGTACTGGTGGGACCTAAAATGTAGCCAGTCTACAAGAGCTGTCTGAATTCAAAATTTGTAGGAACTTTAGTTTGGAGCTTTTTTGCGCCTTTTTTGCAACTGAAGGGGGAGCTCTTGCTTTCACTGACAGCCAGATCAGCCAACCAGATCTTTTGGATCTTGAGGAAGTCCCGGGCTGCTTGCAGTTTACAGTTAGATCTAAGCTGGAAGCTGAACAAGAAGGAGCCAAAGTGATTCTGAGCAGCAATCCTGAGTGGATTCGCATGGGAGAACTCTGAAAAGGCTAAGTTTTTGGCCTGCATGTTGATGTGCTGCTCCTGAGAGGGAGAGAAGAGAATTATTTTGGACTAAATCCAAGTTTGTGTGACTAAAGTAAGCAAGTGGGCCAGGCTCAACCTGAAGAAGACAGAAGATTTTGCTGAATGCAATCGACCTGTCAGGAGTTTCAGCTACCCCTAAGCTCCCGGTGTGTGCAGAGACTTTGCAATTGTGACCGGGGAGCGCGTTGCCTGGTTCAGTAGAATTCTCTTGCATGTCAGTGTGCTATGAGCTGCTAGTGGGCCTTGAATTAGTCCCCCACTGTGTGAACTGTGTTCTGCTTGCTGGAAACTGTATCCAGCCCAAAACAGACTGCATCCGAATTTGTCTCCATGCAGTCTGGGCCTTGCCATACTGGCCCAGCCAGACTACCCACTGCACAGAGAGGCCACCGATGAAAGACCTGTCTGGGGATAAGCCCCCTGCTCCACGCTTGAACAGGAACAATGCCTCTGTGACTCATGTAGGCCCTGCTTCTCCTGGCGTTCCAGATCAATCTCCTGCAGTCTCAATTTTCGTTCAGCCTGTGTCCAGTCTTGGGTATCATGAGTAAATACCAGGGTAGCTCCCTGCAACATCAGCTTAATCTGAGTGTGTCATCTGATTGTCTTATTGTTTCATTTCCTTTATGAACTGAGCCCTCTGGCTCTGGATTACAAATATTGTGTACTGTGCATGTTGTGTTTTCCATCATAGGGCCCCAACCAGCTGCGACGCCGGCCAACCCTAGGCAACAGTCCTGGCTAGCCCATCTCTTCTCCACCTGGGTACCCAGAGGTGTGACTGTGGGGGGACTCAAAGCGCATGCATAACTGCTTGATTGATATAACCTTTAAGCTAATTAACCTGATTTTGCCCCTCCCTTGTCCAAGTCCCCTGGATAAATCAGATATAACTTTTTTCTGCATCTAATCTGACTGTGGTTCCAGTTTGTGCTCAAAGTACTGTACTGTTGCTATTTGCTGTGCATAATCTTGTTTTACAGGGGGTCCCCAGGGTCAAGCCAGAGGATTCTGCCCTGGTGGTAAGTGCAAACTATGTGGGTACTTGTGTGGTGTACCAGGGGTATTGTGAAAGTGATTATTATACAGTGTTCAGGCCACTAGAGGGGAAAGAGGGGGGTTACAGTGTCCCAGAGGGCTATGCCCAGCTAAGCTTAACCACTGCCAACCCCTGACCTCCGGGTGGATGCACCCGTTTCAGAACTCAGGCCCCTTAACCTGCTACTAGCCAAGCAGGCAGGGGTAGTAGGCCTTGGGATAGTGCCACCTAGGGGTTACATCTTGGAGGCTCACCACTGGGATTTTATGTCTTCTAGTGGACAGATTTGCAAATTGCTGTTAAAAATAAATGGCTACCCCAACAGAAGTGGCTGTACACCAGTTGGTAGGGTGGTGTACTGGGCAGGAGATCGACCCCCAAAATGCTATACTTATCCTGGATATTTCCCTTGGTACCAATAAGGACACTGTAGAGGGAGTACTTTCCATGGTTGTTTGTTTACAAAACTCTGTGGTTGTGGGTCGACAGGTTAATCTGCTCGCCCAAAGTTTCATGGTGTTAGTAGAGTGTAAGAACCTAGTAGACGGTTCCAAAGTGCAATGGACTATCATCCTCGAAGGAGCCCTCACTGCCTGGAGAGTGATTACTAAAGACATTTAAGAAAACCCGGGGAGAATGAGCCTCCCCCACTATCTGAGACTTTTGAGGAAAAATTTGGAAAGTTGTTGCTGGAGGAAGGGAAAACTGTGGAGGACTTAAAGAAACTATTCCTGCCACCTGGGGGTGTTCCTCCCCCAACACCCCCTCCCACTCCAGCACCCGTTATTGCCCCTCCTTCTGTGTCCGTGCCAGTGCTGGCTCCTATGTCTATACCTGCCATTAGTCATGACTCTTACCGAAGGTTGAGAATCTTCTCTGACACCCTCCATACCCCCCAAAGGGGAGGATGATTGGGAGACCTGGATAGATTGTGTTGCCCCTTTGGTACCTGAATGGTGGTGTGCAGAAGCTGAGAAGTGGAAAAGGATCATAGAAAGCTTGAGAGGTCCCGCCCTAGAGGCCATTAAATTTCTGAGGTCCACAAACCCTGATGCATCTGCCCAGAAGTACCTATCTGCACTCAAAGGCAATTTTGGGAGCATTGAGTCAGGGGAGAACTAGATGTGGAAATTTCAAGGTACAAAACAATGGACAGGGGAAAGTTTGTCTGCATGTGTTACTCATCTGAAAAGAGAGCTGCAGAAGGCTTACCGAAAAGGTGGGGTAGCCGCCAGTGACTTAAACCATGTGAGGTTGGGGCACATACTGCAACATGCAAAGCATTCTAAATTATAGCTCCTACAATTAAGGCTCCCAGATAGAAGGGGTAACCCACCAGACTATTGTGACTTGATAAAAGAACTCCGGGAGATTGAAGATAAAGAGGGGGATTGTAATTCTAGGATGAGAGCAGCCCAAGTGATCACGGCATCGGAAGGCCCTTCTGAAGCGGGGACCAATGAGGGTGTGCCGCCATGGGATGAACTGCTGAGGGAGTTCAAGGAAAAAAAAAAACAGTCTCTTTATGAAGGCCACTCCTGCAAGTACAGGCACCAACCCTTATCCAACTGCATCTGCCATGAGGGTGGGGGTGTCCACGCAGGCATCTCCTGCTGACAGCAGCTCAAAACTCGATGTCTTGACTATGAAAGTAAGAGAACTGAGGAGATGTCTCCAGATGCTCACCACACAGCAGACAGAGATGGCACCAAGGTTTTCAGTTGGTAGTACCACCGCCCCAGCTCCCAGTGTGATGTCTCAGCCACACCAAATCCCAGAAAACATATTTTGCCATAACTGTGGGAAGGATGGGCACATGAAGAGAGAATGCTGGTCCACAAAAGACCTAGATAAAGTTGTATACAGGCTTCAAGGAGAGCTTCAGAGAAGGAATCAGTGGTCGAAGAGTGCCCAAAATGACCGCAGTGAGGGTTCAAGAAGTAGTAACTCAAATCCCTATGTGGTTAAATCATCTGCCCAGACCTCTGCTGCTGTCCCTCCAGACTAGTCCAAAATAGTGAGCCCTTCAATGGAGACTACCATGGCTGTGAATGGTATTCCTACTCGGGCTGTGCTGGACAGTGGGTCGCAAGTGACCATTGTATTTAAGGACTGGTATGAGAAACACTTACCTGCTGTGCCCTTACAATCCCTGGAAGGCCTACATGTGTGGGGGCTGAGTGACAAGTCTTATCCCTACCTAGGATATGTCCGCCTCTGGTTGTCATTTCCTGCAGCTGTAACTGGTGTAGAGGAGCAAGTCGAGACACTAGCCTTAGTGTATCCCCCTACTGGACTGTATGATGGGGTTCCCCCTGTTAATTGGGACCAACACCCATATGTTTGGGAGACTGGCACAACTCTGTCATGAAAAATGAGGGTGACAGACCTGGAGGGCCCTAAGAATTCCTGCTCTGATCAAGAGGGCCCATGATTCGCAACAGAACCCCAAGGGAATGGACCAGGATGAACCGGTAGGGGTCGTGTGAAAGAAGGATCCTGATTCAATGGTACTGGCCCCTAATGCCCAGTGTACCATTCAAGGGGAGGCCCGCCTCCGCAAAGATGTCAAGAACAAAATACTGATATTGGACGTGCCACACGATGGAAAATTGCCTGAAGGATTATTGGTTAAGCCCAGCGTCTTGCCAGCTTGTGCTCATGCCTATGCACGACGAGTGATGGTCCAGATTCATAATGTGTCAGATTGGGAGATTCAGGTGAACAGAGGATACACCCCAGCTACAGTACACTGCGCAGACACTGCAGTGTTACTCAGCAGCAATCCCCCTGGCAAGACAGATAGAGTGACTTCTGACTTGTTTGATTTTGGTGACTCCCCATTGCCAGCTGAATGGAAGACTAGAATTAACCAGAAACTTGCCCAGAGAGATCAAGTGTTTTCGTTGAAGGAATGGGATGTGGGATGTGTCCAGGGTGTGGAGCATCACATACGCCTGCACGATGAATGGTCATTTTGAGAGAGGTCTTGATGCCTAGCCCCTGCAGCCATAGACAATGTGAGAAGGCACTTGCAGGAAATGCTCATGGCTGGTGTGAAACAAGAATCCAGGAGCCCATATGCTTCTCCCATTGTGGTTGTGCATAAGAAGAATGGAACAGTACGAATGTGTGTGGATTATCGGACGCTCAACAGGTGGACCATCCCTGATCAATACACCATGCCCCGTATACAAGATGCTCTGGATTGTTTGAATGGGAGCAAATGGTTCTTGGTGTTGGATCTTTGCAGTGGATATTACCAGATTCAGATGGCTCTGGAGGACCATGAGAAGACAGCCTTCATCTGTCCTTTGGGGTTCTATGAATTCCTGAGAATGCCACAGGGGATATCGGGTGCCCCAGCCACCTTCCAGCGACTGATGGAATGAGAGGTGGGAGACATGAATTTGCTGGAATGCCTGGTGTACTTGGATGATGTCATTGTGTTTGGGAGCTCCCTAGAGGAACATGAGAGTCGACTGTTCAAAGTACTAGACCGACTGGAAGATTTCGGCCTCAAGCTGTCCATTGACAAGTGCCAGTTTTTCTGAACCTCTGTGAAGTATGTGGGGCACATAGTGTCTACAGAGAGGACAGAGACTGATCCTAGTAAAGTTGAAGCCTTGACTACTTGGCCCCAGCCCCACAATTTGAAAGAACTACAACGTTTCCTGGGATTCTGTGGCTTCTACCGCTGGTTCACAAAGGACTATTCCAAAGTGATTCGGCCACTCTTGAATCTTACCCAGGGTTACCCACCTACCAATCAGAAATACAAAAAGGGTGCATCAAAGAACCAGACAAGACATATTTCCACCCAGATGAATTTTTTGGGTCCCGTTGGACGCCTGACTGTGAAGCAGCTTTCCACGAAGTCATATACCAGCTCACCCACGCCCCCATCCTCGCTTATGCTGATCCCACCAAACCCTATGTGCTGCATACTGACGCCAGTCTGCAGGGTCTAGGAGCTGTACTGTATCAAGACCATGAGGATGGTTTGAGACCAGTGGCATTCGCCAGTAGGAGCTTGACCCCTTCAGAGTGAAACTACCCTGTGCACAAGTTGGAGTTCCTTGCGTTAAAATGTGCCATTGTCGACCAGTTTCATGATTACCTCTGTGGGGTGAAAATATTGGTGAGGACTGACAATAACCCGTTGACCTATGTACAGACTTCAGCGAAGTTAGACGCCACGGGGCACCAGTGAATTTCTGCATTGTCAACATATGATTATGCTGTCGAATACAGACTGGGCCTGAATCATATTGATGCTGATGCCCTATCCCAGAGGCCCATTTCCAAGAGCAACTAGGTCAGGCTGTCTGAACCTGACATCCGAGCATTGTGCCAAAAGTTTGATAGAAATGAACAGATGTTTACGGACACAGCGGACTACTTAGCAGATTGCTTGGGCCCCTCTGACAACTGCATACCTGCTGCGTATTGCCACTTTTCTGCTCTAGATGTTAGAGCACTACCTCAGTTTGACAATGACAGCATGCAATGGGCTCAATCCCAAGATCTTATGATTCAGCCAGTACTTGACACCCTTCGTGCAGGAAAAGATGTGTCCAAGTTGCGTTCCTCTGATCTGTGAACTGCTTTATTGTTTAAAGAAGGCCCCAGGTTGAAGCTGCTTAATCAGTTGTTGTATAGAAAGACAGTAGTAGACTGAGGTGGCCAAATAGACAAGCAACTACTGGTCCTGCCCACAGCCTTCTAAGATTTGGTACTGCGGTCCCTCCACAATCATATGGGCCACCTCGGTATCGACCAGACCCTTGACCTAGTACGATCTCGATTCTGCTGGCCCAAGATGGGGGCTGATGTTGAGCACCATGTAAGGACTTGTAGTCGCTGCCTGCAGAGAAAAGCCCTGCCTCAGAGGGCTGCCCCCCTTGTTAACATTACTACCAGCACCCCAATGGAAATAGTCTGCATAGACTTCTTGAGTTTAGAGCCTGATCAGCGAAACATTGGCAATGCTTTAGTGGTTATGGTCCATTTCACATGGTATGCACAAGCTTTTCCCACCAAAGATCAAAAAGCATCTACCGTGGCCAAGGTGCTAGTGGAAAATTTCTTCATCCACTATGGTGCCCCCTAGTGAATTCACTCTGATCAGGGCTGGGACTTTGAGAGTTGGCTAATCAAAGAAATGCTCTCTCTATGGGGGGTGCGGAAGTCAAGAACCACCCCTTATCACCCACAGTGGTATCCTCAAGCAGAACGCTTTAACCGCACCCTGCTAGACATGCTAGGCACCCTCAACCCAAAAGATTAGCATAAATGGAGCCAGCAGATTAGCACCTTGGTACATGCATACAATTGCACGAAGAATGATGCTACTGGGTTCTCTCCCTACTGCCTCATGTTCGGGAGAGAGGTCTGGCTGCCTGTTGATGTCTGTTTTGGGGTTTCTCCTGATGGGGTCTGAGCCGAAGATTACCTGCAGTATGTTCAAAAACTGAAAGCTCAATTGAACCATGCCTATCAACTACCCCAGACAATGGTCGCCAAAAGAAATCTAGCCA
Source organism: Neoceratodus forsteri (assembly GCA_016271365.2). NCBI lineage: Eukaryota > Metazoa > Chordata > Ceratodontiformes > Ceratodontidae > Neoceratodus > Neoceratodus forsteri. Next base: position 317,589,888 of record CM057454.1, read on the forward strand.
ACAAAGAGAGACATGATAGAAAAGTAAAGGCTCAAGAGCTTAGGCCTGGAGACAGTGTGTTGTTACGAAATTTAGGATTGCATGGTAAACACAAAATTGATGATTGATGGCACCATCTTCCCCATGTCATAGTTGGAAAGTTGGATGATTAGCCAGTGTATAAAGTGCGCCCAGAGAATAACTCCAAAGCTGTCAAGACCATGCACCGTAACCACTTTCTACCTATTGGTCAAGTTATAATTGAGGCTGAACCCACCGAGATTGATTCCCCTGGACCAGTGACTCATGCTGCTGCAAGAAAGAAACAGAGTCAGCCCGCCCCCATGGTTGCTGATTCAAGACTTCCCCTGCAGCAGGCCCAGAATGATAGTGACTGCCAGTCTAACTCAGATGACAGTGAGTGTGATAATGCCTATTACCCCTCATATGAACTGAGTCAGTTGTTTCATGGAAACCCTGTGTTGAATTATGGGGATGAAGCTGGGCCTTCTGGACTGCCTAACCCCCCGGCATCATCCTTGGAGCCAATTCTCCCTGAAGGTGAAGTGCAGAGTATCACATCTGAGGATGCTGAGTCTTTGTGTATCGTGGAAGTGTATGATTTGCCTGAAGGAGAGGCTGATGGTATGAGTCTTTCTGGTGACATGCCAGAAGTTGAGAAACACTATGAGAGTGCTGACAACCCCCCTTCAGTGCCAGAGTGTCTTCAAAATGAGCCAAGTGTTGTAGAAGCAGAGACTACAGAGCAAGGGACTGACAGTGCTCCCAGCTTGGACATTCCCCTTCATGGTAAGGCGCCCCTCACAAGTGATGAAAGCTCCAAGACCATTGCTGAAAGTACAGAGACTGTGGTTGGTCACCCCAGAAAGACTGGCCAAACTGTCAAGCCAGTGGTGCACTTCAGTTACGATTCCCCTGGGAGGTCAGTGGATTTGCCTCTCAGTGTAGTCCACAAAGGTGTTTGTCTCTCAGAGCTCACTGCCCAAATTGAGCTTGACGGCCCATTCCAGGTTACTTGTTCTGCCCTCTCACCATGGTGCCCCTGCCCCATCCAGCCCCAAGTTAGCTGATAGAGAAGGGCCCCCTCTTGCATTGTTTAGAGTACAAGAAGTTATTACATGATTCTGGGTAGTAATGTTCAATTTACCTGTGTGAAATATGCATAATGTATTATCAGGATGGAAATGATATAGTGGAGTACATTGAAATGTATAGTAAAGTGACAAGTTATGCCAATTGATGAATCAGATAGTACTTGTATAGCATGCTAATGGTATAAATATCTTGTGCATGTTGCATTTTCAATGTTATGATGGTACAGACTTGACGTGGGCACCAAGTTTTCCCAGGCAGGGAAGGGTGTAACCCCCCTACAAATGGGGGTTCCCAAAAAGTCTTCCTTGAGCTTGTCTAAATGCTCACTGCCAGGCTGGTGTCCTGCATGTTAACAGTTTAAATGTGATTACCAGAGCCTGTATAGCCTCTGTTTACTGTCTCTTTAAGAGCTGCCTGATTGCAACTTAAGTAGTCTGAGAGGGAGCTCTGTTGAAAGAAGTAACTATTTACTGAAAATCATTTAGAGTGATAATGATAATGTAGTTTGTCTAGCCTGTTTTCTTTGTAGCAAGGACTGTTTTGTTTGTCTCCGCTGTCTTTGTCCTTGACTGCAGATTGGACCAAACAGTACTGGTGGGACCTAAAATGTAGCCAGACTACAGGAGCTGTCTGAATTCAAAATCTGTAGGAACTTTAGTTTGGAGCTTTTTTGTGCCTTTTTTTGTAACTGAAGGGGGAGTTCTTGCTTTGACTGACAGCTGAATCAGCCAACCAAATCTTTTGGATCTTGGGGAAGTCCCAGGCTGCTTGCAGTTTTCAGTCAGATCTAAGCTGGAAGCTGAACAAGAAGGAGCTAAAGTGATTCTGAGCAGCAGTCCTGAGTGGAATCGCATGGGAGAACTCTGAAAAGGCTATGTTTTTGGCCTGCATGTCAGTGTGTTGCTCCTGAGAGGGAGAAAAGAGAATTATTTTGGACTAAATCCAAGTTTGTGTGACTAAAGTAAGCTACTGAAGTGGGCCAGGCTCAACCTGAAGAAGACCAAAGATTTTGCTGAATGTGATCGGCCTGTCAGGAGTTCCAGCTACCCCTAAGCTCCCGGTGTGTGCAGAGACTTTGCGATTGTGCCCAGGGAGTGCTTTGCCTGGAACAGTAGAATTCCCTTGCATGTAAATATGCTATGAACTGCTAGTGGATCATGAATTAGTCCCCCACTGTGTTCTGCTTGCTGGAAGCTGTATCCAGCCCAAAACGGACTACATCCAAATTTGTCTCCATGCAGTCTGGGCCTTGCCAGACTGACCCAGCCAGACTACCCACTGCACAGAGAAGCCATCGACAAGAGACCTGCCTAGGGATCAGCCCCCTGCTCCATGCTTGAACAGGAATGATGCCTCTTTGACTCATGTGGGCCCTGCTTCTCCTGGCATTCTAGATCAACCTCCTGCAGTCTCGATTTTCGTCCATCCTGTGTCCAGTCTTGAGTATCGTGAGTAAATATCAGGGTAGCTCCCTGCAAAAACAGCTTAATCTGAGTGTGTCATCTGATTGTCTTGTTTCATTTCCTTCACAAACTGAGCCCTCTGGGTCCGGATTACAAATATTGTGTACTGTGCATGTTGTGTTTTCCATCACTGGGCCCCAACCAGCTGCGATGCCAGCCAACCCTGGGGAACAGTCCTGGCTAGCCCATCTCTTCTCCACCTGGGTACCCAGAGGTGTGACTGTGTGGGGGGACTCAAAGCGCATGCAAAACTGCTTGATTGATATAACCTTTAAGCTAATTAACCTGATTTTGTCCCTCCCTTGTTCAAGTCCCCTGAATAAATGAGATATTTTTCTGCACGTAATCTGACTGTGGTTCCAGTTTGTGCTCAAAGTACTGTACTGTTGCTATTTGCTGTACATAACCTTGTTTTACAGGGGGTCCCCAGGGTCGAGCCAGAAGAATCAGCCCTGGTGGTAAGTGCAAACAGTGTGGGTGCTAGTGTGGTGAACCAGGGGTATTGTGAAAGTGATTATTGTACAGTGTTCAGGCCACTAGAGGGGAAAGAGGGGGGTTACAGCGTCACGGAGGGCTGTGCCCAGGTTAGCTTGACCTCTACCAACCCTGATCTCCTGGTGGAGGCACTCGTTCAGAACTCAGGCCCCTTAACCTGCTACTAGTCAAGCAGGCAGGGGTAGTAGCCCTTGGGATAGCGCTACCTAGGGGTTGTATACTCAATAGAGAAATGGGAATATCACCAGTACTCCCCCATAGCTGATGTACCCCTAACCTCCCTGTGGGATACCTACAGAACAATAGCAAGGGGAGGCAATAAAGGAGGGGCAGATGAGAGGGAAAGTATCTACTATGTAGTTAAATCGTCAGGTTGGAGGGGTTATCATCCCCGGCAGTGTAATTTAATGAGCCTGGTGCTGCTGTTAAGGAAAGGAGCCACCTTCGGACAAGTCTATGGAGATGGCTGGCAAAAGATCACTTGCACCTTTATGTCCTCTTGTACCTGCACCTCTTTGTTCTATATACTACCCACAATTGCCTGTACAACTTTGTTTGATTCACTGAGCAACTACTGCACTTGTATAACTCCAAAGTGTCTCTGCACCTTGATTTTTGACGTGGAACCTTTGTAAACAAGCTCTCTAGCTCAAAGGTTATGTAATGTGCAATAAATAAATAAATAAAAATTAAAAGACCATCAGACAATAGGCTGAAATGTTTAATAAATAAAAAGACCATCAGGGAATAAGCTGAAATGTTTACACAGTCCCCGGTTGATCAGTAACCTGAAAAATTCTGTTCTGCCTACAGTGCTATGTTATTCCTTTCTGCTATAGCCTACATTCCAGAAACTAGAAGAGGAGAGAAGGGACACTGCAATTAAGGCATGAGGAGATGAGGGAGCGTAGAAGCCTACAGGGGGTGGGGGAAACCTTTGGTACTAACAAAATAACTATTACAGTATACAGAGGTTAAAATGGATAGTGGGGGTTGTACCCCAGAAGAAGTCAACACTGCTGCACTGGAATATTTATTTTTGATTTTGATTATAGCTGCCCTTAAGGTCATTACTCAGAATTGGCTGACTCCAAAAACACTGACACTAAACCAATGGTTCCAAAACCTGAAAAGTATCAAGGATATGGAAGCAATCATGACAAAGTTAAGACTCCAAGTAGATAAATATAATTCTCGGTGGCTCCCATATTTTAATTATGTGGAGGACACCGAAGGGAAACTGGTACTGTAGCAACTCCTGTCGTAAATCAGGGAGTGCACTACCTTGATAGATTTTTGCCTTGCCGATTAGACCTCAGTTAATTGTTTGCATTGCTACACAGTATACAGCCTTACAGATGGATCTAAAAGATTGACTTATCTTTTATTTAAAAATGTTTAATACAATTGATGAGCCAGAAAGATTACTTAGATATTTAGATTTGTATTTCATGTTTTAAGTAGATTGTATACAGTTCGATACATCAGTTTGAACAGTTAGAATTTTGTATTAATACTTTAAAACAAGAAAAGAGAGCATTGTGTAGGTAGATGAGTTCTTGACAGAACTGAAACAATGAGAAGAGGATGCATGAAGAGGAAATTTGGACAAGGATGCCCCTGGTGATTTAATTGTTGAAAACTTCCATTAACCTTCTCTGTCCAAGTGTAGAGAGGCAGGTTGAACTACTTTTGGCTGTGATAGTCAGTCCTACAAATAATGGATAAATGGATTACTTTAAGTAGTCAAAATACAAGTCCTATGTATACCTTAGTTGTCACAGTTTCTATGGACATATTTGGAAAGTTTCTGATAAGTTCGGTTTGATTTTAAGCCCAATTTTTAAGATAATTATTTTTTAATTATTATATTGTGAGATATATTTAGTCCCGTACTTTGTTATGCTCTCAATAAACTTATAAGCAGGGCCACTGGAAAATTGCTGGCGCAATTTTTCCGCAATTTCCGCAGTTTTCACCCTTCTCCGCAAAAATATCCGCAATTTCTTACATTTATGGAATTTTTGACTAAAATTGTATAAAATATTTTAATTCTCAAGGAAATCTACTCAGAAATGCTAACAATTTAGTACACAGACTTGAATTTGACCAAAACAGTACAGTGAGAGGTGAGACGGGGTCAAAATGTGACTCTGCTTTCATCTGATGCACTTCCCTGCTTTGGTTTCAAAATCCTCTTGTCATGCATATGTAGACTTGAACACTTAAAATATGTGTTAAAACAGATTATCAGGGTACTTTTTGCTGACATAGAGACTGAAGCAAAAGTTGTGAGAAGAGGTGCAAAGTGCCCCATTCACCTAAATGAAGCCTTGACCACAATGTTTGTTTTTGAATGGTAGGGTAGATTTTTCTTGTATAAATACTATCAGTTTGAAAGGATTTTGATTCAAATGTGTCAAGAGTTTGGATTGCCTTGATAATTATAAACTTGAATGTGCTTCTGAGGGGGTTAGTGACAGTGATTCCTTACATGTCAATCTGCCACAACTGCATACTCACATACAAAACCTACAAAAAGCAAACTTTTCTGAAAACATGCTGAACAGGTTAAGTATAGTTAAACAGTTACCTTCAAATAGATAAAATAATTGCAATCCAAGCAAAATCACTGCAAACCAAGTAGAACAAAAGTACAATGTATTGAAAACTATTGTATGATATAATGAAATGTTACTGGTATGATCTGATACTTTTATCATGTGATTTTAAAATGTACTTACAGTGCTGATTAAGAACAGTAATTATTTTAACAAAATAAACATTTTTCTTACTAGACCTTTATTAGGCACCCCAGTTATTTGTTTATTTTTTTCTTGCACCAAAGCAAGTAGTTTAAACAGACTTCATTATTTAACATCTATAAACTGGCAAAATACGTTGTTTCAGGATGCATTCAGTACAGACTAACTGTAAATTACTGAATAAAATCTAGTTAGCACTGCATGATTTAGATGTCTTGATTTTTAGAAGATATGCTACATAATGATTAATTTGCAGTGCATTTCAAAAAACATACATTTCTTAATATTAAAAGCGTTTACAAGTGGCAATACATTTATCTAACAATTTATGTGATCAATACAAGCTGCAGTAAACAATAACATATTTATTGAGGGCAGCAGGGATGTATCGTGAACCCCCGCAATTTTCTCGCAATTTTTGCAAGAAAGTCCCCGCATTTTTGAGTATAATTTTCCGCAATTTTCCAGTGGCCCTGCTTATAAGTTCAAACAAATGAGAGAGTGGTGAGAGGCACTAGATACAGCCATAAGTGCCGCTGTATGACACTGGAAAGTCCCAGCAACCCACATACATTACCAGGAAATTCTTACTGAGTCCACCAGAATTGAAAGCATCAGAACTGAAAAGCCTGCTATACAGTTCAGTGGAATATTAGGATGACCACCTGCTAGCTCAGGAATTCAGCTTGAGTGGGCAGTCAGGCATTGTAGATTTCTGTCTGTGGGTGAGAGACTCCTCAACAGTGTTCTCAGGTGGTTGGGCAGTGTCTGTCCAGGATCTCACTGCCTGGATTTATACCAGAGAGGATACATGCTCCATTGTTGGTGGCATTAGGGCAGTCTGGTAACCATTGCTGTGTAGACAGTACAGGGTCATGCATTACATTGGGGAGTCTATTGATGATGGCTCTTGGCCAGATGCCCTGGACCCCCAGCTACGACTGCGATGTGGTTGACTGTGCTCAGGCTGTCATTTCCTTCTATTGCTCCCTCTCCTCCATTTCCATTGTTCAGGTGGAACTGAGCTGGTTGAAGGTTGAGGGGAGTAACTTGACATGTCCATGTCGTATAGTGCATTCTCCACTCCTCATGCGGCACCCGAGATATGGGTTTGAGTCTTGGATGTGGCTCTGGGTAATATTGCACCCCAATTCCTCTGCACAAATCCTGCTGCCTCTGCCGTTTTGCATAAAATCATGGTATAGGCTGTTTCTTTCTATTTTAAAGGTAGCTGGGTAGGTCCGTTTGTAGCGGACTCCTAGCTGTTGCAGGGCTCGGTGGACTTCTGTAATGGCGGCCCTTTTTTTATTAAGCTTGGCCACCATGCCACATTAAGGTTCCTTTTTCCCTCACTAGAAAAAGCATTGGTTCCTTGTCTGAGTGCCATAAAAACATTGCAAGGATGGGTGATGCTTTTCTCTTGCTTTGGGATGGACGCAAGGGTGCAGTGTGCCCATTGGATCTCCAGGGGATGGTTGTTAAGACCCAGGACAATGAATAAGAGATGCTGCACAAAGTTTACATTTTTGCCCTCTGCCCCTTCTGGGACACTGCTAATTTGTAGATTGTTATGGTGACCTCGACACTCTGGGCCGTCTATTGTTTCCCATAGTAATGCAATTTCAGACTTTAGAATGTGGATCTTGGTGTCCATGTGCTCCCCTTTGATGTCTAGGTGCCTGAAGGTAGTTTCAGAGACAAAGACTCTGATGGACATCTGTTCTGTTTGGTCCTCTAGGGTATGAATTAACTGTTTTCCCCCTGAGATCTCTGCCTAGATTTTCTCAAACATCATTTTAATAGTGAAATCAACCGCTCCACTTGCAGCCGTTCCGCCACTTGCCATCATGTAACTGATCAAACTTTGGCTGATGTTTCTGAGGAAGCAATCATCTGATCCCCACAAGTAATATATATTTATGTTTCAGCTAAACACCCTGAAAATTAAAACTAACAAAAATAGTCAAACTGCAAATTTGAAAAAATGTTTTAAAACTTGTGTGAGCCTGAGGTGAGGAGCCGATGAATCAGGCGGCCATCTTGGTCACGGCTGAACCAGAAGTCCAGTCTCTTTTCACTTTTCAAGAATAGGTTTCTTAACCCTGTTTTCTGAAAGTGGCAAAAGCACTACTGACAGGTTTCTAAAGCAAGCTTATACAAATGGCTTCCTTCAAAGCTCTGTATGCAACTAGAAAAGGTATCAGCTTACATTTTAAATGGAGTCTTGTAGTGTCTGGTAGTGTTTCTAAATCACCATTTCTCCTGCTGTATGAGCCGTGTCTCTGGCAGAGAGACAGCAAGGAGCCATGCATGTCATGATGTCCTGGGTCCTGGTGCATTTGCATCATTACGTCACACAAATGCTTGACAGTCGTGCTGTATGATACGGACTATAGGAAACCACCCAGACAATTGTCTAGTGCCTGAGTACGTTTGGTGTCTCTCTGGAGAACTTTGAAAGTTCTTTTTGACTACTAAAAGTTAATTTTACTGAAGAAAGAACAAGTAACTAAAGGAGGTAATAACAGGGAATGCAGTGGTTCAAGGGTAGATAATGTGTAGTCCTATACGAATGATTTTTAACACTTGCATACTTACATCGAAGGGCTCTATAGAATAAAATGAATGAAAAAAATACCATTTATGTATACCACGTATGCATGCAGGAGTTTACATTCAATCAAATACACATGTTCATCTAACAAACTGAGGATTATACAAAATTATGTACAGTGGTCCCTATATTTGTTGACCTAGTTTTTAGAAGAAAACTGGTCCAGTTTAGTCTTTTATTCAGTCCATAACAAGGCTTATTCATCTGTAGTGTAAAAAATCCACCAAGCCTCCCTTCTTAATAATACATTATCCCAGTCTCCACCTCTGACCTGTTTATGCACTTTTTCTAGTGCCAACAATTTCTGTAAATACACTTGATGTCTGTGTGTCAAACTGTCTAGCCCAACTGCACACGTTTCATTTTGTGTTTTGAAATGTGTATTTTAGTCTGTCTTTTGGTCTTTCTGATATAGAAACATAGAAACATAGAATTTTATGGCATATAAGGACTGCTTGGCCCACCTAGTCTGCCCATTTCCCTACCTAATGGATAAGCTGCAGATCCTAGTTAACCAACAGCCTACTCCCTCCTACCTCCCACTAGAATTGACTTATGTCTGTCCCATGCATTCTTGAATCCCCCCACTGTTTTTGACTCTATGACCGCCTCAGGAAGGCTGTTCCATGTATCCACAACCCTCTCTGTGAAGAAATACTTTCTCACATTACCTCTGAACCATCCCCTCTATCTTCAAACTGTGCCCCTTGTTTTTGCACATCTCTTTTTCTGAAAGATGCTACCCTCTTGGACTTTGTTGATTCCCTTGAGGTATCTGAAAGTTTCTATCATGTCCCCCCTCTCCCTCCTTTCCTTGAGGCTATACATCTTTAGTTCCTTTAGTCTTTCTTCATATGTCTTTGATGCAGACCCTGCATCATTTTGGTTGCCCTCCTCTGGACAGCCTCCACCTAAGTCTTTGCAGAGATGGGGTCTCCAGAACTGTACACAGTACTCAGATGTGGTCTTACCAACTGTCTGTACAGAGGGCTAACAACTTCCTGTTTTCTACTGATGATGCCTCTCCCTATGCATCCCAGTATCCCCCCAGCCCTCCTTACTACCTTCTCACATTGCTGGCCCACCTTTAGGTCATCTGATATGACTATCCCCAGGTCCCTTTCCATTTTTGCTGTTGTCAGTATCTCACCCCCCCATTGTGTACTCTTCCCCAGGGTTTTTGTTTCCCAGGTGCATTACTTTGCACTTCTTTGCATTGAATCTAAGCTGCCATACATTTGATCATTCCTCCAACCTTGCCAAGTCCCTTTTCATCCTTTCCACACCACCTTATGTATCAACCCTGTTGCAGATCTTTGTGTCATCTGCAAAGAGACATACTTTCTCTTCCAGTGCCTCTGCAATGTCACTTATAAAGACATTAAAAAGGACCAGCCCCAGTACTGAACCCTGCAGTACCCCACTAGTAACCCTCCTTTCTTCACTGTGAACTTCATTTACTATTACCCGCTGTGTCCTGTTGTCCAACCAGTGTTTTACCCAGGCTACCACCCTGGGACCCACTCCCAGGTTGGCTAATTTATTTATTAATGTTTTGTGCGGGACTGTGTCAAATGCCTTGCTTAACTTTAGGTAGGCCATGTCCACAGCCCCTCCCTGGTCTACTGCTTTGGTCACCCAGTCAAAGAAATCAATTAGATTTGTCGGACATGACCTTCCCGCTGTGAATCCATGCTGCCTTGGGTTTTGTGCCCCACTGGCCTCTAGGTACTCAACAGTTCTTTCCTTTAGAAGTGATTCCATCATTTTCCCTACCATGGAGGTCAAACTGACAGGTCTGTAGTTTCCTGCCTCTGTCTTGCTCCCACCTTTGTGAAGGGGAATCACATCCGCCCTCCTCCAGTCCTCAGGTACCACACCATCCTCCCATGATTTATTAAAAAGGGTAGTCAATGGTGTTACTAGTTCTTCCGTTAGTTCTTTTAGAATTCTGGGTTGAATCCTATCAGGCCCCATTGCTTTATCCACCTTCAGTTTTAAGAGTACTTTCAGAACCCTTTCTTCTATGAAAGGACTAATATCAACCCCCCATCCAGAGTGTTTCTATTGACTGGATTTGGTATTTCCCCCTGCTTTTCCATTGTGAATACTGAGCAGAAGTATTTGTTCAGTATCCCTGCTTTTTCACTGTCGCTCTTTGCCCAATCACCTTCCTCTTTGTTCAGCCTCAGTATCCCTGCCTTAGTCTTTCTTTGCTCCCTAATGTACCTATAAAAGGTTTTATCCCCCTTCTTAACCGAGCTTGCTATCTTTTCCTTGGTTTGGGTCTTTACTATTCTGACTGCTTTACCCACTTCCTTCTGCTTTAACTGGTTCAGTTCTCTGTCCTGCTTCTTCTGTGTTTCCTTATTCTTCCTGAATGCTATCTTTTTCTCCCTTATCTTCCCCACCACTTCTTTTGAGAACCATAGTGTTTTTTTTCTTTCATTTTGATTTGTTTATTTGCTTCACACAAAGGCTTGTTGCCTCTGTGATGGCGATTTTGATGTTTCCCCATTGTTGCTCCACCCCACCTTCTTGCCTGTTTGCTAGTACTTTTCTGAGGCACTCTCCCCTTTTGACAAAATCAGTCTCCTGAATTCCAGTACCTTCACTTTTGTGTGGCTTGACTCTACAGCTAAGTTTATTGTGAACCACACTGTTTGATGGTCACTTGTTCCCAGATGGCTACCCACTTCAAGATCAGAGATCCTCTCTCTGTCCCCATTTGAGAGTACCAGGTCTAAGATTGCTTCCTCCCAAGTGGGTTCCAAAACTAATTGTCTGAGGCATGCCCCTGTAGGGCATCGAGAATGGCCCTGCTCTTGGATGTGGCTGCAGCAAAGGTGCTCTAGTCAACATCTGGCATATTCAGGTCCCCCCATCAGCAATATCTCCCCTTTCTCTGCCATCCCAAGGATGCATTTTATCATTTCCTTGTCCATTTCCTCTCCCTGAGATGGGGGGTCTGTATACAACCCCTATGCAGATTGTGGAGCCATTTCCAGTCTTCAGGGTGACCCACAGTGCCTCCCCTCCTCCCTGTTTACCCTTTAGTTCTGTTGCTTTGATCCCTTCCCATACAAAGAGAGCTACTCCTCCTCCTCTTCTTCCCTCCCTGTCCCTCCTGTAGATTGTGTACCCTGGTATGCTGACATCCCAGTTATGGTTCTCTGTGTACCATGTTTCTGTGACTGCCACAATATCCAGGCATCCCTCTTCCATCAAGGCCACCATTTCAGGGAGCTTTTTACCTAGACTCTGGGCATTGGTATGCATTATTCTCCATTTTTTTGTGGCTTTATTTCTTTTTGCCCCATCCCTTTCCCTACTGCATTTGTCATTTTCTCCATTTACCCTTTCCCTTCTCTCTATCGATGGCTCTATCTTGGTGTTTACCTCACTAATTACCCTGATTTTTTTTTGAGGGGGGCTAGGATTTCCCTTCTCCTTTTCAGTGCCTCTCCCCCTTGGCTAGTTTAAATGCATGCCACTGAAGCATTTAAACCTATCACCTAGGATCCTGGTTCCCCTCCAGGATAGATGCAGACCATTGCGTCTGTATAGGCCTGCATCCCTCCAGGTGGAGCCCCAGTCCCCAATGACACCAAATCCCTGAGCTCTGCACCAGCTTTTCAACCAGTCATTGGATCCCATGGTGCAGAGTGCCCTAGCCTAGCCTCATTTATGCCATAGACAGGTAGCACTTCCGAGAAAATTACCGTGTGTGTTACTTGTCTAAGGCCCCTCCCCAACTTCACAAACTCCTGTTGCACTGCTCTGATCCCATTCTCAGCAAGGTAATTCATCTCTAGGTGGATAATGACATCCAGCTCCCTCCCCTTTGCCGCTGCTCCCATGATCCTAAGGATTCGCTTCCTGTCCTTCCAAGCCTTGGCATGGGGCAGGCACCTTACCTCCCTTTCCCCTCCCTCCCCTAGTTCTACCCCCCTAACAATTGAGTCCCCCACCAGGAGTTGTTTCCTTCCCCAGTGGGGTCCTGGGCCACTCTTCTGTGGGTCTCCATCGTGGAGGTTCCCAGCATCCTCCTTGGTCTCCACTGCAGGTGCCTCCATAGAGGAACCATGCTTTGCCAGAATGGCGAATGAATTGTGGAGAGGCACATCTGGAGGGATGCGCCTCTGATCCACCACCCTCACGCTCCCTGAGCCCACCATGGTCCTACCACTCCTCTTTCTTGGCAACCTCTGAGGTAGTGGCAGTGGCCTGGGTGGTCCCTGGGTGGGGGAGCAGGTTTCCTGAATCCTTGCCAGGTCAGCATGGAGACGAACGACCTCCTCCCTCAGACCAGAGAGGTGCCTGCAAATAGGGCAGCAGCGCAGTCTCCAGAATGTCTCCCGGAAGACTGCTGCTCCACAGCCAGTGCATTGCACCACTCCACACATGTCTGTGTCCCTTCCAGTTACAGATGCTTTTTTGTTCTTGTTTTAATGTGTGCAAGCTTGTGAGTGTCTCTACCCCCTATTCAGTGTGCTGTCCCTTTAAGGATATGAACAGGTGTATGTTAGCAGTTTTGGGGAAGTGATGTCAGAGCTCCTGCTATAAAGGAAGTTATGTGCTTGGGGCGGGTGGGGTGAGAGGAAGGGAAGGTGGGAGTAAACCTATGCCGTCCAGAAACAATCACCTACAACTCTTATCCCCCACCCCAGGGAGTGCCTTCCTTTCTTTCAGACACCTATTTCACAAAGGCTAAGTAACAGGTCTAGTCATAACTGACTGCAAATATCTCCCAGCTACAGTTCCTCCCTTTCAAATTAAAGTTAAAACTAAGAAAAGTCCGCCCCAAAGACAGAATTAATACTAGTTACTTACACAGGTCCAAAAAGTAATAATTAAGTTCAGTGTAGTCTAGAAAATAACCTCCTTGTTTCAAGGAAGCTGTGGCTGCTTTCTCACTCTCCCTGTCTCAGTCTCAGCAGCAGAATGGAACAACGGCAAAATTTGCAGGTCCCTGCCCCTTCATTTGCACTGCGGCCCCCTCCGCACTTTGCCCCAACCCTTTACCGCAAGAAAACTGACACAAACATGTAACTGCATGTCTCAAGTTTTCATCCAATGAATTTAAAAAACAATATACCAGACTGCGTTGCTCCCCTATTTGCAGGCATCTCTCTGGTCTGAAGGAGGAGGTTGTTCGTCTTCATGCTGACCTGGCAAGGATTTGGGAAACCTGCTCCCCCACCTAGGGACCACCTAGGCCACCGCCAGTCTACATGGGCATTTGATACAACAGATCACATAATCCGTTGTACAGGTCATAGAATCTTTTATCTGGAATGTTTGTTCCTTGCAGGTGATTTTTAATTCTTCAGTCCTAATGACATTTGCACACCGTGCACAGTTTCTGCACAGAAAATAATCCATTTAGTTTATTATGTAACCACGTAGTAGGTCTTCGAGCGATGTCCAGTGTTGTGTGTTTACCAGCTCTTATGAGAGTTGTTTTTTAGGTGTGATCCAAGGTTTCTTTTGGAAAATGATTGTACCGGTCTCTGTACTCTGTTATACGGGCTCGTATTTGAAAATCATGTGTTTGGTAGCCTGAAATGATGGTGTGTATGCTGTTTTAAAGTTCACTTTGCTAATTTCTGCTGTCAGGTCAGTTCATATAACAAAGTGTCCCTGTTTATGTTGGAGACTTTCACTTGAGCTTCTTGTAAAATCCTTGAATGGTATCCTTTTTCTGTAAGACTGATATTCATATCTTTTCAATTCCTCTTCCATGTATCTGCATTTCCACAATAGCTTTTTACACATAATAATTGGCAGTATGGTATATTGTTTTTGAAATTCATTGGATGAAAACTTGAGACATGCAGTTATATGTTTGTGTCAGTTTTCTTGCGGTAAAGGGCTGGGGCAAAGTGTGGAGGGGGCTGCAGTGCAAATGAAGGGGAAGGGACCTGCAAATTTTGCCGTTGTTCCATTCACAAAGCATCTGCTCCATGCTAGGGCCTTTTGTGGGTCCACTCATGTGGAGCAAATACTGCCAACTGAGACTTTGCTTTAATCCCACGTAACCCTAATGATTGGTGAAGGTACTGTGACCGCCCCCCCATTGCCAATTGCCGTCCAGTTGTTAAAGAAAAAAAAAAAAAATAGCACCCTGGTGGTCTAGTGGTCCCTCTCCTCTCCTGATTGCCATCTCGTTGATAATAAAAAATATGTACCTGGTGGTCTAGAGGTCCTTCTCTAATCATCCCATTAGTTATAAAACATACTTTCCTGGTGATCTAGTGAGTCTTTCCCGATTACTGATTGCTATCCAGTTGATTAGAAAACATATTTTCCTGGTGGTCTACTGGTCTTTCCCCTTCCCCGATCATCAGTCACTGTCCCATTGATAATAAAAAATATGTCCCTGATGGTCTAGTGGTCCTGCCGCAACGCAACCGCTGATCACCATCCCCATGACAAAACTAAAAACATCTTGCTGGTGGCTAGTGGTCTCCCCATCCCTGATCCACTGGTTGTATAAGAATGAACTCTCCCTGGTGGTCTTGTGGACCCCCTCGACAGGTAGTGCCCCATCACCCCACCCCCCATCCCACAACTGAGCCGGCAACTGACATAGCCCTCCACTCTCCACCACGGCTGGCCGCTGACTGAGCTGTCATGGAGTGTGTACTGTATACAGTATGCACCAATTGATTGTCATTCAGTGGATGTATTCTTTATACAGTATGCATTCCATGACAGTTCGGTTGGCGTCTAGCCATGGTGGAGAAAGTAGGGCTGTGCCGGTCGCCGGCTCTGTTTCAGGATGGGGGGGAGAGGAGTGGTGGGGAACCACTAGCCTCCAGGAGATGTTTTAGTTTCATCATAGGGATAGCGATCAGCAATAAGGGAAGGGAAGGGACCACTAGACCACCAGAGACATGTTTTTTATTATCAACGGGATGGTGATTGGGGGAAGGGAGGGACCACTCGACTATCGGAGACATATTTTCTTATTATCAATGGGACAGTGATCGGGGGAAGGGAGGAACCACTATACCACCAGGGACATATTTTTTATTATCAACGGGATGGCGATCGGGAAGGGGAGGGACCACTAGACCACCAGGGACATATTTGTTATGATCAATGAGACAGCCACCAGGAGAGGGAAGGGACCCCTAGACCACCAGGGAGCTGTTTTTTTTTTTTTTAAACAACTGGCCAGCGATTGGCGAGGGGCAGGCCCACTTGCCACCATGGACTGTTCATTTATTTATTTCTCAGGATGGCAATCGGCGATGGGGGTGGGGCTGCGCTACACTCACCACAGCCTATGCGAAAGGGGCCCATAATGAGCATGCAAATGGCTACCTAGCACCTTGCATGCCCAGTGAGCTGATTTGCATGGCTTTCTTTGTGAACAGGAAGTAGTGCCTCTGCACTATTCCTTACGGGGCCATGCTCCTGGCTGAATGTCCGGACAGCACTACTTTGGTTACCACTACCTTGGACTACCCCTGTTCACAGTCGGATAGTGCAGTGCACTATCCGATCTGAATAGCAATTTGAGACACCTGGGCAACCGCAAATCTCAGTGCAAATTGTGCGTTGCCTTTGCGAGTTTTTGTGAATTTGGGCTGTGGTTTCCTGTGCTTTATGTAATGCCTTTAAGCTTACATGATGTGGGATTGATAGATTTCTTATATCGATAATCACTAGAATCATGTGTTGTACCATGTTTTCTGTGGTTGAAAATTATTCAAAATTCAATCATGTGCTTTGAATGTTCGATATATGATGTGCTATTTTTCACCAGGCCCCTTGCATAGAGGTCTACATGCAGTATATAGAAAGTGGCTCTGTAATTGTTCCAATACCTGAAATTATCAGTCTCCCTAGTGGTTGTGCTAGATCTTGGTAATAAAAAAGAGGTATTCTAGGTGAGTTATTCACAAGGGGTATCCCAACCCACTCCTCAATCCTTCCATTCCCAATAGCCATGTCTGTACAACTTTTCATTTTATGTTTCATCATGTCAGTGGGGATTTTAGGTATTTGATAATAAGTTCCCTTGTCATTTCCCTTGTCATTTAATTGTTTTGTAATTGTTTTGGTAATCTTTAATGGACATTATCACTGTTCCTACTCCCTTTTCTGCCGATTTAATTATTACATTTTTATCACTTTCCAGGTTGGTTAAAGCCTCCATTTCTGCTTTGCTTAAATTAAAACCCATATTTTTTTTTTGTTTGTTTTTTTCTTAACTGATTTTTCCATGTCACCTTCCACCATTTTTATGACAGTGTCCACATTTGTGGATATTGGTCCAGGGGGAAGATAGTCTGATTTTACTTTTTGGGCTCTTTTTAGGTTATAGTTTTTTGTTATAGTTTGGGTCCTCCGATGTATTGTCTTTAGCAAAATACTGTCTTATTTTATGGAAATATTTTTCCATGTCCAGTTTTAACACACAGACCTATAGTTCCATCCTAATACTGTAGTTCAAGTCCTTATTCAGTACTTGTATCTCTGTTGTCATTAGCTGCCTAGCTGATAAATTACAGTATATATGGGATATGTGGGGGGCACCTGTGGGATGACCAGGTTACCTGTACGGTTGCATGTGACCTCAAGTAACCGCACAAGTGGCGAAGCTACGAGTGAGGTTTACGAGAGGTCACAGGCTACTGTAAAAATAACTTGGTTATCCCACAGGTGCCCCACACATATTTGATTTATGCAACAGGATTTGTTTTGGTTCAGTTTTGTTATATATATTTTTTTTTTAAGTTCCTTTCCATGTTTTTTCTCTGTGCCTAGTTGCTGTGTTTGGTTTACAGGATTTCTGTGCTGAGGAAGAGGAAAAAATGGCTTTTTTTCTTAGGGGTGATTTTATTTAAAATGAGGTTCCAGTTTGGGGGGGTAGGGTGTGCATTTTGTGAGTTTTGGGCTGTGATAGCTTGGGTTGTATAGAGAACTGTAAGAAGGTGAAACTGCAACTGGGAGGCAGTACTGCTGAGCAGGCAGCACAGGTGGTGGTGGTTAGTGATGAAGTCACTGTGTGGATAAATGGGTGATGATGTACTCACTATGTGTGGATAACTGGTTATCCACATGGTGATCATCACCACCCTTATCCACACAATGACCAGATAATCAGTTATGTGTCAGTTTTATCCTGACACCTGTTGCATAAATAGGACACATGATGGGCAGGAGTGGAATATGGAATATTCTCACTCCTGCAGAGTGAGGCATGGATATCTCACAAGTGCTGAAGGCACGAGTGGGATATCCATACCTCACGATGCAGGAGTGAGAATATTTGCCATATTCCATGATCTGCACATCATGTGTGCAATTTATACAATAGGGGACTGAGTATTTAGTCGGTTTATTAAATAGTTTAGTTGCTGTGAAACGTTCTGTGATAGTGGCTGAAAGTTAAATCCGCAGGTTATTAGGTTGTAGCAAGTTTGTATGAATGAAGTTTCTCTGGTTGGGTTGTGAATGGGACGGTAGTGGTATGTGACTGGTTGTTTTCATGAATGTCTGTGATGTGATTGATTGGTGTTGTGTGTTGTAGTTCCTTATTGGTTGGGTGTTATGTGTTCCTCTGAAGTGATAGGTTGTTCGCTTGGAATGGGCGGGAGTATTTTTGCCGTCTTCCTGAATCGAGTTTTGTATTGCACTTGATATTTTAATACCTTTTTCAGATGTTTGCCTTTAGTTTTTCAGTTTTATGGGTTTTGTGTTGTATGGACTGTCATATATAAAATGCTGGGTGCTTGGGTTTGTAAAATCTGTTGCAAGTGTTGCTACCGGCAGTGTGGTGCGGTCCAGTCCGTGACTTTTGCTTTTTAGGAGGAACGTGGAGCTATCTTGAATATTGAAGAAATTATTTACCAGATATAGTACTGATGGAAAAGAAAACATTGATATTGTGGGACATTGTGCTGCAGAATATATGCTCTGGGTTTGTGGGGTATTTGATGTCTGTTGCAGAGGTTTGAGTCGGATGTCACTTTTAGTACACTTGCAGTTGCGGGCAGTCAGTGTGTGAGATTTAATACTTAATTTTTGTGTTACGGGTTTGTAATATGGGGTATATGAAAACTTGTGCTGTATAGAACAGTAGTCTGGTTATGGACGTGCATGTACTGACATAACGACTTTGAGAATATTACTTGCCGACGTATGCACTGTGTGTATATTTGTAAGCAGGTATCACAGTGCATACGTCACTGAGCAATTATACAATGGGGGTGAGTGATATGTGTTTTTATTTCATGTGTTATCAGCTCACTCCTATTGTATAAATATCGTTATGTCACTTGTGCCCTGTATCTGGTGTCGTGAATCTTACTGTTTTCTCTGATAGAATCCTACCCGTCTATGCCTGTTCCTCTTGTGGGATCATCTCTTTGAACCTCTTGTATATTCCCACCCCCTGCTGCGTCAGTGGTTATAACCTCTTTGTAGAGCTTTATCCTTGGGATGATGATATTCAGTTCTGCTATCAAAATCCAAGTACCAGGAGCTGTCTGATTGTATTATAGAGTGTCTGGGTTGCTGAGTAGGGGATTTTTCCAGCTATGTAATTTCCCATCATGGTAATCTGTAATGCCTCTTTGGAATTTTTTTTTTATTTGATATTTGAAAGGCTATGCTTGTGGTTCAATGACAGAGCAATCAGCCGCTCCCCCTTCCTGGGCTATATAAGCAGTTCCTCCCAGCCTCACTCTGAAGCACTTTTGCCTTGCATCCGGAGGCTCTGTCGGTCTGTCTTCTCCCTTGGGGCCTGCTGGGGCTTTGTTCCCCCCCCCCCGTGCTGCTGTTTCAGCTCTGCTTGGTTTCTGCTAGACTT
Source organism: Neoceratodus forsteri (assembly GCA_016271365.2). Classification (NCBI taxonomy): domain Eukaryota; kingdom Metazoa; phylum Chordata; order Ceratodontiformes; family Ceratodontidae; genus Neoceratodus; species Neoceratodus forsteri. Next base: position 317,609,148 of record CM057454.1, read on the forward strand.
CTGTTTTGTGTTCTCCTGCTTTTTGTTTAGTATTACTTGCCTCCGGCTGCTGCGTGCTTCTTTGTGTTGCTTGTTTCCTGTCCTCCTGTGTTTGTGTTTTTGTTTTGCATTTTTCTTCTTGGGGGCTTTCTGGTTTCTCTAGCATCCTGTTGCCCTTTATTTGTATTGTGCTAATCCTGAGCTTGTGCTATTTTGGCTCCAGTTTCCTTACCAGTTTCAGCAAACCCTCAGTGCAACTACAATTGTTATTTGTATGTTTCAGCTCAGTTGTTGCATCCCCTGCTTCTGCTGTCTCAGTGCTTATCCTTCTTAATTGTTTGCACCTGTCTGGGCTCACTCTGCAAAGACAGCCCATGGCATTCAAACCTGCTTCCATCCAATTATACCTAGCAATATTGCTGTTGTTTGCAGTGCATTGCCTCTCCCTACAATTCTGAAAATTGTTCAGCTTAGCTACTCCCATAAGCTATAACTAATTGCTGTTGGATGCTGCTCAACTACTTTTGTATACTGCTTCATTATACTGTGGAGGTCAGCTCAGCTACAGCTGTCACTGTAAACTAGTTTCAAAATCTGCATGTGGGTCATGGCGCTTTACTATGGCTTCCTTGTTATTCCTATGGTGGGGGACTGGGGAGTTGTAGTGCAGAGTCGTGGCCCTGTGTGGTCCAAATACCTAATGTTCGAATCCTGCCTCTGCCCCTAAAATCCTCTTGAGTGTTTATGTCACCTTTAATTGGCTTCCTTAATGGGACTGGTTGGCTTGCCTCCCTGCAAGTCATGCAATTTCTGCCTCTCAGACCTACTTGCAGGTCTGATCATTGCTTACACTGCATCACAGACCTACATGCCGATTTGCTCATTGCTTATGCTGCCCTTGGAGGTTTTGTCTGCTTCGTGCTGCTATACAACATATGACATATGTGAGGGTCTTCAGCGCTCTGCACTTCTTTTACGCTCTCCTTCCCATTTTCTTTCTTCCAGATTAGAGGCATGCTAACCATGACCATTAGTTACTATGGCTGAGGGCTTGCCCTACAGCTAACAGTCTCACTCTGCACCTACAAAATCTGCATCTTGAGTGTGCGAAACTTGGGGCAGTGTCCTTCTCATCTGGCCCATAGCGGGAATGTCTTCATTCCAGGTGGAGTTTTAGCCCTACAGACGTATCGATGGCATCTGTGGATGCAGAATTTAGGACTGCAGCTATGAAGGATGGGGCCTTTAAGTCCAAGGGGACTTTAAGTCCAAGAAGGCTCCTTTGGCTTGCCGAGCGGGTTCGGTGACACCTTTTAAGCTATTCTCTCTACGACTGCCTCTGGTTCACTTGGTTTGCTTTTAGACTGGTAGGCCAGCTGAGCACCTGAGCAGTTGTTCTCTTCTTCGGCTGCCTTGCAGGAGGCTTGTTGCAGAGCAAACCGGCTCACAAGCCTCCACAGCATTCCCGTTAGAGGGATAAAGGAGAGCTTTCCTCTAAATGGGAATATTTTTCACTCCCTTTAATTGGGTTTCCGAATTGTAGCAGCAGAGCCGTCACTAATCAAAAATATCCCAAGCCTGGAGAAAATGTGACCTAGGCCTTGGATCCCCAGAGATTTCCTCCTCAAATGTTTTTTTTTTCTCTCCTCCGTGCCACAGGTCATAATATTTACTTAGCCTTAGGCAGTATTCCCTAGTTTACTTAGGTAGATTCCGCTGTTGGATGGAGGTGGATGGTGTCCCTACTTACAGTTCCCTCTCTCCTTAGGAAGCCCCCTGCAGTCATTCATGTAATCAATTATACCCATGCTATTCTGCATCTCATTTATGTTTATCAAGCTGCCTGTTGCTGCTATTCTACTTCTCTGCCTCGTAGCCATCAGTCGCTAATGTTCATTTGGCACAGCAACAGTTCTTTTTGGGATTCTTCCTAAGGTACTTTTAGCCAAGGGAAGCTTCCCATGGCACCTCTAGGGATGGAACCCTCTTCAAGGGTTCCTTTGCCTTTGGTATCCCTACAGAGTTGTAGTTCCTCTAGAATAGAGAGCGCGAACAGCCAAAGCAAGGGAACACAGTTACACGAGCATAACACTATACTGGTTGCATAGGTCATTGAATTTATTTTTAATGTATTCAACAAATTCCTGGACACTGTTTTCCATTCTGTTCAGAAATCTTTGAAGTTCTGTGGTGTCTCCATTTTCACATAAATTGTATTCCATTATGTATCCCATTTTAGTGCATCATGACCAGACTAGGTTCATTCCAAACAGAAATTTACAAAGTAACATTAGGAGGCTACTCAATATCATAAGTGCAAATTCAAAAACAAAGACACCAAAAATTGCTATACCATATTAATAGACGCAGAACAGGCATTTGGTTGCCTTAACTGGTCATGCTTACAGTTGGTCTTAGGAAAAATGGGCCTCGGGACTAGATACCAGAACTGGTTGAAACAGCTGTACGCCAAACCAAAAGCGAGGGTAAGAATGGGTGGCTAAACCTGATGGCCTTAGATGCCACAACAAACAACTCAAAGTTCCTAAGGTTAAAACCAATAAAAGGAAAATTTTTTACCATCAGGGCATGCAGACAGTAGAACTTTTTGCCACCATACTTAGTTAATATTGATTAATTTGAGTCTTTTAAGAAAGCTCTAAATATCTGTTTGATTGGCATTGGGGACTAACATACACCTCACAGGTGTGGGGAAGGTGGTTTTAATGAGCCTAGGCCATTTTCCACCTTTAGCAACCGAGTAATACCGAGTAACTACTTCTAACAAGAACTACTTGTACTTCTAATTCCGGTTCCCATCTTGTTTTTAATCTCTGTATGTCCTGTGTTCCTAAGCCCTTCATTAGAATTTGGTATAACTGTGTTTTTCTGTGTTTTTGCTTCCCTCCTCTTGCCATACTTTCTACCATGTTTAAAAGTCCCAGGTGTGACTTGGTTATTTTGTTCAGGTTCTCTGGTTGTGCTATAAAATTTCTAATTTTGAAATATTTGAACAAATCCCTTTGTATCAGACCAACTGTTCAAATGATTTTATCCCGTCCTCCTTCAGGCATTGCATAAAATAGTCCAGCCCTTTTCTCCTGATCTTTCATATGTCTGATCTATTTTTGCTGGCTATACAGTACTTGATGCCATTCTTTCTCAGTTTATTAGTTTTTCTGCCATACCAAAGTCTGATAAGAAGGGGCAAAGAAGTAAAAAAAACACAATCTGCCCCCCCCCCAACATTATGCGTCAGTGCCTCTGATGGTGAAGATGGATCACCATTGTGTTTGTATGGCCTGACTTGTCCCAGCTTACAACATAGATGAGTGCAACACCTGCTTCTCCATGGACCAGCGCACACTGGAGATCTACTCAATGAAGACTGGTCAGCCAGCCTTAACCATTCAAGGGAGGCATTGCACATATGAGGCCTAGGTATGGTCCCTGGACCCCTTCCCAGGACCTCTGGTTCTGTAGAAGCACAGGTTCCTCCTTGACCTTGCCCTGCTGAGGCATCTGAGGCTACGGTGTGTGGGTCTGGTGGACAGCTGGCTCCTTCTGGGGAACCAGTTGCAAGCACCTCACAGTCTGCCTGCCCTAGGCAGCAGACACCCCTGGTGGTGAGGCCAACATTATAAGCTTGGTCTTCTTGGTGGACACCTCAGTGTCATGGCCAGGTGCCGCCCTGGCTCTTGCCACCATTCACAACATCAGGTCCCTTTTCGACACCATTTACAGTGTCAGAAAGGGGGACTAAAACTAGGGCAGTGCTGTATCCTGTTGCAGAGATGGAGGTGGTTCTTTACTCCACTGTTGCTAGCAACTCTGTGAGAGAGGACGCTGATACCTCTGGCAATGGGCACACCGTTGGACATGGTGTCAGTCCTGGGCCTGGCACCTGCTGCGATGCTGGCAACAGTGTCATCCAGGCCCTGTTTCAGCTCACAGCACCAGGGTTGGGACCGGCTGTGGCGTCAACTCCACTTATGGCCTAGCACAGAGGACAGTGCTGGCCATGACAACCTGGGTGAACTTATCTCTGGCCACCAGAGGTGCTGCTGGCTTAAAGTCTGATAATGGCCAGGAGGCAGTGTTCTCCCCAGACCTGTTGGATGACACCATCACCAGTTGGGAGCAAGGCCTTCCTGTGGGGACTGTATGGCTCTGATCTCCCCACCTGGGGGAGTCTCCCCATGGCCACCAGCCAGGTCATTCCTATGTTGTAGGACAACCCTGTCTGTGCAATCCTGCCAGGCCCTCCCCTCAGTTGATGTCCTCTGTGCAACTTGCAGCCTAGGAAGAGACCCAACATCTCTGTTCCCACCTGGGCCTCTTCGTCTTGTAGTAATTAGTGGGGTACATGGACTCTTGGAGGCTAGTTACCTGGAATCAAAACAGAGAGATTGTTAGTGCCTTAGAGCAACATCATAGGGATTCTGACAGGGCCCAGTTTCAGCCTGTCCCTTCCCAGTACCAGCATCCTTTGGATTCAACTCCTCCTCTCTGTCACTATCATCCTCAGTCCATTTGTCCTTGGCTTCTGAATACACTCAGTACCAGAGATTCGTGGTGGACATGCTTGAGGCACTGGGTGTTGACTTCTTTACAAGCCGCCATCTGGTATCCTTGCCATTAGGACTCCTCAGAGTTTTCAGCAATGGTCCTGCAGTCATCCTTACCAGGTCTAAAACCTTCAAGGATGCATCAAGGATGGCATGGAGACATCCCTTTACTTATCCTCTAGCCCCAAAAGGACCTGATGCTCCAGTACTGCACACCCCTCAGGATCTGCAGGTGCAGTGCCTCAGCCCTTTTCAGGGCTGGAGGTGTACGACCCCATCAGGGTCGAGAGGCCCCATGCAAGACTGACCTTCTGAGGCTGACTCTGCTCAGATAGATGCCTTGGGCAGGAAGGTTTTCACCTCAGCATGCGTTATTACATGCTTTGTTTCAACACCAGACGCATCAGGCATCCTTCAGTCAGTACCTGTGGATGCAGATAGGTCAGCTCCTAGCTGCAGTGCCTAAGAGCAAATTAACCAGGTGAGCCATTTGTCTTTCTGCTCGAGGCCTTGAAAGTGGCAAGGCATCAGTCAAGGCATCATATGATGCCAATGAGATGGCCTTCAGGCTTGTGGGAACTGCCTGTGGCAGAGGGTGTGGCTTTGTCTTTCCTGGCTGGCACCTTAGGCTTGGTGTAAGGTGCTAAATTCGCATTTCCAGAGGGCTCACTTCTTCTCCCTCAGGGTTAGGTGAGAGTTGTCGGGATGCCCTCTTGCTCCTTTGCCACAGGAGCCTCCACCTGACCCTGACCAGTCTTGGGTTCTACCAGACCTATAAGGGGCCCTGCAATCGAGTGTTCTTCCCCATGTAGAGGGCTGAGGGATGATATTCCCTCAGGGTGAGTCAGCTCCTCCCTAATGGAAAAGGGAAGGTTGATACTCTGACCAATAAATGGGAAGCAATGGTGAAGATTGATTCCGGGAGGGTATGAAAATTACGTACTTACCATAATTGTTAATCTTCTGGAACGTCTTCACCATTGATTACCATGCCATGGCTAGCATTCCCCAATCAGACAGAGCCAGGGCCTCTTACCAACTCAAACTGCTGGTGCTGGCAGTACCACAATAAAATAACAGGTATCTCCCTGCTCATACCCCCTCTAGGGGGTCACTGACCTTTGTGATTTCTTAATATCTAAAAAAGTGTTGGTCATTCCTATGGCTAACCCCTCTTAAAAGAAAAAATAACAAAAACAAAAAAAAAACTGAGCTGAGGATCTTTAGATCCATATACCACCAAAAAAAAGGGGTAGACGGGAGTGTGGAAGGTAGCTCCTTCCTCCCTTTTCTTTCTTGTCCTCCTTCTTCTTGCCCTGGGTATATCTTATTGGGATTATATCCCTATTTGTTGCTAAATGCAACCTGTGCTTCTAATCACTATCCAGTGTAATTCAGTTGGGGAGTTCTCTGCATATATGAGGTGCTATGCATCATATTGGATCAACTGCACTAGCTCTTACACAGGCACAGAGTGTATCCCTGTGGTTGCAGGAGAAGTGGGAATTTTCTTTTATACTATGGTTTTTCTGATTATGTCAGGCGTTTTTGGTTGGTATCCCAGTTATGTATTTGGGCCCTAGCCCACTACCCCTGGGGGTGCCTGGGGAGATGAGTGCATCTCAACTCCTTAGGCTATCCACCCTGGCAACTCCAGATGTGTCTGAGTTCCCCCTTTTTTATCCTTGATGTAAGGAAGTGGGACATAACCAACTTACAAGCTTAGTTATCTTTTCTGATAATATGGAGTTGCTCTTCCAGGAATCTATATTTTCCACAAATCTGTATTTTTTCCTTTGGCACTTTGTGCCATATCATTTACAAGGGGTCCTATTCTGGGCATCACCCTTATGTTTTTCTTTTTTTGCCAGAGTCACATGCTTTGGGCTGCTGCCCTCTTGTTATGGCACTACCTGCTTCCTGTCTGGCTAGTGGTGTGAGGCTCTGGCTCTAATGACCCTTCTACCCTTGTACCACTTAGTGTGCCTTGCCCTTATTAGTCTAAGGTTAGTAGTTGGGTTTTATTGTGTTATTTCTATACCCTTTTTTTGTATCCTACTGGGCTGGACAGGATCTAGCTCTTACATTGTTTTGTTTTTTTTCCACTTTGTTTCTGTCCTTGTGAACAGAACTGAGGTGCTGAAGGAGCCAGGGCAGTTATTGGCTGGCACGCGCAACACCAGGTGAGGTGCACAGGCGTCATCAGTAGAGTTCTATTGTCTCTGGCCCAAGACCCATAAGTGGTAATCAGTGGTGAAGAAATTTCAGAAGATCAACAGTTACGGTAAGTACAGTTTGTAATTTTCATTTCTTTGCTGTACATCCAAAATCTACACTTTACCTCTCATTGCCTACAGCATGAACTGTACCGCTCCTATTTATTCCTGTACTCAGTTCTCTTTTCAGCACATTGCATTAACATTTCTCAAGGCTTTTGAAGTGTATAAAATTTAGTTAGTACTTTCCTTTGCTAATTGCACTCACCAGTGAGCTTGTATTAAAAGTCCAGCGATTTCCCTAAACAGTATTTGTCATCGGATTCAAGCAAGCTGAGGAAAATTGGGAGTCCAAGGATTTCTTTGCTCAGAAAAGGTCTTAGCTTTTCTAGGAGATGTAACCTTAGACAAATCTGAGAAATCATCAGGATTCTTATGAGCTTAGTCCTTCTTATAAAACTTGGGGTGCAGCATTCTACATGGGTACTCTCTGTCGTCGAGGCATAGGTCAGAAAGCATAGGGAAAACCAGGAGCAGTTGTAGAATTCACCAAAAGTATTTCTTTACAGTAGCAATAACATAAAATGAAATTAACTTGTTCAAAATACCTATGTACTAAGGAGAAATACAGTATTTTTACTTCAGTCTGTGTCCCTTTTTCTTCTTCAGCAGTTGCAGCTTAGTTCCTTTATAAGTCCTGCCCCCATTCTAAACAAACATCCTGTTCTTGTAAATATCAAGCTGTAGCTGCTAGAACACAGTGTGCTTTAGCTGAGGTCCAGTTTCCACAGCTTTTGCAAAAAGGCTTAACATTTGCAGTAAGGTAGCCTCTAGTTTCCAACAGCTTTCAGCAGTCATCTCAAAATATAATTATATACATTTCAGTAGTAACACTATATACTTTCTAAACAAAAGGGATCCCAATATCAGTTTCATTTCCATACAGTGATTTTCAAATATTTTTTTATAATAGCTGATATGCAAGGGAGAAAAAGACAGACAGCAAGAGAAAACTGAGAGACAGTGAGAGGCAAAGAATTGTGAGACTGTTCGTGGTGATCAAGTCTGAGGTCTCACAGGAAACTTTGGTTACGCAACCAGACAGAGAAGAGACAGAAAAGGAAAGATTTTTGCATTTAAACACTTTCTCCATAACAGACGGGACTGGGTCCTATTCTACCCTGTCACACTCTCCATCTGTCAAAGCGTCTGGTGTCGATCTGTAGTGGGCAGCACTAGTGTAAGGAGGGGAGTGAAAACTTGGCACTGCCTCAGCTGTTAAATTGTTTGTCATGTGGAGAAGTACACTGCTGTCTACTGCACAGACTGATCTGGAGCTCAATTCAAGCAACAGTTGGTACCCAGTAGTGGTAAGGATAGACAGTCATGCAAAGTTGAGACACTGATGAACACACTACATTGTGTAGAAAGCCGTCCCTGCTTCACCCCCAGTGCAATATTAACCAGTATTCTGGATCTGGCTCAGCAGCTCTCAGCCTTATTAATAGTCCAATGTGCTTCGCACACACACCAAATCAATATATGGCAGTTCACGTGCACACAATCCACTAGACTTCACACACTTTAAACCCATGCACAATCTGACAAAATCAGTATAGTTGAAACACAAACTGATATACTTCACACGCAAACCAATGTACTTCACACATAGAACAGTATAGCTTACACACAGACCAATGTGTTTCACACCAACAAAACCAGTATGGTTGTCACACAATCAAAAACACAGCATTTTACATAAAAACAAATATAATTAACCCACAAACCTTCAGAATTTACCTGCAGACCAATATGCATCACACACAAAGTAATTCAGATTGCACACAAACCAATATGCCTTCCATAAACCAATGAAATATAATGCACTCATGAACCTGTTATACTTCATTTACAAATCGATGCAGAGTCGGCCAGATGCAATGCTCTTATCACAGTTTCTGCCAGTGACGTGCTAAAAACCCTGCAGGAACACAACATAAGTCAGTAGCAGTTACTCCAATCTGTCATGCAGGAAAGCAGGACATACTTATCAGAGAGTGTGGCATCCTGGCTGACTCTTCTGTAGTTGAAACACAAACTAATATTGTTTATGAGAACCAATATGGTTTGTGTTAATGAGTATACTGTATTACACACATTAACAAATATAATTGTCAGTTAAACCAATACATTTCTAGCATAAATCCGTCTCTAACAGACAGATAATTTTTTTCCAAAACCAGTATACTATTCAAACAAACTAGTACTGTATATTTGATGCACAAACTAATACATTTGACAAACAAACCATCCTGTTACCACCCAAAAAATACAGCTTCTGTAATATAGTTTGCAAGAACCACTGCATGAAAAGCCCTGGCTATGTGAATTTTGTCTTGTTTCTCCCTCATACATTGCTGTATTAGCTGTCTTCAGCAAAATTACCCTTAACAACTCTGTAATATTGCCCTGTAAAGTGAACATCTATCCAGGTTAGTGCTAGGGGGCTCGAGGGAGCTGGCGACCAATCCTGCAGTTGGAGGGTGGAGCAAGTACTGTTTAAAACGCAGAGTCACACACACTTCCTTCAATACGCCAGCTGTCCAGCTCATTTGCAACTAACATCTTTGCTGAGATGCTCCTGAGGCTGAGTAAACACCTGCTGTGACCATGAAAGCTGCAAGACTGCCAAATCGTATTTGCGGTGTTTTGTGGACTTCTGTGGGACTCTGTAATATTGCCTTGTAAAGTGAACATCTATCCAGGTTGGTGTGAGGGGGCCCAAGGGAGCTGGTGACCAATCCTACTGTTGGAGGGTGGAGCAAGTACTGTTTAAAATGCAGAGCCGCGTGCACCAGCATGAGTGGTGTGCGAGTGGTGAGTGGCGCGAGCACCACTCGGTAGAGAAATCAAGAGGTTTGGTGCTGTGCTCCCTGACTAGTTTGATCCCTTGTCTGGTTTGTTTCTGGTGAGTAAAAAGGGTAATTTGTGTTTGAAGTTTGTTTAATTAGTTTTCCCTTCTCGCCAGAGCAATTCCATTCAGAGGGCTAAACAGTCTAGCGTCTGCAACTTAAGAGAACATTTATAGTTTTGTAAAATAGTGGTGTTAAACGTTTGATTTTACTTTGTTGGGCTGTGTATAGTTCTGTGCCCTATTTTTAAAATAAAGTAACAAGGCAGGATACTGATGATTTAATCTCAACAGTCCTTTTAAGACAGCAGTGGAGGGGAACACAAGAGATAAAAATGCCTCATATAGGACTTAAAAGAAGAAACTCTTTTGCTCTAGTTAGAGGTTCCATTTCAGGTGTAAGACAATTTAAAACATATATGCACTTTAAGATTTTAGATACACAAACTAATATTTGTCTGGTTCTGTTAATGGGAGGGGGATATAGAAACGAACCCAGTTCCTTCCTCCCGCTCATTTAAATTAGTCTACGATAATGCAGGGAGTCTTACAAATAAGTTCGTTATGATGAGGGCTTGGGAGGCTTCAGAAAATCCAGATATCATAGCCCTGACAGAGACCTGGTTGACACCTAGAATAAGTGAGAGGGAAATTGAGTTACAAGGATATACTTTACATAGAAGAGATAGGGTTGGGAAGAGAGGTGGATAATTATTATACCTAAAATAGGAACTAGGCCAATCCACTGTAGTTTACACAGGAGAAGTGAGGATGATTGAATGCTTGTTGGTATGTATGAAAGATTTAAATTTGGTACTGGGGCTAATCCATTCTCCCCCAAAGGTTAGAGTAACAGAGCTTGACAAACTGGCACACCTATTGCAACAGCACACAATGGGATCTGACCTATTGCTGGTAGGTGATTTTAATGCAGCAGGGAACAAATTAAGAGGAAATGCCCTTAGGACTATTTTAACTTCTTTAAATCTGAATCAAAATGTTGCAATCTCCACAAGGAAAACCTGTGTTTCTAATTAAGAGAACATACTGGATCTTATTTTTACCTCAGAGGGAATCCAAGTAACATCAATGGCAGTGAAGCAACTTATATTTGGGAACCATTGCTCTATTATTTGCGTATGTGAAGTGTTTGTTAATAGGGGATGGTTAACAAATATGAGATCTAGAATAGTAAGGCGTCAGAGTTTTAATAGATATAGTAAAGAAGCTTTTCTGTATAATTTAAGAAGCATTAAGTGGATCAAGTTGTTCCTAATTCCTGAACTTGACTGGGTTATTGAGGAATTCACTAAATTGTTTATCCAGGCTTGTGATGAAATAGCTCCATTTAAAAATAGTGTAAACCAAAAATTGAATGTTCCATGGATTATAGATAAAATAAAACCTAACATAAGATATAAAGACAAATTATGGGAAAAAGCAAATAAAACTTTGGACACAAAGGATTGGGAGAAATATAAAAATGAAATAAACTCAAATCCAAAGTTCAGACTTCGAAAAAACAGTATTACAAAATTAAGGTTGAACAAAGTACTGAGCCATGAAAGTATTGGAATCTGATAAAATCTTTTGAAAAACCAGTGATGAATAAACAGCCCATTCAGATCAGGGATAAAGATACCCTATTATCACCACAAGATTCTGCAGAGAGGCTGAACCAATATTTTGTTTTACTTCCTGATATAGATATTCCACAAGAAATCTATATAGAGACTGGTTTGAGGGAGTAATAGCCCCCAAATAGGATAAAATTTAGATTTAGAGCTATCACGTGTAGAGAGGTTCAGGGCAAACTTAGGACACTTCAATTAAATAAAGTTTCAGGATTAGACCAGATAGAAAACAGGTTTTTAAAAGATTCCCTCGAGGTAATAGCTCCAATATTAGCTAGATTTCTAAATTGGAGTTTGACTGAAAATAGGTTCCTGACTTTGTGGAAGCAGATGAAAATCGTACCGATACACAAAGGAGGTTCCCCTGTGGAACCAACAAATTATAGGCCGATTTCATTGCTATCTGGTGTGTTGAAGGTCCTGGAGAGACTGGTTCAGAGGCAGTTGAGTGGATATTTGGAAGATGATTCTCTCCTGTCCTGTTACCAGTCTGGCTTTCGAAAGGGCCACTCCACGGACACCGAGCTCACCAACCTGATAGATAAGATCGCCACCCACTTAAATGGAGGCAGGTTGGTGGGTGTGGTGTTTCGTGGATCTCTCCAAGGCCTTCAACACCATAGATCATGGAATACTGTTTGACAGAATGCTGGGGTTGGGGATAGATAATGAAACTCTCCCCTCATTTCAGTCATATTTAACTGAAAGAGTCCAGCAAGTGCAGATTGGGGAAGTTTTGTCAAAACTAGTTCCCATTAAAAGAGGAGTCCCCCAAGGCTCAATTTTGGACCCCTTATTATTTATAATGTACGTGAATGAGCTGCCAAAGGTAGTTGAATACACTGCCCTGAGAATGTATGCAGATGATACAGTCTTACTGGCCCATGGATATTCAATTCAGGAGATGGGGAAATGTCTGCAAAAAGACTTTAGTAGGATGGAGACATGGTTGTGTCAGTCAAAACATGTTTTAAACTGTAAAAAGACAAATGCTATGGTTTTCTTGAGTAAAGGGAAAGCTACTAGCACTCATTCTAAAATTTCCATAAAAATGGTAAAAAATGAAATATTAAATCAGGTTGATCTCTACAGGTGCCTGGGGGGTTTTGTGGACCAAAATTTAAAATTTGACATGCATATAAAAGATTTAGTAAGTAAAACCACTAACAAATTAGGAGCTTTTCGGAGCTCAACATATTGTTTAAACCAGAAAATGAGAGGGGATATTACAAATCAATTGATTATATCCTGTATTGAGTATGGAATCCATGTCTATGGCGTGGTTAGTAAGACAAACTTAAGAGCTGTTGAAGTCCTATTTAATAATTTGGCCAGATTTGTATTAAATTGTGAGTACTACATTCATCACTGTGATATGTTTATGCTACTACAGTAGCCCCATCTAGAGCAAAAAATAGAACAAAAATGGCTAAAACAGATTCATGGGGTGGTACACAGTCAGAACCCTAGGTACCTTGTAGACAAAATGTCATATTTGACATATAGACATAACCATAATGTTAGTGGTAATGGGTTAAATAAATTTGTTATACCTAAATTAGATAATAGATTTGGTGACATGACCTTTGGAACAAAAGTTGTTAAGCTGCGGGCCCCAATTGATGAAGAGAAAAAACAAGTCCAACAAACAAAACATTTTATGAAAGTTATTGATTATGACTTAATAATGAAATTCATGTGTAATGGCTGAAGTGTTTACACATGAATGGACTGATTAATGTGTGCAGGACGAGTGCAGTGAAGCTTCCTGAACCTTAGGAAAACAGTGAAACTTAAAAGTTTTTACATAATATATGTATTTTGTCTTTAGTCTCGACTTTAATCTGAGTGAGTGTAATTATATGGTGAATGATGAATCAAATTTAAAAACGGTTCAATTATTGCTGCTATGATGTATGTAACATACTGTAAGTTTGACTTTTGTGCAATATGTATAAAATTTTATTTGTAAATTTTACAGGTCCATCTTGAAAAAGGGTCTTTGACCCAACGATGTTTAACATTGCTACCTGTATAAAAATAAACTTTTACTACTGCCTTTACTACTACTCTGTTTAAAAGCACGATAGTACTTCCTTTTGCATTAGTGCTTTAAACAGTCAATCAAAGCACTGCTTCATACAGTACATTCAAGTACCAATTGTAGGAAAAAAACAGCAGGAAAAAGGAGAAAAATAGACACACCAATGGAAAACCTGTTTCTCTTGTAGAAGATCACCATTGGTAACATTTGGTGGTGTAAAAAGAGGAATTTCTTTTGCAAAAATGCTCAGTACTGTTTCTGTGCACTTGGTAGGATGCATAGATATGGTTCCATGTTCTGCTGCCTTAAAGGAGATAGGAAATCATCTTGTGATGTTCTTAATGATTACATAAATATACAAACGGTGTCCTCTGAGTGTCCTATTTAGATGGTATACTGTCCAAAGTGCATATTTGTATGCTCGTTGTAATGTTGAAAATAATGATTAACTTGACAGGCTTTTTTGTGTTGGGAGTCAGCACGTGTCAAGCTTTGAAATGCTCATGTCACTGACTCCTGATTCAACGTGCAGTCAGCTGCAGCATTTACAAACTGTTTCAGTGACTATAGTCTACTAATAGTGCTTTAAATTGCAGACACTGAGCAACCATTTACTCTCATTCATCTTGATCACAAAAATTGAACTGACTTTGTACTGGATGGTAACTATAGTGCATATGCAGCGAATAAACAAATTGAGTATCCATAAGCAAAAGGGGTGATTCCGTATTTGTAAAATTTCATTGCGAAAAACTTGATGCCATTAGCTGACTGTCAGGCCTGAGACTGTGACTCCTTCATTCAACATTAAAAAAATAAATAATAATAATCATAAGGTAAAGGGGCAGTGGGAGGAGGGTCTGTACTATTCAGCACGCAGCAGTTCAAGGTTTTTTTATAGCCCTGGGGTGGTGGTTTGTGCCACAGGTGAACACTTTAGTTACAGTACATTGCATTACTGAGCTAGTAAGCCAGGTTACTGACGCATCTTTAGAGGGTTTGCTGTTTGAGTGGGGTAGGCTGTTGCCCTGGCCGGCAGCTAGCTGTACTCATCAGCATACCTGGCATATTAGTGGTCCTTCCGTGAATGGCTCAGCCCCCACTCTTGCCTCCTCTGGCAGTCTCCCAACAGATCACAACACAGATTATTTATTTAGTTTTTACTGACCAGGTAAGCACATTACACAAATAAATGCCTATGTTTCAGGTACAACCCAGGAGGTTACAAGATGTAAAGGCAGACAACTTAAAAGAGCACCTTTCTCGATGGTCAAAAATGTTACATCTTGTAGTCGTCATATGCAGTACCAGACCTGAGAGGGTGTGTGCATTTGTTATTTTTGGCCAAGGTTTACTCTGCCTTCCATAATTTGGAATTGTTTTTGAGCCCTGCTTTAGCCCTGCTACACTTGCCTTTGGTATTCAACTGCTGGGCTGTTGGCTCCCAATGACATCACTGTTGGGCAGAGGAGTGACTTGCACTATACAGTACAGTGTAGTCACAGCAGTTCTGCAAGGGAAAACTAGCAGTACTCAATGAACATACTGTGTTTCCCCTTCCCCAACACACCCTGTTAGCAATGCATTATGCCAAAATTGAAATGCCTTGTCAGTATGTTTTTTTTTTGTAAATTTGACTTACTTCTGCCTCTGTAACAAAGCATGGGGATTGAGAGAAGATAGAGTTGCTGTCAGTACGTTTCCCAGTCCTTTTGACTTTCATGCTTAAATTACCCCATTTTGTGAAACACAGGACATGAAACTTACAAGAACAGGCAAAGTTTCAACTGCTAGAAAAAAAAATATTATAAAAGAGAGCAATATTTTGTTGAGAGAGAGATAGATTGAGATTTAAAGAGCACCTTTCTCAGTCCTTTTGACTTTCATGCATAAATTACTCCTTCTTGCATTGATTCTGGAATTACATTTCATTACTGTCCTCTGCAGTTAGTTTTTGCATTCTGAGCTGCTAAAACTGCAGGGTGTACCAGAGCTTCTGGAGCAAACCTGATGTTTCTGTGGACCCAGGGCTGAACTGGCCACCTTACTATGTGGCAGAGGAGTGACTCACACACAAGTCAATTTTATAAAAAACATACTGACAAGGCATTTGGATTTTGGTGTAATACATTGCTAACCGGGTGTATTGGGGAAGGGGGAACTCAATATGTACATTGAGTACTGAACGCTTTCTCTTGCAAAACTGCTGTGACTGCACTGTACTGTACAGTGTGAGTCACTCCTCTGCCCTATAGTGATGTCAGCAGTACAGCCCTGGGTCAACAGCAACACCAGGCTTGGTATAGATGCTCTGATACACCCTGCAGTTTTTAGCAGCCCAGAATGCAAAAACTAACTGCAGAGGACAGTAATGAAATGCAATTCCAGAATCAGTGCAAGGAGGGGTAATTTATGTGTGAAAGTCAAAAGTACTGGCAAAGGTGCTCCTTAACAGTGAAAAGACAACTTATGGCTCAGTAACAATAAATGAATCCAGAACAAACGGTTTGATACCTTTTATTGGACCAACAAGGATGTTACAAAAAGAACAAATAGTTTTAGCTTTCAGACCAACAAGTCCTTCTTCGGAAGCTTAATGACAATTATTTAGAAAATCCCATATTATTAACACTTAGAACATGCAGAAAAAAACTGAAATAATTCTCACTAGTTTTAAACAGGCATTCAAAACATAATTAAAGTGACGTCAGAGAGCTTGAATATCTTAAAAGTGCTTTCAGCTGAACCAAACTTAAAGGTAAAAGGTTATCCAGAGATAACAGCAGACAGAGAGTTCAACCCACATATATTATACCATGTATCGGTCTAATAAATAAATAACAAAACACTAGGATTCTGTATTCACTAAATTATATGTCAAGTGAAAAAAACTCCCAAAGACACATGCTTGAGGAGTGAGGTAAGGACACATCAGTAGAAGCCAGCTTCAGCTCTGCTCAGAACTCTGTTAGTTTGGGAATATGGACAATGACAAGAAAATGACCCTGGATAAAACAATTGCATACCACAATGTAACATATTAGCAAATAAAAAATAAGCCACAAATATTACAACAGCAGAAATTATCTTTACATGGCATATAGAAGGATTGAAGTGATGTTTACCCAACGTAAGTGTATCACACTGATTAATGTACAACTAGCTGGAGATATACTCCCAACCAGCTATTGTGTTCCAGAAACCTTAAGGCCTTCAGTACTGTAACAAGATTTTATACATGATAATATCAGTTATCAGTGTAAGTGCCAGATACAAAGAAGTACTAATCAAGGAACCCCAGTAAATTGAGACTATGCAGTCTGAAATGTACGTATTTCAATAAATTGTCAGCGTATAATAGAACTAATACATTTACAGAAACAGTCTAAGGAATCTAAACAAAATTCCTAGGATTTAAATCCCCTCCCGGGAAAGTAACTACTTAAAAGGAAATGTATGCTCATGAATCCTAATACACCATCAACGCAGGGCTATACAAACACTGAAATCAAACCACAATATTGTCATAAAAAAAGCTGACAAAGGTTCTGCAGTGGTGATACTGAACCGAGAAGATTATATTAAGGAAGCCAACAGACAGCCAAGTGACCATACCTACTACAGAGAACTGGAACATGATCCCACTACAGAATATAAAAGAGAACTACAGGATTTGGTTAAATCATTTCCAGACCATGTCCAAGACAGAATAGCTGCCCTCATCCCTGATGAACTCAAGCCTGGGACATTCTATATGCTACCTAAAATACATAAACCTGGGAACCCAGGAAGACCCATAGTCTCTGGTAATGGAACCCTGACAGAGGGGATCTCAGGTTTTGTAGAAGCTATTTTAAAACCGCTGGTTATACACAGGGACAGTTACATTCAGTATACTACTCACTTCCTGCGTAAACTTTCCGGTTTCAAGGACTTACTACCTGATACCCTTTTAGCCACGTTGGATGTGACTTCCCACTACACTAATATACCACATACAAATGGCATTTCAGCCTGTCTTAAATACATGTATGAGGAAGGATTGGACCACAACATTGACCCCAACATCATGGGGGAACTTACTAAATTCATTCCAACACATAATTTCAGCTTTAATGGGAAACATTATGTTCAAACTATGGGAACAGCACCAGGATGGCTCCACAGTATGCTAATCTCTTTATGGCTAATTTAGAGGAGGACTTTTTAAGGCACTGTACATATAAACCCCACGATTACTTCCATTACATTGATGATTTGTTTATAAATTGGACAGAGGGCACTGACATACTTAAGTATTTTCATCAGGAACTTAATAGTCTCCACCCAACCATTAAGCTATCCCTGGAATATTCTGCCACCAGTGTAATTTTCTGGATACCACTGTCACCATCAAGGATGGGACCCTACATATATGTATTTACAGGAAACCAACAGACAGAGATACTTACACAGGAAAAGTAATCACCCGAATCACACAAAAAAATCTGTCATGTATAGTCAAGCACTCTGGTACCATCTCCATTCAAATGAGGAGGACAGAGATAGACATTTAGCAATGTTGAAAAGCACCTTTATTGAGCAGGGACACCCTTCTACAGCAACTGACAGAGCAGTGGAACATGCTACACAAGTACTAAGAGAACACCTGCAATATAATGAAAGGACCACTATTAACAGAGTACCCTTAGTAGTCACGTATCATCCTGACCTTGAACTTCTACGTAAGATTATTGAGGACCGACTCCCAATAATTAGTGAGGATTTATTTATTTAGTTTTTGATTACTGGGTATGTGCACTAGACAAGAGTGTTGCCTATATTCTGGCACGACCCGGGAGGGTTACACAACAGAGAAGCAGGTACAAACATGAGTAACATTGTTCCTGGCACAGCATGAGGGAGCACAAAAAACATAGCAATGCTTACGGACTAAAAGCAAGTCAAATTCTACAGAGCCAAACAAACAGACTAAGTTAACTAACTGCCTGCATTAGACATAACGAAAAATAATAACAGTAATCAGGTAGGTATTAAAAAACAATAAACATTTATAACAGTGGGGTAAGTGATGAAAGTAGGACTGATGAGAAACAAAAATGAGGATGAAACCCTTAGTTGTGTTTTTCGAGAACTGCCACTACTATCTTTTAAACAACCACCCAATTTAGCCAACCTGATTATTAAGAGTAAACATGAACCTGAACCGAGTGCCATGACATCATATTGCACACAACCCTGTAATAAATACAGATGTAAAACTTGTGAGCACATTTCCACTTCAGACTGTGTGGCTACCTCACAAAACAGACAGTTCAGGATATTGGGTAATTATACATGTATATCAGGCAATGTTGTTTATCTTATTCAATGTAGGAAATGTCCTCGCACAAGGTATGTGGGGGAGATGAAACAACAACTCTGCACTAGAATGAATTCACACGGGCATTATATTAATAGGAAGATGGCTGACAAACCAGTGGCACAACAATTCTCTCAGGATGACCGCTCAATCTCAGATATGTCTGTGATGGTCTTGAAAGGACATTTCAACAGTACACAACAGAGACGAACTTGTGAGATCAGACTTATGTTATTTCTTAATATGGTGGAAGATGGCTTGAATATTGATGTTGGATATATGACACATTACACGTACACTTACATGGCCCTTTACTTCAAAGGATGGATATACATATTTTAGGTTTTCAGCGAACCTTGGACTTTGACTCTCATACTTATACAGTCCCTCTTAACTGGTTGTCTACAGGTTGGCCTCTCACATTAGTATTGTGTGAATGTGTGCTTGTGTGTGTATGTGTGTGGGTTTGTGTGTGTGTTGCGTTGCGGGGGAGAAGAAGTGTGGTCATTGCATTTTTAATGTGGGAATTTGAGGTGGGTGGTTATGTGGGTGTAGTGGATGTGAATATTGTGGTGATATTGAGGTAAACTTATGTTCAGGTACATGACATTATGGTGTCATAGTGGCTAGGACTCAGGGCTCATATTATGGTGGATATTTACTTCCTTTTGCTAGTTCTGTAGTTTGAGTATATACTGTTATGTTTTTACATTCTGTACTTATTAGGACACATTGTCTCATTTACTTGGGGGTTCGTGATAGGTATAATTCTTTTTTGGGTAACTATTGTAATGAATGGTGCTACTGATGGTATTTTAGAATTCATGTACATGTATTTCATTTTAAGTCATTACTTTCCCGGGGTGGGGGTGGGGATTTAATTCCTAGGAATTTTTGTTTAGATTCCTTAGACTGTTTCTGTAAATGTATTATTTCTATTATACACTGACAATTTATTGAAATTGGTACATTCCAGACTGTATAATCTCAATTTATTGGGGGGTCCCTGACTAGTATTTCTTTGTACAGTAGCCACCGACATTGCCAGCTACTTCCAGGTATTTCGCAACATTTCTAAAGAGTTTCCCTTTTCTGCCCCTACTGTGGAAATGGAGAAAACATGAGGTATCTCTGGAAATATCACAGAAACTTTGGGAAATAGCTGGCAGTGTCTGTGGCTGCTACCGTATCTGACATTTACATTGACAATTGATATTATCATGTATAAAATCTTGTTACAACACTGAAGGCCTTTTTTTTTCTGGAACACAATTGCTGGTTGAGATTATGTTGGGAATATATCTCCAGCTAGTTGTACATTCATCAGTGTGATACACTTATCACTTTGGGTAAACATCACTTTAATCCTTCTATATGCCATGTAAAGATAATTTCTGTTGTTGTAATTTTGGGGACTTATTTTTTGCTTGCTAATATGTTACATTTTGGCATGCAATTGTTTTATCCAGGGTAATTTTCTTGTTGTTTGTATTCTCAAACGTAACAGAGTTCTGAGCAGAGTTGAAGCTGGCTTCTACTGGTGTGCTCTTACCTCACTCTTGAAGCATGTGTCTTTGGGAGTTTTTTTCACTTGACGTATAATTTAGTGAGTAGAGAATCCTAGTGTTTTGTTATTCATTAGACTGATACATGGTATAATATATATGGGTTGAACTCTCTGCCTGCTGTTATCTCTGGACAACCTTTGACCTTTAAGTTTGATTCAGCTGAAAGCACACATAAGATATTCAAGCTCTCTGATATCACTTTGATTATGTTTTGAATCCCTGTTTTAAACCAATGAGTATTATTTCTGATTTTTTTTCACATGTTCTAAGTGTTAATAATATGGGATTTTCTAAATAACTGTCATTAAGCTTCCGAAGAAGGACTTGTTGGTCCGAAAGCTACAGTTATTTGTTCTTTTTGTAACATCCTTGTTGGTCCAATAAAAAGTATCAAACCATTTGTTCTGGATTTGTTCTTACTAGGACCAATATGGCATTAAACTGTTTGTTAACAATAAATTAAAGAGCTCCGCATTAAAATAGAGTATACATCTGGCACTAATGTACACAACCATGGTCCCGGGCAGACCAGGTCAAGCACTGGAGCCCACTAATCATTGTAGGTAAGGTATACCAGGATTAAGTGCAATTACAGACCAAATTAGATTTCAGGTGATCAAACAGGGACCTTCTAAAGAGGCAGTGGGAGGTGGCACTGTGAATAGGCACTGGGAGGGAATTCCATAGCTTGGGTGCAGAGACAGCTAAGACCTGGTCCCCCATGGCTGTTAAGGTTCTTGGAACAGGGAACAGAGACAAACCAGAAGACCTATATAATGCAGTGTTTGTAGCTAGTCATGTATACCACAGATATCACCAAATACTACTTTCCATTTATGGTACAATATCTGAATGATGGTCAATTACCTTCATCAACCCCTTATTCCAGAAATTGTCAAACCTGGCTGTTCAGAAATTAATCTCCGCTGTCCATTTTTCTAATTGGTAGGTTTGTTGCATGGTGTATTTCCATTCTGTTATAGTGGGTGCAGTTTTTTGCAGCTACTTAGAGGAGATAGTTTTCTTTGCTGCTGTTATTATTATGGCCAACAATGTCTGAGTGTGTTTATTTTTAATTTTCGGCAGGGAAATGCAGGACAGCTGTAGGTGATGTAAGGGGACCGTTTTTTGGAAATAACTCCTGGGTAACCTGAGAAGGTAACTTGATTTAGTCGTTAATTTCTCCGCCAAGATAGGAGAGATGGCAGTTCTGACAACATTATCAATAAAGCAATGTAAGGCAAAGGTTCGATAGCTCCCTATTTGACAACTAAACAAGCATTTGTCAATGCTGAACGTTTGATGCACTGGAAGATGTCTGCCCCTGCACCTTGTTTATGCCCTTGAGGTACTTGAATGTGTCTATCTCATGTTCATGTTCCCCCCGCTTCCTTCTTTCTTCCAGTGAGTACATTGCACTCCAATGAACACACTGCACTTAACCCACCACTCCCCCTTCCTTGTCACTTTCATTTGCCTCTAGCAGTTCATTCTGCCCCCATTCCCCTCCCTCCTCACTCCTACACCCCCTCACCCTTCTCCTCACACTAGATTACCCTTGCCTTGGTTGTGATAATTACTGCTCTCTAGTCAGCAACCTCACTCAGTCCCTCTCCTCTCTCCCCCTCCCACCTCCACTGCCCCACCCCTTCTCTTATCCACCCCACTTCTTCCTCTTAACACAGCTACTCTGCCGCATGGGCTGTCTTCCTGACCCCTGCTCTTGTCCTTCTTCCCCTGCCCCTTCCAACCACTTGCTGATGTGTATTATACTCCATGTGTCTGACTAGGCCTCATTGGGCTGATTCTCCTCCCTGGTGTTTAGCCTTACCATCCATTCATTTAATTGTGTCACTCTACAGTGTATTCCCCTTTCCTGTTAAGTTCGTTTGTCTATTAGTTGCTTGGTTTAGTTGAATGTTTGACTGTAACTGTCATATTCACTGTATGCATTGTAAATGCCGGTAGCTCCTGCTGGCTGCATAAGTCCTCTTTCTGTAATTCAGTTGATGTGAAACCTATGTAAATAGCTTTGCTCATTGGTTTTTTTTCCAAAATTCCAATAAATAAAGTAAAATAAATACATATTGAGGTCCTTTAATCTCTCCTGGCATGTTCTGTGTTGCAACACATGTACCATCTTGGTTGCCTTTCTGTGGACTGCCTCCACCTTGTCAATGTCCTTGCGCAGTTGCGGCCTCCAGAATTGCACATAGTACTAGTGCATTATACAATGGCATCACCACCTCACACGTTCTGCTAGTGATACCTCTACCTCTGCACCCCAGCATGTCACTGGCCCTCACTGCAACATTTATGCTCTGTTTTGACACCTTTAGGTCATCAGAACTGATAACGCCCAGGTCCCTTTCTTCCTTTGTGATCATCAGCACCTCCCCTCCATCCTGTAAGTCTCTCCAGGTTTCCCTCTTCTCAGGTGTATTATTTGCACTTCTTTGCATTGAACCTCAGTTGCCACTCCTCAGACCATTTTTCAAGCCTCTTCATGCCCCTGCTCATTTTGTCCACACCTTCTGGAGTATTCACTCTGTTACAGATGTTGGTGTCCTCTGCAAACAGGCAGACAGACCTTTCCTTCTAGCCCTTCTGTAATGAAGACATTAAACAGGACAGGTCCCAGGGCTGATCCCTGAGGTACCCCGCTGGTCACCACCCTCTCCTCAGATTGGATCCCATTACCACCACACTTTTCCTCCTGACTGTCAGCCAGTTTCTAACCCAGTTTATCAGCTTGTGCCTTGTGGCCAGACTACACCATCTTGTTAATCAGCCTTCTGTGTTGGTCGGTGTCAGAGGCTTTCCTGAAATCAAGGTGGGTGATGTCCACTGCCCTGCCCTGATTTACTTTCTTACTGAGGCATTAGGGTTCCCAGCCCTAATGCCAACCCCCACCCTGCAGAGACTGACAGGCATTGGGGGTGTGCCTTTGAGTCATCAGCTGTAACACTCATGCCATTCCATCTAGCCCCACCCTGCAGACACTGACAGGTGTTGCAGTGTGCCTTGGTGTCTTCGGCCCTTAGGCTCACCTCATTCCATACGGAAATAAGCTGAGATGGGTGCAGTATAGAAGAATGGGGTGAACGTTAGGGCCAAATACCCCAAGGCACACCTCAGTGCCTGTCACTGGCAACAGGGTGTGGGTGGAATGGCATGAGCATTATGGCCGATGATCCCAAGTCACACCTCCAACACATGTCAGTCTCTTGGGGGGGGGGCATTATGGTTGGAAACGCTAATGCTCCAGGAGTTTGTTGGTATTTTCGCTCCAAATTGTCAACATGGGCTTTTTGGGGCCCCACCTCATGAACAGTGGCACAATCATTTTGTTACTCAATCCCAAAAGGTGATTTTGTGCAGTGACTTCGACAGTCAGTGACACAGGTGCGAAAACACATTTCAGGCAGGATGTGAAAAATTACAGCTGTACTGTTCATGAGGAGGTGTGAAAATATGAAAAATTGGTGACATTATGAATGTGTGTAGGAACTGCACAAAGCACGCCCATATCACGGTAATGTTTTGAAATTTTTTCACCAAATTGTCAGCATGGACTTTTTGGGACCTCCACTTATGAACAGTGACACTGTGATTTTGTTACTCTATCCTGAAAGTTGATTTTGCACAGCAACTGTGTCATTCTATGCCACAGGTGCAAAACCACATTTCCGGCAGGATGTGAAAAATCACAGCTGTATTGTTTGTAAGTAGGTGTGAAAAAATGGCAATGTTGAAAATCTGGAGTGAAAATTGGTGACGTTATGAGCATACATAGAAACTACGCAATGCATGCTTGTAATGCAGTAATTTTTTGACATTTTTTCACCAAATTTGCAACATGTGATTTTTGGGACCCCACCTCATGAACAGTAGCACTGTCATTTTATTAATTGGTCCCAAAAGGTGATTCTGCTCAGTGACCGCAAAATCACCTTTCTGGATCGAGTAATGAAATGACAGTGACACTGCTTATAAGGTGCGGTCCCAAGAACCCCATGTTGAAAATGTGGGGCCAAAATTCCTAAAAATGGCTGAGATATCAACATAAGTTGAAAACCCCATTGACTGCCATTACACAATGCTTACCTTTGATTCTTCAGTTTTCTAGTCAGCTTTGAAGAGTGCAGACATGTTCAGGTCAGGAGAAGATAACAGCACCGACCTCTGAAAGTAAGTATGGAGTAAGGGGGGAGTGGGTGCAAGGAGGTGGGTGCTCAGTGGGAGGGTGGGAATGTGAGGGGGACTGGGGAGATGATGAGGGACTGTTTTCTTTTTTACAGATAAAAAAGGAAAAAGACATCAGGGGATAGTTTTCTTTATTTTAC
The DNA here is from genome assembly GCA_016271365.2 of Neoceratodus forsteri. Lineage (NCBI taxonomy): Eukaryota > Metazoa > Chordata > Ceratodontiformes > Ceratodontidae > Neoceratodus > Neoceratodus forsteri. Next base: position 317,633,776 of record CM057454.1, read on the forward strand.
AGGTTAAGAAAGAAAGAAATACATTTAGGCACACTGGGGTGGGCTCCCAGTGTGCCACAATAGTGGGGGAGACATGCCAACAGGGGGATTGGGCACCCCAATGTTGGCAATAGATATTGATGGGTTGGGGGAATGCATTTGAAACCAGGAGTGGGCTTCCCAGTGTCCGAAACATAAAAAAAACACAAGTGAAAATAATTATTTTGGCACACTGGGGTGGGCTCCCAGTGTGCCACATTAATGGGAGGGATACATGCCGACATAGGAATTAGGCATCCCGATGTTGGCTTTAGCAGAAAGCCACACCACAGTTAATGTTGAAAGGGGCACAGAGAAGCGAACTCCAGGAGGAGAGAGAAGGCCACTCCTCAGCTACTGTTGATGTGGGAGGGGGCCAAAAAGTGAGCACCGGGAGAGAAAGCTGCACTGCGGCTAATGTTTCAGCTTTTGTAGTGGAGGGTCAGAGGAGCAAAGATGGCCATAACTGCAGCTGTGTGCCTTAGTGTGCACTCATAATATGCATGGCTTCAGAAAGAAATGTCCAGGCTACGGAAAGAAATGAAGCGCTCCCATTGGAGCAGTTCATTTCTTTTAAGTAGAATAAGTACAGTACCACATCAGCAAAGCTGAACAGCTGTCATTGCCAGAGTGCCTGGCCATTGGTGTACACTGCCAAACCCATTGCAGTTTCAGCTGTAATTGGCTTGGCAGTGACACACCTCTCATTTCCCGTTATTGTCTCCAGATGTTTGGTGCACACGCGCATCAAACATAACTATCAGTTAAATGTTTTCTGCTTGGCAGTTTGCATTTGTCAGAAGGCAGATGGCCGAGGAGGTGAAAGGAGGACTGTGTCAGTTGGCAAATGTTTATTTGCTATATGTAATTTATTTATGAAATCTACAGTAAGAGGGTAGGGGTGGGATGTGGACCCACTGAACACAAGGGAATAAATCACAAAAACTGAAAGTTCAATTCTCAGATAGCATGGCTTGTGATAGCAAACACTTATTTTCAGTGATTTGTTGTGCTGCATTACAGGGAGTTTGGCTACAGGGGTGCCATGCCCATATTTGAAAGTTTTGCCAAATGCGCTATACTGTAGCTCATTCAGGATTGCTGTTTCTAAAATTCCCCATAGACGCCCCTCTAATCTCTGTGCTGTGTCTTGCATTTCTGTATTTCTGAAGTACAGATGCCATGCTCTTGTTTTAAAATGATCACCGAATGCTCTGTAGCTCAAATGTGCCTGCTGTTTAGGAAGTCCCCCCCCCCCCCCATGATTGCCTCTTTAAGCCTGATGCTGTGTCCCTACATTTGCTTTGTGTCTCTGTCAGACTTGTTTGTTTTTCCGTATGGTTTATCCCCCTGATTGCCATGTTGTTCTTTAGTTCTCCTCAGCTTGATCATGAAAGATAAGAAGTGGGTGAAGTACAGTAGCAGCCACAGACACTGCCAGCTATTTCCTGAAATTTCTGTGATGTTTCCAGATGTATCTAATGCTTTCTCCATATCTACAGTAGGCGCAGCAGAGAGAAACTCTTTAGAAATTTCATGAAATATCTGGAAATAAGCTGGCAATGTCTGTGGCTACTACTGTAGGGCTACTAACTGCATTAACGTGAGAAAATGACATCAGGAATAATTTGCCTCACCTAGAGAGTGTCAGCACGTGCACACTGAGACAGAAAAAACAGACAAGATGTCCGTTTATTGATCTATTTTATTGAATCCAGTTGATAGAAAATACTTTAAGAATATAAAATAGACAACATTCTGCAGCCATTATTTGAAGACCTCTTTATGTACTATGCAAATAACACACTATTTGAAAACTTTGTGGCAGTAGTTTATTCCAAGGGGTCAAGGTTTTCACAGTATAACCCGAAACATTCCGATCAGTATCTGTTTTATAAAACCTTGCAATTTGATTGATAATGAGACGTCATAATAAAGATATACAATAATGAGAGAATGCAAAGTCTGATTGACAGCTAGAGGTGGTCAACAGTTCATAGTACTGTTGACCAGTTTTGTGGATTCTTGACCAGTTTTGAGAACTGTTGATCAGCCCTGAGTACTATTGCCCAGTTGCTGGTGCCAAACTGGTCAAATACAAATATCCACCTCACTACTATTCATGCTAGCTTTAAACACCACCTAAGAAATCACCTGTTGCAAGCTGATATCTGCTCCTGCTTCCATCCCCCCCCGAACTCTCCTGATCCCAGTACTGACTTACTTGATCTATATTACAGCCTCATTCCCTGCACTTACTGCACTCTGTAGAGCTCCACTCTCACCCCTTCTCCCCAAGTCACATCCTATTCTCTCCTCTTCCTACTATGGAGTTTATTAGCCAACTGTTCAGCACTCTATCATTATGGGCTTGTCAGATTTTTGCCATTACTATCCTTACTGATTGTTCCTTAACTGTTATTATACTCCCTCCTTTGACACCTGTATTTGTGCTGATTATGATTGTTTTTCCCCTGAAAGGCTCATTTGACTGTATTTTGTACCTCTGCTACTCTGAATTGACTATAATTTATGTTGTCTTGACTATAACTGTATTCTGCCACTGATTACCTCCATTGAGCAGCTCATTAATTTATATTGCACCTCTAATTACTCTGTACTTGATGTTGATTGTAACAGAATTTTGTCAATCAGTCAATCAAAATCTTTATCCAGGCGAAACATCGTTGAGCAAAGCTCATTTGCAAGATGGACCTGGTTAGGTTAAGCTGGTGCAAACATATATATAAAACCAGACAAGGTAATACATAAGGTTTAAAGATTACAAAAATATACAACAATCATGGATAAGTGTAGAGAGACATTATTTACAGTGTGATATCAATCCATCAAAGAGAATCTTTAATTGTCCAAATGGGCATCGTTATTCAATGTGTAATTGCGAGATGGACCAGGGTGGAACATGGTGGATATAACAAAACAAAGTAATGCGATTGAGTACAGAAGTATATTGAAAACAAGTCCACAGGAAACAGTAGAACATACAAGCAACTAGTGTTCAAGGCGACAGTGTAAAAGGAAAGCACTTGCGTATATTCAACCTGGACACAGAACTGAGGGAGAGGAAAAGGGAAGAAAGTGGAGGTGAGAGAAGGAGCAAAACTGGAGGGACATAATAGGATGAGAAGAGAAAGAGCAGCAGGTAAGCAGAATAGAGGAATGCGAGGGGGAGAGGAAATAGCTAGGGATACGGGGGGGGGAGAGTAGCAGGGGAGTGGAAATGGAGATAGTCTCAACCAGAGGATACAAGCGGTTTCTGTCCTGCTGATGGGAGACAGAGGCTAAGTGGGAGGAAGGGAGCAAGTGGGGCAGAGTTGGGGAACGAGGGGATGGAAAGACTAAGTCTAAGGAGGTCAGTGGACGGTACCAGGAGTTTTTGATGTTAGAGTACTGTGCATGGTGGGATGAGGTACTGTGAGAGACACAGACCCAGAGTGAGGGTGGGAAAAATAATTGCAGACTTCTTTGAATGATTGGGAATATAAGCTCTTGAAGGCAGAGAAGCAGACAGGGGTGCACAGTTTGAGTTTTTTGTATTTTGTTGCAAAGTGCGGGCAGCATGTAGCTTATGGCTGCTCTGCCAAAGCGAGTTTAGCCATAGGTACTTTGAGTGAGATGAATGAAAAGCTTCGTAATGCATAGTTACCTATTGTGTTTAAAGGAAGGCAGTTGGTAATGTAATGAGGCAGTTTTTTTGAAATAGCTCTGAAGGTCCAAAGTGCGGCGTTTCTTTCTCTCTCCTAGATTTAAGGGAGGTCCAACCTACAGCCATGTACAGAGAACAATGATGCGTGCCGAGTGGGAGACCCGTTAGGAACCTCAGGGCTCTGCGATAGAGTGTGTCCGATTTTGTCAAACAGTATGTAGGGCAATGGCTATAAATGAAATCCACGTAATCTACCAACGAAAGAAATGTGGATTGGATCAGCCATAACTTAGCATCTCTGGTAAGGAATTGGTTGATTCTAAAGAAAATTCCCAGCCTCTGCCTTAGTCGTTTTAGTAGATAATCAGTGTGTTCAGTGAAGGAGAGTCTATGGTCTAGCCACACTCCCAGGTACTTGAATTTTGGGACATATTCCAGTTTTTCACCTAGTAAAGTGGTGATCTGGGGGACTGGGTCGGTAGTTGCAGAGTTGATTAAAGGGATAGATGGAGAGATTTTGTGTGACTGTATTTGCATTATGTCTGTACTCTCATGCCTGAAAATAGGCAAAATAGGCATTTTTTATGCCTAGCACACCTACCCGGTTACCAAAAACAAACAAATAAATAAAACTTTCAATTTCATGTGACTAGCTCTGGACCAATCACAGACCAGGAATTTGTATGCCACACATATCCATCATTTGTTTAATATAATATAATATATGGCATTTGTTTCTGTTGTTTTATCTGCTGTGTAGGGCAGATCAGTTTCTTGGTGAGCTGTTTAGGGCCATTTTTGGGTTTGCCTTGTCCCTGGCCCATGTATTTCTGTAAAACAGGGTTCTCCTATTAAAAAGGTTGTGTCTGGGCTGTTTGGCCTTTAGTTCGTTGGTGGGTTCATGAATTGCAGCTGTGTGTGGCAATTTGAAGGGAGTAGTGTCAGCAGTCGAGAGTACGGTTTATGGTCAGGGAGGAGCGTGGAGGCTAGGCCAGTGGAGTACATTGGCCTGGAAAACTTGGATGGCAGCAGCATGGTGATCTGAGAGAGATGGTACTTGAGGAAAAGGCTGTTGGTAGGTCATTGGGGTGAGTGTCTGTCATGTTCCCTGCATCCAGCCTCCAACTTTTTTTGGGGTTGGAGAGCTCCAGTTTTGAGAGGGTTGTCTACAAACCATTTTGTTTTTTAAGATTTGAGTGCTCCTGGACTTCGGGGGGGGGAGGGTGCTTCAGGACTGGGGTGGGTAGGTGTTTTCCCCACTATATACAAGTGCAGCCTTAATTTGGAAGTATAGGGCTGCATTCCTCTAGAGGCAGGCAGGTATTCCTCTGGAGGTATATAGCTGTAATTGGCAGGTATGCAGCTTTAATTGGGAGATAACTGGGTACAGTGTACAAGGAAATACAGGATAACGGTTCCTATGGGGGAAAAGAGCCAACAATGTAACATATATAGGGGATACAGTATGGCCGGTGGTGGAATACACTATTTATGAATGAGTGGAGTGTGACCTTGGATATCCTCTCGAGTGGCGTAGAGTAGTGGAGCCATGAGTGATGATAGCCAAGGTCAATCTCTAATCACTCAAATAAACTGCGTATTCCACCACCGTCCATAACATATCCGATTTATACAATAGGACTGTATCTTGTGCTGTTTTTATTTTTTTGGGCTTGATTATGTCACAACTATGATATAAATGGATTTATTCCACTGTGGTGATGTCACAACTGTGATATAAATGTATTTACTTCACTGCATTGAGAATACATGTTTTTATACAATGATTTATTTGCTCACTCCTATAGTATAAATATGTATTCATGTATGGGGTATGCAAATACGTAACAGGGACCTGTGGAATAAATGATTTATTTTCAGAAGAGGTATTTGACATTGGGTAACCTCACGAGTTGTGTAACCCACAAGTGATGTGCTCAAAGTCAGGCAGCTCAAGTGCAAATACGCAATTCATTCCGCAAGGTCCCTGTTACATACCACTATCTCATTTATGCAGTAGTTTGGGATCATGTGTGATGAGTTACTGTTTTAAAATTGTTGTTTGTTTTTTTCAGAATATGTAACTTTATGGGTTTAATTGGTGGAACAGTAGTATAGCGTTTACTTTCTGTGGTTGTTACAGGGGTTGCTAAGCATGCAGCTTATGGACACTGCGTTGACGGCTGATTGGTGCAGCGATCAATTTTTCAAAAAATATTGAAAAAAATGGCAGCCATGGTTAGAAAGAGGTTGCGCTGGGGCTGGTGGGTTTAGTGGAGAGTGAAAACATGTAGTCTTGTCTTGTTATTTGCAAGAGATGGTGTGATAAAAAAAAAAACAACAACATTAAATTCTCAGAGGGGTTTGAGCATGTTACTGTGCTGCAGTAAGATTGGAGGAGTGACTGAACTGTGCAAATCTGAATTTAAAAAGGAACTGAAAGAAGTAAGGAAGTGAGAGCTAGAGGTGAAGCGGGGGGGTTGTTGAACATGTCGCAAATGCTAGTCTTGAAAAAACAAGAGATGACTGACATTGCTATACAATTGTATTCAGTCTTTAAAAAAGGTCATTTTTTTTTTAAAGTCAAACTACAGGATAGTTAGGGAATGGGTACGTTTGGCAAAGTGAGAGTTGGTGCTACGGGCATGGGGTGGGGGAAGGGGCAATAGAACAGAACTTGCAGGCTGACTTAAAAAGAATACAGTTTCATTTAGCTGTTGAATATTTTATTTTCATGTCTGCTTTTCAGTAGTTTTGTTAATGCAGGATATGTTTAGGTTGAGTGAGCGAGTTTGCTATATTGGTAAATAGTAAAGTGGAAAATGGAGACGTAGTGCCAGTCAGACAGGTGGGCAGTGGGTGGGGCTACACAGTGACGTGCCTACAATGCACATAAAGGCATAGTGATATGTCTGCTGTGTACATAAATGCCTCTGTGCTTGTACTGGGTGACAGTTCCCTGCGCCATGTTTGATCATACCCTCCCATCTTGGATCACTTTGTATCATTCTGATGCACTATCGATCATTGTTGTCCTCCCCTACCTTGTATAGTCTAATATTGTTATTAAGGCTATGTCGTATGTTAAACTCTTTGGGTGGCAAAATGTATGGTCTCACACTGTATGTATTTTGACTACTTTATGTCATGTCTGACCTGTTCTGACAATGGATTCTTGACAATGTGCTTTTCTGCCTGCCTGTTATATGTAACTAATTCTGGGCTGCCCCTGAAAAAGTGACAGCTGTGTCTCAGTGGGCCTACCAAGTTAAAAAAATAATAAGTAAATGCTGATGACGTGTCTACTTGGTACATAACAAAATTTATGTAATTAAGCTTACGTTTCGGCATTTATGTAATGGTTTTTGTGTCCATGCCTACTGCATAAATATATTTATAATGATAGAGAGCCATAAATATTGATGGAGAGAGAGAGCAAGAGAGAGAGATAGATAGATACAGTTATATATATAAACTTGTATAATTTCAGTGATAATGACAGTTTCAGTTTTAAGGTTCAATTATTAGAGTTTCAAGGTTCATTTTATTTTAAAGCAGCAGTTTTGGAGTCATCTTCAGTTGAACGAGCTGTTACTGAAAGCCCTCAAGCTGTGGAAACACCAGACATGTCTCCATGTAGATCACCCTCTACCCCACTACATCTCCGCTACCGACAGACAGGAGGTAAGAAATATTTTGCTGAAAGGGAAAACTGTGCATAGTATTGTTCATGTAATGATTTCAGTGTAAGAACAGTGTTTCATAGCAGGTTTCATATACATTGTTGTGCATGTAAATGGCGTTATGATAGTAGCAATGGAAACTGCTGAAAAAAAAAACCACATAAAGCTAAGACTAAGAATTGCTCATTTATTGTTTGTCCAGACAAATTATACTAGTGGCACTGGGGGACATTCAGGCAGTCAAGAACGTTATATATAAAAGACAAATGCAATGAGGAAAGACCAAAGGCCCTTAACATGCTTACACTGGAGAAAAGAAGGCTGAGGGGACATGATCTCAGTCTTTTACATACTCAAGGACAGAGACAACATCAGATAGACTGAGATGACTAGTCTAGTAACTTTAAGCAGGATGAGGGGACATGCCCTGCAGCCAAAAGGTGATAAATTGGTGTGTAATTTAGGAGACATCTTTTCTCTTAAAGAGTGGTGAACCTATGGAACAGTGTACCAGTGAAGACAGTGAACAAGAAAGCAATACAGGCCTTCTGGGTATTGTAAGCCTGGACAACTTATACTTACCAAGGGACTCACTGAGTAGTTTGGATGGTGTGGTGGATACGGAACCCACGTACACTTGCATAGATACAAGGATGCTTAGACATTGACAGAAAAAAATGGCCCATCAGCCCTTCTACTTTGCCTGCCTTACCTAACTACTCTACACTGCTCCCATGTCTGTCTGTCACCCTCCTTTGACAAAGCCCATATGTCTGTCCCATTCCAGCTTAAAACTGCTCACTGATTTGGCCTTTTACATTTCTTCCAGCAATTTGCACCACTTGTCCACCACTCTTCTGTAAAAGAGTGCTTGAGGATGTCTTTCTTGAATACCCACCCACTCACTTCTAAAGTCATTTCCCACACGTCAGTGTATTTGAGCTCAAAGAGAAGAATTTCTTGGCACCACCCTTTTTATCTCAATCAAGTAGTTGCAGATTTCTATCATGTTAACCAATTTCCCTTCTCTTGAGGGTGTACATGTTGATGTCATGCAGCCTGTCCTCATGTGACTTGACACCTAGTGCCTGAACTGTCTAAGTTGCCCTGAGCTGTACTGCTTCTACTTTGTTGCAGTCTGTCCTCAGGTATGAGCTTCAGTACCTGGCACACTACTCCAGATGCGGTTTCACCAATGACCTGTATAGTTGGAGGATCACCTCCCGAATTCAGCTGCTTATCCCTCTGACGATACATCACAACTTCCTGTTAGCCATTCCCACAGCTCTGTTACAGTGTGCTGTGGATTTTAGACTCTCTGATACCATGACCTCCAGGTCCTTTTCCTCCTTGGTGCTTTCCAGCACTACCTCCCCTGTGACCCCCTCTCCCCACGCTGCACTTTTGGGTTCCTTTTTCAAATGTTCATCCCCTTACATTTTTTAACATTGAAGTTAAGCTGTCAGATTTTTGATCAGCTTTCCAACCTGCCCATATCCTCCCTGAGTTCTCTTATCCCTTCCTCTGTGTCAGTCCTTGCACAGAACTTTGTGTTGTCTGTGAAGAGGCAGACCTTGCCTTTAAAGCCTTCCCCTATGTCACAAATGAACACACTGAAAAAGACAGGGACCAGCACTGAACCCTGCAGCACACTCTGCTTATGATTTCCCTTAAATCTGAGAACTCCACATTCACTATGACCTTTTGTGCCTTGCCTCTCAGCCAGCTTTCCACCCAAGCCGCCAATGTTTCCTCCACTCTTTAGCTTCTTCACCAGTCTTCTGTGGGGGACTGAGTCAGAGGACTTGCTGAATTCTATACACTATACTGACTTGCCTGTCCCTCATCAGCAATGCTAGAGACCCAGTTGAAGAAATCAGTTAAATTCACCTGGCAAGATCTCCCCTCATGAACCCAAGCTGCCTGGGGTCCTGTAGCCCATTTCTCTCCAGGAAGTCTACCAATTTCTCCCTTAGTATGGACTCCATTATCTTTCCCACTATAGAGTGATAGGTTTGTAGTTCCCTGGCTCATCTTCACTTCCACCCTCGTGCACAGGGATCACATCATCAGCCCTCCTTTTTCCCCTTCCTTCACCTCCATTGCCAGTGAGAGTTTTGTCTCTGCCTTGGTCTCCTTGACATTCCTACAGACTGCCTTTGCTGCCTCAAGGTACTCTTCCCTATCCACCCCCCCCTTTTATGCTTCATGATTTCCCTCCTTGTGACAGTTGCCACCTTTTTACTTCTGCTGTGAACCGCATTTGGGCCTCATGACCTTTTTTCCTTAAATACCTCCTAAATGAGCTTTCTGCTGCCTCTAGCATCCCTTTTTTGATATGTTTCCCATATTTCCTCTACCCCTTTTAACTGCCCTATTCTCTCTCTGTAGTTTTTTGTAACAGACCCCCACACCCTGTCAAAATCTGCCTTCTTAAAATTCCAAAACTTAACTTTATTTGCCATTGTGGTGGTCCCTCTTTGGAACTCCCTCCTCACTGTCCTGTGGTTGCTGGATCCTAACAATTCCTGAACTACCACATTTTGGACCCTCTCACTGTGGGTGAGCTCTAAATCCAGCAGAGCTCCTTCCGGGGCCCTGGACCAGCTGTACTAAGAATACCTCCTGGCATGCATCTGCCAGGAACTGGTTTCTAGTACTTGCCGTAATGAGAACTTTCCAGGCCATGGCTAGCACATTATAGTCCCCCACTACTATCACATCCCCTGAAATGGCTGCCTTCCATAGCGTCTCAGCCTGGTAGTCTGTAGATGACACCAATCCTTATATGTGTTCCATTCAGTGTAGCTGCTAATACCCAGTTCCATGTTGTCGCAGTGACAGGAAATTTGCCGACTGGCATTACAGCGATGGTGTCGACAATTGTCATTGTGCCATCACTGTTTAAAATTATTTTTTTGGGGGGGGGGACTTTGCCACCTGCACTCCCTATGCAGGGGACTCTTCCTCCCAAGCCCCCCCCCACACTATAGATTACCAACTCCAAGTTGGAGTTGGTTCGGGGAGGGGGCAAAACTCCCCAGAGACAGCAGCATCTGGAAACAAGCGGACCATCACAGCGAATGGCCAGTTCTGTCGCTGTGATGGTCTTCACTGTTTTCCTGTCACTGTGGCAATGGTATACACTAGTACTCATAGGGATTCTTGTTTTTTTAAATCCACAGGCTGTGTAGTTTTGTTGTTTGTGTCCCCATTCATGTACAGTGTTACCTATCCTCCATACTCTTTGTTCTGTTCTTCCTGAACAGGGAGTACCCTCGGATGGTCACATAACACTTGTGGTTCAAAGCTTACTGTGTCTTGATGACAGTCACCAGGTGGAGGTTTTCTTCCACAACCATTATCTGCAGTTCCAGCATTTTGTTGCCAGGGTTCCTTAGGTTGGTGCAAATCATTCTCCAACAACTGGCCCCACCGCCCCCTTTTCATTTGCCTTGGGTATAGTTGTCTCTGTTTCATTGTTTGGTGGGGGAGTCTGGTAAGTCTCCCTGATTTGTAACATTTATGTATTTTGCCACACTGACTCTTTCTGACTAGTTTGAACTAGCTACGTGTTATGCCCATGTATCTCCTTGCACTCTCCTGCCCTGGCGACCTTCCAACTTTGATGCATGCCTTTGTGACCTCCCACCTGGACTACTGTAACTCCCTTTACCTAGGGCTTCCAGGGATTGATATCCACTGGTTGCAGCTGGTGCAGAACACAGCAGCAAGGTTGTTGTCTGGATTATATCTATACAGTCATATTACACCTGTGCTGCCCGAACTGCACTGGCTGCCAGTTCAGTGGCAAATCACCTTCAGGGTCAGCTTGCTGACCTATAAAGCCCTACACAGACTGGGTCCGAGCTACCTGCAAGACCTCCTGCACCTTTACTGCCCCCTCCAACCACTCCACTTAGCCACTGAGGAATTGTTGGAGATTCCCAGGGTACGGTTAAAAACTTCTGGATCACGTGCATTTTTGTTCGTAGCCCCAACCCTGTGGAATTCTCTGCCTCATCGGATATGAGAGTGTCTGACAATGGAGAGCTTCAAAACTGCATTAAAAACTTATTTATTTGGGTTCAGCTTTAGAGAATTTTAATTTTATGTTTGACTACCATATTGGTGTTTTAATCATATTGTTTGGATAAATGATTTTTATAATTTATATTATTTTAATTAACATTGTATAGATTGTACAGCACTTTGGTACACTGCGAATAGCGCTTTATAAATAAAGATATCATTATTATTACCCTCCTCATTGGGATGCAAGTCATTCCTTTTGAACAGCCTCCAGTGCCTCCAGGTCAGGTACCAGTCTCCAAGGAACCAAAATCCCTCCTTTTTGGACCATCCTTTAGACGTGCATTGAATTGGAACACGTGGAACTGTTTCCTCTAATTCAAGCTTGACTGTGGTAGCACTTGGGAAAATGTTATCTCCTGCTCTCTTCTTCAGTACCTTCCCCTGAGCATGGAAGTATGACTTTACTTGTTTCATGCTCTGATTGCTCAGATCATTCATGCCCATGTGCATAGTTACATCTGGCTTTCCCTTCCCCTCTCTTATAAGTCTTTCATTTTATTTCTCTGTTTTTTTGTTAATTCTTTGGTAACCTGGTAAGGCCCACTGGGCAAAAAGCCCATTTACAGGGGCAAACTAGGAACACTGCAGAGGTTAAGCGACCTGCCTGGAGTCACATAGTACAGTATGCATGTTGAGATTGCGTGAATCAAACCAAGGGCTGATAGAGTTCCCCATGCCTGGCTATAAGTCTGTCTGCTGTTGCCCTAGGAAAGCAGACAGTTACTGAAATCCAGGTAGAGTAAATCCATAGTGTGGCCCTTACCTAGTACCTTTGTTACCCAGTCAAAGAAAACCATTAGGTTGGTCTTACAAGATATCCCTGCCACAAACCCATACTGTGTACAGTCCTGTAAACTGTTTCTCTCTAGGTAGTCCACAAGATCCTATTTGATCAGTGACTGCATCAGTTCAACCACTCCAGAGAAAAGGATGACAGTCTGCAATTCCCCAGCTGCTCCTTGTCCCCCCACCCCACCACTACCACCGTGTAGTGGGACTATGTCCATTACTTTCCAGTCTTTTGGAATTACCCCTGTCTGAAATGAGCTATTTAATAGTCCTACTAGTGGTTCAGCCAGTTCTTCAGCCAATTCCTTGAGCACCCTTGGGTGCATCCCATCTGGCCCTGGGGCTTTAGCTACCTTTAGGGCTTCAAGCCCCTTCTGGACTCTTTCTCTCATAAAGAGGCATGCCTTATGGCATAGAACCTCCTGCAGATGAGACAGTGGTTGAACTCCCAGAGCACCCTCTGGCTTGATGAATTGTGGGGCAGACATGATGAACCTAGAGACCCTTCAGACCTTAAATTACTGTGGTATTATGTATATTCTCATTACTGTAGCCATATTACCGCAATTCCCCAGAAAAACTGTAGCATAGTTGTAGAGGTACAGTTCCCAAATGCAATGACATTCATTACAGATCAGTTCTCCAGTGGAGTAGACTAGGGTGGGATCCAGATTGGTGAACTGGGTTGCAAACCGGTTAACAGGTGACAGAGGGTAGTGGTTAATGGCACTCACTCTAATGATGGGAGAGTGACCAGCAGGGTGCCACAAGGCTCAGTACTGGGACCGGTCCACTTCAATGTCTTCTTCAGTCCCATTGCAGATATACTGTACTGGAAGGGAAGGTATGCCTTTTTGTAGATGATACCAAACTCTGTAATAGGGTGGGCAATGAGGAAGCAGTTGAAAGAATGCGTAGGGATCTTAGGAAACTCAAGGAGTGATCAAGAGCATGACAGTAGGGGTTCAAGGCCAAAAAGTACAGAATTATGCACCTAGGGAATAGGAACCCAATAACTGCAGATAGGTGGGGGGAGGTACTGTCAGTCACTAAGTAGGAAAGGGACCCTGGGGTTATCATATCCGATGACTTCAAAATGGTAGGGCAGTGTGACAAAGCAGTGGGTAGGACTAGTGGGATGCTGGGATGGCTAGAAAGAGGTAACTTCCAGCAGGAGAAGGGAGGTGGTGTTGCTACTATATTACTTGTTGGTAAGACCCCACCTGGAGTAATACGTCCAGTTCTGGAGGCTGCACCTCAAAAAAGGGCATAGACAGGGCAGAAGCAGTCCAGAGGAGGGCAGCTAAAATTGTGCAGGGGTTGCAACCAGTCCACTGTGAGGAAAGATCCTAGGAATCACAACATGTATACCCTGGAGGACAGGAGAGTGAGAGGGGTCTTGATACTACAGGTACCTCAGGGGGTGAACAGGATGCAATAGGGGAGTCTCTTTCAAATAAGGAAGAGCACCAGAACCAGAGGGCATGTGTTAAAGCTGGGGGGGGGGTTAAAAGGGATGTGAGGAAGTACTACTTCACTGAAGCAGTGGTGGATGCTTGGATGGACTACAAGCAGAAGTGGTGGAGGTGAAAAGAGTAGGGGGCTTCAAGCATGCTTGGGACAGACATAGGGGGAATACTAGGAAATCTGCAAGGAGGCAGGAGGGTTGCCGGAGAGCAGTTAGGGTCTGCAGAGATAGACTAGGCAAAGACCATCTGGGCAGATTAGGTGGGCCAAGCGGTCCTTTTCTGTGAATAAATTCTATGTTTCTATTAAATTCTCTAGGAATCAATTCCCCAGAGAAACAACATCTCATACCACCAATGAAACTGATTTCATTGGATCTTACTACCTAGTACAGTGAAATGTGACAGTGTTCAAGTTCCTGATTAAATGAAATTTGCAAAGGGATTGCCCCCTAAGGTTTCATACACTGGATTTTAATACCCCAGTGAACTCAAATTTGTTGGAGATTGAATCCCACATAAAGCAAAATTCATGCTAGATTGATTTCCTAGTGCAATCAAAGTCACAAGGAGATTGGTTTCTAGAGATACCATATTCACCATTGACCTACTGCTGTAGTGAAGGAAATTTATTGTAAATTGCCTCCCTATTGAAATTAAAATTTGTTGTGGTTTGGTTGTTAGTGCTGGGTGAAATTTAAATGACATTTGCAAAAATTGCAGACCTGTTTGATTCTAAACAAAATCTCCTGAGTACAAACCAATTTGCATGTACACTTCATCATGGGGCAGATAAATCATTCACATTCAAAGGTGTGGGGTATCTGTGCTCCAGAAATTCTATTTAGGACCATCAATAAATCTGATATTTTTGCACATGTACACCTTTTATACACCACATTTATAATAGTTTGCTCAATAGGAGCAATGCTTCTTATTTTCTGGGTAGCAACCAGCTTTTATGAAGTGTAGCTTTCTTTGTGTATATGTTTCCTTTATGTTATGCTGGTAAAATAGCACAACATTTCCATGCTCACATTTGTGCAATTTTTGTGAAATTGTGTGACAATTACATGAATTAAAGCAGTGACCGATTTTATTTTTTATTACTGTTGTCAAGGCACAGGTCAGGAAGCATAAGGAAAACCAGGAGTAGTTGTAGAATTCACCAACAAATATTTATTTACAGTAGTAGTAACATAAAATAAACTTTTTCAGTATAACTATGTACAGAGGAGAAAAAATAGTAGTTTTCCTTAAGTCTCTGTGTCCCTTTTTCTTCTTCAGCAGTTGCAACTTAGCTCCTTTATAAGTCCTTTCAACCCCCATTCTTAGCAAGCATCCTGTTTTTCTAAATATCAGGCAGGAGCTGCTAGAACAGTGTGCTTGCTGAGACCAGTTTTGCACAGCTTTTGCAAAAGACTCAAAGATCTGCAATAAGATAACCTTTAGTTTCCAACAGCTTTTTCCAGTCATCTCAAATTATAAATATATACATTTCAAAAGTAACACTATATATTTTCTAAACAAAAGAGATCCCAACATCAGTTACATTTCCACATATTGATTTGCATATATTTTTATATCAGCGGATATGCAAGAGAGGAAAAGACAGACAGCAAGGGAGGTCTGAGAGACAGTGAGAGGCAAAGAATTGTGAGACTGTTCGAGTTGATCAAGTCCGAAGTCTCACAGGAAAATTTGGTTGCACAACCAGACAGAGAAGAGACAGAAAAGGAAAGATCCTTTCATTTAAACACTTTCTCCATAACAACTGGGACAGGGTCCTATTCTACCCTGTCACAGTTACCAAGTTGTGTATTCCTAAAACTCCAGTTTGTAAAAGAAAAGGTTGAATATGTAACTTTGCTGCAGAAAATGTAGGAATTGTGCAGTTGCTTCTAAAATCTGCATTTTTAAAACCTGGTTTTAAAAATTAAGTGGCTTGGAGCATTTATGTACACTGAATGTAAAAATTGCTAATTTCTGTTCAAATTGTGCTTTAAAAAACAGGCTTTTAATAATGTGCAGTTTGTAATTTTAATGCACAACATATGTGAAAGCACTAATGTTTAAATAAAAAATATGCTATTAATAGCACATTTTTTGAATGCAAAATTACCTAGTTTAAACGTATATGAAAACTATGCAAATATGCATGAAAGATGTGTGTATTTCAAAAAACAAAATGACCAAACCAGAATTTTCAAATTTTGCTCCACTCTCTGAGCCTATTGAAACTAAATTTGCTGGAGTTAAGGTGAAGGTTGCTAAAACAGAAATCCCCAGGGGTTGATTACAGTGTGAAATAAAATTCTTGAAACATTGTAGCGGTGTATATCTGTCCCTTACAAACATCTGTTTCCAGAGGAAAATTAACTATGAATCAGTACATATCTCAATTAAAATTTTCTGTTGATGAAAAACAAAATGAAATCTGCCAAGGATCAAGTGCCAAGTAAAATCAAATCCGATGTGGATTATTTCCTCAGGAAAGCAATATTTGATACTGTAGCAGTCAATTTTCCAGTTACATCCATTTGCAGAGGCTTGCATCCCAGTGAAATGAAAGTTGTCATAGATTGATTGGTCCTTGAAATTACTTTCACTGCAGCTTACTGCCCCAGCAATATGACATTTGTTGGGGATCAGTTGCCACATGAAATAAAACTTGCAAGGGATCAGTTCCCCTATGAAATTAAATTCACCAGTGATCAAGTTTGCAGTGAAATAGAACTTGCCAAGGATCAAAGAATCACTGAAGCAAAATTCCACGAGTGTTTCTCTGGTAAAATGAAACTCAGCACTGTCTAGTTCCACAGCAAAGCATAATTCATTGGAGACTGATTGCTCACCAGACTGTTTGCAGTAGTTATAATACTGTTGTCTCTGAAGGCTGCACAACATAAACGATGATTTGCTGTGCTTAGGAGATAACAAACACAAGACTAATAGTGAATGCATTTTGTTTCTGTTGCTGAAAATGTAGCAGTGCAGTCTGTTGACAACAACCGCTGCCCGGTATCACCTGCATCTGCCTTTGCTATTGCCACAGCTGCAGCAGGACATGGGAGTCCACCAGGTGAGAGCAACATAATACAGGGAACAGTTAAACTAGTATCAATTTTTAAGTAAAACTGTCCTTCCAGAGGTTCTCTTCTTAGTTGGTAGACTGCTATGCAAGCATTAATGCACGACAGAGGAGGGCTCTGCTAGGGAATTAATGCCTGGTTGGGGGGGTTGGGGCACGGGGGCCAAAGGCAGAGTGCTTCCAACCGCAAACTGGGCATTAATTTCCTAGTAGAGCCCAACTCTGGAGTGCATTAATGTGATTGTAACATGACAAGCACTACAAAAGTTGATTTGACAGATTATTATTCTGACAGACAGACAGAGATGTTCGTTTGCCATGATCACAGTTTGTTTTACTGCCTGTAATTAGTTTTGATACATGAAACATTGTTTATTATTTTGGCTGCAACATAGTACTGTGCCACTAAAAGATACAAAATGTAGAAAATTAGCACACGGTAATAGATGGTATTTTTGTCAGTTTTCCTACAATCTACTTGTTTGTTCTTAAAACACCTCATAATTTGTTCGTTTTGTAGTGATTTGAGGAGCAGATCATTGTGGGACTGGAGAAATACTGTGCTGATCGCAAACAGAACTCGGCAATTTCAGGCACAATCAACTGTACACTGTCTGTTTTTTTAATTAAGGCAGTCAGAATAGCAAAGGCCCAAACTGAGGAAAAGACAGCCAACTCGGTTAAGAAGGGGGATAAAACCTTTTATAGGTACATTAGGGAGCGTAGAAAGACAAAGGAAAGGATAGTGAGGCTGAATAGAATGGATGGTGGGTGGGCAGAGAGGGACAGTGAAAAAGCAGGGATACTGAATGAATACTTCTGTTCAGTATTCACAAAAGAGAAGGAGGGGGAGGTACGTAATCCAATTAACAGAAGCACTCTGGATAGGGGGGGTCGATCCCAGTCCTTTCACAGAAGAAAGGGTTCTGAAAGAACTCCTAAAACTGAAGGTGGACAAAGCAATGGGGCCTGACAGGATTCACCCCAAAATTCTAAAAGAATTAAGGGGAGAACTAGTGACACCACTGACAACCCTTGTTAACAAATCATGGGAGGATGATGTGGTACCTGAGGACTGGAGGATGGCAGATGAGATTCCCCTTCACACAAGTGGGAGCAAGACAGAGGCAGAAAACTACAGATCTGTCAGTTTGACCTCTGTGGTACGGAAAATGATGGAATCACTTCTGAAGGAAAGAATTGTTGAGAACCTAGAGGCCAGTGGGGCACAGGACCCAAAGCAGCATGGATTCACAGTGGGAAGGTAATTTCAGATTAATCTAATCGATTTCTTTGACTGGGTGAACAAAGTAGTAGACCAGGGAGGGGCTATGGACGTGGACTACCTAGGCTTTAGCATGGCATTTGACACAGTCCCATGCAAAAGATTAATAAACAAATTAGCCATCCTGGGAGTGGGTCCCAGGGTGGTAGCCTGGGAAAAACATTGGCTGGACAACAGGACACAGAAGGTAATAGTAGTGGTCAGTCTGAAGAAAGGGGGATTATTAGTGGGGTACCGCAAGGTTTAGAACTGGGTCCAGTGCTTTTTAATGTCTTTATAGGTTCCATTGTAGAGGGACTGGAAGGAAAAGTATGCCTCTTTGCAGATGACACAAAGATCTGCAACAGGGTTGATACACAAGAGGGCATGGAAAGGATGAAAAGGGACTTGGCAAGGTTGGAGAAATGGTCAGAAGTATGGCAGCTTGCATTCAATGCAAAGAAATGCAAAATAATGCACCTGGGAAACAAAAACCCAAGGGAAGAGTACACATTGGGAGGGAGCTAGTAACAACAACAGAAATGGAAAGGGACCTGGTGGTAATCATATCAGATGACCTTAAGGTTGGCAAGCAATGTGAGAAGGCAGTAAGGATGTCTGGGGGAATACTGGGATGCACAGGGAGAGTCATCACCAGCAGAAAACAGGAAGTTGTTATCCCACTGTACAGACAGTTGGTGAGACTCCATCTGGAGTACTGCATCCAGTTCTGGAGACCCCATCTCTGCAAGGACATAGAGAGGATAGAGGCAGTCCAGAGAGGGCAGCTAAAATGGTGCAGGGTCTGCAAGAGAAGCCATATGAGGAGGGACTAAAGGAGCTTAATATGTATACCCTTGAGGAAAGGAGGGGGGACATGACAGAAACTTTAAAGTACCTCAGTGGAATCAATAAAGTCCAAGAGGGTAGCATCTTTCAGAAAAAAGAGATGTGCAAGAACAAGGGGACACAATTTGAAGATAGAGGGGGGAACACTCAGGGGCAATTTGAGGAAATATTTTTTCACAGAGAGGGTGGTGGACACATGGAACCACCTTTGTGAGGAGGTTGTGTGGTCTAAAACTGTGGGAGAATTCAAGAATGCATGGGACAGACATGAGGCAATTCTTGTGGGGTGTAAGAAGAAATAGGCTGTTGGTTAACTAGGATCTGCAGTTTATCCAGTAGGTAGGAAAATGGGCAGACTAGGTGGGTCAAGTGGTTATTATCTGCCATCAAAGTCTATGTTTCTATTATTATGTCATTCTTCGGACATCAGGAGTTTCTTTTGTCAGATACATGTTTTTTCTGTCTATTGCCACTATCCTTATGCTCCAGTTTAAAATGTGTGAGAATGCAGCTGGGACCACTGAGCGGGTGGGTGGGAAGTAACAACTTGAAATAGTACTCAACTGGCACTTCCACTGTGGAGATTCTTAGTGCTACAAAATGAAGTGGGCATTGCTAGGGATTTCATGCCCGCTTCATTTTGTGTCATGGGTTGTGTTTGCGCCTATTACAGCGCAGTATTCATCTATACCAAAACTTACCATGTTACAATCTTGAATTTAACTTTGTTTTACCAGCTATTGCCTCATTGAGACTGAGATCTATTTTGCAAGGGCAGCCTAGATACTGTACTGTATGTACCAAAGTTGCAGAAGCACAGCGTTCACATGCATGTGTAACACACCCCCCTCTCCTGTGCTGCAGGAGGTCTTGTGTTACCAGCAGCCTGTTGCTCTTCTGCCACTAAGGGGTTAAACTGTCAGTGGGTTATTTAAACAATATACCATGAGAGGGTGTAGGTGATGACAGGATTTACCCATGCCTGGTGTGGTTTGTTCACCAGAAGCAGCTGAGTGGGTAAACCAGACCAGAAGTGGGTACATTTTGGCATCACCCCCACCCCCGAGAGGCATATTACGATTATACAATGTGCCGTTTTTTTTTTTTGGGGGGGTGCGAATTAAAGAAACACTTCTTGTATTTTAAATGTGTTTTTATTTTTTATTGCTGCGCAGCATAAAGTAGTTCTGTGTTGTCCTCAATTGTATGCTCCCAGGGAGACGCTACCTTTGCTGTCCATTTGGTGCAGAGTGAGCAGTGTTTGTTTATTTATTTTTTTTTTTTTTTAGTATTGATGGGTGCTATAGAGAGAGAGGTAAAGACAGGCTTCTTTGCTTCTTTTGGTTGAGAAGAGTCAGTGGGTACCAAGCGGCAATGGCCACGCATTTTAGATGTGGAGCTGTTCTGTGACTGCTGTTCCGGTCCCCCTCCGGTTACCTCAGGGATCAGTCCTGGGGCCAGTCCTCTTCAACATCTTCATTAGTGACCTTGCAGATGGACTAGAGGGTAAGGCTTGTCTGTTTGCAGATGACACCAAGATCTGCAACAGAGTAGATGATCCAGATGGGGTGGGCAGAATGAGAAGAGATCTGGATAAACTAGCAGAATGGTCAGAAGAGTGGCAACTGGGATTTAATGCAAAGTGCAAAATCATGCACATGGAAGAGAAACCCTGAAGCCACCTATAGGCTGGGAGGGAGTTGCTAGCAGTCACAAAGGAAGAAAGAGACTTGGGCATCATCATCACTGATGACCTAAAATCATCAAACAGACCTCTAAAGCAGTAGGTAAGGCTAGGGGGGTGTTAGGGTGTATTAGTAGAGGGTATCACAAGTCGTAGAGAGAGTAATAATCCCTCTGACAAGACACTGGTTAGCCCCATCTGGAGTACTGCATGCAGTATTGAGGCCACACCTTCACAAGGACATTAACCAAATTGAGGCAGTCCAGAGAAGGGCAACCAAAATGGTGCAGGGACTGCATCAGAAGACATATGAGGACAGATTAACGGAGCTCAATATGTATGCCCTTGAGCAAAGGAGGGGGAGAGAGGTGATATGATCGAAACATTCAAACACCTTAAGGGCATTAACAAGGTGAAAGAGTCTAACATGTTTAAATATAAGAAAAATAGCAGGACAAGAGGACACAGCATGAGATTAGAGGGAGGCCAATTAAGGGGGAATGTGAGGAAATTCTTTTTCACAGAAAGGGTGGTGGATGCATGGAATGGCTTACCACAAGAAGTGGTTGCTATGAATACAGTGCAGGGCTTCAAACAGGCATGGGATAGGCATAAGGGAGCAATACAGATAAGTATGAATAGATAGGCCACTGACAGAGCAAAGGCTGATGGCACATTTATAAGGTAGAAAAAGAAATGGGCAGACTGGATGGGCCTTGCGGTCCTTATCTGCCGTCAACTTCTATGCTTCTGTGTTTCTTATCTTCATAGGCAGTTCTGGGACCAGAGACTGAAGTTATTGGGAGATAAGGGGGAACAATTACCTTGGGTAAGCCCTGATTTGGAGGGCGTGAGAAAGCTTGCAGTAATTCATGGCTGTTGAGGACACTTTTTCTTTCCTTTGGTTGCTGTTCTCCATCACGTTTATGGAGAATCCAACATGGTGGTTTCAGTTTTTTCATTTATGGGGTCAGACTGATTTCACACACTGCATTCTAGATGTGGCTGGCTGGCATTTCTTCCCGTGGGGTGATAGTATGATTTACACATTGTAAATCATGCCAGCCAGCCAATCAGGGTGCAGTATTTTAAGAACCATTGTATAATTCATATTATAACGTGTGATTTGATTGGCTGAAAGCAGCTCAGAGCTGTGTAATTATTGACCCATAATTACACTCCTGAACTACTTGCAGACATTACAGCTCTATAACATTAACATAGAAAAGTATCACTACACTCCCACATTCTGACAGGAGCTGCCACTTCAGACCTGTCACTTCACCAGCAGGCAATAAAAGTGAAACAACATCTACACAGAATGGCAAAGAACTTTTTCATCTACCTGAATCACAAAAACGTTTTTGACTGTACTGCTGTAAAAACTACTAAATGGGAGAAATAGGAGACTGCACTTTGATTAGGGAGATAGAAAAATCAGCTATTTACTGTACGCACAATGCTTCACTATGTAAATTAGTATCAGGCTGTTATATTTCTGCACTCACTACAGAATTAGGAGACTGCATCTCTCAGTAAAGAAATCTTGTCAGTTATGTACTGTATGCACAATGCCTTATTTTGAAAATAAACATCTGAGAACTTATTGTGTTGTAACCACTACAAAAATAGAAGACTGTACCTTCCAGTAAGGGAAATGAAATATAACTTCATAATGTACCCACAGTGCCTTGCTACAGTGTGTGTATTTACATATTAGTTACTATGCTGCAGTCACCACTACCAAAATAGAAGACTGCACCTCTGACTAGGGAAAGTTTAAGACACCTTTATAATCTGCTGTACCCATTATCAAAATAAGAGTTAACAGATTTAACAGAAAGGGACTACTTTATGTCAAAATGCAGTTATAATAATAATAAATTAAAATGTCTTTGCAAGCAGTGTTATGATTTTTTTTGTTTTTAATTTTAGAGCACTAACAATTTTTCTGCACGTTACAAGTGCAATAAGACACTTCAAGGATGTGTAAATATGCTGTAATAATTGCACTTTGCTCATGGGTGTTTAAAGGCACTTGGTACAAGCACCTCATGCCTAACAACATCCTTGGGTTGTGCAGTTATTATAGCATAATTACTCACCCTGGCGTGTCTTATTGCATATATAGAGTCTGATGCAGCAAGTCAAAAACTATACTTGTAGGTTTAACAAGTTCTGCCCAAACCCAATTCTCTTCAAGAACAATGATTAATGGCAGAACATTCTGTTTATTGATCAACAACAAAAATATTATGAACATTCACTGCTGTTGAGAAAATTAAGTCAAGAGGGGCCCTGATAGGAAATGTATTGCCAGGTCCCAGACAGATAGGCCAGGGGTTCTAATTTGGGCATGAAGCTTCGGTAATAAAAAGGTTCTGCACCAGAGGTTCTTCGCTTGTTCCACCTGGGCTCTGCCCTTGGTGAAAATGGCATAAGGAAGGACTGGGGGTGGGGCCTCCCCTCAAGCAGCAGTGAGCAGTTTCAGAAGTAGGTGCAAGATTAATTACAGAATGTTAAGGTTGTTGGAAAAAAGAAATTGCCTATGTGGTTTAGAAATTTGTTTTATAATGCAGGAAACATCTGAAATAAACAACAATGGATAACCCTAAATGACCACGGTCAACATGAATAATTCCGAAACTACTGTATATTGCCCATGGTCATTCAGGGTCTGTCTCTGGTCCATTTACTACTGTATCAGTGGTTGTCCATGGGTAACTGTGGTTAAAATCAAGGGCAAATCATGAAAAGACCATAGTCGCTGGCTGTGTATAAAACCATGGTTAACTATCCACAACTATGGTTTATCCCTGATCATTAGAGCAGGGTGAGGAGCGATAAGATGAGATAGTGTTATTCCAGAAGGCCAAGAGGTAGGACCTACAAAAGTGAGGGGATTATGTACAGTATGTACAACTTTACAGTGAAGTCTTCTGATCTTCTTCGGGGGATCTCAGTCAGGTCGCACTTTAGGAACTTCACAGTCAGGAAAGCATGATCCACACAGAAGATTTTCAGCAGTACAACTGGGTTGCCCATGCCATTGACGTCTGTCGACATCAACAACCCTATAAAGGCATGAGCGGCCCCGCTCCCTCCTCAACTCTTTCCTGCCGTTGACTTGCTCACATGGGTCTTCATAGAACCTCCAATGCAGTATTCATGCCTTTTTTCAACTACCGTTTTTCTTCTGTTGTTTTTCAGACTCTTTTTTATTTAAAGACTCCTCCAACTTGTTTATGTGAAGAGTTAATTCTTCAACTTCTCTCTTCTGTCACTGCCGCTGTGGAAAAAAGATTACCTCCACAGACGAACATTCTCTCTGTGTCTGCTGTCTTGGACCTGACCACGAAGCTTCTGACGGTGAGCTCTGCCAGAAGTTTAACCAAACAACCCTCAGGTGATGCAAAAAGACTCTTAAAAATTTCCTGATGGATCAACAGGTAGCTAGTTCTGGGCAGGGGTTCTCCGGGGTCCCAGCCTCTCAGTCACCAATGGGGTTGTCGAGCTCCAAGGCCCAAGACAAATCCTCAGGGAAAAGTCATAAAAAAGACCGAGATCGCAACCACTGCCCCCCCCCCCCGTGGTGATCTTGTTCCCTGACAGCCTCCTCTCCTTCTTCCGGGGGATCCTCATCAGCTGCAGCTGTGCCAACATGCACAATTGCTGTTCAGGTTTCTGTACTCACCAGACCCATATCGACAGCACCCCTGCCCAATTCACAGGGCAGTTGGCTGTCAACCTACAGGTTATCGGCCCCTCCTTCCCATCATCTATGGCCTTCTGGTTGAGGCCTGACCATTCTCCCTTTGGGACTCCAGGCTCTTTGGGCTGACAGGGTCCAGCAGGCGGGTCATCAACAACCATGCCACCCCAATCAATGAATGTCATCGACCTGAACGAAAAATTGATATAATTCACTTTGGTGAGTGTGCAACAGCTAAGCATGTACAGGCTCACTTTGCCGACACCATAGACGGCAACTTCATCATCGACACCTACACATCAGCCACAGGAAGCTCCCTGCAGGCCGTCGGTGATGTATCCGATGCTAGAAATCGATTTGGAAAAGATCAACTTCAAAGAGGGGTACCATCCGGATCTCATTCTGCCTGATGATGAGGAGAAAGAAGAGGAATAGATCTTGGTCTCTGACAGATCCATAGCTTCCTCTGTCTGTGAGGATTCAGATAAGCACACTTCCAGGTCTCCTGGTCTTCCGGGCTATAATTTTTAGAGGGAGTACCTGCTGTTCTAGAGGGGGACACTGGGGGTTGTATTCTATGCCTTCTAGGGAACTACAAACTCATATGCCCTAGTATTATTGGAGCAGGATTTTTTAATTTTTTTCAGTTCTTTACAACTGGTATGGTGGAAAAGGTCTTTTAAGACTTAGGGAGTGGCAATAAATACTTTTAACACTCTTTCTGTGCAGTTTGACTAGCGAGGGTGAGCGGTCACATGACCTGCCACTTCCTGGTTCCAGAGAGATAAATTCTCATCACAGAGCGAGCAGCTCAGTACAACAGACAGTTTCCTCACATGAGAGTGGGCTGATGAAATGTTACAGCTGTGCTTTTATGTTAAAATCATGGGACACTGAAATCCTCGCTGTAATTTTTAGCGGGAGTACCTGCTGTTCTAGAGGGGGACACTGGGAGTTGTAGTCTGTGCCCTCTGGGGGACTATAAACTCATATTCCCTAGTATTACTGGAGCAGGACTTTTTATTTTTTTCAGTTCTTTACAACCGTATGCTGGAAAAGGTATTTTAAGACCTATCGAGTGGTAATAAATACTTTTAACACTCTTTCTGTGCAGTTTGACCAGTGAGGGTGAGTGGTCACTTGACCCACCACTTTCTGGCTCCAGAGAGATAAATTCTTGTCATAGAGCAAGCAGGGTGAGCTCAGGTAGGGCGACGCGTGCAGAGACATGCGCATCCCAGCATGTGTCTGCTGCGTCCGCAGTGGACCCAAGGAACAAGGGGCACAGCATACAGCTTAGGGTAAGTGGTTGGTGAAAAGTTAACAAAATGGAGCCACAGCTCATAAAGTGTGAACTTTGTCTGATGTATGAATGGGGTGGACAAACGGAGAGGCATAATTGTTGGAAATGTGTCCTAATAAAGGAACTGAAATACAAATGTGAAATAAGACAAGATATTAAGTCTTTAGAAAACTTGATAGATTCGGTAGTCAGTGATTAGGCACAGAGCCAAATGAAATAGAAAATGAAGTAGAAGAGTGGGCCACAGTCAGGAAAAGAAAAGGGAAGCATAGATGTAAACAGATTTACAACAGCACCCCTATTGAAATGGCAAATAAATTCACGGTACTGGATAATTTGGAGCTAGAACTGGGGTTAACAAAATAGGAATTCAGCCCAGGGGTAGCATAGCTAATAAACCAGGAGAGGATACACAGAGAAATATAAAAGTGGATAAATTAAGACATTCAGTTTCTATTAACCCAAGAACAACAAACCCAAATAGGGCACATAATCATCCCCCGGAAGAAGAACAAAAAACTGAAACTAGAGAAATCATAGTTCTAGGAGATTCCAGTATAAGGGGAATTGATAGAATTCTATGTAAAGAGAGAAAACAAAATACCACAGTTAGCATGTTTCCAGGAATAAAAATTAATGAATTAAGACAAGTATTAAAAGGATGTTTGGGGAAAGCAGAGCAACTGCTGGTAATTCTACAGATAGGTGTTAATGATATAAGTTCTAAAAAGATTGGGAAGATCTTGGAAGACTATATGGACCTAATACACGACTTAAAAAAATCCACATCTGACATTATTATATCTGGTATCCTATCAACTTCTGGGAGATTTCATTATAAAAACCACTGTATCACTTTGTTTAATAGTAGGTTAAGGAAGCTTTGCTTGCAAAAAGGGATAGGTTTCATAGAAACTAAAGTATTTTCAGGAATGACTCACTGTATAAGAAGGATGGGTTACATCTAAATAAAATGGGGGAAAGAATGTTGGGAAAAACTTTAAATAAAATTATTGAGAATCATTTAAACTGGGAGGGGGGGGAAGAACAGTCAGAGTGAATCATTAAACCCTTCATCAAAACAATACATAAAACAACCAAATGCTGTCAGATGTTTATTGGCCAATGTTTGTAATCTGGACAACAAGTTTAATGAATTCACTTAATTAATAAAGGAAAATGATATTAAAATTTAAATTCTTACTGAGACATGGTGGGGGGGGGGGATACATGAGACAAAAACATAAACGGATATATTTTGTATAAAAAAATCCAGAATACATAGGAAGGGAGGAGGGGTGGCAGTTTATGTTCATGATTCACTTACAAGTATGGAATTAGATGAGGGAAGTTTAAATATTGAACATCTGTCCATAAAGATTGTCACATTAAATACCCCAAAAATCATTCTGAGGGTGCTATATCATCCCCCTCAACAAACAGAGAGAGGGATCTAGAAATTTTGAATTATTTGGATCTTTTAGATCCTGCAGAGAATATTATTTTGGCAGGTGATTTAAACTTACCTGGCATTGATTAGGTGAGGCAAAACACAAATGGTTGCATTGAAAGAGATTATCTAGAAAAATGTAATCAGTTAGGTCTAGAACAGACA
Source organism: Neoceratodus forsteri (assembly GCA_016271365.2). NCBI lineage: Eukaryota > Metazoa > Chordata > Ceratodontiformes > Ceratodontidae > Neoceratodus > Neoceratodus forsteri. Next base: position 317,661,012 of record CM057454.1, read on the forward strand.
GTACATGAGGACAACAGGGGAATTAAGCTATTAGATGCCATCCTAACCAATATGGGAACAAATATAACACATACTGAGGTAGGCCCCCCAATAGCAAACAGTGATCATCTGACTATTTTCTTCAACTTAAAGGGTACCTAAACAAGCAGTTTTTTAAAACTGCGAACTCCAAAATCTGGCTTCATAGCAAGGTAAAGTAAAGACTGATGTTTACATTTATGCTAAAACTGCATTTATGTAAATAACAGAAATGCAGTTTCATAGCTTTTGATAAATGTAACCGTCAGCCTTTCACTTTCAAAAAAAACAGCCTTGGCTTCTCCCTAAGATGTCTACCAAGTGTGTTAAGTGATGAGTCATGATGACATCATCTGAGCCAGAGCCAGAGATCCACATATATTTCTATAGTGCTAGCTAGTTCTTCTTTCCCTCTTTGTTTTGAATTGTTGTACCAGAATGATCAACACCATGTATTAACTCGTGGATTATTTTGATCAGTACACATGTTAGGCTATGATTTTGTTCATTTTGTTTACTTTACTTGTGGAAAATGTTTTGCAATCCAGCTGACTTTTTCTTTAGCAAACTGCTTTATAGTACAGCATTTCAAATGCCTGATGATCTAGTGGTTATATGATGCACTGAAGTTTGCTTTTTGTTAACCAGGAGAGAGACTCTAGGCTAAAAGCTTGTTTACATATGTGGCCTGTTAGCACAAGGAAGTTTAGTGACTTGCTCAGGGTCACACAGCAAAGCACCGGTCTTGCTCAGTTCCAAAGCTCATGCTTTCTTGTTAATCCACAAATAAGGTTTTCGTTTTCCATGTGAACCCCTTTCACCTAGCCTGCCTTCTGTTGCACACCCCACCATCCATACCCTGTCCTTAGTACTGCCTGCAGTCTCATGAAGAGAATTATTACACCTCAGATTGTAATCTTGTACCTCAGAGGGTTGTGCACCCCTTTTCTGATATGCATCATCAGCTGGCACTGTTAAAAAATGCCTCCCAAATCACTCTCCAGAACACATTCTTAGTGTTTGACTTCTGCTCCCACAGTAAACAGTGAATGGATCACCACCCTTCTGCACAATGAAGGTAGTATGTACAGTTCCCTATTGTGTTTTTTTCCCACCTCATTAACCAACAACTAGGTCTTCCTGGAGGGCCAAGCAATAAGCATTATGACCCATCAGAAAAACTGCTGTTCATGCCCTCATAAGGGCTGCACTTACAATGGATAACAATATTATTAGCAAGAGAGGCATATTAATACCCTGAGTGAATCCACCTGACTTCCAGTGTCAGTCTATTCCTTAACCTGTGATATGTAGAACCACGAAGGACAGTTCCCAGCAATTCTTCTCTAGTACTTTTCTGTGCTCTACTCCATAATGTGAGTTGACTGGCTGCCACCCTTCCAAATCTTGAATGAGCTATACACAACTCCCTCAATACTGTCCTAACAAACATCAACACCCCTCCCCCACCCAAGTGTAATCTCTCCTACACTGAATTCAAGTAACAGTTTAGGTGCAGCCCTGCCACTCTGAGTATTTGTCATCACTGGCTACTCTCGTCCACAGTCAGGTACTGATCACAATGCTGGCAGCCCCACATTTCAGATCTCACAGTGATCTGCTCAGCGTCCTCCTTCATGTCTTCAACTAACCTGAATATAGCGGTACCCTGCTGGAATGGCCTCTTCTGTTCCTCTCTGGCATTCATTCTTCTCACCTGCTCCCCTCACCTAAAACTGGTGAGTTCACTAGCCTTCCGTATCATGAATGTGTTTAGTACAGTCTCCCGTGTTATATTTACACATTAATAATAAACATGATCTTCTGGTAAGCCAGGCTAATAGCAGCATGGCATAAGTGGAAAAATAGGCATTCCTACCAATATAAGATAAAGCCACCTATGAGTAGGCACTATTATGTGATGTGCATAATGATGTGCACACCCATCATTTAATAGTGCCTAATCAAAGGTAGCCTAGATCTTTTAAGGTTAGGAAAGCCCACCATTCCCCTTGTTCCCTGCTGCTATGAGCCTGACTTACTGGAAAGATATGTTTATATTTGATGTGTCAAAATAAAACAGGGACTGTACTACTTGCATTCATGATGCAAAAGGGTGATGAGCACACCAGTTTTTGGTGTGAGGAGGAATAGCAAAGCATGAATACCAGAGGGGGACTGAGAAGGCCACTCTTGCAAGATACTGCTATATTCAGGGAAGGGGGAAGACAGAAGAAGAGAAATATGAGCAGATTACTGTGAGAAATAAGATGTGGGGCTGCCAGCACCTTAATCACTACCTGACCCTGTTGTCCTGGTCAACATTCCCCTTCCCATAAAACCAGTTCATGCAATTGTCCAAGGCTGTGTGTGGATATTAATGCATGAAATGGCTGCCACTACACGTTCAGTCACTTCACTACCAGTCTAGTATTGCTTGTAAAGCACTTTGGAAAACAGTGTGTATGAAAGCCACTATATAAATGCTAATTCTTATTATTATTTTTCCCCAGGGAAAAAGAAGACAAGACAAGCATATATTTGAGTTTTGAGAAAGTATGAAATCTAACATTAGACTGCACAAGAACTTTACTACAAAAAAATGGTGGCTGTAGGGGGTGGTGAAGGGCGTGGTTGCACCCTTCCCCATATAGTAACGTACTTGCTTGCTGTTGCATTATACTTTGTTGAAGAAGTCTGATTTATTGATTGTACAAACATTTACATTCAAACTATGGATTACATTTGTGGGTTCTGTCAAAAACATATGAGAAAAGAATAATAGCAGGAAATATAAAGGTTTAATAAAAATTTTAAAAAGCGCATGTTAAGCATGCACACCACCCCCATTGTAGCATTCTGGAGCCACCATAACCACTAGACCACCAGGTTATTCAAGATTTGTACTGCACTGTGGTTTGCCACAGAGAAAGTCGGTTGGATTAAAACACATTTTCAGCATGTTAAAGTAAACAAAATGAACAGAACCATAGCCTGACGTGTGCATTATACAAAATAATGCACATTGTTTTGACCGTTTAGGTTAAACAATTCTGTACAAAGGGAAAAAAGAACTAGTCTGCACTATAGAGAGCCATATATCTCACTGACTTTGGCTCAAGTGATGTCATCACATAACACATTTGGCGGCCATTTTAGGAAGCAAGTAAGACAGTTTTTTTGAAATTGGAAGGCTGGTTTTACAATTTTCAAATGCTCTGGAACAACATTTAGGTCAATTATGTAATTGTAGTTTTAGCTTTAATGAATACAGCAGCCTTTCTTTTAGTCACTTACAGATTCAATTTTTTGAATAGTTTGTTGTCAAAATGTTGTTTAGGTATCCTTTAAAAGATCTTCCCTGCAATTGGGTGGTAAAACTAAAATTCCAAATTTTAAAAAAGCAAACTTTGATAAAATAAGAGAGGCTATAAAAAATGGGATTGGAAAACAGATTTTACTGAATCAGCATTACATGAAATGTGGGATATACTGGTTGCCAAAATAGTCAATATATCACATATATATAAAATATACAGACAAGAATACAAAAAAGGGAAACCCCCCAAATAGTTTAATTAAAAAAAAATCAATCTAAAAAACAAAATGTATAAACAATACAAATTAAACAAGATCAGTTTATCAAAATATAAGGAACAGTTAAGGCTAGTAAAGAAATTAATAAAATCTTCCAAGGCATCTTTTGAGAAAAAAATAGCAATAAATAGTGTTGACAACTATAAGAATTTCTATTCTTATTTAAATAATAAAAGAAGAAACAAACAAAATATAGGTCCATTTAAGGACGGTAAAGTGGAAGTATTAAAGGTGAAAGAGATGGCTAATATTCAGAACTAACATTTTGTCACAGTAGTCAACAGTAATGACAAAACCTTGAAAGTCACAAAACATACTATATTAGAAAAAACAAGATTATATTTTAAATAAATGATGTAGCAGAGAGATTAAGTAAATTGAATATTAATAAATCTCCAGGACCGGATAATCTGCACCCAAGCATCATCTAAGAGATAGCAGCAGAGATAGCTAGCTCCACCTATAGCCTTAATTTTTCAAAAATCCTTAGACATAGGGAGGGTGATAAGTGATAAACCAATGGTGAGAGGCTCATGTTGTTCCAATATTTAAAAAGGGTAAAAACGAGTCGCCTGAAAATTATAGACCGGTGACCCTGACGTCGGTTATGGGTAAGGTACTGGAAGGTATTATGAAAGACCATATTCTTGCCCATCTGAACAAAACAAAACAGTGGGATACAAACCAACATGGGTTCACAAAGGACAGATTGTGCCAGACAAACCTTCTCCTGTTTTACGAGAGGGTGAGCAAGGCTCTGGATCTAGGGAACTCCGTTGATGTGGTTTAGCTGGACTTCTCAAAGGCATTTGATAAACTCCCACACCAGGAATTAATTGAATCCTTAAATTCCCTACTGATAAATACATATATTATTAATTGGATATCAGCCTGGTTACATGGGAGAAGACAGAGGGTAGTAATCAATGGAGAGCTATCTGATTGTCTCTCTGTGACAACTGGGGTCCCTCAGGGGCCACTGTTGGGTCCCTGTTTATTTAATTTATATATTTCATCATTACAATGTAATTCAGAGTCAATATGGCTGACAAAGTTCACAGACGACTGCAGAATGGGGTCAGTGGTAAATTCATTTGCAGGACCAAGTAAAGCTTCAGGGTACCTTAAAGTACATAGATGACTGGACAAATAAACTTAAGTTAAAATTGAATGAAGAAAATTGTATTGTTTTACATATGGGGAGGAAAAATTTGGAATTAAATTGCAATATAAATAATAAACTCCTGAAACATTCTAAGGAAGAAAGAGACTTGGGAGTCATTATCAGGAAGGACTTTACTTTCGGTTCTCAATGTGACCAGGTTATAAAGAAAGCTAACGAACCACTTACAGTAACTGCATATTAAGGCATATTGCAAGTAGAAGTAAGGAGGTGTTGATCCCCCTCTATGGATCACTGGTGAGAACAACTTTGGAGTACTGTTCTCAAGTTTGGGCACCCTATAAAAAGGGTGAAGTGTCGAGACTGAAGCGGGTACAGAGAAGAGCAACCACAGCAATGCAGGGATTGAGGGAAAGACCATATGAGGAGAGACTGGAAGAACTGAATCTGTATTCATTTACTTATAGGAGATGGAAGGGCGATATGATTTTGGTATACAGAGCTTTCCAAGACCAGAGACTAAGAACAGATCTGGGACTAGAACTAAAACAAAAAAGTTTTAATACTATAATGCATAATAAACAACTGCATCAACATAAGTGGAACTTCTTTAAAAGAAAATCCTGGTTTAGTCAAAGAGTAGTCCCTCATTGGAATTCTCTTCCAATTGAGGCAGTGGACAGTCCGACATTGGTAACCTTTAAGGCAAGACTAGATAAAATTAGTCAAAACAAGGTTAGAGTTTATTAAATAAATATGAAAAGTTAGTTTGATGTAGCAGGCAAATTTGGATGAAAGTCTATTATAAGTCTTGTATATGCTATGATACTATGACCCCATCTTCTTTAATGTAATAAAGCAGTTGTCCTTAGCCATGGGCTTCCACACTGAGGAAGAAGATGCCACTAGGAAAGAGCTGGTGAACTTCCTGGAGATCCCAGCATGTCCTCCCAAAATCATTCATCCAGTTTTGCCTGCCTTGAGGAATGTAGCCACAGCATCTTGGCACAGACCAGACATGGTGCCAGCTATGCCCCACAGAGCGGACAAACTTTATCATGCCCCTCAGTGGTTTTCTTGCTATACTGCCCAGCCTGAAACAGACTCTGTGGTCATTAAGGAAGCCCACGAAAGGTCTAAAGTACCTAAGCACCTTAGTTCCCTCCCCCCAGACACAGAGTCTTTCAAAATTGACCTCTGGGGTAAGAGGGTATATCCCTCCTCCACACTGGGTTTGAGGATTGCAAACTACCTGTTCCACATGGTAATGTGCCAAAATGCTAAGTGGAAGAAGGGCAAGGCTGCTGCCCAGGCCCTCCCAGATGGCACACAGAAGCAGGAGCTGCTTCAGTGTCTTTAGGCCACTGAAGACATCAGTAAACACCTCCTCAGAGCCCTCTACTACATGGCTGACACAATTGCCAGAGCTGCTGCCATGGGCATATGCCTATGTAGGCACTTCTGGCTGAGGGTATCCAGCTTTGCTGCTTATGTTCCACAGAAGGTGCTTAATGCCCTTTTTTAACAGAACTAAGCTGTTTGGCCCTGATGTCCCGGACATTATTTGTAACTTGCAACTTCTTTTTGTGACCCTGTATCTAGGATGACAGGTCTGGGAAGAACTCCAATCTACTGCCTTCCAAGACAATATCCCCTTTGCTTTGCACAGCCTGCAGCAATGGAACCCTGGCTTCTGGTGTTGAAAGCATGACTATAGCTATTAGGGGCCTCTCTACAGATCCTCCTCATGGCTTCTGGCACAATGGAATGGTGACAGCTTGGACCACCCATACTCCCATATCCCTCAGAAGCAAATTCAAGTTCTCAAAAATCAACTTGTCCAGTGTAGCCACCAGTTCCGTTCAACCTGCAAATCATGGGGGAAATCCCACAATATAAACATTGCATTGCCGGATCCCATTCTCCAACATTTCCACCTTGGCTCGGAGGAAACCAACATCACAGATCAGGCCTGAACTAACCTCTGATTGATGCTCGGAAGTGCTAGTAAGCTCAGCAATAGCAGATTTATTCCCAGTAAACTTGTTGTCCGTTGTCCAGGTCAGTGAGCTTCTGGTCCATATTAGCTAAATGCTTATTCATTTCATCTCCTGTCACTTGTAATTTATTCAGGAACGGGAGGATTTGAGCAAAGTCTGAAGCCTTAAATGCAGTCGGGCTTCCAGTCTTTGAGGACACGCTAGTCCCAGGCAAGTTAAAGCATGTTTCAGTCCCTGAAACCATGGGCTGCTGGTGTGTTTTTGGCCCCATATTGATCTACAAATCTTCCTCTTCCAGTGATGTGCTCAAAAATAAGCAGAGAATAGTAAATATGATTAATACTGCATTTAATTGAATGACTACTTGGGCTGTGTGGCTGGGTGTTTGTCTCTGTCAGTAGTTTAGTTTTGTGGATTTTCATGTGTTTTGGCTTGGAGGAACTAGACCATTCTTGGATATGAGATCTATGAAAGTTTCCTGGAGTAAGAAACTGGAAAACATCACCAGCAGATGTTGGGATTCTTGTTTTAAATCAACTTTTTTGGAAGTCATCACAATCAAAGTAAGTACAGCTAAGAAATTCTACAAGCTCTGACCTGGGGAGTGCAAACTGAATCCACATTTCCGTTTACCTTGTTGCTAAAGGGAACTGCATGTCTTTGAGAATCATTCACAACTATTTAAACAAAGGGAAGACACTGACAAAGGGTTTTAACTTCCTGCATATGCCCCAGCGCAGTGTTCCAGGAATTTAACACATCCTTTGTCTTGTTACTGTAGATCAAACAGTTTACTGGTCATTTTCCTGTGGATTTGATTATTTTACATAATTTGGCAATGGGGCAAATCCTCCCCCTGGAGGCACACCACCAAAATTGATCTGTCCCTGCTCATGTGTGAGCCTTGGGCACATCTAGCCACATTGCATACAACTATCACAATGTTGCATTTTTGACATTACCACCTGGCATACTACTGTTCAAAAAGAAACGCAACCTCTCTCTGACTGTACTCCGCCTATGCACCCTGAAACCTGTGCTCCTCCTCCTGCTGCTATTAGGGACTGTTCACCCTAACCCCGGACCAAACACCTCCAACCAAAACAAACCAACAGGCACTCTGTCAATCATGTGCCTGAACATCTGCAGTTTACTTCCTAAGCTTGATGCACTGCAAGCCTTTACCACCCAACACAACCCAGATATTCTATCAGTAGTTGAAACTTGGCTCACCCCAAAGGTTCCTGACCAGGCAATCACCCTTCCTGGCTACAGTGTCTTCCGGGTTGATCGTAAGTCCAAAATAGGTGGAGGGTGTGCCTTATATGTGAAAGACACTTTCCGAGGACACCTCACTGATTCCAATCTTCCAGCAACACCTGCTCAGATTATTCCCATCAGACTCCTATTAGGCACCCACAATAAGGCCCTCACAGTTGTCACTGTTTACATACCTCCTAAGGAACAGGGACCTGGTCTAACCGCTGTCCTTGACTTTTTCCAATCCCATCCATTGGACTCCGAAATCATCCTTCTTGGTAACTTTAACATTAATTGGCTCTTAGCTGAAGGTGCGTCATTTAAGGACTCCATTATATCAGCTAACCTGACTCAAATGGTTGACTATGCAACCAGAAAGAACTACAGAACTGGGGCCTGCACCCTACTCAACTGGATCCTAATCAACCACTCCTCTCAGATCACGAAAACCTCAGTCCTCCCTAACTCACTCAGTGACCACTCTCCCATCAGATGTACCTGATCAAACAAACTCTATAAGCCCCCTTCAAAAATTATCACCAGCAGAATTCTACTCCGTGGTCAGCTACCCCACCTCAAATCGCACCTCAGTCTGCAGGATTGGTCCCCCATCTTCAAGGCAACAGATACTAATACTGCACTGGAGGAATTTATTCACATTTTCATTGAAGCCTGTAATAAATTTGCCCCCCTCAAAAAACGTAAAGTTAAATCATTCAGTAACCCTTGGCTGTCAGGAGACCGCTTAATAAAACTTAAATCCAGGGACCACCTCTGGGAACTGGCTAGAAACTCCGGTAAGCAACTTGACATCCAGAATTATAAATGGGCATGGAACGACTACACCAAATCCATTCGGCAACAGAAATCTGACTACTATAAAAATGCCCTCACTAACTCCTGGGGAAATGGAGGGATATCCGGGAAAACATTAAAGATGTCACTGGGAAGCAGTCAAAATCTTCACCGAACATACTCAACATAAATGGGCACACTATACTCGACTCTAAAACTATTGCAAACACTTTTAACATCGCTTTCACTGACCTTAGCAGTGTTCTCCCCTCCGACTTCTTCCAAGATGTGTCAACTCCCATCCCCCTCAACTCCTCCACCCACGCCTGTCACCCACCTTTCTACTTTAAAGTACTAAAGAAACATCAAGTCTGAAACTATGTTGCCAAAGCCATCAGCAAATCTAGAACAAGCAATGACACACTTGACCTCAAGCTACTGGCCCTAATTCTTGACGAGGTACTTGGGCCCCTCACCAAGATCTTTAGTCTCACTCTTTCCTCTAGCCAGTTCCCGGACAAATGGAAAATGGCCACTGTTACCTCGATTCACAGAAGTGGTGATAAGGCTGACCATGCGAACTTCCGCCCTATCTCCATTCTGCCTCCCCTATCGAAGGCGCTGGAATGTATAGTAGCGGACCAACTTACCGAACATCTGGACAATTATAATATTCTCTGTAAACAGCAACATGGCTTTAGAAAAGGTCATAGTACATCCTCTGCCTTACTCGAATTCACCGGCTCCATTCACAGCTCCCTCGACAATGGACAACTAACTGGTGCTATTTTCATCGACCTGACCAAAGCCTTCGATACTGTCCACCACTCCCTCCTGCTGAGCCAACTAAAAAATGCTGGTCTCTCCAATGATTCAATATCTTTGTTCAAAAGCTATCTTGAAAACCGCTCCCAGCGTGTAAAAATTGGAGATGTGCACTCTGATTCCAAACCTGTCCTCTCTGGAGTCCCCCAGAGTTCAATACTGGGCCCCCTACTCTTCAGCCTGTTCCTTAACACCCTACCGGACTCCTGCACTGAACATATCACCCTGTAAGCTGATGATGCAGTAATCCTTGCCACACACCAGAACCCGAAGAAACTGCAAGAAAATCTCCAACTCGGCTTCTCCTCAGTTGAGAATTGGTTCACAAAGCACAAACTGATCCTTAATCAAAAAAAAAAAAATAAAGGCCATGATCTTCAGCAGCTCCCCTAATAAACATAAGCATTTCCAACTCTCCGTTATCACCAGACAAGGTGCCGCACTAGAACAAGTCAAAAACGTTAAATACCTCGGGATCACCCTTGACCCTCACCTCTCCTACACTGCCCACATCGACCATGTCGCCAAAGCCGCTAACTCCCGAATTAGGCCTGCTATTCCATCATAGGAAACACCTGACACCTGAAGCCCTTGCTGTCGCTGTCCAGAGCTCCATCATATCCATCATTGATTATGGCATTATCATTTATGGCTCTGCTACAACCACCGCACTCAAACGTGTATCCACCTCAGGCCTGTCGACTTGTCACTGGCTCCCAATGCCTAACTCACACCTGTGACCTCTATTCTCAAACTGGATGATTGAATCTTGCCAATCGAATAAAACACCAAACTCGTATTACTACTAAGAAAATCTTGCTGGGCCTTGCCCCCCCCGAAGTCTGTGCCCTTATACAACCAAGAATCCACACCCGACATACCAGGGGATCGAAACCTCAGCTTCTGCAAATTCCGCATTGCTGCACAACACAAGGCCAAAGATCCTTTGCTTACCGGGCCACTAGTTGGTACAACAGTCTTTCCAGTGACATCTCATCCTCACTTTTGCTCAGCACTTTTAAGACTCGTCTCCGCCTAACACTCACTGCCTCCAACCTCTTTGACTGTTGTGGCTAAACATATCTTTTGGTTCCATAGCTGAAGACACCCTTTTGGATCCACATCTACTCCTGCACTTTGCCAGCAACCCCCCTCCTATCTTCACCTCCCCTGCTGGCCCATGACACATGCCACCCAGCTGCACTACCTCTGTTCTTATTCGCCTTACACCTCTCCACTCTCTGTCCCCCCAACCTACCTCCCCTTTTCTCCCATCCACTTAGTCTCCCTGATTTCACCCTCCTCCTTTCCCTTTCCCGACCCCAAAGTTTCACCTTATTGTTCTTTTTTCATCTACAAGACTGTGTTTTTTTTTTTATTTTATGTACTGTTATCTTTGCTTATGATTGTCTCAATTGTACCAGTGATGTGGAACCTTTGTAAAAGAGCCTCAGCTCAAAGGTATTTGTAATCCTAGAACAAAATAAATAAATAATAAAAAAAATAAAATAATACATTTATTAAGCCCACCATGCAGCTCCAAAACAGACTTTTGACCCTGTTAGATGCTCCACAGTCCCCCCCCAGGACATTATTAACGATCTGCAAGCCTCAAGCAGGGCACTGAAGTCTGTCCACTGTCTCTACCATACTCAGCCAAGAGGTAGACAGCACCCCCCTTTGGCAAAGCAACCAATAGACCAGGTGCAGCCTCTGACCCTCAAGGGAAGTGCAGAGCCCCGGCTGCCTTTCCTACCCCTTCCAAATATGGAGTTGCATCCCAGAAGTGAGGGACCAGTCCCCGCGACTGGATCTCCCACTGCCTGACTCCATGCCAGACTGTCCTCTTCTGGTCTCCTTCCAAGAGGTCGTGGTCAGAGGTTGGTTCTCCCTTCAGCTAGACTAATGGAGAACCATAACTTCGGATTCCTGGATTTTTTAGATCATAGAGAGGGGTCACACCCTGGAGCTTATCTAGCAACCTCCAGAAACCCCTCCCCCACCCTCAAGTTACCCACTGGCTCAATTGTCTGTTCTCCAGGAGGAGGTACAGTCCCTTCTGCTCAAGCAGACCATAGAGCCAGTACCTAGGTGCCAGAGAAACAGGGTTTTCTTTTCCAGGCTTTTTCTGATCCCCAGAAAGACCAGAGATCTGAGGCCCATTCTGGATCAAAAGGACCTCAATCTGTATGTCCTGTACAAAAAGTTCTGGTTGGTAACTTTGCCAGGCCTGCTGCCCCTCCTCAAGATGGGAGACTGACTTTGTTCACTGGACATGCAGGATGTTTACCTGCACATATCAGTCTTTCCTCCTCACATGAGGTTTCTCTGCTTTGTGTTTGAGGGCAAGCATTAGCGGTTCAAAGTGCTGCCCTTTGGCTTGTCCTCTGCGCTGTGGGTCTTTATCAAGTGCTTAGCAGCAGTAGAAGCAGTGCTCAGAAGGAAAGGACAGTACATTTTTGCTTATCTAAAGGCCCCAAGCAGAGAACAGCTTCTGCTGACTCTGGAGAGAACTCTCTACTTGTTTCGCTCCCTGGGCATCACTGTCAGTCTGTCCAAGTCAGTTGTGGTACCATCCCAAAGGCTACAGTATATAGGGGCAGTTCTAGACTCAGCACAGGGGAAGGCCTCCTTGCCCCAGAGCAGGGCAGAGTGCCTTATAGCCCAGGCTCAGGAAGTCACTCAGAGCCACTATGTTCCTGCCAGGGTGTACCTGAGACTGCTGGGTCTTATGGCTGCTGCCATATCCACTATTCCACTGGCTAGACTCCATATGTGGTTTCTCCAGTGGACCCTGAGGGTACAGTGGGACCAATGCATGGACAAGTTGCATCATCTGGTCCTGGTCTCTTCCCTAGTCCGCAAGGTGCTACAGTGGTGGATGGACCCCTTGAATCTATTGCGAGGCATCCCATTCCAGATCTCCTCCCAACATCAGATCCTCACCACGGACACATCCAGTCTGGGCTGTGGAGAGCACCTGGGTTCTTTTCAGGCCCAGGGCTCTTGGTCTCAGATAGAAGCATCCCTGCATATCAGTGCTCTGGAGATGAGGGTGGTTCTGTATGCCATGCAGGCCTTTTGGGAACACCTTGCTCTGGGTCAGCTGCTGGTGCAGTCAGACAATCTCAGTCTAGTGTACTACATCAACAAGCAGCGGGGGACTCATTCGAACCCCCTATGCAGGGAGGCCATGAGAGTGTGGTACTGGGTGTTGGATCACGGTCTGTTACTCTCAGCAGTTCATGTGCCAGGTGTGCTAAACACTCTGGTGGACAGCCTCAGCTAGACTCGATCCAGCATGCATGAATGGGAGCTTCTCTCATCCACTGCAGAAGAGTTGCTGGACAGATGAGGTTGTTCACAGTTGGACCTGGTTGCATCCCCACTCAACACAAAACTGTCCAATTTCTGCTTGCTAGATCTAGGGCCTGGAGTTTTCTGGTGAAACACATTGTCCCTCTCCTGGAGTGGGAGGTTCCTTTATGCCTTCCCTCTGTTTCCTCTCATTCAGAGGGTGCTAATCAAACTGCAGATGGAGGGGGTCAGCATGATTCTGGTAGCTCCCCAAAGCCCATATTACCATATACCTACTCCCTACCACTCCTACTTCCCTCTGATCATGCTCCTCCTAGTCCCCTACTCTCCCTCCTCTTAAAGTTTTCCTCCCCCTTCTTTCTCTATCCTTAATCTATCTCCCTCCCGCGAGCTCAATCACTGCCTTGTGTAGGCAGGATCCTTAGCGTATGGTGGGCAACAACTTTACCTCCTTGCTTCTCTTTCTGCTTTTACTGCACACCCTCAGTCACTGCTAGATCACTGTCTTGTGCAGGCAGGATCACCCAGCACACTGGTGGAGTACTACCCCCTCTGCTATAGTTGACCCCTGCTTCCCCCTCCCACACCATTCATCCCCCAACACCCCCCTCTCTCACAGCACTATATATAATTAACTCTCACTGCCTATAACCTGTGTCCCACCAGTAGGGCTGTCCACCACCTTGCCCAGATAGAGAAAACAGGACACTGTTAATTTCAACCCCCTTCCCCCAGATACCCCCACCTACAATACCTCTCTCTCCTCTCCTCACCCTGCCACGCTCTACCTCTCCTCTCCTTGCTACCCCCCCCCCCTCTGGTTAACATAGCCTAACATTGGCCTACCCCTGCAGTCAATTAAGCACTTATAACCTACCCCAATACCCCTCTTATATGCACTTCAGTCTACCCTTTTGTCTCTGTTTGCCTTGAAAATCATGTTCTACCTGTGTCTCTCCATAAATTTCCTTTCCCTTCTTCCTTTCTTGCTCTCTGCAGTTTTTCCATTCCCTCCTTCCAGTCTTCCTCTCTTTACTCCAATCACTGTAAATCGTGAATATTTATGTTACACTAATGGTTACTAATTACTATTGTATCACCTTACCATCTAGTGCAACATACTGTTGCCAATTTATTATATGTGTTTCAGTGTTACCTACTATCACCAACTGTTGCCAAATTGCTATATGTGTCTTCATATCTACTGTAGTTAATTATTGCATTGGTAACCAACATGATCCACCTGTAATCCCTCTTGCTCTCATTATATGCAGTAAGCAAACTGTATTTCAATATTGTAACATTTCTCTGTATTCTATCCCATTGTTCCCTACCCCCAGATCACACTGGGAGATGAGCAACTTGTTACTCAGTGTACCTTCCTGGTGGAACATTTCAATAAATAAATAAATAAGCTCCATTCTGGCCTTGGCAGATATGTTTCCCCTACTGCAGCAGTTGGTGGAGGAACTTCCAGTCCCTCTCCCCCTCTGCAGGAACCTGCTGACCATGGAGCAGGGGACCCTGGTCCATCTCTACCTCAGGTCCCTCCATCTGCATGCTTGACTCCTGAGGACATAGCCATCACCAGATTTGGGGTCTCTAATGGAATGGTGGATGTCCTGGTGGCCACCTAGAAGCCATCCACTCGAGCCACATATGCCATGAAGTGAAAACGGTTTGCCATCTGGGCTGCCAGACATAATCTGGATCCTGTCACCTGTCTGTTGAACCACATCCTGGATTACCTGATCTCTCTGTCTCTCTCTCTCTCTCTCTGTCTCAGGTCTCCAGTACTCCTCTCTCAAGGTACACCTTTTAGTTATTTCTGCCTTCCATGAGCCCATGGGTGACCGCACGATTGCTCAGCTGGATGTCTTCCGTACCTTCTCCTGTTCTGGCTTGGGATTAAAATTTTGTTTTGGAGAAGTTGACCCTGTCTCCTTTGAGCCAGTTGTGACTTTTGAGTTGTGCTTTCTCTCCTGGAAAGCATTATATTTAGTTGTAGTTACTGCTGCTTGAAGAATTTCAGAGCTTCAGGCCCTCTGGTATGAGGAGCCTTATTTGATTTTTCACAAAGACAGGGTGTATTTGTGCACAAATCCTAAGTTTTTCCCTAAGGTGGTCTCCGACTTTATACTCAACCAGTGTATCCACCTTCCTGTTTATTTCCCTGAGCATGCCAATTCAGGGGAAGCACTGCTCCATACGTTAGATGTGGTGAGCACAATGGACGCGAGTCTTTTTAGCTCTGCATCTACCTGTGATGTGCGCAGAGCTTTGAAATGCTACCTGCTTTGCACCAAAGAATGTAAGTGTTTCAAGCTATAATGGTTTAACTAAAACAGTTCTAACTGCTGTGTGTCTAGGCAAGCACAGTTCTGTGTGTTGGACTTCACACAAAATAGTTACCACGAGAACAGATTTAACACTAGCAGTGTGGCCACACTAAACCATTTTCAAAAATGGTTACTGAGTAGTGTGGCTGCACTGAAATGGTTTAGCTGAACTGGTTTTAAAAATGGTTTTCAAAAACAGTTCTGTAGTGTGTCCAGTGCCTAAGTGGTTGGAAAATTGCATTGTGCTCTGCTACAACAAGTATAGCACAGAATTGCCAGGAGCGGTAAAAGCTCATTCCACAAGAGGCATGGCTACCTCTGTAGCTTGTTTCCGAGGGGTCTCAGCTGCTGACATCTGTGCGGCTGCCACCTGGAGTACCGTCCATACTTTCACTAAGCACCACAGTCTGGACATTGCCTCAAGAGCTCGTGCAGGTTTTGGCAGGGCTGTGCTGCAGGGCCTCCTGTCTCATGTTTATGGTGAGCCCTCCTCCTAGCATGTCTGTTTGCACTTGTAACTGCTTTGAACTCGTTCCTACAGTGCTACCTGATGAATGACATACCCCCAAAGAAAGAACAGTTACGTAAAATCTTAACATAACAATAGATCTTTGAGGGTATCTCAGTCATCAGGTTTGCTTTCCCTCCCACCATCCCCCTTTTTGGGGCTCTTGTCTTGGAACTGGCTGTCTGATGTATCCAGCCTTTCATACAGGTCTGAGCCTCTCTCTCTCTCTCTCTCTCTGCTCGGTCACCCATGGCTAGAGATATGCTTCCTTTGTCTCCAGGGGGAAGAACTGAGGAGGGAGAGGCCACTCACACCTTTATAGGGTTGGTGACATTGACGGATGTCGATGGCGTGGGTGGCCCCAGTTGTACTGCTGAAAATCTTCCATGTGGATCCTGCTTCACCGATGGTGAAGTACCTACTGTGTGACCTGATGACTGAGATCCCCTCGAAGATCAACTGTTACAGTAAGTTCTTACATAACTGTTCTTTTCCAGAGGAAATACTTTTATTCTGTGATTTTTCCTGTTTTATCTTACATGTACAGTATGCCCTTTCAGGCTTAGATCTGGGTTGCCCCTGAAAAAGGGATCTCTGGTCTCAGTGGGCTTACCCGGTTACCAAAATCTAAAGAAATAAATACGGTGTGCTCCAAGTGGTACTCTGATTTATATGGTTTTTGTTGTTGTCTTGTCCTCTCTTCTTGGTGAAAAGGAAACTGAGGTGGTGGGGCTGATGCCGCTGTATTTAGGGTGACAGTGCATGCTGAGGCCACCTGCTGGTGCTGAGCATTAGTGCCATCAGCACAAAAAGTTATGATTTCTGGGTGCTCCAGTGTCCTTAGCTCTAAGACCAAAGAGTGTGGCTATATAGAGGAGATACTCAAGAAGATGACGAGATCTTCGAGGATATCTTTCATCGGTCCACTCCTATGGAATTCTAGTCACCATGCACCAGGACCACATGGAAGCTTTATTGCAAGTGTAACCCCTAGGTGGTGCTATCCCAAGGGCTACTACCCCTGTCTGCGTGGCCAGTAGCAGGTTAAGGGGCCTGAGTTCTGAAACAGGTGCCTCCACCCGGAGGTCAGGGTTGGTAGTGGTCAAACTAACCTGGGCACAGCCCTCCGTGACACTGTAACCCCCCTCTTTCCCTTCTAGTGGTCTGAACAATATACGATAATCACTTTCACAGTACCCCTTGTACACCATACCATTACCCACACTATTTGCACTTACCATCAGGGCTGGTTCCCCGGCTCGGCCCTGGGGTCCCCACATAAAACAAGGTTATGCACAGTAAATAGCTACAGTACAGTACTCTTGGCACAAACTGGAACCACAGTCAGGTTAAATGCAGCAAAAAAAAAAGTCAGATCTGATTTATTCAAGGGACTTGAACAAGGAAGGGGTATAATCAGGTTGATTGGCTTAAAGGCTATATTAATCAGACAGTTATGCATGCACTTTAAGTCCCCACACAGTCACACACTCTGGGTACCCAGGCAGGGAAATGGTGGGCTAGCCAGGGAAGCTGCAGCTGGTTAGGGCCCTGTGATGAAAAAGCAACATGCACAACACACACTACTTGTAATCCGGGCCGGGGGTGGGTGGGGGGGGCCCAGTTCTTCAAAGAAAAAGCAACAAGACAATCAGATGACAACACTTTAGGTTTAGCTATTGTTGCAGGGAGCTACCCTGATGTTTACTCACGATACCCAATACTGGACATAGGCAGGACAAACTTGAGACTGCAGATTGTTAAACTGGAGTGCCTGGAGAAGCGGGGCCCACACGAATCACCGAGGCGTCATTCCTGTTCAAGTGTTGAGCAGGAGAGCTGATCCCCAGGCAGGTCTCTCATCTATGGCATTCTCTGTGCAATGGGTAGTCAGGCTGGGCCAGTGTGGCAAGGTCCAGGCCCAATGGAAATGATTTTGGATTCAGTCCATGGGGCTAGATGCGTCTTCCAGCAAGCAGAATACAGTTCAAACCATAGTGGGGAACCAAATCATGACCCACTAGCAGCACACAGCACATTTACATGTAAGGAAATTTAATGCAGCTTCCAGCAAGCAGAATACAATTCAAACCACAGTGGGGAACCAAATCACGACCCACTATAAGCACGCAGCACATTCACATGTAAGAAAATTCCACTGTACCAGGCAAAAGGCTCTCCGGTCGCAATTACAGAGTCTCTGCACAATCCAGGAGTTCAGAGGTGGCTGGAAGTCCAGACAGGCCGATCGCATTCCTCCAATCTTCGGTCTTCTTCAGGTAGGAGCCTGGTCACAATTCAGTGGCTTACTTCACTCTCCAAGTTCGGATTCAGTCCGAAAAAGGCACAAGTTCCCTTTCAGGGACAGCAGGCAGGCATGCAGGCCAAAACTTAGGCCTTTCCACAGTTCTCCCATGAATCCACTATGGATTGCTGCTTGAACTACCTCAAGCTGTTACTTCTTCACTTTCCAACTTAGATCTAACTGAGACTGCAAGCAGTTTGGGACTTCCCCGAGATCTAAAAGGTTTGGTTGGCTGATCTGTCTGTCAATCACAACAAGGGCTCCCCCTCCAGGATATTTTAGGCACAAAAAGCCCAAAACTACAATTCCTACAAGTTTTGACCTCACCAAACCCCTGTAGGCAGGCTCCATTTTAGAGTCCCAAATGTACTGATTGGCCCATTTCAGCAGTCCCGGACCAAGATGATGGAAACAAACGGAACTGTCCATGCTGCAAAGAAGGCAGGTTAGAACAAACTGCAGTATTATTACTACTGTAACAAATGATCAGCAAACAAGCACATCTTCTAACAGAGCTCCCTTTTAGATTAATTATGACTGCAATCCAGGCAGCTCTTAAAGAGACAGTACACTGAGGCTATATAGGCACTCTCTGGCAATCACATTTAAACTGCAAAAACACAGGACACCAGCCTGGCAGTGAGCATTTAGACAAGCTCAAGGAAGACTTTTCGGGAACCTCTATTTGTAGCGGGGTTACACCCTTCCCTGCATGGAGAAAACTTGGCGTCCGCGTCAAGTCTGTATCATCACATATATATATATATCATTAGCTTGTTACATTACTACACCTTTCAGTATACTTCGCATTACTACATCCATATTGACAATACTTATGCATGTTTCATACAAGTAATATTGATTCATTTAATAACTTCTTGTACATTAAATAGTGTAAGAGGGGGCCTTCCCTATCAGCTAACTAGGAACTGGATGGGGCAGGGGCACCATGGTGAGAGGAAAGAACAAGTAACCAGGAGTTGGCCATCAAGCTCAATTTGGTCAGTGAGCTTGGCGAAACATAAACCCCTTTGTGAACCACATTGAGAGGAAAATCCACTGGCCTCCCGGGGAATCATAACTAAAGCGTAGCACTGGCTTAACAGCTCGACCAGTCTTTCTGGGGGGGAGCGGCCACAGTCTCTGTACTTTCAGCACTAACTTTGGAGATTTTGTCACTTGTGAGGGGTTCCTCTGCATGGATGGGAATGTCCAAACTTGGAACACTGTCAGCTCCTTGCTCTGTAGGCTCTGTTTCCACAACACTTTGCTCATTATCGTCTGACAGAGGCCCAGGTTGCTCATTTTGACAAGGCTGTGGCACAGTTAGGCTTTGCGGCACTGAAGGGGGGGGGGCTGTCAACACTCTCACATTGTTCTTCAAGTTCTGGTGTGTCACCAGAGACTCAGACCGTCAGCCCCTTCTTCGGGCAATTCACGCAGTTCTACTAAACACAGAGTCCGCAACCTCAGACGTGATACTTTGCACTTCACTTTCAGGGAGCATTGGCTCCAAGGACGAAGCTGGGTGGTTAGACAGTCCAGAAGGCCCAGCCTCATCCCCACAGTTAGTCATAGGGTTACCTTGAAACAGCTGACTAAATTCATAGGATCGGTAATAGGCATTGTCACACTCACTTTTGTCAGAGGTGCACTGACAGTCACTATCATTCTAGGCCTGCTGCGGGGGAACCTTAAATCTGCAACTACTGGGGTAGGTTGACTCTGTGTCTTTTTTGCAGCAGCACAAGTCACCGGCCCAGGGGAACCAATCTCTGATGGTTCAGCCTCAATTATGGCTCGGCTGATAGGTAGCAAGTGGTTACGGTGCATGGTCTTGACAGCTTTGGAGTTATTCTCTGGGCGTACCTTGTACACTGGTAAATCATTCAACTTTCCAACTACTACAAGGGGAAGATGGTGCCACCTATCAGCAATTTTGTATTTGCCATGCAGTCCCAAATCGTGTAACAACACACGGTCTCCAGGCTGAAGCTCTTGAGCCTTTACTTTTTCATTGTGCGTCTCTTTGTTGGCAAGATTTCTTTTGGCGGCCTTTGTCTGGGCCACTTGATAGGCATAGTTCAATTGAGCTTTCAGTTCCTGTACATACTGTAGGTAATTTTTGGCTCAGACCCCATCTGGAGAGACCCCAAAGCAGACATCAAAAGGCAGTCGGGCCTCCCTTCCGAACATGAGGCAGAAGGGGGAGAACCCAGTAGCATCATTTTTTGTGCAATTGTGTGCATGGACCAAGGTGCTAATCTGCTGGCTCCACTAAGGCTTGTCTTTGGGATGGAGGGTGCCCAGCATGTCTAGAAGGTGTGGTTAAAAAGTTCTGGTTGAGGGTCCCCCCTTGTGGGTGATAAGGGGTGGTTCTTGAATTCTGCACACCCCATAGAGAGAGTATTTCTTTGATTAGCCGACTTTCAAAATCTCTGCTTTGGTCAGAGTGAATCCACTGAGGGGCACCGTAGTGGAAGAAGATATTTTCCACTAGCACCTTGGCCACGGTAGAGGCCTTTTGATCTTTAGTTGGAAAAGCTTGCGCATACCATGTGAAATGATCCGTAACCGCTAACACATTGCCAATATTCCGCTGATCAGGTTCTAAACACAAAAAGTCTGTGCAGACCAGTTCTATGGGGGTGCTGGTAGTAATATTGACAAGGGTGGCAGCTCTCTGAGGCAGGGCTTTCCTTTGCAGGCAACGACTGCAGGTCTTTACATGGTGCTCAACATCGGCCACCATCTTGGGCAAGTAGAGTCGAGATTGTACCAAGTCGAGAGTTCTGTCTATACCAAGGTTCCCCATGTGATTGTGGAGGGACCTCAGTATCGAATCTTTAAAGGCCATGGGCAGGACTAATTGCTGCCTGTCTACTTGCCCGCCACGATCCACTCTGTCTCTGTACAACAACTGATTGAGTAGCTTCAACCTGGGGCCTTCTTTAAACAATAGAGCAGTTCACAAGTCAGGGGAATGCAACTTGAACACATCTTTCCTCGTACACAGGGCATGAAGTGTGGGCTGAATCATAGACTCTTGGGATTGAGCCCACTGAACGCTGTCATTGTCAAATTGAGGTAGTGCACCAGTATCTAGAGCAGAAAAGTGGCAATAGGTAGCCGGTATGCAGGTATCATCAGGGCCCAAGCAATCTACTAAACAGTCCACTGTGTCCGCAGACATCAGTTCATCTCAGCCAAATTTTTGGCACAAGGCTCAGATGTCAGGTTTAGATAGCCTGACCCAATCACTATTGGAAACTGGCCTTTGTGACAAGGCGTCAGCATCAATATGGTTCAGTCCTGGCCTGTATTCAACAGCATAATCCTAGGTTGATAAAGCAGAAAGCCACCGGTGCCCAGTGGCATCTAACTTAGCTGAAGTCTGTACATAGGTTAATGGGTTATTGTCGTTCTTCACCAGTATCTTTACCCCATAGAGGTATTCATGAAACCGGTTGATGATGGCCCATTTTAGTGCAAGGAACTCCATCTTGTGCACAGGGTAGTTTCGCTCCGACGTGGTCAAACTCCTACTGGTGAAGGCCACTGGTCTCAAATCATCCTCATGGGCTTGATGCAGCACAGCTCCTAGACCATACAGACTGGTGTCAATATCAGCACATAGGGCTTGGTGGGGTCAGCATAGGCAAGGATGGGGGTGTGGGTGAGCTGGTATATGACTTTGTGAAAGGCTGCTTCATATTCAGGTGTCCAGTGGGGCCCAAAAAGTTCACCTGTGTGGAAGTACACTTTCTCTGGTTCTTTGACTGCCCCTTCTTTTATATTTATGGTTGGTAGGAGGGTAACCCAGGGTAAGATTCAAGAGCGGGTGAATCACCTTTGAATAGTCTTTTATGAACCTGCGGTAGTAGCCACA
Source organism: Neoceratodus forsteri (assembly GCA_016271365.2). NCBI lineage: Eukaryota > Metazoa > Chordata > Ceratodontiformes > Ceratodontidae > Neoceratodus > Neoceratodus forsteri. The sequence continues at coordinate 317,682,989 of CM057454.1, forward strand.
GAACCCCAGAAAACATTGTATTTCTTTCAAATTATGGGTCTGGGGCCAAGTAGTCAGTGATTTAACCTTACTGGGATCAGTCTCTATCCCTTCTGCGGATACTATGTGCCCTTCATACTTCACGGAGGGTTGTAAAAACTGGCACTTGTCAAAGGACAGCTTGAGGCCAAAATCTTCTAATCGGTCTAGGACTTTAAACAATCGGGTCTCATGCTTTTCTAATGTGTGCCCAAACACAATGATATCATCTAGGTACACTAGACATTCCAGCAAGTTCATATCTCCCACCACACATACCATCAGTTGCTGAAAGGTGGCTGCGGTGCCTGAAATTCCCTGTGGCATTCTCAAGGATTAGTAGAACCCCAAAGGACAGATGAAGGCTGTATTCTCATGGTCCTCCAGGGCCATCAGGATCTGGTAGTGTCCACTGCGAAGATCCAATACTGAAAACCATTTGCCCCCATTCGAACAATCTAGGGCATCTTGTATACGGGGCATGGTGTGTTGATCGGGGATGGTCCGCCGGTTCAGGGTTCGATAATCAATACACATCCTTACCGACCCATTCTTCTTACGCACAACCACAATGGGAGAGGCATATGGGCTCCTTGATTCTTGTATCGCACCAGCAGTGAGCATTTCCTGCAGGTGACTCCTCACATTATCTATGTTTGCTGGGGCTAGACATCGGGATCTCTCTCGAAATAGCCGGTCATCATGCAGGCATATGTGATGCTCTGCACCCTGGACACACCCCACGTCCCATTCTTTTAGTGAGAACACTTGGTCTCTCTGAGCGAGTTTCTTGTTAATTCTATTCTTCCTTTCAGCTGGCAACGGGGAGTCAACAAAGTCAAATACTTCCGGAGTCACTCTCTCTTTCTTGCCAGAGCACTTGTTGCTGGGCAATACGGCAGTGTCAGTGCAGAGTACTGTAGCTAGAGTGCACCCTCTGTTCACCTGAATCTCACGATCTGACACATTCTGAATCTGGACTATCACTCGTCATGCATAAGCGTGGGCATGAGCAGGCAAAATGCTGGGTGTGACCAGTAATCCCTCTGGCAACTTCCATCTCCTGGTGCATCCAACATTAATATTTTGTTCTTTACATTTCTCTTTAGGTGGACTTCTCCATAGATTGTGCACTGGACGTTGGGGGCCAATACCAAGGAGTCAGGTTCATTTTTCCACACTATCCACACTGGCTCATCTCGGTCCACTTCTTTGGGTCTCTGTTGCCAATCATAAGCCCTTTTTACTAAGGCTGGAATTCTTAGGGCCCATCCAGTCAGCTGCCCTTGTTTCTCAAGGCAGAGTTGTGCTAGTCTCCCAAACATGTGGGCATTTGTTCCAGTTAACAGGGGAACCCCATCATACAGTCTGGTGGGAAGACACACTAGGGCCAGTGTCTCTACTTGCTCCTATACGCCAGTCACAATTGTAGGAAAAGACAACCAGAGGCGGGCATATCCTAGATATGGATAAGACTTGTCGCTCAGCCCCGGCACATGTAGGCTTTCCAGGGATTGTAAGGGCATATCAGATAAGTGTTTGTCATACCAGTCCTGTAACACAGTGGTCACTTGCAACCCAGTGTCAAGCACAGACCGAGTAGGAATACCATTCACATCCACATTAGTCTCCATTGAAGGGCCCACTATCTTGGACCAGTCTGGAGGGACAGTAGCAGGGGCCGGTACAGATGACTTAGCCACAAAGAAGTTGGAGTGGGATTTCCTGAGCCTTCACTGTGGTTGTTTCCAGCACCCCTCTACCATGGTTTTGCTTCTTGATCCTTGAAGTCTGTACAACCTTATCTAAGTCTTTTGGGGACCGGCATTCTTTCTTCATATGCCCCTTCTTCCCACAGTTATGACAGAGTATGCCTTCTAGAGTCTGGCATGGCCGAGGCATCACATTGGGGGCTGAGGTTGAGGTACCACCAATAGAAAATCATGATTCAACCTCTGTCTGATGTGTGGTGAGCATGGGGAGATGCCTCAGTAATTTCCTCACTTCCATAGTCAATTCATCAATCTTTGAGCTGCTGTCAACAGGGGATGCCTGGGAGTGCACCCCCACCTCCATAGCGGACATGCTCTGAGAGGGGTTTGGGAACATTACTTCTCTGGAATGGGCTTGTAGGGAAGCGGTAGCCCTCATTTCTCAGACCTCTCACAGTATCTTGCCTCAGGGCGGAGCATCCTTTCTAGCTTCCTAATGTTCAGCTGACACTGTATTTCACCCCTGAGCATCACTCACATGTGCATCTCGGTCATCTGGGCAGCAGCACCAGCAGATACAGGAGGGGCCCCCCACGTGGCTGCCTCCTCTTGATCCTCCGAATTTCCTTCATCAGTCCATCATAGGTAGGAGGCGCATCCAACCGAGCAGCAAAGCGTTAGTTGAGCAGCACAATTCAGAGACTGGGGCTGACTTCAAGGAGTTGGTCCAACCTATTCCGATCTAACTAGCTGGGGCCATGCCACCTTTCTTTTAGGCATTCCTGTAGCACTGCTGCAGTCAAGGCACTTACGCGAATAAGGGCTCCCCTTGGTACTGCTGAGTGTTTTTGACCCTACCCCACAGGTCCTCATCCAAATTGGGACTCACATACACATTATCCAATGCATTAAAAAAATCTTGAGCAGTTGCTTCTGGATTACTAGCCTGTGTAGCATGGATAGTAATTTGGGTGGGGCCTCTGAAGCTTTCAACCACCCTTCTCCTGTTCTCTGGTTTGGGGAATTACCATTCTCGGATTTGAGGGGCAACATAGTCTGTCCAAGTCTCCCAGTTGTCCTCCCCCTTGGGTGTGGGGAAGGTGCCTGAAAACATAGGGGCCAGCATTGGCACGGGCACAGAAGGTGGGTCAGTAACAGGTGCTAGAGTGGGAGGGGGTGTTGGGGAAGCAACACCCCCAGGTGGCAGGAATAGTTTCTTAAAGTCCTCTATGGTTTTCCCTTCCTCCAGCAAGAACTTAGCAAATTCCTCCTCAAAAGTCTCTGATAATGGTGCGAGCTCATCCTCCCCAGGGTCTTTACTGCCTTTTCTTATCACTCTCCAGGCGGCTAGGACCCCTTCTGAGGCAGTAGCCTGTGGCACTTTAGAGCTATCCATGAGGTCACTCCACTCTACCAAGGCTATGAAGGTTTGGGCGATCAAGTCAGCCTGTCGACCCACCAGCTGAGTTTTTTAAACATTCAGCTTTGAAGAGTGCTCCCTCTACAGTGTCCTTACTGGTACCCAGGGGAATATCCAGTATAAGCAGAGCATTTTTGGGGTTGATCTCCTGGCCTGTACACCACCCCACCAACTGGTGTACAGCCATTTCTACTGGGGTAGCCATTAATCTTTAACAATAATTCATAATTTTTGGCCACTAGAAGGCACAAAATCCCAGCGGTGAGCCTCCAAGATGTAGCCCCTAGGCGACATTTTCCCAAGGGCTACTACCCCTGCCTGCGTGGCAAGTAGCAGGTTAAGGGGCCTGAGTTCTGAAACGAGTGCCTCCACCCGGAGGTCAGGGTTGGTAGTGGTCAAAGGAACCTGAGCACAACCCTCCAGGACACTGTAACCCCCCTCTTTCCCTTCTAGTGGCCTGAGCAATATACAATAATCACTTTCACAGTACTCCTTGTACACCATACCAGTACCCACACTGTTTGCACTTACCACCAGGGCTGGTTTCTCTGGCTCGACCCTGGGGACCCCCTGTAAAACAAGGTTATGCAAAGTAAATAGCAACAGTACAGTACTCTTGGCACAAACTAGAACCACAGTCAGGTTAAATGCAGCAAAAAACAAGTCAGATCTGATTTATTCAGGGGACTTGAACAAGGAAGGGGTGTAATCAGGTTGATTGGCTTAAAGGCTATATTAATCAAACAGTTATGCATGCATTTTAAGTCCCCACACAGTCACACACTCTGGGTACCCAGGTAGGGAAATAGTGGGCTAGCCAGGAATGTTGCAGCTGGTTGGGGCCCTGTGGTGAAAGAAAGCAACATGCACAACACACACTACTTGTAATCTGGAGCCTGGGGGGGCTCAGTTCGTGAAAGAAAGAGCAACCAGACAATCAGATGACAACGCTTTAGATTTAGCTGTCATTTCAGGGAGCTACCCTGATGTTTATTCATGATACCCAATACTGGACACAGGCAGGACAAAATCGAGACTGCAGGTTGTTGAGCTGGAGTGCCCGGAGAAGCGGGGCCCACACCAGTAACCAAGGCTTCATTCCTGTTCAAGTGTTGAGCAGAGGGGCGGATCCCCAAGCAGGTCTCTCATCGATGGCATTCTCTGTGCAGTGGGTAGTCGGGCTGGGCCAGTGTGGCAAGGCCCAGGCCCAATGGAGATGATTTTGGATTCAGTCCATAGGGCTGGATGCAGCTTCCAGCAAGCAGAATACAATTCAAACCACAGTGGGGAACCAAATCACGACCCGCTATAAGCACACAACACATTCACATGTAAGGAAATTCCACTGTACCAGGCAAAAGGCTCTCCGGTCGCAATTACAGAGTCTCTGCACAATCCTGGAGTTCAGAGGTGGCTGGAAGTCCAGACAGGCCAATCGCATTCATCAAATCTTCGGTCTGCTTCAGGGAGGAGCCTAGTCACACCAGTGGCTTACCTGCCTCAAGTTCGGATTCAGTCTGAAAAAGGTACAAGTTCCCTTCAGGGACAGCAGGCATGCAGGCCAAAACTCAGGCCTTTCCACAGTTCCTGCCATGTGAATCTCAATTATGGATTGCTGCTCGAACTACCTCAAGCTGTTACTTCTTCACTTCCCAACTTAGATCTAACTGAAACTGCAAGCAATTTGGGACTTCCTCAAGATCCAAAAGGTTTGGTTGGCTGATTTGTCTGTCAGTGTCAGTGGCTCAGTAGGTAGCACACTCGCCTCTGAGGCTGGGAGATCAGAGGGCTGTGGGTTCAGTTCCCACATCTGGCACTTGGGTTAATATCCTAGTACTGACACTGTAATGCAGCATGAGAGGGGTGCTGCACTTCTGAGGTGCCGTCTTTCGGATGAGACTGTAAACTGAGGTCCCATCTGCCTGGATTGGTGGTAGTTCAGGTGGATGTTAAAGATCCCATGGCACTTATCGAAAAGAGTAGGGGAAAGTTTTATTGAAACAAAAGAAATCGTACAGCACTAAAACAAAAGCAATTTGCAAAAACTCATGTGGACTCAAACAGAAGTAAACAAAAAAAAAAACAGAACAGAACTATGCATATCAAGAGACAATACATCAGGTCACGGAAAAACGGAGTCCGCGATCCAAGGAAGAGCTTTCCAAAGTTCAAGTAATGTCTCCTTGAAAAAATAATGTACGCTCATGCATATAATGTTTGTTAGGTCTGTTACTAATTTTCTTCTCAAGCTCTGAATAAGACCATTTTTTTTGCTGAAGAGTAAACGGACATCGAGCCATCCAAATATTCCATTTAATTACTACAAAAACTAGATTTAACGTGTCCAGAGTCCAAAGGGACCACTGGGGAGAAAAAACACCATACATAATATTCTGGTAAGAAACCATTTGAAATAATGGAGTGGCCCAGACTCTTGCCAAAAAAACCCACTACTGCCGAATAAAAGAACACTCAAAAAATAAGTGCGATATAGTTTCCAGTTTAGAAATACACAATAGTCTAGAACATTGTCGGTCTGCTTGTGTTTATGATTATCTTTGACGTTACTTCTTTCATGACACGACAGCCAATGAAAGTCCCACATGTGAGCAGGCACCCTTTTACACCGTAACAAAACCAATAGGGAAGGAAGATGTTGACTAGGGCACTTTTCAAAGGGCAACTGTATTGCACAAATGGTCAGGAGCAGATTATTATATAATACTTTATGGGAATTCATTAACAACATCTGGGTAGATATCCTCCACTGTTTCAAATGTAAAAACGTGTTTAATATATATCGGTATACCCAAAGTTTGTCGTATCACAGTTAATGAATCACATTCCCATAAATGAAACCATAATCTGCAAGAATCATAGAACCAAGGTTCCCACCCTCTCTGAATAGTTATCAATAGAAGCTGAAGATTTGCAGTCAAAAAAATACATGAAAAAAATAACAGAGGATTAATCCTGTTAACACCCCCCTCAGAAATAGGTAAGTAAGTAACATTCCGTTTTACCAGATTAAGCCGGCTTCCCCACAGAGCTTGAAAGAAGAGACCAAGAACTGCAGTTTCTAATTGTTTAGGGATTGGGAATACATAGCTTAAATAAAGAAAAGTCGGTATCAAATAAGTCTTGATTAGGAAAACGCGCTTCTTCTTCCCAATCTGCCCCTTATTCCATGAGGCAACCTTAAGTTTGCCTTGTTGTAATTTAGCAGACCAATTAAAAAGGTCAGAATCTACAGTCCCAAAATGTGTTGAGGCCCCTCAACAAGTTGTAAAGGACCAGTATGTGAAAAAGGGGCCATTTTCGATCCTAACCAAATACCAAAACTTTTGGTAAAATTTAAACTTGCACCAGAAAAATCACCAAAGGAAGAACATTCCTGAAGGGCAGTAACCACAGAGGCTGCATTAGCCACAATAATGCAGACATCGTCTGCATATGCAATTGCCGTATACAGTGAGATTAAAGTAGAACTAGAAAGGGCATGAATCTGAGGATGAGTATTCAGACGGCGAAGCAAAACATCTAAAAAAATACATATAACAGATGGCTCAAAGGACACCCTTGGCGAACCCCTCTTTTTATGGGGATCATAGGTCCAACCCAGCCATTCACAACAGGCACAACAGTGGCAGTTCTATAAATAGTCTTAATCCAGCGAATCATTTCACCAGGCACATGCATAAAATGTAGTGCCTTTCATAAAAATCATGGTTAACTGAATCAAAGCCGCCTTCTGATTCACCGATACAATAATACCTGAAACAGAGTCTCGTAGCCATGAAAATAATTCGAAGGAGAATCAAATGGTCAGGAGATTCTCCTGGTCGGTACAGAGCAGGACTGAGCAGGGTGCAAAACCACTTCAGCTATCCTCATAAGGCTGCTACAATGATTTTCATTAATCAACTTAAAGTCAGTGTTTAGCATATATAAGGGGCCAATTCTCAAGAGAATATATATCTCTTCTGTTTATAGATATAAATCAAAGTACCTTAGTAAATCCTAAAGGGATAAACTCACTAGCTAACAGAGGTAAATACTGAAGTTAATTCAGGGATCAGGTGGTCACCCAGTACCTCATATAAGGCAGCGAGGAGTCCATCCGGAACAGGAGTCCTCCGTAAGGGTAAGGAATAAATAACTGACTTCAATTCTAACTCAGTAACAGGTATACAGGCTGAGTCAGAACACAGCTGTGAAGGGATAGGGATGTCAAGGTCCCTATTCAACACCGCAGGATCAACATCTGCAGCTGGAAAGGAAGAAAAGAGGGCAGTCGTATAACATGTCACTATCCGGCTAGATGTCCGACTGAGAGGTACATAAGGTGCCATCAGAATTAGCAAGACACAACATATTCTTTTGTGTAATTTGTTGAGAATTGGACACAAAGGGGCAAACAACAGCCCTCGTGCCTACCACATTAAATTTATGTTGATGATAAAGTTGCTGTGATTGTCTAGATTGGAATTTCAACATATCATTCTGAATTAAGTACAATTGTTGAGAAAGATCCTGTCCTGTCATTTAAGCTATTGCCAACAAGGACTGAAAATGTACCCTTTTCTGTAAATATTCCAAATATTCTCTTTGACATTTTTGACGACTATATCTTTTCAAAAAGAGCACCAAATCATGTTTAGTGTCCGTCCACCATGCAATACGGTTCATGTGAACAAATAAAAACGGATTTCTCGGCCTGAATAAAGAAAAAAGGGACTGCATGAAAGTCGGAATTTGCACAGAGATATGTTGAATTTCCAGAGTCCTGGTCCTTTGTGAACAGTGACATCAGAACCAAGGCTCCACGGAAAGCAGTTTATGATCAGAAAATTCCACAGCTTGGCAGTAGCAGAGGTAATTGGAGTGTATGGGACAAAAACACAAAATCAATTCTGGTAGCCAGCTTACCCTTTGAAATGTAGGAGTATGTTGTTTAGTAAAAGAATAATAGGCATCCGTGAGATGAGCAGTACGAACCAACTTCCCTAATTCGTGGGAGTCGCAAAACAATTTCTGGGTAGTAGCAAAAGACCTTTTGTCAAGAAGACTTAAGCCACAGTTAAAGTCACCAGAAAATATCAACTGAAAGGAGGTATGCAAATAAGGGTGGAGTAAAGAAAATAAAGCTAGACGTGAAGACTTAATTTGGGGAGCATAAATATTAATAACCCGATAAGGGCAGGGCCCAATTAAAAAATCTAAGACTAACACTCTGCCAGGGGCTACGTCAATCAATTTTAGTAAACGAAAATCTGGGATATTGAATAAGATCCCAAGTCCAGAACAGGAGTCCAGGTCAATGGACCAAAAAGAAGGACCTAGAAGCTAGTCCTGTTGTGCCTGTCGAATCTTGTGGGTGATATGGAGTCGTGTATCCTGCAACAGAAAGATCCCCATAGGTAAAAGCTGTAAACAGGAAAAAATCAATCTTCTTTTTGCCAGACGCTTAGTACTATTCACATTAATAGTATGACAAACAAAGTGAGAGATTACACAAGGAGAACAGAGACACTTTACGATTTCCTTTTCCCCATCACCTTTTTTTGCTTTTAGCTTAACCCTGGCCTTCCGCTTCTGAGAAAGACCAGTACCCAGTTGAATCTCAGAATCAGTAATACCATCCGGGAGGGAAGATGCAACAGAGGAAAGTCAGACTCACCTCCAGCATCATCAGAAACAGTTTGGAGTAGCTCAAAGGCATTAGACAAAACCACAGGAGGGGGTTCAAAAAGCAAGAGGAGGCGATGGTAACACCGGGGGTAATTCTCATAGACCTCCGACACATAACACTAGTGGGTACTGGGGGTGGCATAGTACTCGGTCCTGGAACAGGGTCCAGGACAAGCTGGACAGATTGGACAGGGTCAGGGGTAGGAGGGGTCGTCTCAGTAAGCGGTGCCACACAAGAGGCCACCGAGGGTACCACAAACTGATCTACAACAGGCTCAGGGACCTGCAATAGAGGTCGAGCGACTACTGAAGTCGGCTCTACTAAGGTGGTCCTAAGATGAGCCTTCTGGGCTTGCGTGATTACAAAATGTTGACCAGCACCATCATCATGTGTGGCCTGATTATGAGCAGCCCACGGACAATTTTGAAACGTATGACCCAGCTCATCATAACGATTACATTTACACTCATTTAGACAGTGAATCCCTCACATGACCCAATTCTCCACAGGTATTACATTTCAGCTTATCACAGACATTACTAAGGTGAGGGGGTCTCCACACGGTAACAAGCTTTCGGTTGTCAAGGGTAAAACAAGAGCCCCCATCATGACCTATAAAAAAAGAATTAGGTAGGTGCACTGGACCAGAATCATTAGAGTGTAACAAAACCTTAACCTTCCAGCCTCCCGTCCAAATATTCTTCGTGTCCAATATTGTCTCAGGCTGACCCTGAACAGTACAACGTTGTTTTAGCCAGTAGACAACGTCAGTGACGTCAACACCTTCGTTCAAAAACAGGACGGTAATATTCTTAAAGGCTGGTTTGGAAAGGGGAATGGCCTTAAACGGGGTCCACAGGACAGTATTTCTTAAGGTATGATATCGTGACCAAAAACGCCCCAAGCCACGAGGCGTCTGGAAGCTGACATCAAATGTAGTTTCGCCGGAAATGTGAATCAGTGCATACATTTCATAAGAAAAGAATTTCAGAGAGTCCTTAAGTAGTGTCCGAGCTACATACACTCAGTCCAGTGGCTCAGGTAAACCTCACATAAGCCAATCGAGACTGCATTATGCCGCTACAGCCAGAATTGGAAATTTAAACAATGAGGAAAAGAAATGATTTGGTCTCTATTTTCTTTGAGGGGGCTCCACTACTGCAGGAGCTGTATTCTCTGTAATGGTAGTGGGGAGAAGCAGCACAAATAAGAGAACCCTGCAAAGGTTCCAAGACTGGGTGCTGGGTAAGTTCCACCCTTGGGGAGACACAAGGGGTCAGACATAGGCAGACTTCTGTTTGGTGAATGCTGCAGCTCAGGAAAATCATTGAGACAGGGGGACCAAATAGGGGACAGACCAGAAACCCACTTCCCCTCTGTAGGTTCCTGCACCCAGCCAGCTCCTTGCAATGTCATTTCTACAGACCAGGTAGGTGTTGTAGCAGGATTGATATCAAGAGATAGCAATTGAGAGGGAGAGTGTGTCACAATAGGCAAACTAGGCACTGTATGCAATGATGTCGCTGTAGTCTGCGGGGGCAGCTGTGAAGCGGGTGGGAGTATTCCAGCTGAGAACTCGACAGGATGGGCTGCACAGGGCAGCACCTGAGCCGCTTGAAAAGCAATGTAGGCTGTTGCAAGTATTATTATGGGCTGCAGGAGACATACATCCTGCCAATCTGACTTCACGAATCCGTTGCAGTTCTCTGTTCAAATTCTTCTTTGTAATCTAAAATTGATGTTCTGCATCACCCAAATGGTCCTGAAGCTCCTTTTCAGCCAAACAGACAGTAGCAGAGTCAAAAGTGGAAAAATCCCACATTGGGACGGCAAGGGGTAAAGACGTTTGAGAGTCCATGTCAGGGTGACCCAGCCGAGGTTCTAATGTTGTAACCTGTAGTGTAGATTCATTTCCTGCAGTAGACACAGAAACCAACATTGCTTCAGTAGTTGTAGACGTGGTCTCTACACACACAGAGGCAGGAGTTGAGACCAGGTTTCCCACCTCCATCGCCACCTCCTCAGCAAGCAAGGGTGCGTCCGCCATCTTGGACAGAGGGTCCTCCTCTGAAGAGTAGGGGAATTTCCTCGGTGTCCTGGCCAAATTTCCCTCGTTCACTAAAATTACCACCAGCAGCTTAATCTGGTTCAAGGTCAGTTGGCATTCATCTGTATCCCCCTCCCCCAAGTTGTGCCTGAAAATAGGCAGGATTTGTCTAATGCACTTACCTGGTCAACAAAAACTAAATAAATAATCACAACAAGGGCTCCCCCTCCAGGTTATTTTAGGTGCAAAAAGCCCAAAACTACAATTCCTACAAGTTTTGACCCCACCAAACCCCGGTAGGCAGGCTCCATTTTAGAGTCCCAAATGTACTGATTGGCCCATTTCAGCAGTCCAGGACCAAGATGAAGGAAACAAACAGAACTGTCCATGCTGCAAAGAAGGCAGGTTAGAATAAACTGCAATATTATTGCTACTCTATCAAATGATCAGCAAACAAGTACATCTTCTAACAGAGCTCCCTCTCAGATTAATTATGACTGCAATCTAGGCAGCTCTTAAAGAGACAGTACACAGAGGCTATGTAGGCACTCTCTGGTAATCACATTTAAACTGCAAAAACACAGGAGACCAGCCTGGCAGTGAACATTTAGATAAGCTCAAGGAAGACTTTTTGGGAACCCTCATTTGTTTGGGGGTGTTACACAAGCAATCTACTAGGGGCCACCCATGATGACGTCTTACGTCAGCGTCCTCTTTATATAAACGTGGGAGGCCCCTCTCCCTCCTCAGTTCTTTTCTTGCATCAGCCATTCTCGCTGGACTCCATGGAGATGTTGCTGCTACAGTCGACTGCTAAATCTTCAATTTTCCTAAGTTTTTTCTTTTTCTCACCCTAGTAGCTATCACTTTATTTTAAAGTGATTGCTGTTGTCATGTATATTGATGAAAGACATTGCTAAAATCTCCCGTTACTGCGAGTGTGGTGGAAAAATCTACTACAGCAATGACCACGTCTGTGTGTGCTGTCTCAGAGAGGCCTACAGCATTAAGGCCTGCAAGCTCTTCCAGAAGTTTAACCAAGCTACCCAGCAACACCATCAAAAAGCCCTGCAGAGCTTCCTCCTTGAGCAGCAGGTAGCCAGAATGGAGAGAGAGCTCCCGGCAAGGAGCTCCACTGCATCACTGGCCCATTCCTTGGGCTCTTAGTCTTCTAAAGCCCAAGAGAAGTCTTCAGGGAAGCACAAACACTGGGAGAGGGAATGGAGTAAGGATAAATCCCCTCCAGTATGCTCCCAGTCACCACTACTCTTGGTGCTGACCTCTGCAGTGTCGTTTACCGCTTCAGTTGTGATGCCTCCTGATGCTCAGACCTCTGAATCCACAAGTTCAGCTCTGGCAGTGAGTTCCACTGGACCTCCCATGGCTGGTGAAGGTCCATTGATGGGGCTTCTAACACCCCCATCAAGTCCTGCTGCTCAGACCTCAGAACCTTCAAGGTCGGCTAGCACTGAGTTCCACCGCACCTACTATGGCTGGTGATGGCCCATTGATGTCAGGACTTCAGTCTCCCCTGTCGAAGTCGCAAGTCATCCCTGTAGTGCAGGCCACTGTTGACATGCAGACAGTGCTGTCCTCCTTTGTGGAGATAATACAGTGCCTTATACCTCCTCCTTTTACACCAGGCACAATGACAGTGGGGCCTTTCAGGCCAGCTCACACATCGGTGCCTGCTCCATCAACATGCCCTACACACTCCAGGGCATTGACATACAAATATATGAAGAAGTCAGCAGAAGAAGGCCATTTGGCCTATCAAGTCTCCTCATGTTGCAAGGTCCACAGCTTGAACTACTGTCCTCGCTTCCTTCCTTGTATCCTCCAGGGCCCATTGATGAGGATCCGGAATATAACCCTGACCTCGTTCCACAAGAGGAAGAAGAGGAGGAAGATATGTATGGGAGCCCATCTGACAAGTGTGGCTCCAACATTTCCACCAGGAGTGAGGACTCTACATTGTATATCCTGAGGTCCCCTCCTGAAGACCCCTCCTCCATCTCTATGATGAAGCAATTCCAAGCTACTATGGGGTTTGATGCAAGGAGCAAGACAACATTAGGAGACACATGGTAGAGTTTCTGGAGCTACCAGATTCTTCACCTCTTGTCATTCCTTCTCTATTGGGTGCACTAGAGGTTGCCACCATGGCCACCTGGCACAGACCAAGCTCGATCCCAGCCATGCCCAGAAAGGCAGACAAGCTGTACCAGACCCCCCCCCCAAGGAAAGCCCCTTTTCACTGGCCAACCTGAGGCTGATTTGGTGGTGCTAAAGGCAGCCTATGATTCATCTGAGGAGCCTAAACATCTCAGTCCTCTCCCCCAGATAAAGAGTCGAGGAAACTGGACCTCATGGGAAAAAGAACCTTTGCTCTGACACACTGGGCCTCAAAAAAGAAAATGAATAGGCCCATATGGTCAAATATCAGAATATCCTCTGGAAAAAGGCTAAAAGCAGCAGCCTAGTCCATCCCAGAGGGTCCCCAGAAACAGAAGATGCTCAAGGCCCTCCAGATTGGGGCTGACATGGTAAACACCTTTAAGGTGTACTTATGACATTCAGATGCCTCATCCAGAGCATCTGTGACTAGCATCTGCCTAAGAAGACATTTTGGTTGAGGGTGTCAGAATCTGCTAGTGATGTCCAGCAATCCATTCTGAACACCCTTTAGAGATACAAGCACATTGGGGCAGATCGCAGAACTTCCTTTCTGACCTGCAAGCCTCGGGAAGGACTCTGAAGTCAGTCCATTCCTCTACCACACACAACCAAGAAGTAGGCAGAGATTGCCTTTTCACAGAGCAACCACTAGACCTAGGTTAGGAGCCAGGAAACAGAGCAAACGTAGAACAGCTTTGTCGGCCCCAGCCTCCTCCACGGGGGCCAACTCCAAAGCCCCTAGAGGAGGTGCAGCTGCAGTCACCAGATCTGCTGCAACATGACTCCTTTTTAGACCCCCAACCTCCAATGCAAAATCCGGAGGTGGTGATAGGGGGTCACCTTTCCTTTCACATGGAACAGTGGCAAGAGGTTACAACAGATGCTTGGATCCTGCAGTTAACAGAACAGGGCCACACTCTAGAACTTCTGGAGTTGCCTCTAGACCTTCCACTTTTCCTCCAGACCACATACCCATGCCACAGAACCAGTTCCCTGGGAACAAAAGAACAGGGAGTTTGATTCTCATTGTTTCCTAGTCCCCAGATCCATAGGAGGCTTAAGGCCCATTCTGGATCTGAGGGATCTAAACTTCTGTATTCAGTACAAGAAGTTCAGGATGGTCACTCTGCAAGGCCTGCTGCCTCTCCTACAAAATTGGGACTGGATATGCTCCCTGGACATGCAGGATGCTTACCTGCATATAAAGATTTGTCCCTCCCACAGGAATTACCTCACGTTCCTGTTTCAGGGGAGTACTACCAGTTCAGGTTATTGCCCTTTTGGCTTGTCATCTGCACCACTGGTATTTACCAAATGCTTGGCAGTTGTGGCAGCAGCCCTCAGGAGAGAGGAACTGTATGCCTTACCCTATCTAGATGACTGATTACTCAAAGCTTCATCCCAGGAGCAGTTGTTTCACACCATAGTGCACACCAGACTTCAGTGCCCTAGGGATCACGATCAATCTGTCCAAGTCAGTCTTGACCCCTAGTTGGCATATGCCAAAACTGCCCCCACCTTATTAAACATTGGTGGTGTTCCCATTCAGGATCCCAGTATCATTGCAAACACTTTTAACAATGTGTTCTCAGACTTGAATAGCGTCTGCCCCCCTGACTTTTTCCACCAATCCAGTTCAACCCTTAACGTATGCACAGAGAAACAACCATCCTCTCATCCTCCCTTCCATTCAGAGCTCTGTCAGCTCACGCAGCCAAGAAATACTTCCTAAAGGTCTTAGGGAAGTCAAGGTTTAGTGGTGACTCTTTAGACCTTACCCTTGTTGCACAGACCTTGGATGATATACTTGCTCCTCTAACACACATTATCAGTACCTCTCTGAGGTTCTCACAATTCCTGGATAAATGGAAAGCTGCCTTAGTGACATTTTTAAGAGTGGGGATCGAACCTTGACCGGAAACTACAGACCAATCTCAATCCTCCCGCCACTTTCTAAAGCACTTGAAAGAATAGTGGCTGATCAGTTAGGTTAGGGAAGCATTCTGCTTTACACAGACAACACAGTCCTATTTACCAGTCATCCTGACCCTAAAGAATTGGAACACAACTTACAGATGAATTTCATGGAAGTAGAGAATTGGTTTAGTGAACATAAATTTGTCATAAAATGCAAGAAAACTAAAACGATGTTCTCCATCTCCAAAAGCAAGTATAAATCTTACCCACTGTTAATCTCAAACTCAGTGGGTTCATCACTAGAACTAGTCCAGCACTTTAAATACCTGGGAGTTACTGTTGACAGCACTTTGTCCTATTCCCAACACATCGACTTTACGACCAAGGCAGTCAACTTGCGCATTGGACTATTGCATAGGCATAAGAAATGCCTAACCGCTGAGGCCCTTAGTCTGGCCATACAGAGCTCTGTGGTTTCACTTGTCGACTATGGCCTAGTGATCTATGGCTCTGCTACTGACACGGCCCTCCACCGCCTCAAAGTGGCCTTAAACAGAGTGTGTCAGCTTGTAACTAGAGCTGCTAGGCTCACTCACACGTGTGACCTTTATGCCCAAGCTAACTGGCTACAGTTCGCAGGTAGACTCAGGTACCAACCCTGTATTATGTCTAAACAGGTAAGCCCAGGCCTGGTGCCTCCTGGGGTACAGAAGCTGCACACCACTTATGAATCTAATCATCGGAATAGAAGCTCTGAAAATCTGATTTTCAACATTCACCGCGCCCATACTGCACTTGGGCAAAGGTCTTTTGAGCACTGAGCTCCTAAATGGCTTAACACTCTTCCTCCAGACATCTCCTTCATGGGTAAAATAGACCTCTTTAAAGCAAAGCTTAGAAATCATCTAATTGAGAAATCAGTTGTGATTGCTTTCTGTAATCTCTTCTCCCATAATATGTTTGGACCTTATATAACATCTACCAACAGGTCTCGTTCCTCCAGACTCCCAACCCCCACCCCCCACCCCCATTTCTCTTCCCACCTCCCCTTTCCCCGTGCTGGTCAGGCATTCTCGGATGCCTGTTGCCTCACTGCTGTAACTCTGTCTTTTCCTCTCCCCTTGCTATCCTGTAACGACGCCTTCTGGACTGAAGTATCCTCCACTGTCAAACAATTTCCTATAGTTAGCCCTGTTCTTGTTGGTTTTAAAGTTGGTATTTGCTGGTCAGTACCAACATTTACACAGTGTTTTTCTGGATTGTATATGCTAACCATGTATATTGTTTTTAACTGAATTCCTGTAACATATTTGTTTTGTCTTAGCTCTGACATGGAACCTATGTAATGAGCTCATTCTCAAAGGTGTTAATCCAAGATTACAATAAATATGCAGTACATAGGGGCAGTGCTGGACACTGCTCAGGGCCTAGGCTTTCTGCCCCAGGGCAGAGAGGGGTGCTTCATTGCACAGACCTACCTGCTTTACAGCAGCATTCCTGAGGCTGTTGGGCCTGATGGCAGCAGCCATTGTCACGCTACCCCTGGCCAGGCTTCACATGAGGATTCCTCAGTGGACATTAAGAGTCCAGTGGGATCAGCACACCAGATCTTGAACAACAGGTTCTAGTAACTTCTGTCTGGAAGGTATTCCAGTGGTGGATAGAACCTACCAATTTGCTGACAGGGGTTCCCTTCCTCATTCCCTCCACTCAGCAGATTCTCACCAAAGATGCTTCAGGGCTGGGCTCTTGAGATACAAGGAACATGGACCAGAGTGGAGACTTCCCTCCACATAAACGTCCAAGAGATGAGGACTGTTCTGTATGTTCTGCAAGCCTTCCAGAACCATCTGTCCCTGGGGCGCATGCTAGTGCAGGTGAACAATATCACTGTAGTACACTACATAAGTAAGGGGGACCCATTCTTACTCCCCTGGAGGGCAGTGATGACGGTTTGGTACTGGGCTCTAGAACATGATCTAGAGCTGTCGGCCGTCCATGTTCCAGGCATCCAAAGTATCCTGGCAGACATGCTAAGCAGGTTGCACTCCAGAATGCACGAGGGGGAGGTGCTGACCTCAGTGGTTGAGGACCTGTTTGACAGGTGGAGGTCATTACAGAGCTGGACCTTTTTGCATCCCCACTCAATGCAAAACTGCCACTTTTCTGCTCTCTTATTCCAGGGCCTGGAATTTTCTGGCAAGACCTGTTGTCCCTCTCTTGGAAAGTGTGGTTCTTTTATGCACCCCCCCCCCTTTCCTCTGATCCTCAGAGTGTACTAACCAAGCTTCAAATTGAGGGGGTTACTCTAATTCTCATGGCTCCCTTTTGGCCTCACCAGATCTGGTTTCCCTTCCTGCAGCAACTGCAAGTGGAATGTCCAGTACCCCTACCCCTGTTCAATGGCTTGCTATCTCAGGAACAGGGAACCCTGATCCATCCAGACTTCAAGTCACTTCATCTTCATGCTTGGCTCCTGAAGACATAGCCATCACGAGGTTTGGAGTATCCTCAAAGGTGGCAGACATCCAGGTAGCTGCCAGAAAACCTTCAATCAGAGCCACTTACTCATTGACATTGAAATAGTTTACTTTGTGGGCTGCTTCTATCACTTGAATCCCTTCACTTGTCCAGTGAATCAGGTTCTAGAGTATTTTTGTCCTTGTCAGATGCAGTACTGTAATACTCTTCTATCAAAGTGCACTTGGCTGCTATTTCAGCTTTCCGTGTGCCTATTGGTGGCCATAGGTGGCACAGCTAGAGGTGGCCCATACATTCTTGAGAGGCATTTGGCACGTGAAGCCTCCCATCCACAATCCAGTCCTGACCTGGGACCTGAATTTTATGCTGAAAAAACTTACTTTAGTTCCTTTTGAGCCAATTGCGACTTGTGGCTTACGCGTCCTTTCTTGGAAAGCATTAATTTTAGGTGCTATTACTTCTGCTTGAAGGATTTCCAAGCTTCAGGCTCTCATGTGCAAGCTTTCTTATTTGATTTTCCATAAAGACATGGTGTCTTTATGGACCAACCCTAATTTTCTCCCTAAGGTAGTGCTGGAATTTAGTTTGAATCAAACTATCCACCTACCAGTTTATTTTTCTGAGCATGCCAATTCAGAGGAGTATTGCTCCATACCTTAGATGTACACGGAATACTCAGATATTATCTTCCCATTACCAAGGACTGCAGGAAAGCCTCTAAGCATGTTTTCCTTCACCCTGGGAAAGAGGTTGTACCAGTTTCTAAACAATGCCTGTCCAGCTAGTTGGCCATATGTGTTACTTTCTGCTATAGGAAGTACGGCCAGGAACTTCCTGAAGTTGCGTGTGGCCATTCAGCCAGAGGCATGGCTACTTCTGTTGCCTGTTTCAAGAATGTATCAGCGTAGAAATCTGTACTGCTGCTGCTGCTGCAACCTGTAGTACTACCCACACTTCCACTAAACACTACAGTCAGGACATTGCCTCTAGAAGACGGGCAGGCTTTGGACTGACTGTGCTTCAAGGCCTCCTTTCTTTGGCGTTAGCTTCCAGCCACCCAGACTGTCTCTAGATCAGTACTGCTTGTAACTCATTCCATAAGTGTGGCTTAATGCAAGAGATACCTTCAAAGAAGATAGTGCAGTTATGTAAAAACTTACCATAACAGTATACCTTTGAGAGAATCTCTTTTGTCAGGCCATGCTGTCCTGTCCTCAGTCCCCCTTAGCCTCAGAGCTTCTTCGCACCTCTCTCTCTCTCTCTCTCTCTCTCGCTCTCTCTCCAGGATGGACTGCTTGCTGTTTCCAACCTTGCCTGGTAGCTGGAACTTCAGCTGTTTCCTGGTTCTTTAGAGAGAGAGGTCCTCTGGCAGGGAACTGAAGAGGTGGAAGGGCCACCCTTATTTATAGAGAGGAAGTCGACGTAGATGTCATGGGCGGTCCCTAGTAGACTGCTTGCAAAAGTTTCTGTGTGGTCCTGGCACCTGGCAGCTATAGTTCCATAGATGTGGCCGATGAAAGAGATTCTATGAAGATCTGCTGTTACGGTAAGTTCTTATGTAACTGTACTTTACTACTAAACAACTTTTCCTGTCTGCATTTCAAACTGCCCAACCTGATCTCAACATGGGAAGTGCAAAATGATCTGAAATTCCAACAAATGTCCAGTTTAGAGTAGAGATTGGAGTGTAGCTTGTCGCTCATGGTTGTCACCCTTTGGCCTGGTGTAGGGTGATTGCCTCACCTTTCCAGGGCGGCCCACTTTTTCTCCTGCAGGGTCAGGTGAAAGCTATCAGGGCACCCTCCTTCTCCCAGGCAATGGGAACCTCTGCCTGCCCCTCATTAGTCGCGGGTCCGCAAGACCCATAGGGCTCCTGCCTCCTTGTGTTCCTCTCCCACAGGAGGCTAAGGGATCATTTCCTTCCTGGCTTGCCAGGCACCACTGAGGATGGTAGCTTGGTACTCTGACCCACCAGTTATGAATGATGAAAGTTGACTCGGGTAAGACAGAAAAATTACGTACTCACCATAATTGTAGATCTTCCTGAGTATCTTCACCATTCATAACTGCTTCCTCCCTCCATCCCCTTGGGACCAGGCTTCTGAGGTGTATCACTTCGCTCCTTCTCTCTGGTCCTTCACAGGACATATTTCCATTTAGCAAACCCTAAGGAGTGCAAAGAGAGAAACAAACTTCTGAAGCAGGCTAGCTCTGCTGTAACCTGATAGTTTGCGGGCAATCTCTCTCTCTCTCTCTCCCTCCTTCCCCTCCCCTCTCTCACCCTCTCTCTCTCTCTCTCTCTCCCCCACCCCTATCTCTCTCTCTCTCTATCTCTATCTCTCTCTTTTATGCCCTTTGTCCTTGGGTCCAGTCTGGCCTGTGGTACAACCTTTGTTTTTTGTAACACTTTAGCATCTCCAAAGCTGTTCAGCAATCTTTTCTGACTCTCCTTCCCTCTCCCATTTTTTCTTAACATAAAAAAACAAGCATTTGTCAATGCCGAATGTTTGCTTGCTGGCATTGGCAGTGGTAGTGTAGAAGTTACAGAGCTGCGTAATAGGAATGGCAGTGAAGTATTGAACTGAAGCCAACCCCACCATCACCCTGCAGAGAGTGACAGGCATTGGGGTGTGCGTCTGGGTCGTCGGGCATAACGGCCAAGCCATTTCACCACACCCCACCCTGCAGACACTGACAAGTGTCACGGTGTTCCTTGGGGTCTTTGGCCCTTATGCGCACCCCATTTCATTAGGAAATATGGTGAGATGGGTGCGATATAGGAGAATGGGGTGAACTTTGGGGCCGAAGAGTCCAAGGCATACCTTGATGCCTCTCGCTGGCTGCAGGGTGTGGAATGGTATGAGCATTACAGGCAAGAATCTCAAGTCACACCCCTGATGCCTGTCATTCTCTACAGGGTTGGGCGTTATGGTTGGAAACCCTAATACCTCAGGCTTTCGTTGGTATTTTCACTCCCAAGTTTTCAACATGTTTTTTTTGTGACCCCACCTCATGAACAGGGGGAATATCAGTTTGTTAGCCAAAAGCTGTTTATGCACAGCAACTACGGCATTTAGCACCACAGGTGCAAAAACATTCCGAACAGGATGTAAAAAATGACAGCTGTACTGTTCATGGGCAGGTGTAAAAAATGGCAATGTTACAAATCTGCAGTAAAAATATTTAAAAAATGGTGAAGTCACGAGCGTACATAGAAACTGTGCAACGCACACCCGTAATATAATTAGGTTGGGGATTTTTTACAGCAGATTGTCAATTCAGGCATTTTGGTGCCTCCGAACATGAACAGTGTCACTGTGATTTTCTTTATCTGTACCGAACAATGATTTCCCGCAGCCACCACGCATCTCTGCGCTGAAAGTGTGAAAACACACTTCAGCCATGTTGTGAAAAATGACAGCTGTACTGTTCATAAGGAAGTGTGGAAAAATGCCACTGGTGAAAATCTGGACTGACGATATATTACAAAGTCATGAACTTACGGGGTGCATGGAAACTGCGCAATGCTCACTCGTAACACAGTCATTTTATGGACTTTTGTCACCAAATTTTCAACATAGCCATTTTAAGACCTCTGCTCATGAACAGTGTCACTGTGATTTTCTTAATGTGTCCCATACATTGATTTTGCACATCGACTGCGCCATTGTGCGCTACATGGGCAGAAACACATTTTGGGCAAGATGTGAAAAATGACAGCTGTACTGCTCATAAGGAGGTGTGGTAAAATGGCAATGTTGAAAATCTGGAGTGAAAATATTGAAAATTAGAAACTTACGAAGGCATGAGGAACTGCGTAATGCACGCTCGTAAAACAGTCATTTTTAGAATTTTTTCACCAAATTTTCAACATAGCCATTTTAAGACCTCTGCTCATGAACAGTGTCACTGTGATTTTCTTAATTTGTCCTGTACATTGATTTCGCACACCGACTGCGCCATTGTGCGCTACATGAGCGGAAACACATTTTGGGTGAGATGTGAAAAATGACAGCTGTACTGCTCATAAGAAGGTGTGGTAAAATGGCAATGTTGAAAATCTGGAGTGAAAATATTGAAAATTCGCGAACTTATGAGCCTGCATAGGAACTGCGCAACACACGCTCATAAAACAGTCATTTTTTGGAATTTTTGCAGCAAATTTTCAACATGGGCTTTTGGGACCCCTTCTCATGAATGATGTCACTGTCATGGCATTATTCGGCCTGAAGGGTGATTTCACGCAGTGATCGTAAATCACCTCCGGCCCGACAACGCCATGACAGTGACAGCATTCATGAGAAGGGGTCCCAAAAACCCCATGTTGAAAATTTGGTGCAAGAATTCCAAAAAATGCCTGAGATATGCAACAAAGTTGAAAAAAACCTATCTAGCCCATTATACAGCTTACTGGCATTTTCTCAATTCGCGGTCGGCTTTGAAGAGTGCAGACATGTTCCCGGTCCAGCGAAGATCATCGCGCCGAGCTCCGGAGGTAAGTATGGGGTGAGGGGGGTGTGGGAGGCAGGGTGTGCAGTGGGTGGGTGGGTGCGGGTTGTGGGGGCTGGGAGAGCGCAGTGGGACCGTTTTATTTTGCAGGTAAAAAAAAAAAAAAAGATGTGGGACATTTGCCCGCTGGGGTGGGCTCCCAGCGTGGCAGAAGGCTTGACTCGGGGGGCTGTGGAGCCAACGGGGATTGGGCACCCCGTCGGCCATATGATCAGTTGCCACGCTGGGGTGGGCTCCCAGCATGGCACCCAGTACTCGGGGGTGAGGACAGTGGAGCTGACGGGGTTGGGCACCCCTGTCGGCTGTTCTATGACTTGCCACGCTGGGGTGGGCACCCAGTGTGGCATGTGGAAAACTTTGGGGTGGGGAGTGCAGCACAAGCCGGCGGGGATTGGGCACCCCGCCGGCTATTTGTGTGTTTGAGGGATGAGGGCAGCACGCAGTGTGCGCTTGCTATGTGTGTGTGTATAGGGAGCTGCGCATGAGCAGGCGATATCTTATCGCTGCTCACTGAAGCGTAGCTCCCCCTTTCAACTGTATGCCACTGCATTTTGGAGCTTGTCATAGACAGCTCCAGCATGCATTGGCTTACAGGGGCCGCGCCTGCCAACACACTGACTGAATTGGAAGAGGGGTGACACACCTCCGAAATCTCGGATGATGGCACTACGTTTCTTGCACATGCGTGCAAGCAAACATAAAAGAAGAAAGAAGGGAAAAGCAGAGGAAGGAATTACTCTTTCGCCTCAGGAGGGAGGCTCCAGACTTTACCCTCTATGTTGGGAGAAAGAGAGGGTCATGGTCCTCTTATTTATCCATTCTCTTTATTTTGTTGGTGCTGCCTACAGAGCACTTTGTTCAAGTAGTAATTCCAGAGATGGCACCACACCTCTGTGGAGTCTGCGAGGCTTTCTTTGATTCTGTCTTAAAGCAATAGGGGTTGTTGTCCTCAAGTTGGACTCTCTGGCTGTTATAACACCTTGTCAGATCCTTCTCTTCTATCCCCCAATTCTTTATGCTAAAAAAAAAGAAAAAAGTGTGTTTGCGTGTGTGGGAGTTGGGTGGGGGGGGGGACAAACACTGTGTGGCACAGAAGCGGCAGCAACTTCTTACTGCTTAGCTACTCTTGTCTCCCCAGTTCTCTGCAGACTGTCATGCAGTCTCTGCATCCTATTGCATCCTCTGGATTCTCCAGAGGCTCTTCCCCCCCCCACCCAATATGTGTGTGTGTGTGTGTGTATGTATATATATATAAATTAGAGGCAAAAATCTGTTTAATGCATCAGTTAGGGTTGTTCCACAGCGACAAAGTGAGGAAATTCAGTGTTAGGTTGAAACCCCTTTGCACCCTCCAGCCCACCCCTCAACTGGAATCGTGAGTGGCGTTGGGGTCATCGGCCCTGTCTCACCACCTATCACATGTGGAAAGAAGCTGAGGAATAGGAGAATGGGGTGAGAGTTGGGACCGATGACTCCATGCCTATTCAGTTGAGAGAGTGAGCTGGAGAAATACTGAAAGAAGTTTCAACACAATAATCCTAGCTCTTATAAATGTCGCTAACTAACTGATGCATTAAAGTTTTGCCTCTAATTTCCTTCTTTGAGAATGATAACGAGAAATAGTAGATGTAATGCGGTGGCAGGAGTGCGGGGCCCTACAAGCGCAAATCGTAATGTGCATGGTGACGCAAAGCGAAACAGAAGAGAGAACAGTACTGTAGACAGAAATGTTAAAACAACGCATAAACGCAACCGCAAATGAAAATGCAAAGGTAGCATACATGGTGGCGTAAACATGAACAGTAAGGAAACGTGCACGGAACCGCAAGCAGAAGCGGTAATGGTAACAGTAATGTAAGTGCACAGGCTGGTTTTCCCAAAAGCTGTATAGAAAGACAGTGAGTACAAGGAATGTATGCAAAATAATGACTCTCGAACAGAAAAATGAGGACTTGGAATAGTAAATTGCTTATATCTCAGGAACCGTGCGACATAGAAAAAATGTAAAAGTCATATGAATTATCACTTTACTGGCTAGTTTTGTACTTTGTACCCCAGCACTGTTTTGCGAAAAGTCATTATCTTGCACCGTTTCGAGATACTGGCCTTGAAAGGCGCAGCGAACGCTGTAATGTTATCCTATGGGAAAAAACAGAAGTTTGAGTGCTATAACTTTGCCTCCCTGTAATGTTTTTTCACCAAACCACTGAAAGGCACATCTGTGGGATGTTGGCTGTGTTCTCTACAAATTTCAGCCCAAAAGACCAAACCGTTATTTTGCAGCAGGGCGCCAAACGATTGCTGCAATGCGTTGTATGCCGTAATGTTATCCTATGGGAAAAACCATCAAATTTGGAGTACCGTAACTTTGCCACTGTGTAATATTTTTTCAACAAAACACTGAAAGGCATGTCTCTGAGATGTCGGCTGCGTTCCCTTTAAATTTCAGCCCCGAAACTCCAAACCGTTCTTTTGCAGCGGGTGGCAAAGAATTGCTGTCATTTTCCCACAGCCTAGAAAAGTACTGTCGCAATTTGTGAAAGCTTTCACAAAAATTTGCAACACTTTCGAGTGCGATAATTACTTTGCTAAGTACTTTTCCAGAAATCTGAAAAACATATTTCTGGGGTGTTTACCCCAAATAAAGACATGGCTAGCATCCTCAGGGTCCGACTAGGTGAATACAAAAATAATTAGGTTGCTAGAGGGTCCCAAATTTAAATGCCAAGCATTTTTCTGATCACCAACTGAAAACAAAATGGCAGATTTGCGACAGTAAAAGGGCCATTTGCAAAAGTAAAAACTGCATTTGCGACACTGTCGAACTTTTTGTTAACTTTTCCCATTGGCTTATAATGGGAAATTGTTTTTTGAATAACTTTTGAACCGTTTAATATTTTTTCACGAAATCTTCGAAAGGCACATCAGGGACCCCGGCCGCACGTTCCCTGAAGATTTTGGACTGGTTGCATAAACTGTGCGACCTGTAGGTGCGACCGTAGAATTCCAAAAAAAGTGTAAACGCACGTACAGATCACGCATAATAACTCCGCAGCCGTATATCCGACCAGTACGAAACGTGGCAGGTCCCAAGGCATTTGGGTCTTGATTCTGTATTCCAAATTTCAGGCAAATCAGTTGAATGGTTGCAAAGTTATTAAGGTGCAACTTTTTGGGTTTAACATGTAAATGGCTCCTTAACCCTAACTATGGTAGCACTACCATGCTACCATAATATGCGTGTGTGTGTGTGTGTGTATATAATACATACAGTGGAGTCATACAGATGAAGTGCAGTAACTTGCAGTAATGTCATGTCAGAAAATCCTGTGTGATAAAATGGCTTAATTGCCATTGACTTACAATGGCCTC
Source organism: Neoceratodus forsteri (assembly GCA_016271365.2). NCBI lineage: Eukaryota > Metazoa > Chordata > Ceratodontiformes > Ceratodontidae > Neoceratodus > Neoceratodus forsteri. The sequence continues at coordinate 317,708,335 of CM057454.1, forward strand.
TGCAGCATTCTGTAGATATTCTACAGCCTTTCTACGTTGCATCCTGGCTGTCACATCTGTATATATTCTCTGTTCTTCTTTCATTTTATTGCTTTCTTCTCTTCTTTCCTTTTCTATCCCTTTGGCTTTTGCCCTCCTTCCTTCATATCGCTTTGCTTCTTCTCCTCTGTGGCGAGCAGAACTGAGGTCTGGAGGAGTCGGTGTCAGTTACTGGCCAGTCCGCGAGCACCACGTAACATGTTGGCATCATGGGCAGAGCCATCTCCAATGTTGACTCCTCTGCTCAAAAATTCTTAAAGCTAATGCTCCTGTGAGGGTCCGGCACCTACGGCTAGGACCCACCAGTTATGAATGGTGAAGATACTCAGGAAGATCTACAGTTGGGGAGAGTATGTAATTTTTCTTTACTGTTATTTGGATAACAGGGAGGTGAATGTAATGAGCCATGTGGCCTTACTTTTTTTACGATACCAATGTACCTTTGTAACTGTTTTTTTATAGTACAGTGTCTCTTTTTTTTTCAATCATTGGTTTCTGCTCCTCCATCCCCTGGTCCCTGCATCCCCCCAACCCCATCACTGATCTTCTCATGGATTTACTTGTTATCCAACACTTAATCAGGACTCACATGGTGGTGGGTGGCCTGCCATTTTGATTGCGCAGTGCCCATAGAAGGTGCGAGATAGGGTGAGGATATTTAACTCTGGTTTTCTCTCAGGTTGTAGCATGCAATGACATGCATGCATGGGCACAGTGGTGCATATGTATGCCAGCATCTATCAGTCAGCCCTTTCCTTTCTGATGCGCTTGCATGCACTACCACCTTATGTCCACCAGGTGGCAGTCTTACAGTGAGACGCAGAGTTGTCCACCCCCCGAACCATGAGGGAGAAAAGCTGTCCCTGAGGTGTTCAGTCCTCCCTCCACTGACCGACCCTCAGTGACACAAATTATTTCCTGAACCTGGGTCACCGACATCACAAGCGGTAGCCTTACTGCTGCTTTTATGATCTGGCTTCTTTAACAATACCTTTAAAAACTAAACTAAAAAAAAACAAAGCAGTCGGCAACATACTTCATATTCAGTTTACTTCATTGTAATTTCCATTCCTCCTGAGATATATGATCCCCTTCAGAACTTAACAACTCTAATCTCCTCGAGAACTTTAGAACTATACACCCTAATAAATTACACATCTCCGCTCCTTCTGAAAATCCCCCCATATTTTCTGAAATACTGTATTAAGCTCACCATCCCTTTTGAATTTTGAGCTTGCACACCATCCCAACATTTTCACAACCACACACCACTTCCGAAATGTGTGTCCTCACACTTCCAAAAGGTATAGCCTTTCTAAAATTTGTGCCCTTTCAACCCTCTAGGAATTTGCTACCCCACACCCCTTTTACAACTTTTCATCCCTTCTGAAATTTGATACTCATGCCTCTTCAATTAGCCCCTCCATGCCTCCCAAGCTTTCCAGCCTGTACCACCTTTGACATTAACATCCCACACCCCTCCCAAAACTTGCATCCTGGCATCCTCATATTTTTGGCTTAGTCAAACTGCAAATGTTTCTGCTTCAGATTGAAGGATTTTTGGTGGGAATAATAAAATGTTAAAATTACAAGTTTGGGAGGGTTGGCAACATAGAAGGTTAATTGCATCAGCACAGTTAACACACTTCAGGGTGTGCAGAATGGCTTTCTAAGCAACACAGCATGACTGTGGTTAGATTAACACTCTGTTAATAGGGGTGTGATATGGCATGCGGCACAGCCAAGTGCCATATTGCCCTAGGGCAACAGAATGTTAATCTAACTCCCAGGAGGGCCTTATTGCTGTTATAAAAAACTTACTCCAAAAGAAAAGTGTTATGTGTGTACCTTTTGAATGTTTTTGTCATTGAGAGGGATGTTTTAAATACAGTTGTTCATCCACCAGCTGTGTGTTGGCTGAGAATCAGACTGCATCATTCCAGTCATTCAGTAGTGCTAGGTAATGAAATGCTGACGGGAAGAATTCATGCATCATGACAATCAGGCTGTACATGACAGTGTAACTGAGATTATAAAAAGGAGGTAAAAATATTTGGTGTCCTATTGGCTGCTGAGGTTCCAGTTTGCTCCTTTTTTTGCCTAAGATTTTTTTCTTTTATCTTACATTTAGAATCTCTTTTTTGTAAGAGATTCCTTTACGTTGTTTGTGTTGAGAATGACTCCATTTCTCTCTTCCATTGCTGCTGCTGCAGAAAGAAGATTGCCTCTTCAGATGACCATGACTTTTGTGTCTGCTGTCTTGGGCCTAACCATAATGTTTCAGACTGTGAGCTCTGCCATAAATTTAATTTCACAACCCTTAGACGATGCAAAAAGGCTTTGAAGAAGTTTCTCATGGAACAACAGGTAGCCAGTTCTGGGCAGGGGTCCTCTGGGGTCCCTTCTTCGCCAGTGGGTTCATCGGGCTCACAGGCCTCCAAGGCCTGGGACAAGGCCTCAGGGGAAAAGTCACAAGAAAGACTGAGATTGGGACCACTTTTCCAGTGGTGCTTCGCCTCCCCGACAACCTCTACTTCCTCATCTGAGAGTACCCCATCTGCTGCACCTGCACAGACATCTTCTGCTGTTCAGACCTCTGCTTCTCCCAGGCCCCTACCAACAGCATCTCCTCCCACCTGCAAAGAGGTCAATCGATGTGGCCCCTCTGATGAGTCTGACACTTCTCCAGGCCCACCCAGACGTCAGGGCTTCGGGCTCTCAGGACCCGATGGAGGGCTCGTCATTTTCTGTGCCGCAACCTCCCCACCATCGACGCATGAATCTCTTGCCATCGACCTTAATACATTTAGCTAAAATAACTACAGCCCTGGTACACCAGATGGGCTTTTACAGACCGGTGGCCCCGGCCCCGTTGACAGCCCTGTTGTCATCGATGCCAGTTAGGCCTTCTCAGCCCACGCCTTTCAGGCCGCTGTCAGTCCATCATTCATCAGACCTTGAACTTGAGCAGATTGATGTCGAGAAGGAGTACCACCTGACCTCATCCTGCCTGATTAAAGGAGGAAGGAACCTCCTTGCTCTGGCAGATCTACTGCTACTTCGGTGAGTGAGGACTCTGTCAAGCATACTCCCAGGTCCCCTCTGGAGGACCCCACATTCTTTAATGTGATGAAGCAGCTGTCCACAGCTATGGGCTTCCATACTGTGGAGGGGGATGCCACCAGAAAGGATCTGGTGGATTTTTTTTTGAGATCCCAGAGTCTCCCCCCAAGGTCATGCCTCCCATTCTGCCAGCACTGAGGAATGCCACCAGTGTGGCCTGACACCACTCGGGCATGGTCCCTGCCATGCCTCGGAGGGCAGGTAAGACTTATCATGGCCTTCGGGACCTGCCCCATTATGCTGCCCAGCCAGAAACCGATTCAATGGTCATTAAGGTGGTTCGTGAGAGGTGCCTAAGCACCTGTGTTTCTTCCCACACAGGGAATCCAGAAGAACCGACCTTTGGGGAAGGAGGGTTTATGCCTCCTCCACCTTGGGGCTCCGGATTGCCAACTATTTATCCCATATGGTCAAATATCAGAATTTCATCTGGAGGAAGGGCAAGGAAACTGCTCAAGCCCTCCCAGAAGCAGGAGATTCTTAAGTCTCTACAGGCTGCAGAGGATGTAAGAAAGCGTCTCCTCAGGGCCTTATATGACACATCCAACAGTGGTGCAGGGCTGCTGCTGCAGGCATTTGCCTTCGTTGGCACACTTGGCTAAGGGTCTCTGGGTTTGCCGCAGATGTCCAGCAGAAGGTGCTCATTGCCCTTTTCAATGGCTCTAAGCCTTTCGGACCAGATGTTCAGGACATCATAAATGACATGCCAGCCTTGCCAGGATTCTTTAGTCTGTTCATTCATTCTACCATACCCAGCCCAGGAGCAGACAGCACCCATCCTTTTGTAAGGTGGCCCATGAGACCGGAGCCAGCCCCCATCTCCAGGGCAAGCGGAAGGCCACCTGTGCCCTGCCTACCCCCTCCTCTACAGGAGCTGCTGCAGAATGACCCAGGGTGACGGCTCCACCCCAGGTCTGGACCCACCTCTGCCTGACTCCTTGCCAGACCCCCCTTCTGGTCCCTGACCAAGATGTGATGGTCATAGGTCGGTTCTCCCACCATATCAATCAATGGAGAACCATCACTTCAACTGCTTGAATTCTTCAGATCATAGAACGGGGTCACCGTCTGGAGCTCCTGAAGCAGCCACTAGAGACCCCCCACCTATCCCCCGGCCCATGCAGTGGTTCTCCATGAGGAGGTACAGTCCATTCTGTGAAAGCAGGCCATAGAGCCAGTGCCCAGGCAGTGGAAGAACACGGGTTTCTACTTCCATTTTTTCCTGTTTGCCAAGAGAATCAGAGATTTGAGACCTATCTTAGTTATCAAGGATCTCAACTTTTACATCCAGTACAAAATGCTCCGCATGGTCACCCTTCCATGGGTACTGCTCGTGCTCCAGCAGGGCAACAGGATATGCTCCCTCAATATGCAGGAGGCATATCTGCACATCTTGGTGTTTCCTCCGCACAGGCAATTTCTCTGGTTCATCTTCCAGGGAGAACACTATCAGTTCAGAGTATTGCCCTTTGACTTGTCCTGTACAGTGGGTTTTTACAAAATAATTAGCAAGAGTAACAGCTGCCCTGCACTGAGAAGGCCTATATGTTTTTCCCTACATGGAGGACTGGCTTCTCAAAGCTCCGTCTCAAGCCCAACTCCTCCAGACCCTGGAGAGGACACTCCACCTATTCCATTCTTTGGGCATCATAGTCAGCCTGCTCAAGTTGGTCGTGGCACCCTCCCAGAGGCTGCAGTATATAGGAACAGTCCTGGACTCAATGCAGGGCAAGGCCTTCCTGCCTCAAGACAGGGCACAGTGCCTCATGTCCAAGGCTCAGGAGGTAGCCTAGAGCCGTTGTGTCTTAGCCAGGGTATATATTTATATATATATATATGCAATTTCTGGGTCTTATGGCAGCTGCCATTGCTACTGTCCCTTGGCCAGGCTGCACATGCGTGTGCTCAAGTTGACTGTTCACGTGCAGTGGGACCAGTGTATGGACGACTTGAAGCAACAGGTACTGGTCTTCTCACCCGTCAAAAAGGTGCTTCAGTGGTGGATGGACCCCCAACATCTGTTAAGCGGGGTCCAGTTTATGATCTCTACTCCCAAACAGATCCTCACCACGGATGCCTCTGGCTTGGGCTCGAGCACACACCTGGGTCCCTTTCAAATTTAGGGGACCTGGTCTTCACTCGAAACATCTCTTCATTAAACATCTTGGAGATTCAGGTAGTTCTGTATGCCATGCAGGCTTTCCAGGACCATCTCCTCCCAGGTTGGTTGTTGATCCAGTCAGACAAACTCAGTGTTGTCTACTGCATCAACAAGCAGGAGAACACTCATTCATACCCCTGTGTCAGGAGGCCATGAGAGTATGGTACTGGGCACTGGACCATGACCTAGACCTCTCCGCAGTCCATGTTTCGGTGTTCTCAACACTCTGGTGGGCAGTCTCAGTCCAACTCCATCCAGGATGCATGAATGGAAAGTTCTTGTTTTATTATTTTTTATAGGGACAACTTTATTGGATATCAACTATATACATATACAAAGCATTCAAACCAAGCCTTACAAATATAAAACAAGTAAAAACAGAGGAATAAGTATCTTAATATACCACATTATATTCATAGTAACAGGAAAAATGCTGAAGCCTAGGGACATAAAACCATAACATAGTTAAGGCCAGTAATAAATGCAATTAGAGATGCAGTATAGCACAGTGGTTAAGGACACTGAGCTACAAACCTGAAGACCTGAGTTTGACTCCCACAGCCTCCACTTGCATTCTGTGTGAGCCTGAACAAGTCACTTAACTTCCCTGTGCTCCCAGGCTGCACCTGGAAACAAGCTTCGGCTTAGTGTGCCTTTCCTGATTAATCAATTGCCCCTTTCCCAGTTAGCCACCCTTTATGTTCCATAAAGCCATATACAATATACCAATTCATAAAGTGCCAACCAAGATCTAACTGTAGAATAAAAACAGTGCTCATGAAGTGAATGCCGAGTCAGCATTAACTTTATAAAGGACTCATCTCCTCCAGATCGCGTCAAAGTGGGGATGTGATCTAAATAATAACTGCATCATTCTTGTCTATAAATAGTTGCAACCAGTTCTTTCCAGTGACTCACCAAGTGAGGGCAAGACTGAAGCCAAAGTCATGAAATAATTTTTTTTTTTTGGCACAGATCAATAATATTAGCAAAAGTTTAAATTGTCTTCCCCTGGCTGGAAAGTGACCTGTAGCAATATGCAATCGAACCAACTTGGGAGTTAACACAGAAGTGACTTTAAAATTTTGAGACAAAGCCTGAGAAATTCCTAACCAAAATGGAACCAGACTTGGGAAGGACCAAAAGATATGGGCATGACCTGAGGCAGGGTCTCCACAATGTCTCCAACAAAAGCCAGTGACCAGATCAAGATAAGAGAGAGACAATGCCACAGAGTCTTAAAAATGCATTCTACACTTTCATATAAACTCCTTAAGATAAGGAGCCATAGTTAACATTATACATAAGTGAGGGCATATTTCTCCCATTGGTAACTTCATGTACATAATCGTCTATTGTGACATCACAATCTGTTGCCATGGAGGAATTGTGATGTCCCATGCAGTGTATTATGACTTCAGGTAGGAGAAGGATACAGGAATAGATGATCTCTTCAGGAGCAAAGATCCCATTTCATGCATATTACGTCAGTACTATGTAATGTGGAAGAGGAATACAGAACTAATGTGAAATACAAGCTGAACTGTGTCTGAATATTATGTTTTGTTAAAGTTCTCCTGAAGACGTCAGCTGCTCTTTGCTTAGCAAAAGACAGTTGTTTTTGGAGACTAACTGTTTAAATGACGCTATCTGTGACTTGTTTTTTAAAGGAACAGGAAAAAGTTGATACTGTTATAGAACCAAGGATATCTGTAATAGATAGGAGAATGAAAAGTGTGCCATTGTTATACATAAAGCATAGCCAGGTTAAACTTTTGAATTATATATTATTACAGTATTAATGAAATGTGGACTAAGGCTGGCACAATTGCATTATGACAAATTACTCACTTTAAAAAGAGCACACAGATGGCTGTGGTTATAAGGTTGTTATGGTGAATATATGAAACCATGCATCAGGGATATTCTGTGGAGGTGATTTGGGCAGCGTTGAATATGTAAAAAAATGTAGAAATTGAAAGTAGAATAATTTTATTATGTGTTTTTGACATAGACAATTCACGAAGGGCCTGATGAAGTAAAATTTCCACAAAACTGTCACTCATCTTAATGAAAATTAAAGAATAAAAGAACATTATTTACATTGGTTCTGAGTGGGGATCATCCTTCATTATTTTTTTATATAAGAAAGAACATTGGTCCATCAAGTTATTCCCTTCTTGTCCTACCCCCAGCTCAGTGGGAATATCCGGTCACTGCTTGTTCTTCAAAATACTTGTCAATTCTGAGCTTGTAGTTCATTAATTATTACAGTCTCAACAGAAACAACATGCTGTGAAGTCCATTTCAAGTTTTTATCTGTGAATTTATTTTAAATTGTTTTTGATCATCTTTAGGCAATATCCCAGATTATGTAAGCTTGGAAAATGAGTTACCTTGGCTGGGAGCAGAGTTCTTTCCAAGTCAGCACTCTTCATACCTGAATTAAACAGAAGTCAATGCAAAGAGAGCCATAAAAGTGGAGAGTAGGTGTGAGGGGGGCTTAGGAGTGTAGGAAAACCTACTTTGCTCCAAATGACGCATTGCCTTGGTTGTGACTGTGTTCAAAGGATGAGTTTTCATTGTCATCATTTCTTCACCTTTTACAAACTCATTTTATCACTCCAACAATAGGTCCAATTTTGGCACTCACTGCTGTTCAAAAGGATGAGACACATAAAGAAGAGACACAACAATATTAATCTAAGGGGATATTGTTTATGGGTATTGTGTTGGTGTCCTGGATTGGCAGGCAGATCTTCCAGAAATCAATCTTCACCATTGATTCCCACTTATGGGTCTGGGCTGCAGGTGCTAGTATCCTGTGAGAGCCAAACTTTTAGCCAGGGGGCCGGTAACGGCTACTGGGCATGGTGCCTGCACATCCCTTATGTAGTGCCATGCGCTAGCCAGTAACCATTGTTGGCTCCCTCACCAACCTCAGTTCTTCAGCCCCCCCATGTTAAGTGTACACCACTGGAATGTAGCACCTCAGTTCACCTCGCTGCCACTTTATTCATGCTGCATTACTGTGTTTTTCGTCTGTTAATGGTACTGTCTGTTTGTTATTTTTCTACAATGCAGAAATCTGATAAGAAAGAGGCCATACCGTCAAAAGAAAAAGTCCATTTGCAGCCTGGAAGAGAGGGATCCTCTCTCCGTCAGCCCTTCTTAAAGGCCTGGCTCCTCCCCACTTCTCCTCCACCTGCTCCCTGGGAACCTCCCTGCTGTCTGCCCCTTCCCCACCCCTAGTGGGTGGCTACGTACTCCCTACCTGCCTGTCCAGGTGTCCCTCCATACCTGCCCCCGGACAAGCCTCGCCTCCTGCGATGCCTTGCAGGCTTCTTTATTGTCTTGTAGGGCAAATATTTTGTTCCACGTGAACAAACTCAGACCACAACCAGTTATGGAGAAAATGACTGGAGCCATGTGTTTGTTAAACCAAATTTTAATTATTGATACATCCAATTAGCGTGATGCACGTAGCTAGGTAGTCTTGGAAATCTTGAATCAGCTTGCTCTGATTCACCAGTGGCCAACCTCCTCTTTATAGGAGGCCCCCCCAACTGGTAATTCTAAAGCCCCATGAGGACACCAGCTCTGGGGCATGGGGGATGACTCCCAAGACCAGCTCCGGATGTGTCCTCCCATCGTAAATCATTGCCCCAGTGGGAAACCGATGGCTGTAAGGGACTGGCATCCGTCTTGTGGCTTGTCTTGGACTGGAACACGACATAGATGTATTGATGCCTGCTTCTCCATGCACTGCCATGTCCTAGAGAATCACACATTGAGGTGGGGGTCACCTGATCCCCACTTTCAGAAGCAGGCCTCACATGTATGCATCCAAGACCAGGTCTTTGGGCCTTTCTACTGAGCCTGTTCCCAGGACCTTTGGTTCTGTGGAAGCACAAAGCTCTTCCAAGATTTAGTCTTCACCATTGATTTCCCACTGATGGGTCTGGGACTGGAAGCTCTAGGACCCCATGGGAGCAAATTGTTTTACAGGAATTAGTCGATGTCAGGTACTTTTGGTGCCTGTGCTCCCCATGTGATGCCGTGCATGCCAGCCAGTAACTGTGTGTGGCTCCCTCACACACCTCAGTTCTGTTCTGTCCTTCTTGACATTGAATGCACACTGTGGGGTGACTGCACCTCGTTCACTGACACCTCTGAATTTCTTCTTCATCACTGCTCAGATTTTTTGTCTGGGTGCTGGGTAACTTGTTCTTTCTGTTTTCTGTAGTGCTAAAGCCTAAGAAAGATAAAAAGGGAGCAAGGAATTCCAAGTAGCACCAGCAGCTTCCCATGTTGCATCGTTGCTCTTATGGGAAACCCATTACAGTGAAGGATCAGCATTGGTGCTGCTGGCTTGCCTTGGCCTCTCTCACAAAATGGATGAGTGTGATGCCTGCTCCAGATGAACTGCCGTACCCCTGAGCACAATGAAATGGGGTCACCCGATCATCACTTTTAGAGGCAGGTGTCACACTTGTGAGGCCAAAGCAAGGTCTCTGAGCTTTTCCCCTAGCCCCATCCCAGCATCGCTGGTGTTGAGGAAGCACAGGCTCTTCCTCAACATCACCTCACTGAGGCACTGGAGGCAGTGCTCCTGTACCTGCCTGCTTCTCTCACAAAATGGATAGGTGTGACACCTTCTTCTCAATGGTGCTCATACCTCGAAATCTACAATTGAATTGGGTCACCTGATCTTCACTTTTGGAGGCACGGTCTTCCTCGACCTTGCCTGGCCAAGGCATTGGAGGCCATGGGGGATCTGATAGACAGCCAGGTCCTTCTGGGTGGCCACCTTCCCTCCACCCCATCTGTCTGTGCTGGACAGCAAAAATCCCTGGTGGTGAAGTCGATGCTATGTGCTCAGTCTTCCCTGGTGGACACCTCAGTGTCATGGCCTGGTGACACCGCAGCTCCTGATACTATCTGCAGTGTTCATGAGCAGGCTGGTGCTGGCCACAACATCGGGTCCCCTCTGAACACCATTTACGGTGTCAGGAAAGGGACCAACACTGGGGCTATGTAGCATCAGGTTGCTGTGGTGGTGGTGGTAGTCTCTGCCCTGAGCAGTCCTAGTGGCTTCAGGGGAGGGGAGCAACACCACCCCAGGTAACATATGCGGCACAGGCCATGGTGTCAATGCTGGGTACGACACTGGGCATGGTGTCAGTGATGGTGTCACCCCAGAGACTGTCCCTGGTCTAATGCTGTTCACAACATTAGGCCAGCTCCCAACTATGCTTACAGTGCCAGGGGTGGGGATGCTGCCAGGGCCAAAATCGAACCTGACGCCATGCCCGACACTGAGGGCAGGATCGGCTATGGTGAGAAGGAGGAATCTATCTCTAAGCTGATTGTTGCCCCTGTACCTGATACTTGAGGCGGCAGTGGCTCAGGTTAGGTGATGGCTGGGAGGCAGAGTTCTCCCCAGACCTGTGTGCTGAGCCTGCCACCAGTGAAGGTGGGGTCTGCCCTGAGGGGATTGTATAGCTTCAGTCTCCTTTCCTGGGGGAGTCCCCCATGGCACCGACTGTCTTGATCCTCTTTTGTAGGTTGACCCTGTTTGGTCAGTCTTGCCAGGCCCTCATTACAGGCAAGTCCCTGTGCAACCAAGCAGCCCAGGCATAGGCCCTGGGTCCTTGGCTCCTGCTTCACTCTTAGGCCTGTGCCAACTTTGCCTGAGCTTCCAGGAATCATGGGCCCGCTGGGGCCACTTACATGGACTCACTACAGCAGGGCGATTGGTTCCTTGCATCAATACCGTAGACAGGTTGACTGGGTTCAGTTTCAGCCTGGTCTCTATATGCCAGCCCCTTCTGTGCCTATGCCCAGTGCCTCCTCTCCATTAACAACCTCCTCTGGGGACACAGAATCTTCACTGCATATGTTCTTAGCCTCTGAATAATCCTTGTACCAGAGATTCCTGGCAGACATGTTGTAGACACTGGATGTGAGCATTATCATCAGTCACAGTAATATGCCCTTTCAGCTGGGACTGGGAGATTTTAGTGATGGAACTTTTGTAATCTCTCCCTGGCGTGCCCTAACGGCTTCAAGGAATCTTCAAGGTCAGTCTGGAGACATCCCATCTCATGCCCTCCTGCCCCCAATGACATCTAGCTGTGGTACTGTGCACCCACAAGTTTTGCAGGGGCAGCACCTCACCCCACCTTGGGGACTGAGTTCTTGCAGACCACAGCAGTGCCTCAACGCCTGATGTATATCCAACCTCCTGAGGCTGACTCTGCTCAGGCATATGCCTTAGGAAGGAAGATTTTCATCTTGGCTCACACCGTGATAAACATTGCAACACATGAGGTACATCAGGCAGCCTGCAACATAGAAACATAATGATGGCAGATAAGGACCACTAGGCCCCCAGTCTGCCCATTTTCCCTACCTACTGTAATACACACCCTATTTGATCTCCAGCTCCCCCTTCCTTACCACTAAGGTTCTCTTATGCCTATCCCATGCCTTCTTGAACCCACTACAGTTTTTGCCCTCACCACCTCTGCTGGGAGGCTGTTGCAGGCATCCACCACCCTTTTCTGTGAAAAAGTACTTCCTTACATCTCCCCTGAGCCTACCCCCCTCCAACCTCATATCATGAGCCCTTGCTCTTGAGCATCTTTTTGTCTGAAAAAGGCTTCCCTTTTGCACATTATTTATACCCATGAGGTATTTGAAAGTCTCTGTCATATCCCCCCTTTTCTCTTCTTTCTTCCAGGGTGTACATATTGAGGTCCTTCAGTCTCTCCTCATAGGGCTTCTGATGAAGACCCTGCACCAGTTTAGTTGCCCTCCTCTGGATCACCTCTACTTTGCCTATGTCTTTCTGGAGATGTGGTCTCCAGAACTGGACACAGTACTCTAGGTGCAGCCTCACCAGTGAACAGCAGTATCACCACTTCCCCTCTTCCTGCTGGTGATACCTCTCCCTATACATCCTAGCATTCCACTGACTCTTCCCACTGCCTTGTTACACTGTTTGGCCACCTTTAGGTCATCAGATATAATTACTCCCAGGTCCCTTTCCTGTTTGGTGTTTGCCATTACCACTCCCCCCCATTTTGTACTCCACCCCCTGGGTTTCTGCACCCTAAGTTTATGATCGTGCACTTCTTTGCATTGAAATTTAGTTGCTGCACACTTGACCACTCCTCACACTTTCTTAGATCACTATTAATTTTCTCCAGCCCCCCCTTGGAGTGTCTACTTTATTGCATATCTTATTATTGCATATCTTAGAGTTATCTGCAAAAAAGCACATCTTCCCTTCTAGCCCCTCTGCAATGCCGCTAATAAATACAGTTTATTTTATTTATTTAAGGATTCGGAGAAGACCTTTGAGCGCAAGCTCTTTTGCAAAGGTTCCACATCAGGTTGACAGACAATAGGCATATTACGTCAAGCTGGTATTGAGCATACATTAGGTTACAATATTACAATGTTATCTCTAGTACCAGGGAATTAGTACAGTGTCAGCAAAGGATTTAGGAAAGCAGTGCTGAGCTACGTGAAGAGAGCAGGGAAGGACCCCCTCTCGAGTTGATGGGAGACTTAGGAAGGGTAAGCAGCCTCGAGTTGGGGCTTTGTCAAAATAGGAGGGTGAAATAGTGGCTGGGGGTGCGGGGAGGAGAGGGAAGGAGGTACCAGAGGGAAATGTGCTTGAATGAATGGTCAAACAGGAAATGGGAGGAAGTGGTGTGGGGATGGTGTTATGATGAAGGTGGTATTCAGGGAACTGCAGGGTGGCATGCTGGAAGCCACATGGGGTGGGGGTTGGCCCTAGGCATGTCGAGGTTGTGGAGGGGGGCAGGAGGGACCAAGCAGGAGGTGGATTCTAGGGGCGGGGGAAACAGAGGGGATGCCTAATGTCATTTCAGGGGGTTAGGTATAGGTTAATGGAGGAGGAGAGTACCAAAGGAGGGGAAGAGTAACTTCTATGGAGAGCAGTTACTAGCTGTTCAGAGGAGCGGGTGCAGCAGGGCTGCCATATGAGCAACTCAGGAAGCAAAGCAGGGGGAGGGACTAGCCTTCAGAGGCAGTCATACTCTGTGCTTGATTTAAGGTGTTGCCTTAGGCCAGTTTTGAAGTGTGATAGGGATTTCAAGGTTTGAATGGGCACAGGGATTTCGTTAAGCCACTCAGGGACCCTATAGGTGAAGGCACATTGTCCAAACGCAGTTCGATGGAAAGGTGTTGATAGGGCCCCCCTCATCCTACCTTTGGTGTCATAGAGGGTAGTAATCAGCAAGAGGATGTTGGATATGTGTGTGTGGGGGGGGGGGGTTTGCACATTAACACCTTCTTACCCAGGAGGCAGGTTTGGAACTTGATCCTGTTCTTTAGAAGCAGCCAATTAGTCCATTCATGCAGAGAGCAAGTGTGCGTATGTCGATCCACAGCCAGGGTGAGCCTGAAAGCTTTATTGAGAGCAATATGAGCCCTCTTTAGCGCCGTATCCATTGCCGCTCAGTAGACCACCAGGCCATAATCAGTGGTTGACTGAGAGGTGGAGGGCCTCAGGGATGAGATATTTCCTGTGTCTATAGAGAACACCCAGCTTGGTGTTTACCACCTTAACCACTGAGTCGATGTGTTGGGTGAAGGTGAGGGTGTCATCTAGGGTGACCCCAGGTACTTGAACAAGTGCACTTGTTCCAACGGTTCACTGACTTTGTTGGAGATGACGAGGAGGGAGCTTCATTTGTGCTGGGGACTGGATATAAGCATGGCCTTGGTCTTTTTATAATTTAGTAGAAGTTTATGGCTGCAGAACCAGTCCTCTAGTTTGTTGAAAGAGTTCTGTAGTTCGGATTGGAGGGCATCATGGGATGTATTGCTGTTGAGAAGTACTGCATCGTTGGCTTAGTATCACATGCTTTAGGAAGATTGTTCAGAAAAAGGCTGAAAAGTGGGTGCCCCAGTATTGACCCCTGCGGGACCCCTAATGATACTTCTCTGGAGCTAGACACCATTTGTCCAACTTTGACACATTTGCTTCTATGAGTCAGGTAGTCCTGGAACTAGCATGTGGTATTGGCCACCACACCCAGGTTCTGCAGCTGTACCAGGAGAAGGGAATGGTTAACAGTGTTGAAGGCTTTGGTGAGGTCAATAAACACTGACCCCACCAATTTGCCTTCGTCCAGTGCCTTGTGCGTGTAGTCCATATACTCCCAACAGGGCAGTGGTGGTACTGTGGTTCTGCCTGAAGCCGTGCTGGTCAGGGCATAATAGTTGGTATTTGTTGAAGTATTCAGTGAGTTGTGCTGCCACTATCTTTTTCGATGCCTTGGATAGGGGAGAGAGGATGGTGATTGGTCTATGATTGGCTATACATGTATTGTCTCTGTTCTTATGCACAGGTGTCACAAGGGCCTGCTTCCAGATCTCTGGGAATTTAGCAAGAACCAGTGACTTATTAAATAGTTCTGTTATTAGCACAATGAGAACATCAAGTGTGAGGGATAGAAGTTTCATGTCTACACCATCACTGCCCATTCTGGTCTTGCCTGGCACTTCTTTTACATGTTTTAGAGCCTCCTTCACCATCACCCTCTTAAAGTAGAAGTCTGGGTGAGGGCTTTTGAGTGGCTTACAGTTGGGTTGATCAGCAGCAGGGAGCAGGTAGTTGGGAGGTAGTACCGAGGTCAAGTCAGTGAAGGCCGTGTTGAATGAGTCCATGATAAGTAGTGCGTCAGTTATGGGGGAGCTGTTGATGTCGAGCAGATGTGGGTGCTTCTTATCATCCTTCCCAGGGAGGTTATTAACGTTCTCCCAGAACCTCTTACTGTCACCCCAGGAATTGCTAAGCTGTTGCTTATGGAAGTTGGCTTTTGCTTGTCGGATGAGGTTAGTGCAGTGGTTTCTTGTGACTCTGCAGCACTGGTAATCATGTTTGTTGCAGGTGGACCTGTCTTTTTACCAGAGGCTGTCCCTTTCCTTCATCTTGGTGAGGAGATCCACTGTAATCCAGCCATTTTCATTCCCCCAGATTTTCCTTTTCCTTAGTGGGGCAAAGAGATTGCAGATGCTGTTGAATCCATCAATAAAGTAGCTAAGGGCTTGGTTGAGATTGGGTGCCAGATCAATGGGGGACCAGTTGTGCAGGGAGAGGGCTGAGGTGAGGGACCCAAGTTTGCCCTTCCTCAAGACCCTGCTTTCAATTAGGATGGGTGGGGATTTACTAAATTTATTGGAGCACAGGAATGTGACTGGGGAGTGGTCACTTATGGTGTCAAGCAGGACCTTGAGCTCGGAGATCCGGGATGGGGAACTTGAGAGGAGCCAATCAAGGAGGATGTCGTTGCCTATCATGTAGTTTTGCCTGGTGGGGTAGGGGACAAGTTGGGTTTGGTTGTAAGTAGCGACCATATCCCTGAGGGGGGTTGATTCCTTGCCAACCCAGTTAATGTTAAAGTCGCCTGTGATAATGAGTTCTGTGCCTTTAGGGAGAGTGGCAGTTGCATCCAGAATTTTATGGAGGCCTTCTCTGGCTTTTTTGGGGGGATAGGTAGACTGAGGCAATGATTACTGTCTTGCTATGTTGCCCAACCTATACTTTTACTGTTAATAGTTCATAATCCTCTACCATTACGGTAATAGGGAGGATGGAAAAGTGTAGGGAATCCCTGGCATAGATGAGGCATCTTCCATCTTTCTTGCCCTTCCTGTCTATCCTGAAGGCTTGGTACCCTGGAAGTGCTACTTCATTATCTTTAATCTTGCTTGATAGCCAGGTCTCTGTCAGGCAGAGAATATTGGGGGCATGGTGGGTCATCTATGCCTGGAACTGTTTGAATTTGGCAGTTATACTACAGACAGTCAATGCAGCTATTCTCAGGCTTTTGATCTTGCATCCTCCAGTGCCTGTTATAGTTGGTAGGCCTGGGTTGACATGGATATTTCCCAGATAAGAGCAGTAGCATGAATATAACCTTCCTGGCTGTGAGGCTGATGCTTATTGTTGTTTGTATCTTCCGCCACCTAATCTTGCTGTGAGAAAAGTGGGTGGCCACTGTTGGTAGCTTTGTTGGGAAAATAATCATTAATTTGCCAAAGCTGGGGTGGACATAGGGGGCCCAGGGTTTGTTGGTGATATTTGGGTAGAGTACAGCTGGTATCCAAGTAAAGCACTTGCCATGGATGCGGCTGACAGCCCATTGTTTCCAAGATATGGTTCTGGTAGAGGTGGCAGTGGTCCATTTCGATAACAAGGGCCAATAGCGCCGAAAGAGGTTACAAAGAGGAGGAGAGAGTGCATCCTATGGTAGAGCAGCATTAAAGAGGACCAGTCCTAGTACTGATCCTTGTGGCACCCTGCTGGTCACCCTTCTTTCCTCAAAGTGTGCTCCATGTACCATCACCCTCTGCGGTTGCTGCTTGTTGGCACAGCTAGGTCAGTCCTAACTGCCATGCCACATAGTGAGTTGGTCAAACAAGCCATTTGCCTTTCTGCAATGGGCCTGGGTTGGCGAGGCACCATTCAGGGATATGTGTATGGTGCTCTGAGGTGTCCTCCAGGCTGGTGGGGCTGCAGTCTGCATTACGGACAGCATGGCTTGCCTTTCATGACTGGCACCTCTGGCCCAGTGGATGGTGCTTAACTCATAGTTCCAGGGGCTCAGTTCTTCTCCTGCAGGGTCACATGGAACTGTTAGAGCACCATCCTACTTCTGGACCACAGCAGCCTCCACCTGACCCAGACTGGTCTTGGGTCTTGCCAGACCCATAAGGATCCCTTTCCCTCACGTGATCTATGCACACACATAGGGCTGAGGGGTGATTTTGACATTCAGGGTAGTTGGCTCCTCCCTATGTAAGGAAGCTTGGTAATGCATTTTATTTTGGATTTATACACTGGCTTCCACATAGGGTACATCTCTATATACAAGGAGAAGCAAGTCATGTTGTATCATTTCTCTGACTATGTTAGATTTTTGGTTGGTATATTCTTTGTGAGTCACACTATGCTTTTGGGCCTTGGCCCACTATCTCTGGGGATGTCAGAGAGAGGACATCTTGACTCCTAGGACTGCTCATTCCTGTAACTCCAGTGCTGCTAGCCCTTACTTTCTTCTGACTGCTAGGGAAAAAGAGGATGTGAGTTTACTCAAATTCACGATTCTTATCGGTAGTATGGAGTTGCTCCTTTTGGGGAGTCTGAAATTTTCCACTTTGATGCATTTTGCCATCATATTTGCAAGGGGCCTCATTTTGACTTCCCCCTTTTTGGTTCTGCCAGAGCCATGTGCTCAGGGCTGATGCATTATTCACCTTCTGACTGGCTGGTGATATCTGGCTCTATTAATCCAAATACCCTTGTGCTACCTAGTAGTCCCAACCCATAGGTACTATGTTGGTAGTCAGGTTTTATTTTGTTGTTTATTTTATTTCCTATATCCTTTGCCCATTCCTTTGGCCAAGAAGATATCTAGTCCTCTCATTTATTTTCTCTCCACTTTGTTTCTCCTTTAGCAAAAAGACTGGGGTGTGTAATGGAACCAGTGACATTTTTTGGCTGGCATACGCATCACCTTGTGGGGGTGTGTATGTGCTGCCAGTACCTGATGTTGGATCCCTCCTGGAAAATACATTTCTTGCCACAGGGTCCTAGTACCTCCTGCCCCAGACTTGTTGGTGTGAATCAATGGGGAAGATATTCTGGAAGATCAACAATTATGGTAAGTATAACATTTTAATTTCTCCTCAACCTCACTGTGCTGAGGTGTAGGAGACTCCAGTGGATGAGTGTAGTGGACAGTTGACTTCTTCTGGGTGGCCAAATGCACCCCCCCCCACAGTCTGCGTCCCTTGAGCAACAATCATCCCCATTGGTGGGACAGCAGCTATTCACTCGGTCTAGACCACTGGACACCTTGACTCGAGGTTGTCTTCTGGATCAGCACATGCCATCATTGCTGTTTGTGGTGATAGCGCAGCATGTGGCACCAAGGACAATGCTGAGCTTCCTCCTGACACTGTCTGCAGTGTTGAGAGAGGAATTGGAACCAAAGCTGTTGCCCATTCTGTCGCCAGTTCAGACATTGTCACTATCCATGGTGTTGCTAGTAAAGAGGGTTATGGTTATGGACATGGTGACAGAGGTGGTGATGGCTGTGGTGCAATCCTGGGCCTGGCTCTGAGCGAGGTGTTGGCGATGTTGTCAACTCAGAGATTGTCCCAGACTCTGTTGTCACATGCAGCACTGAAGAGGATGATGGTACCAAGCACAACGTCAAAGTTGACACAGAGTGAGAGGTCGGGGATGGTGCTGGCCACAGCGATGGGGAGAACCCTGTTTGTGAGCACATCATCAATTCTGAGCCTGGTGCCAGAGGTGGTATGGACTTGGGGTCAAATGATGGCCTTGAGATAGAGTTTCTCTGGAGCTGTTGGATGTCACCGTCTCCAATGAAGACTGGGGTCACCCTGTGTGACCTGAATGGCTCTGGTCTCCTTGCCTGGAGATTCCTCCCACAGGCAGCGATCAGACCATTCCTTATATGTAGGAGGACACCGTTTGGGCAAATCTTCTAGGCTCACCCCTCATGGGAGGCCTTCTATGCAGTTCTGCAGCTCAGGCTGATGCCCTCGAGATCAGGAGTCTTAATCTTTCCTAAATAGGACTCACCTTTTCCTCTAAAGGATGCTTTTTTTCCTAGGCCATGAGGAGCCATTAATATTGGAGCAGCACCAGGCCTTTGTTGATGCCTTAAAGGCCTGGCATAGGGTGGCCGACGTAGCCCAGCACAGGCCCTTTTCCTCTGCTCCTGTGATACCCAGCAATGGCACCTCATTTCCATTGTTGTCCTTCTCGGAGCACAATGAATCATCTATCCACCTTCCTTCTGCTGCTGAGTATTCCTTGTTCCAGTGATTCTTGGTGGAGGTGCTCCAGGTGCTCAACCAACATGCTTTTATAAGCTGCAGTCTGGCAGCTCTGCCATTGTACTCCTCGTGGTTCCCAGTATTGACACTGTTGTTCCTTCATGGCTTACAACCCTGGAGGAGGTATTTACGGCAGTGTGGAGGCATCCCCTCTCCAACTCAGCTATCCCCAGGGAACTCCTCACGTATTATCACATACCCACAGGGTCTGCAGGCGATATACTTAACCTCTCCATGGAGCTTGAAGTATTACAGACTCCATGTGGGCCACAGCGTTTCACATGTGAATGACCTCAAGAAGCAGATTCTGCTGAGATGGATGTTCATGGAAGGAAGGCTTTCACCTTAGCATGTGCACTAATGTGCATTTTGGTACACAAGGCACATATGGCAACCTATAACTGTTACCTATGGTTGCAGCTAAACACACTTTTAGCTGCAGTGCTGCAGAGCAAGACAGTCAGTCAAGCCACTGACATATCTGCCCAAAGTCTGGAGGTATGCGGCACCAGTAGAGGCTTCTTCACGATACCAATGGGGTAGCCTCCTGACTGGTAGGAACTGCAGTCAGCATTAGACGGACTGGATGGCTTCACACAGAGCAGTGTCAGTGGCTCAGTAGGTAGCACACTCGCCTCTGAGGCCGGGAGATCAGAGGGCTGTGGGTTCAGTTCCCACATCTGGCACTTGGGTTAATATCCCAATACTGACACTGTAGTGCAGCATGAGAGGGGTGCTGCACTTCTGAGGTGCCATCTTTCGGATGAGACGTTAAACCGAGGTCCCATCTGCCTGGATTGGTGGTAGTTCAGGTAGATGTTAAAGATCCCATGACACTTGCTCGAAAGAGTAGAGAATTTCCCAGTGTCCTGGCCAAATTTCCCTCATTCACTAAAAATACCACCAACAGCTTAATCTGGTTCAAGGTCAGTTGGCATTCATCTGTATCCCCCTCCCCCGGGTCGTGCCTGAAAATAGGCAGGATTTGTCTAGTGCACTTACCCAGTCAACAAAAGCTAAATAAAAAAAAAAAACCTTTACTGGCACCCTTTACCTGGCATAATGTACTTAACTTGCTCTTCCAGGGAGCTAATTTCTTTTCCCCTTGAAACATAAAAACATAGAATTTGACAGCAGAAAAGGACTGCTTGGCCCACCCAGTCTGCCCATTTTTCCCTTTCTACAGTGTCACCGCAGATCTTACTTGATCTCTGACTCTTTCTCCTTACCATTACTTTCCACTAAGATCCCATATGCCTGCCCTAGGCATTCTTGAACCCCACCAGTGTTTTTGCCCCCACCACCTCCACTGGAAGACTGTTCCAGGCATTCATCACTCTTTCTATGATGAGCTCCCTCACGTGTCTCCTATATTCACCCCCTCCAGCTTCATTTTATTTATTTATTTATTTATTAGAACATCAGTTTAACAACCTTTGAGCCAGAGGCTCATTTCAGAAAGGCAGACAAGCTGTACCAGACCCCCCAAGGAAAGCCCTTTCACTGGCCAACCTGAGGCTGATTTGGTGGTGCTAAAGGCAGCCTATGATTCATCTGAGGAGCCTAAACATCTCAGTCCTCTCCCCCCAGATAAAGAGTCGAGGAAACTGGACCTCATGGGAAAAAGAACCTTTGCCTCTGACACACTGGGCCTCAAAAAAGAAAATGAATAGGCCCATATGGTCAAATATCAGAATATCCTCTGGAAAAAGGCTAAAAGCAGCAGCCTAGTCCATCCCAGAGGGTCCCCAGAAACAGAAGATGCTCAAGGCCCTCCAGATTGGGGCTGACATGGGTAAACACCTTTTAAGGTGTACTTATGACATTTCAGATGCCTCATCCAGAGCATCTGTGACTAGCATCTGCCTAAGAAGACATTTTGGTTGAGGGTGTCAGAATCTGCTAGTGATGTCCAGCAATCCATTCTGAACACCCCTTTTAGAGGATACAAGCACATTGGGGCAGATGCGCAGAACTTCCTTTCTGACCTGCAAGCCTCGGGAAGGACTCTGAAGTCAGTCCATTCCCTCTACCACACACAACCAAGAAGTAGGCAGAGATTGCCTTTTCACAGAGCAACCACTAGACCTAGGTTAGGAGCCAGGAAACAGAGCAAACGTAGAACAGCTTTGTCGGCCCCAGCCTCCTCCACGGGGGCCAACTCCAAAGCCCCTAGAGGATGCAGCTGCAGTCACCAGATCTGCTGCAACATGACTCCTTTTAGACCCCAACCTCCAATGCAAAATCCGGAGGTGGTGATAGGGGGTCACCTTTCCTTTCACATGGAACAGTGGCAAGAGGTTACAACAGATGCTTGGATCCTGCAGTTAACAGAACAGGGCCACACTCTAGAACTTCTGGAGTTGCCTCTAGACCTTCCACTTTTCCTCCAGACCACATACCCATGCCACAGAACCAGTTCCCTGGGAACAAAAGAACAGGGAGTTTGATTCTCATTGTTTCCTAGTCCCCAGATCCATAGGAGGCTTAAGGCCCATTCTGGATCTGAGGGATCTAAACTTCTGTATTCAGTACAAGAAGTTCAGGATGGTCACTCTGCAAGGCCTGCTGCCTCTCCTACAAAATTGGGACTGGATATGCTCCCTGGACATGCAGGATGCTTACCTGCATATAAAGATTTGTCCCTCCCACAGGAATTACCTCACGTTCCTGTTTCAGGGGAGTACTACCAGTTCAGGTTATTGCCCTTTTGGCTTGTCATCTGCACCACTGGTATTTACCAAATGCTTGGCAGTGTGGCAGCAGCCCTCAGGAGAGAGGAACTGTATGCCTTACCCTATCTAGATGACTGATTACTCAAAGCTTCATCCCAGGAGCAGTTGTTTCACACCATAGTGCACACCAGACTTCAGTGCCCTAGGGATCACGATCAATCTGTCCAAGTCAGTCTTGACCCCTAGTTGGCATATGCCAAAACTGCCCCACCTTATTAAACATTGGTGGTGTTCCCATTCAGGATCCCAGTATCATTGCAAACACTTTTAACAATGTGTTCTCAGACTTGAATAGCGTCTGCCCCTGACTTTTCCACCAATCCAGTTCAACCCTTAACGATGCACAGAGAAACAACCATCCTCTCATCCTCCCTTCCATTCAGAGCTCTGTCAGCTCACTAGGCCAAGAAATACTTCCTAAAGGTCTTAGGAAGTCAAGGTTTAGTGGTGACTCTTTAGACCTTACCCTTGTTGCACAGACCTTGGATGATATACTTGCTCCTCTAACACACATTATCAGTACCTCTCTGAGGTTCTCACAATTCCTGGATAAATGGAAAGCTGCCTTAGTGACATTTTTAGAGTGGGATCGAACCTTGACCGAAACTACAGACCAATCTCAATCCTCCCGCACTTTCTAAAGCACTTGAAAGAATAGTGGCTGATCAGTTAGGTTAGGAAGCATTCTGCTTTACACAGACAACACAGTCCTATTTACCAGTCATCCTGACCCTAAAGAATTGGAACACAACTTACAGATGAATTTCATGGAAGTAGAGAATTGGTTTAGTGAACATAAATTTGTCATAAAATGCAAGAAAACTAAAACGATGTTCTCCATCTCCAAAAGCAAGTATAAATCTTACCCACTGTTAATCTCAAACTCAGTGGGTTCATCACTAGAACTAGTCCAGCACTTTAAATACCTGGGAGTTACTGTTGACAGCACTTTGTCCTATTCCCAACACATCGACTTTACGACCAAGGCAGTCAACTTGCGCATTGGACTATTGCATAGGCATAAGAAATGCCTAACCGCTGAGGCCCTTAGTCTGGCCATACAGAGCTCTGTGGTTTCACTTGTGACTATGGCCTAGTGATCTATGGCTCTGCTACTGACACGGCCCTCCACCGCCTCAAAGTGGCCTTAAACAGAGTGTGTCAGCTTGTAACTAGAGCTGCTAGGCTCACTCACACGTGTGACCTTTATGCCCAAGCTAACTGGCTACAGTTCGCAGGTGGGACTCAGGTACCAACCCTGTATTATGTCTAAACAGGTAAGCCCAGGCCTGGTGCCTCCTGGGGTACAGAAGCTGCACACCACTTATGAATCTAATCATCGGAATAGAAGCTCTGAAAATCTGATTTTCAACATTCACCGCGCCCATACTGCACTTGGGCAAAGGTCTTTTGAGCACTGAGCTCCTAAATGGCTTAACACTCTTCCTCCAGACATCTCCTTCATGGGTAAAATAGACCTCTTTAAAGCAAAGCTTAGAAATCATCTAATTGAGAAATCCAGTTGTGATTGCTTTCTGTAATCTCTTCTCCCATAATATGTTTGGACCTTATATAACATCTACCAACAGGTCTCGTTCCTCCAGACTCCCAACCCCCACCCCCACCCCCATTTCTCTTCCCACCTCCCCTTTCCCCGTGCTGGTCAGGCATTCTCGGATGCCTGTTGCCTCACTGCTGTAACTCTGTCTTTTCCTCTCCTTGCTATCCTGTAACGACGCCTTCTGGACTGAAGTATCCTCCACTGTCAAACAATTTCCTATAGTTAGCCCTGTTCTTGTTGGTTTTAAAGTTGGTATTTGCTGGTCAGTACCAACATTTACACAGTGTTTTTCTGGATTGTATATGCTAACCATGTATATTGTTTTTAACTGAATTCTGTAACATATTTGTTTTGTCTTAGCTCTGACATGGAACCTATGTAATGAGCTCATTCTCAAAGGTGTTAATCCAAGATTACAATAAATATGCAGTACATAGGGGCAGTGCTGGACACTGCTCAGGGCCTAAGCTTTCTGCCCCAGGGCAGAGAGGGTGCTTCATTGCACAGACCTACCTGCTTTACAGCAGCATTCCTGAGGCTGTTGGGCCTGATGGCAGCAGCCATTGTCACGCTACCCTGGCCAGGCTTCACATGAGGATTCCTCAGTGGACATTAAGAGTCCAGTGGGATCAGCACACCAGATCTTGAACAACAGGTTCTAGTAACTTCTGTCTGGAAGGTATTCCAGTGGTGGATAGAACCTACCAATTTGCTGACAGGGGTTCCCTTCCTCATTCCCTCCACTCAGCAGATTCTCACCAAAGATGCTTCAGGGCTGGGCTCTTGAGATACAAGGAACATGGACCAGAGTGGAGACTTCCCTCCACATAAACGTCCAAGAGATGAGGACTGTTCTGTATGTTCTGCAAGCCTTCCAGAACCATCTGTCCCTGGGGCACGTGCTAGTGCAGGTGAACAATATCACTGTAGTACACTACATAAGTAAGGGGGGACCCATTCTTACTCCCTGCGGAGGGCAGTGATGACGGTTTGGTACTGGGCTCTAGAACATGATCTAGAGCTGTCGGCCGTCCATGTTCCAGGCATCCAAAGTATCCTGGCAGACATGCTAAGCAGGTTGCACTCCAGAATGCACGAGGGGGAGGTGCTGACCTCAGTGGTTGAGGACCTGTTTGACAGGTGGAGGTCATTACAGAGCTGGACCTTTTTGCATCCCCACTCAATGCAAAACTGCCACTTTTCTGCTCTCTTATTCCAGGGCCTGGAATTTTCTGGCAAGACCTGTTGTCCCTCTCTTGGAAAGTGTGGTTCTTTTATGCACCCCCCCCCCTTCCCTCTGATCCTCAGAGTGTACTAACCAAGCTTCAAATTGAGGGGGTTACTCTAATTCTCATGGCTCCCTTTTGGCCTCACCAGATCTGGTTTCCCTTCCTGCAGCAACTGCAAGTGGAATGTCCAGTACCCCTACCCCTGTTCAATGGCTTGCTATCTCAGGAACAGGGAACCCTGATCCATCCAGACTTCAAGTCACTTCATCTTCATGCTTGGCTCCTGAAGACATAGCCATCACGAGGTTTGGAGTATCCTCAAAGGTGGCAGACATCCAGGTAGCTGCCAGAAAACCTTCAATCAGAGCCACTTACTCATTGACATTGAAATAGTTTACTTTGTGGGCTGCTTCTCATCACTTGAATCCCTTCACTTGTCCAGTGAATCAGGTTCTAGAGTATTTTTTGTCCTTGTCAGATGCAGTACTGTAATACTCTTCTATCAAAGTGCACTTGGCTGCTATTTCAGCTTTCCGTGTGCCTATTGGTGGCCATAGGTGGCACAGCTAGAGGTGGCCCATACATTCTTGAGAGGCATTTGGCACGTGAAGCCTCCCATCCACAATCCAGTCCTGACCTGGGACCTGAATTTTATGCTGAAAAAACTTACTTTAGTTCCTTTTGAGCCAATTGCTAATTTGTGGCTTACTGCGTCCTTTCTTGGAAAGCATTAATTTTAGGTGCTATTACTTCTGCTTGAAGGATTTCCAAGCTTCAGGCTCTCATGTGCAAGCTTTCTTATTTGATTTTCCATAAAGACATGGTGTCTTTATGGACCAACCCTAATTTTCTCCCTAAGGTAGTGCTGGAATTTAGTTTGAATCAAACTATCCACCTACCAGTTTATTTTTCTGAGCATGCCAATTCAGAGGGAAGTATTGCTCCATACCTTAGATGTACACGGAATACTCAGATATTATCTTCATCGTACCAAGGACTGCAGGAAAGCCTCTAAGCATGTTTTTTTCCTTCACCCCTGGGAAAGAGGTTGTACCAGTTTCTAAACAATGCCTGTCCAGCTAGTTGGCCATATGTGTTACTTTCTGCTATAGGAAGTACGGCCAGGAACTTCCTGAAGTTGCGTGTGGCCATTCAGCCAGAGGCATGGGCTACTTCTGTTGCCTGTTTCAAGAATGTATCAGCGTAGAAATCTGTACTGCTGCTGCTGCTGCAACCTGTAGTACTACCCACACTTCCACTAAACACTACAGTCAGGACATTGCCTCTAGAAGACGGGCAGGCTTTGGACTGACTGTGCTTCAAGGCCTCCTTTCTTTGGCCGTTAGCTTCCAGCCACCCAGACTGTCTCTAGATCAGTACTGCTTGTAACTCATTCCATAAGTGTGGCTTAATGCAAGAGATACCTTCAAAGAAGATAGTGCAGTTATGTAAAAACTTACCATAACAGTATACCTTTGAGAGAATCTCTTTTGTCAGGCCATGCTGTCCTGTCCTCAGTCCCCCTTAGCCTCAGAGCTTCTTCGCACCTCTCTCTCTCTCTCTCTCTCTCTCGCTCTCTCTCCAGGATGGACTGCTTGCTGTTTCCAACCTTGCCTGGTAGCTGGAACTTCAGCTGTTTCCTGGTTCTTTAGAGAGAGAGGTCCTCTGGCAGGGAACTGAAGAGGTGGAAGGGCCACCCTTATTTATAGAGAGGAAGTCGACGTAAGATGTCATGGGCGGCCCCTAGTAGACTGCTTGCAAAAAAGTTTCTGTGTGGTCCTGGCACCTGGCAGCTATAGTTCCATAGATGTGGCCGATGAAAGAGATTCTATGAAGATCTGCTGTTACGGTAAGTTCTTATGTAACTGTACTTTACTACTAAACAACTTTTCCTGTCTGCATTTCAAACTGCCCAACCTGATCTCAACTGGGAAGTGCAAAATGATCTGAAATTCCAACAAATGTCCAGTTTAGAGTAGAGATTGGAGTGTAGCTTTGTCGCTCATGGTTGTCACCCTTGGCCTGGTGTAGGGTGATTGCCTCACCTTTCCAGCGGGCCCACTTTTTCTCCTGCAGGGTCAGGTGAAAGCTATCAGGGCACCCTCCTTCTCCCAGGCAATGGGAACCTCTGCCTGCCCCTCATTAGTCGCGGGTCCGGCAAGACCCATAAGGGCTCCTGCCTCCTTGTGTTCCTCTCCCACAGGAGGCTAAGGGATCATTTCCTTCCTGGCTTGCCAGGCACCACTGAGGATGGTAGCTTGGTACTCTGACCCACCAGTTATGAATGATGAAAGTTGACTCGGGTAAGACAGAAAAATTACGTACTCACCATAATTGTAGATCTTCCTGAGTATCTTCACCATTCATAACTGCTTCCCTCCCTCCATCCCCTTGGGACCAGGCTTCTGAGGTGTATCACTTCGCTCCTTCTCTCTGGTCCTTCACAGGACATATTTCCATTTAGCAAACCCTAAGGAGTGCAAAGAGAGAAACAAACTTCTGAAGCAGGCTAGCTCTGCTGTAACCTGATAGTTTGCGGGCAATCTCTCTCTCTCTCTCTCCCTCCTTCCTTCCCTCTCCCCCTCTCTCACCCTCTCTCTCTCTCTCTCTCTCTCCCCCCACCCCTATCTCTCTCTCTCTCTCTATCTCTATCTCTCTCTTTTTATGCCCTTTGTCCTTGGGTCCAGTCTGGCCTGTGGTACAACCTTTGTTTTTGTAACACTTTAGCATCTCCAAAGCTGTTCAGCAATCTTTTCTGACTCTCCTTCCCTCTCCCATTTTTCTTAACATAAAAAAACAAGCATTTGTCAATGCCGAATGTTTGCTTGCTGGCATTGGCAGTGGTAGTGTAGAAGTTACAGAGCTGCGTAATAGGAATGGCAGTGAAGTATTGAACTGAAGCCAACCCCACCATCACCCTGCAGAGAGTGACAGGCATTGGGGTGTGCGTCTGGGTCGTCGGGCATAACGGCCAAGCCATTTCACCACACCCCACCCTGCAGACACTGACAAGTGTCACGGTGTTCCTTGGGGTCTTTGGCCCTTATGCGCACCCCATTTCATTAGGAAATATGGTGAGATGGGTGCGATATAGGAGAATGGGGTGAACTTTGGGGCCGAAGAGTCCAAGGCATACCTTGATGCCTCTCGCTGGCTGCAGGGTGTGGAATGGTATGAGCATTACAGGCAAGAATCTCAAGTCACACCCCTGATGCCTGTCATTCTCTACAGGGTTGGGCGTTATGGTTGGAAACCCTAATACCTCAGGCTTTCGTTGGTATTTTCACTCCCAAGTTTTCAACATGTTTTTTTTGTGACCCCACCTCATGAACAGGGGGAATATCAGTTTGTTAGCCAAAAGCTGTTTATGCACAGCAACTACGGCATTTAGCACCACAGGTGCAAAAACATTCCGAACAGGATGTAAAAAATGACAGCTGTACTGTTCATGGGCAGGTGTAAAAAATGGCAATGTTACAAATCTGCAGTAAAAATATTTAAAAAATGGTGAAGTCACGAGCGTACATAGAAACTGTGCAACGCACACCCGTAATATAATTAGGTTGGGGATTTTTTACAGCAGATTGTCAATTCAGGCATTTTGGTGCCTCCGAACATGAACAGTGTCACTGTGATTTTCTTTATCTGTACCGAACAATGATTTCCCGCAGCCACCACGCATCTCTGCGCTGAAAGTGTGAAAACACACTTCAGCCATGTTGTGAAAAATGACAGCTGTACTGTTCATAAGGAAGTGTGGAAAAATGCCACTGGTGAAAATCTGGACTGACGATATATTACAAAGTCATGAATTTACGAGGGTGCATGGAAACTGCGCAATGCTCACTCGTAACACAGTCATTTTATGGACTTTTGTCACCAGATTTTCAACATAGCCATTTTAAGACCTCTGCTCATGAACAGTGTCACTGTGATTTTCTTAATGTGTCCCATACATTGATTTTGCACATCGACTGCGCCATTGTGCGCTACATGGGCACAAACACATTTTGGGCAAGATGTGAAAAATGACAGCTATACTGCTCATAAGGAGGTGTGGTAAAATGACAATGTTGAAAATCTGGAGTGAAAATATTGAAAATTCGCAAACTTACGAGCGTGCGTAGGAACTGCTCAATGCACGCTCGTAAAACAGTCATTTTTAGAATTTTTTCACCAAATTTTCAACATAGCCATTTTAAGACCTCTGCTCATGAACAGTGTCACTGTGATTTTCTTAATTTGTCCTGTACATTGATTTCAGCACCGACTGCGCCATTGTGCGCTACATGGGCGGAAACACATTTTGGGTGAGATGTGAAAAATGACAGCTGTACTGCTCATAAGAAGGTGTGGTAAAATGGCAATGTTGAAAATCTGGAGTGAAAATATTGAAAATTCGCGAACTTATGAGCCTGCATAGGAACTGCGCAACATACGCTCATAAAACAGTCATTTTGGAATTTTGCCAAATTTTCAACATGGGCTTTTGGGACCCCTTCTCATGAATGATGTCACTGTCATGGCATTATTGGCCTGAAGGTGATTTCACGCAGTGACCGTAAATCACCTCCGGCCCGACAACGCCATGACAGTGACAGCATTCATGAGAAGGGGTCCCAAAACCTCATGTTGACAATTTGTGCAAAAATTCCAAAAATGCCTGAGATATGCAATAAAGTTGAAAACCCTATCTAGCCCATTATACAGCTTACCGGGCATTTCTCAATTCGCGGTCGGCTTTGAAGAGTGCAGACTTGTTCCTGGTCCACCAAGATCATCGCGCCGAGTCGGAGGTAAGTTTGGGGTGGGGGTGTGGGAGGCAGGGTGTGCAGTGGGTGGGTGGGTGCGGGTTGTGGGGGCTGGGAGAAGCGCAGTGGGACCGTTTTATTTTGCAGGTAAAAAAAAAAAAAAAAAGATGATGTGGGACATTTGCCGCGCTGGGGTGGGCTCCCAGCGTGGCAGAAGGCTGACTCGGGGGCTGTGGAGCCAACGGGGATTGGGCACCCCGTCGGCCATATGATCAGTTGCCACGCTGGGGTGGGCTCCCAGCATGGCACCCAGTACTCGGGGGTGAGGACAGTGGAGCTGACGGGGATTGGGCACCCCTGTCGGCTGTTCTATGACTTGCCACGCTGGGGTGGGCACCCAGTGTGGCATGTGGAAACTTTGGGGTGGGGAGTGAAGCACAAGCCGGCGGGGGATTGGGCACCCCGCCGGCTATTTGTGTGTTTGAGGGATGAGGGCAGCACGCAGTGTGCGCATGCTTTATGTGGTGTATAGGGAGGCGCATGAGCAGGCGATATCTTATCGCTGCTCACTGAAGCGTAGCTCCCCTTTCAACTGTATGCCACTGCATTTTGGAGCTTGTCATAGACAGCTCCAGCATGCATGGGCTTACAGGGGCCGCGCCTGCCAACACACTGACTGAATTGGAAGAGGGGGTGACACACCTCCGAAATCTCGGATGATGGCACTACGTTTCTTGCACATGCGTGCAAGCAAACATAAAAAGAAGAAAGAAGGGAAAAGCAGAGGAAGGAATTACTCTTTCGCCTCAGGAGGGAGGCTCCAGACTTTACCCTCTATGTTGGGAGAAAGAGAGGGTCATGGTCCTCTTATTTATCCATTCTCTTTATTTTGTTGGTGCTGCCTACAGAGCACTTTGTTCAAGTAGTAATTCCAGAGATGGCACCACACCTCTGTGGAGTCTGCGAGGCTTTCTTTGATTCTGTCTTAAAGCAATAGGGGTTGTTGTCCTCAAGTTGGACTCTCTGGCTGTTATAACACCTTGTCAGATCCTTCTTCTATCCCCAATTCTTTATGCTAAAAAAAGAAAAAAGTGTGTTTGCGTGTGTGGGAGTTGGGTGGGGGGACAAACACTGTGTGGCACAGAAGCGGCAGCAACTTCTTACTGCTTAGCTACTCTTGTCTCCCCAGTTCTCTGCAGACTGTCATGCAGTCTCTGCATCCTATTGCATCCTCTGGATTCTCCAGAGGCTCTTCCCCCCCCCACCCAATATGTGTGTGTGTGTGTGTGTATGTATATATATATAAATTAGAGGCAAAAAAATCTGTTTAATGCATCAGTTAGGGTTGTTCCACAGCGACAAAAGTGAGGAAATTCAGTGTTAGGGTTGAAACCCCCTTTGCACCACTCCAGCCCACCCCCTCAACTGGAATCGTGAGTGCGCGTTGGGGTCATCGGCCCTGTCACTCACCCTATCACATGTGGAAAGAAGCTGAGGAATAGGAGAATGGGGTGAGAGTTAGGACCGATGACTCCAACGCGCACCCCGATTCCAGTTGGGGAGGTGGGCTGGAGGGGTGCAAAGGGGGTTTCAACCCTAACACCGAATTTCCTCGCTTTTGTCGCTGTGGAACAACCCTAACTGATGCATTAAAAAGAGTTTTTTGCCTCTAATTTTCCTTCTTTTTGAGAATGATAACGAGAAATAGTGAATGTAATGCGTGGCAGGAGTGCGGGCCCACAAACGCAAATCGTAATGTGCATGGTGACGCAAGCGAAACAGAAAGAGAAACAGTACTGTAGACAGAAATGTTAAAACAACGAACGCAAACCAAGAAATGAAAATGCAAAGGTAACGCATATGGTGGCGTAAACATGAACGGTAAGGGAAACGGATACGGAACCGCAAGCAGAAACGGTAATGGTAACAGTAATGTAAGTGCACAGGCTGGTTTTTCCCAAAAGCTGTATAGAGAAAGACAGTGAGTACAAGGAATGTATGCAAAATAATGACTCTCGGAACAGAAAAATGAGGACTTGGAATAGTAAATTGCTTATATCTCAGGAACCGTACGACATAGAAAAAAATGTAAAAGTCATATGAATTATCACTTTACTGGCTAGTTTTGTACTTTGTACCCCAGCACTGTTTTGACGAAAAGTCCGTATCTTGCACCGTTTCCGAGATACTGGCCCTGAAAGGCGCAGCGAACGCTGTAATGTTATCCTATGGGAAAAAACAGAAGTTTGGAGTGCTATAACTTTGCCTCCCTGTAATGTTTTTTCACCAAACCACTGAAAGGCACATCTGTGGGATGTTGGCTGTGTTCTCTACAAATTTCAGCCCAAAAGACCAAACCGTTATTTTGCAGCAGGCGCCAAGCGATTGCTGCAATGCGTTGTGTCGTAATGTTATCCTATGGGAAAAACCATCAAATTTGGAGTACCGTAACTTTGCCACTGTGTAATATTTTTTCAACAAAACACTGAAAGGCATGTCTCTGAGATGTCGGCTGCGTTCCCTTTAAATTTCAGCCCCGAAACTCCAAACCGTTCTTTTGCAGCGGGGTGGCAAAGAATTGCTGTCATTTTCCCACAGCCTAGAAAAGTACTGTCGCAATTTGTGAAAGCTTTCACAAAAATTTGCAACACTTTCGTGAGTGCGACACTACTTTGCGAAAGTACTTTTTCCAGAAATCTGAAAAACATATTTCTGGGGTGTTTAACCCCCAAATAAAGACATGGCTAGCATCCTCAGGGTCCGACTAGGTGAATACAAAAATAATTAGGTTGCTAGAGGGTCCCAAATTTAAATGCCAAGCATTTTTCTGATCACCAACTGAAAACAAAATGGCAGATTTGCGACAGTAAAAGGGCCATTTGCAAAAGTAAAAACTGCATTTGCGACACTGTCGAACTTTTTGTTAACTTTTCCCATTGGCTTATAATGGGAAATTGTTTTTTGAATAACTTTTGAACCGTTTAATATTTTTTCACGAAATCTTCGAAAGGCACATCAGGGACCCGGCCGCGTTCCCTGAAGATTTTGGACTGGTTGCATAAACTGTGCGACCTGTAGGTGCGAATTGAGAATTCCAAAAGTAAACGCACGCATAGATCACGCATAATAACTCCGCAGTCAGATATCCAAAGCAATGAAACGTGGCAGGTCCCAAGGCATTTGGGTCTTGATTCTGTATTCCAAATTTCAGGCAAATCAGTTGAATGGTTGCAAAGTTATTAAGGTGCAACTTTTGGGTTTAACATGTAAATGGCTCCTTAACCCTAACTATGGTAGCACTACCATGCTACCATAATATGCGTGTGTGTGTGTGTGTGTGTATATAATACATACAGTGGAGTCAGACACGATGAAGTGCAGTAACTTGCAGTAATGTCATGTCAGAAAATCCTGTGTGATAAAATGGCTTAATTGCCATTGACTTACAATGGCCTCTGCAGCATTCTGTGATATTCTACAGCCTTTCTGCGTTGCATCCTGGCTGTCACATCTGTATATATTCTCTGTTCTTCTTTCATTTTTTATTGCTTTCTTCTCTTCTTTCCTTTTTCTATCCCTTTGGCTTTTGCCCTCCTTCCTTCATATCGCTTTGCTTCTTCTCCTCTGTGGCGAGCAGAACTGAGGTCTGGAGGGAGTCGGTGTCAGTTACTGGCCAGTCCGCGAGCACCACGTAACATGTTGGCATCATGGGCAGAGCCATCTCCAATGTTGACTCCTCTGCTCAAAAATTCTTAAAGCTAATGCTCCTGTGAGGGTCCGGCACCTACGGCTAGGACCCACCAGTTATGAATGGTGAAGATACTCAGGAAGATCTACAGTTGGGGAGAGTATGTAATTTTTCTTTACTGTTATTTGGATAACAGGGAGGTGAATGTAATGAGCCATGTGGCCTTACTTTTTTACGATACCAATGTACCTTTGTAACTGTTTTTATAGTACAGTGTCTTTTTTTTTTCAATCATTGGTTTCTGCCCTCCATCCCTGGTCCCTGCATCCCCCAACCCCATCACTGATCTTCTCATGGATTTACTTGTTATCCAACACTTAATCAGGACTCACATGGTGGTGGGTGGCCTGCCATTTTGATTGCGCAGTGCCCATAGAAGGTGCGAGATAGGGTGAGGATATTTAACTCTGGTTTTCTCTCTAGAGTTGTAGCATGCAATGACATGCATGCATGGGCACGGTGGTGCATATGTATGCCAGCATCTATCAGTCAGCCCTTTCCTTTCTGATGCGCTTGCATGCACTACCACCTTATGTCCACCAGGTGGCAGTCTTACAGTGAGACGCAGAGTTGTCCACCCCCCGAACCATGAGGGAGAAAAGCTGTCCTTGAGGTGTTCAGTCCTCCCTCCACTGACCGACCCTCAGTGACACAAATTATTTCCTGAACCTGGGTCACCGACATCACAAGCGGTAGCCTTACTGCTGCTTTTATGATCTGGCTTCTTTAACAATACCTTTAAAAACTAAACTAAAAAAAAACAAAGCAGTCGGCAACATACTTCATATTCAGTTTACTTCATTGTAATTTCCATTCCTCCTGAGATATATGATCCCCTCCAGAACTTAACAACTCTAATCTCCTCGAGAACTTTAGAACTATACACCTAATAAATTACACATCTCCGCTCCTTCTGAAAATCCCCCCATATTTTCTGAAATACTGTATTAGCTCACCCATCCCTTTTGAATTTTGAGCTTGCACACCATCCCAACATTTTCACAACCACACCACTTCCGAAATGTGTGTCCTCACCGCCCCAAAAGGTATAGCCTTTCTAAAATTTGTGCCCTTTCAACCCTCTAGGAATTTGCACTCCCACACCCCTTTTACAACTTTTCATCCCTTCTGAAATTTGATACTCATGCCTCTTCAATTAGCCCCCTCCATGCCTCCCAAGCTTTCCAGCCTGTACCACCTTTGACATTAACATCCCACACCCCTCCCAAAACTTGCATCCCTGCATCCCTCATATTTTTGGCTTAGTCAAACTGCAAATGTTTCTGCTTCAGATTGGAAGGATTTTTGGTGGGAATAATAAAATGTTAAAAATTACAAGTTTGGGAGGGTTGGCAACATAGAAGGTTAATTGCATCAGCACAGTTAACACACTTCAGGGTGTGCAGAATGGCTTTCTAAGCAACACAGCATGACTGTGGTTAGATTAACACTCTGTTAATAGGGGTGTGATATGGCATGCGGCACAGCCAAGTGCCATATTGCCCTAGGGCAACAGAATGTTAATCTAACTCCCAGGAGGGCCTTATTGCTGTTATAAAAAACTTACTCCAAAAGAAAAGTGTTATGTGTACCTTTTGAATGTTTTTGTCATTGAGAGGGATGTTTTAAATACAGTTGTTCATCCACCAGCTGTGTGTTGGCTGAGAATCAGACTGCATCATTCCAGTCATTCAGTAGTGCTAGGTAATGAAATGCTGACGGGAAGAATTCATGCATCATGACAATCAGGCTGTACATGACAGTGTAACTGAGATTATAAAAGGAGGTAAAATATTTGGTGTCCTATTGGCTGCTGAGGTTCCAGTTTGCTTCTTTTTTTGCCTAAGATTTTTTCTTTTATCTTACATTTAGAATCTCTTTTTGTAAGAGATTCCTTTCGTTGTTTGTGTTGAGAATGACTCCATTTCTCTCTTCCATTGCTGCTGCTGCAGAAAGAAGATTGCCTCTTCAGATGACCATGACTTTTGTGTCTGCTGTCTTGGGCCTAACCATAATGTTTCAGACTGTGAGCTCTGCCATAAATTTAATTTCACAACCCTTAGGCGATGCAAAAGGCTTTGAAGAAGTTCTCATGGAACAACAGGTAGCCAGTTCTGGGCAGGGGTCCTCGGGTCCCTTCTTAGCCAGTGGGTTCATCGGGCTCACAGGCCTCCAAGGCCTGGGACAAGGCCTCAGGGGAAAAGTCACAAGAAAGACTGAGATTGGGACCACTTTTCCAGTGGTGCTTCGCCTCCCCGACAACCTCTACTTCCTCATCTGAGAGTACCCCATCTGCTGCACCTGCACAGACATCTTCTGCTGTTCAGACCTCTGCTTCTCCCAGGCCCCTACCAACAGCATCTCCTCCCACCTGCAAAAGAGGTCAATCGATGACGGCCCCTCTGATGAGGTCTGACACTTCTCCAGGCCCACGGACGTCAGGGCTTTCGGGCTCTCAGGACCCGATGGAGGGCTCGTCATTTTCTGTGCCGGCAACCTCCCCACCATCGACGCATGAATCTCTTGCCATCGACCTTAATACATTTAGCTAAAATAACTACAGCCCTGGTACACCAGATGGGCTTTTACAGACCGGTGGCCCCGGCCCCGTTGACAGCCCTGTTGTCATCGATGCCAGTTAGGCCTTCTCAGCCCACGCCTTTCAGGCCGCTGTCAGTCCATCATTCATCAGACCTTGAACTTGAGCAGATTGATGTCGAGAAGGAGTACCACCCTGACCTCATCCTGCCTGATTAAGAGGAGGAAGAGGAACCTCCTTGCTCTGGCAGATCTACTGCTACTTCGGTGAGTGAGGACTCTGTCAAGCATACTCCCAGGTCCCCTCTGGAGGACCCCACATTCTTTAATGTGATGAAGCAGCTGTCCACAGCTATGGGCTTCCATACTGTGGAGGGGGATGCCACCAGAAAGGATCTGGTGGATTTTTTTTTGAGATCCCAGAGTCTCCCCAAGGTCATGCCTCCCATTCTGCCAGCACTGAGGAATGCCACCAGTGTGGCCTGACACCACTCGGGCATGGTCCCTGCCATGCCTCGGAGGGCAGGTAAGACTTATCATGGCCTTCGGGACCTGCCCCATTATGCTGCCCAGCCAGAAACCGATTCAATGGTCATTAAGGTGGTTCGTGAGAGGTGCCTAAGCACCTGTGTTTCTTCCCCCCCCCCCCACACAGGGAATCCAGAAGAACCGACCTTTGGGGAAGGAGGGTTTATGCCTCCTCCACCTTGGGGCTCCGGATTGCCAACTATTTATCCCATATGGTCAAATATCAGAATTTCATCTGGAGGAAGGGCAAGGAAACTGCTCAAGCCCTCCCAGAAGCAGGAGATTCTTAAGTCTCTACAGGCTGCAGAGGATGTAAGAAAGCGTCTCCTCAGGGCCTTATATGACATCCAACAGTGGTGCAGGGCTGCTGCTGCAGGCATTTGCCTTCGTTGGCACACTTGGCTAAGGGTCTCTGGGTTTGCGGCAGATGTCCAGCAGAAGGTGCTCATTGCCCTTTTCAATGGCTCTAAGCCTTTCGGACCAGATGTTCAGGACATCATAAATGACATGCCAGCCTTGCCAGGATTCTTTAGTCTGTTCATTCATTCTACCATACCCAGCCCAGGAGCAGACAGCACCCATCCTTTTGTAAGGTGGCCCATGAGACCGGAGCCAGCCCCCATCTCCAGGGCAAGCGGAAGGCCACCTGTGCCCTGCCTACCCCCTCCTCTACAGGAGCTGCTGCAGAATGACCCAGGGGTGACGGCTCCACCCCAGCGTCTGGACCCACCTCTGCCTGACTCCTTGCCAGACCCCCCCCCTTCTGGTCCCTGACCAAGATGTGATGGTCATAGGTCGGTTCTCCCACCATATCAATCAATGGAGAACCATCACTTCAACTGCTTGAATTCTTCAGATCATAGAACGGGGTCACCGTCTGGAGCTCCTGAAGCAGCCACTAGAGACCCCCACCTATCCCCCGGCCCATGCAGTGGTTCTCCATGAGGAGGTACAGTCCATTCTGTGAAAGCAGGCCATAGAGCCAGTGCCCAGGCAGTGGAAGAACACGGGTTTCTACTTCCATTTTTTCCTGTTTGCCAAGAGAATCAGAGATTTGAGACCTATCTTAGTTATCAAGGATCTCAACTTTTACATCAGTACAAAATGCTCCATGGTCACCCTTCCATGGGTACTGCTCGTGCTCGCATGCTCCAGCAGGGCATATGCTCCCTCAATATGCAGGGACTATCTGCACATCTTAGTGTTTCCTCCGCACAGGCAATTTCTCTGGTTCATCTTCCAGGAGAACACTATCAGTTCAGAGTATTGCCCTTTGACTTGTCCTGTACAGTGGGTTTTTACAAAATAATTAGCAAGAGTAACAGCTGCCCTGCACTGAGAAGGCCTATATGTTTTTCCCTACATGGAGGACTGGCTTCTCAAAGCTCCGTCTCAAGCCCAACTCCTCCAGACCCTGGAGAGGACACTCCACCTATTCCATTCTTTGGGCATCATAGTCAGCCTGCTCAAGTTGGTCGTGGCACCCTCCCAGAGGCTGCAGTATATAGGAACAGTCCTGGACTCAATGCAGGGCAAGGCCTTCCTGCCTCAAGACAGGGCACAGTGCCTCATGTCCAAGGCTCAGGAGGTAGCCTAGAGCCGTTATGTCTTAGCCAGGGTATATATTTATATATATATATATGCAATTTCTGGGTCTTATGGCAGCTGCCATTGCTACTGTCCTTGGCCAGGCTGCATGCGTGTGCTCAAGTTGACTGTTCGTACGGAGTGGGACCAGTGTATGGACGACTTGAAGCAACAGGTACTGGTCTTCTCACCCGTCAAAAGGTGCTTCAGTGGTGGATGGACCCCAACATCCTCAAGCAGGGTCCAGTTTATGATCTCTACTCCCAAACAGATCCTCACCACGGATGCCTCTGGCTTGGGCTCGAACACACCTGGGTCCTTTCAAATTTAGGGGACCTGGTCTTCACTCAAACATCTCTTCATTAAACATCTTGGAGATTCAGGTAGTTCTGTATGCCATGCAGGCTTTCCAGGACCATCTCCTCCCAGGTTGGTTGTTGATCCAGTCAGACAAACTCAGTGTTGTCTACTGCATCAACAAGCAGGAGGAGCACTCATTCATACCCCCTGTGTCAGGAGGCCATGAGAGTATGGTACTGGGCACTGGACCATGACCTAGACCTCTCCGCAGTCCATGTTTCGGGTGTTCTCAACACTCTGGTGGGCAGTCTCAGTCGAACTCCATCCAGGATGCATGAATGGAAAGTTCTTGTTTTATTATTTTTTTTATAGGGACAACTTTATTGGATATCAACTATATACATATACAAAGCATTCAAACCAAGCCTTACAAATATAAAAACAAGTAAAAACAGAGGAATAAGTATCTTAATATACCACATTATATTCATAGTAACAGGAAAAAATGCTGAAGCCTAGGGACATAAAACCATAACATAGTTAAGGCCAGTAATAAATGCAATTAGAGATGCAGTATAGCACAGTGGTTAAGGACACTGAGCTACAAACCTGAAGACCTGAGTTTGACTCCCACAGCCTCCACTTGCATTCTGTGTGAGCCTGAACAAGTCACTTAACTTCCCTGTGCTCCCAGGCTGCACCTGGAAACAAGCTTCGGCTTAGTGTGCCTTTCCTGATTAATCAATTGCCCCTTTCCCAGTTAGCCACCCTTTATGTTCCATAAAGCCATATACAATATACCAATTCATAAAGTGCCAACCAAGATCTAACTGTAGAATAAAACAGTGCTCATGAAGTGAATGCCGAGTCAGCATTAACTTTATAAAGGACTCATCTCCTCCAGATCGCGCGTCAAAGTGGGGATGTGATCTAAATAATAACTGCATCATTCTTGTCTATAAATAGTTGCAACCAGTTCTTTCCAGTGACTCACCAAGTGAGGCAAGACTGAAACCAAAGTCATGAAATAATTTTTTTGGCACAGATCAATAATATTAGCAAAGTTTAAATTGTCTTCCCATGGCTGGAAAGTGACCTGTAGCAATATGCAATCGAACCAACTTGGAGTTAACACAGAAGTGACTTTAAAATTTGAGACAAAGCCTGAGAAATTCCTAACCAAAATGGAACCAGACTTGGGAAGGACCAAAAGATATGGGCATGACCTGCGGCAGGGTCTCCACAATGTCTCCAACAAAAGCCAGTGACCAGATCAAGATAAGAGAGAGACAATGCCACCAGAGTCTTAAAAAAATGCATTCTACACTTTCATATAAACTCCTTAAGATAAGGAGCCATAGTTAACGTATACATAAGTAGGGCATATTTCTCCCATTGAGTAACTTCATGTCATAATCGTCTATTGTGACATCACAATCTGTTGCCATGGGAGGAATTGTGATGTCCCATGCAGTGTATTATGACTTCAGGTAGGGAGAAGGATACAGGAATAGATGATCTCTTCAGGAGCAAAGATCCCATTTTCATGCATATTACGTCAGTACTATGTAATGTGGAAGAGGAATACAGAACTAATGTGAAATACAAGCTGAACTGTGTCTGAATATTATGTTTTGTTAAAGTTCTCCTGAAGACGTCAGCTGCTCTTTGCTTAGCAAAAGACAGTTGTTTTTGGAGACTAACTGTTTAAATGACGCTATCTGTGACTTGTTTTTTAAAGGAACAGGAAAAAGTTGATACTGTTATAGAACCAAGGATATCTGTAATAGATAGGAGAATGAAAAGTGTGCCATTGTTATACATAAAGCATAGCCAGGTTAAACTTTTGAATTATATATTATTACAGTATTAATGAAATGTGTGGACTAAGGCTGGCACAATTGCATTATGACAAATTACTCACTTTAAAAAGAGCACACAGATGGCTGTGGTTATAAGGTTGTTATGGTGAATATATGAAACCATGCATCAGGGATA
Organism: Neoceratodus forsteri; assembly: GCA_016271365.2. Lineage (NCBI taxonomy): Eukaryota > Metazoa > Chordata > Ceratodontiformes > Ceratodontidae > Neoceratodus > Neoceratodus forsteri. Next base: position 317,748,547 of record CM057454.1, read on the forward strand.
TTCTGTGGAGGTGATTTGGGCAGCGTTGAATATGTAAAAAAATGTAGAAATTGAAAGTAGAATAATTTTATTATGTGTTTTTGACATAGACAATTCACGAAGGGCCTGATGAAGTAAAATTTCCACAAAACTGTCACTCATCTTAATGAAAATTAAAGAATAAAAGAACATTATTTACATTGGTTCTGAGTGGGGATCATCCTTCATTATTTTTTTATATAAGAAAGAACATTGGTCCATCAAGTTATTCCCTTCTTGTCCTACCCCCAGCTCAGTGGGAATATCCGGTCACTGCTTGTTCTTCAAAATACTTGTCAATTCTGAGCTTGTAGTTCATTAATTATTACAGTCTCAACAGAAACAACATGCTGTGAAGTCCATTTCAAGTTTTTATCTGTGAATTTATTTTAAATTGTTTTTGATCATCTTTAGGCAATATCCCAGATTATGTAAGCTTGGAAAATGAGTTACCTTGGCTGGGAGCAGAGTTCTTTCCAAGTCAGCACTCTTCATACCTGAATTAAACAGAAGTCAATGCAAAGAGAGCCATAAAAGTGGAGAGTAGGTGTGAGGGGGGCTTAGGAGTGTAGGAAAACCTACTTTGCTCCAAATGACGCATTGCCTTGGTTGTGACTGTGTTCAAAGGATGAGTTTTCATTGTCATCATTTCTTCACCTTTTACAAACTCATTTTATCACTCCAACAATAGGTCCAATTTTGGCACTCACTGCTGTTCAAAAGGATGAGACACATAAAGAAGAGACACAACAATATTAATCTAAGGGATATTGTTTATGGGTATTGTGTTGGTGTCCTGGATTGGCAGGCAGATCTTCCAGAAATCAATCTTCACCATTGATTCCCACTTATGGGTCTGGGCTGCAGGTGCTAGTATCCTGTGAGAGCCAAACTTTTAGCCAGGGGGCCGGTAACGGCTACTGGGCATGGTGCCTGCACATCCCTTATGTAGTGCCATGCGCTAGCCAGTAACCATTGTTGGCTCCCTCACCAACCTCAGTTCTTCAGCCCCCCCATGTTAAGTGTACACCACTGGAATGTAGCACCTCAGTTCACCTCGCTGCCACTTTATTCATGCTGCATTACTGTGTTTTTCGTCTGTTAATGGTACTGTCTGTTTGTTATTTTTCTACAATGCAGAAATCTGATAAGAAAGAGGCTACACCAAAGAAAAAGTCCATTTGCAGCCTGGAAGAGGGATCCTCTCCGGTCAGCCCTCCTCTTAAAGGCCTGGCTCCTCCCACTTCTCCTCCACCTGCCCCTGGGAACCTCCCTGCTGTCTGCCCCTTCCCCACCCCTAGTGGGTGGCTACGTACTCCCTACCTGCCTGTCCAGGTGTCCCTCCATACCTGCCCCCGGACAAGCCTCGCCTCCTGCGATGCCTTGCAGGCTTCTTTATTGTCTTGTAGGGCAAATATTTTGTTCCACGTGAACAAACTCAGACCACAACCAGTTATGGAGAAAATGACTGGAGCCATGTGTTTGTTAAACCAAATTTTAATTATTGATACATCCAATTAGCGTGATGCACGTAGCTAGGTAGTCTTGGAAATCTTGAATCAGCTTGCTCTGATTCACCAGTAGCCAACCTCCTCTTTATAGGAGGCCCCCCCAACTGGTAATTCTAAAGCCCCATGAGGACACCAGCTCCTGGGGCATGGGGATGACTCCCAAGACCAGCTCGGATGTGTCCTCCCATCGTAAATCATTGCCCCAGTGGGAAACCGATGGCTGTAAGGGACTGGCATCCGTCTTGTGGCTTGTCTTGGACTGGAACACGACATAGATGTATTGATGCCTGCTTCCATGCACTGCCATGTCCTAGAGAATCACACATTGAGGTGGGGTCACCTGATCCCCACTTTCAGAAGCAGGCCTCACATGTATGCATCCAAGACCAGGTCTTTGGCCTTTCTACTGAGCCTGTTCCCAGGACCTTTGGTTCTGTGGAAGCACAAAGCTCTTCCAAGATTTAGTCTTCACCATTGATTTCCCACTGATGGGTCTGGGACTGGAAGCTCTAGGACCCCATGGGAGCAAATTGTTTTACAGGAATTAGTCGATGTCAGGTACTTTTGGTGCCTGTGCTCCCCATGTGATGCCGTGCATGCCAGCCAGTAACTGTGTGTGGCTCCCTCACACACCTCAGTTCTGTTCTGTCCTTCTTGACATTGAATGCACACTGTGGGGGTGACTGCACCTGCGTTCACTGACACCTCTGAATTTCTTCTTCATCACTGCTCAGATTTTTTGTCTGGGTGCTGGGTAACTTGTTCTTTCTGTTTTCTGTAGTGCTAAAGCCTAAGAAAGATAAAAAGGGAGCAAGGAATTCCAAGTAGCACCAGCAGCTTCCCCATGTTGCATCGTTGCTCTTATGGAAACCCATTACAATGAAGGATCAGCATTGGTGCTGCTGGCTTGCCTTGCTTCTACCAAAATGGATGAGTGTGATGCCTGCTCCAGATGAACTGCCGTACCCTGAGCACAATGAAATGGGGTCACCCGATCATCACTTTTAGAGGCAGGTGTCACACTTGTGAGGCCAAAGCAAGGTCTCTGAGCTTTTCCCCTAGCCCCATCCCAGCATCGCTGGTGTTGAGGAAGCACAGGCTCTTCCTCAACATCACCTCACTGAGGCACTGGAGGCAGTGCTCCTGTACCTGCCTTGGCTTCTCTCACAAAATGGATGAGTGTGACACCTTCTTCTCAATGGTGCTCCATACCTCGAAATCTACACATTGAATTGGGTCACCTGATCTTCACTTTTGGAGGCACGGTCTTCCTCGACCTTGCCTGGCCAAGGCATTGGAGGCCATGGGGGATCTGATAGACAGCCAGGTCCTTCTGGGTGGCCACCTTCCCTCCACCCCATCTGTCTGTGCTGGACAGCAAAAATCCCTGGTGGTGAAGTCGATGCTATGTGCTCAGTCTTCCCTGGTGGACACCTCAGTGTCATGGCCTGTAGTGACACCAGCTCCTGATACTATCTGCAGTGTTCATGAGCAGGCTGGTGCTGGCCACAACATCGGGGTCCCTCTGAACACCATTTACGGTGTCAGGAAAGGACCAACACTGGGGCTATGTAGCATCAGGTTGCTGTGGTGGTGGTGGTAGTCTCTGCCCTGAGCAGTCCTAGTGGCTTCAGGGGAGGGGAGCAACACCACCCCAGGTAACATATGCGGCACAGGCCATGGTGTCAATGCTGGGTACGACACTGGGCATGGTGTCAGTGATGGTGTCACCCCAGAGACTGTCCCTGGTCTAATGCTGTTCACAACATTAGGCCAGCTCCCAACTATGCTTACAGTGCCAGGGGTGGGGATGCTGCCAGGGCCAAAATCGAACCTGACGCCATGCCCGACACTGAGGGGCAGGATCAGCTATGGTGAGAAGGAGGAATCTCATCTCTAAGCTGATTGTTGCCCCTGTACCTGATACTTGAGGCGGCAGTGGCTCAGGTTAGGTGATGGCTGGGAGGCAGAGTTCTCCCCAGACCTGTGTGCTGAGCCTGCCACCAGTGAAGGTGGGGTCTGCCCTGAGGGGATTGTATAGCTTCAGTCTCCTTTCCTGGGGGAGTCCCCCATGGCACCGACTGTCTTGATCCTCTTTTGTAGGTTGACCCTGTTTGGTCAGTCTTGCCAGGCCCTCATTACAGGCAAGTCCCCTGTGCAACCAAGCAGCCCAGGCATAGGCCCTGGAGTCCTTGGCTCCTGCTTCACTCTTAGGCCTGTGCCAACTTTGCCTGAGCTTCCAGGAATCATGGGCCCGCTGGGGTCACTTACATGGACTCACTACAGCAGGGCGATTGGTTCCTTGCATCAATACCGTAGACAGGTTGACTGGGTTCAGTTTCAGCCTGGTCTCTATATGCCAGCCCCTTCTGTGCCTATGCCCAGTGCCTCCTCTCCATTAACAACCTCCTCTGGGGACACAGAATCTTCACTGCATATGTTCTTAGCCTCTGAATAATCCTTGTACCAGAGATTCCTGGCAGACATGTTGTAGACACTGGATGTGAGCATTATCATCAGTCACAGTAATATGCCCTTTCAGCTGGGACTGGGAGATTTTAGTGATGGAACTTTGTAATCTCTCTGGCGTGCCCTAACGGCTTCAAGGAATCTTCAAGGTCAGTCTGGAGACATCCCATCTCATGCCCTCCTGCCCCCAATGACATCTAGCTGTGGTACTGTGCACCCACAAGTTTTGCAGGGGCAGCACCTCACCCCACCTTGGGGACTGAGTTCTTGCAGACCACAGCAGTGCCTCAACGCCTGATGTATATCCAACCTCCTGAGGCTGACTCTGCTCAGGCATATGCCTTAGGAAGGAAGATTTTCATCTTGGCTCACACCGTGATAAACATTGCAACACATGAGGTACATCAGGCAGCCTGCAACATAGAAACATAATGATGGCAGATAAGGACCACTAGGCCCACCCAGTCTGCCCATTTTTCCTACCTACTGTAATACCGCACACCCTATTTGATCTCCAGCTCCCCCCCTTCCTTACCACTAAGGTTCTCTTATGCCTATCCCATGCCTTCTTGAACCCACTACAGTTTTTGCCCTCACCACCTCTGCTGGGAGGCTGTTGCAGGCATCCACCACCCTTTTCTGTGAAAAAGTACTTCCTTACATCTCCCCTGAGCCTACCCCCCTCCAACCTCATATCATGAGCCCTTGCTCTTGAGCATCTTTTTGTCTGAAAAAGGCTTCCCTTTTGCACATTATTTATACCCATGAGGTATTTGAAAGTCTCTGTCATATCCCCTTTTCTCTTCTTTCTTCCAGGGTGTACATATTGAGGTCCTTCAGTCTCTCCTCATAGGGCTTCTGATGAAGACCCTGCACCAGTTTAGTTGCCTCCTCTGGATCACCTCTACTTTGCCTATGTCTTTCTGGAGATGTGGTCTCCAGAACTGGACACAGTACTCTAGGTGCAGCCTCACCAGTGAACAGCAGTATCACCACTTCCCCTCTTCCTGCTGGTGATACCTCTCCCTATACATCCTAGCATTCCACTGACTCTTCCCACTGCCTTGTTACACTGTTTGGCCACCTTTGGTCATCAGATATAATTACTCCCAGGTCCCTTTCCTGTTTGGTGTTTGCCATTACCACTCCCCCATTTTGTACTCCACCCTGGGTTTCTGCACCCTAAGTTTATGATCGTGCACTTCTTTGCATTGAAATTTAGTTGCTGCACACTTGACCCTCCTCACACTTTCTTAGATCACTATTAATTTTCTCAGCCCCCTTGGAGTGTCTACTTTATTGCATATCTTATTATTGCATATCTTAGAGTTATCTGCAAAAAAGCACATCTTCCCTTCTAGCCCCTCTGCAATGCCGCTAATAAATACAGTTTATTTTATTTATTTAAGGATTCGGAGAAGACCTTTGAGCGCAAGCTCTTTTGCAAAGGTTCCACATCAGGTTGACAGACAATAGGCATATTACGTCAAGCTGGTATTGAGCATACATTAGGTTACAATATTACAATGTTATCTCTAGTACCAGGAATTAGTACAGTGTCAGCAAAGGATTTGGGAAAGCAGTGCTGAGCTACGTGAAAGAGAGCAGGGAAGGACCCCTCTCGAGGTTGATGGGAGACTTAGGAAGAGTAAGCAGCCTCGAGTTGGGGCTTTGTCAAAATAGGAGGAGTGAAATAGTGGCTGGGGGTGCGGGAGGAGGAGAGGGAAGGAGGTACCAGAGGGAAATGTGCTTGAATGAATGGTCAAACAGGGAAATGGGAGGAAGTGGTGTGGGGATGGTGTTATGATGAAGGTGGTATTCAGGGAACTGCAGGGGTGGCATGCTGGAAGCCACATGGGGTGGGGGTTGGCCCTAGGCATGTCCGAGGTTGTGGAGGGGCAGGAGGGACCAAGCAGGAGAGGTGGATTCTAGGGGCGGGGAAACAGAGGATGCCTAATGTCATTTCAGGGGTAGGTATAGGTTAATGGAGGAGGAGAGTACAAAGGAGGAAGAGTAACTTCTATGGAGAGCAGTTACTAGCTGTTCAGAGGAGCGGGTGCAGCAGGGCTGCCATATGAGCAACTCAGGAAGCAAAGCAGGGGGAGGGACTAGCCTTCAGAGGCAGTCATACTCTGTGCTTGATTTAAGGTGTTGCCTTAGGCCAGTTTTGAAGTGTGATAGGGATTTCAAGGTTTGAATGGGCACAGGGATTTCGTTAAGCCACTCAGGGACCCTATAGGTGAAGGCACATTGTCCAAACGCAGTTCGATGGAAAGGTGTTGATAGGGCCCCCCTCATCCTACCTTTGGTGTCATAGAGGGTAGTAATCAGCAAGAGGATGTTGGATATGTGTGTGTGGGGGGGGGGGGTTTGCACATTAACACCTTCTTACCCAGGAGGCAGGTTTGGAACTTGATCCTGTTCTTTAGAAGCAGCCAATTAGTCCATTCATGCAGAGAGAAGAAGCGATGTCGATCCACAGCCAGGGTGAGCCTGAAAGCTTTATTGAGAGCAATATGAGCCCTCTTTAGCGCCGTATCCATTGCCGCTCAGTAGACCACCAGGCCATAATCAGTGGTTGACTGAGAGGTGGAGGGCCTCAGGGATGAGATATTTCCTGTGTCTATAGAGAACACCCAGCTTGGTGTTTACCACCTTAACCACTGAGTCGATGTGTTGGGTGAAGGTGAGGGTGTCATCTAGGGTGACCCCCAGGTACTTGAACAAGTGCACTTGTTCCAACGGTTCACTGACTTTGTTGGAGATGACGAGGAAGGGGAGCTTCATTTTGTGCTGGGGACTGGATATAAGCATGGCCTTGGTCTTTTTATAATTTAGTAGAAGTTTATGGCTGCAGAACCAGTCCTCTAGTTTGTTGAAAGAGTTCTGTAGTTCGGATTGGAGGCATCATGGGATGTATTGCTGTTGAGAAGTACTGCATCGTTGGCTTAGTATCACATGCTTTAGGAAGATTGTTCAGAAAAAGGCTGAAAAGTGGGTGCTAGTATTGACCCTGCGGGACCCTAATGATACTTCTCTGGAGCTAGACACCATTTGTCCAACTTTGACACATTTGCTTCTATGAGTCAGGTAGTCCTGAACTAGCATGTGGTATTGGCCACCACACCCAGGTTCTGCAGCTGTACCAGGAGAAGGGAATGGTTAACAGTGTTGAAGGCTTTGGTGAGGTCAATAAACACTGACCCCACCAATTTGCCTTCGTCCAGTGCCTTGTGCGTGTAGTCCATATACTCCCAACAGGGCAGTGGTGGTACTGTGGTTCTGCCTGAAGCCGTGCTGGTCAGGGCATAATAGTTGGTATTTGTTGAAGTATTCAGTGAGTTGTGCTGCCACTATCTTTTTCGATGCCTTGGATAGGGGAGAGAGGATGGTGATTGGTCTATGATTGGCTATACATGTATTGTCTCTGTTCTTATGCAGGGTGTCAAGGGCCTGCTTCCAGATCTCTGGGAATTTGCAAGAACCAGTGACTTATTAAATAGTTCTGTTATTAGCACAATGAGAACATCAAGTGTGAGGGAGAAGTTTCATGTCTACACCATCACTGCCCATTCTGGTCTTGCCTGGCACTTCTTTTACATGTTTTAGAGCCTCCTTCACCATCACCCTCTTAAAGTAGAAGTCTGGGTGAGGGGCTTTTGAGTGCTTACAGTTGGGTTGATCAGCAGCAGGGAGCAGGTAGTTGGGAGGTAGTACCGAGGTCAAGTCAGTGAAGGCCGTGTTGAATGAGTCCATGATAAGTAGTGCGTCAGTTATGGGGGAGCTGTTGATGTCGAGCAGATGTGGGTGCTTCTTATCATCCTTCCCAGGGAGGTTATTAACGTTCTCCCAGAACCTCTTACTGTCACCCCAGGAATTGCTAAGCTGTTGCTTATGGAAGTTGGCTTTTGCTTGTCGGATGAGGTTAGTGCAGTGGTTTCTTGTGACTCTGCAGCACTGGTAATCATGTTTGTTGCAGGTGGACCTGTCTTTTTACCAGAGGCTGTCCCTTTCCTTCATCTTGGTGAGGAGATCCACTGTAATCCAGCCATTTTCATTCCCCCAGATTTTCCTTTTCCTTAGTGGGCCAAAGAGATTGCAGATGCTGTTGAATCCATCAATAAAGTAGCTAAGGGCTTGGTTGAGATTGGGTGCCAGATCAATGGGGGACCAGTTGTGCAGGGAGAGGGCTGAGGTGAGGGACCCAAGTTTGCCCTTCCTCAAGACCCTGCTTTCAATTAGGATGGGTGGGGATTTACTAAATTTATTGGAGCACAGGAATGTGACTGGGGAGTGGTCACTTATGGTGTCAAGCAGGACCTTGAGCTCGGAGATCCGGGATGGGGAACTTGAGAGGAGCCAATCAAGGAGGATGTCGTTGCCTATCATGTAGTTTTGCCTGGTGGGGTAGGGGACAAGTTGGGTTTGGTTGTAAGTGGCGACCATATCCCTGAGGGGTTGATTCCTTGCCAACCCAGTTAATGTTAAAGTCGCCTGTGATAATGAGTTCTGTGCCTTTGGGAGAGTGGCAGTTGCATCCAGAATTTTATGGAGGCCTTCTCTGGCTTTTGGGGGATAGGTAGACTGAGGCAATGATTACTGTCTTGCTATGTTGCCCAACCTATACTTTTACTGTTAATAGTTCATAATCCTCTACCATTACGGTAATAGGAGGATGGAAAAGTGTAGGGAATCCCTGGCATAGATGAGGCATCTTCCATCTTTCTTGCCCTTCCTGTCTATCCTGAAGGCTTGGTACCCTGGAAGTGCTACTTCATTATCTTTAATCTTGCTTGATAGCCAGGTCTCTGTCAGGCAGAGAATATTGGGGGCATGGTGGGTCATCTATGCCTGGAACTGTTTGAATTTGGCAGTTATACTACAGACAGTCAATGCAGCTATTCTCAGGCTTTTGATCTTGCATCCTCCAGTGCCTGTTTAGTTGGTAGGCCTGGGTTGACATGGATATTTCAGATAAGAGCAGTAGCATGAATATAACCTTCCTGGCTGTGAGGCTGATGCTTATTGTTGTTTGTATCTTCCGCCACCTAATCTTGCTGTGAGAAAAGTGGGTGGCCACTGTTGGTAGCTTTGTTGGGAAAATAATCATTAATTTGCCAAAGCTGGGGTGGACATAGGGGGCCCAGGGTTTGTTGGTGATATTTGGGTAGAGTACAGCTGGTATCCAAGTAAAGCACTTGCCATGGATGCGGCTGACAGCCCATTGTTTCCAAGATATGGTTCTGGTAGAGGTGGCAGTGGTCCATTTTCGATAACAAGGGCCAATAGCGCCCGGAAGAGGTTACAAAGAGGAGGAGAGCATCCTATGGTAGAGCAGCATTAAAGAGGACCAGTCCTAGTACTGATCCTTGTGGCACCCTGCTGGTCACCCTTCTTTCCTCAAAGTGTACTCCATGTACCATCACCCTCTGCCGGTTGCTGCTTGTTGGCACAGCTAGGTCAGTCCCTAACTGCCATGCCACATAGTGAGTTGGTCAAACAAGCCATTTGCCTTTCTGCAATGGGCCTGGAGTTGGCGAGGCACCATTCAGGGATATTGTATGGTGCTCTGAGGTGTCCTCCAGGCTGGTGGGGCTGCAGTCTGCATTACGGACAGCATGGCTTTGCCTTTCATGACTGGCACCTCTGGCCCAGTGGATGGTGCTTAACTCATAGTTCCAGGGGGCTCAGTTCTTCTCCTGCAGGGTCACATGAGAACTGTTAGAGCACCATCCTACTTCTGGACCACAGCAGCCTCCACCTGACCCAGACTGGTCTTGGGTCTTGCCAGACCCATAAGGATCCCTTTCCCTCACGTGATCTATGCAACACATAGGGCTGAGGGTGATTTTGACATTCAGGGTAAGTTGGCTCCTCCCTATGTAAGGAAGCTTGGTAATGCATTTTATTTTGGATTTATACACTGGCTTCCACATAGGGTACATCTCTATATATACAAGGAGAAGCAAGTCATGTTGTATCATTTCTCTGACTATGTTAGATTTTTTGGTTGGTATATTCTTTGTGAGTCACACTATGCTTTTGGGCCTTGGCCCACTATCTCTGGGGGATGTCAGAGGAGAGGACATCTTGACTCCCTAGGACTGCTCATTCCTGTAACTCCAGTGCTGCTAGCCCTTACTTTTCTTCTGACTGCTAGGGGGAAAAAGAGGATGTGAGTTTACTTTCAAATTCACCCAGTTCTTATCCGGTAGTATGGAGTTGCTCCTTTTGGGGAGTCTGAAATTTTTCCACTTTTGATGCATTTTGCCATCATATTTGCAAGGGGGCCTCATTTTGACTTCCCCCTTTTTGGTTCTGCCAGAGCCATGTGCTCAGGGCTGATGCATTATTCACCTTCTGACTGGCTGGTGATATCTGGCTCTATTAATCCAAATACCCTTGTGCTACCTAGTAGTCCCAACCCATAGGTACTATGTTGGTAGTCAGGTTTTATTTTGTTGTTTATTTTATTTCCTATATCCTTTGCCCATTCCTTTGGCCAAGAAGATATCTAGTCTCTCATTTATTTTCTCTCCACTTTGTTTCTCCTTTAGCAAAAAGACTGGGGTGTGTAATGGAACCAGTGACATTTTTGGCTGGCATCGCATCACCTTGTGGGGTGTGTATGTGCTGCCAGTACCTGATGTTGGATCCCTCCTGGAAAATACATTTCTTGCCACAGGGTCCTAGTACCTCCTGCCCCAGACTTGTTGGTGTGAATCAATGGGGAAGATATTCTGGAAGATCAACAATTATGGTAAGTATAACATTTTAATTTCTCCTCAACCTCACTGTGCTGAGGTGTAGGAGACTCCAGTGGATGAGTGTAGTGGACAGTTGACTTCTTCTGGGTGGCCAAATGCACCCCCCCCCACAGTCTGCGTCCCTTGAGCAACAATCATCCCCATTGGTGGGACAGCAGCTATTCACTCGGTCTAGACCACTGGACACCTTGACTCGAGGTTGTCTTCTGGATCAGCACATGCCATCATTGCTGTTTGTGGTGATAAGCAGCATGTGGCACCAAGGACAATGCTGAGCTTCCTCCTGACACTGTCTGCAGTGTTGAGAGAGAATTGGAACCAAAGCTGTTGCCCATTCTGTCGCCAGTTCAGACATTGTCACTATCCATGGTGTTGCTAGTAAGAGGGTTATGGTTATGGACATGGTGACAGAGGTGGTGATGGCTGTGGTGCAATCCTGGGCCTGGCTCTGAGCGAGGTGGCGATGTTGTCAACTCAGAGATTGTCCCAGACTCTGTTGTCACATGCAGCACTGAAGAGGATGATGGTACCAAGCACAACGTCAAAGTTGACACAGAGTGAGAGGTCGGGGATGGTGCTGGCCACAGCGATGGGGAGAACCCTGTTTGTGAGCACATCATCAATTCTGAGCCTGGTGCCAGAGGTGGTATGGACTTGGGGTCAAATGATGGCCTTGAGATAGAGTTTCTCTGGAGCTGTTGGATGTCACCGTCTCCAATGAAGACTGGGGTCACCCTGTGTGACCTGAATGGCTCTGGTCTCCTTGCCTGGAGATTCCTCCACAGGCAGCGATCAGACCATTCCTTATATGTAGGAGGACACCGTTTGGGCAAATCTTCTAGGCTCACCCCTCATGGGAGGCCTTCTATGCAGTTCTGCAGCTCAGGCTGATGCCCTCGAGATCAGGAGTCTTAATCTTTCCTAAATAGGACTCACCTTTTCCTCTAAAGGATGCTTTTTTTCCTAGGCCATGAGGAGCCATTAATATTGGAGCAGCACCAGGCCTTTGTTGATGCCTTAAAGGCCTGGCATAGGGTGGCCGACGTAGCCCAGCACAGGCCCTTTTCCTCTGCTCCTGTGATACCCAGCAATGGCACCTCATTTCCATTGTTGTCCTTCTCGGAGCACAATGAATCATCTATCCACCTTCCTTCTGCTGCTGAGTATTCCTTGTTCCAGTGATTCTTGGTGGAGGTGCTCCAGGTGCTCAACCAACATGCTTTTATAAAGCTCAGTCTGGCAGCTCTGCCATTGTACTCCTCGTGGTTCCCAGTATTGACACTGTTGTTCCTTCATGGCTTACAACCCTGGAGGAGGTATTTGACAGTGTGGAGGCATCCCCCTCCAACTCAGCTATCCCCAGGGAACTCCTCACGTATTATCACATACCCACAGGGTCTGCAGGCGATATACTTAACCTCTCATGGAGCTTGAAGTATTACAGACTCCATGTGGGCCACAGCGTTTCACATGTGAATGACCTCAAGAAGCAGATTCTGCTGAGATGGATGTTCATGGAAGGAAGGCTTTCACCTTAGCATGTGCACTAATGTGCATTTTGGTACACAAGGCACATATGGCAACCTATAACTGTTACCTATGGTTGCAGCTAAACACACTTTTAGCTGCAGTGCTGCAGAGCAAGACAGTCAGTCAAGCCACTGACATATCTGCCCAAAGTCTGGAGGTAGGACGGCACCAGTAGAGGCTTCTTACGATACCAATGGGGTAGCCTCCTGACTGGTAGGAACTGCAGTCAGCATTAGGCGGACTGGATGGCTTCACACACAGAGCAGTGTCAGTGGCTCAGTAGGTAGCACTCCGCCTCTGAGGCCGGGAGATCAGAGGGCTGTGGGTTCCAGTTCCCACATCTGGCACTTGTGTAATATCCCAATACTGACACTGTAGTGCAGCATGAGAGGGGTGCTGCACTTCTGAGGTGCCATCTTTCGGATGAGGCGTTAAACCGAGGTCCCATCTGCCTGGATTGGTGGTAGTTCAGGTAGATGTTAAAGATCCCATGACACTTATCGAAAAGAGTAGGGGAATTTCCCCAGTGTCCTGGCCAAATTTCCCTCATTCACTAAAAATACCACCAACAGCTTAATCTGGTTCAAGGTCAGTTGGCATTCATCTGTATCCCCCTCCCCCGGGTCGTGCCTGAAAATAGGCAGGATTTGTCTAGTGCACTTACCCAGTCAACAAAAGCTAAATAAAAAAAAAACCTTTACTGGCACCCTTTACCTGGCATAATGTACTTAACTTGCTCTTCCAGGGAGCTAATTTCTTTCCTTGAAACATAAAAACATAGAATTTGACAGCAGAAAAGGACTGCTTGGCCCACCCAGTCTGCCCATTTTCCCTTTCTACAGTGTCACACGCAGATCTTACTTGATCTCTGACTCTTTCTCCTTACCATTACTTTCCACTAAGATCCCATATGCCTGCCCTAGGCATTCTTGAACCCCACCAGTGTTTTTGCCCCCACCACCTCCACTGGAAGACTGTTCCAGGCATTCATCACTCTTTCTATGATGAGCTCCCTCACGTGTCTCCTATATTCACCCCCTCCAGCTTCATTTTATTTATTTATTTATTTATTAGAACATCAGTTTAACAACCTTTGAGCCAGAGGCTCATTTACAAAGGTACCTCGTCACAGTGAGGACAAAACAGTGCAAGAAACAAACATCAAGGCAGACAAAAAATCTGAGTACATTTAGGAATCAGCCAAAAAATATAGGCATTTGTCAAACACAGTATACAACAGGCTTACATGTGTGCTTTACAGAGTAGACAATATACAGTAGTTACATGGAGATTGATTCAGTGGGCAGAATAAAGGTAAGGCTGGGTGGGAGACATCAGAAGAGGCGTGTGGGGAAGATAGTAGCAAGTAAGGTAGAGCTGGACAGAAGGTCAGAGAGCGGCTCAGTGAGCCTTGTCTGGGTGGATAGGAGGAGGCTTAGAGGCAGGTACAGCTGCATGATGAGATCAGGTGATTTCTAAGACTAGTTTTAAAATAAGATAACGAAGGCGGCATCAGTGACTCCGGCGGAGAGGGCGTTATACCAACAGGGGGCTCTGTAGGGGTAAGCCCTTTGATCTTGCGAGGTTCTCACCCTCGGTATAACCAGTGCAGTTTTGCGGGATATGCGGGTATGCACTGTAGGGTTTGTATGGTGGATAGTGGTTGACAGACCCAGTGGGGATAGCCCAAGGAGTGATTTTTTTGTTAGGAGGCAGGTTTGGTATTTGAGGCGCTCATCTAGGTTAAATAGATTAGCCATGGTGTAAAGACGGCAAGTGTGGGTTAGACTAGGAGCCCCAGTTATGAGCCTGCAGGCCTTGTTTAAGGTGAGGCGGATCTTGTGCAGGGCAGTCTGGTCTGCTGCACCATACACAGGTAGGCCATAGTCTACCAGAGATAGAACAGAGGATGTGACTGCAAGTCGGAGGGCATCCGTGGGGAGGCAGTTTTTATGACGATAGAGGATACCCAGCCGAGTGTTAGAGGCTGAGGCAAGGGCAGAGATGTGGGCATGAAAAGAGAGGGCAGGGTCAAAGGTTATACCTAGGTATTTATAAGAGTGAACTAGCTCAATAGGGAGTTTAGAGGTGGAGTGGACTGCGAGAGGATAGTTACTGGATTTATTTTGGGGGTGGGCAAAGAGCATGGTTTTGGTTTTCTTTAGCTTAATTATGAGCCTGTGCTCAGTAAACCAGGCTTCTGCGTCATTGTAGGATTCCTGCAGAGAATCCTGAAGTGAGATGGGATTACGGTCGGAGGCAAAGAGTACAGCATCATCTGCGTAACGAAGGATTTTACCAGTACATACACTGGGCAGGGAGTTGAGAAAAAGGGAAAAGAGCAAGGGCCCAAGAATTGGAGCCCTGAGGGACTCCGGAGCGGATAGGGCAGGTGCTGGAAAGTTTCCCATTGATTTTCACACGTTGTGATGGGCCGACAAGTAGCTGGAGCACCAGGAAACAGGCCCAGTGGCAAAGCCTAAGTGACTAAGGGTAGTTAGCAGGAGGGGGTGGGAGACAGTATCAAAGGCTTTTGATAAGTCAGTGAACACTTCACCTGCTAGGGAGCTAGAGTCCAGTGAGGTGTGAAGAAAGTTAGAGAACTTCAGGAGGGCAGTATTGGTGCTGTGGCCTGCTCTGAAACCATGTTGTTCTGGGCAGAGGATGCTATATTTATCAAGGTATTCAGAGATTTGGGTGGCCACAATTTTTTCTAAGGCCTTAGAGAGAGGAGAGAGGATTTGAGATAGGTCAATAATTGCTAGGGAGGGTCCTATCACCACCCTTGTGTATTGGTGTGACAGTAGCTGTCTTCCAGGCAGAGGGGAATTGCCCTAGGCATAGGGATTTGTTAAAGAGGCTGGTGATTGGTGAGATAACCAGATCTAGAACCTGACAGAGAAGACTGGGATCAAGGGAGTCATTGCCAATTGTGTTACTCATTAAGGCCTTGAGTAGGTGAGGTCTGACTTCCTGGGCAGTGACTCGGCGCAGGTAGAACAAGGGGCGTGGGAGAATAGGGACAGACCTGGAGGGAGGGGGAGCGAAGAAATTATCAGGGAGCACTGTGCTAAGGTCTATGAAAGATTTGTTGAGGTGGTTTTCAATAAGGACAGGGTCTGAGGAGACCGAACCATTAATGTTGATAAGCGAAGGTGGGGGGGAACTCTTGCCACCATTCAGCTGCTTAATGTCATCCCAGAAGGGCCTAGCATTCCCCCATGAGGAAGTGAGGGAGGCTTGATAGTGCTCAGCCTTCGCTTTGCGGATGGCCCATGTACATTTGTTCCGGGCAGCAGCATAGGCCATCCTGTCAGCTGGGCGGCCTGTTTCTGTGGCAATGTGCCATAGATTGTCCCTGTGCTTAAGAAGTTGGCGCAAGGTGGGGGTAATCCAGGGGGCATGCTTTACTTTGGACCGGCGTGCAGTTATGGGTGCAAAAATGTCACAAGCAGAGTTGAAGGTGTGGATAAAGAAGGTAAGGGCCATGTCAATATCCGGGGTGTTTAGTATAGGGGACCAGTCTATGAGGGCTAGGAGTTGCTTAAGGCATTTCAGCCCACCAGATCTAAGACGTCGCCGAAGGGTAGTTTGTGCTGTGGGTTTGGGCAAGGAGGTTGACCAATAGAAGAGAACCGGGGAGTGGTCGCTAAGGCAGTCTGGGAGGATTTGGATATTGCGGATGCAGTTAGGGCGGTTTGTGAGGATCACATCCAGGAGTGTGCTAGAGCTCATTCTAGGATTCACTCTAGTGGGTTGGGAGACTAGTTGGGTTAGGTCGATGGCTGTAAAGGCATCACAGGAGGAAGTGGATGAAGGGCTGAGCCAATTGATGTTCAAGTCCCCTACAAGGATTTGGTCGGAGGAGTGGGGTAGGGAGGTAAGATAATCGATTAGCGGGCCTAGTGCTTGTGCTTGATTTTTTTGGGGTATGTACGCTGTAGTCAGGTGGATGGGACCCCTAGAGGGATCAGGAGATAGTTTTAGGGTTAGGGCCTGAGCCCTGAAGTCAAGGACTGGGGCTGGGAGGGCTAGTCCAATGAGAAGGTCTTTGACATAAATGGCACAGCCCCCACCCCGCCTACCAACACGGTCCTCCCGATAGAGGGAGTAGCCAGGGAGTCAGGGGTAGAGTCTGACAGCCAAGTTTCAACTATTGAGATAACGTCAGGTTTATGAACTGCAACCCAGCAATTGAGAGTCGAATTTTTTAAGGAGGCTACATATGTTCATGGAAGCAATATGAAGCCCGGTGGATTCCTTTGAGGAGCCTTTGCAAGCTGGACCAGGATTGGGATGTATGTTACCAGTCAGGAGCAGAAGGAGGAGAGCTGCTCTGGACAGAGGGTGGCAAAGGAGAGTTTACGCCGGGAGCGATAGGAAGAGAAGGGGGGTTTCGTAGCACAGGGGGTGGGTAGGGCAGCACAGGCTGAGAAGGCTTGAGTGACAAGATGCCCGAGGGAGCAAGGGGAGGAAAGGTAGTGTCTAGATGGGGGTGAGGGGGAGAGGAGCATATGGGGTGAGAGGAGGAGGAGGGAGGGGGAGGGGCAGTGGCATAGGAGGAGGGAAGGGCAGGTAGGATCACTAGAGTAGTGAGGCTGAGGGTTAACAGGGACATTAGGGTTAGTGGAAGGCAAAAGGAGGAGGAGGAGGAGGAGAGCGAGGCAGGTAGGCAGGAGGTGTGCATGCATGATTGGTAAGGGTGTGAGAGTTGAAGTGAAGAAAGATGGGGGAACTTGGATGATAGAGGGGAAGATGGTAGTGAAAGGTCTACCCTTGTTCTTGACCATCTTCTTTTCTGAAAAATATTACCGTTCTGTACCTTACCTACTTCTGTGAGGTATTTAAAGGTCTGTATCACATCCCCTTTCCCTCCTCTCTTCCAGGGTTTACATACTGAGGTCTTTTAGTCTCTCCTCATAGGGCTTTTGATGTAGATCCTGCACCATTTTAGTCGTCCTCCTCTGGACAGCCTCCACTCTATGTCCTTCCAGAGATTACATCTCCTGAACAGGACACAGTATTCTTGGTGGGGTCTCACCAGCGGTCTATACATCACCTCCATCCTTCTGCTGGAGTTACCTCTCCCTATGTACCCCAGCATCCCACGGTTCCTTTCAACTGCTTTGTTGCACTGCCTGACCACCTTTAGGTCATCAGATATGATTACCCCAGGTCTGTTTCCTGATTATTGGTCTTTACTACCTTTTCTCCCATTTTGTACCCCACCCCTTGGTTTCTTTGTCCATGATTTCATACTTTTTTCACATTGAATCCCAGTTGCCATACCTTTGACCACTTCTCGAGTTTTCCAAGGTCTCCATTCATTCTTTTCACCTCCTCTGGAGTGTATACCGTATTGCAGATTTTGGTGTCATCCACAAATAGGTAGACCTTCCCTTTCAGCTTTTTGCAAAATCGCTAATAAAGATATTAAAGAGGACTGGGCCCATTACTGAGCCCTGAGGCACCTCCGTTCTCCTGAGTCTCAATTTACATCACCCTCTGTCACCTATACGGTAACCAATTTCTTACCCAGTGTACAACCTTTGGACCCATCCCTAAGCTGCTCAGATTCCTTATGAATCTCCTGTGTGGAACAGTGTTGAAAGCCTTCCTGAAATCTAGGTAGGCCACATCCACTGCCTTACCCTGATCTATTTCCTGGTCAACGGTGAAAAATCTTTCAGATTTGTTTGACATGACCCCCAATCCCTCCCACCCCCCAATCCCTCCATGAATCTGTGCTGCTTTGGGTCTTGTAATCCTTTGGATTCAAGATATTCCAAAATCCTTTCCTTCGGCAGTTTCCATTAACTTTCCCACCACCGATGTCAGGCTGACTGGCCTATAGTTGCCAGCCTCCTTCCTGCCACAGCTTTTGTGAAGTGGAACTACATCAGCCCTCCTTCAGTCCTCCTTAAACACTCCTGTTTTAGAGAGCTGTTAAATAGAACTGTCAGACAGGCAGCCAGTACCTCCCTGAGCTCCTTCAATACTCTTAGAGGCACCCCGTCTGGCCTCATCGCTTTGTCCACTTTCAGATTTGCGAGTCCCTTCAGGATGCTGTCCTCCAAAAAAGGACTAGTGTCTACCTCCCTCCCTCCCTCCAATTCCTACTCTTCCTGTGTCACATTGAAAATCTTCTGTACCTTTTACCCCTGATGGGGTGTTTCTATAGCTCCCCTTTTTTGCTTGCTTCACTCCTTTGTACTATTACCCTTCATAGGTTATTACCTCCTAACCTAGTCAACAAGTAGTCCCCCCTTATATGAACTGTCTTCCATCTTCTTTACCCGCTTGCCTTCCTCTGCTTTCTCATGTTGAGGCAGCAGCACTTTGACCTCCCCTAACCCTTTGCTATCTGACCCTAGATAAGGTGCTATTAGTTTTTTTCCTATTCCCACCTTAAATTGCTTTATCCTCCTAACCTAGATAGGGTGTTGCACCTCTTCCCAGTTCTGGAGTACTGTTTACCCTCCACCATTCCCTGCAGTGAGGGTTTTCAACTGAAGTGACCAGGAGCCTTACCTTAGCCAAACAGCAGTCTTCTGCATCCCCCTGTGGATGCCTACTGATGCCTAAGACATCAGTACCTGTTCCATTCATTTGCTGTTTCGCTCACTTGATGTGACATGCTGGATGGAATTCCATATCCTTTACTGTGCTTCCTGCTTTACCCCTGTTGATCCTCTTGCTTTTTGTCCCACCTTCCTGCCCAAACTTTGTTCCAATTCCTAAATCCTCAGTTAATGTGGCTGCTATATGCAAAATCAATCACAGGTTATTTTTTTTTTGTTGTGCAATACCCCCCTTTTGGCACTTACTGTAACCCAAAGAAAAGCACCTGAAACCTGTCCTCAGACTCTTTTTTTTATCTCACTCCTGTGCTTCCTGCTTCACTCCTGTTGGTCCTCCTGCTTGTTGTCCCACCTTCCCACCCAAACTCCAATACAGTTCTTGAGGTCCGAATTACCGTGGCTGGTGTAACAAAAATCAATATCAGGTTAGTTTTTTAGTCACTGTAACCCCCAAAAATGCACCCTGACCCTAATGTCATTTGGGAACTCTCAGGGAACCCTCCTGCTCCTGTGCCATAGGAGCCCCTGCCTGACCCTAACCAGTCTCAGATCTCACCAGACTTGTGAGGAGCCCCAGCTGTCAGGTGTTCTCCCCCACGCAGAGGGCGGAGGAAATGTAATTACCCTCAGGGTGAGTTTGCTCCTTCCTCAGGAAGAAAGGAGAGCTTGGTGCTCTGACCCATCAGTGGTGAAGACTGATTCTTGGAACATGTGAAAGTTACGTACTTATGGTAACTGTTGCTCTTCCAGAATATGTTTACAATTGGTTACATCTAGTACCACATGACTCTATTGTTGAGGCACAGGTCAGGAAGCATAGAAGAACCAGGAGCAGTTATAAAATTCACAAGTAGCATTTTATTATTTTCAATAACAATAAAATAAAATTGTTCAAGATACCTATTTACAAAGGGCAGTACACACAAAGAAAACAAAGTCCTTCATCTGAGGGTATTACTGAATTTCAGTCTCTCTCTCTCTCTAACAAACATTGCTGCTCCTTTTATAAGAAGTCTTTGCCTGACAATTAATTTCTGCATCCTGAGCTTAATAGACATCCTGTTTCTCACAAAATATATCAGAACTTAGTCAGTTTCGTTCCTTGAAGGTACAACAAAATAAAACATTGTGTCCCAGAACTAATCTCTTCTTGACAACTTTGCAAAAGAGTTTGTGGAGGTCAAACTGCATCTCAGGGTTAACCCCCTAAGTTCCAAATAGCTTTTTGCAATTATTTCAACAGTATAACGATATACATTTTCAAACCAGGGAACCAAGTTTCACATAAACAGTTTCACCTATGTTTTTATAACCACAGATAAGCAAGGGGGGATAAAAGATAGAAACAGCAAGTGAAGGCAGGGAGACAACAGGAGGGGTAATCACCAGACCTAGGTCTCATAAGAAAGTTTGATTGTGCAGACAGACAAGAGACAGAAAAGAAGAAGATGGAACAGATCCTTGCATTTAACACTTTCTACATAACAAATGGGACAGGGTCTTTTTCAACCCTATCACATGCCCCCTTCTTTAAGAGGGAACCTGTTTTTTTTTTTTTAAAATGGGACCAGCCCGGTGATGCTCAGGGTTGAGGCGCTAGACACCACATTTCGTGCCACGCTGGTGACTCAGGTTCAGATGCAAGCCCAGGTTGTCAGGGGTCAGCAGAGGAGGGATAGGATCGAGCGTCCGGAGGACTGCTCTCCTGTCCTGGGGAGGGTTGTGGGCCTTCACCACTCTGCAACGGCCCCTGGTGATGACCAGGGGCACTGTTAGAGTTGGTGCGCTTAGGGTTGGAGTGCAGCAGATGTCGGCACACTATGCCCAGATGTCATTGCACGTCTGTACTCCAAGGGAAAAACCTAGAGGAGGAAAACTGGCAGCACTGACCGTGGCAGCTTGATAGCCACAACTTCCTTGGCCCGGCGGAGCTCATTGAGTACACTACATGCCGGTATTAGTTCCTGGCCTGGCACTGGGATTAGGGGAGGTCCCTTTTGAAGGTACAGCTGCACATGCTAGCTGGTGTGGGAATGTGCCTCTGGGGTCGCCGGGGTAAGTGGAGTGGTGGCCGGATCACAGCAGGTCAGTGGCTGCAGGAGGAAAAATAGAAATAAAAAAAAAAAAAAAAAAAAAAAAACAGGGTTCCAAAACAACTTTCTGTTAGTTCTCTTGTAACATTACCTTATAGCCTTTACAGTTCTGAGTATATGTAATATATTTTCCATAACAACCAGTACAGTAAACAGTTAAGTTTAAACCCACACATTTTTTTTCTTTCAACCTTTGGAATTCTCAATTCTTGATCCATTTCTGACAGAAAATCAGCATTGACATTCTCTTTTCCAGATTTATGCATCACTTTGATTTTAAATGGCTGTAGTGCCAGGTATCACCTTGTGAACATGGAATTGTTATCCTTCATTTGATTAAACCAACAGAGAGGATTGTGATCTGTTATAAGTACAATGTCAGCTCCTAACAAATAAAACTTAATGGACTCCATTGCCCACTTTGTTGCAAGACATTCTTTTTTCAATGGTGGAGTACCTTTTCTCTCTGTTGTGCAATTTCTTACTGATATATAGAACAGGATGTTCCTTGCCATCTATATTATGACTCAAAACTATACTTAGGCCTACCTCTGATGCATCTGTCTGTAACAAAAATTGTTTCTCAAAGTCTGGGCTTCTTAAAATGGAGGCTGAACATGATTTTATTTATTTATTTATTGAAGAGAAATCGGAATTACAATCCTTTGAGTCAAAGACTCTTTTGCAAAGGCTCCACATCAGAACAAGAAAGGTTAAAACATTACATTACACAGAAATTAAACATAAATCAATCAGTTCTGGTATATATACACATTATTTACATAGTAGGATAACAGCATCCAGGATATTAGCGAAGACCCTAGGTCAATTGTTGTGGGATACTGCAGGTTATAGTTTGAAGGGTCATTAGTAGGACCCCGAGTCAGGGTTTATATACATAGATTGTAGGACCTGAGTATGTAGCCATTGGTAAAACAGAACATTTTGTTGTTACTACACAGGGATATAATTCTGCCCTAGCGCTATTACTTTTTACAGTAGTCCTCTTTTTTCAGATTCAGGGTGGGGAGGAGTATCAGTAACAGCCACAAGCTGCGGAGTTAAGGAGGAGGTTCTTGAGTCCTGTCTTAAAAAGGCCAAGACTGGGGGCCAGGGAGATGGAGGACGTTAGGCTGTTAAGCCAGAGTGGAGAACGATACCAGAAAGACCTTTGTCCTAGAGAGGTCCTACAGTGGGGGATTAAGAGTGAGGTACTGGCAGGGTGTTGTGGGGCCCTTCTGTGTGGGACTGGCAGGATAATGGGGTGGAGCTCTTTAGGTGCCAGATTCAGGAGTACTTTTTTGGCAAAGAGGCATGTGTGATACTTAAGCCTACCTTCAAAGGTTAGCCAGTCCACAAGCTTGTAAAGCTCGCGTATGTGGGTTAATCTGTCACATCCAATGACCAGTCTGCAGGCTTTATTGAGGACTAGATTGATGCAGCGTAGGGTAGTATGGTCTGCAGATCCATGAATCACAATGCCGTAGTCCACCAAGGATAGTACGGAGCTTGATACAGCTAGACATAGGGCATGTGGGGGTAGGCAGTGTTTATGTCTGTATAGAATCCCCAACCTAGCCTTAACTGCAGAAGAAAGGTGTTGAATGTGTGAGAGATAGGTGAGGGAGGTGTCCAGGGTGACACCCAGATATTTGAAGTAGGAGACCTGCTCAAGTTGGGAACCCAGCGAGTTTGAGATGTTAAGGGGGTCATTCTTGTGAGGGCTTTGACGGTGGGCAAAGACCATGGATTTCATTTTGTTGTAATGGAGGACTAGGCAATGCTCAGTAAACCAAGATTCAGGTTCTCTAAAAAAGCCCTGAAGGGTAGTTCGGAGGGTGATTGGTTGGGGGTGTTTCCAGAGAACTACAGCATCATCCGCATATAGCAATAGCTTCCCACTGCATGATTGAGGGAGGGAGTTTAGGAGGAGGGTGAAAAGTAGTGGGCCAAGAATGGACCCTTGTGAGACCCCAGTCAGGACAGGTCTAATGGAGGAGAGGGCGGTGTTAATTTTGACCTGTTGCATTCAGCCTGAGAGGAAATCTTTGAGCCAAGCTGTGGCATCATGGGAGAAATTTAATAAAGAAAGGGAGTTGAGAAGTAGAGTGTGACTGACTGTGTCAAATGCTTTATTCAGATCTACATAGATAGCACCTGCCATGGACCCCTGTTCCAGGGCCTCACGTATATAGGAGGTAAATTCAAGGAGGGCAGTGGTTGTGCTGTGACCCCTCCTGAAACCATGTTGTTCGTGGCAGAGCAGATTATGTTTGGCCAGATAATCGGTAAGCTGGTCTGACACTGTTTTCTCAAGTGCCTTAGATAGGGGAGGTAGGATCGAGATAGGTCAGTAGTTGCTGGTGGAGGTAGGGTCACCGCGCTTCAGGATCGGGGTTGTGATTGCTCTTTTCCAAATACTGGGGAATTGACAGAGGCATAGCGACCGGTTAAGTATCTTGGTGAGATGTGGTAGGGTCTCATCCAGCGTAAGTTGGAGAAGTTTAAGATCAAGGGAATCACTACTATAGCGGGAGTTCGCCAATGCTTTGGTGAGGTAGCACTTTGCTTCATTGCAGGAGATGTCTCGTAGTTGGAAAGGGAGGGGGGGCCATGGTGGCTGAGGTGCCCATGGGGTGGCTTGGGATCGAGTCAAAGAAGTTTTTAGGGAGGATATGGTGGAGGTCTGTGAAGGTGGTATGAAGGGCGTCAGAGATGGTAGCGGGATCTTGGGAGAGAGCTCCATCAACTAGCAACTGCGTAGGAGCAGGGGAGATAGGTTTCCCACATAGTTCCTTAATATTACTCCAGAATTTTTTTCCGGAGCCCCAGGTGGTGGTTAGAGTTTGCTTATAGTAAGTAGCCTTGGCTTGCCATATGGCCCAAGTGCATTTGTTTCTGGCCTCTATGTAAAGTTGTCTGTCCCGTGGTAACTGAGATTCCAGGGCCCTTTGCAAGAGGTTATCTCTATGGCGCATCTGGTCAAGCAGCGATTGTGAGATTCAGGGGGTATTCCTTTTTTCAAAATATGCTTTGTAAAGGGAGCAAAGATGTCACAGGCAGCATTAAAGGTGGCAATAAAGGAGGTGATGGCGGCATCTACAGATAGGGCATTGTGGATTGGTGACCAGTCGCAGGAAGTAAGGTACAATCTGAGACGGGAGAGAGATCCTTTTTTCAGGCGCCTTTGGACTGTAACTTTAGGGAGGCTGGGGGGGGAGTTTATTTGACCACCAGCATGTGACAGGGGAGTGGTCACTTACTGAGTCAGAGAGTGCCTTGACCAGGGAGAGGTTGCTGGGACGGTTTGTGAAGATGAGGTCGATAAGAGTAGAGGACCCAGTTCTGGGATCTAGTCTGGAGAGGGATTTGACTACCTGGGTGAGGTCGTAGGCAAGAACAGAGTCTTTGTATGTAGTAGACATGGCAGATAGCCAATTCACATTGAAGTCACCCATTATAAAGACTTCAGTCTTGGGAGGGAGATGGGTGATGCTGGATAGTATAGACTCAAAGGCTAGCTTTTGGTTTGTGGGGGGGATGTATACTGCCATAATGTAGAGCATTTTGCTAGGGTTGCCAAGGATTACCTTGATGGTTATGGCTTGGGCACCATGGGTAGGTGAGGGAAGGGAGCTGGAGAGTGCCTGCAGCGTTGATTTGACATAGATGGCACATTCTCCACCCCGCTTGTTTAGCCTGTCTGCACGAAAGATGGAGTAGTCACTTAAGGTGACAGAGGCATATGGGGTGTTTTTTGACAGCCAGGTCTCAGATGAGGCAAGGATGTCAGGAGGGTGTTGAGCAATCCACCCCTGTAGAGATGTGAACTTCCTTGGTAGGCTGCAGATATTGAGGAATGCCAGAAGCAGGCTGCCATGCCTGTCCCCTAGGGTAGCATTAGCTGCAGAGGGCTCCGGGTTAGGGTGCACATTTCCTGATAGTAAGAGGAGGAATAGTGCATGGCGAAGAAGAGTTAACTGGCACAGTTTGGGCACAATGTGAATTAGTGAAGTTTTTAGTGGGCACGACTGGTATAGGGAGGGTGCGTAAGAGGTGGGCTACCATGGTTGTAGCCGATGTGGGATGAGGTTGGAGCGGGGAATAAGAGGGTGAAGTCCGTCGGTGGATTGAGTGGCAGTACTGCCTGTAATAGAGGAGTAAATACTGCTTTCTAGTTTTGGACACAAGTACTTTGAGAGAGGTCTTGGTGGAGTTTCATTATTGGGAGAAGTAGTAGGCCAGACACTGGGGTTCCCTATTTGTGGCTCTTTACCTTGGAAAATAGGTGGAGGATAAGCCATGAAAGGGAGCAGCATGCAGCCTTGATGACCTGAAAAACCTCATCACACTCTGGGATGCATTTCATAATATTCAGACATTGAATTCAGTGAGGGGGGTTGCTAATTGTGCAAAGTTGGGAGTGAATCTCTGATAGTAACCAGCAAGCCCTTAGAGTGACCTGACAAGGTTCTTTGTTTTAGGGGCAGTACTGTTAGCTACAGCTTCTGTCTTTGAAATCTTTGGCTTTACTTATCCATTTCCCAAAATATATCCCAAATATCTGGTTTCCTGCATGCCCAATGTACATTTGATAGGATTAATGATCAGACCTGCCTTTTTGATAGATTGGAAAGCTGCTCGTAGGTGTTCCAGGTGGCTTTTTCAGTCTGGACTGTATGCCACAGCATCATACAGGTAAGCAGCACAATCACCAGTGTGAGTAGCTAAAATTACATCCATGTAATGCTGGAATGTTTTGGGTGCACCATGTAAACCAAACGACATGATGGTGAACTGACAGAATCCAATAGGAGTGGCAAATGCAGTTTTGTCTCTGGATTCTTTAGCTATGGGAATTTGCCAGTAACCCTTGGTGAGATCGAGGGTACTGATGTACTTGGTATTCCCCAGTCTGTCCACCAAATCATCTATCTTGGGTATAGGATAACTGTCAAATTCGGATAGTTGATTAAGTTTCCTAAAATCAAGGCAGATTCTTATACCCCCTCCTTTTTATTTACAATAACCATTGGTGATGGCCAAGCACTTCTTGACTCTTGTATGATACCCAACTCTTTTCATGTTTTGTATTTCCTTAACACAGTGTGCTCCTGACCGCTCTGGTAATCTGTATGTCTATTGTCAGATAGGGCAAGCATTCCCTGTCACTATTACATGCTCAACCTCTTTTGCTCAGCTTGGCACTGTGGTAAAAGTACTGTTGAATGTCTTTACCAAGGTATGAATTTCTGCAGTTTGTTCGGAGCTTAAGGAAACATTCACCTTTACAGCATCAGTAGTTACATTTTGTTCTAGTCTGTCATAAGCTATAGCAGTATCTTCTGTAGAAGTTTCTGGTAAAACTTACAAAGCAACCTTTGGTATTTTTTCAACCCACTTCTTCATGTGGTTAGCATAGTATATCTTGGTAGGATTTTTCCGATCAGGGGTCTCAATCTCATAGTTAACTGTGCCAGTACGTCTAAGCACTTTATAAGGCCCTTGCCACTTCAGTAACAGTTTATTTTCTGTAGTGGGTAACAGCAGCAAGAACTTCTCACCTCACTCAAAAACTTTTTCTTTTACCCCATGGTCATAATACTCCTTCTGCTGATTTTGAACCTCTTTCTGATTACTGTGGGCAATTTTAACATATTTTGCCAGATTCTCACGGCACACATGTAAGCTGTAATAGTTTTTTTTTCTGAGTGGGGTTATCTTCCCATGTTTCTTTTATTACATTTAGTGGCCCTCTACGTTGTCTACCATACAGCATTTCAAATGGTGAAACACCTGTTGAGGCTTGTTACACTTCTCTATAAGCAAAATGCAGATAAGGTAAGTACTGGTTCCAGTCTTTCTCTTCCCCTTTTACAAACCTTTTTAACATGCATTTTAGGATTTGATTAAAACACTCATCAAGACCGTCTGAGGTAATAAAAGGAAGTTCTTATGGCAGTGATGCCTAGTAGTTAGTACAGCACCTTCAGCAATGCAGCACAAAAATTACTACCCTGATCAGTAATAATCTATAGTATTTAGGTATGCTTGCCCTGCTGAAAATTTTGGCAAGCTCTGCTGCCACTTTTGGAGCTCTGACAGTACACATTGGAACTGCCTCCGAATATCAAGTAGCTTAGTCAATACTACCAAAATGAACTGATTACCTTTCTTACTTTTGCCTAAGGGGGCAACCGTATCCATTGCAGTTCTCTCAAAAGTTACATCTATTAAGGGTCAGGGCACCATGGGCACATTGTCTTTTTAGTCACTGTGGCCACTTTCTGACATTTAGCACAAAAACTGCAATAGGTAGCAACATCTCCATGAGTTCCAGGCCAGTAAAATCTGTACAGCAATGTGTCAGGGGTGTGATCCATCTCTGAGTGACCAGCCATAGCACTACCATGTGCTGTCTGTAGCAGTTCAGACCTATACTTCTTTGGTATGGCCAATTGTTCTATCTTTTCCTGTGTCTGAGGATTAGCTCAAACTCTGTACAGTAGCCCGTTACATTTTTTAAACATGGGTTCACCCTGTTTTTGTTTCACCCCCAGCTGCTTAAAATAACTTTGGAGAGAAGCACCGTTAGTTTCCTCTGAAACAAAATCACAATCAGTTATCAGTTTAGTTTCAGCATTTTCATGTATTAACCCCTTATGACCATCAGCCTTTTGTTGCCACTGTTTCTTCAGGTGTCTTCTTTCCTTCCTGGATGTCTGGATCTTGGAGCCAAGATCAAACAAGTCCGTATCAAAGTCACCAATGAGAAATAGTCCCCAGCATCTGAGATTTTCTTTGCCTGTGTGTTTGTAATTACGACTGATAAAACTACAGGTTTTACTACCTCTATGATTAACTCCATAAATCCTGGAAAGTCATTTCCAATAATCACAGGTGCAGGTAATTTAGGTACTACCCCCCGCTTTCATTTGATGTGACACCCCATTAATATTGAGAGTCACTTGGGTGGTGGGGTAGTATTAAGTGCTCCCACGGATATAGATAACACCAGTAACTGGTCCTTTTGCAGTGTTTTCCCAGCACTTCAACATGTACTAGGGTTTGTCTGCTTCCCGAATCAGTATATCCCTTCACAGTCTTATCTCCCACCTTGACATCTGTTAAATACTTGCCCCAATTTACTTAGGCCAAATCTGCTCAACTGTTACCATCCTTACTTTTATGGCAGGTTGTTGCAGTATGGCCTGGCTTATTACATACATTTATAGCAAGTAAAGTCTTTGGGTGCAAATTTGTTACCCCCATCAGAGCTCTTATCTGCCCTGGAGTTAAATTGGGAATAAGTGGGTCTTACCAGTCTTTGGCTGTTACTTCGTTGCTGCATGGTCTGTCTGACCATCTGATTGATAGTCTTCAGCCAAAGAAACCACCTTTTCCCCACTTTATCGGTGTTCTTTTACCCAAAGCTGCACATCTGTGAGCAGGATGTTGATGGATTGCTCCATTGCAAATATGTTGATGATCTGTGGGACTGTTTTGCCCTCTGATTTAAGCCATTTAATTAGGAGTTATATGAGTCTGGTGAATGCTTCTAGCAGATTGTTGTTAGAAAAGATGAACACTCATCACAATCAAAAAAAACTTGTAGGCAAACAAATTAAAGATAAATTTTATTGTGGCTGGTTGAGATGCCAACTAGGTTCCTGAGCCCAGGCACTTCAGCCCTATCTGGGTCTTCATCAGGGGTGGATCTCAGGAACCTAATCAGCATCTCAACTTGCCACAATAACAATTTATATAATTTGTTTTCCTGCAGAATTTTTTGATTGTGACGAGTGCTCATCTTTTCTAACAAAGTTTCGCATAGCGGGCTGGCAGCCCAGTATAGTGCCACTTCCCCCTTCAAGCGCGACATTTTTCATTTTCAAGTTCTTGAGGATTGTTGACTGAGTGGTACTTCAAGGAATAGAATCTTTTCCTGTAGGTCTCACCTGAGATGTCATATCTTTTCAGGATTTCTCTTTTCACAGTGTCATAGTTATCTGACTGTGTGGTGTCCATATTGCTGTAAGCAAGTTAGGCTTTACCTGTCAGGTGAGGTACCAGCCTGATGCTCATCGCTGCTTTGGGGTTTTATGTGATAATGATGACTCCAAAACAGCGAGTCCTGATTTGCGATGAAAGTTTGGCGAGGACAGAAACAGTGACTATTTTTTCTTTCGGGGGGGTTTGCCTCTGGCACCCCCCACTTATATAACAAACTCCAAGGTCATAGCACGTCGAAGAGGGGATAAAGCATTCGTCGCCATGTCACCCTCACTGATATTCCATAGCCAACATTTGGACTCATGGTTTCAGAATCACCAACATTACCTGCCACCCTGCTTTGGCCACTGGCTGCTAGTGGCAACCATTTAAAAACTTGTCCGGTATGCTTTGGTACC
Source organism: Neoceratodus forsteri (assembly GCA_016271365.2). Lineage (NCBI taxonomy): Eukaryota > Metazoa > Chordata > Ceratodontiformes > Ceratodontidae > Neoceratodus > Neoceratodus forsteri. The sequence continues at coordinate 317,777,927 of CM057454.1, forward strand.
ATCTGAGGGACCCAATTTTATAAGTTTAATATCTTTCAAGTTGTTTGTGTTTTGTTGCTCTGCTGGACCAGTGCCAGGTCCTCCAGCTTTGATAACTTCAAGGCATCCGGCCATCACTGCTCCAGTAGCTGCATGTCTTCTCTTGTCTGCTGCTTGTCGTAGAGGCACAGGTCAGGATGCATAGGAAAATCAGAAGCAGTTGTAGAATTCACAAAAAGTGTTTATTAGTACTAGCAGTAACATGAAAAAAATAAAATTGTTCAGAATAACTATATACAAAAGCAGAATAAACAGAGAAGTTCTATCTGAGTTTTTCTTCACTCTTCGTGTGTTTCTGTCTGTGTCTCTCTCTTGCAAGCAATTGAAGCTCTGTTTTTATAAGTCTTTGCAACTCCCCTCCTCAGCAAGCATCCTGTTTTTTCTAAAATGCTCTTGTAAATTTCAGGCAGGTGCAACAAGAACACAATGTCTCAGAACTCAGGCCGCTTCTCCACAGCTTCTGAAAAAGGGTTTAAAAAAATGCTCTCAGGTTAACCCCTTTCTCAAGCTATAATTATATACAGTTCAACCGTAACACTATATAATTTCTAAACAAAGGGATCCCAATATCAGTTACATTTCCACATAATGATTTGCATAAATTTTTATACCAGCAGATATGCAAGGGAGGAAAAGACAGAGGCAGCAAAGGAAGACTGAGAGACAGTGAGAGGCAAAGAACTGTGAGACTGTCGGGGTGATCAAGTCCTAGGTCTAACGAGAAAATTTGGTTGTGCAACCAGTCAGACAAGAGACAGCAAAGGAAGGAACTGAACAGATCCCTGCTTTCAAACTCTCCATAACAACTGGGACAGGGTCCTATTCGACCCTTTCGCTTACGCCCCCCTCCTTAAGAGGGAACCTGTTTTATCAAACAGGTTTCCAAACCTTTCTATTAATTCTGTACTGACATTGGGGGTGTGGCACTATATGTGAAGGAAGGACTGAAGGGAGGAAGGGGAGGAGGGTAGTACAGAGTCACTTTGGATGCAAATCCAGGATTCCAAGAATAGGATTCTTAGAATGGGAGTGGTGTACAGGCCGCCATATCAGACGGAGGAGTTAGACAGGGAACTAGTGGGACAGATCAGGAGGACCTGCGAGAAGGGTAGTGTGGTGATTGTGGGGGACTTCAACATGCCAGGAGTGGACTGGAGTACCCCAACAACCGGAACCGAAGGGAGCAGGTACTGCTGGATGCCTTCCAGGTCAGCTTCCTGCTTCAAATGGTCAGTGAGCCAACCAGGTTAGGGAATACCCTTGACCTTGTGCTGGAAAATGGGGACTTTGTGAGAGAACTTACAGTGGAGGAACTGCTGTCAGGGAGTGACCACCACTCAGTATGACTCACACTGGATATGGGTAAGAAAGGAGTGGAATCTGGCACAAGAGTGCTGGACTTCCGGAGGGCCGACTTTGGGAGGATGGGGGAAGTGGCAAAAGGGTACCTGGCCAGAATTCAATCTAGTGTGGACACTAACCAGAGGTGGGAGCTCATAAAGCTGGGGATAGTGGAGGCAACCAAAACCTGCTGCAAGACCCAGAGCAAGAAGGCTAGGGCTAAGAAACCGAGCTGGTTGAGCAAGGAGGTCATTGAAGAGGTAAGGAGAAAAAGAGCTGCCTTTAGGAAGTACAAGAAAACAGGGAGGGGGGAGGACAGGGAGGAGTACTTGACGGAATCGAAGGAGGTGACAAGGGCAGTAAGGGGAGCCAAGGCATCTACAGAACTCAGGCTGGCACAAGGCATTAAAAAGGGGGAGAAGGACTTCTTTAGGTACATCAGGGAGAAAAGGAGCTGTAAGGACCACATAGTAAGGATTAGGAAGGAGGGTTGGGTGGAAGCAGGGTGCGATAAGGCAGAAGCACTAAATGAGTACTTCTGCTCAGTATTTACTAAAGAGAAGAGGGGGTGACACCAAGGGGAGAGAAATGGCAGAAACGGGGGGAAGGGGCGACAGATGGGGAAATCATGGAGGGCAGAGTTCGGGAGGGTTTGAAGGCACTGAGGGTGGACAAGGCACCAGGCCCAGATGGCATCCACCCCAGGGTACTGAAGGAGCTGGCAGAGGTCCTTGCAGGACCTTTGGCAGACCTATTTAATGCCTTACTACATTCAGGGTGTGTACCTCAGAACTGGAGGATGGCTCATGTGGTGCCCCTCCACAAGAGTGGCCCCAAGGATAAACCGGAAATCTACAGACCAGTGAGCCTAACATGCATTGTGGGTAAGCTAATGGAGACTATCCTGAAGGAGAGGCTGGTGGCCCTCCTAGAGGTCAAAGGACTACAGGACAGCAGACAGCATGGCTTCATATGAGGCAGATCCTGCCAACCCAACCTGGTGGAGTTCTGTGACTCGGTAACTAGGCAACTGGACAGGGGCCATGCAGTGGATGTCCTGTATCTAGACTTCAGTAAGGCATTCGACATGGTGCCACATGGAAGGCTGGGAAGTAAGTTAGTAGGCACAGGAGCAGGTGCAAAGCTCATGAGATGGGTAGGAAACCGGCTTCAGGGAAGGCAACAAAGGGTGGTGGTGGGTGGGGAGCTCTCACACCCAAGGGCAGTGACGAGCAGTGTTCCACAGGGCTCGGTGTTGGGACCAGTGTTGTTTGGGATATTCATTGCAGACATATCATTGGACATCAAGAGCAAGATCAGTCTGTTTGCTGATGATACAAAGGTAGAGCAGTGGTGTATGACCCAAGGGATGGCAGGGGTTGCAGGATGATCTGGCAAAGCTTGAAACCTGGTCAGACACCTGGCAACTGGGGTTTAATGCCAAAAAGTGCAAAGTGCTGCATTTTGGGATGAAGAACCCAAGGAGGAGTTACCAGCTGGGGGGAGTGCAGCTAGCCCAGACAGAGGAGGAGAAGGATGTGGGTGTGCTTATTACCGGGTCAATGAACAACTCGGCACACTGTAGGAAAGCAGCTGCAAGGCCAACAGAATGCTGAGTTGTATTGCAAGGGGTATATCCTCGAGGAGGGAGGAGGTGATTCTGCCACTGTATAGGTCATTAGTTAGATCGCACCTGGAGTACTGCATGCAGTACTGGCGCTCTTATCTGAAGAGGGACATTAAGTTACTGGAGGGGGTGCAATGATGATCAAGGGGCTGAGGGACTTATCTTATGAGAGGAGGCTGAAGGAGTTGAACATATACTCACTGGAGAAGAGGAGGGACAAGGGGGACATGATTGAAACCTTTAAGTACATGAAAGGAATAAACAAGACAGGTACAGAGGGGCTGTTCAAACTAGGGGAGGGACACCAGGGTCCATGATATGAGACTGGAGGGAGGAAGGTTCAAGAGGGAGATGAGGAGACACTTTTTTACAGAGAGGGTGGTGGCTGGGTGGAATGCATTACCTGCAGAAGCGGTATCCAGTAGAACAGTGGACTGCTTCAAAAGGGGATGGGACAGGACAAGGGGGAGGGTTAATGAAGGGGAAGGGTGGAAGGGAGGGGCAGCTGCAGAATAAGGGGTGCTAGCTGCACATTCGAGCAGACTTAATAGACCTCTAGGCCTTTATCTGCTGGCTAATTTCATATGTTTATATTAGCTTCTAACTTTCAGAAATTAAGCACATGTGCAGTATCCTTTTTTCTATAACAGTACAGCTAACAGTAAAGTTTAAGCTCATACATTTGTTTTTCAACCTTCAGAACCCTCAATTCCTGATCCATATCTTGACAGAAAATCAGCATTGCTATTCTTTTTACCAGATTTGTGTATCACCTTGAATTTAAATGGCTGTAGTGCCAGGTACCACCTTGTGATTATGGAATTTTTATCTTTCAGTTGGTTAAGCCAACAGAGAGGACTGTGATCTGTTACAAGTACAAAGTCCATTCCTAGCAAATCAAATTTAAGGGTCTCCATTGCCCCCTTTGCTGCTAAACATTCCTTTTCAATGGTGGAGTACCTTTTCTCTCTGTCATGCACATTCCTGCTTATGTACAGAATAGGATGTTCCGTCCCATCTACTATTGGACTCAGGACTGCACCCAGGCCTACCTCTGTTGCATCTGTTTGCAACAAAAATGTTTTTTCAAAGTCTGTGCTCCTTAACACGGGCTGAACATAACGCAGCCTTAATGGCTTGAAAAGCTTCATCACACTCTAGGGTACATTTCATATTATTTGGGTACCATTTTTTCGTGAGTTCAGTGAGGGGAGCAGCCAACTCAGCAAAGTTGGGAACAAATCTCCGATAATAGCCAGCCAGCCCTAAAAATTACCTGACATGTTTCTTTGTTTTAGGGACAGGGCTATTAGCTATAGTTTCTGTTTTAGAAATTTCTGGCTTTACTTCTCCATTTCCCAACACATAGCCCAAATATCTGGTTTCCTGCATGCCCAATGCACATTTGGTAGGATTAATAGTCAGACCTGCATTTTTGATAGCTTGGATAACTGCTCGAAGGTGTTGCAGGTGGCTTTTCCAGTCTGGACTGTAATCCATGACATCATCCAGGTACACAGCACAATAACCAGTGTAAGGTGATAAAATTACATCCATGTACTGCTGGAATGTAGCTGGTGCACCATGTAAACCAAATGGCGTGGTGGTGAACTGATAGAATCCAACAGAAGTGACAAATGCAGTTTTATCTCTGGATTCTTTAGCTAAAGGGATTTGACAGTAACCCTTGGTGAGATCAAGGGTATTGATATACTTTGCACTCCCCAGTCTGTCCCCCAAATCAGCTATTCTGGGCATAGGATAACTGTCAAATTCTGACACTTAAATTTCCTGAAATCAAGGCAGATTCTAACACCACCTTCTTTTTTGTTTACAATTACCATTGGAGATGACCAAGCACTCCTTGACTCTTCTATGATACCCAGTTCTTTCATTTTTTTGTATTTCCTTAACCACTTCTGCTCTTAACCACTCTGGTAACCTGTATGTCTTATGCCAAATAGGGCGAGAATTCCTTTTCACTATTACGTGCTCAACCCATTTTGTTCGGCCTAGTACCGTGGTAAAAGTACCGTTAAATGTCTTTAGCAAGTTACGAATTTCTGTGGTTTATTCGAGGGCAAGGAAACATTTACCTTTACAGCATCAGCAGTTACAGTTTGTTCCAGTCCATCATAAGCTACATCAGTGTCTTCTTTATCAGTTTCTGGTAAAACTAGCAAAGCAGCTTTTGGCATTTTTTTCAACCCATTTCTTGAGGAGGTTAGCATGGTATATCTTAGTAGGATTTTTCCTGTCAGGGATCTCAGTCTCGTAGTTAACGGTACCAGTACATCTAAGCACTTTATAAGGACCTTGCTGCTTTGTTAACAGTTTATTTTCTATTGTGGGCAACAGTAGCAAAACCTTTTCACCTGGCTCAGAAACTTTTTCTTTTACCCCATGGTCATAATATACCTTCTGTTGGTTTTGGGCCTGTTCCTGATTACCATGGGCAATTTCAGCATATTTTGCCAGCTTCTTTCTTTGGACACACATATAAGATGGTATAGAATGTTTCGGAGTGGGGTTAGCTTCCCATGTTTCTTTCATTACATCCAGTGGCCCTCTTGGCTGCCTACCATACAGCATTTCAAATGGTGAAAACCCTGTTGATGCCTGTGGCACTTCTGTGTAAGCAAAAAGTAAGTAAGGCAAGTATTAGTCCCAATCTTTCCCTTTTTTTCAGCACATGAACTGCAATAGGTAGCAACATCTTCATAAATTCCAGGCCAGTAAAATCTGTACAGCAGCCTAGCAAGGGTGCAATCCCTCCCCGAGTGACCAGCCATAGGACTATCATGTGCTATCTGTAACAACTCTGTTCTGTACGTCTGTGGTATAACCAATTGTTCTGTCTGTTCCTGTGTCTGAGGTTTAACCCAAACTCTGTACAGCAATCCATTACATTTTTTAAACATTGGTTCACCCTGTTTTGGTTTCACCCCCAGCTGCTTAAAATAACCCTGGAGAGAAACATCGTTAACTGATTGTGATTTTGTTCAAAGCAAGCTATCAGTTTAGCTCCAGCATTTTCATATTTAAACCCTTTATGTCCATCAGTCTTTTGTTGCCACTGTTGTTTCAGATGTCTGCTTTCTTTCCTGGACTTCTGGATCTTGGAATTGTTCTCAGACAAGTCTGAATCAAAGTCACTGAAAGGAAAAGTGTCCTCACCATTTGAGATTTTCTTTGCCTGAGCTCTTGTTACCACTCCTGCTGAAACTGCAGGGTTCAGTACCTCTGAGATTAACTCAGTAAATCCTGGACAGTCATTTCCAGTAATCATGGGTACAGGTAACTTAGGTACTACCCCCACTTTCATTTGGTGTGATACATCCTTAATGGTCAGAGTCACTTGGGTGGTGGGATAGTATCGAGTGTCCCCGTGGATGCAGATGACACCAGTACCTGGTCCTTTTGCACAGTGTTTTCCCAGCACCTCAACATGCACTAGGGGCTGTCTGCTTCCAGAATCAATGAGTCCCTTTATAGTCTTATCCCCCCACCTTCACATCTGTTAAGTACTTGCCCCAGTTTGCTAAGGAAAAATCTGCTCCAGTGCCACTCTTCTTACGGCAATTTCTTACAGTATGACCTGGCTTATTACAGTTATAGCAAATAACGTATTTGGGCACAGATTTGTTACCCCCACCGGAGTTCGTATGACACTTGGAGTTTAAATGGGAAAAAGAGTGGCTTGGCTGTTACCTTGCTGCTGTGGTGTCTGTTTGGCCATTTGGTAGTCTTCGGCCAAAGAAACAGCCTTTTCCTCACTTTCTGGTCGGTGTTCCTTTACCCAAAGCTGCACAGCTGTAGGCAGGATGTTGATGAATTACTCCACTGCAAATGTGTTGATGACCTGTGGGTCAGTTTTGCCCTCTGGTTGGAGCCATTTTATCAGGAGTTCTCTGAGTCGGGTGAAGGCTTCTTGCGAATTGTCGACTGAGTTGTACTTCAGGGAACAAAATCTTTGCCTGTAGGTCTCTCCTGAGATGTCATATCTTTTCAGGATCTCGCTCTTCACCATGTCATAGTTTTCTGACTATGCAGTGTCCATATTGCTGTAGGCAAGTTGGGTTTTCCCTGTCAGGTATGGTACCAATCTCACTGTCCATTGCTGCTTTGGCCATTGGCAGGCTGTGGCAACTCTTTCAAAAGTTGTCAGGTATGCCTCGATATCATCCGAGGGACACAACTTTGTAAGTTTAATGGCTTTTAAGTTGCTTATGTTTTGTTGCTCATCTGGATCTGTGCCAGATCCTCTGCCTTTGATAGCTTGCAAGGCATCCAGCCATCACTGCTCCTGTCACTGCATCTCTTCTCTCATCTGCTGCTTCTCTTCTCTCCTCTCCTCTGCTGCTCCTGTCGCTGCATCTCTTCTCTCCTCTGTGCTTCTAAATGTTGAATTTCTTGTTCTCTGTTTGTTCCTCCATCTGTTTTTGTTGTGCAGACCACCATTTGAAAAAGGCAGTCAGGATTTCAGGTTCTCTCACTGCCTATTCTTTTTCTATAACTTGTGTTGGCTGTACAGTCTCAGCTTGGACTTCTGTCTCTGCCAGTTTGGCTGCCATTCTCCTGATAACCACTCCTGGACTTGTTGCTGCAGAATCCATATCTTTCTCTATGCTTCCCTGGTACTAGGTCCAGTACCCATGCATAAAACTCCTGGCATGTGTATGCATGGCGTAATCCCACTTAGGCTGACACCATCTGTCATCGAGGCACAGGTCAGAAAGCATAGGAAAAACCAGGAGCAGTTGTAGAATTCATAGAAAGTGTTTATTAGTACTATCAGTAATATGAAAACAATAAAATTGTTCAGAATAACTATTTACAAAGGCAGAATAAACAAAGAAGATCCATCTGAGTTTTCCTTCACTCTCTGTGTGTCTCTGTGTCTGTGTCTCTCTCTCTTGCAAGCAATTGCAGCTCTGTTTTTATAAGTCTTTGCAACACCCCTCCTTAGCAAGCATCCTATTTTTTTTCTAAAATGCTCTTGTAAATTTCAGGCAGGTGCAACAATAACACAATATCCCACAACTGAGGCCCCTTCTCCACAACTTCTGGAAAAGGGTTTAAGAACTGCTCTTAGGTTAACTGCTTGAGTTCCCAATAGCTTTTTGCAATCATATCAAACTATAATTATATACATTTCAACAATAACACTATATAATGTTTCAAATAAAGGGATCCCAATATTAGCTACATTTCCACATAATGAGTTGCATATATTTTTACACCAGCAGATATGCAAGGGAGTGGAAGTCATGTGATGCAAGCCGCCAACTAGTACCCTGATCCTACAGCTTCAGCCTCCCGTTCCAATATACTTCAATTTTATAGATTAAAAAGGCAAACTGACCAGAGGTTTTCTCTTCCTACCTTTCTGAAGTCGAGAGGAGGTGCTCTAGGGATCCTCAGCAGCAAATGGAAGTTGAAATGCAGAGATCACAACCAAAACTACTCCACCCACTGCTCCGGTAAAGGCCCTTAAAAACCCTAGGGTCTCTCCATCTGCAGGAGACTCAGAAACTGAGCCTGCCATCCCAGAGAATGAACCCCTAACTCTAGTGCAGTTTCTGGCTGAGTTTAAGCCTTTTCAGGCAGAAATGTTTCCGTTACAGAAGAACTGAAATCAGTAATTCAAGCCCTGGAGGACTTGTCTAAAAGAACAGAGGATAGTCAAGTTAGAATCACCTCATTGGAAAAATGCTTCACCAAGCAGGAACTGGAGATTACAGTATTAAGGCAGAAGATGAACAGAATGGAGAGTAAAACTGAGGACCTAGAGGGATGAAGCAGGTGAAATAATGCTGTCATCATCGGTCTCCAGGAGGAGGAGGGAACCAATGCAATCTTGTTCACACAGAAACTCTTGGGGAAACTAGCAGGCCCTACACCCTTTGGCTCCAGCTACACGATAGAGTGGGCACACAGGGCTTTTGCAAGCTATACCACCACGCGGGGCTTCCCCACTCCCATTCATTTTTTTATTCCTGAATTATCAGGAAAGGCAGTACTTCTTCACCAAGATTAAGGACATACAAGAAATAAAGTGGGAGGGCTCCAACCTGGGAGTAGTGCAGGACCTTCCATTGTCAGTTCAGCAAAGGAGAGCTGTGTACCACCTGTTGGTAGTCAGATTAATTGCCTCTAGCACTCAATTGGGATTGGGCTATCCCCCAAAGCTACAAGTATTATTATCCAGCGCCTGGGTCAGTTATGAGGATGTCAACACTGCTGCTGCAGGCCTGAAAGCAGCCTTATTGGATCTGTTCGAGGAGGGCTGAACTGGACCTGAGTACCAGTCTGCTCAAATTTGCTTTTCAGGAGTGCTGGATCAAGATGGACTATCGGAGAGAATCCTGTTTAACTCCTTTGCTTTGTTCAAGGTAATTATACCCATCCCTGTTCTGAAATGACTGGTTTACTTACACGTTTAGATGGGGATTGTATTTCTTTTCCGTTTTTTCAGGACTGACCTGAAAGCAGTTCGGCGAGACTTGTGTGATAGTACCCTACTCTAGGAACTGTATCTGGCTGGTTTCTCCTGGGGGAAGATACATTTAGAGTTTGAACACTAAGCAAGTTGGACACTATTGTCCCTATGAAGATTCGCACATTGGTGCAGCAAATCTCTATGTACTGTTTTCAGCAACCTACAAGTCATCACTAGAGGGAGCTCATCATCCCTGAAATATGGGGAAGGTTATTGTTTTCATTTCAGACTGTGATTCACTTGTTATTTTACTTTATTTCTTTTCTCTTCATGTCTCAGTCTGATACCAATGTGGATTGAAGGCAGGGCAACTATAAGGAAACTAAGTTTTCCTACTGGCATGTATCTGTGATCCTATTTAAAAACCAAAAAAAAGAAATGTTTACTCCTCGCTGCAGAGGTACTTGGCATACACAGGCTGTGGGGGAAAGCATCAGTGTGAGGGGCTTAAATGCAATTTGAGCTATTGTTTTAGTCTGGAACACGCAAGGTTTCTTTTAAACTATCCTCCAGCCAGTTACCGGAGGGTGTAGCGGGGCACAGTGAGAATAACTGCCTGCTACAGTACCATATGGCCATAATGGCTTTCTGAATTTGGTTAAAGTTGAGTTATATTAAACATAAATAACCCCAAGGGCAGGGGCTGGTGTTTTTGTTATGAAGAGTTTATGGTTCTTTGGGAGCTCCTCTCATAGATGGCAGGGATTATAATTAGATGAGCTAGTTGCTCTGGAAGTTCAGTGGGTGTTATTTGATGGAATTGCCTGTTAGTTATCTGTTTCAAGGGATGGGAAGGTGTGGAGTGGGAGCCTGGAGGTTGGATTTCTTGTAGTCATTGGCCAAAATGTGTTTTTGTTGGTTGGATGGTGGGAAGGGAAACTTTGTTATATTTTTGGGAGGGTTTTCTCTATTTCTGTAAAGGGTTGTGGGATGTTAGAGGATTGGGGTCCAGGAGGGGTGGTGGTGGGACTGGGGCGGAGGGGGATGGCCTCATGTGTAGAGTATCAGGGATCAGTCGATGTCACCTAATGGGAAATCCCTTAGATTGGTGGTTTGAAAGAAGAAACTTACTGGTTAGTAGAGGGGGGAACATGCTTTGCAGATGTCATATGAGTAGTATCTACGAATGCATCACATGGAATATTAAAGGGACCAGGAACAAGACAAAGAGAAACAAAGTCCTCAAACATCTACAAATGCAAAAAGGCCATGTTATATGTTTACAAGAAATGCATATGCTTGAATCGGAGGCCAATCTTTTTAGACGTCAATTTGTTGGGCAGGTCTATATGGCTGGGGATAACACAGCTAGTAGAGGAGTAGCCATCTTAATAGCAAGATCTACCCCTTTTATTTGTGAGCAATGTATTAAAGACCCGAGTGGCGGTTACATTCTTATTCAAGGCCTTCTGAACCAAACGTGGATGGTAATAGGAAGTGTGTATGGTCCCAATGTGGACTCACCAGGTTTTTTGATAGATCTGCTGAAGACTCTATCCCCCTATGCCCACCTACCTGTTTTACTGGGTGGAGATTGGAATTTGCCCTTTTGCCCTGAAATGGACAAAGATGGGAAGAAGAGAGTAGGCTTAACTCCAGCTCAATGAGCAATATGGGAAATGTCCGATAATGCAGGGTTATGTGATCCCTGGAGGGTTTTACATCTGCTGCTCAGAGAGTTCACTTTTACATTGGAAGTGCATAAAGCCAGATCGAGGATTGACTATTTTTTAATGAGTCAATCTATGCTACCAGGCCTTTCATTATGTACAGTAGTCCCTTCGGTTATCTCGAATCACTCCATGTTCTGATGCTTCCTGAATATCAATCGCAGTCTTCCCAGAAAAACAATTTGGAAATTGAATAACCAATTACTTAAATCAGCACAAATAAGAGATAGCATTATCCAGAGTATAGGTCAATACGAAAAGGATAACTTCAATTCAACTGGCAAAGGAGATATTGAATGGGAAGCTCCGAAATGTGTCTTAAGGGGGGAGTTAATTAAAATAACAGCGGATAGGAAAAGGAAGAGGGAGAGTAACGCAAGGCAGCTCTTGGGTCAAATCCAGGAAATAGAAAAGACTCTCTCACTGGTTACCCTAGTAGAAACCAAGGAAAGGTTGATTGGTTTTAGGAGCCAGTATAGTGAAAACCTGATAGAAAAGGTGGAATATGCCATTCTCAAAACTAAAGCAATGTACTTAGATCAAGGGGAGAAGTCAGGCCATTTAGTAGCTCTGAGGTTAAGGGCTGAGGAATCTTTCAAAATTATACAGATCATTAAATCCCAGAGGGACAGAGCAATTAAGTTACTTCCCCAAGAAATAAAGGAGTTTGAACAATATTATAGGGAATTGTATGGCCCCATGACCCACCAACCTCAGAGAGCAGTAGTGGAGGCATACCTATCTTTTGTTCTGCTACCTACGGTACCAGATGAGCTGAAGGATGGGCTGTCTTACCCTATTTCTGAGATCGAAATTTCGATGGCTATTCAGTCCCTCTTTTTGGACAAGGCTCCAGGCCCAGATGGGTTTTCCCCAAATTTTTATAAATGTATTGTTAAACAGTTAGTCCCGGGATTGAAAAGACTGTTTCTCAGCATACTTAAATTGGATAGCATTGATAAACACTTGTTTGAAGCCTCATAATAGTTATTCCAAAGCTGGGAAGGCTCTGGATAAGGTCACCAGTTACCGAACCATATCACTAATTAATTATGATATCAAGATCCTGGCTAAAATTCTAGTGACTAGATTAGCGAAGGTCATGCCTTTCATTATACATAAGGATCAGGTGGGGTTTATGGCAGGCAGAATGGCCTCTGACCATATGCATAAACTGTCTCGTGTCTTCTCTGCATTCAGGGACTCAGATACCCCATGCGGGCTGATGTCCCTGGACACGGAGAAGGCATTTGACAGAGTTGACTGGCAATTCTTGTCTCTGGCTGTGGAGAAATTCGGATTCCCCTTCCCCTTCACTAACAGCATTTTTTCTTTATGCAACCACCCTAGTGCAAGATTATATTGTAATGTTTTTTTTTACTTCAGTTTTTCCATTGCTTTCTGGTACCAGACAAGGGTACCCCCTTTCGCCCCTCCTTTTTAACCTTTACCATGAACCTCTCTTTAGCAGAATTAGACAAGATCCAAAGGTACAAGGAGTGGTAATAGGTACTCAGCAATTTAAAGTTTCCGCATATGCAGATGATATCCTTCTTCATCTGATTCATCCTCGAGAAACCTTCCCAGTGGTACTGGAAATTATAGATGGCTATAGTAAAATGTCTAATTATAGAATGAATGTAGAAAACAACACAGTTTTTCTGCTTAATTCCAAGCTACACAAGATCTTAATGATGGATCTGGGATTACAGTGGAGCCCATACACTCTTAAGTATTTAGGGATTGTATTGGCAAGGAGTGAATCCAAGATAGTAGAACTAAACTTAACCTCCATTATTAACACGGTTCTATAAGACTTGTTAAGATGGTGCAAACTTCCACTTTCTCTTTGGGGCCGGATCAACCTAATTAAAATGAATGCTTTACCACGGTTGTTTTACCCTATTAGCATGTTCAATGTCTGGCTGCCACTGAAATGGTATAAAAAAAAACATTCAATAATCTCCAACTTTATTTGTCAGGGGAAAACCTCTCACAGAGCTTACCACACATTGGCAGCCCCCAAAGAAAAAGGTGGATTGAGATTGCCACATCTGGGTTTATATTACTGGGCTAGTAGTGCTGGTAAGTATCTAAAATGGTTACTGACCCCAACTGAGGAGCTCACCTTGCCTTATGTCCTCTCGTGAGTTAAATTAGAAATTGTGCTGATTAAGGCAGCTGGCACTGATTCGCTTGCCCTTTTATACTCCACAAAGAAAAACCTCCCTTCTAAGTTGACATTTACACCAATAACTGTCACCTTATGAATACATACTCAGCTGTGTTCTTTTCTACAATATTTAGCCAGAAATTATTCAAATCAGCCTTTGTGCCATGACCCTAATCTGAAGATTGGGGGTAAGATGATCTCAGACACCTGGTTACCTCAGCTGCAGGGTTTGAAGGTTAAAGACCTATTACAGGAGGGAAGATGTTACCCGGTAGAATCCATTCTTAGTCGATAACAAATTGGACCTAACCAGGTCTTCAGGGTTTACCAAGTAAAACATCTGTTAGTACAAATGCAGGATGGGCTCAGGGAAGGTAGGTTGTCCGGAAACATTTTTGAAACCCTCTCTCAAGTAGCATGGGAGCCACATTCTGTGTCCACGTTATACAGTTACCTATTTAACCAAGCATATGCAGAGCTTGATGGAAAGCCTCACTATGGGGCAGGTCAATTCCCAGAACAAGATAGGAAATGGGGCGTAATCTGGCACCACACTTACCGACACATTACCTAGGATAGATTAAGGGTAATGCAGTTTCAGTTTTTTAAACAATTTGTTCTGGACCCCATCCAAACTACATAAAATGGGTTGGCTACCCAATCCCTTTTGTAATAGATGTCACCAGGAGGAGGGGACCCTCCATCATATATTTTGGGACTGCCCTCCAGTAAAGGAGCTCTGTGATACAATTAAAAACAAAACAGACCCTCTGCTTGGCATAGGACAACTCTTCACTCCAGAGGTGTGTTTAATAGGAGACTATTCCAATGTAAAAGTGAAGGCCAGAAGGATTTACCTGGCCATGATCTCTTCCTCTCTTAAATAACTAGCGCTGAGATATTGGCTGGATGATCTCCCTTTAACTTGCACAGAATGGTTGCGGGAATTATTGTTTAATCTGAATGTGGAAAAGTTTGGTGTGAGCATGAGGAACTGCCTCCCCAGATATATCAAAACATGGGAGAGGATACAGACTCTATATTTGCTTCAAACTGGAGCGCAGTCATCCTGTCCGGATTGAGGGGACTGGTGTAAGTCTGAGAATTGAGCTGCCCACTGAATATCATTGAAGGTGATTCTGATAATACAGTTTTAGCATGGGGAGGAGCGAGGTGGAGGGTGGGTAGGGAGGGAATAGTAGGAGGGGGCAGGGGTGGGGAGGAGAGAGTAAGAAATGTTCAGTATCAACTCATGTTAGTTTTGTCAGATCATTATCTGTCTGTATGTAACACTCCTTGCTCTGTATTGGAAAATCAATGAACTTGAATTTAAAAAAAAAAGATATGCAAGGGAGGAAAAGACAGAAACAGCAAGCGAAGACTGAGAGACAGTGAGAGGCAAAGAATTGTGAAACTGTCAGGGTGATCAAGTCCTAGGTTTCACGAGAAAATCTGGTTGTGCAACCAGACAGAGAAGAGACAGGAAAGGAAAGAACTGAACAGATCCCTGCATTCAAACTCCCCATAACAACTGGGACAGGGTCCTCTTTCAACCCTGTCACACTGCTCCTATTGTTGCATCTCTTCTCTACTTCTCTGTCTCTTTGTTGTACAGTATACCCACCATCTGAAGAAGGCAGATATGCTTTCAGGTTCTGGCCCTGGCTGTTCTTCTGCCATCAATGGTGTCAGCTGTATAGTCTCAGTTTGAACTTTTGTCTCTGCTAGTTTTGCTGCTATTCTTCTGGTAGTCACTCCTGGGCTTGCTGTTGCAGGATCCATACCTTTCTTCTATGCTTCCCTGGTACCAGGTGTAGTACCCACACACAAAACTCCTGGCTTAGAGTTTGTATGGTGTAAATCCCACTTAGTCTGACACTGTTGTCGAGGTGTAGGTCAGGAAGCATACAAAAACCTGGAGCAGTTATAAAATTCACAAGTAGCATTTTATTATTTTCAATAATAAAATAAAAACAATTGTTCAGAACAGCTATTTACAAAGGCAGTACAAACAAGGAAAACAGAGTCCATCTGAGTGTATTTCTAATTCTAAATTTCAATCTCTCTCTCTCTCTCCAACAAACATTGCTGCTCTTTTTATAAGAAGTCCTTGCCTGACAGTTAATTTCTGCATTCTGAGCTTAACAGGCATCCTGTTTCCCACAAAATATATTAGAAGTTTGTTAGTTTCTTTCCTTGCAGGTGCAACAAAATAGAACACTGTATCCCAGAACTAAGCTCCTGTTGACCATGGCAAACTATGTCCCTGCCAGTCAGATGGGCAGATGTGTGGTGTTATGTTCTGTTATATTCTTGTACATGTTTAAAAATGCCACATGGTAAATGCCAATGTAAAGATAAGGGAATGTTTTTTTTAATGGTGGATAGTCCTGTAACCTGTAAAACAGCTGGCTTGGCAAGAAGCTAATTGCAGTTCCTGACTAGGTGACTCAGAGGTAATAAAATCAGCTCATATAGTCATAAACTTTACAGGATCTTCTTGTAACTTAACTGAAGGAAGCCAGTTCAAAGTCCAGGATGTTTTAGCCAGGATTTAAGCAGCAAATGACCATTCTGACAGGCTAATGTGAATTTTGTCTTACGTGTGCGAATTGTCTACAGGGGACTTCAAAAGGCTTAAATTCTAAATGTCATATCAATGTTAATTATATGTGTCTGGATTTGATTTCTGATATTCTTGGAATTTTGGAAACAACTGAACAGTGACATCTCCTGGTCAAACGGAGTAGTTGCTCTAACTCACCTGATAGGTAAATAGACCAATTTCTTGGAACTGGGATTGTTGATGACACTGCAAGTTATAGAAGGTATTTAAAGCCCTCAGCTCAGGGCATGTGGCACACTTTTCATCTGGACTCTCTACTGAACACACAGAGAAGGAAAACTGCCACAGCATAGAGACTAAGAACTAAAGACTGCATTTACTCATTATGGACTTTAATTCACTACAAACTAAGGTAGAACTTTAGATAACTGTCATAGCACATTTTTTTGTACAATTCCACTATTTTTGTTATGCTGTGACCAAAAAGATGTTTTAAACCTTTTTAGTTGTAACTGTATGATTAGTAACTATTTAGTAAAAACATTTTGTTAAGAGAACCAGCCTGAGTGAGTTTTTTTTTCTACATTGTGTGTCTAATTTTGGGATGTTGATCAATAATCTGTGACTAAACTGTTATTGCCAAAAGGATGTCATCATAGGCTGCCAAATCAAACAAGAGTCTGTAACAGGGAAAATCTGGATAAAAGATAGGGAGAATACGAAAGTCTCAAAGAAGAGTAAGTGGGGATTTGAACCAGGTTATTGCACGCCTTTTGGGAGAAGGCAGAATCAGGGTTACAACAGTACCTTGAAGAGGTTGTAACACCTGGATCTCCCCCCTTTGTGTAATAACCAAGAAAGTATTCTCATTTGGCTACAAGACTCGAGGCTGATATTGTGCCCTGATCAGAGTAAAGAGGGGACTCTAGGACTTTGTGGCGAGTGTTCAGTTGTGAAGCCAGTGAACACTATAGAGGGACTCGAAGAGGGTATCCTCTGTTTCCCCATCCCTGTCATGGATTGCACTTAGGGGTGGACACTGTGAGCTCAGTGAACCTGACCCTTAGGAGTGGGTTGTTGACAACTCTGCAAAAGAGCATGTGGAGTTCAAACTGCATCTCAGAGTTAACCCCCTGGGTTCCAAATAGCTTTTTGCAATCATTTCAACAATATAAGTATATACATTTTCAAACTAGAGAACTCAGTTTCACATAAACAGTTTCACCCATATTTTTATAACCACAGATAAGCAAGGGGGAAGAAAAGATAGAAAAAGCAAGAAACAGCAATTGAAGGCAGGGAGATAGCAGGAGGGGAGGAATCGCGAGATCGTCAGGGTGATCAGTTCCTAGGTTTCACAAGGAAATTTGATTGCATGATCAGACAGACAAGAGACAGAAAAGGAGAGGATAGAACAGATCCTTTATTTTAACTGTTTCTGCATAATAAATGGTACAAGATCTTATTCAGCCCGGTCATAGTTTTTCCCCAGTGAGGTAGCTTGTTTAAAAAAAGGTTGGGAGGGGTGTTGGTACCCACTCTTTGGTTCCACCCCCACCAAGACAAAATACAAAACTGGGTTAAGGGTCTCTTTTCATGGCCCCATACCATTCAGAAAAAGAGATGGTAAATCCCTCTTGCTTTTTTTCTTGTTCTTCTTTTCCCTGCCAAGGGGCATCCCTTTCTCTGTGGTATATCCCTATTAGTTGCTAAATGCAGCCTGTACCTATCCAAATCTTAACTCCATTTGAAAGCAGCACTGTATGTGGAGGAGTGCTGTGCACTAGCTTGGATCAAGTGATACTAACAGTTACACAGGGTACAGTTCTCTTGTTGCAGGGAAAGCATGCCACTTCTATTTTTTTCCTTCTTCTTCTTCTAGCTATGCCTGGTCATTCTTCTGTTTGTATGCATTTTTCTCTTCCTGTGCCAGGTGGGCTATTAGCCCACTACCTTCTGGGGCAACTAGAGAGATGAACACATTTAAACTCCCTTGGGCTGTTCAGCCCTGCAACTTAACATGTACCACAATCCTATTCCCTTTTTCTTTGGTGGTCGAAATGGGCATAATTTAACTGATGATCAGTCAGTTCTCCTTTTGGTGTCGTAAGGTTGTCCTTAAGAATCGTGTAGTTTATTTATTTTTTTTAATTAAGTATATTTTATTAAGTTTCCAGTTACATCCATCAAGCAGTAGGAATGACACAGGACATTTGACATAACAACCTCCCCCCAAAGCACCCCCTCACCCCTCTCCTATTAACAAGCCCCTCCCACAGAGTATGTCATTCAATCTAGTACTAGGAGCTAACATTATAAGGAAACCAGAGATTATGTGTGTAAGGGGGAGCCAGAGAGCTCAGGAAAGACAAAACCAAATTATAAAAACCTTTTAATTAAGGTACAGGACATAAAGTTTGCCCCATTTCTTGTTGAAGAGGTGTAACTTGTGTCAAGTGCTGGCAATTGGTCATTCTGTCCGAAGACAGAAAGAGAGTTCATGCTACCATTCGCGATATGAGATGGATGTTTGATCCAACCAGTGTTTAAGGACCAGTTTTTTAACTGCCAGAGATGAGTGCAATATGGTATCTCCTTTCTGGGACCACAATCTGTGTGTAGTTCCCTGTAACACAGATTTCTGGAGTGAAGAGACCCTCCAAGCCCAGCAGGGGGTCAGCACGTGCCTTGATTAGATCCCATAGAGAGGAAACCCTCTCACAGGTCCATATCATATGCAGATGTGTGCCATCTGCTTTACCGCATCTGGACCAGGTAGGAGAGGGTAGTCGACCCATCTTGTGTAGTTTATTTCTGCTCTTGAGCGCCATCTCAGTTACAAAAGTATCCCAAACTTTTGGGCATTCCCCTCTTTTATTACCTGCTAGACCTACGTGCTTCTGGGCTGCTGCTTTAGTATCATTACCATTCTGCTGTCTAGCTAGTGGTGTTAAGGTTCTGGCTGTGTACCCAACTACCTCCTTGTGCCTTCTAGTGTGCCCTTCTCTCTGTCTAGAGGTTAGTAGTCAGGTTTTATTTTCTTGTTTATTTTTCTGTGGTCCACAGAATTCTTTTAGCCTGCTCCTATTTTCCCCACTTTGTTTCTCTCCTGGGGAACAGAACTGAGGTTGGTGAGGGAGCCAGCCAGAGTTCCTGAAGCCAGACTAGAAAGTAGTAAAGGAAGAGGAGTCAAAGAAGGCAGATAGCTAGGAGACTACAAGGTGTTCCTGTAATTTAGCCTGAGTAGGGAAGAGACAGATGGGATGGTAGTTACCAGGAGAGGATGAATCACCCCCATTAGGGAGAGGGATGACAGTAGCCTCTTTCCAGGCATCAGAGAAGGTGGCACAGGAGGAGAGATCGAGGAGGTGGGTAATAGTGAGGGCAGTATCAGGGGCAGGAAGATGAAGAAGCTGGGGGTCCAGACCATCAGGGCTTACTTGTTGGGGTTAAGAGCAAGGAGGGGCTTATGAGAAACCAGGGGAGTGATGAGAGAGAATGAAAAAGAATGCATGGGAGAAGGCAGAGGGGGGAGTGGAGGGTGTGAAGAAGATGAGAGAAAGAGCACAGAGCTTCATTGGCAAGCCTTTAAACTAGTCAAGGGGGGAGGCACTGATAAGCAGCAGGAAAATCCCAGCCTCCCCCTACAAAACAGGGTACTAAATGAGAAAAAAGACCAAGATAGAAAGGTCAGTGGGGGATGCCGCTACAGAAGGTAAAGCCATCAAAAAATGGAGAGCAATGAGTACCAATTCCCGTAGTCTGGGTAACAAGCTTCCTGAATTAGTGGCCTTGATGGAGGAGGAAGATCTGGATATCGTGGCAGTCACAGAAACAGGTACACACAGAACCATGACTGGGACGTAAACATACCAGGATACACTATCTATAGGAGGGAAGGGAGGGTAAAGGAGGAGGAGTAGCTCTCACATAAGAGAAGAAATCAAAGCAACAGAACAAAAGGGTAAACAGGAGGAGAAGAAGCACTGTGGGTCAATTTGGAGGCAAGCAATGGCACCACAATCCACAAGGGTTAGATACAGACCTCTCTCAGGGGAGGAAATGGACAAGGAAATGATAGAAAGTATACTTAGAATGGCAGATAAAGGGGAGATATTGCTGATGGGTGATCTGAATATGCCAGATGTTAACTGGAGTGCAGTTGCAGCAGCCACTTCTAAGAGTGGAGTTATTCTAGATGCCCTACAGGGGGCATGCCTTAGACAACTAGTATTGGAGCCCACTCGAGAGGGAGCAATCTTAGATCTGGTTCTCTCAAATGGAGATGAAGAGAGGATCACAGATGTAGAAGTGGGTAGCCATCTGGGAACTAGCGACCATCGAACAGTATGGTTCACAATAAACACAGCAATAGAGTCAAGCCATACAAAGACAAAGGTACTGGATTTTAGGAGGGCTGACGCTACAATGGGTGAGTGCCTCATGAATGCACTAGCAAATGGGCAGGAAGGAGGTGGAAGAACAATGGGAATAATAAAACTGCCATCACAGAGGTAACAAGCCTTTGTGTAAAGCAAATAAACAAAATGAAACGAGGTAAGAAACCACTATGGTTCTCAAAGGAAGTGGCAGTGAAGGTTCAAGAGAAAAAGAAAGCATTCAGGAAGTACAAGGAATCACAGAAGGAACAGGACAGAGAACTGTATCAGTTGAAGCAAAAGGAAGCTGGAAGGGCAGTCAGAACAGCAAAGGCCCAAACCGAGGAAAAGATAGCCAAATCAGTTAAGAAGGGGGATAAAACCTTTTATAGGTACATCAGGGAGCGAAGGAAGACGAAGGGAGGGATAGTGAGGCTTAATAAAGGGGAGGGAAGGTGGGCAGAGGGTGCCTGTGAAAAGGCAGAGATATTAAACAAATATTTTTGCTCAGTATTTACAAAGGAAGAGGGGGAGGTACCTAAAAAAAAACAGTAGAAACACTCTGGATACAGAAGTTGATACCAGCCCATTTACAGAAGAAAGGGTTCTGAAAGAGCTCTTAAAACTGAAGGTGGACAAAGCAATGGGGCCTGATGGAATTCATCCCAGAATTCTAAAAGAACTAAGGGTAGAAGTAGTGACACCACTGACTACCCTCTTTAACAAATCATGGGAGGATGGGGTGGTACCTGAGGACTGGAGGAGAGCAGATGTGATTCCCCTTCACAAAAGTGGGAACAAGGCAGAAGCAGGAAACTACAGACCTGTTAGTTTAACCTCAGTGGTAGGGAAAATGATGGAATCACTTCTGAAGGAAAGAATTGTTGAGTATCTAGAGGCCAGAGGGGCACAGGACCCAAGGCAGCATGGATTCACAGCGGGAAGGTCATGCCAGACAAATCTGATGGATTTCTTTGACTGGGTGACCAAAGTAGTTGATCAGGGAGGGCTGTGGACATGGCCTACCTAGACTTTAGCAAGGCATTTGACACAGTCCCACACAAAGATTAATATACAAGTTAGCCAGCCTGGGAGTGGGTCCCAAGATGACAGCCTGGGTAAAGAATTGGCTGGAGAATAGGACACAGAGAGTAATAGTAAATGGAGTCCACTCTGAAAAAGGGGGGTTAGTAGTGGGCACAGCAGGGTTCAGTAGTAGACTAGTCCTCTTCAATGTCTTTATGTTGCACATTGCAGAGGGACTGAAGGAAAGTTTGTCTCTTTGCAGATTACACAAAGATCTGCAACAGAGTTGATGCACAAGGTGGGGTGGAAAGGATGAGAAGGGACTTGCAAGGTTAGAGGAATGGTCAAATGTATGGCAGCTAGATTCAATGCTAAAGTGCAAGGTAATGCACCTGGGAAACAAAAACCCTGGGAAGAGTACACAATGGGGGTGAGATACTAACAACAACAAAAATGGAAAGGGACCTGGGGTAGTCATATCAGATGACCTAAAGGTGGGCAAACAATGTGAGAGGGCAGCAAGGAGGGCTGGGGAATACTGGGATGCATAGGAGAGGCATCACCAGTAGAAAACAAGAAGTTATTATCCTCTGTACAGACAGCTGGTGGAGACCATATCTGAGTACTGCAGTTCTAGAGACCCAATCTCCAAAGACATAGACAGGATGGAAGCTGTCCAAAGGAGGCTACTAAAATGGTGCAGGGTCTGAACCGAAGACATATGAAGAGAGACTTAAGGAGCTTATTATGTATAGCCTCGAGGAAAGGAGGGAGAGGGGACATGATAGAAACTTTCAAGTACCTCAAGGAATCAACAAAGTCCAAGAGGGTAGCATCTTTCAAAAAAGAGGTGTGCAAGAACATAAAGTACAATTTGAAGATAGAAGGGGCGGCTCAGAGGTAATTTTAAGGAAGCATTTTTTCACAGAGAGGTTGTGGATGTATGGAACGCTTTCCAGAGGAGGTTGGGAGTCAAAAACATTGGTGGAATTAAGCATGCATGGGACAGTCATAAGGCAATTCTAGGGTGTGGGGGTAGGAAGATAGGCTGCTGGTTAACTAGGATCTGCAACTTATCCATCAGGTAGGGAAATGGGCAGACTGGGTGGGCCAAGCCGGTCCTTATCTGCCGTCAAATTCTATGTTTCTATGTTTCTAGGTGCTGAAGCAAGAGTTAAAGGAGGAGGCCACAGCAGCATGGTTGGAGATAAGAGAGTCTCCAACCTTTAGGAGGGGAGGGGGCTGGGTCTGAGTGGAGAAGAGAGAGATGAATAATCTACCAGAACCCAGAGGGGTGATTAAGTTGTTACGTACATATCATAATCATGGTCAGGCTTCCAACAAGTTTAATGCAGCAGTGCATGTTACAGTGCAAATTTTGACCTACACATTTTTATTCTATTTTACATTACTCTTTATCTCCTGCCTTGTATAGTACACTTTATTCCACATTTTGGATCTGCTTTGTTACTTGTTCACATTTGAAATAATAAAAAGAGCGTTGTTTTTAAGTTAAGTAAGTCAAACTTTATTTCTACCAGGCGCCCTTCCAGAGCTCAGGGCACCTTAACAGTCAACATTAAAACAAATACTATTCATTATTATTTAAAAACATAAATAAACTAAAAACATTCCAATATTGAGTAACTTTGGCCCTTCAGAAGCCTAGTTAAACAGATATGTTTTCAAGGATTTTTTAAATCTTTCCAGGGTCAGCCTATTTCGTATCTAGCGGGGTAGAGAATTCCACAGGGTAGGTGCCATAAAGGCAAGAGATCTTTCTCCTGAAGTTTTTAAGGATACCCTGGGAATCTCCAGCAATCCCTCACCAGAGGATCGGAGTGAGCGGGTGGGACAGTAAGGAGACAGGAGCTCTTTCAGGTAGGGGGTCCCTGCTCATGTAGGGCCTTATAGGTCAGCAAAATGACCTTGAAGGTGATCCGCAACTGTATTGGCAGCCAGTGCACTCATGCAGCACAGGTGTTATAAGACTGGATCTAGGGGTTCCAGTCAACAACCAGGCCTTCGTGTTCTGCACTAGCTGCAATCGGTGGATATCCACCCCCGTTAGTCCTTAGTAGAGGGCATTGCAGTAATCAAAATGACTGGTGACAAAGGCGTGGACCAAGGTAGGAAGATCTTCAGATGGGACTAGGTGCTTTGCCCTGGCTGTGTTCCTTAGATGATAAAAGGAAGACTTGACTACGGCCAAGACCTGTGCCCTAAGGGTCAGGCCTTCATCAAATATCATGCCTAGGTTATGTACCTGGCCCAAGGCAATAAGTGGGCCCCCCCAAAGATTTACTCCTGAGGGTTTTCCCACCCATGCCCCTGTCATCCTTCAATCAGGGTCCACCACTAATACCTCTGTTTTACCCAAGTTCAGCCTCAGGCAACTAGCACTCATCCAGTCTTGTATCTCTGACAGGCAGTTGTTAAACACCAGGACAGAATCTAACTCCTGTTTGGGCACGAAAGACAAGTACAGATGAGAGTCATCAGCATAGCAATGAAAACTCAATCCATACCATCTTATAATGTACCCTAATGGCAACATGTACACAGTGAACAACATGGGGACAGCACCAAGCCCTGTGGTACCCCACAGGGAAGCCAGTGAGGAGCTGAGGAATAAATCCCTGACACCACTCTTTGGGATCTGCCCTTGAGGAAGGCTTGAAACCAGCTGAGGACTGCCCCACTCAGTCCGCAGAAAAATCACAGGCACTCGAGCAGCACCCCATGGTCCACAGTGTCAAATACTGCTGACAGATCAAGTAGAACCAAAATGGAACAGGATCTCCGATCCCTCACCATCAGAAGGTCATTAAGCACCCGTACCAGGGCAGTCTCGGTGCTATGCCTTTTCTGGAAGCCAGACTGGAGAGGGTCATAGATATTGTGTTGGATAAATGATCCTTCAGCTGCAGGGTGACCACCTTCTCAATAACTTTCCCTATAAAGGGCAAGTTCAAGACTGGTCTGTAGTTAGCTGGGCAGTCTGGGTCAAGGGAGGTTTTTTCAGGAGGGGCCGTACTATCCCCTCCTTTAAGGGATCTGGAAGATCCCTCTCTCCAATGACATCCCCACTATCCTGGCAAGGACTGGACCAATGATCTCTACACATCCCACAAGGAGGTGGGTAGTGCCCAGGTCCAAACTACAGCAAGTTGGCCACAGAGTCTGGATGATCC
The DNA here is from genome assembly GCA_016271365.2 of Neoceratodus forsteri. Taxonomy (NCBI): domain Eukaryota; kingdom Metazoa; phylum Chordata; order Ceratodontiformes; family Ceratodontidae; genus Neoceratodus; species Neoceratodus forsteri. The sequence continues at coordinate 317,802,444 of CM057454.1, forward strand.
TCACTATATCCATGACTACCGGTTGGCTGAAGGTGGACCAGGCCAACCAGGCATTAGTACCACCCAATTGATTAATGCAATGTCCAGTGAGGAGGCACTGGCTGATCTCATCCCTGATGGTGGACACTCTGCGAAAAACTGCACAAACTCCTTACACTTTGCCTGTGACAATGCTCGACCAGCATGTAGACAGGCTGGACTGCACAGTCTGTCCATGGTCCGGAAGAGCTGGTCTGGCCTGTTTTTCACTGCAGCAATTTCCTTGGACTGAAACTCTACTTTCATATGAGAAATTGCTGATTGGTAGATCTTATTATGATACAGCAATCTAAGTCTCTCCCCCTCCAGGCGAGTTTTCCGCCAGTGTCTCTCCAACCTTCGCCCTTATCTCTTCAATTCCCGAATTTCCCCATCAAACCAAGGGGCACCCGGGCGAAGAGTGAGAGGGGGAACACGAACTGGAGCAATGATATCCAGGGCCTCAGCAACAGACTTATTATAGGCCAATACAAGGGGCCTCGGATCAATGCTATCCCTCGGAATTCCCGAGAGGTCCAGTACCGTCATTAGGCCTTCAGAGGTAATTCCTCTCAAAGGACAGTACTGTACCAACTCCTTAGGGACAGGCCTATTTTGGTGGACTGCGAAACTGAATCTCAGAGCATGATGGTCAGACCACCTGACTGGCTTCACCTCCATATCAGAGATTTCCATCCCCAGGTGGAACACCAAGTCCAGTGACTGCCCCCCTTGTGGGTTGTGGCAGTAATAACCTGTATCAGGCCCAATAACTCCATCTATTGGAGGAGGTTTTGTCCAAATGAGAGTTCATTGTCAACCCAGGCATTGAAGTCCCCCAGAATTAACCATCTGTGGGCCTCCAATACCATCTCAGCGATGAAGTCCGAATCCTCCTTCAGGAACTCCCTCCCATCACCTGGTGGATGGTAAATGAGAAGGGTCCTGTAGCCTGCACCCACACCCACTATGCACTCAACGGAATTGGTAGCTTCAACTGATACCTCCCTAATCACTAGTTCCTGTGTAAAACAGACAGCAATCCGCCCCCCCCCCCTATGGTCCTCTCTCAGACGGTGTATCACCGAGTACCCATCCGGAACAGCAGATTCCAAAATAGGGCCCATTTTCCCATTCAACCAGGTCTTGGTAATTCAAGCCAGGTCCACAGAGGCCACCAAATCTGCAACCACTGCGGTCTTAATCCTAATTGACATGACATTGCATAACACCGTTGCAGTTTCCACATTTCCATCATTATTCTTAGCTGCTGTTTAACACTCATCTAGGGAGCAGTGTCTGTTGCATGCTAGTCCACTGTTGTCACAAGAAAAGAGATGTTAAACAGTGGGTATTCAAAAACAGCTGAGAATACTGTTGAAAACCTGGAGAAAGACATATTAGAAAGAACACACTTTATTATTTCAAATGTAAAATTATTTCAAAGGTAATACAGACTTAAAATGGAGGAAAATAGTATCTTACAAGAGAGGAGATAAGGCACTATCTAAAAAACAACAAGAAAGTACACGTCTAACTTTTAAATTGGAAAAAGAGAGTATAAGTCAAAATTGTCATCCTTAGCATGCATGGCTGCTTCAAGAATGAGCACCATTATTTTAACGATGTAGTGCAATTAATGGAACATGAGAAATACATCTGTGGCTAAAAGAATCCAGGCTGATTTATATGTCTTTCTGTGTCTTGTTCTGTATTGATTGGGCCTTATCAGTACTGGGCAGACTCTGTAATCTGTACATATACATCATGGAGGCAATCAGTGCTTATCTGTTGTTTAAAGCTAATGTTTCACCATTTGACAGTTTCAGCTGCAGTTCTGTCATGTCTTCTTTTTATCAACAAATACACATGGGACTCGTCAATAAACCCCATGCAAAGTAACCTGGACTTATTACATAATTTCTGGAAATTGGTGAACAAAGAAATAACCTATTTTTATGTGCTGTATCTTACGCTACAATAAACACAGAAGCTTATGTTTATTTTGTACTCTTCTGGGGCATTGTTATACCATACTGTTGCAAATTTAAGGCTTTGTCAACAGAGGACTTTCTATGTGGCAGAAGATCTCATCTGCATTATCTTTATGGCCTATACCAGCCAGCTGACTTTCGAGAATTCCCTAAATCAACTGCAAGAATGACAAATCCTGGAGCTAACACCGAATCAGAAAATCCCCTATTTATTTTACAAGGGAAAAGAAATGCCAGTGCTTACTGACAGTTCTTTTGCCTTGTAGAATAAATGAGTTTTTCCCCAAAACGTGTGCTTACTGTCATTTTGACTGGGCAAATGGTAAGAAGCATCAGTGATCACAATGCATTGGAACTTCTCCTTATTATGGTACAGTCTTGGGAAATTGTCCAGTTTTCCAGGCAACATAAACTCCAAACAGGCAGTGCTCGCCCTGCTCACCAAGCAGGAAGCTCAAAGAAGCTACATGACCAAAATCTGAGAGACTTGAATAGTTTATTGCAAGTCAAGCATTATACATGTTGAATGCTAAGTGCTCAGTGTCCCACTGCATAGAGCAACGGATTCTAACAAAGTATTTACAAGGGAAAATCCCACGTGCCTCCTGCAGTCTACCACTGTGCACCAATGCTTAGGTCATTAGACCTTCGTCGGGGCCGGGGGGGGGGCCAGGTGATTAGAAGACAACATTAAAAAAGTATCATAAAAAAACTAAGACACTCATCTTCCCAATGTCTGTTTGATAATGAATTATAGTTTTAAAGCATTGTAGACAAAATGTTCAGAAGGGGCCTATTAGGCATACACCCACATACCTGGGGATGGAAACATGCCTGTTGACCATTTTTGAACATTAAAAGGAGAAAAATCCAGTGCACAGAAAAAAAAAAATCAAAGACTCTATTTTTCTTATACTGGAAAAGAAAAATCATATTCAAGTTTGTTTATTTAAAATTGGTAACCAGGAAAGGCACACTGAGCCACGACTCATTTCTAGGTACGACCCAAGGGGAAGGGGGAAGGTATATATAATACTGCAACAAACATAGCACTGAGTACAAAGTAAATTGCATAAGAATGTAAAACTAACAAAGATAAAAGTGCAATGACCATGGTAAAATCGCAAGCTGGAAAAAGGAGTAGCATTTATTTGCAAAATAAAGTGACAACGATGCCACTGGTGAGAAATTATACTAATGGTGGAACTGAGATTAGATATGGCAGTGGCAGTAAAACTGAATGCAAATCTGTAGCAAAGGTGTAACAGGGATTGGCAGAGGTGGTGGTCAGGTGGAGGACTGGCAGGAGCAGAATGAGACAAAGAGAAGTTTTGGTGGATTCTTAGTAAAATGAACATTGAATTATGAAGTATAGTTTATTGGTTCAAAAGGTAGTGTACATAAATATGTAACAACATATGCCTGAAGTCATATTCTCAGTGTAAGCCCCTTCCCTACCAGGGGTCTCATTTGGCTCAGGGAAGGGAAACCTACACCTGTGGTGCATATTACTATTTCAGCCGGGCCTGAGGAGTTCCCCAACTTACCGAGCACAGCCCTGGGACCCCCACCTTCTCCCTCTCCTTTCTACACTTACTCTTTTTCAAAACTATAATTTCAATGCCTTGGAACCAGGATGCAAGCTCTTACTGTGAAGCAATTGGTTACATGCAGACTGCTTGATGACAATTTTTAATGATTGCACCGAATACACAATGTAGTGTGCATCAATTTCTCTTTACTCATGTACTGGTCAATTAAGTTACAGGTGGAATCACTGCACTGTGTCCCCACAGGCCAGTTACAATATACTGATGCTCCCAGAAGCTCAAGTACCCATACAAGCATTTCCTTTCCAATTCTCGCATAGGAAATTTTTATTTATTTATTTAGTTGTTTAATTTTGGTAACCGGGTAGGCCCACTGAGTCCAGTAATGGTCCCTTTTTCAGGGGTGACCCAGAATTAATTACAGATACAGCAAAAATATAACAGTTGCAGAGATACAGAGACAATATTTTACAGGATCACAGTGCAAGGCATAACACTTAACAATACGCTACACTTTGCAACACTTGTTACATACACTTGAGTACATGTGTGTATACAACCACGCACTGTTTATACACTTAAATTACATTTACATTTGTGAAGTTCAACCAATCCCTGATTGATTTATTTGAGAAGGGGTGCAGGGATGAGGTATCAGTGATCATACATTCCCTATGTGTGTTCAAGGCCCCACTGCCTGGTGGTCCCAGCACCAGTCTTGGTTTCTTACCTGTACAGATTGCATGAACTTTACTTTCCCCTTCATATCTCCAGGAGTTCTCTGGCACTGCATGCCTGGGGCCTTCAGGGCCTCCCACAAGGGACACAGACCCAGACCCAGCATGCTGTTCTGCTAGTCCCTGGGGGAACCCTTTCTCACAGAACCCCTAGGGACCAACCAACTAAAATTGCTGCTCCTCTACTGTTTAAACCACTAAGCTTCTCCCCCAAGGAGCACATCCCATTACCCCTTACTGTTTAACTAGCTAAACTGTACCTCGGAGGATTAGTAATGACCTCCTCCACTTAGTGGAAGGAGGAGTGTGTTGCATCAGTGATATGCATACTCAAGGATATAGGCAATATTGAACATACTGTACACAGACATTTGACCTGGTGTCCTCCAGCAGGACGCAGGGTCCAGTGGTGGTACTCATGGGATTGGTAGATATGCACCTGGATCTGAGAAATTGAATAAAAGGGTTGTTTTACAGCATGCAAATCACAGAGCACTGCCTCCACTTTTTAAAATTTTCCTGCTTTTTTCTTTCTTTTTTGGTCCACAGTCTCATGGTAAGAGGTGTGGGATACATAAGCCTTATCACAGAGGCAATATTCTACAGTCTTCCTGCTGTAAAAAGAACATTTTGAGCAGGAACATCCACTGAATCTAGTGCCTAAACTTGTGGAATTTCATGCACATACTTCAGGCTTTTTCCCGACTTTCACTGTCTCCAAGATATGAAAGTTATGTACTTACCATAGCTGTTGAGCTTCCACAATGTCTTCACCATTGATTACTACTTCTGGGTCTGGGCTGGAGGCACTAGGACCCCACAAGAAGAAAGCTTTTGGACAGGGGGCTGGCAACTGCTACTGGGCATGGTGCCACATTCTAGCCAATAATGCTAGCCAACAACTGCTGCTGGCTCCATATTGCCAGCATGCACATATGCCCAGACTTACAGCTTGCAAGTTCAATCCCTAATTAAACCATTTTTTAGCTCTTGGTTTTCAGAGGGGCTTACTTCACTTGGATCAGCTTACTACCTAGTTTTGCAGAGTACATTTGGATAAGAGTGCAAAAAAAAAAAAAACTTGTCCATGCATGAGTTTGGCCATGCTCCAGTGCCATGCTATGATGTGAACTCGCTGGAGATTTGGTTCGGACAAATGAAATAGCAAATGTTACAAAACGTAAGCTACATTAATTATGTGTTGGTATCGGAGCATATATAGTACGTTGCCATATCAAAGTAAGTAGATGGCTGCATGCACCTTTTTCTGAATTACAAAAAAGTCAGCAAAAAGTTGACAGTGTCCCTTTCACCCCTTCCTCCCAGGACATATCTGGAAACAAACTGTTATCAGCTCACAATGTCTTTCCTGGTTAAACTTTTGAAATCAATGAATGCATCAATCGATAAGACATGACAAGATGTTGGTTGTCTGTGGTTAATGCATGCCCAGGTGCATAATTCAGCATGATCCAAGTGCATTAACCCTGGACAGCCATCAACCTCAGATGTCGTTTTGCACTTATAAAATGGGATAACTGAGAAATAATTTAAAAACAATACAAAATACCAACTTTTATCATTAAAACACAGAGGATTGGGTATGAGCTTTCATACACAGTAAGGTTATTTTTCGAATTAGTGGTTTTCATGGTGACAAGATACCTCTAGAGCACAGCTCAAGAAGTCTCATTACCACAGAAACCACGAGATCCAAAAATAGCCTTGTTTGTGTATGAGTGCTTATACACAATATTTTATGATGTATGGGCACTCATTATTGAGCCACAATGTGAAATACACTCCCAAATCAAATTTGCAGTGTCAGTGGCTCAGTAGGTAGCACACTCGCCTCTGAGGCCGGGAGATCAGAGGGCTGTGGGTTCAGTTCCCACATCTGGCACTTGGGTTAATATCCCAGTACTGACACTGTAGTGCAGCACGAGAGGGGTGCTGCACTTCTGAGGTGCCGTCTTTCGGATGAGACGTTAAACCGAGGTCCCATCTGCCTGGATTGGTGGTAGTTCAGGTGGATGTTAAAGATCCCATGACACATATCGAAAAGAGTAGGGGAATTTCCCCAGTGTCCTGGCCAAATTTCCCTCATTCACTAAAAAAAATACCACCAACAGCTTAATCTGGTTCAAGGTCAGTTGGCATTCATCTGTAACCCCCTCCCCCGGGTCATGCCTGAAAATAGGCAGGATTTGTCTAGTGCACTTACCCGGTCAACAAAAGCTAAATAAATAAATAAATAAAATAAAATCACTTTATTTTGACTTAGTGTGGTGCAGTTTCTTCAGCGCTGGTAACTGCTGTTTCAACCCTCACCGTGGCGGCCACTTCAATGTGCACGCGTGTCGACATTCGATCTTGTGCTGCACTACTGATGTACTCAATACAGCACAAGATCGTGAAGTAGTCAGAGCAGCACAACAATGCTGTTCCAGGCATGGATTTCTATGCAGAACAGTTCTACCATACACTGTGGGTATATTCTTTTGTTAAAAGTGAGTAGTAAAAACTAGTCCCTCCCTACCTGTCAGTCATCTGCCTTCCCCACATTCAGTAAATGTAATGACTGTTGATTGTGGAATACAGTAATTCAAACTTATGCAGAATTCCTCTGGCAGAATGTTTACCCCCTCATAAACAAAGCCTCATATGGAGTTACTGTCTCAGTTATGTCTGTGGTGGGGTAATCATTAGAGAATGCCCCTTTAAGTTAGTAAGGATGGGGGAGACATTTCTCATGGTCACCAAAGAAACACCAGGAATCAAAACTGTGGATAGTACTTCAGTTGTTGATTTGTTTTTGTGCGTGAGGAGGGCATCATGAGAGGAAAGAATGTTTAACTAATTTTTTTTTAAAATGTACGTGATTTACTTTGTAGGGCCTTGTTGAATGTTTTCAGTGTGTAAAGGTGGAATGTTTGTGATGGCAATCAGGGATGAGTGAAGTGGTTCATGAATGTTCATGTGATTGCCCAAATTCCAAATCCCAGTGCCTGAATCTGTTCCAGTCTGTGCATTTCTAGGGAATTAACATATGGTTTGCAGTCCTTATTTAGCTAAGTATGCAATGGACAGTACTTTTTTTTTTTTAATTCTATTTATTCACCTTGAGATCTGGAACTCTCTTGGGCTACCTCTGCTTGCCAACTGCTCTACTACCGACCTGATCCCTTGCCTCCTCAGAAATGCTACCCCTCCACCAACTTCCGACCAGGAACCCCCCCAGCTTTGAACCCCTTGGGGCAGGGCCGCCACTCCATCTGGTGCTCTATCTACAATTTAGTGCTGGCCAAGGAGGAGGGGAGAGAGAGAGGTGGAGGCAAGGCCCGGTAGTGGCGAGTGGTGGTGGCCCTCAGAGGAGCCATTACCTATCCAGGTGCAAGGGGTTTTTCCTTTGTTGTGTGAGTACCCCCAGGAGCCAGACATGCAGTGAAGCCTGCACGGAGAAGCCGTAAGTGTCCGCCGTGCTCCTCCCCTTGTGTTCCAGGCACAGGTAGTACACCCGGTCTCCACTGGGTGTCACTACTGCACCAAGGAGCCCCCGAACCCACCCCAGGGAGAGGAGAGCCTTCCTCTGGATGCTCAATACTCTCTCTTCCCTGCCGACCCCCGGTGGTCCAGTCTCGTTCCCGAACCCGGGCCACCAGCATGGGGTGAGCTGTGTCGTCCAGTGCCTTAACCCTCAGCACCACTGGGCTGGCAATGGACAGTACTTAAATGCTTTAATTATTGTAGGTCAACAAAACCATGACATAAATCCTCTAAGCAGTGGCAGGTGCAATGAAAAAAAGAACACTTTGCTAAAATGACTGGATGAGTTATGGTAATTAAATTATTAGAAACAGAAATGGATATGGTTTCATTCACAGACTTGTGTCACTTTTTCTAACCACCACCTAGCTACTTTAGTTAGAACAGCTCTGTCAAACTTGTAAATCATCTCGGTATGGTTCATCATGCTCCAAAATATAGCATTTATTCCAAGGATGCCCCCTCTTTCTGCTGGTCTAGCACCTAACAGCATTCCAGTGGTCTTTCAAGAATCAACCTTCACCATTTGTTACCACCTATGGGTCTGTGCTGGAGGCCCTAGAACCCCTTGGGAGCAAAGAGCTTTCAACACTTAGAGCTATGGGGTCAACATCAGTGATGGTGCCATCCACGAGGCAGACATATGACGTGGCACTCGTGTACTGGCTAGTAACAACATTAATCCCCTCCCCTACCACAGTTCTGTTTTTCCAACCATCGAGGCAACTTCATCGACTGTCACAGAAGCAAATCCTACTGCATCACCACATCAGTTTTGCTTTGTTGGATGCTGTATTCAGTACCAGCTCTTTTCCTGCTCTGACTATGGTACCAAGTTCTCGCTTTCCTGTACTAGTTTTTCTTTTTTTTGCCCTGACGTTATCATGGCCAAATCCCAGAAGCTGAAGAAAAGAAGTCTAAGAAGAGAACGGACAGACCCCTTTATGCATTGGTGCTCATGTGGGGGCCATATATCCTCTGGGATTGGCATGACAAGTGCATGGCCTGCCTTGGACCAAATTACGATATGAACCGTTGCAACGCCCGTTTTTCTGTGGATTACCGTACACTTGAACTCTGCACAGTGAGGTGGGGTCACAAGCCCCCTACCTTCAGAGGCAGGTTTTGGACATGGGACTCCAAGGTAGTATCCCTAGCATCTTCTCTTGAGTCTCTCCTGATCACTACTCATGCTGAGGGAGATCATGCCCTTCCTCCTTCTCACCCTGCCAAGCTGAAGAAGGACCTGAGGGAGGGGTCGGGTGGACAGGTAGTCCCTGGGGGACCATCTGAGCACCCCTCCAAGTCCATAGCAGTCGCCCTCGGTGGAGTGGCTAAAGCTATATGCTGGGCCCACACTGGTGGATCCCTTGGTGTGTCAGTCTGGTGACATCTTGGCTCCTGGCACTAGGCTCGTGCCGTGAGCAGGGTGTGCCAACAGTTAGACCAGGTCCCCTCCTGACACTGCTTGCAGCACCAGGAGAGGGAAGGTCCCTGGAGATGGGCCATCTAGGCATCCAGTAGAGGTCTTTTGGGTCTCCCTCCCTGAGTGATTGGATGACCTGGGGGTGGAGGTCAGGGGAGACCTTGCCCTGCTGGACTACAGAGATAAAAGGGACCTTCCTTAGCCTGGTTCTAGGTGTCCTTCAGCTTTAGTGCTGTCTCCTATGACTTCTTCCCTGGTTGGCCTCATTCACAGTGCCACTTTGGGTCCTGGTGCCAAAAAAGGAGACTAAATGCTCTCCTGGGTTTTTCTTTGGCTTGCCTACTGTTGGGTTCGGCCCATAATATTTACAAAAAAAAAAGAGGGACTGTGACAGGGTTGAATAGGGCCCTGTCCCAGTTTTCTGGAGGAAGAGGTTAAATGCAAGGATTTGTTCTGTTCTTTCCTTGCCTGTCTCTTGTTTGTCTGGTTGCACAACAGCATTTTCCTGTGAGACCTAGGATTTGATCACCCCGACAGTCTCGCAATTCTTTGCCTCTCATTGTCTCTCAGACTTTCCTTATTGTTTCTGTCTTTTCCTTCCTTGCATATCTGCTGGTATAAAGATATATGCAAATCATTATGTGGAAATGTAACTGATATTGGGATCCCTTTGTTTAGAAATTACATAGTGTTACTGTTGAAATGTATATAATGATAGTTTGAGATGATTGCAAAAAGCTATTAGGAACTCAAGGGGTTAACCTGAGAGTAGTTTTTAAGCCCTTTTTCAGAAGCTGTGGAGAAGGGGCCTCCATTTTGGGACATTGTGTTCTTGCTGCACCTGCCTGAAATTTACAAGAACATTTTAGAAAAAAAACAGGATACTTATTAAGGAGGGGGTTCCAAAGACTTATAAGAGCTGAGCTGCAATGTTTTGGAAGAGACACACCGAGATTGAGAGAGAACTCAGATGGATCTTCTCTGTTTATTCTGCCTTTGTAAATAATTATTCTGAACAATTTTATTTTTTTTATGTTACTGCTAGTACTAATAAATACTTTTTGCGAATTCTACAACTGCTCCTGTTTTTTCCTGTGCTTCCTGACCTGTGCCTCGATGACAGGGACATATTCAGAAAGTTTTGATTTCTATTGCAGAAGGTCTTTGGAAGCAGCCTTTTGCACCTTGGGGCCGATCTTTGTTTATTTTTCCCCTGAAGGGTGGGCGGGTCAGGGAATGTTACCATTTTGGATACCAGCTCCACAGAGCTGTTGTGCGAGTGCAATTGTACAAAATGTAGCCTGCAAAAAATGTAACTTTTTGGATGACACTCTAAACCGGAGGGTAAGCTATTCTATATGTGTGTGTGTGGGGGGGGGGATAACTACTGATGGTCGAAACCTGCTCTTTAAGCCAAAAAAAAAAAAAGCATAACACTGCTTCAGCTGAATCTTATTCAGCACTTTATGCTGTTTTTTTATCTTATAATGACTGTGGTTGAATGCATTGAAACTGGTCAGCTCACAACTGAATTTGACGGTAAACTTCTGCCTTCTTTTTTACAGCACTTTCAATGGGAGGGCTAAATCCCGAGGTTCAATGTGGGGGAATAGCTCCTCCCACATCCCCTACAAAGGCCAGCCTCCCACAGCAATTCCCCGCTTAGTGCATTGCAAATCACTCCTTTGCTGGCTCAGGCTCCTGTGTGGTTCATGGGCTGGGCCCCTTTGGTTTTCTCCCCGCTTCTTCTGTTCTTTCCCCCTTTCCCTTGATCCTGTGTCTGTTGCTCACTTTCTGATTCTACCTTCCCTCCCATTTGCTTGCTCACTCCTGCCCTGCCTGTACTTTCTTGCCTCCCCCTTTTTCGTTCCCCTTCCCGCTCCCTCCTTCCTCCGGTGGTTCTCCTTACCCTGCCCCTTTGGCTTTCTTAATTCTCCCCCTTCATTTTGTCCTCATTTCTTTGGGCTTTTCCACATCCCCTTTCTAGTGCTACATCTCCATCCCTCCACTGGCACTTCCAGGTCCCATGTCTTCCACCAGCGCTCGACTTTCAGCGGCAGTCCCAGACCCCATCTCCTATGCCCGCCATACCATTTTCTGCTGTGTTCCCTTTCATTCCATCATTCATTTTGTTTCCCCTGCATTTGACTTCTGGATCTACACCCTACAGATGGCTGGACCTTTCTCTTGCAGCTGCTTGTAAGTCCCAGCTGTTCACAGTTTGCATTTTATATTCTTTTTGTTTGCCTACTGTGATAGTCTCCCATTTGTTTAGGGTGCCACATTTTTAAGCATATAAAATCTACACTATGACTGGCCTCATTTACTACCCTGTCTGCCTCACAAATGTTGCAGGGATCCCCCAGAGCCACGACCCTGTTTTGATACCACCCCCAGTGGCAAGTGTCCATTCCCACTACCAGTATCTGAGTACTGTTTGTTTCCTATTGAGAATTACTGATGGTGGATGCTTAATCCCACAACTCTGTTTTCAAAGCCTTTTTCATGGATCCCCCACCACCTTCTAGCCCCCATTACCCCCCACCCTGTCTGCCTTGTGCCTGTTTTCCTTTCTCTCCTCACGACTCCTCCAGGTCCTCCAGTGCACTTTTCCAGCCGCCGGCATTGCTATATTTCCCAGCCGTGGGTGTTTACTCCCTCTGCCATTCTTCCGCCTTTTGCCTGACGTATTTCACCAGTACGCCCTGTTTCCTGCTCCACCTTTCTAGCTTCCTGCCATCCCCTTCCCCCAGTACTCGTATAGCATTTTGCCTTCTCCCATGCTGTTGTTTGTGCCATGGCCTCGTAGCCCCTATCTTGGAACGTCTTCATCAGTCCTCCTGATTGTTTCTCATGATCTGTGGTGTCCTTTCCATTGCGTCTGAGGTGTAGCCATTGTCCACTCAGAACTGACTCCATTGGGCTCCTGAGTTGTGCTCTTTCTGCCCTCCTGCGTCTTGAATGTGGCACCTTCATGTACACCATAATATACTACAAAAACAACTTCTCTGCTGCTTGGTCCCTCCCCACCCAGTCCTCATTTTGCCCTTGTCCTGTGCACCTGTTGTTTCCTTTGGGCTTCGGCTCCCAGAGGCACTCCATCTCCATCTGCAAGCCCTTCTACCATACTGTCCCATGCCCCTCTGCCCTTGCCTGTCGCCTGCACTCCCTCAACATTTCTTCCACTCAGCCCACCATTCCATTCAACATTCCCTAACAGTTTATGACTGGCACCCATGCTGCTTCTACCTTATCATTTTAGTCCCAGCATTCATATCCCTGCTCAGCCTATTATGTCTATGTTATCTTGCCTACCCCTAATCCTTCCTACCCTTCCAGCTTGCCTATCTCCCATATTGCTCTTAAATACCCCTCGTCTCTGCCCCTTGTAGGGTTCATTCGGTCCTCGTTTGCTTCCCATTCATCATTATGCCTATGGCTTGTCCTTCCCTAGGCCCTACCAGTCATGGAACCTTTTTCTGGTTCCTACCCTACCATCATTCCAGTTGCTGTTTGGTCTCGGAATGCTCAGCTTGTGGCTCCCCTGTTATTCCCATGGTGGGGGACCAGGGTGTTATGGTGGGGCATCATGGCTCCAATTAGCAGGAGCATGCTTATCTCAGCTATACATTTTACCCTGCCTTCTTGCCTTCATGGCTTCCGCTACCCTTGCTTCTATCTTTGACCTTGCAGCATACTTGGCCCTCAGTTATTCATTGCATTCCATTACTGCGCTGCATGCTCCTCCCCTGAATTACCCTACCTCCACCTTAATGGCTTTTATGGTACTTTCCTCCTACCGTTCTAATTCTTCTGTCTTGCTGCCTTCCCCTTTGTCCTGCTTTGGTTTACATGCCTTACTACACAGCTGTCAGCTGCCCTTTCCTTGCTCAGCCCATACCAACAGTTTTCCAGTCTCCATCCCTAACTCTGCCTTCTGAGGCATTGAGCGTAGGTAGGCTTGCCTTATCTGCCAGGGATGGGAGTCCGTTTCAATCTATGTGCCATCTTACCCCGCTGGCTTCTTCAGCAGCAACTACCAGTCGTACTAGCACCCTGACATCCTCCATCCCTAACTCTGCCTGGAGTGGCCTCAAGTGAAGGTTAACTTGCCCCGACTACCAGGATGGGAGCCGTGTCTTCAATCTACTGTTTCAACTATCTGCATTCTCTACCTGATACCCAGTTGCTGCATTCCCTTCGGGAACAGGACCACCTAACCCCATTTGCCTTCAATCTCCTGCTTCAACCAATTGCATTCTATGCTGAATACCCAGTTGCTGCATTCCCTTCGGATCAGGACTGCTGTACCCCATTTGCCTTCAATGTCCTACCTCACTGACTACATCCTGCATTTCCATGAACTTGACGTACTTTTCCCTGCCTTGACCTCCTCACATTCTGGATTTGGCCTTGCTGGCTTGTTCAGTCTCTGTCTCCACTTCATCCATTGGACTCCTGGACTTCTCTGCTGCTTGTCTTCCACCTCTTCCCATGCTCCTGGGTGTCATCATGTGGCTTGCCTCCCGGCTCAACCTCTTCCAATCTGCAGATCTTCAGATCCCAGCTGCCCTCTCCCTCTTCATTGCTGCTCTGGACCATTGTGTGTCCCTCTTGTCTTCCTCATGGACATGTCTGCCTGCATTGCCCCCAGCTTCCTGCTGAACATGTACCTTTTGCTCACCTTCAAGGACTTGTGCTTGTGGCCTTCTACAGTTTTCCCCTTATGTTGCCCTCGTCCCATCCAGAGGTCTTCCATCAGTGATTCCCATGCAGTTCCCCTTCAGCATTCCATGTTCGCCATCTCCTTTGGAGGTGGGAATCCGTGCCCCAACTTTGCAGTACCTGGTGCCTGGATTCCCTTCTTGTTCATGCATGTATCCACCACCCAAGGCCCACTGTAACTTTTGCCTCCTGTTCAGGTATGCAGGGCGTTAGCCCCCATCCTGTACCTTTTTTTGCACCTGCCGATGTCCGTACTGCCTGGCCTCTGCTGTGTTCTTATCATGCTCCATACCTCAGTCCGTGGTCTTCTGCTTTGGAATTTCCCTCAATCCATGGACTGCTCCCTCCCTCCATACCGCCCTGATGGCTTGGGGCTCCTGCTCATTTGCTCTGTCTCTTTTTGGTCATTCCTACAACTATGGATGCCCAGCATCCCTGACTGCTCAACTACTCCAACCCATTCTTCCATCTCATATTCCTACCTCGGCCATCATAACAGCTCCCTTGCAACACTCTACAGAATACTTGTTCATCTCACCTGAGGAAACCTTCTTCTAGCAACATCCCTCGAACAGCATGCCCTATAGACTCTTAGGTCATCATAGACTCAGAACTACTTCTCAGTTTGACTGGACTATAGAAGATCTCTTCCATCAACCAGCTCTGCAGGATGCTTCCTTATATATCCGTTAATTCAAGCAGTGTGGGCATCCTTACCTCCCATGTCTTCATAAGATCAAAGATTTAATGGAACCTCCTTCACTCCTATCATCCTACCTGGAACTGTGACCCTAATTCCTTACGAGATGTACAGTACCAATTCCTTAATAACCATCACTGTCAAGGATAATGGGAACCACAATTCATCCTATAGCAGTCCTGGCGTTATCCATTTTACCTTCTCCTCATAGTCTTCTCCTACAAGCACTCACTCAGTTTGATCACTATTACTCGACTCGTGCTCCCTTAAAAACATTTGGATGTTCCTATGGCCTTCTCTGGCTATTATTCCAGAACATGTATCATTGTATATCAGGTGCCTAGTGTCCTTGCTAAAGTTACTCTATCCAATCCACTGTTCCCTGGACATCATTATAAGTCATAATGTTATCTACACCTCTTTACCACGTTACCCTAAATCATGCCAGCTACCCATCCAGCAGTCCTTCTAACTCATCCCTCAGGATTTACCTCCCATACTTCCTCCTGCAAATACCGTCACCAAGAGCAGGCTTCCAGTGATACCTCAATCTGCACATCCATAACCGACTTGGCAGTCCACCCATCCCAGTCATGCCATGAACAGTTCTATATTTGTCTAAGCACACTTGGCACCCATGACATTTCACGCTGCTCTCAACTTCCCATTGCCACATTAGTCTATAGATGTTTTCAAAGGCCCATTCTCAAGCTCCCCTCTGCATTCCGACATTGGATGCTTCAGCACTGCAAAGCCACCATAGCCATTTAAGCTCCTGCCACGGGCAATTAAGCCACAGCAGTACCCATATCCACCATTTTCTACTAACAGTCCTCCCTCAACATGAGCCTATGCAAATCTCATTATCGTAACAATAACTCTAGTCAACCCTCAAATTTATTGTATTAAACCTTTCAATTATTCCCATTGATATCCAGTCACCATCTCTACAGCATATACCACCCTTTCTTCATTGTTCTAAACTCTTACAAGTTAAACCCCTCCTACCAAGTACCTAAAGCTTCTGTCCAAATTGCTCATCATCTCCATAGATGCCTACATAGTGACATATCGCACATTGCTGAACTCCAAGCTTTGAGACCCTAATCCGGATGTCAAACCCTCTACAAAGTCTGATGGATTGCTTAAGAATTTCATAACCCATCATATTCCCACAGTATAGAGTCTGGCAGCTTATTTAATCAACTTATGCTCTACATGCTCGCATTGACTCTGTAACCCCATCGCATATCAACTAATACCACACCGGAATCCTGGACCACATTCATCTCATTTCAGCTGGACTTAATCCATATTTGGGATCTGGACACTCCTTCAGAATGGACCTACCTCTTCAGCATCAGAATTGACCTTCCAGTACACATATTTCTACAGACTCTGAAGATGGATCATCATCTCTACAAACAATTCACCTTACTTAGAATTTAGAATATGGTTGTCAGAACCTAGGATCATCTCCTCTTAGATTGCCCTGAGGAAGGTTCAGTAGCAATGGGTCCCAGAGGTTTCCTCCACCTGGGGGGGGGTGCTGTCCTGCGTGCCAATGGTCATACTCTCCGTGAGTTGGAGGAGGTAATCTTTTTGGGCTTTTTATTCCCTACTCACTACCTGGCTTACCTTCCAAGGCTGGGAATAGAGAAAAGCCAAAAAGTAAACTACAGTTACATAAGCACTACTAACCCCATACTCTATTCACTAAATCATTGACTGGGAGAGCTAAAGCCTGAGGTTCAATGTTGGGGAATAGCTCCTCCCACATCCCCTACAAAGGCCAGCCTCCCACAGCAATTCCCCCGCTTAGCGCATTGCAAATCACCTACCATCCACCCTGCCTCCACCTCCTCCTCCTCTGGCACTCTACTCACCCTTGGTGCTGGGCTTTCTATTCCCTGCTCACTACCCAGCTTACCTACCAAGGGTGGGAATAGAGAAAAGCCAAAAAGTAAACTATAGTTACATGTAGCACTACTAACCCCATACTCTATTCACCAAAACATTGAAACTACAGTATTTTCGGCTCACAATGACTGAGGTTGAATGAACTAAAACTAGCCAATCTCTTTAGGACTAATGTACTCTCTATACTTTCCCATGCAGAGCATTGTAATCATTTTAAATGGTATGATTCCCATCACCTATAGCCTATCATTCATTTCTGCACCTTATTGTAAATTGTGTAGTTATATGATTATATGTATTGACGCTGCGCTAGCCCTGTATGAGACTAAGGCATGCTCAGACTACCAGTGTTAGGCATCTTTAAATTTGTACTGCCTAAATCTCTGCGACAACTGTTGTGTATTATGTTCTGTTCTCTATTTGTTGTATTTCCTCGACACTAAATCATTTGAAAATAGACTCTGCCTAAACAGTTTTATGTGAAATAAAAATGAAATTAAATGAATGAATTGGCAAACAGCAACTGTAGTCGAAAATAAAAACACCAGCTCTCAATAACTGAGGTTAGGGATTTTACTGTGCTACCATTTTCTGGTCTGTTGCCTAAATCAGAACTAAAACAGAAGTTTAAAAAATTTACTAGGCCATCAGGTTTGGTCACTGTATGGCAAATAGTTATACAGAGAGCATCAGATGTTTGGGCATGGATCATGGTTAGCTAAACTGTGATCTGCACCAAGTGTTTTGTCTCAAGGCACAGAAAAAGAGACGAGCAGAAAGGCAGTCTTTATCAACTCCCAGCCTCTGTGTCTAGCTTCAGAGAGTGTTCCTGTACTACAAAGGGTTGAGAATATATCTGTAATAATGTCAGCTGAAACAGCTCCCCTAAAGATCAGGCTAAAGCTGAATCTGCAAGAAAGCCTTCAAAAGAGCATAAATAACCCATCTGAGGAATGCTCAGAAACAAAGGACTTCAAAAAACGCAAGCGGAGGAGTTGCCTTCTGACCCTAGTCCTTAAAAGACCAAAAAAGAAAAATGTTTGGAGCCTGAGAAAGAAAAGACAAATGAGCCAATCAACCTGCCTGCTAGTACAACTCATAGAAACATAGACCATGATGGCGGAAAAAGACCAGAGGTCCATCCAGTCTGCCCATATTCCCTATAATCCCTGGAACTCATTGTTCCTCCAGGATACTAACCCTCCACATTCTGTCCTTATTCTCCTTCGTGGTCTTGTCGCCCCGGGTGACCTGTTTTCATTTTAATCTATCCCATGCCTGCTTGAATCCTCTGACTGTGTTTGCACCCACCACCTCGGCCGACAGACTGTTTCAAGGTTCCACCATCCTTTATGTAAAGAAGTACTTCCTCACATCCCTCCTGAACTTCCCTCCTGTTAAATTCCACTCATACCCATGTGACCTTGAGTTGGTATTCAAGATAAATAATTCCTCTCCATGGAAAAATTCAAACAAATGTGGCAATTCTTTAAGACCATGAAGGGACAAGCATCAAAAATACCTCTCTTGGGGGCAGAGGCAGCTAGCCAACTGGTTGAAGTTTTTTTGTGCAACACCTCACTTCAGAGTGCTTAGTAATGTTTAAATTAAGTTTTTTGGATCATATCTGATATTGGTTTAAATATATTTGGGCAATTGTAGATTTTGGAGGCAATGACCACATGACACATGCATGTATTGCTTGGGCAGGCAGCACAACATAGCCAGGTGCAGCCTTTGACTTAGCATGGTTCCTGAGTGCTTGAAGGGCATGAAGCTGTGGCTCTCACTGGGTCAGCCTTTGGATCAGGATCCGAAGAACCACCCTGAGGGCAGCGAGAAGGCCTCAGCTGTGGCCGGGTCTGCTCCGCAGCTTGCGGCCCTTGAGGCAGAAGTGGCGGCTGCTGCAGTGGGCTCTTCCTTGATCTTGGCACTGTTCACGGGTGGGGCCAGTGTCAGAGGATCATTCACTGGAGGCTTCCAGGACATGTGTTTGGCCCTGCAGACCCTGGAGGAGAACCGTGCCTACTATGGTTCCAAGTTCGCTGGTCTTGGGACTGAAAGAGATCAAGGTCCTCCTGATCCCCTGACTCACTCGACTGATTGATGGTGGTCAATCACCCTTTGGTTAAGGGGCAGGTCGATGGCTCTTCAGCCCCCCTGTTGAGCCAGCCAACTTTGACTCCAGTTTAGCAGGCCTTGGAAATGTTCCTCAAGCCTGTTGACCATTTGTCAGGTGAGGTTGAGGAATCAATCTCAACTCGGTCAATGTGCTCGGCAGGAGCAGCCTCCACTGGTGGTTAAGCCTTCCATGCCCATGGTGCTTAATGTGGCTAGCATGTGGTATACAACAACCAGCCAGGAGTCTTTCCTCACCTTCAATCTTCTGAGCAGTGGTCGAGGTCTAGGTTGAGGCGTTCCTGCTCTTGATCCTATGTGACCATTAAGCATCGCCATCAATGCTTCTTGACCTCCTCATCCTCTGGGGAGGATAGACACTGTCACAAGCTGTACCAGTGCTACCAGGAGCTCCTCTGGCAACAGTGGGCCATCATGGGGCAGGTTAGGGCTCTTCCCCTGGATCTCCAGTCACCTGGCAGTCACTAATGGTGTCCCTGCTTGTCCATGCTACACAGTTGCTCACAGCATCTGCTTCTCCACCTTGTCAGGTGGGTCCACAACCACCACCACAGCTGAAGGTGGGTGCTCTGATCAAGGAGACCCACTTAGCCAAGGGCTTGTCAAGCTGGTTATTGGTACATATCACACCAGGGTATGATACCAGGATGGTCTGTGGTGAAAAATGGTCAAGGGCTGTTTTTGAAGAGTCCTTAGACAACTTGGACCATGAGTCCATGGTCTCCTCTTGGACTCTCCTCCTTGACCAGGAATCGGACAAGGAGCTCTATACTAAGTATGGACTAGTGTCCTTTGGTGTGCTTCTCTGCATAATATCGGAGTCCATGTCAGTTCCACTAGAGCCAGTCCAGAAAAGGACTAAGTAACATAGAAACATAGAAATTGTCGGCAGATAAGGACTTCTAGGCCCATCCAGTCTGCCCGTAGGCCCTATGCATTGTATGTGGCCACTGATCCTAAGTGATCAGTGGTTTGTCATCACTCCCTCCCCACTCAGGCTTCCCTTTTGCCTGTCCCAAGCATGCTTAAACCCCTCCACTGTGCTTGTCCCCACTACCTCCTGTGGCAGACTATTCCATGTGTCGACTACCCTTTCTGTGTAGAAAAACTTCCTCACATTGCCTCTTAATCTACCCCCCTCCAATTTCATATTGTGCCCCCTTGTTCTAATACTTTTTCTACATTGGAAAAGCTCCCCTGCCTGCACCTTATTTATGCCCTTGAGGTACTTGAAAGTTTAAATCATGTCCCCCCGCTGTTTTCTCTCCTCCAGTGAGTACATATTGAGGTCCCTTAGTTTTCTTCTCATATGTTTTATGGTGTAAGCCCTGCACCATCTTTGTTGCCCTTCTCTGGATAGTCTGCACCTTATCTATGTCCTTGCGCAGGTGTGGTCTCCAGAACTGCATGCAGTACTCCAGGTGAGGCCTTACCAATGTTTTTTACAATAGCATCACCAGCTCCCGCCTCTTGCTAGTGATACCACTGTCTATGCACCCCAGCATACCACTGGCCCTCCCTGCTTCCTTTGTACACTGCTTTGATACCTTAAGATCATCAGAGATGATAACCCCTAGGTCCCTGTCCTCCTTCGTGACAGTCAGCTCCTCTCCCCCCAACCTGTAGCTCTCCCCAGGGTGCCCTCTACCCAGGTGCATTATTTTGCACTTCTTTACATTAAACCTCAGTTGCCACATCTCTGACTATCTTTCAAGCTTCTCCAGTCTTCATTTTCTGCACCCCTTCTGGAGTATCCACCCTGTTGCAGATCTTGGTGTCATCTGCAAACAGGCAGACCTTTCCTTCCAGCCCTTCTGCAATGTCACTAATGAAGACACTGAACAGTACTGGTCCTAGTACTGATCCCTGAGGTACCCCATTGGTCACTCCCATCTCCCCAGATTGTACACCATTTACCACCACCCTCTGTTTCCTGTCTGTTAACTAGTTCCTAACCCAGTTCGCCACCTTGTCTCCCATGCCCAGACTACACATCTTGTTAATCAACCTTCTGTGTGGGACACTGTCGAAGGCTTTGCTGAAATCCAGGTAGGCGACATCTACTTCCCCTTCCTGATTAAGTTCCCTTGTCACCCAATCAAAAAAAACTATTAGGTTTGTTTGACATGACCTTCCTGCTGTGAATCCGTGTTGCCTCAGATCCTGCACGCCACTGGATTCCAAATGTGTCACTACATAGAAACATAGACTTTGATGGCAGATAAGGACCGCATGGCCCATCTAGTCTGCCCATTTCCCTACCTACAGGATAGGCCGCAGATCCTAGTTAACCAACAGCCTATTTCTTCCTACCCCCCACAAGAATTGCCTTATGTCTGTCCCATGTATTCTTGAATACTCCCACAGTTTTAGATCCCACAACCTCCTCAGGAAGGCTGTCCCATGCATCCACTACCCTCTCTGTGAAATAATTCTCACATTGCCCCTGAACCGCCCTCCTTCTATCTTTAAATTGTGTCCCCTTGTTCTTGCAAGTCTCTTTTTCTGAAAGATGCTACCCTCTTGGACTTTGTTGATTCCACTGAGGTACTTAAAAGTTTCTATCATGTCCCCCCTCTCCGTTCTTTCCTCAGAGGTATACATATTAAGCTCCTTTAGTCTCTCCTCATACGGCTTCTCTTGCAGACCCTGCACCATTTAGTTGCCTCCTCTGGACTACCTCTATCCTGTCTATGTCCTTGGAGATGGGGTCTCCAGAACTGGACACAGTACTCCAGATGGGGTCTCACCAACTGTACAGAGGGATAACAACTTCCTGTTTTCTGCTGCTGATGCCTCTCTCATACATCCCAGTATCCCCAGCCCTCCCTACTGCCTTCTCACATTTCTTACCAACCTTAAGGTCATCTGATATGATTACCCCAGGTCTCTTTCCATTTTTGTGTTGTTACTACCCCCCATTGTGTATTGTTCCCTGGGTTCTTGTTTCCCAGGTGCATTATTGCACTTCTTTGCATTGAATCTAGCTGCCATACTTCTGACCATTCCTCCAACCTTGCCAAGTCCCTTTTCATCCCTTCCACGCCTCCTTGTGTATCAACCCTGTTGCAGATCTTTGTGTCATCTGCAAAAAGGCATACTTTCCTTCCAGTCCCTCTGCAATGTCACTGATGAAGACATTAAAAAGGACTGGACCCAATACTGAACCCTGCGATACCCCACTAGTAACTCCTCTTTCTTCAGAGTGGACTCCATTTACAATTACCTTCTGTGTCCTGTTGTGCAGCCAATGTTTTACCCAGGCTACCACCCGGGACCCACTCCCAGGTTGGTTAATTTGACTATTAATCTTTTGTGTGGGACTGTGTCAAATGCCTTGCTAAAGTCTAGGTAGGCCATGTCCACAGCCCCTCCCTGGTCTACTACTTTGGTCACCCAGTCAAAGAAATCTATTAGATTCATCTGACATGACCTTCCCGCTGTGAACCCATGCTGCCTTGGGTCCTGAGCTCCACTGGCCTCTAGGTACTCAACTATTCTTTCCTTCAGAAGTGACTCCATCACTTTCCCTACCACAGAGGTCAGACTGACAGGTCTGTAGTTTTCTGCCTCTGTCTTGGTCCCACTTTTGTGAAGGGGAATCACATCCGCCTTCCTCCAGTCCTCGGGTACCACACCATCCTCCCATGATTTATTAAAAAAGTAGCCAGTGGTTTCACTAGTTCCTCCTTAATTCTTTTAGAATTCTGGGTGAATTCCATCAGGTCCCATTGCTTTGTCCACCTTCAGTTTTAGGAGTTCTTGCAGAACCCTTTCTTCTGTGAAAGGACTGGGATCGACCCCCCTATCAAGAGTGCTTCTGTTAATTGGATTAGGCACTTCCCCCTCCTCTTTTGTGAATACTGAGCAGAAATATTAGTTCAGTATCCCTGCTTTTTCACTGTCCCCCTCTGCCCACCCACCGTTCATTCTATTCAGCCTTACTATCCCTCTCCTTGTCTTTCTACGCTCGCTGATGTACCTATGAAAGGTTTTATCCCTCTTCTTAACTGAGTTGGCTATGTTTTCCTCAGTTTGGGCCTTTGCTATTCTGACTTCCCTCCCTGCTTCCTTCTGCTTTAACTGGTACAGCTCTCTGTCCTGCTCCTTCTGTGTTTCCTTATACTTCCGGAATGCTATCTTTTTCTTCCTGACTTTCACAGCCACCTCTTTTGAGAACCATAGTGGCTTTTCTTTCATTTGATTTGTTTATTTGCTTCACACAAAGGCTTGTTGCCTCTGTGATGGCAGTTTGATGATTCCCCATTGTTGCTCCACACCTCCTTCTAGCCTGTTTGCTAGTGCTTTTCTGAGGCACTCTCCCATCTTGACAAAGTCAGCCCTCCTAAAGTCCAGTACCCTCACTTTTGTATGGCTTGACTCTGTAGCTGAGTTTACCGTGAACCACACTGTTTGATGGTCACTTGTCCCCAGATGGCAACCCACTTCTAGATCTGAGATCCTCTCACTGCCCCCATTTGAGAGTACGAGGTCTAAGATTGCTCCCTCATGAGTGGGTTCCGAAACTAACTGTCTAAGGCCTGCCACCTGTAGGGCATCAAGAATGCCCTGCTCTTGGATGTGGCTGCAGCAAATGTGCTCCAGTTAACATCTGGCATATTCAGGTCTCCCATCAACAGTATCTCCCTTTCTCTGCCATTCTAAGAATGCCTTCTATCATATCCTTGTCAATTCCCTCCCCTGACATGGGGGTCTGTACCTAACCCTGTGCGGATTGTGGTGTCCTTTCAGTCTCCAAGGTGACCCACAGTGCCTCCTCTCCTCCCTGTTTACTCTTTTGTTCAGTTGCTTTTATCCCTTCCTTTACATAGAGACTACTCCTCCCCTCTTCTCCCCTGCCTGTCTCTCCTGTAGGTTATGTACCCTGGTATGTTAACATCCCAGTCATGGTTCTCTGTGTACCATGTTTCTGTGACTGCTACCATATCCAGGCATCCCTCTTCCATCAAGACCACCAGCTCAGGGAGCTTATTGCCCAGACTACGGGCATTGGTACTCATTACCCTCCATTTCCTGATGGCCTTACTCCTTTTGCCCCATCCCTGTCCTTCTTGCCTTTGTCACTTTCTCCATTTACCCTGCCCTTCTCCCTGATGACACCTCTATGTTGGTGTTTGCATACTACCTTGATTGTTTGGGGTGGCTAAGATTTCCCTGCTCCTTTCCAGTGCCTCCCCTTGGCTGGTTTAAAAGCATGATGAAGCATTTAAACCTATCACCTAGGATCCTGGTTCCCCTCCCAGACAGATGCAGCCCATCATGCCAGTATAGGCTTGCATCACTCCAGGTGGACCCCCAGTCCCCAATGAAGCCAAATCCCTGAGCTTCACACCAGTTTTTCAACCACTGATTGAATCCCATGGTGTGGAACACCCTAGCCTCTCCTATGCCATAGATGGGCAGCACCTCCGAGAAGGTTACCATGCGTGCTACTTGACTAAGGCCCCTCCCCAATTCCACAAACTCTTCCTGCACTTCTCTAATCCCTTTCTTAGCCAGGTAATTTGTCCCTAGGTGGACAATGACATCCAGCTCCCTCCCCTGTGCAGCTGCTCCGGCAATCCTGAGGATTCGCTCCCTGTCCCTCCAAGCCATGGCGCCAGGCAGGCACCTTCGTCCTCTCCCTTCCTCCCCAGTTCTACCTTTCTAACAATGGGTCCCCACCAGGGTTGTTTCCTTCCCACAGGGTCCCTGCCACCCTCCTGTGGGTCTCCTTTGTGGAGGTTCCCAGCATCCTCCTTGGTCTCCACTGTGGGTGCCTCCATAGAAGAACCACACTTTGCCAGAATGGCATAAGAACTGTGGAGAGTACCACTGGAGGATGTGCCTCTGTTTCCACCCTCTCACCCTTCCTGGAGTCCACTGTGGTCCAACCGCTCCTCTTTCTTGGCAACCTCTGAGGCAGCGGCAGTGGCACTGGTGGTCCCTGGATGGAAGGGAGGTCGCTAAATCCTGGCCAACTCAGCCTGGAGATGAGCAACCTCCTCCCTCAGCAGAGAGGTGCCTGCAGATGGGACAACACCGCATCCTGCAGGCGTCTCCCGAAGACTGCTGCTCCACAGCCACTGCACTGCACCACTCCAATCATGTCTTATTTCTGGCCCTTAACTGTTCAATCCTTACTCTTTCCTCTGTTTTTTCTCTCTCTCCTTACTTTCTGCCTGTATGCCCTTTAAGCTCCTGGATTGTCCTGTTCTGAGACAAGAACATCCTATATTTCTCAGTAGACCACTTACTTGCTCAGATGCAGACCTCCAGCAGCTAGAGGGGTCCGAGAGCTACTCTTGCCCTTCTAGGATGGTGGGTCTTTGGTGGTTCTGTGATCACTCACTTCCTGCTCCCAAACAGGAAGTTCCTGTCAGTCAAATCCTGTGCCTATAAAAGTAGAACTAGCTTTGGGTGGAGGGGAGGGAAGGAGGACAATATAGTCCCAGTAGAGAAGTTCAGTCACACAGCAGTCCTTTCTCCTGGTGTCTGCTGCCAAGCTATTAGCAGAATCTTTCTAAGGCAGTCTTTAAATGTAGCTTCCTTCTAGCTAAGCCACTCCCCCTACTTACTAGATCTTTCTACAAGTAATTTAAACCTCACAGCTATTAAGTCATTTCAATCACCTGAGATTTACACCTAGATAACTGTTCAGATACCCATTCAGTTCAGTTAACCCAGGCAAACACACACTTTTTTTTTTGTTTTGTTAGTTTTTTTTT
The DNA here is from genome assembly GCA_016271365.2 of Neoceratodus forsteri. Lineage (NCBI taxonomy): Eukaryota > Metazoa > Chordata > Ceratodontiformes > Ceratodontidae > Neoceratodus > Neoceratodus forsteri. The sequence goes on from CM057454.1 coordinate 317,827,927, forward strand.
TACCCTAAATTAAAGGTCCAAGTACACTATCCTATCTTTCAACAGTGTCTCCATGATCTTTCCCACCATTGAGGTGAGGCTGACTGGCCTGTACTACCCTGCCTCCTCCCTACTGCCACATTTGTGCAGTGAGACTACATGTGCCCTCCTCCAGTCCTTTGGAATGACACCCATGTTGAGTGACTCTGTGAACTGGGCCGCCATAGGCGCTGCTAGTTCCTTTCTCAGCTCCTTTAATATCCTCGGGTGGATGCCGTCTGGCCCCATGGTCTTATCCACCTTCAGCTTTGTGAGTTCTTCCAGAACTCTCTCCACTGTAAATGGACTGTTGTTTACTTCTCTCTGCCCCAATTGCTTCTGCACCCCAACTGTGATCCTTGATCTGCCCCCTCCTTAGTGAATACTGAGCTGAAGTATTTGCTCAGTATTTCTACCTTGTCCAGATCCCCCTCCTTACACTCTCCCTCCTCCCCCTTGAGTCTCACACCCCCCCCCCCTTGGTTTTTCTTCTTTCACTGATGTACCTATAAAATGCCTTATCCCCTTTGTTTACAGACTGTGCTAAGCTCTCTTTTATGGACATTTTGGATTGGGAAAAATACCCGGGGATTGCCTTTCCTATGGCTGAAGCCATTTCGGTGCTGGCCCTGGATCTTTAGCAGCATCCAGCCAGGCACCCTCTACCTGTATGGTCTGCAAGTATGCAGTCTCTACTGTGTCCCTTTCTGGGTTATCAGACCACTCCTCTGTGGAGGAGTTGGTCATTGATTCGGTGCTCCACAAGTCTGGACACCAGGGGAGTATGGACTTGCCTCTGGACAAGGAGTTCTGTAAGACTGACTATGACACTCTGCCCCCTTGCTTATGATTATTGTATGATATCTGTAAAATAAATAACTGGTCTGTGTATGAAATTGTCTCACAGAAGTTAGCAGATTTGGCCTGTAACTTTAAAGGTCAGTAGCTGGAACTACAGGATGTAATTAAACTGACCAGGGGAACCAGTTAATTAACTGACTTACTTACAGAAGGGCATTTTATTACCTTTTTATGACCTGCCCATGCTTTTGAATTTGGAAACTAAAATGCATTTATCAGGAAGGGTTGTTATTTAGGCTGATCCTGTATGTTTTCTGTCACCTAGATGAGAGTTTGTGACAGAGTGTGAGATTGTAAAACATGAAAGGGAATGTGTTGATCAAAGACTCATGATTTGGGAAATGGCTTTTTGTTGATGTTCACACTTAAGATACCTCCTCGTAGAAAATTATGAAGAATTAAAACTAAGGGAGGGTCTAACAGTGACCTCACAAGAAGGGTGGAGCGATGGAGTTTCAAATGAACATCCATCTGGGGAAAAAGAGACATATGAAATAGACTGTGACTGGGAGAGCACTTAGAAAGGTAATAGTTAGAAAGCAATTAAGTCTTCACTGGGTAGGAGTGTTGTTATGAAACTTCCTTTTTGTTTTATAAGATTGTAAGCTGTATGATATATTGTTCTGTGTTTAATTTTACTTTTTTATCATATTTTTAGTAAACAACCATTTCTTTGAAATACTGCCTGGGTGTCTTCTCAGTTTCTTTTTGCATGTGATGTATATGTGGTTAAGTCTGATAGCTGTTTGAACGACTTGATGGTGTTACTAAGCTTGGGGAAGGTAAGAACTACCTAGGTCTCTTACAGAGTTAAAAAGGGTTAATTTTGGATACCTGGTTAGGTGCCCCTGGTGAAAGATTGTACTGCAGTCCCGAAGAGGATATATATCTGAGCCTATACATTGGGTATGCTACCATAAGGTTCACAGTTTGAATCCCTCCAGAACTCGAGGCTAAAGGTGATTCGGTCCCAAGGCAGACAGGAGGGTTACTCTGTCTGTTACTTGTTCACACTATTGCACTCTGACGTTGGCACTGTGGGAGCAGAGAACCTGACCTGTGGAGTGCATTTATGACACTGACCACACCACTAAAAAGAAGTTCACTGCAGCATCCTTGGGTCTCTGTCAGGCTAGCTATTCCATGATGATGGCCAATTTCAGTCACTCCTGGAAGGGGGTTAATTCCATCCTCCCTCACCTTCCAGGTTACCAGCAATCGGCATACTAGCAATCTGCGGTGACAGTCTTCATAGACCAAGGTCAATTACTGGCTGAACACCAGCTCCAGATGGCCTTGGACATGGATGATTCATTTGCCCATGCAATGGCGACGACCATCTCCATGTGTCACAGGGCCTGGCTGCATCTGTCCACCTTCACGGCAGACACCTAGCACAAATTGGCCTTTGTCCCTTTTTTGGGCCCTGTCCTATTTGGCCCTTTGGTGGAAAGTCACCTTACCAGTATTGAGAAGTCTAGTGCCACCTGGAATTCTGTGATATTGTCCCAGATGGACACGAGAAAGAAGCTTAAGAAACAAGTGCTCCAGTGTCGATCCTTTCCATAACAGCCTCCCCAGTAAGGCAGTACTAGGCCTGGTGTCCCAAGCACAAGTCCGGGGACAAGGTTCCTAAAAAGGGGGGAAGAGCAGGGGTGATGTTGCCTGTCTGACTGTAGCTGCCAGTGCCCCTGCAAAAGCTGCCCAGTGATGTGTTCAGGAATGTCATTCCTCCACCCATCCTGTCCCTGTCTATATTCCCTATAGGAGGTTGGCTGTATCACTTCTTGTCTCATTGGTCTGCTATCACAATATACAAGTGGGTGTTGGATGTAGTGGGTGGAGGGTTGCCTCTGGACATCAAGGCTCTCCTGCCTTACCGCCAACAATATAAGGAAGAGGAGTTCAAAGTTGACACCTGCTCCTTAAACACAAAGGTAAACTTAAAGTAAACTGTTTAGGAAACCCACAGGACATAACACATTACACTTCAGGAGTTTTCATCCAAACCACTCAGAAAACATACCATATTCTAACAAACAGGAGACCCCTGACAGACTAGTGTTTTCAATACCTTATTCACCAGTGTTTGGTGGCATGAAGAATATTTTGCATTAATACGGGCGTGATTTGTGATCCACTGATCTAGGTGCAAGAAGTTTTGTATCCTTACGCCTGGTGATAGCCAGAAAAAGTAGTACTTTAAAAGATTTATTTGCACACTCGGATCATACTCCACCCAAAAGTGTGAAGAGTGGGCTCACGTTTGGGTTAGCACCACTTGGGAATTTTCCATGTGGGGGCTGTGCCCAATGTGGAAACACCTACAAAATAGAGGAACCTACAAAAAAATTAAGAAACGAACAAGTGAAAAAGAATCCTGTTCATCAGCTTTCATAATCTACTATCTTATAAAGTGTTCATGTGATATAGCCTATAGGCAAAATGAGAAGGATGCTTAGAACATGGATATCTGCACATAAATCCTCCATGAGAAGAGGGGATGAAAAATCCAGTGTAGTGAGACACTTTACTCGGTAGTGCCATACAATAACCTCCTTGATTTTTTTGTCAAGATAGATCGAATGGGTATGCCCAAGAGAAGAAGGAACTGGGAACACCTCCTCCTTGAAAGGGAGGCTAACTGGATACAAAGATTTGGCACCCAGAGCCCAAGTATAGGCCTGAATGAAGAGATTGGCTGGGCACCTATTTTGTGATCCAGATAGACCTCTGGGAGGTTTGCCACCAATATGACTTTCCACACTGCCGTTTAAAAAAGCCTTATAATAGGTGTCCTGCCTTATAAAGCTTTGTTCATAGCTTAGCTTTATGGCTGAGGTCATTTTGGGACTGGCTCTGGAGCTTTGACAGCATCCAGCATCCTGCCTAGCACCTTGTGCCCACGTGGTCTGCAAGTGTGCAGTTCCCACGGGTTACCTTTTGAGGGTTTCTTTTTTTAATTCAGTATTTTATTAAGTATTTTTCCAGGGTAGTACAGACAATACCAATGATGAAAAGACAGACAGTACAGAGAAGTTAAGATGGTAAGATACAGTAAATATATTCAGTCAGCTGCATTAATAGAACAAACATCTTCTCACCAGGAACCTTTTGGGGGTTTCTGACCACCCTCTGCGGAGGAATTGGTCACAGATTTGGTGTTCCACAAATCTGGACACCACAGGGATGTGAACAATCCTCTGGACATGGAGTCCTGTAAGACTGACCACACCACTAAAGAGGTGTACTCTGCAGTGTCTCTGGGTCTCTGTCAGGCTAGCTATGCCGTAATGATGGTCAGCTTCCATCACTTCCTGATGGGGGGTTTTGATGTAGTCCTCCCTCACCTCCATGTTGAACAGTTGGCAGTGTAGCTCTTCAGAGACCAGGGTCAAGTCGCTGGCTAAATACCTGCTTCAGGCAGCCTTGGATATGGGCTACCCCTGTGCCCGTGCCATGGCAGCAGTTGTCTCCATGCACCGCAGTGCCAGATTGCATTTGCCCACCTTCAAGGCGGACACCCAGCATAAGCTGGACAATGTCCCTTTCTTGGGCACCATCCTATTTGGCCCTGGGGTTGAGAGACATCTCACCTGCATTGAGAAGTCCAGTGGTGCCCTAAATTCTGTGACATCATCCCAGAAGGGCCAGAAAAAGAAGCCTAAGAAACAGACTTTCCTGTACTGATCCATTCAGTCATAGCCTCTTTGTCAGCTGCCCCAGAAGGGGCAATTCCAGGCCTGCCACCCCAAGCCTAAGTCCGTGGGTCAGGGTCTGAAAGGGGGGGTAGGGGTAGTAATGCCTGTCAGGTAGCAGCCACTGATGGCCCCTGCAAAAGCTGCCCAGTGATGGATCAGGGGCATTATCCCTCCACCCATCCTGTTCCTGCCTGCTCTCCCTGTCAGAGGCCAGCTTCTTGCCACGTTGATCAGCTATCACAATGGACAAGTACTGGTTGGATGTAGTGGACTCAGGATTGCTTCTGGACTTTGAGGCTGTCCCGCCTGACTGCCCCCATGCACCTTAAGAGTCTAGGGTGTCTCAGGACATACTGTCTGCCCTGCGGGTGGACATCGCTCATTTCTTTGAAAAAGGGGAAGTAGTCTGTGTCCTGAATGCCCTGGCCGGTCAGGGTTATGTGCCCAGGTAATTCCTTGTCCCGAAATGGACTGGTGGCTGGTGCCTAATATTGGTCTGCATGATCTGAACCATTTCATTTTGAAATGCAAGTTCTGGATGGTCACTCTGAATTAGATTATTCCATCTGTGGAGCAGAACATGGGGTTCTGCTCCCTAGACCTCCAGGATGCATTTAATATGCATTCCCTTCTGTCTATCCTACTGCCACTACCTTGGGTTATGTGTGGAAAGGGTCTTGTACCAGTTCCTGGTTATACTCTTCAGCCTCTCCTCAGCAACCAGGGTATTCATGAAATACATGGTAGTGCTAGAGGCCCACCCGTGAGGCCAAGGGGTCACATTATACCCCTACCTGGATGACAGGCCATTGGTTGGTGCATCCAGAGAGGCCGTGGAGAGGTACAGAGATCTGGCTGTCCAGGGATCTCCAGGGTGGGTGGTATTGGGTTATAGTGGACCTTCCAGGGGCTATAAGGACCTCTGCTTGTGGTGTTGGGCCTCATTGCGCCCTTGGGCAGTCCTGTATAGCCCAGTACTGCCCACCCTCTTGGGTATTATTGCTTACATGCATGTGACTGTTAAAAGGATACCATGTTCATGTTTTAAATGATCATCCAGAACACTGGTTCCCAAAGTTCAAGTAGACTGATACTGATCTTTCTACAATACTGACTGCCACATACTTTCAGTGAATTTGTGGTGTCATCTGTAAAATACAGTACACTCAGACTTGCTGCAGCACAAAGAAAAAGTTGCACCAGGCTGTAGTGCTCTCGATACAGTTACTGTAATTGGAACAATGACAAAATTGGGTATTTGCTCTCTCCGTAGTAAACAGATGCCAACCCATGTAGATTCAATGTGCAATTTGCAAACTTCTTTAGGAAAAAAATTAGAAATGAGGGTCGTCTGACACCAATTAAGTTTCTGCAGATTGCACCTTAAATCTACATGGAGTGGCATTTACTTACTACCGGGGGGGGGGAGCTGATTATGTCATTCCAACAGTATTCTCAAACTGCAGAGGAGCTCTTTTTTTTTTGTTTTTGTAGTGACAGTGGCCTGGAGAGGTTGTGTGGGTGCTTTATGGGGAATTGGGCAATGACTGCAAGATTGTTTTTTTTTTCAGGCATTTTGGAATGGGATGGGCTCACAAGGCTGCAGCAAGTGGTACAGAACTATGAGGCTGATGTAGTAGAACCAGCATCAGTGTCACCTTCCTCATACATACTTGATGACTAGATGACACTGGGCTGTGAAGTGCAGTTGCTGATGCATGCAAACTGTATTAATAGCATACTAAGACATACACATAAACAGCTTGTAGAGCAATTAATAGGAGTGTGTCATAAATTACTGGCAGTAAGCGAAAGTACAGTAGTGGGAGCAAAAGTGCACAGAGGCAGAGCTGACAAGTCGTGCTTGTACTGTTATTCATCAGTTGCCTCTCAGTCCAGTCACTCATACTGACAATCAAAATACACAGATTTAGGCAGCAAAGCTTGCAAATCATGCCGCATTGTCATAGTTACTTATGGTCACTCAGCAGAGCAGACAAGTCATGCTGAGACCAAAATAAAGTCGTAACCATCAGGCTAATAGTGCTGTGCTGGTTCCCAGTGTATGGTGTCAAAGAAGCGGTCATCCAGTTTTTTCACAAGGTGTCTTACATGGAGAGCCATCAAATCTTTCCATGTAGCACACCATTAGGAAGGTGTCTTGTATGTAGAGCCAGCAAGTCTTTCCATGTAGCACAGTGTTAGGAAGGTGTCTTACATGCAGAGCCAGCAAGTCTTGCCATGTAGCATAGTGTTAGGAAGGTGTCTTACATGTAGAGCCAGCAAGTCTTTCCATGTAGCACAGTGTTAGGAAGGTGTCTTATATGCAGAGCCAGCAAGTCTTGCCATGTAGCACAGTGTTAGGAAGGTGTCTTACGTGCAGAGCCAACAAGTCTTGCCATGTAGCACAGTGTTAGGAAGGTGTCTTACATGTAGATCCAGCAAGTCTTGCCATGTAGCACAGTGTTAGGCATAAACCCATGATTGTATACTGTTGTGATCCCAAAGTACAAATTTGAAATTAGTAATACCGCAGTCTGGCTGTACAGTTCAAGTAGACAATCACCACCATCACCAATCCTAAGTCAGTCAGAATCACTATTCAAAATGTCAAGCAGTTCAAGCCGTCTTGGGTGCCTTCTGGCAAATTCTTCTACAATCTTGGAAGCTGGGTGAATTCTCTTTCTCTGTGCATACATCAAAGCTAAACCTGTTAGTCTCTCTTCGGTCATAGCTGATCTCAAGTAGGTCTTGATAAGGTGCAGTCTGCTGACTGCTTTTTCACATTCACAGCTGGTGATGGGGAATGTTGCACATATTCTTAACACTGTGTGAACATTTGGAAAAAGCAGTGGATCACAAGTCTTCAGTGCATCAGCAAGGTTGTCTGGAAGTCTCTCACAGTCCTTCCACCTAATGAACCATGTGTGCAATTCTGCTTGCAGAGTTTCAGGCTGTGGAAGATCATCTATGAAGTAACTTAAGTCTAGTGACTGCTCACTGGAGTTATCCTGCACTGCAGTCATGATGCTGGGGATAATTTGGAGGACAAGGGCAGCTCTCTGATGCAGTTTTGGACCCTGTGAGCTTGGGTCAAGGAACAGTGTGAAAAATGGGAAACACTGGCAAAGTTATGAGCATGCGTAGAAACTGGACAATGAATGCTCACAATGTGCTCATTTTTTGGAATATTTTCACCAAATTTTCAGCAAGTTCGATCAATACCATACAAGACTGGACTTTCCAAATTTCGTGCAAATCTGTTGAACGGTAACAAAGTTATTAAGGTGCAAAATTTGGGGTACTAGTGCGACTGCACCAATATTATTATAGGGGCACAGTCGCACCCCTATATTTAGGGTTATGAAGGCACTTCTATGTTAAATATGAAATTTTGCATACAAATAACTTTGGACCCATTCAATGGATTTGCATAAAATTTTGTATGCGCAGTGGGGCATAGTAGATCTCTTGATCTGCCAAGTTGCGTTTTGGTTGGACTTATGTTTTTTGCACACCAAAATGCTGAGAAATGCACTTTTCGCCAGTTCTATTGGCAGTTCTTTGGATTTTGTCCGTGGTGTTATGCAGCCGTCGTGTGGTCTGCTGGTCTGAAACTTGGCACATAGAAAGAGCTTGGGTCAAGGAACATGCCACTTTTTGTTTGGTGAAAAAATATTAATCCATTAAAAAGTTATTAAACATTTTAGGGTGAAGGAGCCCTGGTGGTCCAGTGGTCCCCCTTCCCTGCCCAAACCCTCGCTATGCATGCCGCACCCTGCAGCTTTACATCCATGTACAGCAGTTTGCCTGTGAGTGGCCACCCACTTATGTCTGCTTGATGTAGACAACAAGGGAATCCCCCAGGGCTCTGTCCTGGGGCCCTTGTTGTTTTTTTTTATGTAAATTATCTGCCTAGTTGCTGCTCTAATAGTGTGATAATACAGCTTTACGCAGATGATACTATACTGTATACTCATCATGCTTCTTTGGATATAGCTATTTAAAAAGTACTGCATGACTTTAATAAGATACTGGAAGCTCTGCCTCAACTACAGTTATTATTCAATGATAAAAAAACACAGTGGATGTTATTCAAAAGGAAAAAGCATTTACTCTCGGAACATCAAATAATGGCACTAAATGGAAATATCATCTCAAGTGTACAAGAATACAAATATTTGGGTATGATCTTAGATGAACAGTTAAATTTTTAAAACTCATGTTACTTGCCTTTCAAATAAATTGAAAAAACTGTTAGCACTTTTTTTATCGAAACAAAAATATCTTGCATATTCGGTTAGAAAAATGCTGGTAAACTCACTATTTTTGGCCACATTAGATTATGGGGATTGCATATATAAAAATACTACACTGTCAAGTTTAAGTTCATTAGATTCTTTATATCATAGTGTATCACGCAATTGCCCTATTCTACACATCACTGTCAATTATATGAACAAGTACAATGGACTTCTTTGGCTGCTTGGAGAGACATGCACTGGTACATGTACAGTCGTGGCCAAAAATATTGGCGCCCTTGCACTTTTTCAAATAACTCACAATTTCCCTCTAAACATAAGTTGAAATTAACAATAGTACAGTATTTGGTCTCCACAATTCTTTATTTCTCTGTTAATATTACAGAACCTTTGTTTTTGTTCAGAATTTAACATATCCTTTTAAATCAGAAAATGAAAAGAAATGGCATTGACAAAATTACTGACACCCTAGACTTAATATTTGATAGCACAGCCTTTGGTCAAAATAACTGCAATCAACCACTTCCTATAGCCATGGATGAGCTTCCTGCACCTCTCTACTGGCAGTTTGGCCCCTCTATTGTGCAAACTGCTCCAGTTCTCAGATTTGAAGGTGCCTTCTCCCAACTGCTGTTTTCAGATCTCTCCACAGGTTTTCAATGGGATTTAGATCTGGACTCATTGCTGGCCACTTCAGAACAGTCCAGCATCTTGTCTTGAACCATTCCTGGGTGCTTTTTGAAGTGTGTTTGGGGTCATTGTCCTGCTGGAAGACCCATGACCTTCGACAGAGACCCAGCTTTCTGACACTGGGTTCAACACTGTGCTCCAAAATGGCCTGGTAATCTCCAGATTTCATGATGCCATGCACACGTTCAAGGCACCCAGTGCCAGAGGCAGCACAGCAACCCCAAAACATCACTGAACCTCCTCCATGTTTGACTGTAGGGAAGGTGTTCTTTTCTTTGAAGGCTTCATTTTGTTTTCTGTAAACATAGAGATGATGTGCTTTACCAAAAAGCTCTAATTTGGTCTCATCTGTCCACAGGACATTCTCCCAAAAGGATTTTGGCTTATTCAGGTGTGTTTTGGCAAACCCCAGTCGGCTTTCTTATGTCTCTCTTTCAGCAGTGGGGTCCTCCTGGGCCTCCTACCATATAACCCCCTTTCATTGAGTTGGTGACAGATGGTGCAAGTTGAAACTGTCGTACCTTGTGTCTGAAGGTCAGCTTGAATCTGTTTGGCAGTTGATCGAGGTGCTTTCTCCACCATTCGAACAATCCTGCGCTGCAATCTTGATCAAGTTTTCTCTTGCGGCCACGTCAAGGGAGGTTGGCTACAGTACCATGGGCCTTTAACATCCTGATAACATTACGTATGGTGGAAACAGGAACATCAAGGTCTCTGGAGATTGATTTGTAGCCTTGAGATTGTCCATGCTTGGCTACAATCTTCTGTCTGACCTCCTCAGACAATTCTCTGACTGTCTTTCTTTTCTCCATGCTCATTGCGGTACACACAGTGACACAAAACAGGAGAATGAGTCATTTTCTCTATTCAAACTGATTGAATGAGGGATTTTTATATTGTAGGCACCTGCAACTCACCACAGGTGAGTTTAGTTCCAAAGTGAAGGAGAATCACCTGCTTGAAATCTAATTATTTCTAACTACTTCTAAAAGGTGCCAATAATTTTGTCCGGGCCATTTAAGGATTTCTGTGTGGAATAAGCGAAGACTTAGTAAATTTTTCTGCTTTTTGTGTTTCATTCCACTGCAAACCAAAGAAATACATATGTGGATACCAAAATATTTTTTAATTTCAACAATTTTCTGGAAGGAATGATGCATTATTAGAAAAAACTGCAAGGGCGCCAATATTTTTGGCCACGACTGTGTATAAATTTATCTTAAAACAATTACCAACTTATTTATTGCAAATACTTAAATGTAAAAATATATCAAAGCATTCCATTCATTCATCTAAAAGTTTGACTTATCAAGTGCCTATGTATAAAACTAAAATAGGAGATATTACTTTAGCTGCATCTTTTCCTAAAGCATGGGATTATCTGCGGGGAAAACAATAAGATAACTACCCTTCCCTCCCTCACTCGATTTAGAGCCTCATTAGATAGCTTGCTATACAATCATTGTGACTGCTATGGGTAAACTGATATGTGTCTTGATGCTAACTATTTTGTATAAAATATAGTTTTATTAATTGTATGGAACAAATATGTTATGTCTTGATCATGTGTGTATGTAATTATGTGTTTTGTATATTGTATTTTCGGATGTTTGTCTATATTGAACACAGTTGTAAATGAGAGTTTTCTCTCAATTTGCCTTCAATAAACGATGATGATGATGATGATGATCTCTTGGAGGCACATCTCTGGACTTGCTCTGGGGATGTGCCTCCAAGATGGGTTTTGAATGGGGCTGTGCACCATATACATGGGCACTGTGACAGGAAGCTCCTGCCACTCTTGAGGACCGACCTTTGCTTAAATCTGCTGCAACGGTTCTTCTGTTTCTTAGCCTAAGCTGGCCTTTACAATTTCTAGTCTATGAGGTTGGCCACCTATGGGCATCCACTTCCCTTTCTTGACTATGCTATAGTGTCCTCTTTAATTTTCCTTTTCCCTCTCAGGTCCTTATACAGGGAGGTTATTACGGTGCCCTCCAAACATCTGTAAAACAGGTTGCATTTATTGTTGTTGGATTTAGTATGTTATAGCACTTTTAGTATGTTATAGCACTATGTCATAAAATACCTTGATCTATATACCTTATGTTTATGAAACCCGTAAATGTTGAAAATACCATGGCACTAGGTGTTTTTGATAACGGTAAAAAGTACTAGGTGACTATTATAGAAATTTAGTTAGTTGTGCTATTTAAAATGCATGGAAATTGCTGTAAACTGAACACGTCTGAAATGTCATAGTGAGTTGCATATATTCCATGATGCTTTGCATTATGGAAGTTTGTATGATGTTGCATTTCTTTGAAACTTGATTTGTTGCCAGTGCCCTTTGAGGTAACCCATGTTTCGGTGTTTCTGCACTGAGGGTCTCTGTTTTTAGCTTGTTTTGCTTTTTTCTTTGTGAGCCCCCACTACCCAAGCAAATGGGACCCACATAGGGATGAAGGGTTTTCACTGAAAAGTGGTTAGATCAGAGAAAGGACATTCATGGTATGTTGCTGCAAACTGATGTACTGAAGAAGAAATATGCCATTGCAGAAGGTTATTTCTTGTATTTTGAATAAACATCACACAGAGATTGTGTGTTGAACCTGAAGTTCGGTGTCTGGTCCATCTGTTATCCCACAGCCCCTCCACAGGCACGCCCCCTGCACAACCCATCCAGGTGCGCCGCATATTATTTTGGGTGCTGTGTGGTGCATCTGTGATGTGTTGGTGCATCGGCCCCCTTCCAGAATCATGCCACTGCGCAAGTCGGGGATGCACTGGGCGCATCCCTTTTTAGAATCCTGTCAAACCAATCTTGTGGAGTTCTACGAATGGGTAACATCCGAACTGGACAGGGGAAAGCCTGTGGATGTATTATTCTTAGACTTCAGCAAGGCGTTTGACTCTGTCCCCCACAATGGTCTGGTGGAGAAACTGATGGGGTTAGAAGTAGGCCCTTTGATGGACAGATGGATTGAAAACTGGCTAGCTGGACGCACCCAGAAAGTAGTGGTCTGTGGGGAGGTCTCGAACCCTAGAGAGGTTGGTAGTGGGGTACCACAGGGCTCAGTCCTGGGTCCAGTCCTGTTTAATGCATACATATCGGACATCAGGGAGGGTATAGGGTGGAAAGTGAGTCTCTTCGCGGATGACTCCAAGATGGGAGCAGTAGTTGAGGGAGAAGAGGGGAGGTTGGCCCTGCAAGGGGACCTGGACACCCTGGAAAGCTGGGCTCACACATGGAAATTAAATTTCAATATCACTAAGTGCAAGGTGTTGCATCTTGGTGGGAAACCTAAACACAGGTACACCCCTGGGAGGGGCGCTGGAGGCCTCAATAGGGAAAAGACCTAGGGGTCATGGTGGATGCATGTATGAATAACTCTAAGCAGTGCAGGAGAGCAGCCAGCAAGGCAAACAGGATGTTGGGATGCATCGTAAGGGGATCACCTCTAGGAGCAAGGAAGTGATTCTGCCGCTGTACAATGGACTGGTTAGACCACACCTTGAGTACTGTGCACAATACTGGAGACCACACTTGAAGAGGGACATACAGCTCCTGGAGAGGTACAGAGGGGCAACTAAGATGATCTGAGGGCTAGAAGGATTTGGTATGAGGACAGACCTGAGGAGCTCTGCCTGTTTTCATTGGAGGAGAGGAGAGGCGGGGGACATGATGAGGTCTTCAAGTACCTCAAGGGAATAAATAGAGTAAACATGGAGGGATCTTTGAGCTAAAGCAGGGAGGTATCACCAGAGGGCATGGTTTGAAGTTGGAAGGTGGAAGGGTGAGGGGAAAGAGGAGGAGGTTTTCACTGAGAGGGTGGTGGACCCTTGGAATGCACTGCCTGGTGAGCTGGTTCAGAGATCCACAGTGGAGGGCTTCAAGAGAGGGTGGGACAGACACAGAAAGTGGATGTACCAGATGATGGCCTGTCCCAGGGGGGTGGGGATGGATGATAGGGGTTTCTGGAGCACAAGGGATGGGAGGGCCTCGGCACCCAACTAAGGATCTAAGGTTCGAGCAGACTCGATAGACCGTAAGGCCTAATCTGCTGGCAAATAGTATATTAGTATAATATTCATGTTATGTTTTCTCAATCAATGCTACTTATTCAGACTACAGCATTACAAATATTATTAGCTTCACTGAAAGTAGAACTGACACTATTTGTTACTTAAAAGGCTTGCACTGGAACATACCTTCTTAATAAACTTGAGCTGCAAAAAAAAAAAGGCTTGCTACTTGCCTTTACAATCATTAGTATACTGTATCTCATATTGCCACACACCTCAGCCATGTCACTGCCGTATTAATTGCTAAATGCTTTTCAAAGACCTTTTCTAAAACTTCTTAATACTTGGAGTAACCTTTGGTTTTTAATTTAGTGCATTGCTAAATTATTTTAGATCCTGAACCATGACTATAGGCATTCTGCATTATACATTTAAGCAATAATGCATGACATGGTGTGGGTTGTGCTGGGATAACCTCATGCCTGGGGTGGTTGGACATGAGGCCGCAGGCCGACAGCGTCTAACGACCCAGGCGTGAGGTTTTCCCAGCACAACCCACACCCTGGAGTGCATTATTGCTATCATACAATGGCTCTTTTATTTTTTATAAAAGAAGGAAGTGGAAAAATATATATATATATTTTTATCATTTTATATGTGTGGAGGTATACATTTTAAAGAAAAAGTTCAGTTTCTATTTTGACCACTAGATGGTGCAGCCAGTATGTGTACTGCAATTTATTCCCCTCACCACAGCTTTCCTCTTACACCTCTGAGTCTGCTAGCAATGGTTTTTTTTATTGTATTTTCAAATGCAGCAGAATTGCGCAGCTGTTTCACGTTATTGGCAGAGATTAGAGCGAGAGGAGCTACCATGGTGCTGCTGGGAGGGAAGGAGCTTAGCTGCTGAATTGATGTGACAGTGGTGAGAGGTACTGAGTTGGAACTGACCAGCAAGTGAATTCAATTACCCGAAGCTTTCTTGTTGAGGGGAAAGTCAGTCTGAGTATGGGTTTGCTCAGCTGTACTCTTTTTGTTCAGTTTTTTTTTTTTTAAATAAGGCTTTCATGTGTGGTGACAGCAAGATGTCTGTTTAAAGCATGACAAGCGATAGTATTTGAAAATGCTCACACTGCAGCCGAAAGGGATAGAATCACTGTCTCAGATGATGGCTTTAAAAAAACCAGAAAAACATGTATCTGCTTTTTGGGGGGGGGGGGTTGTTGCCAGTGTTTGTGAATGGTGGCGGCGGCAAGCAAGCAGCTCAGGGTTACTGATTCAGTGGCTGCCGAGCGGGTGGAAATTAGCTGCGTGGAGTGATTCTCCATACATTGCTGCGATTTTCTGTGTACTGGGACTAGAGCCGTGATGTTGTGCTGGGATAACATCATGGCTTCAGTCCCAGATGGACCAATCAGAGTCCAAGATTATTTTATGCCATTGTATAATTAAGCAATAAGGCATGACAGGGTGTGGTATAGCATGGGATATTGCCACGCCTTGGGTGGTTGGGCATGAGGCTGCAGGCCGAGTGTGTCCAACCACCTGAGAAGTGATGATATCCCATGATATACCACACCCTGGAGTGACTTATTGTTATTATGAACCGAGTTTGAAGTTTTATAAATAAAAAAAATAAAACAAACAGGTTTTAAAACATTTTATGAATGAGCTTTTGGGTGGCGTAGGAGTACATTTTGAAAAAATAGTTCTCAGACTGTAGAGAGCAAAGAGGCTGGTGGTGCCGGAACTTTTTTGAAGCCATGATGATGTAACCTGATATCATCATGGCTTCAAAGAATTGGCTAATCAGATTCCACTATTTACGATTCTCAGTTCATAGTACACATTTTCTCATGTAAGTAATAGGGGGTCTCTTTTTTTGCTATAGTTTTCTGAGTTAAATAACAAGTGCAAAAGGGTCTCAATCTGGCCATGCTGTGTTCCATTATCATGATTATACATGCATGTTTATGTCTAGATCTCCAAGATTACCATCTGCAAAGTATAACAGTATGAAAAAAAAAAAAAGAGTCAACCCCTGGAATACACATTTTGATTTTTTTACCCAAGGAGTTCAATATATAATAGCTACCTCTTTTTTAATCTTTTAGTAACCAGGTAAGGCCCAGTAGATGCAAGGCCAGTTTCCAGGGGCGACCTGGGAACACTGGTAAGGTTAAATGACTTACTTGAAGTCACATAGCATGCGTGGTGGTTGAGGGAATCAAACCCTGGTTTGCTGGCTCTAGCAAGCCCATGTATAGCTCATTACTCTTACCTTTAGGCTACTTGAAGTCAAGCTGCTAGTGCCACTGACTGCTATAGCCCCACCTCCAAAATAGAGGTGCTTGCATGAACATACAGTTCTTAAAATGTATAGTCCACTCTACATGTTAAGGGAAGTATATAAATTATATACTTCCCTTAACATGAACTGTGTACTATAAACCCAATAATGCCCTTTTTACTTATTTGATTTTTGTTGACCAGAAAACAAGGGCTCGGCAATACTATTTTCAGCCTGGTGGAAGGGAAGTGGGGATACGGATGCTGAACCAGATTAAGCTGTTAGTGATATTTTTAGTAGGAAATGTGAATGTGACAGAAACCCCCTTGATTAGGTATTCCCTGCACCTATTGTAGAATTGCTATCCTTTCATATTTCATCCTTGAATACGAATAGCATTAGAAATGCAAGAAGGCGTTTAGTCACTTTTTCAGTTTTTAAAGATTTACAGTGTGATGTTTATCTATTGCAGGACACAAGATTGAATTCTATATCTTTAGCGAGAGCTGCACAGAAACTGTGGTATTGTGGTCCCTCCTTTTCTTTTGGAATGGCTGCTTGTGATGGGGTGGGAATTGTGTTTCATGGTGATGGTTTCAAGGTTTCTAAATTGGTGGAGGTACAATCAGGCAGGGCATTATTATTAGATTTTTCCATAAAGGGGTAGCATGGAGAATAATTTATATATATGCCCTCTTAACTGAAAGGAGAGGGTTTACCTTTCTAACCTAGTTAAACCCTTTTTGTTTACTACAAAACAAATTCTGTGGGGAGGTGATTTTAACTGTGTACTTGCTAGCCAGGACAGAGGGGCCGCAACTACAAAATCCTTTTGTGATACGAACTGTTTGTGCACTATTTTACAGCAGTGTGGTTTGCAGGTCCCCTACAGAGCTTTGCATGCACAGGGGGGCTATACATGTTATAGAGGGAGTCTCTCTACTAGAATAGACTTTTTATTTACTAAACAAGCGTGTACTGTTTATACTGCACGGGCACCTCTTATAGAGACTTCCGATCATGTTGTTCCCTTTGTTATTTTGGGAGCAATTTGCGTTCTACACATGGTACAAAAATGAGTTGAGGAAATTTTTTATACAAGTTTCCACTAGTTCTAGGGTGGCTGGGTATAAGAAGTATTTGGAACTTTGCACACAATTGGAGAAGGTATACTCGGTGATTAATACTCAACATGTAAATTTACAGTAGCAGCCACAGACACTGCCAGATATTTCCCCAAATTTCTGTGATATTTCCAGAAATATATCCTGCTTTCTGCATTTCCACAGTAGGGGAAGCAGAGAGAAACTCTTAGAAAATTTCTCGAAATATCTGGAAATAGCTGGCAATGTCTCTGGCTACTACTGTAACTTCACAGGTTAATAATATAAAAAAGGAGATGAAAAGGTTACAATATTCTCGTGCAGCTTCAATACTGAATGAGCATCAGATTTGCTCCCCAGGTAAAGCTAGTTTTGGGGATGCCTTTAAGCAGTGTAGCCAGAGAGCTTCAGATAGAGTAATGACCTCTGTACAGGATGGGATGAACATGGTTGTTTAGTTACTACTGGCCTGTAAATTTTGGCTACTGTGACTCACTATTTGACCACAATGTATACCGCCCCTCAGATTCAGGAAACGAATATACTGCAGTTTTTAGAGGCCCTACAGCTCCCAGAGACCCCGGGCAATTGTTATGAGGCATTAACATGCCCTGTACAAGCCTCTGAGGTTGAGGCAGCAATTGCCAAATTGAACAACAATACCGCACCAGGGGTGGATGGGTTACCACCAGAATATTATAAAACTTTACAACTTGCATTAGTTAATGTACTAGTAATTATTTATAGTTGGATTTTGGATCACCTGGAGGTAGATTTTCATTTCAACATACTGTGGCAATACAAATTCTTCTTTATAAGAAAAATGACAAAAGTAATCTGGATAATTAGAGGTCCCTTAGTCTACTAAATGTGGACTATAAAATTTTAATGAAAATTTTCACTACTAGATTGGCTATTATTGCTTCTAATCTGATATCAGTAGCACAGGCTTGTTTGGTTCTGGGATGTTCTATTGAAAACAATCTTTTAATGGTGAGGGAATTGATAGAACAAGGAAAGAAAGGGGTACTTAATGGATATGTTTTCTCCTTAGACCAGGAAAAAGCCTTTGATAAGGTTCCTCATTCTTTTATTACATATGTTTTACAGGCATATGGTGTGCCACAGGTCTTTTGTTCTTGGATTATGTTATTTTACAAAACGGCAGTTGCCATTCCACTGGTAAATGGGCATATGGGGTTATATATTTCTATTCATAGGGGGATCCGCCAAGGATGCCCATTGAGCTCTCTGCTATATGTTGTATGTATAGATCCTTTTTTAAGGTTTGTTCAGCAAGATGATTTAATTCGGGGTATTAAACCATGGGGGAGTGTTAGAGGTTAAGACAGCAGCATATGCGGACAATGTCTGCATTTTTGTAGCAGACCAAGCTTCAGGAGAACAGGTTATGGAACAAGTAAAAATATACTCTGTTGTTGCAGGAGCACGGGTTAATAAAGAGAAAAGTATTATATATCCTCTAAATGACTCTATGCCACATTTGGGTGCTATCCAGGGAGTGGTAGTATCCACTGAGCCTTTCTCAGTGTTAGGAGTTAAATTTGGGAGGGGGGATAATGGTCTGCTAAATTGGACTGAAAAGATAGAGATGGCTAAGATGAAAGTGGCCCTTTGGAAAGGATGGCAGCAGACAAAAAAGAAGAAAGTAGATGTGGTGAAAACTTTTCTTCTTCCACTCTTTTTACATGTTAGTGTAGTCTACCGTATTCCTATAGCACTGGAGCTGTCTTTTTTGAGTCTGTTTTTTTAAATAATGTGGGGGTGTAGACTGAACCCCATAAAAAGAGAAGTTCTGTATTTACCTTTTGCCCAGGGGGTTAAATTTGTTGAATCCAGTAGCTTTTTATTTTAGCATTTTTTTTTTCATAAAAATGTAATTGATTTTTCTAAGCCTACCTTGGCTATTTGGTCCCTTTTTGCTCGATATTGGATACAGCCCCTATATAATGTATGTAATTTGAAGGGTGTGTTGCCACCTAATACTAGAATAAGTATTGCCTACTTTTAGGCCTGTGTTGGTTAAATTAAAAAAATGGAGATTGACTCCCTCTATATGTAGCATGCAAACTAGCAGACAGGTGTATGCTGTTATACAGGACTCAGGATTTGCCATTACTGTAGAGTTTAAGGGTATACCACAGAATTATTACACTAAGTTGTTGACTACCCTACAGGATCCATTTATCCCTCCACATGTGTGAGATGCAACTTGGTTGACATGTCATGGTAGGCTACAAGTGAAAGGAAATGCAAAACACAAAAGTGTAATTGAAAGGATGTGTCCCAGGGCCTGTTGCATTGCACAAGAGGAGACAATGTCTCATTTTTTAATATACTGTCCTCATGTGAAAGAAGTATGGTCCCAGTTGGCTTTGAAGTG
The DNA here is from genome assembly GCA_016271365.2 of Neoceratodus forsteri. NCBI lineage: Eukaryota > Metazoa > Chordata > Ceratodontiformes > Ceratodontidae > Neoceratodus > Neoceratodus forsteri. The sequence goes on from CM057454.1 coordinate 317,847,282, forward strand.
GGGAAACCCACAGTGGGGTAATGTGACATATCCAGAGGTGTTTTTTTTTTTTTTTTTTGTCTTAGTGATTTGGGTATGGATGTGGGACTAATCAGACTTATTTTTGCTTTTATTCGATTCATATTATGGCAATCTAGGTGTAAATGGGTGATGCAACAAAAGTATCAGGATCCAGGTACTTTTATTACTATAATTGATCAAGAATGTTTAAGCAATGTTCATTTGAGAAACTCCATGCTGTATGTTGAGTACTGCTTGGGCTATTCAATGGCAGGATGTTCCTTTTATGAAAGATAAAATCGGATAGTTTTGCTTTGTGACTTGTCTTTACCTGTGTTTATTTTGTAAAAAAAAAAAAAAAAAAATTCAAGACTATTATTTCTTTTAGTATTATTGTATGGTGACTTATTAATATGTCCTGCTTTTTATGTTTGATATTTCTGAATTTTTTTTTTTTGGTATGTTATACATACTGTTATTCTTTGTGATGTATTATTGAATCAAATGTTTCCCTATTCTTTTTGAGATGTGTCATGCACTCTTCAATGTTCACCTAAACAACTGCCAGAAAAGGGAAACAACCCCTCAGGTTAATGTCTTATCCAAAGGAAAGCACACCTTGACAGTATAGCATCCCTTTAGTATCGCACTTAGGTGCCACTGTTTATGTCAGGAGTCCATTTCCAGTGTGGGAACAGAACCCATGAACATCTGGTGCTTTGTGGGTGCCAAGATCATAAATGGTTTCAAGCATGGCTGGAACAGAGTCAATGGATTGGTGGTTACTCAGGTTGATAACAGTAGGGAGGGGAGGGGAGCAAGGAGGTGCACCAGAAGGGTTGAACCACCACATAGACAATGGGTCCCAGGGCAGATAGGGAACTCTGGGCAGACTGGATGGAACTTTGGTCTTTTTCCTGTAAACACTCTCTTTGTCATCAATGGCAGATGTGCTACCAACTGTACCCTGCTGACACATTGCAATAACATATGCAGTTCAAGAACTGTATGTTTAGGCCTGGCCTCTTTCCCTACTTAGTGTAATTAAAATCCTGATTTTGGAGGCAGGGCTGCAGCAGCTGGCAGAGGCTTGGCTTGATAAATACACTTATGACCATTCCAATATAAATTAAATTATAAAGTAATCTTTGGGTACAAAAATTCAAGATATGTCTGAATAGCATGTCCAGCAAGCTGCTGCTTGGCAAGAATTGCCTGCCAAGGGGGAAAATAATATCCCAGGTGCTCTTTAATGAATGTTAACTGAGTTGTGTTTAATAATGAGGAAGGATGCTGCTGTCAGGCACAAGAAAACTTTATAGCAAGCAAACAGTGTACAGTACAACCTCCTCTGCAGTCAAAGCCACCACTTCAGCCTACTTGTTTGTAGCAGATCAGATTTTTCCTTTTTTTAGCTGGTATTCTTCTCCCTCTGGTTCGGGTCAGCCTATCCTCCTCCATCTACCCAGAATCATCCCACAACCTTCAGGCACCTACCTTAACTCCCATGGGTTACCCTCCATGGCAGGGTGGTGCGGAGCCCCCAACGCGACCCACCAGGACCTTCTCGGGGGCGGTGCCTACTGCAGACAGCCATCATGTCACTCGACCTGGACTGCTGTTTCTGCTTTTCTACGGAGGGGAGTGTGTAACTGACGTTCACACAGACTAGGAGGATGCCACCAGAAGGGACCTGGTGGACTTCCTGGAGATCCCAGAATCTCCCCTTACGGTCATTCCTCCCATCCTTCCTGCCTTCAGGAATGCCAGTACTGTGGCTTAGCATAGGACAGACATGGTTACTACCATAACCCACCAGGCAGATAGGCTTTATCATGCCCTCCCAGGGCCTACCTTATTATGCTGCCCAGCTGGAGACTGATTTTGTGGTCATTAAAGCAGCACACAACAGGTCCAATGTGCCAAAGCACCTTAGCTCCCTTCCCCCTGACAGGGAATCCAGGCAGATTGACCTTTAGGCAAGAGGATCTCTGCCTCCTCTACCCTGGGGCTTTGGATTGCTAGCTGTCTTTTGCATATGGTCAAGTACCAAAATATTATCTGGAAGAAGGGCAAGGCGGCTGCTCAAGCCCTCCCAGAATGTTCCCAGAAACAGGAGGTTCTCAAATGCTTACAGGCTGCTGAGGACATTAGTAAGCATCTTCTCAGGGCCTTATATGACATTTCCAACACTGGCATCAGGGCTGCTGCCACAGGCATTTGCCTTCAAAGGCACTCCTGGCTCAGGGTCTCGGGGTTTGCAGCAGATATCCTGCAGAAGGTGCTGAATGCCCCATTTAATGGCTCCAAGTTATTTGGACAAGATGGCCAGGACATCATCGGTGACTTACAAGCATCTGGTAGGGCTATCAAGTCTGTCCATTCACTTTACCATACCCAGCCTAGGAGCAGACAATGTCTGCCCTTTTGCAAGGTGTCCCACAAGTCTAGAGCAGGCTCCCGCCCCCAGGGCAAGAGAAAGACCTCCTTTGCCTTGCCCATCCCCTCCTCCTCTGGTGCGGCCACAAAGTGACCCGGGGTGATGGATCAGCCCCAATATCCGCATCCACCTCTGCTTGAATCTTTGCGAGACCCCCCCTCTTCTGGTCCCTGACCAGGAGGTGGTGGTCAGAGGTTTGTTCTCCCTCCATCTCATTCAATGCAGAACCCTCACTTCAAATGTCTCGATTCTTCAGATTATAGAGAGGGGTCACACTCTGGAACTTGTACAGATTGCCTCCAGAGACTCCTCCATTACCCAACACCTACCCCTGGCCCATCTAGCAGTTCTCCGGGAGGAGGTACAGTTCCATCTGTGGAAAAAGGCCATAGAGCCAGTGCCCTGGTGCCAAAAGAACAGGGGATTCTATTCAAGGTTCTTCCTAGTACCCTAAAGGAATGGAGATTTAAGACCTGTTATAGATCTCAAGAACCTCAATCTATATATCCAATACAAAAAATTCCACCTGGTTACTCTCCCAGTCCTGCTGCCCCTACTCTAGCAGGGCAACTGGCTGTGCTCCCTGGATATGCAAGATGCCTACCTGCATATCTCAATGTGTCCCTCTCACAGGAGGTTCCTCCAGTTCCTTTTTCAGGGTGAGCATTACCAATTCAAGGTATTGCCCATTGAATTATCCTTTGTGCTGCGAGTCTTCACAAAGTGCTTACCAGCGGTAGCTATGGCCCTCTGGAAGGAAGGATTGGACATCTTCCCTTACATTGACAACTGGCTCCTCAAGGCTCCATCCAGAGATCAGCATCAGCCTCAGCTAGACTTAGTCCAGAACGTATGAATGGGAACTTCTCTCATCCATTGCAGATCCGTTCACCAGATGGGGTCGTCCAGAGCTAGACCTTTCTGCACCCCCACTCAATGCCAAACTGCCTAGTTTCTGCTTGATAGATCCAGGGTCTGGAATTTTCTGGTCAGACATGTTGTTCCTCTCCTGGAGCAGGAGGTTCCTTTATGCCTTCTCTCCATTCCTTGTGATTCAGAAGGTTCTAATCAAACTGCAGATGGAGGGAGCCAGCATGATCCTGGTCGCACTCTACTGGCCACAGCAGATATGGTTTCCATTACTGCAACAGTTAGTGAAGGAACCTCTGGTACCTCTGCTTCTTTGCAGGAATCTGCTGACACAGGCTCAGGGGACCTTGGTCCATCTGAACCTCATATCCCTTCATCTCCATGTCTGGCTCCTGAAGACATAGCCATTACCTGGTTTGGAGTTTCTCTGAGGGTGGTGGGTGTCCTCGTAGTGGCTCAGAAGCCCTCCACTAGAGCCACATGTGCCATGAAGTGGAAGAGGTTTGCCATCTGGGCTGCCAGACACCACCTGGACCCTTTTACCTTTCCAGTGAGCCAGATTCTGGACTACCTGATCTCCCTGTCAAACTCAGGCCTCCAGTACTCCTCCCCAAAGGTGCACCTTTTGGCTTTTCTGCCTTTCATGGGCCCATGGGTGATCATACCATGGTTCAGCTGGATATTTCCTGTACCTTCTCAAGGGGCATCCTGTGTCCAGCAATCCATTCCCCTGTCCCAGCTTGGGATTTAAATTTTGTTTTGCAAAAATTAACCCTGTCTCCTTTTGAGTGAGTCGTGACTTATGAGCTATGTTTTCTTTCTTGGAAAGCATTATTTTTAGTTCCTGTTACTTCTGCTCAAAGGATTTCTGAACTTCAGGATCTCTGAGGTGAAGAGCCTTATTTGATTTTTCATAAAGACAGAGTGTCTTTGCACAATAAAGACAGGATGTCTTTGCGCATGAATCCTAAGTTTCTCTCTAAGGTGGTGTCTGAGTTTACCCTGAACCAATCTATCCACCTAGCAGTTTATTTTCGAGGGCTTGCCAATCCATGGGAGGCACTGCTCCATACTTTAGATGTGCGCAGAATTCTGAAATATTATCTGCTCCATACTAAGGACTGTAGAAAAACAAAGCAGCTTTTGTTTCTTTCACTCCAGAAAGAGAGGGCGCTAAGGTTCCCAAACAATGTTTGTCCCATTGTATTGTGTTCTGCTACAACAAGCATAGCAAAGAGTTGCTAGGGGAGGTGAAAGCCCACTCCACGAGGAGCATGGCTACCTCTGTGACCTGTTTCAAAGGAGTCTCAGCCGCTGACATTTGCGTTACTGCCACCTGGAGTACTGTCCATACCTTCACCAAGCACTAGAGTCTGCACATTTCTGCTAGAGCCAGAGCAGGCCTTGGCCGGGCTGTTTCGCAGGGCCTCCTGTCCTAGGCTTCAGTTGGCCTTCCTCCCAGAGTGTTCTGCTGCACCTGTTACTGCTTGGGACTCGTTCCTACAGTGTGACCTGATGTCTAAGATAGCACGGAAGAAGATAGAACAGTTACGTAAGAACTTATTGTAACAGTAGATCTTGACGGGGAGATCAGTCATCAGGTCTGCCTTCCCTCCCACCATCCCCCTCTTATGGGGCTTTCTTATCAGAACTGACTGTCTGGTGTATCCAGCCTTTTTATTTTTGCCTGGGCACCTCTCTCTCTCTCTCTCCTCGGTCCCCCATGACATGAGCTTGGCTCCCTTAGTTCCCAGGGGAAAGAACTGAGGAGGGAGTGGGGCCACTCACACATTTATAGGGTTGATGACATCGGCAGGTGATGTCGACTTGGGTAGCCCCAGTGGTACTGCTGAAAATCTTCCATTTGGATCCTGCTTCACTGACAGTGAAGTTCCTGCAGTGTGACCTGATGACTGAAATCCCCTCGAAGATCTGCTGTTATGGTAAGTTCTTATGTGACTCTTCTTTCCTGTTCTGATTCTGGTTCCAGTTCCATTTACCATCAGAATCCAGAGCCCAGACTGAGATCAGATGTTCCGATTCTGCTTTCAGCACTCAAATCTCCCTTGACCCCATAACACAGAGCATGAGCATTGAGAAAATAATACATAACAGTCACAATCAGACAGTAAAGATCCCCCTATCTGTATCGCTTAATGTTGTCAGTGGGGAGTTACTACATATGGATAATGAACGCTCCTGTTGGGGTAGTGGTACAGCCCAAAGCTGTCAATCAGCATAAAACTTTGGGCATGTAAACATTCCACGATCACTAATTCCCCAGTCTTTGCTGCACGACTGGAGGGGTAGGACAGCATAGAGGAACTCTCTGAAGAAACATTTATCGGCAATTGATTTTTTTATTTTCTGACTAGGATTAAGCAACTGAGAAGCAGGTTGGGAGCACCCTCAAATTTAGAAATCATGCCTGTTAAGCTGCATCTTCATACTGACTAACCTGCCATATATCTTCCCATTTCAGTGCATTCTGTGCATGAATTGGGACCAAGTGCCATGATCCTGGCATTGGGAGTCTCACTGTGGTCTCTGTTTTTTTCCTAACCTGGTGCCTAAGGTAAGCAATTTATACTCAGTGTTGGGGGGTACAGTTAGTCAGTGGCAGTGATGTGCAAAATTAAAATTCCACTGGCAGAATTTCTGCAAAAGTCGAAATTGAAGTTGAAACTGTGGGCCGCGCTACCAGAGTCCGATTTTCAAACAGATAGTGCAGTCCATTTGGCACACACTATCCGTTTGAATATGGTGCCAGAGTTGGCTGGCCCTAACAATAGCACTTTCCAAGAGAGAAAGTGTAGCTTGCAAGTTGTGGCTGGCTCTAAAGGAGACAGGATCAACTTCTCCAAAATAAAATTCAAATCCCAAGTCGGGAAAGGAGAACAGATTGGGGGTTTCAGATGTAGGATGCCCCTTAAAAATGTATGTGAAACATCCAGCTGAGCTGTTGTGCAGTCAACCACAGGCTCATGAAAAGCCAAAATAATTGAAAGGTGCACCTTGAGGGAAGAGCACTGGAGACCTGAGTTAGACAGAGAGATCAAGTAGTCTAGAATTTGGTTCACCGGACAGGTGAAATGGTCCAGATTATGTTTGGCAGCCCAGAAGGCAAACCATTTCCACTTCATGGCATATGTGGCTCAAGTGGAAGGCTTTGGGGCAGCCACCAGGACATCCGCCACTCTAGTGGAAACCCCAAGCCTGGCGATGGCTATGTCCTGAGGAGCCAAGCATGCATAAGGAGGGACCTTAGGTTGGGATGGACCAGAGTCCCCTGACCCTGGGTCAGCAGGTTCCTGCAAAGGGGGGAGTGGAACCAGAGGTTCCTCCTCCAGATGCTGAAGCAGTGGGAACCATATCTGGTGGGGCCAGAATGGAGCTATCAGAATCATGCTGGCTTCCACTATCTGCAGCTTGATGAGGACCCTTTGAATCATAGAGACCAGAGGAAATGCATAAAGGAACCTCCCACTCCATGAGCGGGACAATGCATCTCGCCAGAAAACTCCAGGCCCTGGATCTAGCAACCAAAAATTGGGCAGTTTTACATAGAGTGGGGACTCAAAAACGTCCAACTCTGGACACCCCCATCTGTTGAATAGATCTCCTGTGACAGATGACAGGAGCTTCCACTCATGCATGCTGGACTGAGTCCAGCTGAGACAGTCGGCTAGGATGTTTAGCACCCTGGGGACATGTACAGCTGAGAGAGTCAGGGCATGATCTAACGCACAATACCATACTCTCATGGCATCTCTGCATAGGGGGCATGAATGTGTTCCCTCCCCACTTGTTGATGTAGTACACTACACTGAGGTTGTCTGATTGAATCAGCAACTGACCCAGAAGAAGGTGGTTCTGAAAAGCCTGCATGGCATAAAGAACTTCCCACATCTCCCGGACATTGATATGCAGGGAAGTTTCTATCTGGAATCAAGAGCCCTGGGTTTGGAAAGGGCCTAGGTGTGCTCCCCAGCCCAGACCGTAAGCATCCATGGTGAGGATCTGCTGGGGGGGGGGGATCTGGAATGGGACACCTTGCAGCAGATTCATGAGGTACATCCACCATTGCAGCACCTTGCAGACTGGTGAAGAGACCAGGACTAGGTGATCTAACTTACCTGTATGCTGGTTCCACTGTACTCTGAGGGTCCACTGGAGGATGCGCATATGGAGCCTGGCCAGTGGAAGGGTGGGAATGGCAGCCGCCATCAGATCCAGCAGTCTTAGGTAGACCCTGACAGGAATATAGCGGTTTTGAGCTACTTCCTGAGCTTGGATCATAAGGCACTCTGCCCTGTTTTGGGGCAGGAAGGCCTTCCCCTGTGCCGAGTCTAGAACCACCCCTATATATTGCAGCCTTTGGGATGGCACTAGAACCGACTTGGGAAAATTGTTTAGGACTGAATTTTTCAGATAAGGGAAAAAGTGCATTCTCTCCCTTCTGAGTGCAGCTACTGCTGCTAAGCACTTACTAAAGACCCACAGTGTAGAGGACATGCCAGAGGGCAGCACTTTGGACTGGTGATGCTTGCCCTGGAATGCAAAGTGGAGTTTCCTCCTGTGAGGAGGAAAGACCAATCTGTGCAGATAAGCATCCTGCATGTCCAGTAAACATAGCCAATCACCTGTCTTGAGGAAAGGCATCAGGCCTGGCAAAGTTACCATTCAGAACTTTTTGTACTGGACATACAGATTGAGGTCCTTTAGATCCAGAATGGGCCTCAAATCTCTGGTCTATTTGGAAACCAGGAAAAACCTGATATAAAACCCCTTGTTTATCTGGCTCCTGGGGACTGGCTGTATGGCCTGCTTGTGCAGAAGGGACTTTACCTCCTCTTGGAGAACACACATGTGAGGCGGGGGGGGGGATTGGAGGGCAGGAGAGGGGTCTCTGGAGATTGCTCAGTGAGCTCCAGTGTGTGACCCTTTTCTATGATCTGCAGAATCCAGACATCTGAAGTTATGGTTCTCCATTGATTTAGATGGAGGGAGAACTGACCTCCTACCACCACCTCTTGGTTGGGGACCAGAAGAGGGTGTCTGGCAAGTAGTCAAGCGGAGGCTGATCCAGCCACGGGGGCTGATCCCTCACTTCTGGGATGCTTGGCCTGAGCTCCAGCATTGGAGGAGACAGGCAAGGTAGTGGAAGCTCTGCGCTTCCCTTGGGGATGAGAGACTGCACTGGGTCTATTGGATGCCTTGCAAAAAGATGGGTGCTATCTATCCCTTGGCTGAGTATGATAGAGAGAGAGTGGACAGACTTGATAGCCCTACTGCAGGCCTGCAGATTGTTGATAATATCCTGGACAGCAGGACCAAAAAGCTTAGTGCCATTGAAAGGGGCATTAAGCACCTTCTGCCAAACATCAGCAGCAAAGCCAGAAACCCTCAACCAAGAGTGCCTACGTAGGCATATGCCTGTGGCGATAGTGTCAGCCATGTCATAGTGGGCCCTGAGGAGGTGCTTACTAATGTCCTCAGCTGTCTGCAGGCATTTTTTATTTATTTATTTAGTTATTTCTTAACCAGGTAGGGACACTGGACAAGTTCTTTTTCAAGTCCAGCCCGGAGACCACTTGAGAAGCTCCTGCTTCTGTGTGCCACCTGGGAGGGCCTGGACAGCAGCCTTGCCCTTCTTCCAGTTGGAATTCTGGTACTTCACCATATGAGACAAGTAGTTTGCAATCCTCAGCCCAAGGGTGGAGGAGGCATAAACCCTCTTACCCCAGAGGTAGATTCTGCAGGACTTTTTGTCTGGGGGGAGGGAGCTAAGGTGCTTAGGCACCTTAGACCTGTCATGAGCTGCCTTAATGACCACTGAGTCTGTTTCAGGCTGAGCAGCATAGCAGGGGAATCCTTGGGGGGCATGGAAAAATGTATCCACCCTGTGGGGCATAGCTAGCACCATGTCTGGCATATGCCAGGCTGCCGTAGCCACATTCCTCAAGGCAGGCAGGATTGGAGGAATGATTTTTAGGAGGACACTCTGGGATCTCCAGGAAGTCTACCACTTCTTTTCTGGTGACATCCTTCTCAGTGTGGAAGCTCATGGCTGAGGACAATTGCTTTATCACACTGAAAACTGTGGGGTCCTCAAGAGGAGACCTAGGAGTATGCTTAACAGAATCCTCGCTGACTGAGGAAGCTGTGGACCTGTCAGAGGCCAGGCTCTCTTCCACCTTTTCCTCATCATCAGAAAGAATGAGGTCAGGATGGTACTCCTCCTCAACGTCGACCTCATTCAAATCCAGGTCCAACACTGGATGTGCCAATGATGGCCTGCAAGGAGCCTCCCATGGCCGATGAGTAGGAGTCGATAATGAAGCCACCGTCAATGGTGCCAGTGATGTGGGCCTGTATGTGCCCAGCTACTGGATAATCACCGAAGTGAATTTGGTTAAGCTCTCATTTAGGTTGACAACCACCGAAGACTGCATCGATGGAAGGGGGGTCGACAGTGTAGGCAGTGATGGCCCTGAGGACCTGAGGAGCCTGTAGCCCTATTAAAAGGAGAGGGATCAGTCCTCAACTGGAGGTCTGTTGACGATGAGCCCATCATTGACAAAGGAGGGGCCGATGACCCAGAGGTCAGTGACTGGCCACCCTGGGAATTGGGCGGGTATGCTGTCAGTATGGGTCTGGAGGGCACAGAAACCTGGACAGTGACTTTGTGCATCAGTGCAGCCACAGCTGATGAGGATCCCCTGGATGAAGGAGAAGTGGCTGTTGGGGAGCAAAATCACAGCTGGGGAGAACAATCGCGATCTCAGTCTTTTTATGACTTTTCCCCAAGGGCTTGTCTCAGGCCTTGAAGGCCTGGGAGTTTGACGACCCTGCCAGCTACTGAGAGGCCGGGGCCTGGAGGACCCATGCTCTGAACAGGCTACCTGTGAATCCATCAGATAAATTTTTTAGTGCCTTTTTGTGTTGCCTAAGAGTTGTTTGGTTAAACTTCTGGCAGAGCTCACAGTCAGAAGCTTTGTGGTCAGGCCCAAGATGCAGACACAGAGGGAGTGTTCTTCTGTGGAGGCAATCTTCTTTCCGCAGCGATGGAAGAGAAAAGTAGAAGGATTAACTATCGACATAAACAAAGTAAAGGAATCTGTTTAATAAAAGAGATTCTGAAATATAGCAGAGGAAAAGCCGTAGGTGAAAAAATGGCTCAAATGAGTTGACGGCAGGAAAGGAATGACGAGGGAGCAGGGTTGCTCACATCTTTATGGGATTGATGACATCGACGGCGTGGGCGGCCCCATTTGTACTGCTGAAAATCTTCCATGTGGATCCTACTTCACCTACGATGAAGTTCCTACAGTGTGACCTGATGACTGAGATACCCTCAAAGAAATCTGTCTAAAGGGTTTATCATCAGTCCCTTTGCAGACCCCCCTTTTTATTTGTCCAGATCAGTCCTATCTTATCATTCACCTAGCAGCTCCACATACAATAACAGATCTGAGCATCAATTCCCTCATCCCTTCTGATGATCATTCACTTTCCTATGTGTGAACTTTTTTTTTCAATTCTTTGGTGGCTAGGTAAGGCCCACTAAGCTGGTCATGGTGCAAAAGCAGATATCATAGATGCCTTCAAAGTGTTACCTAATCATCTGTCACTATGGTGCATTTATGGATTTCCTGGAGAAAGCAGTGTTACTTTGATGTACGCCTAAGTTTTGGATGTGAAAGTACAGTAGTCCAAGACTTTTTATATCTTTTTTAGTTCTTTGTGTTGGATACTATGAACTTCTTTGGACGACCATTCATGTTACATCTTTTGAATGATTTTCTTCTTGTTGATACTCTGGAGTCTCCTCCAGTCACATGCATCACTTGCCCTCTGCACTTTTTCTTCACACTTAACGTTCCTCTGGCAGATGGCAAAATAGAAGGACCAGTTAGTGCCCTAGAGTTCCTAGGTATTGTATTAGATACCCTAAAGCCCTAAAAATGGAAGCCTGTCTTCCACAGGAAAAATTACAAAGAATTTCAAATTTGATTTCAGTCATTTCGCAACAGTGATCTTGTACCAAACAAGAACTCCTTTCTCTCTTGAGCTTTGTTGCCTCTGCTATGAGAATTGTAACATGGGCCAGAGTTTCACATCCTGTCTGCTCATTCTAGCTCTTGTAATTGTGCCTTGGCCCATTATATAACTATGTTTGCTGCAGCCTGATCAAACCTGGTTGTGTGGTCTCTCTTATTAGAATGGAATAGAATATCCATGTTCTGTAAGGACCTGTCTCCCTCAAATCTGCTGTTCTGTCATTTAGTTTTGCTGCCATTTGTATAACTTTGTGGTTTGCCTGTGCCTGGTCTCTAGAAATGAGTCACCTTCCCAAATTCCAGTTAGCATCAGCCTTGTTAGAAATCCATCCTATTGTTGCAGCCGCACTTACTTGGGGGCATGCATGGAACAATTAAGTCATAACAGTATACACAGACAACCAAGCAGTCGTAGCCATCATACAGAAAGGGCCTTTTTTCCCCTCTCATCCCGTAATGAACTTCCTGAGATGCTTAACATGGACCTCTCTACTGTACCTCTTATCCATCCATGTGTATGATTTCATCTTCCATGAGCCAGAGCTGCTTTCTGGCAAACCAGAGTCAGAGCTGCCTTCTCATAAACCAATCAGGTAATGACTTTCCCACTATCATTATTGGGAGTTAAAAATAACATAACATAGTTTCTGAAATATGCCCCACTTTCTGTATGTAACTCCCTAGCCTTATCACCTCAAATTGTGTGCAAAACAGCTTTGAAGAAATGTTCTACCTGCTGCATCTTTCAAAACTTGGAATCTTTCCACTGTTTATGTCTGTTTCATTTTTGGCCTTTGCATCATATTGTTCTCAAACCTTCATCTGTCAACCACAACAATCAAATAATATATTTCTGGCATCCAGTTCTCTTTTATATGCTATCGTCCTAAGTACCAATCTCATATCTATTGAATGCAGCAATCAAAACCTTCTTGCAAGGTCTAAGGAAAGAGACTCCTCCAGAAACTCCAACAAGGAACCTGTAGATTACAACCTATATTGTCATGTAATGCTTCTCCTAAGTACTGGCTTTGATGAGCCCTTTGCTGATTTTATTTTTAAGTCATTATAACTGACCTTTTTTGGATTTTTACAACCTGGAGAATCTACATCTTTGATACAACCATTCGTCTAACTAATAACTGATTAGAGAAAGTATCTTGGACCAGTTCATCCTCACATTACCAGGTCTAAATCGGACAGAATCACAGAAGAGTCCATGTCTCTATTTTGCAACAAACTTAACCTAGTGCCTATTCAGATTTCCAATTTGCTGCAGTCCTCAGACAGACATCCTAACTCTGTTCATCATATTCCGTACTCTGACTCCTACTCCATCATGACTACATCCTGATTCGTCCTCCCATGTCAGAACACTACTGTCTCACCTGAGTCTTGATGTCTCTTCCTTTCTGGCCATTCATGTAGAATAGGAGCAGCCACCTCAGCATCCTGAAAAATCATTCCAGTTTACATAATCAAGCCATGGGTCGCTGGACATCATCCTGCTTTGAAACATATATCCGTGAACCAAATGCAGAACTCTGCCAAGCTTATCAACAGCTAGCCTCTTAATACTAACCCTGGAGGGACCATGGAACCATGGTTCCCCAGAGATGTCCTCCACATGGTTTTTTTCCTTTCTGCCATGTTACTGGGGTCTGTTTCTTGAGTTGGAGGAGGCGGGTTCCATTAGCTATAACATTTCCTTTAGCCTCGAGACTTTTCTCCTGGCACATCTACTGAGGGTGGAAAACCAGAGAAAGAGATAAGCCAAAGTATCACGACAGTTGCATAAGCACAATGCATACTGTCAGCTTTCCTTTGAATTCAAAGATTTACTCCATGGGTTAGTGGGGGCCGCCAGACTCCTCCCTCCTTCCAGACTATTAAGTCCCACAATTCATCCGTTCCTGGCCTAGTACCTTCTGTGTCCCACATAAAAACATAGAATTTGACGGCATATAAGGACCACTTGGCCCACCTAGTCTGCCCATTTCTCTACCTAACGGATAAGCTGCAGATCCTAGTTAACCAACAGCCTACTTCCTCCTACCCCCCACTAAAATTGCCTTATGTCTGTCCCATGCATTCTTGAATTCCCCCACTGTTTTTGACTCTATGACCTCCTCAGGAAGGCGGTTCCACGTATCCACAACCCTCTCTGTGAAGAAATACTTCCTCATATTACCACTGAGCCATCCCCCCTCGATCTTCAAATTGTGCCCCCTTGTGTTTGCACATCTCTTTTTCTGAAAGATGCTATCCTCTTGGACTTTGTTGATTCCCTTGAGGTATTTGAAAGTTTCTGTCATGCCCCCCCCTTTCCTCAAGGCTATACATCTTTAGTTCCTTTAGTCTTTCTTCATATGTCTTCTGGTGCAGACCCTGCATCATTTTGGTTGCCCTCTTCTGGATAGCCTCCACCCTGTCTATGTCTTTGCGAAGATGGGGTCTCCAGAACTGTACACAGTACTCCAGATGTGGTCTTACCAACTGTCTGTACAAAGGGCCAACAACTTCCTGTTTTCTACTGGTGATGCCTCTCCCTATGCATCCCAATATCCCCCCAGCCCTCCTTACTGCCTTCTCACATTGCTGGCCCACCTTTAGGTCATCTGATATGACTACCCCCAGGTCCCTTTCCATTTTTGTTGTTGTCAGTATCTCACCCCCCATTGTGTACTCTTCCCCTGGGTTTTTGTTTCCCAGGTGCATTACTTTGCACTTCTTTGCATTGAATCTAAGCTGCCATACATTTGACCATTCCTCCAACCTTGCCAAGTCCCTTTTCATCCTTTCCACCCCACCTTGTGAATCAGCCCAGTTGCAGATCTGTGTGTCATCTGCAAAGAGACATACTTTTCCTTCCAGTCCCTCTGCAATGTCACTTATAAAGACATTAAAAAGGACCGGTCCCAGTACTGAACCCTGCGGTACCCCATTAGTAACCCTCCTTTCTTCACTGTGGACTCAATTTACTATTACCCACTGTGTCCTGTTGTCCAGCAAGTATTTTACCCAGGCTACCACCCTAGGACCCTCTCCCAGGCCGGCTAATTTGTTTATCAATCTTTTGTGCGGGACTGTGTCAAATGCCTTGCTAAAGTCTAGGTAGGCCATGTCCACAGCCCCTCCCTGGTCTACTGCTTTGGTCACCCAGTCAAAGAAATCAATTAGATTTGTCTGACATGACCTTCCTGCTGTGAATCCATGCTGCCTTGGGTCCCTGTGCCCCACTGGCCTCTAGGTACTCAACAATTCTTTCCTTCAGAAGTGATTCCATCATTTTCCCTACCACTGAGGTCAAACTGACAGGTCTGTAGATTCTTGCCTCTGTCTTGCTCCCACTTTTGTGAAGGGGAATCACATCCGGCCTCCTCCAGTCCTCAGGTACCACCCCATCCTCCCATGATTTATTAAAAAGGGTAGTCAGTGGTGTTACTAGTTCTTTCCTTAGTTCTTTTAAAATTCTTGGGTGAATCCCATCAGGCTCCATTGCTTTATCCACATTCAGTTTTATGAGTTCTTTCAGAACCCTTTCTTCTGTGAAAGGACTAATATCAACTCCCCTATGCAGAGTGCTTCTATTGACCGGATTAGGTATTTCCCCCTGCTTTTCCATTGTGAATACTGAGCAGAAGTATTCGTTCAGTATCCCTGCTTTTTCACTGTCGCTCTCTGCCCAACCACCTTCCTCTTTGTTCAGCCTCAGTATCCCTGCCTTAGTCTTTCTTTGCTCCTTAATGTACCTATAAAAGGTTTTATCCCCATTCTTAACCGAGTTGGTTATCTTTTCCTCGGTTTGGGCTTTTGCTATTCTGACTGCCTTACCTGCTTCCTTCTGCTTTAACTGGTACAGTTCTCTGTCTTGCTTCTTCTGTGTTTCCTTATACTTCCTGAATGCTATCTTTTTTTCCCCTTATCTTCCCCGCCACTTCTTTTGAGAACCATAGTGGTTTTTTCTTTCATTTTGATTTGTTTATTTGCTTCATACAAAGACATGCTGCCTCTGTGATGGTGGTTTTGATGTTTCCCCATTGTTGCTCCACCCGACTTTCTTGCCTGTTTCCTAGTGCTTTTCTGAGGCACTCTCCCGTTTTGTCAAAATCAGCCCTCCTGAAGTCCAGTACCTTCACTTTTGTGTGGCTTGATTCTACAGCTAAGTTTATCGTGAACTACACTGTTTGGTGGTCACTTGTTCCCAGATGGCTACCCACTTCAAGATCAGAGAGCCTCTCTCCATCCCCATTTGAGAGTACCAGGCCTAAGATTGCTCTCTCCCGAGTGGGTTCCAAAACTAGCTGTCTGAGACATGCCTCCACCACCCTTCCTCCTCATTTTCTGGTGCTCTGCCTCAGATGTAGCTTTTTTAGCTACAACATTTCTTTTAGCCTTGAAATTATTCTCATGGGAGCTCTACAGAGGGTTGAAAACCAGAGAAATATATATATATATATATATATATACACACACACACACACATAGCAAAAAATGTTATTAATGCACCATTAGGGTTGAGGCATCAAAAGTAGGGAAATATGACCTAAGAGTTGCCAAGGCTAAGACCCCATCCGCACCCTCACCTTCCAACCCTAAGATCCAATCCCCACCGTCGGCTTCCAACCGTAAGACCCCAGCCCTACCCTGCATGCAGGAACAGGTGTGAGGGGTGTGCCTTGGGGTTGCAAACCCTAATGCTCACCCCCATTGTCCTATACTGTACCCATCTTAGCTTACTTACTCATGGAATGGGGTGAGCATTAGGGTTCCCTATCCCAAAGCATACCCCTCACACCTGTTCCTGCATGCAGGGTGGGGGTGGGGCCTTAGGGTTAGAAGGCGAGGGTGGGGGTGGGGTCTTAGGCTTGGAAGGCGAGGGTGGGGTGGGATCTTAGCCTTGGCAACCTTAAGGTCGTGATTTCTACTTTTGGTGCCTCAACACTAATGGTACGTTAACAAAGGTTTTTGCAGTTTATTTCCTTACTTTTTGAGATAGTATAATAGGGTCTGTTCATGAAAAGGGGTTACCAAAGTGTGACATGAGGGTCAGAGTTTCAGATTACTTCTAGATTAGTTTTGTGATTCATTTCAAGATACTATGACCCAAGCATGAAAAAAATAAACATATTGGAATATAAAAGCTTTACATGTTCCTGAGATAAAAGAACTCTAATGTGGTGAGTGTAACAAATGACACCACACATCGTGGTGACTGTAACA
This sequence comes from Neoceratodus forsteri, assembly GCA_016271365.2. Classification (NCBI taxonomy): domain Eukaryota; kingdom Metazoa; phylum Chordata; order Ceratodontiformes; family Ceratodontidae; genus Neoceratodus; species Neoceratodus forsteri. The sequence continues at coordinate 317,863,878 of CM057454.1, forward strand.
TGTGACACAAGACACTTGTTTTAGTTGTAAAAAGTTTACTAACATATGTCATGAGTTATATTAAACATGAAAAACAAATATTTACAAGAATTCTATTACATTAATGTCAAATCTGATGTTGGCACCACATACTGTGCTGAATGTAACAAGTGACACCACACATATGTTTTACTCACTAAAACTGTAATAAAGATGCCAAACAACTAACATACTACTACTACTGGCTGATATAATGCTACAAAACATGCAAAAAATTGACAATTGTATTACTGGCAAGTGTGATGTTTGACACCACATGCCGTGGTGAATATAACAAGTGAAACCACACATTTATTTTAGTTGTAAAACCCTTACTGAACATGCCTAACAGCTAACGTGCTGCTGCTAATGACTGACATAGCGCTACAAAACCTGGAGAAATTTGACAATTCAACAACATTACTGACAGATGTGATGTTTGACCCAACATAACGTGGTGAATGTAATTACCCATCAAATTTGTTTCAGTTTAAAAAAAAAAACCTTACTGAACATTGCTAACAGCTAACATACTACTGGCTTATAAAACATGGGTTGACAGGAATGGGCAGCCTGATTGATTGAGTGTCTTTGTGAGGCTGTATATTAAGTTAGCATTAATCCATGGGTCAGCAGAGTGACTGTAGAGTTCTGCCGCCAGCTCATGTTTTTGAAGATTGAAAAGCAAAGGGTAGGGATGTCTATTTTCAGTCCTGTTAGTGAGTGATGCTATTGTATTGTAATATGGACACCAGTTACTTCCAGCGCCATCTCAGAATTTCATATTTGGTATTGATGATCTGCAGTTCCTCAGGTAGAAGATTGAGAGTGCCCTTCCCTTCAAAGTTTATGGGCCCATAAAACATGCACATTGTCTCCCGTAATGAATCTGTGTCCTTGCGTCATGGCCATGGAAGCTGCTAGCTCCTCACTGCTGCATAAAGCTGAAATGGTATTTGCCACTGTCATCCATGGTGGCTAGCTGACTGATGTAGAAGGTCTTTGAATAATACACGGCGTAACATTTGTTTACCTGTATATGTTCTTTTGACTTCACTTTCTTTGAACAGGCAGAAGGAGTGGCTGCATCAGAGCTCTGGTTGGTGGTGCTGCTGCTTGATGGAACAACCAACGTCTCAGGAACCATGGCAGATGAAGGAGTGGCTGTGTCAAAGCTCTGGTTGGTGGTGGTGCTGCTGCTGCTTGAGGGAACAGCCTGAGTCTCAGGAACTATGTCTTTGTCAGGATGGGTTGGCAGGGTGGTATCAGGCATTGTGACAGGAGATGCTGAGGTCACATGTGTGACTGGCATGTCATGGCTCAAATGTCCAAGAAGATTTCCCAAGTGTACATAACTTCCATGATTCCACATGACAACAGTTCTCACATGGGCCATCTTCCCTTTGACATGGTCTACAGAAACAGATCAGTCCTCTTGTTGCAACCACGCCATCTGCCACAGACTTAACACTATGGATCCTCCATGTTCCAGGTATGGTGCACACTTCAGGTCCTGCTCACCTTTTTATTTGCCCATCTCCCACCCAAAAGAAGGTTCTTAACACGTGGCTGCATCCTTCATTGTCTTTTTTTTGGCAGATTACTTGCACAAAACTGGAATAGTACATCTGCATTACAAATCACTGCCCGACGATTCTGCACCACCAGACTTGCAGCAGATTTGATGATAGCACTTTCTCCATCTGATGGGCCTGTCCCATGACGTGAATCAAAACAGGCTCGTTCAGTTTCTGTTCTGTATCAGTGAAGATGAGATAGAGTTAAAAGCCCACTTAGATTTATATTGGGCTCCGTAGCCATCAGTGAACTGTATCACTTGTTCAATGTTCAGTTTGCGAATATTACACAGATGTCTATTTGCAAGTCCCACAAAATGGTGAACAGCATGGTGGTCATGCTTAAAGTCATTTGATATAAAGTCAATATACTCAGTGACAAGGACTTCACATTTTGAACACCCGTAGTACATGACTATAGGGTGTACTGTGGCCTATTCATGGTGCCAATGACAAGACTGAATTTTATCTTGGAACTTACAAGTGTAATTCTCTGCGAAGTCCAGCACTATTATGACCCAGCCTGTTGGCATTTGGTCTTTCAGAGTTATGAACTGATTATGTTGCCATGATGCAACGAGCAGATGTTGGCAGAAAAAATGCACCTCTTCTGTTACCATTTCCATAAGTTGAGTCACAGTGGTTTGTTTGTGTTGGAGCACTTTTCTAGACTGTTTAACCATAGTGTCGTTCATGTCTCTGGTCACACTGATGGTCTCCCATTGGAACCATTTGACTAGATCATTTCCATGTTTCTGCACAAGTTCCTCTGTTTTTTTAAATATTGCACTGGTACTGCAGTTTTCACAAGTTTTGCCGATGCAATTGTTTGCAAAAAATTTGTCACCATGCGGGCATGGGCACATGGTGAGCTCGACAGCCCTATAAATGTTTTCAATTTTGCATTGTGGCAAATGTTTAACATCAACAAACTGATTCAAGGATTGCAGCTCTAACTCTGCATTGGCACAGTACTCACAGAGGCACTGATCCAGTTTTTGCTGCCTGGCGAGTTTGGTATTTGTTGGTCTCAGGCTGCGGAACTTAGTGGACCCTATTTTTGTTTCAGGGTGTTGCTGGTGAAACTCCTGGTGGAAGCTATTAAGCGTCTTGTCCAAGAAAGCCTTTGTTGCCCTAGTCCTTTTGGAAACTGCCTTCTTGTGAGGCAGTGGTGTAGAAGAGGCCTCAAAGAAGTTCTGGACATTCTTCACTGTTTCTGCAGACAGTGCGGCCTTATGCTGCTTGCTCCTTGGCTCTCTTTCCCCCCTTGATGCCCTCATCATTCTCCTTCAACTGATTCCAAGTGCTGTGCTTGCACCACGGAACATTCGGTACTTTTTCAGCACCAGAAAAGAACTGATAAAGCTCTTTTTGAATTCCTGCTGCTGTTTTGTATTGCATTCCTTCATCTGTGATATTTTGTCTTTTATGACCTCAACCATCTTGTCCTGAAGGTTAGTGCTGCAGGTCAAACTCATGTTTTGCTTTGCCAGGGCATTCTGTTTTGCTGGTGAGCATGATGGAATTAACTTTGCAATTGTGCAAGCAAACTGTATGGGTGACTGTGGCAGTCCTTGTCGTGCCCTCTGAACTACTTTCCTGATAGCACTCTGTGAGCACCGGTCGGCCATTGGGGTGTCACAGGATGTATCCCGAGTCAGGTCGGCCATTGGGGTGTCACAGAATATATCCTGAGTCAGGTCGGCCATTGGGGTATCACAGGATGTTTCCTGGGTCACACACGTGTTTTCTGCGAGAGACGCATTGTACATGGCACAGGTGGCAGGGGTGGGGTGGGGGGATGCAAACCGGTATCTCATTCTCTTTATTTTTCTTGTACAGTCCTCACCTTTTTTCATTTAGTCGTCTACGTTTCTGACTAGTCATGTTTCTCAGTTGTTTTGGTTTTCACTCCCTCCAACGTGCTCTCTCTTCATTCTTCTTTTGTGAATCTTTTCTGGTGGTTGCCTTTGAAGAAGTGGCTCTGCGGTCTGCAGTCACTGCAGCTTGGGGCTTGTATGCTCTGTATCACTGCATTCTTAATCTGGCCTTCTCATTATAGTTTTTCTTCTTTTCTTCATTCATTGTATTTCGATAAGATTGTGACCGTGCTTTGCATTTCTCAAAATAGCTGCCATAACATTCTGGATCCTTCTTCATATTGTCTCTGTCCCACTGACTTCTCTTCTTTACTGACAGTGCACAGGGAGAAATACTCAGTGCATCTCTGATCAAATCTGCAGCGGATACACGAGGTCTTCTTCTCATCTCCATTGCTTCAAAAACAAACTGAGATAAGTCTGATATTAGCTAGGCATTCCTCTCAAATAAAAAGCAGCAAACAGAGAGGCTGCACAGGAAATAGATGGACTGACACAAAAAGTAAGTACACATCTGACAAAATGGCATGAAGCGGAAGAGCTGACCAAAGGAGACTCACTCCACGTTCTCAGGCAGACAGACTGACCGTGGGAGACGTGCTCCACATTCTCAGGCAGACAGGCCGACCATGGGAGATGCACTCCACATTCTCAGGCAGACAGACCGACCATGGGAGACGCGCTCCACATTCTCAGGCAGACAGACCGTGGGAGACACACTCCACATTCTCAGGCAGACAGATCGACCGTGGGAGATGCGCTTCACATTTTCAGGCAGACAGACCGACCATGGGAGACACGCTTCGCATTTTCAGGCAGACAGACCAACTGTGGGAGACACGCTCCACATTCTCAGGCAGACAGACCAACCATGGGAGACACACTCCACATTCTCAGGTAGAGAGACCGACTGAAGGAGACGCGCTAAACATTACCAAAGGAGATGCGCTAAACATGCCACAAGAATCAGAAGAGCAAAGGAGACGCACTCAAAATTGTATGTAAACAGTTGTTAGCCACTGAAGAAACAAAACACCAAAAAGGCAATTTACACAGTCACTTAACAGAAAAAAAGCAAACAGCAACATGGATCTCAGTCCCTCCCCAACACAAAACATTTCAACCTGCTTTTAAGCCACCGAACCTGGCCGATGCCCCTCCAGCTGTGTCTGCTCACTTACCTTCAGTCAGACACTCCCAACACAGTAACAAAACAAAACAGCAGGCCGGATTTCAATCCCAAACAACCTCCCCCCACACCACCACCAAACAAAGGAAGCCGAATGGTTCTCAAAATGGCCGAACATAGGTGAACAAAGACACACAGCTGGAATGAAGACAGGAGTGCAGGCACATTTACAAAAAAAAAAAAAAATGTAACCTGCTTTTAAGCCACCTAACCTGACCGATGCCCCTCCAGTTGTGTCTGTGTTCACCTACGTTTGGCCAGACAGTACTAACACAGTAGCAAAACAAAACGGCAGGCCGGATTTCAATCCTACCCCCCACCCACCAAACAAAGGAGGCCACATGGTTCTCAAAATGGCCGAACGTAGGTGAACAAACACACACAGCTGGAACGAAGACAGGAGTGCAGGCAGGCACATTTACAAAAAAAAAAGAATGTAACCTGCTTTTAAGCCACCAAACCTGGCCGATGCCCCTCCAGCTGTGTCTGTGTTCACCTACTTTGAGTCAGTCAGTGCCAAGACAGATCCTGAAAGCAAAACAGCAGCACCATAGAACTCAAGCCCCCCCCCACCCCACTGAACAAAGGAGGCTGCATGGTGTTTAAAATGGCCAAACGTAGGTGAACAAACACACACAGCTGGAATGAAGGCAAGTGTGGCACATTTACAAAAAAAAACAAAACAAAAGTAACCTGCTTTTAGGACACCAAACCAGGCCAATGCCCCCTCGGCTGTGTCTGTGTTCACATACCTTCAGTCAGACAGTACCAACACAGAACCTGAAACCAAAACAGCAGCATCATAGAACTCAAGCCTCCGCCCCCACCAACCAAACAAAGGAGGCCACATGGTGTTTAAGATGGCTGAACGTAGGTAAACAAACACACATGGACAAAGGCATAGTGGGAATTTAAAACAATGTAAAGTGCCTGCAAAGCTCACATCCAGGTGTGTTTCTCACCTACATTTGGCCACACATTCACAGCAAACTAACTCCTTACAGTTTGTTCCTCCCCACCACCACTATCAAACCCCACATATTCTCAAACCTTTTCCCACAGCAAGAGCCATACTAAGCAGAAATACACCAAAAATATATCAAAAACCCATCAGTGTGCATCCTATGTTTCAGTGATTTGACACCCCTACCCCATACACCACCAATATGCTCACAAATACATCCTGAAAAGCATTTTCCCCCCATTGGAGTGGCTGAAGTAACTGTGATACAAGGCACACCCTGTGTTGGGCGAACTTGTAAACGAAAGTGCCTGGTGTCACAAACACAAAAATACAAACACTTTGCCCCTAAAATCTTGCCTTGCATCAAAGTTTTACATGGCAGGGACATTTGGCAGCAGTGCACAGTTAATATCCCAATACCAGCGAGCAGTAGTTTTAAAACTGAATTTTCAGCTCCCCAAAGATTGCGATGGTCATAATTTAGGCCCTACCTGGGCAGTAACATAACACTGGTGGAACGCTGTGACACAATGCTCTGTTCCTTCTCTTCTGGTTCAGTAAATGAGACCGGGTGATGGTGTTTGGGCTTTATATCGGGGAAGTAACTCCACCCACTCCTGCAAACGTTCACGATTGCTGTTCACTTTAAATTGGGGGTACAGTCACTCAAGGTGACAGACGAACATCCGGCAAAGTGTGACACGGTGGAGCAAGGGGTGAAAGGTCGCACCATCCCGATCTCAAAGGGCTCAGTTCTCCACTGGGAAACAGCAGCATACTACTCAGCAGAGTTTGGGGAATCAGAAAAAAAATGTTTTAAGGGGTAGTAGCACCAAAGAACATATTGGGAGGCTGTGGGTGAATGTAATCTGGTGTGACACCAGTAGTTACATTCACCACAGCAATTGCAAGGGGGGATAAATGTTATTTTACACAGCATAAAGGGGGAAATAACAAAATAAAAAGAAACACACAGATGCATATTGCATAATAAATATGTTTATTAGTGGCAGGCATTAAAATAAATGGTACAGAGAGACACAAGAACAGATGTGGCTTGCAATGTCACACTTCAGCAAGGAAAAAAAGCACATAAATCATGCTGAAAATAAAAATTAATATATATATATATATATATGCACACCCTACAATTCTATGCCCCTATGTTTTATATCTCTACACATGACCAGCTATCAGATGCGATGAAAAAGGAATCACAGTAATAGTCAGATTTTTTTTTATTGCCAGTAATACTTATGCTGGGCAATGGTAACCCCATTTCATGAACAGACCAATAGTATCCTTATTTTACGGTAAGAGTCCCTCCATAGATGCGTATATGTATGTAGCTGTGGAAACACAGGGATCTTTGGCCCCTGTGCCTCCAGTCATAGCACAACTGTCACTAAATTGTCACCATAGCCATGTTCTCACCCCACCTCATGTTCCTTATGCAGAAACTTTTTCAATCCCCGCCAAAACGCAACTCCGCACAAGCACATCGCCAGTTCGCAGCGGAGGTGCAAAAACACATTTTGGACAGGATTTGAAAAATGACAGCTGTGACATACATGAGGTGGTGTAGTAAGAAGTCTATGTTGAAAATTTGGGCTGAAAATATTTTAAATTCCCAAACTTACGAGCAGGCGTAGCAAAATTGTGACAAATAGTCATAACTATGCCATCTTACATAATTTTTACCCCAGATTTTCAACATAGCCTTGTTATCACCTCACCACATGTACCCACTACAGAAAAGTTTCAAATCCTTGCCAAAATGTAATTTTGCACAACTGGAACACCATTGTGTGCCACAAGTGCAAACATACATTTTGGCCAGGATTTGAAAAATGACAACTCTCACATACATGAGATGGGGTAATAACAAATCTATGTTGAAAATATGGGATAAAAATATTGAACATTTCCAAAGTTACAAGTGTGCGTAGTGAGATTGCAATGAATGGTCATAACACAGCCATTTTTTGAAATTTTGACCCAGAAATGTTAATATAGCCTTCTTATGACCCCCACCTCATGAACAATATGACTTTCATTACATAAATCCCACCAGAAATATGATTTCACCAACCGACCGTGAAATCACCTTTCCGGCAGGAGTTGACTAATGACAGTCATATTGTTTATGAGGTGGGGTTCCCAAAACACCATGTTGAAAATTTCCCCTGCAAGGCCATCTGGTCATCAAAAGGGACATCTGGTCAGGAAAAGGGGAAATCCTTTTTCACCAGCCAATTTCCTTTTTCACCATGATGAACAAGGAATGGCGGAAAAGGAAGTTAGTGAGTAATGAAAAAGAATTTAAAATGATTAAAAAAATTCTAGGGCATACAGATGTTGGAAACTACAAAGAACTGTTCATCAACTCCCAGTGAGCAAGAAACATACATAGATGCCTCAGACAGACATCCCTGAGCAGAGTTATGATAGTGTTTTTGGAGCAAAATGAAAAAACAAGAAGATGGTGGCTCACGAAAAAGGATTTTTTCTGGAGAGCAAGGATTACCCCCTGGCGAACAAGGATTGGTCCCTCAAGAAAAAATATCCTTTTTCATTTAATTCCTCTATCCAAAAGACTGAACTGAGCATGCTTAGACCCCAAAATTGTAAAATTAAATAACATTGGAACACATTAATACTGTATTTTTTTACCAACCAATGCAGGCATGATCTGTGGGGGAAGCACATTCTACCCTGAAACTTTCAGACCCAAATTCCAAACCGTTTGGACACAACATGATGACAAGAAAACTGCAAAAAAAAGGTGAATTTTAAAATGTTTTCACTATGCACAGCATGAAATTCACCAATCCAACTGACACACAACTTGACACGTCAAGAGATCAACCCTCGGAGACCACGCATGCAATATTTCATGCAAATCGGTTGAACGGTTGCAAAGTTATTAAAGTGCAAAATTTGAAGTTTATCATTAAAGTGCGTTCTCAACCCTAATATGAGGGTGATACCATGCCCTTATACTATATCACAGATGTTTTTGTAAACAGGAAGTATTGTACAAAGTATGCACATAAGAATAGAAAAACATTAAAGAATTAACCATTATTCCTGATGAAGGGGACAGCTAGCCTACTGTACCAACTACTGTACGCCCCCCACCTGGATCTTATGTGTTCTTTGGTGAAGAGTAGTGGCTGCATGGACCATACCCTACTCAGACCTCACCCCTACCCAAGTGGACCCTTTGCCACCCCCCCATTGCACTACAGTCCACCCCCCAGCCTGGATCGTGTATGTCCTTTGTGGAACAGGAGTAGTTGTTGCATGGTGCAGCACCTATTCAGAGACTTGCTCTGGAGAAGGCTAAGCACAGCATTTACCATGACTAGTTCAACTGAGATTGCTGCAAACTGACTTCACACTGGCAGCACCACCATCTCCAGAGGAACTCCCTGAAAATGGCTGCTCCACATGTGTTGTATCCTACTTGGCCCTCTCCGCCCCACCACCTGTCCTCTTTCTGTATGCCACATTGTCAAACATTTATTTTATTTATTTATTGAAAAGTTTCACCAGGAAGGGCACGCTGAGCAAATAAATTGCTCATCTCACGGTGTATCCTGGGGGAGAGGGAGTAGGAATACATATAACATAGAAAGTTTAAATTGTACAATACATAGATTACAAGTTGGATGACAAGTGTACAGTTTGCAGTAGCATCGTTGGCAAATAGCAGACATGGAATAACACAACAGAGTACGCCACCAAGGCGGTACCATACATAAAATTTTATAATAAACAAAGCAGTGAGTTACAACTCTATTATGGAACAATTTAGGTTGTAAACAGTGGATGCAAGTGCGAAGGGTACCATTAGATAATTGTCAAGCACAGAGATTTATTTAACTCTGAAAATTGATTAGCGTTTTGTTCATAAAAGTTCTAAAACATTGTGAAAATGCATAGCAATTTCCTCATTGTGTTTAACAAACATGACACTTCTAGAAAACCTATATAAATGCTTTCTGTACAGTTAGCATTGTCCCAAGAAAAAAAATGCTAATCAATTATTTAAAACCCTGAAGCATTAGTTTAACAAGTGGGAGGGGTGAGGCTGGGGTATCTAAATGCAGTTGCAGTTTAAAGAGAAGTAGTTTTGAAGGGCTAAAGCGATAGAGTAGGGAGAGAAGGAATGTCTTATCTGGCAAGGTAGAGTATTACACAGCTTGGGAAAGCGGAGAGAAAATGCAGCCTGGCCTACCACTGTTGTTCGGCAGGCGACAGACAACATATGAATGTCTGAGGATCTAAGGGAGTGGGAAGGGGATGGAGGGGTGGCGAGAGAGGAAGATAGGTAGTGGGGGAACGAGCCAAACCAGAATTTGGAGATGAATTTTGCAGTGTGTATCCTGTGTCTGCTTGTAAGCGATGGGAAGGCCAGAGAGTGGTAGAGTTCACAGTAATGAGTGAGGGGAGGAGAGTCCAGAGTGAACCGGCAGAAGGAGTTGAAGAGGGTGTCCAATCTGGTTAGGGATAACTTGGGTGCATCACTGTAGACTACATCACAGTAATCGAAGATAGGGAGAATCATCTTCTTGACAAGTTCACACCTAACTGGTAGTGATAAACTACTGCGGTTCCTGTATAGGGCGCTTAGTTTGGGACGCAGGTTTTGCAGGATGGCATTAACATGGCCAGAGAAATTTAAGTGTTGATCCAGCCAGACACCAAGGTATCTGAAGGAGGAGGTGTCCTCTAGTATAGTCCCATCAAGAGTGTGGAAAGAGGGCAAGGATTGAAGCCTCGAGAGTCTCTGCCTAGTGCTGAAGGTCATGGAGACTGTCTTCTTGGCGTTGATAAAGAGTCAATGTTGATGAAACATTGGCTGCCATACACTTCTATCATGCCTGTTGCCTTAGGGGACACTCACCCAGCTACCACTGGAGGGGATGAAGCTATGTCCTGTACAAGGATGTGGTTGTTAGGGTGGGGTACCCCAGATGGGTTTTCTAGGACTCCTGAAATACCTGGTGACAGCAGCCATGCTACTTGACCCCAGATCCCATCCCCCACTTACTAGATTGTTACTCTTTCCTATCTACTGTAGATTTCTCCACAGAGTATCCTCTATATTACTTGCTGCAGAAGCATGAACCAAACACAGGAACAGTACTTTTACCTCCCACCCCCGTTGTAGCCAACGATTACAGACTGACTCCCTCAGTGGGAAGAACCGGTGCCTTACCTGCACCTTGCAGTTAACCTTCAACCAATCTACTGACCTGCTGTAGGGTTTCAAATGTACCAGCGCCCCAAATACTCTAGAGTCACTTGGTTTACTTGGAAATAAGTACTGCCTGTGGTCACTCTGTTGGCTGCTTGTAGTCACGCGCTCTAGTCACACATCAAAAGGCTGGAAGTTCACCATAGTCTGCCTCCTACCACTCACCACTCCACAATCTCTGCTCCATCTCTATAGTGAACAAACCCCACTAAGCATTTCCAAATCACAGCATTTGTGCACAGAAAAATGCTGTTAAATTCAGTTTACTTACTAGTGCAGTAGAGGTCAGCCCTAGCAACTTTCAACTGAACATAACATACTCAGGGACTCCCAAAATTAGATTATATTTGCCCTATTGTCTGCATGCAGTCACATGCTGTAGCCAGGCACACAAAGTTCTTCCTGCCCCTCACTACTCCACAATCCCTATTCTATCTCAGCGGCCACCAAACCATCAGCAAAGGTTTAAACATCAAAGCATTTGTGCCCAGAAAAATGCTATTAAGTTCACATTACTTGGGTAGCACAGCAGAGTTTAGTCCCAGCAGCTTCCAACAGCATTATGCCAAACATATCATCATTATACTGACAGCATTATGCCAGACATTTGAAAACAGTTATAAAATAGTAAGCCACAGTATTAGTGTTGTATTTTAGTACTGTATGTAACTAACATGTTTGGATCCAGCAGATATGGGATTCAAGAAGTTAAACTGGTGGAATAATTTAATCAATTTTCTTTATTGCATCGACCTTTGCTGTTAGCTATAAACATCTCTAAGAGACAAAAATGACACGTTGCATGACTAAAGGTTAATAAACATTACACACTTCTCATCTGCCTGTTTAATTACCAGCTGCATGCTTTTAATTACATATGTATCTGTGCCACTGTGCTGTTAGGAATGCAGTGTTAAAGGCACACATTTTACTTGTTTCTTAGACACCAAGAAATCCAAGTGTCATAGCAACCAAACAGAACATTTCTGACATGCATTAATTAATCGCCCATTAAGCAGCAAAGTTTCTGGTGTTCAGTGTTTTCAGGCTGCGTTTTGACATAGGTTTGACATTTTTTCCATCTTAAGTAGTACTTATAATTACATATGTTTCTTCATGGAATGTGGCTTAAATACTTACACCATAGCTAGCATGGCTAGTCTATAGAATTCTGCAGGTGGGGGTATTTGAGGTCCTGATGTGCTTTTTGCCATCACTATATGCATAAATAATACCCATATACCCCTTTGTATGTACTGTACATGCACAGATTAGGTAAAAATAAAAAAGGTCTACTCGACTCATTGATCCCTTTGCATTTGATTGGAAAAAACATGATCACAGATTTCTTTTCACTCTCATCTTATTGAAAGACATGGGACTGAAGTTCAGAAACCACGCACTGCTTGGAAATTGCATTTTCTTGCAGCTTAATGCATGCTAGGCACATTTGCCCTTATTTAACAGGTCTACATTGTTAAAATAGAACAATGCATCATGTGGGCAGATTGCCCAGTTAGCTTTATTTGAATGAGTGCCCCATTTCCTTCAGGCGCGCATCTCTTAATTCTGTAACACACTTTGACACATATCCTGCAGGCAGTGGTGTCCTATGGGAAGATCATTGCTGTTAGTGTAGAAGTGGTGCAGCAAAGGGCCCCACTGTAAAAAGAGTTTGAGCAAAGCGAGGAATGTTCAATAAAGGAAGTTTTATGGGAGAAACCCTCCATAGTTTTAAAATAAAAGTGTGTAACACCTGTCTAACATGCCAAGGACAGAATGGCTAACCTGTAACCTAGCTTTACTGAGCTTGAACTTTCACTGCCTGAGAACCTTGGAGTCTCCTATTAATTAGGCTAGCTTAAGCGTATTTTTGGTTTTTGCCGCTAAAAATGCTGGACAGTTATATGAAGCAGCAGCCATGCATGGGCCTTACCATGCCTATAAATGTAAATGTTACATTTAACTGTACCACAAGATCCTAGCTAGTACTGCTGCTGAGTTCAGTACAAACTGTACGTTATATTTTAGTCATCATTTTTACTGACAGTTGTAAACTGCCTAGACTGCAAAGCCCAATTTTTTTTATGTCATTTGGACCATTTGAATGAATCACAACCTTGTATTTAACAAATGGGGTAATTTAGTGTTCTCTATAATTTTATAAGCAAAATAAAGCATTGAAGCCAGTTGTGACCAAATCAGATAAAGGCCTTAATTCTGAAAGCTCCACCACCATAGCCCCATGCATCTGAAGAAAGCGTTTTAAACTTTTACCATTAGCAAAGCCTAGCAAGAGTTGACATAAATTATGTTACACAAAACATTGTTTTTCAGAAGGTAATAAAGCCCTATTATTGTTGTAGAACTATTATATCCGACCTTGCGTCAGTACTGCCATTCCCTCTTCCTGTGACTGGTACTAAATACTGTTAAATAAATCATTTGCTTTAAAAAAATGCCCGATGACCTAGTGGCCTGACAGCAGCTCATAGCCTTAAGTCTCAGGTTGTTCCTTGGGGTGCAGAAGTGATGTATTCACTCGGGGGGGGGGGGAGTTGATGCATGTCAAGAAATAGCACGCCCCAGTAACTAGTTCACAGGTTGCTCTTTGTTTGGCGTTGGCTACAGAGGATACCTCTGACTAAAGCCTCTCATAGCCAGGGGTGGCAGAAAGTCCCCTGATTACTTCCTCTTTAAAACAAACAAGAATAAAATAGCCTGTGTAACCAGTTAATGATAGCCGCCTCCTCACCTGCTCTCTCAGAGCTATTTATCATAATACAGTGCAATACTTTTTGTATTTTATAAAGGGTTTTTCATGCATGTCACAAAGTACCGTTTAAGCAGTTGCTCAAATAAATATAAAACAAAGCAAAATATAAGACCTGGACATCAGTGTTACAAACCGTCAACACTGGTCTGTGCTCAGTTAATTTTATTGCACTTCCCCAAAATGGGATCACTGTATGGGTTCCCAGCAGTAATGTAGTCTAGTTTATAATCATCATATGCAGTGTATTAATGAAATGCTTAATCTTGATTCCTGCTGTTCCATGTTTTATTGTCATTGTGAATTTTTGTGCAATATCAGGTTTGTATTTGATAGTATTCAGTAACCCCAATAAAGAGATAGAGAAAAACCATTGACGGGATCACAGGCCTTACAGTCCACAAGTTTGTGCTTAGGACGGCATGCATGCAAGGGTCAGGAGTCAAAGACTAAGGAAAAGAGGTGGGTTCTGACACTGGATTTGCCGATAGTTGGGGAGTCTATGAGGTATAGTGAAGCGCTGTCAGGAAGGCTGTTACAGACTGAAGGGGCAGCTGAGCTGATGGACTTCCCTCTCCTAATGCCGGAGAGGGTAAGATGAGACATAAAGTGAACCCCAATGCTTTACTGATTTATGTATTTAGTTATTTTTTGTTGTCTAGGCAAGTGCACTGGACAGTCAGAGGCCTATTTTGTGGCACAGCCCAGAGCATTTTACAGAATAGTAACAGCAATGGCAGTGTTACAATACAGATTAGGGTGCAGACAGATACAGTATGATACTATAATAAAAAAACAAGAATATATGGATCTGTTCATGAAAAAGGGTTATCAATGTCCACCATACAGTGCATAGCACATGTTTCAAAATCAAGAACTGTCAGTTATATCTTTTTGACTAAATCTGAAAGCTGGTTATATATGCAGATAAATTATATAATTGTAGAATTCTAGGGTATCCATATTTTTTTTGATGGGGTGTCCCGCTCCATTTTACTGCTTTTTTAATCTGAAAAAGTGTGACATGCGAAAACACATGTTTTATGATTTTTTTTTTAATCTCTATTTCTCACTCTGCAGGACCGGGCATCCTTCCAGAGTACCCACTCGGCTAAGTCTCTACTCCCAGCCCCCCCCAGATCACCCCTCAGTGGCCTTTCTGAAATTAGAGGGGCCTACCTGGCGTTGGGTCGGGCCTTGAAGTCCACTGGTGCGCTGGGTCGGCGGTGGGATGGATGCCCCTGGAGTCTACTTCATCTGTCAGCTCTGCAGAGGGCTTTTCTGTGTTTTTCTTTCCCCAAGGGCTCGGACGTGCAATGGCGGTTTGGGCACGCTGCCACTGCCCGACAGCCCTCTGCAGCTGCATGCCACCAGACTGTGCTGCACCTGACTGCTTCCAGTTGCTGCTACAGAGTGGCACATCCTCCATACCCTCCCCAGGGAAAGGAGAGCTGTCCAGCAGATGCTCAATCCCTTCCGTCCCCTGCCGACCAGCAGCGGCCCTGGCTTGTTCCCAAACCCGGGTCGCCGGTGTGGCGCGAGGTGTGGTGTCCAGCACCTCAGCCCTCAGTGTCACCAGGCCGACTATGAATTATTTTTGCAAGCTTTATTTACTGTTTTCCCATAACAAAGTAAATCTGCTTACTAATCTGGAGTTGTGTTTTTACTATCTGTACTCTTTAGCCCATTGTAATGCTCCATTTTAAATTTGTGCAGCTTTGTATTTAGTGTGATGAATGTAACAGTTGGTGTCACAGCATGTTACATTCACACACATGGCCCTCAAATCTGTAATTGTGCTATTAGCACTTTAAAGAGGACCTATCATGAAACGTTCAATGTTTTTATTTAATCTCACCCTGAACTGTGATTGTGCATGGCATAATTCTGCCGTCTGGAGTTCCGTTTTTCAGTTCTGAATAAATTTAGTACAACCACACTGAGCTGTCTGGATGCAGGGTTTCTCTGAGTATGTATTCTGCAGCAGTGTTCGTGTGATGTCAGAATGGGTAGATCTGTTCACCGTATGAACCAGAATGGCGAGAGAGGTGACTTCAAAGCTGTGCTGCCGACTGTAGCAAATAATCTGAAAGAAATCACTGTGCCCAGTAAATAAAGCTACCTTTGTTAAAATGTGTGACTAGTGTTTTTTATTTATTGTGTTTTGTGCTGTAAAAATCCTTGGAGGAGAGCCCTTCCCCCCCGCACCTGCATATTGAATAGCTGGATCACTGAACATGCATTGTACATAGCCTTGTGGCAATTGTGTTTGTGATAATTTTCCACACATTTTTGACAATATACAACACTTTGCTTGTTATCTTTAATGTCTTCAGGCTTTTTTAAATCTGAAATGCAATTAATTCAGTACAAACAGGTCCATATACTCGTTCCCCACAAGCTGTGTACTCCTCATTGCATTCATGTGAGCTGCAGATTCAATAGAGGGGATCTAAAAAAATGTAATGTGCACAGTCAATAAATCTGGCAGAAATAAGTATTGTGCCTGTATTTCTTTTTCTGTATTGGACAGACAAAAACTGTGAAAATGTGCATTGTAGCCCAGTTCTCTACACAGTGAAAGTTCTCGATTGCGCTGAACCTGCTCACTATAAATGGTGCTGCTGGCGATCATGTTGCTGATCCTACTTTTTTTCTAATGCAGAAATGTACCCTGTTGTGTACTGTATGTTAAGTCATCTCCGGGTACCTCACTGCTACACACTATGAACAGCTTGATTCCCAGCCCTTCCCGCATCTGTGTCATGATCCATTTATGTTGTCCTGCTTTTCACTGCATGACATAACCCCAAATGAAACACTACTATTTGTAATAAATATACAGTGACAGATTGGTCAAACTTACTGGCTGTGGGTGTAGGTGCAAAAAAAGAGGAGACAATCCGCCCTCAAGGGGATCGTGCACAGTGCTACTTGTTGATGACATGTCTGCAATGCCGTAGGCAGCCACTGCAGCACTCATTCTCACATAAGTGAGACTCTCTATTATGACTTCACAAGAGCAGCAGCACTGCTCAGAGGATCTCAGTTCTGACAGTGTGCCGACCGAATGCAACACGTTTTTTCATTAATTAGAAAAGCCATGCAGAAAATCAGTACTACACTGAAAACTACACAGGTACACATGATGTAACACATGTGATTTCATGCATGACTGTAAATTGGTATATGAAAGGTGCTCTTTAAATAATTCTTTTGGCTGCTTTCCCAGTTTGCCTCCTTGTGGTAATTGACTGTGTTACTGTCTGATCTAGCTCTCTCACAGAAGGGAGAGCAACCTTTGACCCTCACTCTATTTGGAGTCACATCAGGTCCAATGTTTACCCATCAGTTTGTGACAGTTGCAGAGTCATAATTTGTCTTTCAGAACTAAGCAGCAGCCATAGAGGGAGGAGCTGAGTTGTGGTTTAAAACCCATTGCTTGCATGTGGCTTCTCCATTTTGTAGGGCTGCATTCCATGAAGATAAGCATTGCATGCAACAACAAGAACTGCAGTTACATTCACCATAGGTAGACTTCGGTTACCATCATTCCCTGATTGTGGGTCAAATTTTCACAAAGCAAATTCTAGTGACAAGTGCATGTCTAGGGAAAGTGCTGAGCATCAGTTGTAAAAGGGATTTTACTGTGCAGATGGGGTGGGGGGTTAAAATAGATCTCCTTTGTGGTGTCACTCATTACATTCACCAAGATATGTGTTGTCAGACATCACATCTACCAGTACTGTTATTATTGTCAAATTTCTCCAGGTTTTGTAGCACTATGGTAGTTATTAGTAGTAGCATATTAGCCATGAGGCATGTTCAGTAAACTTTTTAAAACTGAAACAAATGTGTGGTGTCACTTGTTACATTTACAACGTTGTGTGGTGTTAAGCATCACACTTGGCAGTAATGTAATTGTTGAATTTTTTTATGTTTTATAGCAGTATGTCAGTCAGTAGTAGTATGTTAATTAGGCAAGTTTAGTGCAGTTTTAGTAAGTCAAACATAAGTGTGGTGTCACTTGTTACATTCACCATGGTACGTGGTGTCAAACATCACACCTGTCAATCACATTATTATTGTCAAATTTCTCCAGGTTTTGTAGCATTATGTCAGTCATTAGTAGTAGCATGTTAGCCATTAGGCATGCTCAGTAAACTTTTTTTCTACTGAAACAAATGTGTGGTGTCACTTGTTACATTCACCACAGTGTTTGACACCACATACCGTGTTACATTCACCATGGTATGTGGTGTCAAACATCACACCTGTCGGTACTGTTGTTATTGTCAGATCTCTCCAAGTTTTGTAGAACTGTGTCAGTTATTAGTAGTAGCATGTTAGCCATTAGGCATGTTCAGTAAAATTTGTAAAACTGAAACAAATGTGTGGTGTCACTTGTTACATTCACCACGGTATGTGGTATTAAGCATCACACTTGCCAGTAATTTAATTGTCAAAGTTTTTCATGTTTTATGCAGTATGTCAGTCAGTAGCAGTAGTATGTTAGTTGTCAGGCATGTTTAGTACAGTTTTAGGAGTGAAACATAAGTGTGGTGTCATTTGTTACATTCACCACGGTACGTGGTGCAAAACATCAAATTTACAATGAATGCAATGTCATTATTGTAAATATTTGTTTCTAATGTTTTAATGTAACTCATTACATATGTTTATTAAAGTTTTCACTTCTAAAATAAATGTCTTGTATCAGGTGTTACATTCACCATTGCGTGTAGTGCCACTTGTTACACTCACCACAATATAGTTCTTTTATCTCAGGAACCTGTGAGGCTTTTATGTCCCAATGTGTTTCTTTTTTCATACTTGGGTCATAATATCTTGAAATGCATCACAAATGTAATCTAGAAGTAATTCGAAAATGTGACCCTCATGTCACACTTTGATAACCCATTTTCATGAACAGACCCTCATACTAGTTTTTATCAGGTCCATTCTTCCAGCAGTTCTGAATTGTATATTGGTAGAAAACATTTCAGTGCTTATTGGTAATGTGTTCAGTGCTTAGGAGCATAGTGGGTATTGAGATGGAACACTGCGGAACATGCAGGAGTGACATACAGTATCAGTAGATCTCAGTTGGTAACTATGACGGGGATATCAGAGCAGGTTAAACAGTGAGGTGGAACATAAGATCTGATTACTGTGTCTGTGAAGCAGCCCATAAGGAACAAGCATTGGGAGAGGGGGATAACCAAGTCAGATCAGAATATGCAAAGTGATGGATACCCAAGATGAAATGACAGATGTTAGTACAGACTATATCCTGCTTAGATATATTATCTTTGGTGTTGTTAAAAAAGTAAGGCTTTGCATTAATACAGTATGGCCTGGGCAATGGCAAGATATGCTTTGGAGGTAAGGTAGTGCCAAGCTTTCTACACCAAACCTAGATTACAATGAACAAATATAAAAACCTTACCAAAGTGGGGAAACAAGTTAAGTGAAGGATCAACAGTTGCTGCAAATGACATGGTTAGATATTCCCTAAAATTTCTGTAGTATCTGTAGAGAAATGTTCTTGTCTGCCCACAGTACCACTTTAGACAGGGCCCCATGTACATTACTTTGCAGCCAAGTGGACCTGCATTCCATGGCAGGACCTCGTGTGTTGCAGCCACACTGTGAGCAATTCTGCAATAGTTCTGTGATGGGCTTCACATTCTGTGGTAACTCAAGTGAGCCACAAAATGAACTCTAGCTGCTTAGAAAGAATGCCCCCCAAAATGGCAGCCTCTGGCAGTTCAGCAGATGCACAAGAAAGGCAATAAAAATCAATTTTGTTGCCATGATTTGGATTGTAGGTCATGCATGGAGAAACTGAATTTTTTTTTTGTTTGTTATTTCTTTTTTGTTACTGCAGTCTGCTTTATTCTCCCATGGCTCCCTCCCATCTGCCCAGTGCTGGTTTACTGCAGCAATGCTCCTGTGGCTTTCTCCCCCACCTGCCTACTTGCTTTAAGACCAGCACTGCCAAGTTGTAGAGCAGTGCTGCTGCAGTGGCTCCCTCCTTCCCACCCACTTGCTTGAAGAGTGGTAGTACTAGTTTATGCTGTAACACCACTCTGTTTGCTTCCTCCTACTCACCTACTTCGATGCTGGTGGAGCAGTTTGCGTCAGTGCCACTTAACTTCCACATCTCCTTTCCTCCCACCTAGTAAGGATTTACTGTGAGGTTAGAGAGCATCTCGACCGTTTTAACATTAGACATAGGTCTGCAAAGCCTCCTGTTTCATGTTTTTGCAATAATTACTAATACGTTTTCATTCCACAGTTCTGCAGTTGACAAATAGAACTTTTTTTGTTTTCATATAACAGACTTCCTGAATTGTCCTCAGTGTTTGTAGAAGGCCATAATAGTGAGTAAGCTGCAGGGCTGAGTGCCAATGTATTGGAACAGGGTTTCCCCAGTGTGACCACTGCAACCTGGGGTAGGGGGAGGAATATATAACAGAGCTGCCAGCAGATTCACACTAATTCCAGTTAAGGCTTGATCACAATCATTTTGGCCATTTAGTTGGGGGCTTTCATTGGTGATGTCTGTCACAAACCCACTCAGCAGGTCAGCCCTCTACTCTTAAAGTGCTACCTCCAAGCGTAGTCGTATGAACAGTTAACAGAACAAGGTAACCCTCTTGTCTGGTTTGGTGGATTCAAGTCAACCTTTGGTCTCAAGTTCTGGAGGGATTCAAACTGTGAACCTCTTGTTAGCGTACCCAATGTACAGGCTCAGATAATTCTGTCTTCGGGGGGCCAGATATCTTTGCCTACAGGCACCTAACCAGGTGTACAGAAATGAACCCTTAAAAACTGTAATAAAAGACCTCAGATTTAAAACGCTTACCTTTTTCCAGTTTGGTATCACCATTCAAGCTTATGTACCATGTCTGCTTTAACCATATATACTCTACTTGTAAAGGAAAGAAATCAAAGACAGACCAAGTAAGCTCTAAAAATAGAGTTTTTCCTAAAATAGATAAAAAATATGTAACACATAAAATACAGAACTATTATATCACAAGACATACAAATCTCTTAAACAAAACAGGTTTTAACAGTGCAATACTTACCACAGTACTTAGATTTGTCTCTCTCTATAAATACCTGCTTTAAGTGCTCACAGATGTTTCTTTGTCATAGTCTAGATAGAAGTGTCTCTCAAAGAAAACAGAATAATGTTTAAAAGCTGGTTTTCCCCACCTTGTTGCATGAGGTCACCTAGCTCCTCCCTGTCAGAATATATATACAAAAAATATATCTATATAAAAACAGGATGTCTTTTCCAAGTGTTAAATTCTGCAACCTCAGCATAACTCATGTTCTTCAAATGACTCTCTTTGATCTTATGATAAGCTTCCCCCTTCCAGGACATCAAAGCCTCTTTTATGACTTCGCACTAATACATCACAACCTGCTTTTCTTCCTCTAAGCGTTATAAAACTTTAGGATTTCCCCCTAGCAACTACAGCTATAATTAACTTAAAAATAGGAGATCCTTGATCAAGGCCTATTCTACTCTGTAATTAGCTTTTGGCCTTCCACGTAACACCTTGCATCTAAAACCTGTGTGTGATCTCACATGCTGTTTCAGCATTTCTCATGGAAGACAGTTCATAACACATTTTTTTTATTTTACAAAAAATCATACAGCACTCAGAACTGGCTGTCCACGTCACAATCCTTCCCACCTAGACTGAATTTGGGGGCTCTATCCCCTGCATGGGATGAGGTTCCCAAATCAGTTCACTCCTCATAGACCTTAGACAGCCCATCTGAGTTTTGTTTTTTGGCTCCAGCTCTATGTACGATTGTCATATCATACCCTTGCAAAGCAAGACTCCATCTTAGCGATCTACCATTGTTCTTTCCCATCTGCATCAGCCAAACCAGGGGGTTGCGGTCAGTCTGCACCACAAAATGCTGCCCATATAAGTATGGCTCTAATTTCTTTAGGGCCCACACTATGGCAAGACACTATTTTTCCACCATGGAATATGCTTGCTCCTGGGAAGTAACTTCCTACTCAGGTACACTACTGGGTGATCTGTCCCTTGGCTGGATGTCTGACTCAGTACTGCCCCAATACCCATGTCTGAGGCGTCAGTCTGAACTAAAAGGTTTTGCTATAGTCAGGACTTGTCAAAACAGGAGCACTGCACAGTGCCTCCTTTAGTTTGGAAAGAGGCTTCTCCACAGGCTGGGCCCCAGGTAATTTTCTTGGGCATCCTTTTCTTTGTCAGGTCAGATAGGGGAGCAGCCAGGGCACTGTAATTGGGTACAAATTTTCTGTAGTACCCTGCTGTCCCTAGAAAACTCCTGACCTGCTTCTGCGTTTCTGGTCTGGGCCACGCCTGGATTACCTCTGTCTTTATTTGGTTAGGACGGAGCTGTCCCTGGCCTACCACATGCCCGAGGTATGCCACTTCTCCCATGGCCACCCGGCACTTCTCTGATTTGACAGTGAGCCCAGCCCTCTGAATCCTGCCCAGCACTTCCCAAGGGTGGTATAGGTGTTCCTTGCAGCTGGTACTAAAGATGGCAGTGTCATCCAGGTATGCCACGGCGTACTCCTCAGCACCATTTAACACCTGGTTCACCAACCTTTGGAAAGTGGCTAGGGCGTTCTTCATTCCAAAAGGCATTACTTTAAACTCAAATAAGCCTATCAGAATGATGAAGGCCGACCTCTCCCTAGCTCTGTCTGTCAACTCTACCTGCCAATACCCCTTTGTCAGGTCAATGGTCATAAGGTAGGTTGCCCTCCCAACTTGTCCAGTTCATCCGTCCGTCCAGGGCATCGGGTGGGCATCTGACTTCGTGACTGAATTCAGTCCACGATAGTCCACACAGAAATGAGTAGAGCCATCTGGCCTAGGCACAAGGACTACGGTTGAGGCCCAGGGGCTGTGGGATCTCTGGATTACCCCTAAATCCAGCATCTCCTCCACTTCCCTCCTAATGTCTTTTTGAACAGCCTCTGACACCCGATATCCTGTCCGCCATATGGGCGTCTGTGTCCCTGTCTCCACATCATGCGTCGCTAAGGGGGTTAGTCCAGGCTTGGTGCTAAACAACGGAGCAAAGTCTGCTAAAATCTCCCCTACTTTCTGGACCTGGTCTGGGGCCAGCTGGGGAGACAATTTTACTGCCTCCACCGAGGACTCCCACTTACTTTCTTCCAGCAAATCCAGAAGGGGGTCTCCTTCATCCCTCCACTCCCCATGATTACACACTGCAAACACCATGTCAGCCTTATTTGCATATGGCTTCATCATGTTGACATGGTACATCCTTTCTGTCTGTCTTCTGTCAGGTAACTCCACAATGTAGTTCATGCCATTTACCTTCCTAACCACTTTGTACGGTCCTACCCACTCAGCCTACAGCTTGTCTTTCCGGACCAGAATAAGGACCATGACTTCCTGACCCACCATGTACACGCGAGCTCTGGCTCTGCGGTCGTACCATACTTTTTGTTTCTGTTGGGCAGCTGCCAGGTTGCTGTGGGCTGTGCCCATAAGCTCCTTCAGCCTTTCCCTAAACCTAAGGATGTAATCCACAATGGGAGTTCCCTGGATGGCGTGCTTGCTTTCCCAGTCCTCCCGGATCAAGTCTAGGGGCCCATGTACCCGACGTCCATATAAGAGTTTGAAGGGGGAAAATCCTGTCGACTATTGGGGCACCTTCCTGTATGGAAACAACAGATGGGGAAGGTATTTCTCCCATTCCCCTCCACACTGTTCAGCAAACGCCCGGAGCATTGACTTTAGGGTACCATTGAATCTTTCCGCAAGCCCATTGGCTTGTGGGTGATACGGTGTCATGCATCTCTGTACCACCCAACACTTCTCCCATAAACATTTCGTCAGGTCTGACATGAAGGAACCCCCTTGATCGGTGATTACCTCCTGCAGAAACCCAACATGGGAGAAAATCCTAGGTAAGGTATCTGCCACTTTGTCTGTCCTCAGTGAGGATAGGGTGACTGCCTCTGGGTACCAGGTGGCATAATCCACCACAGTCAGTATGAATATCTTCCCTGAGGAGCTGGGGGTATTTAAAGGCCCTGCAGTATCCATTCCCACCCTCTGGAATGGCGCCTCCACCATGGGCAATGGAATCACGGTGGCTTGGGTTTTCTTGCCCGCCTTCCCTATTTTTTGGCACCAGTGACAAGACCTGCAATACTCCTTCACCTGCTGGGTGAAGTTAGGCCAGTAGAAATTCTGGGCTATCTGCTGCGTAGTGCGCATGATTCCCAGATGACCAGACAAGGGAATATCATGTGCAATTTTGAGCAACTGCTCACGATACCCCTGGGGAACGACAAGCTGCCTGCCTAGCACCCCTCCCTCTGTGTGCACAGCCTGAGTATACATAAGTCCATTTTCCCAATAAACCTTATGTCTGCCATCACCTCCCTGTGCTCTGTCAGAGTCTGGCCAAGCCCTCAGCTTCTCTAAACTAGGGTCATTCCTCTGAGCAGCTGCAAACCCCTCACACATTCCCAAGGCATGGGACAGGTCCCCTTCAGTCACTAAACTAGGGTCCCTAGCACTAGCATCAGAGCACTCAGGATCACTGTCAATCCCAACCCTCTGACAAGGGGTCACCCCTCCCTCTTCAAAGTAACCCTCTGTAGCTGTGTGGCTACTTGCTACTGGGGAAATTTTTATCCCCTTTTTGTTAGTCTCCCCATCTGGAGACACAGGCTGGGGAACCAGCCTCTCAGTGGTTTCCACGATGGCTTCTGTGGGGTTCAGAGAACTACAGTTTTCCCTTGCCACTTGACTATGGGTAACTGCACACACCATCTCCTGTTTGAGATTGTTGCCCAGGATCACATCCACTGCTAAGGTTTGGGCTACAGCTACCTGTTGCACAGTTTCCCCTGTTTCACCCCAGTCCAGGAGAACACTGGCCAGTGGCAATGTTTTCTCTTCATCAGTGAACCCTTGTACAGTGACATATTTATTGGGTATAAGCTGACCAGGCTGTACCAGATCCCCCTTTACCAATGTCAGGGATGCCCTTGTGTCCCTTAACCCCTGTGACTGTACACCATTCACCATGACTGGGTGCATGTGTTCCCTCATGTTCACTGGCATGCTTCCAGGGACACACAAACAACCCACTTCTTTTCTAGCACCACCTTGAATATTATTGCTCACCTTTTTGGGACACTGTCTGGCAATATGCCCAATTTCTTTACATAAACAACATTCTGTTCTCTTTTTCAGAAAAATCTTTTCTTTGAAACCTTGTGCTAACTGGTTTCGGTGGAGGCAGTAAGGGTTTTAGCTGCCCTGAAGGCACGCTTTTCCCTTTCTGCACTGCCACACCCGCCCCTTTCGCTCTCAGAGCAGGTCTGCTCTTGGCATAGTGGTCCGAGAGTTCAGCAGCCTCTTGCACTGTTTTGGGATCTCGGTCCTCCAGCCAGGTTTTGAGCTCTGCAGCGCACGCCAGAAAAACGGTTCTAACAGAATCACATTTTCAATTTTATCAACAGACTTTGCCTCAATTCCTTTTGACCAATGTTTTAAAAACTGATGATGTTTCATGGCTAGCTCCTCGTAGCTCATGTCAGGGCTTCTCCTGAGCTTATGGAATTTAGCTCTGCATGATTCAGCAGTTAATTCAAACTTTTTTAACAGTACAGCTTTAAGTTTGCTGTAATCATCACTGTCCTCATTGTCCATTTGACCCAGTGCATCCCGAGCTTTCCCAGTAAGTAGCGGGGATAGCTGGAAGCTCCAGGACTCCCTAGGAATTTTAGCCTGAATATAGACTTTTTCAAAAGAATTTAAAAAGGCATCCATATCCTCCCCCCTCTTTAAATTTGGCTATTAATTTGGAATTCAATTTGCAACCCAGTCCTGTAGTCCCAGTTAAACCCAAGCCACTTACCTGCTCTGGTGCCACTGGTTGGAGTCGTAGCTTCTCCAGTTCGTGTTGCCTCTGGCGCTCCTCTCTCTTCTCCTCTGCAGCTCGCTGGCTCTCACGCTCCTCATGGTCTGCCTCCCTCTGTTCTCGCTCTGCCTCTTGGCATTCTCACTGTGCCTCACGGTCCGCCTCTCATTTCTCTCACTCCCTCTTCTCCTGGAACTCCAGCTCCATCCTGCGCAACCCTATTTGCAGCCTGAGTACTTCTGGATCCAGGAAACTGGTGACCTTTCCCCTGCTGCTGTGGCTCTTCACTGACAGTGGCCCTGTTTTCCTCCTCAACGGATCTGGACACTGCACTGGCCCATAGCCCTGCCACACTCGAGGTTTGGTCCTTTTCAGTCTCAGTCTGTGACTCGCTGCTCTGGGTATCTGCTACAATCAGGGCATCTATGAGGTTCTGCTTGCTAGCTTTCACCGCAAACAGGACTTCTCTGTCCCCGCACAACTGCTTTAAGGAGTCTACAGTGTGCCTGCTGTAGTCGGAAGCCATCTTCTTCCCTGACTACTGCTACTCTGACTTGCACTTTAGGAAAAAAAAATAAACTGGGTAGGAACATGACTGTACGCCAAGTGATAGAGTTCTGTTTCCTTTTTAAAAACAAATCACTGCCTTTTTCTTTCTTTGCAGGTGAGATTACGGTCTCAAGCTGACACGCTGAGCAATAAAAGCTTGTAATACCAAAATTTGTCCCACCTCTGCCACCAACCTGTCACAAACCCACTCAGCAGGTCAGCCCTCTACTCCCAAAGTGCCAACCTCCGAGCATAGTCTTGTGAACAGTTAACAGAACAAGGTAACCCTCTTGTCTGATTTGGTGGATTCAAGTCAACCTTTGGTCTCAAGTTCTGGAGGGATTCAAGCTGTGAACCTCTTGTTAGCATACCCAATGTACAGGCTCAGATAATTCTGTATTCGGGGGGCCAGATATCTTTGCCTACAGGCACCTAACCAGGTGTACAGAAATGAACCCTTAAAAACTGTAATAAAAGACCTCAGATTTAAAACGCTTACCTTTTTCCAGTTTGGTATCACCATTCAAACTTATGTACCATGTCTGTTTTAACCATATATACTCTACTTGTAAAGGAAAGAAATCAAAGACAGACCAAGTAAGCTCTAAAAATAAAGTTTTACTAAAATAGATAAAAAATATGTAACACATAAAATACAGAACTATTATATCACAAGACATACAAATCTCTTAAAACAGGTTTTAACAGTGCAATTCTTACTACAGTACTTAGATTTGTCTCTCTTTCTAAATACCTGCTTAAAGTGCTCACAGATGTTTTTTGTCAGTGTCTAGATAGAAGTGTCTCTCAAGGAAAACAAAATAATGTTTAAAAGCTGGTTTTCCCCACCTTTTTGCATGAGGTCACCTAGCTCCTCCCTGTCAGAATATATATATATATAAAATATATATCTATATAAAAACAGGATGTCCTTTCCAAGTATTAGATTCTGCAAACTCAGCATAACTCATGTTCTTCAAATTACTTTCTTTGATCTTATGATAAGCTTCCCCCTTCCAGGACATCAAAGACTCTTTTATGACTTTGCACTAATACATCACAATCTGCTTTTCTTCCTCTAAGCATTATAAAACTTTAGGATTTCCATCCTAGCAACTACAGCTATAAATAACTTAAAAAAGGAGATCCTTGATCAAGGCCTGTTCTACTCTGTAATTAGCTTCTGGCCTTCCACATAACACCTTGTATTTAAAACCTGTGTGTGTGTGTGTGTGTGTGTGTGATCTCACATGCTGTTTCAGCATTTCTCATGGGAGACAGTTCATAACACATTTTTTTTATTTTACAAAAAATCATACAGCACTCAGAACTGGCTGTCCACATCACAATGACCATTTTTACTGTACCAACATGCTGTTTCTGCAGCAGAGACTTGTTTCCGTGACAGGACCATATTTCTGAGGCAATGACCACAACTGCAGAATTGCAGAAATTTGGGGCCCTGACTATAGGGCAACCAGAGAGCATCTTTTTAGAAATATCTGACCTTGTCTTTTGCTGGAACTGTAAGGTGATACTCAGGTACTTAAATATGGCAACCTCTTCAGGAGGAGAGCCATCAAGACAAGCAATATCAAGGTTGGGGCACACAACTCAGTTTGGGTTTTGTACCCAAATAGCATGGCATTTGGCTTATGTTAGCTAAGCATCAGATTGTTTTTGAGTAGCCAGGACTGTATACTGCAAAAGTATGGACAAAGTTCAGTCTCAGGTCAGATAGATTCTTGGAGCTGCTATAAATAATTATGCCATCAGCATACAGTAGACTATTACAGTAGCTGCTGGCTGAAGGAAACTTATTTTGGAGAGTGAGAATAATACTGGGTCAAGGATAGAACCAAATGGAATACTAATGCTAGTACAAATCATTTTAGATGCAATGTTACCCATTATCACCTGCTGCCTCCTGTTATGCAAAGAACTTAAAAAAAACATTTTAGAACAGTGTGGGAGATACCAAGCTTAGCTACTTGATCACAGAGAAGAATGTGGTCCACTAAGTTGAAGGCTTTCATGAGATATACAAACGCTGCACCTTTTAGTTATGCAACATCCATAAATTTGTTAAGATCAGTGATAAGTTTGACAAGGGCATTGTACACGCTGTATCCTTTTACAAAACCATACTGAGAGGGATACAGAATGTTACATGTGTTGAGGAATTGATAGAGTTGTGTGAACACAATTCAAGTAATTTGCATAGGGCAATAATTATAGCATTACCAGATGTCATTACATCTTTTAAGTACCTGGGAATCTACTTAGACCAGTACTTTTGTCAGATCAGCTAAATCACAGATCTGCCAAGATTAGCAAAATGATTGTCTCACTCTTTAGGTTCAAGGGATGGTTATCAGATGATACTTGCCATCCAACCACAATATTCTTTACCTGTTGGACTATGGTGCTGTACTGTTTGCCTCACCTGTAGAAACATGTTTGTTTGTTTTTTTATGTATTTCAAAAGTTTCACTAGGAATGACATACTGAGCTGAATAGCCACTCGTTTCCAGATGCATCCTAGGGGAGAATGGGCAAGGGAGAAGATAAACAGAGCATTTACAGAACAGTGTTTATAGTATTAACAAAATAGTTACAGTATTTACAAATAGAAATAGAACTGACCATATCAGCAAAATATGCAGTAAGAGGTGTTCAGTAGTAAGTAAGAGGTGCTCTAAATTAAGAATACTTTACGATTAAGAATACTTTGCAGTTTTATTGGGTGATTCATTTTAAACGTTGGCAGAGAGGTCCACTGCTGTAGAACCTATGGTCACTTAAGCTGGCTCTCATTAGATGCCAGTATTTAAATGAACACAGGATGGTTCCATCTTTATGATCCCAGCTACAGAATCAACAGATTCCTTAGCTGCTTTGACAAAGCCACGTGACAGACCTCAGACTCTTAAAGGGGACAGGAAATCTGTGCTAATTGGCAGCAGTTAGTAATGTTCCTAGTAAGAGAAATGATAAACTTGCCTCCAGATGAACCATATTTAACTTTACCTTAATAAACATTGATGTGAAAAACTGTGTTTTCAGTTGTTTTCTTTTTATGGACAACATTCTGAACAGTTCTCTTCATGGAACCAGTAATTTGGAGTGTTTACTATGTCATGGTTTGAGTACAGAATGCTAAACATGAGCTATTGTCCTCTCAGAACCATGCTTAGAGTTCTTTGCTCAAACCGTGACATAGTTAAAACTCCATATCACTGGTTCCATGAACAGAGCTGCAACAGAATGCTGCCCATAAAACCAAAACAATACAAAGTACAGTTTCTCACATCACGTTTTATTCAGGTACAGTTACATGTGGGATAATTTAGGCTTGTGGATATCATTTCTGTAAACGGGAACATTATAAACAGCTACCAATTAGAAATCATGTCCTGTCCTCTTTAAATCCTCTACAGATAATCAGTTAACTGTTCCCTTCTGTAGAACCCAACGTTACATACTGTAGCTGTTACTTATTGTAATTGTAAACTTTTCCTGTTGTTCTGGGTCATCACTGTAAATGGGCCTTGTGTCCACTGGGCCTTTCCCAGTTAGCAAATAATTACAATTAAATAAGGGTCACCAGCTGTAGCGTGTAATTTTTTCTTGTAAAAGAGACTTTTCTTTGATCTATTTATTTATTTATTGAAATGTTTCACCAGGAAGACACACTGAGCAACAAGTCTCTCTTCTCCCGGTGCGACCTGGGGGGAAGGGGTACAACTGGAATGAGACGTTAAACATTCAAGTTACAAGGTCAACATTAACAGACAGTTGTAAGGCAGGTGTTACAAACAGTGTTACAACAGTGTTGAGCATAACATGTAGAAAGAGTGAACAAAAATTAAGGGCCAGTTTAATAAGTAAACAAGTGCTTACATAAAAGAAAAGGGGGAAAGGGGATGGAGGGGAGAGGTGGGGAAGGGGGAAGAGTCATGCCCCTGGAGACCCCTTCAGGATGTGAGGAACCCTGTAAGGGGACTGGGGGGACCAGAGAGAAGGGGATAAGGCAGTGCCCCAGAGAGACCCCTATAAGATGGTGGGGGAAGGGAGTAGATAAGAGATATAAGCCCCTTGGGGGATAAGGAGAGGGACCCATGGAGAGCATTCAGGGTCCTTTACATTCTGTGAGAGATCAAGGGAGGCCAGTAAGGAGGGGCAATTAGTGGAAAGGGGAGAAAGGCTAGAGATTTTGGGGGGTGGATGTGCACAGGATAAAATGAAAGTGAGGGTAGGGTGGTAGGGGTTTGTCCATGGCTTAGAGGAGGGAATTAGGGAGGGACATGGTAGGAGCAGCTAGGTGCAAGGTAATTATTGAGGGCAGAGTTGATGGAGTAGGTGGAAGATGAGTGCCAGATTTGGGGGAGGAGGGTATTCCAAATTTTTGGGAGGTGGTGAGAGTAACTAGATTGGCCAATTTGGGTGGATCTAGGGGGACAACCAGGGTCAGTTGATCTAAAGGAATGGGAGGGTGGGGGGTGTTATAAAGGAGGAGGTGAGGTAGGAATGGAGCTCACCCAACCAGTGCTTGGAGGTGAATTTAGCACAGTCACGAGTTGCCTATTTGTCAGAGAGGGAAGGATAGGGCATGATAAAGATCACAGTGATGGGTGCGGGGGCATCTAGGGCAAAGGAGCAGAAGAAGCTGAAGAGGGTGTCCAGTCTGGCCAGGGAGGACTTAGTGGCAGCACCATAGACCACATCACAGTAGTTGAAAATGGGCAATGTCATCTTATGAACAAGTTCACGCCTAGCTGTAAGAGGGATGCCACTCTGGTTCCTGAACAGGGCACCAAGCTTGGGGTGCAGTTTATTCTGGATGGCATCACTATATCCAGAGAAGTTTAGATGTTGGCCCAACCAAACACCTAAGTACCTGAAAGAGGATGTGTCCTCAAGTAAAGTCCCCAAGTAAAGTACTAATGTATTTCTTGTACAGATTACGTAACCTCTGATATTTATTTCATCCCCAAGAGAAAGTCACATTTCTTAAACTTGTCCCTTATACCAGCCTGTGTCTCTGGCTTTTAATTGTACCAGGAGGTCACCTAGTAGCCAGTCTGTTGTACAGCCTTTTAGCCGATGACTAGTAATTGGGGCATTCCAGATCTTCCTGGACCATATGTTCACCATTGATTCACACTGATGGGTTCTGAGCCGGAGGTGCTTGGACCCTGTGGGAGCCAGAACTTTTCAGGAGGGCCGAGGTAGGCTGCATGCATGCATGTCACCACGAGACTAGTTTGTGCTGCATAGCCTACCTCAGCACCAGCTCTCAACCACCTCAGTTCCTTTTTTCCCCGCCATCAAGTGCACTTCAGTGACGATGTAGCTCACCCGTCGGGAGTCAGATCTTCACATCAATATGACAACAGCATTCAGTTCATTTCATTTTAGTTATTAAAGCTAGTGTTTGTTGGTTTCGTACAGTTTAGTTAACAAAAAAAAGAAAACTTTCTTTTCAGTTTTTCTCAGCCCTGCTGAACAACAGCCTCAGACCATGATGAGGATGGTGACAGTAGGAAGCCTCTTCAGGCATGTTGTTCCAGCAGTAGGGCTGCATCCAATCCACTTCCCTTGCTGAGGGAGAGTTCTGATGATGGGCAGTCCTGTGGTCAGGGGGGGAGGGCAGCTCTACTGTAAACACAAAAAGAAGTGGGCCACTCTCAATCCCAGTTGAGGAACTGGCGCAGCTCGGCCTCTAGTTCTTCCTCTTCCCGGAGGAATGGGAAAAAGCAGTACCGCTTGAGATCACCCTATGGTAGGTGTGCTGCAAGGTCTTCTAGGACTGGGAGCAGGAGGCCTTTCCTGGCACTGCTGATATCTCCAGTGACTCCTGCTCGTGGTCATTCTAGGTCTTGGCCCGGAGTCCCTCTCTGTCCAGGTAGTAGCAAAAAAGCTGTGGCACACACACCCATAATATGACACCAGAGCATAAACCTCATACAGATTTATTTATTAGCTCATAATAAAAGGCACACCAGGATTAGCCTGATGTGTTTCTAATCTTGAGACCCTCTCTGTCCTCTTGTGGGGATTCTAATGGGCAGTTTCACCACTGGGCAGCTCTTATGGAGCAGTGGGTACAGCCTCTGGCTCATTCTGGGTCTCTTGGGGCCAGGGACTCCGGTGACACAGTCGGACTATTCTAGCCAGGTAGAGCACTTGGCTACATCAAATGGATCCTGATCCTTTGTCATTGAACACACCACCGACACCGGTTCCACTAGCCATACCCTCCTCACAGTGTCACTGTGTTGGGACTGGCCCAGGTACCTTCTCCGGTCACTTTGATGCTGGCTGGACTTTCATCGTGGGCAGTGATGGGTTTAGGAACAGGTTCAGACCCCTGGGCCAGTTCCAGCACTGCACCCGGTGCTGCACCTGATGACGCCTGTGATGATGAGAACTCCCTCAGCATCAGGCCTAGTCTCTTTGGTGACACCAGCCCCTGTGGGGTTGGGGTCGGTGCTGGCACCAACTCCTCTAGTGGTGGTGCCAGGTCCGGTGCCAGCTCCTCCTGGGTGGCGCTGGGTCCTCTGCTAGTGCCGGTGTCACCTGTCTTTCTAACCCCCAGAGCTAGGCTAGGCATTTCTAGGTCCACCCCTCTCCCAGTCTCTCTTTCCAGAGAGGAGTTGGAGGGGGACAAGTCTGACCCCGACCTCATTATTTCTGAGAGTGGTGATGATGACCTCTTTTACAGCCTGGATGACCCTACTCCAGGCGCTCCTCCTGTTCCACAGGAGGACCTTCTTTCCTCAGACTTTGCTTTGCAGTATGCATGCAACCCTTGCCCTCAAGACCTCTGTCTTTGACCCAGGGAAATGGCTGCATCTGGAATGGCTCCATGTTCCCAGTATTTTGGTTAACCTTACACCTCCTGTTCCACCTACTTTTACGACTCTGTTGGAGGCAGCATGGGCCAGGCTTGCTTCCATTCATTCTGTCTGTAAGCAGATAGATTGTAAATATATTGCTCCTAAAGACAGGCGTAGTCTGGCTTCCCAGCCTATTGCCGACAAGAGTGCCATTCAGGCTGAGAATGACAAAGCCAGCCTCACTCAAGAGGTTACGAAACACCCCCTCAATAAGGAGTCTCATAAGATTGATATGATGGGGAAAAAGAGCTTTTGCTGCAGCTACCTTGAGTGTGTGAATAGCTAGCTATCAAGGGCGTTTCTCCCAGTATTTGTATGCCCTTTGGACCTCTCTCAAGTCTCTCGCTGAGGCCTTGCCAGAATTGGAAACTAAGCAGAAAATCCTTCAGATTGTTACCCATGGTATAAAGTCTGTCAGTCATCAGGTAAAGGTGGCTATGGACACATATGACGCTGCTTCTCGCTCTGCTGCCACAGATATCTGCATTAGGAGACACTCCTGGCTGCAGACATCAGGTTTTTCCAATGATGCCTAACAGCAAGTCATGAATGTCCCCTTCAGTGGCTCTTATCTGTTCAGCCAACAGGTGGAACAGTCCCTCGAGGCCTCTAAAAAGGCTAGAACAGCCATTAAGACTGCTTGGCCTACCCCAGCTCACCTGCAGAAAGGGAAGGGCTGAGTCTTCTACCACAGAGGAGCCCAAGTCAAGTGCCAGCCTCCTCAACCACAGAAGAAGGTGGCGTTGAAGGCACAGGCCCCAAAGACACCTAGTGCCACCCTCTGAAGCTCTGGCCCCGGCTCTGCCTCAGCTGTCTGAGGCAGACCTCTTATCTCAGGGGAGGGGTGAGGCATCTGACTCAGTTTTACTGTCAGTGGATGTCCATCACTACATACAAGTGGGTCTCGAGAATCATCTTAGAGGGATACTTACTGAATTTCTCAGAGATCCCTCCAGATTATCCTCCCAAAAGGCAGCTTCCCGTGTTGGACCTTCTTGCCATGGAGATAGTGGGCCTCTTGAGCAACAGGGCAGTAAAAGTAGTGCCAGACATAGAGTGCAGCATAGGCTTCTATTCCTATTACTTCCTCGTTCTGAAGTAGTCAAGGGCATGCACCCCATTCTCGACCTCAGAAAACTGAACACATTTCTGCACTGAGAGAAGTTCAGGATGGTCTCCCTAAGGACTCTCCTGCCGCTTCTCAAGTCCCAGGACTGGTAGGCCTTCCAGGACATGCAGGACACCTACCAACATATTCTGGTCCATCCCAGCTATCATGAATTTCTCAGTTTCGTGGCTTTGGGCCATCAGCCCTTTGGGCTATCCTTGGTACCTCAAGTCTTCACAAAGTGCTTTACAGTTCTCGTAGCGCACCTTCGAAAACTCGAGCCTCAAGTTTTTCCCTATCTGGATGACTGGCTACTAGCCAGCCCATCCGAACAGGGCATGGAACAAGCAGTGACCACAGTGCTCAGTTCCTGACCTCCATGGGGGTTCTGCTAAATCTAGAGAAATTACAGCTTCAACCCACTCAGCAGCTCCTCTTTATCGGAGCCCTCTTGGACACTACCAAGGTGAGGGCCTTCCTCCTGGAAGACAGAAGGAAAGCCATCCTTCAGATGGCACACTTCATCATGGAGAACAAGTCAGTCCAGGTTCACGCCATGCAGCGCATGCTGGGCCTCACAACTTCCTCTGTCTTCACAGTGCCTCTAGCATGTCTGAGCATTATTGCATTATTGAAATGTTTCACCAGGAAGGCACACTGAGCAACAGGGTGATCATCTCCCGGTGTGACATGGGGGAAGGGGTACAATAGGGATGAGACATTTTACATTCAAGTTACAAAGATCAACATAGCATACAATTAATTAGAACTCTCCAGGATGCTGGGGACCCTGCAAGGGGACCTGGAAGGCTAAGGACAGGTAGATGGGGGAAAAAACAGGTGGCAAGCCTAGGCACTATAGGACCCCTTCAAGATGCTGAGAACCCTGCAAGGGGAATGTGAAGGTTAGATAAGAAGGGGAAGGGAGAAAGGTATGAGAACTAGCACCTAGGAGGGGGTAGGGTCAGTAGAGGCAGTAGAGTAGAGTCAATAGAGGCATTGGGTAAATTCCAACGGGGGATGAACTGCAAGGCACAAGATGAAAGAAAGTAAGGCAGATCATAACAGGAACAGTTAGGTGCAAGATAGTTGGAGAGGGCAATGTTGCTGGAATAGAGGGAAGAGGAGTGTCGGATTTGGGGAGGTAGAGAGTTCCATATTTTAGGGAAATGGTGAGAGTACCCACACTGGCCGGAGAGGGTGGAGTGATGGGGGACAGTTAGTGTGTGAGTGTCGGTAGATCAGAGGGAGTGGGAAGGAGGAGGGGTTGTTATAAATGAGGGGGAGAGGTAGGAAGGGAGTTCACCCAGCCAGTGTTTAGCAGTGAATTTAGCACAGTGTGAGAGGCGTCTGTTTGTAAGGAAGGGGAAGGAAAGGGCTCGATAGAGATCACAGTGGTGGGTGCGAGAGGGAGCATCAAGGGAAAAGCAGCCGAAGGAGTTGAAGAGAGTGTCCAATCTCATCAGGGAGGACCTAGGAGCATCATCATAGACTGCATCGCAGTAGTCAAAAATGGGGAGGATCATCTTCTGGCCAAGCTCATGCCTAGCCGCAGGAGGAATGCAACTGCGGTTCTTGAACAAGGCATCGAGCTTGGGGTGCAATTTTTTCTGGATGGTGTCAGTGTGTCCAGAGAAGCTGAGGTGTTGGTCTAACCAAACCCCAGGGTATTTGAAGGACGAGGTGCCCTCAAGTAAAGTCCTGTCAAGAATGTGGAAAGTGGGCAGGGAGAAAGTCTGTGCCTTGTGCCAAAGGTCATGGAGACTGTCTTCTTGGAATTGAGGAATAACTGTTGGTTTGAAAATCAAAGCTGGACCTTGTTGAAGTCATGCTGCAAGCTGAATGTAACCTCAGCTGGGCATGAGCCAGATGCATACAGGACAGTATCATCAGCGTACATGTGTATGGCACAGGAGGGGGAGCAGACAGATGGCAGGTCATTAAGGAAGATGGAGAATGGAAGGGGACCAATCACAGAGAGCCCTGAGGGATACCAGTGCAGATCAGGAGGGGTGGCAAGATGGCATCTGCGATCTTAACTGCTTGGGTTCTACCAGATAGGTAGGCCTTAAACCAGTTAGTGGCAGAAGGGGTTAGACCAGCAGATGAGAGGGAACCGAGGAGAAGGGAGTGGGAAACAGTGTCGAAAGCCTTGGCAAGGTCAACAAATATGGCTGAGGTGAGTTGGTGAGCCGAAGTAGGAAGGTAGTGGTAGAGTGTTTTTTCCTGGAACCAGATTGAAACAGTATGAAGAAGGAGGTATCAGATAGAAAGGAGGTGAGTTGAGAGAGGACTAGATGTTCTTGTAGTTTGGCTAGGGTAGGGAGTAGCGAGATGGGGCGATAGTTTCCAGGAGATGAGGGGTCTCCACCTTTAGGTAGGGGGAGGACCACTGTGTGCTTCCATGTGGTAGGGACACTGGAGGTTGAGAAGGAGAGATTTAAGATTAAGGAGAGGGGGTAGGCAAAGGCCAGGGCTGGGAGAGAGAGGAGTTTAGGGTCAAGGTCATCTGGGGAAGATCCTTTTGAGGGGTTGATGGCGAGGAGGGAATTTAGAGTATCGGTGGGGGAGACTGAAGAGAATGAGAAGGAGGGGTGTGGGGGAAATAGGAAGTGGAGCATTTTTTTGGGGGGAGGATAGAGGGGCAGCCGTGGCATTTGAGGGGGAGGGGTAATTAGGGAGGGACTTCAGCAGTTCGGTTGCATAGGAGATATAATAGGAGTTAAATTCTGCAGCTATGGCATTGGAGTCAGCTACAAGATTGCCATTTACCTTTAGCACTGGGGAAGGAGGGCAGGACTGAAGGGTAAAGAGGGCATAAACCACCTTCCAGAACTTGGAAGGGGAATTTATGTTAGTGAGGAAAGCATTTTTGAAGTAATCGGACTTGGCTAGCCTTGTCATATGAATATACGAAATTGCCAGCAGATACAGGCCATTCGGTCTGTCTAGTCTGCTTGAGTGTGCAGCACTTCAGTCCATTAGACTGCAGCTGCCCCCCCCTCCTCATATGCCCTCCCCCCATCTCCCACCCCCTTCCGGTTTGTACCCTCCCTTTGAATATGTCCCACCCAGTCTTGAAGCCCCCAACACTCTGCAGTGATACGACTTCCTATGGCAGAGCATTCCACCCTGCCACCACCCCTTCTGTGAAATAGTGCTTCCCTAGTTCCCTCTTGAACCTGCCCCCTTCCAACTTCATAGAGTGTCCCCTGGTTTCCCTTCTGCCTTTCAGATTGAATATATACCTGGTGTCTACTCTGTTCAAACCCTTCAGATACTTGAAGGTCTCAATCATGTAACCCCCCTACAAATGGGGGTTCCCAAAAGTCTTCCAGGAGCTTTCCTGAATGCTCCAAGTCTGGGCGGTGTTTGGCATTTAAGCTGTTTAAATGTGGTTCCAAGTGAGTGCTATTTGAGCCTCCACGTACTGTCTCTTTAAGAGCTGTCTGCTTGCACATTCATTTAGTTTGTATGGGGGGACTGTGTATTTAATGCTCGAATCCCGCCCGAGCTGCTGCCAGTTCGCTCCATTTCTGCCGTCGCTACATGTACAGAGGGAGCCTTGTTGAAAGATGTAACTGTTTGCCAGAAATCATATAGAGTGACTGAGAAAATGTAGTTTGTCTAACCTGTCTTGTTTTTTAGCATGAACTGTTTCAGTGTAGCTCTTTCATTTTGGTCCTGAACTGCTGTGCTGGGCCAATTGGGTTAAGGGAGCCCTAAAATGGAGCCTGCAGATGAATCAGAACTTGGACTCTTAATTTTGAGCCAGCCACAAGGGGATTGTATGGGCAGTGACTCTGGGAAATGTAGTTTTGACCTTGGCGCCTTTTTTCCACCAACAGAGGGAGTCTCATTGTGAGTGACAGCTGAACCAGCCAACAGAATGGTGTAGAGCTAAAGGAAATGTCCTGCTCTGTGACTGGAAAGATCAGATCAGTTGTGAGTGAAGAGAGAAGGAGCGCTGTGCTTCTGCTGTGTATAGTTTCACACAGGAAGAGCATGTGAGGCCCTGAGGTTCGGCCTGCAGAGGTTGTAAGTACCAGTTCGGAATGAATCCGATTTGTGAGGAGAAAGAAGGAAATCTGAAGAATGGAAACCAGGCTCACCCTGTAGAAGACTGGAGAAATTGCTGAATCACGCTTGGTCTGTCAGGAACTGAAGCAACTATGTGTGCTTCCGGGTATTTTGCAGTAATTGCGATAGGGATCTAGGAGCAGCCTGCCTGGTATAGTACTTTCCTCTTACATATGAATGTGCGTAGTGCTTGTGGGGAATCGCTATTTCCAATCTCCTGTGCTGTGTGTTGAAGCTGGAAGCAAACCCCAGCTTGTCTCGGACTAAATACATTTGCTATCTACTACAGTGGGGTCCAGTCACAAAGACCTTGTCTCCATACCCTGTTGTCCTGGCAACCCAGAAGAACATCCACCATCCAGTTCTCAGCTTGGGTATTGTGAGTACAAATCAGGGTATTCCCCTGCAGCCTGTTTTCAATTACAAGTGTGTCATCTAATTATTGTTGTTTCACTTCTTCATGGACTGAGCCATCCGGCTCCGGATTATAATTGGGTGTTGTGCATATATTTTCTTCTACAGGGCCCTGTCCATCTGCACCTGCCGGCCAAACCCGGCAATAGACCTGGCTAGCCCCCAACCTGGGTACCCAGAGTGTGACTTTTCAGACTGTATGTGTGCACAGTACTGTGATTTAATTCTACCAATTAACCTGATTGCCCCCTCCTGTGTTACTGTCCCCTAAATAAATCAGATTTGTTGTTGTTATACTATATACTGACTGTGGTGTTGGTACTTATGGAAACAGTATTGTATTTTGCTGTGTATGTTGTTTAACCTTATTTTACAGGGGGTCCTCAGAGACATGCTGCAGAATCAGTCTCAAGGGTAAGTGGTACTTTATGAGTGAACAGTGTGTATACATGGGGTATTGGGGCTGTAATTCCTGTGTACTGTGTGAGCCACTAGAGGGAATAAAAGGGGGTCTCAGTGTCCCAGAGGGCTGTGACCAAGCTAGTCTAACCACTACAAACCCTGACCTCTGGGTGGAGGCACCCGCCATAGAACCTAGGCCCCTCAACCTGTCAGTAGTCAAGCAGGCAGGGGTAGTAGCCCTTGGGAGAGTGCCACCTGGGGGTTACAATCATATCCCCTCCTTCTTCTTTCCTCTAGGTCATATATATTGAGCTCTCTCAGTCTCTCCTCATATGATCTGTCCCCCAACCCCAGGATCATTTTTGTTGCCCTGCGCTGTACCCCCTACAGTAGTTTGATGTCCCTTTTCAAGTAGTTGCGCCAGAATTGCATGCAGTACTCTAGGTGCGGTCTCACCAGAGACCTGTACAGGGGCAAGATGACCTCCCCACTCCTAGAAGTAATCCCCCTTGCTATGCACCCTAGCATCCTGTTTGCCTTCACTGCTGCCTTCCTGCACTGATCAGAGTGGTTCATCTCCCTGGTTACCAGCACTCCCAGATCCTTCTCCTCCTTGTATTTTGCTAACGGGACACTCTCCAGCCAGTAATTGTGTCCTGGGTTCTTGCCTCCTAAATGCATCACTTTACACTTCTTGGCATTGAAACCAAGCTGCCAAGTGTGAGACCATTCCTCCAGTTTTGCTAAATCCTCCTGAAGTACTTTTGCTCCCCTGCCCCCCATCTACCTCGGCACAAATCTTTGTGTCATCTGCGAAAAGTCTGATCTTGCTCTTAATCCTTACTACAGTGTTGGCTATGAAAATGTTAAACAGAATCGGTCCCAGCACCGAGCCCTGTGGTACACCACTTGTGACTGCCCTGGGTTCAGATGCCCCCCCATTACTACCTTCTACTGTCTACACTGCAGCCAGTTCTCAACCCATCTGACCAATTTCCTCCCAGCTCCCAGACTCTTCAACTTGCAGGTCAGCCTACCATCTGGCACCAAGTCAAAGGCCTTACTGAAATCCAGGTAGAGAACATCTACCACATGTCCCCTGTCCAGTGCCCTCGTAACGCAGTCGTAAAAATCAACCAAGTTCGACTGACAGGATTGGCCTGAGACAAACCCATGCTGCCTGCTGTCCTGGAGATTGTTATCCTCAAGAAATTGCACCAGTCTTTTCTTGAGGATTGTCTCCATCAGTTTTCCCACAATTACAGTAAGGCTCACTGGTCTGTAGTTCCCCGGTTCATCCTTGGGACCACTCTTATCGAGAGGTACCACATGTGCTTCCCTTCTGTCCCTGGGCATGCACCCCAAGTTCAGAAAGATATTGAACAGGTCTGCCAAAGGCCCTGCCAGGACCCCTGGCAACTCTCTCAGCACCCTGGGGTGGACTACATCTGGGCCAGGTGCCTTGTCTACCTTCAGGGAATTAAGACCCTCCCTCACCCTTTCCACCATGATTTCCTCATTCGTGGTTGCTTCTCCCCCACCCTCTCTCACCTCTCTCACCTCTCCCTTCCTCTCAGGTACTGGCACATTCCTCGCCTTGGTGAAGACTGAACAGAAGTATTTATTAAGTACTTCTGCCTGCTTATCCCCCTTTTCTACCCACCCACTTCCTAACAATTTGATCCTTGCTCTTCCTCTTCTTTCTGATATATCTGAAGAAATCCTTTTCTCCTTCTTTGATCCCCTGCGCTAACCTCTGTTCCCTAGCCGCCTTTGCTGCCCTTACCACACTGGTCACTTCTCTAGGCTTCTTCACATATTCTTCTCTATCTTCTGCCCTGTTGGATCTCTTGCATTCCTCTTTTCCCTCACCTTCTCCACTACCTCTCTACTCATCCAACTTGGTTTCTTGGTCCTGGCTTTCTTGCTGTGGCTCATGACAAAATTTGTAGTGGCTTCAGCCAGTCCTGCCTTGATGATTGCCCATTTTTGTTCCGTGTCCATTTCTGGGCAGATGCTTTCCATATGACTTCCCAGTATGTGTCCCATCCTGCCAAAGTTCGCCCTTTTGAAGTCCAAGACCCTAGTTTTTGTAGTGGCTCCTTATCTGCTCCCCAAGTTCCATGTCAGTGTCCTCCATATGGGCCGGAGGTCTATAGACAACCCCCAGACAGATCTTGGTCCCTTTTTGGCTGTGTAGTTGCAGCCAGATTACTTACGACCTGCCCTCCTCCTCTTCTTCCCTATCACATCTGATCCCTTCCGTTATGTAAATGCCAGCCCCCCAGCCTTCCCTTTATCTCTATCCCTCTGGAATAGTTTGTACTTTGGGATGGTTAGGTCCCAGTCATGGTGCCTGTTGCCCACGTCTCAGTAATGGCAGCTATGTCCACCTCCTCCTCTGCCATCAATGCCTGCAACTCTGCCAACTTGTTCCCCAGGCTCCTAGTATTTAGTGAAACCATTCTCCACATTACTCCTATCCTTCCTGCTTCCTTGCCCTTCACTCCAACCCCTATTTCGCCTAAGGTTGTATATATCCCTGTGGTCGGGAGGAGGTCCATGGGACCTCCTCTCCTGGTGATTTCCAGCTCCAGTGCCTCCCCCCCCACCTAGTTTAAGTGATTCTTCTCGTTGATGAAATCCCCAAGCTTCTGCTTCAACACCCGTGACCCTGCCCTGCTGAGGTGTAACCTGTCCCCTGCATAAAGATCTGTGTTATCCCATGCGCTACCCCAGTCCCCCATCAATCCATACCCCTTGGTCCTACACCATTCCCTCATGTTGCCCTGGTACAGGTGTTTCGGAGCTTATGGTAGTCTGTGAGGTCATTAGGAAGCTGGGTAGATTTGTGGTGCTTCCAGGTACAATCTCTGGCTCTAAGACAGGCTAAGAGTTCTGGAATAATCCACGGTAGGTGGTTACCCCTAACCCTGGTCTGTTTGAGAGGGGCAAAGGTGTTCCAATTTATAAGGATTTTGTCTTTGAAGTAGGCTAGAGCCTTATTAACTGAGAGGGAGGAGACTAAGGGAGACCAGTCAGAGAGAGATAGGTTGTGCAGGAGAGGTTCAAGGTCTAGGGATTTGAAGGAGTGAAGTTGCAAGGTTTTATGCAGAAATTTTGGTCTGTGGATTTTCCTGACAACGGATATTGGGTTGTGGTCACTGAGAGCATCTAGGAGGATACCAGCGCTAATTATTCTGTGGGGGTGAGTGGTAAGAGCCCAGTCGATCAGGGAGTGATTTTGTGTCTTATGGTTAGGGCGGATAGGTTCTGAGATCAATTGCGAGAGGTTCAGGGCTTCAAGATCATTACATATTTTGGATGTCTTGGGAGACAGCCAGTTTAAGTTAAGGTCACCTAAAATGTATAGCTCACCAGAGTGAGAAAGGGCTACGATGAAAGTTATGAGGTCGAGAGCAATAGAGGACTTGACATTTGGGCGACAGTAAATGCCGGCTATAAAGATGGAGAGGGTGAAGGACAGAGTTAAATGAATAGCCAGTGCATCGTGGGATGCTGGGCTAGTGGATGAATAAATAATAGAATATTGGAGGGAGGTAAGAACATACATGGCAGTGCCACCACCTCTACCTGCTCGGTCTTGCCTCAGGAGGGAGTAGCCAGAAATGGAGACCGAGAGATCCGGGATCGTGCTCTTTAGCCAAGTTTCCATGATGATCAGTATGTCAGGGTTTAGAGTGGCCACCATTGTTTGTAGCAGGTCGATTTTTTGCAACAAACTAAGTATATTAAGATGAAGGATCTTGAAATCCTTCAGGAGGACAGCGGGAGCAATAGAATGGGCTGTGGTAGATAATGGAGGATTCAGAGCATGAGACGCAGACAGACCAGGGTTGGGGTGGATATCTCTGCAGGAGAGCAAGAATAGAGCTAAGATGAGGAAGTGAAGCTTGGGGCATTTAGAGTTGGATGTTGAGCAACCAGTGAAATTGGCAGGATAGTGCGCATGTGAGTAGGAGAGCAGGAGATAAAGAGCAGCAAAGAAGGGTGGAACAGTTAGTAATGAAGCATGAGGGATAGAGGGAGAATATGACCATAGTTCAAAGGGTGGGGAGGGAGTGATAGCGAGGATGTAAGTAGGGGATTGGAGATATGAGGGTGCAGAAGGCGAGTTATTCGGCATTTGTGAGTAGAGACCAGTCGGAGGGGTAAGGGAAAGTACTAGGACTAGAGAA
The DNA here is from genome assembly GCA_016271365.2 of Neoceratodus forsteri. NCBI lineage: Eukaryota > Metazoa > Chordata > Ceratodontiformes > Ceratodontidae > Neoceratodus > Neoceratodus forsteri. Next base: position 317,907,136 of record CM057454.1, read on the forward strand.
AGGGGGAAGAGAGGAGAGAAGGAGTTTCATGTTGCAGGGCATGATATGTGTAACAACATGACCTCTATATAACAGCAGCAAATCTGCAACTAGGGGTAAGAAACAAGAGAAAAAAGATGGGAGGAGCAAGGCAAGGGGTGCTAGGTCTAATTGTCTTTAACAGATGCTTAAATAGAGCAAAGGAGAGGTTATCTATATGAACAACAGGCAGGGATCACTTTAGATAAAGATTGTATCCCTCTAGTGGCAGTACAGTATAACTTGCTAATGGGAAAGTGGACACTGACACACACAAAAAAAAGAAAAAAATAATTTGATCTATAACATTTGATAAAATTACTGATTGAGCTAAGAATTCAAGATATTAAATATTCTGTACTACAACAGTTACTAACTGAACTACGGGGCTGAGAATGCAAATACAAAAAAAAAAATAGAGGCAGTAGTTGCAGCTGAAAGCAGAGCTAGGTAGAAGGAGAGAAGTCAGTCCAATCAGTCAGCAGAGATGATGTGTTAGTGTCCAATGAAGGGCCGTCTTTTGCCAGAGCGCACCAATCAATTGTACAGCTTAGGATCTGAGCACCCAGCTGAAGCAGTTACCTGGAAAGACTTCGGGGCAGGCAAGCAAAGATGGTGACTGTGGCCAGCCTATAAGCTCGCTGGAGCCACAGCTGTGGCAGCAATGCCTGCTCAGGGAAGTCCTGGGAGAGAGAGATGGTATGGTAGGAGTCTTAGTTAAGACCAGCAAAGGAGAAGGAGTGGATAAATCGGGGGTGGGCAGAGAGACAGAGATCACAAAAGATAGCTAGAATACTTCAGTAGAAGGGTGGAGAGATAGAAGGAGACAAAGGATGGCTAAAGCAGGTGATAAAAATGGGCGTCAGCAAGAAGAGGAGGGGAGAGGTCAAGAAGGGGGTCATTTGTGTTCCTAGCATTAAGACCAGGTTGAAAAACAAGTGAAGGGGGAGGCTCGGGGTGAGTGGAGCCAAGGAGAGAAGTAGCAGAATTGAGATCAGGTTGAAGAAGTGAATGCGGGGGCTGGGGCTGAGAGGAGCGAAGGACAGGAGTAGCAGCTAGGTAGTTAGATATGGACTTAGTGCCAGAGACAGAAAATGGCAGCAAAGTAGCTAGCTAAGGTGAGACCAGGAGGAACTGAGATTTTCCTGGCAGACTTTAGTATGAATGGGCTGTAAACACTCTAACAATAATTAGTAATTTAGTTCTAAATTACTTGGTAGACCATAGCTTTAAACGGGCTGTAATCACTCTAAAACAAACTGTAAATTCGATCTATAATATTTGCTAAAATTACTGATTAAGCTAAGAATTCAAGATATTAAATATGTCTTACTACAGCAGTTGCAAGCTGAACTACTGGGCAGAAAATGCAAATACAAAAAAAATAGAGGCAGTAGTTACAGCTGAAAGCAGAGCTAGATAGAAGGAGAGAAGTCAGTCCAGTCAGTCAGCAGAGACAAGGTTTTAGTGTCCAATGAAGTGCTGTCTTCTGCCAGAATGAACCAATCAGTTGTGCTGCTTAGGATCTGAGCACCCAGCTGAAGCAGTTACCTGGAAAGACTTCGGGGCAGGTGAGCAGAGATGATGACTGTGACCGGCCGATAGAAACGCTGGAGCCACAGCCGTAGCAGCGATGCCCACTCAGTGCAGTCCTGGAGGAGAGAGAGAGGGTATGGTAAGAGTCCTAGTTAAGACCAGCAAAGGACAAGGAGTGAATAAATCGGGGGGGGGGGGGCTGGCAGAGAGACAGAGAGCACAAAAGATGGCTAGAATACTTCAGTAGAAGGGTGGAGAGATAGAGGGAGACAAAGGATGGCTAAAGCAGGTGATAAAAATGGGCGTCTGCAAGAAGAGGGGAGAGGTCAAGGAGGGGTCATTTGTGTTCCAGCATTAAGATCAGGTTGAAAACAAGTGGGGGGCTGGGGTAAGAGGAGCCAAGGAGAAAAGTAGCAGAATTGAGGCCAGGTTGAAGAAGTGAATGTTGGGGGCGAGAGGAACCAATGACAGGAGTAGCAGCTAGGTAGTTAGATATGGCACAGAGGCAGAAAATGGCAGCAAAATTGATACCTAAGGTGAGGCCAGGAAGAACTGAGATTTTCCTGGTAGACTTTAGTATGAACAGGCTGTAAACACTCCAACAATAATTAGTAATTTAGTTCTAAATTACTTGGCAGACCATAGCTTTAAACGGGCTGTAATCACTTTAAAACAAACTGTAAATTCGATCTATAACATTTGCTAAAATTACAGATTGAGCTAAGAATTCAAGATATTATTTATTTTGTACTACGATTGCTAACTGAACTACTGAACTGAAAATGCAAATACAAAAACAAATACAGGCAGTAGTTACAGTTGAAAGCAGAGCTAGTTAGAAGGAGAGAAGTCAGTCCAATCAGTCAGCAGAGACAAGGTTTTAGTGTCCAATGAAGGGTTGTCTTCTGCCAGAGTGCAACAATCAATTGTGCAGCTTAGGATCCGAGCACCCAGCTGAAGCAGTTACCTGGAAAGACATTGGGGCAGGCGGGCAGAGATGATGACTGTGCCCGGCAGATGGGAACGCCGAAGCCACAGCCGTAGTGGCGATGCCCACTCAGGGAAGTCAGCTGAAGCAGAGCTAGATAGAAGGAAAGAAGTCAGTCCAATCAGTCAGCAGAGACAAAATTTTAGTGTCCGATGAAGGGCTGTCTTCTGCCAGAGTGCACCAATCAATTTTGCAGCTTAGGATCCGAGCACCCAGCTGAAGCAGTTACCTGGAAAGACTTTGGGGCAGGCAGAGATGGTGACTGTGGCCGGTTGGTAGGAATGCCAGAGCCACAGCCGTAGCAGCGATGCCGGCTCAGGGTAGTCCTGGAAAGACTTCAGGGCAGGCGGGCAGAGATGGTGACTGTAGTCGACTGGTAGGAACACTGGAGCCACAGCCGTAGCAGCGATACCCGCACAGGGAAGTCCTGGAAGAGAGAGGACTACTCAGTGGATGCTCAGCACACAGTGGTCTCCAACAATACATCCTCAGTATTACCCTATCAAAGTGATGAAGCCCCTGCTTTGATCACTTTCGTGGTGAATGCAGGAGAACAATCTCCTCCTAGATGTCCCTTTCTCACCACCTACTCGGCAGTCCTGGAAGGAAGAGAGGACTACTCAGTGGATGCTCACCACACAGTGGTCTCCAACAACACGTCCTCAGTATTACCCTTTCAAAGTGATGAAGCCCCTGCTTTGATCACTTGTGTGGTGGACACAGGAGGACAGTCTCCTCCTCGATCTCCCCTTCTCACCACCAGTGCCTCAGATAACCCTAACCACAGATGCGTTTCTGTTGGGGTGGGGAGCCCATTGACAGGGCCACCACACTCAGGGAATCTGAAGTCCTGTGGAGTTATAACTCCACATCAATGTATTGGAGATGAGAGCAGTCTTGTACACCCTTCAGACCCTAGTAGACTTTGTCCGTCACAAGGTAATCCTCCTGCAGACAGACAAGAAGTCAGTCATGTACTACATTAACAAGCAGGGGGAGCACACTCTTACCCTCTCTGCAGGGAAGCAGTAAGAATGTGGCAATGATGTCTGGAGCACAATGCTCTTATCCAAGTGATTTATTTGCCGGAGGTTCAGAACAGTCTGGCAGGCGAGCTCAGTTGGACAAAAGTAGATCCTCACGAGTGGTCATTGGCACCAGACGTCGTGTAGTCTCTCTTCAATGAGTGGGAAACCTCAAAAGTAGACCTTTTTGCACCCCCATTCAATGTCAAACTGCCTTGAGTCTGCTCCATAAATCCAGAATATGGCATTTTCTGTCAGGAAGCATTCAGGCTGTGGTGGACAGATTGCTTTCTGTACGCATTTCCTCCTGTTCCTTTAGTTCACAGGGTACTGCTCAAACTGAAAACGCACGGAGGTTAGATGATTCTGATAGCCCCATGCTGGCCTCAGCAGATATGGTTTCCACTGCTCAACAACTTGTCAGTTGCCCCTCCAAGGCCTGTCCCCCTTCGGACAGACCTTGTGATGCAGGGCTCCCCAGTACATCCCAATCTGCACTCCCTTCATCTCCACTCCTGGCTCCTGAGGAGACAGACATGAGCAGGTACAAAGTCTCTCAGCCAGGAAGACTTACATGGCCAAATAGAGACGTTTTTCTGTGTGGTGCCCCAAAACCTGTATAAATCCATTCTGATGCCCACCAGATAAGGTTTTGGAGTATTTTCTGGACCTTTTCTGATGCAGGGTTTTAAGACTCCTCAGTTAAGGTTCATTTATGCACTGTCTCAGCCTACTACGAACCAGTTCAGAACCTCACCCTAGCCCAATTGCCCCTTTTCAAGAGGTTCTTGAAAGGTATTTTGCACAAAAGGCCCCTGTCAGGAAATCTATCACCTCCTGGGACCTCAACCTTGCGTTGGACATGCTCATCCATAAACCCTTTGAACCCCTGGGTACATGTGACCTAACTTTGAAATCTGCATTTTTGGTGGCCATCTCCTCTGCCCACAAGAACTCTGAGATACATGCTTTGGTCACAGACCCTCCATAGTGCTGGTTCCCTACTGCAGGTCATAAGGGTGCTGTTTTTCTAGTCCCCCCGCACCCATCGTCACCATGAGGAAGGAACTTCAGGTACGGGACTACGCTGCATTGGCGTTCTCCACCATTACCATCCGACTCCTATAATTAAGTCTTTGGAATTTTACAGTCGGCTTACCTAGACTCATTGTACCTGGAGCAAAAATTCTCCTGTGTAGTATATAGTGGCAGTTTTAGGCAGACTATGTTATAACACTGCACATGTTAATTTTTTTATGAATTGTTGCTTTTTGCTATGATTTATATCAGCTTGTAGATCCATGTAATTTTTTTCACTTGTTTCTGCTCTCTAACAGTCCTGCTGTCTGCGTTTCATCTTTCTTTCTATGTATTGTACTATTATTATTTTTGGCAGCATCTCTTGTATTAGTATAGAACTAGATTTTTCTTTTTTAGAAAGATATGAAATATCTGCCTATAGGCTATTACTTGATTTATTCGGTGTGGGAATCAATAATATGTAACTGTTAGAGCCTACAGTTAGCAGCGAGGCACTGACTGCTGCTGTGCAAAGGTGCTTGCTGCTGCTCTGAGGGTTAAACATTTACAGCTGGGAGATGTTTTCAGGGGCCGGTTACTAGCCATCTTGCTCTGTGCTGCTAGAGTAAGTATTCCAGCTTAGCTGTGCAGTGTATAAGGAATTCTTGCTGCTCTGAGGGTTAGAGTGCTAGGCTGGGACAGGATTTTCAGGGGATAGTTCTTTAATCAGTGCTACTTGTGGCCGTATTTCCAGGGGTTAGAGAGTTAGAAAGGTCTTATGCAGCTATCTTTCCTCCCCCTACCTCATTAAGTAGCCCCACAGTGAACACATGCATCTCCCTTCCCCCTACCCTCTCTAAGCTGGTCTCTCCTCTCCTTTCCCTCTGTGCTCTCACTACAAGGGCAGGTCTTTAGCTTGCTGAATACTGTGTAACATGAGTTAGTTGTAAACTTCAGGCTGCCTACTCACCTTTATACATTTATTTCCCTCCTCAGACTCCTTTCTCAGTGCTGGTTCCCAGGGGCTACTGTAAGTCGTATGGGTGCTGTTTCCTAGTCCCCCCCACCCACGCACATCGCCACCACAAGGAAGGGACTTAAGGTATTGGACCATGCTGCATTGGTGTTCTCCACCATCACTGTCCGACTCCTTTAGTTGAGTCTTTGGAATTTTACAGTCAGCGTACATAGACTGATTGTACCTGGATCACAAATGCTCCCGAGTGGTAAAACCTGCCCACCCTCCCACCACCACTCCCACCTAGGGTGAACAATCACACTATATCCCCTCCTAGCCATATCCCTCCCCTTCAAATCACTGACACTGGTTCCACCTGTTTCAAACTGCTTCTTATCACCTTGTTCTCTACCAATAGTTTTAAACACCAGCTATAGCTCAACATACTGTTCCTTCCAAATAGCAAACAGCACACTTCCACCACACTACATCTTCCACAGATGCACCAAAGATAACTAACATTAGCTGCATGTACTGTATTGGTGACTTACAATATTAATATGAGACAGATTATAATGATATCCCACTCTAACTAACTTAAACATCTTCCATTTCTTATATTCCTTATTAAGGGACATTACTGCCCTTTTCAGTTTCCTACAAATAACAGCATCGTTCTGTGATGGGGAACATGTTCTAACCACGTAGTACAGTCCCAAATGCCCTGTGGTGATACAGCATAATTAACAAATCTATACACTTACGGGCACAACTTTTACTGAAATGCAGACTAATCTTCAGATTAATACTACAGCTGTAAAATCAAAGTCTGCTTATATGCTCCTGCTTATTTTTAGTGTGGACTCAGCTGTCTTGCCATCTTCAAGAGTAAACAATTACTCTATTTGGCCTGCCCCTATAGCCCTCACTACCTATATTATTTCAGGTCAGATCCCACCTTGCACTAAACACAATTAATAGGTCCACTTATAATAATTGTGTTCTTGCAGGGCTGTGCACCGATTTCTGATACAGTACCCCTTCTTGTGCTCCTAATCCACAATCAGTGCAAGAATTCAAGCTTGTATATGTCCAGATTACTTGTACATACTAAACAAATACAGTTGCATAATATATTCCTTATAATCCAATTAGTACCAACAGCAGCTAAGGCATTAAAAAGAATAAAATGGAGGATAGTCCAGATCCATGTCAATTCAGCGAATACAAACACAGCACGGAAATAAATCGTGTACACAACACCATGCAGACCATCAACCTCAATGCCACAATCCACTGAAAACAAACATGCCTCAACACAAAAACCTTGTGGAATGCAGCTGGACAGGTTATGTGAGGGGGACACAACTCAGGCGGGGCTAAACTCAGATTCGGCACAACAACACCGCATGGAACGTAACTAAGGTGAGGGAACTCAGGAGGGGATAAAACAGAAAGAAAAATGTAACGCACACAAAATAACAGTACCAAATTGAGACATGAACCCCAGTCGCCAGCACCACAGCCTGTCACCTTACCACTACTCCACACCGGCAGTGCACTGAAACTCAGCAAATTCAGGACCTTAGACTACTACTACTAATACAAAACACTAGACGGTGCTAAAACACTAAATCGCTCTTCACTGTTTATAACACAGATGTCACTGCAACACTTTTACTGTGGGGGGGGCTGCATCACCCAACCCACTGATCAAGGGGCTTTTCCCCTTGAACCCCACATAAATTAATATAATCAACTCTGAGGTCACACCTACCTCTGAGTAAAGGAGAATGTTTCCGAGGTCACACCTACCTCTGAGTAAAGGAGAATGTTGTACACCTTGCATGGTTGTAGCCCCCCTCATCCGCAGTACACTCACTCGGTCTCATTCCCTTGATGCTGAACTCCCTTTAGCTTTATTCATCATGCTGTAAGTGCTGCACGGTAATAGCACTTGCTCAGCAGACCGGATACCGGATAGTCCTACGTCTAAAGTGCTTAGACTTGTGCTACTTTATCTTCATGGCCATATTGCTATTGCTTTCCTCAGGGGACATTGAATCTAACCCAGGCCATATCTCATGTCCTCCTCATATTTGGGTCAAGGACATGAAATTCATCATTCTGGCAACTTTTAATATAGACTGGCTTGGTAAAAATAGAGCACCTGTGGACCAACACCTAAGTAAACTCAGTGCTACCCAAATTATTGATGAACCCACCAGGCTGGCGAACGGTGGCATCACTTGTACTTTACTAGACTGGATCATTACACCAAGAAGTGATAGAATCCTCTACTCTGGCATTCTCCCTGACATAGTCAGTGACCATTCTCCCATCTGTTGTGTTCAGAAGGCTAAACTCCTGACCCCCCCCCCCCCAAGATTAATCAGCTTCCGTGACTACTCTGAATTTGACCACTTGGCCTTTAAATCAGAAACTGTGCACATAAACTGGCCCTATCTTTGGGTCACTGACAATGACAATGTTGTTGTCATATATTTCAATACGCTATTTAGGAGACTTCAGGACAAATATGTACAGTACTTTTTACTGCTAGAAGAATCAGGGGATCCACCAACAAGTGGATTAACCATAAACGTCTAGCGCTGACAAACAATAGAGATAAACAATGGGGGGTATACAACAAGGCAACCGGTAGTGCTGCAGTGTGGGAAAAATACAGGCAGCTCCGCACCCAGTGCAAAAAAGCCATTAAACTGAGTAAAGCAGCTATTATAAATATCTCCTCTCTACCACTGATGGAGCCCCACAACAATATTGTAAACAAATAAAACATATTCTAGGTCAGAATAATACCCCCTACCACCTGATATGAACATCAACGGTATAAACTGCAACAATTCCACCACTATTGCCAGCACTTTTGACGTGCAGTTCAGTAATCTGTCCATGTATCCAGAACCTTTCTGCCATATTAACTCCTCCCCTGAGAATAACGACCCTCTGGATGACAAGTAGATTGAATACCCTCCCTTTTATATGAAAGCTGTCACAGTCTCTGAGGTGCTCAAATTGCTTAAGTGCATCTCTACATTCAAATCTGCAGGTTCTGACACACTCGAATCTAAACTGCTTCAGGTTGCTGCATCTGAGATAGCTCCTGCTGTCACCAGACTGCTCAACCTGTCCCTAATAAATGGTGTCATACCGTCTGATTGGAAACTGTCACACATTGTCCCAGTCTTTAAGAAAGGGGGCCCCTAAAAACCCTAATAACTGTAGGCCAGTTTCCATTCTACCTGTGTTGAACAAAATATTGGAAAAACTGGTACCCACCCAGCTAACAGAATATATGATCAACTATAACCTACTGTATCCTCACCAGCATGATTTTAAGAGTAATCACAGTAACTCTGCTGCCTTGCTTATGCTAACCAACCACATAGCTACTGCAATTGATAGGGGGATTACACAGGTACTGTTTCCACAGACCTCACCAAGGCCTTTGATCTTGTGGCTCATGACTTATTCCACACTAAGCCTGAAGACTTTGGACTGTCACCTGACATGCTACGATGGTTTGATAACTATCTACAACATAGACAGCAACTGGCAAAATTAGGCACATATTTTTTCAGAACCTTTATCATCTGAAATTGGAGTCCCCCAAGGTTCTATACTAGGGCCACTACTATTCTTCATACACATCAACAATCTACAAGAGTGTCTGACATGCAGTACACCCATATTATATGCAGATGACCTAATACTTATTGCTAGTTCCAAAAACATATGCAATATAAATAATATGCTATCTCATGATGTGCAGGCTGTACAAAAATGGCTACAAAATAATAAACTACTCCTAAACATGTCAAAGACTCAAGCTATGCTTTTTGGCCCCCCCACCAAAGCTTAGAAACTGTCAAACACCACTACAGATCACATATCTAGACGGTGCCCTTCAACTACCTCGGAGTCGCGTTGGATCTCTCTCTTGACTTTCACTTTCACATATCTAAGACCTGTAAAGCAGTAAATTCTAAGCTTAGCCTGGCCGATAAATTTAGGGACAATCTCACCCAGCATGCCAGCCTGTCTGTGACATGAGGCATACTACTCCCTAAGCTCATGTATAATGCCATGGCATATGCATCCCCAGCATCCAAGCTTGCATTTAGAAAGTGGGATATCACCTACAATAACATCTGCCATTTTTTGCTTTCTTCCAACAGGCTTGTTCACCACTGTGCACTACATGCAACTTTAGAATGACTCCCCCCAGTGCCTTGCGTGACTTATTACTAGGAGATACTATTTACAAAGTCCTTCACAATCTATAGCCTCAACTACTTGCAGAGTGGCTTCAATCATATTCAAACCCATATCACCTAAGGTCTTCTGACCTTAGTTTGCTTGCTATACCAAAGATAAGGACCAATCTGGGGACAGTAGCTTTTCAAAACTTTGCCCCAAGGCTGTGGAATAATATTCCACCTGGGATCCATGCTAGTACTACATATGGGGTTTAAAAAAAAAAACCTTCATAAACACCTCTTAGTTACCACTACATGTAAATACTTCCCCAATGGGTAATCTGGACAGCTATGAAATGGATACTGTGCAAATCTTGATATGTATTTAATGGATGACATACTGTTGTACTGATGTTCATGTGTTAATGTGTATTGCTGTACTTGCCTCAATTTGTAAAAGTTTCAGAATTAAAAGTCATGGAACTCAGGGATGGAACTGATTTAGCCACATTCACAGAAACCTGGTGGGATCAATCAGATGAATGGTGCAGAGGAATTCCAGGCTATAAGCTATTCTACACAAACAGAAATGAAATACGGGGTAGTGGGGTTTAATATAGAATGTCACCAGCTTTGTCTAACAAACCCGTCTGAAGATCAAATTGAAAAAGCAATACTACAGAAATTACTTTAAATACAAATCTACTTTAAAAAACTTAAAGAAACAAATACGTGTGGAGAAGTACAAAACTGAATTAAAAATAGCACACATCAAGGACAATAGCAAGACATTTTATTCCTATGTAGTTGCAAAATGCAAACACATTAGTGACATAGGGCCATTAGTCGAAAACCATAATACAATATAAAATAACCTCAAGCAAGCCAATGTCTTTAATAAGTATTTTTATTCTGTTTACAATCCTAATACAAATTCTCAATGCATTTCAAATAATCACCCTTTAAAATCTATTATGTTTTCTTCAGAAGAAATAATGTCAGCTATAAAAGAGTAAATAATAACTCATCCACAGGCCCAGATAACATAAATCCTAGGTTCATAGTTGAACTGTCACTTAGTCTTCTTGTCCCACTGTCTTTAATATTTAATAATTCAATATCCACAGGTGAGGTACCTTCAGACTGGAAAAAAATCAGTAGTCATTCCCTTATTTAAAAAAGGGATCCAGAACCAATGTTTCAAATGATTGTCCCATTAGTTTAACTTCAGTTTTGTGCAAAACTATGGAAAGTTTGGTTCAGAACAAAACTGAGGAAAAGTTGGATTCATTAGGTTTTAAGGATGCCACCCAACATGGATTTACTGCGGCCCCGGGACACTCCTGTAACACAAATTTGATTACTTCTTACAGTAAGGTGGGGGCCAGTCTAGACAATAAAGTTCCGGTTGATGTTATACTGCTAGACTTCGGCAAGGCATTCTACAAAGTGCCACATCAGGAAATGAATAATAAACTAAATATAATTGATCTAAGTTTCACATTGATTAGATGGATGCAAAAGTGGCTGTTCTATAGAACACAAAATGTCAGAACTGGCAGTCAACTTTCCACTACTAGGCTAGTTATCAGCGGGGTGCCCCAGGGGCCAGTTCTGGGGCCTACTCTATTTAATTTGTTTATAAACGACATCAACTATAAAATAAATAATTTAGTCATTAACTTTGCCGGTGACACTAACATAGGATGTGAAGTGGATACCTTTGAAAAACAATTATCTCTATCCAAAGATCTTGAAAGTGTCGAACAATGGACAATTGATGATAAAATGGTGCTTAACATTGACAAATATGTAGTAATTCACTTAGGAAGAAATAATCCAAAACATACTTACTAGCTAAGTAATACACCCATTAAAACCTCAACAAAGGAAAGAGGCCTTGGGGTAATCATTGATAACAATCTGTCAGCCTCAGACCATTGCAAAAAGATCACTCAAACTGCAAATAAGTTACTCAATAATATTAAATGGTCCTTTGTTAATAAATCAGAACAGTGCATAATTCCATTATATCATACTTATGCCCCAGCTTGATTTTTGCTCCCCATTCTGGAACCCATATCTTAAACAAGATATCAATTTGTTAGAACAGGTCCAACACAGAGCTACAAAGATTATACCTAATATTAGTCATCTACCTTATCATCATGGACTATTGAAAACTGGCTTGGTTAGTCTTGAAAACAGAAGATCTAGGGGAGACTTATTATTGCTTTTTAAGATTTTACGTAGCTCAGACTTAATGTCTCAGTGCGGAATTCTGTTAGCAGAAAATAAAGCGAACACAAGGAGCCATCGTCGACAAATTGTGGCCCCAAAGGCTATTACCAAAAAAGGGACAACTGCTTTACTGTAAGGGCCAGTATGGCTTGAAATAACCTACCATGGGAAGTCATACAAGTAAGTGAATTTGTAACATTTAAATCTCAGTTAGACAAATATCTAAACTGGCAAATAGGCACAAATTAATATCCCACACAGTTGTGGGGAGACATTTATGATTGGTACACTCCTTCTCATGTCTACACAAACCTAGTAACCTAGTAAATAGGATATAATTTATATGTTGGATATGTATCCATTCCCCTTTGCTAACTTACTATTGCATGTTATACTCCTGTACGTTATCTCTGTTCATACATTGTAATAAGTCATATATTGCATTCCTGTTGTTGTACTCTCCCGGGTCGTACCTGAAAACAGGCAGTTTTTGTCTAGTGTACCTACCTGGTTAACAAAAAACTAAATAAATATACTGTCTTCCATAGAGACAAGGTGGTTCTCCGCACATACCCCAAGTTTGTGTCTAAGGTGGTCTCGGAGTTCCATTTGAACCAGCCTTTGGTGTTGCCTACATATTTTTTCTAACTTCCAGAATGAGGAGAAGTGCACTCTCCACTCTCTGGATGTTAAAAGAGCCCTCAGGTTCTACCTCAATAAAACTAAGGACTTCTGACAGTCCAAGCAGCTCTTTGTTTCCTTCAACCCCAACTGGCTGGATCAGCCGGTTGCGATAAAATGCATTTCTACATGGATGGTAGCTTGTCTCTACCAATGTTATTCCATGGTGCAAGTCAAGTTGGAAGGCCAGATTCATGCCTACTCCACCAGAGCGGTTGCTATGTCCTTGGCAGAGGTTTGCTCTGTACCCATCACTGATATTTGCAGAGCTGCCACCTGGAGCACAGTGTGTATGTTCATCAAGCAGTATACCTTGGATGTCCATGCCAGGCAGCATGCCTGTTTTGGCAGGACAATCCTCAATAGACACTTGTCCTGAATAAGCACCAGCTTCTACTGCCTTGCCCGTGCATATTTTTATCTGAGCTTGGTACTTGAACCCATCGGTGTGAATCAATGGTGAAGATACGGTCCGAAAAGATATGACAATTATGTACTCACTATAATCCCTTGTCTTCTTGGGCCATCTTCACCATTGATTCAGGAGGCAGTATAGTCCAGTGGTTTAGGTCTTTGAGCTGCAAACCTGGAGACCTGGGTTTGAATCCCACAGCCCCCACTTGCATACTGTGTGATCCTGAGCAAGTCACTTAACTTCCTTGTGCTCCCAGGTTGCACTGGAAACAAGCTTCAGCTTAGTGTGCCTTTCCTGGTTAAACAATTTCTCCTTTCCCTTTCCCTTTCCCTTTGATTCACATGCCCACTCATCTTCCTTTGGGCTCACTCTTTCTGTCCAGTGGTCTTCACCTTCTCTTGTTTTGGTCTGGGCTGTGAAGACATTGCTTTTTTTTTTTTTAGATTTTTTATTTATTGTACCATGCAGAGAGATACATAATTATACAGCACATCCAAGTTTTTCCAAGACACTGCTTTCTCATTGTTGACTCTTCTTAACAGGTCAAAAGGGCTGTCTTATGCCCTTTTAGGTTAGGTGTTTTACTTAGGTTATGCTGCTCCTCCTCGGTAAAAAAGGTACTGAGGTGGTTGAGTGCTGGTGCCGAGGTAAGCCATGCAGCACAAGCTAGTCTCATAGTGCCCTGCATGCGCACAGCCTACTTAGGCGCCAGCCCTCCTGAAAAGTTCTGGCTTCTGTGGGGTCCTAGCTCCACCAGCTCAGAACCCATCAGTGTGAATCAATGGTGAAGATGGTCCAGAAAGATCAGGAATTATAGTGAGTACGTAATTTTCATTTCTGTACATCAGATAATTTCTCAGCAAAGTGGGATGAAGCAGTTTGTACAGAGGGCACTGTTCAAGAAATATTAATCAACTAATTGGAGGTTATTATTAAAATGAATAGGACTTACTTCAGAGACGTACCTGAAGCAGACAATTCTTGGTGATTTTCTAGAAATGTGGGTCATCCAAATGCTGTATGTGGGTGGTGGTCACTGATCAAGTTGATTGATTGATTGATAAAACTTTTATTTTTATACAGGAACAAATAGAACCAAAGGTCCCATTTTCAACCAAAGTCCTGTTATTAAGTATACAAAACAAAAAAGACACAACATTAACATACAAGAAGTAATTATTAGGATATTAAATGACTTGAGTATGTAACAACATCAACCAAAGCATGTACATACAACTTGCAAATGTTCCAGTAATTTAAATTTAAGGAAGGTGTCTGAACAAACATTTCTTTCCAGTCTTTTTGTCAAACTCCAGTCTAACAAGGAATGGTTGGTGCCTTAGGGCAGTACCATTGTAGTCCGACATTGTCCAGTTTAGACCCATCACCCCAATGCCTCGAAGCTCTGGTTTCAACACCTCATCTATTCTCCGTCAATGTTCTTCTCAGAAAACAACAAATCAACTCTTTACTTGTCCTTGACTTCTGAGTACAGTGTATACCAAAGATTCCTAGTGGACATGCTTGAGGGGCTGGAAGCTGGCTCTTATTCTAGTCATGATCCATATACTTGACAGCCTTAGACCCAATGCATATGCAGTCTTTCAACACATGACATCAAGCAGGTATGAAGGCATCCCTTCTCTTGCCTTTCAGCAGTCATGGACCTCCAACTACAGTACTGCATACCCTCGAGACCTGCAGTGGCAGTGCCTCACCCCTCTTCAGGGCTAGAGATCTTACAGGCTCTGAAAGCACCAACATGCCCTACATGTAACTGACTGAGGTTGATTCTGCTCAGACAGATACCTTAGATGGGAAGGTGTTTTCCTTGGCATGCATCATAATGTGCAATGCTGCACATCAGGCACATCATGTAGCCTTCATTCAGCGCCTGTGGTTGCAGATTGGTCAACTCCTAGCTGCAATACCGAGCAGTGAATTAGGCAAGCCATTTGCCTTTCTGCTAGAGGCCTGGAGGTGGCAAGGTATCAATTAAGGGCATCATATAATGCCAGTGAGATGACCTTCAGGCTTGCAGGAACAGCAGTCTGCTTCGCCTTTCCAGAATGGCACCTTCTCTCGCAGGGTCAGGCAAGAGCTGTCGGGGCACCCTTACACTCCAGTGCCACATGAGAACCCCCCTGAGCCTGACCAGTCTTGGGTTCAGCCAGACCCATAAGGAGCCCCTGCCCTCAGGTGTTCACCCCCGTGCAGAGGGCTGAGGGATTTCTGTTTCCCTTGGGGTAAGCTAGCTCCTTCCTCATAAAAAGGGAAGCTTGATACTTGGACCCATCAGTGGGAATCAGTGGTGAAGACTGATTCCTGGAATATATGAAAATGACATACTTACCATAATTTTTGATTTTCCAGAATGTCTTCACCATTGATTACCATGCCTCGCCCACCATCCCCCCTCTCAGACAGAGCCAGGACCTCTGGGCAACATACCCTGCTGATGCTGGCAGTACCATAATGGGTGCTAACATCTCTCCAGTCGTACCCCTCTAGGGACTCTAACTTTGTGTTTTTGTTTACTATAAACATTTAGTATTTTGTTGAGTACCAACTAAAAAAAAAACTGGGCTGAGGGTCTTATGCCCTTCCACCACCAAAAAAAGTAAGGTGCCCCCATTTTCCTTTCTTGTCCTCCTTCTCCTTGCCTGGGTATATCCCTTCTGGGTATACCCTTTTAGTTGCTATATGCAGCCTCTGCTACTGAGCAGTATCCAGTCTAATCCCACTTTGCAGTTCACTGCATGTGGCAGGTGCTACACACCCTGTTGGAACAACTGCACTTTCTCTTACACAGGGTACATCCCTGTGGTTGCAAGAAAAGCGGGACTTTTTCTTTTATGCTGCATTTCTCTGACTATATCCCTGTCCCTCTTTATTATGTAATTGGGCCTTTGCTCATTACCCTTAGGGGTGTCTGGGGAGATGAGCAACTGCAGATGAGTAAAGTTCCCTCTTTCCTAATCCTGGATGTAAGGAAGAGGGCGATAACCAAATCACAAGTTAACTAACTCCTGATAATGTGGAACTGCTCCTTTTTTTTTTACCAAGAGTCTAGGTCAATTTCCTTAAGCACGTGTGACATCTCATTTACAAGGAGCCCCATTCTGGACATTTCCGTTGTGCTCCTTTGCCTGAGTCACGTGCTCAGGGCTGCTGTCCTTATTTTGTTATGCCACTATTCACCTTCTGGCTAGTGGTGTGAGGCTCTGGCTCTATACACCCTACTACCCCTTGTGCCACCTAGTGTGCCTTGTACTTATTTTAAGTTGATAAGTTTTATTTTATTCCATTTTTCCTATAGTCTTTCCCTATCCCTTGGGCTAGAAAGCATTTAGTCTTGTCTTCATCTCTCTCCACTTTTTTTCTCTCCTGGTAAATGGAATTAAGGTGCTGGGTGAGCCAGTGACAGTTATTGATTGGCGTGCGCGGCACCATGTGAGGTGTGCAGGCGCCGTCAGTACCCGACTTCGGCTCCCTCCCTGCAAAATATTTGCTCCAGTGGGGTGCTAGTGCTTCCAGCTCCAGACCCATCAGTGGTAATCATTGGTGAAGATATTACAGAAAATCAACAGTTATGGTAAGTATGTAATTTTAATTACAGTGCCCACCTCCCTCAGATGGAAACTTGGCGGGGGGGTCGCTTTCTCATGGTCCTGGGCTCAGGGCCTCCTGTATGCCTTCCCTCCATTTCCTGTGGTCCACAAGGTAGTGTTCAAGGTGTGGAGGGACATGGAATCCCTGATTCTAATCACACAAGACTGGTATCACAATCTCCTTAATCTCAGCAGCAACCCCATCTGCTTTCACTTCTTCTGCAGCTGCTGGAAAGATCTGAGTGGGCAGTCAGGCATCTGAACTTGCCATTCCTGCACCTTCACCATCTAGAGCTTCAGGCCTTGGGCTTTCCATGGATATTCTCCAGGTGCAGGAGACATCTCATAAGGAGTGACTCACAAGATGTACTCTTGCAAATGGAAGAGAATCTCATGTTGGTGTGAGGGGTGAGGATGGCTGCCCCTCTTTTGCTCCATGTCACAGCTTCTCAACTGCTTCTGGTCCCTGTTTCAGCAAGGTTGTGAGCCATATCCCTCAAAATGCACCTGGCTACCATTTTAGCACACTGTGCCAAGGCAGGAATTCTGATAGTGGCACAGGACAAAGTGGTTTGCTGTTTGTTTAATGGTCTAGACCACCTGTCCTCTGCAGTGCATGAACCACCCCTGCCATGGGACTTCATGCTGGTGTTGTCATGGCTAATGGGTAAACCATTTAAGCCTATGGACAACTTTGATCTTTCACACTTGTGATGAAAAAATATGTTTTTGTTCACCATCGCCTTAGTCGGTTAGAGGAGTGCACTCCAAGCGCCATCTGTGAAGTCGCAATTATGGCGGACTTGATTTCCTCAGTTACTCTGGCTTGCATCATGGAGACCTGCTTGATGAAATTTTGGAGGCAGCTGTCCCCGCAGGGTACTGTGTGGCACACTGCCCATGGGTGGAGTGCAGGAGTGGGGGAGTGCCTATCTGCTTTAGATCTGACCTGGGTTTCACCATGTACCCACTGGGGACAACCAGATTATTTGAATGTGTGGTGGTGCATGGGAGTCCGGGTGTAGGTTGCAGTATTCTCATTTACCACCCTCCCGGGGCGGGTGGATATTTCTGCAGGAGGTTGTGGACATCATCGTCAACGTGGTGTTAGAGTCCCCCAGATGTTTAGTACTGGGGGACTTCAATGCCTGGGTCGATGACGAATCTTCACAATTGGGCTCTCACCTCCTCCAGCTGATGTCATCACTGGGCCTGTCATAGGAAGTTACATCTACAACCCATCACCATGGCCACATGCTGGACCTGGTGTTCTCACTGGGGCTTGAGGTAAAGAAACCTCCCAATTGATCAGGTTGTGTGGTCTAATCCTTGCATGGTGAAATTCTCAGTCAGGGCCCCCCCAAAAGTCCCTCCTCTGTTTAGATGGTCAGCTACTGCCCTTTAAGGGGATTTTCCCCAGACGGACTAGTGGCAGTAGCTGATCTGTCTAGTGTAGATGCTGCATGTACGATGGGTATGGGCACAGTGGTGGCTGTGTATAATAAGGCAGTTTCCGAGGTGCTCAATACCCTCACACTGGTCCGTGTATGACCCAGAACTTCTCACCTGAGATCTCTGTGGTTTGATGGGGGTCTCGAGGTGATGAAGATCAGGGGTCGGACGTTGGAGCAGTGTTGGTGGAAGACCCGGTCGGATGTGGACAAGCTGGCCCTGTGTGCCCATTTTTCGGAGTACCAGGTGGCAATCAAGCATAAGAAGAAGATAATAAGAAGGCAGAGTTCCTGTCCAGGGAGACTGCCACTGGGAAGAACCGACTAGCTCAGCTGTTTTGGACTGTTGACAGACTTCTTCATCTGGTCTGTCTGTAGCCAAAAAAGCTTTTTCAATCACTTTCTGTGATGAGTTTGCTCACTTCTTCTCAGACAGAGTATCCACTGTCTGGCAGGGAATTCCATCAATGAGCCACATTGCAACTTGCAGTGGTCGGCCTGGGTAGAGCAGAGGCGCTCCTCCTGTCTGGGATGATTTTAAACCAGTGGAGGTGGCCGAGGTCATTGAAGTCATCTTGAAGCTGAAGCACATGTACTATGAACTGGACCTGGCTCCAACCTGTTGCTTGATGATATGCGTTGGATCTGTTGGCCCAGTGTTCACCAGGATTGTCCAGTGCTCATTGTCAGAGCGGGTCTTTCTAGAAACCTTGAAAGAGGCTCTGGTGAGGCCCCTTCTGAAAAAGTTATCTCTCGACCCGGATATCCTGGTGAATAACCATCCGGTCTCAAACCTTCCTTTTTTGGGTAAGGTTGTTGAGAAAATTGTGGCACAGCAGCTCGAGGAGCACCTCACGTCCTTTGATATCTATGAGCCACTCCAGTCAGGTTTCAGAGCCAGGCATATCACCAAAACAACATTAGTTAGGGTGCACAGTGACCGCCTCAGATCTAGAGACAGAAGAGACAGGTCAGTTTTTGTTCTCCTTGATCTGTCTTCAGCTTTTGACACTGTAGATCACATTGTGTTTCTTGATTGCCTTAGAGAGTACTGTAGACTCACCGGCACTATCACCAGCTGGTTTGAGTTCTACCTCTCTGGCAGGAAGCAAAGTGTGGTGATGGGGAATTTCTCCTCCTCCCCAAGGCTGCTGCCATGTGAAGTACTTCAGGGGTGATCTTGTCACCGATGTTATTTGCAGTGTACATGCTGCCCCGGGAGAGCTCATTAAGTGGTACAGTGTGGGTTTTCACTATTATGCAGATGATACCCAACTGTACTTGTCCTTTGCCCCTGGAACACCCAATGCTGTTGAACTGCTAAACAGCTGACTGGCTAAGATCAGTGACTTGATGTCCTCCAGCTGGTAGTGACTGAACCCAGATAAGATGGCGGTCCTAGTGATTGAGCCGGGATGAGAGTGTGATGGGAGTGCCTCCAACATTGTCACTGGTTTATTCCTGGGATCTACATTGTTGATGGCCTTCTCTAGGGTGCAAGATCTTAGCGTGGTCCTGGATGACAGACTGACACTTGAAGCACAGGTGTTGGCTGTTGTCCAAAGTGGATTTTATCACTTGAGGAATATTGTCAGGCTCAAACCCCTAGTTCCACCCAAGGACCTTCCCACACTGGTGCATGTCTTTGTGACATCCAGGCTGGATTACTGTAATGCTCTTTACTTCGGGGTCTCTGGAGGTACCCTTTGCCAGCTGCAGTTGGTGCAGAATGCAGCTGCCACATTGCTGACTAGCCTTTCTATGTCTAGAAAGTGCAGTGTGCTCAGCACTGGCTGCTGGTTAGGTGGAGGGTTATAATATTTTCAAGGTGAGTTTACTCACTTATAAAGACCTGCATGGACTCTGCCCTGGCCACCTGGCCAATCTCCTGCCACTTGCCACCTCTATCCGCTCCCTCCACTCCTCGACCAGGGGCCTCCTCGAAGTTCCTAGGACCAGATTAAGAACTTCTGGCAACTAGGCTTTTAATGAAACTGGATCGGACCTGTGGAACTCCTTTCCAACTGTCTTCAGGGAGGCCCTGTTGGTTGAGTGGTTCAAGAGTGGTCTGAAAGCCTACCTATTTTCTATGGCCTTCCCTGCTGAATTTATCTGACTGGAAATAAAAAACTGCTAGGGCTAATATTAATGTTGTATCTGAAGGTTTTTACTGTTTTGTTTGTTTTTGTCTTATTTATGACATATGTTTTATTTAACACCCTGCCTGTTTTTATGTAAGGCACCCAGAGCCTCCGGGATTAAGTGCCGTATAAATAAACTTTGCCTTGCCTTGCCATATCTGGTATTGCACACGGACATGGTTGTGCTATAATTCTATGTGAAATTTGTGCTCATGATAGATTCTGAGCTTTAAATAGGGCACTCTTTCTACCAATTTTTGTTCACAGTGTCACACTTCAGAGGCCGAGCAAATGTTACACGTGCATTGATGTTTGCAAGGCCCTGCTTTTCTACCAGGAGTGTATAGCAGAATTTCATGGTGTAATTCGCCATCTATTACTAACATACACTGAAGCTGCCATAGGCTGACCAGCAGGCAAACAAATGATTGGCCAGTGGATCACCTCCTGCATTTTTCTGTGTTTGGCTGGGGTGGAGCCTCCCTTGGGGTGGAAGGCTCACTCCACCAGTCATACAGCTGCCTCTGTTGCTGCTGCCAGGTACATCCCTGTTTCCAAAATATGAAAGGTTGCTAACTGGTGAAATGCACACACATTCATCTTGCATTTTCCTCAGTCATCATGGTGCAGCTTTTAGGTATTTAGTCCTCCTGTCTCCGTTCACCTAATCTGGAGTACACACCTTGCCCCCTCATTTTGATGACTGGTAGGAGTCTGCCTAAGTGTAGATAGTGAACTGAATTTAGGTAGTTAGAAATAGAGGTTACCTACTTGTAACCGTAGTTCCACTATTAGTATTCGGGTCACATCCAGACAAGCCTTCTGACCTCCTCTGGCAAGGCTTGCTTAAGATTCCTGTTTCCTGCATATCTGAAAGCAGAAACATGAAGCCAGAGGACCACATAGTTGGATGGTAGGAGGAGTCAGGCTAGAAAACTGTTTCAGTGTCCGAGCATACTCAGTGGAAGACTGCTTGAGCATGGCTACGAACTGAACAGTAGTAGTAGTAGAACTATGGTTACACATATGTAATCTCTGTTTATAGGTTTAAACATTTCAGTATGTTTCCCTCAGCGGGGAAGAATGAACTCATTATTCTCGGAGATTTAAATTTAAACTGGCTTAGCAAATCTCGAAATACCCTACAATCCCTGGTACAGAGCTACAATTTACACCAAATTATTACTGACCCTACAAGAGTGTCTGTTACCACTGACTCCAGCACCCTTATTGATTGGGTCTTAATGAATCGCGTGGACAGAATTGCAGCAACAGGAACCCTGCCGGACAATATCAGTGATCATTCCCCTGTTTTCCGCATATGGAGTCCATTTGCAACCTCCACGTCCCCCCAACAATGTATATGCTTCAGAAACTATGCAAACTTAAACCAGGCTCATTTTCTTTATGATGTGTCTCATACTGATTGGTTCCCTGTCTACCAGTCAATGAGTACGGATGCCGCCCTCCATGCTTCCCTGAGTAGGTTCGTGCTCCTATAAGATAAACATACTCCAGTCATCACTCGGCGCATTCATGGTAAACAAACCAGATGGCTACATAAAGACCTCCTTACAGTCCTCAAAAACAGGGACAAATGCTGGAGAAAGTTTAAAATCTCTGGTCTCACAGCAGACTTTAACATCTACAGAGAACAGCGATCGAAGTGCAAAACACAAATAAAACATGCAAAAAGCAAATACTGTAAGGACCTTCTGATGGATGCAGCTGGTGACCCTAAGAAATTTTGGTCCCATATCAAAACTTTCCTTGGATCAATGCAAACTCTCCTAAACAATGATATGATATTGAAAGGTGTTCATTGTAATGACCCAGGCACAATTGCCAATGCATTTCATTCTCACTTCTCTGACATCTCCAATTACACTACTGCTTTCTTTTCCGATAACCTAATGTCTGGATCCCCAACCCCGAAGGACACTACAAAGACGTCTCCTTTCTACTTTAAAGCTATCTCGATGAAGGCTGTGCTTAAACATCTAAATTCCATATCAAACAGTACCGCTGTTGGATCTGACTGCCTTGAACCTAAACTCTTAAAGCTTGCGGCACCGTTCATTGCAGGACCGCTGACCAGAATACTCAATTTGTCCCTGAGTGAAGGCGTGGTGCCCGATATATGGAAACTGGCTAGAGTCACGCCGGTGTTTAAAAAAGGCGACAAGAAAGATATAACCAATTATAGACCAATAGCTATACTATCAGTATTAAATAAAGTCCTTGAGAAGCTCGTCTCAGCACAGATCTCAGAACACCTTACTAAGTATAACCTTCTCCACACTAACCAACATGGCTTCAGAAAAGGCCATAGTACTCAAACTGCACTTTTACAGCTGACAAACGATGTTCTTCATGCCATGGATCAGGGTCATCAAACCAGTGCAGTATTTATCGATCTGACGAAAGCTTTCAGTCTCGTTAACCACCCTCTTCTGCTTGCAGATCTCCAAACCCTGAGTTTCTCGACTGAGTTGTAACCTGGTTCCATAGCTACTTATCGAACAGAACTCAAGCTGTTAAATTCAACTCAGCCACTTCTAAAAAAGCAGTCATTAATGTTGGTGTACCACAGGGTCTATCCTCAGACCCCTCCTCTTCTCGATTTTTATTAACAACATAGCTCAAAATATACCCTCTTGTTCACCGTTGCTATACGCCGATGACCTTGTTCTTTACACTAGCTCAGATAATGTCCACTCTATTAATCATAAGCTCTCTATGGACCTACAAAATATTCAGTCCTGGATCTCCAGAAACAAGCTTGTTCTCAATGCTGGAAAGACCCAGGCTATGCTCTTTGGATCCTCTATTAAACTAAAGCAGTGCCGTAAATTTTTCCGTGTCTCCTGGGCTGATGGTTCCCCACTGGAGATGGTAACTTCCTTTAAATATGTGGGTGTCTTGCTTAATGAATTCCTTACTTATGACACCCATATAACCTCTACATGTAAGGCTGTCAATGCCAAACTGGGCTTAGCCTACAAAACTAGTCATATTCTAACCCCTTCTGCTAGGACAGTCATTGCTAGAGGAATCCTACTTCCGTCACTCTCTTATGGATCTGTAATCTATACTAACGCATTCAAGGCTACTCTTTATATGTGGGATACAACTTATAACAGTATATGCATATACACCTCTGCATCCTCCAGTCTAAGACATCACTGCCTACTGCATTCAGACCTAAATTTGCCCTCCCCCATTGTATACAGGCTCCTCTCTCTTGGGAACCTTCTGGACAGTATACTGTGGTCCAGTATGCCTACCTACCTTACCTCCTTGCTGACCCCTCAGTCCATCTCCTACGGTCTCTGATCTTCTGACCTTTCCTTGCTTAGCATTCCTAGATGTAGAACTACCAAAGGGAAATCAGGTTTCTCACACGTAGGTCCCTCTTACTGGAATTCTCTGCCCCTAGATGTACAACTTGCCCCTAATCATGCTACTTTTAAGAAGAGGCACCACTCCCTCTTTACCGTACGTGCTCATTGCACCTGTTTCAACCCACCATAGATCTTGGCTCCTTTTGCCTCAGCTGCTCACAGTTCCCTCCCACCTTCTGTGGTGTGAGCTGGCACCCTGCCCCTCAGCCTACCCATAAATTCTATCCTCCCTCCCTCTTTCCCTTCCCTTTCTTCCCTCTCTCCTCCTCTCTCTCGTTAGGCTTTATCCCAGCATTACCTCTCTCCCTGCTGCCTCCCTATAGCTGTTTTTTTTTCTCAGTTTCAGCTGGATGTAACGATACCCTGTGGCACTTTTGCACCTTAAAAGTGATATTACTATTACTGTTTATACATGGGCACTTACCTGCTATTGTACAATTACTCCTTACGTGCCTTAATACCATTATTGTTTTAATTTTGTTTCACTTCTGATTGTGATGTATTGCATATTTCATGACACTGTATTCTATGTACCTGTTACCTCTGTGTTGTTGACCTCCCAGGTCGTGCCTGAAAATAGTCACTTTTATGTCTAGTGCACCTACCCAGTCATCAAAAAATAAATAAGAAATAAAAAATAAATTGTTGTGATGCAGTTTAAGTAGTGTTGAGAACTGGTGACCTGTCTTAACTTTAGCCATTAGTCAAGGGCTCTACAATGCCAGTTCGACAACTCTTTTGTCAACCAGCATTTCGTCGACTGGAATCATGTCAACCACAAGTTGTGGTTTAAATGATTCCGGTGTGTCACCTGGTCTGTTTTTTCTATCAGGGGGCTTTGCCCTGAACTCACCATGCAGGGCTCTACTTTACCCCTGTCTATGATTCTCAACTCCAGTCGGAGTTGATTGAGGGGATGCAGGACCGGGAGACAATGTGCCCCTGTCTAGGGCACACCAACACAGCAATCTGTCAGCAAAGTGTCAATTTTGCCGACAGGGTTGTAGTTTGCTGTAGGTGTTGGCGTACGTGGGGTATGCCTTAGTGCAGTACTCTTTCTTTAAACTTCTGTGTATTGAGGAAGGTTTATACACCATACACATTGCATAACTGCTACATACCTTACAGCAGGTTGTAATCATGATTATCTCACTGGCTAAGTATGCCTTTGAGGAAGCTACGATAAGGTTTTTCTCTGTGGTGCCATACCAATGAATGTCAGTTCTAGGCTAAAGAGAACAAACATCCCCCTGCAGGAGAAGATAACTAATTGTAACAACAAAACCAAAAGAGGGCACCACATCAGTGTGTGGGCTGCAGAGTGAGTAAATTGTTAAACTGAAGGAATGCTAAAATTGAAAATAAATTTATTGTCATTGTTTCAACCATCAAGTTGTCTTCAGGAATGATCTCTAAAAATAGATAGCATAGTAAATAGGTAATTCAATCTTCCTTTGTTCTTTTTAGCAAACACTGACATTTGCACTAAAGGATGTTAAGTGATGTGACAGTGTTATGTGGAAAAGTAAGCTGAATTCCTCATGACTCCCACAAAGTTTGACACAACAGGGTGAAAAGAAAGTAACACCAGCATACACCATGGGCCCCATACGCAGACTCAAAGGACTGTTGCTATGTGGTCACAGTAACCACTTAACAACAGTCATGCACAGCGGGGATCATAACCCTGTAGTGGCTTGCATGGCCATAGTGAGACTTGCAAACACAGTGGGAGCCACTGGACCACCTTGGAAATATGCTGTGAATAATTGAAACTAGGATTACCAGGAGCCAAGGTGCAAGGGAGAGCAGTTGAGGAAAACACGTGCAGATCACACAGGCCACAGCATGGCATAAGTGACTGGTGTTATGCTATGCTTGGACTTTGGGAGAGTTGCTACAGTAACTGGCATCTTAGTGGGTGCAACCAACTAATACTGGGCAAGTGATTTGAACTGTGACATTGTCTCAAGGGGGAAGCCTTCCCATTGAGTCTGCACTTTAGTCGTGTATATGGAAAAATTTGTGGTGGTCAGATCAATTGTAGCACCCCATTTACACCACCACCCATTGCCACTGTGTACTGGACTCTATATTTTCCACATCAGCTGGCTCTCAGTAGAATAAGTCTCACCAACTGTGGACAGCCAATATCTCTGCTCCTCAGCTGCTGAGTAGTTGAACTCTAAATATTTATCTGGACTTCTGGGCACAGGCTATAGTCTATTCTACCCAAGTGTAGGCTGTTTCAAAAGGCAGCTGTGATGAATTTCCAGATGGACTAAAGATACCCCCTGAGGCTTCTGATAGAAAAATGTTTTCTTTTTATGTACATTCACAACCATACATAATATTCTTTACTCACAGGCATGGGGGTCCAACTTTAGTTTACAAAAGAGTTTTCAACAGAATTTTCTCTCAATGGTGGCTGTTCATGAATGCAGGTGGGGGTATGTATGAAAAGCACATATCCCCCCCCCATGCAGTTTTGCACCCTTAGGAGTTCCGCATGTCGGGCGTATTCTTGAACACTGGCCAACATGCGGCTCCCATCTGCGGCCCACCCCCCCGGTGTGCAGGTTCACAGGGTACAATCCAGTGTGGAACTGCAGACCCGGGCATGCAGCCAATCAGCTGTCTGTCCCAGGTCCCTTAGTGGAACTCCTACACCCATGGGGTACCATTTTGGCGGCAGGCATGAACATGCTGACAGCACGGGGGGGTATCCCCCAGATGAGTGCCCCCAGCCCTCCCAATGTGCCCCAATGGCAGGCACAGCCTCAGTGGGAGGTTTGTTGACCCCTGCCATCCCCGCCACAGCTTGCAACAGCATCCCAAGGGGTGGCACGTAATGTTTTCAGCTACCTGCAGAAGGCATAACCATCGTCCCCCCTGCACAATGCACTCACACTATCATGAATGATGTGGTGTGCAGACACACCCCACACCAGCCCCCGGCCCACCCCCACATGGAGCTGCACATTTGGCTGAGGTTTGGATGCATGGGGGGTGTAGTGGGTTTGGGCATGGCATGCAGGGGGCGCAGTGTCTGCAGCCAGGTGCAGGTGGGCTATGCGCCGGGGTTGCATGGCGCTTAGCACCTCAGCACCTTCTGTGAATAGAGCCCAATATGAATTTGCTCTAGTTCTTTTCTCCTTCAGTTGTATCCCTCCCAGCTGGCCCCTTGCTGGAAAATATGCTGACATTCTGTTTCAGAATTTGAGGGGCTAAACTAGATGAAGCAGTTCTCTTGCAAAGGGGTAACTTTTTCTCCCTTTAGAATCACGTAATTTTGCAACCCCAGTTCTTCTCATGGACATGTCTTGTACTGGGAAGAACTGTTATACTTTAGCTGACTCCTTCCTCTTAACCTCAACAGAAATTTATGAAACCAATTTGCTCCCTGAAAGACATGCTTGATTAAGTTCAATTTCCTAGAAACAGGTAAATGCATTTCCTCTGTATAAATAGCAAAATACAACATAATTAAAAACCCATCTTGGCTCTTGTATTTTTGAAGAATGGTTTTATTTGTTTATCAAGTTACAGTGGTATATTACTGTACTGTGTCTGTGCATGCGAGTATGGTTTGTGACGGAGCCACTGATAACCAGCAACCAAGCCAATACCACAAAACCTGTTTCATTAAAAAAATAATGTTAGGATGCAAACATAGGTTTTACCTTTGGAAACATGGTTTACTTTAAGCCATCCAGTGCCTCTAAATTACTTTTATACTGTATCTTTTCAGCTTATTAAATACAGTACTGTATATCTCTTGTGAGTTGTGTTCCACCACTGTCCAAGTTTTCGGTCAGAACACATATACCTCTGTTGTGTACAATTCATTCTAAGGATCTTTAAAATCTACTGAACATACTGTAAGTAGCTTTTATTACATTATTAATGGGGTAATAAACTAATACTTTATCTATGTTTTGTTTTTTTTGTAAGGATTTAACATCTCGGAGCGAATGTGTGACAAAGAATTTATAATACGCAGAGCGGCAACAAACAGAGTTCTGAATGTTCTTCGACACTGGGTCTCCAAGCATATTCAGGTATAGTGTTCTTTTCAAAACTACAGGGCCTTCTTTGTAAAAGAAGGAACTCTATAAGTTACAGTATACTCATTTGAAGGCATGCTTTGGATTTTGTCAAAAGTGAGCCTTTTGTTAGTAGAAATTGATAGGAAGCCATACTGAACAAGTATTTTCAAAAAGACCGAACGTTTATTTAACTGAGAGTAACAAAAATGGGTAGGACCACAGAGAAGTGGGGGAACAATCTAGATAGACATTATGTCTTTAATTGTCCTTTAATTTCTTCGTATCTTCAATGTGCATAGCTTTAAATAAGTCATTTGATACTGTAAATCATGAGCTAATTATGTACTGTAAAAATTGCTGGTTCTCAGATCCAGTGCATGAGCTCTTCTATAGTTTAAAAACAATATTAGTGATAGAATCCGACAGATCCAACTTGAGGGTATTATATTATGTTTAGGGTTATTTATTTACAGTATTTATAAAAGGCCCCTTTCTGCCAATGTACTCAGGGCAGATGAGCAATACATAAAAACATCACAACAGTAGAATAATTGAGATACTGCAAACTACCGTAAAGAGGAAAATCACTAAAAAACCTTGTAATGCCATTTCAGTTTAAACTTAACATTTTCCATTGATGTTGCCTACTTCACCTTGTATGGTGGTGCTCCAGAGCCTCAGGTTAACATCCAAGAATGCACATGCACCAAGGCATCTACTGTAAGTTAATATACTGGGGAGACCAATTTTACAGTTGTCAGAGTGACCTCATGGGCATTCTTAAGGTATGAGAATCACAAATCACAGGTGACCAGTTCAGATACCTTAAGAATGTAATTGAGAACACTCTTACAACCATAGCGGTGGTCTCCATAGTCATAATTTTTTTTTCCTGGTATTTTACCTTCTCTGCTGGGGGGGTTGTACCTTTGGTTCCCCCTTCCAGCCAACAGTCACGGTCCCCCACCCCAGCTGCAGCCAGAGCTCGAACCCCCTTGCCCCAGCCCTCACAGGCCACTTCATAGTGGATACTTACCCCACCACTGTGGAGGACCTGGAGGCCGGGCTCTGGGGAGCTGACTGGTGTGTCTGTGGTGGTGCCGCCAGCTGCAGTTTACACTACACAGGATTGTTTGTGAGTACCCCCATGGCGCGGGCATGCAGTGATGTCAGAGATGCTGCAGCAGATGCTGTGCATGCTGCACATCTGACTTTGCCTGAACCACCCCCACTCTTTGACCCACGAGCATATACCAGCCCTGGCCTCCACCAGGAGCCAGTGCCTCAGTGGTCGTCCGACCCCACCCTCCCAGAGGAGGAGAGCAGTCCATGGAGCACTCGATCCTCCTCCCCCTGACTGGCACTCCGACTCCCGAAGCCGCTCCTGACCCGGGTCATTGGCGTGGTTAGAGGTAAAGTGCCAGTGCGTCAGCCCTCTACACCACCGCACCGGTGGTCTCCATAGTCATACTGACATACTGTATTATGAATCATGGTTAACTAATAATGTATTAAAATTTTAGAAAACCTGGATGAACATACCTGGTTCAAGGGCAGCTGTGTGCAAGACACTCTTTACAAAGTAAGAAAGTCTCATGTAGCGGAAAGGAGTGCTCTGATTGGTTCCTCAGTCTATAAATACATGTGGTACCTTTGATAGATCATCAGTAGCAGAGCATAACTTCCTAGTGGGAAAATAAGACATCAGGAAATAAGAAGTGTGCACTGGTCCCCATCCATGAATGTCTTTATAAGGACTGCACTAACACTTAGAACTCAGTTCAAGAATTTACAGGCAGCCAGTTCAGCTCGCCTAGCACTGGGGCAGTGTGGTTAAACAAATCTCCCCCATTAACAAACAATGTGCAGCATTACAAACCAGCTACAGTCTTTAAATGACTATAAGGAAAGACTGATACAGAGTACCTTACAGTAGCCAAGTCATGAGGCCACGAAAGTGTGACTTAGCGTGTCAAAGACTGTAAGGACAGTTTCACAATATTACAGAGCAGTGTTGGAATTACACGTTTTGAGCTTTGGGAGCTGGGGGACTCACAGCAGACCTATTTTTAAATTGATGGCAGTGATATGTGAGCTACCAGATCTCACGTCAGAGCTATTGGGGCTGAGCCCTGACCAGCCCCCCTGTAATTCCAGCACTATTATGGAGATAATAAACAGCACTCTTGACAGTGCAGAAACATGGGCTATCAAATTCAAGCCTTCACTGGTGAGCATGTCCAAACTGGATGACACTGGCCTCTTGCAGGGTAACCACATCTGCAGACAGGAGCCAACAAACTGCTTAAGTTACCTTACCTTTCTCACTGAGCTCCCAGAATCCCCTTTGATGTGTCAGGGTTCAGCTTTATGTCTTGGCAAGACAACTGGACAAGACATTAGTATCACTGTCAGGGCGAACTGAAATTAACAGCTCTAGCTTTGAATTATCAGTATAACTGTAACAACCTACTGTAAATCATGCTTCTTAATTATAGTTTCTAGTGGCAGCCAGTAGACACCAAAGAAAATAGGAGGCAGGGCCAACTCCTGGTTTTATGCTACAGGTGAGAGCTCTAATCTGAGATTGAGTCCTTTTTGTCAAGTATGACTGCGACCAGTTTACAGTATGGGGCGGTGGGGGTTGAGGGCCAGCCAAAATCACAACATGCAGAATTAGGAGGTGCAGATTCTCACATAACCATCAGACCAAATGAGTAAGCTCTAGGTTTCTTTATTTAAAAGTTACAGTGCAAGCCTTTTCATAATGCTGATTTCACAGACTGTTCAAGAAAGTTGGCTTCAGTGAGGAGCTACTGATGATGTAAGCTTCAGAACTGTCCGTGCTTTCGCAGGCAAAGCCTGCAAAAGCAAGGAAGAGCACGGGTTGCTTCAGGGGAACATGAAATGTTTTCAGTGAGATAAAGGGCATAAGATGAGTGAAAATAAAGTTGTAAACTACACAGTTTCTAATTAAATAATATGTATAGTATTACAAAAATTCAGAAAAAGTAATAAATGCTACATTTTTTAACTGTTATTTTATCTATTGATGCGAAAAATAGTATTGATACAGGCTGTTGACAAAAATATGGTATTGATACTATGTGTCAGTGAGATTTATAAAATGGAAAAAGCTACATTTAGCTTAAATGAAAACATGGAGGTCTTTATATCTACTGTACATGAAATCTCTGGGGCTTACACATGATGCAGCATGACAATACTTTTCTACCTAAATAGCACCAGCCTCACGCAGATCAGCCTGACTATAATGGGACATCTTTATAGTATGCCAGATGCACCTAAAATGCCACATGAAGAGTAGAAATAGAGCTGGAAGATGAGGACTTCATGGCAGCCTCTATATTGCACTCCCCCAAATTTAAAGATACTGCTTTAACCAATAGGTTACTGTTTTTTGTGTTTTGCTTAAACCAGTAAGAAATTCAGGATTAGGAGTTATTAATAATAAAGTGGTGACACCTCCATTGCTGTATCGGGAGGCAGTGGTCGCCTTGCTGGAATGGTTATATTTAGTATGTACCTAATACATCCTGTAGATTCAGTAAGCTTTTTATCTCCTTTATTGCACTATATGTATTAACTGCACAAAAAATTTATTTTTTAATAAAAGATATTTACAAGAGAACTTGGGATGAGCAGTTTTGAAATATGGGGAGAAGCTGGAAGGGACTCACAGGTGGAAGCACATAGAGAAGCATTAAACATAGAAATCTGACAGCAAAAAAGGACCCCTTGTTTCATCCAGTCTGCCCGTGACCCATCATTATATGTACCCTAGAGTAAGTCATTGAACCCCACTGTCCCCAACCCCCACTGCTGAACGTAACAATGTAATTTTTTGGGATGCACAATTTTTGAAAGAGGTTGGGACATAACATTTTAGAGTCTGACTGGGTTGCACAATTTCAAAAATTATTTAGGGACATGTCATTTTGGATTCTGTTACAGATGCACACTTTTGGAATATGGGTTGGGGGCACAATTTTATAATGTAAAGATGCACAATTTCAGAAAAAGACATGCACAATTCTAGAACGTAACAAGACCCTGTAATCATGGAATTTGACAGCAACACAAAATTTCAGAATATAGACAGGATGGACAATCTTGGCATAGAGGGGATGCACAGTTTTCAATTTTGAAACATGGCAAAGATGCAGAAATTCAGATTGTAGCAGACACATGCAATTTTTGAATATAGCAGGGGTGCACAATTTCAGAATGTAAGGGACACAAATGTGGTGGGCACACATCATTTTGGAATGTGATGGTTACGAAATTTTGGAATATGGTGGGATATACAATTTTGGAATGAGGGGACATAACATTTGGGGATGTGATGAGGCTGTGCAGTTCCAGAATGTGGCAAGGATACACAGCTTTGGACTGTGGTGGCAATAGGCAATTTAAAAATGAGGTAGGGACACATCATTTTGAATTCTGGCGGGGGCACAAAGTTTTTGTATGTGAGAGGGATGCACAGTTTGAGAATGTTCAGAGCATGCAATTTTGGAGTGTGGTAAGGATGTACAATTTCAGAATGTGGAAAGGATGCATAATTTCGAATGGTAATGGGGTATGCAATTTCAGGATGAGGTGGTGACATATTTTGAATTGTGACAGGGATGCACAATTTTGGAATGTGGTGGAGATGTCCGATTCTGGAATGTATGTGGGATACATTTTTAGAATGTATGTGAAATTAAGCAAGAATGCACGTATTTTACTGTTGAGGGATGCTCAATTTCAGAATACAGAGAGGATATGTCATTTCAGATTCTGGCAAGGTCACACAATTTTGGAACGTGGTGGAGATGTGCAGCTTTGGAATTTGGGTCTGGAACAATTTTTGAAATGTTATTACATGCTATTTGCCAGCAGATTAGGCCTTACGGACTATCGAGTCTGCTCGAACTTTAGATCCTTAGTTGGGTGCCGAGACCCTCCCATCCCTTGTGCTCCAGAAACCCGTATCATCCATCCCCACCCCCCTGGGACAGGCCATCATCTGATACATCCACTTTCTGTGTCTGTCCCACCCTCTCTTGAAGCCCTCCACTGTGGATCTCTGAACTAGCCAACCAGGAAGTGCATTCCAAGGGTCCACCACCCTCTCAGTGAAAAACCTCCTCTTCTTTTCCCCCCTCACCCTTCCACCTTCCAACTTCAAACCATGCCCTCTGGTGATACCTCCCTGCTTTAGTCTAAAGATCCCCTCCATGTTTACCCTATTTATTCCCTTGAGGTACTTGAAGACCTCAATCATGCCCCCTGTCTCTCCTCTCCTCCAGTGAAAACAGGCAGAGCTCCTTAAGTCTGTCCTCATACGTCAAATCCCCTAGCCCTCGTATCATCTTTGTTGCCCTCCTCTGTGCCCTCTCTAGGAGCTGTATGTCCCTCTTCAAGTGTGGTCTCCAGTACTGTACACAGTACTCAAGGTGTGGTCTAACCAGTCCATTGTACAGCGGCAGAATCACTTCCTTGCTCCTAGAGGTGATCCCCTTATGATGCATCCCAACATCCTGTTTGCCTTGCTAGCCGCTCCTGCACTGCTCAGAGTTATTCATACATGCATCCACCATGACCCCAGGTCTTTTTCCCTATTGAGGCCTCCAGCGCCCCCCTGGGTGTACCTGTGTTTAGGGTTTCCCTGACCAAGGTGCAACACCTTGCACTTGGTGATATTGAAATTTAATTTCCATGTGTGAGCCCAGCTTTCCAGGGTGTCCAGGTCCCTTGCAGGGACAACCTCCCCTCTTCTCTCTCCTACTGCTTCCATCTTGGAGTCATCCAGAAGACTCATTTCATACCCTATACCCTCCCTGATGTCCGATATGTATGCATTAAACAGGATCGGACCCAGAACAAGCCCTGCGGTACCCACTACTAACCTCTCTAGGGTTCGAGCTCCCCCACAGACCACTACCTCTGAGTGCGTCCAGCTAGCCAGTTTTCAATCCATCTGACCATCAAAGGGCCTACTCTAACCCGATCAGTTTCTCCACCAGACCATTGTGGGAACAGAGTCAAACGCTTGCTGAAGTCCAAGAATAATACATCCACAGGCTTACCCTGTCCAGTTCTGATGTTACCCATTCATAGAACTCCACAAGGTTGGTTTGACATGATCTACCTTAACAAACCCATGTTGCCGACTATTCAGACCTCCCACCTCCTCCAAGTACACCCCCAATCGTTCCTTTAGTATACTTTCCATTAATTTTCCCACCACTGAGGTCAAACTGATGGGTCTATAGTTACCTGGTACTTCCCTCGACCCCCCCTTTATGGATTGGTACCACATGTGCCTCTCGCCAATTCCTAGGTACCCTCCCTGTCTCAAGTGCCCTGCTGAAAAGCTCCGCCAGGGTTGCAGCCAGTATGTCCGCCAATTCCCATAGTACTCTCAGATGAATGCCATCCAGCCCAGGAGATTTGTCTTTCTTTAGGGCCATGAGGGCTAACCACACCCTTTTGGCGGAGATAGCATCATCCGTCCCCTCCACCTTACTGGCCTTTTTATCTTTACCCAGATGTGACACCCCTGGGGTACCTCTCTCTCCTCTTGCTCCATTTTTGTTGCTCCCCTGATCCCACTTACTGACGTTTCTATCCCCTTCGTGCCTTGCTTTGTAGATATCCCATCCCCCTCCCTAGTGAACACAGAGGCAAAGTACTCGTTAAATACCTCTGCCTGGTCCCTCGCCTCTTCCACCCACCCTCCTTCTGATCTCAATCTGCTGAGATGGCCCTTAGTTTTTCTCCGCTCCCCAATGTACCGGAAGAACCCCTTTTCCCCTCCATGTATCCCTGTGCCAGCCGCTGCTCTTTACTGGACTTTGCTCCCCTCACCATACGGGTGACTTTTCTAGTTGCAAGCTGGTACATTTCCTTATCCCTATCCCCTCTTGTTGTTTTATATTTTTTGTAGGCCGCCTTCTTTTCTCTAACTGCTACCTGTACCTCACTGGACCACCAGCATGGTTTATGTGACCTTGCTCCCTTATGTTTCAACTTAGCGAGATCCAGACTGCCTCATGAAGTCCCGTTTATGACCTCCCATCTCCTTTCCACACTTGTCATTGAGGTAATCCCATCAAGTGATCCTTGAGAATATTTCCCATGCCCATGAAGTCTGCCCCCTGAAGTCCACTGCCAGTGTCCTAGATCTCACCCCTCCCCATGTTTATTTGAAACCAGACAGTATTGTGGTCGCTCCCAGTCAGGGGGTCTTGTACAACCATGTCCCTTACCAGATCCCCATCTGCCAGAACCACATCCAGGACATGCCCCTGGCATGGGTATGGCAATTTTGGAATGAGACATGCATCATTTCAGAATGTGGTCGTGACTTATAATTTTGGAATGTGGCAGGATGCACAATTCTGAAATGTGAAGGATACAACAGTTTAGAATGTGGGGGTTCTGCAGATTCAGAATACAGTAGATAAATAGATAGAAGGATGGAAGGATGATAGGTGACACCATCTACAGACTACTGGTCTGCAGTGGCAGTTAAATACTAGCTGACTTGAGAATAAATTAAAAGTGACTTTCCAGCCTGTTTTTGTGGTGGT